>CM028130.1:906515000-909015000 GCA_016271365.2 Neoceratodus forsteri | reverse complement strand
TTAATTTTACAATACAGAGTTCACTGTATTATTGGCGGCTGACTCATTAAATTATTATATGGGTAAAGCAACTTTCCAATATCCAGGAAAACATATTGAGCATGCAATTCAGATACTGTTCTGCTTCTACAGTATTTCAATAATTTGTCTGTGTTTTTTGTCCATATTTTTTTATTTAAAATTTAGGGGGGATAAACTGTGTGCACACCAAATACCCATTTTCATGGAGGACCCAGACACATCACAAAATGCAAAACATAACAGATATACAAAATATACAAATAAATACATAAACAATAGCCGACGACAGCCTGTGTGGTTACTGGGGATTAATCAACACCCTGGGTGCGTTGTGAGCCATGAGGGTGAAGCCCGAGTGTCCTCACAGCCCCCAGGGTGTTGATTAATCCCCAGTAACCACACAGGCTGGAGTGGGTTATTGCGCTTATAACGTGGACTGAACAGATTTTTGTAATATGTAAAGACACGTTTTTAAATTGGATTTTTGTGATGACTTTGAAAGGTGTCCTTACATCTCATAAAATAGTGCACTCTTTTTGTTATTTAATATCATATTTCATGTCTTTCACTCATATCTTGCAGTTGACTATAACTTAAAACATGAACTAGATTCACGTGTTAAACATTGAATAATGTTTTATCTGTAAGAAATCATTAATAACTTCAACGCTTTTAGAATGGTGCACTTCAGCGTGATGTTACACTGACAAACAATGTTTTCGAGTTCATCAGAAAATAATCAGATTGGGTACTCAAATATATTCAGGTACAATTACTTAGCTGCAGTACCCATATAAGACTGTTAAATATCACACAAAAAAAATCAGTTTTAAAATATTTCAACAAGTAACCAGCACCGGAAATAGTAAGGAAGTGTAACAAGGGTCAGTATGAAATATGTCAATAAAAATCGTAAGTAGAGCAACAGGTTCTTCTTAGCTAAGAAGACAGGATACCCTGGAAGTATGACTGGGTGGGGAAAAAGCAAGTGTATGTGCCGATCGTGCCCCGTTCATGAAAGACAGAGGAAGGAGAACTGCAAAGGAGCAGCCCGTGACAGACAACAATGCTATAGCCCGTAGAGTCACAGTATCCAGTACCTGGGAGGAAATGAAGAACCCGAGCGGGAGGATTATCGACTTTATCTCCCTTCAAACTTGTTGTGGCACTCATGCTGCCCCAGCCCGCGTACAGGTTCCTAAGTGGTTCTCTGAGTCTCAGGGACCTTCAGCAGCCACATAAACACACAAATTGGAAACTATGTTCTGGTACACTTTTAACACATCAAACACTAACAACAGTAATACTTAAGAAGTGTTGCAACTCTTGTTCTACTAGAAAAGAAATTATCTGTTCTACAGTATGTGTAACTATACATATTTTGCCTACATCATATTTGGAAGTTCACTTTTGCTATTATTTCCGATTCTCTAGCCATGTTTACACAGGGAAAATTAATTTCTTTCAATATACACAGGTAATCAAAGCAGTATACTTGTCAGGGCTTTACGGCAACAGAACACTATTTCGCCAGGAGGGTGGGTGGGAAAGATTACAATAGTTAAGATTTTGGACAGTGACAAGCACGGTAAATATGAATGCGAAGTACCACTAGCCACAAACCACATTAATCCATGCCTCGACATAGCATCAAGCTCGATAGAAACAAGACCTCAATGTATTACGTGAGTATGGATTTGCAGTACAGACTGCTCACACTCAGCGTTCGTATATTGAGATTAATGTACAGTCACATGGCCTTGTTTAACCAATCAATTATGTACATTTTAAAGTCCATGTTATAAACAATATTACACTACATATATAAATAACAGACATCACAAAATCTCAGTTAACACATCAATATTTAAAATTATCAATAGTGTTGTTCCAGTTTTGTTTTAATCTATAACTAAGACTGTGACAGACATGAAACAGTTTCAGAGAATTCCAATCTTTAGTTACCTTATATGAATAATAACATTGAGTCATATACATTTTGTAAAATGGTGGCTTTGAACCTAAAGTAGAAGCAGATCTGGTTGCATATTTTGAGTTATGAAAACCAATCAAATCATTAAAAGACAATCAAATAGGACCATGCTAAAACCGCCAAAAAGATAGCAACCTAAAATAAACCCAAAGATATTTAACAGAAAACCAGTTTACAGAAGAACGTAATAGAGCCATGCAAAAGAATACACAAATAGTACACTCTGCAAAGGCTGACATCAGCAGACACAGACTAGATACCTAGGGACTGGAGAAGAGCCGAAGTGATACCTGTATACAACAAACTCTGGCCAGAGCCAGTACAGCTGCAGCTGAGGTCACAGCGGAACACAGCACTGTCCATCATGTTCAAGATGGCCACTAGAGTTCAGTACGCATGCGCGAGTCATCGTGCATACTCGCGGTGAAGTCGTGCATGTGCAATGACATGTACATGCACACTGGGCTCCAGCTGCCATCTTGGACATGGCAGACTGTGCCATGTTCCGCCAGCTGACAAAGTAGTGCAGTGGATGTGCAGGGATTGCTGTTCACTTTCAATTTTAACAAGTCTGTTCAGAATCTGGTAAGCTCCCATTTTCCATTGTAATGGCAACACGCCTGCAGGGCTCCACCTATTGCAGCTATAAGAAGGGTCTAAAGAGCAATCCTATAAACTATAGGCCTGTAAGTCTAATGAGTATAGTAGGCAAAATCATGAAAAACTGCATTAAGGAGAGACAGACTTATTATTATGACCAGAAACCTATTAATAGATGACAAACATCAACATGGATTTATTTGTGCGAAATCATGTACAGCAAATCTTTTAAGTTTGTAGGAAAAAGTCAGTATATATTTAGATAATGGAATACCTGCAGATGTAATTTACCTAGACTCTGAAAAGGCTTTCGATAGGGTACCACATTTGGATTTAATAAAGAAATTATATGATTTCAAAATAGATAGTAAAATGGTAAGGTGGATCGAAGGCTGGTTGTATGAAAGGGAACAGAGGGTTAGAGTTAACAGTCATCTGTTCTTATCTGCTAAGGTGATTAGTGGAGTGCTGCAGGGTTCCATTTTAGGCCTGGTTTTCAGACTGTACATATCGGATGTAGGTAGGGGGAGTTACAGTCATTTTATTTATTTATTAATTTTATTGATAATTCGGAGTACACCTTTGAGCCATGAGCTCTTTTACAAAGGTTCCATGTCATGGAAACAAAAACAAATAGAAATCATTAACAAAAACCATATAACAAGGATGACAATTACAAAAATGCAGCTTACAAGCAAACAGTAAGGTAAACAGTTGGAGCAGCCAAATGGTGTTGTCAGGGAATTGTAGTGCCAGTAATCTGCACAAAACAAACAGTAAGGTAACAATGGGAGCAGCCATGGCGTTGACTAGGAATTGTAGTGCAAGTAATTTATGCATAGCAAGGTAGTAGGTAAACAAGGGTAGCATCCATGGCATTGTCATGGTATGGAGTTTACCCAGATGACACTAAGCTGGGAGGAAGGGTGGATACTGTTGTAGGTAGTGGTGAGCAAAGTTGACAAAATTCACCCCACCAAAAATGTCCCAAATTGCACTCAATTCGCAGCGCAATTCACGAAATATGGAAATTCACAGAGCGGGAAAGGTCGATCCTGAAGTGTGGAATTGTCACACAAAGCTAACATTAATATCCTTGGTATCTAGTGGTAGTGCCCCCCGCCTCCTCCCTGGCACACTGTCCTGGTGTCCAGTGGGCCCCCCCGCCAATATCGCCACAACAGTCAACAACTGATATAACAAAATATATTTTTTTCATGAAATCCATTCCCTGGTGTCAGACAGTGCCCCCCACCACCAATTATCAGCCACAATAAATCCACCCCCAGCTGCTGGCACCCTGCCCTGGTGTTTAATGGCCCCCTCCCCCACCGATTGCTGCCTGGCCGGCACCCACATCCACAATACTATCTTATTAAAAAAGTTTAATTTAATCCCTGGTATCTAGTGGATCCCCACACCCCCACTCTATCACGTAGTACCCCACCCAGCTCCCCCCCAACACCGACCTGAGTGGGCCACCAGCACAGCCCTCCACTCACCTCCACAGCCGGCAGCCCAACTGAGCTCAATTAATGAGCGTGTGCTTGTACAGTGACTGGAGCAGCCCTTTCCCCTTCTCTACACACCAGGAAGGATTTCATGAAAAAAATTATGTTTGTTTGTGGTTGTTGTTGTGAGATTGGTAGTACTGAACACCAGGGAGGGAAGACAGACAGCTGGCTGTGGGGGCGCAATATCTCCTGTTGTTTTTTTTTTTTAAGTGCAATTTGCATTTAAAATCCCAAAAAGCCAGGCAAAGTCACAGTGGTGAATTTGGGGCAATTTTTAAAAATTACGCAAAGTGCTTTGTGGTTCTGAATTTGATGACTTCGCCAGAAATTCACCCATGGAGGAAAACTTTGCTGCATCTCTAGTTTCAGGCAGTGAAGTTATCCAGAGGGTCTTACATAGGTTAGTATTGTGGGCAATGAAATAGGGCTGACCTTTAGTATAACAAAGTGCAAAGTAACGCACTTCGGGAGAACTGATCTAAGCATTGAATATTCAGTATGCTGCCACCAGTCCCAGCCATGCCAGGCAGTATGTGCTGACCTGGCCCCCAGGGGCCACCATGGTAGTGTGGCCATACAAGACACATCTGCAGACCATATGTCTGTGGTAACCAACAGATGCCAGCACACACATGCAGCACTGTGGGCATGGTGGGTGTTGAGGGGAGGGTGTATGGGTGGCCAGGCCTCACCACAGACCGGGTGCAGCCACAAGGCTGGGACACAGCACTCAGTGCACATGGGCCAGTATTGGGAATACCCCAATACCAGTGTGCCTGTCTGATCAGTGCCAGTCACAGCTGTACATACACCACAGCACACACAGCTGGCCATGTCTATGTCACTATGAACATCCCATGCCAGAGGTGCAGCATCTGTAGGTCACACAACAGTGTGACAGTAATGTCCACTGGCAAAGTACACACCTGCAAGGTGGGCTTTTTACTGTGTACAGTGCAGTGGTCATCACCACCCTACACACCATAGGCATTGCTGTGTCTCTCACACTACTGGCTTCTTGCTACTGTGGTGTCTGCTGTGCACTGTAGCATGCCCTACAGTGTGGCAGTTGCATGCATCACCACCACCACCGCCTGTGCCTATGCTGTGTTGTCCCCTGGGGTACACAATGCTATGCTGTACTGCATACATGTAGCCTGCAGCTACCATCATGCACTGTCAGACTGACCTACAGGTGGAGCTGTGGCCAGACCTGGCCAGCCCCTGTACTTCCAGACTGACCTACAGGTGGAGCTGTGGGACCCTGCAGTAACGCTGTGCAAACTGCATGCAAATCAGGGCATAATGAGATGCTAATCTGGATGTTTGCCCAGAGACTACCTAAGTACTGTATGCTCATTTGTATGTCACTTTTGAATATGGCAAAGTTTAGCACCGGGCAAACAGCTTAGCTCCGTGCTAAAGCCTCACAAATGTGTTAGTGTGGCGCTAATGGTTTGGGGAATATTATACAGTTTTGAACACTGTTCTTTCACATCCGCTGCTGCCTGCAGCTGTACTGGGTCCACGCATTTGCTGGCACACATATTGGCCACATAGTTCACCTCTACCTACCTTCACGTCACTGTGTTGCTGTTGTGGTTTGCACTTCCTGGTTGCTATATTCAGAGCTGCCTTATTCCAGGGCTCCATTTGCCCTGCACTCTCAGCCCAGTTTGCCTGGCCTCAGTCCCATGCTATATTCAGAAGCTGTTTGCCTGGGCTATTCCTTTTGAATATAGCTTATTTTGTGCTCTGGGCTAAGTTTGCCTGCCGGGCAGTGGTAATTTAGCCCCGGGGCAAAGTTTTGAATATCTGGCCTGCCATCTCCAAATCAATGGAACTTAGATTGCCACTGTACAACACATATGCAAGCCCATCTGTGGACATCTACTCACAATTTTTGGGGAGGACTGGATAACAGTACCAGGAAGAAACTGGAATGCATACAGAGAAAAACAACTAGGGCAATCAGTGGAATAGAAAATATATCCTATTATGAAAGGCTATAAGAACTACAATGAAATACATTACATAATAGATGAATTTGGGGGATTTGCTATTATTTTACAGAATAATAAATAATAAAGATTTAATACAGGGAATGAATTTTAATTTCAAGCCACCACACAGTTTAAGGGGTCAAAAAAGCAACTAGAGGCTGGAAATTTGAAAATTGAAAAACGTAAGAAGTTTTACACTCAGAGAGTGGTTCACATATGGAATTGTCTACCAGTAGAGGTGGTGGAAAGTGGTACATTAATTATCTTTAAGAGCAGGTTGGATAGGTATTTATCACTGGAGGGACTGGCAGATTACTACCATTGATAAAGGGACAGCTCATATGGGCCTTTTGCACTTTTCTGTCTGATAAATTCCAAGTAAGATTATTTGCAGATTGTGTGAGAGGCCATTTGGCACCACAAACTCCTACATTAAGCAGAACCATCCTCAATTATTTTATGGTGTTTTATGTAGAAACAGACAGTGACTGCAGAAAAAGACCTGTGGTCTGTCCAGTCTGCCTGAGTTCCCTATTTAGCCCCAGAACCTACTATCCTTCCAGGGTCCTAGCCCTCCCACCCCACCCCATTCTCCTTGCAGTTTCTGTCACCCCAAGTAAGCAGTATACCTTTCATTCTGTAACAACCATGCCAGAAACCACCAACATTTTGCACCTACAACTTTGGCTAGTAGACTGTTACATGGTTTCACCACCCTTTCTGTAAAATAATACTTCCTCATGTCCCTCCTGACCCTCCCTCCTGTTAGTTTACACTTATGTCCATGGGACCATGAGCTAGTATTGAGGCTAAATAATTCCCCGCAGTTCACTGTGTTAATTTATTTTAGGAACTTGAAGGTCTCTGTTATATCTTCCCTCTCCATTCTGGTCTCCAGCGTGTATTTATTCAGTATATTGAGGTGCTCATCATAGGGCCTGCCCTGTTGGCCCTGAATCATTTTTGTCACCCTGCACTGGACAGTTTCTGGCCTAGCTCTGTCTTTCTTGAAGTGACATATACAGATGTGTCAAGCCAGGATGAAGTGCAGAAATACTGCAGAATATCACAGAACACTGCAATTTACTGCAGGGGCTATTGTAAGTCAATAGCAATTAAGCCCTTTTGTCATGCAGGATTTTGTGGCATTACTGCAAGTTACTGCTCTTCATCGTGGCTGACACATCTGTACTTCCCATGATGCTTCACATTATTGGGATATATATATATATATATATCTACTTTTGTAGCTCTTTGAAACTTAATGCCCTTCCTGTGTAACCCTTACTTCAGCACATTTACACTGGGGAATTTTGTCTTTTACATTGCTTTCCTATTTTGGGCTCACCATGACTCAGACCAGTAAGCCCATCATATGGCTGATTCCTCCTTTCTATGGGCTGAAATACAGACAAGGCACACTTACAAGTCAAAGCAAGGATGAAACTAATTTCTGTGTCTCCTGTTTCTAGCCCTTGCAGATTGTGAGAGAGGCCATACGGCACCATAATCTGCTGCTTGAAGCAGAGCCAGTCACATTTCTTTCACAGGAATTTGCATTTATGTCCCATGATACTTTGCATTATTGGTGTACTACATGTGTGATTTTGTATTTCTTTGAAACTTGGCTTTACTGCCAGTGCCCTTTCAGGGTAACACTTGTTTTACTGCTCTTGTTCTGAGTGCCTTGTCTTTTATATATACTTTATTATTATCATTATTATGTTTATAGTTACGGTGATAAGCAGCAGGAAAATCCCAGCCTTTCCCTACAAAACAGGGTACTAAATGAGAAAAAGACCGCGGTAGAAAGGTCAGTGGGGGATGCTGCAACAGAAGGTAAAGCCACCAAAAAATGGAGAGCAATGAGTACCAATGCCCATAGTCTGGGTAACAAGCTTCCTGAATTAGTGGCCTTGATGGAGGAGGAACATCTGGATATCGTGGCAGTCACAGAAACATGGTACACACAAAACCATGACTGGGACGTAAACATACCAAGATACACTATCTACAGGAGGGACAGGGAGGGTAAAAGAGGAGGAGGAGGAGTAGCTCTTTACATAAGGGAAGGAATCAAAGTAACAGAACAGAAGGGTAAACAGGGAGGAGAAGAAGCACTGTGGGTCAATTTAGAGACAGGCAATGGCACCACAATCCACACAGGGGGTTGTATACTGATCCCCCTCTCAGGGGGAGGAAATGGACAAGAAAATGATAGAAAGTATACTTAGAATGGCAGAAAAAGGGGAGATATTGCTGATGGGTGATCTGAATATGCCAGATGTTAACTAGAGTGCAGTTGTAGCAGCCACTTTGAAGAGTGGGGTTATTCTAGATGCCCTACAGGGGGCATGCCTTAGACAACTAGTATTGGAGCCCACTCAAGAGGGAGCAATCTTAGGCCTGGTTCTCTCAAATGGAGATGGTGAGAGGATCACAGATGTAGAAGTGGGTAGCCATCTGGGAACTAGCGACCATCGAACAGTATGGTTCACAATAAACACAGCAATAGAGTCAAGCCATGCAAAGGCAAAAGTACTGGACTTTAGGAGGCTGACTTTAGCCAAAATGGGTGAGTGCCCAAGGAATGCACCAGCAAATGGGCAGGAAGGAGGGGTGGAAGAACAATGGAGAATAATAAAACTGCCATCACAGAGGTAACAAGCCTTTGTGTGAAGCAAATAAACAAAACAAAAAGATGTAAGAAACCACTATGGTTCTCAAAGGAAGTGGCAGTGAAGGTTCAGGAGAAAAGAAAGCATTCAGGAAGTACAAGGAATCACAGAAGGAGCAGGACAGAGAACTGTATCAGTTAAAGCAAAGGAAGCTGGGAAGGCAGTCAGAACAGAAGCCCAAACCGAGGAAAAGATAGCCAACTCAGTTAAGAAGGGTAAAACCTTTATTAGGTACATCAGGGAGTGAAGGAAGACCAAGGGAGGGATAGTGAGGCTTAATAAAGGGGAGGGGTGGGCAGAGGGTGACTGTGAAAAGGCAGAGATACTAAACAAATATTTTTGCTCAGTATTTACAAATGAAGAGGGGGAGGTACCTAAAACAAACAATAGAAACACTCTTGATACAGAAGTTGATACCAGCCCATTTACAGAAGAAAGGGTTCTGAAAGAACTCTTAAAACTGAAGGTGGACAAAGCAATGGGGCCTGATGGGATTCATCCCAGAATTCTAAAAGAACTAAGGGTAGAACTAGTGACACCACTGACTACCCTCTTAAACAAATCATGAGAGGTGGTACCCGAGGACTGAGGAGGGTAGATGTGATTCCCCTTCACAAAAGTGGGAGCAAGGCAGAAGCAGGAAACTACAGACCTGTTAGTTTAACCTCAGTGATAGGGAAAATGATGGAATCACTTCTGAAGGAAAAGAATTGTCAAGTATCTAGAGGTCAGAGGGCACAGGACCCAAGGCAGCATGGATTCACAGCGGGAAGGTCATGCCAGGCTAAATCTGATAGATTTCTTTGACTGGGTGACCAAAGTAGTAGATCAGGGAGGGCTGTGGACATGGCCTACCTAGACTTTAGCAAGGCATTTGACACAGTCTCACACAAAAGATTAATATACAAGTTGGCCAGCCTGGGAGTGGGTCCCAAGATGACAGCCTGGGTAAAGAATTGGCTGGAGAATAGGACACAGAGAGTAATAGTAAATGGAGTCCACTCTGAAGAAAGGGGTTACTAGTGGGGTGCCAGGTTCAGTATTAGGACTGGTACTCTTCAATGTCTTTATAAGCGACATTGCAGAGGGACTGGAAGGAAAAGTATGTCTCTTTGCAGATGACACAAAGATCTGCAACAGAGTTGATGCACAAGGTGTGGAAAGGATGAGAAGGGACTTGGCAAGGTTAGAGGAATGGTCAAATGTATGGCAGCTTAGATTCAATGCTAAGAAGTGCAAGGTAATGCACCTGGAAAACAAAAACCCAGTGGAAGAGTACACAATGGAGGGTGTGATACTAACAACAACAAAAATGGAACGGGACCTGGGGGTAGTCATATCAGATGACCTAAAGGTGGGCAAGCAATGTGAGAGGGCAGCAAGGAGGGCTGGGGGGATACTGGGATGCATAGGGAGAGGCATCACCAGTAGAAAACAGGAAGTTATTATCCCTCTGTACAGACAGCTGGTGAGACCCAGTCTGGAATACTGCGTGCAGTTCTGGAGACCCAATGTCTGCAAAGACATAGACAGGATGGAAGCTGTCCAGAGGAGGGCAACTAAAATGGTGCAGGGTCTGTACCGGAAGACATATGAAGAGAGACTTAAGGAGCTTAATATGTATACCCTCGAAGAAAGGAGGGAGAGGGGGGACATGATAGAAACTTTCAAGTACCTCAAGGGAATCAACAAAGTCCAAGAGGGTAGCATCTTTCAAAAAAAGAGGTGTACAAGAACAAGGGGGGCACAATTTGAGGATGGGGTGGGTGGCTCAGAGGTAATTTAAGGAAGTATTTTTTCACAGAGAGGGTTGTGGATGCATGGAATGGCCTTCCGGAGGAGGTTGTGGAGTCAAAAACAGTGGTTGAATTCAAGCATGCATGGGACAGCCATAAGGCAATTCTAGTGGGTGGGGGTAGGAAGAAGTAGGCTGCTGGTTAACTAGGATCTGCAGCTTATCCATTAGGTAGGGAAATGGGCAGACTGGGTGGGCCAAGCGGTCCTTATCTGCCAACAAATTCTATGTTTCTATGTTTCTATGTAAGATGCTTTGGGGGATTTTACCCCAAAATGTACAGACAGGTGGATGGGGAGGAAAGTTAAAATAAACCGTTTTTTTTTTATTTTTTTCAGAAAATGAAAATGGGTAGTGCTGTACAGAATGGGGAATCCCACCAGCAGAATTCGCATGAAATGATCATTCCACCTGCAGAATTTCCACTAGAATTTCACTGGTTCACCTGAAGAATTTTGTCTGCTGTGATCCATGGAACTATATTCCACAGAACAGCATTGCTCCAAGGAAAATCATTCCATGGCCATTTCTGTGGAAAATATTAGGATTTGTGAAACAGAATTCTGTGGAAGTGTAGTGGAAAACCCATATGCATATTACTGTAATGGAATTCAACCATTCTGCTCCTGACAAAATTCAGTGGAATTTTGAAAATTCCACAAAGCTCCATTTTGCTGGAACTTAAACATTTCGCACACCACTAGCTGTGAGTCATTTTGGAGCCAAACCAAGAAGATTAGGATGATCCTCAGTTCCTGCCAAGCCAGCCAAGGTTGTTGTGACTCATTGAATCAGAACTGGTTCTGCACACCTCTACTCCAGAGATACTAAAAAAAAGAACTCCAGCAGTCAAGTAGAGGGAAGAGTTGATGCCAGGAGGGTTGTGAAGTTTGACATTTCTGGTGCATTGTTATTGAACTGAAAAGCATTGTGCCACACATGCGCTTCACAGCAGTTTGTAGTGGGAACTATGTTTTTTTTTTAAAAAAAAAGGCTTGAAAGACTTAGAAAAGTGATTTTCCATCACCACCCTCTCATAGCACTATATTATGTCATCCTCCCCCACAGTACCAACCAATATCATGATGAACCCTTTGCACCCACCTAACAGTATCTGATCCCATTCCTCCCCCAAGCATTGGAAAAATAATCAATAAAACACCCCTTTACTCACCCACTTAGAGTAGCAACACCAAATCCTTCCCCCACCCCCAGCCCTGGCTAAAAAAGATAATGACACATCCCCCACCCACTCTGTGTCTTCAGACAAAGGGATACAAGAAGTGTGATTGAGAGGGGGATGGTGACTGTCACATACCTTCTTCTCACCACCTTTGCCAGCTGGCCAGATGATAATCAAAATCCTCCCAAAATCACAAAGGCTGGTAGGTGGCTTCACATCACATTATGCAAAAATGCTGTTAAACAGACATTGATTGAGAGTGAGGAGGTGGCCTCTGAATCAGATACAATCAGCATGGCGAGATGCTTGAGAATGATGACAGCTGACACTATAAATCCACTGTGATTACAGTGGGAAAAACACTTAAGAAGGGGAAGGTGGGGACAAACCTGAGGGGGGGATAAATCCGTATTGGAGGCAGAATAACAAAAGAGGCTGCCTCCACCCATGTCTGCCGGGCACTCCAAAGAGAAGGCCCGCAGTTGTTCATGGCTTGGTGATCCAGTTCTCCTTGAGTACGCTGAAAAAGGGGCAGCTGGAAATGGATAGGCCAATAGGCAAGGAACCATGGCTGAAAGAGGTACTGTAGCAATTAGAGTGAGACTACTCTGAATCGGAGCTAGGGCATGGCATCATAAAGAGAAAGGCATGATGTTAATAAACAAAGTTTCTACAAGAGCTCCAGTCAGCTCATCCCAGGTCCTGATGTCCTAGGAAGTCTAAGAAGAAGTCACGCATGTCCTGCTCCAAGTAATCGTTGGCATTTAGCTGCTCCCTCGCTCCCTTAGCCACCATTGGTGTAATGCAATATCCAGATCCAACAGCAGCAGGCAGATTAAACCATGGAGATGGCTGTAGCTGGAGACAGAAAAGATGGCTCAAGAGCAGGTAATGTGGGGTTACCATCTGTTGGTTATGGTGGCAGGTGTACCAGGGAAGTGGGTGACTGGGAGATGGGAAGCAGGTAAATCTGTTTATGTTATGTGGTGGGCAAGTTATAGAGCAGAGCAGAGGTGTGGGGCGCTGTTGGGAAATCATGGCCATGGACACTAGTATTTGGGAAAAGGCAGATAATTGAGGGAGGGAGGGAGGGGCAGGAGACGCTTGTAGAATGCAAGTCATGGGGTGGAGGGGATGAATAACAAAAGTAGAGGGAGGGGAGCTAACACTGGGTAGAGGCCAATAATGGAAAGAAGGGGCAGGAGATGTTTGAAAGTGGTAAACATTATGGGGTACACAAGTGGGGACAGGGGAGCTGGCAATGGAAAAAGGAGACCCGGGTAATGTGTGTGTGTTTGTAGCTATATCCATTATCAGGTAAATGCATTAGCAGCCATTTTGGCTCTGACCACAGTTTATTATTTTTGGGGCTGTGTATGTAATCTGATTAAATAACTAATCTATTTATGCACTTTCACTCCATTAGAACTCTATGGATAAATAAATAAACAAACAAACAAGCAAATAATGTGTGGCTGATCTTTCAGATCTTGTAGTTTCAGGTAAGCACCTAGGGTAAAGCCAAGTGCAGGTACATGAGCAGCCTTTGAACACCCAAACTATTTGTTTTCACATTTCTAGGTGATAAAGAAACAGCACAAACAAATTTTATATAGTGGATTTCTTAAAATATCCCAAAATACCTCACACTTAAACCACAGTAACCAACCACCTTTGAAAACAGGTACATTAGATGCAACAGGCTAGTTTAGAAAGAGGGCCGAGATCATGCCACTATACAAGTCCCTGGTAAGGCCCCACCTGGAGCACTGCATACAGTTCTGGAGGCTTTATCTCCAGAAGGACGTGGATAGACTAGAGAAGGTACAGAAGAGAGCAACAAAAATAGTACATGGGCTCCATGACTTGCCATACAAAAGCAGATTACAGTAACTCAACATGTACTCACTGGAGCCTCGCAGAGATAGGGGTGACATGATAGAGACATTCAAGTTCCTGAAGGGCATAAACAGAGTCCCTACCCAGGGACTCTTTCTGATCAGTAGCTCCACAAGGACAAGGGGTCATGAAATGAAATTAAGAGGAGGGAGGTTCCAGGATAACATGTGCAAGTTCTTCTTTACGGAAAGGGTGGTGTTTCCATGGAACAGCCCACCTGCAGAAGTCATTGACTCCAAAACAGTAGAGCAATGCAAATCTACTTGGGATAGGCATAAAGGGATTGTCTCTAAGAAATTCTAATGGGGGGTAGCACTAAGAGCAGACTAGATGGATCGTTGGTCCCCATCTACCATCAGTTTCTATGTTTCATATGTAATCTTCAAAGATAATGAATTCTACAACAATGGCCCATAATACCAACTACACAGTACAATCCTCCTACATCTCACTGGATGATGACATTCTGGGATTGAATCCAACCCTGGAACTATGCAGCAGGTTCATAGGAGGAGGGGTAAGCATTCCACAGTATGCCCCTCCTCCATGTAGATAGTTTTCACTGTAGGCCCTTCCACCTCCCAGTGTCCGGGTAAGCTGTGTTTGGTGGGCAGTCCATATGTTGCACAAAGGGACACTGGGTATTTGTATGATTGGACTCTGCCCTGAGAAGGAGTGTGGGAAGGATTACAGAGGTGGGGGGAGAGTAAATGGAGGTTTTACTCATGGATGTGGCCACCCTGTTCCTCTTGTCCAATAAGGGAAGTTCCCCATCCAACAAGAGGCAGACTGCACCTTTCCTTACCAGATCCATGTCCCGGTTGACTGGGTCAGGTGGACCATTCCACACTGGAAAGCCTGTGGATGACCATAGGAAATGACAACCCCAAAATGGTTCGCAGATGAGATCTTGAAAGTTAGGTAAAAAAGTGCCCGTGCACCAAGAGAAGCCATAAAAAAAATTTCACTAGGGTAATAACAAGTAAAGTAGGACCAGATGAATGCATAACATACAGGGGTTCATAAGGTAATCCCAGATCAGACAGAATGCTGGAGACAAGGACACTGAGTCTTAAAAATAAATGCAGTAACCTTCAAATCAACACATTTTCTGACTAGTAGCCAGTGCAGCTGTTTTAAGAATGGAGTTATGCGATCAAAGTACCTAATCGGCAACAGAATCCCTGGCTGCTGCATTCTGGGTCTGTTGGAGCCAAGTAATAGCTCAGTCAGGAGGCCAAAAAACAACATGCAAGTAATCAATGCTGGAAGAAATGTCTGCATACACTAAGCTCCTGGCATCAGGAGGCAAAACAAATTAATTCTGGCAATCCGGGATGGATGAACCTCAAAAGTTGTGAGGTTCTGAAAGTATTTTAACATTTATCTGAGTTTATTCAGAACTTTAAGAACATTTTAGTTTTTATGTCAGTTTAAAGCCACAGAAATGTCTTAAACTTCATTTTAACCCAGAAATGATGGCCAGTAAAAAGCAATAAATAAGCAAAAAAGAAACCTGGGTCTGACCAATGGCCCAGCAAATGCCCATTGCACTACATTGCCAGCAACTCGAGTTCAGGAATGGACTTTTGAAGCTGGTGATTGGATTGCCAGCTAGGGACATCTACTGTATCTAGCAGTGCAATCCAGCCTTGGGAAAGATGGCACCTCCGACCACTGTCAGCCACCACAGCAACTGCCAGTGGAAGACAGAGAAGCTTGCTCCTCAGGAAATGCTCTGCATGTGATCAAGGCTACAGTGGGTTAGAGGAGGGCAAGCCAGAGCAGACCCGAACTTGGCTCGTGTCTAGAGTCTGGATTAGCTTGGCTCAACCTCTATAAGCAATTTAGAGCCAAAATCAAACTGAGCCAGTTATGGTCAAAGTAAGCAATTTTGTCATCCTGAACAGTATAGTGTTTGAAATGTTTAACTCCTATGTAGAGGACAGCCTGCATCAGCCATGGCTTGGCTTGTGTTTTGGCTCATAGAGTCCAGTCAGACCCCTGACTCAACTTTGGCTGGGCTCTAGGTGAAAAATTCCTGGCTTGCCCAACCCTATGGAGGGCTGTGCATGGTGCCAGGGGTGGGGAAGTCAAGGTGCCAGTGACATAACTCTCAACTGTCACTGATTTTCAGAGATGTGTCAGACATTGCCTCAGAATGTTTCTCTGTCCCTCCTAAATTTGCCATTTCTGTCACTGAAGAGTATGGATTTGCATAAAAAAGTTGGTCATTAGTGTAACTGTCTAGTTCTTATTAAGAAAATACTAATATAACTAAACAGCATTGTATACACAGTTCTTGGGCTGATATTATTGTTATTTCAGATGTGTCCCTGATTTTGGTTATTTGTTCCTGATTTTTTTCATCCTTGTGCCTGATTTTTGAAGCTTTAGGTTGAGAGGTATGACTCGGGGGAGGTTTGGGAATTATCTGAATAAATGTGGCTTTTCTCCATCCCTACTGGCAGCATATCTTGTAACACTTTGACAATATAATGAGCTTATAAAAAGACATGGATTTAGTGATGTACTAAGATCCGAATAGCAAAGAAACCTTCAGTAAACTCAAGAGAAACTGAAGAATATGAAGCAATTCAAGCCAAGCAGCGAACACATTCAGTTTGATTTTCCTGTATACAAGAGGGGCTGTGACTGACCAACAAAATACTCACAGATGGCATCAACAGAACTCAGTTACTAAAACATTCCACTATTCACATTTCAAGTTCTTTCTTTCTTTCTTTCTTTCTTTCTTTCTTTCTTTCTTTCTTTCTTTCTTTCTTTCTTTCTTTCTTTCCTTCTTTATTTCTTCCTTCCTTCCTTGCCTCCCTCCCTTCCTTGCTTCCCTCGCTCCCTCTATCTCTCCTTCCTTCCTTCCTTCCTTCCTTCCTTCCTTCCTTCCTTCCTTCCTTCCTTCCTGTCTTCCTTCCTCACTTTAGTTTTTGGTCACCAGGTAAGTGCCTTTAGTTTTTAGTGACTAGGTAAGTGTACTAGACACAAAACTGTCTATTTTTTAGGCACAACTTGGGAGGTTACAATTTACCAAAAGCAGTGGATGCGTTACAGCAGAAACGAGCAAGTGGAGAAGTGTTACAATGATTACAAAGTTTCAAAAATTAGTACATTAGAGCAATAATTACATACTGATTTAAATACAGTACAACCCCACAGATATGAACCTCAGTCATCCGAACTGTTCTGTCAACCGAACGGGCATCCCCCCTACACCTACAAACAAATTCATCGCGATTTACTAATTAGCAAATCACTATCACCTGTATAACATTCGCACTATAAATCACGTTAAAGCATTCCTGAATCAGTTACAAGCATGGCAGGCAAAAGAAAACGAGTTACACTATCTCTTGACAAAAAGCTTGAAATAATAACAAAGCTTGAATGGGGAGTTAGCCTCAGTAGTGTTGCTGACGAATACGGTATCAGTAAATCAACTGTATTTGACATCAAAAAAAGGTCAAGAAAAAATAAACAATTTGCCAGAGAAGCGAAGGACATTGGCGCTTCACAGACCCGCTGCATTGTCCGAAAAGCCCCTTCACCGTTCGTGGAATAAGCTGTGGCCAGTTCAGGAGGATCGGGAGCGTGATGACATTGCATTAGCTGATAGCCAGGTGCACTTCATTGAAGAGTGAGCAGCACTTCAGCTTACGGAAGAAGAACAAGAGGAATGGTTGCAAGCAGATTCCGAAGAAGCAGGTCATGAGATCCTAGCAGACAGTGATACTATAGACCTGGCCAGAGTGAGTACAAAATCGGAGAGTTGTAGTGACAGTGAGGGGGATGACGGGGTTGGGGTTACAGTAAAGATTTCACATAGCCATGCTGTGGACTGTTTTGCTGTGTGCATTCAATGGATGGAGCAGCAGCCCGAAGCAACCCCCATGAACCTGATGCTGCTTCAGGAGTTGAGAAATCTGGCTGCTAAAAAGCGCTTGAATGGACTGAAGTAGAGCACAATGACTAATTTTTTTAAATCTGCTGAATCATAGCATAGAATTTATCTTTTCCTACTCTTGATAAATAAAAATGATTTCAGAGTCTAAAATGCAATGTATTTGCCGTTTTTTGCTTTATTTAGTGATCTTTTCAAAGATACGAACATTTCAGAGATGTGAACACCATTGATTCCCATGGTGTTCGTATCATTGAGGTTGTAACGTAAATGCAAGTAAGGCAGCAAGAAATTGTTGGGTATACCTGGAATGCATAGCTTTACTTTCAGGGAACAATTTGAACATTACAAAAAGACCAGATAATTTGAATGGATAGATATAGGAACTGGAATTTTCCAGTGATGAATATTTCCTAAGTTTAGTATTCAACAGTTGATGGGGAGGGCCACCATAAATTCTCAATTGACAAAAGTTCCATAGCTTAGGGAAAAGAAGCAAAAAGAAATTGCTGCCATTTCTGTATAGCACTTTGAGATTAACAATACAGCCTGATCTAAGGACCTCAGGGTGTGGCCACAGGACAATTTTGTAAAATGTGTGGCTAAGGAGGAGGGGATCTGATGGTATAGAACTTCATTAATAGTATATTTTCATGTGATATCTTTCCTTCATGTTGCTTGACTCCCTGCTGTTGTGGTCTGTGTTCCTCTGTTTCTTCTGGTTTTCTGCTCTCCTTGCATGTTCTCTGGCCTTCTGCCCCTATTCCTCACTGCTGTCACTCTTGCAGCTTTGCTGCTGTTCCTGTTTTCCCCCAGTGTTGTTGTCTCTCCCCTCAGTGGCTTCACTGTTCCTCTGGCTTTCTCTTTGGCCTTTTGCCACTCCTTCCTTCACTGCTTGCAGCTCCTGTCTCCCGTCACCTCCCTCCCTCCCTCCCTGCTCACGGCTCTGCCCCACTCTGCCTTCTGTAGCCTGCCTTGCCACTCCTCTGTGCCCCACCACCCCACCCCAGCCAGCTTTGCTGTTCCTCTTTCCTGCTGCACTCCTGTGTTCTCCCATCCAGCTAGCTGCTTTTCCCTTCTGCAGCTCGCTGGCCCTTTTTGTTTCTGCTCTTCTTGCTTGCTATTCCTGCTCATCTCATAGGGGGTTTCATTGTTGTGGCTGTTGCTACCTTTCTGTCTCCTCATTGGCCTTGGTGGTTGCTAACCCATTCACTGGTGCCCTCGCTGTGCTCCCTCACACAGTAAATCAATACAGTTGCCTGGCCCACTGCGTGTGTTCAATGTCTCCAGGCTGACCTTCATGTCCTGTGTTCCTCTGTGTTGTATTTTCAGGTTTGCTGCCTGCTTCTCTTGTTTGTTTCACCTCAATTCCTTGTATTCTTTGTTTTCTCTTAATGTTTATTCTTCTGCCATGCTCTTGTCTGTATTTCAGATGGAATCTACTGAGTCTGACACAGTCTCAGCTCTGGTGTTCCATGACATTGCTCTCCCACTGGACCTTCTATGATACACTCTGGTGGCTGCCAGTTCAGAGCCCTTTCTCTGTTCCAGTTTACCATCAGTCTTTATCATTCAGTCTCAGGGCCCTGGCATAAATGACATTATGGTACCGCTATGGCCTCTGAAAACAGTATTATGCAGCTATGTGCCTAGCCTTGCCTGTACTTGGAACTAGGGCTGGGCAGACTGTTCCATCCAAAATCCAGACCCCCGGATCGAACCCTGAATCCATGAACCCGGATGTGGGAGGGCAGGTTGGATGAAGACACAGAAGGCGAGACAAGTTCTTTTAAAATGTCCCATAGCATAGGGCAGCACACTTTATTACAGAAGGACTTCACACACTTGGAAATACCATAAACAGTTCAACAATGCAGATCTGGAACTTCTGTGTTGCTCATACTGATTAGCTAGTCAGGATGATCTTCAGCAACTGTAATAAAACATGGCTGTTGGTTCCCACTCAGCCAGTAGGCTCACAGGGACAAATCCAGTGCCAGAGGGTGGTCCTACTTGTACCTGCAATTTTGCAGCCAATACTTTATGAAGACCAATCACCCCTCTAGCTGCTCAACTCAGCTCTGGTTCAAAACATCCCAGCCTTAACTAGCACTAACATGGGTCAGTCTTTCTGACACTGCTTCCAGCACCACCTACTCCCCTCTTGCATCAGCCAGTTTCACTCCTACACAGGACTGCTTCCTCCACAGTTCAGATCTTATCTGCCAGACTCTGCTTCACCAGCACCTTTTATAGAGCTGGAGATCATGTAAACTGTCTATCATAGCTTAAATGTTAGTTAAATGTTTGCAACAATTTTAAATGTGACTGTTTCATACAGAAAAGTAAGCAAACATGAAAACAATATTTTAACACATATATGCTTTTAAACAAACAATAAAACAAAAAACAATAAGAAATTAAAGAAAGGAACTTCCTGGCAGGAAATCCCACCTTTCTTGTTCCCAGACTCCCTCATGCTAGAGCTCTATAAAGCCCACAGAGTTCAGTCGGCCTGAGCCCCTAGTAATCCACAAAATGGCACCAGCAAACTAAAAGCACATGGAGTCAGGCATTTCCCAAACAGGTCACTTGTCCTCAACATATAGCAATGTGTGCAGTTTTGACTTAAAGAAACATTTCATCTAATATCAGAAACATACAAATTAAACCAACATTATAAAACAAAAGGCATTGCTAGTGCATTGTTCGGTAGCAGTTTGTAAAACACGTGTTTGGTACATTTCAAACAGCAAAAAACTTTGAGTTTCCTGATACCTTCATTACCTTCCATACAAAACTAAAGGTGGTTTATAAGCAGTTCTTAAGTACTTTTATTTTGTATTTCATAGGGCCAACAACACAGATTCATTTTATGTACTTTTTTCCCCTGGTTCACTATTTTGCACATGGAAATTTAATAGGGGAATACCACACCAAAGTACACAACATTCTTTCACCTTAACTGTGCTAGGACAGCTCATGTATACTTAATGCTAGCTGTGTATCTATATGTGTGTGTGGGGGGGGGGCAGAAAGTGAAAAAGAAAGAGTATTGAAGTTTCAGTGCTGGGTGATCAGTCCAACAAAAACAAGCTAGAATAGTAGCATAGAAGAAAGGTTGCAGCCAAAAGGATAGGAAAGAAACAATTTAATATGCCGTAAGACTATTTTGGCACTGAATATTTCAGGTCTCAGCAGGCTCTCATTTTTATTTGGTACCTTAAATCAGACTTTTTTGTGGCTGTGAGGCTTTCTTGTAGCCCCTTAGGAAATGATTCTCTATTTTCATTTCTAAAGGCTTCCTCATTGGCCATTCAGACTACCAGGGATATATGTTTAATTTATTTTGGGCGATCAGAGATATGGGAAGGGTGGGGAGTACTACTAGACTACCAAGGACATAATATTAGTTTATTTTGGGTGATCTGAGTTTTGGGCAGGGAGGGGACCGACTGGACCACCAGTGATAATTACATTATTACTTTGATGAAAATAGGTACTATGGGAGGGGAGGAGGTACCACTAGACTACCAGGGAAGCATTACATCATTATGTACAGCAATCAGGGCTATGGGAAGGAAGGGGGTACTACTGGACCACCATGGAGTTTTGTGGGTGCTTGAGGACAGTGTTCTGGGGGGAAGCCACCCATGACTGGTGGCCACTGTGTTGCACCCTGAACTACAGTGGCCCACCAGTGGGGGGCTAGCAATTGAGCCTTTTTCTACAGGCTCAACTTTGTTCCCCGGTATGCGGCGCATCTCTGGGTTGTGTCAGCATATGTTCCACACATCACTGGCTGAATATCAGGTTGTGCCACATATGCATGGGCACGCCCTCTGGAGATCTGCCACATACATTACCTTTGTGCCACGGAGCATGGGGAATTGCGCTGTGCAATTCTCCCCTTTGAATATTGCCCCAGGGCACATTTCAGGGGTTGCGCTGGTGCAACCTCTTTGAATATCTAGGCCCGAAACTATTGGGGGCCAAAGAGAAATATTATAGTTACAGAAATCACAAATAAAGTTTATTCTTGGTCTCATTGTGGTTGATTGTGTGAGTGTGTGTACAGGGCAAGGGCAGGCTGGCAAAATAAATCTTTGACTTGTGCCACCATCCAGAAGAGTAAAAGAATGAGAGAGACTATTGGGTGCCAAAGAGAAATAGTATAGTTATAGAAATCACAAATGAAGTTTATTCTTGGTCTCATTGTGGCTGGTTGTGTACAGGGCAAGGGCAGGCTGGCAAAATAAATCTTTGACCTGTGCCACCATCCAGAGGAGAAAGAGAGAGAGAGAGAGAGAGAGAGAGAGAGAGAGAGACTATTGGGGGCCAAAGAGAAATGTTGTAGTCACAGAAATCACAAATGAAGTTTATTATTGGCCCCAGTGTGGCTGTATGTTTACACAGGGCAAGAGCAGGCTGGCAAAATAAATCTTTGACTTGTGCCACCATCCAGAGGAGAAAGAGAGAGAGTGAGTGAGAGAGAGACAGAGAGAGAGAGAGACTACTGGGAGCCAAAGAGAAATTTTACAGTCACAGAAATTACAAATAAAGAAATTAATCTTGGCCTCAATGTGGCTGTGCAGTGTGTGTGTGTGTGTGTGTGTGTGTGTGTGTGTGTGTGTGTGTGTGTACACTGTACAGGGCACGCAGGCAGGCAGGCAAAATAGTGCTTGCATCTCTTTGTCTGTCTCTCTCTCTCTCTCTCCCCCCCCCCTCCATCTCTCTCTCTCTGTCTCTCCCCTCCCACCAGCACACTCATATCACGGGCCCAAGTAGGATATGCCACCAGTCATGAAGCAGCTAGCAATTATTGCTTTTATTTAGCAGTTTTACTGTAATTTTATATAAATCTTGCATTAAATTATTTCCTTTTGGCCTCTTTGTTGAATATGACCGACTTTGGCCACTTTTATGCATTCTATCGCATTTTTCTTTCAAATATTTATAAATGATCTGAACTAATCAGAGCAAATCAGAACTCCACCATGTTCCAGTTCTTATGTAATAAGGGTCAGAACTTCACCGAGTTCTCCCAGCCCTGCTCGGAACTGGGTCCCACCTTTGAGCATCACTCAGAATGCTGGGGGTCATCTACCCATAGCAGCCACCTCCTCATGACTGTCTCTGTATGCTAAGCTCTCCTATGCATACTGTACAGTATTGCTATTTCTTAAAGCCATGTCCCACAACAACACTGTCCACTCCAGTCCTTCAGAACAAGATTCAGACATTCCTCTGTCCATCAGTAGAAAGGCTGCTGCCAAATCTAAGCATAGGATCAAAGGATGGACCATTCCTAAACTTGTGACTGTACCCCAAGCCTTGAAAGTTCCCTTTTCTGCATCTGCCAGAAGTAAGATCTATTCATCTCATACATAGCCCCCATGTATCCATTGCTAACCCAGTTACTGCGTCTCCACACTCAGAAACTCTGACTCCAGCTCCAAGTATACCTCCTACTACCTCATTTTTTTTCGAACATTGTGACTTACTTCTCCAAGTTAATTCAGCCATTTTGAATTTGGACTTTAGGGTTGTTGCTTTAGAAGCTAGATTATCTAAGACACCGGATCTGGGACCCTCAACAAAGCCTTCAGGTTTTTCTAAATCTTTTCTTCCTGTATCACGAACTACCAAATCACATACTGCCACTATGACACCATTGATGTCTTTCACTCCTCCAGTATTGCCTTCTCCAGGTCCTTCGGCAAGTTCCAACCTCTCCACTACTATATCCACAACAGATACTAATCCTTCTTCCTGACACATTCCTATTCCAACCATGGCCTGTCCATCCTGTCTGGTACCAAATCACATCAGGATGGACATTATCAAAGGGAAGGATGTAAACCATGTAGCCCTCCTTATTTCATCTCACGAAACTATTGAGAATCAAATTGTTTCTTGGGGAGATATTTTTTGAGGTTCTAAAAGAAAAAGATCCTTACCTGCTTAAGAAGTTGACCATAGCAGAATTTGTCATGGCTCTTTAGTATCTACTGGGAAATCATTTGTGAAGCTCATCCATCTGGGCATGAGGGGTTGGATTCATACCTCTAACTTGCTGTCAACCTCACAATCAGATGTGGCTGTACATATTTCTATGATTATCACAAATAATTTTCAGCCAGGGCAGCAGCAATTTAGCAAAGTACAACTCATGAGGCCGACCCAGTGGTGTGAAGGGCTGAGGCATCACGCCTTATCTCCTGCCACACCAGCAGCACATGTTTGGTGGGGAATGCAAGTTGCTAGGGGCTGGCCAGGAAGGGAGACGATCGAGCTTCTGGAGGACAGTGCCCCTGTCCTTGGGAGGGTACATTGGCAGTCCCATCAAATGACTGCCCCCAGGTGGAAGCCTGAGGGCAGAATGAGTCAGGGAGACCACTGAATGGAGGGTGTTGTGGGACTCCGTAGCATGCACATGCCTCCATGTGCATGCACTGCCATGCGTGACCCAGCAATGTGGAGGGGAAAAAAACATAAACTGGGAGGCTAGCAGGCAACGTGAAGCCCAAACTGCACTCTCAACCCAAGGCTACCCCCGGCATCTGGATATGTGTCACTGGGGGGGCCCTCCCTGGCCCTGCCATGGGGGAAAATCCATGGGAGACTCACCAGAGACGTGTTGGGATCAGCGAGAGCCTGCGGTGCATGGTGGATGGAGCTCTCTCGAGTAGAGAGCTGAAGTCGCCTGCAGCAGAATCACAGGAGAAAAAGCTCAATTAAAAAAAAGTACAACTCATGTATTTCCTGGGCATCACTCAACAACAAGCTTTTCTGTAGGAATTTTGCTGGTCAAAGAGCCTTAATGTGTTCCATTTCCAGATCCTTTTCCCATTTTGCTGCTTTTTGTTCCCTTACAAGTCATGATTCTTGACCTTTCACTAGTACTGCTCTTGCTCACACCTCTTCTTCTAAACATGCCTCCTGAACTCCAAAGAATCTCTTGGACAAGCAAGGGTGTCACATTATATTTTCTGCTGGAAAAGCCATCTGCAACAACTTCAGTGAAACAGCCTGCTTCACACCTTAATGTACTGTGTTACATATTTGTAGTCACTGTAATACACTCATTCAAAATTGGTTGTTACCGTAAACTAACCTCCACTCCAAATCAAGGACACAAATGACATTTAGCTCATCCATCTGCTCTCATTTATATCCATCACTTTCAACAGTTATTATCAACACATCCAGTAGAGTAGCTTGACCAGTTTTTAATCACATGTCATTCATACAGTTTCCATACTGGTCATCATGCAGTTCATACCACTTTAATCATTTGCCCAAATCTTAAATCAGCTACATCAGAACTCAAAGTTGTCAATTCCCTTCTGGTTAAGGAACTTTCTAAAGGCTTCCTCATTGGCCTCTTTGCAGCTCCTCCTTTTCTTTTTTTCTGTATTAGTCCTATCGGGAAAATAACCTTTAAAATATTCTGGAAAGAAATACCAGATCATTGACCTGTCAGACCCTCATTCAACTACAAATCCAAACATTAATTCTCTACTTCTGTAAGAAGATTACTTCTTGACTGATTCACAAATCAATGAGGCAGTCGAATTCATAAAAACCACTGGACCTGCTGCTTGGTTTACTAAGGCAGGCATCACCAGTGCCTTCAAACTGCTGCATAAACATCCTTCCCTTTGCATACGAGGTATCATGGAGAAACCAATTTTACTTTGCAATTTGGTCAGCCTTTGGATGTAATAGCAACCACAGTCTGTAATACATTTGCTATCTCTCCATTCTGGATTCTTCAGAATGTGTATAAGAGCACATTTATGCAGCATCTTCTGGACAATTTTCTGCTTATCGACACTCCAGATTCACCTCGTGCTGCTGGTATCACTTGCCTTCATAATTTGTTTTCCTCACTCAACCTCAGTCTGGCAGTCAATAAAACTCAAGGTTCTGTTACAACCTTGACATTTCTAGGCATCAAGTTAAATTCCCTCAGCACAGAAACCCATCTCGCCTCTGAGAAACTACAATGAATCTCAAATTGTGCCTTATCCTTTACATCAAAATGATTCTACAAAAAGAGGACTGTTATCATTATTTGGTTATCTCCATTTTGCAATCAAAATTATTCCTCAAGATAGGAACTTCATTTCATATCTTCTTGATTTGGCCCTTTCAGTCACTGCTCCAGACTACCACATTTCCATAATGGCCTCTGCCCACTCAGATCTAGTCATGTGGTCTCATTTCCTCATGAAATGGAATGGCATATCTGTGTTTCATAAGGATCCATCTCCCACCTCAAACTTCGAAGTGTTCACTGATGCTACTCCATCTATTGGATTCTCAGATAGATAGATAGATAGATAGATAGATAGATAGATAGATAGATAGATAGACAGACAGATAGTTATTTTTATACAAGTATCATGTCATTAGGGAATAAGTATTCCTGCTTTTAAGACGGACCTGTGTATTAGACATATCAGTTACTATAAAAACAGCAGTACACAAATATATATCATAAATGACATTTGCAAGAGTTAGGGAAGCAGCTTTCCAGTTCATTTACAAAAGCAGATGCTGATGTCAAAGGACAAATGGAACAGGGTAATTTGTTCCAGTGTAAAGGAGCCTGAAAATGTAACGTCTTTGCCAAAGCCAATTTTGTTAACATGCACAGATCTATTTAAATCGTGGGCTAGGTCCCCTTTTTTGCTAAATACAGTATGAGTAATGTAATGATTTAGCTGTAGTAAGAGATTCTTATGCAATAGTTTCAATCATATTTTGGCACTTCTTGTGCCCAAAGACTGCCTATTCAACTTTTCAAGCATCACACAATGGTGAGTAGTAAAACTACAACCCAATACATGCTAAGCCAATTTGTAATGTAACTTATTTAACTTATTTAGTGACCCTTTTGCTTCAGTACGGTACATCAAATTACCATATTCCAATGAAGTTAAGACTAATTGTTCAGCAATTATTTTCCTAGCAGATCTTTTTAAGATTCATAGTAATACGTCTCAGTGCCCCTAACTTTTTTAGTTCTGTGTAGATTTTTATCCTTCCAGGCAGGATTGGGTGGCTGTTTCTGCCCTGTCCCCACCATCCACAGCCATCTCATATCTCCTCCTGTACCAGGGACCATCATCCCCTGTTGATTGCCCCCCCATGGTGAAGTTGGGAAGGGAGAGCCATCCTCCCCCAACCAGGACACAAATCCAGACTGTCCCTGGACCAAAGAGATTGGGCTGGCCACAAGTCTGATGGGAAGGGCATCCTGTAGTCCATCGTCCATTACTGCTCCTATTTTTCTCCTCTTGGGCTCCATGGATGTGCAATGAGCACATTGTGAGAGCTCCATCTCTGCGGAGACACCCCAGGCACTCTGAATGCTGGCCCTTCCTCCCTAGGTGACTTGCATGCACTACCTGGATTCCTGCAGGAGTCAGTCAAGTGGTGAGTCACAGGATCCCCCCTCCCCAAGGGGAGAGAGCTGTCCTGTGGATGCTTAATCTTTCCTCCCCCAGCCCTCCCCTGAGTGACCTACAGTATGTCTGTTCCTGAACCTGGGTCACCAGCATGGGGAGAGGTAAGGCACCCATGGCACCTCATCCCTCTACACCACTGGGCCAGCTTGCCCCTAACTTCTTGTTGACATTGTTAACAATCGATGTTATGTGTCCTAGAAAAGATAGCTCAGAGTCAAAACCACACCGACATATCTATATTCACTAAACAAAGCAATCTGTTCACCATAATTTGTCAGAACAAATAAGTGAGGTTTATTTTCTGGCCTAAAATGAACCAGTTTAGTTTTCTTGACATTCGTTATGAGCGTCGACCTTGTGGTTGCTGCTGTAGTTGGTCCTTCCTGGTTTGCTTGTCCATGGCCATCTGGACCTTCTATATTTTTGTTCTACTTACTCTTTATTCAAAATATATCCCATTGTTGCAGCCGCACATACCTGAAAACATCAACTGAGCTGTCAGCTTGCAACATTCTATTTGTACAAGCAGCAGTAGCCATCATTAACAAAGGGCGATCATCTTCCCATTCTATAATGAACTTTCTGAGATGACTGACATGGACCTCTTTAACTAACCAGTTCATAATTTACTGCGTGTAAGTACATACAGTACCTGGTCTCCAACTTTCTCACTGATTGTCTTTCCTATTTTCATTTTCAGCAATTCAGAGTTGCTTATTCACCGGCTGACAAAGAGATGACTCCTCCTCCACCATTATGAGAGCTACAAATGATTTAGCAATATATTTGAACCATGTTTCCGCTACTGTATGGACTTCTCTAGATGTACTGCATCTACCCAGTCAGTCTACAGAGCAGCATGGAAGACATTTATTACCTTCTGTGCCCTTCAAAACATCAATTAAGTTCAGTATTTAGTTCCTCTTGTTCTGGTATTTGCTTATTATTGTTCTTAAATATTCAGCTTAACACCCACAACAATCAAACAATATATATCCAGAATTTAGTGAACCATGATGTCCATTCATCCTGATACCACGTGCTCTTACTTATCTTCTCCAACAGTCAAAGCTTTTCTTCAAAGATTGAAAAAATCTGTCCCTCAAGATTCTCCTTCAAAGAAGCCTATAGATTACAGCCTGTATTTCTGACTGATGGTCTTTTAAAAGATGGAATTTTCCTTTCTTTTTTTTTGTAACTCATTTTTATTCAAGTATAAAATGTACAGTATCTCAAATCATACAACTGTAATGCCCCATGGCATGCTGTTTGGATCTGACAGCAATACCTGGTGGGCTGGGTTCGGGGAAGAATAGGTCACTCGGCACAAAGGCTAGGTTTGGCTACTCTGCACAGGGGCACCCAAGTAATTCCAAACACAGGAAACAATAACTGTAATGTCCAATACCAGAAGTGGGGTTCTAAAGTGTGGCTTTTTATTCGCATCCAAACAGAATAAACAAAGCATAGATAGACCCCCACGGGGCTACACTGCTGGTAATGCAGATTAAAAGAATCAAGAACACTTCCTCAACACTTTAGCCCTCAGGCTCTGAACCCACCGGGCACACAGCCCAGACTTGCACGCTGCTTTGGGTACACAGCCCGAACTTGTACACTGTTCTGGGATTTCCCAGGCTCGGCTCCCTTGCCAGCCACTCGGACACCTTCCATATGTCATAGAAACATTTCCTGGTGGCTCCCTAAACCACCTAAGAGCACCTCAACTCTATCAGGGAATTCTCCTTTTAATCCCACATCTGGGTACTTTCCTCAGGCACTGGCCAAGTACCTGAGAGAAAGTAAAAAGTGCCTCAGAGCAAATCCATAGAGGTGAATTTGGTTACTACTGATGGGGGGTCTCCCACCTCTCTCTCCCACAGTTCATACCCGGCCATTTCTCCTGACAATAAACACCTCATACTATAAATCTTGGCAATCGAGATTCTTGCTAAATGTATGTCACATTCCATCTACTTGTCTTGCTTTCCCTTTGTACTGGACTTCAACATACTTTTAAATGGCATAGCCCATTGCTCTACGCCCCTCACTGATTAAGCAGTCCAATCCCCACTTTACAACTGTACTTGCCTGTCTTTTCCTGAACCCACAGTAACAGTCCCTTTAGTTTCCTTCTGTTAAGGTCAAAAACACTTGGCCCTTTTTCAGAGCGAACTCACCCTTTGGTTGCAGGTGCCCCTCAGGCGATTCCTCCACAGGAATTTCTCTCTCAGAGCTTTTGGTGCTGCAGCACAACTTGAATAGGCAGCTTCTTCCCTTAGCCGGAACCAGGAGGGTTGCCGCTGGAAAACAGGCAACCCTTTCCCCCCATCCCCTCAGGGATGGGGCACTTGGACCAGTAACAGCGGTCTCTACCATTTCAACTACCAGATTCTGTGTTCCTCTTACAGTGGAAACACACACCTTCTTAATCAGTAGCTCTAAAACAGAGCTTAAAGCTCTGAGAGCCTACACACAGACAGCTGTAGTACTGTCTCTCACCAAGACTGCACACAGACTGAATTCAAAATCCCCAACGTTCTATGCTAACCTCCAACTACAACATTCCAGTGTGGCTTATGCAGCTGCGAAAGTTCTATGGTGATGTCATCCCTCAGTCTCAGCTGCGACTGAGAACAGAGTGAGACAATGTGAAATCCATTTAACTGGAGTTTCACAAGCTGCCTTCCCTGCCTACCACTAGGTCTTACTGGGATTCTAGTAACCCCAGGTAACAGGGGGGTTACACAACCATTGCTACATATTTATTTATTAATTAAATTTTGATGACTGGGTAGGCTCACTGAGCCTCAAAGGTCTCTTTTTCAGGGGCAACCTGGACAGAACATTGCATGAATTAATACAGGCAGTAAACAGGTATAAACGTACTTACAGGTACAATAGTTACAGTTTTTGTCATTGATTCAGAACATATCCATAATACAGTTTCAAATGAGTTCTTAACAAACAGAAATTTTAGCTTCACCTGGATACATTCCTTTTGGTTTGTATAATGACACTTATTATTGCTCCTCGTAACATATTAACCCTACTGTGCTTCTTATCATAATAAATCTAATAACTACTACACTCTCATCAACTATATACATGTGCCTGGATTTCAGATAAAAATAAGACCTAGAGAAGTGTAGGCAAGGCAGCTAAATAACTGTTCCTTTACCTATTCTACTATTAATCTATGGAATATTATTTCATTGAGCTGAGAGAGAATTAAGACATTGGTTCAATACCTTCCCCCCTCCAAAAGAAGAGACAGGGAAAGGGGAAAGAAGTAGTATAGTGAAAGGAGAATAGTTAGTGATTGTAAAGAGGGGATTCTTAGTCTCTAAGAGCTGATTTACTGTTTAATTAGCTGGGAGGTCTGAGGTCTATCCCACCATTCTAGCCTTAATCTCTGGGTAGTCACCCTTAGTTGCTTCTCTAAATTACTAATAAAGGTGGAGATGGGGGAACGTCCTGTCTTAAGTACTATGACCATCCTGCCCCTTACCTTCTATCTATCTGAACCAGGGGTACCACACCAAAGATGGAGTTTTTTGATCTTTCCCTGCTCTTAGTCTACAGCAGCCATCATTTTAATCTTCTCTGGATTTTTAAAACCTGAAGAAGTTTCATCACCGTCTTTGATCTTCAGTCCTGCAAGTTGCCTAACTAATAACTGTCTCATGAAAGCTTCACCACATCACTTTAGTCTCACCTTGCCAAAATCAAAAACTGACAGAACTAACAAAGGGGTCCATGTATCCTATTATGCAACCAACTCAGCTTGGTGTCCTAGCCAAGTCCTCAACCAGCTGCAGTCCATGGACTGTGTTCATCCTCTCCTGTTTTCTGACAACCATTCCATCATGACTACTTCTTGGTTTGTCCTTCATCTTAGAGTGTTACTGTCCCATCTGGATCTCAGTGTGTCAGCTTTTTTCTCTTTTTTTTTTAAATTAAGTTTATTTTATATCAATATTCCAACATTATAACATCAGATAGAACAAAACAATATTAAGAACAACAGTCACTAAAACTAAAGGATGACAAGTAAAGAGAAAGATAAGAAAAAGGAGGACCCCCCACACATAAATTGTATACAACATGGTGAATGCAGTAGATGTACAAAGAAGGCAAACAGAACAATAGTACAATAAGGAAAAAATAATTGAAGGGTGAGACAACATACACATACTGCAGTAAGTTTATCTTAAACCTCAGCTTTTATACAGTTAGGTCTACAAAGAAGAAAGAAGAAAAAAAATCAAAAAATTAAGGAGCAAGGATGATCAAGGCAGTGTATATAAAGTGTGCAACTTTAACCAGTTTTTGTAATATGCACTATGTCTGTTCCGAGTGTTGGCAATTAGTTTCTCCATGTGCAAACTGGATTGCAATTCACTAACTCATTCTGTATAAACAAACATATGCTGATCTTTCCAATGCCTAAGAAACCATTTTTTTCTACTGACATAGCGATAATCATGATATGAAATTCATGTTCCTTAGACAGAACAGAAGTCAGATCGCCAACTAAGCAAACTTCTGGGGTAAAATAATCTTGAATGTCTAAAAAGGCATCTGCCCTAGTTTTGATCTCAATCCAAAGAAAACAAGAGGGCAATCCCAAAGTATCTGTAATAAAGTACCCACAGCAGCTCCACATCTAGTACATGTACTTGAATCTAATTTACCCATCCTATATAATTTGTAAGGTGTATAATACAAGTTGTGCAAAATAAAAAAATTGAGTTAGTCTGAGTCTATCTTGAGTTATATAATTAAAGGCAGATTTCCAGATTCTCGGCCAGCTAAGATCAACACATAGGAGGGCTTCCTGCCAGTACCTGCTCTGTATATTATTAAATAATGTATATGTCTCTAGAAGCAAAGCATTATATATTTTGGTGACATAAAATGATGATAAATCCAGGGATTTTAAAGAAGAGAAAAAAGGTTCATAAGAATACCTCCAGGGAGGAGTGCCCATATGGTGCTTCACTGCATGCTGCAATTGAAAGTACATGAAGCTGTGTACCAGCCCAATCAAATTTATTATTAACATCAGAAAAGGGAAGAAATGTACCCTCTGATAGGAAATCAGATAAGGGGACAGCATCTCGGTTTAGTAACCAGCCCAGTAGAATAGGGACATCACCAATGTTGAAATTATAATTCCTAGTAAGTGGTTGCAAGGTGCCTGTGGAAAGTGGGAGGTGCATTCCGACCGAGAGTTTCCTCAATACTGGAAACGAGGTGCCAATCACTGTATGGTGATCACACATTTTGAGAGATAAATGTGAAAATCTGGCATGTATAAGTAAAAGAGGGGTTGAGCCCCACTCACACATTTGGTCTCTCTCAATGGTAAGCCACAATGAGGTGTATGCATTAGAGGGATCTGGTTCAGTAAGACCTAACCAGTGAAAAATGTAGCCTAAGTGAATTGCCCAGTAATACAACATAAAGTATGGTACTTGTAGTCCACTGGACATTTTATGGGTAACTAATTTAGAATAAGCCCAGTGAGATGATTTGCCAGCCCAAATAAATTTAGCAATCATGGAGTGAACCATTGTGAACCAGTTCAAAGGGAGAAATAGGTTGACTGTCTGTAGAGGAAAAAATAACCTAGGGAGAATGTTCATTTTCACTACATTAAACTGTCCTCACAACGCTAAAGGTAAATGTTGACAGCACTCCAGGTCTTATTTTATAACACTAATCAAATTATCCAAATTGAGGTTTTTGAACTTTTTAGGGTCTGAGGAAAGAACAATTCTCAACTACTTCAGGGAATACAGTGCCCACAACAAACCACATGATTCTACATCTGATCTCTGGACAAATTTATTAAGGGGCATAACCACTGTTTTATTAACATTAAGTTTATATTTGGATAATGCTCCAAATTCCTGAACAGTATGTAAAATAACTGGTATGCCCTGTACAGGATGAAGAATATGTAACAAGATGAGGACAGATTAATGGAGCTCAATATGTATACCCTAGAGCAAAGGAGGGAGAGAGGTGATGTGATGGAAACATTCAAACAACAGGACATTAACTAGGTGAAAGAGTCTAACATGTTTCAATATAAGAAAAATCGCAGGACAAGAGGACACAGTGTGAGATTAGAGGGAGGCCAAGTAAGGGGTAATGTGAGGAAGTTATTTTTACAGAAAGGGTGGTGGATGCATGGAACGGTCTACCTCAGTAAGTGGTGGATATGAATACAGTGCAGGGCTTCAAACAGGCATGGGATAGGCATAAGGGAGCAATACAGATGAGTATGAATAAATAGGCCATTGACAGAGTACAGGCCGATGGCACATTCATAAAGCTGAAAAAATGGGCAGACTGAATGGGCCTTGTGGTCCTTATCTGCCATCAACTTCTATGTTTCTATGTTTCTATGTTAATATGTCATCTGTGTATACTGACACTCTGCACTCGATGTGGCCCAGAGTAATGCCTGAGATAGAGGGGTGAGATTGGAGTTTAGATATAAGGGGTTCCAAATATAAATTAAAAAGCAGTGGGGAAAGGGGGCACCCTTGCCTAGTATCACTGTACAATGCAAAAGAGGGAGAGAGGACCCCATTACAATATACCTTTGCCGAAGGGTGATCATAAAGTGTTTGTATCCAGTTAATAAAAATATTAGGGAAGTCAAATTTGTCAAGGTCTGCAAACAAAAATGACCATGCTACCCTGTCAAATGTATTGAAGACCCCTGGATGCCAAAAAAATATGTGCCAGCTTACGAAGATGGTCCGAGGCCGATCTAGAAGGCATAAAGTCAACTTGCTCAGGACCAATTAAATGGCTCCAAACACGATTAATACAAAGTGCCAAAATCTTACTCAATAATTTTAAATCTTGATTCATCAGGGAGATGGGTGGGTAACTGGGGACCTGTTCAAGATCTCTCCCAGGTTTGGGGGAGAAGTACTATTAATACTTCAGCAAGGGGTGCATCCGCGATACCTTTAGCTAGAATATCATTGAAGACCTGAGCTAGAATAGAAGTTAATTCTTTAGCAAATGTCTTATGAAAATTGGGTGAAAACCCATCAGGGCCTGGAGCTTTGTCTAATGCCAGAGCTGAGATGATTGTAGCAACTTCTTTTCCTGAGATAGGACAGGTTAGACTATTCCGTTGGATTTGAGTAAGGGTAGGTAAGTAAATCTCTGCTAAATAGGTATTGATGGAAGTCTGAGATACAGGGATTAAGGAGGGGGGCATATACGGATTTATAATAGGCATGAAACTCCTGAGCAATGTCCCTAGGGTGTGTGAGAAGATATTGGTCTTTTAAAGAATGTATATGGGGAAATAATTTGGAACACTCCTGCTTCTGAAGTCTAAGTACCATTCATTTTCCAGCTTTCTCCCCTTGGTTCACATACTTTGATTTAGTTTTAAAAATTGCATAGTCTGCCCATTCTCTTAGGATTCCAGCATAACCGTCTCTGTAGATTTCTAACTCCTGTAGCTGTTCATTCGTGGGTGAGGTAAGGGCCTCTAGACTTTGTGAAGCACCCATGTAGAAAGCTAGCTTTTAATGTTGCAAGCCTTTTAAATTCCCTACATAGAACAGCCTTGCTGGCTACCCACTCTTTATCCCAACACTCCAGTGTACCCCATTTCACTAATAATATACTATTAGAGAATGTGTGTAATTTGCAAGTCTATCTAGTAATCTTTTAACAATGGATTGTTAAGTTTCCAAATGGCACCTATGTGTGAAGTTGATGTACAGGGCTGAACTAACTGAACCATTGAGTGGTCCGATAACACCCGGGGAATGATGTCACAGGCATGAAGACCAGGTAAAAGAGATTGGCTGATCAAAAAAAAATCTATTCTAGAAAAAGAACGGTGGACAGATGAAAAGAAGGTATACAGTAATTCTTTGTGGTAGGGTTCAAAGTCTGGCAGGGGTCACATAATCCAAGGGAATCAATTAGCTCATGTAAAGAGCATTGTGCTGGAGAGAGCAGTCAAAATGAATCGAAAGACCAATCAAGGTCTTGAGTCAGGGTATAATTCGAATCTCCTCCTAGAAGTACAGGTAGGTGTGAAAAAGGGGCCAATGCTGTAGATAGGTCTACAAAAAAGAGGGTAAATCCACACTGGGGCCATAAATCGCCCAAAGAGGATTTCTGTCTGCCCTAGGTGATCGTGTAGTAGCACATAGCAGCACTCAGGGTTATCTACTATATTGGTTAAGGTGAAAGGTGTCAGCTGTGCTATGAGAATCGCTACTTCCTTACTCCTAGTGCTGCCCCCTGCTTCATAGAACTGTCCTATATAATCCCTGTGAAATAAATTAGGTTCAGAGGGTAACAAATGAGTTTCTTGCAGGAAAGAAACATAGAAACATAGAAGTTGATGGCAGATAAGGACTGCAAGGCCCATCCAGTCTGCCCATTTCTTTTTCTACCTTATAAATGTGCCATCGGCCTTTGCTCTGTCAATGGCCTATCTATTCATACTCATCTGTACAGTTCCCTTATGCCTATCCCATGCCTGTTTGAAGCCCTGCACTGTATTCATATCCACCACTTCCTGAGGTAGGCCATTCCATGCATCCACCACTCTTTCTTTGGAAAAGAACTTCTTCACATTACCCATTAATCAGCTTCCCTCTAATCTCATGCTGTGTCCTCTTGTCCTGCTATTTTTCTTGTATTTAAATGTTAACTCATTCACCTTGTTAATGCCCTTAAGGTGTTTCAGTGTTTCGATCATATCACCTCTCTCCCTCCTTTGCTCTAGGGTATACAGATTGAGCTCCATTAATCTGTCCTCATATGTTTTCTGATGCAGTCCCTGCACCATTTCGGTTGCCCTTCTCTGGACTGCCTCAATTTGGTTAATGTCCTTGTGAAGGTTTGGCTTCCAGTACTGCATGCAGTACTCCAGATGGGGTCTAACCAGTGTCTTGTAAAGAGGGATTATTACCTCCCTCTTATGACTTGTGATACCCCTACTGAAACACCCCAACATCCCCCTAGCCTTACCTACTGCTTTAGTGGTCTGCTTGGATGATTTCAGGTCATCAGTGCTGATGATGCCCAAGTCTCTTTCTTCCCTTGTGACTGCTAGCAACTCCCCCTCCCAGCCTATAGGTGGCTTCAGGGTTTCTCTTCCTTATGTGCATGATCTTGCACTTCTTTGCATTAAACCCCAGTAGACACTCTTCTGACCGTTTTGCCAGTTTATCCAGGTCTTTTCTCATTCTGCCCTCCCCATCTGGATCATCAACTCTGTTGCAGATCTTCGTGTCATCATCAAACAGACAAACCTTTCCCTCCAGTCCATCTGCAATGTCACTGATGAAGATATTGAAGAAGACTGGCCCCGGGACTGATCACTGAGGTACCCCACTTGTGACTTGCATCTCTTCTAACTGTATACCATTTACCACCTCTCTCTCTGTTTTCTGCCTGTCGCCCAGTTTGCCATCCATTTGACCAACTTCTGACCACCCTGAGCCTACTCAGCTTATCAATCAATCTTCTGTGCGGAACAGTATCAAAAGCTTTGCTGAAGTCAAGGTAGGCAATATCAACTGCTCCCCCTAGGTCCACCACTCTGGTTGCCCAGTCAAAGAAATCTATGAGATTAGTTTGACAGGACCTTCCTTTTGTAAACCCACGCTGTCTTAGATCCTGTGCTTCTATGGATTCCAGGTGTTGCACTATCCTTTCCTTAAGGACTGCTTCCATAATATTGCCCACTACTGAGGTAAGACTGACTGGTCTGTAGTTCCCCACATCCTCCCTGCTACCACTCTAGTGGTGCGGGATAACATGAGCCCTTCTCCAGTCTTCTGGGACTTCTCCTGTGCTCAGAGACTCACCACTAAACAGTTCTGGTAATGTCTCTGCTAGTTCCACCCTTAGCTCCTTTAGTACTCTGGGATGTATGCCATCTGGCCCCATTACCTTGTCCACCCTGAGCTTATCTAGCTCTTGTAGGACCCTTTCTTTTGTGAAGGGACTAGTGCACACCTCCCTCCCCCCTTTGTCCATGGTGCTCAGCTGTGGGCCCTGCCCTGCCTTCTCTTCAGAAAATACTGAGCAGAAGTATCTATTTTGGATACATGCTTTTACATGGTCCTCCTCCTCACATGCCCCATTATCTCCTTTGATCTTAGCAATACCCCCTCTGGACTTTCTCCTTTCACTAATGTATCTATAAACAGTCTTACCGCCTTCTTTTACTGTTTGTGCTAGTGTTTCCTCAGTTTGGGCCTTTGCCTGCCTTACTGCCTTTCCTGCTTCCCTTAGGGAAGTTTGGTATGCCTCCATATCTTCATCCCACTGCGTTCCCTTATATTTCCTGAAGGCCAGCCTTTTGGCTCTGACCTTTTCTGTTGCTGTTTTTGAGAACCAAAGTGGTTTCCTTCTTCTTTTGCACTTCCTTTTCTCTTTAGCACAATGGGATGTTGCTTCAAGTATTGCATCCTTAATGCTTGCCCACTTTGCCTGTACCCCCTCACCTGTATTTCTGTTTGCCAGGGCTAGCTTAACTATGTTGGCCATCTTATCAAAATCAGCTCCTCTGAAGTCCCATATTTTTGCCTTGGAATGGGATGATTTAGTTCTAGTGTTCAAATTGAACCATACCATGTGATGGTCACTGGCCCCCAGGTGACCTTCTACCTGGAGATCTGTGATCCTTTCCCTCTTAGTCAGTACTAGATCTAGGATAGCCCTGTATCTGGTGGGTTGTTGTACTAGTTGTTTGAGGCCCTCCCCCTGCAGGGAATCCACCATGTGTCTAGTTCTGGAAGATGTTCCTGCTGGTATTGACCAATCTGTATCTGGCATGTTGAAGTCTCCCTTTATCAGAACCTCCACTTTAGCTGTCATGTTTTGTATATCTTCTGACAGTAATGTGTATATGTCCTCCCCCTGATCTGGGGTCCTGCAGACAATCCCAGTTCATATGGCTGTCCCATTTCCTGTTGCCTGGGTGACCCACAGTTTTTCTGACTCCTTAAGTGTATTCTGAATTTCTGTAGCTTTGATATTTTCATTGACATACAGGGCCACTCCACCCCCCTTTTTGCACCTCGGTCTCTTCTGGACAGTACATAGCTGAGTACTGAAGTCTCCCAAGTGTGGCTGCTGGTAAACCATGTCTCGTTAATTGCTACTATGTCTAGTTTAGCCTCTGTCATTATTGCCTGCAGGTCTGGGATCATGTTTCCCAGACTGCGAGCATTTGTGTACATGATTTTCCTTTGGCCAGATTTTGGTGTTTTGTTGTTGGGTGAGGTCTGGTGTTTCCTATGTGTGTTGTATGGGGAGCCAGACCTTTTTCTTTACCTGGTGATGCAAATGAACTGCAAACATGCTGAACTCCTGTTTGACCACTAGCTGAGGGGGGAGGGGTGTTCTTCCCATTCGACATATATGGTACTGCACCCCTCTCCCTATTTGCTAGTTTAAATATTCTGCAAAGATGTCAAACTTCTGCTCCAATGCACAGACTCCCTCCTTAGTCAGATGCAGTCCATCAAATTTAAAGAACTTTCGCTCCTCAAACTGTTGCCAGTTCTCTACAAATTTGTGTCCTTTTTCCTGGCACCAGCGCTTAAGCCACATGTTTAGCTCCCCTATCTCCCCTTTTCTGACCTTCTGTCCATCTCCCCCATCTCCCAGACTGGCAGGATCTCAGAGAAGGAGATGCCGGATGAAATGGATGATAGTTTGTCACCCAGCCTGGTCAGGTGTTCCTTGGTCTCCACGACTGACTGACTGGTGAGATCATTAGTCCCTATGTGTACCAGGACATCAATGTTTTCTCCTACTTCCTTAACAATTTTATCAATGCGGTCAGTGTCTCTCCATGCTGATGTACTTGGGAGACATCTGACCATTACCCCTGGCTGGAGATAGGTATCAACTCCCCGAATCATGTTGTCTCCTATGATCAGAAGTTGTTTGGATTTCCTTCTTGCTTTTTTGTTTTGGTTCCTGTTTTGGGTGAGTTTTGTTGTGCTTGCACCTGTGCTGCAGTGTCCCACTCTGCAGTGTCCTCTGCACCTTTGTTTGATTTCGGAGATAGAGGCAGATACCTGTTTGTAGTTTTTATACGGTTTGTGGAGGTAATGTGTTGGGGGGCACCGAGTGATGGGGCACCCAATTTGCCCCTCCTAACCACCTGCCAACCTCCTGGACCAACTACACTCTGCGGTCAAGGTGCTTCTGTTGGATGTTGGGGAAATGGTGGGTGGTTCTTATAATATATTTCCTCTTGAATATGCAATTTGAGGCACGCGACCTCTGCCCATGCTGCCTGGAGCTGAGCCCTTAGATCTCCAATGGCCCAGCATGTAGGACAGTGTCCTAAATCCTGTAAAACTGCCCTTTTGAAAAGTGTTCTGCAGTACCTGCAGTTAATGATATCCATTCCAGATAAGTTGCTGGGTTTATAACCAGCTCAGAGTAACTAGAAGGAAGACAATGAAAGCAAAAGTTTGATTTTGTGTTTTGTTTTGTTTGTTTTTCTATAACTTGTTATAGCAAGTTAAATTACTAGTGCTCCTGTAAATGAGGTCACCATGTGGATACCCCACTGATCCGCCCCCTCCTGCTTTGCCACAGGAAATGTCATGATTGTGCTTCTCTATAAAAGGAGTGTAGTGTGGGGTAGTTGGGGATGGGGGTGGGTGGCTGGGCCCTTCCCTGCCGAAAAAGATGAACCACAGAAGAAAGAAACAAGGTGGTAAGAGCAGAAACAATCAACCAGCAATGAATGCAGTAGCCCTGAAAGCTTATCCTAATGATAGATAAAACTGTAAAACCTGTAAAGCACCACCTGGAATAATTTCACAGAAGATAAACCCTGTAAGAAACACTTTGCTACAGAGAAAAATAAAGCAGTAACAGAAGATATACCTTGTAAAAGACAATTTGAATCAGAAGATTACAGCAGTAATCTGTTAGCACATACCCGTAGGCACACCCTGTAATAATGTAGCAGAAGGTATACCCAGCAACAACAATTTGAATCGGAGAAAAATAAAGCAATAAAATGTTAGCAACAAACAGGACCAATCCCTGTGAGTACAAAATAAAAATAACAACACACAATAAATCTGCCTAGCCAAAAGAAGTCTTAATCCTTTCCCTTGCTCTGGTAAGATTCTTTGCTACATCCTTTCAAGCAACCTAGAAGGAAGGAGCTCAGGTGCAGTGTTGAGTAAGTAACTTTTTCTATTACTTTTGGAAACTCATTCCAGAAAGCTCTGTGCAGTCACTAGCAAGGATGGAGAAGTACTAGAAAATATAATACACCTTACAATTAGTTACTTATGTCTTTTTATACAAAAGTAATACATAACTGTAACTGATTACATTTATTTGAAAATAACTAGTAACTAACCTATTACTTTCAAATAAGTGTCATCTGTTATAGTTATTTATTATTTTTGTATTGTTTTTGTATAAAAAGAAATAAGTAGCTGCAACTGTCAGGTGTATTACTTTTTCTAGTACTTCTCCATCCTTGCTAGTGACTGCACAGAGCTTCCTTGATCAAGTTTCTAAAAGAAATAGAAAGCAATAGAAAAAGTAACTTACTCACCACTGCTCAGGTGAAGCTAGGTGCCTTGTCCAGCAAACCTAGCCTTACACCCTATTTGAATGTCGTGATGAGCAAGGTGTTTGAGGATTTGATATCTTTTTACTTTTGACCTTGCTCCTTTTATATGCCAGGTAGCAAAGTTAAATTGGGTTAACATCTAATAGCAAGGGAAATAAAGAATCTCACCCTTACCCCAAGACAAAAAAGATCCAGCAATATAGTTAGCACTCACCATATCCCTCCCCAACCCCCACACACACACACACAAAGTACCAAATTTAACATGTTAAAGTCAGTTAAGAAACTATTTACAAAAATAGGCCTTAAGGGCAAAATAGCTACCCCCGGTCCTCTGACTGCGCTCATGCAGTCAGATCCATGAAGCTCCCAGGAAGCATTTGAAGCAGAACCTGTAGGGTGGGTTGAAGCAAGATGGGTAACTAAATAATTGCTGCAACCTGGACTATTGCCCAAAAATTGTATATAGGTTTTACAAAACCCAAAGAAAAGTTGGAGCAAAATAAGACATAGTTCCTTCAATATAAGACAATGAATGAAATATAAATACATCCTGCCTATAGCTAAGAATATTAATAGACCATTTATAAAATTGAAAAAGAAGGGTCATTTGCAGGAGTAAATTAATATGGAGAGCATACCATGTGTCTTCCCTAAGAGGAGATCTGTAAAAGCTAGAGGAGAAATCATAATCTTAAAAAAAGGAAGCTGAAAAGGATTGGAGAACAGAAATGGAAAGAAATAAGAGAGCATAACTAAAAACTAATTAGGTAAGGGACAGTAAACCACACAGAAACCAAAAGAAAGACAATAAATGATAGTTAGGTGGTAATAAACATAAGATCTTTAAAAGAAAATGAAGGAAACTATCAGAAAGAAAAAGAATAGTCGGGGGGAGCTAAAAATCAGTTCCTTAAACCAAGAGGTGAGAATGCTAGTTGCACCAATCTGAAAAGGTTTAAGTTATTAGCAACTCTAGATAAGGAAGACAAACAGTCAGCCTCTCTACATGGCCATTTCTGTGTCCACCAATGACTAAATTCAAAAGCCTGGAAGGAGAGAAACAAATATTAAATGGGGGAAGCCCCCCCACAGCATCACAGAGTCCAGTGCATGTAGCAGGTAATCAAGTCTCTGTTACCTGCATCTCTCACAATGGCCACTCCAATCCAAGTCTCTCATAGTAAAAGATCCAGGTTAAAGTAAGAAAAAAAAAGAAATGGGTAGTGATGCGGTGACTTGTAAGTCTGTCTCCTTGGGGGAACTTCTTCATGCCCCAGTGGAAAACTAGTGACACCACTGACTGCCCTTTTTAACAAATCATGGGAGGATGGTGTGGTACCTGAGGACTGGAGGGAGGTGGATGTGATTCCCCTTTGCAAAAGTGAGCGCAAGACAGAGGCAGGAAACTACAGATCTGTCAGTTTGACCTCTGTGGTAGGGAAAGTGATGGAATCACTTCTGAAGGAAAGAACTGTTGAGTACCTAGAGGCCAGTGGGGCACAGGACCCAAGACAGCATGGGTTTACAGTGGGAAGGTCATGTCAGATGAATCTAATTGATTTTTTTGACTGAGTGACAAAAGTCGTAGACCAGGAAGGGGTTGTGGACACAGCCTACCTAGACTTTAGCAAGGCATTTGACAGAGTCCCACACAAAAGGTTAATGGTCAAATTAACCAGCCTGGGAGTGGGTCCCAGGGTGGTAGCCTGAGTAAAACATTGGCTGGACAACAGGACACAGAAGGTAATTGTAAATGGAGTCCACTCTGAAGAAAGAGGGTTACTAGTGGGGTACCGCAGGGTTCAGTACTGGGTCCAGTCCTTTTTAATGTCTTTATAAGTGACATTGCAGAGGACTGGAAGGAAAGTATGCCTCTTGCAGATGACACAAAGATCTGCAACAGGGTTGATACACAAGGAGGCGTGGAAAGGATAAGAAGGGACTTGGCAAGGTTAGAGGAATGGTCAGAAGTATGGCAGCTTGGATTCAATGCAAAGAAGTGCAAAATAATGCACCTGGGAAACAAAAACCCAGGGCAAGATTACACAATGGGGGGGTAGTAACAACAACAAAAATGGAAAGGAACCTGGGGGTAATCATATCAGATGACCTTAAGGTTAGCAAGCAATGTGAGAAGGTAGTAGGGAGGGCTGGGGGAATACTGGGATGTATAGAGAGAGGCATCACCAGCATAAAACAGGAAGTTGTTATCCCTCTGTACAGACAGTTGGTGAGACCCCATCTGGAGTACTGCATCCAGTTCTGGGTACCCCATCTCCGCAAGGACATAGACAGGATGGAGGCAGTCGAGAGGAGGGCAACAAAAATGGTGCAGGATCTGCAAGAGAAGCCATATGAGGAGAGACTAGAGGAGCTTAATATGTATACCCTTGAGGAAAGGAGGGAGGGGAGGGGACATAATAGAAACTTTTAAGTACCTCAGTGGAATCAATAAAGTCCAAGAGGGTAGCATGTTTAAGAAAAAGAGATGTGCAAGAACAAGGGGACACAATTTGAGGATAGAGGGGGATGGCTCAGGGGCAATGTGAGGAAGAATTTTTTCACAGAGAGGGTGGTGGACACATGAAACAGTCTTTCTGAGGAGGTTGTGGGGTCTAAAATTGTAGGAGAATTCAAGAATGCATGGGACAGATATAAGGCAGTTTTTGTGGAGGGGGTAGGAAGAAATAGGCTGTTGGTTAACTAGAATCTGCAGCTTATCCTGTAGGTAGGGAAATGGGCAGACAAGATGGGCCAAGTGGTCCTTATCTGCCATCAAAGTCTATGTTTCTATGTTTCAATCTGTATTCATCCAGAGAAAGTCCATATCAGACAGTCCAAGACAGAACTTTCATGAGATAAGATATGAAAAAAAAGTGTATGTATGTATGTATATATATATATGTCAGAGGAGCGTTCTAATTAATGGTGCAGTTGCCACCTACTAAAAGATAAACATTGAGTCTTCACCAGAGCCTAGTCCAACAATATCAAATCAAACATGTTTAGCTCCAGAATGTCCAACAGATATTCAAATCAATGTGCTGGGGTACAAATTATCAGGAATAGTTTAGGGAAGTGTATAGGCAATTCAGACAGTGCCTCCAATGCTGATTTAAAGAGCTAGAGTACTGCCTGGAAACTGCCTGCAATTAATTGTAACTTTCAGATGTAGTCAGCTATCACTTCTTATATCTTAAGTATTTTTTCTTTTCTGTTTGCTTATTAGAAGATTTTCCACCTGGCAGTACTGGGGTGATGTTTGGAGCAGCACTCTGTCTAGAGGCAAAAAAAAAGTCAGTTATGTTCCTCCCACTACATCAGCACTGAGACCACACTGACTATGACATCACTAGTAACCAATGAGAACCATTTCTCACTACCAGGTTTCACTTTCACATGAAGCAGCAGGGACTGGCTCTCCCTGGTTACTAGTGATGTCACAGTTTCCTGCATTTTGATTGGTACCTTGTGAAAGTCATTGCTCAGGCTGCAAGGATTGTGGTGCCTCAGGGTGTTTGGTCTCATTTCTGATGATGTAGTGGGAGGAACATAACTGACTTTTTTAGCCTCCAAAAAGAGTGCTGCTCCACACATTACTCCAGTACTGCCAGATGGAAAATCTCCTAATTAGCAAGCAGAAAATGAAAAAAAAAATACTTCAGATATTGGAAGTGATAGCTGACTGCATCTGAAAATTGCTATTAATTTAAAGCAGTACACTAGCTCTCGCAACTCCCCAGCTGGTGCAGAAACATGAAGTGTAGATGATAACTTAAAAATAATTTAATACTAGCAGCACAGAGTTTGCTTTTCACCTCCTGATAGGCACGTTGTTGGACTCTTATTCCCAGGCTCAGATCACTGAAAATAAAGATTGCCTGTCCTTCCCACCAAAACTGCTTTTTATCCCATATCTTTGCAAGAATGTGGGTCATATCACAAAAACATAATAATTGTAAAATAAAAATTCTTGTCTTCTCACCTGGAGGGGGGACCAGTTTTAACGATTGATAAACCCTCTCAGTCACGTAATAAGGTCCAAATGGAAAGGGACCGACCAGTTTTTCCAGTAGCCGTTGGACATACAGGATGGGGTCGGTACCTTGTACTGTCTCCGGTAATCATGAGATGATTAAGTTGTTCCTATGGCTACAGGATTCTTGGTCATCTAAGTGCTCTTCTAAGCAGTGCAATTTCCTTCACAAATCAGGCTGGCAGTATAGCCTAGAGGGTAGAGTAATGAGCTGTAAATAAACTTGGCCATCTAACAGGCCTAGGTTTGATTCCCTCAATCTCCACTTGCATACTGTGTGACTCTAAGCAAGTTACTTAACCGCTCAGTGCTCCCAGATCACCCCTGAAAACAGGCACTTGTGCCTAGTGAGTCTTACCTGGTTACCAAAGACTAACATAAATAAAAATACAATAAATATCCATCAGTTCTGGATCCACTTTTTGAGCTCGATCTTCCAACGAGGATAAGTAAGCTTCAGTATCAGATATACAGAGGCTCAACAATTCCAAGTACAGCTTGACAGTATAACAATCTGCCATCAGTTGGAAAAAAACTTCTTTAATGTTGGATAGATCTGTAGCCAGAGATTCAAGCGTGGATTGAGTGATCCAGTCAGGGGATCCTGGTGATTGTAAATCATCCTTGGATCTCTTTGGCAGAGGAATGGGCCCCAGCTTCTTCAGGTGATGGCATAATCTCCAGTCCATATTGCACAAGTTGGTAACATTTCTATTAAAGAGTGGTATCAAACGATAGCTATTAAGGCATTTACAAAAGGAGGATGTCAGCAAAATTAAAATTTAATCCAACCATTGCAGAGAGTGCCACAGGATGAGTCCTCCCTCTAGCCCACCATCACGTGACCCTGATTCAGCTTTTTCTAGCCATTCCTTCAGAACTGGAGCAGCCACAACCACGACGAGAAAAAAAAAATCTAGGTACACATAATCAAGATCATGGGTGGCTGGACTTCATCATGCTTTGAAACTTACATTAGAGAACAAAATTCCAAACTCTGCCAAGCTTGTCAACAGCTAGTTTCATAACTCATAGAAGCCTGGAGGGAAGGCTAACCTGATAACCTTGGTCTTTTGGTTCTTGCAGCTACAATTTCCTTTAGCCTAGAGAAAAACTTCTCCTGGCACCTGTACTGAGGTTAGAAATCCAGAGGAAAAAGTCAAGCCAAAGTAACTCAAATATAGTTGCACAAGTACTTCCCCACTGGCAGCCACACACTAAAGAAAGGTTAAAGTGCAGCAAGGGAGAGCCAGCCCAGTACTGAGTAGAGCAGACAATGATGGGTTAAGTGGGCAGTAGCTTCAGCAAAGCGACAAATTTTATTATATGTTACATCTCACCTTTTCAAGTTGGATTTGGATGTCTTGGAAGTAAGCCGGGGCTCTATAATTTAATCTGGGCAGCAGGATGCCTTGTGTTATCATCGCACAAGCTGGGTGAGGGGGTCAAATAATGTTTGATTCTGTATGCAAGGCCCAGCCTGGAATTAACATATTTAAATACCATGGCCCAGATATTCAAAAGGGTTGCGCCATGCGCAACAGGGTTGCGCGTGCGCGACTCCAAAAATGCGCCATTCTGCGATATTCAGAAGGGGACAGTTGCACCACCGAAAACATGCTGAGCAACAGCGCAATGGAAATGAAGGCATGTGCAACCGAAGGGGGCGGGTCCATGCATAAAGTGCGCAATGCGATATTCGAACACTTGCGCAATGTGCAAGAGTGGCTCAGCCGGAAGTTGCGCAGTAGCGGAATTGAGCCAAAATAAAAAGGCTCAAGGAAGCGGCGCAAGAACCCTAGCAGGCCGCAAACTGGGGGAGAGAGACAGAGAGAGACAGAAGCTGGAAGGGCAGACAGGGACAGTGGGTCCAGGAGGACAGAGAGGCCAGCGAGAGGTGCCTGGTGCAGTGGAAGCAGCAGTGGGGGCAACGCCGTTAACACAGGAACACAGCAGCCGGGGGCAGAAGCCAGGAGATGGACAGTGCCAGCTTCCACATGGAAGCTGTAATGAGGAGGTGAGACACCATGCTGCAGGGGGACGTGGCCGCGGAGGGGCCCGTCGGTGGTATGCCCCTGACAGGCGGTATCGTGCCCGCCTCAGCTTCGAGCTGTACACAGACGTTGAGATCATGGCCCTGTACCACCTGAACAGGGCAATACTGAGATGGCTCTGTGAGCTGTGCAGTGATGTGATGCAGGCACCCTCATGACGGAGTCACGCTCTGTCTGTGGAGACCAAGGTGACAGCCTGCATGTGCCTGCCGCCACGGGCACCTTCCAGAGGCCGACAGGGACACCACAGGCATTACACAGTCGGCCACGCCAGCATCCTCACCCAATTCATCAGCGACTGCCGCCTCATGCCGCGGAGTACATCCATTTCCCAGCACCGCGCAGAGCGACAGCAAACATGCAGGAGTTCCACAGGGTAGCACGATGCCTGGTGTGCTAGGGGCCGAGACTGCACCCATGTGGCCATTCGCATGCCACCTGGCCCTGACGGCCAGGCATACTGAACCGAAGGGGTTTTCCAGTGTCAACTGCCAGGTGGTGTGTGATGCCACTGGTGCATTATCAATGTCTGTGCCACACACCCTGGCGGAGCACATGATGCCTTCATATGGCACCAGTCTGCACTGTGCCATCGATTGAGAGTGGGGACATCCCCACGGGTCATCTAGTGGGTGAGTACACATGTATGGAATGCAAACTCTGGGCAAGGGTGGAATGACACAGGTGCCATGGTAGTGCACACAAGGATATGGGCAATATGGACCTGACATGACACTGCTCTCCACCATCTCCACACAGGTGACTGCGGATACCCACTCCGTCCCTGGCTGCTCACACCCTACCGGTGCTCCATGACCCCAGCGCAGCTATGCTTCAATGAGGCACATGCCGCAACACGTAACATCATAGAGCGGGTGTTTGGGATGCTCAAGGCACGCTTCTGATGCCTAGACACCTCCGGCGGTGCCCTACAGTACAGCCCCCAAAAGGCCTGTGGGATATTCCTGGCCTGTTGCATCCTGCACAACATGGCCAAAGACCATGGGATAGCCGTACAGGTCGAAGAAGGGGACAGCGATGGGGACGCCAGTGGCGCCGGTGATGTTGGTGATGAGCAGCCCCCCCTAGGATGGAGGGACCCCCGACTGACCCGGCAGGCCCAGCTGCACCGGGACACCATTGCAGAAGAGCACTACGCCCAACACAGGTAAGTCAAGGGGACATGTGCAGGCAACACTGTCCATGCACAAACCACAGGCACACAGGGTAACACACCGTGCATGAAGGTCAGGGGAGTTGAAGGTTCCAGGCATACCAACACACCATCAGGGAGGGGTGAGCACTCATATGGACACACACACACACACCAGGCAGTGTACATGGGCAGAAGCACAGCACTGCGGAAACGACATTGCCAACACACAGCACCACCGACCACCCCCACCACCTGTACTGTCCAAGTACGTGTGTCAGGACCTGGGCACCCTTGCACCTTGGTGTACAGTGCAATGCAGGCATCATCATGCACACGCACCTGTGGGAGAGTGTGCAGGTGGTCCGTGTGTCAGCGTGGTGAGCAGAGCACCCAGCAGTGCACTGCCCACCATGACACACATTGCACACAGGGCAGCAGCAGACAGGGCCCGCACTGGGAGACAGCTCAGTCATGTAGCACTGTCCCACGGCCCCACAGATGCATGGGTGGCCCCACCGTGGCCCAGCAGCACTGGCAGGCTGAGCAGGGGCCACATGGGGTGGCGCTGTTGCACCACCAGGGGTCCCACTGCGCGAACACGACCTTGCCCACACAGGGGTCTGCATCATGCCGAACAAACATGCACCAGGGGTGCTTGGGATGCCCACAGCAGAACCCGGTGTTGACAGGCCTGGTGTCGCACGACACCGGGAATGGGGAGTGGAGAGCGCACTGTGTGGGGTGTGCGGTACAGGGGCACCTGACAGTGTGCCCAATGCGTCAGCGACAGAGACCACTGCCTGGGTCAGCCTGTCAATGGCGGCGGTCACATCCGTCCGCATAAGGACCAGCTCGGCTCGGTCCCGAGCACACTCCCTGCTGTGCCGCTCCACGGACACAGACAGTGCCTCCACGGACCTTGCAACCTGCCCCTGCAGCTGTACTGATTCCTGCAGCAGGCGGGTGTGCGCATCCAATGGGTACTGTGCTCCAATGGCATCGTGACCCCCAGGGTGTGGACGGTCCCGGTGCACAGCACCCCTTGAGGGTGGGCGTTGTTTGCCAGGACCAGGTATGGGCGGATCAAAGGGCGGTGGACATGTGCCACTGCTTGACACTGTACCCCCAGACCTGGTGTTCGACTGCTGCTGCCGCCCCTCCAACTGCTGAGCCCCCAGGACCACCTGTTCCACCTCCATGCTGGCAACAGTGCCGGACACCTGCACAGCCACCAGTGCTGCCCCATCGGTGCTGACAGGCACAGCCTGGGACTGTGCCAGCATGCTGGTACACAGGTGTGAACCAGGAAGGCCCAGGGGCACGTGCTGGCCTGCCATGTGTCCGTCATGGGACACACACCTATCACTGCCCATTGCAGGCCTGCTATCATCAATGGTGCAGATATGTGCCACTGCCATAGGCACAGCATGCTGGCATACCTGCATGCCGGACTGCTGAGACACAGGCTGTGCACCCCCCGCACCCGTATCACTGACACCAGAGTTGTTGGCCCAGCATGCATGCTGCTGCAGTGCCTGCTGGCTGGTGGTGGAGGTGGATGGTCCCTCCTCCATATCCAGCAGGTCTGCATCACTGTCTGGACCCAGCACCACCACCGTCTCCTGAAGACGAACAGGATCTGTAACAGAAAGAGAGTACATGTGAGTGCATGTGAACAACAGCCCCCCCCCAACACCACCACCATGTCATACCGTGCAGTGATGGGCTTCCACCTGTCTGGAATCCTCCTCCTGAATGCGCCATAATGGCACTCGGCTGCATGGCGCGACCAGTGTCGCCCGTTGGGATCAGCTGCAACACCACTGGCGGGTCCCCACCAGTGCCAGCACGTGCCGCCCTGAAGGCTGCTACCTTCTCCTTCAGCCTCCTGCGGTCACACCCCATCTTCTTCTTGCATTCCTGCACGGAGCGCTGGTGGCTTCCGTGCAGGTTGATGGCCCGAGCTACCCCCTCCCATGCAGCTGGACATTCCTGAGGGGTGCCCTTCCCTCCACTCAATAGTGGCTCATCCTCCAGGTAGGCCTGGAAGAGGGCCTCCATCTCTGCCGCTGTGAAGTTCAGCCTCCTCCTATGCCCACCATCCTCACCCTCAGCTTGGCTCTGGTCAGTCATGGTGATCTGTATGGGTGGAAGTGGACACCTGTCACTGTGCAGTCGACAGCATTTCCCCATGAGCATAGGTGCCGGCCCGGAAGCCCCCCACGTTTCTTCTCCGTATGGCAGATACTGATAGAAAGGGTGCCCTTTGTCCCTTTCTAAGTGCCCTTTTCATTCTCAGCCCCCTCAGCCTTTATCATCCTCCGGCACCCTTGCCCATGAGCATTGTCCTGAGCATCACACAGCATGTAACCCACCTCTCACCTGCAGTAACCGAATCTGGCCAGCACAACCCACTGTCGCATTTTTATAGTGCAACACATGCAAATGAGGAGTGGCGCAACTTTAATGACATGCTAATCGTGCCACTGCACCTTTGAATGGCTGATCGAATGATTTGCATATGTCGGCTGAATATCGCGGATTTGCGCTTTGCGCACTACGGAAGAGCCGGCTGAGCCAATGGCGCAGATTTGTGCCTGCATGCTACACTGCATTGTGCATGCCCAAACAGCTTACGCATGCGTCTATTGCGCTGCAGACCTGCTGAGCGCGATAGGCAATTCAGGCCATGGCCACCATTGTGCCAGTGGTGCTACAGCACTGGGCACTATATGGTGCTGTGGCACTACTGCGCAATAGTCCACTGTGGCACTGGTACGCAGCTTGGCAGTCGTGCAGGATGCCTATACATCCGACGGCGCTGTGCGTAGCCTTGCGTCATTGCCATGACCTTGTGTATGCCCTTTGCCCCCTGGCGCTGTTCGCATGCCATGTGTATGTCCCTATTGTGCTGTCTGGTGACAGCGCTATGTGAAGTGATGGCGCTGTTCGAACAGCGCGATTGGAGCCTGTGGTGGTCAATTGCGCAACATCTCCATGTGGGGTTACAGTGCAGCGGAGTGCCATATTGCCTGCTGTAAACTGGCTGAGATGGTTAAGAGGAGGGCAGTGAGTTGGAGCCCACTGGAGGTGGCCAACCTGGTGGCCCTGGTGGAGCCCCACTGTGAGGCACTCTATGGTGAGGCCCCCCTCACCATGCCTAGGACGCACGTGTGGCAGCAAGTGGCCACTGACCTGGTAGAGGTCACTGGACGGGGCCGGTCTGCTGAGCAGTGCCGGCACCGGTACAGTGACCTCCGCCGGAGGGAGCAGAACTTGTTGGCCAGGCTACGGGCACGTGCCAGGTGGGGCATGGTGCCTAGGCCAGGTGAGTGTACCATCTATGCACCTATATTCTCTGTAGGGGTGTGTGTGTGCTTGTGTGGCTGTGCATAGGTGACAGCTTGGACACGGTTGGCTGTGTCACTGTATGCAGCTGTGCGATGGATGGTTATGGCTGTGTGGGCGGGCACTCTCACTGGGGCAGGGGGCACTCTGCTTCTGAGTCACACTGATGTTTGTCTCAACATATGTCTCCCACAGGCCGGGATCTGAGGATGCAGGGCCAGGATGAGGAGGGCTGTGCCAGGGCCCCGGTGGCAGCAGGAGTCGGCACCCGGAGAGGGTAGCAGCAGCAGCCACAGCAACAGCAGCAGGGGCAACAGTGGCAGACAGAGCTGCTTGATCAATGTGAGTATCATGACTTCATGGATGCTATTGCATGCTGGGGGGGGGAAGTCCACTATCCCTGCACAATACAACCATGCAGGAAAGGGGAGGTCATAATTCCACTATACAAGACACTAGTGAGGCCCCACCTGGAGTGCAGTGTACATTTCCGGAGACCATACCTACGTAAGGACGTAGAGTGGCCAGGAAAGGTTCAGAGGAGGGCTACAAAGATGGTGCATGGCTTGCATCACGGGTCCTATGATGACAGGTTGAAGGAACTGAACATGTACTCCCTGGAGGGGAGGGGGGAGAGGGATATGATAGAGACATACAAGTATCTTACAGGGAGGATCAGGGTGCAGGACACACTTTTTGAAGTGAAAAAGATGTTCCAGGACTAGAGTGCATGGGATGACGTTGGAGGGAGGATGATTCAGAGGACACATGGTGATGGACTGTCTTCACAGAGCGAGTGGTGGACAGGTGGAACACCCTGCCAGAGGGACGTGGTGGGGCTGACACAATCACGGGATTTCAGACTGCAGGGGACAGACATGAAGGAATTCTGAGATCAGGGTAAGGGCAACAGACTTCTGGGAAACAGCGTGAACTTACAAGCTCAATATGGACAGACTGGGTTTGCCATAGGCCCTTATCCGACGACACTGTCTATGTATCTATGTATGTAGGCACGACACAGGTGACATGCATCACTGTGCAGTATCACAGCGTCTGTGTATGTGTCACTGGTGGTCCAGGCATGCACTGGGCACATAGCTGTGTAACTGGCATCGCACCACGTTGCCACGTCACTTGCCAGCCTTGTTTGTACTGTGATGGACGTGGGCAGTGTGTGTGGCCAGTGGTGCACATAGCTGGTGCCGCCAGTTTGTGATGGCCATGTGCATGTTCACTGTGGGTGGGTGTATGCCATCACAGGTGCGGGACATTGGGCTATATGGCTTGCAGGTTGGGTGGTGTTCAGGGTTGTGGTCAGTCTCAGCCATTGACTGTGTTCCCATTTTCCTAGGCCTCGAGGTACTCAGGAGGATGTCCCAGGATCTTCGGCGCCTCACCCAGGTTGCACTTCAGAACCAGGAGATCCTGCAGGCCATACAGCCATGATGATCGCGAAGGAGGCACAGGAGGGCGCCAGCAGGGGAGGACCAGCAGCCAGCTGGGCCTAGCCCATCCTTCCCAATTCTCCCATCCCTATCACTGCCTTCCCTCTCCAAGTTTTATTCCTCCCTTGAACACCCCTGCCTTTACCCGTCCCCCCACTTGTACATAGTTTCACTTGGTTTTGTGATTAGTCTTTTAAATATACATTTCTATTTGGATATGAATACTGTGTTGGTCTCTGATTTGCAGCTGGCTATGGGTGCTCAGTTGTAGGGGTGTACATGCCATCTGGGCTGGTATGGTCCTGGGTATATATGTGTGTGTGTGTGTGTGCATGTGTGTGCATGGGGAGGTATCTCCAGCATGGCAGTGCCTTTCGGTGGGTCTTGCCGTCTGCTGCCACCCACTGCTGGGTGCACAGGGTGTGTCTGGCTTGTAGGCTTCTGTGTTGCACGGGGCTGATGAGTGCTGGGGGGACTGCATGGTTTCCTGCAGTGCCAGTCACTGCACATGGGTGGTGTCTTGGGGTCACAGTGCAGGGTGTGCTGTGCATACGGGGGGCTGATGTGCACTGTGGTTGTCAACCCCCTGTGTGTGGCACTCTCCGCCTGCCAGTGGTTGTGCTGGGGTGTCATGGCTCTGCTATGCTTTGTTGGCTTGTCCCCATGGGCAAGTAGATCATCTGTCCCACCCCAGTGATGCTGTTCTTGGGGTCGCAGCTGTGGTGTGGGTTCTGCAGTGTGTTCCTGTGCCCATGTGTGGCATGGCTGGCGGTGGCCCCAGCCTGCCTGGATGTGCAGTTCCATTGCTCTGGGGGCTGTGCTTGCGCTATGGCAGCTCTGGATTGCTCAGCTGAGCTTCCCTGGTTGCTCCATAGCGCCAAAATTTACAACTCAGCTTCTCCTTCCTGGTTGCGCGATGGTGCAGTATGTGCGATATTCAGACGTTGGTTGCTTGCGCAATTTGCTCTGCTCCATGTTTGAATATCGCACCTGTTGCGCATTTGCGCAACTGGTTTGTGCTTGCTCCTGCTGTTGCACTCGTTTTGAGCGCAGTTTGAATATCTGGGCCCATATTTACATAAAGTGTGAAATCAAGAGTGGGGTCTAATATAACATCCTTGATATTTGCAAGAGTCTACTAACTCAAGCAGAATGCCATCAAGGCAAGAGTTTTGAAACTACGAAGACCACCAAAAAGTTGTGGCACAGTCCTAAATAACATGAAACACAGAAACATAAAAATTGTCAACAGAAAAGGGACTGCTTGACCCACGCAGTCAGCCCAGATTTTCCCTGCCTATTCTGGCTCCTCAGACCCTACCTCATCTCTGTCAACCCTCACCCCTCCTTGCCTACTTACCAATATTCCGTTATAACTATCCCATGCATGCTTGAAGCTCCCCACTGTTTTTGCTCCCACCACCTCTGCTGGAAGACTGTTCCAGGAGTCCATCACTCTTTCCATAAAGTAATATTTCCTCACATCCCTCTTAAACTCCCCTCCTCCTTCCAGCTTCATTGCATGCCCTCTTGTTCTGGTGCACTTCCTCATTTGAAATAGACCACCCCTCCTGTACCCTGTGCACTCCAGTGAGGTACTTGTAGGTCTCTATCATGCCCCTCTCCCTCCTCTCTTCTAGGGAGTATATGTTGAGATCTCTCAGTCTCTCCTCATAAGGCTTTAGATATAACCACAGTACCATTTTAGTTTACTCCAGCTGCGGCCTTGCCAGTGACCCATACAGTTGTAACACTACCTCCCTCCTCCTGCTGGTGATACTTCTTACTATGCACCCCAGCATCCCACTGGCCCTGCCCACTGCCTTGTCACACTGCCCCACCACTTTGAGGCCATCAGATATGATAACCTGACCTCACCTGGAGCACTTTGTTTTGCAGTGTCAGTGGCTCAGTAGGTAGCACATCTCGCCTCTGAGGCCGGGAGATCAGAGGACTGTGGGTTCAGTTCCCACATCTGGCACTTGGGTTAATATCCCAGTACTGACACTGTAGTGCAGCATGAGAGGGGTGCTGCACTTCTGAGGTGCCATCTTTTGGGTGAGACATTAAACCAAGGTCCCATCTGCCTGGATTGGTGGTATTTCAGGTGGATGTTAAAGATCCCATGGAACTTATCAAAAAGAGTAGGGGAATTTCCCTGGTGTCCTGGCCAAATTTCCCTCATTCACTAAAAATACCACCAACAGCTTCATCTGGTTCAAGGTCAGTTGGCATTCATCTGTATCCCCTTCCCCCAGGTCGTGCCTGAAAATAGGCAGGATTTGTCTAGTGCACTTACCCGGTCAACAAAATCTAAATAAATAAATAAGTTACCAAGTTGAAGGAATCAGTCATATTTGTCTAACATAAGCTCCCCCTCCATGAATCCATGCTGTGTTTGGTCTTGTAACACACTGGATTCAATATACTCTACTGGCCTTTCCTTTAATCAAGTTTTCAAACATTTCCCCACCACTGATGTGAGACTCACTGGCCTATAGTTGTGAGCCTCCTCCCTGCTAACGCCCTTATGGAGTGAGATTATGTATACCCTTCTCCAGTCCTCTGGAACCATTCATGTTTCAAGTGAGTTGTTGAACAAGGCCATCAGTGGTGCAGCAAGCAACTCCCTGAGTTCCCTTAACACCCTTGAGTGTATCCTGTAAAGTCCCATGGCCTTGTCCACTTTCGGATTTGCAAGTCCCTTCATGAGTCTTTCCTCTGAAAATGGACATGTGTCCAACCCCCCTATGTTTCTGCTGTTCCTTTGGTGGTCTGTCCCCCTTTCCCTCCACAGTAAAGACTGAGCAAAAGTATCTGTTCAGGATGTCTGCTTTTCCTGATCCTCCTCTGTGCAGTCTTTCTCTGCCATCCTCTTTATCCTCACTCTCCCTTCCCTTGTCTTCCTCTTTTCATTTATGTACCCGAAGAAAGCCTTGTCCTACCAGCCTGGTGGTGCTGACAGTTGAGGCACTGGATGCCACACCTCATGCCATGCTTGTGACCCAGATTTGGGAGCGGACTCAGGCCACCGGGGGTCAGCTGGGGGGAAGGTGTGGACTTGGATTGAGCTGCCAAAAGACATCTCTCCTTTCTTGGGGAGGGTATGCCAGCACTGCGCAGCTCTGGTGGCTCCTAGTGGAGATTGGGGTCTCGGCTCCGCAGTGTACGTCTCACTGGGGTATGGTGGCATCGGTGGATGCCCTGCAGGCAGGTGTGGGAACACACCTGTGCTGTGCTGGACGTCATTGCACATCCATGCCACCGGGAAAAAAAAAAAACTTCCACTGATAGGGGAAGGCAGGTCCAGTGGTTGCAGCCCCACATCCATGCCGGGCATCAAGACATTCACTCCAGTTCCTCCCCTGCACTACAGTGAGCCCACCAGCACTATAGATAGAGCACCAGTAGGAGTAGGCGGTCCTTCCTTGGGGGACTCAGAGCCGAGGAGTTAAAGGTGAGCTGTGCAAGAAGAGGTTCCCCCCCAGCCAGGAGTATGAATGGTGGAAGCTTCAGGCGGACAGGCAGAGCCAGCAACCGAGAGACCACACTGGAGAGAGGTCAATAGCAAGGGGTGCAAAAATAGACTTAAAAAAAAAGTCTTGTCCACATTTGCTACACCTTTGGCTATCTTTTCTTCTGTTTACACCTTTGCTTCCCTCACTGCCTTACCTGCTTCCCTCTGTTTTACCTGGTATACCTCCACATAACAGAGGGATGTATCCATCTGTTGAGGTCATTGATACTGTACATGAGAACAAGAACATCTGCATAAAGAAGAGAGGTTCAGTGCGAAACATTAAATGGCAGACTGTTAATATAAAGTGACAATAATGAGGGATCAAGTACTGTATGGACACTTGTGGAACATCTACTATGGAACAAGCAACATCTGAAGATGCCTATCAATATTCTAACATGGCCCTTGTTAGTTGAGCAGTGTCCTTCATTAATCCCCAAGTGACTATTTTGTAGCTTAAAAATGGAATCATAATTGAGCCCCATTCATTTTAATGGGGCGCGCCTCTGCGCTTTCCCTGGCCACACGTCATTATGTCCTTGAACACGGGGGCATGTCAGCAGGACTGGGGCTGTGAGACTGAACGGCCAGCCCCTCAGAAAAACAAAATTACGAGCAATTTTATTAAAACAGGGCTTCAAGAACTGGTTAAAATGACTATCACCGGGGGCAGCTACCACACTACGGTGAGTAGCTCCTCATATCAGAAAATCACTTTAAAAGACACGGGCACATATTAGCAGCAGAACCAGGTCTCAAACAGTTTAGTGACGCCCCAATAAGAATGTGTTATGAATGGCTCCAGTGCTGAAAGATCTTTTGGTACACAGCCATTTTATTAACAAGGGCTCAGATACTTGGTTGAACAAACCTAAGGGTTGTTTTAGTAAGTGTAGCATGTAAACATGTGATACAAACTAAGGAATTTACTAGCTGCAATGCAGATCAGATTTATTCTATTCATCAGTGTATTACTTACGATACTGAGGGTATTATATATCTTGTGATTTGTGCCTGCAATGCATACTATGTAGGCAAAACAAAATGTAGCTTTAATACTCGAGTTAATGAACATGTTCGAGCTATTGAGAAGCAGGATTTTACATATGCTACAGCTGCCATTGACAAAGTTTGCCGAAATCCCCGTAGTGCTGATTTTGGAAATCTTATGCTCCTATGAAAGAATTTTTGGATCTTGACTTTAAGGGATGTCAAGCATCCAGGTCTGAATTAACAGTAGGATTTGTGCCCCTATCTTAAGAAAAGACGTTAATCTCAGTTTTGGATTTTGTGATGATTAAACATCCTCCCTTTTTACCTGAAAGTTGTCCCTGTTTCAGGTCTACCGAATGTCAAATACAATAATTTGCTGAAAGATATCTCGCCTATGTTCATATCTTTATATAGGTGAATTTATTCAGAGCTGACTATTTATGCAATGTATGAAGTGAATTTATGAATTTTTACACTTTATGCTATGTTATTATTTATCACAATCCTTTACATGTTTAATTAATTTCTACATGTCAGTTATTGTACCCAGTCATTGTTGTCTTTGCTTTAGTGTTACCTAATATACTTGTCCCTCTTCTTCCAGTCCCCACCTTTCCTATTGTTAGCGGTGTATGTCTTTTTGTTCATAAGTTTCTGATATCTAAGCAGCTTTGTGTTTCCTATTACTCTTGCATTATAAGGCACTTTATGGTTTACAATACTTTTTGCACCACTGTTTTTAAAAGTGGAATTTTAATTATTATTTGAATTAAAGGATTTGTTAATGAAATTTTAAACCAGTGGGATTGCTATGAGTCACATGGTGTCAGCTGTTACATGTGGGGCTTGTACCTATTTATATGGTTGTACTAATCTTGTTCCTTAGCCTTTGATAAAGTACTGTGGTCCGAAACATGTCAGGCTGGACTTTGCCATGAATCATCTGAAATAAATTTATTTTTGAATTGAACATGCCTTGGTGTCCCTCCTTATGAGGTGTGTGTGTGTGTGTGTGCTTGAAACCTTTGGTAGGGACACTATACCTTTCATTCTGTCCCAATCATAATTAAAACCACTAATGGTTTCTACACCCACCACATTGGCTGGCAGCCTGCTCTATGGCTCCACCACCCTTTCTGTAAAATAGTATTTCTTCACAGCTCTTCTGAACCTCCCTCATGTTAGCTTCTACTCATGCAAAAACAACAAGGTGCTGTGTCACCATGTGGTCTGAAAGCAAAAGAAAATAGTAATATTAAATGCATGCTGAAAATAGAAAATAGAGTTGAAAATCGACATTTCGACCTTAGATCTTCTTCAGGAAATATGTAAAAGAGAAAAAAGCAAAGTTAGTGTAGAGCTTCCACTCATGACCACATGACCATGAGCTGGTGTTCAAGTTAAATAGTTCCTCACGATTCAGCCTGTTGATTCCTTTTAGGAATTTGAAGGTTTCTATCCTATTTCCCTTCTCCCTTCTGGTCTCCAATGAGTACATGTTCAATGCCTTGAGGTGCTCATCATAGGACATGGCCTGCTGACCCCAAATCACTTTTGTTACCCTGCACTGCACTGTCTCAAGCCTATCCCTATCCTTCCTGAGGTGAGGACCCCTGAACTGGACACAGCACTCCAAATGTGACCTCACCAAGGATCTATACAGGGGATGAATTACCTCCCTTTTTCTACTATCAATACCCCTTCTGATACATCCACACCCTCTCAATATATCCAAGCATCCTATTTGCCTTGCTATAAGCCTTGTTGCACTGACTCAATTGCTTTAGGGAGTCTCTGATGAGAATCTCAAGGTCTTGTTCCTCAGCAGTGGTACTGAGTCTCACCCCTACCCATCCAGTAGTCCATCCTGGGGTCCTTGTTTCCTAGTAGCATCACCTTGCACTTTTTGGTACCGAATTTCAACTGTCATAGAAGGCTAGTAATTTTGGAGTTGTTCCTTTAAATCTGAAGGCAGTTTTTTAAAGGTGGCTACTAAGATGAAAAACAGAAGAGAATTGAATGGTTAGAGCATTTTAAATACTGTACTAATGAGGATGTTTAAGTGATTTTGTTCTTTTTCTTGTAATTCAAAGTTTATTGAGATTATAAAAGGAACATTAAAGAGCATACATCATATTGAGCTCTTAAAAAACACTTACAACTGACCTTAGAAAATATTCTAGAACAATACATGCCACTTTTGTTTTTACACGATGACTAATGACTACTAATGCCATAATTAATATGCATTGATGCTTTTAAGCTGTTGATGACATCACATTAGCCATGCTCATAACTGAAACCAACAGTTGAAATCAAAGGGAAACTGTTTCATTTGTATACAAACTGCAACTTTAAAAGTGATAACTAGTAAACTGATGTTATATAAATCAAATACACAAGGGCCTGATTCAAAAGACACAGTTAATCATCACTTATTGGGGACAGGACTTTCTTATTTCCTTTGTGGCCATGTCACTCATGAGTTATGGCCCAGGCTTCATACGCCTACATTATGTGTTGGTCTGTTGTCTATCCCTTCCCCTATTTACTCAGTAAAATGACTGTACTGAAGTGAAATTTCATCCTTTACTAAAGGACTGCAGGGCACATACATTTGTATATAAATATTTTGAGGAATTTTCTATGATCATATCACAACGGTCTCCTCAAATATCTTACTCAAATAAAAAGCAGAAAGTCATTGTTAGCAATTGCAGTCCAATATTATAGTTGAGCTAAACACTGGCGATTCTTTAACAAGAGTCAATGGGCTATTTGTTCTTTTTTATTTGACAGGAAATTAACTTTGGTCGAATCCCAAAAGTGCTTTTGTTTAGCTCACTGGTATCCAACCAACATCAAAACCATCAAGAAAGAATCATCACAGCTGAAAATACATGAAGGGTCAAAGCAAACATCATTCAAAAATAATTTCTCATAGAGCAGATCACTAAAAAGAACAGCAGTTCACCCAAACATTAACTAATGATACTCAAGAGGTTACTGTAATCCAGACAGGATTTTTATAACTTTAAGATACCGAGACTATGGGTGGTAGTCATATCTCTCAGAAGCATAGGGTCTTCCCATCTACCCCCACCCTCATGCACACATATTACAAAACCTGAATAAGTAGTGGATTTTAGAAGACACTTTAAAAGGAGCATAATACTGAGTAGAAGCAGGGAATCCCACTGGAAACAAGAGGAGCTATAGGGTGCCAAAAAATGGAACTTGCTTCCTCAGAATATTTTGGAATGTCAAACACTAGAAAGATTTAAGGGCTGAGAAGAAACTTAAAAACTAAAGTGCTGTATGTGGCTGTTTCAAATAATGTTATACTATTTAGAGGGGACAGGAAATATGTGCTAATTAGCAACAGATACTAGTGTTCCTATTTACAGAATTGAAATTCATACCTCCAAATGATTCATATTTGACTGTACCTGAATAACCACTGATATGAAAAACTGTGTTTTCAATTGTTTTCTTATTAGGGACAACATCCTGTACTGTTCTTTTCATGGAACCAGTAATTTGAAGGTTTTACTATGTCACGGTTTGTGTACAGAATGCTAAGCATGAGCTGTTGCCCTACCAGAACATGCTTAGAGTTCTGTACACAAATGGTGTCATAGTTTAAATTACAGCCCACTGGTTCCATGAAGAAAACTGTAACAGAATGCTGCCCATAAAAACAAAACAATTAAAATAGAGTTGATCACATCACTTTTTATCCATGTAGTTAGATATGGATCACTTAGGGAGAATGAGTATTGTTTCTGAAAATAGGAACATTATAAACAGCTGCCAGTTAGAAATCATTTCCTGTCCTCTTTAAAGGGACACTGTCAGCTTTTGATGACAATTTATTTTTTGAAATGCCAAACATAAGCAGGCTCCCTGGCACTGAGCAAAGGGATTCACATGGCATGTTGGTGACCCAGGTTCATGCCCAGACTCCGAGTGCCAGGACCGGAAACCAGCAGGGAGGGATTAAAGAGTGTCTATTGGATGCTTTCCTCCTGGTGGGTGGGCAGGGCCTCAGCACCTGGAGGTGGATTGGGCAACGTAGCTTGGGGAATTAAGCCTTGACATACCCCCTGTATGTCCCTACCTCAGGTTATCATCACACTTGACCAATTAGGCAGAGGGAGTGGGAGGGCAAAAAAATGGAAAAACACCCCCAAGGGACCAGATGATGGCCTCCTGTCTCCCAGCACTACAAAGCCCCAGAAAGTGTTTGGTCCAACCCCACAATGCCCAGGATATGAAGTTGTGCCTAATGACAGAAGGGAGGGACCCTCTCAATGAAGGGATATGTTGGGTTACTCGAGTGGTGGGGGATGGTGGTTGGCAGAAAGAGGAAGAGTGGTGCAGGGGTGCACCTTGGAGGCCTGAAGGAGTGTCCGGTCTGGGATGTCTGGGGAGGAGTGAAAAAAATGAACACAAAAAAAAATGCCAAGCATGGTGCCTCTTGCCATCTAACAGTACAGTAATGGCATATATGGTGAAGAAGTGGCAAAATGATAATTGAAAATCAGTTTTAAAAAGTACCTTCAGTATCTGGTAAGCTCCTTTTTTCTACTGTTATCACAACACGTCTGCAGGGCTACGCCCACTACAGCCCAAAAAAATGATTATTGGGTGGGGTAAAAGGGTCCCTAAATAAAAAAATATAAAACCATTTCTAAACAATATCATCAGGGATAACACATTCATCAGTGGTATTTGCTCTGGGGTTCTTTTGTAACCCTATATTGCTTCCTGTTCCTTCCATTAAAATGTACACCTCCATGTACTTTCCTAATAATGTGTATGCCTTCCTTACAACATAAACTAAAACAAATCTTACTACTTACAAATCATTCTGTTGTTTCTCCATACCTCCTTAACAATTCCACACAGCTTCACTAACTTCATTATGCAGCCGTGATGGATCTGACCAGAATTTGTTTCTACTGTTATCACAACACATCTGCAGGGCTATGCCCATTGCAGCCATAAAAAATGATTACTGGGTGGGAAAAAAGGAGCATTAGCAAGGGTCTCTAAATAAAAAAAATAGAAACATTTCTAAACAAACACATGACACAATACACTGGGGAGATTAAAAAGACTTCACATATGTCCAGTTTTATAATAATGTAAAATAAACAGGGTTTAAGTTCCCCTTAAAGAAAATGTAGACCATTTCCTAATTAACTGTTTTAACGGTTACTACTGTGATCCAGGAACTAGAATACTAATTTAGCTATAACATATGAATTGTGTAAAAAAGGAATGAGAGAGCCATATATAAATAGCCATATCAGTGTGGGACCAGGTCACCAAAATGGATCTCCTGGTATTCAACTATGCAGATGTGGTCTATGGCACTGACCCATCCTCTTCCCTTGCCAGACTAGATACCCTCTGCAATGCTTTCTGCCACTTTACTACCAACTCATGCCCTCTTAGTCATCACTGCTCCCTCTACTTCTCCCTTTCCATCATGTCACCAATCCCACTGCACCTCCTTCATACCTCCTCATGCCTCTCTCCCATGCTTTTCTCCTTTTACTCTCTCTGCTCTAGGGTGTCCATGTACCTTTTCCATTTCCCACCCTCACACTTCCACTGAGTAAGCTGCATTCCCCTACCACCTCCCCTCCCTCTAGAGCCTACTCCTCTCCTCCATCCACCTTTCCTCCTCTGTCCCAGCCCTTGAATACCACCTAAGGCACATCTCAGGTCCCTCCTGTTTCTGTCAGCTCACCTCCTGACTTTACCTCCCACCTCCTATCTGCCCTCTTGCATTGTCCCCCTCCTTTATTTGGCTGTGGCAGAGGCAGATTTCTGCCAGGCTACAACACTGCAGCTGCCTTCTTAGACACTACACACTTTATTCTATACCTGAAAGTTTGTTTCGCAAGTCCTTGTCATATCCAGTAACAGTGTTGTCATTGTTTTGTAAGTACTACTTTTTTTTAAATGGTACATTAGGGCACATGATTCAGAAAAGATCTCAAGCTGGTGCACGATTTTTGCTTGGTTCTTTGGAGGCTATCCTGTGTAGGTAGATCAATCAATCAATCAGCCAATAAATCTCAGAGGCTCACCAGCCTCAATGGTATGCACTAAGTCTAGTGTAAACAAACTACTCATGATTACCTGGCTCCTGTAAGACTGTAAAGAGAATATTGTATCCACTAGGCAAATGTTGCGAAAAAGAAAAAGAAATACTTGTACAGTATATCTTTTCTAAATAGTTCACCAGGATTTTGGTCAATATGAGTAATCAGTTCTCTTTGGCCCTATGGTATTGTTACATGAGGTCCCCACACCCTAATCGGTGCCCTCAGAGTACACCGTAGACAGCTAGCACTTAGGTATATGTTATACTAACATATAGGGCTAAGGGCATCTACCGTACAAGAGTAGATGTCAGGATATGAATGCATATTGTTGTAATACACTGTGTTTGCTAATACACATATTCTGCTATGTATTTTCTGTGTAATTCTTACTTGTAAGATGCAAAAGCACCTGTGTCCTTGGAGTAATTATAATATATAAGATGGCATTGCCACCTTTTGGTGATTTGTACCACTACACAGAGTTATGTAAGACTCTGTATAAGAACTCTTTTATTCTCAAACTGATGACTTTACAGAATTGTATAATGTTATCTTGGACCATGGACCCACCTCTAATTTAGCCAATAGGGCTCATCTCTGTAATTAGAAATGTTTCTATCTTTTGATAACTATAGTAATTGTCATAGGTATATAATGTAATGCACAAGCCTTACACCTCAGAGACCCAAGAGACCCCAAGAGACACAGAGAAACCTCGAGGAGTAGGGAACGCTTAGCACTGGCTCCCAGTTTGTATTGGTAAGAACTGCTTAGGGCAACTGTGATTTATCCCTTTGGTAGTAGTAAACTTGTTTATTACTCTAATGCAACATGTCTGTGATTACTTGCATTCCCAATATCATCAAGAATCTGAAAGTGAGGTTTAGACCTCCTAACAAATTGGTGACCATGTGCAGGTGATATTTGGTGTTTGTAAGTTTTCACTCGTTGCTTAAACTTTTTCCCTTTCCCACGGGGACAGTAGGTGTACATTCCCGTATCACCTCTCCCATTTTAAAACCAGTTTGTAGTAACTTGCAAAGTCTGGCTGACTTTTTGAGCGTGGTCGATACCGTCTCGACCCACTCCATAGCAGCTTTGAATTGCAAGAATACATCTAACACAGTCGCCCGGCTGTGTATAAAGTGCTCGTGCTGTGGATCGATATGCAGCACAGTGCCTTTTTCACAGTTTGAATTTTCATTCCCTCCCACACAATGGCCACTGTATCAAATATCTGTGCAGAGCTGAGACTCGATGTCTCAAACTTCCTTGCCTCCCATGGAGGATGGGCTGACTTCATGTGGGATGCAAGTGAATCCGAAACTCTATACTGGGGATTTCAACCCAGTATACAGAGATGAGACAATCAGCCAATAAGAGTCATGCTAAAGGGTTGATGGTCGCGGCTCTCTACGCTGCTTTGGAAGCCTCGGAAGTGAGGTTTGAACCCTTGATCTGCAGATTTCATCTCTTAAGCAGATGGGTTTGCAGGAAACAGAGTGTATAAGACTGCAGCAGAACTTGAAGTCTGAACTCCAAACTCTTCGGAATGAAAAGGATTCACTATTGCATCATTCAGCTCAAGCTGGAGAATAGGAACTGTGTATGTTGAAGCAGGAGTGTGAAAGTTTGAGACAGGATAAGAGTTAGGCAGTGCAAATGAATGATTTGCTGAGTGCTGCGAATGCTCAGTTGAGTGACAAAATGGTTGAGCTGCAGGACAAGATAAACCAGGTATGTAAAAATTTAGAAGTGGCTTACAGGGACAATCGTGAATTGAGTGCCGTGTATAGAATGTTGCAAAAGCAAAAGCAAGATGAGGTTAATATGAATGTTGCAAGTGTGAGTCACGATGAATATAGCACTAAGATGGTGAAACTGCACCATCAGTGAGAGGTTCTGGCTGGACATGTTAAGGCAATGGGAGGTGTCACCCCTGCCTTTCATTCATCATCAGAAGGGGAGTTATCTGATGATGACATTTCACAGTACAATGCCCAGTCACGCCCCTACTATGGCCCAGGCACCCCACCCAGCCATCCACAACATGCCGGGTCCCCACCCCAACTCCCCGTGTCAGACGTTGGCGACATCGTGACGCTCATCATGGGAGATGCCAACATGGTGGCCCCCATTATGGGGGGGAGCAGGCCCAAGCCTGGTCCCGATGGCACCTCCGGTAGCTGTTATTAATGTGGAAGACAGGCTGGAGATAGAAACCATGATTGAAACTGCCATAGGCAATGTACCTCTTCCTGAGAGGAGTAAATGGGCTATTAAAACCCAGATTAGGCAGCTTCTGCAAGAGGCTGGCACTCAGGAGGGTATTGTCTGCATTGCAGCTGAAGCTGCAGCGCGGGCTGCCCTGGATGGCACTCGAGACAATCTACCTTTGCCTGATCGACCCACTAATCACCTACAAATGGCCTACTCTGCTCAGCAAATTGCTGACAGCATCGGTCGGATGAACCCATCCGACAACCTCGGCTGTCACTTGGAGAAGGTGCATTCTAAATGCAAGATGCTTAGCCTTGCTGCAGAATATCAGGTCCAAATACTGTGCCAGACCATCGATCCTGGTTTGTGGGCCAAACTCCCTGATGCTGTTCGCCAGGATGGGAACACTACCTTTGACAAGGTTGCAGCTGAGCTCATTTCTGCTTACAGCCCCGGTGTAGTAGGAGTGATGCTTGCATACCCTGTGAAGCAGAATGTAAAGGAAAGTCCAGCGACTTTCCACCAGAGACTCTGGATGGCCCACCAAGCAGGAAAGCACCAGGCACAAGAAGCAGCAGATGTAGATCTTATTGAATATAGGACCCTGTTCCTTAGGAACATGATTCCAGCAGTAAGAGAAAAGGAGAAAAGGTAGAGCCAACCACCTATCCTAATATGGATAGGTTTGCTGAAATTCTCAGGAAAACCGAGAGAGTGTATCAACTCTATTTCCGTGATCTGGGTTCTGGTTCCAAAAAGGTAGCTGCCGTGGAGTCCGCTCCGGAGGCCATGACACACTACACAGTGGAAGGGCAGGCCCAATACCAACAGGCCCCACATCAGCAAGTCCCTCCAGCTGATACTCAGTACCCCCAACAGGCCTATCAACAGCAACCACAACAACAACAACAGTGAGGTGGGAACCGGAATTGGCATAAGAACAGGAAGCATAAGGGTAGAGGTAAACCACAACAACAACAAACAGGCCCTACATATAGGGAGATAGCTGAAGAGAAATGGAAATTCCGAGAGCTCCTGGGACAAGTATGCTCTGTGGCCGATGCTGTTCCCGCACAGGTCCTTGCGGCAGTACAACCGGCAACCCAGGCCCCAACCGGCAATGGGGACACCGGCGGTACAGGCCCTTAGGCCCATTCAGGCCTGAACCCAGAAGCTCCTCCCTACATAGCATTAGTGCAACATGGTGAAGTGATTCACATGAGCCAGGCCCAACCTCTACATGCTTCCGGCAGTATGTATTGACAATTACAGGCCCCAGACTGGATTGTAAACAAGCTAGTCTTGGATGCAAATGGAAGGCCCTGCACTGAGGCCGAGGTCGGGGGCCACCTACTTGTAGTTTTGTTAGATACAGGTGCAGCTGTATATGTGCTACATGATGAACACCCGGACACATCCTCTTGGTCCACCGGATGGAGGACCAACATGTCAGGAGTTGATAGTACTAGGCTACCTGCATACCGCTCTCTACCCCTACTGGTGGAGCTAGGCCATTTAAAGGCCTCACACACTTTCCAACTAATGGTACTGCATGATCATCCTAGTATCATATGGATTGACTTCCTTGCACCACACGGCTGTGTGGTGGACCTAGCTAACATGCTACTGATACAGATTCAGGGTCAATATCATACCATTTTGATTCCTGATTCACACGTTGTGGCAACGATATCTGCCAGTGACAAAGAGTATGACATCATAGATTTGTTCAAGAATCATGAACGTTTTCCAAAGCTCCTCCCTATTTTGCAATGACATTTGGAAGCATTTGCAATCAACAAGCATGACTGTAGTAGAATGTCATCGAAGTGCCAGGCCCAGCACATGAGAGGCAAAGGCAATATCCTTTCCCGACTGAGGCCTTGCTTTCCCTCAGAGAAACGATCAAGTCACTCCTCAAGCAAGGAGTAATCAGAACTTGTGTTTCCACTGCCAACTCCCCAGTGTGGCCCGTGAAGAAACCCACAAGCACCTGGAGACTTACTATTGACTACAGGAAATTGAATCAGGTCACCCCCAGTTGTTCTCCAACTGTGGCATCAGCACCAGATGTGCTACGATTTCTGACCCCCTGATTTGAAATGGTTCAGTACCCTGGACATCTCCAATGGTTTTTGGTCATTGTCATTGGCCCTTAAGAGTCAATATAAGTTTGCCTTCACCTTTGAAGGAAGACAGTGCACGTGGACTTGCTTGACACAAGGATTCCATAACAGTCCACCCCTGTTCCATCTCCACATGATGGACGCCCTCATGAGTTTCTCTACTCCCCGGTGTCTCTTACAATATGTGAATGACCTGTTGCTGGCAACAGCCACACAGGAACAACATTTGGATCTCTTGGACGAACTACTGACTCTCATTCAGAGAGTGGGCCTGAAATGTAATCCAGCAAAACACAGTTGTGTCAGAAGGAAGTGTTCTTTCTGGGTCTAAAGATAACTGACCAAGGTCGAAGCCCTACTTGGAAGAAGGTACAGGGATTGCAAGACTTGCCATTACCTACCAGTGTGGCAACTCTTTGAAGGTTTCTAGGTATGGTGAACTATTCGAGAGATTTTATTTGTGACTTTGCTCAGAAAGTTGCTCCTCTGTATGAGTTACTCAAAAAGGATGTACCGTGGACTTGGGGCCCTATAAACACCCAGGCTGTGATGTCACTGAAGCAGGATTTGGCCTCCACCCCAGCTCTGGTCAACCCCAATCCAGCACTACCATTCCATCTGGAATGTGCCACATCTGACATTGCCATGTCAGCAGTGTTGGCTCAGAAGGTTCTTGGTACCTTGAGACCCATTGCATATGCCTCACAGCTCTTGACCCCAGTGGAACAGAAGTACGGCCTTTGTGAAAGAAACCTTCTGGCCACCTACTGGGCTGTCAAGCACTTCCTGTATATCATTGGGTACTCACCACTGATCATTTACACCAACCACACCCCAACCACCTTTCTGCTCTCAGATAGAGTGAAGGATGGGTCAGTCTCTAACACCAGACTGACACACTGTTCACTTCTTCTCCAGGACAGAGACATACAGGTACAACCGACTAAAGTTCCATCTATGTTAGCTCATGGCCTCCTTTTCCAGGGAGAACCCCATGACTGTACACTACAGTCACCTGATCTTCCAGATCCAGGTCCTTTCCTCCCTGCCATGCCACAGATACTTGACAACACTTCTTTGTGCTGTGTCTTTACTGATGGTTCAGCATCCTACTATCAGGGAGAACAAATTGCAGGGATGGGCATTCTAGTGATCTACCCTTATGAGAATACTGTCAAAATATCTAAACGCTGTAGCGTAGCGTCATCACAATATGCAGAGATGGCAGCGGTGGCCTGTGCCCTCGAGTTCATCCAGCATGGAACCGAGGATACCATAATCTTTACAGACTCTAACTGGGTTTGTTGTTTTCTTACAGAATTTCTTCCCTTCTGGCAGAAGAACTCCTTCTTCTCCTCTGATGGCAGAACAGTGAAGTACAAGGAATTGGTAATATACATACATTCACTGGCACAAAAATTTGCACACAAACTCTACGTACACAAAGTCAAAGCCCACTCTCTCCATGACCACTATCATGCCTTCAATGACACAGCAGACACCCTCACTACGGAAAGGGCCTGAGGGGGGACATCTGGATGATGGACCATCCAGAGGCTAATGCAGTTGTACACATTGCAGCACTCAGGAAGAAACCTGAATCTTTTACCCCCTTGGACCTCTCCACAGCCCAGCATCTTGACACTGAACTTAAAGAGGTGTTCAGATTCCTTGACAAAGGTACTGAAGAGAAACTTCCCACACATAACCCCTATCGGAGGCATGAAGGTAAGTTACACTTGTCACCAGATGACAAGCTCATCTGGTTCCAACCAGATGACTCCACCACCAAGTTGTGGGTTGTCCCCAGACATTTAAGATCTGAATTTTTTGCACCAAGTGCATGACACTCCCACTGGTGGACACCAGGGAGCAGAAAATACCCTCCAACGACTCAAGACCACTGCATGGTGGCCTGGTATTATCAAAGATGTTAAACAATACATAGACAACTGTCTCATTTGTGTGCAAAACAACCCCATCCCTACCAAACGAAATGCCAAACTCCTACCACAATGACATTCTGGCCCTTGGCATGCCATATAAATTGATTTCATTGGTCCACTGACCAACACCAGCAGAAATAATAAGTATGCTCTTGTGGTAACTGACCTATTCTCTAAGTGGGTAGAAGCTTTCCCCACTATGACATGTACCCAAAAACTACTGCCAAAATCCTGGTGGAACAGATTTTCTCCAGGTGGGGTCTACCCCTCAAGGTAGACTCTGACAAAGGAACCAGTTTTACAGGTGAGTTGATGAAAGAATCCCTTGAACTCCTTGGAGTTCAGCAGAAGTTCCACATACCCTACCACCCTCAATCCTCAGGTCAAGTAGAGCGAGCCAACAGATGGATTAAGCAAATGCTTTCCAAATTCATTGAGGACAATCCCAAAACTTGGGATTCCCTATTGCCATTACTCCTTATGGCAATTAGGGGTACACACTCAGCCACCACCCAGCTCACACCCTTTGAGGTGATGACTGGTAGACAGATGAGATTACCTGAACACCTGTTGTTTGACCTGCATACCCCCACTGCAGACCGTGTGTCTGTGGACCAATATGTGGAAAAACTCAGAAAAGACCTCATACACACACACTTGTATGCTGCCAACTGCATGGGCAAGGCCCACCAACAATCCAAAATGCAGTTTGACAAACACACACAAGAAGTGGATTGGCAAGTTGGAGATCGGGCAATGGTACTTCAATTTGCACATCCCACCCACTCCTTCTCCAACAAGTGGGAAGGCCCATACCCCATTGTCAACAAGCTCAGTCTGGCAGTCTATCAAGTTAGACTCCTCCACAACAACAAGTTGACTGACAAATGGTTACATGCAAACCAGCTGAAATTATATAAAGGAGCTTAAATTACTTTTCCTCACCCCATTGGGCAGAATAGTACTAACATACTAATCTTTGATCTTCCTTTTCAGATACACTGACAAGATGGCTATCTTGTTCCATTATCTCCTCCTCTCAGGAGTTATCCCCTGCATCCAAGGCACGGTACCGGACCTCCTACAACACCTCGATCCTCCAGCACCTCCTCCAGAGGGAGTATCCATCAATATATCAGATAGTATGATCACTGTCCAGGAAGGTTCCGATGCTTACCTCACTGTCTCAGTTGTTGCTCCTGATAAATCTTCCCTTCAAATTGAGTGGCAAACCTCATCACAAGGACAAATTCTCCCTGTGGCCAAACCCTCCAAAGGAACTTTCCAAGGTTGGCCCAATGCTAAATTATCCCCAAATGGTTCACTGTCCTTGTTACAAACTGCATTAAGACATTCTGGTTTGTACAACATAACTGCCTTAATTGATCCTTTATACTGTGATTCTTTGTCCAGAGATTCTGTTTGAAAATTTTGTGCTATACACCACATGGCTTCTGCAGCCACGTACCTCTCTGTGTTACCACCCACTGACAAGCAGCTTTTGGAATGTCCAAAGCATACCCCTGGTCCCCGTAGTGGTCTAACAGCCACTGCCCTCCCAGGTTCTTTGATTAATAACTTACAGTTTATGCATATACCTGTTTTGTTTAATCTAACTTATTGGAATATGAAAGAGTTTAGTATGTGTCACAATACTAACACATCAGCATTTTATAGTACATTATTGCTTGATAGTTTAGCTGCATTTCAGATTTGTATGCAAGACCCTATTGCCGGGGTCCATTCTACTGAACATAGAGGCAATTTCAGGAGAAAGCCCTCTCCTGATAATCTAACTCATAAACGTAAAATACGTGAAGTTGACAGTTCTCATGTTACAGGTGCAACAGGTACTGTCACAGGCCTTTTTGGTACGGCTATGTCTATCTGGAACAAGGCATACATTGCTGCTATCAAAAGTCATTCTGCCAAATTCTCCACTGGTTTGGTCAATAATATACTACCCCCATTGTTGCATGGTGTGGATGGCCTTAGTCAGGAAGAAAGATACACTGTATACAACATGCACGACATTGCTAAGGCATTCACTGATTCTAAAGATAAGATTAACGCACTCATACAACAGAACGACAAAGAAGCAGATAAACAATACATTGCTAGAGAGATACTCTGCTCTGCTTACAGATCATACATTATCACTACCATCAATAACCTCTTCCGTGATCTAGAATCTGGAAGGATACCTGACATTATACATGATAGATGCATCTCCAAATGGTATTGTCCACGAAGTAAAACCACTAGCTGTGTTTCCATGTGTATGCAACAGACTTTAACCATTCCTCTTTCTACAGCTAGGAATCTGGGGTTTGTGACCAGACACCCTAATACTGATCCTTGTTTCAGTGCTAAAAAGTGTTCCATAACAGATACCATGTTTGTTTCCTTCACTGTCTCCTTACCACACTTTGATCCCAGTACAGCTTTGTTCGACAAGCTTGCACTGGTCCATTCCATTGGGCATTTGGATGAAGACATCTACAGAGAATGCCTGGATCTACCGCATGGACTGCTGTGCGATAAAGCAATATATTTACTTGTGCCGATGTGATGTATTTGATGTTATTCAACCTGTTTGTGGTTACTCTCCAGACAGCATTGATTGGACTTTCACTATGGATGATGACATCACTGCGAATGGCATCGACTCCTTTGACTCGACTCGGGCTCCAGATAAGCTCTATCAATCCTATCATGAGGAGGATCATCACCTGTCAACACAGATTTTGAAGACAACCTACAGCTGCCCTGTCCAGTTGCAAAAGTGGAGACTGCCTACTGTGCGCTCACAGTATAACTCTGATGTCGAGTACTGCATGGTCATGAATTACAAGTCTTACACCTATGGATCTGTTACATGTGCTATAGATTACCCAATTTCTGTTTCGTCCCCCACCAGAAGACTGTTATTGGACATACTGTTATAACCCCCGTCCCCCTCCTAGATGCAGACATTATTGATGGTAACCCTGATTATCTGCTCACACTGTCAGAATATTTGCCATTCTTTAATGTACACATAGACCCACTTACACTTACATTAAAATCACTTTTAGTCAGGAAAGACACACACCTCATCCACATCAGCAATAATATGACCAAAGCCAATGAAGCTGTTCTTGCCTTGATTAATGATGGTGATATGAATAACGCATTAACTAACACCTGGTTAGAGATTACTTTTAAAGGTTTTGTTAATATACAAGCATTTTTAATTTTCATTTTGATTATAATGCTCTGCTGTCTACGGCACACACTGCGCCAACAACGTGAGCAGCTTGAGTTCCTTTACAAAGCTCGCGCATTGAGTTTCTAAACGACCACTGCTCCTGTCCTTTCCTGAGACATCTGCCTGTGTTGCCCTTGGAGGCAACAAGGGGGGAATGTTACACAAGGTCCCTGCACCCTAATTGGTGCCCTCAGAGGTACACCGTAGACAGCTAGCACTAAGGTATATGTTATACTAACATATAGGGCTAAGGGCATCTACCGTACAAGAGTAGATGTCAGGATATGAATGCATATTGTTGTAATATACTTTGCTTGCTAATACACATATTCTGCTATGTATTTTCTGTGTATTTCTTACTTGTAAGATGCCAAAGCACCTGTGTCCTTGGAGTAATTATAATATGTAAGACGGCATTACCACCTTTTGGTGATCTGTACTACTACACTGAGTTATGTAAGACTCTGTATAAGAACTCTTTTGTTCTCAAACTGATGAGTTTACAGAATTGTATAATGTTATCTTGGACCATGGAGCCACCTCTAATTTAGCCAATAGGACTCATCTCTGTAACTAGAAATGTTTCTATCTTTTGGTAACCATAGTAATTATCATAGGTATATAATGTAATGCACAAGCCTTACACTGCAGAGACCTGAGAGACCCCAAGAGACACAGAGAAACCTCGAGGTGTAGGGAACGTGTAGCACTGGCTCCAGGATTGTATTGGTAAGAACTGCTTAGGGCAACTGTGATTCATCCCTTTGGTAGTAATAAACTTATTACTCTAATGCAACGGGTCTGTGATTACTTGCATTTATATTATCATCAAGAATCTGAAAGTGAGGTTTAGACCTCCCAACAGGTATACTGTTATGATTGGTGAAGCAATAATATCATCACAACTCCCTTCTCATCTACTAAATGGATGCCTCCATATCAACATTTAAAGGGTACCCTTGGGAGTGTAGTGATGATTAAAAATTGTCATACGCTTTAAAAATCACTTCTAGTTGTGCTTATTTTGCCCCAAGACATCACTATTGATTGTATTGGTCTGGCAAGCCTCACAGTCTAGTTTGCCTTTTTTCCATGTATGTGATTACTTTTTAACTGCTGCATGTCTCTGAACTGATAATCTGTTAATTCTGGGTGATATAAATTTTCTTCTGGATAATGTTTCTGATACTAGAGCTAGGGATTTCCTTACTCTTTTGGTTTAAAAAAAACTGTAGAAATTCCTAATTAACAGCTTGGCCATACGTTCAGGACTAGAGATGCTGCAAAGTCTTACGTCACTGGCAAAGTTCCAGCGAAATTTCAAAATTCTCCTTTTTGAATAACTTTATGAATTTCCTACTTCGCCACTTTGCCCCTTCACATTGCATGTTGCAGGGGAAATGCACTTCAGAAAAATTCAGGTAAAGACATGGTGAAATTGCAACTGTGCCAGTAAATTTGCAAAACTTCTGACAAAGTGCAGCTTTGCCTGCCAAAAACTTTGCAACGTCGACATTTTGCACTTCATGAATGTGGCAAACTTTGCAAATTATTTCACAAAGTGAAGTCCACCAACTTTGCACATCTCTGCTCAGGACATTTATTTATCACTTTTACCCTGAACAATGCAAACAATTTCCTTAAAAAATGATTGGTTCTTATTATCATACACAAAGCTTTGTCTTATTTCTTTAAAATCTGCTCCTACTGACCTGTATTTATTTATTTGTTTGAATTCCATTTTTGCTAAGATTAATTAACACCACTGATGAGATTGTAGGGTTTTTAAATGAAGACTTGATTAAGCTTTTTGATAAATTGGCTCCTAAGACAACATGAGAAAGTATTCAGTTAAACTATTCTCCTTGGTTTTCTGAGGAACTTAGAGCTATAATGGATAAATCAAGGAAGTTTGAATGAAAATTGGATCATCAGGTTTAGAGGTCTACCATCAAATGTGGCTGGATTTTAGAAAGTACATTCTGATATTATGAACTAGAAGATCGTCATATTATGCTGAACTGATTTTTAAGCAAGGTGGGAATCGAGGGTAGTTGTTTGTTGTGGGTTCTCTTCTAACCCCTAAAGAGCCTTCCAATAGTTCTAATTACCCTGTGGAAAAATGTGAGACCTTTTGTAAACATTTTTAGGGAAACATTTAGACTATTAGTGTCAAGGTAAACTCTGAAAAGAGTTCATTGCCATGAAAATGCTCTTGCCATTTGCTTCTACCCACTCTGCCAACTGTGCTGCTTGCACTGTATTCCATTTGGGTCTACTACAAAATCTTGACGCACATCAGCCTGACTGACAAAATCCCGACAGCAAAATCCTGATGGCCAAAATCCCAAGGAGAGGAAAATGCAGACAGCACAATTCCCAATACTGTTCTGCAGGGGGCTCTTCCCCGGCGCCCCCCATTAAATATATATAAGCACCTCAGGGTTGCCATACCATGAGGAATGTGGCTGTCAGGAGGTCCGCCATACCATCAGGATTGTGGCTGTTGGGATGCTGGTGTCAGGATTTCATCAGTTGAGATTTTGGGTGTCAGGATTTTGTATGGATACCATTCTGTTCTAACATCAGAAGTTCAAAGCCTGATTGCCAGTATTAAACCTACTTACTGTCTATTAAATCCTTTTTCATAGATTTTATTAAAATCCCATCCTGAAGAGTTTGCATCTGTCATCTAGAAGTTAATAAGCTCATCCTTAAAGGGACATTGTCAACCATTTTGTATCATGTGATTGATTGATTGATTTGTACATTTGAATAACAACATTGAGCTAGAATAGCTTGTTTACAAAGGTTCCTCATCAGTAGTAAGCAACAACAGAGATACATTTTTTACAATATATATAGTCGAGAGACATATTTTACAATATTTACATTATTTACATAGCACATTGGGGTTTAAGCTAAATACATGAAACATTTAAGATACATAAGGTATTTACAGTTAAAAAACCTACATTTTATGATTATCTTCCCTAAAACTCATTGATTTTGCTAGTTGTTTTATCTGCTTCCTTTCTTAATATAACTAAAATGCATGCTAATGGTGTAATTGTTCCCAGCTTTGTTTTGTTTCAAATCCTTGATCCACCCTTATTGCATACTTTCTGAATATTAAGAACACCCCCATACAGTGCAGCTATTCATAATGCAATACACTGCTTTCCCCCCACTGCATTATGAGTGGCTAGACTGTGTTGAGTTGTTCCCTAGTCCAGGAAAGATGCAGTGGGTGTTGATCAAGGACTGTAAACAAATACGTTTTTGTGTGGTAACACCAGTATGGTGGGAAGTCTATTTTTCATTTTTAAAAAGAAAAAAGGAATCAGAATCAAACTACCACTTATTTCACCAGTCTCTACAGAATGTGACCAATCATATCATGTTTTTTAAACTGGGGATAATTTGAGGCAAAAAGTGGGTCACTGTGTCCCTTTAATTTAAGGTAACTGGAAATGTTCCACCCTAAAAAAAAAACAAAAAAACTTTGGGGCCAGTCAATGTCCCAACAGAAACACATAGCACTTCCATGCTGGTGAGACGAGTTTGGAAGCAAACTAGGGAGTCGACAGTCAGGCAGCTAGGTTGGGAGACATGCTGCCAGTGGCAGGGAATCTCCACGGTGGGAGGATACTACAAGCTCTGGCACAACAGCAGCTTCTGCTGGGGAGTTGGGGAGCTTGCTGTCCTGGTAGAAACACACTGCATGTTTCTGAGGCACACTCCTCACATGCTGTGCATGTCATTAGGGAACAGAGAGGAAATGGTGGAAAAACACCACCACTGACAAGTACAAGATCAAGGCCATCACCTACAGACCATGCATCTCTCACCAGTACAGGATTAAGGCCATCACCTATGGGCCCTGCATCCCTGATCAGTATGGGATGGAGGCCAGCCCTTATGTCTCCTGCATCCTCAACCAGTACAAGATGAAGTCTGGCCAAATTGGGCCCTGCATCCTTGACTAATACAGGATGAAGGTCAGCCCCTATGGGCCCTTCACCCCCAACCAGTACAGGATGAAGGACAGTCCCTGCAGGCCCTGCAGTTCAGACCAGTACAGGATGAATGCCAGCACCAAAAGGCTCCCCACCCCTGACCAGTACAGGATGAAGTGCAGCCTCTATGCACCCCCAACAAGTACAGGATAAAGGCCTGTCCCTGCAAGTCCTCAACCCTGAACAGTACAGGAAGAAGGCCAGCCTCTATAGGCCCTGCACCCCTGACCAGTACAAGATGAAGGCCAGCACCTGTGGGTCCTGCACCCCTCACCAGTACAGGATAAATGCCATCTCCTGTGGTCCCAACACCCCTGATTGGTGCAGAATGAAGGCCAGCCCCTATGGGCTCTGCATCCCTGACTAGTACAGGATGAATGCCCTACACCACTGAATAGTACTGGATGAATGCAAGCCCCTTGGGTCCTGCACTCTCAACCAGTACAAGATGAAGACCACCCCTATGGTCCCTGAATCCCTGACCAGTACAGGATGAAGGCCAGCCCTTATGGGCCCCACACCACTGACCAGTACAGGATGAAGTCCATCATTTGGTGGCCCTGCACCTCTGACCAGTACAAGATGAACTCCAGCCCCTGCAGGCCCTGAACACCTGACCAGTACAGGATGAAGGTCAGCCCATATGGGTACCATCCCTGCACTCTGGACCAGTACAGAATGAAGGCCAACCTCTACAGGCTCTGCACTCCTGACCAGTACAGAAGAAAAGACAGCCCCTATAGGTCTTGCACCCCCAACCAGTATAGGATGAAGGCCAGTCCTTACAGGCTCTGCAATGATGACCAGTACAGAATGAAGGCCAGCAACTATCAGCCCTGCACCCCTGACCAGTACAGAAGACCAGCCTCCATAGACCCTGCAACCCTGACCAGTACAGGATGAAGACCAGCCCCTACAGGTCCTGAACCACTGACCAGTACAGGATAAAGGCCAGCCACTATTGGCCCTGCACATTTGGCCAGTACAAGATGAAGGCCAGCCCCTACAGGCCCTGAACCCCAGACCAGTACAGGATGAAGACCATCATACAGGATGAAGACCATCCCCTATGGGCCCTGCACCCCTAACCAGTACAGGATGAAGGCCAGCTGCAATGAGCCCTGCACCCCTGACCAGCTCAGGATGAAGGTCAGCCAATGTGAGCCCTGGACCCCTGACCAGTAGAAGATGAAGGCCAGCCCCTACAAACCATGCACCCATGAATAGTACAGGATGAAGTGCATCCCCTATGGACCCTATACCCCTGACAAGAATAGGCTGAAGGGAAGCCCCTATGGGTCCTGCACCCCTGACCAGTACAGGATAATGGCCAGACCCTACTGGTCTTCCACCCCTGATCAGTACAGGATGAAAGCCAGTCCCAGTGAGCCCTGCATTCCTGACCATGCCTCTCAACTATCCCTGATGATCAGGGACGTTCTTCATTTTACCTCTCAAAATTGCTCTGTCCATTATCCATCCCACATGGAAAAGTGACAACACCACATACAGGATGCTGTAAGCATACAGCTTAAAGCAGAAATTAATAATATTCTAAGATACTAACTCAAAAAAAAAAACTTTGTACAAATAAACACAATGTTTTTCACAGTGATCTTAACTTGTATCACCATGTTTGAGGACGTGGCCCTCATTAGTGGGCCAGAGTCCCTCATTTCCCTCATTTTGAGTGTTTGTGTCCCTCATTTTAGATACAAAAGGTTGTTAGGCATGCCCCTGATCAGTACAGGATGAATGCTAGCCCCTGTGAGCCCTGCACCCCTGACCAGTACATGATGAAGGCCAGCCCCTGTGGGTCTGGACCCGTGACCAGTACAGGATGAAGGGCAGCCCCTGTGGCCCTGAACCCCTGACCAGTACAGGATAAATGCTAGCCCCTGTGGGCCCTGCACTCCTGACCAGTATATGATGAAGACCAGCCCCTGTGGACCTGGACCCCTGACCAGTACAAGATTAAGGGCAGCCCCTGTGGCCCTGCACCCCTGACCAATACATGATGAAGGCCAGCCTCTGTGGCCCTAGACCCCTGACTAGTACAGGAGGAAGGGCAACCCCTATGGACCATGAATCCCTTATCAGTACAGGATGAAAGCCAACCCCTATGGATCCTGCACCCCTCACCAGCACAGGATGAAGTCCAGCCCCTATGAGCCCTGCACCCCTAACCAGTACTGGATGAAGGACAGCCTCTATGAACCCTGCACCTATGACCAGTACAGGATGAAGTCTAGCCCCAATGGGCCCTGCACTTCTGTCCAGTACGGCATGAAGGCCAGTCCCTAGTGGTCCTGCAGCCCCAACCAGAAAGTCTTCTCCAGTGGATCCATATCTCACTGGTGGAAAGGCCAGTGCTTCAGGTCCATCACGGAGGGGGCATATCAAGGGAGACAGAGGTTGGGTGAGTACCTGGGGAATGTGGGTGATTGGTCTGCATGGTCTGGCTGAGAGGATTTAGGTCAGTGAGGAGAATAAACCCTCAAAAAAAGACTTGATGCCAGTATTCCAAACAATTTTAGATCAGTCTCCCTTTTGCTTTAAAGTTATTAGAGCAAGCAGTAGCAAATCAATTTATTTCTCATTTATAATCAGCCAAATATTTAGATTTTTTCCAGCTGGATTTTTATGCTAGCCACAGCACCAGACAGCATTAGTCAAGCTTCCAAAGAATCTTCTACTGGCTGCTGATAAGGGCGCACTAATTGTTCTCTTGTTATTAGACCATAACACAGCCTTTGGCAGCCTGTCACCGTCTTCAGTTTTGCAGACCTGACAGCATGTCTGGAGTGTCTGGTCTTAATTTGTTCTGGTTCAAGGTTCACTCTAACTGCTCAAACTTACTTTGTCTCTGTAACCCCTGTGCAAAGATGGGATTACTAAAATGTTCCAAAACATAATGGGATAATAGTATAACTGTAAGAAGTGTCCCTGTAATAGGAACTGGCAGGGCTCAGCCACAGGAAATGGGGAGAACCTAAAACAGCAGACAGAGGTGGGAGGGTTTATCCACAGAAAATGGGGAGGAGCTAAGACAGCAGAGAGAATTGGGAGGATTTACCCACAGGAAATGGTGAAGATTTTAGATAGCTGAGAGATCTGAGAGTTCAACCACAGGAAATGGGAGGAGCTAAGATAGCAGAAAGAGCTGGAAGAACTTATCCACAGGAAATGGGGAGGAGCTTAGATAGTACAGAGATCTGTGAGGGCTCAGTCACAGGAAATGGGAAGGAACTAAAAGAGCAGAGATTGGGGGGGGTGTGGCTTGGACCCGGAGGAGATGGCAGCCTAAATCTTTCTGTCTGCTCCAGCCTGACAGGAAAAGTGAATAAAAGTGACTAAGATGCTGGACTAACGGTTATTTTTGCATTTCCACGTGTCTTCTCTCGCCTCTGCCACCACCACCGAGATGTAATTTGGTGTGCCACGCTCTTGTTTTGTATTTGATGGGCCGCATTTACTCCGGAGCCGACGTGCATTAGCAGGCCGTATAGGTCCGAGCTTGGTATTCCAGTGCTGCCATATTCCTCCCCCCCCCAAACTCGACCGGAGCTGCAGCGTTTCCCCCCCCCTTCCCCTAAGTGAGAATTGGAGTAAGTCTGATGGAGACTTCGGAGGTAGTGGGGATTTCTGCTGTTCCCCCCAAGGGATAAATATTGAGCCTACTGACCACTGGCTGCAGGAGCTGCTGTAGAGATGGAGCCCTTGAACCACAGTGCTGCTGGAGCATCTCATCAGGCCTCCCCTGATCAGGCACAAGTCGGTGAAGCCCTAGCCAATATCACAAAAATGCTGGAGGCATTATTGAGCAGAGTGGACACAATCAGCGCCTCTCTAACGACTAATGTGGCAGATGTACATTGCTTAGAGGACCAGCATAACGTCTTGGAACAATGAACAGAAGAGTTAGAGAGACAGTATCTCCATGTCCAACAAAAGATCCAGGACCATGAGGCCAAGCTATCCCGCCTATGGTATAGAGCAGAAGACCAGGAGAACTGAAGTAGAAGAAATAATATATGGATTTTAGGTGTACCTGAGGGGGTTGAGGGGCCTAATATTGAAAGGTTCTTGAACGATTGGATACTGCAACTCCTTGGTGACTGATGGAAGGAACCAGTTGGGGTGGAAAGGGCCCACCGTGTCTTCGGTAACCCTAATAATACTAAAGGCCCACATACTATCATTGCCTATTTGTTGCACTTCTCGGTCAAGGAACGCTTACTCCGGGCAACTACAGATCTTTGGGAGATTGAGTGGAAGGGTATTACCATATCGTTTTACAGATACTTTACTCAAGAGGTGGCGGTGAAACGCAGAGCATATAATCCTCTAAAAAAAATTCTTGCAGCCAGCTCAATGCAATATTGTTTCAAGGGCCTTACTGCTTTGTACCTGAACAGAAACAGGCAGTCTTTCCTCACAGAATCCCTAGGAGATGCAGAGGCCTGGATCCAGACTCACTGGCCGGGTATGATACCAGGAATGACATCCCCCAGACACCTCTGGGAGCCTAGGAACCAAATGACCCAGGGAATCATAAAAAAAGGAAGCGTTGTATCAGGGGACAGAAATTCACATCGGAATGGCCTGCCAAATAAGGATTCCCCCACTAGCAGACAGCTATGGGCCCTGCAACCTATGGGGGATAAGTTGAGTAAAACCGTGGCTGATATCTCCAATGACCAGGAGGCGCCTAGCAATGACTTGCACAATAAGAACCAGGGCGATGCTATGACCCCACTACCTGCTAGACAAAGGCAATGCTCCAGAAGTCCCCGCTCCTTGATGTTAAGTAGCACGGCGGTGGCGCCACCTGCCAAGCAGCCTAGGGCCAATACCTCAGCATGGAGTAAAGCCAACCAGAAAGACCAACCAGAGGAAGAGGCCGCTATTCCCATGGAGGATCCAACTCCGCTGGACTGAGCGACTGAAATTGATGCATATGAGGAAGAAGCTGTAGATGCTGTTGGTTTGCTGAAACCAGGCCTGAAGGCATTCGCAGAGGCACTTGCCTTGAATGCTAGCCCTGCTGACTCTGGACTAACGTGTACATCGGGAGATGTCATGATGCTCTCTGACACTTAGGGCATATTAGCCCTCTTTTTGTGTTTCTCTGTTGGGTGAAAGCTCTTGCGCCCACTAGAATATGAAGCACTGGCACTGCTATGCCATGGGTAGACTCCTGCCTGGGCAAGGTCTGCCATATCGGCTACTCGCCCTCTTTATGGGATGCAGGTTTTTCACCTCCCTGACAGATAGCACGTAGTAGCCTTAATAGACCCCCCCCTCTCTCTTTGGTATGACGTTTGCAGAAAGGGGAGGGTGCGAATTTATTGCTTAGATGAACTCTAGTAATTAAGGTGGGCTGCTGGGGATGACCCTTATGCCATAGTAATAATGTGGCTGAACAATTAAATTAGTAGCCCATCAACTTCAAGAATAGAGGGCACCACTACTTGCTAGGAAGATTAACCCGTTGCATGTGGCTGGCAGAGGCTCCCTTCCCCCCATCCCCTATTTGGGCGACTTATGATTGCCAGACTTGCATAGACTCTCCAGATCTGGTGTTATGGAGTCAGGCTGGGTCAGGTCATCTCTATTAGGTGTGACCTTTCCCATTGCTCTTTGTGGTGCCTGAAGCAGTGTGGCTTATAGGGAACTTTTACCTCTATTCACACATACACCTCGACACCACCAACTGAGTTAGTGTTAGTAGCTTAGGTGTTAATACTGATATACCTTGTTGTTTGTTAATCTTTTATTACACTTTAATTATTGTTAAGATAGATAACTTTCCTTGTCTCTGTCCTCACTCTGTTTAGGTGTTTGACCAGCATAGACAAGAACATCTGCTGCTGTCTATTCTTTCTCTCACCACTTTTCCTTTTTAAGGTCTGCCCTCACACCTTACGGTAACAGGTTACCTCCTTTCTGCTATACTGTGTCTACCTATTCCTACCTGCAGGGTGAGTACTCTATATTTCTATAAGTATTCGAGGGTGAACCACCATGGCAGCGGCACCCGCAGGATCACAAGGGTGGAGGTGCATCTCCTGGAATGTCAGGGGACTTAATCATCCAGCGAAATGCACTAAGGTTTTGCAATTCTTGAACTCCATGGGGGCTGATGTGGCCTTGCTCCAGGAGATGCACCTCACCAGCCGAACGGTTCTGTGGTTAAAGAAATTACGGGTGAGAACAGTTCTGGCTAGCTGTGCAGCTACAAAGTCTAGGGGGGTTGCTCTCCTCCTTCAGAGGTCGGGACCATGGTCAGTCGAAACCCAGCATCAGGACTCCCAGGAGAGGTGGTTAGCGGCTAGGCTGTCCTACCCGGGTGGCAAAGTTATAGTGGCCAACATGTATGGCCCCAATACAGATTCCGGGGATCTTTACTCTGAATTGAATCAAGTCCTTTGCAGAACTTACGGAAGATGAGGCTGAGATCCCTATACTACTGGGTGGAGACCACAATTTGGTCTTAGATGTTTTCATAGATAAGTCCATCCCTACATCACAATCTCACCCCAAATTTCTAACCACCTTGAATACTCTGATGTCAGAGTGGGCTGTAGGAGATCCATGGAGAAACAGTCATCCACAGGGGGGTGATTACACCTTTTACTCCAATGTGCATGGCACCCTCAGTAGATTGGATTTTTGGTTGGTTAATCATGCAGCAATGCTAGGTGTGAGTGATGCAACCATAGGTAATATCTTGATCTCTGACCATGCCCCTGTCGCAATTACGTTCTCCCCACTAGGCCAAAGCCCTCCATCTACAAGATGGAGATGCAATCCCTTACTGCTACAGGATGCAGCCTTCCAGAAGTATATAAAGGAGGAAACACACCAGTATTTCTCTTTTAACATCCCTGGAGAGATGAGAGCGACCATGGTATGAGAAGCCTTTAAGGCTGTTATATGGGGTAGAATAATTTCTTATGCAGCCGCTAAAAATAAGGAGCGTGTGAAACATCTCCCGGAACTGCAGGATGAGCTAGCAAAATTGGAAAAGCAGTTTAAAGTCTCTCCCCAGAACCCGCTTAACTCCCCACTTCTGGCCTCTATCACAGGTTTAAAATATCAGATTAACGATCTTTTAAATAGAAAGGCTGAATGGCAGTTGACCCAGGCAAAACATAGGGTATGGGAAGGAGGGGACAAGGGAGGGAAGCTGCTTACCTACTATTTGCAGAAGCAGCAGATTTCCTCCAGAATATTGGCCCTCAAGAATAAAAAGGGGGAACTCCTTACGTCACCCAAGGCCATTAATGTGGAGATGCAAAGCTTCTATCGGGAGCTCTATCAATCTCAGAGTACCCTCTCAGATGATGAGCTTTCCCACTGGCTGAGCACTCTGTGCCAAGGGACCCCTCTTCCTCGAATTTTGGAGACACAACAATGTGAATTGGATGCCCCTATCACCTCCGAAGAGCTCCGTAGTGCTTTATCCCAAATGGCGAAGGGAAAGGCTCCTGGGCCAGATGGGGTATTGGTGGAGCTTTACCAGCTACTCCAAGACCACATCACTGACCCACTTCTACAAGCACTGCAAGAAGCCCAAAAAGATACCATGCTCCCTCCGACTATGCGTGAGACACTAATAACCCTTATCCCCAAAAAATCATCCAATGTTCTCCTCTGTGCGAACTTCCATCCTATCTCACTCCTCCCTGTGGATACCAAGCTGCTGGCTGAAATCCTAGCGAATAGACTATCCCTGCTCTTACCCATCCTAATTCACCCGTCACAATCCGGCTTCTTAAAGGGGAAATCGAGCGCAGAAAATCTGCACTTCATTTTGAACCTTAAGTGGTTGGTGTTACAATCCAAAACCCCAATGGCTGCCTTGGCAATAGATTTTGCCAAGGCATTTGACTCCCTAGAATGGGTGTTCCTCCATAAAGTTCTCATGCTATACAGATTTGGGCCAGACTTTTGCTCACGGGTCTCCACATTATACCATTCCCCTACAGCTAGAGTTGTCACTAAAAGAGATACCCCCCCACTTTTTGTTGCAAAGAGGCACCAAACAGGCTTGACCTTGTTCTCCTCTTCTTTTTCTTGTTGCTTTAGACCCTCTAATTAGGAAACTTATAAATTCCCCTAACATCACGGGCATTCCTATAAAAGGGACGACTTATCTGGTTAATGCTTACGAGGATGATATGCTCCTTACACTCTCAAATCCCCAGTCCTCCATTACTCTATTTCTAACAATCCTACAGGAGTTTGCTTGTCTGTCAGGACTAACGGTGAATCAAAAGAAAACCATCCTGTCCCCCCTGAATGGGGTATGTAGCAGGTATTGTCTTGTTGGTACCAACATTACCTGGGCCCCACAAGGCTTCCCATACTTAGGCGTAACTATTACCATGGCTTGGAAGGATCTAGAATCCACTAACTTTTCCCCTTTACTGGTCTCTTTAACTGCTGAAGTCCAGCGATGGAAATGGCTCCAGCTCACTCTAAAAGGTAAGGTAGAAGCCATTAGAATGTTTTTGTTCTTCAGAGTTTTGTACCTACTAAATAATCTTTCCATCCCACTTTTTCAAAAACTATTCAAGGCCTCTGATAATTTAATTTCTTCCTTCCTGTGGGAGTTTAAAGTCCCGAGATGGGGGCACATAAAGCTACATGCACATTGGACCAGAGGTGGGTTGGGGCTCTCTTGGTTTGAGGGTTGTCACTTGGCTTACAGAGTGGCCCAGGCTACAGCCTGGTTCATCCCTTATCTTACCCCCCTCCTCACTGGGTATCTTTAGAGGCCACTTTGTCACTGGATACTCCCCTCTTTTCTCTGCTCTCCAGTACAAAACTGGCGGCAAATTGGCTCACCCCCATTATGTTAAAAATATGTAGATCGTGGTGGAGAGCGATGGCAATCACTGGAGTCCCAAAATCAGAATACCTTCCCCCACTCAGACATGCCCCGATATGGAACAACCATCTCATCATGGTTGATCATAAGCCGCTTTCATGGCCCTATTGGGCCTCAAAGGGCATTCGAGTTATAGGTGATCTCCTACTCCCAAACTCTTGCTCACTAATGTCCTTTGAACAGATTCAGGATAGATATGGGTTGGGATCCTCAGACTTCTGGAAATTTCTGCAGCTGAGAAGTGCTCTCTCCTCCCTTCTTAAAGCCCCATCATCACAAAACACCAGGGATTGCTTGAGCGTCCTTCATCTACCCAGAAAGGGCCAAGGACTGGTGGGCATTCTTTATAAGATCCTTAGAGATGCTCAGCCAGATGCTAGTCTCACCAGTAGAGCTGCCTGGGAAAAGGATCTGCTCCACCCTTTATCCCAGCAGCAATGGTTGATGTGCATCAGAGTGGCTCACACAGCCTATTAAGACTCCAAGAGTCAATAATACAATTAAAAATTCTCCTAAGGTGGTATAAAACCCCGGTAGTTCTACATAGCCTTAGGATTATACCACAGGATCAGTGTTAGAGATGCCACTCCTCCCCTGCTCACCTACTCCATATTATCTGGACCTGTCTGGCACTACAACATTTCTGGATGCAAGTCTTAAGGGACTGCTCCAGGATAATAGGAAAACCAATTCGGCTGCAACATTATTCCCTCTTACTGGGGGACACTTCAGCATTAAATCTACTCCCTCCTCCCAGTGCAGCATGGGTCCTAGTGGCTGTTATGGAGGCAAAGAGGGCCATCTTGATACGCTGGAGACAATCTGCACCCCCAGTGATTTCGCAATGATGTTCTGCTATGGCTAGACTGGCTACTTTCAAGAGGCTCTTGGCGGTGGCCAAGGGCAGGCTTGATAGATACTACAAGAAATGGGGGCTTATTTACACTCCCATATCTGTTCGGTTGCACCCCCAGCACTGCAAAACCCCCTGTACCACAAAGTGCAATATAGTTTGCTAACATTACAATAGCTGGCTGCTGCTGTATGGTCTTGTCACCCTCTATGCTCACGCTGTCCTATGTTTCTGGATCTTCTGGGCTTTTTCTTTACTGTCTATAATTTTGAATGATAGAATTCCTTTGGTCTTTACAGACCACTCTTAATTAGTTGCAATTTCATTTACACCTCAATTGGTTGACAGTAGGATGTTCTGATCTGGTTTCCTAGATCAGATCTTGGTGACTCTTAGTTAATGTAGAAAGACTATGACAGTTAACTTCCCTGCTGTATGAAATTTGCATTTTGTAATCTAGAGTGAGCGTACATTGACACCAGCATTAGGACATACCTGTTTAAAGTATAGTGTCTGTAGGTAACACACTGTATCCTGATAATAATTACCTATGTATTAGCTTGCTTGACTGTATTGTAGGCTTGGTGTATGAGGGCCGTTTTTACAGCTTAAGGTACCTGAAAAACCTCAATAAAATCTTACATGATAAAAAAAAAAAAAAGAGCAGAGATTGGTAAAAGGTTCTAACAACTCAGAGGCGGGCTCATCTAGAGTAAAGTCTAGAGAGAGTGCAGCTGAGAGAAGCTGCCCAGCCTTCAGGCTGGAACCAGATCTCTACATGCTGTGTCTCTCCCCAAAAAGTCACTGTGCTCAACATACCTCTCAACTGTCTCTGATTTTCTGGGATGTCCCTGATTTTGCTTCAGATATTTCTTCTCTCCCTCCCAAGTTTGGCACTTCTGTCACTGAAAAGTAGGGATTTGAATCACAAAATAGTGCCAGCCTTTGGTGTTACAGTCTAGTTCCTATTAAGAAAAGTGTATTCATACAGAGAAGCATGTTGTACATAGCTTTCGGAACTAATTTTATTATTTTTTCAGATGTGTCCCTGATTTTGGTCATTTGTTCCAGATCATTTTAAGCTTTGCCCCTGACTTGTACTGAGGGATGTTGATAGGTATGGCGCTCAAGTGGACAAGAGGGGTGCAAACAAGGGGTGGCCTTATTCCATAGAATTTTGTTGGAAGAGGAATTCTGAAATTGCAAAAGCAGAATGTTAATGGCAGAACTGTATTCAGCAGTTTACCTAAACCACGGATTCACTTTTTGTAAATCATGGAATACTATTCTATGGATTACGCAATTCACAAAATATAATTTTGCAGTTTACATAAAAATGATTGTGGGAATTCTGCAGAATTAAAAAGGAAATTCTGAAAAGCATTTCAGAAGTGGAACTGCTCTGTAAAATAAAGAAGAAAATTAAAAACAAATCTCAGCCACGATTTTGTTAAAAAATGTGTCCAGAATAAAGCAAGTAAAGCACTTAGCAGCACTAGTAACTGATTTATTTTTGACTATTAGAGCTGCCAGAAAACAAAGGTTTACTAATGGTCTTCCAGGTGGCTCACTGCCATCTGTGGTTACTATTTTATAAAAGTATTGCTGATCTGCCTATGTTTGAGGGGAGCAGGGGCAGGCAGGTGGTTAGTGCTTTTAAAACTTTGAGACCTCTTGCCAGCTCACAGGAAACATATTCAAATACCATATAAGAAAGGTAACAGTTGTCCTATACAGTTGAAGCAAAGTGAGCCCCAGTTTGAAGGACTTTTATGTGCTGTACTACAAAAATTTGAAAACTATATACTATAATAAATAAAATATAGGTGACTATACACAACTTGGCCTGTGTTTCCATCTCAGGATTGAAATAACAAGCACCTTTCAAGTTTCGTTCTTGAGGTCCATAAGTTGTTATCTCAACCTCTCAATGAAAACACATGCGTGTTGTGTATTGTATGGTTGCCCATGCATTATTCCTTATATTTTTGTTACTAATGTTTTCATAGCTCCTCTGTACTGTGGTTTGTACTGCTACTGCTTGGTGCCATCTTATAGCTTTAATCATGCCTAAAAATAGTTCCTGGGACCAGTGCACATACTGGTGAATGAATGAATGAGTAAATAAATAAATGTATGTACGTATGAATGAATGAAGAAAGACTCCCAAGGAACTGAAATATTGAGGGAGAGGATGGGTTCCCTTAAGGACCCCTGGAAAGAGGGGACAAAAAAGATAGGGAGCATGGAAAATAAAGGAAAAAAGGAACTGTGAACTAAAGGGACCTCTTCAGTATCTTATTAACTCAACTGAAGCTTAAGAAGCATGTGAGAGGCTATGGGGTCTTTATCCTAGTCTAAGGAGGATGGAGATGAGTGGCCTACTGATGTAGTTTGACAGCATGGAGGGGAGTTCAGGCAAAACCCTTCCGCTATCAGGTGTATAAACATGCCAGTGGAGATCACACTTGTGCAGAGCTCTGCTGACATTGACTGTTTTTGTTACCTAGGGTTTTCCAAGGAAGTTAATCTACCTGGAGAGCTGGGAGTTATTCAGTGAACAGTAAAAACGGGTCATTGTTACAACTTCATGTGTACCATTTACCTCAGTGAAATGCAACATGCTGTGCTACTGCCCCTGCAGAAGCAGCTGAGAAAGAAAAAGGAAGTTTGTAAGCTTGTTTAATAAACCCCTACTGCTTGACTAGAATAGTGTGTATGAACAATAAAGTTGCTTTGTTTGGTTACTGTGTTTAAAGGGGAATGCCCATACCACTAATGCCCCACACCTAAGTGTACAGAGACCCCCAATTAGCACTTTGTGTGCATATTTTTAAATATATGTTAGGTAATTTAATTTACCTTTCACTCATTGATCCCATTGTCCCCCCACCTGGACATTACATATGGTCTCCAGTTCCAGTGGCATCCCAGTATTCCCTTGGCTGACAACACAGCTGTGAACAGCCATGGGAGATTCTATAAGGCAGGCTATGTGTTGGAGCTGTTATAGCTCCATTTTGCAAGTCACTGATCCCTTCTTTCTCCTGAAGACTGAATACAGGATGTGTGTAGTAAACTACAGAGCATACTGTATGAGTCCAGTCTATAGAGGCCTGGGGGATTAACCAACAATTAAGCGTAACCTCAGGATCTGACCCCAATTTTTTTACCCCTCACTGTTACTAAGTTGGCATTAGGTTACCATTTCTTTTCCAGCAGGTACTGCCCCCTAGCCCCTGGTTTTTTTCAGCTCCGTTTGTTTGGGTTTGTCTCAGTTTCTACAGGTCGGCTGCACACTACTGAGTCTTCATGATGGCACAACATGGCACCCCCTCCTTCCCTCCCATGTCTAGAAATATATGATGGAACTATTCACAGAGAACGGGGGAGGGAACCAGTTCCTGACTCAGGCAGTGAAACAATTCTTTCAGTAAGGTTATGAAACAGTACCTTGGATAGTAGTGGGATTCTTCTGGTGACAGCATGGCTCTGTCTTGGTGCAGGTGGTGTTATTTCTTTTCATCCAGCTGGAGGGCATTCTGGCACGGTTTGTCTAGGAGACAAATTAGTTGGGAACTACAGCAAACAATCAAACAACTCATTTTGGGCATGAACTCAAGGACTGCGGGTCCAGCCAGCAGAATTAGATGCAATCAGGTATAGTTTGTTTGTAAACAGTTCCAAAGTCTCAAGCCAAAACATGATTCAGCTCCATGAAGTAGCAAAGGCAGACAGAATATTCAGCTCATTACAATGGCTAGCAGCCATGGCACTTCTCACTTAGGGGACATGGATCTCAAACCTGGATCATGACACTTTCCTTTTCAGTGAGCCATACGGGCTCTCAGCACACATGGGCAAGCATTCTTTTCTAGCTACTGCCTCAAGTCCCGTTTTTCCTCTCACATTATCTGCCAGTGGGCATGGAGGAAACCTTCTGTAAATGGGGCACAATTCTGGATGCTAGGCTCAGTCCAGTGTCCTATAGCCTCCTACCTTTTCTGACTCTGCAGGGGGTCGCAACTTGTGGGGGATAACCTTCCTAGGGCAAGCACTCTACAGCAATTTTCCCTCAGCAGTACACTGGACATGGACTTATAGCTTAGGTGCAGACTGTCATTCTGGACCCTCCAGGACCAAGTTTCTGCCACTATTTGGTCTGGACCTGCCATGGCAGCCATCTGGCTTCTCTCAGCCTCTCCATTGAAACAGATGAGCTCCACACCTTGATCTTTCTTCTCTATGCTGTGACTCTGCTTCAGGCCCTTCCCACTGATGGATGTGGGGGTCAGTCATCTTCATTTCATGCTTCCTCACTTATCTACTAGCTTCTTATTTGGAGCATCGCCTTCGCTTGGATTTTTTCTTTATCACACCCTACATCCATCGAAAGCTTTGGTACCTCGTGATTATAGCTATCCTGATGGCAGGTAACGTTGAACTAATTCCGGGTCCCCTGTCCCAACAGCCATGTCTAAATGTGGAATGGTCAAGATGGTCATGTGATGCAGGCAACCTACTGGCAGCAGAGATTCAGTGTTCCTATCCTTAGCCTCACATCACCATCTGTTTCTCCTTGTTTTTCACTGGAATCTATAAAATATTCAAAGCAACTAGGTCTGGGCACCTTCAGCATTCATTCTTACCACAAACTGCATTGCTATAGGGAGCTCTTCTGTGATGGATGCTGATATGAAGACAGCCCAGCTTAAACATACACTGCCTCCCTCGCCTGAAAAAATGCCCAAGAAAGCTAGACCTCAAGGGGGAGCCTCCACCTCTAAAGGCTCTACAGCTGCACCATCAGTTCCACTCACGGAGGATCGGTTTCTACAGGAACTGCTACCGTTCCAGGAGACCTTATTAGAAATCTCAACGGAGATTAAATCCATTCAGAGCGATATGGCAGACTTGGTTAAGACAGTCGGTGACACGGAAGCCAGATCCTCCTCCTTGGAAAGGTGGAGGGACAAAATGGATCCAGAGATAACTCAGCTCCGTCAGCTAATACGTAAGCTGTGGCTTAAAATGGAGGACCTTGAAGGTAGAAGCAGGAGGAACAACATTCTTATTATGGATCTCCCTGAGTCAGAGGAGGGCCCCAATGTCATCACATTTGTACAGAAGTTATTGCAGAAGACAGTGGGCCCTTCCTCCCTTGGCAGCAGCTATCAAATTGAGAGAGCTCACCGGTCACTTCGGTCCCGACCACCGCATGGCTCTCCCCCAAGACCTCTAATCTGAAAATTCCTGAGTTATGTTGAAAGACAACACGATTTAAATAAAGTGAAGGAGCTTCAAGCAGTTATGTGGGAAGGCTCCAAGCTCCGCTTTACTCAGGACTTGCCATTTAAAATGTGTCAGAAATGCTCAGCCTTCCACCCCACAGTCAGCAAACTCATAGCTGCGGGTATCCCGTTCAAGATGCTATATCCTGCTAAACTTCAAGTCTCAATCTCTGGCTCCTGGATTTCCTATGATTCACTGACCCTAGCCATAGCTGATTTTAAGATTAGGCTGCCAGAATTGTTCAAGGACGGTTGACCTTTTTGTCTGCACCTAGAGCCCTGTGAGAGAGTAATTTCCCTAAATAGAGTTTTTTGGGGCATTGTCGTGTTACTTACCCTTCATTGATCTATTTCCCTATCCAGGTCTTGACATGCTTCTGGAGGACAGGCCTGATATTTTCTGCTGTAATTCTGGTTTCCCAACATGGAGGGCAGCCGAGTGCATGGTCTCACAGGACCGGGAAGGAACTGTCTAATCTGGGAGTGGGAAGGGAGGGTTATTATTGACTGGGACCGTTGTTGGTCCATGTTTTTTGTTTCCCCCTTCACTTTTTTATCCCAAACTCAAGGAATTGCCAGGACTCTAACCATCTCAAGTACTGTTCCTTTTCTCTATTTCATATAGCATTTTATCTGCTGATTGTATGATTTCTCTGTGATTATGTTGGGGTCTTGTTGTTATTGAGGAGAGGGGGTACAATAACTTCATTTATTACTGACTTTTAGCTCAAGGAGGTTTATGGCCTGAACATTTGGTTACTAGATTCACTGGGTCATCTAATCCCTTCTGGGGATTCTGCTGTTACATTTATACAGTCAATGACTCATTGTCCTGTCCTGGTGCATTGGTTTAAACTTGTTTTGCTACTTTTTCTCCTCCTCCAGGACATATTTTGGGTCAGTTTGTTGCTTAACCATATCCAGTTTCATGGTGCCATTCTCTGTTCACATCCTCGAATGACGGTGTGGTGAGGTGGGGATGGGTTTGTCCTGGCTCGTGCAAGCTCGTGGTTAATCTGCACAACGCACCAGTATATGGGGGGGTTGGCTACTTCACAATCCCACTATGTGGGGTCTGGTGGTTTTGGCTTTTTCAGCTGGTAGTTTTTCGACCTGAGCAGAGCCCCCAGACTCTAACAACATTCCATCATCTACCTTCTTGGGATCTGTGTCCAGGAGCCTTTGGGGGGGGGTCTCCCTTTGCCTACTTCTAATTTTAGCTTTTTTTTTTTACTAAGGGAGACCATTGTATATAGTTGCTGGGTTTTTTGGAAGGGGTGGGGCACTTCCCTTAATGTGCCATGGTATTTTTGGATGGACTGATTTTGGGTCCTGGGCTTATTAGTTTTTTTTGGGGGGGTAAGTCTAAGTTTATGAGTTGGGGGAGGGTTGTGGGGTGGGGTTATATCAAATGTTACCACGTTTCACCTTAGAAAGGATGCTTTCTTCCTCGAAATGTACCTGATGTTATCAATCTCCATGGTTATCAACGCTGATGGGGATAGACTGGGGGGAGTGGGGAGGGTTGGAGTGTGCCAAACGACCAGTTATTTCTACTTGGTCTTTATTCCCTTAGAATGTTTACTTGGTTTATTTTCAGATATGGCTATCAACTCCTGTAAAATTGTTACATGGAATGTTAGGGGAGTGAGAGACTCTACGAAGCGATATCAAGTGCTAAAACACTGTGCCCTACTTAATGCTGATATTATTCTGTTACAAGAAACTCATCTACTGGCAAGAGAGGCTGTTTGGCTGTGTAGACTTGGGATATCCCAATTCTTTGCCTCAGGGGTTTCCTTCTCGAGTAAGGGAGTGGCTATTCTAATTAAAAACACAATTCCCTTTCAAGCAGACTCCACTGTGGTGGACTCCAGTGATAGATATGTCCATGTTAAAGGCTCACTCCTGGGCACCACAGTAGTACTGGGTTCAATATACAGGCCACCGGGTGGGAAACCATCATTCTTTATGGAGCTTGCCAGTAAGATTGCCCCCTTCCTTCCCATTTCTCTGATCCTGGGAGAAGACTGGAATGCTCCCCCCATTCAAGATCTAGATAGAACCCACTTACCATTAAAACCCCCTTCTGCATCTCAATGAGCACTAAATGATTTTATGGACACACTTAGGCTTTGCGACCCATGGCGCTTACTTAATCTATCACACTGTCTGTTCTCCTTTTATTCTACTGTCCACCAATCCTGGTCCAGACTGGAGTATGTTTTAATTAGTATCCCTCTCCTAACCTGTTTACATCAAATGGTCATTGAGCCAATAGTACTCTCAGACCACTCGTTGGTTTGGGTGGCCCTCTCCCCTATCCACGACAGGCCCAAGGATAGGTCATGGAAGCTGAACACCCAACTTTTAAAAGACAAAAACACTATTGCCAGGATCCAAACTGCTCTTCAAACCTTCATAGATACTAACATGGGTACAATCCAAAGGGAAGACCTGATATGGTGCACACTCAAATGCTGTCTTCGTGGGGAGTTCATTAAGTTAGCTTCAAGAAGGAAGAAAATGAGAGAAAAAGAGGCCTTATCTCTTTTAGCTCAAATAAGAGTGGTTGAGCTTTCCTTATCATCCTCAATAGCTCCTGATTCCATATCAGAGCTTCTGGATCTTAGAAACAAATATGCAGATCTCTTGAGAGAGAAAGCAGAATATGCCCTCTTGAAAACTAAGTCCACTTATATAGACCAAGGAGAAAAGGTTGGTAGACTCTTAGCTCTCCAGCTTCACAAACTGGAAAGCTCAAGACTTATACCTTCCATTCAAGCTCCGGACGGTTCCATCAAAACTGCTCCTAGAAACATAGCCATGATCTTCGAAAACTTTTATCGTTCCCTATGTAGTGAAAGACCCTCTCCAGTATCTTCTCAAAATATAGAAAATTACCTAGATTCTCTCACCCTCCCCTCTCTTCCTGACTATCACCAAATCTCCTTAGTGGCACCAATCACCTTGAAAGAAGTGGAGGAAGCAATACAAGACTTGGCCTTAGACAAAGCACCCAGCCCTGATGACTTTCCCTCTAACTTTTATAAAGCCTTTGTCAAAGAGTTGGCACCCATATTGCTCAAACTATACCAACACTTGCTTAATGCTGAGCCCCTTGACCCATCCCTATTGGAAGCAACCATAATCCTCCTTCTAAAACCCAACAAACCCCATTTTCTCCCAGTGAGTTATCGCCCAATCTTTCTTTTAAATTGTGATATTAGGATTTTGACCAAATTACTCGCTGTATGTATATGGACTGTATGGTCCCATCTTTTGAGCCCAGAGCAAATGAGATTTGTCCCAGGACGGTCCTCTGTGGATCATCTCCGGAAACTCAGCCACATTTTTCCAGACAGCTCACATGGCAAACTCCCATGGCCCTAATCTCAATGGATGCTGAGAAAACTTTTGACAGAGTGGACTGGGAATTCCTCTGGATGACATTGTGCAAGATGGGCTTCCTTCCCCTCTTCATTCACTGGATTCAGGTCATATATTCCTCTCCCTCAGAAAAGGTTTACTGTAACAGAGTTTTCTCCATCAAATTAGCCAAAATAGGCCACCTATCTAATTATACTTGCTCTAGATGTGGCAAGGAAGAAGGGAACTTTTTGCACATTTTTTGGTATTGTGACAAAATCGCCCCCTTGTGGGGTTCAGTTCAATCCAGGTTAGATCCCCTATTTGGCCTAGGAGACCGCTTTACTGTGGAGGTATGTATTTTAGGAATTTATACTAATATCCAGGTTAAGGAACGTAAATATCATATGGATCTAATTTCCATAGTGGTCAAAAAGCTGGTGCTTAAACACTGGGTGGACCAATTACCCATATCTTATAATGAATGGCTAAATTACCTCTCAGCCTACTTTAGGGTTGAACACTTGATTGCTGGCTCCCATAACAGTCTTTTGCTGTTTGACAAAAAATGGAGCAAACTGTATGCTTTATATCTACACTAATGGCTGTTAACCTGTGGACTCCCCAGAGGTATTTCATAACGTATTTAAGCTTTTTATATTCCCCTAATGGCACACTCTGGGTTGGGGGAAAAGGGAGGGGGAGGGGATAGCTTTTCCTTTTCCAAATTGTCACACTAAGGTACTTTACCTTGTTCAGATATTGTTGTGTTAATTTCATAAAACTAATAAAGATTTTGAATTTCAAAAAAAAAATATGGAATGGTCAATTCAGAAAGGGCTCCACTTAGCCCATCTAAACATCAGGAGCTAGCTACATAATTTCACTGAACTCGAGGCCTGGGTTTCTCTCCACAATCCAGATATCCTTTGCCTAACAAAGACATGGCTTAAGACAGCTATCCCTGACTCTGTCTGCTCCCTCAATAATTACATTCTCATCAGCAATTATCGACTACCTCCTAAACGGGCCGGGAGTGTTGCTTTGTTTTATAAAACACAACTATATATCTCATTAACCCAAGTCCCCCTTCCCCACCTGTGAATACCTTCATGCCCTCCTCCTCATGGGTGCAAAGAAGCTGCACATAGTCTGTGTTTACAACCCACCACATAGTGGCTCATCTGGCCTTGCCAAACTGATTGAGCACTCTGTAAATGCTGCTGGTCTAAATGAGTTATTGATCTTTGGTGATACAAATCTTAACTGGCTTGGTCCCACTCATAACTCCTCCTTTACATGGTGCAGAGTTACAACCTGCATCAAGTTATAACCAAGCCCACTAGAGTAAACCCCAATGCTACATCTAGTACCCTGATCGACTGGGTCTTGACAAACTGTGTCGATAGAATCGCAGCTGCTGGGACCTTACCTGATGACATATCTGACCACTCCCCTATCTACTGTGTGTGGAATCACTCTGTGGCCTCCCCCTGGCTGCCACGATACATTACCTTTGGGAACTATGTCAATCTGAACCAAGCTAATTTCCTACTTGACGTGGCATCTATGAATTGGTGCTACATAAACCAGACCCATGACATCCAAGCTGCACTGGACTACTTTCTCACACAATTCATTGCCCTGCAGGATAGGCACACACCTATTGTCACTTAACAGTTATGTGGCAAACCCACTAGATGGCTCCACAAAGATCTTCTGGCTGTTATCCTTGCCAGGGACAAGAGTTGGAGGTGCTTTCAAAAATCAGGCCTACTGGCTCACTTTAACACCTACAGGTTTCAGAGGAATGCTTGCAAAATACAAATAAGACTAGCTAAAAGCTCTTACTGTCCAGATATTCGATTGATAAAGCTGGTGATTCCAGGAAATTCTGGGCCCATGTAAAAACCATTTTAGGATCCAATCAAACTCCCTCCACGAACAACATGATCATTAATGGTGTCCATTGTAATGATCCAGCAATTATCACAAACTCTTTTAACAAGCATTTCTCAGATCTGTCTGACTTCACTTCCTGTTTCCAGTCTGCCCAGTCACCTACCCCTCAATCTACTACCTCCACCCATCCAACCCGGCATCCACCCTTCTATTTCAATGCCATATGTAAAGCTGAGGTGCTTAAACTACTAAATTCCATCTCGGACAATACCAGTGTTGCCTCAGAAGGCCTAGAACCTAAACTCCTAAAGCTGGTAGTGCCCTTTATTGCCCTGCCTTTGTCCAAAATCCTAACTCTCTCCCTATGTCATGGCCATGTTCCAGACATTTAGAAAATCGCAAAGGTCACTCTGATCTTTAAAAAAGGGGACAAAAAAGACATTGCCAACTACAGACCCATAGTTATACTATCTGTGCTGAGTAAAATACTTGAAAAGCTTGTAGCCACACAAGTCAATGACTTCTTAACCAAGCAAAATCTCCTGTCACTGAATTAACATGGTTTTTGAAAAGGGCATAGTACCTCGACTGCTCTCCTCTACTTTACGAATGATACCCTTTGTGCCATGGACTCTGGCTTCTTACCAGTGCAGCTTGCATTGACCTTACCAAGGCTTTTGACCTTGTGGACCATCCCCTCTTCTTAATAATCTTTTAGAACTTGGTTTCTCCCACCACTCGGTGGCTTGGTTTAAAAGCTATCTATCTAATAAGAGTCCGGGTCGCGAAATATAACTCAGCCTTGTCTGATCAAACATCTATTAACCTAGGTATCCCTCAGAGGTCCATTCTAGGCCCGCTTCTCTTCTCGATTTTCATTAATTGAATCATGATAAATATCCCTGACTGCTCATTCATCCTATACGCTGATGACCTTGTTCTGTACTATAGCTCCAAGGATATACGTCAGATTAACAGAACTCTCTCATCAGCTTTTATCTCCATTCAATCCTGGCTGTCTAGTCATAAGCTAATACTCAATGTCCAAAAAACTAGACTATGCTTTCTGGCTCCACTGCCAAATTAAAATCCATCCATGCCCTGTTTAAAATATCCTGTGTGGATGGCTCTGTTCTAGATTCAGTAAGCTCTTTCAAATACCTTGGAGTCCTACTTGATGAAAACCTTAACTTTGATCAGCGCATCTTCGCTATCTGCAAGACTGAAAATAGCAAAATTGGTGTTGCATATAAAACCAGTCATATTCTCATGCCCTCTGCTAGACCTATCGCCTGTGGGATATTACTTCCGGCACTCTTCTATGGAATGTCACTTACCTAAATGCATCAAAGACCTTACTTAATAAGTGGAACATGACCTTCAACAGTATCTCTAGATATGCCTCTGTCTCCCCAAGGCTGAAACACCACTGTCAGCTCTATGCGGACCTTCACTGGCCATCTCCCCCTTCCCTCCTGCTCCTTGATGGATTGTATCATTAGAACTGGCATCCCTGTCTCTCTAGCCTCCCTATTACTCCCTCAGTTCTTCTCCCACACCTTTTGGTCAGCTGATAGGTCGCTACTGCATGCTCCTAGGTGTACAACTCTGAAGGGAAGTGCAGCTTTCTCCATTGCTGCACAAAATCTTTGGATCTCACTACCGCTGGAAGTCCATCAGGTGCCCAGCCATGCCCAGTTCAACACCAAGTGTCACTCCTTCCTTATTAGTCATGCCACCTGCTGATGCTTTAACTTTCCTTGGTTGCTATGTCCTCACTTCACTCTCAACCCTTAAGCTCCATTGTCTCCCCTACATAATTTCCCCTATAGTTACCTTATTTGCAATTTGTGTCTGCTTTTCCTTTATGGCACTTTATTTATTTCCAGTTTGTATGTTACTACCGGAATTGTATTATAGTATATGGTTAGGGCTTATTTTAGATGGAAAACAGTGGCTTCTCAAATGTTGTTGTAGGACAGTTCAAAGGTCAAAAAAGTTGTTGTACTATCATTCTGACGTCAGATCGATAGTGCAACAACTTTTCAGCCTTGAGCTGCTACATGACTGACTGAAAACAGAGCTGATCAAAAAATGCACTTTAAAATGGCGGAGGTGCTTAAAGAGCAGTCGGTAGTGCCATTCACTCAGATAGTTGGGACACGGACTGCCATACTGGGCTCCCTGTTGCCAAGCTATCAGTTTGGCAGCTTTTTTTTATTTCTGTTGCCGTTAATCCTCTGGGTCAGAACAGAGCAGGACTGCAGGAAGCAGTGAAGCACCGGTATCTTTGGTGTCAGAACTGGATGGGTACTGCAGCACTGACCTGGAGCGAGCGAGCGAGCAGGAGAATATTTACAAGGTATGAACTTTGTCAAAAATTAAACATCATACATTTTGGGGAACCATATACTGTATAAAATAGTATATAGTTGCCCAGACACAACAAGGCTTTGTTGCGATCTCGGGGATGTGATTCCGTCACATAGACCTCTCAAGCTTCACTCTTGAAGTCTGTGTGATGTTATCACATCCCCTCGATGGCAACATAGCCTTGTTGTGTATGGGTAACCATACACTATTGTATATGTTGCTGCTTGAATTTTGCCCCGTCTTGCCTGTATATGCACATAGTTGTTCTCATGATATTTACCCTGTACATATCGTTACCTTGTTTTCCTTGTTTATGCTGATTCCCTGTAATGTCCATGTATTTCCTTGTAATCCTTGTAACCTCCTGAGTTGTGCCTGAAAATAGTCATTTTTTGGCTATGGTGCCCACCTGGTTAATAAAAACTAAATACATTTGGGTACTGGGGGGCAATTGGCCCACCCCAGCCCCGGGCTTCTCTGGCCCTGACTGGCAGCCCACTCCCAACTGGCACTTACAGGCCCCGACTCTTTCTTCACAATTGCTCCCAATGGACACTCACACTCTTCTCAGCTCATAGGTACATTATCCCACCTTGCACATAGCAGTGCATGATGCCCAGGCTCTGCCCCCTTTGTGAGCCTGGCATACACTCAGGGTCCCTGATATCAACAGGGCATCTCTTAGTAACTTCCAAATTAGCACGGGGTTACATAAGTAACACTCTGGCTCTGGTCTGTCAGGTCTCTCTGCTCAGTCTCCCCCAAGCTAGACTGTGCAGCCCCTTTTAAGCTCCCCCAAATCTGCATATTTAAATCTGAGCCAGGTGAGCGTCCAAACTATTCTAACCCCTCACTGCTCCAATCATGATCCATTAACTGTCTGCAGATCCACCCCGCCACAACTTCAGAGCAGCCACCATGTAGTTCTGGGTTTGACTTCCCTCTGGAATACAAGTTCAGGCTGTGTCACCTGTTTCCTTCAGGAAAAGATGGCCAAAAAGTTTACAGTGTTGCCATAGACATCCCTATTAGCAGAGTCATGTAGGACATTGATTCTTCGTTGGGAAAGAGGGAAAATCGGATTTCTGAAATGTGACCCTCCTCCATCTTATATTAAAGAATGTTTTTTTTTTAGCTGAAACAATGGAAACTTACTCTGGCCAAGACTGAATCCCTGTATAGGAAATAGGTATATTCTGCAATTACAGGTATTCGTCTTTTTTGGAAGATCTGGGGCCAGATTCACAACAAATCACAAAGGCAACACAAAAATGTTGTGCTGTGCTCTGCGGTTGCCCAGGCATCCAAAATTGCTATTTACAGTCAGCTAGCACTCTGGACTATCCAGCTGTGAATAGGGTTAGTTTGAGGCAGCGGTAACCCCAGTACTGCCAGTGCTACCCCAGTAGCGTCACCCCAACATGCTGCCAGGAGCACAGGCCAGCAAGGAATAACACAGGGGGTGCCATTTCCAGTTCACAAAGGCAACTATGCAAAAGATCCCATTGGGCATGCAAGGTGATAAGTGGCCATTTGCATGCCAATTATGGGCCCATGTGCATAGGCTACAAGGACCATAGCATGCCCCCCCCCCACCACTCTACTCCAATCACCAGCCCAATAGAACATACGGATAATCGCTGATGGTCTAATGACCCCCCTCACTGATTGCTGGCCCAATCTAAAGAAATATATTCCCTGGTGGTGTAGTGCCCCCCCCCCCTTGCCAGCCCAATCAGTAAAAAACTAAACTTATTCCCTGGTGCTAGAGGTTCCCCCCTACCCAATTGCTGATCACCATCCTAATAAGTAAATATATAAACTTATTCCCTGGTGGTAGTGGATCCCACCCCCTGTGATAGATGATCACAGGCCCATTATAAATGAAATAGTTTCTCTAGTGGTAGTGGTTCTCACCCACCATGATCTCCAATCATTGGCCCATTATAAAATAAATAGTTTCCCTGGTGACTAGCGGTCCCTCCCCTTACCCAATCATCTACCCACTATATAAAAAAATATTCCCTGGTGTCAAGTGGTCACTCCTCCCCCTACCCAATCACCTGCCCGATATGTATAAAATATTGACCCTGGTGTCCAATGTACCCCTCATCCTGATCCCTTGTATAATAAAGCTAATCATTTCCCTCATGGTCCAGTGGACCCCCACCCTGGCAGGTAGTGACACACCACCCTGCTCCCCCCAGTCTCAACCCCCAGCCATTGACAAGTACAGCCCTTCCCTCTCCACCATGGCTGGCTGCCAACTGAGCTGTCACTGAGAACATACTGTATACAGTACATGCTCATTGACTTTGATTGACAGCTCAAAGTTAGCTGTCATTCAAGGAGCGGGTACTGTAAGCCACTGTAACGTGCACCTGCAGCAAAGCCATGACAGAAGCTGCATCTCCTATCCTATGGACTGCCTGTCTGCAGGTAATTCCGCTGTTGCCATCTGTGTTCTGGTCTCCATGGCTGGCAGGGGGCCTGGGGGTGATCTGGTGGCCAGGAGTAGTAAGAGGGGTGGCGCTACACAGCTTAAAAGCCCATGCCACTTGTGCAGCTACTGCCTCTGCACTGCTCATGTGAGAGGTGCAAGTGCCTCTTAGAAAAAACATTTTTTTCTATCAGTTCATTTATTGTTTGTCCTGACTTTTCTTAATAATTTTTTTTTTAATTGACAGTCTCCTGTTTGGCTGTTAACTATGCCCCTTCCAATTGAAGTTACTCTCATTTTAAAGTGCCCAGCACAAAGAAACTGGACTGGTGATATCTGTCTTGTTTCTTGGTCAGCTGGTGGACAGGAGTTGGGGCTAAGATGTGAGCTGACTGCTTTATTTATTTTAATTTAGAACTGATTTTCAGTCTGCCTCCTGCTTTGCGCTAAATAGCCTTCCTCATGTGAAGTGTTTTTTGACTTGGTACGAGCAGTACAGAGTAACTGAACTGGTGGCAGCTGTCTTGCTTCCCGGCTTGCTGGCAGAAAGGGGTCGGAGTCCTTAGTTTTATAAGGAGATTCACTGTATCAACAAAATGACTGCATTTAGGAAGAATAAGGAAAGACAGAAGGAGCAGGACAGAGTACTGTACCAGCTAAAGCAGAAGGAAGTGGGGAAGGCAGTCAGAATAGTAAAGGCCCAAACCGAGGAAAAGATAGCCAACTCAGTTGAGAAGGGGGATAACACTTTTTATAGGTACATTAGGGAGTGTAGAAAGACAAAGGAAGGGATAGTGAGGCTGAATAAAGTGGAGGGTGGGTAGGCAGAGAGGGACAGTGAAAAAGCAGAGATACTGAATGAATACTTCTGCTCAGTATTTACAAAAGAAGAGGAGGGGGAAGTACCTAATCCAATCAATAGAAGCACTCTGGATAGGGGGGTTGATCCCAGTCCTTTCACAGAAGAAAGGGTTCTGAAAGAACTCCTAAAACTGAAGGTGGACAAAGCAGTGGGGCCTGATGGGTTTCACCCCAGAATTTTAAAAGACTTAAGGGGAGAACTAGTGACACCACTGACTAGCCTTTTTAACAAATCATGGAAGGATGATGTGGTATCTGAGGACTGTGGGAGGGCAGATGTGATTCCCCTTCACAAAAGTGGGAGAAAGACTGAGGCAGAAAACTACAGATCTGTCAGTTTGACCTCAGTGGTAGGGAAAATGATGGAATCACTTCTGAAAGAAAGAACTGTTGAGTACCTAGATGCCAGTGGAGCACAGGACCCAAGGCAGCATGGGTTCACAGCAGGAAGGTCATGTCAGATGAATCTAATTGATTTCTTTGACTGGGTGACCAAAGTAATTGACCAGGAAGGTGCTGTGGACATGGCCTACCTAGACTTTAGCAAGGTATTTGACACAGTCCCGCACAAAAGATTAATAAACAAATTAGCCAGCCTAGGAGTGGGTCCCAGGGTGGTAGCCTGGCTAAAACATTGGCTGGACAACAGGACACAGAAGGTAATTGTAAATGGAGTCCACTCTGAAGAAAGGGGGGTTACTAGTGGAGTACTGCAGGGTTCAGTACTGGGTCCGGTCCTTTTTAATGTCTTTATAGGTGACATTGCAGAGGGACTGGAAGGAAAAGTATGCCTCTTTGCAGACGACACAAAGATCTGCAACAGGGTTAATACACAAGGGGGTGGTGGAAAGAATGAGAAGGGACCTGGCAAGGTTGGAAGAATGGTCAGATGTATGGCAGCTTGGACTCAATGCAACGAAGTGCAAAGTAATGCACCTGGGAAACAAAAACCAAGAGGAAGAGTACACAGTGAGGGGGGGTGGAGGTATTGGCAACAACAAAAATAGAAAGGGACCTGGGGGTAATCATATCAGATGACCTAAAGGTTAGCAAGCAATGTGAGAAGGCAGTAGGGATGGCTGTGGGGATACTGGGATGTATAGAGAGAGGCATCACCAGTAAAAAACTGGAAGTTGTTATCCCTCTGTACAGACAGTTGGTGAGACCCCATCTGGAGTACTGCATCCAGTTCTGGAGACCCCATCTCCTCAAGGACATAGACAGGATGGTGACAGTCCAGAGGAGGGCAACTAAAATGGTGCAGGGACTGCAACAGAAGCAATACAAGGAGAGACTAAAGGATCTTAATATATATACCCTTGAGGAAAGGGGGAGAGGGGGTACATGCTAGAAACTTTTAAGTACCTCAGTGGAATCAACAAAGTCCAAGAGGGTAGCATCTTTCAGAAAAAGAGATGTACAAGAACAAGGGGACACAATTTAAAGATAGAGGGAGGGTGGTTCCGGGGCAATGTGAGGAAGCATTTTTTCACAGAGAGGGTAGTGGAAGCATGGCACAGCCTTCCTGAGGAGGTTGTGGGGTATAAAACTGTGGGAGAATTCAAGAATGCATGGGACAGACATAAGGCAATTCTTGTGGGGGGTAGGAAGAAATAGGCTGTTGGTTAACTAGGATCTGCAGCTTATCCAGTAGGTAGGGAATTGGGCAGACTAGGTGAACCAAGCGGTCCTTATCTGCTGTCAAAGTCTATGTTTCTATGTTTTTTTTAAATTACTCTTTTATTACCCCCTGCTGCCTGCCGGCCCCGACCCTTCGGGACATCCAAGGAATCATCCTTCTGCCTCTCGCCCACCCAGACCTACCTCTCAATCCTTTATGGAGCTTCGGTTTTCCCCATGAGTGAGGATGAGGTGGGGTGCCTTCACCCTGAAATCCTTCATTGCTTCAGGTTGAGGAGGTGGTCCGGTGAGCAGGGCACATTGGAGGCACGCTCCGGGAAGCCCGTCTTCCCAGAGCTGGCAGGTATGTTTCCTCTTTTCCTCCCTCCTTCCCCTACAGCGTGTGACCCATGACATCAAGGTGTGAGATACCGATGTCCACACTGTACAGCAGTCACCCATCCCTTATAATTGGGGCTTGCAGTACTCCGAGCCTCTTCTCGGAGTCAGGCAAGTGCACGGGCCTCTGCTTCAACTCTCCCCGGAGAAGGCAAGCTGTCATGGGACGCTCAAGCCTATCTTCCCCCAGCCGACCCACCAGAGACCCGAGTCCGCTCTCAAACCCAGATCACCTGCGTGGGGAGAGCTGCAGCATCCAGAATCTCAACCCTCAGCACCATAGGGCCAGATGTTTCTATGTTTTTAACCATTTCTTGAATTAACTTCCATTTTGTGCCATCAATTCTCCCCTTACAGGTTTTTCTCCAGTTGGACATGCCAGTACTAGGAGACCAGACCGGTGGCAGCTGTGTTAATTTTAGGTTTGCTGGCATTGAAAGTGGCCAGGCTTCAGGTGTAAAGACATTTGTGTGTATCAGTAAAGTGGCTGCATCCCCCTGCTCAATATTGTTCTACTAGACTACCCTTTCATTGATAGTGTTTGTCTTACCCTTTCAAAGCACCCTTTTGGGTTGCCTCCCATCTTGACTCAAACTCCCACTCCCTACCCAAAGTTGCCTCTAGCTGTATGTGTACAGTACCAGTCAACCAGACTGGTGGCAGCTATTTTGGTTTTCTGGTCTCTTGGTGGAAGGGGGATGATTCTCCAATTTAAGAATCAGTTACTGAATCAACAAAGTGACTGCTGTCTTCAGTTTGAAATGATTTTTTGGACTGATTTCCGCTTTGTACTGAATAGCCCCCTTATTCAACAATTTTCCCAGCTTAATAGGAACCAAGATGGGTGGCAGCTGTCTTGGTTTCCTGGGCTTTGGGTGAAAAAGAGTAAGGTCTTTCAGTTTCAAACGAAGAATTGTTACAATAAAGTGACTACTGTTTTGTTTAAATTCATCTAAGAACTGTTGAAACTGTTTTCCTGTACATAGATATTGAACATATACTTTTTTTGCTATTTTACTGTGTTTTTGGTTAAAGATATCATGTTGGTGTGGGGGTTGTAATAATTATGGGATTTGTCAACATCCCTATGTGCCTCAGTGAGAGGGAAGAAAATAGCAGTAGGGAGTACTCTATTCCAGTTAGGGATACCAATAGATTAAGGAAACAGTTCCTGTTAAATCGAGCAAGAATTTATACCCCAGGCTACTGAGACATCTTGCCAGAAAAAACAAGTGTACAAAACAACCAAATTCCAGTATGGATTTCCCTATAAGAAAACAATGTTTAGTGATAGGAAAGTAGATGTTAAATATCGGTTACCAGTAAAAATAACAAAAACACGTGTACCAACATTTTTTAATACTAATGTCAGGGCACTTGCATCTAAAGTTGTTGAGATAGGCATTGTTCTTATACAAAATCAAGTGCAGACAGCATGCATCATGGAAACATGGTGTACCAATCTTGTACCCACTGAAGCAATTTATATTGAAATCCTATATACAATGTGGAGACATTGGATCGAATAGGCAAGAAAGGGGATGGCATTGCATGCTGTTCCCATGAAAGTGTGCCATATCACCTTACTGAGTTTGAGAGTCCAAACTATGAAATGATGTGGTTTAAAATTAAAATGCAGAATTTGAAAAGAGGATGTAGCCCTTAATTTTGGGTTATGTCTACCACCTCCCTTCAAAATGTAAAAAAGAGATGGTTTATTACCTAAATGACTGCATTGATGCAGTGTTCCACATGTAGCCACTCTGTGGATTAATGAGTATTGGAGACACAAATAAGTTGCCATTCAGTAAAGGGAAGCAAGGAAAATAATTTAAATGAATTGTAACTGAAAAACACAGGATGAATAGCATTTTGGATGTTGTGGTCATTAATTCGGATGAATGGTTTGATCCCCCCCTCCCCAGGATTTGACCCCAGATCGGTGCCTCTGGCCACAAAACAGTGATTGTGGCTTCTATTTTCCTAAACGTTGAAAATAAATGTGAAGAAAAAGAAGCTCAAATTATAGAAAATACACAACAGAGAAAACAAATAGGGTTTTTTATTATTTAATGTTAGAATTAAATACTGATTGGTTCTCAGAAAATAACCCAGTTGAAAATTAGGAAGGTGATGGACAGAGTTGCATCCCGTTGAGAAGGTAATTGGCTTGGGGGACAAGCTGTGGATAGTGGATGAGTTTAAAGAGTTAATTCATCAGAGGCAGACTGCTCTTAAAGAAAAGAATATGGCAGAATGTAATCACTTGAGAAATAAGAAGTTACAGAAAGCAGAAGATTACAGAGAAGGTACTATCAGAATAGAGTTGAAGACTTGCAGAGATCCAATCCAAACATTTGTTAGAGAAATACCCCAAACTATCTAGTGTCTGGGAAAATAACAGGAATGTCAACAAATGATGACAATCTTGTAATTTTGAAGGGGCAGTGGAGGAGTTTGTGAATTCTTCAAATACAGCTTTTTGCAATGTCAGTAACACGCTAACTCCCTGTAACAGAAAAACAAGCTGAGAGGCGAATATATCCTAGCAGTCTTCTTATAGATGTAGAGGGTGTTACAAAAGAACTGAAGAAACTCAATGTGGGGAAAGCAATGGGACCTGATCAAATCTCAAATTGGGTGTGGCAGGAGGGAGCCGATGTGTTAGCAGCTCAATGGGTATGCAATATTTTTATAAGACTCTAAGTTATGGTCAGGTTCCTTTGCAGTGGAAGGAGGCTAAGGTGAGACCTATCACTAAGGTTGGACATCCTGTTGATTTCGAGAAATATTTTAGTCCTGTCTTGTTAACGTGTGTAATTGTTAAGTTATGTGAAGGCTTCATCTATAAGTGGCTAATGACCTATGTATGAATGAAACTAGACTCAAATCAGTTTAGGTCACAAGAGGGGTGTTCTACCACCATGTTAATTCACCAGAGGCAGACCTTCTCTGAGGTGATACCAATACCAAAGGCTAAAACAACCAGGGAGAGAAGAAGAATAGAGGAATTTAATGACTGGCTCAGGAAATAGTGCATGGGATGATGTTCATTTGTATTGGGGACTGGGGGTAGACCTGGTCAAACAAGGCACTCTTTTGACTGGACAGGCAACATCTCAGTAGAGCGAGTTTGAGACTATGGATACTCAAGGAAAAACTTTGGGATACATAACCATTACACTTAATTTAAACAACTGAGGGGGAGTGGTGGGCCTGCAGGCCCAAAGACTCCAGGAGGAGGAGAAGGAGGTCAACACCCCCCCCACATTCATGGAAGAGGTCTGAAGAGAGGTGGTAGAAGGGGTTAGGAACAGTTAGCAAAGGGTGGAAAGAGTGCAGAAACGTTAGCAAGGGGAGGTGGAGGCACACAGAGGTGAGAAATGCGAACAAAAGAAGAGAGGGAAGGAGGATCAGATTCCAGGTGGAGGATGATGTCTCTGAATGTGCGGAATCTTGGAAACAAGGTGGATGAACTGCAGCCGCTACTAGCAGAGGGGAGAGTGGACATAGCAGAGGTAACTGAGACTTGGGCCACCCCACACCATAACTGAAACCTCGTGATCCCTGGTTATAAACTATACAGGATGGACAGGGCAGTAGGGAAGGGGGAAGGGGTGGCAGTTTACATCAGAAAGGGAATAACTTGCACAAGGGAGGAGTCAGATGAGGGGAAGGTAGAGGCATTGTGGGTTCAGTTATAGTCCAATAGAGGGAGAAAGATTGGGGGTGGTGTACAGACCACCCAATCAGAATGAGGAGAGGGACAGGAAACTAACCTTGCAAATATTGAAGGCTGCAGGGAAAGGGGAGGTGGTAATAGGGCAGGACCTCAACCTGCCCAAGGTAGACTGGAGCGTACCATCCACAACAAGTATCAGGCATCAAGTGATCCTGGAAGGGTTGCAGAGTGAATTTCTGACTTGGAATAACACAGAACCAACCAGGGAGGAGGCAGTCCTTGATCTGGTACTCATGAATGGGGAGCATGTTCAGGAATTAATGGTCAGGGAGCCACTAGGTGGGAGTGACCATCATAAAGTGTGGTTCTAGGTGGATATGTGCAGGGAAAGCATCCTGCAAAGACCAAAATCTTGGGATTTAGGGGGAAGACTTCAGGAAGATGGGCCAAGTGCTAAGAAGACACCTGGCAAGCATCAGTGCAGATATCGGGGTGGACCAAAGGTGATGCATTATTAAGGAAGGAATAATGGTTGCCATGGAAGACTGCATTAGGCTCAGGGGGAAGAACTCAAAGGCCAAAACACCCAGCTGGTTCACTTCTGGGGTTGCCCAGGCAGTAAGGGCAATTATGAAGCTAGCCTATAGGAAGTTCAGGAAGACAAAGAGAGAGGTACATAAGGAGAATTACCTAAAGCTGGCTAGTGTGGCCAGTAAGGCAGTCCAGCAGGCTAAGGCACAGAAGGAACTGCAATGACCAAGAGAATTAAGGAGTGAGAGAAGGCCTTTTTTCACTATATAAGTGAGAAAAGGGGCAAGAAGGATGGGATTGTTAGGCTTAAGAAAGGAGAGGAGTGGGTGGAGGAGAATGGGGGAACAACAGAGATACTAAATGAATACTTCTGTTCCATCTTCACCAGGCAGAAAGATGGACCAGTGCCTTCAGGAGAGAAAAGGAACAGGGGTGAGCGATACACGGATGTAGTGATACAGGAGGATAGAGTGAGGGAGGGGCTGCTAGCATTGAATGTGGACAAATCACCAGGCCCGGACAGAGTACATTCAAGGATACTGAGGGAACTGGCAGAGGAGCTTGTAGGGCCACTGGCAGGCCTGTTCAATAGTTCACTAAAGTCAGGCATGGAACCACAGGACTGGAGCATGCCGCATGTGGTGCCCCTCCACAAGAGTGTCCCCAAGGATGACTCTGGGAATTACAGATCAGTTAGTCTGACCCTGATTGTTTGCAAGCTCATGGATACCATGCTTAAGGAAAAGTTGGTAGACTATCTAGAGGAGCATTGTCTCCAGGATGCTAGGTAGCATGAGTTTATTGGGGGGAGATTGCGTCAAACAAATCTGATCAACTTCTTTGACTGGATCACTAAGACAGTAGACAGGGGCCAAACAGTAGACATCTTCTATCTGGACTTCAGCAAGACCTTTAACTCTGTACCCCACAAGAGGTTGATCAGGAAGTTGGTGGATCTTGGAATTGATGAGACAATGACCAGATGGGTGGGAAACTGGCTGAGGCAAGGAACCCAGTGGGTGGTTATCTAGCACGAGAGGTCACTAGTGTAGTCCTGCAGGGCTCAGTGTTGGGACCAGTGTTGTTCAATGTCATCATAAACATCATTGGGAATGGCATTAAGGGCAAAATGTGCCTATCTGTGGATGACATCAAGCTCTGTGGGAGGGTGGACATGGTCGTAGTGATGCAGAACCTACAGGACGATCTGAGAAAGCTTGAGAGGTGGTTCAGGATCTGGTAGCTTGGCTCCAATCCCAAGAAATGGAAAGTTATGCACACTGGAGCCAAGAATCCCTGGATGGAGTACTAGCTGGGAGGGTACCGGGTATCTGCAGCAGAGGAGAAGGACCTGGGAGTGATGACCACTAGCGACCTGATGCATTCCATGCAGTGCAAGAAAGCAGCAGCAAGGGCAAACAAAATGTTGAAATGCATAGCTAGGTGGATCAGCAGGAGGAGATGAGAGAAGAGGTTATCTTGCCTTTTTACGGGTCACTGATAAGGTCACATCTGGAGTATGGAGTTTGGTACTGGTGTCCACACCTCAAAAAGGACATTAAACTTCTGGAGACAGCCCAGTGGAGGGCTACAATGGTGATCATGGGTTAGCAGGGTAAAGTATATGAGGAGAGCTTGAGGGCACTGAACATATACTGTCTGGAGGTGACCATAGTGGAAAGTGAAAAGCTAGTGGGTCTCCACCTTCAGGGAGATTTCTCATGATCTCTACATGTGGAAAACATTGTAAAAAATGTTAACTCTGACTGTACTTTCTGGTAATCCTTAGACTAGCAGAACTAAGTCAATCAGATTTGCTTTATTTTTTTTTTACACTATCATCAGACCAGTTTTGGAGTATGCTGCAACTGTTTGGCATGGTGGGTTAATCTTGGCCAAGTCTGAGGACATTGAAAAATCACAAAGGAGGGCAATGAGAATTATTTTTGGCTCTGAAGTAAATTACACTGATGGACTGAGTAGTTGTAGAGGTGCGTGATTAGATCAGATAAGGAAAAAATTGTCAATGGCACTTTTTATTACAGATCGCTCTTTTTTTTTTAAGTGAAAGTTCTGAGAACACATAAAAAAACAGGAATTGTGGGAAAAACCTAGGGTTAGAAAAAGAAAGTATGAAAAATCAATTTTTGTGTGCTATTTATCATGAGTGTTTTTGTGGGGATGTAATCTAATGTTCCTTGTTATATTTTGTTTGAATAATATAATTCTAGTTATTTGTACACCTGCCGCTGTGTTTATATAATTCGTATAGTCTTTCTGTTTTTGCAGTTTGTGTATTGTAATGATTTATACTGTACATCGTGCAGTTAGTTGTAATTATGAAAATTTTATTCAAATCAAATTGAATCAGTCTCCTCCCCTGCTCGCTCTGCATGTGGAGTCTGCAGCCTACTTTCTGTCCGTGCTTCCAGTTCAGTACTGATGATTCCACTCTCACCACTGGTGTGCTGGTGCCAACAACAGGCTACTTCCCCAACTCACAACATGATTGCAACATGGGATTGTATTGGGAAATAGGGGGAGACCTGGACAAATAAAACATTTTTGCATCAGACAGACTGCACCTCAGTAGTTGGGGATCGAGGGTCCTCAGGGACAAGCTGAGGAGGTACATACAGTACATAGTTACATGGGTAAATAGATACATAGAATTTGTCAGCAGATAAGGACTGCCTGGCCCAACTACTCTGCCCATTTTTCCTACCTTTTACTTACACTGCAGACTGTAGATGATCTGCGGCTTACCGTCTTCCCTGTTTCTAGGGTTTCTTTATGTCTATCCCATGCATTTTTGAATTCCTCCACTGTTTTTGCCCCCACCACCCTGTCGAGGAGGCTGTTCCAAGCATCCACCACCCTTTTTGTAAAGAAGTACTTCCTCACATTGCCCCTGATTATACCTCCTCCTCCTACTTCCTATCATGTCCTCTAGTTCTTGTCCATCCTTTTTTCTGAAAGATGCCACCTTCCTGTACCGTATTTATACATAGTAACATAGTAATTGATTGCAGATAAGGACCGCTGGTCCCATGCAGTCTGCACTTATACCCTACCATTTATTTATGGTATTTGAACATCTCTGTCATGTCCCCCCTCTCCCTCCTTATCTCTAGCAAATACATATTGAAGTCTTTCAGCCAGTATGCACTTGTGTGGTCTAGGAGGGTTGAGTCCTGTATTGTGTATGGTATGCCATTCATACAGCGAAACCCCTACAACGATGGCAATGTCAGTGCTGCAATCGATTGACAGTAATTCCGTTGATCGGGATTTTGCAGTGCTAGCCATTTTGCCATCCCAGGGGTTTTGTGCTGTTTCCTCCTACACCTCTGACCTGGAGGTGATTATATAAATTTTCGGGGGATGTGGTGGGTGAAGCCCCCCCATATTGGAGGTGTGGGGGGCAAAGTCCCCTGCAAAAAGCCAGGATGTTCCCCAGTGCATTGCTGTGATAGCGGTCGGTCGGCAGGATTTCCGGGCGACATGGTTGCCGGTCAACAAATCCTTGTCGCTGTAAAGTTAGTCACATCCTTCATGTCAAACAGGTGTGGTGGAACCCTTTGTTTGACTGTGTTTTACTTTAAAAGAAAGATAATCTCATTTATGGTGCTAGCAGAACGTTGTCTAACACTGCAGCCACACTGCATAGAACTAGCAATTAAATAGAGGGTTCCTTCCCTCCTTATGCTGGTACACTCATTTATTTAAATAGCTGACTGTCCTATACATGCAGCAAATTGCTGACCCATAAACCACTCAACCACCAGGGATAAAAAGTTATTTAAATACACTGTGGATTGGAGTGAATACACACTGCTGTGCCTCCCTAAATTTTACATTTTATTTTCTATGTGTGTGTTGATGCTTGTGTGTGTGTGTGTGTGTGTGTGTGTAACATGTATTCTCTGCTCTTTCTCTAGTACCCCAGGCTAGCCCCCTCCTAATGTCCCCACCTTGGAGGCACTATTCCTGCACCCCTTTTCTGAACTTGCAAGTACTTGAATATTTAATATTAATAAGACTCAGTAGAAGAGGTGTGGCTTATGCCTGTTATAATTGGATTGGTTAACAAGCATTCCGAGTAGGAAAGTGTGAATATCTGTTTCACTACTCAGCAGGAAGTTATGCTCAGGATCCCCAAATACTCAATATTTGTTACTTGACCACAACATTAAGGAAAAATTAAAAAGATTTGAAAAAGTGCTAGCCCTCTTCATGTGGTCATGTCTAATCCCATGGCCACCTCCTCCTCCCCCACACCCAGTCATTTCTCCCATCCCCCTCACCCCACCAATTTTTCCACTCAGTTTACTTTAAAAAAAGAATTGCCAGGCTCCCAGCTCCATGTGAATTTGCACTCCCACAATGCCTTGCACTAGGTGTGAGGCTTTAGAATGTGGCACAAGGTTTGGAGTGATGCACAGAAACCAGATAAGTTGGATATTTGTTCTCTTCTTATCCCATACACAACTCTGTTTGCAAACTGCCTCCATGTGTACTTACTGTCTGACTTCCTTGGGGCTGACTTGGTACCTAGCCAGCACATCCTTGCAGTTGACTTGGTACCTGGCCAGCCAGTACTTGGCGCTGACTTGGCACCTGGACAGCCAATCCTTGCAGCTGACTTGGTACCTGGCCAGCCAATCCTTGGGGCTGATTTGGTACTTGGCCAGATAATCCTTTGGGTTGACTTGATACCTGTCCAGCCAATCCATGGGGCTGACTTGAAACCTGGCCAACCAATCCTTGGGGCTGGCTTGGTACCTGGCCAGCCAATCCTTGAGGTTGACTTGGTACCTGGCCAGCCAATTCTTGGGGCTGATGTGGTACCTGGCTGAGGCAGTGATTGCACTGCACTGCGGAGCCCAAAAGGATAAATCATGTCATTAGTTTGTTGTTCTACTACCACAGACATAAACACTTGTTTAAAAAGGTGACTTTGATCTTCAGAAACCTTGTCAGCCTGCCCCACACAAGGATGAGCATATCCATGATTTGTTGCTGTAGTCAGGTGCTGCTTTTATCATCTTAAAAATATGGCCAGACTCTGTTCCTTTCTTGATGCCAGTAACCACCTTAGCCTTCTGCACCCCTCTGTCTCCTCAAGGCTTGACTATTGTAATATACTGTACATGGGCTTGTCTTGTGGTCAAATGTGTCACCTGCAGCATGTCCAGAATGTGGCAGTGAGTCTTCTGGCTTCTGTGCAGAATGCAGATCATATCACTCTGCTGCTTTGTTGGCTGGCTGTAAAGTGGTGCATTGATTATAAAATAGTGTTGTTGGTTTCTAAAGTCCTGAAAAAAACTCAGTCCCCCGGTACCCCACTAGTTCCTGATTCTTCGTACCACTGACAGGGTGTTAAGATATTAAAGATCCCACCTTCCAAGCTCAAGTCTGCAGAAGATCAATCATTTATGGTGGCAGGCCCAGTCCTTTGGCACTCTCACCTTAATGATGTCCACAGCTCCAAATTGTTGAATGCTTTAGAGATTAGGGGCTGTATTTTCAAAGCCCTGCAAAGGATGCAAGGTGCTTGTGTCAAACAGGTGTGAAGCAGCTGGCACCTGGCATCAAAAGATGCGGCAATCCCAATTCAGAAATGTGATCTATGCCTGAATCAGGATCCACTGCATCAAGCTGGTACTATGCCCCCCCGCACTACACAGCAGTCTGCAACAGGTTGCAAATTGGCTTGTGCCATCATGGGGCTGCAACATCCCCTTTTTTGGGATGCAGAAAGCCCCACAGTAACCACAGTGAGGGGCTCAAGATAGACCAGCACTGAGCTGGTCTGAGCCCCTTGCACCATTGGCACGCCCATGGTGGACTCCAGTGGGGGAACCCTGACAATGAAATAGGATGGGAGAAGGGGCACGGGGTGCCATAGTGGGTGTTGTGGAGGCTGTGTGTAGCTGGATCAGGGCAGCTGCACCCAGCAGGAGTGCCGATTATAGAATGTGTACACCAATGACTTGGCACCATGGGGGGGTTCCACTGCCACACAGTGCCATGGGCCCACTTGGGCACAGCCCTGGCAGCAGCCAAAAGGCTGGGGCTGCTTCCAGGGCTGTGCCCATGTTAGACCGGGGAATGGTGCCATTTCACTGGTATCAGTGTGCTATAATCAGCACCCCAGCCAGATGCTACTGACCTTCTCTGACTACCCATAGCTTCCCCAACACCCACCATGGTGCCCGATGCCCCTTCTGCCATTTGACCACTCCAGCCTGGTAAGTTTCTGTACCCCTCAACCATCCCAATAACTCTGGTGTTGCGCAGGGTGGGGGGGGGCAGCCAGATCCCTATGGCATTTCCCACAGGTGCACTGATTGCTTTGGCGCACACCTGTAGGCGTGGTAACTCCTGGATTTGTAGTACAGGGATACTGTTCTTACTGAATACAGTGTGGGTCCCTGATCCAGCCGGGGTGCACTTCAGCCCTAGATCACCACAACCTGTGGTGATCTAGGGGTGCTTTGAAAATCCAGCCCTACATTTAAAATTCTTCTATTCAGTCAAACCTTTTCAACAATATTTAACTAATAACATTGTTTATTTAGCTTTTTGTTTCCCTTGTTTAAAATGCTGCTATAGTTTTGTTATATGAAATTGCTTTGAGACAAAAATATGGTGCTCCATGGAAACCTACATGACAAAATGCCTTGCACTGGGACTGAGGCTTCAGAGTGTTTGCATGTATTTTGGAAAGATACACAAAAACCAGGCAAGTTAGATATTTCTTCTCTCCTTGCATCTTTTTATTGACCCCACACATGGCTCTGTTTGCAAATGGTCCCTTTGCTGTGCTATCTCCATGTGTACTTTGTGCCAGTTAAAGGAGAACTGCACTGAACCTTTAAGTCATCTTTCCCTGTAGAAGCTGATTCTAAAATACTGGTACTAAATTATGTTACTGTTTCATCTCTATGGGCTTTTTTGTTGTCCTAGTGGGTGTTTAAGCAATAAACCACGACAGGGTGTGGGTGATGCTGGGTTTACCCACGCCTGGCGTGGTTCGGTCACGAGGCCGCAGGCCGAGTGACCAAACCATCCAGGCGAGGGTAAATCCCAGCATCACCCACACCCTGGAGGGGTTTATTGCAATTATACAATGTCTCCCTTAAATTTTTGTTCCAAAAAATAAAGGAAAAAATAATTATTTTTTATAGCTTTGTATTTAATTTGTTCTTACCCTAAAAAAAAATAGCCTAGTGTATCTGGGTTAAAAAAAAAGTGTAGCCTAGGGGAGCCATTTGATCTGTGCTGGCTTATAAGATCGAGCATGCTGCAGAGAGAGACTGAGAAGCTTTGTTTTTTAAAAATAGTTCTGTTCCCCGATGGAGAGAGAGCAATTTGTAAATGAGAGAGAAAAAGAGGGCTGTAATGGACAGCAAATGAGAGGTGAGCCGGGTGGAGCTCACAAAGCGAGAGAGGCTGTGAAGCTTCATTTGTTTAAAACGTTTCTGTTCTCCGACTGAAGGGAGAGAAAGCAGTGTGAAAATTAAATGTCCGTTGGTGCTCACTTACAAGGTTTCAGGCTTCAGGGTTTTGTTTTTTTTTTTGACAGTTTGTGTTTGTCAGCTTTGTTAACGTGTTGCCAGCAGGTGTTGGGTTGAAACAGGCAGAGAACGGGGTGTCTTCAGCGCTGCAAGTGGTTTTGTGTTTAGGTTCCGGGTATGTGGCCAGAACGGTGTAGAGTGAAATGTATTGTAAAAGTTTTTTTGCTGGCAAAATTGGTGGTGTGTGTTTTTTTTTTTAATGAATTATGGGGTAACAGAGAGTGGCACAGCAGTGAAGAGAGCAGGGACAGAGTGCAGAGTAAGCGGGAGTGTACTGGAGAAAAAGCTGCACATTAGGTGGGTACACTGGTCAGTTTAAGGGACTGAGTTATTAAAGTCCTGTTGGGTGATATGTCAGTTGAACGAGTATGTTTGCTTTTTTTGTTGTGGTTGCACAGGTAGAGGCTCAATTAGTACAGCAACCGAGGAAAACAAAATGGCGGCTCGGAATGATTTTTACTTTTTTTTTTTTTTGGCAGTTAGTGAGATGTGTCTGGCTGGCACCTTTTGCATTGGTAATGCTGAATTTTACAATGTTGCAAAGGTGCCAGTCAACCAATCAGGTATCTTGTTTTTAAAGCCCCATTGTATAATTCTGATTAACAAACAGATAGTACTGTAAGTATCCTTTTAGAACTGTATGCTGTAGTTCCTGTCCTTTGCTCAACTCTTCCATTGTTGGCACAGTGCATTCATGTTCTACTACAGAACTCTGTGATTGAGGGGGACATGAACCATGGAATAGTGAAACACAAGGGGCAGGAGGTGGGAATGGTATGGAGAAGGAGAGTGGGACAAATAAGAAAAAGGTAGCACATAAAAGGAAGGGGAGCAACACTGCACACTGGAAAGCAATGTGTGCAGATGCCCATAGCCTTGGGAACAAGATGGCAGATCTAGAGGCTGCCATGGTGGAATCAGACCTGGACTTAGTAGCCATCACAGAGATGTGGTGCAACAAAAACCAGGACTGAGATCTGGCTATCCCAGGGTGTTCTCTGTTTAGAAGGGACAGGGAGGGAAGGACGGGGGAGTAGCTCTTTATGCAAGGGAGAACATAAAGGCAGTGGAAGCAGAGGGAACATGAGGGAGGGCAGAAGTACTGTGGGTCACCCTGGAAAAAGGAAAGGGGATGTCATCCCCACAGGGGTGATCTACAGATCCCCTGCACAAGGGGAGGAAGTGGATGAGGAGTTAATGGAAGAAATTCGGAATATGGTTCAAAAGGTGGAGGTACTACTAGTTGGGGACTTCAATCTACCAGACATAGATTGGACCCTGTCTACAGCAGCAACTACCAGGAGCAGAGACATACTCAGCTCTCTACTAGGTGCCTCCTTCAGGCAACTAGTGGAGGAACCCACTCATGGAGGGGCAATACTGGACCTGGTATTGACAAATGGAGATAACACTACAGATGTCATTGTGGGAGACAACCTGGGAACTAGCGACCACCGCACAGTAATGTTTACCATAAGGACTAAGGTAGAAGTAAACAATACCAGATCTAGGGTTGTAGACATCAGGAGGGTCAACTTTGAGGCAATGAGGAAGTCTCTCAAGGACGCACTGATAGGGATAGGGGAACGTGAGGGACTGGAGAGTCAGTGGGCTAAAATTAAGAAGGATTTCAACTGGGCTACAAGTCTCTGTGCTCAGCAGATTATCAAGAGTAAAAGAAGAAGAAGAAGACCACTTTGGTTTACAATGGAGGCAGCAGAGAAGGTAAGGGCAAAAATGAGGGCCTTTATGAGATACGAAATAACTCAGAAGTAGGAGGACAAAGAAATCTAACAAGAAAAACAAAAAGAGGCAAGGAAGGCAGTCAGGAAGGCTAAAGTACAAACAGAAGAAAGGATTGCCACATAGAGATGCTGTAAAATTAAATTTCACGGGCCAAAATGCCCATGAAACCAGCAATTTCACCGCACAAAATATTTAGCATAATTCAGCCGTTCAGCAAAATATTTTGCGGGGTGTGAAGTTGCAAAATTTCACCCGCAAAATGCTAAATTTCACCAGAAAACAGTAATATTTCACCCACAAGTGGTGAATTTCACCATTTTGCAGGCAAAAGTTTGCGCTCCACAGGTGAAAATCCACATTTCACTTCCGCAAAATGTTTCGTAAAACAGCCGAATTATGTGAAATATTTCATGTAATGTAATTCAGCGATTTTGCACATCTCTATTGCCACATCATTAAAAAGGGGGGCTAAGACATTCTTCAGATACATTGGGGAAAAGAGGAAGGCCAAGGGAGAGATAATTAGGCTGAAGGGGGAAGGAGGGGGTCTGTGAGGAGGAAGATCATCAAATAGCAGGCATGCTAAATAGATACTTCTGCTCAGTATTTACTGTGGAAGGATCAGGTAATGGACCAGTGTTAGAAAATAAGGGCACAAGAGTATCAAAGATGGACACAAGCCTGTTTATGGTAGGTAGGGTCCTAAGGAAATTATCATGTCTAAAAGTGGATAAGGCAATGGGTCCTGATGGAGTACACCCCAGGATGCTATGGAAACTCAGGAAAGAGCTGGCTGCACCCCTGATGGCCATTTTTAACCTGTCTCTGGAAACAGGGGTGGTTTCAGGTGACTTGAGGAGGGCTAATGTGGTCTCACTGCATAAAAGTGGAAACAGAGAGGTTGCAGAAAACTACAGACCCATCAGCCTGACCTCGGTGATGGAGAAGGTTATGGAGTCACTGCTAAAGAAAAGGTTGGAGTATCTGGAGGCCAACTGGTTGCAGGATCCAAGGCAGCATGAGTTCATAGGGGGGAGATCCTGCCAGACTAACCTGGTCAAGTTCTTTGATTGGGCGACCAGGGTAGTGGATTGGGAAGGGGAGCGGTAGATGTGGCCTACTTGAACTTTAGCAAAGCCTTCGACACCATCCTACACAGAAGGGTAGTAAACAAACTAAGTAGCCTGGGGGTAGGACCAAAGGTAGTTAGATAGATGAAAAACTGGCTAGAAGATAGAAGTCAGAGGGTGGTGGTAAATTGTGCGTAGTCAGGGGAAGGCAAAGTGATTAGCAGGGTGCCACAGGGGTCAGTGCTAGGTTCAGTGCTCTTTGTGACATAGACAGCTAGCTCTGAGTGTGCTGAGTGCTGTATTAATTTTTTTTATTACATATAAAATATATGGTGGGACGGTCAGTTTGAGGAAACTACTGTCTTACTGGAACTGACAAATAAAAACCCCCCAGGGATAAGTTCAAAGGACAGGAAGTATTTTAAACTGTAGAGATCTGGGGTGCAATTACCTTGTCAATTTGCTTTCATCCCAGGAAATAAGATTAGCCATTCATAATGTCCTCGGGTAGATCCTTTGACTTGCATAATTGCCAGGAAGGACTTGTGGGGAGGGGTGTCGGAGAGAGGCCAGAATGGACATTGATAAGGTTTGATGTCTGAGCCAGGGAGGACCCAGACAAATTTGGAAGGTCCAATATACATTTCCCAGGGAACCCTTGAATTACTTCAGAGAGACCTGAGGTGTAGATTCCAAGGTCCAGATGGGATTAAAGAGACAAATACACTTTTGCTTTGAATACAGTGACTTAGATCAAAGAAACTTTTGAGATGTATGTGTAGCAGAGCAAAAACCAGTTCTGACCAGTTACCCTGAGGAGAGGAAATTGAGTATGTCACTTATCATGTTTTTTTTTTTAATATTTTATTTAGACATCCTGTATGGTAAAATATAGATTTTGATACACCAAGGTGGAGTTAGTGACCTCATGAGAAGGCTGGCTCAGAACTGTGTTTTAATTGCTGAGAGAACCTCACAGTGACACAGAAGACAATATTTTCTGACAGAGAAGAGAGACCCTCAAAGCACTGAAAGAAAGTAAGCATTAGACAAGATTAGTCTGAAGTTATAAATTGTAGGAACTGTACTTTTTTTACCTGTTTGTTTTAAGGCTGTATGTGTTGGGATATATATTTATTCTGTAATTATTGTTCTGTTTTGATATTTTTAAAGTAAAGATATTATTTTTACAAATGAAACTGCTGGAGTGCCTTGACATTTCTTTTTATTTTAAGTGGAGCTTTTAAAAAAGGTTATAGTAACACTGTGTATGGGCTTATTGTATACCAAACTGGGAAATGGATAGAGTTCTCTAAAAATCTTGCATAGAGTTCTAAGGGTTCATTTGAAAGACCTGGTTGGGTGCCTGTAGGCAAAGATATCTGGCCCCCCGAAGACAGAATTATCTGAGCCTGATAATTGGGTACGCTAACAAGAGGTTATCAGTTTGAATCCTTCCAGAGCTTGAGACTAAGGTGACTTGAACCCACAAAACAGACAAGAAGGCTGTCTTGTTCTGTTCACCGTACACAGATCATACGCTCAGAGGTTGGCACTTTGGGAGTAGAGGGCTGACCGGCTGAGTGAGTTTGTGACACTCTTCAATAGATTTATCATTGATATCACTGAAGGGCTGGTAGGGAAGGTGTGTCTGTTTGCAGATGATACCAAAATCTGTTTGAGGATGATACCAAAATTTTCAACAGGTTGGACACTCCAGGGGGAGTGGAACAAATGAGGGAAGATCTTAGCAAGCTGGAAGAGTGGTCAAAAGTCTGGCAACTGGACTTTAATGCAAAGAAGTATAAAATTATGCACCTGGGCCACAGGAAGCCCATGACTAAGTTCCATCTGGGGGGGGGAAGAATTGACAGTCACAAGACAGGAAAAAGACCTGGGAATAATTATTTCTGATGACCTGAAGGTGGCTAAGCAGTGTAACAAGTCGGTGAGGAAAGCTAGCAGGATGCTGGGGTGCATAGGTAGAGGGATCACCAGCAGAAGGAGGGAGGTCATAATACCCCTATACAGGTCATTGGTGAGACCTCACCTTGAATACTATATACAGTTCTGGAGGCCCTACCTTTGAAAGGACAAAAACAGGGTTGAAAGGGTTCAAAAGAGGGCAACCAAAATGCTGCAGGGCCTGCACCTGATGTCCTACAATGACAGACTCAAAGGATTAAACATGTAATCTCTGAAAGAGAGGAGGGAGAGGGGAGAAATGATAGAGACATATAAATATCTCACGGGAGTGAATAAGGTACAAGAAGGGGAATATTTTCCAGAGAAGGAGCTGCACAAGAACTAGAGGTCATGCAATGAAGCTTGGGGGGGAGACTGAGGGGGAATATCAGGAAGTTTTTCTTCATGGAGAGGGTGGTGGGAGCTTGGAATAGACTCCCAGAGGAAGTGGTGGAAGTTAAAATGATCACAAGCTTCAAGAACATGTGTGATAGGCATAAGGGAATCCTAGCACCAAGGCAAACATGGGGAAAATCTGAGGTCTTAAAGGAGGCTGAGGAGATGCTATAGACAGGATCAACAGGGTGGATTAGATGGGCCAGGCGGTCCACCGACAACTTCTGTGTTTGTATGTTCTGTGTTTCTGTGACATAAATTACACCATAGAGTTCTAAAATGGCACTTACCACCATAGTGTAAATCAGAAACCACCACTGAGGTTATTAATAAGCCAGTATGAATGGAACAATAACAGAACTGGAACCAGTATTTAAAAAGAACTTTGAATGAAAAGAAGATTTTCAGGTTTTGGGCAGGTCTCCTTTTAGAACAAAGTTATAATACACTCTAAGCCTGCTTTACTGTTGGTTTTCAAAACTTGTTCTTCATACTTCAGAACTTAGAACCCATTTTTCTTAACATTTTGAATCCTGGAGAACAAGTTTTGATATCCCTACCAATCAAGATTTGGCCATAGAAACATAGATTTTGACAGCAGATAAGGACCGCTTGGCCCGCCTAGTTTGCCCATTTCCCTACCTACAGGATAAGATGCAGATCCTAGTTAACCAACAGCCTATTTCTTCCTACCCCCCACAAGAATTGCCTTATGTCTGTCCCATGCATTCTTGAATTCTCCTACAGTTTTAGAGCCCACAACCTCCTCAGGAAGGCTGTTCCATGTATCTTTGAAAAAATACTTCCTTACATTGCCCCTGAGCCATCCCCCCGTCTTCAAATTGTGTCCACTTGTTCTTGCACATCTCTTTTTCTGAAAGATGCTACCCTCTTGGACTTTGTTGATTCCACTGAGGTACTTAAAAATTTCTATCATATCCCCCCTCTCCCTCCTTTCCTCAAGGGTATACATATTAAGCTCCTTTAGTCTCTCCTCATACGGCTTCTCTTGCAGACCCTGCACCATTTTAGTTGCCCTCCTCTCAACTGCATCCATCCTGTCTATGTCCTTACGGAGATGGGTTCTCCAGAACTGGACGCAGTACTCCAGATGGGGTCTCAACAACTGTCTGTACAGAGGGATAACAACTTCCTGTTTCTGCTGGTGATGCCTCTCCCTATACATCCCAGTATCCCCCAGCCCTCTCTACTGCCTTCTCACATTGCTTGCTATCCTTAAGGTCATCTGATATGATTACCCCCAGGTCCCTTTCCATTTTTGTTGTTGTTACTACCTCCCCTCCATTGTGTACTCTTTCCCTGGGTTTTTGTTCCCCAGGTGCATTATTCTGCACTTATCTGCATTGAATCCAAGCTGCAAATACTTCTGACCATTCCTCCAACCTTGCCATGTCCCTTCTCATCCTTTCCATGCCCCCTTGTGTATCAACCCTGTTGCAGATCTTTGTGTCATCTGCAAAGAGGCATACTTTTCCTTCCAGTCCCTCTGCAATGTCACTTATAAAGACATTAAAAAGGACTGAACCCAATACTGAACCCTGCGGTACCCCATTAGTAACCCCCCTTTCTTCAGCGTGGACTCCGTTTACAATTACCTTCTGTGTCCTGTTGTCCAGCCAATGTTTTACCCAGGCTACCACCCTGGAACCCACTCCCAGACTGGTTAATTTGTTTATTAACCTTTTGTGTGGGACTGTGTCAAATGCCTTGCTAAAGTCTAGGTAGGCCATGTCCTCAGCCCCTCCCAGGTCTACTACTTTGGTCACCCAGTCAAAGAAATTGATTAGATTCATCTGACATGACCTTCCCACTGTGAACCCATGTTGCCTTGGGTCCTGTGCCCCACTGGCCTCTAGGTACTCAACAATTCTTTCCTTCAGAAGTGATTCCATCACTTTCCCTACCACTGAGGTCAAACTGACAGGTCTGTAGTTTTCTGCCTTAGTCTTGCTCCCACTTTTGTGAAGGGGAATCACATCCTCCTTCTTCCAGTCCTCAGGTACCACACCATTCTCCCATGATTTGTTAAAAAGGGTAGTCAGTGGTGTCACTTTATCAAAACGGAGGCTCACACTCAAACATAAAGTCAGGAGACAAAAGATAAAATATATCAATATTTTATTCTCATCAAGTGGATAGGAAATTACAAAACACTCTCCCACAGCCTGGAAAAACTTGACAGCGTTTCGTACTCAAAGTAGTACTTTATCAAGGGCAACATCACAGCTCAAATAGTGTTGTTTAAATAAGGTTACATCTCAATAAATAACAGGTGAACAAAATAGATGCATTCTTAGTTCTAATCTTCATTTTAATTAAACATATAATACAAACTAACTACCTAAACACCACATTCAAAGGATTTGATAAATCAAAAAACAGGCCAAACTAGAAATAAAAAAGACACAAAGTTAAAATATTTCAATCAATACTTAACAACATGATTGTAGTAAAGTCTCATCAGTGACAACAAAATTCACTGAGATACACACTTAACCAAAAGAGTCAAAATACAGCAGCACAGTCACTTAAGAGCCCAGAGTTAATATTTCAATACATTTTATGTATTTAAAAAAATTGTTTTGGTACTGTGGAAAAAGATACACAAGCTATCTCAAGACACATATTTTTACAACACATCTAAATGGAGTGTCATGGTATACAGTTTACAAAAATTCATAAATAGGGGGCAATTTCAAAACATTCATTCAGTCCTGGTAAACGTAAACTATCTAAAGAGAACATCCATCTCCCTTCATTTCTAAGCAGAGTTGCATCTAAATTACCTCCTCTAGGTCCCAGAGTTATATTTTCTAGTCCATAAAAATTCCATTTATGCACACTCTGTGGATTTGCAATTATATGTGCTGCTAATACATTCTCACTTTTCCCATTCTCTATATCTCTTAGATGTTCACCTATTCGTATTTTAAACAAACAAATTGTTTTCCCTACATAGTTTGCCCCACATATGCATTCAGCTCTATATACTATGCCACTTGTGTCACATGTAATGAGCTGTTTTATTTTGTACTCTTTCCCTGTCAAATGATGTTTAAATGTTTTACATTTCTTTATATTAGGGCAAAACTTGCATCTACCACAAGGAGAACTACCTACTATTCTTGAAATAGTTTTATATTCTGTTCTATTAGGTTGCAACGAAAGTGTTAAAATGTCCCCCAAATTTTTAGTTTTTTGACATACAAACATAGGTGTTTCTTGTGTAAACTGAGCACATACTGGGTCTGCTTGTAAAATATCCCAATGTTTTAATATCATACTACGTACTTCACTTGATCTTTTATTGTAAGTTGTGATATATTGCAGATGTCCCATATTATCACTACTATCCACTTTCTGTTTTGGAACTAAAAGAGTCGATCTTTCTTGTGGACTTGCCCATTCTTTTGCATCATGTATGTCTTGTCGTGCATACCCTCGATCACTAAATCTTTCAGACATTTCTTCTGCATGTGTCAAGAAAAGCTCTGCTCTGCCACAGTTTCTATGAATTCTCAGAAATTGACCTCATGGAATATTTTTAACTAAATGTCTTGGGTGACAACTGGAGGCTTCTAATATGGAGTTAGTATCTGTATTTTTTCTGTATACATCTATAACTACAGTTCCTTGCTCATCCTTATTAATATTCAAATCTAAAAAATCTGTCACTGTCGTACTGTATTTAGCTGTAAACTTAAGATATGGATTTGATTTATTTATATATCCCAAAAACTCTAAAAGCTTGTCCTCTGTATCTTCCCATATCAAAAATAAATCATCTCCCCTCAGAGACATTGTAAGACCGTATGGGCTGAGGTTTCATTGCTATGCCGATGATACCCAGCTATATCTGTCTTTTGCTCCCGACCAGGAAGGAGCAGTCTCGGTATTTAATAACTGTCTCAAAGAAATCCAAGTATGGATGAGGTCTAGTTGGTTGAGGTTGAATCCCACAAAGACAGAGGTGATGGTTTTGGATGCAGGTCATCAGATGGGGGGCTGGGGCTGTCCCCTGGGATTATTCCTAGAGGATGCTGAGCTCCAGGCCTCTGAATAGGTGCGAGACCTGGGGGTGTTGTTAGACTTGGGGCTGACACATCGTGCTCAGGTGTCAGCCATCATAAAGTCTTCTTTTTACCATCTTAGAAACATAGCCAGGATTAAGCACCTTGTTCTGTCCGTAGACCTGCCTACATTGATCCAAGCCTTTGTGACCTCATGCCTAGATTACTGCAACTCGCTTTACTTTGGGCTACCTGGGGTTGATATCCATCACTTGCAGCTGGTGCAGAACTCAGCAGCCCGGTTGTTGATGGGGATTTTGAGATCTTCCCATATTACGCCTGTGCTGCGGGATCTGCACTGGCTGCCTGTTCAGTGGCGGATCTCCTTCAAAGTCTGGTTACTGACATATAAAACCCTACATGGGCTGGGCCCTGACTAACTGAAAGAGCTTCTGATTCCTTATCTCCCTGAGAGACCACTCCACTTGGCCAATGAGGGGTTGCTAGAGATTCCAAGGGTGACTTTAAAATCTGCTGGAGCCTGGGCATTTATGTTCATGGCCCTGACCCTCTGGAATTCTCTACCCCATCAGATTAGGGAGTGCATGACTGTGGAGGGGTTCAAGCAGGCTTTAAAAATGTTTTTGTGGAATAAAGCTTTTAATGATGGTGTTGGCTGACAAGCATGTATTTATAACTGTGCTGATATTTTGTTTTTTTTTTATATGTTTTAATTGGTTTTATTGTTATGCGCCTTGGTTATGAAAGGCACATTATAAATAAAGAATTATTATTATTATGTATCTACAATAAAGCTGGACACTTTGGCAGTAAGGATTTAAATCTGGATCTTGCATAGTAGTAAGCTCCCAAAGCCCCATATACAAATTTGAATAACTTGGTGTGAAAGTCACACCCATCACTGTCCCTGATAACTGTAAATAATATTTTCCAAGAAACACAAAAAAAATATTTTTTAACACAATCTCACAGCATTTCACAATGAACCTAATAAATGCCATATCATATTCTCCATATTGTTCCAAAAAAATGAAACAGCCTCCAGTCCACCATCATGTGGAATACTCATGTATAACCATTTCACATCTAGTGAAACAAATAAGATTGAGAAGGTAGATTAACAGTTTGTAAATTATGTAACAAGTCAGTGGAGTCTCTCAGGTATGACCATAAGTTTGCCGCCAATGGTTTCAGGAAGGAATCGACAAATTTTGATATTGGTTCAGTCAGGCTAGCTATACTTGCCACAATAGGATGACCTGGAGAGTCTATCAAATTTTTGTGGATTTTTGGCAAGACATAAATGGTAGCCAAAATTGGATATTGAACCCTTAAATATTTCAGAACCATCTCAGTAATAAAGCCTCTTTTATAAGACTCTTGAAAAAAATTATCAATTCCTTCCTTAATACCTTCTGTAGGATCCCCTGGTAAATGTTGATATATCATTGTATTACTGAGTTGCCATAAAACTTCTTTTTCATATCTCTCTGGGTCCATAATTACTCCCCTTCTGCTTTTGTTATCGTAATCTCCTTGTTCATTTTTAAACCATTAAGTGTTATTTTTTCTATAGTACTCATATTTCTATAAAAAGATGTTTTTTCGCTTTCCCAGATTTATTTAATTTCTTTCTCACAAATCTGTTCAAATGCTTTAACAGCAGGGGGCGCTGGTGGACAAAAATAAGATTTAGATCTAAATAAATTGGGTTCTATCAGAGACACATTGTTATTTCTTTTCATGAAAAAGTATTTAAAACTCAATTTTCTAGTAAATTTATATAAATCAATGATACTATCAAATGGATTTATATCCACAGTGGGAACAAAAGATAAACCTCTAGACAAAACACATGTCTCTGTTTCTGTGAGATCAAAACTTGACAGATTTACCACAGTTAATATATTTTCCCTCTCTGGAAATTCTGTTGCCAATTCTACTTCTTGTAGTATTGTCCTCGTGCTCTTTGGGAGCTTACTACTATACAAGATCCAGATTTAAATCCTTACTTCCAAAGTGTCCAGTTTTACTGTAGATGATTTGTTTTTGATATGGGAAGATACAGAGGACAAGCTTTTGGAGTTTTTGGGATATATAAATAGATCAAATCCATATCTTAAGTTTACAGCTAAATACAGTGCAACAGTGATAGATTTTTTTAGATTTGAATATTAATAAAGATGAGCAAGGAACTGTAGTTACAGATCTATACAGAAAAAATACAGATACTAACTCCATATTAGAAGCCTCCAGCTGTCACCTGAGACATTTAGTTAAAAATATTCCATGAGGTCAATTTCTGAGAATTCATAGAAACTGTGGCACATCGGAGCTTTTCTTGACACAAGCAGAAGAAATGTCTAAAAGATTTAGTGATCGAGGGTATGCACAACAAGACATACATGATGCAAAAGAATGGGCAAGTACACAAGAAAGATCGACTCTTTTAGTTCCAAAATAGAGAGTGGATAGTAGTGATAATATGGGATGTCTGAAATATGTCACAACTTACAATAAAAGATCAAGTGATGTACGTAGTGTGATATTAAAACATTGGGTTGATTTACAAGCCGATCCAGTGTGTGCTCAGTTTACACAAGAAACACCCATGTTTGTATATCAAAAAGCTAAAAATTTGGGGGACATTTTAACACTTTCGTTGCAACCCAATAGAACAGAAGATAGAAATATTTCAAGAATAGTATGTAGTGCTCCTTGTGGTAGATGCAAGTTTTGTCCTAATATAAAGAAACGTAAAACAATTAAGAATCATTTGACAGGGAAAGAGTACAAAATAATTCAGCTCACTACATGTGACACAAGTGGCATAGTATACAGAGCTGAATGTATATGTGGGGCAAACTATGTATGGAAAACAATTCATTCATTTAAATTACGAATAGGTGAACATCTAAGAGATATAGAGAATGGGAAAAGTGAGAATGTATTAGCAGCACATATAATTGCAAATCCACAGAGTGCACATAAATGGAGATTTTATGGACTAGAAAAAATAACTCTGGGACCTAGAGGAGGTAATTAAGATGCAACTCTACTTAGAAATGAAGGGAGATGGATGTTTTCTTTAGATAGTTTATGTTTACAGGACTGAATGAATGTTTTGAAATTGCCCCCAATTTATGAATTTTTGTAAACCATGTGCTTCCAAAGAAATGTACTTCCAAAATGATTAAATGTTTGATTGTTTAATTGGATTAATGATCATTAGGTATTTCTAGCACATAGTCTTTATTACATAATTGGTTATTTAATAATGGTCCTTTGAATGTGTTGCTTTGGTAGTTAGTTTATATTATATGTTTAATTAAAATGAAGATTAGAAATAATAATTCATCTATTCTGTTCACCTGTTATTTATTGAGATGTAACCTTATTTAAACAACACTATTTGATCTGTGATGTTACCCTTGATAAAGTACTAGTTTGAGCATGAAACACCGTCAGGTTTTTCCAGGCTGTGGGAGAGTGTTTTGTAATTTCCTATCCACTTGGTGAGAATAAAATATTGATATACTTTATCTTTTGTTTCCTGACTTTATATTTGAGTGCAAGCCTTGGATATGATAAAGTGATTTAGATATTTGGGCTTACGCACCAGTATCACAGGTGAGCTTCTTTTTTTGTTTCTTAGTCAGTGGTGTCACTAGTTCTCATTTTAATTCTTTTAGAATTCTGGGGTGAATCCAGTCAGGCCCCATTGCTTTGTCCACCTTTAGTTTCAGGTGTTCTTTCAGAACCCTTTTTTCTGTGAAAGGACTGGGATAGATCCCCCATCCAGAGTGTTTCTGTTAATTGGATTAGGTACCTCCCCCTCCTCCTCTTTTGTGAATACTGAGCAGAAGTATTGATTCAGTATCCCTGATTTTTCACTGTCCCTCTCTGCCCACCCACCATCCATTCAATTCAACCTCACTATCACTCCCTTTGTCTTTCTATGCTCCCTGATGTACCAATAAAAGGTTTTTTCCCCCTTCTTAACCAAGTTAGCTAGCTTTTCCTCAGTTTGGGCCTTTGCTATTCTGACTTTCCTCCCTGCTTCCTTCTGCCTTAACTGGTACAGTTCTCTGTCTTACTCATTCTGTGTTTACTTATACTTCCTGAATGCTATATTTTTCTCCCTAACCTTCCCCGCCACCTCTTTTGAGAACTGTAGTGGCTTTTTATTTCATTTTGATTTGTTTATTTGCTTCACACAAAGGCTTGTTGCCTCTCTGATGGCAGTTTTGATGTTTTCCCATTGTTGCTCCACCCCTTCTTCTTGCCTGTTTGCTAGTGCTTTTCTAAGGCACTCTCCCATCTTGCCAAAGTCAGCCCTCCTGAAGTCCAGTACCCTCACTTTTGTATGGCATGACTCTGTAGCTGAGCTTATCATGAACCACACTGTTTGGTGGTCACTTGTTCCCAGGTGGCTAACCACTTCTAGATCTGAGATCCTCTCACTGTTCTAATTTGAGAGTATGAGGTCTAAGATTGCTCCCTCATGAGTGGGTTCCAAAACTAACTGTCTGAGGCATTCCCCCGTAGGGCATCGAGAATAGCTCTGCTCTTGGATGTGGCTGCAGCAAAGGTGATCCAGTTAACATCTAGCATATTCAGACCCCCATCAACAGTATTTCCCCTTTCTCTGCCATCCTATGCAGTGTCACATAAGTGTGAGCTGAGATTTTCCTGACCATGGAAAGCAGTGCGAGCTGATTCAAAATCGGCAGTTTAAAACAGTCACTCCAAACCTTTGAAAATGAGTACTTTTTTTGTGAACACGTATTGTTAAACAGTCTTAGATTGTATTATAAATTATAATAACCACCCCCCTTGTTGAGAACTTGCAGTTCTCAACATCACATTAGATCAGTGACATCAGAAAGGCACTCAAGCTTCAATCTTGTGCCACTGATGTCTCTGATCCAACTCAGTTTTGAGAATCTGCTCATTCTCAATGAAGGGGATTAATTATTTGATATGTTAGGACACTGAGAGGTTCTGGTGGCATGACAAAACCAGGAGAGCCAAGCTTGAGTAGAACTATGATGTCACCAGAACCATGAGATGTCCTAGCAATTGGAAGATGTCCTAGCTAGTGGTGGTCGAAGTGGCCAAAATTCGCTCCCCAAAGCGATTCGTGGAGTAATGCAGAATCCACGAAGTAATCAGCAACATGAAGCAGAGTACTTCATGTCATAATGAGGAAAGCAAAGTCCATTGAAACTAATGACTTCACGTTACTCTGCCTTCCCCCAACCACTTCGGCACCAATTTTAATGAGAAGTACATAGAAATCAATGCACTTCACAACACTTCTCCCTATAAATGAGCTCCAAGGCAAATTTTGCAGTGATTCATGGGATTGCAGGTCACATGGGCTCTAGATTGTTCCGCACAGCCTCAGTTCTGGGAAGTGTATGTGTAGTGGTAGCTGGAGTCAATTTGGTCTGAGAGCGCTGTGATTCAAAACCTCTAAAAGCTGTTAAAAAGCCTTTTTGAGTCATTTCTTTTCTCAAAATTTAGTACATTGATTGTAGGAAACCCTCCTGTGCTCATATCATCAAGTGTTTATTGTTTGTGTGTGGATTTTGAATATTAATTTAGAACATTCAGTCCATGTACTTACATACACTTAAAGTATGCTTTGGGGAAGGGGCGTATCTGTGGTGTAAGTAGATAAACTGGGAGAAAAATGCAGTCTTTCTGTTTTGTATAACTGTGTTAATGTACACACAGTAATATTTTCAGTAATTCTTGACAGTTTTTTGCTGATTTTTGTGGTACAGTAGTGCATAATTTCAGTTTGTTTAAAAGATTTGGTTATATTGCTGAAGTTTTAAATTTGCTATGCATTACTTGTAGTGTGTTTGTGTCAGTGTGAGTGTCAGTGTGTGTGCGATGCATGCCATCGGATCAGACACCTTTTATTATGCCACAGAGTAATTGCAGCAGTGTGAACCTGCTATTCACCACACCTGCATGATTTTGTATTGCTTTGTGGTATCTTGGTTTTGGACTGTTACTGCAGTGCACTGCCCCAACAGCAAAAAGGTATTCTTTTCCAGATTGGATTGTGACTTGTGAGCATTGGTTAAGGTGTTGTTGTGACTTTGCGTCTGCATCTCTTCTTGATCGCGCAGTGCAATTTTAATCTGTCTGTGTTTTTGCATCTGTTTAATGCCCAATCTCCATCTGCAAACCACAGGGTTTTTTTGGGCTTTACATCCACTGGCCCAGACTGAAAGTTCAGAAAACTAAATTTGTTTAGAATTTGCTTGGTGATCCCCTGAAATGACTGCAAAGAGACATGCAAGCCAAGCTGTTTCTGGCCATGGCACTGTTGCCAGTGGCAAGATTATCTGTGGATGTGGTAGTATGCAGAAGTGCATAGCTGATGTCAGTAAAGGGATTTCTCCATCAATGTTTTTTACAGCACAATCTGTAGCTTCACTTATTGTTGGAGGAGATGATGTTGTACCAGCTGGTGGTGTTAATGCAGTTTCTGCTGACATGAGTATTGCTGCCTTAAGTTCCACTTCTAACCAGTTAACCATTTCAAAAAATATAGTTGAGTCTAAAGCCACGACTGACAGTGTAGTTGATGTCATACTCCCCATTAACATTCCCATGGTAGCTGAACATGATTCTGATCCTGGCAACAATAACTCACAATGTCACATTTCTTCCAGCGCTGTTGAGGTCATGCCTTTGCCATCCAATGATTCTAAGGGTGACGCAAAAATATCCGGTGATGATGATGATGCTGTGGTTGAAACATGTTCTCCACATGACAGCACCCAAGCTGAAAATGTGGATGCAGATGATGTTGATGAATATGATGATGATGTCAGGAACCCCTGTTGGGAACCTAAGAAAAAGAAAGTCAAGGTGGCTGTGTCTGGGTTTGTTGGCATTAACCTCCCCCCCCTCAAAAAAAGTGTGGTTTAGCGGTTCCTATTGATGATAATGATGATGACCCAGTAATAATCATAGGTAGTCATGGTGGTCAATTGCTGTCCAAGTGTGTCCAGCCTGAAAAATCATGTAGCACACCCCCCATTTCAGGGGTTAAAAAAATGGAGTCCAATAAGCAGCATCAGGGACACGTTAAATGTAGGGGATCACAATCCCTTGTTTGGGATTTTTTTGTCCAAGATGCAAATGAGGAGTCAGTTGCAATCTGCCAGCCTTGCCATGCATGTGTGAGTCGAGGTAAAAAGGGGAGTCATCTGGGCACAAGAGGCCAGCAGCATATGCACCTTAAGAACAGGCACATGGCACTGTGAACCCAGCACCAGATGGCAGCTAATGCCATAGTGGGCCATTCACCCTCGTAATCAACCTTACTGAGCATGTTATCCCCTTCCATGAGTGTAAGACAAGTTGGAATGTCTGTAGTAGCGATGAAATAACACCAGAGGATTACTACAGGCATGATGAGGGGGAGGATTATGATTTAGAAATCTTGTCAAGTGGTGGTCAGAGTAGCAGTGGTGGTGGTGGTGTTGGTGGTGGTGGTGGTCAATGCAGTATGTCTAGTGCAAGTGGTCCATCAACCCCTGTACGGGGAAAACGGGGAAAATAACTTCATTTGGGGACTTGTCACTTGTGCACCCCTCTTCATCACATGTCCACATCCCACCCCCAGCCTTTCACAGAGCAGAGACATTTGTCACACCTCATGCAAAACGTGTAAGTCAGCCCATGTTGGAGAGTGTGTTTGCCCGTAATCAGTGACAGAGCTAGGGGAGGGCTGGGGAAGTGGTCATCCCTCCTGGCTGCTCCAGTGTAAGTAGTGGTGCCCCACCATGATCTTTATTCACTGTTTAGTGCCCATTGTGGAGCCCACAATTGACTGAATGCCCCCCCCCAGCTCCCAAACCTGGCTTTGCCACTGCCTGTAACCTTTTGCCTGCCTGCCTGCCTGCCTGAAGCATGTGACCTACACTGTGTAAGCGATGTGATGTGTGTGGGCTGCCTGTGAATTCTCACTCCACCTTAAAGCGGAATAAGGTGGAGTGCACAATGAAAAGTCATAATTACAATGTGAAGTGGTGAAGTGAGGGTTTAAAATGGGCACTTCGCGTAGCGGAATACTAATGTGAAGTGACAACTTCTCGTCCACTTCACGGGCAGAATTCTACTGCGCTGCATCTCTAGTCCTAGCAACCCTGTTCTTAGTAATTACAGATTTTTCATTTTTTTTAACAGTCAGATGTCCCATTTTGTGATCAAAATACCTAATCTGCATATAAAATAACAACCCAAGTACTTTTTTCTTTTAATCAGACACACCAACATAAATGTTCCTGCTCATGCTTCCACAAGCTGGCCAATCATCCTTCCCTCTAGCAGTGCTCCTCTGGGAAGTTTTATAAAAGACCAAGCTGTTAATTTTCTAAATGGATTTGTGGTCTCCATGGAGACCTGATCTGCATGGTCTAGATGTTGAAACAGTCATTCAACACAAATTTTCATTTTGAAAAACTATTCTGCACAGTTCTATACTCTGAAAAAGCATTCTGCATGGTTGTATGTAAAAAGCGACTTTTAGAAACCACTATCAAAAGTGACAAATCATCTTTGATAATAAGTTCTTTATTGCATTCGTTAATGAATGACTAGAATGTGTATAATGTGATTTGGGTAGATACTAGTTGTAGGTAAAAAGAGAGATGTGATCAACTATATGAAAGTAAAGCAGTAGCCATAACTTTGACTGTACTAACATCCTTAAAGATTCAGCTCCAGGATAGTAACCAGCATGGGTTTATAGTGGGGAGATCTTGTTATACCAACCTGAGAGTATTGTCTGGTAGTCCTCCACTTTTCCCTTCCCTTGAAATAACCACACAATACAGGTCTTGGAGGAAATGACCGCAGCCATGTATTTATTGAAATAAATCACCACTTATTAGGAGCAGCGTGCACTGCTGGGAGGATAAGCAGCCTTCATGCAGGCCTACCATAATCTCGCCCCCAATTCTTGGGCCACCTTAGTGTGGGCCTGATGACTAATATACCTCCTGAGTCAGAACTCCTCTGACTGGAGCGGGTCAGGTTGTTGGGCCCAGCACCTTTGTGGCCAACCCCCGTCTGGCGCCGCTGTGCCTGAGAAATAATCCTGATGAGATTGGACCATTACCCCTCCCGTCTGGGTCCAGGTCTTGCAGTCCCCTGCCTCATGCCAACCAGACGTGATGAGCCCTTCGGGTGAATTCAACTCGTCTCCTCCCTCTTCCCCTTGTACCCTTGGTCTGCAATCCTCCCAAGCTGCCACTTTTGGCTGTGACAGTTGTATCATGCTTCATCATCTAGCTGAAAAGATTCTCTACCTTAGCATCTATCTTCCTTTTTAATAAACTATTTCTTTAATTATCAGTCATCTAGTCACTCACTAAGTTTTTTTTTTTTTAAACTTCATATTTTGTTTCAATTAAATCTGTGCATACAATATTTATTCATGTAGTTACTCAGGTCTTTGCAGGTAGGAGAATTAATCTTATATGTAAATATTTCAACTGGAGTATACAACCCTGCTTATAACAATGTTCTTTCTCCTTCAGGCATCCTCAAGTGAGACCGTGGATCAACAGTTCATTAAGGCACATGGTAGTGTCCTTAATTGTCTCTAAGAGGTCACTTGATTTCCATAGATATACCTTATATTTAAAGCTCTATGTAGCACAGACAAATAAACAACTGTACAATAAAACAACATTGAATAATAATAACTGGTTGTATGGCTGATTTGTTACAAGTTTAAGTACCTAGGTTGGCCCAATGGGTATAACCCTCCAATTTAGTCTTTAATGGGCCACCCCTATCCTAAGTAAAGGCAATCAGGGAACAAAGATTAGCCCATGACAAAGTGTCAAGGACAAGAGTAAGCTTACCCAGCTCTGCCCCCACCCTCTTCGGGGGGTCCCACAGACTAATGTGCAAAAGCTAGTTGTTCTAAAACTGGGATACCTTGAAGTTCCTCTATCAAGTACATAAATGGGAACCAAATCTGGTTGTATTTAGCACTTTGTAGTCGTAGGCCTGCTGTAATCCTTTCAACCCTTGCAATATCTTTTGTCATATTTATCCAGTCCTCTGTTGTGGGGGCAGTCTGGGTGAGCCAGTGTCTTGTTAGGGCCTTACTAGCTGCTGCTAATAGTATCCCAGTAAAGGATTTTTGACCATTAAATCTATGTCCCATCAGATGTAAACCCAAGATTAAGGTATGGAAGTTTGTTTTTTCACCCCAACCCAACATGTTTCCTATGTGGGCTCCCACTTCAGCACAATAGGGTCGTATTACAGGACAGTCCCAGAAGATGTGGAAGTGGGATCCTGTCTTTCCATAGCATCTCCAACACAAGTCTGTGCCCCCTGTTACACAGTGTCTTGTTCTCGTAGGGGTATGAAAGAATCTGGAAACAACTTTCCATCTAAATTCTTTCCAGTTATTAGATGCAGAGGTGCGTCTGACCCCTTCTCAAATGCCTAACAGGGCTACCTCATCTAGCTGAATATTCAGCTCCGTTTCCCATTCTGTCTGACAGAGAGGGGGCGATAGTTCCTTAGTGGCTCTGTATACTCCCATAAGTCTAGAGATTAGCTTTTTTTCGTACCACTTGAAAGCTGAATCCCACATAATCTGAGTCAATAAAGGTGGAGATTGTTGTACTAGATTTATATTATTCCCTTTTTTAAGAAATGAGAGTACCTGAAGGTATCTAAAAAAATGTGTACCTGGAAGCTGGAACTCACACTGAAGAGACGTTAAACCGAGGTCCCATCTGCCTGGATTGGTGGTAGTTCAGGTGGATGTTAAAGATCCCATGGCACTTATCGAAAAGAGTAGGGGAATTTCCCTGATGTCCTGGCCAAATTTCCCTCATTCACTAAAAATACCACCAACAGCTTAATCTGGTTCAAGGTCAGTTGCCATTCATCTGTATCCCCCTCCCCCGGGTCATGCCTGAAAATAGGCAGAATTTGTCTAGTGCACTTACCCGGTCAACAAAAACTAAAAAAAAAAAATAAATAAATAAATGAAAAAAAATTGAGTAAAGAACCTAAGGCCTCTTCTTTTCCAATGAGTGAAAGCCAAATCTAACCTTGGGGAGCAAAGTCCATACACTTTGTGATTTCTGTCCTGTCAGTAAGTGTATCTGATATGGCTAGGTCTTTTTTGACTTCACCCCAGGTCCTATATGTTTGCTTTGCCCAGGGATTACCTATATTTTTTTTCAGGAGATAGGCTGGGGACCCATGGAAATCCAAATATGGATTCAGGTTCGGTTCACCCCGTATCTTCTGAGATACCCAGGTATTATTGGGGTCATTTATCAAGTAAGTAACCCATGGTCCCAGCTGGGCCATTTGGTAATAAACTCTGAGATTGGGAAGTCCAAGACCACCTCCTTCCTTAACTCTTTGCAACGTCTCCCATGCAATTCTAGGCCACTGTCCATTCCAGATAAACTGGTGTAAAGCTTTAGTTATTTTTTTCCAATCGCAAATCGAGTCAAAGCAATACTTCCTGACTTGGTCCACCCAAATCTTTGGGATTCGTAAGGGTAAAGCATTACACAAAAATAGATAGCAGGGGAGTATGTTCATTTTCATGGACTCAATTCTCCCAAGCAGAAACAGGGGAAAAATACTCCATCTCTTCAAATCAGTGGAGATTTCATGAAACAGCCTATTATAGTTTGTATGATAAAGTTGTGTCATGTCAATAGGAATATAGATACCTAGGTATCTTATCTGCAAGGTGACCCATTTAAAAGGAATTAATTGTTCTAAATCCCTGGTACGTTGACCACTAACTAAAATCACTTCTGTTTTTTTCTGATTGATTTTAAAGCCCGACACCTGACCATATTCCTCTAGAATCTGATTTAGGATAGGGAAAGTTTGCAAAGGGTCTCTTAAGTATAACATGGTATCATCAGCATATAAAGAAATTCTATTTTCCTCCCCCCCCACCCTGAAACCGGGCAGACTTTCATGTGTCCTAACAAACTTGGCTAGAGGTTCCATACTAAGGGCAAAAAGGATTGAGGATAAGAGGTAGCCCTGCCTGGTGCCCCTGTTACTTGGCAGTGGTTGTGAAATTGTACCATTTACTTTCACTCTAGCAAGGGGGGTTGTTATAGATCTCCATTATCCACTCTATTAATTGGTTGCCAAAGCCAAATTTAGTTAGTACCTCCAAGAGGAAATCCCAATGTATGTGATCAAATGCTTTTTCTGCGTCAATTGCTATGGCTACTTGTTCCCTCCCCTGTTTACCTGAATATAAAATATTCAGACAGCGTCTAATATTATCTTTGAGATGTCTCTTTTGGACAAACTCTGCCTGGTCTGGGTGGACCAAGTCAGGAAATACTGCGTTGACTTTATTTGCCAGGATCTTTGTAAAGATCTTTGAGTCCACATTCAGAAGTGAAATCGGTCTATAGGAACCACAGGAATCCGGGGGCTTTCCCTCCTTAGGGATAACTGTAATATAAGCTTCCCTCCATGATGATGGAAATGCCTCCTTTTGCTTTTTTTTATTAAAAACCTGGACCAAAGTAGGAACCAAAGTCTCCCTAAATGTTTGATAAAATTCAGTGTTAAACTCGTCTGGACCAGGGAATTTGCCACCCTTTAAATTTTGAATAACTTGGGTTACCTCCAGAGATGTAATGGGGGAGTCCAACTGTTTCTGAAGATCTTCTGTTAATCTCGGGAGGGATAGCTTGTCTAAAAAATTTTGAATCATATTTTTAGTATGTGGGTTTTTCGGGGGTGGGTCATATAGATTCTTGTAGTATTCCCTAAAGGTATTTGCAATATTCATAGGGGTGTACAACCTGGTGGGAACTACTTGCCTAGTTGTTCTTAATGTCTTGACATATTTATCAGCTTGATTTTTTCCTAACCGAAAAGCCAGTAATCTACTTGCTCGGTTGCCCGATTCATAGTACTTTTGATTGCTATATTTTAATTTTCCCTCTATTTGAGAGTCTAAAATATTTTGGAGCTGTTTTCTGGTGTCCAATAATTCTTTTTCACAGTCCTTACTAATACCCCCCCCCCAAGCTTTACCTGGGATTCCAACTGTTTTAGCTTAGTCTCAAGATTTTTTTATTTTTCTATCCGGGTCTTCTTAAGGTGAGATGTGTATGAGATGATCTCACCTCGCATCACTGCTTTTAATCCATTACTAAGTCACCTAGAATCTGGGCCTACTGCTGAATTATGCAGTAAGTAATCTTTAATTATATCCTGCATGCGGTCCCTGAATTCCTTCCTATCTAACAAGTATGAGTTCATTCTCCACTGTGTTGTCCTTTTCCAGTTACTCAGCTTCAGTGTTAGTGTAACTGCAGAGAGGTCAGAAACTAAATGAGGGAGGATGTCACAAGCTGTGATTCTGTGAAGGTCTAGTCTACTACAAAGAAAGTAATCAATTCTGGAGTAAACATCATTTGGCGGAGAGTAAAAGGTATAGTCTTTGGCTGTCATATTTAGCTCTCTCCAAGTCCATTAAAGCCAATTCACTCATCCCTGCCCTAATTGTCCGACTCATACCTTTATTTGTTGTTGCATTTTGGGGAGAGCGGTCAACCTGTGGATTCAGGACACAGTTAAAGTCCTCCCCCCCCATCAGAATCATACCTTTTTCTAGATCCACTGTCTTCTCAAAAATCCATGCAAAAAAAGGTGGGTCATCTTTATTAGGTGCACATACATTAATTATATGTAGCACCTGGGAAAAGATTGTACCTGTAATTATTAATCCCCTCCCTTTATCTAAATTAACTTCTGAAGTAACTTCGAATGGCAAATCCTTCCGAAGTAAGACCGCCACCCCCGCTCGCTTGCCCTAGGGGTGTGAAGAATAATGTACCTTACCCACCCAGCTTCTTCTCAGTTTCCCATGTTCTTGATCTGAAAGTCTAGTTTCCTGAATGAGACCAATATCAGTCTTTGTTTGGTTTAAATAGTGGAGTATCTTTGTCCTTTTAATTGGTGAATTGATTCCCTGAACATTAAGGGAAGTTATCCTAAGGGTGCCCATTTCTAGGGGCAACAGTATTTGCCAGTCCTAACCCCATCCCCAATCCCTGGTTTGCAGGACCTGCCCATAGGTCATCAGTGCCCCCTAGTTCCATTACTCCCCATATAGGTCTTCTGTGCTTCTGATTCAAAACAGCCATTTTAACACATATATTATTAACATGGTAGGCAAACTTGCCTTTTAACCAACCCATAGTAAATATGGTTACAAACAATAAATAACAAACAGTAACCTAATAATACTTTAAACTTGCTTCCTAGGTGTGTTACTTGATGGTATTACCCCCCTGTAAGCGTGTGGGTTCAATAACAGACACCAGTCCTTAAATCAAGTGCATAAAAAATGCTTGGGTAGCATTTATCATTTTATTTTCCAAAAAATGATAAAAATTAACTGTTCAAAAAAATATTTACAGTAAATAAATGGGTGTTTAAACTTTCACACCAAAATAACAACAAATAAAACAAAACAAAATAATCAGGCTAGTCTTTCCTCAGACTCCTGCTCGTTTCTGTATATTCAGTATTTCTTCCCACTCTGGTGTGTAGGCACTCACACTTCCTCTCCTTGCTTGGTCAGAAGAAACTGACCAGCACACCTTGAATTAGCCTCCTGGTGGGGAGGTTAATATAGCACAAATATCATGACATCATTGACATGTGACTATCAATTATACCCAAAACCTTATTTCTCTTCTGGAACTTAAGATAGGCTTCAGTTTCTCTAAATCTAAAGCTTATGGTGTCTTTTTTTCAACATAATATTAGCAATATCTGTAGGTACTCATTTTAACTTAGAGGAACCTTAATTGGTGGTGAAAGCATCATCAAGGACCTTTTTAGCCCCTCCCCTTTTAATGACATCATCACACCACTTCTATATTAGCAGCCATTTTCTAGGCTACCAGCTCTATAGAAGCCATCTTTTGCTACCTGCCACCATTTCAGGTAAAGTAACCAAGAAAAGCAAACTTGTTTATAGAGGACTGTATTTAAACACATTTTTATGTTTTACATTTCTCCACCCCCATGGCAGCTCTGCCATTTCAGCAGTCAGCAAACTTTGCACTATTTCACTCCCCATACTGTACTTCACTTGATAGATTTGAACAACACAATAACAAGTCAAACACCCCTTATCATGTCTTTATACACAGGAACAGTCTGCACTAATGCTGCAGTCCTTATTTTAACTTTTTATTTACTCTTTTGTTTTTAGGCAGCAAGTGAGATCTACAGCAAGCAGCTGCAGGAGAGTTTTCTTTCTCCCTTGCAACAGCCTGCTTGCTCATCTTCCAGCCTTGCAGAGACTTGCTTTAAAATGGAGCTGTCTGGTAATCTGCTCTGGTGTTGGAAACACTCTTGATTCTTGGGGATTCAAAATCTTCCACAGAATCTTACATAGCTGGAGGCTTTAAAGGGGATCTGCTTTTAACTTCATGTGACAGTTTTGATAGTTAGAATGACAACAGATTAAAGGTACAGCACAGATAGAACAAAATTGCCAGGTTGGCCACCCTGACAAGAAATTAAGGATAGACAGAAAAGTTTAAGAGAATAGGACAGAGTGAAAAGAATAAATGTTTTATTTTAATTTTATGTTGACATTCTCATCCTGCCACATTCCTCCCCATTCAAGAGGGCAACATTATTATGATGCCCAGTCCTATAACCCCAGGAAGGGTTGGAACTTCCGCCCACCCACTCCAGAAGTTCCCCTCAGGGACCCTTAAACAAATGGAACAATTACCAAAAGGTAATTTAGGTAATTATATATCCAAACAATATTGTTTCAATTAACTACTATTCCCTGAGGTGTGTACATCACAAACTGAGGCATACATTTTACAGTTTGTAACAATCAGACAACATTATACAGAACATCAAACATTTCCTGAAACAGTGTTGTCTGCACCAAACCTGGACAAGAAATCCACATTTTTATGCTGGGACCCTGCCCTATGTGTCACCGTAAATTTATAGGGCTGTAGAGACAGATACCACCTCATGATTCTCATGTTTTTATCTTTCATGAGGTTCAGCCAACACAGTGGATTGTGATCTGTCACTATTGTGAACTCATTCCCCCAAAGATAGTATTTTAAAGCCTCGATGGCCCATTTCATGGCCAGGCACTCTTTTTTCTACCGTTGAGTGCCTCCTTTCCCTTTCATGGAGCTTCCTACTTAGAAAAAGGATGGGATGCTCTCCATGTTTGTCCTGCTGTGTAAGAACTGCTCCAATGCCTGTGTCAGAGGCATCTGTCTGAACCTCAAAAGGTCTGGAGAAATCTGGACTGTGAAGAACTGGTGCAGAGCATAAAATTGCCTTTATTTGTCTAAAAGCCTTGTCACAGTCAGCTGTCCATTTAACCTTGGTGGGAAAACAATTCTTAGTGAGGTTTGTAAGGTGGGTGGCAATGGTAGAGAAATCCGGGAATAAACCGGCGATAGTAACTGGCCAGGCCTAAGAATGAACGTACATGTTTTTTTTGTATTAGGCACAGGACTGTTTGCCACAGCTTCTACCTTGGTGATTTCAGGTTTTATGGTTCCATTTCCAATAATGAAACCAAGATAACGGGTTTCAGTTTTTGCAATGGCACACTTGGCTGGGTTAATAGTCAAACCAGCATCTTTAAGGCTTTGGATGACTGCACTCAAGTGTACCAAATGGGTTTCCCAATCTGGACTGTAGATCACCACATCATCCAGATATGCTGCACTATATGGTTTATGGGCCTCAATACATGATCCATGTATCTTTGAAAGGTAGCAGGAGCCCCATGCAATCCAAATGGCATTGTTTTAAAGTGGTATAAACCAAGTGGTGTGCAGAAAGCTGTTATTTTGTGCCTGAGGTGCCTGGATCTGCCAGTACCCTTTTGTTAAATCAAGGGTACTGATGTACTGAGCAGATCCGATTTGGTCCAACAAATCATCTATCCGTGGCATGGGGTACCCATCAAACTCTGAAACAGCATTTATGCATCTAAAATCCAGGCATAACCTCACTCCACCTTCTTTCTTATTAACTACTACCAGGGTGATGACCATGGACTTCTGTGATGGTACAATAACCTTGGCTTGCTCCATCCTTTTTACTTCCTCCACTACCTCCTGTCTAACCTTTTCAGGAAGCCTATATGGTTTCTGGTGTATGGGCCTGGTCTGTGATAGTTTGATTTCATGGACCACCCCCTTTGCTCTTCCCGGGGCTTTAGTAAATGTACTTTTGTAATAGGTTAAGAGACCATCAATCTCTTGGCGCTGTGCTGGTGTTAAGTCTGGGTTGATCTGAATGGGTGTTTCTTTATACAATGGATCTAGACGCTCATATGCTATATCCAGCTCTGTTTTGTCTTGTTCTGGCTGTATGTAGCAAATTACATCAGTTTTTGATTTCTCCTCCCATTTCCTTAACAAATTAACATGGTACACTCGATTTTGTGGTCTATGTCCTGGCATCTCTATCTCATAATTTACTACGCCTGTTTGTCAGACAATGACATAGGGACCTTGCCACCGCATCAACAACTTATTCTTGGTGGTGGGCAACAACAATAGTACTTTCTCCCCAGGTACAAACTGTTTATTCTTAAGTCCCATATCATACCGGCTTTTGGGCCTGCTGTTTCTGGTCCACATTCTCGTACAGAGTTACATATTTTATTAACCGCTTTCTGAGTGACAACATGTAATCAATAACATTGGTATGCCCAACAGTTTTTCCAACTTCCCAGTGTTCCTGACCACATCTAATGGTCCTCTTGGATTGCGCCCATATAACAAGGAGAAAGGTGAAAATCCTGTGGCTTGGGGCACCTCCCATATGCAAACAAAAGGTAGGGGAGAAATTTGTCCCAGTCTCTACCCTCCTCATTTACATACTTCTGGAGCATTTTCTTCAGAGTTTTATTAAAGTTCCACTAATCCATCCGCTTGTGGATGATAAGGTGAGGTTCTGAGTGCTGTCACCCCCAACAATCTGTATAATTCAGTTAACATGACCGAGGTAAAATTACTGCCACGATCTGTCAATATCTCCCTGGGAATCCCCATCCTGCTGAATATCTTTGCCAGTTCTTCGGCCACTCGAGGAGCTGTTACCGTCCTCATAGGGATAGCCTCAGGGTACCGGGTAGCATAATCACAGATAACCAGGATATACTGATTGCCTTTTGAGCTTTTAAGCAAAGGCCCTACCACATCCATTGCTACTCGATCGAAAGGTGTCGTAACATATGGAATGGGCTGCAAAGGTACCAGGTCTTTTTACCCCTTGTGCTACCAGCTGACATTGTGCACAAGTTCTACAGTAAGCAGCTACATCTTGGTGGATACCTGGCCAAGAAAACCTAGACAGGATTCTTTGAACAGTCTTGTCCCTTCCCTCATGGCCAGCCATGGGAATGTCATGAGCTAGGAACATCACCTGCTCTCTGTACTTGTGGGGCACCATCAGTTGTTCAGTCTCAGAACCATTTTTACATCTACAGCAATTCTATACAACATTTTATTTTTCTGTATAAAATATGATTGTCCTTGTTTTCCTGTAGACACCTGTAAAAATAAAGGTTGCAATGACTCATCTGCTAATTGCTCCTCATAGAAGTTTTTACTAGATAATCCTGGTAACCTGTTTAATATTCCAGCAGTATGCTGTTCTTTCCACATCTTTTTCTCTTTTCTTCTTTCCTTTCGAGACTTTTTCCTTCTGCCCACAGTCTCAAAATAGTCATCTTCAAAAGGAAACACAGAGTCCAGTTGGGCTTTTGCTTGGGCTCTAGTAACCACATTAACTGGCTCTGTAAATGTCTGATGGTTACTCATCAAGGTAGCAAAGGTGGGAAAATAATGCCCAATGATGACAGGGACTGGTAATCTAGGTACCAGACCGACGAGCACTTTACAACAAGTATTATTTATTTTTAAGTCAATATGGGCAGTGTGATACTGGTGGATATCACCATGGACACATCGAACAGTGGTGTCCTGTTGGTTTATTGTACAATCAGGGGCTAGGTCAGCTCTTATCAGGGTTTGTCTGCTCCCAGAGTCTAGTAATCCCAAGGTCTGTTGATCACCAATACCCACTGTCTCAACATAGCCAATGTTTGCTAGAGCCAGATGTGTCGGCTCCTGTCTTTATTGGGACAGTTTCTACAATATGACCTTTCCCAAGGCAGCCATGGCAAATCAGTTCTGAATACGAGTTCTACCCCTTCTATCCCTTCTTGCATATTGTCTCTGATTCTGGGTCTGCATATTTTGAGAATAAAAGGTCTTACCGGTGTTGCAGAAGTTCCTTGGTTACCTTGCTGTCCTCTGGGTCGAAGTCCTGGCAGCTAGGTAATCCTCAGCCAATTTTATGGTCTCCTCTGCTGTTTCAGGCTTGTGCTCTTTCACCCAGACTTGAACATCAAAAGCCAAAACCTGGATAAACTGCTCAATGGTGATGAGTTCCATGATCTGGTCAACAGTTTTGATAGTTGGTTGCAACCATTTAGCACAATAATCCCTTAAACTTGCATAGGTCTCCTGGGAGTGTCATAATTAACATCTTATGTGAGCGGAACGCTGACGATATGTTTCTGTGCTGATGTTATATCTCCGCAATATTTCTTCTTTCACTTTGGCATAGGTGGCAGCATCTGTCACACTCAATTGGCTGTATACCAACTGTGCCCTCCCAGACAAGTAGGGTACCAATCTTATTACCCACTGGTCCTGGGGCCAGTTGCAAGTCTGAGCCACCCTCTTGAAGGTAGTGAGATACGCTTCGATGTCATCACTTTCAGTTAATTTGGTTAGCTTATTGTCTTTGGGCACAGTTCATTCTGCCTGTGCTTGTGACATCTCTTGGATGGCCTTCAAGGTGTCATTCCATTTCTGGTCCTGTCTTCTTCTTTCCTCCCTTGTAGTCTTGGTCCTCGTCCTCTGTCTTGGTCTTCCTCCTCTGGTTCTCCATCTCAAGCTGGCGCATACATAGCCACTTTAACAGTTCATTAGGGTCATCAGGTGTTGGAGATATCTGTCTGGCTTGTGGCTTTGGTGTTGCAGCCAGCACCTCTTCTTCATCCTCAGCTTTCTTCATTTTGGGTCGTGTCTCAGGGTTCAATCCTGGTAACAAGGTCTCTCCAGTCTTCCTTCTCACTGACCTTGTGAGATGCAGTACACTTTGATCTGACTGTTCACTCTCTTGCATCTGCTAGGGTGTTTATGCTGCAACACCCCCTGGTACGCCTCCCAAGCAGCCTCGACGCACCAGGTTGAATCCCACTTGACACCAGTGTGTTTGTGGGTTCAATAACAGACACCAGTCCTTAAATCAAGTGCATAAAATGTTGGTAGCATTTATCATTTTATTTTCCAAAAATGATAAAATTAACTGTTCAAAAAATATTTACAGTAAATAAATGGGTGTTTAAACTTTCACACCAAAATAACAACAAATAAAACAAAACAAAATAATCAGGCTAGTCTTTCTTCAGACCCTGCTGCTTCTGTATATTCAGTATTTCTTCCCACTCTGGTGTGTAGGCACTCACACCTCCTCTCCCTTGCTTGGTCAGAAGAAACTGACCAGCACACCTTGAATTAGCCTCCTGGTGGGGAGGTTAATATAGCACAAATATCATGACATCATTGACATGTGACTATCAATTATACCCAAAAACCTTATTTCTCTTCTCTGGAACTTAAGATAGGCTTCAGTTTCTCTAAATCTAAAGCTTATGGTGTCTTTTTTTTCAACATAATATTAGCAATACTCTGTAGGTACTCATTTTAACTTAGAGGAACCTTAATTGGTGGTGAAAGCATCATCAAGGACCTTTTTAGCCCCTCCCCTTTTAATGACATCATCACACCACTTCTATATTAGCAGCCATTTTCTAGGCTACCAGCTCTATAGAAGCCATCTTTTGCTACCTGCCACCATTTCAGGTAAAGTAACCAAGAAAAAGCAAACTTGTTTATAGAGGACTGTATTTAAACACATTTTTATGTTTTACATTTCTCCACCCCCATGGCAGCTCTGCCATTTCAGCAGTCAGCAAACTTTGCACTATTTCACTCCCCATACTGTACTTCACTTCTTGATAGATTTGAACAACACAATAACAAGTCAAACACCCTTTATCATGTCTTTATACACAGGAACAGTCTGCACTAATGCTGCAGTCCTTATTTTAACTTTTATTTACTCTCTTTGTTTTTTTAGGCAGCAAGTGAGATCTACAGCAAGCAGCTGCAGGGAGAGTTTTCTTTCTCTTGCAACAGCCTGCTTGCTCATCTTCCAGCCTTGCAGAGACTTGCTTTAAAATGGAGCTGTCTGGTAATCTGCTCTGGTGTTGGAAACACTCTTGATTCTTGGGGATTCAAAATCTTCCACAGAATCTACATAGCTGGAGGCTTTAAAGGGATCTGCTTTAACTTCATGTGACAGTTTTGATAGTTAGAATGACAACAGATTAAAGGTACAGCACAGATAGAACAAAATTGCCAGGTTGGCCACCCTGACAAGAAATTAAGGATAGACAGAAAAGTTTAAGAGAATAGGACAGAGTGAAAAGAATAAATGTTTTATTTTAATTTTATGTTGACATTCTCATCCTGCCACACCCCCCCCTGGTATGGGAGGAAGAGAGCCTAGGCTCAAGGTCCTACAATATGTAGGCCTGATTCCGAGGAATCAGCTGTAAATGAATGTACCGCTCAATGGGGGACTGAGGGCCACAGCTATATGCTGAAACCTTCAATTCACCGTAGGTCACTCAGCAGTCACCCCAGGGCTTCCCATAATTTTAACCTTAAGCAACCACAGTTAGTGAGGAGGGTGGTTTAGTTTCCCCTCCATTCTTGTCAATGATATAATGCTGCTTGTTTCTTTCTGCCTCATAAACCATAATTCTATACTTATATAGCAACCGTAGCTAATCATGTCCCCAATCCAGTTTTCTTAATCAATATACCTGAATTCAGCAGGTCGAGGAGAGGCATCTAGATGCACATATTAACCCTCTTCCCCTCAGACCATGCTCGACCCCCCCATTACAACCTTCGTTTTTTTATGTGTATATTTCCTATAAGTGTCCTTTAAGTGTCCATCAAAAGAAAGCAACTTATTAAAGTATACCACCGATTTCCATTCGGTGTCTAATTTTAAAGTAGACACTAACTATCTAAGGTCCTGCCATTGGTCAATGCTTGCAGGTTGGATGAGGAAGTCGTTTCCACTAAACCCCGCTATTCTTTTATTTGTAGACCTGCTTTCGTCCAAAATAAATGGTGCCGCCAACAAACGTAGTTATGAGTGCAGATGAAAAAGGGAGAACAGTACCTGTGGGGATTTCAGGTCACATTCCAGGTCATAGCTGCACCTTGTGCTCTTGCATCTGTAGGAGAGGCTTTATTTTCTCTACTCAAGATCTCCCTCAAATCCTGATTTAAGTGGGATGGCCAGGTTAATTGTAGAAGGCTGTGCTTTTTTAGGTCTGCTGGCCCTCTGCCACGCTGATTGGGAAATCTCACTTTCTAGAATGTTGTAATGCATTTCAGGGCAATGGAGGCCCAGCTGTTTCAACATGGGTGCAGCCTTTTGCAAGTTTTCGAAGAGAACAGGGCCTTTTTCAGTATGTATGCGAAGCTTAGCTGGGTAGTAAAGTTGTATTCATATTTTCTTTTCCTTTGCTTGTTTTATGATCTCCTGAACTGACTTTCTCTTTTCGTTAAGAAGATCAGAGAAATCCTGATCAAAGAACAGTCTCTGATTATCCAGTTTGATGTCCCTTAATTTCCATGCAGTATGAAGAACCATTTGGTGATCTTGGTAGTTTAACATGTGAACTATTATAGAGCGTGTTCACACAGTTTGATCCTTTGGCTTGGGTGCTAAAGATCGGTGCACCTTTTCAACCAGGAATGGGACGGCTTCAGATATTTTCAGCACATCCCCTAAAATATTCAGCACGAATGCCTTCACTGTCTCAAAAGACTTTTCCATGTCCTCTGGAACTCCATAGATTCGGAAATTGTTCCTATGAGCACGGTTTTCTTGGTCGTCCAATTTAAGTTGCAGCTCCTTCTCCCTGGTGAGTAAGTATAGAATAGCTCAGTCGTGCTGTATGGAGGAGTTGGCTAGGCCCCCAACACATTCCTTGACTGCTGTAGTCCATTTGTCTATGGCTTTCAGGTCAGCTTTAAGGTCTGCGACTGATGATACGACCCTATGGATCGCCTTAATGATGCCATCCAGTTTTGATAACATCATAACCTAATCACCTCCATTGTAATTGTCCTCCGAGTCCGCCAAGCTACTTACTGGAGAGGCTGAGTGTATATCCTTAGGAGGGCCCAGTTTTTTGTTGGAATCCATCAGGCTCTTTAACTTGGCAGCCTGTGAACTTCTGTGCCTGGATTTGCTTGTTGCCATTCCTTTTCAGGTTTAGTAGGGGAATTTTTCCGACTAATAGATGATTCATAGCTGAAAGTATTGATTTTTAATTGAGCTGCCCCAGAGCATTTTGGCTAGGTGGCCATCATTGCGGTGACGTCACTGGATGTCGCTCCACTCACTAAGTTTTACAACCCTTTGGAGGAGGTGAAAAACCCAGGAAAAACCCTGTTAATGGGAAAATTGAGAAAACTGACTCCCGACCCCTAATGCAGTTACCCATTATGGGTCAAAGGGGCACTGCCTCCCTATTTAACACACCCTGCTTTTACGAGGTGGGCGGGTGGGAGTTCGACAAATGGAGGAGAAGAAGGGAGAGCTGCTGGCCCTCAGCTCACTTGACTCTTGTTTCTCCTTCCCCCACCGAACGCCTCCGCCTTCAAGCAGCCTTGTGGGATCTCCCCTCATGGCATTGCCATGACAACCATACACCCCTTGGGGAGGTCCCTTACATTCCTTCCAGGTCCAGGAAGGGAGGGCTCCAGACAATTGACCAGCTTCTATGATGTCTTGCAGCTTCTTTATTGTCTGGTAGCCCTCCACTTTTCCCTTCCCCTGAAATAACCACACAACACAGGTCTTAGAGGAAATGGCCGCAGTCATGCATTTATTGAAATAAATCACCACTTATTAGGAGCAGTGTATGCTGCCTCGAGAATATGCCGCCTTCATGCAGGCCTACCACACTCTCGCCCCCAATTCTTGGGCCACCTTAGTGTAGGCCTGATGACTAATGTACCTCCTGAGTCAGAACTCCTCCTATTGGAGCGGGTCAGGTCATAGGACCCAGCACCCTTGCGGCCACCCCCCATCTGTGCCTGAGGAATAATCCTGAGGAGGTTGGATCACAACCTCTCCCATCTCAGTCCAGGCCTTGCAGTCCCCTGCCACATGCCGACTGGAAGTGACGAGCCCTTCGGGTGAATTCAACTTGTCTCCTCCTTCTTCCCTTTGTACCCTGGTCTCCGATCCTCCTGAGCCACCACATAACGGATGCAGTCCGACCCCCCAAGTCACTGATCCAATTAGCCTCTGAGACCATTACCAGCTAACTGCTCACTATCTATCTACTCCACTCTAACCATTATTTCCTTCCTCCAGTGCTGTGGGAAGCCTCTCACCAGCCAGAAGGTTCCCAACTCATGGCATGGAGCTCGCTGTGCCAATGCCCCAACCTTGTTGGCATACTCGCTGCACTGAGATTACCCATTGAAACCTATCAAAAGAGGAACCAAAGTACTTGAGCACTGCCATGCACTAGACTCTCCATCGAGAAGTTGCCTCATACTGGCCCTACCCTAGGGGCCCGTTCCTTAGTCCAGCTGGTGCCCCTGCTGCTGCTCAGTGGGGACCCGTCATGTATTCTCTGCTCCTGGTACCTTCCATGGCACTTATAAGAGACAACAAACAGTTAGTGCAAGTGCTGCTGCTACAGTGCCCCACTGCCTACCTATCCAGTTATGCCCTGACTGCTTGCTGGAGTTTCTTTTGCCTGTTGGGGTGACACGAAGCCCACCCCAGCCTATCCACCATTCCACTCCAGTAGCCCTGGGACTGGGAGAGCTATCCCAGTACCTTCCATTGTGCCAGCTAACACATCATGCAACACTCTATAACCCCCAGGGTAATGCACCAACATCCAGCCCCTCTGACCCTTGTACACAGCTGCAGCCTTTGTGGCTGTCCAACCCAGACTCGCCTAGAGGGCCTGTGAAATCTGCCCAAACCCTAGGACCCCCTTTTTCCTAAGCTCTGCAGCTGGTGGGAAGGGATGGAAGGAAACCCCCTTTTATGGTGTACCTAGAAGGGGTATGAACTTGGCCATTCAAGCTAGCAAAGCCAGTGATCCATTGCATGTTGGGTGTGTGCTTGCTGCCTGGCTCAACTCAGCCCATGCCATGGTGCCCCTTATCACCTGCTCCAGAGCTGGCAACATGCTCGACAAACTTGTTAGATTGAGCTAGTCACTTACCCAGTCCATGAGGATGCCATTGACCTCTAGCAGCACCCCTCGCCCCTGTGGCAGCTGCCCAGATGCTGCTCCCTAGGTTATAAGAGAGGCCTTCCAAGAAAGGAAGTCCTCCACCCTTGCAAGATATAAACCCTTCACCTTTCAGGTAAGAGATCAACCCGCTATGCATGGGCTACCAATCAACATGGCCATAGTGCTCGCAGCACTGCTGCCCACCAATATACTCCTGAAAGTTGTATTTTAGACCTGCTGGGGCCACCCCGGCCCTCCCAGGCCCATTTGTCAGTTTTCACAACCCCAAACTGTACCCTTATCCCCTTACTGTTTGGGATGCCACCCAGTTTCCAAGATGCTTCCTCATAGGAGACTCCCAAGGTGATGCTGCCAAATATGGGTCACACTTGGTCCCCCATTGGAGGCCCGGTAGCTGATGAACCCTATGAACATAAAGTAATACATGCTGCTTCTGCAGCCCCTGAAACCCATAGATGGTCCCCGAAGCCCACCCATTTGTATTTATTCATTTATTTACTATTACTAATGATCATTTATTTCTCTATCTGCCTGCCGCCTACCACAGGGAGTACCCCTAACCCACCATGACTGGGGAGGTGGCCCGGCCCCAAGCCGAACCTTGTTGCTGCTTACCTGCAGATGTGGAGGAGGGGCCTGAAGCCAAAAGGCTCCCATTGAACTCTGTGTCCAGACCATCACCTGATAGCCATAACCCACCTTAACCAGTGTGGGAACCCCAATAAGGGAAGAAGGGTACCACCTAATCTCCTATTTGTAGGCCAGCTCTGATAGTCACTTTGTATGGCTTCCCTTGAATCCTGACTGTTGCAAACCATGCCTTAGTCCCCATTGCAATTGTGTAAGGAAACCTGTGTGTTGCGTTGCTCACAGGCACTTATTGTCTTGCATAAATCAAGTTTCGTTCACAAAATCGTGCCTATATTGTGCTCAGGGCCCCAGTCGGGGGGGGGTTGGGGGAGGGGGACCTTTGACTTGCCCCAACTGCCTAAAAGCATGCCCAAGATGGGGCCCTGATCCCATTGGCTCTCCTCGCCCCTATGGTCCAATTAATTGTCCCTTAAAAAAGCTGCTGTTAACTACTCCGCTGGTTGCAGTAGCCCATCTGGTGGCTGCTTCACACCTGACAGTGTTGGGACCCCTGTAACATAAGTTGCCTTGACACCTGGAATGTTTTCCACCGGCCAGACTAGATTTGCATTTTTTTTATTTTGTTTGGGCTGTTGTGTCCTGCCGAATGCGGAATGTAACATTTTCTGTTGTAGTGCACCAGATTTTTTTTTGCTATTCTATTATAATTTGATGTACTTATTTATTTATTTATTTATTTATGTATGTATTTGAATGTACCATAGTTTAAACCTCCTTTCTGTCTATTTACCCCCAGGTCACAACTGGAAATGAGCCTAGGCTCAGTGTACCTTTCCCGGTTAACACATTTTAAATAAATAAATAAATACATTACCGGTATCTCGATAATATCTGATTAGTATTTAAGGGCCAGATATTCAAAGCTTTATGCTGAGTGCAAACTGTTTGCACAGGTTTAGCATGGGATTAGCGCAGGTTTGCTATATTCAAAAGGCCAAATAGCGCGCGCAAACTGCATTAGCGTTGGGCAAAATCATAATGTGTGCAAGGGGCAAACTGAGGGTGTGTGTACATGAATGCAGGTGCATTGCTATATTCAGTGACTAGCACCATGCAAAGTGGTTTTGAGTGACTTTAGTGCAACATTTAATGTGGTGCACATTACCACCCAGGAAAAGGTAGTCTTAACCATGGGCAATTGGCTTTGCGTGGTGTTTGCGAGGTTCTGTGTGGCTTTGCATGACCCTAACAAATAAATATGACACATAAACAAAGCCAGACATAGAGGAAACATGCTGCTCACTGATGGCATCACAATGATGCCATCATCTGCCACCAGTTCCAACCATGCCAGGCAGTAAGTGGTAACCCTGCCACCCGTGGACAGCATGGTAGTGTGGCCATACAGCACACACCTGCAGACCACTTTTCTGTGGACACCAACAGATGCCAGCACACACATGCAGCACTGTTGGCATGGAGGATGTTGGGAGGAGAGTGTATGGGTGGCAGGCTGTGCCACAGACCAGGTGTGGCCACAAAGCTGGAACACATCACGCAGTGCACATGGGTCAGTATTGGGAATACCCCAACACCAGTGTGCCTTTCTGATAATATATGCCCTCCCAGCCACATACCGCACAGGTGTACAACTGCCACAGCACACAAAGCCGGACATGTATATGTCACTGTGACCATCCCATGCCAGAGGTGCAGCATCTGTGGGTCACACAACAGCGTAACAGTAATGTCCACAGTCAGTAAACACCTGCATGTTGGGCCTGTCACTGTGTATAGTGCAGTCATCAGCACTACCCTACACATCATATGCAGTGCTGTGTCCACACACTACTGGCCCCCTTGCTACTGTAGAGTCTGCTGTGTACTGTAGCATGACCTACAGTGTGAGAGTTGCATGCAGCACCACCACCATCTGTGCCTATGCTGTGTTGTCCCCTGGTGTACAGTATTCTATGCTATGCTGTACTGTTTACATGTAGCCTACAACTATCATCATGCACTGCCAGACTGGCCTACAGGTGGAGCTGCGGTCGGACCTGGCCAGGTCCTGTACTTCCAGACTGACCTACAGATGGAGCTGTGGGACTCTGCAGTAACGCTGGGCAAACTGCATGCAAATCAGGGCATAATGAGATGCTAATCTGGATGTTTGCCCAGAAACTACCTAAGTAGGCTCATTTGCATGTCACTTTTGAATATGGCAAAGTTTAGCACTGGGCAAATGTGTTTGCAATGGGCTAACAGTTTAGCCCTGCACTAAACCCGCGCAAACGTGTTAGCACTGCGCAAACAGTTCAGGGAATATTATACAGTTTTGAACACTGTACTTTCACATGCACTGCTACCTGCAGCTGTGCTGGGTCCACACATTTGCTGGCACACACATTGGCCACATAGTTCACCTCTACCTGCCTTCTCATCGCTGTGCACTGTGTTGCTGTTGTGGTTTGCACTTCCTGGTTGCTATATTCAGAGCTGTCTTATTCCAGGGCTAAGTTTGCCCTGCTCTCCCAGCCCAGTTTGCCCGGCCTCATTCCCATGCTATATTCAGAAGCTGTTTGACCTGGACTATTCCTTTTGAATATAGCTTGCTTTGTGCTCCGGGCTAAATTTGCCCACTGGGCAGTGTTAATTTAGCCCCAGGGCAAAGTTTTGAATATATGGCCCTAAATGTCTAACAGAGATATGTATAAGTGGCACATGCTAGCAACCATAAGGTATATTCATCTGATTCTATCAAAGTCATTAGTATGCTACGTGATACTGTTTGCTGTAGACATGTGAGTGTCATCTTGCAACTTCCCAACCTAGGACTCTGTAGCAAGCTCCCCGAAAAGGGAGTGGGGGTTCTGTCTATAACCAATGTGTGCCCACTAGAAATCAAGCCCAGGAATTATGCACCAGATACCGGAAGGTAATTCTCTGACCCCTGCTCTGCTGGCGATCAAGGCAGTGCAGAGGCAGAACCCAACGCTTTATGACATAAAGTCAAGTGGAGATACAGAGTCGAAATAGTCAGGATTTAAACACAGGCCCCCCCATAAGACCTTCCTGGTGCTCTGAACCACCAAGTTATAGGTTCACATGACTCCTGTCTGTCCTTCTGGAAACCCTACCTTGACTCTTGCCCTTCTTCCCCTTTGTAAGTGAAAAGAATAGCAGTTTATTCATACTTAACACAAAGTTTCCCAGGTAAAGGAGCTAACTCCTCGCATATCCAGTTTCAAATGGCAACATCGAGTACATATGATTGTAGGGAACACACGCCGATTAAATCACTTACCTTGGGCTAGCCACAGACCTCACTCGGTATGCATTTCCAGTCACAAACATTTCATTTGTTTGATCTGCTTGTACCAAACTTATCCTAGTATAAGCTGATATTGGACTTTCTGCCTGGGGAATTCAAGTTCGCCCACTGCGGTGAGCTGGAAGGCTGAACCCTATTCCTCACGTATGCCTGGCATCGCCAAGACAGCTGCAGTTATGTACCGCAACCAACCTGGAGAGCTCACTGTCCAGAAGTCCCAACTGATAAACCCCTGATGCATCTGTTGCTGTATTCTCTTTTTTTTTTTTTTTTAAATAGCACTGTAGCTAAGGGCACCGGTTTCCCACGCCGTAGCCCAGTCAGAGTGTTTCTAACTCAGGGAACAGATAAGAGGAGTAAAGGAGTATTTTACTACCATTTTTGAACAGCCATGACACTACACAGGAGCCCGTAGGGGTGGGTTCAGGAGTTGCTCACTGGCTGTTGCAACATGCCAGTGTTAAAATTAAGGTTGCGGTATGACTCCACAGCAGTATTAGACAGTCAGTGAATGCAGACATCCAGTGAGCTTAACACTTGTTTTAGATGTGGGGGATATGAGATGAGTCAGTGGATGACACTACTACCATTTGGATGAAAATACTTCCTGGTGTACAAAGGTAGTAGTAACTTCTGAGTCTTACAACTTATCTGGACCACTGTTTCTAACTAGTCTATTTGTTGCAGTTAGGAACAATACTTGACTGCTTCTCACCAGGAGGCTTTAAAGGAGTGGGGAGGGGTGCTGACACCTGCAACCCAACAAAGTAATGAATTCCTATTTAAGCACAGCATTGTCAAGCCAGTTGTGTCACTGTCAAGTACAGCAGGTCAGCCTTGCAAGGCTCAGTGGCCCAGATGTCCAACATGTGTCCAGTAGGGGGAAGCAGGCCGGATCTTCTGAAAGGTTACAGCCTTCCCAGTTAAACATACCCATCATCACCTTATAGCTTGTCTGGGTGACTATTCAAACCATTCCCTGCATGGGTAAGCTCATCCCCTGAGATTAGCAGCCTGGCAGCATGGATGCAATCCACACCATACAGATGCATGCACGCATAACTTAAATAGGCCCAATGACAACAATTTATCCTATCTTAAGACGTAATTCCTCAGGGAATCTGGCTATCCCTACCTAAGAGTAAACAGGATCATATGACTAAAGAAGCAGTAGCCTTGCCACTGCTGCCGCTGTCCCCCTCATGGCTTGTCACCATTCTGGAGATGTTCACCAAGTTGTACATGCCAAAACTGAACCCAAATGCCTTTTTTTTGTTTGTTACTGCTGACAGGTGGTAACCTCTGTTTTTTTTGGGGGGTGTTGGTATTGTCCTCAGGTGGGGTGCAAACCCTTGCAGCATGCAGTACTTTTGAGACTAGACCACCCCAAGATAACTAACTCTCGTGCTATTGCAGCAGTAACATTGTCAGGGGTGCCCAGGAGTGCTGGGATGGGTAATGGACTCGGTCAGAGCTGGTTACCGACGGAACTCCCGTTGTCACACATTTTCAAAAAGCGGGTGAGAAGCAGGTAGCCCCCCCCCACAGGTCAACCCTGCCCTACAGTGACAAAGGCAGCTGCTGGCCTGATTAAAACTTCTCCCATTACCACCCACATGATGATGGCTCCACGAGGCCATTGCCATGTTGGGAAATCCCCCTAACTGGCCTCTCGCTGCTCCACTGGAGCCCGGGAAAAAGATGGGACCTTGCCACCCCAGGAAAGGCCTGGGCCAACCTCTCAACACACCTCATGAGAGGGACAGATCACACTGCCCTATGAAGCTATTGCTCCCAAAGGACCTCCCATCCATAGCCCATGGTGGAGCCACCATGTTCAGGCTGACCACCCAGGTTTAAACCCTTTTGGTTCTTACCCCAATCAGAAGCCGTGAAGGAGGCATGTGACATGGCACCAGCTCAGTTACATGGATCTAATGTGAAAGCAAACTGCAGATCCCCCCATATCCCTACGGTCATTGACAAAGATGCCCAAGACGTTGTCCCTCCCCACCCACCAGCCTCCCTCTGATCGACTGCACCATCATAGCCAACAGCTGGACAGTGCAGCTTTGCCTACTACCTGAATAAGTGATACTGAGCATCCCCACTGAGAATCCAGGGCACCGGAGAAGACATCAGCCTCCTCTACCACCGGGCTGAGCAATGACATTCTTGCAGCCTCCGGAGCAGCTCTGAGGTAGGAGCCCAAATTGTACCAGGGACAATGGCAGGGGAGCCATGCTGAGAGTAAAGGGAAGGAGAGAGGGGAAATGAACTCACGCTCTGGTCAGGAGGGATGAGCCCAAGGCCCACCTAGCTCTCCCGACTGCGCACCACCAGCCACACACCCAGCTCTGCCCCTAATCTGCCACGATGGGCAGCGGATTGTGAATTGAAGGGGCTGTGGACCACCTCTAGTCTTCCCAGGATATCAGGGATGCCCCTGATTATGAGCCAGCCTTATGCTTGAAAAAAGCATTTTTTTTAACTTACTAATTCAGGAGAAGCAGCAGGCCAATTTTAATGCTTCTTTCCAGGGTCAACCCCAGAACCCCTGCATCAAGGGCTTGTGAAATGTTTTATCTGCTGTGGGCCCACAGCCCTCCATAGGGCTCAGCATCAAACCTCTCATCCACTCGGCATAAAAATCATAGTGATGGCCTTCCAACCCCTAGTGAAGGCCAGACTGTGTAGCACTTCCTTATTTTAAACAATATGTCTACTGATAGTGGCATAGTTAATGAATGTTTCAATCAACTTAGATCAAAGACCTATAGCCCTAACATTTTTAAGACCATCAGTAAATCATGTGAAGCAAGAATAAATTTGAAAGAGAAATTCATAACAGATCAGAGACATGTTGAGTATGAGTACTAGGAGCAGCTGTTTAATCTATTGCAATACTGCCTTTGCTTGTAAGGCCAGAGAACATCCTGTGCAATTCCCCATCCCCAACTGCAAGGCCTAGAAAAAGGCCCTTACCTCTGTCTGATATCTTGTCACAGGAGTTGTTTCCAGTTTGACAAATGGAGGGGAAAGCAGGGAGAGCTGCTGGCCCTCAGCTCACTTGACCCTTGTTTCCTCCCCCCACCAAATGCCTCATCTTCACAGGTGGGTGTGTAGGCTCTGGATGGTGAGCCAAGGATGGGCGGGAGCTAACGTATGGATTGGAGGAGGTGCCTGCCTTGTAGGGAATTTGGAGAGATCATATTGCTTTGCTGTGCTGAATTGTGGGAGGGACTACTGGGTAATGGATGGGCACACTGGGAGGTTGTGGGAAGTTATTTGCAGTGGACAAATTGGGGTGGGAATGGGAAGGAGCAAATGCTGCTGTGTGGATGGCTGAGGGACTGAGTAACCGCAGCAGTGGTGTTGCAGGTTGCTTCCACAGCAGCAGACAGATGGAGGAACTGGCTTGTAGTGGAAAGGTATAGAAGGAACTAGGGGAATAGGAACAAGTGAAATGATTTTGGGGAGGGACTGGTCAGCTGCTGAACTTTGCTGCTGGGCAGACTTTTTGGTATGACAGTGGAAGAGAGGGACTCACTGCTACTGGGAATACATAGTATAGGAGAGGAATGAGAGAAGGGACAAGGAGTAACTTTACTGAAGGTTGTGGGTTGAGGGAGGGTGAGGGACATTGGCATCATTTGGCAGGCTTGCTACTACTAGCCCAAGATGAAAATAACCTTGCAACTTACAAAATGTGCTGTGGCTCATTCATGTGACTCAGTCAGAATCAGAAAACATGTGGCATAGATAGAATTAGACACATGATGCACTGAGGTAGCAGCAGAGTAAACATCTTCTCTTTCTGGCTAGCACACTGGAGTGGCCTTGTGGTGGCAGATGAGAAAAACACTTTGAATGTACACCCAGTCACTCTGGGGGCAGACACTAACAGTGCCTAATTTTTTTTTTTTTTAAATTTTTGGGGAAGACACTGAAGCAAGAACTGAAAGGCAGAGATTGGGATCTCATCTTAAGGGACTGATGTGCAGGCCAGGTAGTTGCATAAAGTGAAGTGTGGTGGGGAGGGTCACTGCTACTAGCTACCAGTACCTAACTGCCCAAGAAAATGTTTTTTTTTTATATTTTAATTGAATCAAAAACAAGGCATGGTCTGTGATTTGGGAAGGGAGTAAGGGAATGGTGGGACAAGTGGCAGTGGCATAAAGTGAGTGGGGTGAGAACTACTGTGAAGGTTGCTGCCTCACCCTTGGTGTTTATGTAGCATCCCATACCTCAGGTGTGCATTAAATTCTCATTATGCATTCACCCCCATGCATTATTATGTATGTATTGGGCATATCAACCTGTAATTGTTAATTCAGTTATGCTGATTGTTTGCATGCTCCTCTATGACATGATGTTTGTGTATTTACGTTTTTATGTTTTTTTTTATAATGTACAGTTAACAGGTTGCTTATGAAAATGGACATTATTGTTCACATATTTACCATTATAAAACAATAAATTAATGAAATAAATTGCAAAAGGTAAATAAGTCCCAGAACTATTTTGGGAATGGGAAGAAAATAAATCCCAGAAATATTTTGGGTGACAGGGGAGTTAAGTAAATCCCAGAAATATTTTGGCAGACAGGGAGAAAATAAATCCTGGAAATATTTTGGGTAATGGGACTCGGGGAAGAGAAAAGAACCCCTCTTCATTTAAAAATATCTATGACTCCTACATAGCACACTTGCCATTATTCCTGTTGTGCTCCCTTTAATTTATTTATTTTTATTTATTTAGTGTTTTCTGAACAGGAAAGGAGGACTAGGCAATTCTGCCTATTTTTAGCCTCATCCTGGGGGAGAGGGAGAAGATTCAGATGCAAACTGACATACAGAACCATATTAAGCTGTTGTTATTTTAGTGACTATTTTGACTGCAATATACCTAATGTGAGACTGTGTGCCACTCAGCACTCATCACTATGTGATATCTGTAAATAAATCCCAGAAATATTTTGGGTGACAAGGGAGATAAATCCCAGAAATATTTTGGGTTATGGGACTCGAGGAGAGAATACCTGTTACCCTTATGTGATGTATACTACTATACTGCCCATCTGTTCTGCTTTGCTTCATCCTTTTGACTGCACTGTACTCACATCTACCCAATGTGTGACCATGTGCCACCCAGCACTCAGTGCATGGTATCTTGCAAAAAAAATGTAAGATATCATACTAAATTTATAATAAAATATAACATAAATATAAAAAAGACAATGTCAACACTGATGCAACATTTTTTATTTAGAATTCAAATTCCTGACATAATTTCACTTTGCCCATGTCCGTTCTGTAAGTCTTGAACTTGGGATCAAATGTTATCATTACATCTTCAATTACCTTGCACTGCATCACACTGTCATAAATCCAAAACCAAATTTGTGAGCTGAGGTGAGCCACACCATTTTCTAATGCAGGAGATGTGTACACATTACAATCACTGGTGTTATTATGGCTGACAATGCAGATGAAGCATCTGACTCTGAAACAGGTGGTAGTAGTAATCCTGGTGGTAGCAAAAATAACTGAAATGTTTCAGTTGATAAAAATACAAACACCAAAAGATCAACAACGAACCTTGGTAAAAGGGGACCTTTAAAAAAAAACTTGTGTAGCTGCTGGTGTCACACAGACAGGCACAATAAGGTATGCTGTACATGTTAAAATCCCTGTGACTAGCAGTAAGAGTCATGCAACTGACAATGGCTCTGACTCAGTCTGACTCTGACACTTAAGTGACTGGTGACGTATCACCAGGCCTCCAAACAAGTTAAATGAGTGAGCCTGCTGACAAAGAATCAGGTTGTGCAGTTGCAAATAAATTCAGAAATGGTGGCAATCAGAAGGACAAATCCAGTGAATCCACCACTTCTAAATCAGATCAAACTGAAAAACCCTCAAGTGCCCACTGTACTAGCACTGTTGATTAAAAAAAGGTATGAAGGGCCTGGGTTCTGCTCATACAGATGAAAAAGTGAATAGCACATGAAAAAGGTGAAGTCTTATGGGCAACTACAGAACGGCAAAGTTAGAAATGTGAAATCATTAAAGGTGACCTATAACTTACAGTGACAGGTCTGAAATGGCTACTTCAAGGTGCTAACCTACCCCAGTGTCAAGGTGCACCTTGGAGACAGAATCCTAGACAAAGCGGGGGTCCGAAGGGCGCAGCCCCCTGTGGGGGTGTGGGGGGAAAAAGTCCCCCATTCACAGAAGAGAAGAACAGAGGCTGAGTGAGGTGCGATTGGCGCAGCTGGTTTCAGGTGCTGCATGTGCTCCAGAACGCCACCGGTATCATGATTTAAATGAATGAATGACTCATGACAGAGGTGCAGGAGTATGCCATAATGGATAGGTACAAATACCTAAGAGGATTTGCATATAATGTGCAACTGCAGGTGTAATTTAGTACCCTGTTCTTGAATGCATCGTTTAATGCTGTTGATACACCTTAAAAATTCCTGTCGCCATATATTATTTGCACCGTTAATACACTAGCTATTGTGGTTTCGCCATTTTGACTTTAAACTTTGTTTTTTTTGTCCTTATCACATGGAGCCAAAAAAGTCCATACAGTTTTCAGTTGTCTTCCAAGCACTTGAACAAAGTCTGCCACTTCTGCAGTGTGGAACAATTTTTGTGTCAGTAAAATTAATCCATGCACAGCAATTTGTACCCTAAGTAAACAAAGTGCAAGCTATGGTAAAGTTGCTTCCTGTCTCAGTACTACAGCTCTTAAATGTCATCTGAAAACAGATTCAGTATTGCTTGATCAGCCAAAAAATCATGTCCTCCACCTCCCAGATCCTCGATGAGAAGGAACAGGATGGAGATATGGGTAATGCATTTTGTGAACTTGATGTGGGCAGAACCACTGCCAGCCCTAGGACCACCATTAACACCACAATTAGCACCAGTTGCACATCCAGTGATGGCATTGAATGTATAAGTCCACCATCCCAATGTCCATCTGGTAAACAAAGCACAGTGTCTAATAAACCAGGAGTGACATGTTGTAAGCAGCTAACATTGTGTCCGGCATCTAAAAGAAAGAATACTTTTAATAAAAGTCATCCAGGGAGTCTTCATTTTAATCACAAAAATTGGGGAAATGATAGCTGGACCCCTTCAGACATTTTCTTTAGTAGATCATGAGGATTTTAAGAAACTTGTGAAAGTTGCAGAGCTTCATTACAATGTTCATCATCACAGGTACTTTGCCTATGTTGCAATACTAAATGTTTATCATGCATTAAAAGCAACAATGATACTTGCACTTAAAAATGCAGAAAGTGGTGTTATTCATGTCACAACAGATATGTGGACCAGCAGTGAGAATATGGATTTTACTGTATGTCTCTTACCACTCATTGGGTCACTTTTTCTTATGCTGCTTCAAAGCAAACACACACCAAAATATGGTGCTGCTGCATACAAAGATGTTTGGGCAAAGTTATACAGCTTCAAATATCTTGCAAGAACTAAATGAGCTCCTTAATGATTGGATTTATTACCATGGTCTAAAATGTGGCTTTATATTACATGACAATGGATCCAACATAATGAAAGCAGTACAGGATGGAGGGTTTATGAAAGCTTCTTGCTTTGCACATTGCTTGCATTTAATTGTTAGTGGGTTCCTGAACATTGAAACAAGTTGATGGTATGAAAGCCGTTTGCAAAAAAATTGTGACTCATTTTTCTTGTTCAACCAAGGCTGTACAGATATTATCCAAACTGGAAAAGAATCCTAATCTGTCCCACCAAAAGCTGATTCAAAATGTTTCCACTTGATGGAATTCAAAACGCTATATCTCTTCCTGGAACAAAGGCAAGTTGTGGATGAATATTGCTCAAATTACATTATTGGTGATGGCATTATGCTTTATGTGCTGCAGTGGAAGTAAACAGAGACAGTGCAGTACATCCTAGCTCCTTTTGAGACAACTACAAGGGACACGTCTACAGAATATCTGACTGTGAGTCAGGTTATCCCACTTATAATGCTGATTGCAAATCATTTGAGTAGTCTCACTCCACAGATAGAAAGCGACAGATCTGAAGAAGAGACAAGATGTTGGCAGTAACATAGAAATCTTGGAAAGAGAATGACTAACTGCTTTCAAAAAGATGACAAATTAGTTGCAACAACCAAATCAAAACACTGCATTTTTGCAACTCTCTTATATCCCAGGTTCAAGGCTATATACCTTCCAAAAAGATATAATGTAGAAATAGTACAAATGAATGTTGTTAGATGTGTTGCAGCAGTCACAGGACTCAAACATAGACACATGCAGTAACTTCTTATCTCCACAACATACAAGTCCAGTTAGACAAACAGATGCAGGACAGCAAATGCCACCAAATGTGAGCAGTAGTTCTTACACAACTCCCAGTTCTACTCCTAGTAGCAAGCTAAATCTGTGGCAAAACCTTTCACAAATCACTGCAATATCAAGTCATATTGATTCTTCTTCTAAGCACTCTCTATCTATCATGGTAAACGATTCCTGCAAGAACCACTTACTCCTATTGATGCATGTCCTTTTAAATACTGGAGATCAAAAAAGTGTTAAATATGCATAATTGATCTCCCTTACAATATGAAGCTAACTAATATTCAGCTATATGCTGATGATACGGTGCTAGTGGCGGATGGACAAAATGTTAGTGATATGACACAACATTTACAAACTGATTTTGATACTTTACAAAAATGGTCTGTAAATTCAAAATTATTGATGAGCACCAAAAAAAACTCAAGTAATACTTTTCACTAAATATACACTGAAAAAACTACAAACTACAGAAAGGCTTGATATAAAAACACTTAATGGGTCAGTTCTGGCACCACTAACTACATGCACGTACTTAGGGGTCATCATTGATCATAAGTTTTTGTTTGATCAACATATAAATGACTTAGCCAAAAGAGCTAATAAGAGGATTGGAGCCCTAAGAAGAGTCTCAAACTGTCTCACAAGGAATACAAGACTCTCAGTAGTAAATCAACTGATCATTCTGATCATTGACTATGGGAGCCACATTTATCGGTATTCAAGTTTAACAAACTTAAACAAGATGGATACTTGTTATAATAAATGGGCAAGATTTGTATTAAAATGTAAATTTACAACTCACCATTGTCTAATGTATGAAAAACTTAATTGGAAGACTTTGGAATTGGAAAGGCAAGAAATACGGGCCATATTAATGTATATGATACTTAAAAATAAAAGACCTGGGGCCAGATATTCAAAACTTTGCACTGGGCACAAACCATTTGCGCAGGATTAGCGCACGGTTTGCACGGGTCCACTATATTCAAAAGGTCAAATAGCCCCGGCAAACTGCATTAGCACTGGGTAAAAGTATAATGTATGCAAGGGGCAAACTGATGGGGGTGTACATGAATACAGGTGCAATGTGATATTCAGTGAATAGTGCCGAGCAAAATATTTTTGTGGGACTTAAAGCAACACTTTGCATGGTGCAAATTACCACCAGGAAAGAGTAGTCTTAACTCTGGGCAAAACAGCTTTGCATGACTTTGTGGCTTTGCACAAGTTTTGCATGGCTTTGTGCAACCCTAACTAGTAAGTATTAAATATAGAAATAAACCTGACAGAGAAGAAACTCACTGCTCATGGCTGGCATCCCTATGATGTCATCATCTGCCACTGGTCCCAGCCATGTCAGGCAGTAAGTGGTGACCTGGCTCCCAGCATACACCATGGCAGGGTGGTCATACAGCACACACCTGCAGACCACCCTTTAGTGGACACCAACAGAAGGCAGCACACACTTGCAGCACTGTGTGCATGGAGGGTGTTGAGGGGAGGGTGTACAGGTGACCAGGCTGCACCACAGACTGGGTGCAACCACAAGGCTGGGACAAGCCATGCAGTGCAAATGGTCCAGTGTTGGGAATACCCCAACACCAGTGTGCCTATCTGATGGTATGTGTCCCCCAGCCACATACTGCACATCTGTGCAGACACCACAGCACACACGGCCAGCCATGTATATGTCACTGTGAGTATCCCATACCAGTGGTGCAGCATCTGTGGGTCGCACAACAGCATAACAGCAATGTCCACTGTCAGTACACACCTGCAAGTTGGGCCTGTCACTGTGTACAGTGCAGTGGTAATTGATGCCCTACACATCATAGGCATTGCTGTGTCCCTTACACTACTGACTCCTTTGCTACTATAGTGTCTGCTGTGCACTGTAGAAAGAACTACAGTTTGACAATTGCATGCAGCACCACCACCTGTGCCTGTGCTTTGCAGATTGCCTAATTAGGCTCATTTGCATGTGAGTTTTGAATATAGCAAAATGTTGCCCCGGGCAAATGTGATAGCGCTGGGCAAACAGCTTAGCTCTGTGCAAAACCTGTGCAAATGTGTTTGCACCACAGAAACGTTTCAGAAACATTATACATTTCTGCACAATTTAATTTCACATGCACTGGTGCTTTCAGCTTTAATGAAGCCACTCCTTTGCTAGCACACACATTAGCCACATAGTTCACCTCTACCTTCCTTCACATCGCTGTGCACAGGGATGCTGTTGTGGTTTGCACTTCCTGGTTGCTATATTTAGAGCTGTCTTATTTCTCAGGCTATTTCTGCACTGCACTCCCAGTCCAGTTTTCCCAGCTTCCTTTGCTTGCTATATTCAGTAGGTTTAGCACTAGGGCTATCCCTTTTGAATATAGTGGGCTATTGGTTCCTGGCTATTTTAGCATGTCAGGCAGTGCTAATTTATCCCTGGGGCAAAGTTTTGAATATCTGGGCCTTATTGGCCTTTTTGACAAAATGTCAAAATCTACCCATACATATCAGTTAAGAAGAAAGGGAGCCAGGGAGTTGTTTGTGCCAAAGGCTCAAAACAAGTATGGGAAAATAACATTTCCTTTTAAAGCTGCATTTACTTGGAATAAGATTCCCCCAGGTATGAGAAGGTTTGAAATGCCCATAAATGTATTTAAGGATGCTATTAACCAGAAACGTCAGTTTAGATGTACTTGTAACAGATGAATGGTTAAATATTACAGTGTGCATGAAACCATAACTCCAACATTAATGTTGTCTAATTGTAAACAGTGTTATATGTTGAGTGTTCATGCTTATTTATTAATTTATGAGCTTTTGTTTACTGAGTAAGTGCATTAGGCATGAAAGCTTGCCTGTTTTCAGGCACGTCCCAGGAGAGTACAAGGTACAAAGATTACAAACAGGTGCAAGAAACATACAATTCATACAGCTACATCAGGTATCCCCAAGGGAGAAATAGTATAAAGCCAGTAACAATCCAAGCAGGGATGTATGACAAAAAGACAAAACTACTCACATTTGTACAGGAGTGCTTCGACACGACAGGCAAGAAACATGATGAACACAGCAAAATAAATTAAGGGCAATTACATGCCCAAGTGTATAAAGGTGAGAGAACAGTGCATTTTTGAAGGAGGAGTGAGATAAGGAGCCTTTTAGGTGGGGAGGTAGGGAATTCCAAAATTTGGTAGCAAAGTGTGAGAAGGCCTGCTCACTCATCCTAGTAGTGCAGAGCGGGACTGATAGTTGGGGAGAGGCGGAGGACCTGAGAGAGCGGGAGTGAGTTACAGGGCTAGGTAATGCCCCCAAAGAGTCAGGGTAGGGATTTCTGGTTAAGGAGTCAATGAAACAACCCAAGTAATAAAAGTGAAGATACTTAGGGGGTAGCCAGTGCAGAGTGGAGTACAGCAGACAGTGGTGCGTAAGGCATGGGGCTGATAGTGCAAACCTGCAGATACTGTTATATGTATTGTCCCACTTTCAGACAGCACAAGCGTTGGCCTGAGAAAGAACATGGGCGGCATAAGTGAGACCAGGGAGTAGGACACCCCTGGTGATGGAGACCCTGGCAGCAGGGCTGAGGGAGTGACTCACTCTATAAGCAGCACCAATCCTAGAGTTAACAGATTTGCATATCTCATTAATGTGGGACGAGAAGTCTAGAGAGGGCTCCAGCATAACCCCAAGTTATTTGAAGGAGTTTGTTGTTGAGATGGTGGTCCCATTAAGGCATAAGACCTGATAGTTGGGGAATTCTTCACAGACTTTTCTAGAGGCACATAATAACATAGCTTGGATCTTGGTAATGTTTAGGATTTGGTGGTTAGCAGTGAGCCAAGATTGGATCTGTTGAAAAGCAGATGATAGGAGATTGTTGAGAGTGTCCATGGACCTAGAGGCAGCATACAGAACCAGATCATCTGCATACATAATGGTGTGGCAGGGGGTGAGAGGATGGGTAAATAATTTAAAAACAAGGAAAAGAGAAGGGGCCCAAGTATAGAGTCTTGAGGGACTCCACAATAAATAGGTGCAGGGGATGAGAGAACTTTGGCAAAGGAAACAGTTTGAGAGCATCCGTCAAGATAGTTTGTGATCCATACCGGGTCATAATGTAACACGCTTAATAGCGTACGCCATTTTGGCGAACCCGGACTCATGTGCTCCCCAAGTTGGACCCCCCCCAGAGTTGAGACTCTTTAGTGGGGGTCCAGGGGCACAGCCTCCTGTAATGGGTGTGTGGGGAGAGCCCCATAAGTACATAAAGACATATGCCTCATGGCATAAATCATGCACAGCGATGATTGTGCCATGCGGCATTATCTTTAGACATAATAACCCCGTGCCTTCTGATCCAGGATAGAGTGGAATCAGAGGCTCCTATCTTGAAAAGTTTATCAAGTAGCAGGGGGTGGTTAAGCAAATCAAATGCCTTGGTGAGGTCAATAAATACTGCACCAGTCAGAAGGCCTTTGTCCATGTTGGTCGTAACATCACTCGTGAAAAGAGTAAGCACAGTGGTGGTACTATGGCCCACCCTAAAACCATGCTGTATTGGAGTTTAAGGATTGGAATCGAGTAGGTGCATTGATATCTGGTGATGGACTAATTTTTTGAGCAGCTTGCTTAGAGTTGGCAGTAACGTTATAGGTTGATAGTTGGTTAAGTTACTTGGGTCACCCTTTTTGAACACAGGAATGGTCCTAACAGTTTTCCAGGCCATAGGAACTGTGGAGGAGCAGATGGAAAGGTTAGAAAGTATGGTTGCCGGAGGAGTAAGAATAGAGGCAGCAGTTCGTAGTAACCTGGGTTCAAGACCATCTGGCCAAGCAGAGCCATGGGGCAGGATGGCAGGCAGTAATTTTAGGACCTCTAGACACAAGACAGGCTAGCACAAGAGAGGGAGAGGCTTCAGTGAGGGCCGAAAGTGGGGCATGGGAGCCAAGGATAGTAGGTCGAGAAGTATTGGGAAGTTTGGTGAATAGTGAGTTAAAGATGCTGGCAATAGTGGAGGGATTGTTACAGTTGACTTTGTTGATGTTCAGTTCACTAGGGGTTTGATGCCTATTATACCCTGAGATTTCATTCATTTGAGCCCAGTATCTTTTTGGATTAGTTGAGGATGAATGAGGATGATCATGGTAGTAGTTGCTCTTGGCTTTATGGATTTCCCTTTTATATGAGTTCTGCAGGGCATGATAAGCTTTGAAGTCAGCTGGGAAAGAAGAGGCTTTCCATATAGCCCATAATCTATCCCGTTGCTTAAGTAATTGCAAGAGAAGACACTTAAGCCATTTGGTGGCTCTCCCCTTAACCCTATGCATGGAGAGAGGAATATGCATCTTCTGCAAGTAGAGTAAGGTTTCATTAAAATTAATCAGTAGCGCAGTTTATGTCATTGGTAATAAAGAGGGGAGACCAGTCAACAAGTCATAGGTCATGTAGGAAAGCAGCTGAGTTGCAGTTGGAGAAGTTGGAGAAGGACAGCACTTTAGGGGGGGAAGGAGGGCGGAGAGCCATTTCAGACACAGTAGACTGGACAGTGATCACTGACAGAGTGTGCTAGAACATCGGTTGTAGAGAATCTATTCTTCCTGTTCGTGAGTATCCAGTCAATAAGAGTGCGACAGGAATGGTTAGGATATATTCTAGTGGGAGACTGGATAAGTTGGGGAAGGTTAGCCTTGCTAATAGTGGAAGCAGGATGAATTGGCCCTGAGCTAGTCTAGATTAAAATCCTCTAGGCAGATCAATTCATTTTTCCTGGACAGATCAGGTAAAAGACCAATGAGTTCTTCAAGTCCTACTTTATTGTTTTTGGGGGGTATGTACATACAAAAAATGTGCACCTTCTTGGCATTACCCATAAGTAGGAGTGAGTGTAAGATTTCACAGTTGTTCAGGAGGGATAAGAGTAATAAGAGTAATGTTAAAGTGTGATTTATAGTAAAGAACCAGGCCACCCCCCCCCCCCTTGGAATCAGGATGGTCAGCACATTGCAGACTATAGCCTGGTAGTGAACAGGCATTATCTGGAACAAAGGCCTTTAACCTGGTTTCAGATATTGCAAGGATGTCAGGTTTATTGACACAGGCCCAAGCTTCCAGCTCTATTTATTGTGTAATACAGTTTTAGAAGACCACAGGTACACCTTGTAAACAGGACATATAGTGACCTAATGGTGTATGTAAAGATTTTTACTTTGTAGAAATGTTACTGCTGTATAAATAAACATTTTACTTCTACTACTATATTGGTAGTCCTTTAATAAGTGTCTCTTCCAAATGCATGTTCAGTACAGCTGGCAACATTGTGACAGACATCAGAAATAGGTTGCTGCCAGAAAATGTAGATGTTAACATTCACTAAAGTTAATAAGGCAAGATTTTCATATTCCTACAAAAGTATACCGACTGTTGGTCCTGATCAAGTGATTGATGTTGTGGATGAGGACAATTCAGATGGTGGTTGGTAAATGATGCGTGAATCACGAAAAACAATTTTAAAATTGTGAATTGTCGTATTTCCTCATTGTTGTTGACATGGAAAAAAAAATCTTATCTTAGTATTGCCCTACTGATTTTGCTGCTGAATCTTATACTGACTGTTCCATATACTGTAATTAAACCCAGGTCACCCTGAAAAGGGACATCTAGTCTCAGTGGGCTCACCCAGTTAACAAAATCCAAATAAATAAATGAAGGACAGAATTTTAGGATTGTGGGGTCTCATTGTGTAGTTCTACTACTATGGACTATTGTGCAGTGGCACTGCGCCAGAGCAAGTAGCAAGTGAGGAGCAGGGGGATGCGCCAGCACAAGTGCGGGTGAGCTAGGTGCAGCAACTGTGATATTCAATGCTGGGCATGCAAATGAGGCCATTATACATGCAAGGCGCAAATGGGGCCACTTACATGGCATTATGGTCCCATTTGCATGCAGGTGTGCTGATCCCCGGCGACTTGCACCTGGCGCCCTGCCAGGCTGCAGCTGTCGGGACCGAAGCCCCTGCCCCTCGGCGGACAACGCACCCCAATGCCCGATCGTGGGCTGTGGTTAAATATAAAGTCCCTGGTGGTGCAGTGGACCCTTCCCCATCACCCGATCATGGGCGTATAATACAGAAACCTTGGTGGTCCAGTGGACCTGCTCCCCTGCCCGATCATGGGCAAATAAAGAAAAGTAATGCCTGGTGGTCCAGTGGATCTGCTCCCCTGCCCAATCATGGGCAAATAAAGAAATGTAATCCCTGGTGGTCCAGTAGACTGGATCCCCAGCCCGATGGCGGGCAAATTAATAATTTAATTTCACTGGTGGTCCAGTGGACCCGATCCCCAGCCTGATCACGGGCTTCAGTTGTAAATAAATGCCAAGGTGGGCCATCGGTACCCCCTCCCAACCCACCTACTCAGACCCACCACCCCGCCCCCCCGGTCAGTGGCTGGCGGAAGCTCCCCACCCGCAAGTCACCCGGCCACCCACTGACTGACAGCGTACAGTATGGCTGTATGCCCATTGGTCCACTGCGTGGGCCAATGAGCATGCAGACTGTACTGTACTACACAGTCCCAAAATGTGAATGAACTTCAGTCTGGGCATACAGCTGTACTGTACGCTGTCAGTCATTGAGCGGCCAGGCAGCTTGCAGGTGGGGAGCTGCCACCCGCCGCTGGCCAGGGGGAGCAGGTTGATGGGTCTGAGTGGGTGGGTGGGGAGGAGGGTACCGATGGCCCACCTGGACATTTATTTACAACTGAAGCCCATGATCTGGCTGGGGATTGGGTCCACTGGACCACCAGGGAAATTAAATTATTCATTTTCCCATGATCGGGCTCAGGATTGGGTCCACTGGACCACCAGGGATATAGATTCATTACACCCATGTTCGGGTGGGGTGGGCACGATGCCCGGCCTGTGTCTGGGGTGGTCAGATGGCCACCCACAGCTGGTGGCTGCCGTGTTGCACCCTGCAATATGGCAGCTCACCAGAGGGTGGCCAGCACTTGCTCCTGCTTTTCTGGGGTGGATGTTTGTACCTTTTGTGGCAGCAGGGGTGTGTTGCTGCCATGCGCTGCACATCCGGATGAATATCGATGTGCTGCATATGCATGGGCATGCCCCTTGCACTTGCGCTGCATACATTACTGGTGCACCCCAGCGCATTGGGAATTGTGCAGTGCAACATCCCCTTTTGAATATTGTGCCGGGGTGTATCAGTGGGTTGCGCATGGTGCAACACTGTTGCGCTATGCGCAACCCCTTTGACTATACCACCCTATCTATTTAAGCATAGCATAACTGAGAAAGGCACACAGAGCCAAAGCTCATTTCTAGGTACAATCTGGGAGAGGGGAAACAACGGGGTTCTAAACCAAAAAGAAAAAAAGCTACACTTAGCTATTCATTTATATATTTACCTATTTATTTATTTGAGGGTAGGGAGGTGGTGGAGAACAGTGCAGTCTAACAAGGTGCAATAAATACAAAACAATAACAACTGCCCATGTGTCAGACCCATAGAAAACATGAAACATAGAGGGAAATATTAAGAGAGAAAGAAGGGGTGGGGATTCGTCTGAAGGTGGCCTGCCTTCTAGACTGGAAAATAAAAAGGAATAGATCTGCAGAGAGAATTGAACTGATGTAACCAGACAAAGAATAAAGGGTCCTATTTCAGTGGCAGAGATGTTCCCTCACACATACCCCTCCTTTTTGAAGGGGAACGATAGTAAACATGTTACCCTTTCTAATCCCTGGAAGGGGTTGAAACTTCCACTCACCCACTCTCAGAAGTTCCATCCCAGGGTTCCATTCTTTTGGTTATCAGTTGAATGACCATTCATGTGCTTTAATTCCACACAAGTACGTCACACCCTGGGACGTAAAATCAATCACTCAGTCTTCATTGCATAAATATCATCTGTGACACATGTGACTTCACTTAATACCTTCATTTCACTTCATACCTAACCTAGTGTATGAATCAGTGATTATAATTACTTTCTAGGTTCTTCACCTCCCAAAGCTTTGGGAGGGAGGTCTGGAGCTTTGTCCCACTCTCTCCATGAAGCTCCATCCCAGGGTCCCATTCTAGTTAATACAACCACATGTAGCCTGTCACAACTGTGTTACACATATTTATATCATTCATACGTATACCCTGGGATTTAAAAATCACATCAGGTACTAATTTAGTACTGAAGCAATAAAAACGGTAAACCTTATAGGTCATTCAACTTTTCATGTTTCAGTTTTTATGTCTTCAACCTCTGCTCCATAGCATGACAAAAAATCTGCGTTTGTATGTGCATTACCTTTACTATAGGTTACAGTAAAATGATACAGTTGTAAAGCCAGATACCAACGCATAATGTGTGAATTCTTCTCTCATATTTGCTGCAGCCAACATAGGGGGTTATGATCAGTCACTACCTGGAACTCAGTTCCCCAGAGATAATATTTAGGGGATTCAGTCACCCATCTGAGTGCTAAACATTCCTTTTCGACAGTAGCGTATCTCCTCTCCCTCTCATGCAATTTTCTGCTGATAAAGATTATGGGGTGCTTCTCTCCCTCAATGTGTTCGGTGAGAACTGCTCCAATACCTGCCCCTGAAGCATCTGTATGCACTTCGAAGGGTCTAGTAAAGTCTGGACTTTGTAATACAGGAGATGAACATAGACTGGCTTTAATGGCCCTGAAGGCAGCATCGCACTCCTGGGACCATTGTACCTTAATAGCACATCTCTTCTTCGTTAGAGCTGTTAAAGTGCATGCCATGGCTGAAAAGTTTGGGATAAACCGTCTTTAATACCCTACTAACCCTAGGAAGGATCTCACCTGTTTTTTGATTATGGGGATGGGGCTATTAGCCACAGCGGTCACCTTGCTAATCTCTGGTTTCACTAGTCCATTACCTATTGTAAACCCCAGATACTTAGTTTCTGTATTGGCGAGGGTGCACTTAGTCGGGTTTATGGTGACCCTGCCTCCCAAATGGTGGTTATCACCTTATCAAAGTGTTGTATATGTGATTCCCAATTAAGGCTAAACACCACCATGTTCTCTAGGTAAGCGGCACAAAAGTCGGTATGGGGTCTGAGCATTTAGTCTATGAAGTGCTAACAGGTTGCAGGTGCTCCATGTAGACCAAATGGCAAAGTCACAAAATGGAACACGCCTAGCAGGGTACTAAAGTCTGTCTTTTCTCTGGACGCTGGTGTTAAAGGGATCTGCCAGTAACCCTTGGTGAGGTCCAATGTGGAGATGAATTTAGCACTACCCAAATGGTTGATAATATCATCGATACGGGGCATGGGGTACCCATCAAAAAAGGAGACTGCATTAACTCTCTGAAAGTCAAAACAAAGTCATATGCCCTCTTCCTTTTTATTGACCACAACTATTGGTGATAACCAAGCACTTTTTAAGGGTACTATAATGCCAAGTTGATCTAGTTTCTTAGCTTCCTGTATGACGTCCTCTATTACTTGCATGGGTAGTCTGTATGGCTTCTGGGGGATAGTCCTATGTTGAATCACCCGGATTTCATGCTCAATCCCTGATGCCCTCCCTGGTATGCTGGTAAAGGTGGCAGTATGTTTTCTTAATAATTTGTGTAATTGCTCAGCTTGGGGGGGGTGTAAGGTCAGGGTTGTTATTAACCTCCTGAATGTTTCCTGATTTCTCCAATCTCTGATAGACCACATCTAATTCTGACTCTTGATTTTCAGGGTAGATGTAGTACACAGGTGTGTCTGGATGTTTTCTCTCATGCCATTTCTTTAAGAGATTAGCATGATAAAATTGAAGGGGAACTCTCTTGTTTGGCATTTCTAATTCATAATTCACTGGGCCTACCTCTTGGCAGATAGTGTAGGGGCACTACCACTTCATGAGTAGCTTATTTTCTGTTGCAGGAAGTAGTAGTAGAACCCAGTCTCCTGCCTGGAAATGTTTGTTCCCTACACCCTTGTCATATGGAGATTCCTCCTGACTCTGTTTCTCCTATAGTGCCTGATGAGCCAAACCTACATATTTAATCAACCTTTTTCTTAGTTTAGTCATATATTCCAATACATCACACAGCCCAATATTCTTGTTCTCCTCCCAGTGTTCTTTCACCACATCTAGGGGTCCTCTAGGATTATGACCATAGAGTAATGAAAAGGGGGAACATCCAGTGAATGCTTGGGGTATTTCCCCTATAGGAAAAAAGTACAGTAGATAGGGCAGGAATTTATCACAGTTTTTACCTTCTTTGTTGACATATTTTTCAAGCATTTTCTTCAATGTTTGATTAAATCTCTCCACCACACCGTTGGTCTGGGGGTGGTTTGGAGAGGTTCTAGCTGCATGGGTACCTAACAGGTGATACAACTCATTTAACAGCACAAAGGTGAAATTACTGGCCCTGTCCATAAGGATCACTTGAGGTATTCCCATGCAGCTGAACACTTTAGCCAACTCTTCTGCAATCCTGGGGGCTATAACCATCCTCATGGGAATGGCCTCTGGATAGCGGGTTGCATAATCGCAAATAATCAGGATGAAGCAATTCCCTTTTGAGCTGATCTCCAAAGGGCCAACCAAATCCATAGCAATGTGATCGAAGGGTTGGGTAACAATGGGTATATTTTGTAGGGGCACCATGTCTTTTCTCCCTATTCGGGCAACCTTCTGACATTCTGGACAGCTACAGACATAATTAGCAACTTGTTCATGGATCCCTGGCCAATAGAATCAATTTAGGAGTCTACTTAGGGTGTTGTCTCACCCAGTATGTCCTGCCAAGGGAATACCATGAGCCAACCTGATTACATCCTCCCTATATTTTTCCGAACTAGTAACTGGGCTACCATTGCCCCATTTCTAGGGTTTATACATTCTGTATACAATAGCCCATTCTTGTTCACTTATTTAGGGGCCCCAGCCTCTTGTTCTTGTCCCACCTCTACAAATAAAGGGGTTAGTGTTTTATCAACATTCTGTTCATGTTGTAATGTCCCTTCTTCACATTTTAATAGCATCATGTTTTTCTGCTTATCCTGTTTTTCTTGCCAAGATCTTTTCTCTTTCCTTTTTAAAGCTTTCCCTTTTCGGCTTTTACTTGGACACCCAAAAAGTTCCTTGTCAAAGGGAAAACACTGGGTAATTGTGCCCATTGCTTCGCTTGAGCTCTAGTAGTTATCACTATCAGGGGTGATTGTCCTGTATGACAGTCTAAGAGCAATGAAAAATCAGGATAATCATGTCCTATGATTATTGGTCCTGGCAGTTGTGGTACCAGTCCTATCTCCAGTTCATGTGTGTTGCCTTTCACAGTAATTTCAAGGGGCATAGTTGGATAGCAATGTGCATCCCCATGAATACAGGTTACTGCTGTTCCCTTTCCTGTTTTATTCTGTACCTCCACAAGGTCTGATCAGATTAGTGTCTGTCAGCTACCTAAGTCAATAAGGCCTGTAAACATCTATGACCCCATTTCCACAGCTGCAAGATATGGTGCCCAATTTGCTAAGGCCAAATGTCCATATTTCCTCTTTACATTCGGACAGTTTCTTATTAAATGTCCTTTCTTCTGGCACCCATGGCAAATAATATCTGAAAGGTGCAGCCTCCCTTTTCTCTCTTGTCTCCATTCAGTTCTATTAGCTGTATTAGTAGTAATAGATGGTCTTACCGGATTGGTGGAAATGGAGGTCGATCCCCCTTGAAAGTTCTTCGCCTTAGAGGGTCTAGCCACCAGAAAGTCCTCTGCCAAGGTGATGTTTTTTTCTGCACCCTCTGGCTTGTGTTCTTGAACTCATAACTGGATGTCCTGGGGAAGTATTTTGAAGAACTGCTCAATGATGGTCGCCTCCATGAGCTGGTGGTTTGTTTCAGACTCCAGCTGTAACCATTTATAACTTAAATCCTTCAGGCTGGCAAACGTTTCTCTTGGGATATCTGTGGTCTGCATTTTAAGATATTGGAATCACTGATGATATGTTTCAGTACTGATATCATACCTTCTTAGGATTTCTTGTTTAACTTGCTCATAGTCCTGTGCCACTTGGATATCTAAGTAGCTGTATACCACTTGGGCTCTACTAGTCAGTTGAGGGGCTAGATGGACTACCCATTGGCCCGAGGCCACCTGCACATTTGAGCCACCTGCTCCAATGTTGTCAAGTATGCCTTTATGTCATCACTGACCTGTAATCAGGTGAGCTTAATGTCTCTAGGGCAACTGCTGTGATCCGTTGTTCCAGCGTGAATGGCTTGCAGTACCTTCATTGTATCAGCACATTTTGCATCCTGATGCCATTGTTCCACTTCTCTCTCTCTCTGTCCAGTTGTACTTGGTAAACACAAAGCCATTTTAACAATTCCACAACATCTTCTTGTGGTGCATGTTCTAGATCTGGGCAAGAGGTATTCACTTCTTCCTCACCCTCCTCAGACTCTTGGATCATATCAATGGGGTCTTCTTCCAGGACTCTGTCACTGAGGTCATCATCCTCTGGAGGCTGTGTCTTCAGCTTCGGCTGTGCACCCATATGAAGGCATGGTAGCAACTGTATTCCAGTCTGGGCAGCAGTTTTCCTCATCAGGGTACCAGTTACTTGGATCCCCTCATCCATGTGTCCACCTGGGATACCGGATGGTATCTGATGCAGTATCTCCTGTCCCTGTCGAGACACTAGCAGCAGTAAATTCCATCACTGCCACCACTTGTGAAGGTGTGGGAAATACAGATGGACACAACACAAGTTAGTGAGGTGCAACCCACTGTTGTCTCAGCTGGATGTTTATTTTTCACATAAACAGCATATAACTTCAGCACCAAAACATTCAAAATAAAACAATCAAAACAAAATAAACGCTGCTGGAAATACTATCTTTTCCACACTCTGATTCTGTGTAGCAGCAGACTCTCCTAGTCCTATGCTTACACCTTGTCAGAAGCTACTGACCCTATCTGCTTGATTGAGTTTCAGGTAGACCCTTTATACCTGCCCACCAGACAAAGAATAAGGGGTCCTATTTTAGTGGTAGGGATGTTCCCTGTCACACTGTAGAAGAAGCAAATACCAGGTGCAGAGAAATACACTACAATAAGGTGCATGAAGTTAAATAAATTTGCAAATGTACAAAAGCAATGCACATATGGAAAAGAAACAGTATTGTAAATTGGTGAGGGTGGATGGGGGGACAACTATACAGTACAAATGCAGAGCAGGAGAGAGACATGTCTGGAAGGTGATGGTCAGCAGCTGTTGACATGATAAATTATACCAAGAAAAAACAAAGAAAATGCATTTGCAAATTGAGCAACATGTATTATACAGCAGCACATACCTACAGTATTTAAATTATACAGCTAAGTGAAACAGCGTAGAGCAGAACTGTCATTTCAGTGTTTTTCTCTCTCTCTCTACAGTTCTCATCATACTTAAGCAATAAGGCACGACAGGGCATTGGTTGCACTACATTTACCCCACAGTCAGGGGTGCTGTAAACCACATTGCAAAGGAAAATGGGCTCGGAGGCAACTTTTAAAACATAAAGATTCTAAAAGTTTTCAAACCCACAAAAATGATAATAACATGTTGCTAAATAATGCAAAATAGTCCCTCCACAGATGTTTTTCACCTGTCAGTCACCTGTCATTTTCACCTGTGTGTTGTTTCACCATGGACTAGAAGAATTCAAGCTGTGTATTATTTCAGTGGTAGAATGCCCCCACCCCACACACTCACACGGAATGTTGACATGGAATACATGAATTAAAAATCCTTCAAAGTTCCACTGGCATACACACACAGACAGATACACACAAAGTCCTCAGCTGGAACCACAACCTTAATTTTATCAGTTGCCTTGCAAGGAGCAGGGGGTTCTCTGTCAAACTGGTGGGGATATGAGGGGGATTTTTCATGGTCATCAAAGAAACACCAGCAACAATGACAAGCATCCACGATAAACATGGTTTGTCTTATCTTGTCTGTCTGCTGTTCACTTCAAACTTCCCTACCACACTTCCTATAATCATGGAGACACTTCTATAAATGAGTACAACCATTCCATAATGAGAGCCAGTTTCTGAAAGGAAAGTGTATGGGGACCTGGGGGGAGCAAATGGAAATGTTCAACAAACGTTACACAGTAACACTTGTAGCCAATCAGCATCAATAATTCTCGCTACCTATTTTCTAAAACAAGTACATTACCCTGTCATCTTGGAAAAAAAAGATCATCCCTCAGCTTAGAGCTGGAGAGGTAGGGGGATCTGATTTTCAAAGGGCCTGGCATGGTCTTTTAACTATGCCCCCATGTGCAACATGCTGATGCAGAGAAAAACCTCACACAACTGAAAATGTTATTTTCAGCATTTTGTTTGTGTATTGGTGGGGTTGACTGTTTTTACCTAGGTATAGTATGCAAAAAATGCTATTTTTAGTACTACCAGATGTACCATTTTGGCACAGCCATGTAAAATAAATCAGCGCAAGCTGCTCTAAACTGTGGAAAGGTTGCAAAAAAACTGCCTTTTTGAACACCGTGTGCATGCCAAATTGCAGCTCTGCAAGGGTATGCAACTTAGTATGAGCACATGCGCACAGTTATTCAGTTTTTGAAAATCTGGCCCAAGGTTTATTATTGTGCTGTACCTGTATTTTCAATGTACCTGGTTTGGGTAGCTCTAATTATACTTTCATGTCCAAAGAGCACTAAATGCATCACCTAAAAGTTCTAAAAAATAGTAACCAACTTTCACAGACCCGTCAAAAGTAAAGCAACAGAACATTAGGAGAGTAGTTCTAATATCAAAATGAATTATTTGCATTTCTACTACTAACATTCCATGACCCACCTGCAAGTTTTCCCACAGTCTCTGGTGCCCATAGGCAGGTAGCTAGAGTACACATACTAGATCAGAAAATGTTTGCCTCCTTTCACAGGACAAACAGGAATACTGCCTTTCTCCAAAAAAAGGTGTCCGTTTTCTACCTTCAGTAGTTTTCATGGCAAGCTTCTAACAGTGCTGTTCTCTCTTTGAGAGTTAATCTGTGACCCGTCCAGGTCAAACAGCCAGCATTCTCTTCCCCTCCTCCTAAAAGTTGACTGAATCAGGACCAAGGAGCATGATGTCATATTCCAGTCTGATAGTAGTGAAAATAGAGTATGTCCTCTTAATTAACTGCACCTGTGACCTTCCTCCTCTAAAATAATAAATCCCCCGTCTGTTCTCAGACAGAAGGAGTGTCAGTGTTATCTCTGGTAATGGCGCCAGCTCTAGAGAATGCTTAATGATGCATTTAACTGTTTTAAGAACCTTGACCCATTAATGTCTTGCTTCACACTGCAGTAATAGCCTTGCATAGATTCCCTTCTCAAAAGTTGCTCTTTTCAGGTCTGAGGGGTTAACCTACGAGTTCCTAGTGAAGGAAGAGGTACTGGGGTCAAAACCCCAACCCTAGTGCTTGACCCCGGGAAGCCCCAGCTTAATTCCAACAGTGATCATTAGTGGCTAAACTGTGTAGGGGTAGTCCTAAGTCAAGGAAAGATGCAGTGGAAGTTGATCAAGGAATGTAAAGAAACAGGTTTTTGTGTGGTAACACCAGTATGGGGAACACTTTGTTTTTCACTTTTAAAATTCAAACAGGAATCAGAATCAAAAAACAGCTATATCAATAATCTTTACAGAATGTGACCAATCATAAAATGTGTTTTTTTTTTATGTTGGCTCGCGCATGCACAGCCAACATATTGCGGTAGTAGCAGATTTGGAGGTGCGGTCACTGTTGGGCGAATGCAGGGCATGCATTAGTAGGTGCCTCCCTTATTCCTCAATCAGTCTACATGCTGGCGCCACACCATGCATATGTAATGTAGCTATCACTTCAAAGAAAAGGTCCACTGCAATGAGAGCGAAGCTCTCATGCAGCAGGACCACAACACACCTCCCGACATCCATGCAACATGGCTGCAGTGACTGCCGCCGCCTCCTGTGACAATGCTGATGGGGAAGCCCACTCCCCATCAGCATAATTACCCCCCCATTTAAAATGTATGCCGAGGGGGTGCCCAATCCCCCTCGGCATCATGCGACCTCCCCAATGATTTTTCTTTGCCGACTGGGGGCCCAATCCCCGTCTGCTTTTATCCCAGTCCCCATGTATTTTGCTGCTGGGGGAGCCCACTCCCCATGGGCATAATGTATCTCCCCCCTGCTTTTGTTGTATGCTGAGGGGGGTACCCAATCCCCCTTGGCTCATGTCTCCACCCCCTTCAGTACGTGCCGACGGGAGTGCCCAATCCTCCGTCAGCTACAGCATCCCCCCCCAAAAAAAAGACTTAGGTGTCACACTGGGAGCCCACTCCAGCATGCCAAATCCCCTGCAAAAACACCTGTCCCCTGATCTGTTTTTTTAAACCTGTAAAAAGAAAATGGTCCCTCATGGTCTCCTCCCCCTCCCCACCCATCGCACCCTGACTCCCCACACCCTCACCCCATAGTTACCTCCAGAGTCTGGCATGATGATCTTTGGTGAACCAGGAACATGTCTGCACTCTTCAAAGTCAGCCGTGAACTGAGAACATGCAGGTAAGCTGCATAATGGCATAAATAGTTTTTTTCAACTTTGATGCATATCTCAGGCATTCTTTGGAATTTTGGCACCAAATTTTCAACATGGGGGTTTTGGGACCCCTCCTCATGAATTCTGGCACTGTCATGGCATTAATTGGCCCTGAAAGGTGATTTCATGGTCACTGCGCGAAATCACCTTTCAGGACTGATTAACCAAACGACAGTGCCACTGTTCATGAGGTGGGAGCTCTCAAAAAGCCTATGTTGCAAATTTGGTGGGAAAAATCCAAAATATGGCTGTTTTACGAGAGTGCATTGTACAGTTTCCACGCACGCTCGTAACTTCATGAATTTGTAATATTTTTACTCCAGATTTTCAACATTGGCATTTTTCCACACCTCCTTATGAACAGTACAGCTGTCATTTTACATATCCTGGCCAAAATGTGTTTTCACATGTCCAGCGCAGAATAGCGCGGTCGCTGTGTGAAATCAGTTTTTGGGACAGTTTGAAGAAATGAAGGTGACACTGTTCATGAGCAGAAGTCCTAAAATGCCTATGTTGAGAATTTGGTGATGAAATTTAAAAAATGACTGTGTTACAAGTGTGTGTTGTGCAGTTTCAATGCACCCTTGTAACTTCACAAATTTGCAATATTTTCATGCCAGATTTTCAACACTGGCATTTTTTCACACCTCCTTATAAACACTACAGCTGTCATTTTTCACATCCTGCCCAAAATGTGTTTTTGCACCTGTGGCGCACAATGGTGTGGTCGCTGTGGGAAATCAACTTTTGGTACAGATTAACAAAATCACAGCACCACTGTTCATGAGAGGAGGTCCCAAAATGTCTATGTTACAAATGTGGCTAACAAACTCCCAAAAATAATTGGGTTACGGACATGTGTTGCGCAGTTTCTATGCAGCTCATGACTTCACCAATTTTTCATATTTTCACTCCAGATTTTCAACATTGCCATTTTTTTATGCCTCCTCATGAACAATACAGTTGTCATTTTCTGCATCCTGCCCAAAATGTGTTTTTGTCCCTGTGTCGCCAAATGGCATAACCACTGTGCAAAACCACCTTTCAGCTAACAAACTGATAGTGCCGCTTTTCATGAGGTGGGCTCACAAACAGTACATGTTGAAAATTTGGAGTGAAAATACCAACACACGCATATGGTGTTAGGGTTTCCAGCTGTATTACCCCACCCTGTAGAGACTTACAGGCTCAGGGGTGTGGCTTGGGATCATCGGCTGTAATGCTCATGCCATTCCACCCCCACCCTGCAACCAGTGACAGGCATCATGGTGTGCCTTGCAGTGATCGGCCACAAAGATCACCCCATTCTCCTATGCTGCACCCACCTCAGCATATTTCCTTATGGAATGGGGTAAGTATAATGCCCAAAGACCCCAAAGCACACCATGACATTTGTCAGTGTCTACATGGTAGGGTGAGGTACAATGGCATGAGCATTATAGCTGACAACCCAAAGGCACACCCCAATGCCTGTCAGTCTTTGTAGGGTGGGGGTGGGGGTGGCGTCACTTCAATGCTTCACTGCCATTCCAATTATGCATCTCTAACTCTGGCACTACCAATGCCAATGCCAGCGAGACAACATTCAGCATTGACAAATGCTTGTTTAAACTAGGGACAGTTTGAGGCATAAGGGAGCTGACAGTGTCCCATTGACATCACATGCTAGCTGCTGCAGCTACATTAAATGTTACCTGAGTTATTACTTAATGAGAAAACTCCTTTTTTATAAGAGTTCCATTTTACTTATATAGCAGCTGATGCGGTATCACTGAAAGTTGTATTACTGCTGTTTGCCAAGAGGAATGGCTTGTGTTTTTTTTTTTTATTTAAATATCTAATGACTGAGTGCACTTACGAATATATGTGCACCAATTCCACATGCTGCAGTGGCAGTACCTTGACTTTGTTAATTATGGAAAGTTTGAAACACATCAACTTTCAAATTACTTATTTTAAAGTTCAACTCCCAAGCTGCTGCACTCATTGATCCAAAAGTGAAGAAAGAGACTGTCTTCATCTCAGTCCATATTCTATTTAAAGCTGTGATAAAAACCATTTGTTGCACTCAGTGACAGAGCCCAGACCTCTCCCAAACAGTCAACAGTTTTGCATCTCTCACGCTATCTCAATACTAACTCAAGTGAGCACTCAGGTGTCATTTTATGTCCAATCATTTAAAGTGACAGAAGCACATATTCACAAAAAAAGTCACATAAAGAAGAACATGTAAGCAAATGCTGTCTCACAGCCAAATATATCTTATGCTATACACCAGTTCTATACACAAAATACTGTCAAATGATGTGCTTAAAAAGTAGGGAGGGTGGAGAAAGGAAAGGGATAGCAGGAAGAAAACAACAGGATGGCTAGCATTAACTTAAAAACATGTGGTAAATACAATTGATATTTAAAGCAGCAGTGCATGAATATACTGAAAATGTTGACCTACAGTTGTGGCCGTTAATACATTCAGATATTTCAAGATATTCGTGATATATACTAAGATTCATACAAAGGTCTTAGGAGCAAGAGAAAGGCTGTTGGCCAATATGTGCTCCTGTGGTTATCTATAATAAGTCAGAGTATTACCCTTTAGTAAGTAGTTATCTAGTCTGTTTTTGAATTGTATTTTGTCTTTGCTAGAGACAATGGGTGGGGGATCTACAAAACAATCTGAAGGTGGAAAACTTTCCCTAAGTCCCTGAAAGTTCTGTAGCTGCAGAAAAAAAGGGGAACTTGCTCTGAGTGCTATACACAAAACGTCTGCAGCTGTGGAAAAAAATACACTGAGGACTGCAGAAAAAAGTGCAGCTATGGAAGTTCCTGAGGAAAAAAAGCCATTGAAAAGTATGGCATATTTCCTTTAGAGGCTATTCACAGCCAGTGTTTTTCCACAGTTGCGAAAAAATGTTGCACGCATGCTGTACCACAAAGAGTGAAGCATAACTCTCCCTGAGCAAAGTGCAGTGTATCAACAATTGAGATACAATTATAGTGGAGGTGCAGGCACAAGTAATAGCAAACCTATAGTAGTGTCAATTGTTGCAACAAAAATAGCACACATTTTCATTGAAATACAACAAACTACAACCACTAGATCCAGTGCAGCCCATAAAGGAATCCCATAGGCAGTAGAGGAAGAGCTGGTAACAGCCTGCAGTGAGTGCCACTGAAGCAGACAACATAAACACTCCAGGGAGAGACACAACCATCAGTTCCACCAACAGTTTACAGACAGCCACTGCGGTGCATGGCCTTGTTGGTACCAGTGGTGCTGGAGTGGTCTCAGCTGAGGGACTGGCTGCTGGTCTCTCTCTGTGAGTACTTACTGCTGTATCTATGGCAAGACTGTTAAAGTCTGCTGCTCCAGTTAATATGGATCCCCTGTTGTTGTGCCTGCTGAGTATTTTCCTCAGCTAAGGAAAGAATGTAAGGAGATTTCGGCACTTGTAGACTTCCGTAACTTGCCTGTTTTATGGATTTCCGCAACTGCGGTAATTTTCTTTGTGAATATGGTGCAACTAGATTCTGCAGTGCTAAAGCCATTTTCTGTAGTTATGGGAATTTTGGCTCTCTTTGTGAATCCAGCCCCATATCTTCAGGGAGAGTGTTCCATGTGTTAATTATTCATTGTGTTTAGAATGCCTTTTGTTTCTCTGTTTTAAATTTAGTACGTTTTAATTGTTGTTTATGTCCCCTAGTACCCTTTTTATGATCTTTAATGTTTAAGTTCAGTTGATCCAGCAAGTTAGTGTCCTGTATTAAATTATAGCATAATATCATAAATCATTCTCATATTGAGTGGCATTAAATTCAGCTTTGTCAGTCTGTCCTAGTATCCTAGATCCCTGCATTCATAGAAAATATCTAAAGAGATTCTCTCTGGTGGCCTATAGTCATACTGCAAGCAGGAGGGAGTTTCTCCAAAGATATCACAGAAATTTCCAGAAACATCTAACCATGTCTATGGCTGCAACTGTATACTTTGTTATTCTATCTCAGGTTGACTCTTATCTACTGACTTTTCATGATACTCTTCTTTCCACAGTTTGAGTCTTCCTTAGTTCTTTTTTCACATTTGAAATAATAAGAAAAGTGCACCTTTTCATATGGTGTGGAACAGATCTTCACTTTGGTTCATTAATTGTTTAAAATCACTTCTGTTGTGACTAAAATAAACTATCACGCAGCGTGCAGTGCTCCCAGACCTTATGAAACAATTGGTGTTCAAAGACAGCTGCAAATATTAATGAAAACTTGGTTTGAGTCATATTAAAAAGAGCACTCCTTTTATTATTTCAAATTTGAAAAAAAGTACTAAAGTAGACTCAAAATGGAGAAAGAAGGGTATCATACAAGTCAGGAGATAGGGGGCAATCTAAAATAGCATAAAAAGTATAGCCTCGTATAGGTCAAAAGCTTCATCAAATGCATGAACTGCTGCTTTAAAAGTGAAAGCAGCAAGTAGCTGAGGTTAGCTAATGTAAATTAATGTTTTAATTAATAAGATCAGGGAAAGCTAGGCTACTTACAGCACATATGGTGACCGAAATACAACTCCAATGCTAGGTTGTTAAGCTTCTGGCATTTATTCAGCAGCATGAAACAGGGAATAAAACAATTGCTTAACGTTCCACTTCCCTCTTGGGAGCTTTGTCAAGAGTGAGCTGGCCGGTTGCCGTCATCCTGTTTATACTCATAGCCAAGAAGAGGGGATGTCCACTCCACTGCAGCAACCATATTCCTTTAAGTGATTTTGCAAACATTCAAACAAATCAAACACTGAAAAAGTGAAAAAGTTAAAAACGGTGAACAATATTCTTCACACACCACTTTTCATTGCTATTTTATTACTATCCCTGGTTACAATATTACTAGACAAGATCAAAATGGAATGCCTTTATCTCCATACAATCTACCCTGGTCCTATCTGTATCTGCACCAGCTGCATACGAATCCCTTATCCTGTGTCTCTCCCAACCCTTCTCTATTCCCATCTATGTGGCAGGGAGTTACTGCTGCCCTGTCCTCTCATCCTCTATCACCTCCAACCTACTCACCAAAATCACTACACTCACCTCAAAAGGTGAGTTATTTATTTTAGGTGATTTTAATCTTAATTGGTTAGACCCATCCCAAAGCAAGGCTCATAACACTATCTCAGTCTCTCTCAAATGATTCTTGAACCTTCTTGCCTAAACCCAAACTCAAGTAACCACAGGCTTATTGACTGGACCCTAACTACTCATAAACATAGGGTTATTGATAACTGGTCTCCTCCTGGACTCATTAAGTGACCGTCACATGATTTACATGGTCTGTAAAATACATTGTCCAAAAGTCCCCCGTAAAGTATTGTTGACCTGAACTTATAAGTCACTTGACCTCTCCCATTTACACCACAACCTCATACACTCTGACTGGTCTCCTATCCAATCTGCTCACTCAATCAACGAGGTCTTGAATTACTTCCAGAGGCTCTTCATTGACATTTGGAACAAACATGCTCCCTTTAGACTTACCAGAGTTAGAGGAAATCACCTCCCCTGGATCACACCTGAACTAATGGCCTATATGCACACCCTGTACCAAGCATGGAAGGCTCACAAGGCCTCTAAGTCCCAAGCTGACTGAGATGCTTATCGTGCCCTCTAAAACTCCTGTTACAAAGCCACTTGCCTAGCCAAATCTGAATATTTCCACTCCACCTTTGAAACCAGCATAAACACATCATCTAAGTTTTGGAAGGTTGTACTTCCCTCTTCTCACCGCCATCAAAACCACAAACCCCCCTTCTTAATATAAACAATGTCCTAATTACTGACCATCTCACTTTAGCAATTTAATTTAATGATTACTTACCTCATGCACCTCATCCCCCCTTGCCGCACTCCCTTCCAACACCTCATGCCTGACAGACCCAATGGCCAGCACCTCTTCTCATTTGCTCTAGTCACACAAATGGACACACTAAAGGCACTACTCAATCTCAATCCATCTAAGGGATCTTCACCTGACGGGCTCGACCCTAAACTCTTATTCCTCTCTGCTCATACTATCTACTCTCCTCTAGCTGCTCTACTCAACCTCTCTTTTTTGATCTCTACTATCCCCTGCTCCTGGAAGCTTGCAGTTGTCCTCCCATTACCTAAAGGAGGTGACCCCTCTTCTCTGGGGAACTATAGGCCCATATTGCACCTACCTACCTATACTTGCCAAACTACAGGAACATCTAGTTCTCACTCAGCTTTCTTCCTTTCTCTCTGATTCTGACTTCTTCATCCCCCTCTCCCCTAATTAGGCTCACTGACTTCATTCTCACTGCAATGGATAGTGGCCTAATAACATCAGCCATTTTTGTCAACCTTGCAAAGGCATTCAACACAGTCTCTCACCCTCTCCTCTTAGACAATCTGACTTAGCCGCTGGTTGGTTCAGTTTCTATATAACAGGCAGGATGCAGTCAGTCAAAATTGCTGACTCCACATCCCCCCCACTCTTCCTATTGCCACCAGTGTGCCTCAAGGCTCAGTACTTGGCCCCCTGCTCTTCTCCATCTTCCTGAATGATCTTCCATCAGTATGCACCACCACATCAATCCATACATATGCTGACGAAACAGTCCTTTTCTATTCCAGCCCCTCCCTTGCTGATGTCACTTCAAATCACCAGTGTGACTTCGAGATAGTCCAGCTCTAGTTAAGCTCCCATCAGCTCTTCCTCCAAGCCAAGAAAACAGTCTCCATTACCTTTGACACTAGGCAGAGACTCTCTCAGCTACCAAATATGCCCTTCTTCCACACCCTTGATGGTACAATTCTCAAGGACACTTTCCCATTTAGGTATCTTGGGATCTGGTTAGACCAGCATCCCAACTTTTCTGGGCATATAGACTCCATCCTGAAAAAGTTGTGACCCAAACTAGGTGCACTATACAAGAAACAAGGTTGCCTACCATTACCCGCTAGGCAGGAGCTAGTTCAGAAAATGATCCTACCTATTTTTGACTGCTGTGACGTAGTCTATAGTGCCACACCACTCTCTTCCTTAACCAGACTGGATACCCTCTTTAATGCCTTCTGTCATCTCACCCTAGACTGTCCTCCTCTTACCCACCATTGTTCTCTCTATCGATCTCTTGCTCTACCCTTGCTGGAAAACAGACACCTATTACACTGTATGAAGTTCATCTCCAAATTCTGGTTTGGTTCCTTTCCCCCTTAACCTATTGGCTTCCCTGGCCTCTCACCCTCCATCCCAACTCTGTCTCTCTCTCAGATCAAACAATTCCTGCACCTTGGTTGTTCCTAGATGCTCCTCCATAATAGGCTAAACTGCCCTGTCACAAAGGCTCCCAAAGTTATGGAATGCCCTGCCTAGTCAAATCAGACACTCCTCCTCCTCCCCCGATCCATCTCAGTCTCCCTCCTTAACTTCCTCTCTCCTACCTGCAATTGCTCCTAACAACCCTTCCTTCCCCCTTCCTATTGCAGTCTTATTTTATTTAGGTTGTTCTCTAATGATATACTGCACATTGCACCTAGTAAACCAACTTTTGCACAACAATTTTTTTGTATGTTGTTGTAATCCATGTATTTTATCCCTGTGCTGGGTAAATTGACTGTATGCACTTATTTCTGCATTTTTTTATTTGATCTCACATATTTTTAGTTTTATATCTTTGTCTGGCCCATTAATATCTCTGCTGTGTAGATTTTTCATTCATGTCTTGCCTGTAAAAAAAAAATGACAAATGCAAGTTGTTGAATACATACTCCTCTGTATCTCTTCTCCCAGGACGATCCATGAGACGAGCAATTGTAATTGTTCAGTGGACCTTTCCTGGTGAAACTTTTCAACAAATAAAATGATATAGTGTACTTTCTGATCTGTAACAGATAAAGAAATATGATTGTTAATATATGATTATAATGGCTATGACTGCAAGCACTGTATAAACAAATCAAATGCATTCTGATTATAAAAATGCTGTCAAGTCAAACCTGTCATTTAAACCTGGAGGACTGGTTGCTTTCGTATGAAAGATCCAGTATACCTCCTTTTTGGACAAAAGGGCATCAATGTCACCCCCCCCCCCAACCTGGAACTAGATTCAGATTCAGACCTGGAACTACCTTCTCTACCCCAATGAAGAACGGCATTCATTTTTTTTTAAGCAGTAATTTATATTTCTGTATGTTATCTTCACTGGGCAGGTTCTTTGATTTTGCATATACTTTTTCCTTTTCCTAACCTGTTTTCATACTCTACTGGATAGCCATAGATGAATTTTCCTACTTTTATTATAGATCTTTGAAAGAGAAACATACTTGCCTTTCACAGCTAAAAAAATATTTTTGAGCTTTTAACCTAAAGTCCTCTACTGATTTTCTGTCTAGTTCTTTTTCCAATTCCCACTTTTGGAGGCTCCCTCTAATTTTTTTGGTATCTGCATTAAAATAATATCTAATAAATGTTGTCCCTTCTTCTTTAACCCTATTTGTTTTTTACATTGAATCTTACGCTATTGTGATCACTGGTGCTTTGGTTATCACCTATCACTGTTCTATATTTCATAAAATAAATTGGTTATGATAAGGTCCAACATGGTACCTTCTCTTCTTGGTTCTATTACATTCTACTCAAGGCCCTCATTTAGCAGTGTCTCTACAAAGCCTTTTTTCATTTTGTGAAACTCCACTTAGATCACTCCATTTAATGCCTGATAGATTAAACTCTCTTATAACTATTTGATTTCCCGTCTTAGCTACCTTTGTAATCTCATTGAATATTTCTTGATGACAATTGTTACCACTGCTAGGTGGTCTATAGCAGATGCCTGCTGTTATCTTTTTTTTTTCCTCATTGGTTATCAGCTGTACCCAGATACTTTTTACCTCTGTATCATATTTTTTAATACCACTTAGTTCCAAACATTCTATTCCTTCCTTGATGTATACCCATACTCCTCCCCACTTCTGTTTTTCCTATTTCTATTTAACAGCATATAACCTGGTATATGTTTATTGCAATCACTTGTAATATCCCACCATGTTTCAGTAATGGCAGCTATATCTATACATTCTTTAGACAATATTATTTCGAGCTCTGATTTTTTTAATTATATTTAAACTGTGTGCACTGGCTAGATACAAACTTCTGCCTTTTACTTTCCTGTTCAGAGCACCTTTTTTCATTTTTATTATTTTGAACCTGAGCCTCCCTTATTCCAAGTTTAAAGTATCTGTAATTAGTGTTTTTGATTTGTTTTCCCAGGGCTGCACTACCATGCTTATTTAAATGCAAGCCATCCCAACGATAATAATGATATTTGTTTTCAAATCTTTCCCAGTTTGTGAGACATGTATAACACTTACTTAGGGTCCATTTCCTAAGCCAGTCACTTGTTATCTTGGTCTCTATATATTTCCTTTTGTTAGCCCTAGGGACAGGAATTATTTCTGACAGCACAATCTTGGAGCCCCTTCTCTCTTAATTCTTGTAGAGCCTTATATATTCTCCTTTTATTCTATCTATATTTTGTCTTCCAAAGTTATTAGTGCCCACATGGACCTCCTCTAGTGAGTTTTCAACTGCATTTTGCAGTATTCTCTCTGACATGCTATCAATATCAGAGATCCTTGCTCCTGAACAACTGCTAGTTGTCTTATTTAGCTTATCTGGCACACAGATAAACTTATCTGTGTATTTAGTTAGAGAGTCCCCTAAGACAAATACTTGTCATGCATTAACAGTTTTTCTGGGCTATTATTTGTTTTATTTCTTTTTCTTTTATTTTATTTTAGTCTTTGGTAACCAGGTAAAGCCCATTAGGTACAAGTACCTGTTTTCAAGGGTGACCCGGGAGCACTGGGGAGGTTAAGTGACTTGTTCAGATTCACACAGTATGCAAGTAGAGGTTATGGGAATCAAACCCAAGTCTGCTGGATGTACCAAGCTCATTCACAGCTCATTACTCTAACCTCTAGGCTATACTGCTAGCCCAATTATGTTGCTCTATCTCTGGTTCTTCATCTTCATCAATGACAACAAAATTTTCATTCTGTGCTAGGCTCAAAGGTGTTTCATTGTTCGATATTAAAGAGCTAGTAGTAGTAGTAGTAAAAAAGTAGTAAAAAGTTTATTTCTGATGTCAGGAACAGGATAACCCAGTTTAGCAGCAGCTAATTTACAATGGGGTCCTACTGTACAAAAATATTAGTTTCATTCATAAAAATACTATAACATATGTACAAATGAATTTATACAGAAACAAGACAACAATTAGTTACAGTAAGTATAAGTCTGTCAAATACAACAACTTTTTGGAGACAATGCAACCCTTTCAAGCCAAGATCTTAATACATTCCAAGATGTTTTATTTGTACATGACCTCAAGTGCTCTGGCAATGAGTTCCACAGTTTTGGGCCATCATAAACATAGCAATGCTGGACCCTCGTTGTTCTCATAAATGGCACCCTAAAATGTATTTCCCTTGCAGATTGCAATCCCTCCTTAACATTCCACTCCTCCAAAAACTCCATTTGATATCCTGGTGCTTTTTTAAAATAACAGCGGTGAGTCAAACACTGCACATGCATGTTTTGCTATTCCATCAGGGATATCCAATTTAAGGTCTTATAAAGAGTGCAATGGTGGTATTCCTGGGTGCATCTAAGAGAAAATGCACATATCTATTGTAAATGACATCAAGCCTTCCCAAAGTGCCTCTAGCAGCCCCATTATACACAACATCACCATAATCAATATGAGGAATTATCATCGAGTTTATAGTCTTTAACCTGGTTTCAGAAGAAAGGCAATCTCTGTGTTTATACAATACCCCAAACTTATTGTTCAATTTTTGTATCAAGTCATCAATATGAAAGTCCCAATTACAATGGGAGTCCATCCAGAATCCCAAATATACAGTACGTAATGGTCCACAAGGGCCAGGCTACACCTATCCAATGCTATTATATCTAAATCCAGGGATACCTTTTTATTTGAAAATAACATTACTTGTGACTTTTTGGGGGTTTAAAACTAACCCATGTTCCAAAAAATATGTTTGCAGTAAATTAAAATGTTTTTGTAATTTTTTCTGTATGTATCCCACAGATTTTCCTTCAAGATACAATATCGCATCATCAGCATACAAATGGTGCTGGACATCATTCATCAGGTGTCCAACACCATTTATATATATTGGATAAGACGGGTCCTAACACTGACCCCTGTGGTACACCAGATTTGATATTCAAGTAACTGGATACAAAATAATCACCCAATTTAACCCTCTGTTGTCTTCCTTTCAGGTAGCCATGGAACCAATTCAGGGGCCCCTGGCTGAGGCCAACAGATCTTAAGTTCTCAATTAACACCAAATGGTCTAAAGTGTCAAAGACCTTCAACAAATCTATAAATATGGCCCCAACCAGGAGGCCCTTATCCACAGCCACCTGGATGTCTGACACAACCTTAACAAATGCAGTAGTAGTACTATGCTGTGCCCTGAAACCCAACTGGTATTTATTGTACTTTTTGTTACTTTCAAGATAGCATTTAATTGAGAAACCACAATTTTTTCAAACACATTAGAAGTGACCAAAAGCAATGATATTGGTCTATAGTTACGCATATCATTTTTCTGACCTCCCTTGAACACTGGTATCACTTCCGACTATTTCTAGGCCAATGGGTAGGTGCCAGTATTCAATGAAAAATTAAAGAGGTCAGCCAATATTGGAGCTACCAATGGTGCAGCAATTTTAAGCAAAAAGGATGGAATCCCATCTGGGCCTTGGGCCTTATTTATATTCAGCTTCAATAATTCCCTAAAAACTTGTTTGGGGCAATGTTTTGAAAGTAGAAAAAAGGCCCATTTTCTACCCTCTTTTCTTGATCCGTTTTTTGCTGTGTAATACCAGGAGAAGAATATGCATTGATCTGAGAAGACCCCATATCAAGAAACATTTTATTTAGTACGGCAGCTGCCCTACCTGAGAGTTTCAATGGATCATTGTCTACCATAAAAACATCAGGTAACTCTGAAATCTTATTTCCTTGTAATTTCTTAACCATATTCCAAAAGTCCCTAGGTTTTTTAGACTGTTCAATTCCCAAACCTGTTAGATAAAAATTGGATTTTGCTTTCCTTATTTGTGTAATATACAGATTACGTGCAGCTCAATATTTTCCCGAAGCACTCTCTCATTTCTTTTATTTGCTAACCTCCATGCTGTATCCCTTTTTTATGATACGTCTTCAACTTTACTGTGTACCAAACAGAACTGTTCTTTTTTACTTTCCTTCTTTGAACAGGTGTAAAAGTATCACATACAGACATAAATTCACAGCAAAAATATGACCAAGCACTATCTATATCGAGAATCAGAGTCAGTTTATTCCAATTTCTAGATTCCAAATCAACTATAAAGGATGTATAATCCAAATTCTGAAAATTTCGATAAAATTTAACCTGGGGAGTATCCAGTCGCTTAACTGTTTTCCTAACGTAAAAGGTAAACTGATGGTCACTAAAGGTGTCTGGTAACACCCCTGATACTGAATATTTAGTAGGATCAGAGGTGGAAATTAGGTCCAAAATAGTAGAAGAACTGGGAGATTTAACATTCAATCTTGTAGCAGTAGTAATTAATTGAGACAGTCCCAACGTTGTCTTAAAATCCATTAATTTGCTTGTAGGTTGTACCCTAGCCCAATCAGTATTCATATCCCTCACAAACATGAGTTCATGGCTCTCCCTATAGGGACACAAAAAATCTTGGAGTACAAGAAACTGTTGATCATCACCCTTTGGGGGAAGGTAACAACCCACCAGCAACAATGGTCTACAGTACAAAATTGTTATTTCCAAAACTACTTTTTCCATGCTTCGTGTACTGACACAGTTCAGATGTTTAATTTACAATGCTGTAATACCATAAACCAAAACTCCCCTTCCCCTTTTTCCACGGTCATGCCTCCATATTTGATAACTGGATATCTGAATCTCTTCATCTTTTACTTTTTTGCTTAACCAAGATTCAGTTATTATTATGACATCTGGTTTATATTCCAGAATCCACTCTTGTATCATACCAAATTTTGGGACAAAACTCCTAGCATTTTGCTGAACAAATGAGAGCTTACTATTTTTTAGAATATCAGCTGCATATATATTCTCATCACATAGCCCTGGATTTAAATGAATGTCACCTGACACCAATAAACTTAAGATTATAAGTATTCTCAGTTTTTCAGCCATTCCATTCTGTTTTGTAAGAAATGTTTGCATCATAAGGCAAAGGTAATGTTTATAATTTGCCTCATAATCCAATTTCCATTTACCTGCTATCAAAGCAGCCAATTTACAGAAAATTGAACATTGTGTTTGAACTAACAGCTGGGCTATTGGTCGCATTTTGGCCCCCCAAAAATTTGAAGACAGAATTAAGGTATACCCCATATAATTTAATATATGTTTTTCCCAGACTAAACCCAGTCATGTTTCCATGCTTAGGGTATGTAAGAGTGCAAAGCATAAACCATACTGTCACCAGACAGATAATTAAATTTTTACCCATGGTGTATAATGAATGTTCAAACTGAAACCTTATAAAACTCTCATATATATAATTGTCAAATACTATTTTTGTTTTCTTAAAACAGCTACCTACAACACCATAAAAACTTCCCTTGAATTGTACAGCAGGACATTTTTAAAACACACACAATTATTACTACCACTAAACAATTTTAGCTTTTCCTAAACAATATTATCTAGTATACTGCCTAAAACTAATATTAGATTTTAAAAGCAGCCAACCATTACCTTTTATAACTGACATACTTTTTCTGTACCCTTTGTTTAATTAGAAGATTGTTTACCTGATGTTAATAGGTGTGATATGTGGAACAGCTCTTAGCCTGGCAGCGGACATATCTTGCTCTGCTGCCCCACACATCATCAGCATTATGACCTCACTGACTGTGACATCACTGCTACTTAGGAACAACAAGTGAGTGACTGCCAGGTCATTCACCTGTGATATCACATTCAGTGAGATCATAATGCTGATGATGTAGTGTGGGTCAGTAGAGTTAGATATGTCAGCTGCCAGGCTAAGAGCTGTTCCACACATCCAGCACAATATTATTATATGGAATACTTTCTGATGAGCAAAAAGAAAAATACTTCAGAAATAAAAAGTTATAACTGACTACTACTTAACATTTGTTTTATTTTCCTGTCTGATTCTTTTGGCTCCACTGGCTCTTTAAATGACATAGCCTTCCTACCCCTATTGATTTTTTTATTATAATTTACTAAAGTCCAATCCTCCTCCAGTTTGTGGTCACCCTCCCTCTACCTTTCTTTAGCATTGTTCCCTTGTGGGTCAGCATCAGTACTGTATAATTGAATCTGCATGGTGTTAGTGCTTGTGTATATAACACTTGAGTTCTCTGTAGCGTTCATATGAACACTGATGTTCTGTGCTTCATCATCAATTTGATTAACTGTAGACTGTTTTGCTTACCCAATTTCATTTTGATATCTAAATTCTTTATTTCCAGTTCCTTAATCTCTTTACATTGTATACATGCAGATATCCAAAAAAGTTTCCTGCACAGACAGCCACAAAGCTGGGACGCACACAAATTTCAAACCAATGGATATGAAGTTAAATCCATATTTAATAAGTTAAAAGCTTCCAAGCACCAAGCATAAATTTCATCTGACATGTTTCGGTTTTCACATCCTTCCTCAAAGACTAGTAAATCACTTCCACCAATGCTCTTAATAAATGTTCTTTAAATCATGTGATCACATTTCAATTAACTAATTGACATAGTTCACTTGGGAACTCGAGCAGCAGGCTGGTAGGACAGAGGTCTGGGGTTATATTCTGTTTTAACTGAAATATTTGAATAGTTTGTAAGTGAAATTAGCTCTATGTGTTAAAAATTATTACCTTGAATTAGAACTGTTACTTGGGCTGTGATATTGTAACTTTGGAGGCTTGGGGACTGTTGTTTGTCAGGGTTAATTAGAGGAAATTTAAATGTGTTGTTTGCCTGGTGTTAGGGGAGGGACATTAGCTGCAATTACCTTGTCTTTAAACAGGACTTACCCTGGCCTCCATTGTTCCTTGGGAACTCGAGCAGCAGGTTGGTAGGACAGAGGTCTGGGGTTATATTCTGTTTTAACTGAAATATTTGAATAGTTTGTAAGTGAAATTAGCTCTATGTGTTAAAATTATTACCTTGAATTAGAACTGTTACTTGGGCTGTGATATTGTAACTTGGAGGCTTGGGGACTGTTGTTTGTCAGGGTTAATTAGAGGAAATTTAAATGTGTTGTCTGCCTGGTGTTTAGTAAGAGCCCCACCCACCCTGTTTTGTAGGCTTCTTAAATACTGAAAACCACTGGGGGTTGGGATTGAAGGGCTGAATATTTCTGTTTTGGGACTGAAATTTGAAGCAACAGGAGCTGGTGGGCCTGTGACATCATCACGGTACCTGATGTCTGCTTACACACTATTAGTGGGACCGAACACACACTGGACTGTATGTGTTTGTGAGACTTTGGAACTTTATTGGTGGGGTTGAAATTGGGTTTGTAAATAACTACAGTCAGTATAGAGAAACTGTATTCAGGGAAAGAGACTGAGAAAGGGGTGTGCCATTATAAACAGAGGGATAAACAGGGTGGCCATATTCCACCATGGCAGGCATCTTCAGAAGGGTTGTAGGCTGCACAGGCTGTGGGATGGCAATAATTCTAAATTGGGCCTGAGAGAGGAGGCTGCCCACTCTGTAGACAGCTATCTTGTATCAGGAGTGAGGTATATTGGTTAAGGAGTATGCTGAGGAGCTGGGGGTGTCCGAGGATAAGGGGTGTGGATATGGGCAGCAGAAGGGTGGGGATGAGGGGAGGCTGGGGCAATGCTCTGAAATTACAGGACGTTATGTTACAGCAAGCAGGAGGGGATATTAGGGACAGAGAACCCTTAGATAGGGAAGTTGATGCTAAGGGGAAAGCGTACAGGGTGAACATTCTGAATACAAAGAGAGTGGAGGGTGAAGAGTCAGGAGGGGCTGCTGTGTGGGAGCCTAAAACAGCAGACTGTGGGAAGGGAGCTCCTAAGGTGAACAGAGCAAGAGGGGAAGAAGAGGGGCAGTTTAGAGGTGCAGGCAGGGGAAACTCGGGTTACTTGATGGAGGCTGACATAGAGTGTCACAATAAATTTGAGCTACTAAGCAACCTAGAGGGGGAGGAAGGGGTTGGTGCAAATGAGGAAACTTATACAGAGGCCGGGGGGAGGGAGTCGGATACCCATAGGGCATCACAGACCGGCTATGGAAAGGATAGAAATAGTCCCAGAGGGAGAAGGGGAAACATATATGTTAAGCAAATGGGGGAGATGCAACATATTCCAGACATGAGGGAGGAGAGCATGATTGGAGAGATACTGGGAGACAAGGAGGTGGGAGAGGACCCCCCTTCAGCAGGGGGGTCAGTACCAAGGATGGGGCCCTAGCTAAAGGGACCACAGAGAGCCTCTGGAGGCAGGGGTACTATTACAAGGGGGGATGGCGGTGCGGGGGAAGGGAAACCATCAGGGCCAGGATAAATGGTTTGGATAAGAGAGGGTTAAAGGGACACCTATTCAGAGGGGTTTGAGTTAAGTGGGCAAAATAGCAAGGGAGGCAGAAATGGGAGGGTGACAAGGGGTCTCTAATAAGGCAGGAAGACTCACGAAATTGAGATCATGAATAAGGGGAAGGGGCTGAGAGGGCATAGTGGAGGTAACCATAAGGATGATGGCGGTGTTAAGGTTCTGTTATTGGGAGACTGATGATTAGGGGTATCCAGTGGGAGGGACAGGGGTGGATGCCATAGCCAGGTGAAGGTAGTGAGTATCTCTGGGCTGACAGTGCACAGAGCAAAGTTCATGGTGTATGAAATGGTTAGGGATTGTGGAGGAACGGATTTCCTGGTGCATTTGGGAACTAATGATCTAGAGGAAATAGCATTTTGGAAATCCAAGCAAGGTTCCAAGAACTTGCCAGAGTCTGTCGGGATAATGGATGCAACATTTCCTTTTCGGAGATATTGCCAGTACCAAGGCCTCAGTGGAGAAAAAATGAAGCTCACAGACGTTAATGACTGGCTCAGGAAGTGGGGTGAAGAGTGGGTTGGGGTGTTAGGAACTGGAATGGAGTTTGGGAGGATAAGGGACTATATGCCAAGGACAGGTTTCATCTTGCCCATTAGGGAAGGAAGTCCTTAAACAGGGATGGCTGACCACATACAAGAAAGGTGGGGTTTAAACTTGTGAGGGGAAGGGATAAAGGAGGGCTGACCAAGCCCTCTCCTCCAGATGAGGAGTAGCCTTCAAGCCCAAGGGAGGAGGGAAACAGATTGGGGTGGAGGTTTCAGGAAGAGCAGAGGGAGGATGGAAGTATAAGGAATCTGGGTGGGGTTCGACAAAAAGGATCAGGGATAAGGGGTGGGGGTTGGTGTTAGTAAATGCCAGGAGCTTGGGAAACAAGTTGCCAGAGTCCCAGGCCATGCTGTTCAGGGGGGGGGTGGATGTGGCAGCAGTCACGGAAACGTGGGCCAACAAAAACCATGACTGGGACCTAAACGTGCAGGGGTACACTATGCTTAGGAAGGATAGAAAGGAGGGCAGAGGGGGTGGAGTGGCTATGTTCATTAGAGATGACATAGAAATTGCTAGGGTAGAAGAGGCAGAGGGAAACGTGGAGGCCTTATGGGTCACCTTACAATCCCCAGCAGGAGATAAGGTCAAGCTGGTTGTAGCATATAGGCCCCTGGGATGAGGATGTGTTCTAGAGGATGGTTTGCTGGACAACATCATTTGCCCAGTGTGGACCAAAGGGAAGGAGTGGTGTTGATGGGGACCTAATATGCCAGGTACAAACTGGGAACCATGTCCTCTAAGGTGGCCAAGGAGCAGAGGCTGCTGGATGGCTTCCAGGATGTGTTCCTAACACAGCATGTGAAGGAGCCCACAAGGAAGGGGCATGTCCTGGATGTGGTTCTGGCAGATGGGGATCTGGTAAGGGACATGGTTGTACAAGACCCCCTGACTGGGAGCGACCACAATACTGTCTGGGTTCAAATAAGCATGGGAGGGTGAGATCTAGGACACTGGTAGTGGACTTTAGGGGGGCAGACTTTATGGGCATGGGAAATATTCTCAGGATCACTTGATGGGGATTACCTCAATGACAAGTGTGGAAAGGAGATGGAGGTCATAAAGCAGGGGACTTCATGAGGCAGTCAGGATCTGCGCTAAGTTGGAACGTAAGGAGCAAGGTCACATAAACCATGCTGGTGGTCCAGTGAGGTATAGGTAGCAGTCAGAGAAAAGAAGGCGGCTTACAAAAAATATAAAACAACAAGAGGGGATAGGGATAAGGAAATGTACCAGCTGGCATCTAGAAAAGTCACCCGGATGGTGAGGGGAGCAAAGTCCAGTAAAGAGCAGCGACTGGCACAGGGGATACATGGAGGGGAAAAGGGGTTCTTCCGGTACATTGGGGAGCGGAGAAAAACTAAGGGCCATCTCAGAAGATTGAGATCAGAAGGAGGGTGGGTGGAAGAGGTGAGGGACCAGGCAGAGGTATTTAACAGTACTTTGCCTCTGTGTTCACTAGGGAGGGGATGGGATAGCTACAAAGCAAGGCATGAAGGGATAGAAACGTCAGTAAGTGGGATCAGGGGAGCAACAGAAATGGAACAAGAGGAGAGAGAGTACCCCAGGGTGTCACATCTTGGTAGGATAAAAAGGCCAGTAAGGTGGAGGGGATGATGCTGTCTCATAAAAAGGTGTGGTTAGCCCTCAAGGCCTAAAGAAGACAAATCTCCTGGGCAGGATGGCATTCATCCGGGAGTACTATGGAAATGGCGGACATACTGGCTGCACCCTGGCGGAGCTTTTCAGCAGGTCACTTGAGACAGGGAGGGTACCTAGGGATTGGCAGAGGCACATGTGGTACCAATCCATAAAGGGGGTCGAGGGAAGTACCAGGTAACTATAGACCCATCAGTTTGACCTCGGTGGTGGGAAAATTAATGGAGAGTATACTAAAGGAACGATTGGGGGTGTACTTGGAGGAGGTGGGAGGTCTGGATAGTCGGCAACATGGGTTTGTGCCAGGTAGATCATGTCAAACCAACCTTGTGGAATTTTATGAATGGGTAACATCAGAACTGGACAGGGGTAAGCCTGTGGATGTATTATCCTTGGACTTCAGCAAGGTGTTTGACTCTGTCCCCCACAATGGTCTGGTGGAGAAACTGATGGGGTTAGGAGTAGGCCCTTTGATGATCAGATGGATTGAAAACTGGCTAGCTGGACACACTCAGAGAGTAGTGGTCTGTGGGGAGCTCTCGAACCCTAGAGAGGTTGGTAGTGGGGTACTGCAGGGCTCGGTCCTGGGTCCGATCCTGTTTAATGCATACATATCGGACATCAGGGAGGGTATAGGGTGTGAAATGAGTCTCTTCGCGGATGACTCCAAGATGGGAGCAGTAGTTGAGGGAGAAGAGGGGAGGTTGGCCCTGCAAGGGGACCTGGACACCCTGGAAAGCTGGGCTCACACATGGAAATTAAATTTCAATATCACCAAGTGCAAGGTGTTGCATCTTGGTCAGGGAAACCCTAAACACAGGTACACCCTGGGAGGGGAGGCTCTGGAGGCCTCAATAGAGGAAAAAGACCTAGGGGTCATGGTGGATGCATGTATGAATAACTCTGAGCAGTGCAGGAGAGCAGCTAGCAAGGCAAACAGGATGTTGGGATGCATCGTAAGGGGGATCACCTCTAGGAACAAGGAAGTGATTCTGCCGCTGTACAATGGACTGGTTAGACCACACCTTGAGTACTGTGTACAGTACTGGAGACCACACTTGAAGAGGGACATACAGCTCCTGGAGAGGGTACAGAGGAGGGCAACAAAGATGATACCGAGGGCTAGGGATTTGACGATGAGGACAGACTTAAGGAGCTCTGCCTGTTTTCAATGGAGGAGAGGAGAGACAGGGGGACATGATTGAGGTCTTCAAGTACCTCAAGGAATAAATAGGGTAAACATGGAGGGGATCTTTAGACTAAAGCAGGGAGGTATCACCAGAGGGCATGGTTTGAAGTTGGAAGGTGGAAGGGTGAGGGGGGAAAAGAGGAGGAGGTTTTTCACTGAGAGGGTGGTGGACCCTTGGAATGCACTGCCTGGTGAGCTGGTTCAGAGATCCACAGTGGAGGGCTTCAAGAGAGGTTGGGACAGACACAGAAAGTGGATGTATCAGATGATGGCCCATCCCAGGGGGATGGGTATGGATGATATGGGTTTCTGGAGCACAAGGGATGGGAGGGTCTCGGCACCCAACTAAGGATCTAAGGTTCGAGCAGACTCGATAGACCGTAAAGCCTAATCTGCTGGCAAATAGTATGTTAGTATGACATACAAACAAAATCTGTATCTCTAACAAGTATTACTACTTTACCCCAGAGACCAATACTAAGTTAATTGGAAACATATTAAAAAAAAATACTAAAATATTGTAAAAGGACACCCATGTGTATAAATACAAACATTTAGATTTTAAATGTTTAAATAATAAGAACACTTATGCTTGCATCACTGTCATACAGAGGGGTGTTCCTGCCCTCGCTCTGCTATGGGCTCCTCTGGGTCACCCGCTCATCCAAAGTCCACCTCACTAGGTGGTCCACTGCCTACAATAATGTCTGCTGCTTTGCGCTGGCTGCCCCCCATCTCACTCACCATTGTGACCTCTATAGCAAGCTAAATTGGCTCTCACCCACTAACCACATAGACGTCATCTTAGGGTGCTTCACTGGAAAGGTCCTTGGCACTGGCACCCCTCTACGGCTTGCGAAATTTCTTGTTCCGTCTGTCTCCTCTTCCTACTCTCTCAGGTCCCAGGGACAGGCCCTCCTCAAGAAACTGTCTACACAGACTCAAATGAGTGGGTGGGACTTTGCTGCATTCGCTCCCAGACTGTGGAACTCCTTCCCTCCCCAGGTCCATGCTGCACACTCACAGATGTGTCTCCGTTCCTCCCTATGGAACCATCTCAAACTTGCCTCAGCCTGTGGCTGCCCCAAACCACCGTGAATTGATCCATCACAGCACTCCTCTGCTCTGGAACTACTCCTGGACAAAAGACCACACTCCAAGAGGTTGCTAAGCTATATGGTGTCACACCTGAAGGATTTCAATACTGTGCCCCTGGAACTGCTCTTGGCTTCCATAAGGTGTTTATGTTGTTATGCTAATACTGTATAATCTATGCCTTACCATGCTCGTACGCTGTGTTGAATCTGTAATATTACTGCGCTTATCTCCCATAAGGTGTTTATCTCTTGTTATGTTAATATTGTATAATCTATGCCTTACCATGTTTCGTATGCTGTGTTGAATCTGTATCCTCACATGAACTGTAACATGTCTAATTTGTACAATGTCATTGTATGTACCTAAATCTATTATTCCTGTACTCTCCCGGGTCGTACCTGAAAATAGGCAATTGTCTTGTCTAGTGTAGCTACCTGGTTAACAAAAGCTAAATAAATAAATATAAGGCAGCCATATAAAACAAAATAGAAGGAAAACAAAAAAGAAGGAATGGGGAAGAGAAAAGGAATGGAAAGGAGAGGAAAAAACCTTGAGCAATTCAGAATATGTACAAAACAGCAAAAACAATCATTTGTTATTGTATATATGATGACTCAAGAGTAGACATATAAGAAATGTTCAATTGCAATTCAGACTCCTATCATCAGAATTAGAATCAGACATGGAAGGTGTGTGTCCTGAGCACTGCCTATTTACAGTATATAATACAAGCAGCACAATACAGATGAATATAAGAGCAGATAAAATGGGAACTGGATGAGGCCAGCCAAATAAAAAAAAATGAAGGCACCCCAGGTGTAACAGGGTGAGACAGAGCAAAAAAAATAATAAAGTCACCACAAGTGTAAGGGGGTGAGGCAGGGCAAATAAAAATGACAAAGGCAGCAGAAGTGGCATGGGGTGAGTCAGGGCAAATAATGATAACAGCCCCAAAAGTGGCATAGAAACATAGAATTTGATGGCAGATAAGGACCGCTTGGCCCACCTAGTCTACCCATTTCCCTACCTAATGGATAAGCTGCAGATCCTAGTTAACCAACAACCTAATGCATGATGCTAGGCAGGAAGGCAATTCATTTTTACTGCAATTGATTCAAGATGGTGGCCACGCTGGGCTAGCCATCAGTAGCAGCAGCAGCACTGTCATTTATTTTAGAGTTATTTTAATTTTGTTTTGTCTTAACTTTGCTTTTAGTTTGTTAGTTTACGTTAGTTTATTTTAGTGGCAGTTAGTCAGGCTTGAAGTGAGTTAGCAAAGTAGGTATAGTGTCTATGGGATTATCAGATTAGAATTTGAAATGTTCTCTCCTGTGTGCCCATGAAACAGAGTTGCTTATTCCATATAACAAAATTCCTGTTTCATCACTAGCGTTGTAAATTAAAAACACTAGCATTTGTATGTCCATTCATAACTGGCCCTACCTGCCGGTAGTATCCCTGGAGTTGGAGCCTTGAGGGTTTTTGGTGGAGTCCCTGAATTCGGTGGTGGATTTGGTTTATGGAAAGGAGGTCCTGAGACATCGAGGAGGAACCAATGAAGGAGGGTGGTTCAACCAGAACACCTAATGAGAATCTTTGGCAACTGAACTCTGTATCGGAACAACATCGGTGTATCACCATCAGTGGACTGTGTGTGGTGATGTTTTTCCTGGAGTCCACTGAAGTTCTGTTAGTACCAGCAAATCTCGAGGTTGGAGGGAACATTTGGGAGGGCCTGCCCTAACTTGCCTGGGGGCAATTGCTGTGTGCCAGGTCCACGATGGGAAGCCCTGGTTCAGGTCTACTGGAGGGTAGATGCAGGTTATTGGCATTCCCTAGGTTTCTCAGGGGTCTGCTGGTGAGCAGGACCCTGGGCCAAGTACCATAGTTGTGGGTTCATCTGGACGGGGTGACTGCCTCCTGAGGTGAGTGTTGGGGGGCCCTCCTTTTGTTCTTAACTAGCACTCCTGCCTGCTACTGTGTGGTGGGCTATCACTGCAAGAACACCAGGAGTGAAAAGATACCAAAAAAGAAGAGCCACTGGGAGAAGACCACTTCAGTCCAAGATGGAATCCACTGGAGGGACTCCACACTGATGGTAAGATTTCTTTCTTTGGACTTGTTATATTTCATAACTTCCAGGCAGTGAGAGTGCCTGTAAACCTTTTCAACTTTCAGATAAACTCTGCTCATTCTAAAGCTTAAAGTGAGAGCTGGACTTTGGTTTGAAGCATTTATTTGGTCATTGCCCTGAAGAGGTGGGAGCTCTGATGGACATTCTGTAAAATCAGGTTTAAGAGATTTAAATGACTCCTCTCTTTTGATCTGTAAAAAAATGGACATTCTGCCATAAGACTATTTAATTTTACATTTATTGTTTTTTATGTGTTTTAGTGAGTTATTCTTTTGAAATAGTTTGGAGCTATTGTGTTAAGAGAGGGTAGAAGTTATTGTGGGTTTTGTGGGGTTATTTAAGGGTGTGGATGGTATATGATAGAGTGTGCGTGTGTGTGTGTGTGTTTGTGTGTGTGTGCTTGTTTTGTGGGGCTTGGGGGTTTGAGTGTGTAGATTAGTGTGGGTGTGTGGAGTATTATTGTGTGGTGTTTTGAATTGGGTGTATGTGTGTGGAGTGTGGGAATATTTGAGTGGATTTTGAAGACTGTAATGTGTGCTATCTGCCCGTAAGGATGGGCTGGGAAGGTGCAAAGACAGTCAGACACTATTCTCCTACCAGGCTCAGGGACCTACACCCCTTTTAATTGTCCTCCATTGTCCCCAGAAGCATATAGGGTGTGTCAGGCTCTGGGGATAGTTAGGTGGAGGAGGGGGGGAGCTGAGTCTGGAGGGGGAATGGAAAGGAGCGGGCGTAGGGTAGTGGGAACAAGGAGACACCCTGGAGTGAAATGGGTCCAGGAGAGGGTTCCCCCATGTCTGGTTCCCATACCCAAGGGCTCTGCTTCATACAGGCAAGTGATGCAGTCTTCCTTGGTCGCTCATCCTACTCAGATGGTGTTATGCAATGCCATGTCCATTAAGAACAATACCGCTTTAATAGCAGATCTTGTTGGGTCAGTGGACCTGTCTTGCATCACCAAAACCTGGCTGGATGAAAATGTTGGTCCAGTGTGGGCCTCAGCAATTCCGGCCAGGTACTCAGTGATACACTGCTTGAGAATGGATCATAGGAGTGTTGGAACTGGACATTATGGATGTTCCAGTGGTGACCACCAACTCCTTTGAATGTATTGTGGGTGGAGGTGTAGGGTGCTGGATACTTCTCTTCTACTGTTCACAAGGAGGTGGGAAAGGTTTCCTGCAGGAAGTCGTGGACTTCATCAACAGCATGGTATTGGGATCCCCCAGATGGTTGATTCCTGGGGATTTCAATGCCTGGGTGGATGATGAACTCTTGCAATTTGGTCAGGACTTCCTCCAACTCTGAGCTCCTGCCTAACCCCTGATAATCCACCTGTTTATCTGCAGTTCTTCTACCCAAATTGGCGTGATTTATTTGGTATCTACGCCCAGGTAGTTCATGCATGGTGAGATTTGAGGTTTTGCACTCTCAGCTGATCTGGTTCGTGGCTATCTCCCACCGTTGCGCGGGGTTCGAACAATAAGGCCTGCTGCTCGACTAGATGGAGTCGGTAACTCAGACTAACCAGCACCAGGGTGATATGCCGAAATCAGCCAAATGTTTCTGAGATTTTACAGCAGTAAGGACAAACTTGATGTGGCGCAAAAATGCATTGTTATCTAGGATTTGGCTCAATGGGCGTGTATCACTGAAGCATAGACTGGCGAAGCAGAGGATGGATGGGCAAAGTAAGCTCTAGCTCCAGGAACAGGAGCGCCTTATTCAACTACTTTGGGGCAGGGTGGAGGATTTGGAGAATCAGAGTCGCGGAATAATTTGAGGATAGTGGGCTTCCCAGAGGGTGTGAAGGAACCGGCGCCATTAGTTTCCTGCAAAAGAGTTGCCTGCTTTGCTGGACTGGCCTGATAAGGCTCAATTGAAATCAATAGGGCCCATAGAATCTGACGCCTCGCCATGAGGCTGGGGCTCACTCCGCACAATCCTGGCTCGCTTCCTCCGGTTTTCAAGATTGAAAGATGATTACTAAGTTGGCACGTACCAAAAGGAGATACATTGGAAAGGGCATAGAATACAGATTTTGCTGACTACTCTCAGGAGGTTACTAATAGACGTCGGGCCTTCACAGCTGACCACAGAGCCTGTGCTGAATTGGGGCTCGAATACTCCTTGCGATACCCAGCTTCGCTTAAAATCATCTAAAATGGGGCTCTCAGAATCTTCGACAACCCCACTGCTGTGGAGCAGTTCCTCTCGGAGCAGGCCCCCAAACTGCCCTGGGGCCGTCTGTGCGAACCCTCTGGCTCACTGGCTCCTCACAATAGGCCCATGCCGATGGAAGTAACACCACAGGGTCTGGGCCACAACCCCCAGATTCACAGTTTGACCCAGTGTACCCATAACTACCCATCTCCATCTCCATCTAAGCCCTTGGGCGGTAGTGGTAAATGAAGGAATAGGAGACGACAAAGGCTCAAGGGGCTACACATCGATAAGACTCCTCGTCTCCGGTCAAGGAGCCATAGTGGAAGCTCGGAGTCATCTGCCTCTCAGGACTCTTACAAGCCAGACATGAGTAACATTAAATATCAGCCGCTGATGGATCTGTCAATGGAAGGCTCCCTGGCTACCTCCCCCTTGCCCTCCCGTTCTTCTCCCTCTAGGGCTACGGGGTCCAAAGGTCTCAGGATCACTTCTAAGCCAGAGGTTCAAGACCCCTCTGAGGATGCTCCACATAGTTTGAATAATCAGCAGGAATTTAAGCCTACGGAGGAAGTGCTCCCAGTTAAGGTGGCCGTGGGCTGAAGCCCTCCCAGTTCATCTCTCTGCTGCCCTTCTCTCGGACTGGCATATGCTGCCTATGATGCCCCTGTGGTATAAGTCTGCTATCAAGCTGCTCCACCTTGATCCCTTTCTTGTTCCCTTCTTTCCCCCTAATTGAAGTTTGGTTAGAAGGGAGCATTCTCAATATCTGTATCTCTTCGGTTTTCTGGATCAGGACTATGAAGGACCCTCACTGGACTGCTGAGTGCACTCCCTTACATGTGGAATATCCAGACTCATGTGCAGACTAGCCCGGCGTGACAATGACTATCTCACTGCCTGGCTCCCTCAAGGGAGCTGGGGGCATTTTGTGTGTGTTTTTTCTCTCTCTATCTAGCAGTGACTTTGTGGGTAGGACTCAATTGATGTTGGGGGTCGGGGTGGGTGATCTTGGATTTGAGAGTCTTCTCTGTTTAGTGTAGTCTCCGTACACTACCCCAGCAACCTCTGCTGGTATCTGGGCCTCTGGTGGGTCAATACGTTCAGCGGTTGCTGGTCTCAGATGGAACTGTTTCTGGGTTTGGGTAGTGGGTGGGGGTGGGTTCAGGGTATGGTTGTTTTTTGGATAGTCAGTAATAGGTTATTTTTCTGCTTGTTAAGGGCAACTTTTGCCCATGGATATACTGTTGTACAATGCTGTTTTATGTACTCTTATGGCAATCTGAATCCTAGAGCTACTTCTGCTATTATAGGAGTGGATAGGGAGTCTGGGTCTACTGGGCACAGTGTACTTGGGTGGGGCTTCCTCTTGTATTTCCCTTCAGCCATGCTAGCTTATTGGTCACATGGGGACTAGATTTGTCTCTTGGAATGTGAGGGGGCTCAACTCACCAGTTAAGCGCAAAAAAGTATTGTTCCACTTAAAGAAGTTGCAACCTATGGTGGTGTTTCTCCAAGAGATAAGACTGTCCTCATGTGAGGCTATGAAGCTCAAGCGGGAATGGATTGGCGTGGAGCTCCATAGCACAGCTAATGGCCATAAGAGGGGAGTTTCTATTTTACTTCACAAGAACTTGGGGTGGAAAGTGAAGCGTCATAAACAGGACAAGGAGGGAAGATGGATCCTGGCAGAATTAGAGACCCCTGAGGGTTCTTTGATTCTTGCTAATCTCTATGCCCCCAATCAAGATTGCCCTCAGTTCTTTTTCACTTTAAACCAGGCCCTTACCGATTTTAATGGTGTTAGTGCTCCGGTAGTTATGGGTGGGGACTTTAACTTAGTTTTAGACTTTGTTATGGATAGAAGCAACAAAACTCTTGAACCTCACAGGCAGGCACTCAAAGCGGTTCAGGCATTAATGTCAGAGCATACGTTGCTGGATGCCTGGAGAACTATGCATCCAGGAGTTTATGATTACTCCTGCTACTCCCAGGTCCATGGATCTTCTAGCAAGATTGATTTCTGGCTTCTTTCATCAGGCCTTTATGAGATGGTTACCAGCACTGATATGCACTCCATTTTTGTCTCAGACCACACGCCCATAGAGCTCAGGATCCAATTGGGCACTGACCCCATCCCTACGTCCATATGGCGGCTGGACCCCCTGTTAATTGAGGATGCCAATTTTTCTCGCTGGCTAGGGCCTGTGGTACAGGATTATTTGGAATCCAATGATAATGGGGAAGTGAATGACTTAACGCTTTGGGAGGCCTTTAAGGCCACCATTTGGGGCAGAATTATTGCTTACGCCTCTGCTAGGCGGAAGCAGTGCCAAGCTGACCAAAGGGCTTTAGAACAGCAGTTAGCATCTTTGGAAGCCCAATATAAGTCTTCAACTCCATCACAGTCCTTATTAGTGCAGCTGAATAGCACCAGGATTTCTTTGAATGCCCACTTGTCCCAACAGGAGGAATTAAATCTCAGACGGCTGCATCATTCCTACTGGGAAGGGGGCGAAGCTAGTAAACTTCTGGCTTATCGACTTAAGCAACAACAGGCATCTTGTACCATCCATGCGCTGAAAGATATACATGGGGTCTCGACCCACTCTCATAAGGGGATAAGTAAAATCATGGCTCAGTTTTACGAGGCTCTATATTCTGTTTCCACCCTCCGACCCTGAGTATTCAAAATTTTGGGGCGAACTCCCTATTCCCGCTTCAAGGCTTCTGATGCTAGACTATTGGAGGCACCTATCACCGAGGCAGAGGTGGAGCAGGCCATTGTATCCCTGAACTCTCGGAAAGCCCCAGGAAAGGATGGCCTCCCTGTTGATTTTTACAAATTAAAGGGAATTAATCTGGCCCCTTACCTGATTAGGATGTTCCGTCATTCACTATAGGTAGGTTTTCTCCCTCCATCCCTGAGGGAGGCTACTATCACAGTGCTGCCGAAAAAGGGGAAGGATCCTCTACTCCCAGCTAGCTACCACCCAATATCCCTTATTAATGCGGATGCTAAAATCCTGGCCAGGCTTCTTGCCAGTAGGCTAGAGCATCTTATGAGTGATCTGATCCACCCTTCCCAAGCGGGTTTTATTCAGGGGCGTCTAGGTTCAGACCATCATAGAATGCTGCTGTCACTGGTACGTCATACTACATTATCTGGTAAACCCTCCGTGACCCTAGCAATTGACTTTGAAAAGGCATTCAATTCTGTTCAGTGGCCCTTTTTTGTTTCTCACTCTCTCTAAAATGGGTTTTGGCCCTGGTTTATATTCCTGGGTAAAATTGCTATACTCCTCCCCTATGGCCTCGGTCTTAACAAATGGGATCATGTCTCCATCCTTCTCTCTCAAAAAAGGTACCAGGCAGGGGTGCCCCCTTTCCCCTCTCCTTTTTGTATTGGCTATTGAACCATTGGCCATTGCTCTTAGGGAATCACCTTACATTCCTGGGATTCGAGTGGGTAGTAGCACCTTCAAAACGTTCTTATATGCTGATGACTTGCTTATCACTACGGAGGCCTCTGCTGGAGTGATTGACAGTATCCTTGAGATTCTGGCTACCTTTGCCGAGGTATAGGGACTTAAGATCAATCACTCCAAAACCGAGGTGCTCCCACTGAATCCCAAGACCCCTGGGACAGACTTCATAAATAGAGGCCCCTACTGGTCACCTAATGGCATAAAATATTTGGGTATTATTCTTCATTTCAATATAGGGAAAATGATCTCTGCTAACTTTACGATGTTATTAGAGTCCCTTAAACAGGACATGGAGAGGTGGAAGGCCTTAAGACTGTCGTTGGCTGGCAAAATTGACTCCATCAAAATGATGGCTGTCCCCATGGTACTATATCTATTAGCTCACCTGCCCATGGCTATCCCCCAAAGATGGTTTCAGAAATTAGATACATTAGTGGGGAATTTCCTATGGGAAGGGGCCCTGCCCCGGTTCAGTAAACACAAGCTTGGCCAACATTGGAGTAAGGGTTGATGGGGCCTTCCCTGGTTTAAAAGATACCATATGGCCTTCATTATCTCTCAAACTATCAGATGGCTCACCAAGATCGGTCTGACCTCTCCAACTTGGCTCCATTTAGAGGCGTCGCTGGCCCAGACCCCCTCACCGGCAGTGGTGCTCTATAACAAGAAGAAAGTATTCCAGGTCCTCTCTCCTCCTATGCAGGTCTCTATTCTGTATTGGAAACAAGCTTTCTCAATCCTGGGCCATGACCCAACCCCATGGAGATATATGCCCTTGTGGAGCAACCCAGCCCTTCAGATAGGGAGGTCTCCCATTCACTGGAAATACTGGGAGGCCAAAAGGCATTACTTGGATCCAGGATCTGCTGCTTCCCAACAATATCACCTTAGATACTTTTGAGTCACTGAAAGAAAGATTTGATCTCCCTCAATCTCATTTCTGGAGATACCTGCAGATTAGGGATGCTATTACTCACTTGCCTAATGCTCCACGAGATGGAGGGGGGCAGCACCTACCTCACCCATTAGCTGTCTGGGGGAAGAAGTGCAAAGTGATGGCCAGCTTGCTCTACTCCGCCCTTAGGGATGCTACCGCAGACCCCACTCAGCGGGCCAAAGCGCAATGGGAAAGAGACCTTCAGGTCTCAAGCTCGGACCAGCAGTGGAGGCACAGTTGGTTCAGAGCACATAAGGCCTGTCAGGATGGGTGCACCCGTCTTATTATGAACAAGACCAGTCACAGGTACTATAGGGACCCTACTAAGCTCCACAAGATGGGTCTCCTGACAAATGATAATTGTTGGAGATGTGGCAAGGGGGGGGCGCACTTGTTTCATGTTCTCTGGAACTGCCCTATGCTGCACCCCTTCTGGTCTTCAGTTAGGAGTATGTGGCAGCAAATCTTTCCAGACACAAACCCAGATCCACCCCTTTTGCTTCTTGGATGTGCACAACCGAATGTCCCTAAATCTAATCCTGGGGCCCTATGGGTTACTGCTGTTGGGGCGGTGGCCAAACGACTCATTTTAATTAATTGGAAATCCTCTACGACGCCAACCTTTCAAGATTTTTTACTGGCACTAGCCCAGGGGGCTATGTTTGAAAGGATCTCCAGCGTCGCGGCTGGCTCTATAGCCCATTTTGAGAAATGCTGGTCACCCTTCCTGCAATCTAAATTCTGCCATAATGTCCCCTCTCGAATAACCCCTCAACATGCCGGTCCTACTGGCTCAGGTTGCTAACTTTTTGTGGAGGTGGTGCCCCCTTCTTATCATGACTCCAGGCTACTCCTTTTTACTGCCCTTCAGCTAGTGAAGATTGCCATTTTGTATATAGTTGATATGGTCACTGGATCCTGTTTAGGCACACACATGCTGTACCTGCTATGGCTCTGATCCAGCAATCCATCTTATTTTACCCTAGTCGGATGGTTATTAAGTGTATCATGTATTGTCTGTTTTCGAGGTGCAAAATACTCAGGCTGATTTTGCATTAACCATTTCTCTTTTTTAACATGTAATGTTAGGTCCTCCTATGTATTCCTGCGGCCTGCACCTATGGATCTTTGTATGTACTGTAATGTATTGTTTTGTCTATCCTTGCGGTCCCGCTCCCTTCAATAGATGGGGCCTGGCCGGGCTTTGATTATCTTGAGATGTGTGTGTCTATCAAATAATAAAATAATAAAAATTGTTAAACTAAAAAAAAAAATAAGAACCCTACCAGACTTTGCAGGATTTGCTCTGCTAAGGCCTCACGCTCCCTAACAGCTGGTGACTCAAAACATAAGAGATGAACATGTGAAGGAGCTTCTAAAACTCAGTACTACTGGCCTGACTGCAGTGTTACACTTCACGTGGGAAGATGCTTCAAAACATATCACACAGTAAAGGATTGTGGAGAACCAGACAAACTGTCACATTCAGACTAAAGAAACTTATTTCATAAACTGTGAATACTGTTTTCCTGCTGCTTGGGTTAACCAGTTTGGTCCAGTGTTATACTTGGTACAGTGTTTTTGACCATATTTCTTGTGTCTAAATCTGCACTAACAGATGCTAGAGAGCTGTGAAACATTTTTTTTCCACAGGTTCTATCTCCGGCTCAGGCACATTACTGTGAATGGATGATGTGAATGCATTTGCAGGTATCTTGCCTTGTAAATACTGACTACAGTTATCCAAGTACTCATGTCAGTCACCAAGATATTTCCTCTAATGGTTTTATTGGCCATATTCACAGTGGCTAAATTAACACTTCACTAATAAAACAGGACTATTTTTGCAAAGTTGTTTTCATTTATGTAACACACTTCTGATTTGCCCATGTAAACCTTCATCCATTACAGATGTTATTTGTCATAAACAAGTCGAGGGGAAACAACATCACAAAAGCTGTAGAAAAATATAGTTCAGTTTGGGTGCTGGGCTAGTTCTAAAGTTCTGTGCTGAGTTTACAGTTATAAACATATTTTGTACCACAAGTTATAAGATGTATAATCATAAAATATCATGTTAGGAATGAAAAAAGGACATCTACCTGAAAGAATTATGGTATTCGATGCTTTTATTGTACTTACAATAGTCTCCATCTAATAAAAAGATTTGCATTACAGTTTATTTATTTATTGAGATCTTGGAAAACACCTGTGAGTGGATGTTCTTTTAAGGTTCCATGTCAGTTACATAAGACAGCGGATACAAAGACTGGGGACAATACACATATGAGGTACATTGGGGACTGGGGGTCCACCTGGAGGGATACAGGCCTATACAGGCGTGATGGTCTGCATCTATTCTGGAGAGGAACCAGGATCCTAGGTGATAGGTTTAAATACTTCAGTGGCAAGCATTTAAACTAGCCAAGGGGGGAGGCACTGAAGAGGAGAAGGAAAATCCTAGCCCCCCCAAAAAAATCAGGGTAATTAGTGAGGTTAACACCAAAATAGAGCAGTCAATAGGGAGAAGGGCAGGGGTAAATGGAGAAAAAGACAAAGGCAGTAGGGACAGGGATGGGTCAAAAGGAAATTATGCCATAAAACATGGAGGGTAATGAGTACCAATGCCCATAGTCTAAGTAAAAAGCTCCCTGAAATGGTGGCCTTGATGGAAGAGGGATGCCTGGATATTGTGGTAGTCACAGAAACATGGTACACAGAGAACCATGACTGGGATGTCAACATACCAGGGTACACAATCTACAGGAGGGACAGGGAGGGAAGAAGAGGAGGAGGAGTAGCTCTCTATGTAAGGGAAGGGATCAAAGCATCAGAACTAAAGGGTAAACAGGGAGGAAAGGAGGCACTTTGGGTCACCCTGGAGACTGGAAATGGCCCCACAATCTGCACAGGGGTTGTATACAGACCCCCATCTCAGGGGGAGGAAATGGACAAGCAAATGATAGAAGGCATCCTTGAGATGGCAGAGAAAGGGGAGATATTGCTGATGGGGGACCTGAATATGCCAGATGTTGACTGGAGCACCTTTGCTGAAGCCATATCCAAGAGCAGGGCCATTCTCGATGCCCTATAGGGGGCATGCCTCAGACAGATAGTTTTGGAACCCACTTGGGAGAGAGCAATCTTAGACCTGGTACTCTCAAATGGGGATAGAGAGAGGATCTCTGATCTTGAAGTGGGTAGCCATCAGCGAACAAGCTACCACCAAACAGTGTGGTTCACGATAAACTTAGCTGTAGAGTCAAGCCACACAAAAGTGATGGTACTGGACTTCAGGAGGCCTGATTTTGTCAAAATGGGAGAGTGCCTCAGAAAAGCACTAGCAAACAGGCAAGAAGGTGGGGTGGAGCAACAATGCGGAAACATCAGAACTGACATCACAGAGGCAACAAGTCTTTGTGTGAAGCAAATAAACAAATCAAAATGAAAGAAAAAAACACTATGGTTCTCAAAAGAAGTGGCGGGGAAGGTAAGGGAAAAAAGATAGCATTCAAGAAGTATAAGGAAACACAGAAGGAGCAGAACAGAGAGTTGTATCAATTAAAGCAGAAGGAAGCGGGTAAAGCAGTCAGAATAGCAAAGGCCGAAACCGAGGAAAAGATAGCCAACTCGGTTAAGAAGGGGGATAAAACCTTTTATAGGTACATTAGGGAGCAAAGAAAGACTAAGGCAGGGATACTGAGGCTGAACAAAGAGAAAGGTGGTTGAGCAGAGAGCGACAGTGAAAAAGTAGGGATACTGAATGAATACTTCTGCTCAGTATTCACAATGGAAAAGCAGGGGGAATACCTAATCTGATCAATAGAAGCACTCTGGATAGGGGGGTTGATATTAGGCCTTTCACAGAAGAAAGGGTTTTGAAAGAACTCTTAAAATAGAAGGTGGATAAAGCAATGGGGCCTGATGGGATTCATCCCAGGATGTTAAAAGAACTAAGAGAAAAACTAGTAACACCACTGACTACCCTTTTTAATAAATCATGGGAGGATGGGGTGGTACCTGAGGACTGGAGGAAGGCGGATGTGATTCCCCTTCACAAAAGTGGGAGCAAGACAGAGGCAGGAAACTACAGACCTGTCAGTTTGACCTCAGTGGTAGGGGAAATGATGGAATCACTTCTGAAGGAAAGAATTGTTGAGTACCTAGAGGCCAGTGGGGCACAGGACCCAAGGCAGCATGGATTCACAGCGGGAAGGTCATGTCAGACAAATCTAATTGATTTCTTTGACTGGGTGACCAAAGCAGTAGACTAGGGAGGGGTGTGGACATGGCCTACCTAGACTTTAGCAAGGCATTTGACACAGTCCTGCACAAAAGATTAATAAACAAATTAGCCAGCCTGGGAGTGGGTCCTAGGTGGTAGCCTGGGTAAACACTGGTTGGACAACAGGACACAGTGGGTAATAGTAAATGGAGTCCACAGTGAAGAAAGGAGGGTTACTAGTGGGTACCACAGGGTTCAAGTACTGGGACACGTCCTTTTAATGTCTTTATAAGTATTGCAGAGGGACTGAAGGGAAAGTATGTCTCTTTGCAGATGACATAAAAGTTTTGCAACAGGGTTGATACACAAAGTGGGTGGAAAAGATAAAAAGGGACTTGCAAGGTTGGGGGAATGGTCAAATGTATGGCAGCTTAGATTCAATGCAAAGAAGTGGAAGTAATGCACCTGGGAAACAAAACCCAGGGAAGAGTACACAATGGGGAGTGAGATACTGACAACAACAAAATGGAAAGGATCCTGGGGGTAGTATATCAGATGACCCAAAGGTGGGGCCAGCAATGGAGAAGGCAGTAAGGAGGGCTGGGGGATACTGGATGACAGGAGAGGAATCACCAGTAGAAAACAAAAGGTTGTTGGCCCTCTACACAGACAGTTGGTAAGACCACATCTGGAGTACTGTGTACAGTTTTGGAGACTCCATCTCCGCAAAGACATAGACAGGGTGGAGGCTGTCCAGAGGAGGGTAACCAAAATGATGCAGGGTCTGCATCAGAAGACATATGAAGAAAGACTAAAGGAACTAAAGATGTATAGCCTCGAGGAAAGGAGGGAGGAGGGACATGATAGAAACTTTAAAATACCTCAAGGGAATCAACAAAGTCCAAGAGGGTAGCATCTTTCAGAAAAAGAGATGCACAAAAACAAGGGGGCATAATTTGAAGATGGGGGGACTGCTTAGAGGTAATGTGAGGAAGTATTTCTTCACAGAGAGGGTTGTGGATACATGGAACAGCCTTCCTGAGGAGGTCGTAGAGTCAAAAACAGTGGGGGAATTCAGGAATGCATGGGACAGACATAAGGCAGTTCTAGTGGGGGGTAGGAGGAAGTAGGCTGTTGGTTAACTAGGATCTGAAGCTTATCCATTAGGTAGGTAAATGGGCAGACTAGGTGGGCCAAGCAGTCCTTATCTTCTGTCAAATTCTATGTTTCTAGGTTTGTACAAACAATTACAAACATAAGGCAATGGGTAAAGTATGCTGAGGCATTGTACAATGTATACCTGAGTCAAGATGAGAAACAGACAGAGTGGGGAGTGGATACAGAAGGAGAGGGATGGCTGCAGGGGAGGGGCATATAGGACAGGGTGATAGGCAGGAAAGATAGGGGGTAGGATGGTAGTAGAAATGCTGTGGTTAGGCGATCCAGAACTGACAATGGAGGGGATTAGGTGCTGGTGGTGGTTTACTACTGCTTGCAATGGCTTAGCAGGGGCACATACAGTTACTCGAGTCAAAGAGGTGCTGATGTAGTCTGTATTTGAAAGAAAGTTTATGACAATTGACTAAACTTGATCTGATTTTTTGCACAGATGCACATAGTACATTGCTGTACTGAGATGTAAAAGAAAAAGAAATAACATGAAAATATAACTTTAGTTTCTTACAGTAGTTGCCAGACTATTAAAAAAAACATAATCTGAGTTACAGTTATCTTGTTTTATCAACATACAGTGTATAACATGTGGACTGCACATAAAAAAAAGTATTATAGGAAATAGCTTTTTTTTGGTACATATTAGAGCTGTGCATAATATAAAATTCATATTTATTTATTTATTTATTTAATTTTGAAAACTGGGTAGGCCTGCTGGAACCATTACAGTCCCTTTTTCAGGGGCAACCCAGAACATTCTGCCCATAGAATGCCCTGAGAATTGCCATTCTGATTCCCCAGAATTTTGCAGAATTTACACTAAAATTCTGTGGAATTTTATTATATTTTACATTTCAGTCAGTTTGCTTTTAAAAGTACACATTCAACTGACACCAGATTTGTTATGTAAATATCTAGAAATGGCTTACATAAGAGTCCAAATTTCAGAGTCATAGGTGAAAAGGGGCAGAGTTATGGGTGGCCAAACATTTAATCAAAAATGTTCTGTTATTTAGATATTTCTTTAAAATTTCTTATTCAAATTTCTCCATAATTTCATGATTTAGAGAAACATACAATATGGGTATGTACCACATTTTGAGTCTCAAGCTTCAAAAGGAATGGCGTTATAGGCAGCCAGACATTTTTACTTACATTTAGATTTCTGTTATTTTAATATAATTGTGACAGCGTTCTTGAAATGTTATAACATTTGACAGGTAGACAGGTCATCACTACATTTATATATGTACGGAGTTTCAGATTTCTAGCTTTAAATGGGAGTGAGTTATAACCTGCCAAACATGTTGCCAAAATTTAAAATTCAGTTATTTGCCTCTAATTTTAAAACAACATATCCACATTTAACCAGATTTGAAATATGTAAACTATTATACCTCATGGTGATTTCTGACAAAATTCATATTTACAGCTTTAAATGGGACTGAATTAAAAGTAGTCAAACTTTCACAACATTTTAAAATTAAATTGTGCAAGAATTGTAAACTGCAAATGTATAAACACCTGAAACTGTAAAACTAGAGAATGCAATGCCATTAAATTTGGTGGGTTCTTAGACTCACAAAGATACTGTGTGTCTCAATTTTATTAATTGCTTGCTGCCAGAAATTGTAAAATAAAATCTGTGCTTGAAGTCAAATTCCATCGGTCTTTGTGAAAATTGTGGAATTTCATGAAAATTCCAGAAAACTAGAATTTGCTAATTTCACTCAGCCTTATCTGGGGGGTGCAAATTAAAGGACATGGGTATGAGAGGCAGGAAGTGCTGGGGGTCACCAGGTTCAGGAGATAGGGTGCATAGTTTCACCAAGAAATGGACAGCTGAGCTGGGTAGTTCATCACTGATAGATCCCCCAGTTGGAGCAAGTAGATCCAGGGTTCTTGTGCGAACTGAACCTGAACCTGAACAGAACCAGAACTGCTTATTTCCAATCAGAACTGAACCAAACTAGAACCTCCTAATTGAGGTAGGTGGTGAACCAGAACCAAATGTGAGCCTAGCCTTTTTATTTATTTATTTATTTAGCTTTTGTTTACCGGGTAAGTACACTAGACAAGTAGTATGCCTATTTTCAGGAACAACCCGGGAGAGCACAAAACATACAGTATACATACATGGCAACATTGGAGAAACAGCATGATACAGTAAAAAAACAGCTATAACAACGCTTGTATAAGGGCAGAGATACTGCCACACATAGTACAAATTGTTACAGGACATAGATAGACATTAGAATCACTGAATACATATTTCATAGACCATCATGGACTCAGAGTGGACAATAGTGGACTGCAGAGTATTACATTACAGAGACTAGGAGCAGTCACATCTTGTCGTTTGTTTTAGGTGGGACCACAGGGAGGAGCGAAAGGTCCCATGGGAAGGGGCAGAGCGAACAGAGTCTGGAATGGAGTTCCAGAGCCTAGGCACAAAAAGTAGAAAGTCACGATCCCCATAAGGGTCCAAGTAGGGGGAACTTTACAACCTCGGCAGTCTGTGACCTGAGCTGGTAGGGATGGCGCTCCAGTTTTGGGAGGAGATGCTCCAGTCCCGACGGTATGCCCATGGTAGCACTTTCTGGTGAAGCTTCCACACCAAGGATCAGGAATTCCGGGGGAGCCAGCTGAGTTTGTTGCAGAGATCACATCGGTGGGTGAGTTTGGGAGCAGCAAGTGCAAACCGACAGATATCATTATATGCCGTGTTCCACCGATTAAGATGGATTTGAGGTGACCTGGCAAATAGGTGGTATCCATAACTAAGGGAGGGGAGAAGCACTCCCTTGCAAGTGCCAGCCTCGCTCCTGGAGTCAGGTTGTATTTGGCCCTGTAGGCAAGGCCAAGCTTACACCTGGTGGTTCTGCAGATGTTTTGGATATGGTTTCCCATGTCAAGTTGTGGGTCGAGGGTGACCCCAAGATATTTAATTGAGCTCACTGTTGGAAACAGGGGGCCGCCATCACAAGCTATTTTGAGCATAGCTGATGAGGCTTTTAACTTGGCCGTGGAACCAAAGAGCATGGCCTAAGTTTTGTTAGGATTCAATACCAGTCTATGGTTGGTAATCCAGGCCGAGACTCTGCTGAAGTCTTCAGATAGGCACTGGTTAAGGTCAGCAGCATTACAAGCATGTCTTTAAAGGCAAGACAGAACAAGTGTTAGGCCTATTAGCTGCACTCTGTATCTTTAAGAGGATTTGCAATATTAGAGAGAGGGGAGGATGAACATTGCTAGGGGTTGCTGAGGGAGGGGAGTATTTAATAAAGGCTGAGGTGGGGATGGGGTGGGCGAAAAATTCAAGCAGCAAGGAGACAGAAGGACAGAAAGTGAAAGAGAAATTGAATTATTTGCAGGGCAAAGCTACAACTGTGACCCAAATGGAATCTGGTCTAAACAGAAAAACTGTATCACTTTAAACTTACTTTCTGATCCAGGGTAGCTTACCACTGGACCTAAAACAAAAAGATTTTACAATCTACAAACCTGCAGCCTAAATGAACTTGCACTTCAAACTACCCTTACAGTGCAAATTGCTTAAAACAAGCTTTAGGTTCGTGTTTAGTTAGATTTACAAGATAATTTGAGAGACTTAACAAGTACCACAATCAGAATATAACATTAGCTTAAGGTCCTGAGAGGAAAAGCAGTAGCAAAGAATTAAAGAACTGCAGCAGCCCATCAGCAGGCAGAGTCGATGGTTCTGGACAGTCAAGTTTCTGCAGCGTACCTTGGTCTGGTGAACAGCGGGCAGCGCAGCAGGAAGGCAGCCGGCTGACAGAAGGGGTCCGCCCGGCTGCTTGAAGCAGCAGACGCACCTGCGTCATGCGGTGAAGCTCGGGTCTGGTGAACAGGTGGCAGTGCAGCGAGGAAGGCGCCGGCGGATAGAAGGGGTCCGCCCGCCGCTTGAAGCAGCAGACGACCTGCCGGGCGATGAAGCTTCGGTCTGGTGAACAGCGGCAGTGCAGCGAGGAAGGCAACCAGAGGACAGAAGGGGTCCGCCCGGCTGCTTGAAGCAGCAGACGCACCCGTGTCAAGGGTGAAGCTCCGGTCTGGTGAACAGCGGGCAGTGCAGAACTGTGTTATACCTTTAGGTTTCCTGTATTTCCTTTCCCTCCCCTGGATGCTGAATGCTGCTGTCTGTCATGATTTTGATGGACTGATGTGGTTAATAATTAAATTATACTGTCACTTTAATTTTACATGCAACTGTATTTTCGATTGCAAGGTAGACCTGGAATGTGTCTAGAGAGGGGGAATTAATTTACTTTAACGAGCTGCATGATGAGGAAGTCTTGGGACATGTGAAGGCTAATAGCAGGTGAAATGGAATTAAATTTTTGCTATTACTTAAGTTAAAGATGTGTGAATTTAGTTAATTGAGCACTTAGTGTTTCCTATTGTTTTGTCTGTTTGGGAACTAGCTAAGACATTGTAGTCTCTTGTAACCTCATTATTACTTATAACAGGCTGTGCTTGCTTTGCAACAGATTTTTACACTAAATTAAATAAATTTCATATATTTAAACTTTCATATGCCATCATTAACTTAACTTTCTTTTTAACGGCATTTGATATACAATTTTTTTTATTTTACTTAATTTATTGAATGTATTGAATGTACTCAACAAAATGTCTTGCTCTTTTTCTCCTTTGTATATTTTACATTGTTGAATTAAAGTAAGATGTCTGACAAATGCAACACTATTCATGTTTTATTTATATTAAAGAAATTATTTTTAAGAACTGAACCAGAACTGAAAAATAACAAAAAGGCTAGAACTGAACTGAACTAGAACCCCATCCTGTAGAACCTGAACTGAACTAGAACCCCAGAAAATCACAGAGCCCTGGCTCTAGGAGCAAGAAAGCACAGAGTGTCAACAATTCCAACCTGAATGCAGGATATATAAGGAAAACACCCAGTAAATTGATGATTCAATAAGCCTGACATATATGCAAGTCTGGGACTCAAAAAGATGTAGTGAAGGAAGACAATGTCTGGGGCACCAGCAGGGAAGAAGTCTGGCTATTCCAACAGGATAGATTTATAGGAAAAGCAGTAGGTAACTCTCATTTTAACGGATTTTGTCACTGTAAAGAACAAAAAGGATATTCATGGGATCAGTAGTTCTACTGAGTCGATCTGGCTACGCGAAGACAGAAGGGGAGGGCAAAATAGTCACCCTGAAAGAAACAGCAGGACTGTAAAAAGCTTAGCCCAGCTATCAGATGATGAAGCAGTGATATGTGCATTGTGAATGTTAAATTCCACAAACAGAATTGTGGATGCTTCCTCTATATGCTACCAAAAATATTTGAGAAAATGCTACTAATATTTTGTTGTTGTTTTTTCCACTGTTAATTTCTAACTGCTAAACCAATTTATCCAGTTGTGTTAGACACCAGGATAAACTGACATCGGATATGTACGACAAATGTTAAGTCTATGCCTGCAACAACAGAGAAGTTACAAACAACCACATTTTTGAGAGTTTTCACAAAGTTCCACAAATGTTGACATAGTAAAAATCTGAACCCCTGTAACTTAAAAATCTCTAATCCAAATATATCCATATCTGAAAGATTATATAACCATTACAAAAGGTTATTTGTTCTCATTTACACATGTCTAGCTCCAAAGGTACCTGAGTTATATGCAGATAAAAGTTTTCATGAAATGTCCTGCAAAAAAATAAAATTACAGACTTTGAGCATATATAATTTTGATACAATGCATCCTAAAGTCATAAAATTTGGCACATATTTAGAACATTTATCATCAAGTGATCATGCCAAATTTAAGATCTCTGGCCAATAATTTTTTTTATTTATTTGTTGCAGTCTTGGAAATACCAGTTGAGCTGGAAGCTCTTTACATAGGTTCCACGTCGTGTACAAATCATGAGAAAAAAAACAGAAAACAATTTGAGTAATGCAAACAGTTACACAGGGAGATAAGGTTAATATAGGATAAAATAACAAGATAAGGGAGCATAATAGCACATCAAAGGAAATATAAACAAGGTTAGGATGGGTACTTTTTGAAAACATTCCATGAAATTCTGAAGAAATTCCACATTTTGTGTAATTTCATGAAATGTCATAAAAATTCTGTAAATTCTGAATTTTCTCTTTCTGCACAGCTCTAGTACATATACAAGATTAGGCTGTTGCTGTTCACTTTCCTTTAACAGGAATACAACAATTTTGCAACTGGTTGTAGCTAGTGGACCTAATATAGTCTGAAAATGTTATATCTCAAATAGAAAACAAAATATTATAATTTACATATGGGCAGAGATATTCAAAGGGGTTGCATCTGGTACAAATGGGGTGCACCAGCGCAACCCCAGAAATGTGCTCTGGGGCAATATTCAAAAGGGGGAATTGTGCAGCGCAATTCCTGATGCACCGGGGCACAAAGATAACATATGCAGCACATCTCAAGGGGGCATGCCCATGCATATGCAGCACATCCTGATGTTCAGCCTGGGATGTGCAGCACATCTGCAGGCACATCCCAGAGATGTGCCTCATACCTGGGCACAAAGTTGAGCCTGTAAAAAATGGGTCAACTGGTAGCCACCCATAGGTGAGATGCTGTAATGCAAGATGCATCACAGCAGCCAGTAGCCGTGGGTGGCACCCCCCAGAACACCATACACAAGCACCCATGAAACTCCCTGGTGGTCCAGTGGTTCCCCCCTCCCCATCCTGTACCTCCTATCACCATAAGATACTTTCTGTAAGATCCCTGATAGTCTAGTGGTACCCCCATCCCCCCGTGACCTCAATCGCCAAATAACATAACCAAAATCGATCTCTGGTAGTCAAGTAGTCCCCCCACCCACACAGGACCCCTAGTCCACCCAGCTCCCCCCCTCAGTCATCAGGCAGCATACCACCGCAATACCTCCATGGCTGCCCACCAAATGACAGCTTACAGTATGCTGCAAGCTCATTGATCCACACTGTGGACCAATGAGCTAGCAGTGCATAATGTAAGTCATTCACAGCTTCATGAATGCATTCATTCACAAACTTGTGAATGACTCTTACAGTATACACTGCATGCCCATTGGTCCACAGTGTGGACCAATGAGCTTGCAGCACATACTCTAAACTGTCATTTGGCAGGCAGCCATGGATGTATGCAGGTGGGTATGCTCCCCAATGACAGGGAGGGGCTGGGTGGGCTGGGGACCTGTGGGTGGTGGAGTGGGGAACACTAGACTACCAGGGACCAATTTCAGTCATGTTATTTGGTGATTGGGGTGGGCAGGGAGGGGCTAACACTCAGACCACCAGGATCTTACAGAGATTATATTACATGATCAGAGGTACGGGATGGGGAAAGAGGGGTACCACTAGACTACCAGGGATCTTACAGAATGTATATTACAGTGATTGGAGGTATGGGATGGGAGGGGGGGAACCACTGGACCACCAGGGATATAAGGAATTATTATTAAGTGATCGGTGGTATGGGATGGGGAGGGAGTACTACTGCGGCCCCTGTAAGGGACCGCATGCTGTGCAGGGCACCAGGTGCATTTCACTGGCCAGCCCTGTACAACACATGCAAATGAGGCCATAATGACATGCAAATGGGCCCATTTGCACCTTGCATGCATAATGGACCCATTTGCATATCCAGGTATGAATATCTGGATATTGCACCCAGTGTAGCTCTAATTGCGCTTGCACATTCCCATTCCCGGTATCCAGGTCTATCTGAGGGATGCGCCAATGCACAGTATTTGTTCCATGTGCATTCTTTGATATATTCAGAAGGGATGCACCATGGCACGTCTATTTTGAATATATATCCCTTTGTTGCTCAAGAGCAACTCAGTCGTGCTGCGCAACCACCTGCCCCATTGTCAGGTGCACTTTTGAATATCGGAGCCATGGTTTCCAAATATTCCACCAAAATTTCCAGTGGCAGGGGGTCTAAATTAATACCAGTGACCAGCATTTAAAGGGTCAAAATGTTATTTTCTCCATTAGCCTGTGCTGCTATAATGCCCAGCAGCCTAGTATCTTCAGCAAGGAAACATGAGTGGAGTGTCTATGCTCCGCTATCCTACTATGCTGTGCAGCAAAGCAGAGGAACGGCAGTCCACATAAGGGTAGTGCTTACCAAGCCGAGTAGGGAAATGGGCAGACTATGTGGACTGGTTGGTCCTTATCGGCCTTCATATTTTATGTTTCTATGCTCTGTATCACTGCTGTGGTATCCACTGGAGAAGGATCCCCAGTTATAGGTCTCCTATAATGCAGTGGACCTACACTTTTCAAGAAGCCCAGCTGTTGCTATGGTAACCAAGGACACCACCTTTCAGCCTTTTGGTTTTTTGTATTTGTTTGCAGGTTTTGTCTTTTTTATTATGTGCAACACACTCCATACTCAGAGTGAATTTAGTGGCTAGGCAGTTACACACACACACACACACACACAGTTGCTGTTGCCACTAAATGTCAATTGTGCCCTTCTAAGCTCGAGGGGTTGTTACACAAGGTCTCTGCAGCCTAATTGGTACCCTCAGAGGTACACCGTAGACAGCTAGCACTTAAGTACATGTTATACTAACATAAAGGGCTAAGAGCATCTACCGTACAAGAGTAGATGTCAGGATATGAATGCATATTGTTGTAATACGCTTTGCTTGCTAATACACATATTCTGCCATGTATTTTCTGTGCATTCCTTACTTGTAAGATGCCAAGACACCTGTGTCCTTGGAGTAATTATAATATGTAAGACGGCATTGCCACCTTTTGGTGATTTGTACCACTACACTGAGTTATGTAAGACTCTGTATAAGAACTCTTTTGTTCTCAAACTGATGACTTTACAGAATTGTATAATGTTATCTTGGACCGTGGAGCCACCTCTAATTTAGCCAATAGGGCTCATCTCTGTAACTAGAAATGTTTCTATCTTACAGTAACCATAGTAATTATCATAGGTATATAATGTAATGCACAAGCCTTATACCTTGGAGACCTCAGAAGAGACCCCAAGAGACACAAAGAAACCTCGAGGTGTAGGGAACGCTTAGCACTGGCTCCCGGTTCGTATTGGTAAGAACTGCTTAGGGCAACTGTGATTTATCCTTTTCTAATGCAACATGTTTGTGTTTACTTGCATTCCCAATATCATCAAGAATCTGAAAGTGAGGTTTAGACCTCCTAACAGGTTTATATAAGCATTCGTCACCAAGGGTGTGTATAAAATCTGAGTTTTACACACTGCCCCATGTCTTGTTTTATATAGCTGCTTGGTAGCATTTTCTCACCTTGAAAACATTATCCAGCAATTGTAGACAGGAGTGGTTCCAGTAGTATGGTTGGGATGGAGCATGGTTTAAATAGCTGTTTACTTGTTTCCTTTTTGCATAATTGCACTGAAACTAGAGATTTAGGAACTGAACAGCAACTATATTTCAAGAAGCTTCTGAAAACACCATGAGATGAGTCCATTTACTGTGCACTGAATGAAGTGTGTGCACAAGGGAGGTGTGTATGATTAGAGTGAGGAAAACTGGTGCATGTTCACCATTATAACCAGCTGGTTATAATGGCAAATTATAACTGGGTTTCCCAATGGGAGCAAATGCTCCCCAGTTATTATACAGCAACAATACGGAACAGCACTGAAGCAATACATGATATATCGGTCTTGGCCTAGAGATGCAAGTTTGTCTTTTCTTCCAAAGTCAACAATTGGAAAAGTTTCAATTACATCAGCTAACATTACATTTTGAAGAGAGATATCCTCTGGTTTAAGGACATAGCAGCAGACAATTCGTACTCCACTCCTCCTCCTGTACTTCACAAAAGGGCATCTCTCCTACATCCAAATGGACTCTTATTTCCTCCATCCCCAATCCTCCCATCCTCCACTGTTTACTAGGTGTCTCTTCTTCACAGAGTGGCATCAGACACATTTCCATAAGGTTCCTTTTGCTATTGGGCCAAGTCACTCTGGTCCAAGAGTGGAATCCTCATTCAGAGGAGGGCTATCCCTATGGCCACAAGGCAGAGTTCTGTGGCACTTTCATGAGGGCAGTAGTCTCATTCATGATCCAGAGTGAACGGCCAAATCAAACATCACACAAGCATTAAAATATGACTTTCATTGTCCGCTGACTCAATGAACTATATTTAAGTAACTTCTGAAGCTATAAAAACACTTTACTTCCATTTTAATTAATGAATGTGCAGTTAATCCCCTCCATTTTTGAAATTTCTGCCTGTATGATTATATTTAAGAAAATTATTAAGTCTATAGTACTCAGCAAAACTATTTTTGGTTGGCAGAAGCCCTAAATAGTAACGAGTGGCTCCGACAACTTAGTGAAGAATCTTTTTCTAAGTGCTGAATAAGTTCTTATAGTAATAAATAAACAATGAAACATCTTTCATAAGAAAAAGCAAAGCAGAAAAAAGGGTGTTTTTTACCTTCAGGAACAGCTGGAAAGTTTTACTTTTGACAAACCACTGACCTCAGTTGTAGAATATAAAGTGAAATGTAGTATAGTCGGAAGTAGCTGAAAGGAAGAAGAGAACAGCCAGAACAGTTTAGGTATTGCATCTGGTTGAGGCTAGAGGATCACAATCTATGTACAATTCAAAACTAATTACTGGTCCCCAGTGAGACTGCATAGCACTGCTAACCCCCATGACAGTGTTCCATTGCTTTAGCTGTGTTCATCAATAAACACACTGTAGTGGTGTCTGCATGCAGCCTGTTTGCTGGGTTCAGAGTTGACTTATGGTATGTGCTCCCCACACTTTGCACTAAGTGTACTGTCAGCCAAAGTCAGCTGTATTCCCAACTCCTTGAAAGTGAAGGCAAATTGTACTGAAAGTGTACTTGGCTGGATTGCTTTCCCAGTCATGGCCCAGAGCCAACTCAGTTCAAGTGACGTCCATTGAGACATAACTCTATCAGCAGCAGGGGGAACCAAAGTGGAGCAAAGCTGGCAATAGCCCTTTGTGATTAAGTTATTATTATTATTATTTTTATTATTTTTTTCATTATACTCTGGAAGTATTTAAAACAGGAGTTGAACTAAAATCAGATATAGAAGTGAACTCCAGTTAAACTACAGAGTGGCAATTATACAGAAAGCTGGTCCTGTAAACAGTACTTTTTGTATTAAAATAATTATAAATTGGTGGCACTCAGTTGACCGATCTGTACTGATGTAGGGCAGCATAGCTGTAAAAAGATGTAACATGCAAAGTGTGAAAGAGTGGAACAATCCACATTAAAACGGGGGCATAATAGTGAATCGACTTCATTGGCTAATAGGCCCTGCAATGTGTGCAATAATTTCACCATAATTGCTCACACTAAGGACTGGGACTTGTTAGTAACAACATCACACAGTCAACAAATCAACCTTTCTGTACCAAGAACTGAACTGTCATCAGAAACATGGCTGTCACTTTTACTCACTAAAAACCTTTAACAATGTCTTAAAATAAAACTTCCTTAAGTAAGACAAAAAACAATAATTAAATGTTTTCCCCAATCATCCCTATCTTACACACATACGCAAATTAAAAACAAACAAAACAAAACAAAACAATTGTTCTACTCACTGCTTTTATTTGTACAGTAGTGTTCCTTTACAGACAGTGCAAAATCCCTTCCATTCCTTACCTGCTTACTAGGAAAATCTCTTCTGCTTACCCTGCTACAAATAAAATTTAGTTCCTGGTTATCAGGGGGAGGGGCACTGAATGTGCCCACACTGGGGGAGAACAGTCTATAAGCAGAATTACTGAATCATGTCATTCCATGGTAAACATTCCGGGTGGGATATTCAGACTGTGCCAGGCTGTGGCGCAAGCCTGGGCGCAGCACAACTGGGATGTGCCAGGGTGCTGACAGGGTGATATTCAATGGTGCTGCGCCATGGCTCAGCACCATTGAAAATCACTCTGTGGCCATTCACATTGTGCATGGCACAGTGGCACTGCACCAGCGCAAGTGGCCAGAGAGGGCAGGATATGCTGGCGCAAGTAGCCGTTACACTAGGTGCATCAACCGCCCAATATTCAAAGTGCACATGCACATGGGGCCATTGCATGTCATTATGGCCGGTTGCATGCAAAGATGCGCCATCTGGCAACTTGCCCCAGGCGCCCTGCCAGGCTGCGGCCGTCAGGGACCCGACACCCCTGCAATGACAAAGTGCCCCACGGCCCGATCAGCGGGCACAAGTATGAACTAAAGCATCCTATATCCCTGGTGGTCAGTGGACCGCTCACAGTCGCAGGCAGAAGTCTAAAGAAATAATAAATCCATCCCTGGTGGTCAGTGGCACCCCCCTCCCCTCCCACTGAATCCCCCACCCGCTCCCCAGTCAGCAGCGGGTGGCAACTCCCACCCGCATGCGCCCGGCCACCCGGCGACTGACTGTGTACAGTACGGCTGTATGTCCAGTGGTCCACAGCGTGGACCAATGGGCGATGCGAACCGTACTGTACTACGCAGTCGAATGTGAATGATCATTCACATATCTGGACTATGAAATACAATATGGTCTGCACACCGATAGTGCGCTGTGGACCAGCTAGGCATGCAGCTATGCTACGGTCGTCGGTGGGTGGCCAGGCGGCTGGTTGAGGAACTGCCACCGATGCTGACCGAGGGCAGGGTGGTGGGACTCCAGTGAGGGTGGGGAGGACTACTGGACCACCAGGGATGGGATCTATTATTGTTTAGATTTCTGCCCTTGATGGGGCTGAGAGCGGTCCACTGGACCACCAGGGATATAGGAGTTTCTTTTATTTATACTTATGCCCGCGATCGGGCTGTGAGCGGTCCACTGGACCACCAGGGATATAGGAGTTTCTTTTATTTATACTTATGCCCGTGATCAGGCTAGGGGGTGCTACCCAACGGAGGGTACTGCCAGAGCTCGGGTGGGCACCGACAGCTGGCAGCTGCCGTGTTGCGCCCTGCAATACAGCAGCTCACCTGTGGATGGCTGGCAGTTGCTCCTTTATTTTTGGGAACAACTGTATGTGGTGCATGTAGGGGTTGCTCCTGCATGGGCTCCACACATCCCGGGCTGAATATCGGGATGTGCGGGGGAATGCATGGAGCACGCCCCCTAATTGCCACATACATTATTGATGCACTCCAGTGCATCAGGATTTGTACCACGCACTTTCCTCTTTTGAATATCGCACTGGGGTGCATCAGTGGGTTGCGCCATGTGCAACCCTTCTGAATATCCCACCCTCCGTCTATTGAATGTGAGGAAGACAGACAAAAAAGAAACAAGTTGAGGGAAAGAAACAGTAATAAAAAGAAAGAGCAGGAAAGGTGAAGAAACACAGTTAAATTGCTATAGGCAGACAGAAACTAATTAAAAATGTCCTGCAGTTCTTAAAAGCACTAGTATTGGAACCAGAGAAGGGTTAACCTACTCAAGAGAAATCTTCTCCTCCTGCCCATAGCCCAGCAGGTACAACAGTTTCCAACATGTTTGCCATTCCATTACTAAAACCTGGAATGGTGCGAAATGCAAATTAGGTAGCTAATAGTTTTTTTTGTTGTTTTTTTTTAAATAAGAGATGAAATGCCACACAAGGCTTTCATTGTTTTTTTTTCTTTTTAATATTGCAGCTACCCTGCCCCCCATTACAAACATAGAGACTATTTTTTTGTTTGTTTTACAAGTTAAAATGGCAGCATATTTCAATTAAATATCTTCCTTTTATTTTATTAATTTATTTTTCTTTCTTTTAAATCAGGCATATTAAAGAAATATTTTATAAGTATGGAAAGAGACTGCAGAGCATGCAGCAATGGTGGGATAATTGCACTTTTCAGCTGCTTTTAATGGCACTCAGTTGTGCCTCATGCCTCAGTGCACTTGAGCCATACAATTCTGTCACCATAGCTGCATGCCATGTCATGTCCAGATGCTCACATAAACTTTAATGATCTATGATAAATCTAATGGGACTCTTAGAGTGTCTCTTACAGCTACAAGTGTCACCTCTTGCATCTTTTTCTAGTCAAAATGATCATGGACTTTTCATGAATGCTAATAGCATTCAGGAACAGTTCATAAACACAGTTCCAAGAACATTCATTAAAGGTTTGCCAAATTATTCACAAACTGTGCATGGCAAATAACTGGCGGTCTTGTGTTCATAAACTATGCATGGCCATTGAATGGTGCACCTGTGATCATGAGCATTCATGAATAGTGCACGAACAGCAAATTACATGCCAGTGTTCATGAACTGTACTTGGTCATTAATTGGGGTGCATGTGTTCATGAATATTCATGAACTGTGCACGGTCATTAAACGGTACTGATGCGTTCACGAATGTTCAGAATCATTAAGGTTCATAAAGGTTCGTGAAAGATCCTGAAACTCCTCCAGTGCATTTTCATAGACTTTCATGGGCATGCTGCATCAATGAGCTTTGTGAGCAGAATACCCTGCTTGTTTAATTGAGCATTAATGTAAAACCCAGGTGCATGTAAAGGTACTCAGTGTATTGCCTCACACCTAATAACAAAACTGGGATGTGCATTAATGCTCAATGAATGCATGCCCTGTTCTGACTTAGTGTCTAATATTTACCACACCAGTGTTTAATACGGTGGGTAAATACTGTAAATTGTTTTGTTTTGGAACATATATATTTTTTTCACTTAGAAAAAATATCACAGGGTATAGTAGAGCATTGTTCTGTATAAAATTCCATCCACTACAAAATGCTGTTGTACCGCATATCAAAGGTCATCGAGTGTGATTGTTCCCTTCTGTAATACAACAGCATTCTGAAACTTCTAGAGACTTAACCATTTAGTTTTAATCTGAAAGCAAAAGAACCACTACGCACACACGTCACATAATTCTATACACTATAAAAAATACAGGATGTGCAGCTTTGTGCACAACCAGTGTGTTCTTCCACGTCAGGGTTCTGATTCACACAAACCTCTCCAGCTTCACTCTCAAGGTCAGAGAGAATCAGAACCCCTCTGTCATGCATACTTGCCAATACAGTATTCTCTATAATTTATTTACAACACATATTATTTCACTTGCAACATGTTATTTCTATTTAGAATCTGTAAATAGAATGCAAAGAACAATGAGTCAGCAGTAGTTTTAAGCTAAAACAAGGTAAACAATAAATAGAGAATAATGCATATGTAGGGAGTTGATATGGAGTTTTTTCACACACCCAAGTTGTGTGATAATATGTAAACCTCGAAAGTGAAGCTCGAGAGGTTTTAGTATTATCACACAACAAGGGTGTGTGAAAAATCTTCATTTCTACCCCTACATATGTTTTATTTTTATAATAACTGGCACTAAAACAAATGCAATTGAAGTATTACCACTACGGGGGAGGCGAGACGAAAACGCTCATACTTCTTTACTAGTAGGCACGCCCCCACGCTATTCAAAGACTGACATCACATAACATGCTAGCGTGGGGGTGTGTCTACTAGTAAGTTTAGTAGGAGCGTTTTGGCATCGGGTCTCCGTGTTGGTTTTACTAAATAAACACATGCTGAACACATACAGATCTGTAAACCAGAGGGTAAGCTAAAGAATTAATGTAAAATGGTAACGCTTTCTCATTTGGATCTGTAAGTTATGCTATGAGTTTGAAACTGTTTACTTTGGAATGCGAGTGCTGCAGGTTTCTTGGCGCGAGACTGTAAAAGTCGTATCAACCCGCGGGTTGATACGACTTTTTACAGTTCTCGAAAATGGGTTGATAACAGGGATCACCAGTTATTATATTGACAATAGTGTGGTATTTAACAAATACATAGTAGGTTGCTGTAGAATAGCACATTTATTTCCACATGATCAGAAAGATCTTCATAACTAAAATATGTTTTTTCCTCTTAAGAATGATGAGTCTTACCACTTACTGTACTAGTGGAGAAAACCCCATTATTCCTCTGCAACCCATTATATATTCCATATTATAGGGGAACAGTAGTTCCCCATAGTTAGGGTTATAAATGCTGTTCTATCCTAAATGCCTGTATTTGCACCTTAAAGTGAAAGTTCTGTAAGCCCACAAAGTGTAGCAGCTGCTGCAGAAATACCTGATTAGGGCTTTTAGCATTAAACCAATGTTAACACTTACCTGCTGGGTTGGGATTTTCCTTTGAAAGATACTTGACCTCTTTAATATCTACAGAGACTCCTATGGCCATCTTACACACATAGGTGGCTTACATTGCATGGGTTATACTAATGAGGGTTACCAACTCTGCCATGTGTTGGTAGCCCTCATTAGCACATAGGGTTACCACCTGTCCTGAGTTTTGCAGGTCAGTCCTGATTTAGGCAGCTGTGTCCTGCAAAAAAACATGAAAAATACTACATGTCCTGACTTTATAGTAGAAAAAATATTTTCCAACTTTCCACTAAATGTTGCAGAAAACTATAATACCTTAACTAAAATACCTTAAAATGATAAGAAACAATAGAAGCAACTAAGAAACTGCAATGCTTAGCCCTAATTCTGATTATATAGAGAAAAGAAGTCTGTTGCATTGGTCGAGGTTATGTACTGTCCTGCGAAAAAACATGCTTCAGTAAGAAATGTCCCACTTTGGGCTTCTTAAAAGATGGTAACCCTATTAGCACAACTGTCATGCAGAAGCCACCCGGGTGCGTGAAATGACTGCAGGCAGCTCTTGAGATATTACGGAGGGTGCCGATCTTTCAAAGTAAAATCCCAACCCAGCAAGTAATTAAAAAACATTGGTTTAATGCTAAAAGCCGTAATCAGGCATCTCTGCAGCAGCTACTGTACTTTGTTGGCTTGCAAAAGTTTCCTTTTAATAATGTGGCTGTCTCTGGATGGAATATCCTGAAATTTGGCATGCACATTCTGGGGCCTTGGGTCACCAGAGTCTAAGAGTTTAGTAACTATCAGGTCAGCAGTTTAGAAGTTCTAAAACATTGAACATACACAATTATAGTACATGAAAATTAAGACTTTGTGGTCAACTGTATTTGAAAAATGGCTGACAGGAGAAAACTGAATTTTTTTGTTTTGTTTTGGTCTGCCTTAAGGAAATGCCAGTGATGAGTGATTTCACTAAGAAACATGTACTTTTTAAATAGAAAATGCCTCTGTTATGCATCTGCAAAACCTTTTGCGTATAGGGGAGAACTGAGAAAGCATCTTTATACACACATGGAAAAGTGGGTGTTTGGAATAATGTGCTCAGAAATCCCATAAAGACTGGATCCAAAAGATCTTTAAAAATTAACTTAGAAAAGATATGTTTTCATATTGGTAGTATGCTGAATCCCATCACCGGTACCACACTCCCTCCTGGTCACCCAATATATGGAAATAATTACTGGCTGTGGATGCTGAACACTACTGCAGGTCCCCTTCCCTCTTGGTCACCAACATTCTAGTTTTCATAAACCAGCAGTGGGCACCCAATCTGACCACCAGTACCTCCTCCCACCCATATGCCCAATATATGAATTAAAGCCCCCACCCTCCCCCACCATCTAACACCCACAACCCCCTCCTCCTCACCCAATGGCATCCACCTCGGGTCCTTCATCACAGCTCCTCAATGTCCTTTAATGGCATTTCTGCAATGTCCCTATAACTGCAATAAAGAAAAACAAGGAGAGCACTTGGCCTAGGGGAAGGACTCAAAGGGTAGTGGTGGTAGGAAGCTCTCACAATTGAGGAAGGATACAAGCAGGGTCCTGTAGGAGTTGCTGCTTGGACCTGTGTTATTTAATCTGTTCATTAATGACATGGGGGAAGGCATTAGTGGAAAGGTTTGTATCTTTGGGGATGATCCCAATCTCTGTGGGAGGGTGTACGGAGGAGGGGTCAGGGACTTCAGAGAGGACCACATAAAGCTAGAATGGTGGTCTGCTACCTGGCAACTGGTGCTCAATGTGAAGAAGTGTAAAGTCATGCACATTGGCTGCAAGGACCTGAGAGCTGAATTCAGGCTGCTGGGCATAAAGGTCATGGTATCTGAGGAGGAAAAGGATCTGGGAATAGCTTTAATCAGCAACCATAAACAGTCTTTGCAATGCAAAAAGGAAGCAGCCATGGTAAACAGGATGTTGGGGTGCAAAGCTAAGGGGTTCACAAGCAGAAGGAAGACAGTGATCCTGCCACTGTACAGCTCCATGATGCAAGCCGCACCTGAAGTACTGTGTGCAATACTGGAGTCCCTACCTGAGGAAGAACATATATCTGTACAAGGCAGTACAGGGAAGGGCCACAGAAATGATCCATGATTGGCAGGCTGAGGAGCCTTAATAACCCATTCAGAATGTCACACTCAGCTTTCCGTAAAACAGGTCAGAACACTTCAGAAGCCTGAAGACTACTGAGGTCTACTCAAGGTTCCATTGCTTAGGGAAGTTAGATATTTTCAGAGCATAACAATTCTTGGACCTCCAGCTTTTCTGAATCATGAATGTCTAAGAAGAAGCAATGTTTTTGGAAACTCTTGGACTTTTAATATACGACAATTAGAGGGTGGGATTAGCAGAGAAATGTTTGGACAATTGTATTTATACGTTAGCAGTTACATGCAAAATGCTAAAGGAGAAACAGCCACAAGAATGAAAAAATTGTATATACTGGGTCAAAGAGATAAAGTGTAGAGTTTGACAAGTTCAAAAAATATGTACTATAACATTTAATTGGTCATTACATGTTTCTGATTGCATCAGTTGGTTTTCTGACTGTTCTCAATTGTACTTAAATATCTTACCTAAGCCTTAATAAACTGATGTTACTGTTTTGAACTTGAAGGGTTAGAGCTGTTGCATCTGAAACAAGGCAAGGGTCGATCACTGGGTCTGATAAGTGCCTGTAATTCAATTTACAGAAGATGTCTCCCACAATCTTTGTAGGCTATTATAGATGCAAGCAGTTTAGGTTTCAGGATTTGACAGCTCTTTGAAAAATATGTTTAATACATGTAAGATAGGTCGTGGTTTTGTCATCAGCAATAACTGTTTGACATTCACCTTGCTGTGCATCAGATAGTGAACTGAATTGTTTTTTAACTTTCTCATCCCTGTTTTTGAAACTTATAACATTCCACCCACTAGTATATTAACCTCTGGCCACAGATGGGACCATTGCACACAGAGATAGGTGGCATCAAGGAGTCTTTGTTCCTTCCCCTGTGACAACCCTTTCCCAGTTGGGTACTACCTGAATACAATACCTTACCTTAACTGGAGTAGCTAAGAGCTGCCAAGAGTTGGGAAATCTGCACCGGACTGACCTTGAGACCTTCAGGAATATAAGCCAATGGTACTGCAAGTAAGGAGTCTGACATGTGGGTAGATGAGCAAAAAGGTAAAAATCTACTGAAACTATTAGAGAAATTCTTGCAAATACAGCCATGAATGGCACAGTTAAAATTCAGATAAAAACGACAGTTCATATGCATCATTTACTTTCTTATACTGTGTGTCCCAGCAGGGTACTTCCACCCCATTAGTCACTACTAAATCACCATTGGAGACTTCAGGCACTCACCTCCCACCAGTCCTCCAGGTATCACACTTTCCCAGGATAAGCACCCACCTAGGCCTTCATCCCCGAGCTTTCTGTACTACAGAACTAAGGCAATCAGTGACTACTGGGCCATACCTCTGAGAAGTCAGATCACTGAATCCTTCTGCCAGATACCATCCCTGGCATCCAATTACTGTGTACACTGTATTCTAGAACTAAGGCAATAAGTAACTACAGGGCCATGCCTCCGAGCAGTCAGTTCACTGAATCCTTCTGCCAGATACCCTCCCTGATATCTAATTACTGTGTACACTGTATTGTAGAACTAAGGCAATTAGTTACTGGGCCATACCGCTGAGCAGTCAGTCCACTGACCTCTTCTGCCAGATACCCACCCAGGTATCCAAAAACACAGTACTGTATTTTATCTCTATACTCTAAATCATTAGGAAATCAGTTGATATTGCTACACATTCATTGCTGTAAAACATTTAAAACTGGCAGTGGCATCAAACATATTGAATACTGATGCATTAAGAGTTGTGATAGAATCCCCCCCTCAGTCTTTTCAGGTTCAGTCCTTCACTTGACAAAAGTCTTTTTTAATCAGAAGGACTGAGGCAAATTCTCTGTAAAACAGTGTCGCTGTGCTTTTAAAATAGTCCCCCAAAATGTATCAATCAGATTTGAACTATACCATACTCCTTTGATTTTTCTGAAGATATTCTGTTGTTGAAGTTGTTGTAGATTCAGCTTGGTGTCATCAGAGGGCCTTCTTTGAGTTGGCAGGTTGATGATGTTATGAGGAGAAGTGATGATTTCTTCAAGTTTGCAGCTTTTCTTCTTCTGTGAACAAAATCTGTCACACAGGATCATGAGACACTTGAAGCAACAGACTTTCCATTCTTACCCTGTTCTCACTTACTACCCTATCTGATCCTACACTGGGGTTCAGGTGATTCCCTAATCCTACACTTGTAATTAAATTAAACTGTCTCTGTCAGGCTCTTTCACTGCATCAGGTCTCTTCAGACAGAACACCCCTTGGCATGAGCACCTTCCTTCTCAGTCATTCTCCCTGCTCAGATTGACCACACACTGGCTTTGCAGTTTCTTTTTTTTTGTTTGTGAACTCTATTTTGGTCTCCTCGCTTGCAGCAGAGATGGTGTCTTTCCCCTAGTCTGCCCTGTCAAGCGGACCCTTAACACTCCCCGGCTGGCCTATGCCTCAGCTACAGGGATGTGGAGGACTGTGACTTATTCCCCATAGTGGGCCCCCCGGGGCCAGGAGGAGGAGACCAACATCACCCTGGAGCCCCTGTCCTGACATGCTGGGCTTTGTTCAGCCAGAGGAGTGGGAGTCCATTGGGGGCTTCATGCTGCTCATGGGAAGGGGTTTTCTGTACATCCCCAAGGTGTGGACATGCAATTATGTCTGCGTAGAATGGGAACGCTCCCATGCCCACCCACAGGGTGTCCGCTGCCACCTCCTCCTGTTCTCAGCACTCTGGTTTCAGCACCACCAGTCACCACTGGAGGTCACTAGTTGTCATGATATGCATCCCCACCCTCCCAGGAGAGGACAGCAGTCCTCTGGATGCTCAATCAACTCCTTTCCCAGCTACCCCCCAATGACCCAAGTCAGCTTCCAAACCCAGGTCACCAGTGTGGCATGAGATAAGGCGTCCAGTGCCTCAGCCCTCAGCACCACCTGGTCGGCATGCTGTGCAGCTTCTTTTATAGCAAAACTCATTAACATATTTACATTTTTGGTCACTGAGTGGGCACTGACCTGTCCAGGGGCTCAACACCAATCAAAATCCACTCTGCAGCAGCATAAGCCACAATGGAATTTTTAGATTTGAAGCTCAGCTGCCCCTCTCAACATTCTAAGGCTCCCCTTTTTTATAACTTGAGCCCATTTTAAGATACATTTCTTTTGTCACACAAAATAAGCACTTTCCAAAGGTTTAAGCAGGTTTTCATTATACTGATTGGACAGCTAGCTGTCTTCCTAAGCTTTCTGATGAATTTGTTTCTGTACACAACAGCCATTTGGAATGCATAATCACTAAGACTAACATTCTTTTATCATTTAATTGCACAAATAATCACTTTAAAAAACTTTTCTGTTCATTTTCCAGTCAAAATAGTAATTTCCCCTTTAATTGTGCTGACCACAACACTTTTTTTCACTCAGGAATTTACATATCCATTTTCCCATGCTAAGTCCCAACTCTAGTGTAACTGTCTGCATGGATTTGCTTCACCAAGGACCCACTCTCCCTTTAAAGGTTAGCGATGCCTCCATTTCTAATTGTAACCACTTAAAACTTTTCTCCAACATGTAGGACACTCTCCTCTATGTGTCTGCCAAGCTTGGTGCATTTCTGTACAAAAACAGCTTGGCAATGCATTGTGGCAAATGTGTTGAGACTAAAATATCTTCTCTTTTGACAGAGCTTGCCTTTAAAATGCTCTGTTTTAGCTTGTGAGCATTTGTAGAATTTTTCTTTATTTGTGTTCTGAGCCCAGGACTCCCTCAGATTCCACATGGCTTAATTTATCTTATTTATTGTATTTATATGTATTTTTCCTCTGTGTGAAAGCCGTGAGTTCCTGTGCTTACAATCACACTTCAAATGCACAAAATGGATCCCTTGAGCTTTTATACACAGTATGTTCACTTTACATTATGTGGGACTACCAGAGAACCATTTTAGACTGTGCCCCCTTTTATTTATTTTATTCATTGAGAGCCAGTCCCTAAAACCAGTTTCCTAGGTGCTTATCGCCTGCCAACTAATATTAGAAGGGAAATTTATCTGGTTGATCCTACCTCGAGAGGAGCACACCGTGCATCTCCCTCTTGGTACTTCGAGAAGCAGAGCAGTAGTTTGGCCAGAAGCCTAGCTTCTGACCAGAGCAGAGGGAGTCAGCCACCCACAGGCAGACCCAGGGCCTCCTTTACTGAGTGCCAGTGTGCTCTTGCTGTGGGACCGACGCTTGGTCTCTCACACTCCTTTTCACTCAGTTTTTGGTGAGCAGAGCACCAGAAGCTGCCCTTCTGCATTGTTTTATTAATTTTTACACAGAGCAGCTTCTTATTTAACCACGGTAGTGATTCATGTAATACAAAATAATTACTTTTTAAAAATGAATCATAGGCAACTCAAGCAGACCAAATCATGTACTGGGTTACCAGCGCTTGTGTAAATAGCCAGGGCAATCAGTTACTAGTCCACTGGCCACCAATCCTACCATTACTATTTTAAAATATAAATACTATATTTTTAACATAAAAATGCTGCCAACCACTATAACTATATGCAAAACTGCATAAGAACCTGCTGGGCGGTGGTTAGTCGGGTGACAGTGCTGGACCAGAGGAGTAAAAACAGAAATAAAAAAAAAACTGCACATGTGTGAATAAAAGCCAGGGCCAGGAATCCTTTCTAACTTCCCCTCTGCACTGCATCCCACTATTGTCAACTAATGATATGCTCACAATGTCCTTGTAACCAATCCAATTTAAAACTGCTGATTACTTATATGATACAATTATGGATTCTAAATCTCGTTTTTTTTATCACTGTAAGAGCCAACCTACATCTATGTGGCAGCTCCTACCTACTCTGGATCTCGAACCTGCATCCTAGAAACATTTTCTTTTAGATACATTAAAACTTCTTAACTGTCCCTATTCTCTTGGTGGAACGGTCTCTAGGCTGTTACAACTGCACAGTAATAAAATAGTCCACTTCAATTTGTGCTGAAGCTTTTGTTTGAATGTACAAAAGAACAGACTTCAAGCAGATGATGTTAAAAGTGAAAGAATTTAGACAAAACCACCTCTAGAGAACTGAGGCTGCCAATGAAAATAAATCTCAGAAAAGCTAGCATGAACAGCAAAAACATAGGGCATAGTAGTGCAGTTAAAAGCAGTTCTAAATGCATGGTACAGAGGGTAAAAGCACAGATCTGTAAGTCCATGAACTGCAAGCTTAATCCCCCTTATGGCCACAGGCAATCTTGTCTTAGGAAATTTGAGTAGCAGTAAACTTATTTTAGCAAGCTTACTGCCAAAGCTCAGCAAAACTTAGACTTGAGGCTTACAAAGATTTAACCTTTTCTAAAAAAATCCAGGTGGCAATACTGGTATAGCTTTCCTAAGCTTCTTACTTTCTTGGAGATCAGAGAAAACATGGAAAATCTAACCTTTTCCAAGTCAGGTTTTCATTGGAGTTCTAAATTCACATCTAATATACACACTAGAAGATGGGGGGGGGCATGATTGAATCCTTCAAGTGCCTTAAATGCATACACAAGCTGGATCTCAGGAACCTCTTTAGCTCGGGTGAGAACTGGAACATAAGGGCTCACAGTAACAAACTGGTAGGGGGAGGATCAAGAAGGAGTTTAAAGACACTTTTTTATAGAGAGAATGGTGTCATGATGGAATTAACTGTCGGCAAAGGACATTTACCAGAAGTCCATCAGTGGATTCAGGAAGAGGTGGCACGTAGTGAAAGGGAGGGTTAAGTATACCTCTCAACTGCTATGAATTCCGCATAGCACTATGATTTTCACACTTAAGTTTACCCTTTGCTCCTCACAAGTTTACTGATGTTCCTCATAATGTTAGAGGTATTTCTGGACACACAAACTATTAAATCATTGAACTAAGTTGATAGAAACATTCCTTATCACTAACTATATGGGGCCCACTATCTGTAAACATATTATTGTTTAAAATAAGAAAGTGGTCCACATTCTGACCCTTTGCTATGATTTTTGAAGGCCAGTACTATGATTTTTAATGCTGAGAGGTTGAGAGGTATGGGGTTAAGGTTAAAGGGGATGGGGGTAGGATTCAATGTAAACAATTATACAGGGGGCCCTCATCTGCAGACTTCATAGATCTTATGTCCTTCTTCTGCTGGCATATTCATATGTTCGTATATGCAATGAGCCAACTCAAACTATGCACTGTGTTTTTTCGAGTGTGAGGGGGCAGGACCGTGACTCATGAGTGGCAGATCCACAAGTGGGTTATCAAAGTCCTGCCCACTCACAAGTAATGATAAATTACCTATTTTGAGTCATACTATTGTATAATCAGTATATATGAAGTATGAAGAAGCACATCCCTTGTATCCTTCTGGGCACCAAAAATAAGGTCCCAGTATGGTAAGACTTCTATCAGTTTATCCTTCCCTTCCCTTTGGAACAACATGCAAAAGACACTAAGGTTCTTATCCCTGCCGGGTCCCCATACCTTTAAGCTGTCTATCACATGCATCCTGAAGGTTATATGTAGCTGCCACAGGTGATTCTCCTACTGGCCTCCCTGCCCTGCTCTCCATTTACTTAGCACTTACTCACAACTCCAGCACTTCTCTGCACATCTTCCTCTGTATACTCTTCTTCCCCCAGCCTTACTATGTTCATGTCATCTCTCCCTCTAGTGTTGACATCCTCCTCCTGAAACCCCCTCCCCTTCCTTCCCCGCAAAGGGTCGACCCTTCTGGTCAGTCTGTTCATGCCTTCTTGTTCTATTGCTAATATAATCTTCTCACCACACCCTGTTACTTCTATTGCTTTGTTTAGTATCCACCCCAGACGTTGGTGTACCCTTAATTTAATTTTTTAATAGTCTGCACACTCTGTATTATCCGATGTTGTTGTTGCTGTTTTTTTACTGTATGTACCAGCCTGCACTAAGTGTCCAATTGTATTATTCCTTGCTATGTTCCCTTATGCCAGGACCATCTTGAAAATGAGCTTGCTCATTGATGAATCTGCCTGGTTAAATAAAGTTCTGATTGATTGCTTAATTGATTGATTGATACAACAGTAATTTACGAGTTATCACTTTTAAATCTGCAGTTTTTTTTTAAAGTTTTGCTGGTTTTCTTTCATTTTAACAGCTAGTTTCATTGCTGCACTAGGCATTGTAATGCAATATGCATTGTGAAAGCTGCTCCCTGACTGGTTCAGTATTCCACTGTGAGGACAGTAACCTTAAAAATAGCCATTGTGACAACAGGATCACTAACATATTTTTGATATGTTACTGATATTGATATTACAAGATATAGGGCCTGATTTTCAAATAGGTTAGAATTACACAAGGAACTTGAGTCAAAAGAGTTTCATGCAAGTGGTGACTTGCATCACAACTTGTAACAAATGTGATGTTCTAAATTAGCCTGTGTCTGGTACAGATACTGCAGCACCAAAGCCCCCTTGCACCAAGGTTATGTCAAACAACCAGGTGTGCCAGGTCCCAAGGGGCCTTGCGCCATGGAGGGGCTGCGACATCCCCTTTTTAGGGATTTTGCAAGCCCCACCATGAACACAGGAGAAGTCTCCACTTAGACCAGCCATGAGGTGGTCTAAGTGGGATGCACCAGTGGGGTATGGGAGTGCAGCAGGCAGTAGGAGTGAACTAGGGGCATGGGAGGAGGCAGTTACATAGTTGCATAGTAGTTGTTAGCAGAAAAGGACCTCCTGGTCCATCTAGTCTGTCCTGCTTTGATTTGCTCCTACTTCCTTAGTATAGGTCTTGCTAGACCCTTGTCTGTAGTTCCCCTCTGTCCTAGTGTCACTAAACATCTGTGCCTATCCCATGCATGTTTGAATGCATTCACATTGTCTACACCTACCACTTTCTCTGGTAGCCTGTTCCATGGTTCAACTACTCTTTCTGTGAAGAAGCACATTCTCATGTTGCCTCTTAACATCCCCTTCCAGCCTCATTGCATGACTCCTCATCCTAGTGCTCTTCTTTTTTGGCAAAAAGCTGCTCCCTTCCATTGTTAATCACTTTGGCAAGGCTGGCCTGGTGGCACTGAGGGCTGAGGCACTGGACGCCACACCTCGTGCCATGCCGGCAACCCGGGTTCTGTGACAGACTTGGGTGGCCAAGGATCAGCAGGGGAGGGAGAGGATGGAGCATCCAGAGGACAGCTCTCCTCTCCTCTCCTTGGGGAGGGATCCAGGGTTGTTCAGTGTCCTAGCAGCCCCTGATGGATATCATGGGCACTGCAGGTACACCAGCCAGTGCAAGTGGAGGAGTGCAGCAGAACCAGCAGGGTAGCCATCATTGCACCCTGCACTCCTAGAGGGAAGCAGAAGTGGAAAAAACCCTGCCAGCCAGGTGAGGTGATAGAGATCCTCCAGGGGCTGATGCTCCACACACACAGCACTGGCCACAACTCTGCTACTACTACCCCCTGCGGATCCTTGGCCTGCTCCTCTGGGACCTGGAGAGGCAGGGATCCTGACTCCAATGTTTCAGTCGGAAGGAATGGTTCAAGTGGGCAGCTAGGGGCAGAAGTCAAGCAAAATTCAGTCTAAGAGATGCTCCAGTCTGGCAGAAGAGAAAAGGAGTTAATAAAAAAGAAATCCCTATGGCATAGTTGAATATCTCTATCATGCCCCCCCTCTCCCTTCTTACCTCCAGTGAGTACATGTTTAGCTCCCTGAGTCTGTCCTCATAGCTTTTCTAATGCATACCCTGGACCATTTTGGTAGCCCTTCTCTGCACTGCCTCCACTTAGTCAATATCTTTTCTGAGATGGGCCTCCCGAACTGGACATAGTACTCAAAGTGGGGCTTCACCAGTGATCAATAGATGGGGTAAGATTACCTCCCACTTTCTACTTGTTATTCCTCTCCCAATGCAGCTCAACATCCTGTTTGCCTTACTCACTGTCTTCCCACACTGACTTCCCACTTTGAGTTAATCTGTTATGATGACTCCTAGGTCCCTTTTCTGCTCAGTTGTTGTCACCTCCTCAACCCCTAGTTGGTAAGTTACCCTTGGGTTCTTACACCCCATATGCATGACCTTACACTTTTTGGCATTAAATCCCAGCTGCCAGACCTTTGACCATTCTTCCAGTTTTTTTAAGTCTCCTCTCATTCTGTCCACCCCCTCCTGGGTGTCAACCCTGTTGCAGATCTTTGTGTAGTCTGTGAATAAGCAGAATTTACCTTCTAGTCCATCTGCAAAGTCTCTAATGAAGACATTGAACAGCAATGGCCCCAGGCCTGACCCCTGTGGCACCCCACTTGTCACCTCCCCCCTCCTCTGATCTTACCCCATTTACTACTATCCACTGGCTTCTGTTGCTAAGCCAGTTCTGCAACCACAGTACCACTTCTGTCCCCAAACCTAGACTGGTCAGCTTGTTAATTAAACTCCTATGTGGGACAGTGTCAAAGGCCTTCCTGAAATCCAGGTAGGCCACATCCACTGCTCCCCCCTAGTCCATGACTCGCATCACCCAGTCGAAGAACTCGATCAGGTTGGTTTAGCATGATCTCTTACCTCTGAAGCCATGCTGTCTCAGATCCTGCAACTTATTGCTGGCCAGGTACTCTACCATCCTTTCTTTTATTAATGTTTCCATTACCTTCTCCACCAACAATGTCAGGCTCACTGGCCTATAGCTCCCTGTCTCCTCCCTGTTCCCACTTTTGTGGATTGGTACCACATCTGCCCCTTCCAATCCCCTGGTATTACCCCTGTTGCCAAGGACTGATTAAACAGGGCTGCCAGGGGAGCAGCCAGTTCCTTCTTTAGTTCTTTAAGTATCCTTGGGTACACCCCATTGGGAGCAATAGCCTTGTCCACCCTTTATTTTTCCAGTTCCCTGAGTATTATCTCCTCTGTAAAGGGGCTTGTGTCTACCCCCCCCCCCACTTGGTATCCCATATTCCTTCATCTGTGGACCATTTCCTCCCTCCCTCCTTTCTACAGTGAATACCAAACAAAATATTTGTTCAGTATGTCTGCCCTCTTCTGGTCCTCCTCTCACTTTCTCTCCACTCCCCCCGATTCTCACTATTCCTGCCTTGTTCTTCCTCCTTTTACTGACATATCTGAAAAATTTCTTATGCCCCTGCTTCACAGTTTTTGGCAAGTTATCCTCTGTGAGTACTTTAGCATCCCTAAGTGCTTTTGCTGTTTCTTTTCTTTTATACCTGTACTCCTCCCTATCCTGTTCCCCCTGTGTTGTTTTGTACTTTTTGAATCCTAGCTTTTGCCCTTACAGCTTCTGCTACTTCTGGGAGAACCAAAGCAGTCTACCCTTCCTTTTGCTCTTTGATATTTGTTTTATGCGAAGACTATCAGCAACCTCTAAGGCCTTTTTTATTCTCGTCCACTTTTCCTCTACCCCCAACCCAGTTTGTATCCTTTCCAGAGTCATGCTGACTCCTTCCCCCATTTTCCCAAAGTCTACATTACTGAAATCTAGGACCTTTGTTTTGATGTGAAATGCTTTTTGCCCTTACCTCGAAGTGAACTGTTTTGTGATCACTAGTACTCAGGTGATCCCCCACTGTGACTCTTGTTATACTGTCTCTGTTTGATAGTACCAGGTCCAGTATAGTGCCTTCCCACGTAGGTTCCTCTACAAGATGTCTTAGCAATACCTCTTGCATCTCTTCCAGTACCTCCTGCTCCTACTGGCTGATGCCACTGGGATACTCCAATCCACATCAGGCATGTTGAAATCCCCCACTAGTTACCCCCCCCCCCCATTGGTCTTCTCCCTGATTGCTTTCATCATTTCTCTGTCCCTCCCTCATTTTGTGTAGGTAGTCTGTATATGACCCCTAACCGTATTGTGGCCTCGCCTGTTCATTCCTAGTGCTAACAGCAACATCCCTCTTCCTTCTTTTCTCCTGGTATTTCCATGGCTTTAATAATGTCCTTAACATACAGTGCCACCCCTCCTCCTGTTCCTCCCTGTCTGTCCCTCCTGAACAGTGTGTATCCTGGTATTGCAATTTCCCATTCTATGTTGTCATTGAACCATGTCTCTGCTACTGCCACCAAATCCAGATCTTCCTCCACCATGCTGGCTTCCGCTTCTGCAAGTTTATTGCCCAAGTTCCTGGCATTTGTGGACATGGCCTTCCAGATATTTCTACCTGTTTTTCTGTTCCTGAATATAATCCTGTCTTCACTTTGTACTCTGTATCTGCTGCCCATTTCCCTTCTGTCATCTCTATGCTGCCTCCCATGTATGTGTCTTACCTGTGAAATTTCTCATTCCTGTTCCCCGATATCCCTGCTAGCATTTGGGGGTAGATTGATGGGTTGGGGAGCACTACACCATCAGGGCATCTGTATACTTGGGGGATGGGGGGGCACTAGAATACCAGGATTACAGGCTCAGTGTCAATACCATACTTAATCTTTCTTTGCAGTTAATTACAATGGCACCCCACCATGTGCTACATCACTGTGACTGTTGCCCAGCTGTTGCCTGACACCCAACTGCCTCCTCCCATGCCCTTATGCCCCAGGGCCCATCCTGGTGATGTATTTCCTCAACCACCCAACATCCCAGCCCTTCTAATGTTGCACCAGGTGCGGGGACTGGATACCTGAGCCAATTCCCATAGATGTGCCAAGTGTTTGGTGCACCTGGCAACCTGCAACAAACCTGGGGAGTCTGATGAGGGGACCCTGCATGTTCTATAATATGGTGCAGGGTCCCTGGTGCATCCAGAGTTTGCTGCAAACCTTAGAGTGATGCAACTTGCGTCACTTTAAGGGGTCTTTGAAAACTGGGCTCATTGTCTTTATCTCATCAGTTTAACCCCTCCTCAGATATACATATACATATACATATTCATATACATACACATACACATATGCATATACATACAGATAAAGAGATACATACATTAGAGATACAGATTCTTTGCAAAACAAAAAGGCTCAACTTAAAACAATAAAATAGGGGAATGTGGCATTAGGGTTTCCCACCCTAACTCCTCATCCCCTCTACAAGCAGCCAAAGGGACAAGACAACACAAGCAACCACAGATAGCCATCATCAGGTAAGTCAAACAACATACAGCTCTTTCTGTAGGACACAAGAGACATCCATCATCATGGTCCAGCAGTTCTGTAGCCATGGATACACATGCACACTTCAATCTTAGAATTGTTTGGAATAGTTTCTTATTGTTTGGATCAGGAGCCACTCAAACAAGTTCAAGGTAGCAATCTCTGTGGGTGTCATATCTGCCTCCATGTTGTTTAAAACAGATCTCAGAGGCAACACATCTTTTATCTTCTGAAAAAGTACAAGCAGATATGCACTATTTCATGTAATGCAAACTTGCATTTAAGTAGTAAGTATGCAACCAAACATCCCCACGTGACATTCCACTTTGCAATATTTGACAGATCTACATTAACTGTTTGTGAACTGTAAAAGAGGTGGTTGCATGACACACATTGAAATTCAAATGTCTGTGTCTTTTCCAGCTTAAAAGTGGTTATCTCATCCCCAAATTTGTCAATTAACTGTGTTTCTGTCACTGTAACACAGCAGACATTGGTCAGCATCCCACATTGAGAATTAATCAAAAGGTACATTATTTTTTTGAAGCTGATGAATAAAAGCTATGGCACAGTCCATTTCACCTTCTGTCCTTCTGTCAATAAAATATATAGGCCCACAAATTTAGTAACAGCACTCCTCAATCAGTAATTTTTAGACACAAATCTCACATTCCTATATTATGCACAACAATAATGCACATGTGATGTAATACACTGTCACAAGCGTCTGTATACAAACATGCCAGCAAGTGACCTATCAAACCACTGTAAGATCTAATTGGGCATTTGTCTATGCTTTGTATGAGTCTGTATTTTTCGTTAGTCTTTGTAATGATGAAAAGATTGATGAAGTCCTTTACCTCATCAAAATACCTTTGCCTAATGTTACACGTGTCATCATATGTCCACGTGAGACACTGTGTCTTGTTTTGTTTTGCTGAGGAGTCAATGTCTTCCTCCATTCCATACAAATCATGCTGTCAACCAATGGCAAACTGTTGTGTTTTCCCAGCTTTATCAACACAGAGAGCTACTTGCTTACTGTGTGAATGGCAGGTTTTCTCCCAAAAATATACTTCTCTCTCTGCTCACTGTGCAGCCAAGACTCATCAAAGATTAGACATAAGGTCTCTCTATTCAGATCTGGGAACTCTTGCAACTTCATTTTAAACTTCAGCATTTGTTTCTTTAATTTATGTATTTAAGCCATCGAACTTCCCCTAAACTACAAAAAAAAAGCATGTTGTTCTATAGCCGTCAGAGCAAGAAAACATCTAGAAATCTTGTTATCAACAACAGTAGGCTTGAGCCATTGGAAGAGGTGAACACCTTTAAATACCTGGGTGTCACGCTAGACAGCTCCCTTTCCTACACTCAGCACATTGACCAAGTTGTGAAAACAGTCAATACCAGGATAGGTCTGCTCTACAGGCACCACTCCTACTTGCCCGATGAGGCCCTCTCACTAGCTGTAAACAGCTACATTCTTTCCATTGTAGAATATGGCCTCATTGTGTGGGTGTGACTCAGTTCAGCACTTTTTATTTCAGTGCCAATCATTTCTGCGCCACACATTCCAGCACCTTTCCTTTCAGCGCTACATTATCGACAGCTGTTTCAATCTAGTGCCATTAATTTTAGTGCTAAATCAGTGATAGCTGTCTCAATTCAGTGCTGTCTCAATTCAATATTGCCCTTCTTTTGCCCTGTTACTCAATTAGCCCAGCTCTATTACCTCCTTTCAGTCTCATTTCAGTGCTCCCTTTCCCCAGTTACTCAGTTAGCCCTGCATAAACTCAACCAGCTAAATAAATCAATAAATTTGTTATTTAATTGCTGGTTTCTGAACACCTCCATTGCCATCACCATGAGCAGCACAATTCTCAGTTCCCTAGGGAAATAAATGCTCATATACAATGATTACACATACCACCTGGACAAGATTATTTCTGGAGGGGGAAAAAGTAATTGCTATTCATTTTCACATATATTTAGAAACATCTGCCAAACTCTAACTGCTAAATGGTTAAAAACTTTTTTTTAGGAGTTGGTGGCATATTGTTGAAAATTACCTTGGTCGCATGCACACTGATTTGTCTAATGCTTCACAATACTTGGTTGGTACCCACAGCCATGAAGCCAATCCAGATTCTGTCTTCAGGACCTGCTTCCTTTCCTAGCTGAAGGCAGCAGTAGCTGAAATAACTGCACCAGTCCTTAGCCTATATAACCAACATGCCCAAACTGCTCAATCAGCTGGTTCAGCTATCCCCACACTCAACTCCATATGAGCATCACTTTATAGAGCCCGGCAAAAGAACTTGCCTCCAATACCAACAGAAATCAGCTCGATACCGGCAAAGCTACCTGATGGCTTCAGCAAGACTCTAAATGGCCAATGTTTTCTGCTGCTCCAGCTTCCAGACAATACAGCAATCTGCTTTTGAACAGATGACAATCTTAGACTTCTTGAGAGGAGCTCAGAGTTGTACATGGATGGAACTTTCAGTGCTGTCCCTGTTCCTTTTACTCAGCTATTCACCATTCATGCTTTTGTCAGTGGCAATCAACTCCCACTGGCATATCTACTATTGGCCAACAAGTCCCAACAGGTATATTGTGATGCAGTGCAGAAACTAGTGTTCAAAGCAGCTATCAAAAGATTTGACCTGAGCCCTACATTATTTGTCTCTGATTTTAAACCAGGCCTTCTGCATGCATTATCACAAGCCTTTCCTAATTCAAATCACCATGGTTGCTATTTCCATATTTCTCAAGCTATCATTAAGAAGTTAGGTGCTGCTTCAGTAAAGTGTTTGTATCAGAATGACCCATCTTTTAATCTAGAAGTGCAAAAGTTGCTTGGGTTAGCTTTTTTACCTGTTCAGATTGTTAGAATAAATTTCAACAGTCTCATAACGTTCACTTAAGAATGCTGGCCTGTCGTCAAACTGTTCTATGAGTACTTCTACAAACAGTGGATCGTAGACTGTCCTGTCCATTACTGGACCATTTACATGATTGATCATCACACTAACAATGACCTTGAGTCATGGCATCGACAATTCAACCGCTAGGTCGGAAGGTATCACCCAAATATATGGCAACTGATTGGCTTTCTGAGGGATGAACAGGCATTATCTGAGGTCTTGATAGGACATCTTAAGCAAGGTCATGTAGTTGTGAGGAGAAAATGCAAATACATGTCCTTAATGCTCAGATTTCAGCTATTACCAATGAGTACAACGCTGGTGCTAGGACAGCTGATGAGCTTTTGGAGGGGATTGCTAAGAATGTTAGGGACCTATAAGCTGCATACATTATGTACAATTACTGTATAGTTTCCGTAAGTTGATTAAATATTTTTTAAGTAATTTTCCATGCATTCATTCCAGTCATTGAGACAGAGCTGAAATGGGTTTTCTCTATGAGCATGGCAATGGGAAGTGTTGCAATAAGATGGTGCTCTGTTGGGTTGCACTAGAATAAAAGCCCTGCACTGACCAGTGATGAAATGAAATGCGCTTAAGTGGGCTACACCTTGTTTTGTATAGCACAGCCACACACACACACACTGTACTGAAATGTGTAAGAACTGCATTAAATATGGCCCGTAGACTGGTGCTTGCTGTCTGCTAGTACGAATGTTTTCTTTTGTGATTTACTTTGTCAATTTTCTAACTATGCTGTGTGTGTGTGTGTGTGTGTGTGTGTGTGTGTGTGTGTGTGTGACAAAGTATAGGCTTTGTAGCCATACCTGACATGTTTCTGTGTCTTCTTTACTTGTGGTAGGCCAGAAGCTTCACTTGTTGCCTATGACATGGTATGTGATACTGCGCCATTAGCTTTGTAAGGCATACCATGTCTAGCAAAGTACCTTTTGCATCTTTTCAAAGTGCAAGCATGTTGACTAGTAGACATTCTCTTTTTGATCGAAATTACAGTAATAGTATTCAAATCCAGTCTTATCTGTGAAAAGAAAGAAAAATAATCACTACAGTGTTTTAAACTTTTGGGGGGCATTCAACACATACTGTACCTTTAAGAACATAAAAGAAACTGATTACAGTTAAATCAAAGAGAAGCATTTAAGAATGTTAAATGCAATGAATACACACAATGAAACACATGTTTATTTATTTGTGTACTGTATTTCACTGTTTTGTAACCACGGTTTTAATTAGATTAATTGGTTTCTACTTGCAGTTTTAATTTGGAGCAGCATATAAATGAGGCTGGCTATAAATGCAATCAGCTGTGTTTGGCAGACAGTTGATTGCTACTCTGGCTGCTATTCTACTTCCCAGACAGAAGACGCTCACATTGAAGAAATACCCAAACAAAAGTCATACAACTTAAAATTTAAACTACAAGTGGCAAAGCGAGCAGAAAACTTGCACAGTATGCTGATGGTAATTCACAGGCAGATCAATTGTAATGGACAGTGAGAGTGGTTCCGATGATGGCAAATCAGACAGTGAATATGAACTAGACTAGCGGTTTGCTTGCATATGAAGTGGCTTCCTAAAAGAATGAAGTTTTTTTTTTGATATGTGTCTGTGTGAAGCGATAATTTTATCATGATGAGCAAATTAAAAGTTACATTTTAAACCACTCTCAGTCTTGTAGTCTCTATGGGTGGGGGTGGGGGCTGTGAAGGTGCTGACTCAAAAGGAGTAACTATAGTGAAATAGAAAAGAAATGCTGATACTGTAAATGTTACTTTTTTAAACCACTCTGTCTTGTAGGTTCTTGGGTTGGATGGGGTTGACTCAAAAAGTGAGTGAAATGCAGATACTGGTAAGGTGTGAATGGAACTGCTACTCTTTGAAACTTCATATCTTAGTCAAGGTGTGAAGGTCCAAGGGAAGTGTTAATCAATTTAATCACTTTAAGTAGCAAGTCTAAAAGTTGATAAACTTCATTTCATTCAGGAAGGTAATTACCAGAATGTTATTTTAGACAAGTCATGGAAGTTAACAATTCAGTTAATAAATCTGGGCAGCTGTAAATACAAACTTTTTTTTAACCAGGACTTTAATTTGAGGGTGGCTAATAAATGATGGTGGCTACAAAATGGTGAAATATGGTATTTATTTATTTATGCATGTATTTATTTATTTATTTCAAAGTTTTACTAGGAAAGACATACTGAGCTAACACAGAATCATAAAATTTGATGGCAGATATGTACTGCTTGGCTCACCCAGTCTGCTCATTTCCCTACCTAATGGAGAAACTTACAACAGCTCATTTCCAGATGCGTTCGTCGGGGGGGCAAGAAACAATCAGAATAAAAATGTATACAGTATGATTGAAGCTAAGCATCAACAAGGGAAAACAGATTAGAGCAATACATTACACAGTAAGTAGAAACTCAGCATTGACAATTGGCAATTTGTGCAAAGAATAGGGTGGAGGGCCTGCCCATTGGGTTAGAATAAATACATTTTAAAGTGGGGAGGCAATGTAGAGCTAGTTGCTGTAGGGTGAAGGAGGAACAGAAGGAGGGGTAAACAGGTACAGAACAGCAGAGAGGGAGGGAAGGAGGTGGAGTAGAGGGAATTGAGAAGAGGAGAAAGGACATGTATGAGGTGCAACTGTATGAGTGAAAGGTGAAGTTATGGAGGAGAGAGGAAAGAGGGTATTGGGAAGGAGAGAAGTGAATGTTTAAGGGAAGTCTCGATTTAGTATTTGCCGTATTGGTCCTTGCAAGAACAGATCCAGAAGCAAATGATTTGATGCATTTTAATGGACCAACATAGATGTAACAACAAGAACGAAGTGATCTAGCTTTCGGACCATCCAGTCCTTCTTCAGAAGCCTAAACATGTTGATGCATGAAAATATGTTTGTTATTGTTTGTGTGCCATTTTGCAGTGTTTTAAAGGGAAAACAAAATTCTTCTTTTGTGAGCTGATTTCTTCTTTCTTGAACTGACTAGTCTTCTGTTGTGAGGTGCTCATGAAAGAAGAATGTTGGCTCATGGAAGAATATTGTTTAAAAACAGGAAATGAAATCTACAGAACAATAGGAGTGCAGTTCTGAGGTCACCACAGCACAGGAAGTTGGCCGTCTTGCTCAGACACTGAGACAAAACCACCAACTAAAAGTAAGTACTGGTCACATATGTTATACTTCTTTAGGACTATAAAGTTATAATTAACAAGAAATAAAGTGTGATCCTAGTACACCAAGTTCTACTATCATAAAATATGTAACTCCCAACACTGCAGATAAAAAGGTTGACTTGTAATTTGTTTAGTTGTGAATGCAAAGGCCATCAATGTATGTAATTGTGTTTCTTTAGTGACTTGAATTCTTCTTTCATGAGTGGCTCATGAAAGAAGGTTGACTCACAAAACAAGAATATTGAGTCACAAAATATTTTTTTTTTTAATTGTTAAGCTGTAAGAAAAGTTTCCTTGATGTCACAAAAAACAGAAATCAAATAGTTTAAGGGGCAGAGTCCTGATAAACCCATACAACCATGCAAATAGGGTCACATTAACTACAAAGAAATGCAGCATCCATTTGCAACCTACGTCTTACTGGTTTTGGTACACACTGGTTGCAGTTACATAATATTAAACCAACATAATCATTATCCACTTAATATTTAATATTGCTAGACAATGTTAATTCATTGCACCAAGTACCTTAAGAAAATGTCTAAGTTTAGATTACAGTCTTTCCTTCTAGGATGCCAGGCAAAACAGAAGGGAAAAATATGGGTGGCACAATATATGGGACTTGCACTGGCCAGTCAGACACCATAACAATCTTTCAAGTAAAATATTGTCTAATAGTTTAAAAATGTTTTACCTCTAAAAAAGTCTCAGTTTTCTGTCATTTAACCAATGACAGCCAAGTACAAGTAAACCTGTACAAACCATAAACAAATCAAGATAATACGTAAGCCTAACTGTTAAACTTTAAGCTTAGTGGTAAACAACTTATCAATGCTTTCCTATGAAATGGCAAGAAAAGTTAAAGCATTGTTGGGGGTTTACTCTGTTTGACAGACCAGAATAGTTAAACTTAAGGTAAACTGTCAGTTGTCAGAGACTGCTGTGAGACACACACATATTTAGGATGTTTGTTATTTGCAGTGTCTTTAAAGAGAATAAAGGGAACAGGAAATTTGTGCTAACTGGCAACAGTTAGTAATGTTCATAGTAAGAGAAATGAAAAATATGCCTCCAAATTAGCAATATTTAACTGAAACATAATAAACACTGATGTGAAAACCTGTGTTTTCAATGGTTTTCTTTTTATGGGCAGCATTCTGCACAGTTCTCTTCATGGAACCAGTAATTTGGAGTTTTCACTATGTCACAGTTTGTGTAAAGAATGCTAAACATGACCTATTGTCCTATCAGAACCACGCTTAGAGTTCTTTGCACAAATTGTGACATAGCTTAAATTTCAGATCACTGGTTACATGAAAAGAACTATAACAGAATGCTCCCCATACAACTAAAACAATGCAAAACAGAGTTTTTCACAACACTTTCTATTCAGGTACAGTTACATATGGATAACTTAGGCTTATGGATATCATTTCTGTAAATGGGAACATTATAAACAGCTACCAGTTAGAAATCATCTCCTGTCCTCTTTAAGTATGGCAGAAAGCATCACTGCTACTGTATAGATTGTGGGTAGTTCACGTGTGTGAATGGGTGCGGAGTTTGCCAGAAGATGTCATTTTGGGAATGATTTATAACTGACAAACTGTGATGTTCATTGGTTTGGTAAAGGGGTATGAAATAAGAGCAACATGGCAAGGGAGTTAAAAACACTCCTCAGATGTTCATGGTGGACTGTCAAGAGGTGTTTAATACCATTGAAATGTCCAATACTTCCAACACAACTTTTACTGACCTCAGTTCCATCATCACCACTGAGCCTGTCCACACCCCCTGCAGGGAACTAGGTCTTGAAGCCTCCCAAATGCTGGGCTCTGAAGCAAGGTACCCTAAATTCTACACTGTTTCAGTCAAGCACCTTTAAATACATCAGTAGCGTACTTGGCAAAACTAGGTGTGGGAGTGACTCGGTTGATGTGAAACTTCTTGCCCTGGTGGTACAGCAACTTTTCCACCCCATCTGTAAAATTGTTAACTTTTCCTGTGCTATTCACAGTTCCAAGAGAAGTGGAAATCCTCATTGGCTGTAACAATTTTCAAAAGTGGAGACCGCACTGTCACATACCCTGAACAATACAGTGTCCAGCACCTTGGTTCCTGGAAGCTCCACAGCACCAACACGGCACTGTTGGGATAGACCAACTATGTTCATGATACCCTTGTCAATGGTGACCTAGTTAGAGCTACATATATTGACCTTAATAAAGCCTTCGACCTGCTTAACCATAAGCTGCTGCTTAACAAACTCCTTGGCCTGGGTTTATCACAGAACATATTTGACTGATTCCATAGCTATTGCACCAATTACTCCTAGCAGGTGAAGACTGATAAATCTTTGTCTAACATTAGGGGACTATCTATTGGTGCTCCCCATGGCTCCATCTTGGACTTACTCCTATTTGGTCTCTTCATAAATCAATTGCATGATGCTTGTCAGGCAGCCAACGTACTCCTCTATGACAATGATACAGTCATCTGTTCCAAAAACCCTAACCTTAACAGCCTTACCGCTACTATCCAAAAAAAACTTTACATCTCTTGAAAGGTGGTTCTCCAGCAACAAACTGGTCCTCTATTACAAAAAAACAAGACCATGCACTTCTCTAGCCTCCCACAGAAGAAGGAAGTTCCACCCTTTGTCATCCAAAATGGTCTAGGGCATATTTGGACAGATGGAGACCTTCAAATACCTTTGAGTAACTCTGGCTGACACCTTACCTTTTGCACCCCATGTTGACAATCTGGTGGCCATAGTTGACTAGACTGGGTGTCCTTTACCATGACAGGAGCAATTACACTGGGGCTGCTAGACACCTTATTGTGGCCAGCTCCATTCAATTAGTTATAGATTATGGACTCCCTCTCTACACAGCTGCCTGTGACTTGGTGCTAAATAGAGTAAACCTGATTTGTAGTAAGGCATGCCACTTTGTGCTTGGTGCAGATAATCACACTCATAGCTGTACCCTTAACATACTCACTAACTGGCTATCTTTACCCAGCAGACTAAAGCTCCAGGTCTGTTTCCTAGCCAAAAAGATGCTGTTGGGTGTAACACCCCCTGGTTTATCAATTTGCTTCTGCACTGTCTCCAACCAGTACAGCAGCAGGAACATGGCCAGGAACGCCCTTAAACCTCCTTTCTGGTATACTCAGCTGGGCAAGTGGTCATTTGCTGTCATGGCCGCTAACTGGTTGAAGAATTGCCTGATACACTGCAGAATCTCTCCAAGTTTAATCCGTTTAAGAGATCTTTGTGGTCTGCCATTGCAGTCCAATGCAATTGTAAGTATTAAAAAGTAGTATTTGGTTTCTCTCTGTACATATCCTGTGACTTTTTATACAATGATCTGTATGGATTTTTCTCAAAACTGTATACAATTTTTCTGCCTTAAGTGCTTTGAGCCTGACTCGACAGCATTTACTCTGGAACTGTTTATTGTTCTTGTAATAGTTTTTTTTGTGATTATGTATTTAATATGAAACATTTGTAAATGAGGGCTCATGCTCAAAGGTAATCTCTGAAGTTTTCAATAAATAAATAAAATAAAACTCATGCTAACCATACATAGACTTTTGAACAGTCTCCCCAAGCCAGACATACTGCTCATTTATGTTGGAGGTAATGATTTGCGTTACAAAAGAGGTATAGATTTAATAGAATCAGCTAAATCCTCTGGTGCCCACTATGTCAAGAGAGAGATGGCAGTTGCCCCTCCCCCACCATCTGCTAGTTCTACAGCTGGTCACATGACAACAGGCACTGACCTGGACATAACAATCTGCCTAATATACAGTAGATTACTCCTCCTACATGGCTTCTTTGGAAAAGAGCAGAGAATTCCTCATAGCTCTAAAAGGAGCAGGACTAAAACAGTTGGAGGTGTCACTCACCAGAGAAAATGCAATCCTGGACCTCATACCATCAAACAGTACCAGGATCACAGACATTAAGGTAGGAATCAGTCTGGGGGCAAGTGACCATAGGTCAGTCTGTCTCACAGTCAAAAGGACAGGGGACACAAGTCACACAAAACTGAAGATCCTGGACTTCAGAAAGGCAGACTATGTCAAAATGAAAATGTACATCAAAAACCATCTCAAAGATGTTGCAGGGGGTGACATAGACGAAAGCTGGAGTGCCATAAATGATACAATAACTCTGACCACAGCAGAATGCACCAAACAGATCAGTAAAACTATGAAGAGTAGAAACCCTCTTTGGTTTTCTAAGGAGGTTGCTTTCTGTATAAAGGAGAAAAAAAAAACTTTCAAAAAGTACAAACAGATAAAGAGGGACAGCAACATGGAGGAATACAAGTCAAGGCTCAAGGAAGCAGGGAAGGCAATTAGGATAGCCAAAGCAAGAACAGAAGAAATAATTGCTAAAGGGTTTAAAAGGGGGACAAGACCTTTTACAGATATGTACGGGAGAAAAGAAAAAGCAAAACGGGTATTGCTCGGGTGAGACTCAGAGAAAGGCAGAACATGGAGACCGACAAAGAAAAGGCAGAGGTTCTGAATGAATACAAGGGGGCACGGCATGCACCTACAGAGAGGTAGATTCAAAACCAACATCAGGGAGTTTTTATTCACTAAAAGGGTGGTGAAGCCTTGGAACAGTCTGCCCCAGAAGTCATGGCAGCAAAGGCAGTGAAATAATTCAGGCTAGCATGGGATAGTCACTGTGGAAACCTAGCAAGGAAAAAAGACTTGGTGGGGGGGGAGTTAGCACGCACGGGCAGACTAGATGGATCATGCAGTCCCCTTCTGCCTGTTCTTTCTTTTGTTCTTCTATGTTCTTATGTTCTAAATCAAATCTGACTGAGCTGCATGGGATGTAGCCTGACTGTAGGATTCTGTATTCAGACTTTACAGAATGCATGATCTGGAAAGGACAGCAGTACTCATCTAGAATTGAAAGATCATGGAGAAAGGACAACATTCAAATATCAGTTTTTTTGGTGATGTGGGTATGTGCACTATTACTCACCCCCAAATTAAATAATTCTAGCAATTCACTCTCTTTAAATAATGGTGTATGTTTCTCAGACATTGAAAATGTTATTTTCCTGGGAGACCTCCAACATGGGATACAAAGTGTTTTGTGATGTGTGTTAACAATCAATAGATACAACTTAGTCCCCTCAGTCTCCACTTTCACCTACCCTGGAGTCACCCTCGACCTCTCACTGGACTACTCTTTCCATGTCTCTAGCACATGCAAATCAATAAATTATATATGACTGTTTCCTATAAAGAGAGCGATAATCTCACATCACAAGCTCGCCATGCCATTGCCCAAGGAATGCTCCTCCCGAAGCTTAAATATGGTGCCTCTGTATTCATGTCCACCTCTAGGACTACTCTCCTGAAGTGGGACGTCATGTGCAATGATATTTGTCGCTTTGCATTTGCATCCTCCTCTCCCTCCTGGCTCCCTCATCACTGCTCATTATATGACACACTAGGCTGGCTACCTCCATCTTCCCTTAGGGAATATAGCTTTGGTACTGTTATCTTCAGCATCCTAAACAACGGGCGGCCCAAATCCCTCGCCACACTACTTAAACCTGTAAATAGTACCTACCCCTTAAGGTCCTGTGAAAATGCACTTTTGGTTGTCCCCAAGATTAGAACCTGCACTGGGAGATTGTCCTTCGCCTATGCAGCCCCTAACCTTCGGAACTCCATCCCACCTGATATATGCCGCTGTTCCTCTGTGCCTAGTTTTTGAGTCAAATACCATGAACATCTCCTCAGCCTGGCTCACTGTGCATATCCTTCAGCCTGTCCTATCTCTGTAATGTACTTATCTTGTTTACATTTATTAATGTACGTACCGTAAATTCTCTCAGTGCTGATGTATGTTTTAATTACCCATAGGTAATACGGTTTCTTTTTCCCCACATAACATCCTTAGGATCCTTAATAATTAATGTATATTTTCTCCATTGGTACAACTGCTTGCTATTGTATGCAGTCTCATCCTGTACTGAACCTGCCTGTGTAACTCTCCCAAGTCATGCCTGAAAATATGCAATGTTTGCCTAGTGCACTTACCTGGTTAACAAAACTAAATAAATAAAAACACATTTGCAGTACCCTGATGCCCCCCCACCCCACACAGTAGCTCTTTTCAGAGCCACATCTACCTTGGTCAAAAGAATTGATAATTAAAGGATACCCAAACAACATTTTGACAACAAACTATTCAAAAATCTGACCTCAAACAGGACTAAAGGAAAGGTTGCTGAATTCATTAATGCTAAAACTACTTTTATATAAGTTACCTAAATGTGGTTCCCAAGCATTTGGAAAATGTAAAATCAGTCATCTAATTTCAAAAAAACTGCCTTACCTGCTTCTTAAAATGGCTGCCAAATGTGCTAAGTGATGACATCATCGGAGCCAAAGTCATAGAGTTATCTGGCTCTCTATAGTGCTACTAGTTCTTTTTTCCCTTTGTATAGAATTGTTTTATTATTTAGATCAATACATATGTGAGGCTATGGTTCTGTTCATTTTGTTTACTTTAACATGCTGAAACTGTGTTTTAATCCAACTGACTTTCTCTTTGGCAAACCACAGTGCAGTACACATCTTGAATAACCTGGTGGCCTAGTGGTTATGGTGGATTCAGGATGCTATAATGGGGGAAGGGGTGCTGGGAATGTGTGTATACGTGATATGCACTTTTTAACATTTTTATGAAACCTTTATATTTTCTGCTCTTATGCTTTTCTAGTATGTTTTGACTGAAACTACAAATGTAATCCATATTTTTGAATGTAAACATTTGTACAATCAATAAATCAGACTTCTTCAACAAAGTGAAATGCAGCAGCAGCAAGTGAGTACTTTACAAAGGGGGGGGGGGGTTACAGCCGCACCCTTCACCACCCCATAGATCCACCGCTTGTTTGTAGCAACGTTCTTCTGTAGGCCAGTACCAGAAATTATGCTTTCTTGGAAATCAAAAATATGCTTGTCTTGTATTCTCTTCCTTATCCATGGGAAATAATAATAAGAAATAATATTTATATAGTGCTTTCATACACATTGTATCCCAAAGTGCTTTACAAGCAATGCTAGACTGGTAGTGAAGTGACTGAATGTGTAGTGGCAGCCAGTTCACACAATAATACCCACACACAGCCTTGGACAATTGCATGAACTGGTTTTATGGGAAGGGGAATATTGGCCAGGACAATAGGTTCAGGTAGTGATCATGGTGCTGGCAGCCCCACATCTTATTTCTCACAGTGATCTGCTGATATTTCTCCCCTTCAGTCTTCCCCTTCCCTGAATATAGCAGTATCTTGCAGGAGTGGCCTTCTCAGTCCCCCTCTGGTATTTATTCTCACTACTTCTCCCCACACCAAAACTGGTGAGCTCTTCACCTTGTCCATCATAACTGTAAGTAGTACAGTCCCCAGGTTTTCTGACATATCAAAAATAAACAAATCTTTCCAATAAATCACGCTGATAGCAGCACCGGACAAGGGGAATTATAGGCTTTCCTACCTTTGATTAGGCACTATTAAATGATGGGTGTGCACATCATTTTGCATGTTATTTAATAGTGCCTAATCATAGGTGGATTAGATCTTATATGGGTAGGAATGCCTATGTTTCCCCTTGTGCCCTGCTGCTATCAGCCTGGCTTACCAGAAGATCATGTTTATTATTAATGTGTAAAAATTATACGGGTGACTGTACTAACCACCTTCATGATGCAGAAGGGTAGTGAGCTCACCAGTATTTGGTGTGGGGAGCAGAAGAGAAGAATGAATGCCAGAGAGGGACTGAAGAGGCCATTCAAGCAGGGTACAGCTATATTCAGGTTAGGGGAAGACAGGAAGGGGATGTTTAGCAGATCATTGTGAGATCTGAAATGTAGGGCTGCCAGCACCATGATCACTGCTTGACTGTGAATGAGAGAGGCCAGCGATGACAAATACTCAGTGGCAGGGCTGCACTTAAAGTGTTACTTGAATTTAGTGTAGGAAAGATTACCCTCAGGTGTGTGTGTGTTGGGGGGGGGGATGGTGTTGACATTTGTTAGGATAGTATTGAGGGCGCTGTGTACAGATCATTCAAGATTTAGAAGGGTGGTAGTCAACCAGCTCGCATTGTGGAGTAGGGCACTAAAATGTACTGGAGAAGATTTGCAAGGAACTGTGCTGCGGGGTTCTGCAGATCACAGGTGAAGGAGTAGACTGACACTGGAAGTCTAGTGGATTCTCTCAAGGCGTTCATATCTTGCTAATAATATTGTTATCAATAGTAAGCACAGCCCTTATGAGACATGAACAGCAGTTTTTCTGGTGAGTCCTGAGGCTTATTGCTTGGCCCTCTCAAAGACCCAATTGTTGGTTAATGAGGCGGGACAAAAACACAACAGGGGAACTGTACATACTGCCTTCACTGTGCAGAAGGGTGGTGATCCACTCAATGTTTACTGTGGGAGCAGAAGTCAAACATTAAAAAAGTGGACTTAAGTGTGATTTGGGGGGAATTTTTTAACAGTGCCAGCTGATGATCTGTATCGGTGTAGGTATGCACAACTTTCTGAGGTATACGATTACAGTCTGAGGTGTGATAATTCTCTTCATGAGACCACAAGCTCATATGCAGCCCCAGGCAGTACTAAGGACATGATATGGATGGTGGAGTGTTCAACAGAAGCCAGGCTAAGTGCAGGGGGTTCACTTTGAAAATGAACACAAGAGAAGCTTTTTTTGTGGATTAACAGGAATGCATGAGCTTTGGAAGTGGACCAGACCGGTACTTCGCTGTGTGATCCTGAGCAAGTCACTTAACTTCCTTGTGCTGTGAGGCCACATCTGTAAACAAGGTTTCAGCATAGTGTGTCTCTCCTGGTTAACAAAAACAAAATTCAAGACATCACATAACCACTAGATCATCAAGTATTTGAAGTGTTGTACTGTTCTGCAGTTTGCCAAAGAGAAAGTCATCTAGATTGCAAAACTTTTTCAGCAAGTTAAAGTAAATACAATGAACAAAATCATAACCTAACATGTACTGATCAAAATAATCCACATGTTAACACATAGTGTTGATCGTTCTGGTAAAACGATTCAAAACAAAGAGGGAAAGAAGAACTAGTTAGCCTATAGGAATCTATATTTTTATCTGACTCTGGCTCCAATGATGTCATCATGACTCATCATTTAACACAGTTGTCAGACATCTTAGGGAGAAGGTAAGGCTGTTTTTTGTAAGTGAAAGACTAACGTTTACATTTTTCAAAAGCTATGGAACTGCATTTATGTTATTTACATAAATGCAGTTTTAGCATGAATGTAAACAGTAGCCTTTACTTTACCTCGCAATGAAGCCAGATTATGGAGTTTGCAGTTTTAAAAAACTGCTTGTTTAGGTATCCTTTAAATAGGAGGAAGGTAAAGGAGGTTGGTCCCTTAAAAATAGAGATGGGGAACCTGTGAGAGAGCTGGACGCATTGGCTGACATGCTTAATCACGACACGGCTTCAGGGTTCACCAATAGATCCCTGATGAGGGAAGGGGCACATTTTTTTTTTTAATTTTTTAACCAGGAGTGGCACACTAAGTTGAAAGCTTGTTTACAGGTGCAACCTGGGAGCACAGGGAAGTTAAGTGACTTGCTCAGGGTCACACAGTATGCAAGTGGGGGCTGTGGGATTCAAACCCAGATGTCTAGATTTGCAGCTCAGAGCCTTAAACCTTGGGATCCTAAAATCCTAATTGGGAGGGCCCACAACAGCATAGGTAGTTATGATGCAGCCCTTTGACATCACACCTACCTTGGTGAATGACTACTTGGCAAAGATCAAAGACAGAAAAGCTTAAGTTGTGGAAGGAATATACTCCAGAATCATAGCGGAGATAAAGAATTAGTGGTGCTACTTAATAATCTTTCAGGAGTCTGTTCAGACAAGTGTAGTCCCAGAGGAGTGGCCAGTGTGATTCCTATACATCATATAGGCTGGTCAGTCTGACATCAGTGCTTGACGTGGTTCTGAAGACCATCACTAAGGACAGAATAATGAAGCCCTTGCTTTTGGCCAAGGTTCTTTCTCCCCCTTACAGCATGACTTTAAATGGGGTTTTTCTCCCTCAGTTTATATATCCCTCCTCCCCTTGTGGGAACAAGTACTTGAGTCAGCCATGCACAGCTGCAACATCCACCATGCAGCAGAAGCAAGCTCCCTGGCCCAGGCACAGGGGTTGTTGTGCCTTGGCAGAGTCTACTGCCAACCCTCCCTGACCGAGACACACTGCTAAGCGGTAACTGTCTCAGCCACGGCCTGCTGCCCAGTATGACTTCCTGGGCTCACTTCTGAACTTGGGTCTTCAGCACAGCAGTACAGTGCTCTGCTACCAGGCCACTGGGGTGGCCTACTTGATCACCTTCTTAAGCAGGTGACCAGGAAGGGAATGGGGCAGGTTTATGCACATAGTCCATCAAGACTATAAGCATAGCCTTTGCTACTCAGGTATGTGACAAGCTTCCATGCAAAGGTTCCCAGTGCAACTTTTTCACTGAGTATAGCATGTCATTATGCTGTGTAAGTGACAGGCACTAAAGCGCTAAAGCAGACGGGCATGGCTATTTAAAAAAATAAATAAATAAATAAAACCAAACAAAACTCATTGGGTTCTAGAAAAATCACCCCCAGTTCAGGAAACTATGGAACAGCCTACCAGTGGAGACAGTGCAATAGTGCTGTGCTGAACAGAATTCTACGGATGTTTGAAAACCTCTGAAGAGTTCATATGGCAGTGGAATTCCAACATTCCACATGCAAAATGTTTTTAATGGAATTTAAAAATCTGCAGTTTACATAAACTGAAGTTTTTTTTCCCACCATGGGCAGAAAGTAATGCTGCACTTTACAAGATCCATGGAAAAGATGCCATGGCTTACACAGAAAACCTTTAGGACTTTTTCGGAATTTAGCAAGAAATTCCAAAAGCATTTCAGAAATAGAATTCCACATTCCACACAAATTCCAATGGCAGAATTCTGCATTCTGCTCACTTGGACAGTGCAGCCCTTTGAGGGACATAGAGACATAGAATTTTCAGCAGAAGAGGAATGATTGGCCTGTCTAGCCTGCCCATTCTCCTTGCCTATCACTACACCCTGGACTCTAATTGGTCTCAAGTGTCCCTTCCCCTTTCCTCCACCTATTGTGCCCATGTGCTTATCCTATGCATGCTTGAAGCTCCCCACTGTCTTTGCCCTCCCCACCACTTCTGGCAGGCTGTTTCAGGCATCCACCACCCTTTCTGTGAAGAAGTATTTCCTCACATCCCTTCTAAACCCCCTCTCACAGCTTGATTGCATGCCCCGTGTTCTGCTGTTCTTCCACTCCTCTGGAAACCCAGACAAATGTCTGCTTACTAAGGGAAGCACTGGATATCCTGACTAGAGTGCATAGGAAATCCCTATAAATTGCTGCGTGCTTGGATAGAGTACTTATTTTATCCCCGCTTATTAAGTGTGGGTGGCGGCAGACATTATGGGCGTAGAGTCCCTCCTGATCTTAAATTCTTATATTAACCATGCATACAGCCAGAACAGCATTAACATACAGTTTAAATTAAACTTCTAAGTACTGCATCTTACAGTCATATTAAATTCACAATTTATCCATTACATCGAGACTATTTAAAGCTATTATTTATTTTTTAATAACTATTTCAAGGTTTCGAAGCAACCTTATATGCTTGGTAACCAGCTCAATAAAAACAGTGATTCTCAGATCTTCAGGTAACAGGATCTGATGAGAAGACTGCCAAAAACTTAACTGCTACCATTTTAGAATTGGGGGCAGCTGCTACATAATATAGATTGTGAGCAGAACAAGAATTCAGCCTATAGGAATACAAGCAGGTGCAGACTTTTATACTCATTTTTTTAATGAGGCAAGATTTCACTTTCAGTGATATTTAAGTCTGGTGGCTAAAGTAATATAAGCAACTGTTTCTGTAATGCTGTTCTCATACAATGCCCTGTAGTCTGGCTATCTTCAGTTTTTTGCCTGTTTTTTTTTTTGAGGGGGGTGTTACTAGAAACAATAATGTGCAGTTGCACGCAATAAAATATAATGTTTCCATACATTCTAGTTTATACATGACTGCACATTTCTTTGTAAGGCACATCTGCCCTTTATGCCATTCTGTACCCAGTGCAAAATATGCACACTATTTATTTTAAGTTTATGTAATGTATTGAATGCATGGGAGTGTTTATTTTTATGTTTGCTTCTCAAAAGCTAGCACACATACTGTAATTGGAATGCACTCTGAGAAGTTTTTTTGGGACTTGGCCATCCTCCACCCATCACAGCTTCAGAATACCTAATCTCTGCCCGAATTCTGCCCTCTATTTCTCTGCCATTCTACTGCTTTTCTCTTTGAAGTACATGGTCAACAGAAGGCTGGAAAATGCAAGCTGGCAGTAGGTTTTCTTGTGCAGCTTGTAGTTCCTACCAGCAACGTTTTGTGGACTGTTAGTTCCACTTATTTGATGCTATCTAGTGCAGTGTTTCTCTCCCTCGTGGGAATGGCAGTGATGTTGTACAACTGTCACTGCTTCTTCCTGTCTTTGTTCAATATGTCACCTATGCTGCTTAGTAGACCTTGTTCTGCCTCCTGCCCCCCCATACCGGTAATGCAGGTTCTGTGCTGTTGCTGCTCAGCAGCATTTGTTCTGCTATCTTGCCATCCAACCTTGTCGGAGCAGGCAGAAAGCACTCTCCTTTCTTTGCCATGCTCTGAGAAGTGAACATGGCAGTTCAAAGCCATTCCACAGAGCCAATGCCTCTCACCAGAACCAAATGAGAGCAACACTGAGGGGAAGGGCAACTATATGTTCAGCCACAACTCTCCCACAGCACTCTGACACAGGGGTACCCAACCCCCGGAGTAGGCAAGCACTCTATGCCATACTCCATGACATTGGGGCACTCAACACTTAGTGCCACCAAACATCCTACTACCTACTCTGCAACACTGGGGTGCCCAGTTCTCAGTATTGGCAAACAACACCCTCCACCACACTCCATGGTACTTAAGTGCCCAACTCCCACTGTCAAGCACCTTAAAAAAGAAAACCTTACTCAGCTCAGTGTCATAAAGGGCTGAGGCACTGAATGCCTTATCTCTTACCACACTGGCAGCCCGAGTTCGGGAATGAGGTCAGGGTGTCAGGGGTCATCTGGGAGGGAGGGGAGGATTGAGCACCCAGAGGACAGCTCTCCTCTCTCAGGGTGAGGTGGCCTGCCTCCTCAGCCTTTGGCTGCCCCAGGGTGCTGAAGCAGCAGGGGACAGAGGGAAATAAAGGGAAATGGCTGCCATGGGCTACATGAAGCACTGTCCGCCTGCCTCCACCCTGCACTTTCACCTGGCCACCAAACTAGCTTGAAGCAAGTCACTGAGATGGGGAGGATGGCCCTTCCTCTTCCTGGCCCCACCAGAGGGAGCAATCTATGCAGGACTAAAGCTGGTAGATCTGTCGAGATGGGTGCTGGCAGAAAGGGGCTGGAATGGGCTGAAAGCCTGCCCATGGCAGCCAGCCAGTACAAAGGAATATGGAAAAAAAGAAAAAAAAAGAAAACCACACCCATTATAATTTCCCTTTTTTGTTTTTTTAACCTGAAAGAAAGAAATCCATCAAGCAATGTCTTCAGTCCTAGCCCCTCTGACCTCCCACCCTGACCCCCCTCTCAGCACCCACCACCCTACACATCCCCAGTCCCTCACTTACCTGATTAGAATTCCACAAAGTAATTCTCTCTTTGACTAGTGACAATGCTGTCCCTTCAATGTCTGATTGCGAATTAAGTGAAAATCTGGTAAGTCTTGCTATTTTTTAATGCATTTTGAATTTTTACTCAGAACTCCATTGTTTAGTAACATTTTTGCCCCAAATTTTTCACAGCTGCTCCATGAATTCAGCTTTCAGACAATATTTAAACAAGCATTTGTCAATGCCGAAAGTTTGCCATTAGTATTGTTATTGCTATTGTCACTGCCACCAGTCTATGAACATGGCTGCCAAAGGCTGAAACATAGAAACTGTTGGCAGATAATAACCACTAGGCAAATCCAGTCTGACCATAAGCTATGTACTTGACTACAGCTTCTGACCCTCCCTCAGCTGTACTTCTATGGTTCTCCAATGCCTGTCCAATGCATGTTTAACTTCCTCCACAGAACTCGCTCTCACCACCTCCTGCAGCAGACCATTCCAGGTGTACACCACCCTCTCTGTGAAAACAAGTGCCCTCATATTCCATCTTAGCCTGCCACCTTCCAATCTTTTTTTTTTAAATAAATATCTTTATTGTTTTTTCATGCACAAACAGTCAACAGGTCTAGAGAGTTACATTACATCAGTACTATATGCTTCATTGGGTGAAGTCCTATTAAACACATTCAAAATCTTAACAGCATATCATATTAGGAACAGTGTATAGTTGTTACCTTAGGCCACTCTTCCTTCAATCTTGTCCTTGTGCAGTTATACATTCTGGAACTCTATTGGGTTAAAAAAGTAAGGTACACAGCATTTCCTTTCCTGATTCCCTTCACCCTCCTAAGTTGTGCCTGAGCATTTCATACCTCATGCACCATGGATCTGGTGTTTGTGGACTATTGGTCTGAGGGAGGTATGATGTTATGGGTAGGGCCCTAGGGGTAGGGACCCAGACTCCAGCATTGCCACCTGCAGCCATGGACTGGTGAAATTATTCCCATTGGATAGGGAAGGGAAAGGGGAAGGGAGAAGGGGGGTAGGGGGCCAGGGACAGGTTGGAGTACTAGGGTAATATGATTTTAAGGGACAAAAATTTCATCTTTTAGCATGTACTATAACAACCAAAATGTCCATCTGGAGCTACACTTCTCTCTTTCATTAAGTTTATGGGTGATTTTTTCTATTTGATATATTTGTTTGGTTATCAGCCACTACTCTTGGATATTTAGGGTTCTTAAGGTGAGCCTGCTTTAGTTATGGCTTTCTTGTACCTTCCAATTTCATGTCCTGTCCCCTCATTCTTGTACTCCTCCTGTACTAGAAGATGTCTTCCCCCTGCACCATGTTTATACCCTTGAGGTGCTTAAATATCTCTACTGTATGTCTCCTGTCTACCTACTCTCCTCCGGCGAGTACATATTGCGGTCCCTTAACCTCTGCTCATTTGTTTTGCAGTGCAAGCCCTGTACCATCTTAGTTACCCTTCTTTGGACCGTCTGCAGTCTGTTTATGCCCTCTTGAAGTTATGGCCTTCAGAACCACACACAGTACTCCATGTGAGACCTGACCAGGGTTTTATATAACATCATCACTACCTCCCTCCTTCACCTAGTGATACCCCTGCTTATACACCTCAGCATGCCACTTGCCTTCACTACTGCCTTTGTAGTCTGCTTTGACATTTTCAAGTCATGTAAAATTATAACCCCCAGGTCCCTTTGTTCCTTGGTGACTGTCAGCAACTGCCCCCCCCATCCTGTAACTCCCCAGGGTCTCTATGTCCCAGGTGCATAATTTTGCACTTCTTTGATTTAAACCTCAGTTGCCACTCCTTAGACCATTTCTCAAGCCTGCCTAGGTCCTTTCTCATTTTCTCCACCCCTTCTGGAGCATCCACTCTGTTGCAGATCTTGGTGTCATCTGCAAACAGGCAGACCTTTCCTTCCAGCCCCTCTGCAATGTCACTAATGAAGACATTGAACAGGACTGTCCCAAGGACTGATTCCTGCAGTACCCCACTGGTCACCCCCCCCCAGATTGTACCCTATTTACCACAGCCCTCTGTCTCCTGTCTGTTAGCCAGTTCATAATCCAGTTCACCACCTTGTCTACCATGCCCAGACTACAAATCTTGTTAAAAAGCAGCCTCTTATGTGAGACGGTGTTGAAGACCTTGCTGAAACTGAGGTAGGTGATGTCCATCCCCCCCTCAATTAACTTCCTATCATATTCATCTGACATGACCAGTATCCAGTGATGATAGCGACTGAAAATGAGCAACTACAAAAATAGCTACTCATTTTCAGCACTATCATTTGACCCTATGTGAAAGTGAGCATGGGGAAGGGTGACCAGAAGGGGGGAATAGTGAGGAGAAGGGGAGTGGAGGGGAGGGATAGGGAAGGGTATTATGGGACTGGTGTGCTTGCTGCTGCTGAGCTAGCCATGTGATGTGGCAGTGTGGCTGGCTAGCTCTGGCTCAGCAGGTACTGGGTTCAGGCTTGGGGACTGGGAACATGGAAATTTTGCCACTGCCTGTGCCTGTGGGACTTAATTTTTTTTGCAAATCAGGGATGTGTGGGGGCACAGCCTTTCTTCCCCACCCCCCCATCAAAAACATTTTTTTGTTGTTCTGGATGTCAGGACACTGTCAAGTGTATGTCACTGATTTGCTTTTTGGTGATATACACTCACCATAATAGTGATCGCTGTTTCGCAATTGCTATTATGACATGGTAATGATATGACCTACCCACTGTTAGGCCTGACAAGGGTTTTGTATAATGGCATCACTACCTCCCTCCCTCCTTCTGCTGGTGACATCCCTGCCCATGTACACCTTGTAATTTTTTCACATTTTGACCCCAAATTTTCAACATAGTCTTCTTATCACTGTACCTCATAAAGTAAGTAAGTAAGTAAAACTTTATTTGTATCAGATGCCCTTCCAGAGCCCAGGGCACCTTAACAATCAACATTAAAACAAATACTATTCATTGTACTTTAAAAGCATAAATAGAATTACATTATTACAGCACAGACTAACTAGGTCCCTTCAAATGCCTGGTTAAACAGGTACATTTTCAAGGATTTTTTAAAACCTTCCATGGTCAGGCTGTCTCATATTTGGCATGGTAGAGAATTCCAGAGGGTAGGTGCCATAAAGGCAAAAGATCTTCCTCCTGAAGTTTTTAAAACTACCCTGGGAATCTCTAGCAGTCCCTCACCGGAAGATCGGAGTGAGTGGGTGGGACCGTAAGGAAACAGGAGCTCTTTCAGGTAGAGGGGTCCCTGCTCATGTAGGGCCTTGCAGGTCAGCAATGAGACCCTGAAGGTGGTCCACCACTGTATCAGCAGCCAGTGCAGTTCATGCAGCACAGGTGTTATATGACAGGATCTAGGGGTTCCAGTTAACAACCTGGCTGTTGCATTCTACACTAGCTGCAATTGGCAGATATCCACCTCCGGTAGCCCTAGGTAGAGGGCACTGCAATAATCAAAATGACTGGTGACAAAGGCATGGTCCAAGGTAGGAAGATCTTCAGGTGGTACCAGGTGCTTAACCCTGGCTATGTTTCTCAGGTGGTAAAAGGAAGATTTGACTACAGCTGAGACCTGTGCCCTCAGGGTCAGGCCTTCATCAAATACCACACCTAGGTTACGCACCTAGCCCACAGCAATCAGTGGGGCCACTCCAACGTGTAAACCTGAGGGTTTTCCCACCCATGCCCCTGTCGTCCTACAATCAGGGTCCACCACCAATATCTCAGTTTTACCTGAGTTCAGCCTCAGCCAACTAGCACTCATCCAGTCCTGTATCTCTGACAGGCAGTTGTTAAACACTGAGATGGAATGTAACTCCTGTTTGGGCACAGAAGACATGTACAACTGAGAGTCATCTGCATAAATGTGAAAACTCAATCTATATCATCTTATAATGTCCCCTAATGGCAACATGTACACCGAGAACAACATGGAGGACAGCACCAAGCCCTGTGGTACCCCACAGGGCAGCCAGTGAGGGCCCAAAGAATAAATTCCTGACACCACCCTCTGGGATCTGCCCTCAAGGAAGGATCAAAATCAACTGAGGACTGCCCCCCTTAGTCCACAGAAAAACCACAAGCGCTCAAGCTGCACCCCATGGTCCACAGTGTTGAATGCTGTTGACAGATCAAGGAGAACCAAGATGGAATGGGATCTCCAATTCCTCACCATCAGAAGGTCATTAAGCACCCCTACCAGGACAGTCTCGGTGCTATGCCTTTTCCTGAAGCCAGACTGGAGAGGGTCATAGATATTGTGGTTAGATAAATGATCCTCCAGCTGCAAAGTGACCATCTTTTTAATAACTTTCCCTATGAAGGGCAAGTTTGAGACTGGTCTGTAGTTAGCTAGGCAGCCGGGGTCAAGGGAAGACTTTTTCAGGAGGGGCTCATAAGTGAAAATTTCTTAATCCGTGACAAAACGCCATTCTATACCACAGGTGCAAAAACCCATTTTGGGCAGGATGTGCAAAATTACAGCTGTAGTGTTCATGAGGTTGTGCGAAGAAATGGCTAGGTTGAAAATTTGGAGTCAAAATATAGAAAATTGGCAAAGTTACAAATGTGCATAGGAAAATTTCAATGAGTGTGCATAACTCTGTCTTTCGTTGATATTTTTGCTCCAAATTTTCAATCTGTGCTTTTCGGGACCCACCTGATGAACAGTGGTGCTATAATTTTGTTACTCAATCCCAAAGGGTGGCTTCATGCAGCGACTGCACCATCCCACGCCACAGGTGCAAGAACATGTTTTGAGTGGTATGTGAGAAATGGCAGCTATACTGTTCATGAGGCAGTGTGGAAAAATGAGTATGTTGAAAATTTGGAGTGATTATGTTAAAAATTGACAAAGTTATACTTGTGTGTAGGAAAATTTAAATGAATGCACTTAACTTGGGTGTTTGTTGGTATATTTGCTCCAAATTTTCAACATGGGCTTTTTGGGACCCCATCTCATGAACAGTGGCACTATCATTTCAGTATCCTATCCCAAAAGGTGATTTCACGCAGTGACTGCACCATTCCGCAACACAGGTAAAAAAATATGTTTTGGGCAGGATGTGAAAAATGACATCTTCACTATTCATGAGGTGGTGTGAAACAATGGCTATGTTGAAAATTTGGAGTCAAAATATTAAAAATAACCAAAGTTACATGTGTATGTATAAAATTTAAATGAATGCATGTAACTGCCATTTTTCTGTATTTTTACACCAAATTTTCAACATGGTCTTCTTGGGACCCACCTAATGAACAGTGCAGCTGACATTTCATTAATCTGTCTCAAAAGGTGATTCTGTGCAGTGACTGCAAAATCACCTTTCGTGACCGAGTAATGAAATGACAGTGACAGTGTTCATGAGGTGGGGTCCCAAGAACCTCATGTTGAAAATCTGGTGCAAACATCTCAAACAAGCATTTGTCAATGCCGAATGTTGCTTGCTTCTATGTGCTGTTTAGGTATTTGGAAGTCATTGGAGTGCAAATATTGAAAATTTGCGAACTTACGAGCGTGCGTAGGAACTGCTCAACGATGTAAAACAGTCATTTAGAATTTTTCACCAAATTCTCAACATAGCCATTTTAAGACCTCTGCTCATGAACAGTGTCACTGTGATTTTGTTAATATGTCCCATACATTGAGTTGCACACCGACTAGCCATTGTGCGCTACATGGCTGAAACACATTTTGGGCAGGATGTGAAAATGACAGCTGTACTGCTCATGAGGAGGTGTGGTAAAATGGCAATGTTGAAAATCTGAGTGAAATATTGAAAATTTGGTGAACTTATGAGCTGAGAACGCGCAACGCCCGCTCGTGAAAACAGTCATTTTTATGATTTTTTCACCAAATTTTCGCGAACATAGCCATTTTAAGACCTCTGCTCATGAACAGTGTCACTGTGATTTTCTTAATTGTCCGTACATTGATTTCACACACCGACTGTGCCATTCTGTGCTACAAGGCGGGAAACACATTTGGGTGAGATGTGAAAAATGACAGCTGTACTACTCATAAGAAGGTGTGGTAAAATGGCAATGTTGAAAATCTGGAGTGAAAATATTGAAATTTCGAACTACGAGCCTGCGTAGGAACTGCTAGCATGCGGCTCGTAAAACAGTCATTTTGGAATTTTGCAAAATTTTCAACATGGGGTTTTGGAACCCCCTTCTCATGAATGATGTCACTGTCATGGCCGAAGGGTGATTTACAGTCACTGCGTAAATCACCCTTGGCTGAATAATGCCATGACAGTGACATCATTCATGAGAAGGGGTCCAAAAACCCATGCTGAAAATTTGGTGCAAAATTCCCAAAATGCCTGAGATATGCAACAGTTGAAACCCCCTATCTAGGCCATTATACAGCTTACCGGCATTTCCTCCAGTTCACGGTCGGCTTTGAAGAGTGAGCGTGTTCCGGTCCACGAATACGTCGCGGTCCGGAGAGTAAGTATGGGGTGAGGGGTGTGGGAGGCTGGGTGCACAGTGGGTGGGTGCGGGTTGTGGGAGGGTGGGGGAGATGCTCCAGCGAGACCGTTTCATTTTCAGGTTAAAATTAAAAAGATGTCGTGGGACCATTTGCCACGCTGGGGTGGGCTCCCAGCGTGGCACAAAACGATGAGGGGGTTCAGCTGATGGAGTTGGGCACCCATCGGCCTGTAGACTGATTGCCGCTGGGGTGGGCTCCCAGCGTGGCACCTACTGGGGGAGGGAGCGCAGCTCAGCCGATGGGGATTGGGCACCCGTCGGCTACACAGTATCAGGGGTGTGACGCCCTGCGTGTCGGGGGTGGGGAGCTACACTTCTTATCTCTGCTCACTGAAGCGTAGGTCCCCCTTTCAACTGTATGCCACTGCATTTTGGAGCGTGTCATAGACAGCTCCAAAATGCATTGGCTTACAGGTGCCGCGCCTGCCAGCTCACTGACTGAATTAGAGGAGGAGGTGACACACCTCCGAAATCTCCGATGATGGCACTATGTTTCTTGCACATGCGTGCAAGCAACATAAAAATGGCTGAGATATCAACATAAGTTAAAACCATCATTGACTGCCATTATACAGTGCTTACCTTGATTGTTCAGTTTTTGGTTGGGCTTTGAAGAATGCAGATGTGTCCCTTTCCAGAGAAGATGACAGCACTTGACCTCTGGTGGTAAGCATGGGGTAAGGGGGGAGTGGCTGGGAGGTGGGTGCACAGAGGGAAGGTCTGGATGAGGGAGGGGGAGATGATGGGGGACTGTTTTCATTTTTACAGGGTTAAAAAAAAAGATAAAGATGTCAGGGGATGGTTTTCTTTTTTTATAGGGACAGGAATGTTTCAGCTTTACTGTTACACTCCGTCGGACCCCTAATTAAGGCCAGCAGATAAGGGGCTGGCAGAAGCACTTGATGGCCACCCTTGTGAGGGTTGTGTGAGGTGGTAATGGTGCAACAGACAATGAAGGATGGTTTCCTTTCTTTCTTTCAGGGAGAGTTTGCTGTACAATTGAGGACACTGGGGGACTGGGCACCCCCAGTGTCAGTATCTTATGTTTGTGGGGAGGTGTAGGGTGGTGGGTGCTTACAGGGAGTTGTGTGGGGGAGAATAACATACAAAAAAACAAGGGGCAGTTTTCAGCAATGCAAGAATGAGAGAGAGGATGTGAGGAGCCAACTGCAGCAGCTTGCACATTGAGCTGTGCGGCGATTGGCAACCCTGCCACAGCACGTGGCTTTACTGTTATGCTGTGCCGGACCCCAATCAAGGCCAACAAATAATGGGGCTGGCAGGAGCACTTGGTGGCCACTCAGGACCAGGGAGCAAGGCAGCACACAAATCACTGCATGTCTTGATGCACAGAGAGGGAAGAGACAGGTGGGATGGGGGCGTCATATCAGTCAGGTTGATCAGGATATGTAACTGCTGTTTGCTGGGTGGTGACCTGCAGATGACAAGAAAGAGTCGCATTATGATTGGTGCAGCTTTTTCTTTTCAAGTACAGACCATTTCAGGCAAAATAGCATCATGACCAGCATGTCTGATGATTGGTGTAGCAGTATGCTGCCCCTTGCAGACCATTCTGCATTGGACAGACAGTGACACACCTCTCAAAAGTCACTCTACCACAAGAAGTTTGCTGCACTTGCACGCACAGCATACTTAAAAATGACATCTGACTTGATCATAAGGTGGTGTCGTATAAAGGCTATCTGTAACATTTTGGGGCTTGATACTCAAAAATTGTTGCAAACTGTACAAACGGCAGCTTGCGCTGATCAGTAGTGCACCAGGGAGCATGCACCTGATTCATGAATGGGTGGGGTACTGGCACCAATGTCCCACAGCTTGCAGCAAGTGCTACCATGTGCCGAAGACAAGGTGCACAGAGGAGGTTGGCTGGAAGCAGCTGGGTGGTCAGGTGGCATCAGCACCCAGTAATAGGGACCGGACTGGAGGCTGTCAGTGTTGGGCAGGACAGAACTGGGGACATGGAGTGCAGGAAGGGCAAGGATGCATGCCGGTGGGGTGGCAACAGATCCCTGATGGGGACATTGCAGGGTGCTGCCATGCATGTGCCATCTTGTGAAGGGCAGCCAGCTCATGCCTAGCACCATGGGGGGAATCTGTGGGCAATGCACCATAGAGTGTGAGTGCTCTGGGTGCTGTGGGGTTGTGGGATACATTATGCAGGCAGTGGCACAGGTACCATCCCACCCTGCAAAGGCTCCAGGGATGGCGTAAGGGCTGTTAGACCACCATTTGGGTGGTCTAAGTCCTAGAGGGCATCTCTTTCAAATCCTCCTCTCCAAACTGTTTTCACAGTCCTTTTGCAAAATTATATGTCAGGTAGGATTTGATAAATGGCACCTGTCATGTTCACATGCTGGAGTAATACAAATATTGGGCTAGATTCACAAATGTTTTGGGGACTAAGTCCCACATCGCAACTCCAGTTGCAGATCAAAATCTCCACAGCTGTGGAGATTACTATTCACAGCCACAGCAGTTGTAAAAGATGTTACGGCTGATCCCACCAGCCATAATTAATAGTTTGCTGCAGCTGTGGAGATTTCCCTGGCAACACCATCTGCAAGCTGCTGTAAACCATGAAGCCAGTCATAATCCGGCTCCACCTTTGTGAATACCTGCAGCTGTGGTGAAAACTGTGGCTCCGCAAGTGGCAACCCACTTGCACTGTTTTTTTTCCCACAGCTGCAGGAATTTTAAGAGTTTTGTGAATCATGCCCACTAGCTTGAAAATTGAGACTCACAGTCTAAGTAAACGACAAGCATTTGTCAATGCTGAGTGTTTGCTTGCTGGTACTAGCATTAGAAATGCAGGAGTTAGACACATGCAGAATAGGAATGACAGTGAAGTACTGAACTTCACATGAACCGCACCTCCATCCTGTAGAGATGGACAGGATGTGGGGTAAGTTTTTGGGTTGTCACCCATGACGGTCAAGCCATGTCGCCTCACCCTATTCTGCAGACACCAACACATGTTGAGCTGTGCCTTAGGGTGTTTGGCTTTATATTCACCCCATTCCAAAAGGACATATGTTGAAATGGGTGCAGCATAGCAGAATGGTATGAAGAGCCCAAGGTACCATCGATGCCTGTCAGTGGCCGGGGGTGGGGGTGGGATGGTATGAGCAGTACAGTCGGCAATCAAGCACGCCCCCAACCCCTGTCTGTCTGTGCAGGGTAGGACGTTATGGTTAGAAACTGTAATGCCTCAGGCGTTTGTTGGTATTCACAGTACAAATTTTGAAAGTGGCCTTTTTGTGACCCCACCTCATGAAAGCATTTGGGACCTCTTGTCACGAACAGGGGCAGTGTGATTTTGTCAATGTGTCCTAAAAACTGACTTCCAACAGTGACAGTGCCATTCTGCACAACATGTACGACAACACAGATCAGGCAGGATGTGAAGAATGACAGCTGTACCATACATAGGGAGATATGAAGAGATGGCAATGTTGAAAATGTGTAGTGGGAATATTAAAAATGCTTGCACTTCTGAGCATATGTGGAAACCACGCAATGCAGGCACGTAACACAGTCATTTTATGGAGTTTCTTCACCAGATTTTCACCATAGGCATTTAATGACCTGTGCTCATGAACAGCACCACTGTGATTTTGTTACTGTGTCCTGAACACTGATTTCCCACAGCAACCACGGTAGTGTATGCTGGAACTGCAAAAACACATTTCAACCAGGATGTGAAAAATGACAGCTGTACTGTTCATAAGGAGGTGTGGAAAAATGGCAATGTTGAAAATCTAGAGTGAAAATATTACAAATGTGCAAAGTTATAAGCGTGCGTGGAAACTGCGCAATGCATGCACGTAACACAGCTATTTTATGGACTTTCATCACCAAATTTTCAAGATAGGCATTTTAGGACCTCTGCTAATGAACAGTGTCACTGTGATTTTTGTAATGTGTCCCAAACAGTGATTTCCCACAGCGACCGTGCTAGTCTGTGCCGGAAGTGCGAAAATACATTTTGGCCAGGATGTGAAAAATGACAGCTGTAGTGTTCGGAGGGAGGTATGAAAAAATGGCAATGTTGAAAATATGGTGTGAAAATATTGCAAATGTGCGAAGTTACGAGCGTGCGTGGAAACTGCGTAATGCACTCTCATAACATAGTCATTTTATGGACTTTTGTCACCAGATTTTCAACATAGCCATTTTAGGACCTCTGCTAATGAACAGTGTCAGTGTGATTTTCCTAATGTGTCCCGGACATGGATTTCCCACAAAGACTGTGCTAGTCTGCACAGCAAGTGCAAAAACACATTTGGGCCGGGATGTGAAAAATGACAGCCGTACTGTTCATAAGGAGGTGTGAACAAATGGCAGTGCTGACAATCTGGAGTGAAAATATTGCAAATGTGCGAAGGTACGAGTGTGCATAAAAACTGTGCAACACACGCTTGTAACAGTCATTTTATGGACTTTTCTCACCAAATTTTCAACATGGACACTTTAGGACCTCTGCTAATGAACAGTGTCACTGTGATTTTCGTAATCTGTCCCAAACATTGATTTTGCACACCCACTGCGCCATTATGTGCTACATGCCCAGAAACAAATTTTGGGTGAGATGTGCAAAATTAAAGCTGTACTGCTCATAAGGAGGTGTGGTAAAATGGCATTGTTGAAAATCTGGAGTGCAAATATTAAAAATTTGCACACTTACAAGTGTGCATAGGAACTGCACAACGCATGCTCATAAAACAGTCATTTTTAGGAATCTTTTCACCAAATTTGCAACATAGGCTTTTTGAGAGCCCACCTTATGAACACCGGCACTGTCATTTCGTTACTCAGTCCCAAAAGGTGATTTTGCACAGTGAACAAGAAATCACCCTTCAGGCCCGAATAACGCAATGACTGTGACAGAATTCATGAAGAGGGGTCCCAAAAATCCAATGTTGAAAATTTCGTGCCAAAATTCAAAAAAATGCCTGAGATATGCATCAAAGTTGAAAATTAAAACGTATTTAGTCTATTATACAGCTTATCGGCATTTCCTCAATTCGTGGTCAGCTTCGAAGAGTGCAGACGTGTTCCCGGTCCACGGAAGATCTTTGCGCCGGACTCCAGAGGTAAGTATGGGTGAGGGGGGTGTGGGGAGGCAGGGTGCACAGTGGGTGGGTGCAGATTGGGGGGGCTTGGAGACTGCAAGGGACCATTTTCTGTTCACAAGGGGAAAAAAATCAGACAACGCAGGATGGTTTTCCATTTCACTGGGGCATTTGGCATGCTGGGGTGGGCTCCCAGCATGACAACAAAAGTCTTTGGAGGAGCTGTAGCCGGCGGGGTATTGGGCACCCTCATCGGAACAACAAGAACTGGGGGGGACATCATGCCGATGGGGACTGGGCACCCATTGGCAGACAAAAAAGCGGGTGGGGGGGTTTTCATCATGCTGACGGGGACTGGGCTCCCCTGTCAGCAGACAACAACAGTGGGTGGAGATTCGTGCAATAAAGCCGGCGGGGATTGGGGCCCCCAACGGCAAACAAAGACCGTCTGGGGGCACTTGCTGCTGAGGGGGATTGGGCCTCCCTCGGCATGGGGGCAGCATAATATTGTTTATGAATTGGTGGCAAGCCACCCGCCATGTTCACAAACAGTATTAGGTTAGCTAACGTTCGGCCCTGCGGGTCACTCCCTCATTGCAGCACAATGACTGATGCTGCAATGTTGAGGTAGCCCCTGATTGCTACAGCGAAAACGTTACAACTTGGTGCACTTTTGGAGACCAGTCTCATCGGCACACTGTGCCTCCATTGGTCCACCATTGCCAAGCCCCCTAATCCTGTGCCTTCCTTGGCTGTAACAGTGCCACGCCTCCACAACCCGCTTCTCTCCTAAGCTGTTGCATCATGTTTCTTGTGTATGCGCACAAGCAAACATAACAATGATATGTGTGAACTTCTTCATTTACTACTCAAGTCAAATTTCACTATTAAAAAACCCTGTGTTTTTAATTTCTTAATTTTAACTGCTATGCTATTCACATCCAACATCTACACAACAAATGCAATCAAGCAAACATGATTGATATTGACCAGTGTTTAATTTATGCTGTCCTCTCACCAAGGAAATCTTGGTAATCAGACATTTAATACAGTCAGAGGGAGCATCCAAAGGATTTGCACATCCATGATGCTTTGCACAGCATGTGATGCTTTACATGCAAAAAAGTTACATACCCATGATGTTTTGCACTGGCTATGAGGCTTTACATGCAAAGGATTTGCATATCTATGATGCTTTGCACTGGCTATGCAAGCAATAAGATATGATGGAGTGTGCATGGAACAGATTTTATCACATGCCCAGGGGAATAGTGAGGCACTAGGCCACAGGCCAAGTGCCTTCGGCACCTGGAAGTGCCGCAAAATATGTTCCATGCACACCCCTGGAGTGTCTTATTGCGCTTATAAAATGGGTTATTTTTTTCACTTTTACAGTTGGGAAAAGCATGTTTATATGTAGAAATAATAGGTTTACTTATTTGCATTTATGATAAAATAATGTTTCCGCCCACTGCAAATGATGTCATTGATGATGTCATTGTATTACTACTTCTTGACAATGTTTGTCCTTTGTTGGCATCAAGATTCAAGATATGGAATGTTTATCATGGAATGTTTACCTTGGAATACATGGATTCAAAATTCAGCTCAGTTCCAATGACAGAATGTTCCTCTCCTAACATACTTTACACACAACCCCCCAACAAGAAATGCCTCTTCTGCAGCCAGAGACTCAATTATCTCCCTGTCAGGGCAAGCAGAAGAGATTTCCCTGATGAACAGGTAAAGATAGAAGGGGGATTTTTCATTGTCAACAAAGAAACAGTTGTAATGAAAACTATAAACAATGCTTAATGTTTCTAATTTGTTTATATGCGTAAGGACAGTGTGATGATTAGGAAAACAACATTTAATTAATTTGTTTTCTTTTTTATTTAAGGTAGTTTTATTTTTAGGGCCCAGTTGAAGTTTTTTTTACAGTGTAAAGGTAGCAACCATGTTTTTGATGGAAGATCAATTCTGGTTGTAGGGGGGACTGATGGAAGATAGTTCTGTTTGTAGGAGGATTGATTTGCTCATTGTGTGATGTGGTTTAGGACCAGCATGACTGCACATGAAACAGACTTTATACATGGTCATATGATATATTTTGACCAATGAGACTTCTTTATTTTGGATGCCAATTTTATAAGAAGTTTTAAAGCATATGTGTGTGATCCAGGGATACCTCAAAATAAAAAGGCTATATTGAATGGCTGGTGAAAATAGGAAATAAACGAAGAACCTTAATTAAAAAAAATTACCTTTTACTAAGACCCAAACCATAAATAGCAGAGACTAAATCACACAAAATCTGGGCCATGGAACTCCCCTACTCTGGACTGTGCCAAACGTATCAAAATTCACTGCCCCTTGTTGCCCCGATCTGCCACTGCGGAAGTTCACAAAAGGGTGAGAGGTGGTCAGAAGGTGGAGTTGGGCTGGGAACTGGATTACCAATAAGAAGCTTGGGTTGGCTGCAGAATGGATCTCCTACTCCGCTCAGAGAAGAGGATTGCAGGATATGGCATTCTTCAAAGAACTGCCTATCCCCATACAGTCAAAAAAGTTTTAAATAGAAAAAGAAATAAGTGTGCTTTGTCCCACAGCCCCCCCCCACACACTCACACAAACTGGTTTGGAGGGCTGACAGGCCACTCAAGGGACCCAGAGTGGTGAATGTGGCTGACCAGGGAGACACTGAAGTGCTACAACAGGGGTCTCCCAGTATAACCTCTGTACCCTCCCATAGCCCTCTGCAGAGTGCATGTAGCCATCCCTCCTGTAGGGACTACCACCCCCATAATCTGTCCCAGAATTCTCTGAAAACTATTATAGCCCCCCCTCCACCACTCCCTTTGGCAATCTGTTTCATGTTTCCACCACTCAATCAGTAAAGAAGCTTTTCCTGATATCCCTTTTTAATTATTTATTTATTGAAAAGCTTCATCAGAAAAGTACAATGAGCAATCAAAATTGCTCTTCTCATAGAACATCCTGGGGAAGGGGGGTACATGTGGGTAAAGGATACATACACAATTGCCATAACAGGTACAAAATACATGTACGAATGCTGGATACATAACATTGATAAAAAAGGTTACAGAGCCAATGCAACAGTTAATCACACATACATAATACAGCTAAAATTAGGGAACAGTAAGTTGATACAACAAATTTGTCGCAGATACAGTCAAAGAGGCAAGGTACTGTACAATTGGTCCATCATAAGAGCTAATACATAAAGAGATGTTAAATGCTTTGGAGTTTTTGACTGGGTGGTGGCTGGATATAGAGTAGGAATGGAAGGGTTATGTGCAGGTGCAGTTAGTGGAGTATAAGTTAAGTAGGGCGGATGAAGTGGATGCAGGGGATGAGGAATGGTGAATTTTGCGGGGAAGGGCATTTCAGATTTTAGGGAGGTGGTGCGAGAACCCTGATTGACCTATGGTTGTTGATCAGCAAGGGAGCAATAGGGTGCGAGCATCAGTGGATCTGAATGAAGGGTGGGATGTTGGTGGTAGTGGTAAGGAGGAAGAAAGATAAGAAGGGAGAGAGTGGAACCAGAATTTAGAGATTAATTTAACACAGTGAGAAGGACGTAGGTTGCCCAGGGAAGGGAGGGAGGGCAAGTGAGCAATAGAGGTCAGAGTGATGAGTGAGAGGGTGGGCATCCAGAGCAAAGCAACAGAAAGAGTTGAAGAAGGTATCCAGTTTGGCTAGGGAGGACATGGAGGAAGCACTGTAGACTATATCACAGTAGTCAAAAATAGGTAGGATCATCTGGATCAGTTCATGCCTAGCCATAGGTGGAAGACAATTACAGTTCCTGTATAGTGCACCTAGTTTGGGGCACAGTTTTGACAAAATGGCATTAATGTTACCAGAAAAACTGAGGTGCTGATCAAGCCAGACCCCAAGATACCCAAAGGAGGATATATCCTCAAGAAGAGTCCAGTCGATGGTGTGATAGGCAGGAGAGGAGGTAAGCCTAGACAGTCTCTGCCTTGTGCCAAAGGTCATGGAGATGGTCTTCTTGGCTTTAAGGAATAGTTGGTGTGAGCTAAGCCAGAGTTGAACTTTGTCAAAGTCCTGCTGGAGCCTGGCTTCCATGTCAGTGGAGCTGTGGCCAGAGGTATACAGGAATGTGTTATCCCATACATATGAATGGACACGGATGAGCAGACTGTGGAAAGGTCATTGAGAGAAATGGAGAAAAGTAGTGGGCCTAGAACAGAGCCTTGTGGCACACCAGTGTGAATTGGGGGGACAGAGCTTCAGCTATCCTGACCAGTTATGTTCTACCTGTGAGGAAGGCTCTGAACCAGTCAGTGGCAAAGATGGACAGGCCAGCTGAAGTCAGATTCAGGAGGAGTAGTGGATTAAGACCATGTCGAAAGCCTTGGCAAGGTTGGCAAAAATGGCTGAGGTGATTTGCCCACTGTCCATATCTGTGAGGATAGAGTCAGTGAGTCTAAGGAGGGACATAGTGGTAGTGTAGTTTTTCCTGAAACCAGACTAGAAAGGAGCGAAATAGAAGGATTCGGAGAGGAAGGTAGAGAGTAGGACAAGGACAACGTGCTCCTGGAGTTTGGCCAGGACTGGTAGTAGTAAGATAGGCCTGTAACTGTTTGGTGAGGAGGAGTTACTGCCTTTAAGTAGAGGGATAACAGTCACATGTTTCCATTCTGAGGGAATTGCTGCAAGGGTGAAAGAGAGGTTAAGAAGGGCAGCTATGGGGGAGGAGATTGCGGGTTCAAAGAGGTGGAGTAATTTTGGGTCCAAGTGATAAGGGGACCCTCCTTTGGCTGGGTTGAGGGCAAGGAGGGCTTCCTGAACTTCTGCAGAAGATACTGGGGGAAGGAGAAATTCCCATGCAGTTGGGTGAGCAGTTTGACTAGGGGAGGTAGGGGCAGAGTTGGAGGGTTTGGGAGGGAGAGATGAAAGAAGGAAGGAAGCACAAAAGGTGAAGTATTCATTGAATTCAGCAGCAACGGAGGGGTGGTCAGAAATTAGGGAGTTTTTTAAGTTTAGGAGTGGGGTTGGAGGTTTAGATGGTGAGGAGAAAAGGGAGTGAACTACCTTCCAGAATCTAGAGGAGTTAGCTATGTTTGACTGGAATGAGGAGGTGAAATACTCTGCTTTGGCTAGTCTAATAGCTCTGGTGCAGGCATTTCATAGGGTCTGGTATTTGACGAGGTCTTGAGGTAGTTTGGAAGTTTTATGTATTTTCCAAGTGCAGTCTCTTTCTTGCTAGCATACCAGGAGTTCAGGGGTGACCCATGTTAGATGGTTACCATGAACCCGAGTTCTTTTTTAAAGGCGCACGCTTATCCCAGACTGCAAGGAAGCTGTTCTTGAAGTACAATAGAGCTTGGTCAACAGAATTAGCAGAGGATATTGGCGACCAGTCAACTTGGGCAAGCTCAAGGTGTAGTGAGGCTAGAGCAAGGGATCTGAAAGACTGAATCATCAGTATTTTGGGGGGGTGGGTAGGTCGATGCACTTTATGCATAAGATAGATTGCATGGTGATCACTTAGGGCATCAGGGAGTGTTCCTGATAGTACTATACGGTGAGATTGGATGGCGAGGACCCAATCTATGACAGTGTAATTTTGGTTTTTGTGGTTTGTGTGTGTTGGCTCATTTATTCGTTGGGTGAGGTTGAAGGAAGTTATGTCATTTCGGGTTTTACCAAGGGATGGGGACACCAGTTGTGACTTACATCACACATTAGATATAATTCTCCATTTGTGTCAAGTGTTGTAATGGAGGTAACAAGCTCAACAGTGGTTTTGGTATTCAGTTTGGATCGACAGTAGATTCCACCTTCATAAATAGGGATGGAGAAGGGCACCGAGAGCCTTAGGACTAGTGTCTCGTAGGTAGATGGTGCGGCTGAGATAGGGTAGTAATGACTTGGAGAGTAGAGGTGGTGTAAATTAACACCCCTCCTCTGCAGATCCCCTGATATTGGCAGGTGAGTGAGTAGACCTGGATGGAGATGGCAGCATCAGAAGTATGCTTGGTTAGCCATGTTTTTGTCAAAATGAAGATGTCTGGAGCAAGAGAGACTATTAGAGGTTGGAATAGGTCAAATTTTGGAAGAAGACTGCATATGTTTAGATGTATTATCTTTAACCCACGTGGGAGAGAGATGGCTGATGCAGAGGAGTCAGGGCTTGGGCTGTAGGCCTGGGGGCTGGCGCTGTGGGCTGTACCTTGGGAGGGTCCTGGATTCAGGCTAACATCACAAGCTGACAACAGTAGCACAGTCATGATGATGAAGTAGAGTTTGGCACTTTTGAACCAGGATTTGGAGCCCGGGTTGAAGGAGGAGGACAGGGTGCCAGGGGCAGGAGGCAACCAGACAGTTAGATGCAATAGGAGGAAGAGGGCATTGGGTATTTGGGTAACCAGGGCAGATGAGCAGATGGTTGAATGAAACCAATGATGATTACAGTGGGCTGCGATCATAGCTAAGGGAAAGGGTGGTAAAGGTTGAGGGGGTGGAGTGTAGCTTGTGGTGGATGCATTAGTTTAGGAGAATGGGGTAGGAGAACAACTAGCGGACAGGGGCAGAGGATCAGTTTAAATAGTGCTGTATAAGGCATTATTGGTATAGCTTATAAGATGCAGCTAGGTTATGCTTGCAATAAGCCAAATTTAGTGAGGATGGGGTTAAGTATAGGGATGATGAATAGTTCTGAAGAGTAATTTCGAATTCAGTGTGGTAGATCAGCAGATGGGATAAACAGCACTTGAAGGTTTCTTAGGCGGTGATCTCACAGTAAAAATAGAAATGCCTCAGGAATTAGGTTCCACCCCTCTGAGAGAGAGAGAGAGAGAGAAACCTGAGAGAAAATGGATTGGGTCACTGGGAGAAAGTGTTTTTAATAGAGGATGAGGTGGGGGAGGGTGAAAAAATCACCCAGAGAAAGAGCTGCAGTAATCCAACTCTTAACCCTGCTTAAGGACTTTTCCCAGGGTAATGAAATAATAATAGGAACAGTCTGAGGGCACTGCTCAGTTGAAGAGGTAGTCTTTTAAGCTGGCTCCAGGACCAGTAAAGCAGCTTCAGTTTCAGCACCAATCAGAAGGAGGGTGCCTTTTTTTCAAACTGCACCATACCTTAGGCTGTGGGGAGCAGGTGGGCAGCTGATGCCTGGAGGAGATTTGAACCATGAGCGGTTCGATGTGGAGGAGCTGGCCCATTCAGGACACACGGTACCCCAAAGCAGCTTGCACCCATGACATCTTGTCACTGTTATCCTTCCTGGTTGCTACCCATAGTTAATCTTCTTTATCCCCCTCAGGAATTTGTAGGCCTCAGTCATATCCCTCTCTCCCTCCTTAGCTGCAGAGTGTACATGTTTAAATTCCTTAGCTTTTTCTCATAGGATCTGCCCTGTTGCCCTTGGATCATTTTGGTGACCTTACACTGCACCACCTCAAGCCTGTTCCCATACTTCCTCAAATGCAGACCCCAGAACTGGGCACAGTACTCCAGGTGGGGCCTAATCAGGGACCTGTAGAAGGGTAATATCATCTCCCCCCTCCAGCTATTGATCCCTTCAATATACATCCAAGTATCACTGTTGCCTTGCTGTATGTCATTTTTATTGTTTCAATGCCTCCTCCCCTCTGTCTTTGGTGGCTATATCTGCCCTCTCAGTCCAGATGTACCAGACATTATGGAGCTATGGGCAGAGGAGGGTTTTTTATCCTTTCTTTTTCATTTTCCCTGTTCTCTTTTGTGCCATTTGTCCCCATGCACTGTAGAGATGCCAGCATTTGGGATGCAGTCCCTGACGTGAGCGTGCATCAGCACTCACATGATATGCGGCACAGTGCATCCCTCCCTTCCTGTGTCCCAAGCACTCTACCACCCATACAGCTACAGGCAGCAGTAGTGCTGTGGAACATAGCACCTTCCCCCCCAGGAGGAGGACAGCATCCCCTGGGATGATTGATCAATCCTTACTCCCCCTTGCCCAAGCCCCAATCACCCTGGTTTGTTCCTGAACCCAGGTCATCGGCATTGTGATAGGTAACCCTACTGCTGCACTGACAGGCCAGCTTCCTTGCTGCATACTGCAATGCACTAACTTGAAGCTTTGAGACTGTTACTGATGATGACCCCCAAGTCTCTCTCTGCTGTTGTCATGGCTATCTGTATTCCTCCCATTCAGTAGTTTGTGCCGGGGTTGTTTTTGCCAGTGTGCATCACCTTACACTTTTTGGCATTGCACTTCAGCTGCCAGACTTTAGACCACCTTTCCTGTGTCTTTCGGCCCTTCTTCAGTTCCCTGATCCCCATTGTTTTCTGCCCACCTTGTCAGTCCCATTCCCAGACCCAAGTCCCCAAACTTTTTCTCCAGCCTTTTAAGCAGCAGAGCTGAAGGTCTTGCTGAAATCCAGATATGCTTAAGCAATAAGGTATGGCTGAGGGTTATGTCAATGGCCTGTTAATCACACCCTGGGGGTGTAATGTGGCACGAGGCCCCCAGGGTGTGATTAACTGGCTATTAACATAACCCTCAGGGCATATCTTATTGCTATTATAGTAATAGCAACAACATTATTACTACTTCTAGCAAGTTTTGTTTATTTTTTCTTGATTATGGTCACTGGAATTAGTAAAATAGTTCCTCCACGTTTTCTTTCATCCAGTTGTCACGTGTTGTTGGTGGTCTCCTAGGAGACGGTGACATTTTTATGACACTTAAACAAGTAACGTATGGGTACCTCAAAATTGAATTTCTAGAGTTATTGTAAAAAAAATTGTATGTTAAAAACAAAGCTGCCACACAAAATCTGGTTTGGGATAAATTGCACCTGCTTCGATTTTGTTAGTGTAGCGGGAAACAGTTTTACACTCACTTTGCTTTTCTTCTTCTGAGCAGACAGTTGCTGTTGCATAGCAACAGCGAGAGTGAATGCTGTAGCACTTCCAAGTTTTACAGTGGATATCCTCAGTAAAATACAGGAGTTATTTCTTAAAACTGCTCCGATTTTGTTACTGTTGAAGGAATCTGTTTTATACTCACTTTGCTTTTTTTTAGGTCTGAACAGGCAGCTGCTGTTGCTTAGTAACAACAAGCGTGAATGTTTGCAGCACTTCCGATTTGGCCAGTGGATATCCACACTAAAATACATGATTTATTACTTAAAATCTTTTGTTTGAATGTAACCCCCCTGTTACCTGGGGTTACTAGAATCCCAGTAAGACCTAGTGGTAGGCAGGTAAGGCAGCTTGTGAAACTCCAGTTAAATGGATTTCATACTGTCTCACTCTGTTCTCAGTCTCAGCTGAGACTGAGGGATGACATCACCATAGAACTATTGCAGCTGCATGAGCCACATTGGAATCTGGAATTGGGAGTTAGGTTAGAATGTCGGGAGTTTTTGAACAGTGAGCAGCAGTTGTGTGTGAGCATTCTTGAAGAGAGGAGCACAGCAGTCTGTGCACAGGCTCTTGGAGCCTGAAGCTCTGATATAGAGCTACTTTTAGGGAGAGGTGTGTGTTTCCACCTAAAGAAGAACACAGTAAGCTGTTCTTGAAGTGGTGGAGACTGCTGTTACTGGTCTCTGTGCCCCATCCCTGAGGGGATGGGGGTGGAAGGTTTGCCTGTTATTCCAGGGGCAACCTCCTGGTTCTGGCTAGGGAAGAAGCTACCTTATTTTTCCAATCTCAATCTCAATCAATCTTTATTTATTTATATAAGGCGCCTTTCTAAAACCAAGGCGCCTGTACAATACTATATAAAACAATTAAAAATAGAATAAACAACAATATTAAAAATTATTATATGCTTTGCTAAAGAGGTGAGCTGTGTTGTGGCACCAGAAGCTATCAAGATTCGCCTGTAGGGCACTTGCAACCAAAGGGTGAGTTCTGCTCTTGTCAAAGGGCTTATGTTTCACCTGAATTGTTTTAAGGTGTGGATTGGACTGCTTAATCAGTGGGAGGCCTAGAGGAATAGGCTAAGCCAAAGTGAAAGTATGTTCAAGTCCAGCACAAGGGGAAAGTCAAGACATGTAGAGGAAATGTGCTATATGTTTACCCTTTAATCTACATTGCCAAGCTTTCAAAAAGAGTTGTTTAATGTCCAGAGAAATGGCCGGGTATGGATTGTGGAAGCTGGAGGTGGGAGACTCCCCATCTTTAGTAACCAGGCTCACCTCTACTGATTTGCTCTATGGCCCTTTTACTTTGCCTCAGGCATTTGGCCAGTGCTGAGGGAAGTACCCAGACGTGGGATTGAAAGGAAATTTCCCTTAAGGAGTTGAAGGCTCTAAGGTGGTTTAGGGAGCCACCAGAAAAATGTGTCCACTGCCATATGGACAGGGATCGAGTGGCCGGCAGGGGAGCCGGGTCAGGAAAAACCCAAATAGTGTACAAGTCGGGCTGTGTACCCAAAGCAGCGTGCAAGTCCGGGCTGTGTGCCTGGTGGGTTCAGAGCTTGAGGGCTGAAGTGTTGAAGAAGTGTTCTGTTACTCTTATCTACATTACCAGGAATGTAGCCCCGTGGGGTCCATCTATGCTTTGTTTGTTCAGTTTGGATGTGAATAAAAGCCACACTTTAGAATCCCATTCCTGGTATTGGACATTACAGTTATTGCTTCCTGTGTTCGGATTTACTTGGGTGTCCCTTGTGCCGAGTAACCTAGTCCTCCCCAAACCCAGTCTCCCACCTGGTACTGCTGTCAGCTTCAACAGCATACCACCTGTCATTTGCAAAAGTGCAGGGGTAAGGGGCTTTACAAGATCTTCTGACATAGTAATTGTATTTCAGTGTGGTTAACATGCTTCCTCAGGGCCATCACTTTACTTTTAAAACAGTGCCTTCCTCCTGCCACTCACACTTGTTGCAACACATTGGCAACTTTCTGATACTGTAGCATCTGTTAAGCCTTTCTGCCCCTTTCAATTAAAAGTCAAACTGAGGTACCTTCTGCATCTTTGATGTCGCCCAAGGTTATTATCTGACAATAGAGTTTCCATGGCAACCAGACATTGCGGGCGGGAACAACAGCTATGAAAGTTGTTTGTGTACATATTTTCTTTGTGAGAGCGTATTTTTTTTGTTGTTAAAATAAAACAGTTATGGTTTTCTTCAAAATCAGTAGAACTGTTTGTGGACCTTGAATGTATGTTCAGGAATTGGAAACGGTGAGTGTATGAGACTGTCTGTAAGAGTATATTGCATGTGTGACAGGATTGTAAATGACAGCACTATTTTGGTTAAAGTTGACAATTAAACATATTTCATTTTTTCCCCTTTTTGGACTACTGCAATGTTGACCTTGTTTGTGCAAAAAGGTAATCGGGCCTAAACAGAAACAGTGAGATTTGCGATTGCGGTGTTTTAATGGTCGGACAATTATTCTGTTTTAGGATTCATTTTCATAATTTAGTTCTTTTTTTGTAGCCATCCTCAGGTGACGGTGCTTAGGAAGTATGTTAAAGATTAAGGTAGGGATACTGCAGCTTCAGTAGCCACTCAAAACACAGGACTTTAAGTCTCTGCTATAACGTAGAATGCTGGCAGCGTAATCTTTGTGTGCTGCCTACATCCCTACATTGAAGAAATCAGTGTGTCTCTAGCAGGACCTCCCTTTTACAAAGCCATGCTGCTTTCTGTTTTGTGCGTTATTTTGCAATAGGAACTCTACTAGGCTGTAAGGTTGCCACCTTTGGATGAGATGAAAAACGAATACTAAACCACACCCCCAAACTCCACCACTAACCCCGCCCCTTTTATGACTAATGAGGGCGTCGCTTGGACTCTGATTCACTTGATTTATTCAGAATTGCTGCTGATTTAACATTGTGTACAACTTCTTTAAATTACATCATGATTATTATTTTTGGTTTATTTGATTTAGATTTAAATATTTTAAATGTCAGTGTGTGTTAACATTTGGTGGGGTTGGGGGGGTTATGGGGACTTTCCATCATTTGTACACAGTTTAGCTGACAAATCGAGTGACTACAATGACACCTCTGACAACTGGCTATTTTGGAACAGGTGGCCTTTTCTGGTAAAACTCTTTCAATAAATAAATAAACTACACCAGTAATGGTGGATGAGATGTAATTACAAATATCATCTGCCATTTTAAGATTTACTACTGTCCCTCCCATTGCTCCTACTCTAAAGTTATTTGTAATGTTAGAGAAGTTTTAAAAGTGGTAGGAACTATTCTATGCTGTTAAATACCCTATTTTGTGTCCATGTCAGTCATACATAGCAGATAGCATGATATGTGATATGCAGCATGGAGCAGTATAAGCGCAGTGGTTTAAAGCTCTGAGCTGCAATTCTGGAGACCAGGGTTTGACTCCTACAGCCCAAACTTGCATACTGGTGACCCTACACAAATTACTTAATTCTCTTGTGCTCTCAGGTTGCACCTATAAACAAACTTTAGCTTAGTGTGTCTCTTCTGGTAAAAAAAATAATAATGTTTTGAAAAAAGTTTGATAAATTGCCTAAATTTGCAGTGCCATCAAATCTAGATTGTGTTCCTGTCATGTCATCAGCTACTGCTCTCTTTCTTCCTTTTCTCATTTCTGTAGCTTAGCATGACATTAGCCACATTATTCTGTGCTGTTCATCTGAAAGGCCTGGATTGGTCTTCCTGGAATATCCAGGTAGTAGGAAAATTGACAACAATAACTACTGAGGAGAGAGAGGCATAGTATTGCTAAAATGCAATAAAATATTAGATTATTAATTTAACAACAAAGGGGGTAACAGATATTAAAATATAGGACAGACCCTAAAAGAAAAAATGGTGAACATTTAAAGGTATAAAGGTATTCCTTATCACAGCAGTCAAAGACCATACTCACAATGCAGTCTGGAAAGGATTAGCTTGATTTGCTGCTAATGGTCTTAATACCCCTACTTTACACCTCTCAGACTGACTGGTATACAAACAAAGGTCTGCATGACATCAGAATTTGTTTGTAATCTGACCATGCAAGTAAAATGGTGACGGATTTAACAGAATCTGTTTTACAAGCATGTGAGCATTCAAAATGACTGAAAAAGTACTACCTCTGAATAAAACTGGATTAGCAGGTAAAACTTCTGAAACACATTGTACAGTCCATACTGGGGCAGGAAGCTACCCTAATGTGCCTGTCTGGTTTCAGAAAAATGAAGGTGTTAATTAAGGTGGTATTGTTTACCCTTCCCATGAATAATCTTCCAATTTGCTGGTGTGAAGTTAGAGGTGACAACTGAGCAGACAGGGAGACATTTGGCTCCTTAAGTGCCCTGCCCTTGAAGGGACTTCCTGATTAGCATGTACTGCAAGCAGGCAATCACACTAAAATGTCAGACACTTGCTTACAGTCAGATGAGAAGAAAATGAAACAGTTAGTGGGGAATCTAACAGGTGCTGCTTGACCCACCATAAAAACCGAATTTGCAATGGTGAAAACAGGAGGACCGAATCTGGCCCTAGAAAACCGAATCATTCTGTCAAAAACCGAGTAGGTGGTAACCTTACTAGGCTGCCTCATTCTGGAGGAGGTTCAGTGAACATTTACCATTAAGGTAACAAAGTGCTCTTGTCAATGAATTGGTTCTACATATTCATGTATTGCAATCTACTGCGGCATCAAGGCATCACGTCATTGTGCAATTTATGTGTAGTTCATTGTGTATTACCCCAAGCATTATGGGACTTATTGCTATGTTTTGCATAGTTTTTCACTGTCTACTATGTAATTAGTCCTACACTAATTCACTCATGTTTTAACACCTGTTGTCAAGTTTCTATCTACATTTTGTTAAACTACATGTATTTGAAATTCTTTGTATTTTTCTATGTAATATCCTGGGTTGTGACTGAAAATAGGTATTTGTTTGTCTAGTGCACTTAACCTGGTCAACAAAAACTAAATAAATAAATCTCCTTTTTGATGGTCTCAAGCAGTTTCCTGCAATGGATGTCAAACTCACTGGTCTGTAGTTTCTGAGGTCCCTTTTGTCCCCTCCCTAATGAAGCTGTACCACATCCACTGTCCTCCAGTCAGCCTAGACCACCCCTGTTGACACTGAATAGTTAAAGACATCTGCCAAAAGGGCAGCCAGTACCCATCGCATCTCTTTCAGTACTCCAGGGTGCAATACAACTGGGACTAGGGATTTGCTGATTTTGACAGGAGTAAGATCCTTTACTCCTTATTGTTTGAGTGGAATGTTGTATGTATCCAAATCATTCCAGATGGTATGACAAATGCAATTTGTTTTAAACACCCACATTTTCCACATCTTTTACATTACCTTTGATGTAAAGCAGGACCCGCTATCAGTCTACTATAAGTGGTAAGCTCACGACAAAAGTACATGGTTCGGTAATAATATAGCTATGATTCTGCCAGTATTATTTGGAGCGGGCAAGCATTCAGCCCATAGCATGTAACTATTTGGAGGTTCTTGTTACCTCTTAATTACCTTACAAACTGGACCTATCCAATCTCTCTTCATGTCTGACCAGAGTACAGTGATGGATACCCTGTATCTTTGTCTATAAGGGTGCATTATACCTTGATGAAAGAGGCTGAAATTTGCACCAGGTTACATATGGTTTTGGATACAGTAATCTACTATAACTGTGATCATATGTGGCCAGTAGGCCACTTCCATTAATGTCTCATATGTTCTCATTTCCCCTATGTGCTCCATACGGTTCATCACAGGCATGTTGAAAGATTATTTCTCTGTGGTTTAAAACTACCCACTTATGCTCCTGGAGTGTTTTGCCAACCCTTACCAGCAGACCTTTCCACAACTGGAAATCATTCTTCAGGCTATAATTTTAACTTGATGTTTAACTCTTTGTCAGTTTGTAGGTCACTGTGAGCAATTATGTTTACATTAAACATAGAAACATAGAATCTGCCAGCAAATAAGGACCACTTGGTCCACCTAGTCTGCCCATTTTTCCCTGCCTACAGTATCACTGCAGATCCTACTTGATCTCCAGCCCATTCTTCCACCCCCCCTTTTCCCTAAGATTCCCTTTTGCCTCTCCCATGCATTCTTGAATCTATCACTGTTTTCACCCCCACCATCTCCACTGGAAGGCTGTTCCAGGAATCCACCACTCCTTCTGTGAAGAAGTATTTCCTCACATTTCTCTTGAATCTACCCCCTCCAGCTTCATTGCATGTCCCTTGTTCTTGAGCACCTCTTTTTTTCTGAAAAATACTTCCCTCCTGTACCTTATTTACCCCCTTGAGGTATTTAAAGCTTTCTATCATATCCCCCCTTTCCCTCCTGTCTTCTAGGGTTTACTTATTTAGGTCCCTAAGTCTCTCCTCATAGGGCTTCTGATTCAGAACCTGCACCATTTTAGTTGCCTCTTTGGGACCACCTCCACTCTATGTCCGTCTAGAAATGTGGTTTCCGGAACTGAACACAGTACTCTAGGTGGGTCTTACCAAAGACCTATACATAGGCAATACCACCTCCCTCTTTCTGCTGGTGATATCCCTCTCTATGCACCCCAGCATCCTACTGCCTTGTCACTCTGCCTGGTCTTCTTTAAGTCATCCAGTATGATTACCCCCAGGTCTCTTGCTTGGTGGTTGTCAGTACCACCCCAGCCATTTTGTACTCCACCCCCAGGTTTTTGTGCCCTAAGTGCATTATTTTGCACTTTTTCACATTGAAACCCAACTGCCATGCCCTTGACCACTCCTCAAGTTTTCTCAGGTCACTGTTCATCTTTTCCACCCCCCCCAAAGTGGTCCAACCTATTGCAGTGTAGAGGCTTATGCTCCCTTTAGGGACCCCTTCCATCTTGCTGCTCCCAGAGCTAGTGATTATTTTAGTGCATTGGGGTGCAATTTCCACCTGCTGCCATGTGGTGGCAGCAGAGAGCAGGGTTTAGTCTATAAATAGATAGGTGAGAGTAGGTTGGAGGAACCTGAGGAGTGAAACCGGTGGGCACTGCAGGGCAACATGGGGCGGGGGACCCCTCCTGCTTAGGTAGGCCAGCCTTCTACAGCAACAATGCATCAGGACCCCTGGGAAAGCACCTGTTGGGAGGGCACCAAGAAAGTCAGCTGCATCCATACAGTTTGGGGGCCTGGGCTCTAGGGAGCTGTCCGGGAAAGATGCAGGAAAGGTAGGTCCTGGGGCCCAGGATCGGTCCCATTGTTGTATGTGGTTTGTGTGCCTGTGTTATCAGGGCTGTGACAGGATGTGGCAGGGTCTCTGCAGTTTGGATGGCAAGGTGGCCTGGATGCACTGGTGAGGGAACCGGGGGAGTCTTTAATCACTTGGGGGCCTGTTTGGAGAGACAGGCCCGGGGGCTTCTGGACTTTTCCGAGTGGGCCGTGGAGTGCCCTTTAAGTACCCTTTCATACTGGTTTGCAATTATTGGGCAGCATGGTTGAGAGAAAGAGAGAAGTACGGAGCCGGCTGGGTTAGACGTGGGCCCTGGTTGCACCTTATGTCAGGATTCTGGAGGGAGACAAGCAGACCAGGAGAGCGGCCTGGGTAACCGGATAATGGAATATGGTGCGTGGGGTTTTCTGGTACTGCACCATACGTGTCCCTTGTTTTGAGGCTGTAAGAGAGGGCTGGGGGAATGGACTAGGGAGAAGCTGTATGCTTCCCTAAGAGGAAAACATGAAAATCCCCATTTGAGGTGGTCAGCAAGCTCTGTAGGTATATACCAGTGCCAATGGAATCATTTGGAGCTTCATGGTCCAGGATAAGAGGTCGTTGGGTTCCTGGAAAAAATTGGGCCTGCTGTAGAATGAGTTGTTAAAGACCTTGCATTGCCTTACTTCACTGCCATATTGTATTTTCTATTAAGGTTTAGCTCCATGGAGCTGATGGTTAATTCTAAGACACAAATGGACCCCTGAAGGCCTTCTGAATCATTTGGGCTCAGGATAAAATAAAGTGATTGTTTTAAGAAAAGCAATTTAGAGTAGCATTTTAGTTTGTGATTAAGGATATAGATGAACTGTGACTCCTTAAGATTTTAACATTCCCAATGAGTTCATATTCTAGGAGCCCTGTAATTCCTGCACTGCTGGGCTTCGGAGAGAGTTCCTGTGGCTAAGAATAAAGATGTACCAGCCTAGGGATTCCTGCTGGCATTTTGGGGTGCCCTCAGAGTTCCTGGCGATAATTCCTGAAGGTAACCATAGCCTGTTGAAGACATCTTCAGGTAGGCCAAATCTGCTTTTGTTTTTCTTCAATGCTTTGAAACCAAGTGTTTTCTAGTGAGATGTCTATGATGTGGAGCCCCCCCTGGGAACATTTGTATGTCCCTAGATGTAGGGTGAGGGGTTGGGCCACAACAGATTTTAGTGTCATCTGCAAAGAGGCAGACCTTCCTTTCAAGGTCCACTGCAATGTCACTTATAAAGAGGTCAATGCATTGCTCTCCATTGATTATTAGTAGAATGCACCTATTGCTTTATCATCATGTTGCATCATGGTCAAGTCTAGGTGTGCTTTATCAAATTTTACCACTTGGTTAGTTTGTCCTTTCCATTCCTCTTGGCAGGTAGTCACATCTACTAGGTTTAGGCTAATAGGAGTAATGTTCCAAGGTTCCTCATTTAGGGTACAGTACTTTCTTTTGCTGCGAGGTCTTCTAGATCAATTCCTCACACCCAGTCTAAAGCAAAATAAGTTCTGACATGAATGATTGTTTGCATGGTAACAATTTAAGTGTCATTAACTACATATGGATAATGGCACAACACATGGGTGATAACCACAGTGTAATCACCTCAAGTTGTTGCTAGAAACAGTAAACCTGCGAGAGCATAGCTCGAGAGGTTACCATTCCTAACAACAACGAGGAGATGATGCATGGTAGTTATCACCTATGTGTAAGCCATTATCTTTTATAGTGTATTTAGCCACAGTTTGTCACAGACAATGAGAAAAAAATGAACAGGGGGGACCATCTGGTTGACCCATTGAGGTCAAGGTGGCATGCGTGACAGGGGAACTGTGGGAGGTCACGTTACATTTGGCCCAGACATCCGGATTAGCAAGAGGAGCTTCGTGGTGGAAATAGCAAGGTATGTAAGTGGGTAAAAGAAAAAAAGCTGTGAGCCCGACATCGCGATCGCTAGTCTCAGTGACTGTAAACTGCTATGACTGGAATGCAGTTTGAATAATTTGCTGAAACTAGTGATCGCGTTCTTTGTGGAATGCTGCTTATCGATGACATTCTTTTCTGTAAACCCACTGACTTGACGTCATGTCAGTGGGTTTACAGGTTTGTAATCTTGCCGATTTCAGAGGTTAATCAATGTTCTAAATACATTATACTGCAATTATGGTATAACTACACTGCAGTGTAACTACCATGTAGTTGTTATGTACTGTTATATTTGAGAATTGTATACTTACACAATTTACCTGAAGAAATAGCTACTTGTGGAACTACTTCTGTCGCCTTTTCAGCACTAATGAATTAATTCTGACAAGTGTAACTACATATGTAACAATGTATGTATGCAGGTTGTGTGCTGTCACAGCATGTGGGAATAAACTTCAGATGAGGCAAATTTATAGGTTTAGAACACACCGTGGTGTGATATTTATTTTTCAAAAGTTCGAAAAATAATAAATGAAAACAAAAAAATTGCAAATAAAATCACTACTTAACATCAGTAGTTTCCCACAAATTACAGTCCTAAATCTTAGAACTCTTAAGACCCTTTTAATCTGCATTCAACAGCTTGTCTACAGTAGCAGTAGAACCTCTCTCCTTTCTCTCAGCGCTGAGCCCCACTGGACTGAAATGAAGTGAACTCAGTGAAGAGGTTTTATATATTTTTAGTGGGGTCACCTTACTAAGCCCTTTCTATTTTCATGTCTGAATGTGCTGTTACATGTTTGGACATGCTGTTTTGAAACCAAGTGAGTTTGTTTGTTCCAGTGGACTCCCTGGTTCAATTAAAGGTACAGTGTACATCTCCACAGATATTGACTCTCTGTATCTCTGATTCATAATGACTAAGCATTTTTATAAAGCACACCACAGTTTTTTTGTTTAGCTTCGTACAGTAACAGGTTTATAATGTGACTTTATGAAAATACCTTAAGGAATTCTTATAACTGTACTAATCATGAAATTGTTATTGTTTTATATGGCTTCTGAATCCTTTGTAATTAAAAAGGCTTTATTAACTGTATTTATTCCTAACTAAAATAGCCTTCATGTTTTTTTGTACACAACATGCACTTATGTACTTTACACGACACCTCTCCAGGTGTTTGCCATCATTCCAGGGACTGAATGGATGAAAATGGAAAAAGAATGAAAAGACAGAACTAGCAGGAAGTTTAGTAGGGATAGTAAAGAGCTATACTAGGTGGCCGACTTAGGGTGAGGGGGAGAAGAAAAGCAAAGAGAAAAGTGTTAACTGTTGTGCAACAGAAGTTTTGGTAGCTAGAAAATGAAATAGAAATGTGGTCCATCAGTCACAGCCAAGGGTGTAGCTTAACTCTGCCACATGTGTATTGGTTCAACAGTTAATGGCTATTTGATATAAATTCATAATGTAATCAGATAAAAAAACTTCAAATGCAAATAGAATAGTAACTAAGATATGATCACAATGTAACTGCAGTCAACTACACTTAGTAAGCAATAACCCTCACCAGGGTGTGTGATTATTGGGGATTAATCAACACCCAGGGTGCGTTGTGAGGCACAAGGCCCCAGGCAGAAAAAAAAACATCACTAGAGTTGTCACTCAACCCAGTTAAGTGAAGCTGACTGAAGTTGCATTATAATCATGTCTTACTGTAGTGACCATTCTGTCTACACTTTAAGCTTTCTATGCGATGACCTTTCAGATACATGTTGAATAGACATTAACTGTTAAACTAACCAATTTGCTATTAAAACTTATAATTGCTATTAAATATGTAGTTAAGCCAGAAGAGATATAGTGGTAGTTGCACAACAGATTTGTTGTTACACTTTACAACAGCTATTACATGTGTAACTACACTTTTCAGAATGAATTGATTAGTGCCAAAAGGGAGACAGTATTAGTTGCACATGTAACTACTGCTTTGAAAGAAAATTGTGTAACTACACAATTTGCAAATGTGGAAGTACATAACAGCTATGTAAATACACAGTAGTGCAGTTGCAGTGTAGTTAAGTAAATAGTTATAGTGTAGTTAGTGACACTTTAAAATAAAGTGTGAGTTTGCACTTGTCACAGAAAAGTGACATACAAATAAGTTTTTTTTAATGTGAAAATAATCATAGGTATCATAGGTAAATCAGAGCTAAGGCGATGTTGATGTCCATAGTGCTTGCCAAAGTGCCTTTCTAGAGTTTACCCAAATTATGTAACCCATCTAAATGCTGTTTGAATACCTCTATCATATTACTTTCCACCACTTTCAATGGCAGTAAGTTCCATATAGGAACAACTCTTTGGTTATACCACCTTTTTCTGTTCCAAGTTGTACATCGTTCACCATGTAACTGGTAGGGGTGTGCTCTAGTATTATGGTTAATAATTCTAAACTTAAAGCCTATTTTACTCCAAGTTCCTCTTCAGTTATGGCTTTAAACAACAGGCACATATCCCTTCTTAATCTTCTATATTCTAAAGAAAACAGATTTAATGAATTTAATCTCACTGTGTAGATTTTACCCTGCATCCCCCTTGATCACTCATGTAGCCCTTTTCTGTACCCCCTCCACTCTATTTATATCACCCTTTAGATAGGGTAATCAAACCCGGGCACCATATTCCATAAGGGGCCTCACCATGGTGGAATACAAGGGCAATAACACATTGTTGTCCCTAGTTGAGATATTTCTCAATATGCAATTTAACACCCCATTAGCCTTTTTGGCAATAGTTCTACAATATGTGGAAAGTGAATATCCTTTGTTACCAAGATGCTTAGATATTTTTCCTCATCTACAGTTTTTAGGATACTATCACCTAAATAGTAGGTGGTATTTGTGTTTTTGAATCCCAAATGCATTATAGTACATTTATCTGGATTTAAATGTAATTTATAGGTTGAACACCATGTACTGATATAATCTAGTTCGTGTTGTAATTTCAAGTGATCATTTGGATCTACCAACTCCAACCCCAGCCATCAATCATCAACAAATTTGGTAAGCCATACATTCCCTTGATGTTCCTCCAATGTTGCCACATAGATGTTAAAAAGGACCGGTCCCAGCACTGATCCCTGAGGCACTTCACTAGTGACCTCTACCCAATCCAACAAAGCTCTCCTTATATTTACACGCTGCACCCTATTGACCAAACAAGGGGCAATCCAAGATACCACACTGCAGTGCAGACCAGTCTTCTGAAGTCGCTCAATAAATTGTTAATGAGGGAGCTTATCAAAAGCTTTTGTGAAATCAAAATAAACCACATCTACAGCTACCCCTCCATCCAAAACCCTACTCACCCTGTCATAAAAGTGAAGCATATTTGTTTGACAGGAATACCCCTTCCTAAAACCATGTTGTGACTCGTCCTCCAAGTTGTTTTCTTGAAGATGTTTATGAACTCCTTAATTATGCATTCCAGCACTTTCCCCCGGGACACTAGTCAGACTCACTGGAATGTAATTTGATGGGTTCTTCTTATTTCCTTTTTTATAAAGAGGCATTACTGTAGCTTCCCTCCAGGTATCTAAAACCTCCCCTGTATCTAATGACTGTTGGAATAGGTGACTTAAAAGTGGAGTCAGTTCAATGGCTAACGCCTTTAACATTCTGGGATGAAAGCCGTCTGGTCCTGGTAATTAATTTGGTTTCAATGCTGCCAGCCTACTTTGTACATCCTGTGTTAGTATTTCAATATGGTTTTCCATAATTGTATCCCCTTTTTAATTTGGTAAGTCCCGATTTTAGTTTCTTTAGTGAAAACTTAGGAAAAAAACTCATTTTGAATGTTTGCCATTTCCATATTTGTAGTTGCCATTTTTCCATTTCTTCCCTCCAATGGTCCTATTTTTTGTCCACCCCCTTTTAGCTCATTTACATAGGCATAAAATGCTTTATAGCTTTCTTTACTTTTTATTGCACGTTTCCTTTCATGCTCTTTCCCTGCCCTTCTTATTTCCTTCTTTATCTGGTTTTGTAATTGCCTATATTTAATCCAACCTTTAACATTTAAACATTTAATCTTTCACAGTGCAGTTATTATTTTTATACATCTTATGTTTCTTTTTAATTATCCTTTTTATTTTAAAGTTTAACCAACTCGGTGTAGTACCCTTTTTATTGTATTTCTTTTTTAATGGGATATGATCTTTCACAGACTGTCCTAACATGTTGTTCATAATTCCCCACTGTTCATATACTGTTTTGTTTTGAAATTCCTCCTTCTAGTTCCACAGTTGTAATCTTTCTCTAATAGCTCCAAAATCAGCCTTATTCCACACCAATGTTTTAGTAGCCCCCTCCACTGCTGGACTGCTTACAAGAAGGTCAAAGATGACCATATTATGGTCACTATTTCCCAAGCTTACTAAGCTACTCATTACCAAAATCTAAAATGCATAAAATAACTTGGAAATGTAAATAGAAGGCTTGTAAATAGAGGCTTAAAATGTCAACATCAACAAACTACTGAAACAATATTGAAAACAGTGATAACATTTATTTGCAGATAACAATAATTATTGTAAGTTTTAGTAGTCTAGATAGTTTTTTAAATATTGAAGAGCATGGAATATACTCATGGAATAGAGCCATGTCAAATGTGGACTTCCACCAGCTGAATTCATGTGGAATGGCAATTCTGCTTCTGAAATGCTAGTCCAGATTTCATTTCTTTTTTTAATTCTATGGAATTCTGAAAACATCTCTATGTAATCTGGGGAATAATATTCCAAGGCTTGTGAAAAATGAATATTCGGTTTACATAAGCTGTGGAATATGAATCAGTAGTTGGCATTCTGCTTTCAGAATTTCAGAATTTTACTTCTGATGGAATTCCATGGAATTAGGCTGAATTTCTAAACCTCCCCAGTAGTGCTGTGTGGAATGCAGAATTCCGCCAGTGAAATTAAAGTGGAATGACCATTCTGACACTGGAATTTCCACTGGAATTTTGCTGGTTCTTCTGTGATCTGCAGAATAATATTCCACAGAACAGTATTTTTTCTGTGGAAAATCATTCTACAACCATTTCCTCAGAAAATATTGAGATCTGCAGGAATAGCATTTTTCCCATGGAAAATCATTCCTAAACCATTTCTGTGGAAAATATTGAGATCCGCAAAATAAATTATGTGGGAATGTTGTAGAAAAACTCATTCATCATTTTTCTGCCATGGAATTCTGCCATTCTGTTTCTGGTGAACTTAGGCAGAATTTCAGCAGAATTTTCAAAATTCCACAAAATTTCATTCCACCAGAATTTGAAAATTCTGCACAGCACTACTCCCCAGAATTTCAGAGGAAGTGGAATTTGGAAATTCCATGGAGCTCTACCATGGAATCATATTACAGCAGCAGCCTTTTTGTATCTCCCTCTTTATAAGCAAATTCTAAAGAAATGTATTTGAATGGAGGGATACTTACAGACATTTGTAGAAGCAGAAGTAGAACTCCTGATCTGAAGTCTGCATCTGTGGTAGCTTTACAGAGGGTCTGTTTAGGCTGCAGAACTGGAAAAGGATTCATGCGGTTTTAGCTTGTTGGGGCTGGAAAATTCCTATTCAGAGCAAAATATCTTTATTCAAGCTTCTGGGCTACATCCTTGCTATTTGTCAGTGGTTTGTATAATCACTTCTGGGGCATCTTTATGTCAGGAAAATCTGAGGAAAATCCATGACGTTTCACAAATTCTGTCTCTCCAAGCTATGCATATATGTTTTAAGATTGGAATAAAGCAAACCTCTCGTTGGCATCTGTTAGTAGTTCCTTACCTTTATGCAATGATTGCAAACATACTAGATATGTATTAGGATGGCTTTACCCATGCCACAGGAACTTGACTAGAGGGAACACACAGTTCCAAGACTATGACGCATAGTATGCCCAAGGCTGAAAAAGGACAAGCAGCATCAACAAAGAACAAGGATATACAAGGATATAAAGCAAACGTATCAGTGCACAGCTAGAAGGTTAGGTGAGTGAGACATCTGGAGAGTGGTGTGTATACATTCCAGAAGCCTAGGGAATAAAATATGTAACCTACAGGCATTGGTAGCTGAGGCCCAGTTACACAGAAACATAGAATTTGCCACCAGAAAAAAGGTCACTTGGCCCATCATCTGTCCCCAGTCCCAGCTGCCTATTGTGAAATACAAGAGACCTAGTGGCTGTTTAAACTTCCTGTACCCCTCTCCCCTTATGATAACATATTTACTAAGCCCATGTATCTGTTCCAACAAAGTATGAATCCTCCCACTGTTTTTGTACAGACCACCTCTTTTGGCAGCCCTTTCAACCCTTCCACCACCCTTTTCATAAAAAAATACTCACTGGTGTCCCTCTTAAGATGCATCTTCCCAGTTTCTTGGAGTTGCCCCCGGTATCTCTTTTTCTACTCAACTGTTCCCAAACAATTTCTTGCTAACCTCATTGTTTACCCCATGGATGTTTTTGTATGTCTCATCATGTTCCCCCTCTCTCCCTTCTCTCCTCCAGCATGTACTGTACATGCTTAGGTCTTTCAGTCTCTCCTCATATGTCCTTCCCTGCTGTCCCTGGGGCATCTTGGTTACCCTTATCTGCTCTGCTTCCACACTGTCCCTCTCATTCTTCAAATGTTATCACCAAAAGTGTACACAGTATTCCAGGTGAGGCAAGCCAATGATTATGCACATGTCTTTTGCACCAGGAACAAATGGTGCCATCTAAGTGCCGAATAAATGCCTTGCCAAGATCCAGGATCCAAGATCCAGGATTGGATGAACTCTAACTGGCTGACACTTAACTCAGATAAGATGGAGGTACTGGTGATTGGGTTGGGTCATGGGCATGATGAGGATGCCTCCGGGATGACAACAGGTTTGGTTCTGGGTCGACCCATTGATGACGTCCTGTAGGGTGAGAAATCTGGGCATTGTCCTCGATGAAAAGCTGACATTTGAAGCTCGGGTATCAGCTGTCATAAAAGTGTTTTTATCATCTGAGGAACATCACCTGGATTAAACATCTAATTCCACCCAAAGACCTGTCATCACTGCAGTATGCCTTGTAACATCCAGACTTGACTACTGCAATTCTGTTTACCTCAGGGTCAGTGGAGGGAGACTTTGCTGGCTGCAGCTAGTGAAAATGCAGTGGCAGGCTATTGATGGGGCTATCTAGGTCCTGTCATGTGACCTCAGTCCTGCAGGGTCTGCATTGGCTGCTGGTCTGGTGGAGGGCTCTCTTCAAGGTGGTCTTGCTCACCTACAAGGCTGTATATGGATCAGGCCCTGGGTACCTGTCAGACCTCCTTATCCCTGCCATCCCAGCTCGCTCCCTTCATTCCTCCACCCAGGGCCTCCTGACAGTTCTGAGGACCAGGCTGAAAACCTTGGGTGATCGATCTTTCAGGGTGGCCAGCCTAGTCTTCTGAATTCACTGCCAAAACCTTTGAAAGAGGCCTCTATGGTGGACGTTATCTAGGAGGGCCTAAAGATTCATCTTTTAACCTAGCTTTCCCAGCTGATGTTTTTTTTTATTCATACAAGAAAATGTTTATTTTAATCTGCTTTTGAATTGATTGTTTAATTGTAAAGATTTATACCATGTTGTGAAATCTTTTTTGTAAGGCACCCAGAGCCTCCGAATTGGGTGCCACATAAATAATAAATTGCTTACTTACTTACTTAGAATAGAGTAGTAGAAGCATCTTTCTTCTCCAGCTACTAATCCCTCACCCTATACACCTCAATGTCATATTTGCTCTTCCCACTGCCCTATTACACTGCACTGTTGTCTTTATTATTTTCAAGTCTCTTTCCTCTACTGTGCTTTCCACTACCCCATTCTGTACTCCGTTTTTGGATTTCCTACCCCTATCTACATTATTGTGCACTTCTTGGCATTACATTTTGAACTACAAATGGAGGCATGAGCTCCCCTGCAGACCAATCCAAGGCAAACTTCAAAATGTCCACCAAGATCAGCTCTATAGAACAGTTACTTTACAAACCAGATGATGAACAGATCACTTCAGTGAACAAAAGCTCCTCAGTGATTCAGCTCATAAATTTATTCCACAACTATGGCCACCACACAAATACTTTTTTTTTTTTTTTTGTATATTCTATTTATACCCCTCCATGCTCTGGAGCTGCCTCTCCTTTGGGCTGCGATGAACCTCAGACATCCTTCTACTATCTCCCCAAGCCACCTTACCTCAGATCTGCAGCCAACCTTAGGATAGCCTGGTGTAACCCTATACCAGGTGTGTCCCTCTCTTCTGAGGGGGAAGGCACCAGTGGGGGGAAGACTGGCACACTATTTTTCCTCAGTCCCGGGCACTGCTGAGGCTTTCCGTGGCTTCCTGGGAGTCTTCAGAGGTGTCCAGGGCTGGCAGCCATCATCCGGCCAGTCCCCAGAGCGGTGTTTTTCCATTTTTCTGGTGTTCCCCTTAATGCGATCCCTCTGCTGTACTCCCAGTCTCCACCGGGGGCCACTGCAGAGTGACCATGTGTCCCCAACCCACCCCAGGGGAAGAGAGCAGTCCTATGGACACTCAATCCTACCCCTTCCCCTGCCAACCCCCCGGTGCCCGAGTCCGTTCCTGAACCTGGGTCACCGGCGTGGTTCAAGGTGTGGTGTTCAGCACCTCAACCCTCTGCACCACTGGGCCGGCAGCCATATCCTGGTTTTACTGGCTTCCCTGCCACTTTTTTTCAAGGGAGTGTGCTGCTGTCATTCACTGATTGTGTACTATTTACTGTACACACTCATACAGAGCTCAGTTGTTGGCTGGCAGTAGTGGTGAGAGGTAGGCTGTGCCAGTCACCAGCTGGGTACGGGTTGGGAGGAGAGCGGGGTGGTCTGGCACTGTTGGGTGTGGGGGGTTGGGGGCCACTAGACTGCCAGGGCTGTTTTACACAACATAACAGAGAAGTAATAGGTTTGTTGAAAATGAATATTTTCGGGGATCGGGGCTGGGAGGGAGGCTAGTTATTAATGCTTTGAGGAATCAGGGCTTGGAGAGGGGCTATGTATGTATATTTTGGGGATTGGGGCTGGGAGGCCTCTAGCCCACTAGGGCATCTTAATTACTACAGTCGGGATTGGGGCTTGGTGGGACCAGTAGCTCACAAGGGCTTTTATTGAACCACTGGGAGCAAGAATTAGGGGCCAGTATCCCATGGGCATTTGATTACAAAAATCAGGGATCAGGACATGGGGATCAGATAGCCCTGCAGGCTTTTTCCATATGTATTATTGGGCATCGGGGCTTGGGGGGTTGGATAGCCCTGCACAGTTTATTTATTTTTAAGTTCGAGGATCGGGCTGTGGGGTTGCTAGCTCAACAGGGCTATTTATTTCTTATGGTCAGGGATTGGGGCTGGGGGGGCACTTGCACGCATCTGCTTGCAATGCCACATGCTTGCATCAACCTGGTCAGCTAAGCCTCCATTTGGCATACCTTTGGGTTGGCACAAGTCATGGGACTTAGCCACGGGTCCATGCCCAATATAGAATCAGGTGCAGAGTCTCTGATGCAATGCAACTTGGCACAAGCTGCCATTCTCACAGCTTGTGTCCAAGCTTTGAAAATCCATCCCATATTATTGTGCATTATATACAGCACAATTAGTAACCCACCCTTCTAGTTTACAAATAATGTTTTATTCCTATTTTTGAAATAGACAGTTCTTAGCAAAGGTGTCTGTCGTGGGGTGTAGAAATGACTTTTACCAAAAACAGCAAATTGAGTACAACATACCTTACAGGTATGATTTTTGTTAAAAAAAAATTAAACAAATCAAGAAAAATACAAACAAATGACTTTTTGTTCAAACAGAGTAAATAAATCAAAAGAAAATCATAAAGCACAGCTTGGTTAGAAAATAGAGAGCTATCTTGCCAACATCTATCTGTGCCTGACCTCTCACAGAGCTCTCCCAGGGAGAACCACACAGGGCCTCTCCCCACGAACAACTACCACAGTGTTTCAGCTTGAGTCTATTATAGGTCTCAAACCCCTCCCACAAGCTGAAACCCCTCCCAATAATTATCTCTTATACATTTCTTTAATCCTTAGATTCAGGTATTTCTAAATACTTCACAGCATTCTTTATTCAGCTGTACAAATAAAGTATGGCATAACATTCCTTTTGTATCTTGATGCATAAAAACAATATCCCTTAATTTCAGGAATATGGGCTGCATTAGGCTAAACTCCACCTATTTTGTAGTAGGAGGAGGTTTGCTAACAGTATAAAGCTAGCTCACATCATGCTACTCATTCCCTAAAGGACCCACGCATACTAAGCTTGGTGTGTCTGTGTACAGCCTGCAAACAAGCAAAGCTTGTTGTTTGGAAGCATGTTCCAGAGACAAGATAATTGCTTCTAAATCTATACATTCAGGGATTCTGTCCCATATTTTGTTTACATACTTATCTTTAACAAAAAGAGGATACATAATCAGCTTCTTAAGACCATATAAGACCAAATGCTAACATTAAAGCAGGAATGTAAACTATTGTCTATTTTACTAGAAAAACCCAATGAAAGTGTGTTATACCTGGTTAAACAACTAAATAAAAAAAAAAAGGGAGGCATCAGGGTTGTAATAACCAAGCAGGCATGTGTCTTACAGATGGGGGTATTCAGATGAATCCCTCTGCCAGTATTGTTTGTATTTTTGGCATATCAGTTTTAAGCCTTAAGCATACCAAGTTTCTAGAGGTAGCAGAAGCAGAAAACCAGGGACAGCTAAGAGTTCCCGTTATAACAAGTCACAACGTGAACTAAACAGAGAAAACAGAAAAATGTGTTGCACAACAGTCTTAGAAGAAATTAGAGGAAAAGAGAGTAATAGAGAAGAGAGAGAAGGTTTGCACCTCAGATTCTTGGTGTTACTTATATGGTATACCGGGGGGGGGGGGTCCACCACCACAGTGTCACTGACCAAGTTTAATGCAGAAATGCTTTTATTGAACTACATGTATGTTCAGTTTAATACGTCATGTAGCATCCAAAACAGAGGTCGCTCAGGTAGAAGCACTGTTAGTGTGAATCTGGTGGCGTCTTGCAAATTGCGGTAGGTTTGCTCATTATGCATAGCATTTATGCAATGCACAGTATGCAGCTCGCCACACTTGTGGCAAATTTTACTATGTCCATTGACACAATTTGCACTTTGCAGCAACTATTAAATGGATCAGTAGTAGGACCCAGGGCTCAGCAGGGAACTTGAGCAGATTGGATGGATCCCTGGTCTTTTTGTGCCATCACTGTCTATGTTTCTATGGAGCTACCCAGTATCAGGCACAGTGATGTAAATTGCAACTGCCAGCATCTCACATCATGCTGTGGTGCCAGTGCACTTGGCCCAAACATTAAAGAGGACACTTACCAGTCACTTTGACTTTCATGCATTAATTACCCCTTCTTGCACTGATTGTGGAATTGTATTTCATTAATGTCTGCTGCAGTTAGTTGTTGTATTCTGAGCTGCTAAAAACTGCAGGGTGTACCAGAGCTTCTATAACAAGCCTGGTGTTGCTGTGGGCCCAGGGTTGTACTGCTGACATCATTGTAGGGCAGAGTCAATTTCACAAAAAAAAAAAAAAAAAAAAACATAAACAAGCATTTAGATTTTGGCATAATGCATTACTAACAGGGTGTCTTGGCGAAGGGGGAACACAGTATGTACACTGAGTACTGGTGTGTTTCCTTTGTAATATTGTTGCAACTACATGGTATTGAACAGTGCAGTGTGACTCACTCCTCTATCCTACAGTGATGTCATCAGGAGCTAGCAGCCCAGCAAGCTGAACAGCAAAGGCAAGTGCAGCAGGGCTCAAAAACAAATCCAAATTATGGAAGGCAGAGTAAACCTTTGTCCAGAAATAACAAATGCATGCACATTTTCAGGTCTAGTACTGCACATAATGACTACAAGCTGTAACTTTTTGGACCATCAGGGAAGGCCCTCTTTAAATACAGTGACGGCCAAGATGCAGTGCACTACTGCAGTATACTAAAGTAGAGTTACAGCACTTACAGCAGTGAACAAGACAGTTTCAAAGGCATTTAATTCCTTTTGTCATGCAGTAACTCAAGACACTGCATTGTATCCTGGCCAGTGCCACAGTACTAAATCAGCAGTAGGGCACACCAACTGTAAAGAACCAGGACTAGGTCCAGATTCTCTTCAGTCCTTTTGGATGTAAGGCTTGTAAATGGAAGAGTCATCCAATCTCCATTTGAAGGAGAAGAAAGGTCACCTACTCTGGGGAAATGTGGGAATGGATTACGGTCTCATGAGCCAGCCTTACCCCATTAGGGTTAGCATCATAATGTGCTTGGCAGTGGCCATTCATAAGTTGGTCTGGACATTTGTTGATAATAGCCCTAATGTGCTATTGCACCCTCACTAGTGACAGGTGAAATTAGAAAAATCCATTTTGTACACTTGTTGCGAAATTGTGCCAGTTTCATGTAATAAATTAGACTAGTGTTTAAAATAGGCAAGTTGGATTGTAATTGTTCATTTCTGAATATCACATTTTAAAAAAATTTGCCATTTGGAAAAAAAGACACTATTTGTTGCAGTTGTGTATTTTTTTTAAATGTACTGTGCTTTATTTCCCACGCTCAAGCAGCCCCATCAGCCACTCTCTCCCCGAGTCTCATCAACCTCTATTCCTGGGACTTGCTTCCAACCTGACAGTGCCCCACAGGCTTGGCCTCATCATGGAATCCCTTGGTTTCCCCTAACCAGGAAGGAGTTTAGCTTGGATGTTTGGCCAGCAATCCAGTGAGTGATGCGGGACCTGCAAGGAAAGAGGCGGAGTCCTCCTGCAGTTGAGAGCTCCATGTTCCTGTTTTCTCCCCCCACCCCAGTGCCCTGTAGTTGAGGACGGAAGTGGGCATCACATGCAACTGTGCTGATGTAATCAGTCAAGAGGCGCATGCCCACCCACTGCAGCAATGCTTGCACTACCACCTGTGGTCACCCAGGTGGCAGTGTTGCAGCAGAGCTCATAGTCCTCCCACAACAGAGGAGAAAAACGTTCTCTGGGGTGCTTGGTCTTCCTCCCCCCAGCCAGCCCCTGATGACTCTGGCTCACTTCCAAACCTGGGTAGCTGCTGTCGCAAGCTGTAGCACTATTGCTGCACCAACAGGCTGGCTGAAATATTGTGCATTTTAAGAACTAATTTTTAAAATCTGTAATTTGGGAAACAATAATGTTATTTAAATAAACAAGCACTAGCAAAATAAAGGCAGATTTTGGAGAAACTTCTGCAAAATGCACAAATGCCAAGTAAACTTTGGTCAGTTTCACAAGTGTAATGAAAACATCTCCAGCATTAACCCTCACCTTGAGGTACCTAATAATATGACCTACATAAATGAATCCATGTGTACATCGTAGTTATTAAATTGCAAATGTTGTGTGGTATGTTGTGAGTTATCTGGTGTTGGCTTGAATGCACAATAAGGGGTGCTAAAGACTAAGCCTGGGGGCAGCAAAGGTGCAGATATAGTATTGCAGTTACTTCATGAGAAGCAGTCTAATGGTGGTTTTGAAACAAAAATGTTGTGGATTAAATGATCCCCAATGCTAGCCCCTTTAGAAGATGTCACCTGTAACTCGTTCTCAACATCCAACTGCAAATCCCTATCCATAGACAGGAGGCACAATTGTTTCACAATTCTTTCTCAGTTAATTTCTCACATGGTTAAACTGATTGCAAAATGTGATCTTGTTTTCCTCTTGTGTAGTTGATTCTTGTGGGGGGGGGCTAGAGAAGGTTGCTTCTTGAATGTTCATGTTCCCCACACAAGACTGTTTGTGAAGTTTATGATATCTCCTCATTCGAAATCTAGCCATAAGGTCCATTGACTCTTGTTTAAATTGTTGCATGTCTGAACAGTTTCTACATAGATAGGCCAGCTGTACAAATCCAAATTCCAAATTCTTGCTCGGATCTGAGATTTAGCTCAGTGTGCCTTTCCCAGTCACCAATTTATAAATAAATAAATAAATAGATAAATGGGATACTTTTCACAAGTGGGTATAGATAGCCACTTCTGGCATGAAGTAGAGAGTTTCCCACATTTGTTGTCTGCACCCAGAAGTGCAGATCAGCTGCCAGGAATGCCCATGAGGATAAGGTTCAAGGGAAGGCCAGCTGAATTATATATCACACAATACATAAGGTAGTGAGCGTTAGCTAATCAGTCCGATTACACAAATACACACAGATACACAATACATAAATATACAACAGACATAAACAGAAGAAACATTGTCTTTAGAAAACAGCAATAGGGGTCAGCCTGGTGGCACTGAGGGTTGAGGCACTGAACGCCACACCTCGGGCCATGCTGGCGACCCAGGTTCGGAAATGAATCTGGGTCATTGGTAGGGGGAAGGAGGTCAGAAGATGGATTGAGCAGCCACAAGGTAGCTCTCCCATCCCAGGTGTGGACATAGCTGAGCCTGCTGCAAGGCTGCCCCTGGGTGGAGGCCCACAGCTAGTGAAGTCAGGAGCGACTAGTTGGGAGGGTGCCGTGGGTTGCTGAATGTGTCTAGCTCAACATGCATGTGAACAACCACGGCAAGGGGTGGGGAGAAAAATGTATACAACGTGGAGCTGACAGGCTCCATGATGGTTCCATATTGTAGTGCCAACCCCTGGGAGTCTAGATGTTGGTCTCCCGGGGGGGGAACGACTCAACGCCCTTCACCTTCGGCCAAGCCATGGGGGGACATCCCATGGGGGATTGCCAGAAGGGTTGGGTGTGGAGGTGCGGGTTCTGAAGCTGAGTCCCCTGGGGCCAGAGCTGCCTGTCAGTTCTACCATGCACCCCCATTGCCAAAGTAGGTGGGAGGTGGCGACGGGGGTCAAAAAGCTTGATTAAAAAAAAAGACTCACAATAGTGTAGCTATCATAGAAAAGCTTGTTCAAAGAGATGGAACACACCTTTTTAAATGCCTCCCCCAAGAGACAGCACTGCAGTTTAAAGGGCAAAGCACTCCAGATGGACAGAGCTGTGGTGGGGAAAGAACTGTCTCTCGTTGCTTTGAATGAGACCTAGGGATAACTAGCATATTCACCTTGGTGGATGAGAGAAGAGGGCCCCGACCATAAAAGACTAATAGCTCGTTAAGAGTATCAGAACCCAGACTGTGTAGAGCTTTATCTTAAGTGGAATCTTGAAAATGATGTGCCACAAACAATGGCAGCCACTGCAGTGCACATAGGACTGGAGTGATATGCTATAGATCTTAGTTCTCAGTGATCAACCAGACCATTACATTCTGCACTAGCCCTAGGTATAAAGCATTGCAATAATTAAGTCTAGATGTCATGAAAGTGGGCACCAGTGTCACTAGGTCATCGTGCTCACCAGGCTGCTGGTGGATGTCATTTACCTGGATTTTACCAAAGCTTTCAATCTGGAACCACACAGGGAACTAATCAATAGGCTGACTGAATTAAAGGTCAGTCTTGTTATTAAATGGATCACAGCGTGGTTCAGAGATAAATTGCAAAGAGTGTGTATAAGAGGTGATGTCTCTAACTGGGGTAAAGTGACCAGCAGGGTGCCCCAGGGATCCATCCTGGGCCCCGCACTTTTCAATATGTTTGTATCTTCCCTGCAAACATCAGACAAATCATGGGTGAGGAGGTCTGCAGATGGCTGCAAAATAGGTGCCATAGTACATAACATTCAAGCCAGTCTAAACCTCCAAGAAGACTTAAATCTTATAAGAAGATGGGCAATAAAGGAAGAGATGGCATTCAATACAGATACACATAGGGTCATGCACTTTGTAAGGAAAAACATGGAAGTTAAATATTTCTTAAATAATGATGAACTCCAAAGTGCAAGCAGCGAGACCTAGGTATAATAATCACAAATGATCTGACATTCCATCATCAAAGTTCAGAAGTGGCAAAGAAAGCAAAAAAAAAAATTAAATTGTATATTGAGGAACATTCGTAATAGGGACGGTTCTGTGATGATGCTGTAGTATGGGTCTTTGGTCAGACTGTTGACTGAGTACCGTGCTCATATTTGGAACCCTCACCATACAAGGGATATCAGACAGTTGGAAAGAGTTCAGAGAAGAAAAATCAGGAATGTTACTAGGATTGAGTGTTTAAATTCAGAGGAAAGGTTACTAGAGCTAGGACTATTTACCCTGGAATATAATTGACTGAGAGGCGACTTATGCCTAGTATACTCTGCCTTTAGAAATAGAGATCTCTGGGAATGCCTAGGATTAGAATCCAGGGTTAGTATCAGATTCAACAGAGCACATGACTACCAATTAAAAGGTATAAACTAAAAACAAACAAAAGAGGGGCATGAATAAACCAGTGAGTGGCTACCAAATGGAATGGACTACGTGATAAGGTGGTTTCAAGTGACACAATTGATACATTTAAAGAGCCTCTGACAGCATTAGGAAAACATTGAAAAAAGTAAGGTTTATATTCAACATGATCCCATTTTCAAAATTACTTCATATTTTTTAAGTAATTATTTCCCATTTTCTTTATTACTGAAAACAGCTGCATGAAAACCAGATCCCAGTCTCTTAGACTATATCTACTTTGGCTGCTCTCTACACATGACATCACAATCCCCTATTCATGACATAATTTTATCTCCACAGCAACATATTTTGATATCATAAGCAGAATTATGACATCAGGCAGACAGAGCTAAAAGGGCAGAGATATTGTATTCATGCAAATACCCGTAGTAATAAGGAAATAAGGGTGAGAATTACAGAAGAACATATAAAATATAAGCTACATTTATGCCTGAATATTGTATGTTTTAAAGAGGTCTCAACTGTGTCAGGAGCTGTTTAAAAAAAGATTAGATATGCACGAGTAGTGCTTCTGTCTATTTGGCACAAGGTACTAACTCGTACCCAAACCTATGAAACTTGGAGAGGGCCTCACCCGTGTGATAGTCCTTAACATAAAAAATCTACTACTGACCATAGCCACCATCCAATGTCCTAGGCACATCTTGTCATCTATAGTGATGCCCAGATCCATGACCACATTCATAGCTCATAGGAGCCTGCCATTTAGTGATGGACCTATAGGTGAGTCATCCATTTTAGCTGGTCCACTCTGACCCAGTTTTACCTGCAGCACCTCTGTATTCCCTGGATTAAGGATCAGCCAGCTGGCAGCCACCAGTCAGACATTTTTGTAAGACATTGGTACAACACAGACATTGTATCATAACCTATTGGTGCAAAAGACAGATACACCTGGGCATCATCTGCGTGACACTGAACCTCCAGCTTGTACAACTGTAGACAAAGGCATGGTCAGATTATTCCTGACATTTCTGTGATATCACTAGAGAGGTTCCCTACCTGTCTGCAGTACCACTAAGGGGCCACCAGAGAGAATCTCTTTAGAAATATCGGGAAATACTGGGAAATATCTGATCAAGTCTTCGGCTGCAACTATCATATAATGACATCTCCTAATGGCAGTGTGCACATAGAAAATAACATTGGGGACCAGAATACCTCATAGCTGATTGCAACAGGCTGAGAGGAAACAGTTCTTAAGGAACAAACCACTAGTATCTGCCTCATTAGAAGGACTCAAACCACCTCGTTGTTGTCCTATGAGTCCTCCAGATTGCCTTATGCATCCTATCCTAAGGGGGTCTTTCATGTTGATCACCTAAAGAATAAAGATGGTTGCTGCACTGGGTGGCCATCAGGATCAGCGCTGAGTGAGCTGATTTTAACCAACACCGCTCTCTGCAAAAATGTGTTTTATTATGCATGACTATGGCTATTTTTTAGCTGAGTTAGGGATACAACTAATGAGCTTAGGGGAGGTATTTTAGGCTTAATTTTTTTTAGCTTAGTCCTGATAGACATTGGTGCTTCCTGAGTCAGCATCCCATAAGCTTTGCAGGACACCGGCATTGGCTTTTGCACACTGTTTAGAGCACGACTTCTGTTGCTCGATGGAAGTTTGCTTTGTGTAAGCTTTCTTTTAGTGTGTCATACTGTATTTCGTGGTCATGCAGGTTGCCAGACATGGCTGGGTCAGTAGACTCTGTTGGGTCCTGACTTTTGTGGCCCTCCCTTTGCTGTACACATGGTTCTGGATCCATGGGTGTTTCAGTATTGCACTCTGCTCCAACCTAAGAGTCAGTGAATCAGCAGAATGAAGTAACTGCTGGAGCCATGAGGTCAAGAAGAAGAAGAAGAGGAGCTGGAGACTATTATTCCTGCTTTTGATCTGCTGGTCTGCCACTCAGATTCAGGTTGGTTGCATTAAGGTACTTTTTCGGTACCCTGGCAAGTTGTCTAAATAAAGTTAGCTCCTCTCTCCCTGTCCGTTGTCTCAGGGAGAGATTGGTTTCAGAGTGGGAGTACAATTTTATCTGGAGGAGCAGCTGATCCCGTGGGAGAGATAGTTGCTTCTTCAAGCCCGAAAACTGTAAACTGATCATTTCATTCTTGCTGATATGCTGAGTGAGCTATGTAGTGAAGGAATGTGGTTGAAGACTGGTCTTGAGGTTTTGTGGATGGTTAACATATATTTTCTATGCTCACTGTTGAGGAAGATAGAAAGACTAGTTGGTGCATTGGTGGAATAAACCTGTGCGAGTTAGTCACCTCTGTTGAACTATTTCAGAACATGCTGATCATTAATACAAGGCTTTGCTTGATGGGGCTTGGATTGAACATTTATCAGCTTCCAATGCTTCTCTGTTGAAGACACATGTCATAGGGAAAGGCAAAAGTTCCTTGTCTGATACGTGTGATGTCTTTTCTAATCTGTACAGTGACAGACCACAGCCACCAGCCAATGTCCTAGGCACTGTGTGTTTGATGTTGAGGCTTAAGCAGTGGGCAGAAGTCAATCAGATTATGCTGAGAGACAGCTGCAAGTGATTATCACACTGTCATTGCTTGATGCAATCGATGGTGCTTTCCTGAGTCTTGCCCAGTGGTGAAGAGGGCTGAGGAACTCTGCACCTTACCTTTTCCCATGCCAGTGACCCAGGTTCAGAAATGAGCTCAGGTTGCCTGGGGTCAGCTGGGGAGGGAAGGATTGAACATCCAGAGGACAGCTCTCCTCAGGAGGGGTGGTTTGCCATCTTGGCCCTTGGCTGCCCCAGAAGGAGGCCTGGGGGTAGCACCAGCACCTCAAGTGACATGAAGGGAGGGGTTGTGGTTCCATAGGCATGTGCACCTCCATGTACATGCCTACATGCTGCCACTGCAAGAAACTTTGGGCAGAAACGCGGAAAATGGATGACACAGGCTAAATGAAGTCCTGCCCACTGACCTCTGCCCCATACTGTAGGCCAGTTGCTGACCTATCTAGATGAGTATCTCTGGGTGGGGGAAGGATGCCCTCCCTTCCTGGACCCACCACGGGGGGGGGAACATCGGGGATTTCAGGCATGGCGGTCCGGTACAGTGGGTGCCAGGTGAAAGGGGGCAGGGACACGGCTGAGATTACCCACACAATTGAGTTGGAAGAAAAGATCTATGGGAAAAAAGATGCTTGGCCAGCTAAAAGAATTGAGTGCAGATGTGTCAAGAACAACTGGTCTAGGAGGCACCTCTGACAGTCTGTAAAATGGATGTGAGATGCTATGTCATAACCTTGATGTGGAATGGAAACGTTGTCTTCCTTTTGGCCCCCATTCCAACTGGCCTTTCTTCCCACTGGTCCTCCCAGCTCGTCACCCTGGCTTCCCCAGGACTTACCTCTCCCTTAGCCTACCATGGTTTGCTCCCTACTCAGTCAGAATAGTGTTGCCTGAAGGGCATCATCTAAACCGCACTGTCAGGACCACGTAAGGCCTGAATAGCGAGAGGGGTAGAATATCATATGTCAAGTATCACTACCCCGTGACTATTCAGGCAATGGTAAGAGTGTATAAGTAAAAGAAAAGTGTTGTAGCTGGCCAAACTGCTCCCATGATGGAAAGGTCTGGGGCAGCAGCAGCTATGGCAGCACAGAGCAGGAGACCAGGGTTCTGTTCCTGATCTCCTGACACATGCAGTTTCACTTTCTCCCCCCACCTGAAGTGTAAATGTTTTTCCTAATACCCGTAACAAAAATTCAACTACCCCAAAGATTCCCCTCTTCCCTGAAGTCTGCACCCCCCTCGGAGTTGGTTATTTAAATTATGGGGGGTGTGGGGGATGAGCACCCCTTTAAAACAAAGGTGTAAAATGTGTTTTTTAGCAATGGTAGCAGTCTTTGGTGTGGTTAATGACTGCTACCATTGGTGCTGTTTTAACTGACAATGTTGTTTCCTGGCACTGTTGTTGACAACGCTGTTTGTATTGTGCTGTTCTTGATGGCGCTGTTGTAACATTCTCTGTTGTAACCTAGCTTGGTTTGCCTTCCATGGCAGGGGGCAGGAGTCCTTGACCTGCCAGGACCAGATCCAGATGCTGGGAAGAGCCTGAGTCACCGGGCATGGGGCCTGCAGAGGTCAGTGGTCTTCTTGCATAACATGGCGTTTCCATGTTCACCCCTGTGGAGACATGACATGCAGTAACATCAAGGTGCATGTGCAGATATCTGTCATGCCTCCACAACCTTTCCAGCTTGGCCTGCCTCTCTCCCGGCTTCCACCAGGGGCCCAGTCAAGTACTGGGCTCTTTCCCACCTTCTTGGAGGAGGACAACAGTTCAGTGGATGCCTGAGGCTTTTCCCCAGGATCGGCCCTCTTACTCCTTAGGCTTACATCTGAACCCGGGTCATCGGCATAGCAAGTGGTAGCACTACCGCTGCACTGCCAGACCAGAAGGGGGACTTGTCAATGGTGCAATGGGGCACATAGTTGACTTCCAATACAATATTCAAAGGCCATTTTTTGAAATGGTTGTGGTCAAATTTCGTGACCTTGATTACCTGCAAAGCATCGAGAGGTACTCGGTAAAATTCCAGCTTATAAAAGAAATCTATGTGACACAAAATCAGTTGTCCGAAAACATTTTCCACTGTGTGTTGCATACACAGTCTAGATTCACAAGTCACAAGGTTTGAGTTTAGTTGCTGCAATGATGCAATAAAGATGGTGTGAGCTATGTCGCTTTGTCGCACATCAGAGCTGTTGCAGGATTGTACATCATAAATAGTGCACTGAATAAAATTCATGCTGAGAAAAAGTGCATTGTAGAATACAATCACTTGTGTACTCTGTATCAACCCAACCTTTCCTTGATTCCACTACCAAGTGATGTAGTGATGCATGATGTATCTTTTCAGACATCACAAACATTGAAGAGGAAGAAGTCAAGTGTGCATGACTCTTCCACTTTGAGAGGTGATAAGAGATCTACTGTCCCTGATCATACGTGATCACCTCCAGCAAAGAAATCTGTTGGTCTCTCTGCAACAGTGGCTTTTGACAATAGCACTGAAGTTAACTGTTATGCAAGTCTGCGATGCAGGTGTTCATGCATGTGCTGAAGTTTGTTGCCACCATTACACCTTCTCAATCGACTGCTTTGTCAAAGTCACTGAGGAAGTTGTGACTGTCAGTCAACAGCACACTGATACTTTGCAGTATCTGAAGCCACTACATTGAGCTGTGTCAGCTTATCATAACATAGGACATTTGCTGACAACATTCAGTAAGATGATACAGAGTTTATGAAGGCAATTATCAACACATTAGGAGAGGAACAGATTCCAGTAAGGCAGTACTTTACAGTGAAATATGTCTGCCTATATGTTTTTCTGTCCTGTGGAAATGTTGACAGAGAATAGACAGATGACATGCTGTGGATTTCCTATATGTCCCACATGAACCTACTATCAAATAAATTCAGACAGTTGTTTAGCAAAACAAAATCTGGCTGGGAGTGCTGAAGATGCATCAGGACCAGCACGTGAACTTTGAGGGTGAGCTGTTCCAACTACATCATGCTTGTACTACAACAATTTGAATCACAGGAGTCAAAGTTGTGACACCAATAACAAACTTATCGTAGGTAGAGTCACGCTTGGACATATGCATTTTGACACTACACAATAACTTTGCACCATGGAGTTTCTATGAATTCTGGTCATTAAGTCACGTGGCTCAGATACATTGGTGGGTGGAGAGTATATTGATGTTATATACACCTTCAAGAGAGACTTCCAAAGAATCTCAAGGATAGATATGTCCTTGTTCTGAAAAATAATCAGTTTGTAGAAACTGCAGAAGAATAGCTGCCAAGAATATGCCGCTCAGTTACAGTAACTAGGGCAGAAACAAGTACACTTGCACACATACGTCAGTGTCATTCATTCCATTTCAGTACCATCCCTTGGTGACTTACCAAAAATTATTATTTGTTGGACTAATTTTTTATGTTGCCTTGCACCTGTGCAAGAAACATGCTGTGGTAACTTTGGAATAGCAGGTTTTGGAGCCGGTCATGTTAGGCCAATGGCGCCAATGCTTTTTCCGGCAGGGCTCCATGGCACGCACTAGATTGCACTCTGTTTACAGACAGCAGTGCAAAAAGCATGCCACCAACTTGAAAACACTTGCCACTGCAATGAGGGAGTTCTCCTCGTTGCAGGGCATGCCTTCCATGGTGTAACATTTCAATAAACATGGCAGGCTCACTGCCGGCTGCTCACAATCTCAGAAGTTGACTTCATGGGTGCCCAATCCTCTGTCAGCATATGTGGCCCCTTTAGTGTTGTGCTGTGTGAGGGGTGCCCAATCCTCCTTGGCATCATGCCCCCAACACACAGACATGCTTGCCAATGGGGGCGTCCAATCCCCCTGTCGGCATGTTTAACCCCCCCATCGCGCCAGCATTTTCCTGCGTGACCCCAATCTGATGGCCTGATTGTGTGCCACACTGGGAGCCCACCCCAGTGTGGCTAACATGCTCCCTCCAAATAAACAAATGTGCCACACTGGGAGCCCACCCCAGTGTGGTGAAAACCTATAAAAAAGCAGAAAACGGTCCGCGGTGTTTTTTTCTGTTACCTGCAACAAAGGAAATGGTCCCTCGCTGTCAGGTCCCATCCCCGCAGCCCACACCCACCCACTGTGCAGTACACCTCCCCACACCCCCCTCACCCCATACTTACCTCCGGAGCCTGGATCAACGATCTTCTGGAACACGTCTGCACTCTTCAAAGCCGACCACGAACTGAAGAAATGCCGGTAAGCTGTATAATGGCATAAATAGGTTTTTTTCAACTTTGGTGCATTTCTTGTCCATTCTGGTGAATTTTGGCACCAAATTTTCAACAAGGGGTTCTTGGGACCCCATCTCATGAATTCAGTCACTGTCATCTCATTATTCAGTCCTGAAAGGTGATTTCGTGGTCACTGCATGGAATCACCTTTTGGGACTGATTAATGAAACAACAGTGCAACTGTTCATAAGGTAGGCTTCCAAAAAGCCTATGTTGCAAATTTGGTGAAAAAATTCCAAAAAATGACTGTTACAAGAGTGCATTGCGCAGTTTCCACCCACGCTCATAACTTCAAGGATTTTTAGTATTTTTACTCCAGATTTTCAACATTGCCATTTTTTACAGTTCCTTATGAACAGTAAAGCTGTCATTTTCCACATCCTGCCTGAAATGTGTTTTCGTGCATCCGTTGCACAATGGCGAAGATGCTGTGGGAAAACAATGTTTGGGACAGAGTAAGAAAATCACAGTAACACTGTTCCTGAGCAGAGGTCCCAAAATGTCTTTGTTGAAAATTTGATGACAAAATTCCACAAAATGACTATGTTACGAGTGTGCATTGTGCAGTTTCTATGCACAGTCATAACTTTGAGAATTTTTTATATTTTTACTCCAGATTTTCAACATTGGCATTTTTGCACCCCTCCTTATGAATAGTAAAGCTGTCATTTTTCACATCTTGTCCAAAATGTGGTTTCGCACATCTGGCGCACAATGGCGCATTCGCAGTGGGAAATCAATGCTTGGGACAGATTAAGAAAATCATAGTGCCACTATTCATGAGCAGAGGCCTCAAAATGCCTATGTTAAAAATTTGGTGAAAGAATTCAAAAAAATGACTGTGTTATGAGCGTGCATTGCGCAGTTTTCATGCACGCTCGTAATATCAAGAATTTTTAATATTTACACTCTGAATTTTCAAAATTGCCATCTCTTCACACCTCCTTATGAATGGTGCAGTTTTCACATCTTGCCCGAACTCTGTTTTCACACATCGTGCAGAATGGCGTGGTCGCTGTGGGAAATCAACATTCTGGACAGATTAACAACATCACAGTGCCACTTCATGAACAGAGGTCCCAAATGCTTTCACAAAGAGGCCATGTTGAAAATTTGGAGTGCAAATACCAACAAATGCCCTGGGCGTTAGGGTTGCTAACCGTAACGTCTCATCCTGTACAGACTAACAGGCGTCAGGGTTGTGCCTTTGGATTGTCAGCTGTAATGCTCACACCATTGCCACCCCCACCCCCACCCTGCAGACACTGATAGGCATCAGGGTGTGCCTTAGACTCCTTGGCCCCAAAGTTCACCCCTTTCTCCTATACTGTGCCCATCTCAACGTACTTCCTTATGGAATGGGATGAGCATAAGGCCCGATGACCCCAAAGCACAACATGACACTTATCAGAGGCTGCAGAGTAGGGTGAGGTGAAATGGCAAGAGCGTTATGGCTGACGACCCAAAGGCACACCTCAATGTCTGTCACTCTCTGAAGGGTGGGGTGGGGTTGACATCAGTTTAATACTTCATTACCATTCCTATTATGCATCTCTCTTACTTCTGCACTACCAATGCCAATGCCAGAAGACAACATTTGGTATTGACAAATGCTTGTTTTACATGTAATGACTGGATAGTTGTAATGATTACACTGATCTAGTTACAGTACACATGGGCTTTTATGAGGGCGCTGGAGTATATGTACAATCAGTTATTATATAGAGAATAATGAATTGCAACTGTGTGTTATGCATTTTTTTTTTACACACCCAAGGTGTATGATGAGTCTGACCCATAAACTTCAAGAGCGAAGCTCAAGGTTTATGAGGTCATCAACGCACCAAGGGTGTGTAAACAAAATCCATAAGGACACATTACTGGTGCAAGGAGTTGTCCCATTGGTTAGTGTCTGGTGTTGACAGTCTCTCCCCTACACATACTCTCACTCTCTGTCACACACACACACACACACACACACACACACTCACACCTTTTCCCTTTCTTCCTCTCTCTCTGACTGACCTTTATTTCTCTGTCAGCTGCGACCAGTACTGGGCTCCATCCAGGGTCAGAATCAGCATCTCCCGATTCAGAGACATGGCGTGATCAACCAGATATTCCTTTTGTATTTAGGAGGCAGGATCAACCAGATAAACAACAAAAAATCATATAAAGATTGTGAGGGTAGTAAATAAAAACAGCTAGTCGGCAAGCGGAAACCCGAGCCACCATTTTTTTTTTAACACTGTTCAGTCTGCCCACATGCAGAGCTTGAGCCAATGAAGTGGTGCAATACAGATGTGTGATGCACATAGGAGACTGGAGGTGAAAGAAAGCTACACGCCGTAATAACTAATTTTGGGTTATTACAGTTGTTTACTAGACCCTCAAAAACAGGTTGATAAAGGGGTCACCAGTAATTATAACATATTCTATCACGTAGACATTTGCCCTCCCCATCCCCAAAATACACACAACGCTCATTACATGTGAACATCTCATCATCATCAGTAAAAGACTGTGGTACAACACATCATTCGAACTGCACCATATCTGCATGGCTTGCCTTTCTATCTCATCTTATTCTTCACTGGTATATCCAATCTGTCACCCTGCTTTTGGGTGTTGCAGTATATCTAGATATTAGTTCTGTTCTAGGAAGCAATAGATAAAAGTGTTTGATTTGATATACATCTCTTATCCTGAAATCTTAGCCTTGACTTTTTGCATCTTGACATGACCTCCTATATGGGGGTTTGTTAGGGTACCAGATATTTAACTAATTTAGAAATTATGTACTGGTTTACTTTTACCATAAGAGAGACGTTCATTATGTACCTCTTTGTATATCATGCCAAGACTAAAGCACAGCGGAGATTCAGGATTACTTGTACATCCAACAATTATTTTGATTTCTTAGATTGCTTAGCCTGATGTTTTGTCAATTGCTATATGTGCCATATTATATTTACACAAAAATCCTTTTTTGGAATATCATTGATGCCATACGATAGGACTTTAATAATATTAAGAAGCAAGCAAATGACCTTACATCTCTGCAGTAAGCATCCTTTTTTTCTATTTTTATGTCTACACCTTTTAATGCTCTGTTTATCTATGAACTGATTTAATTAATTGTATAATTGAATAACCATGTACTGGTTTTGTGGTGATACACATATAAGGAGAACATGTCTGTACACTAAGCTACGCCCCCTGGAAGACCTAGTGGTCGAGGTACTAGGGGCATGTTTGTTCTGTTTCTCCTTACTATGGAATAAATCTTCACTGAAGTTTGTTTTCATTGAATTCCAGGAGTGCTGGCTCTTTTTTTCATGTTTTAACTGTACCATACCTGCATGGTTTGCCATCTGCTACCAAAGTATCTTTCATATATATATATATATATATATATATATATATATATATGTGTGTGTATTATTGCTGAAAATGAATTGCTGTGTAAACATTAGAGATGTACAAAGTCCACAAACTTCGCTCCACAAAATATTTTGCAGATTGTACTCAATCTGTGAAGCGTAATTCATGAAAATTAGCAGCGCCGATCACAATGCGATGTGGAATTTTGCAGGTGAAATTCCACACTTCAAGACATAAATCCTTTGCCCACATGTAAAAACAAATGCAAATCCCTGGTGTCTAGTGGTCCCCCCAATCCTTCCGATCTCTGGCCAGTGGACCACAATGCAAAAAAATATATATATAATTTTTTTATTAAATCCTGAGTCTAGTGGTCCCCAAACTGATTACCACAGCCATATCCTCACCACCACTCGCTGATTGCTGAAACAGTTACAATGTAAAAAATGCATTTTTTTAATTAAATCCCTGTTGTCTAGTGGTCACACCACCCTCAGCCATCATGGGCCACAGTTGAAATAAGGAAAATCACCCTGTACAAGCATGCACTCATTCATTAAGAGCTCAATCAGGTTACCAGACGTGGAGGTGAGTGGGTGGCTGTGCGTGGCCCCTCAGGATTGGGATGGGGAAGGGGTAGTGTGTGGGGTACTCCTGATGGGGTTGAAGGTGTGGGGTCTGCTAGACACCAGGATTTCATTTAAAAAATGTATATTTATTTTACATTGTGGCTGACTGGCCAGCATCAAGGGGGTGTGTGGGGATGGGGTGATTTTATTTATTTCAACTGTGGCCCGCAATCGGTGGGGGCCATTAGACACCAGGATTTAACTTAAAAATATATTTTATTTTTACATTGTGGCCGACTGACCAGAGATTACGGGGGTGGGGGTGAAGATGATGGATAGATGTTATGAACGCCTTCTTGCTTTCTTTTTTTTAAGTGCAATTTGCACTTCAAAACCCCAAAAGCAAGACAAAGTTACAATGGCAGATTTGCAGCTGACAGCTGCAGTTTCACAAATTGATTACAGATGCAATTTTGCAACTTCGCTGAAAATTCACAAGCTTAGTGAAACTTGCTGCATCTTAATAAACATATTGCATCACTATGCATGTCACTACATAGCCTATAAAGTAATGTGGTTTGTATGTGTGTGCATGCCTGTATGTACTTCTTTTATTTCTGTGCACACTCCTACATAATGAAAAGAACAAAATGTGTCTCTACTTAAATACTGTTTATTCAATGGCATGAAACAATCCAGTACTGTTATTGGCTAATACCAGCTTAGCAACTCCTACACTGTTTTGGAAAAATGGGAAAGTCCCACTCAGTAACCTGAGGCTGGAACCAGGGAGGATGAGAGGATCATCCAGGATGGAGCCCCAGGGAAAGGATGCAGGGGATCCCAGAGGAGGGGGAAGCTTCTCCTAGTGGGGGATTCTATTGTCCGAGGAGTGGAGTTAGGGACACCTAGCAGGGGAGAGAGGGAGGTCAAGTGCCTCCTAGGAAGTGCTGCATGGAGGTATGGAAAGCGGATCCATAGGATTGTTAGGGCAATAGCTAGGAGGGAGCAGCTAGATGTCATTGTCCACCTGGGGACCAATGACTTGGTCAGGAGAAGGATAGAGTTAGCCAGAGTCCAGGAGGATTTCAGGAAACTGGGGGGAAACCTGAAACAGATAGCATGCTCTGTCTCATTCTCGGATGTGCTAATTGTCATCCAGAGCACAGGGGAAACTAGGGCACTCCACATCCATACCTTCAACTCCTGGTTGAAGAATTGGTGTGGAAGGGAGGGCTTTGACTTCATAGGGGACTGGAGCCTGACCCGGGTAGATGCAAGCTTATATAAGGAGAATGGCCTGCATCTGTCTGAGAAGGGGACCTAGGTCCTTAGTGAGAAGTTTAAATGCTTCCTCTGTGAGCATTTAAACTGACCAAGGGGGGAGAACCAGGAGGTTCAGGAGGCTTAGGAACACCCCCCATGGGGACATGCAGGGACATAAGTTGACCACAGGAACAGATAACACAGGCAGGGAGGGGCAGGCAGGCAAAGAATGTATAATGAGTGATACAGGGCATGGCGAGAGCACAGAGGAAAGGAAACTTGGGTGGGAGGAAGATGCTGGAGAGGGAGAACAAAAGCAGCGGGAGGGCAGACTGTACTGTAAAACATGGAAGGTCATGCTAACGAATGCCTGTAGCCTTGGAAATAAGGTTCCAGACCTGGAGGCCTTGTTGGGGATACAGACCTTGACATAGCAGCAATAACAGAGATGTGGTACTTGTTAATCGTGGCTGGGAAGTCAGTATACCAGGCTACACACTGTTCAGGAGGGACAGGGAGGATAAGAAGGGTGGGGAGGGCCTGTACATCAGAGATGGTATAAAGGCTAGGAGAAGTTCAGGGAAGACAGGGGAGGCTGAGGTAATGTGGTTACCCTGAAGTCAGGGAATGGAATGACAATATGCACAGGGGTGATCTACTGACCTCTGACACAGAGGGAGGAAATAGACCAGGAACTAGTGGAGAGCATGCATGACATGGCAGCTAAAGCTGAAATCCTGCTACTGGGGGATTTCAATATGCTGGACGTGGATTGGGCCACCTATTTGACTACTTCAGTCAGAAGCACAGCCATCCTAGAATCCCTGCAGGAGGCTGGACTCAGGCAGCTGGTGCATGAGTCAACCAGGGACAAGTCAATTCTGGATCTGGTATGGGTCAAAGGGAAAAGAGTTCAAGAAATACAGGTGGAAGGGCAGCTGGGGACCAGTGACCACCACATGGTGTGATCTAGCATGGAGACATGGATTCAATTAAGCCACACAAGGGTGAGAGTATTAGATTTAAGGAGGGCGGATTTCACTGAAATGGGTAGATGTATACAAGCAGTCCTGGGGAAGAAAGGGGTAATAGAGGGGGTGAAGGAACAATGGGAGAAACTGAAAGGAGCCATAATGGAGATAACAAACCAATGTGTTAGGATAGTGGCCAAAGGGAAAAGAAGAAGGAAACCACTATGGTTCTCTAAAGAGGTGGGGGACAAAGACAGGGCTAAAAGGCTGAGTTTCAGGAAATATAAGGGGAGCCAAAGAGAGGAGGACAGGGAGGTGTACCCTGAATGTCTAAGGGAAGCAGGGAAGGCTGTTAGGAGGGTGAAGGCACAGACAGAAGAGGGTTTAGCATGGTCTATAAACAACAGGGATAGGTCATTTTATAGATACATTAGTGAAAGAAGAAGAAATGGGGGAATCGTGAGGTTCAAAAGGGAGATGGAAGAGTGTAAGGAGGGGGATCTGGACAAGGCAGACATACTGAACAAATACTTCTGCTCAGTACTCACAAAGGAGGGAGAGGGTCAAGGACCACAGTTGGGTTGCAGAGGCAATGGAGGGGAGAAGGGGACACCAGTCCATTCACAGTGGAGAGAGTTCTGGAAGAACTCACAAAGCTGAAGGTGGATAAGGCCATGGACTCAGATGGCATCCACCCGAGGATATTAAGGGAGCTAGCAATGCCTCTGGCAGCCCTGTTCACAGAGTCACTCAACACAGGTGTGGTTCCAGAGGACTGGAGGAGGGCACATGTAGTCCTACTGCACAAAAGTGGAAGTAGGGAGGAGATGGGGAACTACAGGCCAGTCAGCCTCACCTCAGTTTTTTTTTAAATTTATTTAGTTGTTTAACCAGGTATAGCACACTAAGCTGAAAGATTTTTTACGGGAGCAACCTGGGAGCACAAGGAGGTTAAGTGTCTTGCTCAGGGTCACACAGTATGCAAGTGGAAACTGTGGGATTCAAACCCATGTCTGGTCTGCTGGATGTCTCCAGATTTGCAGCTCAGTGCCTTAGACCACTGCACTATACTGCCTCAGTGGTGGAAAGATCGTGGATATACTGCTGAAAGAAAGGATGGTGACACATCTGCAATCCAGCAGTGCCCAGGATCTGAGGCAACACAAATTCACAGCAGGAAGGTCATGTCAAATGAATCTAATATATCTTTTGATTGAGTGACTAGGGAGCAAATCAAGGAGGGCAGTAGACATTCAAATCAATCAATCAATCAAAATCTTATTTATTCAGGCGAACATCATTGAGCATAGCTCATTTACAAGATGGACCTGATTGGTCAGAAACAACATAATGGGTATAAATTCACTATATACAAATACAGATTGAGTACAATAACAAAGACTTTAAAATGAACAGATACAATAATATACACATATATACAAGGCGGTTAACCAGTGATATTGGGCACCAAAGCAAAAGGAGAAAAAAGGTAAGGTATTGGGGTTTAGGAGAAAAATTGTAACGATGTTAATGGATGAATGCCTAAACAGATAAGGGAGGGGGAATCTAATGGGGGCAGGGGTGAAAAGGGGTCTGAAGGGACTAGGACTTGTGGAAGCAGTTGCATATCTCTGGGAAAAGACTTAGGTACAGCTTTTTGAAGGAGGCTATAGGAATGAAAGTGTTCAGCTTCAGGGTCTTTTGCAGAGAATTCCAGGTGAGTGCTAGAAAGTAGTTGATTGCAGCCCTTCCATGCCGGGTACTGGCCTTTGGTAAATCTCAATGTGATGAGGCTATTGCTTTAGGGCATATGGCCTTGGAGTAACAAGATAGAAGCAATCTGGAGATGTAGGATGGTAGTTTATTTGTCAGAGCTTTGTAGATCCATAGAGCAGCATTTTTGTTCCTTCGTGATGTAGGGATGTCCAGCCAACTGCAGCATAGAGAGAACAGTGGTGGGTGCTGAAAGGAAGGTCAGTGATGAAACTTAGAGCTCTATGGTACAAGGTATCCAGTTTATTTAAGTAGGACAGGGAGCAGTGGCCATATAGGAAGTCTGCATAGTCGAGGAGGGATAGAAATGAAGCCTGGATTAGTCTCTGCTTTGATTCTCTGTTTAGAAAATGTTTGATCCTGAAGAAAAGGCCAAGTCTTTCTCTGAGTTTCTTCAGGAGCTCTTCAATATGCTGGGTGAAATCAAGCCTGTTATCAATCCAAACCCCCAGATATTTGAATTTGTCTACATACTCAAGGCTCTCTCCAAGGATGGTAGAAAGTTGGGGAAGAATGTTCGGTGAGAGAGTGGTAGAAAAGTATTGGTGGACAGGAACATAGCTTTTAGTCTTCTTGGCATTTAATAGAAGCTTCTTTTCAAGTAATTTGTGTTGCAGCAGGAGAATTCAAATTGTAGTAGATCATATGCCTTTGTTGGTGATGGATTGCTTACATAAAGGACAGTATCATCTGCAAAAGGTGAACATTAGATTTTGTGAGGCTTGAATCAATGTTGTTGATGTAGATGGCAAAGAGGATAGGGCCCAGGATGGAACCTTGAGGAACTCCTCTTAAGAGTGGTTTTGAGGAAGAACGGTTGACTTCACTTTTTACCTGCTGTATTCTACCAGAGAGGTAGCATCTGAACCATTTAAGAGAGATTGGGTCAAGGCCTAGGGAATGCAGTGAGGAGATTAGTAGATCATGATCCACAGTATCGAAGGCTTTACTTAAGTCCAAAAAGACAGCACAGATATTATTTTTTTTATCTAATTCAGACTGCCAGTCATTTGTAACTTTGCTAAGGCAGAAATGGTGCTGTGCATGGCTCTAAACCCAGATTGAGCAGGATTAAGGAGGTTGTTAGCATTGAGGTAGTCATTTAGTTGGATGCTTACCAGTTTTTCTAACATTTTGGACAGCACTGGTAAGATGGAAATAGGCCTATAGTTGTTGAGATCCATGGGTCCCCTGCTTTAAGGAGGGAAACACTTGTGCTGTCTTCCACAAAGAAGGAATAGAACCAGTAGATAAGGACAAGTTGAAGAGGTGAGCTAGGGGGGTTGCAATGGCATGCAATGCAATTTTTAGAAAGAAGGGGTCCAGAGAGTCTGCACCAGCGCTTTTAGTGATATCCAGATGGAGCAGTAGGTCTTCTACTTGTTTTAATAATATTGGCTTGAAAGAAAATGTAGAGGCAGCCTTCTGAACTTCAGTAGAATGGAGAGTAAGTTGTGAACGCAGTAGATTTGCTGGAGAGGAGTCAAATGCTAGGCCTGCTGTAGTAAAGTGATTGTTGAAAGCATCTAAAATCTCATACTTGTCAGTGATAACCACATTATTGAGGTTCACTTGGGATGGTAAAGAGGTGCTAGAGTCTTGCCCTAGGATTCCTTGATAGTGCCCCAGAATCTGGCTGGGTTATGGTAGAGGCATCCAGCTCTGTATAGAAGGCAGCCTTGGCATCTCTCACTTTTTTGTGCAGCTGTTTCTGGCTTTTCTGAATTGTAACCAGTCGCTTGGATCTTTGGTCTTCCTTGCCCTTTTCCAGAGCTTGTCTCTAGCAAGCAGTGCAGATTTAAGGTCAGCAGAGAACCAGGGACAAGATTTGCATTTTATTCTGACACTGGTGACTGGTGCATGTGTATTGAGGGCCCTAAGATTATATCATTTAGCACCTGCAGTGCTAATTCCACAGAAGCTGTGAGGTAGAATTCTGTCAGCCGCTAGAGTGACACAGATCTGGAGATATTCTGCAATATTAAAGTTCTTTTTTGACCTTCTTGGGAGGAATTTTGCAGGGTTAGATGGCTTGACTGAAGATCTTATACCAGCTATGAGGCAGTGATCACTTATATCACTGAATAGCACTCCAGCACATTGCCTTCCTAAATTTCAGCAAAGCCTTGAACACCGTCCTACATAGAAGGCTGATCAACAAGATGGATAGTCTCAGCATGGGAGACAAGGTGGTGAACTGGGTTAAGAACTGGTTAACAGACAGGAGACAGAGGATGGTGGTAAATGGGGTACAATCTGGGGAGAGTGGGTGACCAGCGGGGTATCACAGGGATCAGTACTAGGACCAGTCCTGTTCAATGTCTTCATTAGTGACATTGCAGAGGGGCTGAAAGGAAAGGTCTGCCTGTTTGCAGATGACACCAAGATCTGCAACAGCGTAGATACTCCAGAAGGGGCACAGAAAATGAAGTAAGACCTGGAGAAGCTTGAAAGATGGTCAGAGATGTGGCAACTGAGGTTCAGTGCAAAGAAGTGCAAAATAATGTAACTGGGTATAGGGAACCTTGGGGAGAGCTACACGATGCGGGGGGAGCTGACTATCTCCAAAGAGGAAAGGGACATAGGGGTTATCATCTCTGATGACCTTAAGGTATCAAAGCAGTGCACAAAGGTGACAGGGAGGGCCAGTGGCATGCTGGGGTGCACAGGCAGAGGTATCACTAGCACAAGGCAGGAGGTGGTGATGCCATTGTATAAAACATTTGTATGGCCTGCCTGGAGTACTGCGTGCAGTTCTGGAGGCTACACCTGTGCAAGGACATACTATAGATAAAGTAGAGACTATCCAGAGAAGGGCAACAAAGATGGTGCAGGGATTGAACCACTAAACATAGAGACTTTCTTTATGAAGAGAGACTAAGGGACGTCAATATGTACTCACTGTAGGAGAAGAGAGGGCGGGGGGACATGATTGAAACTTTCAAGTACCTCAAGGGCATAAACAAGGTGCAGGTGGGGAACCTTTTCCAATGTAGAAAAGTACTAGAACAAGGGGGGCACAATATGACATTTTGAAGGAAGTAGATTGAGGAAGTTTTTCTACACAGAAAGGGAGTCGATGCTTGGAATAGTCTGCCACAAGAGGTAATGGGGCAAACACAGTGAAGGGGTTTAAGCATGCCTGGGACAGGCACAAGGGAAGCTTGAGAGGGGAGGGAGTGATGAAAAGCCATTGATCACATAGGATCAGTGGCCACATACAATGTATAGGGCCTATGGGCAGACTGGATGGGCCTAGCGGTCCCTATCTGCCAACAATTTATATGTTTCTATGACTGTGAAGTGATGTTGCTCACTGCACAGTCAGCCTGGTATTAAACCTCTTCACTAAGCACTTTGCCAGCTCACAGTGGAAAAAAATGTGGCATCCATTTTTTCTACCACTAGCAAATCCTGCCCACCCCTCCCATCCACCTGCTCAGCCAACAGCATTATTCAGTGCTCGGTTGACTACACTGCTATTCATTGCTTACTGTCATACTTTCTAACAGAATGACATCCTCTTACTTAAAAAACATTTATTTTCTAGACAGTTTGAAAGACGTGAGTGTGACTGCGATCGCGCTTTCACTTTCAAACCCGCTATAAGTGCTATATGAGCACTCCGGTCCAGTGAAACATTTTTTAAAGTACAAAAATCATATCTTTACTGCAGAATGTTTCCCTCTGTTTAATGAAAGTGGTTTGCATGTTTAATATTTCTCTTGCCAGTATTTTGTTGGGGTGGGTATCACAAAAAACTACCTAAACTACAACTATGACAGCCTTCTTAGGACAAATGTCCTAAAGCAAAGTTATAAATACAATGTAGTTCCAGCAGCTGGCAGAACTAACTGAGCAAAATTTCTTGAAAAGTTTAACATTTTTTTACACATTTCTTCATGACTATTATAATTACTAAATAATTGAAAAAAAAAACTAAAGCCATTGTATAAGCACATTAACACACTACAGGATGTGTGTTATGCTAGATCTCTGCACTTCCTGGGTGTTTGAAGGCACTCAGCCTGGGGCCTCATGCCTCACAAAGCACCTGGGGTGTGTGGTTATCTTGCATAATATACACTCTGTGATGTGTTATTGCTAGCATATTACATTTGAATTTATGTATTGATTGCAAAATGTTACAGCTTTGAAACTGACGTGTTAGATCCCATTCAGTATATTGCATTCACATTCAAATGGTTCACCAATGTTGTTACTTAGTGTTCCTGCTGTTTCATAGGACTGCATTTTTAATGGGTCAAGTGAAGAATTTTCCAAGTACACCCTTGTAAATACGTTTAAATATTTCTGTTGTTTTGTACTGCATATTATATATATATATATATATATATATATATATATATATATATATATATATTATGGTAGCACGAAGCTACCATAGTTAGGGTTGAGGAGCCATTTCTATGTTAAACCCCAAAACTTTACACCTAATAACTTTAACCATTTGATGGATTTGCCTGAAATTTGGAATTTATGATCAAGAACCATAGGCCTTGGGATCTGCCGAGTTTCGTACTGGTCAGATATACGGCCGTGGAGTTATTAAGTGTGATTCTGCACGCCACGCTTTTCTGGAATTCTATGGTTTGTTTAAGCAGGTCGTATCGGTTTGCCGACCGCCCAAAATCTTCAGGGAACGTGCAGCCAGGGTCCCCGATGTGCCTTTCAAAGATTTCATGAAAAATATTAAACGGTTCAAAAGTTATTCAAAAACAGTTTCCCATTATAAGTCAATGGGAAAGTTAACAAAAGTTCAACACTTTCAGCAATGCATTTTTACTTTTCGTAAATGGGCCTGTTATGCTCAGAAATCGGCCATTTTGTTTTCAGTTGGTGATCAGAAAATGGTTGGTATTTAAATTTGGGACCCTCTAGCAACCTAATTTTTTTTGTATTCACCTAGTCGGGCCCTGAGGATGCTTGCCATGTCTTTATTTTGTGGTAAAACACCCCAGAAATATGTTTTTCAAATTTCTGGAAAAAGTATTCGCAAATTACTGTGATTGAAAGTGTCAAACGTAAATTTTGCAAAGCTTCGCAAATGCGGCAGTAGTTTTAGTCTGTGGGAAATGACAGCAATTCTTTTGACACTGGCGCTGCAAAGAACGTTGGGAGTTTTGAGCTGAAATTTGAAGGGAACGGAGCCGACATCTCACAGATGTGCCTTTCAGTGTTGTATTGAAAAAATATTACATGGTAGAAAAGTTATGGCACTCCAAAGTTGATGGTTTTTCCCATAGGATAACATTACGGCGCCCAACGCTTTACAGAAATCCTTTGGATCCCTGCTGCAAAATAACGGTTTGGTCTTTTTTCCTGAAATTTGGAGGGAAGACAGCCAACAGCTCACAGATGTGCCTTTCAGTGGTTTGGTGAAAAAATATTACAGGGAGGCAAAGTTATGGCACTCCGAACTTCTCTTTTTTTCCCATAGGATAACATTATGGCGTTCGCCTTTCAGGGCCCGTGATTCAAAACGGTGCGAGATACAGAGTTTTCGTTGAAAAATTCTAGCCCCAGCCAGGAGCTAAGTACAAAACTAGCCAGGACAGTCATAAATCATACGACTTTTAAATTTTTTTATACGTCATACGGTTCCTGAGATATAACTTATTTAGTATTCCAAGTCCTCATTTTCTGCTCCGATACCCATTATTATGCATACATTCTTTGTACTCACTGTCTTTCTCTATTCAGCTTTTGGGAAAACCAGCCTGTGCGCTTACATTACTGTTACCATTGCCCTTTCGCTTGATTTCCATGCCCGTTTCACTTACCGTTGACGTCTGCGCCACCATCGTCATCCTTTATGCTTTCATTTGCGCTATGCTTCTGTTACTTTTGCCATTTGTGTGTACCGGGATTGTTTCTCTTCTCTGTTTCACTTTTGCGTCACCATGCCCATTGCCATTTCAATTTCAGCAGCACCATGTTATATGTGACACATCACGTAGGCCACCATTCCTGGCTCATGCCAACGTGTTCGTTATCCTTTCTGTTCTCATTCGCGCTAGCGTTACATTGTGCGCCACTGTTAGCGCTTCTGTTTGCATTGCCATTCCTGTTACTATGCCACAAGACATCATGTGGTGGGAGTGTGGGGCCCTTTGGGCCCCGCTCTCCAGCTGCCGCATTACGTGCCGGGAGCACGGGGCCCTATGTGCATTATCCTTTGCGTTTTAATTTGCGCTTGCTTTTCTGTTATTTTTTGCCATTTGTGTCTACAGAACTGTTTCTCTTTCTGTTTCACTTTGCATCACCATGCCCATTGACATTTCCATTTGCAGGCACCATGTTATATGTGATAACATCACGCAGACCGCTCTCGCCACGCCACCGTGCATTACCCTTTCTGTTCTCATTCGCGCTTGTGTTACCATGTGTGCCACTGTTAGTATTTCTGTTTGCGTTGCTGCTCCTGTTACTATGCCACAAGACATCATGTGGTGGGAGCGCGGGGCCCAACCGCTGCATTACATTCACTATTTCTCGTTACCATTCTCAAAAAGAAGGGAAATTAGAGGCAAAAAACTCTGTTTAATGCATTAGTTAGGGTTGTTCCACAGTGACAAAAGTGAGGAAATTCGCTGTTAGGGTTGAAAACCCTAACTCCGAATTCACCCCCCCCAGCACCACCACACACACAGACACACACACACACACACATTCAAGTATGGGGAGGACCAAGTCAACACAACCAATGACAGACATCCAGCAGCAGGTGACAGAAATAACAAACAATTGTCTAAATGTACTACGAGACATCCCCACCCACCTGACCAGGTACTGCATGCTCAGTGGAGATCAACAGCAAAACTGAGGCCATGTACACCAAACGACACATCCCTGATTGCAGCTGCACACAACGACTACACTTAGTAGTTGCATGGCCTTACCTACCGATGCCCACACCACACCACAACTGGTACTGTGCCATTAGTCAATATAAATGCTGAAGGTGCATGATGACAGTTGTAGAAAGGTTTTAACACTAGTGAGTATACATTAATTAAGAGAAGTACATAAATTAACCACAAGACACTAGCATGCTCAAGATAAAAGTAGTGTTACATTTAGTAGGTGATTTACATAGTAGTACATTTACTGCAATGGTTTACTCAAGATAGAGAGGCTGATGTAGCGTATGGAAAAGCATTGCCTGTTCAATGCTCTGAAATTGTACTGCCAGTATCAGATGCATTCTTACTGATGAAGGTGTACTGCTCATGTACATACATAGACCTTCAGTGTGTTTCAATACTAAAGATGCAGTAAGTATTCTTTGTAAGAAACATGGTAATTGCATGGATCAGGCCAAGCAACTTCTAAATATCATAGCACTACTGAGCCAACAATGATGTACCTGTATCGGAGATGTATAATGGATAGATTTTCCTGTAGGCATTTACTGAGTATGTTGTACCTGATAAAGACAATCTCATTGCATCAGTGATGACTAACTTATTCAAATAGTAATACATTTACTATTGTTGCAATGAGTGATCTATGCCACTTATGGACACAGTGTAATTTTTTTTAACAGTTGTTTCATACTCAAGCTGTATGCCTAGTGTTTGGGTTTGCCACACTTCTGTCACTGATGCTATCAAGTGATAACTATGTTAATTGTTGTACAACAGGAATCAAGTAGGTATGGTGTAGATTTAAACAGAATGTCTTTTAGTATTGATTTAACTCACAATGGGGTAAGTGTACTAGGACAGCAGGGGTTTTTCTCTATCACTGACTCTGTCAGTTATAATCACACTAAGGTTTGATGACTGTAATGATCAAGTTACACTGTTCATCTTCATGAGTTCATATTCACAGCCATTCTCCAGTAACTAGACAGTGTATGGTGTAACTGGGTGGGACACTGTGTTGCAAAGCTGCTACAGTGCCTAGCAGAGGGAGACTATCTACTCATAAAGACAATTAAGCAATAAGGCATGACCAACAGTTATGTTAAATGGTCTGTTAATCACCCTGTGGGGGTTTAATGTTGAATGAGGCATAGCCGAGTGCCACATGTCGCTAGACAGTGTTAAACTGACCATTAACATAATACCTGGGAGTGGCTTATTGCTATCATAATAAAACTGTTTTTAAACAACATTAAACCATGTTCATCATATGGTTAGGCTCTACATGTATGTTAATAAAAGTAAACATAAGGCTGTTACAATGTTTACAGTCAATTAGAAAGCTGCATTTCTCAAACCCTTGTTATAATCAGAGATATTATACCTGTACAACTCCTTGGTTTTGCTGAACTCTATTGCTCAGGTGGCCCACCACATGTGGTCTGGTCTGGTGTGGAGCATCCGTAGGTAAGGCCATGCAACTACTAAGTGTGGTACGTTGTGTGCAGCTGCAATCAGGGATGTGTACTTTTGGTGTACATGGCCTCAGTTTTGCTGTTGATCTCCACTGAGCATGCAGTACCTGGTCAGGTGGGTGGGGATGTCTCGTAGTACATTTAGACAATTGTTTGTTATTTCTGTCACCTGCTGCTGGATGTCTGTCATTGGTTGTGTTGACTTGGTCCTCCCCCATACTTGAATGTGTGTGTGTGTGTGTGTGTGTGTGTGGTCCTGGGGGGGGGGTGAATTCGGAGTTAGGGTTTTCAACCCTAACAGCGAATTTCCTCACTTTGTCACTGTGAACAACCTCAACTAATGCATTAAACTGAGTTTTTTGCCTCTAATATATATATATATATATATATATATATATATATATATATATATATATATACATATATACAAAAGAGTCATCTATGTTCTGTATTTGCTGGATGACATACTGTTTTGAGTATAATCATTGCTTGATTTTTTTTTTTAGTACTTGGTTTTTCACCCACTCCAGGAACACAGCACCAATTTGGCACTAATTCAATTGCCGTTTTTTTCTCTAATAAGTTTTTTAGAACTTATCTTCTGCATTGTGTGTATTTCTTTATAGATCATAAGTTAATGTTTATTGCTTTTCTTGGAATCCCTGAAGGCATGTGATAGCTGACAAATGGTATTTGGTACATAAACATGATAGGTCAAATTTGTTTTTGTTTTTAATTCACTTACTAACTCTAACAGCTCTTACATTTCAGTAGTCTTGTCACCTAAAATAAGCTCCAACAGTGGTACATTACATAGTAAGCATGAGACTTGATGATATGTCAGGAGTGAATGAAGTAATCTCATGAATAGTACTGAACAAATCTATTGTTACTGTGGTGCCAAAAGCAAGAGAATTAGATAGATAGAGAGAGAGAGAGAGAGAGAGAGAGAGAGAGAGAGAGATAGATAAGGGATATGCAATGGAGGGACTGGAAATATCACTGATATTTCCCAGAGTGCAAGTTTGACCTTTGACATTACCCCGTGGCTCAGCCACTTGTGATGTCACAAGGTCAACTGCACTCAGGAAATATCAATGATATTTCCAGTCCCCATTGTATATTTCTTTTATGTAATGCCTTTAATTTTTCTTGTGTTGGTTTTTCCTTCCTTTCTTTTTCTTTTGGTACTACTGTATATATTTTGAATGTTTTCCTCCTTGCTGTTTTATGGCACTGTTGCTGTTACTAGTAGGTAGGGAAGCTAGAGTGGTAGCTAAGGGTCCCTATGTGCTGCCCTTGCCAATGTGGCATTTCATTGGCCACAATTTTGTGTGGGTGGGCTGAGCACATTTCTAAAACATGGTGGTGGCAGCTCCCACCTACCAAGGGAGCCAGGTTGTGGTGCGGTAGTTTCTGTTTTTTATTTTTTCATTTTCTTTCTCCGCAGTTTACTTTTTAAGCATTCTGTTATCTGGTTGATCCTGCCTTTCATTGTTCAGAGATCCTTTGATCTGCAGAGGAGGTTATTTCTGGTTACAGAGGCAGTGTGAAGCTGGGGAGGAGGTACTGGATTTTTCCATTCTGTTTTATGTACGCATTTCTGGAGTTTTTTGTGTTAAAATGTTGCTTTGGAGTGTTTTTAAGTAGTGGCAATATGTAAAAAAAAAGAAGTGAACCTTTTGAATGTGAATGCCGGTTTCACACTGAAGAGGTTGAGTTAGAGCCAGTCCATGGGCAAATTCAAAGCTCTATAGTGGCAGTAGGCTCCGGTTGACTGCAGTTTGTGCCTGTGGTGTGATGGTGTGGTTAACTGTTCTATCTGTCTCTGGAGGAACTACTGTGTGCATAAATAACCTACAGTGAGGATAAATGTGATATTCTCAGTGTAGGTCTGACCACACTAAAGGTATTGCAGATATGAGATGTTTTGTATCCTCACAGGCATTACATAAATATACAGTGGTGAGCACACAAAAGTATACCGGTTGTGCAGTATACTGCTACTGCGCAAATGCATGGTGTATATTTTTGTGCAGTCACCACTATATGTGCCTTGGGGTCATTGACCCTAAAGCTCACCCCATTCCATGTGTAAAGAAGCTGAGATGGTACAGCATAGGAGAATGGGGTGAGTGTTAGGGTTGATGATCCCAAGGCACACCCCGATGCCTGTTGTGTGTGGAAGGAGGGTGGGATGGGGTGTTAGGATTTGTTGGGTTGGTTGGAAACCCTAACACCACATTTCTATACTTTTGTTGCTTTAATATGAACCCTAACTGATGCTTAATGAAGTTTTTTGCAATGAATTTCTTTACTTTTTGAGAAAGTCTAATCTTACCCTTATTTGGTTGTGGGAGAGCAGAGACCGCTGGCCCTGTGCTCCCATCCATGTGTATTCTAATTGTCCCTCAGTTCCATATGGAAGCACAGGGCCCTTCAAGCCCTGTGCTTCTATTTCTCTATAGTGTGAGGGCCCTGTGCTCCCATCCATGCATATTGTAATTGTCCTTCAGTTCCATGTGGGAGTGAAGGGCCCTCCAGGCCCTGCACTCCCATGTATCTATAAGTCTAGAGATATTTGTAATTTTGTAATTAACCCCATATACCTTTTGGTGTGCAGGGCCCAAACTGCCATCAGTCCGCCATGTTATCCATCCCTCATGTATGTGGGAGCACAGGGCCCTAGTAGTCCATAATGGCACAGTATCGTAGTACCTTAGCCCCATTCATAAAAATTTTCCCTGTAGCTGTAAACAAGGCCTGGATACATGCATAACTGCTTAGTACACCTAAATAATAATAATAATAATACTTTTATTTATATAGCACCTTTCAAAATATCAAGGTGCTGAACAACTTAAAACAATTCAAACACTACATAAACAAACATGTACATAAAATCAGCATACAACAAGATAAAATATATGATAATAAAATCCAAGTATTAATAAATAACTAATTATCTAAAAGCCATGCTCCACAAGTAAGTTTTCAAATCCTTTTAAAGAGTTCCACGGAGTGCACCGTCGAACCGACATGGTAGAGAGTTACAAAGAGTGGGTGCAGCATATGAAAATGCTCTGCTGCCAGAAGATTTCAAGCTCACTCTTGGGATCTCTAACAACCCCATGTCGGCCGAGTGGAGTGATCGGTCAGGGCAGTAAGGCACCAGGAGGTCTTTCAGATAGGCTGGACCCTGGTCATGAAGAGCTTTGAAAGTCAGCAAAATAACTTTAAAGGTGATCCGCCACTGCACAGGCAGCCAGTGCAGTTTGCGCAGCACGGGAGTAATATGAAAGAACCGACTTGTCCCAGTCAAAACCCGGGCTGCAGCGTTCTGCACCAGCTGCAGGCGACGGATTTCAACCCCTGAAAGCCCAAAGTACAGGGCGTTGCAATAGTCTAAGCGTGAAGATACAAAAGCATGAACCAAAGTAGGCAGGGAGTCAAACGGAACAAGATGCTTCACCCTGGCAATATTCCTGAGATGATAATAGGAAGTCTTGACAACAGCTGACACCTGAGCTTTGAGAGTCAGCCTATCGTCAAGAATGAATCCAAGGCTACGCAGCCATTCTGAGGACGGCAAAGATACTCCACCAAGAATAATTCCAGGTGGAGCACCGATATCCAGCCTCACCACCGACCACCAGGATCCACTACCAGCACCTCTGTTTTCTCCGAGTTCAACTTTAGCCAACTAGAATCCATCCAGTCTTGGATCTCCTCAGACAGTTGTTAAACACCGAGAGAGCTCCATCCTGGTCGGGTGCAAAAGACAGATAGAGCTGGGTGTCATCCGCATAGCAGTGAAACCTCAGCCCATATCGTCTAATGATACCTCCGAGGGGCAGCATATACACTGCAAACAACATGGGCGACAGCACGGATCCCTGGGGCACTCCACACAACAGAGGGATTGGGTCAGAGGAAAAAATCCCCGACACAACTCTCTGCGATCTCCCGGTAAGGAATGACGTGAACCATTGCAAAACGGTTCCAGACATCCCACAAATTTGCCCCAGGCGAGCTAATAGCACCATGTGGTCCACTGTGTCAAAGGCTGCAGAGAGATCAAGAAGAACAAGAATGGAACGTCTCTTCTGATCCCTCGCCGTCAGAAGATCATTTAACACCCGAACCAGCGCGGTCTCGGTGCTATGTCTTTTACGGAAGCCCGACTGGAAGGATTCGTAGACATTATGGATGGTTAAATGGTCATCCAGTTGAACCGCTACGACCTTCTCGATAACCTTCCCAATAAAGGGGAGGTTAGAGACAGGTCGATAACTAGAATAAGAGTCCGGGTCCAAGGAAGCTTTCTTCAAGACAGGAGTTACTACAGCCTCTTTCAAGGAGCAGGGAAACTCACCTAATTCCAAGGAGCACCAGACTATTTGCGCCAGGACCAGACCAATGATGTCCAAACAACCCAAAATGAGGGGAGTCGGACCGGGATCCAAGCCACAACTTGTGGGGCGCATAGAATGGATGATCCTCATAATGTCCACGAACTCAGGTCGTCGAAAGGAACTCCAAGAGAAATGAGGCATTGTCATCTCATGCTGTCCAAAAGCTTCACCCATAGAGCTTACCAGACCCAGGTTCATCCTGATGTCGGCCACTTTAGTTGCAAAGTATCGAGCGAGCTCGTCACACTCTGCTTGCGAAAAAGCTTTCCGAACATGCAGGCAGGCTGGGTTGCACAGTCTGTCTACAGTTCAGAACAGCTGAGCCGGTCGATTCTGAGCAACTGCAATCTCCCTGGACAGGAATTCTGCCTTCTTATGGGTGATTGCAGATTGATAGTTAACATAATGTTCCATCAATCTAGAGTGGTCGGCATCAAGGGCGGACCTGCGCCAGCGACGCTCTAACCTTCGCCCCTGTCTCCACATCTCCCTCAGGGTACCATCGAACCATGGGGCTCCGGGCCGAAGGGATCGGGGTTGCTCATGAACAGGAGCAATGGAATCCAGAGCCATTGTGACGGCCTTATTATAGGCCAGCACCAATGCTTCTGGGCCATTGCTCACCGAACCGAAGGATGAGAGGTCAAGGACCGCTGCTAGACCTTGTGGAGTAATATTCCGTAATGGGCGATACCTGACCATCTCCACAGGGGCTGGTCTTCTCAGGGGGGTGCAAAAATTGAATTAAAGGTGTACCTAGCTGCCTGGCGCAGTGAGTCCATATCTTGAAGTGTTTTTGAGATATAGCTGCTGAAAGGTACCCCAACCATTACAATGTTATCGTATGGGAAATCACTAAACTTTGAAATGTTGTAAGAATGGAAGAGATGTCAGTTTTATCAGTGAACTAGCAAAAGGCAGATCCGTGGGGCAAGCCCTTTATATCCTGCAAATGTCAGCCCATAGGTCCAAACCATTTAGTAGCAATGCTGTGACAAAGAAACAGAAAGTTTTTAAAAAGTAGTGTCACAAATTGTGGCACAACCTCAGTAGTTTCATGAAACAGTGCCGCAATTTGCGGCACTTTTGCAAAAGTAACGCCGCAATTTGCAGCAGTAGTGTTGCAAATTTGTGACATAAAAATGGCCTGATAAAAATAAACATATTTCTGACCACTATAGTGCAAAACAAACCACATAATTGTGTTCCTTGAGCCCTGATTAGGTAAACAGAAGTGTTGATGTTTACCAAGGGACAGTATTTTTTAAATTATTTAGTTTTTTCTCCATCGCTAACTGAAAACAAGATGGCAGCAGCACAACACTACTCCAGCGTTTATGAAAGCAGAATCTGCCTTTGCGAAAGCAAAATAGTGCTTTCGCATGGCACTTCTAATTATTCCCATAAGAAAAAATGAGAAACTTCGAATTTTAATAACTTTTGAACGGATTAATATTTTTTCACCAAACCTTCAAAAGGCACATCTGTGACCCAAACCCCATATACCCTGAAAGTTTCAGAGCAAACCCCAAGTGGTTTTGGAGAAACAACGTGATAAAGAAATTGACAAAAAAGTGGTAATTTTCACATTTGTTGACATTCTGTATCTCCGCACCTATACATCCGACCTGAACTAAACTTCCCAAATCCAGAGATCTATGGTACCCGACGGTGTATGCGACATTTAATGTGAATAGACTTAATGGTTGCAAAGTTATTAAAGTGCCAAATTTTGGGTTTAACATAGAAGTTATATTATACTGGTGCGGTCATGCCAGTATAGTTAGGGTGAAACTGCACTTCTATGTTAAAGTCCAAATTTTGAAGCTTAATAACTTTGGAGCCATTCAACAGAATTGCATGAAATTTTGCAAGCATAATTGCTAGTAATATGTATCTTGACCTGTGGGAATCCATTGAGTGTTTTCTGAGATATAAAGTGTTGAAAAAACAGAAAAATTTGATTATTTGACATTTCTTCCTACAGCTGGATGTCAGAAATGACTTTATGTTGTGGTCTGAAATTTTCAGGGTAGAAAGCCTTTGGGCCACAGATGCGCCTTTTGAAGGTTTGGTGAAAAAATATTAATATGTTCGAATGTTATGACATTTTAAATTTTCCTATTGCTTCCTATGGGAAAATGTATACGTCAGGCAAACAAAATACTATTTTTTCTTCTTCCAATTGTTTAACCAGGTGAAACACATGAAGCTGAAAGCTTCTTTACAGGTGCAACCTGGGAGCAAATGGAAGTTAAGTGACTTGCTCAGGGTCACACAGTGTGCAAGTGGGGGCTGTGGGATTCAAACCCAGGTCTCTAGATTTGTAGCTCAGAGTCTTAAACCACTGCACTATACTGCCTCCCTGTTTTTCACACAATACAGTACTGTGCACAAAATACCAGTTTCTTTTTGCAAAGAAGGCTGGTATTGAACACACAGTAGGAGTACTGTGTACACAATACCAGCTTCTTTTCTCAAAGAAGGCTAGTATTGTGCGTACAGTTCACAGAGGTTCGATCAATTGAACTGTGTTGCGTCTGCCATCTTGTTCGCTGCTTAGCAAGGATGCTGAATTACCGAACGTTTTAAAACCAAAAAAAAATTAGAACACAGCTAAAGAGGACCCCTTCAGGTGTATTCTGTTGTTTTCTTTGTTTGTTTTCAGCTGGACCCAAACAAGTTTTTTGTAGGGTGCCAGCTTATACAGAGAACAGCTTGTAGGCCATTCTCTGTATGAGAAGAGCAGTATTTTCTTGACTTCTGCAGCCACAGCTGGAACTCATGCTACTGGCTGCAGAGTCAAGGAAGACCCGCTTTGTTCTTATCAACATGGGGTGCCCAATCACCATGTCGTTATGTATCACACACATACACACACATATATTTGCACACTGAGAGCCCACCCCAGTGTGCCTACATTATTTAAAAGCCTCTGAAAAAAAGAAAATCATCCCCAACATCTTTTCTTCAATGCAAAATCCAGCATCAAAATTTGTGATCATTTCAATGTATGATCCTGCATCAAACTAGTCTGTCCCTTCCCCAAATTCCTATGTTTTGCACCAACATCGGGTGCCTAATCCCTATGTCAGTGTGTTTCCCCTGCACACACACACACACACACACACACACACACACACACACACACACACACTTATTTGGAACACTGGGTGCCCATTCTAGTGTGCCCTACATTATTTAAAAGCCTGTGGAAAAAAAGTAAAACGTCCCCCGACGTCTTTTTTCTTTATGCAGAATCCTGCATTGAAATTTGCTATCATTTTGACACAGGATCCTGTATCAAACTAGTCTATCCCCTTCCCAAATTCCTATGTTTCACATCAACATTGAGGTACCCAATCCCCATGTCAGTGTGTATCCTCTCCCAGTATTGTGGCACACTGGGAGCCCACTCCAATGTGCCGAGATGTAACTTTCTTCTTAAAAAAACTTGGATGACCCCTCCACAGCTCACTTTTATTGCCAATGGGGGTGCCCAATCCCCCTGTCAGCATCATGATCCTACCCTAACTAATATGGCACACTATGAGCCCACCCCAGTGCACTCATATTAATTTTTTTTTTATTTTAACCTGTGAATGAAGAAAACCATCCCTGATGTCGCCTGTGGTCCAGAATGGCCTGATTGCTGTGCAAAATCAACTTTTGGGACTGATTAATAAAATCACAGTTGCACTGTTCATGAGGGGAGGTCCCAAAAAGCTGATGTAGCAAATTTGGTAAAAAAAATTTCAAAAATGACCGCATTACGAGTGTGCATTGTGCAGTTTCTACGCACGTTTATAACTTTGCCAATTTTTCATATTTTCACTCCAGATTTTTAACATTACTATTTTTATACATCTCCTCATGAACAGTACAGCTGTCATTTTTCAAATCCTGTCAAAATATGTTTCCGCACCTGTAGGCGAAAAAGCGATAAATTGCACGAATTACATTTCAACAGGGATTTTAAAGTTTTCTGTACTGGGTACAAGCGGTGAGGTGATAAGAAGGTTGTGTTGAACAGTTGGGGTGACAATTATTTAAGATGGCACAGTTATGACTATTTGTTGCAATTTCACTATGCCTGCTTGTAACTTAGTGTGTGGAAGCGCGGGGGCCAGGGACCCCTCTGTTTCCATAGGTACATACATATGTGCATCTGTGGAGGGATCCCACTGTGACGTATGGATACTGCTGTACTATCTCGATGGAGGAATGGGAGTGCAGGGTCCAAAGGATCCTGCACTCCCGCCATGACACTTGGAGACTGCTGTGATATCTGGATGAAGGAATGGCCCTGCACTCCCACCATGACATATGGACACTGTTGTACTATCTGGATGGAGCTCCCACTGTGACATATGGACACTGTTGTACTATCTGGATGGAGAGATGTGAGTGCATATGGACACTGTTGTACTATCGGACCCTGCACTCCCACCATGACATATGCACACTGTTATACTATCTGGATGGAGGGATGGAGTTTGGGATCCAAAGGACACTGCACTCCCACAGTAAAATGAGGATGCAATTATACCATCTGAAAAAGAAGGGGGATTCTTTGCAAAAAACTTCATTTCTACATCAGTTAGGATGAATACCACAGCAACAAAAGCATTGAAATGAGGTGTTAGGGTTTCTAAACCTAATGTCCCTCCCCAAGGGTTCCCACCCTTACCACCCCACCTCATCCCCCTACCCTCCAGACACCAACAGGCATTGGGGTGTGCCATGGGGTCGTCAGGCCTAACTCTCAGCCCATTCCATGTGTAAACAAGTTTACATGCTATAATATACGACAATGGGGTGAGAGTTAGGCCTGACAACCCCATGGCACACCCAGATGCCTGTTGGTGAGTGGAAGGTGGAGGGAAGGGTTGGGGTGGTAGGGATGGGAACCCTGGGGGTGATGCATTAGGGTTGGAAACCCTAATGCCTAATTTCCCTGCTTTTTTTGCTGTGGTATTCACCCTAACAGATGCATTAATAAAGTTTTTTGCAAACAGCATATATATGTGTGTGTGTGTTTTAATATCATGTCAAAAAAACTAAATTCTTTGGAAAAAAACTCTGTTAATGCACCAGTACCTTAAAGTAGCAGACTTAGTAGGAAATGCAGTGTTAGGGTTTCCAAACCTAACTCTGCATCCCCCACACACACACACACACACACACACACACACACACACACAGACAGCAAAGGACCAATGCAACACAAACAACCACAGACAGCCATCATCAGGTAAGACAAACAACATATAACTCTGTGTAGATAACGCAAGAGACATCCATCATCATGGTCCAGCACTTCCATAGCCATGGATACACACATGCACACTTCAACACATACACACGCACTTCAGGATGCAGCAGCAGACCTGGGAAGGGCAATTAAAAAAAAGTAAAAATGTATGAGCCTATTTTTATCTACATATATCTATGACAGCAATTGCTGTTTCTTAATGTACTGATACCATTATCTCACTCTTTGAGACCCTGACATTAGAATGCTATGATTACTGAATACAAATCGAGAAAAAAATAATTTACCACATTTGCATGCAATTGTAGTCCCAATACAGCAATGTTCATAAGACATATTTGGTAATATGTGTTCGTTTTTAAAGCACAGACATTAACATCTTTGTAGTGACATGCAAGTCTGATCACAGCGCAATAACCATAACAACAGTGTCTATCTGCACTATCATGATGAAGTACTATTTCTATGCTGTACATTGACAGCAAATCATAACTACATGAAATATTCCCCAATGAAAGCAAAAATGACAATTTGCATGTAGTTATGATCCCACATCAGTAGTGTTCATACAGTACTTTGTGATTGTGAACTTACTTATCTGTTTCTTTCAGTACCATTTTGTTACTATCACCACTATCAAGTCCTTATCACTGTACGTCAAAACTGAAATACAGATGTGTCATTATAGTACATTTTCATGTAGTAATGAACCAAATCTTGAAATGCTCATGATTCCTATTTTTTTTCTCGCATCACAGTTTAAGCATTTCTTGCCACCTATTTCTATACAGCTAACTCAAGACCAAGTCTGTTACCAAACTCTGACAAAACAAACATTTTTATGACATTTGCATACTAATGGAGTAATGAGACTGATTGCCGTTTGTGCACACAGTATTACAATTTTGTACAACATGTCACATTGACATGTCAATGTAATAATTTTTTTTTAAATTGCTGTCTGTAAGCAAATATTTCTGACCATTTCCATTATATCATAATCAGACAGCACATGCCACAGCACTGTTGTTCCCTGACATTTGTCTTACTGTTAGTAGCATAAAATTATTTGATTCAAAAATAAAGATAAACACAAGGTTGACCATCTGTATGGCACTCTAATCCTGTTACATAGTATGAAACATAGCATGGTGCCATGGTTAAAGTCATATACAAATTAAATGTTACAAACAATTACTACATTACTTCATATGTACAATACAGTGACTTTATGAAATGTGTGTGTGTGCATGCACAAAGCTGCATGATGTGCGTATGTGTGTGTGTGTGTGTGTGTGTGTGTGTGTGTGTGTGTATCCATGACTATGGAGGTGCTGGACCATGATGATGGATGTCTCTTGTGTTATCTGCTCAGGGTTGTATGTTGTTTGTCTTAACTGATGATGGATGTCTGTGATTACCTGTGTTGTCTTGGCCTTTTGCTGCTTGTGTTTGAGGGATGTGGAGTTGGGGTTATAAACGCTAATGCCGCATTTCTACTTTGTTGCTTTACAGATACCCCTAACTGGTGCAGTAATGGAGTTTTTTTGTTTTTCTTTGCAAATAATATACTATATGTATCATAAAGAAGAACAGTATCTGAAAAAAAAATAATTTGGGTCAGGGAACCTTAAGGCACAATAACCTTCCTGACAACACCAGCAAAAGTCAGATACAGAAGACAGGTGCTACCTTTGTTCCAGCCTGCACAACATGTGAGCTACAATGACCTCTAAGCAGAAGGACTGTGCTGCAAGCAAAGAGCAGCAAAATAAGCATCTACTAGCCAAAGTGGTAAACTGAAGCTAAGTAAGTGAAAGGAGCACAGTGCAGAAGGGAAACAAATTCTGGACAGTAAAGCTACAGAACCAGGTGACCACTGGTGGAAAATGGACAACAGCACATCATACACCACAGCAGCTATGCATCCAGTACCACATCAGGAATTTCTGGCAACATGGCATCAATCAGATGAGTGCCAGAATTTGATGAATCAGAACAGGACTTTGATTCTTATTTGAACATTTTAAACATTAGTTGGTGGTGAACAAAGTTGCAAATGACAAAAAGATGGCAGTTTTGCAATCCCCGTCCCAGGAGAGACACTGACTGTCAGAGGGAGAATGGACTACCAGAGCAGGGAAGTCAGGGCTGTTTATTGATTATTTTCTGCTTGTTTGTCTATTTTTTTCATGTGTGCTGTGGGCTTTTGGTTGAAAGGGGATTTGAGGGTGCGAGGAACGAGGGAGATTGAGGGAGGGACTGCTTACAGGAGGATGCCAGGGACAAGTGGTGCACCTAGGCCAATAGCACAGCTGCAGTCAGAGGTTTAAAAGTTGAGTCTGCCATATTTGTAGTCCAGTCCCAGGAGAGCTGCAGAAGAGTGGAGTGAGAACGGACTACTGGAGCAGGGAAGTCAGACTGTTTATTGATTATTTGCTGCTTGTTTGTCTATTTTTTTCATGTGTGCTGTGGGCTTTTGGTGAAAAGAGGGACTGGGAGGGGGAGGCCAAGAAATGAGGGAGGTTGAGGGAGGGACTGTTTACAGGAGGACTCCGGGGACACACGGTGCAGCTTGGACAATAGGGAGGCTGCAGTCAGTTTATATCTCCCACAGGGCCACACGACCCCGAAGCATAAGCGACCCCAAAGCATAAGCAACCCCGAAGCATGAGTGCCAGGAAGCAAGAGTGCGGTGTCTGACTAGGTGGCATTTGTAAGGCATCCTTAGAGAGGACAGCAGGCCACAGGCCTCACTGGGCAGGGTGTACAAGGTCCCTGGAGGCAGGTGTTGAGGATACCAAAATAAGGTGACTGTTGTGCTGATAGTAGTGGGGAGCAAGGGTGGAACTAAACCAGATTGGGAGAACAAGAAGGATGGAGAGACATAAGAGATGGAGCAAGCAGCAGACATGGAGGGGGCAAGGGGTGGGGAATGGGTGGGACAGCAGGCCAGGAGGGGAACCAAGATGGGTGGTAAGCTGCAATGGATGTGGGATGGCCATCTTCTTGGGGGTTGCTTAGAGAGTAGGGGGTTGTATGGTGTGTAGGCAGATGGGCAACTTAGGGAGGAGACTGTAAGACTGAGAAGGGAGCTGAGTTGGTGGGGAGGGTGGAGCAGGGGGGAACAACAGGGGCCAAGGGACAGAAGGTTGATGAACCCAGTCGATGCAAAAGGCAAGCAAACGGGAATGCAGGGGAGAGGATTCAGGGGGCTAACCATGCTGTCACTAAGGAGCAGTTGAGACCTGAGGCCAAAGGGTGGAGGGTGGTCAAGAAAAAAGGAAGAACCGGAATAGGAGTAAAGCATGGTTTGAGGTTGCAGGGAGGGGGAAAAGGGGAAGCTCAGCATAAAGGGAGAGAGAATAAGAACAGGTTCTTGGTGTTAGCAAGCCTGCTGAAGCAAGAGGGGGGAGGGCCAGACAGTAGTGTTGACATGAGAGCTAGTTGAGAGGCAGGAAGCAGGGTCAACACAGGAGAGGGCAACAGGGGTAGGGTAGGGGAGGAGGTGAGGTGGTAGTGGGAGCAAGAGACACACGAAAGTGTGGGAGGACACAGGAAGGGTATGGAAAGGTGGTGGGGCAGCCAATCTTGTCAGGAGTAATAGGAGGAAGGGGGTCAATTGTAAGGTCAGGGAAATGATCAGGGTAGGCACTGGTGGCTAGTGTCAAGGAGGGGGAAAATGCAGAGCAAAGGGGAACCAAATCAGGAAGAGGGGGGTGCAGGTAGGGAATGGTAGGGACATGGATGGAGCTAGCATGGGCAGCAGTAAAGGGGATGGCAGGAGATCAACTGGGATCAAGAGGGGGTAAAGAGGCCTACAGGGATGAAATCAGGGGAAGGGGACCAAGAATGGATGCAGAGAAATGGGATGCACCAGGGAAGTGGGAATAACATCAGGTAGTCAGGGTCATTTATGATTTACAGCTACTTACCTTTTCCCTTAAACAACAGCTGGATAAAGGTACAAACCACTGCACGATTGGTGCATTACATGCTAGCAATAGACCCACAGTTTTTCTCATAGTTGCAGGATAGGCTCAGAGACTGGAGGAGGCCATACAAAAATTACCAGGTAGTCTCTGGGAGTTGATACTTTCTTCTGATGGACTGTTATTGAGACTAATGCTTTATCCTGAATCTGGTGAATGTACTACTGGCTTTTTATTTTATCTTTAGAGCATATTTGTATGCCTCTCTGCTGATAGTTTTTTCTTGTAATGGTTCACTGGTTTTATTGTGGTACAGTATAAAACTCAATAAAATTTGTCTATTAAAAAAAAGATCTGGGTGCAAACAGTGGCCACTGTAGCTGGTCCGGTGGCACTGAGGGTTGAGGCACTGGACACCGCACCTCACACCATGCTAGCAACCCGGGTCAGGGTGATATTGGGTGCTGGGGGTCCAGCTGGGTAGGAGGAGGATTGAGCATCCCAGGGACTGCTCTCCTCCTCGAGGGAGGTGGGAGGGAATAACCATGGCAGTACCAGCCTGGCGGTGGCTGGGGACTGGTGGGACTCGTGCAAAGATGTGGGTCCATCAAAGGGCTGATGCAGGCCAACGCCGACATGCCTGGCATGGACGTGCACCCAGAGAGTCCTTGGCATCATTGCATGCCTGCACCAGGGGGGTGAAACTAGGGAAAAACACTATACCACTACCTACATGCACAAGGAAGGCAGGCTCTGGGGTGCTGCTGCAATGGTCACACCCAAGCAGCTCACCTGGTGGGTCTGCCCTCTGGTCTTCCACTGCGAGAGGGTTAAGTACCCTCAGCGATGTGGCCAGGGAGCGGTGGAACATAGGGATTCCAGAGCTCTGGCTACGGCTGGGGCACCAGCTGAAGTGATAGCTTGAGGATGGGAGAGGAACCATAGGTGACCCCCCCAGCCGAGGATATGGTATATAAAAAAAAATATAACAAAAAAAAAAAGTGGCCACTGCAATCTTTCACAAAACTTAACCAGTACCCTACACCTTAAATGAAGTGGTAGAGAAAGAGCTGGATCATCTAGAGAAGCATAGTATCGTGGATGCCATGAATCTTGCTGATAGTCAGAACAGACATACTTTGATTGATGATAGGGAGACCAATGGGATAGAATGGGAAACAATGCACTTTAGCTTTATAACAACAGATTCTGCACTTGTAGGGGCATTAGAGAAAATAATTTGGTCCCACTGGCGTGTACTGAGGGGAGACAATTCATCCACCTAGAATGGCTTATAGAAAAGCTAGTAGTCTCAAAGACAGATTAGTATATATTTGACATTGAAAGACAACTAACAACTTGATTAAAGGGACCAAGGGTGTTTTCCAAGAAAACAATGCTCCTATTGTAATTTTGTTGCACCAGGTACACACTTTAGTAGTTCAAATACTGGCAAACAGTATGAAATTTGGCAGCTCATTGCATGTGATAGCATGGGGGTCATTTATATAGCAGAGTGTAAATGTAGTGTCTTCTATATAGGAAATACATTTGGGAATTTTAAATTAAGAATGGGGGAACACTGCAGGACTATCTTATCTAAGGCACTGCACATTCTGGGAGCTAATGTTACAGAAGAAAATGGCTTTAAATTTAAAGTCATACACAAAGTTTGCCAATAGCCTACGGGAGATATTTTAATAACCTAGTTTTGCAACAAGAAGCTTTCTGGATCTTTAGTCTGAAAGCTACTGGATTTCTGGCTTAAATAGTGGTTGTGAACTAGGGCCTTTCTTGTTCTCTCGCTTTAATTTCAGATTATTTAGTAGGATTGGCCACACAAAGGTTTGAATACATTAACTGAGATTTAGTGATTTATCGAAAGATTAAAGCTGCCTTGAATATCTGCCATGAAAACATTTTAAAGTAGCACTGAAATTAAGTATTGTATTGTTAAATTTATTATGGGATTTTTGTAAGTCAGAGCATTTAATAGCTTGATTGTGGAGGATTGAAAGAATTAAATATTTTTAAGTGTATTTATAGTGGAATAGGTGTGTGTGAGTGTTTAACATATCCATATATTTTTTTATCTGTATTTATTATTTGGTTGTGTTCAAGTGTTACATAGAAACATAGAATTTGACGGCAGATAAGAACTGCTTGGCCCACCCAGTCTGCCCATTTCCCTACCTAACGGATAAGCTACAGATCCTAGTTAACCAGCAGCCTACTTCTTTCTACCTCACCCCCTAGAATTGCCTTATGACTGTCCCATGCATGCTTGAATTCAACCACTGTTTTTGACTCCACAACCTCCTCCTGAAGGCCGTTCCATGCATCCACAACCCTCTCTGTGAAAAAATACTTCCTTACGTTACCTCTGAGCCACCCCCATCTTCAAATTGTGCCTCGTTGTTCTTGCACACCTCTTTTTCTGAAAGATGCTACCCTCTTGGACTTTGCTGATTCCCTTGAGGTACTTGAAAGTTTCTATCATGTCCTCCCTCTCCCTCCTTTGCTCGAGGCTATACATATTTAGCTCCTTTAGTCTATCTTCATATGTCTTTGGGTGCAGACCCTGCACCATTTTAGTTGCCCTCCTCTGGACAGCTTCCATCTTGTCTATGTCCTTGCGGAGACTGGGTCTCCAGAACTGCACACAGTACTCCAGATGGGGTCTCACCAGATGTCTGTACAGAGGGATAACAGCTTCCTGTTTTCTACTGGTGATGCCTCTCCCTATGCATCCCAGTATCTCCCCAGCCCTCCTTACTGCCCTCTCACATTGCTTGCCCACCTTTAATTCATCTGATATGACTACTCCCAGGTCCCTTTCCATTTTTGTTGTTGTTAGTATCTCACCCTCCCTTGTGTACTCTTTCCCTGGGTTTTTATTTCCCAGGTGCATTACCTTGCACTTCTTAGCATTGAATCTAAGCTGCCATACATTTGACCATTCCTCTAACCTTGCCAAGTCCCTTCTCATCCTTTCCACCCCACCTTGTGCATCAACTCTGTTGCAGATCTTTGTGTCATCTGCAAAGAGACATACTTTCCTTCCAGTTCCTCTACAATGTCGCATAAAGACATTGAAGAGGACCAGTCCTAATACTGAACCCTGCGGTACCCCACTAGTAACCCCTTCTTCAGAGTGGACTCCATTTACTATTACCCTCTGTGTCCTATTCTCCAGCCAATTCTTTACCCAGGCTATCATCTTGGGACCCACTCCCAGGCTGGCTAACCTCATATATTAATCTTTGTGTGGGACTGAGTCAAATGCCTTACTAAAGTCTAGGTAGGCCATGTCCACAGCCCCTCCCTGATCTACTACTTTGGTCACCCAGTCAAAGAAATCTATTGGATCTGGCTGGCATGACTCACCGCTGTGAATCCATGCCACCTTGGCCCTGTGCCCTCTGGCCTCTAGGGTACTGGACAATCTTTCCTTCAGAAGTGATTCCATCATCTTCCCTATCACTGAGGTTAAACTAACAGGTCTGTAGTTCCTGCTTCTGCCTTGCTCCCACCTTTGTGAAGGGAATCACATCTGCCCTCCTCCAGTCCTCAGGTACCACCCCATCTTCCCATGATTTGTTAAAGAGGGTAGTCAGTGGTGTCATTATTCTACCCTTAGTTCTTTTAGAATTCTGGGATGAATCCCATCAGGCCTCATTGCTTGTCCACCTTCAGTTTTTAGAGTTCTTTCAGAACCCTTCCTTCTGTAAATGGCTGGTATCAACTTTGTATCCAGAGTGTTTCTATTGTTTGTTTTAGGTACCTCCCCCTCTTCATTTGTAAATACTGAGCAAAAATATTTGTTTAGTATCTCTGCCTTTTCACCGTCACCCTCTGCCCACCCCCCCTCCCTTTATTAAGCCTCACTATCCCTCCCTTAGTCTTCCTTCACTCCCTGATGTACCTAAAAAAGGTTTTATCCCCCTTCTTAACTGAGTTGGCTATCTTTTCCTCGGTTCGGGCCTTTGCTGTTCTGACTGCCTTCCCAGCTTCCTTTTGCTTTAACTGATATAATTCTCTGTCCTGCTCCTTCTGTGATTCCTTGTACTTTCTGAATGCTTTCTTTTTCTCTTGAACCTTCACTGCCTCTCTTTTGAGAACCATAGTGGTTTCTTACATTGTTTTGTTTCATTTATTTGCTTCACACAAAGGCTTGTTGCCTCTGTGATGGCAGTTTTATTATTCCCATTGTTCTTCCACCCTCCTTCCTGCCCATTTGCAGTGCATTCTTAGCACTCACCCATTTTGGCAAAGTCACGCCCTGAAGTCCAGTACTTTGCCTCAGTGACTTGACTCCCTATTGCTGTGTTTATTGTGAACCATACTGTTCGATGGTCGCTAGTTCCCAGATGGCTACCCACTTCTACATCTGTGATCCTCTCTCCATCTCCATTTGAGAGAACCAGGTCTAAGATTGCTGCCTCTCGAGTGGGTTCCAACACTAGTTGTCTAAGGCATGCCCCCTGTAGGGCATCTAGAATAACCCCACTTTTAGATGTGGCTGCTGCAACTGCACTTCAGTTAACATCTGGCATATTCAGATCACCCATCAGCAATATCTCCCCTTTATCTGCCATTCTAAGTATACTTTCTATCATTTCCTTGTCCATTTCCTCCCCCTGAGAGGAGGGGTCTGTATACAACCCCTGTGCGGATTGTGGTGCCATTGCCTGCCTCCAAATTGACCCACAGTGCTTCTTCTCCTCCCTGTTTACCCTTTTGTTCTGTTGCTTTGATTCCTTCCCTTATGTAGAGAGCTACTCCTCCTCCTCTTTTACCCTCCCTGTCCCTCCTGTAGATAGTGTATCCTGGTATGTTTATGTCCCAGTCATGGTTCTGTGTGTACCATGTTTCTGTGACTGCCACGATATCCAGATGTTCCTCCTCCATCAAGGCCACTAATTCAGGAAGCTTGTTACCCAGACTATGGGCATTGGTACTCATTGCTCTCCATTTTTTGATGACTTTACCTTCTGTAGCAGCATCCCCCACTGACCTTTCTACCTTGGTCTTTTTCTCATTTAGCACCCTGTTTGGTAGGGGGAGGCTGGGATTTTCCTGCTACTTATCAGTGCCTCCCCCCTTGACTAGTTTAAAAGCTTGCCAATGAAACATTTAAACCTATTGCCATAAAGACGTGTTCCCTTCCTGGACAGATGCAGACCATCCTGTCAGTATAGGCTGGTGCCCCTCCAGGTGGAACCCCAGTCCCCAATGAAGCCAAACCCCTGTGCTCCACACCATTTTTTCAACTATTCGTTAAACTGCATGGTGCAAAGTACCCTCGCCCCACCCATGCCACTGACAGGCAGCACCTCTGAGAAGGACAGTGTGTGTGCTACTTTTCTTAGGCCTCTCCCCAACTCTACAAAGTCCTTCTGCATTGCTCTAATCTCATGATGAGCCAAGTCATTTGTCCCTAGGTGGATAATGACATCCAGCTCAGACTCCCGTACAACTGTTCTCGTGATCCTAAGGATGCGCTTCCTGTCCCTCCAAGCCGTGGCACCAGGCAGGCACCTTACTTCAGTTTTCCCTGCTCCCCCCAGTTCTATCCCCCTAATCAATCAATCAATCAATCAATCAATCTTTATTTATTCAAGGTGCCTTTCTTAAACCAAGGCGCCTTTACAGATAACATAAAGCAATAAATATTTAAAACAGGATTTAAACAAGATTAAGATTAAATAATTAACAATCATTAAAAGCTTTGTTAAAAAGGTAGGTTTTCAAAGCTATTTTAAAGTTCTGGACAGTCGGGCAAGTTCGTACCTGACGAGGTAGAGAATTCCGCAGGGTCAGGGCCATAAAACTAAAAGATCTTGTCCCTGAAGTTTTTAAGCAAACCCTGGGAATCTCTAGCAATCCCTCATCAGTGGATTGGAGCAGGTGGGGGGATAGTAGGGACGCAGGAGATCTTTCAGGTAAGCAGGTCCCTGATCATGTAGGGCCTTATAGGTCAGCAGACCAACCTTGAAGGTGATTCGCCAACAAACTAGCAGCCAGTGCAGTCCACGGAGCACAGGCGTTATGTGACTGGACCTAGAAGAACCAGTCAAAAGGCTGACTGCTGCATTCTGCACAAGCTGCAGGCGGCAAAGTTCAACCCCCGTAAGCCCTAGGTATAGGGCATTGCAAAAGTCCAGGCGGGAGGTAACGAAGGCATGGACCAAAGTTGGAAGATCCTCTGGAGGAACCAGGTGCTTCACCCTGGCGATGTTCCTCAGATGATAAAAAGAGGTTTTGATAACTGCTGACACCTGAGACTTAAAGGTCAGACAATCATCAAATACAATGCCCAGGTTCTGCACCCGGTGTGAGATAGTCAGCTGGACACCCCCAAGCCATAAGCCAGAGGGTGATCCAGCTAACAAACCCACCTCACAGCGACCCTGGTCCATAACCAACACCTCAGTTTTTTCAGGGTTCAACGCAGCCAACTCACATTCATCCAGTCTTGGATTTCGGCAAGACAGTTGTTAAAGACCGAAAAGGCAGTATCCTGGCCGGGCACAAAGGACATGTACAGCTGAGTATCATCTGCATAGCAATGAAAACCCAAGCCATACTGCCTAATAATCACCCCTAATGGCAGCATGTACACTGCAAATAACATGGGTGCCAGAATGGAACCCTTCGATACCCCACAGGATAGGGAGACTGATGCTGAGGAAAAATTCCTGACACCACCCTCTGAGTCCTACCCTCAAGGTATGATCGAAACCACCCTAGGACTGTACCAGACAGTCCACAGATAGATCGCAAATGCTCCAATAGCACACCATGGTCCACAGTGTCAAATGCTGCAGAGAGATCAAGAAGGACCAAGATGGAACAAGTTCTTCGATCTTTCGCTATCAGGAGGTCATTTAGTACCCGTACAAGTGCTGTCTCGGTACTATGCCTTTTTCTGAATCCAGACTGGAGAGAATCAGACATTGTTGTTGGTCAGATGATCATCCAACTGTGATGCAACCACCTTCTCAATAACTTTACCCACAAAGGGTAAGTTAGAGACAGGCCTGTAATTAGCCAGACAGTCCGGGTCCAAGGAGGACAATAATAATTGGGTCCCCCACCAGGAGCTGCTTTCTTTTCCTGTGGTGCCCTCTGCCTCCTTCCTGAGGGCCTCCCTTGTGACAGTTGTCTGCAACCTCCTTAGTCTCCTCTGCGGGTGCATCCATAAGTGAACTATGCTCCCCCAGAATGGTGTATGGATTGTGGAGTGGAACAACTGACTGGGTGTGCTTCTGTTCCATCACCCTTACCCTCCCTGAGCCCACTGTGGTCCAACTGCTGTGCTTTCTTCACAACCTCTGAGGTAGTGGTGGTGGCTCTGGTGCTCCCTGGATGGGGGAGGTTCCCTTACTACTGTCCAGTGCGGCCTGAAGATGGGCAACTTCCTCCCTCAGGGCAGAGAGTTGTCTGCAAACAGGGCAGCATCTCAGCCTCCAGAAAGACTCCCGGAAGACTGCTGCCCCACAGCCATTACATTGCACTACTCCCCACATGTCTCTCTACCTTGTTTAGTTTTTTTTTGTGTGTGTGTGTGTGTGTGATTGGTTTGTTATGTAGAAGTATGTGTTTTGTGGTTGTCATGACATCAGGTGATAATGTCATCATTGTGCGCCCTATTTAAGCACCTCTTTAGCTTACTTTGTTAGTCTTTGATAAAGGATTATTGTTAATCTGATACATGTCAGCTGTTTCTCTATCTGGTATGGCATTTCAAACAAAGAATGTGTCACAAGGAAATTCACGTAGTGAGAGTGTCCTTCATCTTATAGCAGAGGTGAGTGCCTGATTTTGTATTTTGCTTGTTGTGAGTTTTTATCATGTGCACCACAGTCCAAGTGCAGCCTTTTGTTTGTCTACTTTCACAAGCATGATATCATGTCATGAGTAGGAGGAGTGACCGAGCTGCCCCTATTGTCATGGTACAGTACCAAAGTGAGACAAAGCAGTGAGGCTGTGTGGCGACTCCAGTGTTACAGTAAACTATTACAGAGAACCAGAAAAATACCCAATATCCAATGCTGAGGACTTGTTTGCCATGCTGGTAGGTGGAAAGTTGTTCAGCAACTTGGTCTTATCCATTGCATGCCAGCAGTTAGAAAAGAACGGCCCGGTGGAGCTGAGGGTTGAGGCACTGGACGCCACACCTCGCGCCACGCCGGCGACCCGGGTTCGGGAGCGAGCTCAGATCGTCGAGGGTCGGCCAGGGGGAGACAGGCTGGAGTGTCCGAGGACAGCTCGCCTTCTCCGGGGGGAGGGGGGGTTCCTACATCTGCGAGCGGCGACCCCTGGTGGAGACTGGGGAGAGCGACAGCAAGCCGAGTCTCAAGAGGCTTGATTGGTTGCTGGCGTAGGCCGGCAGCCTATCAGCCTCAAGAGGTGGCTCCTTCGAGCGAGGAGTGGGGGAACGCCAATGATGCCAGTGGATGCCGAGACGCATAGGGCACGCAGAGCGGGAGAAAAGCAGAAAATGGATCCTGCAGAGCCTTGATGACAGGGGCACCAAGCCACGGCCCTAATGTGCCAGCGCCCGTCCACAGCAGGACCTGGACAAGTCCCAAGATTCGGTGGTCCTCCCAGCCGACCCGCCGGGGTAATCGGTAGCGATGATGGGTCAGTGGTGATGGGAGGGTGCTGGCAGGGCAGGGCTTCATGGGTGCACCGGATGGAACGGCTCCGAGGAGGCTGGAGGGAGTAAAAATAGAAATTTCAAAAAAAAAAAAAAAAAAAAGAAAAGAACCACAGTCAGAGCTGTATTTCATCATGCACACCCACAAGTGAGTTACTGATATCATCACTTGGCCTATGAAGTTTCAACAGCGACAGTAATTTTCCAGCACACAATGGATCAGATGCTACATGAGCTGGACCATGTAGTCTGCTTTATGGATGATGTTATGTGTAGTGTAGCTTTAAGAAATGCTAGACAGTACAGATTTAAGAAATCTACTTCCTGTGAGTCTTCCTGTGTGTGTGTGTGTGTGTGTGTGTGTTGAGAACAGTTTTCCCCTTATGTCTGTGCAGAATGGAAGTAAACAGAGAAGGCCTAGATTTCTGTGTGATGTGTTTTCTTATTACCAAGACCCTGTTGTGTTTAAGGTACTTATTTTCGGCCACCATATACAACAGACTGGTGACGAGGATGGGATTCATCCAAATGATGAAAAGATAGAAGCCATTGTGCACACACCTGAACTGCAGAATGTTTCAGAGTTGCACTCATTCTTGGGTATTGTGCACTACTATGACCATTTCATACCTGGTTTAGCCACTAAATGTGCTATCCTGAATGAGCTGTTACATAAAATTGCTCTGTGGAACTGGACCAAGAGACCTGATAAGGCAGTTCGAGCCATCAAGCTCTCTCTAACCGATGTGAATAAGTTAACTCATTATGACCCTAACTTACCTATCATATTGGCCTGTGATGCTAGTCCTGTGCATACAGGAGCTGTCCTTTTTCATGCAGATCCATAAGGAGTGGAGAAGCCGATAGCCCATGCTTCACACAAACTCACTGCAGCTGAAAGGAATTATGCCCAGATTCAGAGAGAGGCATTAGCATTTGTGTTTGGAGTCCAGAAATTTCACCAATACTTGCTAGGTTGCAAGTTTCATCTGAAGACGGATCACAAGCCACTAGTGATAATTTTCAGTCCAGAAAAAGGAATTTCAGAGACAGCCTCTAGCAGACTTCAATGATGAGCATTAATTTTGCCTGCCTAAAATTTCGAGGTTACATATCAACCAACAGACCAGCATGGAAATGTGAATGCCTTGTCCAGGTTACCAATATCCAGAGAAATAGAGTTCAATATAGGACTTAAAGAGGAGCCATTAGTATACCAGTTGAGGCCAGATAGATTTCCATTGCAATTCAAAGATATGGAGGACTGTACTGTTGTGTGTGCAATGGAGCTACAACAGTTAGATCAGCTTTCAGTACTAGCCAAGGACATTGCAAAAGTGACTAGTCAAGATGCAATTTTGAAACAAGTATATCAGTATAAACTTGAGGGTTGGCCACAAGGCATTACTTGTTCGACTGAACTACAACCCTATTATGCAAAGAGACAGCAGTTGTCCATTGCTGAGGGGTGTCTTCTATGGGGGTTGCGTGTCATAGTACCTCAATGTTATCCAGGCATTACTAAAATGAAATCCCTACCCAGACTTCACGTATGGTGGTCTTCCATTGATAGAGACATATACCAGGTTGTGCAAAGATGCTAAGGTTGTGCTGTATCGATGAGAAATCTGGCAAGAGCCCCAGTTCACCATTGGAAACAACCTGAAAACCCTGGCAAAGGTTGCATATTGATTTCGCAGGACCTTATTTAAATTCCACGTGATTACTCTTAACTGATACTTATAGTAAATGGCCAGAAATTCATCAAATGTCTTCAACAGCTACTGAGAGTACCATTAAAGTGTTGAAATCTATCTTGCTACCCATGGTTTTCCACAAGTGATTGTTTCAGATAATGGACCACAGTTCACTTCTGTTGAATTCCAAGCATTTTGCCAGCAATGTGGTATCCACCATATTTTCTTGCCTCCCTACCATCCATGTTCAAATGGTGAAGCGGAACATCTGGTTCAGACTTTTAAAAAAGAGTATGGGCAACGCTAATCCTACTACACCGACGGCAATACAAATAGCCCTTTTGAACTTTCTTGCGATGTATCGAACAACACCACATTGTGTCATGGGAATATCCCCTGCAGAATTGTTTGGATGTTAGATTCAAACTCAATTGGACCTTCTTCACCCTTTAGGCTGTAAGTCAGTAACTGAAATGCTTCCTAAAACCAGATCCTTCAAACCCAATGATCTTGTGTGGGTCAGGATGTATGCAGGCCCGAAGAGATAGATAGAAGGCATGGCAGGAAAAAGTTCAGAAATGTTGTCTATACTGTTCGACTGACTAACCAGAGGAGAGTGACAAAACATGTGGACCCAATTACGTACTAGAATTGAAACAGAACAAAAAAAGGGATACCCAGAGTTGGGGTAGTTATCTAGCATTATTTCTTCCATAACTAGAACAGGAAATGATAGTGGAACCACAGCAATTGAGACAGGATGTGGCTGATGCTAATCAGATTCAGAGCAACAGCCTCCAGTCCTACTATGTCAGTCAGGACATATAAGATGTCCACCAAAGAGAATGGACTTATATAGATATAGTCTAATTACATAGACTTACTAAAGGGACATTGCAGATGTTATCTTGAAAATAGCACCCACAGTGGAGAAGTATCTGACAGTTCTGGAACAGTTCATGTCCAAACTGCAGCAGTATGAACAAGGAGGCTAGCAAAAATTTCAGTTTCTACAAGATTCTATCAAGCACCTGGACGATCAGATCGATCCCCAAGGCCTGCATTTAACAGAGAAGTGAAAGCAATTGTCAATGCATGGGTGCCAACAAATGTGACTGAGTTAAGATCATTCTTGGGCATGTTGAACTACTATGGACATTTTCTGACAAACTTGTCGATATTGTTGCAACCACTACCTGACTTGCTTCAAAAGAAGTGAAATGGAATTGATCACTGCAGTGTGAAGCAGCATTCCAGTCTTGAGGCAACAAATTCTGAACAGCAAGTGGCTATCATACTATTACCCAGCAAAACATCTGAGATTGGACTGTGACACATCCCCATATGGGGTGGGTGCAGTAGTTTGCATGTGTTACCTTCAGAGGAGGAATATTCAATTGCTTTTGCTTCAAGGACAGTGTCTCAAAGCAAAAGAAATTATACTCAAATTGAGAAGAAAGCCTTGAGCATAATCTTTGCACTCAAGAAATTCCATAGGTACCTATATGGATCGAAATTCAGTCTGCTAACAGATTGCAAGCCTCTACTGGCCATTCTGGGGCTGACAGTAGTGATACCAACTCTTGCTGCACTGAGAATGCAATGATGAGTCCTGATTCAGTTGGCCTACAACTATAGCATCTAATACAGATTGTCTCAGGATCATGCAAAGGCAGATGCATGGTCAAGACTGCCATGCAAAGACGCAACAGAGAAGGTAGATGGTGGGGCAGTGTTTTAACCATCACACATTAAGGAGCTATCCATTTCTTCATGGGATGTAGCAGAGGAAACAAGACAGGATCCAGTCACCACTGTACAGATCATTATTGAGGCCTCATTTAGAATACAGGATCCATTTCTGGAGGCCACATCTCTGGAAGGATGTAGACGGGGGGGAGGCAGTTCAAAGAAGGGCAACAAAGATGGTGCAGAGCTGCAGCAAAAATCATATAAGAGACTGGGAGACCTCAATATGTATACCCTGGAAGAGAGGAGAGACAGGGGAGATATAATGGAAAGCTACAAATATCTAAAAGGCATAAATAGGGTACCACCTTTCCAAAATGTCCAGGAATGAGGAGGTATGACATGAAGTTGGAAGGAGTAGACTAAGGGGTAGCGTAGGAAGTATTTTTCACAGAAAGGGTGGTGGATGCACTGAATAGACTCCCAGTAGAGGTGGTGGGGAAGCACAGTGGGGAATCAATCATGCATGGGACATGCATAGGGGAACCTAGCAATAGGAATGAGGAGGTAAAGCCAGAGATCAAGTAGGGTCTGTGGCTTTTAAGTCTCAAGTTTTTAGTCTGAGTTTAAAACCTACCTGTTTCATTTAGCATTTCCTAATGGTTTTAAAGTCTGCAGTTGTCTATGGATGTTATTACTTATTTTAAATTGTTTTAAAGGGATATGATTTTATGATTGTAACGAGCCTTGGTTTTGAAAGGCACTATATAAATAAAGTTTTACTTACTTTTATGTAGGCAGGGAAACTGGGCAGACTAGATGGGCCTAGTGGTCCTTATCAGTTTCTATGTTTCTATGTAAGGTTCTAGATTTCACTCTAAATAGTTGGCCCAACTTCATGATAGGTACCAACAGGGGTGCTAACCAGGAAAATGTTTTACAAAGTGTGCCTGCCAAGTCAGATTTAATCAAAATTACACAACAACTGCACCACTTTAACTGACTTTTAGCACAAAAATACATAAGGCTTTCATTGCCCCCAAATCAGTATATTTATTCAGCTTTAACAATCAAAATGTAAAAGTGGGCAAATGGTACAAAAATGCCTTAATGCCTCAATCCCCAGTGTTGGAATTATACTTCCAGAGCTGGGGGGGGGCACAGTTTTGGAGCAGGGGCAGAGGTGTGTTCAGGAGCAGTGAACTTGGGGGCCCAAATATCCTGACAAAGCTAGTGGGATCTGGGGGCATGCTCCCCATTAAATTCAAAAAAGTCACTGTAAATGGTGCATTTTCATGCATTTTAAAGTTAGGCAAGATTCATTACAGCCCACCATGATGAAGCACTATGTTATAAGGATGTTACAGTTTCTTATATCAGGAGAGAAGACTTGTATCCCACCCACCCCTCCACCAAGAGTCAAATATCCAGGTGGAGCAGCCTGCCAGCTGGTAAGGTCAACAGTGTGTGTCCCACCCAATATCATATGTCCGCCACCCAACTCCCCAAGCCAAGTTGCAGGCAGGCAAACAAGTTTTTTTATTACAGTATGATTATTATTATTATAGCTGCGTCTGCTTGCATGTTCTAAAACAATTACAAATCTGTTCTGTGGTGGTAGCATGGTTGGACTTGGGAGACGAGAGACCTATATTGTTCCCTCCCAACAGTCGTCTTATAAGCAAGCGGAGTAGTAGCTGGTACGGTAAACTACAGCAGCCAGAGGTTGGAGTCGGGGCACTAATTGTCCTCATTTGGACTGGGTCATACATCCATCTCTGAGTCTGTCCCACCATCCCCACCCCATTGCACTTGAAAGCAACAGACAGAGACATGACAGGCTGTAGCACAGCAGTTCATGATGAGCAAGCTTCAACTGCTGACCACACACATGCACTCTGTCTGCTGGTTGTGAGCACATTTTCATTCCTGTTCTCTACCTGGGTCAGCTGACTGACCTCCCGAACACTGAACCAGCCCCGCCACACCCCAATCCCATCCTTCCCACTCAATTACAGCGCGCGGGCTTTCAGCCAGTAGTTCAATTTGTCCCTCCCCACTACCACCACCACTAGTCAGTCAATCTCTGAGAGTCTCCTGTGTTGTCCCAGCATCCAGCAGCACGAGGAGAGTTACCACAGAAGGAGGAGGAACTTAGATGGAGACAGTCTTCTTCTTTCAGGGAAGACACAGATTAGTCCCATGTGGAGGGTGGATGGTAGAATGGGATGGCTTCATGATTGTGGATGGGATTGAGCAAGACAGCGCCACCAAGCAGACTATACCTGAAGGTGCAAAACACATACAAAAGATGGCACACTCAAGCATTGTTCAAAATGTTTTCACTAACTACATTCTTTGTAAAATGTATCAGTACTTTGTCAAGCAAGTCTCATATAGAGTCAAAGTGATTTATATGGGACTTGCCTAACAATCCCACTGATCTAATTCTGCACATAATAAAATAAGTGCAAACATTTTTTCAACAGCTCTCGAGTGCACCATCTTTTGTATCTGTTCTCAACACTTATAACACCAGAGATCAGCTCCCTCATCTATTCATCTAAGTTAGTCTTACACAAATATAATGATCATAACTCTGTTACCTCACTTAAAAGGCTATTACACTTTCCCACCACTCTTTGTGTGAAGCGATGCTTCATTCGTCTTTGTATTTTATTAATTTTTTTTAAGTTTCTGTATTTATTTTTTTAAGTTTCTGTACCCAGGATTTCCCAATAGAGATGTCACATCCCATTAACAGTGGGTAAGGCCTAACCATTTGGCCATCTAGGGAGAGACTGGAGCATGAGGAAGGTCATGTGACTTGCACAGTTAGCCAGTGATTCTAGCAAGATTTGAAACCAGGTAATCATCTGGTTTTGCAGGTTTGTGGTCCAACCACTACACTGCTTCCTCTACTGAGTCAAGATTTGTAAGGATGTCAAGGTCGGCTGTAAATCTCTAGCTATACTCCTTACTGATTACAGCACAAAACTGCAGTGTTAACAATGCAAGCCAGGAATACATGTTCTTGTTCAATTTAACCTTTCACACCTGAATTAAATAGAAGTCAATGCAAAGTGAGCTTCAAATGTGGCTCTTTCTTAGGTGTAAGGGGTTCACCTGAAGAAAAAGCTACCGGGGCCATGGCCCCAGCTCTAATATGTAGATTTATTTTTCGTAACTTCCAGAGCTCCTTGGATAGTTACCGGGGCTCAGCCCCGGCAAACCCCGGCATAATTCCAACAGTGGCTTTGGGGCATTTTTATACCATTCACCTGCTTTTAATTATTAATTCTTAAAGCTGAATAAATATTTTATGGTAATAACAGCCTTAATTATTTTGGGGCTAAAAGTCAGCTAAAGTAGTGCCATTTTTATGTAATTTTGATTAACTCCAACTTCATGAAAGACCAGACTGTCTGACCTTTGTTTGACAGAAAGGACCAGTTGTCCTCAGATCAAGTCTCTGCTCGGTGGGCACCTGAGTCATAATACCTCCAAAGTTCCAAAAGTGGCTACTTTCACACTTAGTGTACATGACAGTCATCCTGGAGTCTCTCAGATGAAGGCATTGCCAGAGGAATACTTCAGGTGGCTGGGACTTGATCAAGATATTTAGCATCTTGCCAGTCAATATGCACCCTGTGCAGCTGTCCTCAACCAACCTTCAACTGCACCTCTGCATCCCAGGTTTTGGGCTATCACACCTTGGGAATGCATCAATGCAGACTATGCAGAAGTGGACAAACAATATTTCTTAGTGTTACTCATCATCCACTCTGAATGAATTGAAGTGCTTGTCACACAAGTGACAACTACAGAAAAGACTGTAAGTCTTCTGAGACAACTCTTTAGCTCACATGGGTTGCCACAAAAACTAGTATTGGACAACGGTATCCACTTTTCTTTCCAGAAGTTCAAACTGTTCTTAAAATGAAATGGGATCCAACGTCTTTTGTCTCCACCTTACCATCCAGCATCAAACGGTGCAGCTGAATAAGCTGTACAGACATTTTAAAAATCCTGGACCAGGGACTTCCAGTGATATCATCACCTGGATGGTAGCTTAGTCTGTTAGATCCAGACCTGCCCAGCAAACAAACCTAATTTTCCTGAGGACATCACTAACCAATCTTTACTAAAATGCATCCAAAAAGAGCAGAAGAAGGCAAGGCATCAAAAGCTCGAACAGATCTAGCCCAATCTCGAGCGGATGGCATAAGACTGAGCTCTGTTCTTTCTCAAGGCAGTGGAGGCTCTTCACCACTGAGTGACCAGGCCTCAGAAGCCGACACAGACACAGAAAAATAGACTTTTACTCGATCTCGCTTGGAAGCTATACTACATGAGAGCAATTTTGTAACAAAACTCAAACTGAATTTCGGAATCTGGACACAAAACTTACCGCTGTGGAGATCCATGTGCAGGAGGTGAAAGAGAGGGTTTCTCAATCAGAAGACACAGAGGTGCACCTGCGGCAGGTGGCAGACTATCTACTGAAGCAGCCGGAGGCATTAAATGAAAAGTGCCAAGATCTTGAATCCTGATCACATATGGATAACCTATGTATCTATGGCTTGCCCTAGCAGACCAAGACGGGACAAATGGTAGACTTCATCACAGACTTAATTCAACATGTGGTCCATCTCCTGACTGCCTTTCAATTTAGACTGGAGAGAGCTCATCAGGCCTTAACCCCCCCACCTGACCAATCTAGCGGCTAGACCCCGCTCTATCATGGTTAAATTTGCCAGCTATAGGGACAAAGAGACCGTCCTGTGGGCAGCATGAGGAGGAAAAAAGGTGGACTATAATGGCTCCCACTTGCTCTTTGACCAAGATTATCCCACCGATATTCTGAAAAAGCATATGGAATATGTAGGGATCCTGACAGTATTAAGGGCCAGCCAGATCCACTTATAATGCCTTTTTCAGCACAACTTAAAATCTTCTGGCATACTGGAGTGGAGCTTTATAATACACCTCAAGACACCAGGCAAGCGCTGCTTGCACATGGAATCAAGGACTCCTCGGACCTCTCAAAGTCATTGAGACCACTCCCACAGAGACAGAGAGGTAACCAGAAGGAATCTGGGCAGTTTGGACTGGCGGACAGGCGAACAACCCGGACCACTTATACGGATATCAGAAAATTACTGCATGGGTCCAAGTCACAATTGATGGATGTTTCATAGATGCAGCAGGTGGCAACATGATCTTTCTAAACCATAACTATGTGCTGTTTTCTTCATTCTTGTGGCCTGCACTTGCTCACCAGCCTCTTGACCCTGGTACTATGCTTGTTTTCAACATAATTTTAAACAAAAATATCCACATTGTTATATGCCCACAACTCAGCTCCTCTTAAATTGCTTTGTTTACTGAACGGCAGATTTAACATTAACTTCTTATTACTTAACTAATAAGGAACTCTGAGGCTAAATTTTCCAGGGCTACAGCAACTTTCCACAGGATCAGCTCTACTTTCTCTCCTGCTGATATTTAAGACTCATACCTGTAGAAAGCTGATGGCTGTAATTTCCTGATAAGGGTCACTTGGAACTTTGGCTGCTGGATCACTCCTTTATGGATCCCTAGATCGAAAGAAACTAGTTTAAATAGCTGAAGCCTCCTTGCAGTTATAGTTAAAGAGATATAATATGCATAAATTACCCATCCCTGCAGCCTTACCCCACAATTAGGGTTTTGCTAATACAGCACTTGTTAGTGAAAGTACCACCATTTATTTAATTTTTGGGAAGTCCGGCATTCAGAAAATGGTGTATGTTGTCAATCACTGGCGACAGTGCAGCACCGACCACTCGACTCCAACACAATATTGGAGCAGGCGGACGACGTGCATCCTTTGTCATGAAATGGCACCGCAGAGCATACGCCATTTTGCCGAATGCCAGACTTTACAAAAATAAATAAAGTAAGTTAACTTTCACTGAAAAGCACGCTTTATTGTGAAACCCCTGATCGGGGTATTGCTCGGGATGGGTAATTTATATATTAAGTTCTCCTTTATGGAGGAGGATTTTGAGTTAACTACTACTTTGTTTTGAACAATTTACTTATGACAACTTGAGATAAGCATGGTTTCATCAGTGACATTGCAGATGGACTGGAGGATAAGGTGTGTCTGTTTATAGATGACATCAAGATCTGCAACAAAGTAGATGATCCTGATGGGGTGGGCAGAATGAGAAGAGATTTGGATAAATTGGCAAAATGGTTGGAAGAGTGGCAACTGGGGTTTAACGCAAGAAGTGCAAGATCATGCACATAGGGAAGAGAAACCCTGAAGTCACCTATAGTTTGGGAGGGGAGTTGCTGGCAATCACAAGGGAAGAAAGAGACTTGGGCATCATCATCACAGATGACCTGAAATCATCCAAGCAGACCACTGAAGCAGCAGGTAAGACTAGGGGGATGTTGGGGTGTATTAGTAGGGGTATCACAAGTCACAAGAGAGAGGTAATAATCCCTCTTTACAAGACACTGGTTAGGCCCCATCTGGAGTACTGTGTGCAGTACTGGAGGCCGTACCTGCACAAGGACATTTATTTATTTATTTATTTTTGAAATTCGGATTTACAACCTTTGAGTTAGGCACTCATTTACAAAGACACCTCGTCACAGGGAGGGTAGACATGGTTACAGTGTGAGATACAACAGTGGTAACGTACAGGTGCAATACAGATAACAAAAAGAACACAATGTAACAGTGGTTTATGGGATAAAGTTACATGCAGTAAATAGCAATCGTATAAAGTTTAACAATAGTAGAAGTCACAACCCTGGTCATACCGGGAAATACCTAAGTAGAAGGGTGGGGGGACAGGGGAGGAAAAGAGAAAAAAAAAAAAGGGAGGAAACAGTCCAATGGACATTGTCAAGGCTATGGGCAAGAAACAGAGAGGGACCCCAACATTAGGTTGATTAAGGGCAACTACAGCCGGCACCAAAGAGGTGGTTATGGAGATGTACTTTAAGGGACCAGTTTTGCACCCTTAGTGACAGAGAGTGGAGGGAGCTGAACCATGGGGCACAGTAGTGGAAGGACCTTTGGGCTAGGGAGGTCTTGGTACAGGGCACCAGAAAGGTGGCCTTAACTGAGCTACGGGTGGCAACGGATGGGGATGCAAGCTGCAGGGACATGGTGACCCCTGGGGGGGAAGAGTCCTAGCAGGGATTTTTTGGCAAGTAAGCAGGTTTGGTAGTGCAGGCGCTCCTTCAAGGTGAGCAGGTTGGTGGTGGAATAGTACAGGCAAGTATGGGTGCGGAGGGATGCACCGGTCAGGAGCCTGCAGGCCTTGTTTATCGAGGTCTGGATTCTGGTGAGGGCAGTATTGTTGGCCGCAGCGTAGATAGGTAGGCCATAGTCCACTAGGGTCAGGACGGAGGAGTTAATGGCCAGTTGGAGAGCGGTATGGGGGGAAGCAATCTCTGTGGTGATAGAGAAGGCCAATCTGAGAGTTTATGGCTGAGGACAGGGTATTGATGTGGGTGTGGAATGTAAGAGCTGAGTCAAAGGTGATGCCCAGGTACTTGTAGGACAACACCTGCTCGAGAGGGTGAGTATTACTGGGGAGAATGCAGAGGGGGGCAATTTTGGCCTTATTCTGGTGATGCAAAAAAAGCATAGATTTGTTTTTTTTGAGGTTAATGACCAGCCGGTGGTCAAGGAACCACTTTTCAGCATGGTTGAATGTGTACTGCAGGGATTCCTGTAGAGATGCGGGTTCAGGGTGGGAGGCAAAGAGAATCGCATCATCGGCATAGAGTACCATATTGCCAAGCAGGAGCTGGGGAGAGTATTGAGAAATAGGCTGAACAGAACAGGGCCCAGTATGGAACCCTGGGGGACCCCCAAGCGAACAGGCAGGGTATTGGACAGGGTGCCGTTTACCTTCACACGCTGTGATGTGACAGAGAGGTAACTGGTGACCAAGCCAGTGGGCCAGGGGAGAAGCCAAGTTGGTGGAAGGAGTTAAATAGAAGGGGGTGACAAACAGTGTCAAAGGCCTTGGAGAGGTCAATGAACACTGCACCTGCAACATGACCAGAGTCGAGAGCAGAGTGGAGGTGCTGGGAGAATTCCAGGAGGGCTGTAGTGGTGCTGTGTCCAGGGCAGACTCCATGTTGTTCTGGACACAGCAGGTCGTATTTGGCCAGATACTCGGACAGCTGAATGGCCACTATTTTTTCTAGTGCCTTGGGGAGAGGGGAAGAATGGAGATGGGCCTGAAATTGTTAGGGGAGGTTCTATCTCCACTCTTATGGATGGGGGGATTTCTGCAATTTTCCAGGCACTGGGAAATTGACCAAGACATAGTAACCAGTTTAAAAGGTTGGTGAGAGGGGCTAGTGCAGTATCTAGGACTAATCGGAGAATCCTGGAGTCCGGGGGATCACAGCTGGGGTTGTTGCTAGCTAAGGCTTTTTGCAGATGAGGCCTGGCTTCAAGGGGTGATATGGCACACAGGTAGAAAGGGGGCGATCCGAGGTGGGGGGGTGGAGGCAGGATAGGGTCAAAAAGTATTTGTGGAGGACAGAGCTTAGATCTGAGAAAGCCATATTGGGAGGCACTCAGCTATGTGGGGAGGATCAGTAGTGACGGTACCATCTATGGAGAGTAGTGATGGTGGGGGGAGTGGGTCTTTCCATTGAGCTCTTTCATATTGTCCCAGAAGGCACGGGATGAGCCCCAAGTGGATTCAAGGGTGGCTTGATAATATTTGGCCTTAGCCTGCCTTATAGCCCAGGTACACTTGTTACGTGCTGCATTATAGGCTTGTCTGTCAGCCAGTTTGCCTGTCTCAACAGCAATATGCCAGAGATTATCTCTTTGTTTCAGTGTTTGGATGAGGGATGGGGAGATCCATGGGGTGTTGTGTTTCTTGGCACGGATTCTGGTCAGAGGGTGAAAAGGTCACAGGCCTTGCTGAAAGCACTGGAGAAATAGGCTAGGGCAGAGTCAATATCCATTGCGAGTAGGACTGGGGACCAGTCAAGCTGGGCTAGGTGCATTTTTAGCTTTCTGAGACCCCAGGGCGAAAGCATCGGCGCAAGGTGACCTGGGGCACTGGTTTTGGTGTGGGGGATGACCAGTGGCAGAGGACAGGAGAGTGGTCACTAAGAGAGTCTGGTAGTACATTAATATCCCTGATTTTATGGCGGTGGTTCGACAGAATTACATCTAGGAGGGTGCTGGAGCCGCCTGACCAGTTAAATCTAGTCAGTGAGGTAAATAGTTGGGTCATATCTAGGGCAGCAAAGGAGTCCCAGATATGGGGGGCAGTGGTACTCAGCCAATTGACATTAAGGTCACCTAGGATGAGCAGCTCTGCCTTGTGGGGGAGTGTAGTGAGGTAATCAATGAGGGAGTGGACAGCTGGTCCCTGGTCCCTTGGGGGTATGTAAGAGACTGTGAGAAAAAGAGGGCCCCTGGCTGGGTCAGGGGTAACCTTGAGGGTGAGGGCTTGGGCACTAAAACTGAGTGTGGGGACAAGAAGAACATGGCCTAAAAGTGTGTCACGCAGAAAGAATGCCCAACGCTGGCACGCTTGTTTATATGGTCTTCCCTGAACAGAGTGTAGCCAGGAGGGAGATAACCGAGTCTGGAGTTTTTCTAGAGAGCCAGGTCTTGACTATGCTATAACATCAGGATGGTGTTGTACAGCCCAGCACTGGTGAGTGGCGGATTTTTTAGGAGGCTGCAAATATTCATGGATGCAGTGCTGAGGCAAGTACTAGAGTGCGTGTGGGGTGGCTAGTTGGCAATGGCCGGGGTTGGGGTGTATGTTCCTGAGAGCAGAAGGAGTAGAGCAATTAATCTGATGAGCGGTCTGTGGTGACCAGGACCCTTAGCCAGGTACTGATGTGAGGTCCTACTAGTGGGGGTACAAGGGATGGGTGAAAGGAGGTGGGTAGGTATAAGGAAGGGGTAGGCCCATGGTGTCCTGGGGCGATGGAGTACTGGTTAGAGGTGGGTGCTGTGGAAAATAGGGGTGTCCAGGGTGGGGCTGGCTGTTGTGGAATGGTGGGGGGTGGGGCTCAGGGTGAGGGTAGGGGCAGGATCTGACATGGGTGAGCAAGAAAGGTAACCATGAGTAGGTGCTGAGTGTGATAGCCTGTGGTGCCCATTGCTATTTCTATTGGGGTAAGGGGAATAACTGACCTTCAGTGAGTGTGACTGCCACTGTGGAGTAGTTTTTTTTTTTTTCTTCAGAGTACAATATGCTAAAAGTGAGAACAAGGCAGGGATAATGGTGATTAGAACAGGAAAAGGCAGAGGCAAGGTTGGAGGATTAATAAGAAAAATAAGATGCCTCTAGTGGCAGATCAGTATAAACTGCAAATGGAAAAAGGGGGGGGGGGTTGTAGTTCCCTACACTAACAATTCAAATTCAGCAGTGGGCACAAAGACACATCACAGATTTAGTTGCAGAGGTTAGGAAAATAGAAATTTAGGCAGCAGACAGATGAGCTCCAGGGGACTGTGCCAAGCAGTTAAAATCTCCAGGAGCTGAAGCCAGTCAGGGAGAGACGGAGTGCTGAATCTGCCTATAATTTCAGGCATCATCCACCAACTGGGTTCACGGCTAGCAAGCTGGACTGGAGCTGCTTTCCTGAAGCGTACCTGGAATCTTGCTCTTGAGGGCAGGCTGGGGAGCACCCTGCGGCTGGCAGCGCTCAGCACCAGACCGCTAGTGCAGTAGATGGAATCCCCCTCAGGGAATCCTGGACTCTTGCTCCTGAGGGCAGGATGGGGAGCACCCTGCGGCTGGCAGCACTCAGCACCAGATCACTAGTGCAGAAGATGGAATCCCCCTCAAGGAATCCTGGAATCTTGCTCTTGAGAGCAGGCTGGGGAGCACCCTGCGGCTGGCTGCACACAGCACCAGACCGCTAGTGCAGTAGATGGAATCCCCCTCAGGGAATTCCCCTCAAAATGGAGGCAGTCCAGAGAAGGGCAGCCAAAATGGTTCAGGGACTGCATCAGAAAACACGAGGACAGATTAACAGAGCTCAATAAGTATACCCTAAAGCAAAGGAGGGAAAGAAGTGATACGATTGAAACATTCAAGCACCTTAAGGGCATTAACAAGGTGAAAGCATCTAACATGTTTCAATATAAGAAAAATAGAAGGACAAGAGGACACAGCATGAGATTAGAGGGAGGCCGATTAGGGGTAATGTGAGGAAGTTCTTTTTCACAGAAAGCGTGGTGGATAAATGGAACAGCCTACCTCAGAAAGTGGTGGTTATTAACACAGTGCAGGGCTTCAGACAGGCATGGGATAGGCATAAGGGAGCAATACAGATGAGTATGAATAGATAGGCCATTGATAGAGTACAGGCCTATGGCATATTTAATAGGGTAGAAAAATAAATGGGCAGACTGGATGGGCCTTGTAGTCCTTATCTGCTGTCAACTTCTATGTTTCTCTGTTTATTTTTTGTGGGGTGACAAATGCTAGATGGACATACTCTGAAAAAGAACAAGAGAGACAATTTAGGACATACAGATTGTACATGTTTGTATTTATGCTAAGCTTTACCCTAGCCCTGGGGTCAGGGTGATGACTGAGCAGTTCACCGATTTCTTTTCTAAGAGATATGCTGAGTGGGAACAGGAAGGGCACCCTGATACTCTCAAAACAGTGGAATTACACCTATTTTGGCTATGCACCATTCTGCTAGGGCAGGTGATGATGTCAATAGCCCTTCAGGGCAAAACATGGTGGGTAAACCACAGAATGGAGGAGCTAGTGGATGTTTCCATTGCTTTTCCTCCAGATAGCCTCCACTTTACCACCGTGGCATATGGGTGGTCCAGTAAGGAGCATCTATGTAGACCCCTCTGGTGTGGAAGTCACACAAAATGGTTACTTGTAAATAGGTTCAGTTCTTGTTATATATGTTTATGTTTCTTTTTATCTGTGCTGTAAATGTTTCATGTTTTGGGTCATATGCTCAAGTTATACTAGGCTGGGATAACAAAAAGATAGCTATTAGCAGTCCTGGGAAGATACCCCAGTTGTTCTCCATAAGCTCTGGGCTGTCAGAAGGGTTTATTACCATGCTTTGATTCTAATACTCCTCTGCACCTGGCAGGGATGCCTAGCTGGAATTTTGTAAGAGACTGGAAAGATACCTGGAGATGTTTAGTTACGTACTTAATTACTGAAAGGGATGCCCAACATGGGGTCGCAACCAGACTCAGGATGTCAGGGGAAATATCCACAATGGAGAGGCCATGAAAAAGATAGTAGATGGGCCCACGAGCCTGGGGGGGGGGGGAAGGAGGGACTTTTGAGATCAATATTCAGCTGCAAATCAAAGGGTGCAGATTGAACTGGTAAAAATGGCACCATAATCAAAACTTGTAGTCTCCTCCCAGAATGTGAAGGGGCTTAACAACCAGGTCAAACAGTACAAGGTGCTCTTCTTGCTCAAAAGGCAAAAACCTACGTTCATTTTGTTGCAGGAAACGCATCTTGATCAATCAGAACATCAAAAGCTGGGGACGTTTGGCTTTATTCATGTAATCTCGTCTTCCTATGGAGGGGCAAAAGGCAGGTGGCAGAGGTCTTGATTCCCTGCACCTCACAGTTTCAGATAACCTTGACCTATATAGACCCTGAGGGATGTTTGACTATTGTGGTGTGTAGTTGTGAGGGGTCCCCTTAACCTAGCAAGTTTGTATATCTCCTGGGGTCGGATACCACAACAGTGCGCACTCTGTTACAAAAATTACTGAACATCAGCAAGGAGTCTTATTAGTGGGAGGAGACTATAACATGATTCTTGTAGAAACCAAACTGGTGGCACACAGTCCAAATAATAAAATAACAAAATAAATGCATAATGCAGAAAATAGCAGGTAATCCTTTTAATCTGCAAAATAGTAATTCAACACATACAAACGACCACCCAGCACTTCGACTCCTCACAAGTCTTCTTCAGGGGTGTGGTCAAAGAACATGGGAGCAACTTAAATACGTATGACATTGTGACATCATCACCCTCTTTGATTAATTAAAGTGAAACTTCCAAATAGGAGTTTTCTTCCAAATTCAAAAACATTTAAAAAAATGTATATATAATTTACAATCATGGTCATATCAAATCCAAAAAGAGATAGACACAAAATGCAAATAAAATACAAAGATATCAAAAGGTGTCTTGTATATGATATCATATATGTACATTTAAATACATGCTAACAAAGTTGATATAAGTGTTGCTGCATATTTTAAAGAGCATAGACAAATATCTGGATATTAGAAAAACAGAACAAATATGCAAAAAGCCACTAAACAGCACTAAATGCTTATGTTGCCACAATTAAATTAATTACTCTATATTTCTAAATGCACAAACGCTGTGTAAAGCATGCATGGGAAAAATGGGGGGACACAAAGGAATTATAAACATAATGGCTCCCTCTGGTCCACGACCTTTGAAATCTCTGTGGCATGAACCAGAGACAAATTCCCCAAATGTATTAACAGGAAGCAACCTGAAGGGAGAGAAAAAAAGACAATAAAAAACATAAGCATAAAAGACATATGCTGTCTATCTTAATATGAAAGTGAAATCTTAGTTATGAAAATTAAATCTCTGAACATACCACAAGATAACAGAGATAAAAATGATGCTTTAGAAAGTAAACATACTTAATGATTTCTAACATCTACATTTTAAAAGGGCTTAAGGTCCCATTTGTCATTTAAGTCACAAAGCTTGACACATTTCAACTTGTAAATCCATTGGCTTTCTTTTCCTCACAACAAATTAGGTCTGTCCCCACCATGTTCCAATAGTGGTATCCATTCTAACCCCAAAAATTTCATGCTATCTGGTTTTGAAGCATGATACTGGCTGAAATGTAATCCTACTGGTTTATCCTGTCTGCTATTTACAATAGAGCGAACATGTTCCTGAATCCTTGTTTTAGTGAATGCACAGTTTTTCCCACATAAACACACTTACAGCTATACCAAAGTCACGAGACTATGTAACTGGATCACAAGTGATCAGTTGTTTAATATCTACTTTTATATCAATAAGATTGGGATGTTGAAATATTTTTCCTGGTGTGCAATATTTGCAAATATTTGCAAATATTGCAACGTGCACCTTTGAAAAAACATTAGTCCTCATGGGTAGCCAGGTAGATCTCTGATTAATAAGAGTCTTGATTCTGCTATGCACTAGCATGTCTTTAAAATTTCTAGCCCTATTAAAGGTGACTCTAGGATGCAGACCCACTGCTTTTCCATCTGTTTTATCACTAATCAAAATGGGACAATTCTTATAAATGATATTCCCTGTTCTACTGGCTTTATGGTTAAATTGTATAATGGATGTGCATGGTTGTGCGCTGGATGTTGTAGTGTGAATGTGTAACAGGCTTTGTCTGTTAATTGCTTTGGCCCTACTTTTTTATTCTTGCAGGAGAGTTGGTTCATAACCTCTTTCCAAGAACTGTTGTATAAGTTCATCAGATTGTTTCTCAAATAAAGCATCAGTACTGCAATTCCTGCATATTCTAATTAACTGACTCTATGGTATTGAATTTTTTAAGTGTGGGGGATGGGAACTTGTGGCATGCAGGACTGAGTTGGTTGCTGTAGGTTTTTGGTGGCACTTGGTTTCTGTGCTACAATCTTCAGTGTTCACTGTCAAGCACAAATCCAGGAACTTTAAACTTGTACTGTCTGTTTCATGAGTATATTTAAGATTCAATGTATTATTGTTAAGCCATTGAATACAATTTGATATTATTGTAATATCTCCTTGCCGGACACATAATGCATTGTCTATAAAACAGTGCCAATATTTTATGTGCATTCTATAGGGTTTGACCTTTCATTAAAATAATAGTCTGTTCCTAAAAGCCCAGAAACAAATTAGCATAACTGGGGCCATTGCCACCCTCATTGCAAGCCACATTTCTGTAAGTAGAACTGATTCTCAAGCTTAAAATAATTGTGTTACAAAATAAATTCTAAAGCTTGTAAAATAAAATCATATGGCACCTCCTCAGTATTTCTTAGTTCCTGTAAAAGAATTTGACTTCTGAAATTCCCTGATTGTGTTCAATTTAAGTGTATAGAGATTCGACATATATGCCTAACTTGCAATAATCAGTTTCCCATATAACATTCTGAAGTTTCTGTAACAAATGCTTTGAATCTCTAACATATGAATCAAGGCTCAGAACACTGTGCTGAAGAAAAAAATAAATGAACTTGCCATGGTTCTGTGTCAAACTACCAGAGCCTACTACAATCGAACTCCCTGGAAGGGGGTCAGATCTATTCTTATGAACTTTGGGCAAAATACAAAATCCAGGTACAGCTAGATGTTCATCCCAAATATATTGGAATTCTACTTCTGAAATCTGACCACGACATGGTCCCTGTGACAACAAAACATGTAGTTCTTTTTTATATAAAAATGTGGGATCGAAATTCAATTTCTGATAATTATTTTCATTGTGTAAGAGTGACAGGGTTATGGATCTATAGTGGTCTGTGTTAAGAATGACAATATTGTCCCCTTTATCAGCTGGTTTAATAACTATAGTGTCTTCTGCAGGCAATTATTTAACAGCTTGACGTTCCAATTTTGTTAAATTAAACCTGGGGGCAATATTCTCATTCAAAACAGATTCGACTTGCTGACATACCATTTTTCATAAGTATCAATAGCACTGCAATAAACAAAGGTACAAAAAGTAGAATTAGGTTTAAATTTACTCATTCTCAGTCTTTGATATGTCCCCAGCAGTAAGTAAACTATCCTCTCTGAATGGGGAGGTTGAGATCACCATTGGTAAAATTCTCTTGCAACATTTCCAACACATCAAGATCAGTAGGGAGTAACTCAGTAGAGACATCTCCAGGTTCTGCTAAAGTATTCATTGATTTGGTTCCTAATGGATAAACATTTTTAAGAGCTGAAATGTCCATATTATTTGAAATTGGCACCATCGCTCCTAATAAGTAATCAATGTCCTCATCCAATGTATTTTCAAAATTACTGCCCTCCATGTTCTCCTGATCTCGGTCATGAAAAAACAGCCTCAGTCTTAATTTTCTGAAGAATTTAAATAAATCAATGAAAATCTGAAACTCATTAATGGTAGGTGTAGGAATGAAGCTTAAGCCATGACACAAGACCGTCTTATGTGTCTCAGATAAAGTATAATCTGTTAATTATTTGAAGCTTTTCTTGTTCCTGTCTCTCAGTTTGTGCTCTGTAGCTATGCTTTCCCCCGTGCTTGCCTCTCATCCTCTTCCTCCGTCTGCCCCATATTTTGAAAGATTATTTGCATCATGGAAGTATTGGCTTGAGTAGCACTATTGGGTCGAGTCTGTTTCAGAGGGTTTATACATCTACTGCTGCTTAGTTTCTTCCCTTGTTTAATGCTCCCAAAATGGACTCTCAATCTCCCTGTGCTCTGAGAACGATTACTTGTAGGTTTTGACCAGCTTACAAAGTCACCCCCTCTCAAAATCTGATTTATCTCTTGAGAGTTTATTGGATTTGTGTTCAATTATTGTGGCCTCGTACTTAATTAATTTACTCTGGAGAGCTGTGTCAAGTTCATTGAATGATGAATCCTCCTTAAAGCCTAGAACTTTTTCCTTTGCTGCCTGTAATTCTTTTAAAAGTTCCTCATATTTCTTGGTGTCACTTTTAATGAGTAACTTAATGAAAATTTTTGAACATTCCAAAGCAGCCTGTATCCATTCTTCTTTAAACGGAAATTCTGAAATACCACTTGAGGGAACTATTGTAATTCTTAGCCCTCTCGGGCTTGTTCCCTATTTAAATGCTCTTCTAACATGGATATGTTGAATGAAATGTCAATTTCTTTAAACAATAATCTCTCTAATTCTAGGAAGGCAAGCTTAACAGAATTGGTAGTATCAGTCGGTACCTTAGCTCCTTGTGTATATTGGGAGTCTTAGAAATTAGAAGGATCCATATCCTTACAGTAAGAGACAGATATACTGTTTTTACACTATTCAAACCATTCCTGTTAACTATTAGAATAGAAATCAGTTCTGAATTCATCAGCACTCTGTTGACCCCATACCTAGAGTTCTGGTATAATAATTGAATTATTGTTATAAGTTATTTCTGCATATGCAAATCACCACAGAATATTATGCTGGTTCAACTTTAAGCAGAAATGCATGGTACCGGAAGGCCTCTCACACAGTTTGCAAAGGGTGCCAACAGAAGACATAGACACGTGTTTCATCCTACCAGGACTCATCAGTATGCCTCATCTGTCTGACACCTCAGTGGGATGAACCAGCTACCCTAAAATAGTCTATCTGGGTTATGGGTTATGTTGTGGGGAACCCAATTAAAACAAAAAACTATTTAAAAGACAAAGAACCTCTGTGCACAAGCACTGAAGCAATGGTTACCACAAAGGGCATTTGGCTGGGAAGTCAAGTTTCAAGAAATACAAAATCACATGACCCCTACAATGCAAAGCATCATGGGCTGTAAATGCAGATCACCACAGAATATTATGCTAGTTCAACTTTTAGTAGAAATGCATGGTGCCAGAAGGCCTCTCACACAGTTTGCAAAGGTGCCAACAGAAGACATAGACATGTATTTCCCTCCTACAGGACCCATCAGTATGCCTTGTCTGTCTGACACCTTTGGGATGAACCAGCTACCCAAAGATAGTCTATCTGGGTCATGTTGTGGTGAACCCAATATCATGCTTCAAAACCAGATAGCATGAAATTTATGGGGTTAGAATTGGGTTCACCACAACATAACCCAGATAGACTATCTTAGGGTAGCTGGTTCATCCCACTGGGGTGTCAGACAGACGAGGCATACTGATGAGTCCTGCTAAGACGAAACACGTGTCTATGTCTTCTGTTGGCACCCTTTGCAAACTGTGTGAGAGGCCTTTCGGCACCATGCATTTCTGCTCAAAGTTAAACCAGCATAATATTCTGTGATGATTTGCATATGCAGCCCATGATGCTTTGCATTGTGGGGTCATGTGAGATTTTGTATTTCTTTGAAACTTGGCTTCCCAGCCAAATGCCCTTTGGGGTAACCATTGCCTCAACACTTGCGCACACAAGTTCTTTGTCTTTTAAGTTATTTCTATTGCTTATTTATCCTAGGAGATGAGTTAGAAGAACGTAGGTCTCCTATCAGATATGTTTTGCTTATAAATATAATTATACTGATTTACACATTATGTATCAGAAATGTTTCACATCAACTATTATGTTCAACATATTTTATTAGAAAAGTCCATGATTTTCTGCTGAATGAAATGTGTAACCTGTAGAGATGTCTGATGGTATGACCAGCCATTATTTACATATTAAGATCTTTCAGACTTTCAATGATAAGCATGAACCAATGTATTGTTTATGTTCTACTTGAAAAACTTTTAAATAAAGAGTTAAAAAAAATTCTGGACCAAACTTGGTTTTCAGTCAACACCTGCAACCCAAAGGTTGGCTTATTTTTTTTTTGTCTACTTACAGAAACACTTACACTATCACAGAGTGAACAGCTGCTGAAACTGTTCCTCACATATTAGACACATACCTTCTTTGGCATTGTTGAAGAAGGACTTGTTCAGTAGTATAGCAAAACATCAACTGTAACAGGATTAAGATGGCGGCAATGCTGGGCTGACCGTCATTTGGTGGGGGAATAATTGTACATTACAGAGCATTTTTAGAGCTTTTAAGAGTTTTATTTTTGGCAGTCCATTTAATTTTAGTTAACGATATGGATAGGTGGGGTAGTGATGGTGAGTGAGTTGTAGTGAGTCAGCGTTAGTAGATTTTTTTATTTTCTAGATAAGGTTGTTCAAGTGCACTATATTCATTTTAAATACTACATCTGTTCCATTCTTGCCTGAGCTATGTCTTTGTTGCTGGCTGTTTAGTGGACTGTCCCAAGAGCTGTGAGTGAAAAGTCTGCACAGGGTCTGGAACGGATCCCTGGAAGCCTTGGCATGGGGTGTTGGAACAACTTCTTGGATGAACTTTGCTGCTTCTGTTCTTGTGGGCTGGTGACTTGGCCAACTGGATGACTGATCGTGCTGCGGCGACTTTGCTTGGATCTTTGCTGGACTTGCCCTGAAGAATTCTAGTAAGAAGCCTGTGTGGGGTTAGGAACACCTCTTGTGGAGACTCTTGTGGACTGTGAATGCCGTCCATAACAGTGGACTGGTTGTATTTTGGCTGTAGTGTGTGCCAAGATAACTGACTGCAGGAGTTGAATTTCAAACACAAATTTGATTTTCTACTGTGTGTCCAAGTCTATTAGACAAGCCCAAATGTACTGTATGCCAGCATCTGGATTCTACTTGCTCAGGTACTGTGTAGCCAGCTTTGGCAGTGAGAGTGCCAAAGAGGGGGCAAAACTATATTTTCATTGTTTTTTGGGAGGCTGTGAGAATGCTGTCTTGACTTCAGGATTTAAAATAAACAACGGATTCTGCCAGAGTCGATTGAAGGAAGTGAGAGTGCTTTTGGTCTTCTCAGAGCTTTGACTGACAATTTGGGAGTGAGAATCCCATATATTATATATCATATTTTGTTATTTACCATAAACTGCAGCTACTGATTTATGACTGGTGCACCATGGACATCTCTATATCTGACTGCCTCATGATATTTGAATTTTTTTTTTTGTTTGAAGTGGGGGTTTAATAATTGTGTGAATTTTGAGTGTGGGAGTGAATGGTTGTTTATATTTTTAATCTAAATTTGTTTTAGTTTTGGTCTGGTTTGATTTATTGGTATTTAGACAATCAGAATGTATCGTTTCTTGGGCCCCCAAGGTGCAGCAACTCCACAGCACAGCTGGGCGTGAACTCCACCTTTTGAATTACCTTCCCTACCTATAGAGGTATATTTTCAGTGCAGGGCTTGGGGATTGTATGTAATTGGAGGTTGAAGCAGAGGGATCTACGAATCAGAGGTTGAAGCATAGGGATGTGGGAGTGGTAGCTGAGAAGGTGGCGATCCATGTAGTGAGGTCAAGGAGGTGCCCTGGGGTGAAATGGGTACAGGAGAGGGGTTTCCCTGTCTTGTGCCCATACCCAAGGTCTCCACTGTGGAGAATAAGCAGGTGGACAATGGTCCAGTAGAAACATAGAAACATTGAATTTGATGGCAGATAAGGACCTCTTGGCCCACCCAGTCTGCCCATTTCCCTACCTAATGGATAAGCTGCAGATCCTAGTTAATCAGCAGCCTACTTCTTCCTACCCCCACCCCTAGAATTGCCTTATGACTGTCCCATGCATGCTTAAATTCCACCAGTGTTTTTGACTCCACAACCTCCTCTGGAAGGCCATTCCATGCATCCACAACTCTCTCTGTGAAAAAACATTTCCTTATATTACCTCTGAGCCACCCTCCACTCTATCTTCAAATTGTGTCCCCTTGTTCTTGCACACCTCTTTTTTTGAAAGATGCTACCCTCTTGGACTTTGTAGTTCCTATTCATCCAACCCAGGCTGTGCTTTGCAATGCCAGGTCGATGAGGAATAAGACCGCTATAATGGTGGACCTGATTTCCTCGGTAGACCTGATTTACATCACAGAGACCTTGTTGGATGAAAATGCTGGCTCCATATTGAGGCAGCGATTCCAGCCAGTTACTCTGTGATAAACAGCCTGAGGAAGGATCACAGGAGGTGGGGATTGACCATTTGTTTTAAAACCAGCATGAGCCCCTCGGTGCTCCTGATGGGTTCTACTAGGTCCTTTGAGTGTGTGGCTATGTGGGTTTGTCCTGGCACAGGCTGCAGGATCCTGTTCTTTTACCACCCACTTGGTGGGGAGAGGAAATTCCTGCAAGAGGTTGGTGACTTCATTGCTGGCCTAATGTTGGAGTCCCCCAGATGGGTGATTCTGTGGGACTTCAACACCTCGGTCAACGATGAACTCTCAACATTTAGACGCAACCTCCTCCGAGGTATGGAAGCATTGGGCCTGTCACAGGTTAGTACCTCAGTGACCCACTCACACAGGCACATGTTGGATCTGGTGTTCACTGGGCTTGAGGTTGTAGATCTCAGGAGTGATCTAGTGGCATGGTCAGATCATAGCACCATGAGGTTCTTGTTTGGGGCCCCCTCCCATGAGGGTCCTTCCTCTGTGGAGATGGTCCGGTATTGCCCTTTATGGAGATTGTCTTCAATTGGACTACAGGTGGTACTGGACCTATCAAGTGTGGAAACTATGTGCATGATGGGTGCAGAGGGGGTGGTGACAGCCTATAATAAGGCTGTCACCACTGCCTTTGATGCTATCATGCCTGTCCATGTACATCCCTTATCTACTTGCTGGACACCCCTTGGTTTGATGGGGAGATCAGGGAGTTTAAGATTAAGGGCTGGAGGTTGGAGTGTTGCTGGAGAACGTCCGGGTTGATGTAGGACAAATTGGCCTTAAGGTCACATTATAGTGACTATCAAGGGCAATCTCCAGAAAAAAGTCAGATTTTCAGTCTAGAAAGAATGCTGCAGCAGGGAACAGACTGGATCAGCTCTTCTATATAGTAGACAGGATTTTGCACCAGGCCTGTCTCTGTCTGAAGGAGCTACTTCAAGCACTAGGTGTGATGAGTTCACTGTTCTTTGCTGACAAAGTGTCCTCTTTCAAATCAATATCTTCTTCAGGGTCACACAATTGGCTTGTGGGGTCAAGCTGGCTGCATGGGATGGCACTCTCTTGGGCGGAGTGAGTTTGACCCAGTTGAAGTGGATGAGGTGAGTGAGATAATCTCAAAGTTACGGCCTACCTATTGTGAACTACACCTGGGTCCAACCCGACTTTTGGTCAGTGTAACTAATCTGATTGAACCTGTTGTTGCTGAGATAATACAGTGTTCCATGAGGAGTAGGGTCTTCCCAGTAGCCTTGAAAGAGGCTCTGGTGAGACCCCTTTTGAAGAAACCCTCATTGGACCCAAACTGTCTCACCAACTACAGACTGGTCTTAAACCTCCCATTTTTAGGGAAGGTTTTGGAGAAAGTGGTGGCTGGTCAACTTGAGGCTCCTCTCACTTCTTCTGCCATTTTTGAGTCATTCCAGTCTGGGTTTAGACCTGGATATAGCAGGGAGACTGCCCTGGTAAGTGTGTCTAATTATCTTCTTAGAACGAGAGATGGAGAACAATTATTCTTTTTCTCCTCAATCTCTGTAGCATTTGACACTGTGGAATCATGAGTGTTGTTGGATCACCTGTGGAACTGGTGTGGACTGACCAGCAATGTCATCAGCTGATTTACTTCCTACCTCAAGGACAGAGTGTAAAGGGTGGTGATGGGTTTATCCTCATCTAGCCCAATGCCCCTGTGTTGTGGAGTTCCACAGGGTTTGGTTGTCTCGCCTCTTTTGTTCATGGTGTACATGCTGCCCTTGGGAGATGTTATCAGGTGGTATGGCTTGGATTTTCATTACTATGCCGATGATACCCAGCTATACCGGTCATGTGCCCCTGGAAACCAGATGGCGATCTCTGTGTTTAACACCTGCCTGGCCGAGATCCAGGACTGGATGATTCAAAACTGTTTGCGACTCAATCCAGACAAAATGAAGATATTGGTGGTGCAGCCGGTCATCTGAAAGGTGGAGGGGTACAGGGTAGTGACCTGGGTCTGAGATTTGGTGGCTTATCGCTGATCCCCTCCACATGGGTTAGGGATCTGGGCGTGGTACTTAAAGATGGCCTGACATTTGTTGCCAAAGTGGCTTTTATCATCTGAGAAACATTGCCCAGATCTGTTCCCTGGTACTGCCTGATGACCTTGCCACCATAATACCTGCCTTTGTCACATCAAGGTTAGACTACTGCAATGCCTTATAGCTGGGGTTTTTGGGAGGTAATCTCTGCCGTCTACAGCTGGTGCAGAACACAGCAGTCAGGCTATTGATGGGTGTGCCCAGATTTAAACATATTATGCTGGTTCTCTGTGGGCTGCACTGACTGCTGATAAGGTGGAGGACTGCTTTCAAGGTCGGATTGCTGACGTATAAAGCCCTATACAGTTGGGGCCTGACTATCTGCAAGAACTCCTGGTTCCTCACTGCCCTGTTCACCCACTTCTTTCCTCCGAGGGTGGCCTCCTGATGGTTCCCAGGATGAGGCTGCAGCTGTCAGGAGATTGGGCTTTCTCCATGGCCACACATGTCCTATGGAATTCATTTTCAATCTGTCTTAGAGTGGTCCCCTTGGTGGAAGCCTTTAAGAGGGGGTTCAAGACATTCCTATTTGAGCAAGCATTTAGCTTGGTATAATATGAGATATTAAAGTTAGAGACTGTTGTTGATTTTAGTAACATTATAATCTGAAATTGATGTATCTTTATGCTCTGCAATGTGTTTTATAATTGATTTTTGTATTGTACGGTGCCCCGAGCCCCCTGGAAGGGGCACTTTATAAATAAAATTTTGATTTATTGATTGAACAGCAGAGGGGTCATGACAAGTTGACCAAGCCAGTTCAGATCTTCCATCATGGGAAGAGGATGGTGTGGTTCAAGATGTCAGGCATCCCAAGAGTCTTTGGATTCCTGAGTTGGTAATAGAAAAATATGGACCTTTGATTTATGGAGTCCAAGTAGCACATTGTCTTAACCACATGCATGGGGATCACCTGTTACCTTCAAGGGTTCCAGCTCATTCAGCAGAAGAGGAGAGTGATACTGATGACTTTGCTCTTGCCTATAAAATCCCACCAGTGACTAGTCAGAATAATATGGAAATTCATGCTTCACTGGCAGTAGTTGCTCCAACCCAGAGCTACAATGTTTAGCAGTGAAGAGCACCACAGAGACCTGACCTTTTTTTTTAACTCATGTATACATTTTATTGGATCAGAACTTAAACTATCCATTTACAGATAGCATAAATCTTATAAGATGTGGAGGAACAAATAGATATAATAAGTGCACAGTACATCTCAAAAGGTTCCAGGATAAACAGCACTATAGACATAAAGATATTACCACAGAGTGGTGGACCATCAAAATTGTTCAGCGTGGACCTAACAAGCCTATCAATAACACAAGAAGTTTTAATAAGTATAGATGAAGCTACTGAAGGTATATAGTCCATGTTATGACCATAGTCCTCCTGTGGCTACTAAAGGAGCCAAACCATCGAGTCATATAAGAGGATACAATGAAGATTTATACTTGTTTTAAAAGGATTGCAATAAATATTATTGTGTTATGAAATTTAAGAATAAAACAATTTAAGAACAATAAACAGAGCTAACGAACCTATACCTGGTGCAACTCTTCTGTCCCCCCACTACATCTCAGTCCTATACAACTGGAGCAAACAAGGCGGCCTCCCACAGGGTATCAAGAGCCACCCCAGCTATATTTCTATTGAAGCTTCGGCCATCAACCAAGGTTGCCAAATGGCATCAAATTTGTCCAATGTCAAATGAAGAGCACTAGTAATGCATTCCATTCATTTGATTTCTTTCATTTTTGTCTGCCATTGGGTCAGCGAGGGCGATGCAGGGGAGAGCCAATTGGAGATGATGCACTTAAACTCTGCCACCCACATAATTCAACCCAATTTCCAAATGGCACTGGGACAGGCCAGCAATGCCAGCAAACCCAGGACCACTTCCTGAAAGAGAAGGGAATGGAGATGTCTGTAAAGTTTTGGGTCTCAGCATGAATGTAACACCAGAAGCTCAGGAGAACCGGGCAGTCCCAGAAGATGTGATAATAGGGCCCCTCCACAGTTATGCCAGCATGTATCTATGTAACTAGAATGGAAGTGCTTAGTGATCACTGGTGTCTGAAAGAATCGGGTCAATACTTTCCAATCAAACTCCCACCACATAGGGTTGCAGTTACCTGCCAGCCCAAACAAAGGCGTTGAGACCATTGGTCCTGGGGAATCAGGGACCCTCTTTCCTTCTCCTATTTAAGCCTTATATTATCTAAAGGGGGGGGTCAATGGTTGCATTAGGGTTTTATAAAGTTCCTCCAAATATCGAACTTTGGTCACTAATGTAATGATGTGAAAAAAAAGTCTTCCAGGCTAGTGAGTTCTCTCTGCAGTGAGGAGAGATGTTCTGAGGACAGTATGAAATGTCACACTTATAGGAAGTGAAAATGGTCTTCCCTATGGAGAGAATATAATTCTCTTAACCTAGAAAATGGGAGACAGCTATACACTGTTTAAATGTAGTGAAGGCCTGTCTCTCCCAAAAGGCAAAACCTGGGTCCAGTTTAGGGGGGGGAGAAACAGATCTTCATGCCATATAAGGGAAAGGGGGGCCAAGAGTATTAGGGTGTTCGTTTAATTTTCTGAGATGGAGCAGAATACACAAAGAGTGTTTGACGGACAGATTTTGAATCTGGGCAGATGCAGGAGGGGACTGCACTAGTAAGGAGGATCCAAAGGGCCCAACCTGATAATAAATCAGCTTCTATTTGATACCAACCCAAATCCTTATGACTCTTGGCCCATATACAAAACTGGGCACCCTGAGCTGCCAAATAATACAAAGTGAAATTGGGGAGAGCTAGTCCCACTAAATGTCTTGGGGCCTGCAATATTGTTTTAGATAGTCAGGGATGCGTCTCAAACTATATAAACTGCTGCAAAGCTTTATGCAGGTTATTCCAAAAAACTTTGGAAATGGAGATGGGTATAATCTGGAACAGAAATAAAAGGCAGGGAAGAACATTCATCTTGATTGGTTGTATTCTATCATACAATGTTAATAGCAGACGTTTCCATCTGGCCAGATCAGCTTAAAGGGTGTTAAATAGTTTTAAGTAATTGTTTCAAAAAAAAGTATATGTCTTTGGAGATTCCCAGAAAGTGAATTTTTTTTTTTCACCCATGTAAATGGGAACAAACGGTTAAAGTCTGAGGGGGTGGGGGGGTAACCGGTAAGCACCATTGCTTCTGATTTGGTGTAATTTATTTTATATCCTGCCAAGGTCCCAAAGTCTCCCAACTCCTGCAATAGATGAGGTAGGGAAGACTCTGGTCACCCAGAAAAATAGGGAATCATCATCATATAATGCCAATGCCAGGAGTTCAAGGGACAGTACAAAAAGCAGTGGGGACAGAGGCAGCCCTGCCTAGTACCTCTTTTTAACCTGATCTGAAAATATACCGTTTACCCAGATTCGACCTTCAGGTGATTTATAAAGCGAGGTGACAGCAGTTATAAACTTCATGCCTAAATCAAATTTCTGTAATGTGGTGGTCATAGAGGCCCAGTCCACCCCATTGAAAGATTTTTCAGCAACCATGCTGATTGCTAGCTGAAAATATGTTTTAACCTTTTGGGCTGTAATAATGTTAAGTAACCTGTGAATATTATCCTGAAGAAATCAACCAGAGATGAAACCCATCTGGTCATGATGTACCAGAGAGGAAATACAGGACTGCAGGTGATCAGCAAGGACACAGGTGAAAATCTTGAGGTCCACTGGAAGTAAAGAAATTGGGTGATAAGAGCCACAGTCCTCTGAATCTTTACCTGGTTTCAAGAGTACAGATATTTGGGTGCAGATCCAAATGGGGGGGCATCCTTCTCTCCATCAAGGACCTAATTGTACGTGGTTGTCAGGGGTTCCAAGAGTATGGTAGCGAACGATTTATAAAATTCTGATGTGAACATGTCCCATCCAGGGGTCTTACCATTTTTCAGCTGTTTAATTTTGGCCGGAACTTCAACAGCAGAAATAGGGGACATCAAGATGTATTCTTTGTACTGGGAAAGTTTAGAAGCAGTAGTTCGTCCAAGTACATGCCCATTTTATCTGTGTGGTCAGGACCCCTCTCTTAGTTATAGAGGGAGGAGTAATACTGAGCAAAGATCTGGGAGCTAGCCCTTGGACAAGTGGTGGAAGAGTGGGTATTCAGATCCCTAAGATGAACCACTGCTCTATTTGCTGTTTCTTTTCTAAGCTGCCAAGCTAGTAGTTCACCAGTATGGTTACCCTGCTCATAAAATTTTGTTTGGAATAACAAAGCTGGCCTTCGATCTGCGCATCCAATAACTTATTCAAATGATTTCTCTCTTTATCTAACTGTTGCTTTATTATAGGATCTGAAGAGATCTGGTGTCAGAACTCCAGATCTGCTGTTGTCCACTGTAGGTCCAGCCTGAGCTGAATACATTCCTTTTTAACCTGGGAGGAGTATCTGATGATCTCTCCTTGGAGATAGTTCTTAAGAGCATCCCATCAAATATCTGCTCCTGTGTCCCCTGGGAGATTTGCCTGAAGGAATGTTTGTGTTTCCAAATTAATTAAGTCTTAGAAATCAGAGCGTTTAAGTAGGCTAACAATAAGACAACAGATAGATTTTGGGGGCATTGAGGAGGTGTCTAGTTGTATCACTACAGGGGCATGGTCTGACAAAGTAGCCATAGAGCCTATGGTTGCAGTGTGAGTTTAGACACCTAATTTGTGGAGACCAGGAACAAATCTATTCTTGAATAGGTATTGTATCTGGGGTGTAGTATGTATAGTCCCTCCTGCGAGGATGAAGGAAGCACCATCCCTCAATCAAACCTATCTTCACACTACCTGATAAGTAATTTCCCATCCTAGAAGCTCTCATGTCCGCAAATCTGCCCTGTCCACCATTGGGTCTATGACTGGGTTAAAGTTAAAGTCACCCCCCCCCAACACAATCAAATGGTTTTATCAGAATCCACCAAATATCCCCCATCACTTTGGTCAAAAAATGCACCTGATGTGACTCCTCATTAGCTGCATAGATGTGCAACACTGCCCTCTGTATTCATCTACCAAGCGAACAAATCAACCCTCAGGGTCTCTGTCTACTCTCTATATAATGAGTGATGCATTGCAGCGCACCAAAATGGCCACCCCCTACGGTGGGGATGCACTCATAGTGAGAGGTGCATACCTCTCCACCCAGCTGCAACACAGCTTAATATGTTTATGAGCTGTCAGGTGGGTCTCCTGAAGGAAGGCCACTGTCACCTGTTTCCATTGCAGCTTCTGTAATATTTGTGCATGTTTAATCGGGCTGTTGATACCCTTCACATTAAATGAAATTATGTTGAAATCTGCTGTAATGTACTAAATAGGGAAGCAAGCCTGTCTACTTTGGGGGGAACCGAGATGCACCACCAACAGTAATTTTGCATTTTGGGAGCAGGATTGCCAAAATTAAGGCTGATTGCTTTGTATTAAGACTAGGCTAGGAGAGAACTCCAGATCTATGCTGCCGCCAAGGTGGTGACGTCACCAGAAGTCCCTACAGACTTCACCTTTAACTCATGAACTGAAATCATGTCTCTGTGCAGCTGGACTTGTTACTTGTTTATTTATTTATTTGAATTTTGTAACCGGGTGAGCCCACTGAGACCATGCAGTCCCTTTTTCAGGGGCAACAAGGGCAGACAATTCAATACAATCAGATACGATACAAAGAAAAGGAAAACAAATACAAATGAGCAGTATGTGTTAAGAACAACTCATATACAACAGTGAACTGTTGAGGGGGGCATCTAAATAGCAATGAATATACTCTAAAGTCTGGGGTAGGCAAGGTAACAAAGGTAGAAACAATGAGTACATAATATACATAAATTGCAATATTATATACAGTGAAATATACAAATTTACAGAGAAATATACATATTTACAAAAGCTATATATAGCAGCTTCTAATGAGATTTCATCAGCAGAATATAGAAAACAATAATAGGATTAGGATGAACATAATAGTGCAGAGAGTAACCATACTTTGAAACAAGCTCCTGTGATTACTAGAGAGTAATTAGGGTACAGGGTTAGGGAAAACAGATGCAAGTAGGAGATTTAAGAGGTGTGTAGGCAAGCATTTTTGAATAGTGGTAGGAAGGCAAGAGAGGAGATGAGGAGGTAGTACATTCCATGCAGTGGCAGAGAAGTAAAGATTTATTTATTTATTTAAAACTTGATGACTGGAAAAGGTACAATTAGAGCGAAGCTCGCTTCCAGGTATGACCCAGGGAAGGGGGTACAGATACATACAGAGGGTTAGACATACTAGAAACAAAGTGTAAAGCACAGTTGTACAAAATATTTGCTACTAGCAAACAGTACTATACAATATGATACAGGATATATATACAAATATATAGATATGAGGCTGGAACTACAACTAGGGGAAGTCAGCTATGCAAACAAGTGACTGAAAGCACATGGAGGTTTGGAAAGAGTAGGGAGATGACAAGAGAGGGTGGGTACTAGGGGTGGGGACAGGTGCTGACGAGGTGGGGGTTGGTCTGAGTAGCGCCAGCGCAGGAAAGGAGTAGGTGAGGAGGGTATGGGGGAATGCTGTCCAGAGGGAATGGATCCTGAATGAGAAAGCCAGTTTGCCGGTAGAAGTGTGGACTCATGGGAGTGCAAAAGAGTTGATGCCGCTATGCCATGAGTTGTACGGGGAGGGGGTAGCAGGCTTGAGGAGAGATGCAAGTAAGATGGGAGAGCACTGAACCAGAACTTAAATATGAGGGTGACATAATGTGAAAAACATCATTGAGAGAGGGGTTGGAGGGATAGGGAAGAGTAGAGGTTGCAGTGGTGAGTTAGATGGGGGAGTTTGTGGTGAACTGACAGAAGGCATGGTAGAGGATGTCAAGTCTGGTCAGGAGGTTGCCGTAGTGCAGTAGACCACATCAGAATAGTCAAAGTAGGGAGGATCCATTTGATCAATAGGTCGTATGTAACTGGGAGAGGAAGACTAGTCTTGTCACGGTAGAGCAGCCCAAATTTGGGGCGCAGTTTAGAATGAAGGGCATCGAAGTGGGAAGAGAAATCAAGATAGGGATCAAGCCAAACCTCAAGGTACTTGTATGAAGGGACATTCTTGAGGGGAGTGTATTCGCCAGAGAGGAAGGACAGTAAAGCATGAATCCTAGCAAGTTTTTGCTTGGTTCCAAAGGTCATGGCAACTGTTTTTTATGTTCAGTTTTAGACAATTTTCATTGAGCCATGAGGTAACTGTGGTGAAGTCCTCTTGAAGGGGGTTTGAACATCAGAAGCAGAATGGCCAGAGAGGAAGAGAAAGGTATCGTCCACATACATGTGGATCTTGGCATGGGAGCATACAGAAGGGAGGTTGTTAATGAACAGAGAAAAAGAATAGGCCCCAGTATGAAGCCTTGGGGTACTCTAGCAGTGATGGGAGGGAGGGATTGGACATTATTTATTTTACCAACTGAGAGTGACTAGTTAAATAGGAACTGAACCAGGACACAGTGAGGTGAGAGACCAGACACTTAGTTTGTCTAGAAGAGGGGTGAGACACTGAGTCAAAGGCCTTTGCAAGGTCAAGAGAAATGGCCGAGGTGATGAGACTTGATCCATGGCAGAGTGGATGGCATTGGTGAAGCGAGAAGGGAGGTGGTGGTGGAATTATATTTTCTGAATCTTGATTGAACGGGAGACAAAGTGTCGGAGGCGAGGTGGAACTTGTTTAGCCTTGAGAGGACCGGGGACTCTTGGACCTTGGCAAGTTAGGGGAGAAGGGATATAGGGCGGTAGTTGCCAAGGGCAGTTGTGTCACCACCTTTGAAGAGGGGGAGGACTGTAGCTGACTTCCAAGCCAAGGGGACAGTAGCTGAAGAGATGGATAGCTTAAAAATGAAGGTTAGGGGATGACAATTGAGGGGCTGAGATTTTGAGGAGCTTAGGGTGCAAGTCATCGGGGCTAGAGTTTGAGGTGTTGAGGGATGCAGAGCTCTAAAGATACCTGAGGAGATACCAGCTGCATGTGGAAATCTGAGTGCTGAGGGAGAGGGGAAGAGGGAGGAGGATTTGGGAGTAGGTGGACCTTGCAGTGAGCACAGGTTGTGAAGAACTTGTTTAGTGCTTCAGCGACAAGGGATAGGATCAGTGACTAGCGAACCTGCCACAGCTGAGAGTGGATGGGGGAGTCAACGGAGGGGTGAGTGAGCATCAGGAGATCTTTCCAGAAGGAGGAGGGAGTGTTAGAGAGGTTTGCAGATGAGCTTTGAAGACATTTGATTTGGCCTGTCATATGCACATGGTACAATTGTTATGAGGGTGCTATAGTCTGAAGGTCGACAGGGCTCTGGGAAGTTTTATAGTGATGCCACGAGATATCATGGGATTTACACAAGGACAGAATTTCAGGAGTGATTCAGGGGTGGTGGGAGCATCTAACACAGATGGATTTTAGTGGGGCATGGGTATCCCAAACTTTGAGGAAAGTGGATGTGAAGTGGGAGAGGGCAGCTTCGATTGAGTGGGAGGAGAGGAGAGGACAGGAGACCAGTTTGCTAAGGCAAGGTCTTGGAGAAGTTTGCTCATGTCAAGGAATCTAAGTGGTTGATATTGGATATATTTGGGTGGGGTTGTGAGGAGGGCTGAACTTCCTTATGCAGAAGGTGGGACAGTGATCACTAAGTGCATCAGGTAGTAGACCTGTGGAGCAGATATGGTGGGGTGGGTCGAGCTACCAGTCAAGCAGGGAGTGGGACTGGGAGCTGAGGGTTATGGGGTAGGTTCTGTAATCAGCTGGGTCAGATTTAAGGTTTTGATCTTCTGGCAAAACTTTAGCCATGAGGGGCTAGCCAGTCAAGATTTAAGTCTCCAAGAAGGATTAGTTTCCTGTTGCTGCATGTGTGGAGGTAGCAGCAATGCAGGAGATGAGGGAAGAGGGGGAGTTTTGGGAGGCATAAAGAACACCCAGAAAAGGGTTTGGAGGATGGAAAATGGACTGGAGCTTGGCTACAAGGAGCTCATGAGACTTTGGAATCGCTTCCTTGTGGCAAATAGTGCAGGATAGGGTGTTGTGCAGGAGTATATGGCAACTCCTCCACCTCATTTTCATGGTCTTGCTGATGGAGGATAATGTCAGGAAGGGCCAACTGATTGTCTGGGATGTGGGAGGATAGCCATGTTTCGGATATACAGAGTATGTCAAAGGAGTGTTGAGTGACCCATACTTTTAGTTCATCCATTTTGGGGAGAAGACTGCTAACGCTGATATGGAAAATTCTCAGTCCTTTGGGGTGTGCCGCAGGAGATGTGGGGGAGTGAGAGGGGCTGGGGTTCTATTGATGTCACCAGCCAGAAGGAGGAGAGAGAATAGAAAAAGCTTATGAGAATCATGGTTTTGTGCTTGAGTTGGTAGAAGTGGGGTTGGGCTTGCAGGGTGAGTGGGGATAGCCTGAAAATGGCTTCTAGATTCAGGAGAGACAACTACTGTGAAGACCAGGGTGGATTAGGAAGTTAAGGGGGGAGCATGAGAGGTAGGGGGGTGAGGGGGAACCTGCAGCAGGTGCAGGGTTGTTGCAGAGAGGGAATAAATTGGAGGGGGAGGTGTTGGGAGGGGACAAGAGAGGGAGGGAGAGGGGGAGATGTAGGAAGGCAGAAAAGGAGGGCTAAGAGAGGGAAGAGGAGAAAACTGAGGGTAGCCATGAGGGTAAAGAGGAGAAATGCAAGATGTAAGACAGTGACCTGATTCAGCCAGAGGAACTGGAATTAAAATTAGGTTCTGTAGTGGGGATAAGGCCTGTGATCAGTGCTAATTCAAATAACCAGAGAAGTTTGAAGTGGCTTATAGTGGCTTGGAGAAAATTTAAGATTATATCCTGTAGGTGGGGAGACACAGCAGTTTACAGAGTGGCACAATAAATTTGCCAGAAAGGTTGTAGGGAATCTAGCAGAATGTGGCTTTGTGGGCTTGGAGAAGATTTGAAATGATATCCTTCAGGTGGGGAGACCCAATCAATTCGCAAAGGTGATACAACAATTTGCCGAGTAGTTGTATGGAAATGTAGCCCATGGGAGGTAACTAGCAGGTTGTGAGTGTAGTGCTGCAGAGACAGCTATCAGCAGGCCCTCTAGTGGCAAAATAACATAAGGGACCAATAAGAAAATGGGTAGATAGAATTTTATTGTGATTGGTTCTCTGAACAGATAAATCTAAATGCCCAAATAGGGTGGATGGGTGGAGAGACACCGCTAGGCATCAGGAAGCACTAGCTAGGAGCCACAAACTGACCGAGTCATTTAAAAGCCATAAGGGCACTCAGCCAGGTAGGTCTGAAAACTTGATGATTACTGCAACAGGGCTATAGGATGAACTATGATATGTAGGCAGCCCGTAGCTATATATAAAAGCTATACAGGGCTACAGGATAAACTGCTTGACGCCAAATAAATTTAAAAATACCATGGCCAAAGGAACCAATTTAAAATACCAGTAAGATTGAGCAGCTAAGAGAAGGAAAGAATCCTGCTGTAGTCCCCAACCATTTAGCATTAGGCTTCCAAACAGGTTTAACCCTTTAAACGAATTTGATTTAGAAAATTATGGTGCATCTTGTAAAAATGGTGCCAAATTCAAAATAGGAGAGGCTGGGCACTTCAGAAATTGCAGGTCCATACCTTCTGTGCATTGGGATCTTAGCAGGTGGAGAAGCAGCTCAGTGGGGGTGGATGGTCCCGACGGGGGCTCTGCTTCTGTGCTGTGGGATCTCGTGGGTGGAGAAGCAGCTCAGTGGGGGCAGATGGCCTTGACAGATGGAGGGATGCTTCTTGTGTTTTAGGATCTCGGCGGGTGGAGAAGCAGCTCAGCTTGGCTGGACAGCCCTGACGGAGCTCCCAGGGAGACAGCGAGTTTTTAGGTTGCTAAAATAGGTAAAGTGGCTGACCTGAGTGGTCGAATAACTTCTTTGCAATAGACAATTCTTCTTAGACACAGTGGATTGAAAAGATTTACTAGCTTATATACAAAGCATAATGTGAGGTACTGTAGCCTTGAGTCATAATACAGCCAATGTAAGGTAGTAAAGATGTTGCAGTGGTGTTTTCTAGGTGCAGACCCTAAGACAAAATGCCTGATCCTGTAACAGAGTTGTCAGAGCTGGGCAATGGATGAAGGCTGAGCAGAGAGAAGTAGTAGTGCACCATAGGAAAGTATAGGGAGGAGGGATGTGGAAGCAATTTTCTGGCAGGAGGTGGTGGATAAAAGGGGGCTGAGTCGATATAACAGACCTAGCTTCTGGTTGATAGTTTTAGTTAGCAAGGAGACATGGGTCTCTAAAGAGAGGATCGAGTCATGGTGCATTCCTAAGTATTTAAAGATTTGGATTACTTCTATGGAATCTCTGGAAAGTGAGCAGATTTTGAGAGAGGTGTTGCAAACAGGTTTTAGAGGAGGGATTGTGAAATACAATGGCTTTAGTTTTTTTGGTATTAAGAATTAGGAACATAGGAATCATGTCAGCAGATGAGGACCACATGATCCATCTAGTCTGCCCATGTTTCTGCCCTCTTCCCTATTTAGACTGCACCCTAATGTGTCCACAATGTCTGTCCCATGTGAGTTTGAACTCGCATACTGACTTGGATTCCACCACCTCCTGAGGTAGGCTGTTCCGTGGGTCTATGACCCTTTCTATAAAGAAGTACTTTCTGAGGTTGCTTTTGAACCTGCCTCCCACCACCAGACATAAGTTGTGCCCTCTTGTATGCGCATCCCTGTTTTGTTGGAAGAGGTTTCCTGCTTGTGTTGTGTTGATTCCCTTAGCGTACTTAAAGGTTTCGATCAAGTCCCCTCTGTTTCTTCTCTGCTCAAGGGTGCACAGATTTAGTTCCCTGAGTCTTGCCTCGTATGGCTCATGATGCAGTCCATGCACCATCTTTGTAGCCCTTCTCTGTACCATCTCCAGGCTGTCTATGTCTTTTTTGAGGTGGGGCCTACAAAACTGACTACAGTACTCTAAATGTGGCCTCACCAAGGACCTGTAGAGAGGAATTATAACCTTGCTCTTTCTACTTGTAATTCCCCTACCAATGCAGCCAAGGATGCCACTCACCCTCTGTGCTGTCTTTTCACACTGTTTTCCAGCCTTTAAGTCACCAGCAATGACTACTCTGAGGTCTCTTCCTGTCTTTGTCTTCTCTAACTGATGTCCTCCCAGTGTGTATTTTATCCCCGGGTTTCTTTTTCCTATGTGCATAACCTTGCATTTCTTGGCATTAAACTTCAACTGGCAGTCCCTGGACCATTCCTTGAGTTTTTTCAGGTCTGCTTCCATACTTTTCACTCCCTCCTGTCTGTCTACTTTGTTTCAGAGTTTGGTGTCATCTGCAAACAGGCAAGCCTTCCCCTTCAAGTCATTTGCAATATCCTCAATAAATATGTTAAAGAGGATAGGTCCCAGCACAGACCCCTGTGGAATGCCACTGGTCACTTTGCCTTCTCTTGATAATGATCCATTGACAAGCACTCTTTGCATCCTATCTTGTAGCCAGTTGGTGATCCAGTTCACTATCTTATGACCGATTCCTGTATGCTCTAATTTGTTAGCCAGCCTTCTGTGGAGGACGGTGTTGAAGGCTTTGATGAAGTCTAGGTACAAAATGTCCACTGCTCCTCCATGGTCGACTGCTCTGGTGACCTAGTCAAAAAAGTTGATCATATTAGTTTGACAAAAGTGTCCTGCTGTGAAGCCATGTTGCCTGGGGTCAGTCTTTCTGCTATCCTCCAGGTACTTAACTATCCTCTCCTTTAGCAATGACTCCATAATTATTCCTACTACCGAGGTCAAACTGACTGGTCGGTAGTTTCCTGCCTCCTCCCTGCTTCCACTCTTGTGTAAAGGTACTACTGCTGCCGTTTTCTAGTCCTGAGGTATTATTCTGCTTTCTGGTGAGTTGCTGAAAAGTTCAGCTAGTGGTGTGGCGAGTTCATCCCAAAGCTCCTTTGGTACCCTAGGGTGGATGCCATGTGGCCCCATTGCTTTATATACCTTGAGCCTGTTCAGCTCTTCTAGGACTCTTTCCCTTGTGAAGGGTCTTGTGTCTGCTCCTGTGGTGCTGTGTACTGACCTACTTAGCATAGGACCCTTTTCGCTGTCTTCTATGGTGAAGACAGAGCAAAAGAAATCATTTAGTAACTCAGCTTTGTCTTCATCTGTCTCTGCCATCTTGTCTTCCTTAGTTGCTAATCTGACTATTGCCCCTTACTCTTTCTTTTGCCCCTTATATATCTGAAGGTTTTGTCTCCCTTCTTGATCCCCTGTGCTATTTTCTCCTCCGTCTGTGCTTATGATCTCCTAACTGCCTTCCCTGCCTCACTCAGCTTGTTTTTGTATTCTTCTCTAATTCACTTTTAGATTGTTTATATTTAGCAAAAGCCCTCCTTTTTTCCTTGATTTTGGTTGCAACTTCCTTGGTGAACCAGAGTGGATTTTTCTTTCTTTTGGATTTGGTGATCTGCCTAGTGCATGTAGCTGTAGCTGTATTTAAAAGTAGTTTTAAGGCCTCCCAACAGTCTTCTACATTTTCTGAGTTTCTGCCATCTAGCATGAATGTGACTATATGTTTCATTTCAGGAACGTCATCTCCTGAAATCTAGAACCTTGCTTTTAGTGTGACTGGTATCTTCTACCTTGTTCACAGTTAGCTGGATTGTCCTGTGGTCACTGGCCCCAGATTGACCCTACTTGCACATCTGAGATGGTTATTTGAGAACCATAATTTGAGCATTTTGAAACCTGAGTTAAGACTCTGATTAAGCCAGACCATGTTATCGGAGGAGTGGAATAGAATGTCATCATCAGCATAACATTGTAGTGATACACCTCAGCACAAGTTAGGAAGCTTATTAATGAAGAGCAAGAAAACTAATGGACCCAGGATAGATCCCTGGAGAACATCATGAGTTATAGGTCTGAGAGAAGACAGTGCTCCGGACCACTTCACCCTTTGGGATCTCCCAATGAGATAGCTCTTTAGCCAGGTTAGCATTAAGCAGTCAAGACCAGGAGGTTAGGTTTTCTTAATAGGAGGTGGTGGTTGACAAGGTCAAAGGCCTTTGTCAGGTCAACAAACACCGCTCCTATAAAAAGGCCTTTATCACTTGCACTGAGAATCTTGGCAGAGGCCTTTACAAGGGCCATAGTTGTGCTATAGTTCTTTCTAAAGCCATGCTGGCAGTCATTGAGTAGGTGGTGTGTCTCCAAATAAGACTGTAATTTATTATAAAGTATCCTGTCTTGGATTTTGGCCAGGGCAGAGAACTGAAATAGGTCTGTAATTTTCTATGACTAGGAACCACCCTTGTGAAGGGGACTACCACAGCCACTTTCCATTTGCTTGGAATGGATCTGGAAAGGAAGGACCTGGTAATTAGTTTACAGATGGGTGCAGCGAGTGCGGGTGCACCTAGTTTAAGGAACTTGGGCTCAATATTATCATGACCAGGGAAACTTTCTTCTTTGAGTTTTGATAACAATCTGAGAACTTACTTTTTTGTTGTGGTTTTTAAGTAGAAAGCGGGGTGCAAGCCTAGACTAGTATGGGGAGGAGTGGGGATGGAGATGTCAGGGGTTGGTGAAAGATGCAAAGTGTATCCAAGCCCATGAAAAATGTATTTATTTATTTGAATTTTGGTAACCGTGTAGGCCCACTGAGACCATGCAGTCCCTTTTTCAGGGGTGACCCAGGGGGTGGTACAAAGGACACAGAGTTTACAACATTACTAGTTTACAACATCCATAGAGGCACTCAGCTATACAAAGCCATAAATTAATATAGCAACTAATACAATATAATATACAAAGTAATGACCACAGTGCAATACAGTTACAGTACAAAGGTTGTTGTGGATTGGAAAGTTAAGCTTAGAGGTTATAGAAGGATAAAGATATGAGAAGTAGTCAAAGAGTCAGGTGGTGCAGGCACAGATTCCTGAAACAGTGAGGTAGTTATGCGGGGCAAGTCTGAAGCGAGGGAGGGTAGAACAAGAGAGGATAGATGGGGGTGAGGGAGCTCCAAGCCGAGGGGGTGGCATAGGCAAAGGATCTTCTGCTTGCAGATAGACATGTTTTAGGTAGGTCTAATAATGGAAGAGAGGTAGAGTGGAGAGACCATCTAGGCAATTTTCATAATATGATGTTTGAAAGGCTAGGTGGAGTTTAGAGATGTGTGAGCTTATAGGTAAGGCAAAGTGAGGAGTATTGGAATTTGTGTTCGAGTTGTAGCCAGCTCAGAGATGCTAGTACACAACAGTGGTGTTGGCGAGGGGGGGGGGCTCCAAAAGCAAAGCATCCAATCATATAATATAGTTGTTTCAGTTTGTTTGTGAGAGAGGCCTTGATTGCTAAGAATAATGCAGCCTCCTTAGATAGCAGAGGTAGGAGAGAGGCAGTAGCAATTTTAAGACAGGAAGCAGTCAATAGTAGGGGACGAAGACGGTATAGCAGACCAATCTTTTGATGAATGGTTTTAGCAATCTTGTGGACATGGGCCTCAAAGGAGAGATTAGGAACAAGCAGGATGCCCAAGTATTTAAAGGAAAGTACCATTTCAAGGGGTTCCGTAGTACTGGAGCAGATGGAGAGTTCTGGAGTAAGAGAAGTTTTATAGGAGGGGGAATGGAAAAGCATTGATTTAGTTTTTATTTGTTTAACAGTAAGTTATTTTTGAGGAATTAAGCATCTAGTTGGCGGAAGTCAGTTTCCAGATGTTGAGTGAGTCATTGGGTGTCAGTTGAGGAGTGGTATAATATGGTGTCATCCATGTACAGTTGAAAGGACACCCCACTACAGAAGCTAGGCAGCTCATTAATGAATAACGAGAAGAGTAGGGGGCCCAGGATGGATCCCTGGGGGACTCCATGGGTAATCTGTTTGAAAGGGGGATTGACAATGACCCCACTTGACACTTTGGGTGCAACCGGATAAGTAGTCATGGAGCCACAATGTGGATGATTGATCAAGACCCAAGGATTCTAACTTTGTTAACAGCAGCGTGTGGTTTACCAGGTCAAAGGCTTGATGAGGTCGATAAAGATAGCCTCCATTAATGGTCCAAGGTCAAGGGCATCATAGATGTCTGAGGTGACTAATGAGTGCAGAGAGGGTGCTGTGATTTTTGCAAAAAAACATGCTGGCAGAGTGACAGTAGTTGGTGATTTTCAAAGTAATCTTGGAATTGATTCTACAGAATTCTTTCTTGAATCTTTGCAAGGTGGCAGAGAATTGAGATCGACCTGTAATTTTTAACAGGTGTGGCTAATGCCCCCTTGTGGACTGGGGTTACTAGTGCCATTTTCCATTTTGAGGGTACTGTTCCTTCGAGAAAGGATCTACTAATCAGGTTTCTAACCGACACTGTAAGTGCTGGTACTCTCCATTTTAAAACCTAGCTCGAGGTGTCAGCCAGAGAGGCATGTTCCTTGAGGTTTTGGAGCAGTCTGAGAACCTCTTTTAAGGTAGCGAGTTTAATTTGGAATTGTAGTGATGCAGTCCAGTCATGATTTGTGGCTGGAGAGGGTTGGTTGTCCTGATAGGTAGTGAAGTGGGATACATAGTTGCTGAGGTCAGTAAAGAAGTTGTTAAACTTTCAGCTATTAATGCTTGGTCCGAAAGTACTTTGTCCTTCATTGAGAGTGAGTCCAGGCAGGTGGAAGTTTACCTTTGAGGAAGGAATTTAACTGGGCCCAGAGTTCTTTCAGGTTACTGAGTGTTTCTGTTTGTAATGTATGGTAATAGGTCCTTTTGCTTTAATTGGGAAGGCTTCTCCTTGTGTGTTTTCCAGGCTGCATCATGTTTAGGCATGTGGGTCCTTATGTCTTTTGTCAGCCATGGGGCTTTAACACCTTTGGATCTACGTCGGGTGAAAGGTGCATGACTGTTAATACAGTAATTGCATTGATAGCATCAATTAGGTATTCCAGGGCTTGGTCAGCAGTAGGCAGGGTGCGTATAGGGTCCTAATTTACATTATTGAGAGAGTGAAGGAAGGATGCAAGATTAAAGGAGGACATATTAAGGGATTCTACAATTTTAGGAGTAGGGTTTGGGGTGTTATTCCTCCAGATACAATAGACTGGTGAATGGTTACTAATGCTGTTAGGTAGTACACCAGAGGCAGTTATTCTGTGGGCACAGCTGGATAGGACCCAATCTAAGAGTGAGTGGTTTCCCATTCTGTTGTTCCTTCTTGAGGGTTCGGTAATATGTTGAATTAGATTGGCATCAGCCTAGGTGGAATGGGCTGTACTTTTATTACAGGTTAACCAATCAATGTTGAAATCCCCACACAATATTAGATCTTGTGGTGAAAGGTCAGAAAAGGAGGAGATGAAGCTGGGTAGGGCTGCAGTAGCAGCCTTAGGTGGTAAGTGGATACTTCCTACTAATAGTTTTTTAGAATTGCCTAGGGTTAAGGAGACAAAGATGGATTCAGCCAGTGATATTATGGAGGATGGAGCTTTAATTTTGGTAGCTGCAAGAGTGGACTTAACATATAAGAGAACACTGCCACCTCTTTTACCAACCCTGTCACGCCAGAAAGTAGTATACCCGGGCAATGCCACTTCATGTGGGAAGATGGATGGTTTTATCCAGGTTTTAGAAACTCCAAGTACTGCCAGATTGAAGGAAGTGACCCATGCTTAAAGCTCTGGCATTTTGGGATGCAGGCTTTGGCAGTTCAAGTGCACCATTTTGAGTCCTTCAATATTAACCCAGTTAGAGGTCTTGGGGGCAGAGGTGGGATACTAGGTGCAGGGGGTCCCAGGTTAGACTCCACATCTCCAGCTAGTAGAATTCAATAGAATAAGTGGAGAAGTGCATGCCGGGGGGGGGTGTGGGTAAGGTTTTTGATTTTTTGGGTCTTTAAGGTAGGCAATCATAGGTGGTTATGTAGCCAGAACCCTAGATTGATGGCATCATTTCTAGCCAGGCAGGGAAGTAGGAGTAGTCCAAAGGGGTGCTCATGTGGTATGTACGATGGTGAGATGTCCTTGGTAGCAGCTCTATGCCTTCACTGTGTAGAAGGAGATGAGTAGGTCACAAGACATGAATATAAGAATATATAAGGTGGCAGATACCATTCCTAGATGCCACATTGTTCAGAAGAGATAACAGGCAAGAGAGTACAAATATGCTCTTAATGCTGGTGAAGGGACTGTGCAAGGAGTAACAGTGTAGATTAAGAACACTTAGTTAAAATGTGCTCAAGGCCTAGGGGGAGGGAAATGGAATGTTTGATAGAAGGGGGAGAGAGATAATGAGCTGCAGTGAAAAGATGAGATACCTAGCTTCCAGAGTGTCCATGATTATTTGACAGATATGAATTGGTCAGGGAAGAGGAGTTGAGCCCCTCTAGTGGCAAAACTGTATAACAAGCTAATGGCAAAGTGGTTAGATAGACATCCAATCAGAGAGAACCAGTATAGCTATATAAGTAAGTGTCCAGATAGGGCGGGTGGGGAGATGCCGAGAAGCAGTGACAGGAAACAACTCTAAGTCAGGTAAAGACTATGGCCCAGATATCCAAAAGGGTTGCGCATGGTGCAACAGTGTTGCACCATGCACAACCCACTGATGCGCCGGTGCGATATTTAAAAGGAAAAGTGCGCCTGCACAAATCCTGATCGCCCACAGGCACAGGTGGGGGCGTGCCCAGGCATAAACTGCACAGCTCGATATTCAGCCAGGCCATGCAGATTTATGCAGGCACAACCCCTACCTGCGCCTGCACAACTATGCCAAAAAGGATCAAGTCGGGTCACCTACAGGTGAGCTGCCGCGTGCAGGGCGCAACACAGCAGCTGCCACCTGTGGGTGGCCCTCCATGTTCGGTGCCCCTGCAGCCCGATCGCGGGCATAATAATATCCCCGTAGCCCGATCGCGGGCAGCACAGTAGTCTCCCCGCAGCAGTCGATCGAGGGCATAATATAATGTTTCCCCACCCGAATAGCTCGATTGCGGGCACAACATGATGTCCCTCTCCCATAGCCGATCGCGGCATAGCGTTAATATCCCCTACCCCGAATAGCCCGATCAGGGCACCAATGTTAATATCCCCCACCCGGAGTAGCCGATCATGGGCGGCATCCACCGTCCAGACTCCCTGGTGATATAGTGGCCCCCCACCCTCCGCCCACAGGCCCCACCACCCGCTCCCCATCAGCCAGCATATCCAGACTGCCTTATGCGGTATGGGCTGCATGCCCATGGCTCATGCTCTGAACCAATGGGTGTGCAGCTCATCGGTATCTGTCAGTCGGCGGGTGGGTGGGGTTCTGCCACCTGCCAGCTGACGGGGAGAGTGGGTGGTGAGGATCAGTGGGAGGGAGTGGTGGGGGCCACTAGATCACCAGGGAGTCTGGACGTGGGGGTGTGGATGCCGCCGTGATGGGGCTACTCGAGGGATGGGAGGATATTAACATTATGCCCGCAATCGGGCTATTAGGGGTGGGGGATGTTAACGTTATGCCCACGATTGGGCTATGGAGGAACATCATGTTATGCCTGCATCGGGCTATTTGGGGGTTGGGGGGATATTAACGCTATGCCGCGATCGGGCTATGGGGGGAACATCATGTTATGCCCGTGGATCGGGCTATTCAGGGTGGAGGAAACATTATATTATGCCCGCGATTGGGCTGCTCTGGGAGACTACTGTGCTGCCCGCGATCGGGCTATGGGGAAGATACTATTATGCCCACAATCAGGCTGCAGGGGCACTGGTCCCCAAAGGCTGCCACTGGCAGGGGGGCCAGCGTAGTCATCAGGGATTGGCGCACCTGCATGCTAATGGCATGCAAATGGGGCCGTAATTAGATGCAAATGGCCCCTGCACCTTGCATAAATTATGGCCCCATTTGCATGTCACCTTTTGAATATCGCAGGTGCTGCGCATGGCGCAATGGAACTTGCGCCACCGCCATCTGAATGCTCCACTCTGACCACTTGCAGTGGCGCAGTTCCACTGCGCCATGCACAGTGGCTGTGGCCGGGGCGATATTCAGAGAAGTTGCTCAATAGTGCAACTCGTTGAATATCGCCTGGCCACACCCCTGTACAACTTTTTTGAGCAGCGCAAGGGCTTGCGCCACAGAATGGCGCAGTTTGAATATCTGGGCCTATGACTATAAATGAAGGTAGAGCACTAAAAGATCTTGTAATAAATTCATTAAAGCTGATTAGTAGCTCAGAGATCCTGAATTAAATAGTTTTAAATAGTACCTCCAAGTTTCCCTTGGAATTCAATAAATGGAGTCACAGCACGAGTTCCGAGTTTCCCCTAGAATTTTAATTAAATTGAGTCTCAGCACTTTAAGTAGTTGCTCCCACTTTCCCCTGAAATTCAGTTCAATAGTGTCTCATTTCCTCTGCGATGGAAGGGGGGACTTGTAGGAGGTTGCCACCTGAAAGACTAGAACTAGGACAATGTGTAGATTTACCCTTGATTGAAGAGTTAATCTGTTTCCAAAATTCCTTAGGTTTGCTAAGGTTTTCTGTTTGTAGTGAGTGGTAGTAGGCTCTTTTGGCTCCCTGGATCTTGGTTTTGCAAGTGTTTCTCAAGTGCCAATAGATTAACCAGTCAGAGTGAAAATTAGTAATCTTTGAGGATTTCCATGCAGCAGCCTGGCTCTTCATGAGGGCCCTTATTTCCTTGGAAAGCCAAGAAGCTTTGATGCCTTTGGACCTATGTTTGGTTAGGAGTGCATAACTGTCAATAATGTTGGTAAGGGTCATAATAAAACAGTCTAGGGCCTGCTCGATAGTGGGCAGGTTTGTAAGTGGGCCCCAATCAGCATCATTAATTGAGGCAAGAAACTAGTTTCTGTTAAAGTGTGTCATGTTTCTGAACTCCAGGTTTTTGGGGGGTGGGTGTGCTTCAAAATTGTGCCATATACAATAGACAGGAGAGTGGTCGCTGATACAGTCGGGGAGTACACCAGCTGTTTTGATCCTGTGGAAGAAATTGGACACTATCCACTCTAAGAGCATTGACATGTCAGTTTTGGAGTCTAGTCGAATGGGGTTGTTTAAGTGTCGAGTGAAGTTATTGTCTGATAGGACTGAATGGGCCTTATTTTTATTAGGGGAAAGCCAGTCATTAAAGTCCCCAAAAAGCACTATATCATGTGAGGGAAGATCAGATAGGGATGACATAAGGGAAGGTAATATATTGGCAGCATCTTTAGGAGGGAGATAGATACAAACAATTATTAATTTTTTGACATTACCAAGTATTAGGGATATAAATGATGATCCTACAGTGGGAAGATTTTCATCTGGAGAGGTAATTTCAGAGGCAGATAGGCTAGACTCTACATAAAATAGAACACCACCTCCCTTTTTACCTACACGGTCATTCCTGAAGCACGAGTAACCCTGGAGGTTCACTTCATGTTGGTGAATGCCAGGCTTTAACCATGTCCCTGTTATGCCAAGAACATCAGGGTTATGCTGATCTATCCAGGATTGTATATCAGCCATTTTGGGGTGCAGGCTTTGTGCATTTAAGTGGGCAATTTTGATGCCTTTAGTATTAGCTTTGATATGTATGAGTGCTAGTTTAGGCACGAATAAGGGACCAGCAGAACCTGGATTAAGTTCAATATCACCAGTATTAACAAGACGTAGGAACAAGGGTAGGAAGGTTGCTAACTTTATTGGGGATAGACCAGTAGAACTATGAACAGTCCTGCTTATAGAGTGAAGGAAACCCCGTACGCCAGTTCCTAGGTAGGATGCATTCTTTTTACACATATGATGTAGGTAATTAGGAGGAGATGCCATCTCAGGTTAATGAGCACTGATGAGGAGAGATGCAGGACAGGAGTCGGGTACTTTAGACTGTTTGCAATGAGAGTGTCTACTAGTGAGAATGATAGTACTTAAAGAAGGGCAAGAGCAACTCCTGGTTGTACCATATTGTACACAAGGGATTGGAGTAGCGACTATTATTATAAGATAATGATAGGCTCTGAAATTGGGATCTACCAGGATTAAGGTAGAGGGATGTGATTGTGCAGCAAACAGAGGAGTAAGAGACATGAGGAAGCTATCTAGACAGGGCAATAGGTGCAAAGCGATAAGAGGGCAGTGGGGGCTAACTAGAAAAGAAATAGAGAGAGGAGAGGGTTATGGTGCACAGGAGGGCTCAGGTGCCAGGAAATAAAGGCACTGGCAACACTCAAAATAGAAATAGCATTGTAACAGAATAAGTGACTCAAAGCTAAGGGGGTAACTTAATAATGGTTCTATGTCATAATGGAGATCGCCAAACCGTGATCACCGTTAGAGCAGTGTACATTGCCAAAAGAAAAATGGCGATATACACTCCCAGCGAGAACACAACAACAGGGTGAAAAGCAGAAATTATATTTATATGAGGGGGGTTGTGCCCCCCGCACCTCCCCTCATGGGGGGCTTTGCCCACCGCACCACCCTTACTTAAGATTATTAGCTCCAGTGGGGTGCATGTTGGGGAGAGGGTGATACTTGCAAAAAAAATCCCACTCATGAAAAAGACAAAAAAGTACATCCCTCCCCAGCCCAGAACCCTTAATCTACTGCACTGCAGCCAGTCACTCTCACCACCACACCTCATGGCCAGCTCGGCAATACCATGCTGCACCACCTGCCACATCCTTTCTTCTTTATCCCTCCCCTTCTGGGTGAGGTCCTATATCATCGCTCTTCTTCCCTCGCTAACCCGTATCCTCACTCTTTGTCCCTCACTACCCTTCCAGGGTAGCTCACATAACAGGTGCTGAAATTGAGTCACCTGTATCACAGTGTGGTTCTTTCTCAATCTAGGAAAGGAGGTAGTCATAACAAAGACTAAGTTTCTGGACTTCAAAAGGGCAGACTTTGGCAGTAAGGAAAGTATACTGGAAGGCACCTAGCTAACATCTGCCCACACATAGATGCTGAGCAAAAATGGGCAGTCATCAAGCTGGGACTGGCTGAGGCCACTAGCACATGTGCAAAGAGCCTGTGTAAAAAAAAAAAACAGGATCAAAAAGCCAAGCTGGATGAACAGGGAGGTTGTGGAAAGGTTGAGGGAGAAGACAGCTGCATTTAGGAACTATAAAAGATCTAACCATGAATAGGACAGGGATAAATACATGAGGAAATCCAGAGAGGTGAGTAGAATAGTAAGGGCAGCCAAGGCATCAAGAGAACTGAGGCTAGCACAGGGGATCAGAGAAGGGAAAAGGATTTCTTAAGGTACTGTATATAAGGGAGAAGAGAAAGAGTAAGGATGAGATATCAGAATGGTGGAGGATGGGTGGAAAAGGGGGGTGGAACAGGCAGAAGTACTCAGTGAGTACTTCTGTTCAGTATTTACCAGGGAGAGAGAAGGGCCCATGCCTAAGGGAAAGGGTGGGGTCGGTGTAGGAGAGAGGAAGTTACAGATGGGGAGATCCCAGTAGGCAAGGTGATGGAGAGCCTTAAGTTCCTGAGGGTGGATAAGGCAGCAGGGCCAGAGACAGTGAATCCAAGAATCCTGAGAAAGTTGGCAGTAGTCCTGGTGGGTCCACTGGTGGACTTATTCAACACCTCCCAGGGTACTGGGTGCATGCCCAGGGACTGGAGGATGGCACATGTGGTGCCCTTCCATAAGAGTGGGCCCTGGGACGAACCAGGCAATTACAGACAGGTGAGTCTTATAGCCATTGTAGGAAAGCTAATGAAGATTATCCTCAAGGAGAAGCTGGTAAAATTTCTGGAGTAGAATGGTCTCCAGGACAGCAGGCAGCAAAGGTTTGTCTCGGCAGATCCTGTCAGGCAAACCTGGTTGATTTTTGATTGATGTCATGGGCACTGGATAAAGGCCATGCAGTGGATGTCCTTTACCTGGACTTCAGCAAGGCCTTTGACTCAGTGCCTCATGGAAGGCTGACAGCAAGTTGTGTAACCTGGAAGCAGGGAAGAAACTGGTTAGGTGGTTAAAGAGTTGGTTACAGGATAGGCAGCAAAGGATAGTCATGGGAGGTGAGCTATCAGATCGAAGAGCTGTAACAAGTGGGGTCCCACAGGGCTTGGTGCTTGGACCGCACTGTTTACATTCTCATTGCTGACATATCAGGACGGGATAAAAGTAAGATTAGCCTCTTCGCAGATGACACAAAGATCTGTGAGGAAGTGGATGGGGGATGCGGTATGGTACTCTAAGAGGATTTAGCAAGAACTGAGGGTGGTTGAACACATGGCAACTAGGGTTCAATGCAAAGAAGTGTAAAGTCATGCACTTGGGGCCAGAAATCCTGTGAATAGTTACTGGTTGCTGGAGTGCAGTTATCCACTTCAATGGAGGAGAAACGATCTGGGAATACTAGTAACAAGGGAAATGAACCACTCAGTGCAGTACAGGAGGGCAGCATCAAAGGCAGATAGAATGCTGGGGTGCATTGCGAGGGAATTACCCTAGAAGAGGAGAAGTCATTCTGGCCCTGTACAGGTCCCTGGTGAGGCCGCATTTGGAGTGCTACATGCAGAACTGGTGCTCCTACTTGAAAAAGAACATCAAGCTACTGGAGGGGGTACAGATAAGGGCAACAAAAATGATCCTTGGATTGGGGGATAAAACATATGAGGAGAGACTGAGAAAGCTCAATATGTAGTCCCTGGAGGACAGAATAGAGACAGAGGATTTAAATGAGACCTTCAAGTACCTAAAGCCAGGTGGCACATTACTCCCCGAACCACAACCTGAACTAATACACTATATATTGTCTGATGTTTTGTTGACCAAATGCACCTTACCTTCTGTTGCTCTGCTGACTATGTACCTAATTCACAAAATGTATATTGCCCGCTGTCTTGTTGACTCCTTGTACCTAACCACAAAATGTATAAGTATTTGCTCACCCGCTTTGCTGTATTGATGTACCCTGTTATACCTGTTGTACTTTCCCAGGTCATTCCTGAAAATAGGCGTATAACTTATCTAGTGTACCTACCCGGTAAACAAAAGCTAAATAAAAATAAAGGGCTTGAACACAGTTAACACTGAGGGTATGTTTAGATTAAAAGGTGGGAGAGAAACAAGGGGACACAGTCTGAAACTGGAAGGATGAAGATTCAGGAGGGAAATGAGGAGGCACTGTTTCACAGAAAGGGTGGTTATAGGGTGGAATACGAAGCCGGAGAAGGTGATATCATTGAGATTGGTGAGCAGCTTTAAGAAGGGGTGGGACAGAATCAAAGGGAGGGTCAAAACTGAGGGTGGACTGGGGGGGGTGAGAAGGAAGTTGGAGGAAATACAGTGGAAGGGGCAAGGGGGGGCAGCTACAGAGTAAATGGCTGAAGTGCTGCACACTTGAGCAGACTAGATAGACCATAAGGCTTGTATAAGCTGGCAATTTCATATGTTCGTTTATATGTACTTACCCTAAGGAAGTACTGGGGTAGCCATACTGGTTGTAGTCCTTGCTTATGTATTTTTAGTCCCTGGTTGCTACTGTCATGCCCAGTGGGCACCTCAGTCAGTCAGTTCTAAGAAATAAAGATGGTTGCCTGCTTATACTCCTACATCTGAATCCATCTGTCTAACACTACAGTTTACTACATACATCACTGCCATTTTTATGTTTGCTTGCACGCATGTGCAAGAAACATAGTGCCATCATCCGAGTTTTCGGAGGTGTGTCACCCCCTCTTCCAATTCAGTCAGTGTGTTGGCAGGCGCGGCCCCTGTAAGCCAATGCATGCTGGAGCTGTCCATGACAAGCTCCAAAATGAAGTGGCATACAGTTGAAAGGGGGAGCTACGCTTCAGTGAGCAGCGATAAGATATGCCTGCTCATGCACCTTTCACACACATACACACACACACCCACGCATGCTGCGTACTGCCCCCCCATGCACACACTCTATAGCATGCTGAGGGGTGCCCAATCCCCACGTCGACTACCTGTCCCCCAAAAAAGTACGGGTGCCATGCTTGGGAGCCCACCTCAGCATGACAACAAATGCCATTGCTGACGGGGTGCCTAATCCCCGTCGGCTTTGCGCCCCCCTAGCCGTCCTTGTACCACACTGGCAGCCCACCCCAGCGTGGCAAATGTCCCGCATCGTCAGTTTAAAAAAAAAACCCTGAAAAGCAAAAATGGTCCCACGCAGTCACCCTGCCCCCCCCCACAACCCGCACCCACCCACTGCGTACCTGCCTCCCCACACCTCCCACCCCATACTTACCTCCGGGCTCGGCGCGACGATCTTCGGTGGACCAGGAACATGCCTGCACTCTTCAAAGCCGACCGCTAACTGAGGAAATGCCGGTAAGCTGTATAATGGGCTAGATGGGGTTTTTCAACTTTGTTGCATATCTCAGGCATTTTTGAATTTTGCACCAAATTTTCAACATGGGGTTTTGGGACCCTCTCATGAATTCTTGCACTGTCATGGCGTTACTCAGACTCAGAGGGTGATTTCGCAGCCACTGCATGAAATCACCTTTCCAGAATGATTAACAAAACGACACTGCCAGTGTTCATAAGGTGGGCTCTCAAAAGGACTATTTTGAAAATTTGGTGGAAAAATTCCAAAAAATGACTGTTTTACGAGTGTGCGCTATGCAGTTCTTACGCAGACGCTGTAAGTTTGTGAAATTTCAATATTTACTCCAGATTTTCAACATTGCCATTTTACCACACCTTCTTATGAGCAGTACAGCTGTCATTTTTCACATCTCACCCAAAATGTGTTTCCGTCATGTAGTGCACAATGGCAGTCGGTGTTGCAAATCAATGTATGGGACACATTAAGAAAATCACAGTGGCACTGTTCATGAGCAGAGGTCTTAAATGGCTATGTTGAAAATTTGTGAAAAAATTACTAAAATTACTGTTTTACGAAGCGTCATGCGAGTTCCTACGCATGCTCGTAAGTTCACGATTTTCAATATTTTCACTCCAGATTTTCAACATTGCCATTTTACCACACCTCCTTATGAGCAGTATAGCTGTCATTTTTCTCATCTTGGCCAAAATGTGTTTCCGCCCATGTAGCGCACAATGGTGCAGTTGATGTGCTAAATCAATGTATGGGACACATTAAGAAAATCACAGACGCTTGTTCATGAGCAGAGGTCTTAAAATGGCTATGTTGAAAATTTGGTGAATAAATTCCTAAAATGACTGTTTTACTTAGCCATGCTATGCAGTTCCTATGCATGCTCGTAAGTTTCATGAATTTAATATTTTCACCCAGATTTTCAACATTGCCATTTTATTACACTTCCTTATGAACAGTACAGCTTCCATTTTCATATGTTGCCCAAAATGTGTTTTCAAGACATGTAGCATAATGGTGCTGTTGGTGTGCGAAAGCAATGTTTGGGACAGATTAAGAAAAATCACAGTTACACTGTTCATGAGCAGAGGTCTTAAAATGGCTATGTTGAAAATTTGGTGACAAAAGTCCATAAAATGACTGTGTTACGAGTGAGCATTGCGCAGTTTCCACGCACCCTCATAAGTTCATGACTTTGTAATATTTTCAGTCCAGATTTTCACCAGTGGCATTTTTCCACACTTCCTTATGAACAGTACAGCTGTCATTTTTCACAACCTGGTCGAAGTGTGTTTTCACACTTTCAGTGCAGAGATGCGTGGTCGCTGTGGGAAATCATTGTTTGGAACAGATAAAGAAAATCACAGTGACACTGTTCATGATTGGAGGCACCAAAATGCCTGAGTTGACAATCTGCTATAAAAAATCCCCAACCTAATTATATTACAGGTGTGCGCTGCACAGATTCTATGTACGCTCGTCACTTCACCATTTTTTTTAATATTTTTACTGCAGATTTGCAACATTGCCATTTTTTACACCTCCCCATGAACAGTACAGCTGTCATTTTTTACATCCTGTTCGGAATGTTTTTGCACCTGTGGTGCTAAATGCCGTAGTCGCTGTGCATAAGCAGCTTCCGGCTAACAAACTGATATTCCCCCTGTTCATGAGGTGGGGTCACAAAAAAAACATGTTGAAAATTTGGAGTGAAAATACCAATGAATGCCTGAGGTATTAGGGTTTCCAACCATAATGCCCAACCCTGTAGAGAATGACAGGCATCGGGGTGTGACATGGGATTCTTGCCTGTAATGCTTATACCATTCCACACCCTGCAGCCAGTGAGAGGCATCGAGGTATGCCTTGGACTCTTTGGCCCCAAAGTTCACCCCATTCTCCTATATCGCACCCATCTCACCATATTTTCTAATGGAATGGGTTGCGCATAAGGCCAAAGACCCCAAGGAACACCGTGACACTTGTCAGTGTCTGCAGGGTGGGGTGTGGTGCAATGGTGTGGCCGTTATGCCTGACAACCCAAAGGCACATCCCAATGCCTGTCAGTCTCTGCAGGGTGCTGGTGGGTTGGTTCAGTTCAATACTACACTGCCATTCCTATTACGCAGCTCTGTAACTTCTACACTACCACTGCCAATGCCAGCAAGCAAACATTCAGCATTGACAAATGCTTGTTAATTCTCTGGGGAAGCAACCTGCTTCTAATGGGCACTGAACAATCTTAACAACCACTGGGCCCAGGGTCTCCATACAGTCAGCCAACAATCAGGTTCCACGAATCTGGACAGGTTCTCTGTGAGAGAGCCATTCCTAGACACTATTAGGCATCCTGAATGTTAGGAACATAGGAACATAAAATATACAGGCCCAGATATTCAAAAGGGTTGTGTATGGTGCAATGGTGTTGCGCCATGCACAACCCACTGATGCGCCCCGGTGCGATATTTAAAAGGGAAAAGTGTGCTGCACAAATCCTGATGTGCCGGGGCGCATCAGTAATGTATGCAGGCACAGGTGGGGTGCCCATGCATAACCTGCACAGCCCGATATTCAGCCCAGATCATGCAGAGTTATGCATGCACAACCCCTACCTGTGCCTGCACAAAGTTACGCCTAAAAAAAAAGGAACAAGTTGATGGCCACCCAGAGGTGAGCTGCCGCATTGCAGGGCGCAACACAGCAGCTGCCACCTGTGGGTGGCCATCACCTGTTCCTGCCGCACCTGGCGGCACCCCCCCATGCCCCAATCACGGGCATTAGTCACCCCCCCAAGTCCGCTATCCCTGGTGGTCCAGTGGACCTCACGGAGCCTGATCATGGGCAGCATTCATCTCCCCCCAAAGTCCAATATCCCTGGTGGTCCAGTGGACTGCACGGAGCCTGATCGTGGGCAGCATTCATCTCCCCCCGAAGTCCAATATTCCTGGTGGTCCAGTGGACTGCATGGAGCCCGATCATGGGCATCATTGTATCCCCCCCAAGTCCAATATCCCTGGTGGTCCAGTGGACCACACAGAGCCTGATAGCGGGCATCAGTCATCCCCACCAAGTCCAATATCCCTGGTGATTTGGTGGACCCCCCTACCCACCCACTGAGCCCCACCACCCGCTCCCCCGTCGGCGGCGGGCGGCAGCACCCGCCTGCCCGCCCGCCGCCCGTGACTGACAGCTCGATAGGGCTGCCGCCCGATCGTTCAGAGCTTGAGCCAATGGGCATGGTCTATCCGTACTAGTCCATCCAGATATGTGAATGAATCATTCACATATCTGGATGATGTAATCATTCAAATATCTGGACTGATTTCAGGCTGTATGGGCTGCACACCCATTGGCTCATGCTCTGAACTAACGGGCTGCAGCCCTCACCGAGCTGTCAGTCACAGATGGCGGGCGCAGGCGGTGGTGCTGCTGCCCGCCGCTGACGGAGGGAGCAGGGTGGTGGGGCACAGTGGTGGGTGGGGTGGGGGTCCACTAGATCACCAGGGATATCAGACTTGGGGGGGTGATGAATGCTGCCCGCAATCGGGCTCTGTGTGGTCCCACTGGACCACCCGGAATATTGGACTTGGGGGGGATACAGTGATGCCCACGATCGAGCTCATCGTGGTCCACTGGACCACCAGGGATAATGGACATTCTTTGTCCCTTACGAGACATCCCACGATCGGGCTGTGGGGGCGTCAGTCCCCGACGGCTGCTGCCTGGCAGGGTGCCAGGCTAAGTCGTCGAGATCGGGCGCATTCTGCATGCTAATGGCATGCAAATGGGGTCGTAATCAGATGCAAATGGCCCCGTAATAGCCTTGCATAAATATGATTCATTTGCATGTCCCCTTTGAATATCACGGGTGCTGTGTGCATGGCGCAATAGCACTTAGCCGCACCGATCTCAGTGCTCCACTCTGACCACTTAGGGTGCAGTGCCACTGCGCCATGCACAGTGGGTGGCCAGGGTGTGATATTCAGTGCAGTTGTGCCATAGTGCAGCTCTGTTGAATATCACCCTGGCCACACCCGTGCGCAACAAAGTTGAGCTGCACCCAGGCTTGCGCCACAGCCTGGCGCAGTTTGAATATCTGTGCCACAGAGTACAGACAAAAATAGGCTGAGTGCCCTCCTTGTTTGTCAGCCACTACTCAGCGGTTATACAGCACCTCCCTACACCTCAAATATTTATATAGTTGTCATTCTTTTATTTTAAACTTTACTAATGTCTTGCTCGCAACTACTTCTTGAGGGAGACTATTCCAAGATACCACCGCGGTCTGTGTAAATGGGTTTGTCCTTATTTCAGCTCTAAATATTTCCACTTTAAGTTTATACCCATGCCCTCTTATAGCTGGATATGGGTCTATGAAGTATATTTTCAAGAAATTCCTGAACCTCTTAGCCCTGAGCACATTATTGACTAATTTTAAAGAAGCAGTGCAATGAAATTGGCAAAAAATATGACCCTACCATATTTTTCACTATAAAAGATTCCACGTATCTTCCAGTTTTATTTGGTGATATAATTTTCTAACGCCACCAAAATTGGAGCATTTTATAATTGTTTTAATTGATTTTTTCTCAAGAAAAAAGACGGCCACCACATCTTGCATAGAAATAGCATTGTAGACCAGGCAAGCATTAGGATAAAAACAAAAACAGACTTGTGGTGCACAGCATAGTGAATATCGAGACAAGTAAGTCTGGCAGAAATGCTAACATTTTTCCTAACTATAGCTGAAGCTAGCTTTCTAGAAAAACTGTTTTCATTGCACTGCTACTTTAAGTCACATCTCATCCTTCCTCTCTTTAGGAGGAAGTGCCCAAGTGCTGTAGTCTTCTCTCTCTTTATCTCCCAGGCCTCTAACTTGATTGGCCTTCTTCCTTGGTTCTGAAGAACTTTATGCACCTTCAATAGGATGGAAAATACGGGAGTATTTGGGGTAGCAGTACAGAGGAACTCACACTACACCTCTGTAATCCAACCCTCTTGTAAAGAGTTTTCCAAAAATTCTTCCACTGTTTTTATTAAAGTAGTTGTTATGTTACTTGGAAGAAGTTGATAATGGTTGGTGCATGTAAGTTGTTGCAAAACATTTACATTGTTGTGCTCTTCACAACTCTACTAGTCCTGCTTTAGTCCCTTCTCTGTTATGACCTCCAGATCCTCTTCCACCTCTACTGCAGCCAGCGGTGCCCCATGCAGTGTATAGGTCCTACTCCTGTGCTTCCTTCCCAAGTGCAGCACCTTGCCTTTTGCCACATTGTATCTAAGACCCTAGGAGTCTGACTAATCACCCAGCTTGTTCGGGTCCTCCTGAAGTTTGTTTCCATCCTGATGGGAATCTACAACCCTGGCCAGTGTAGTGTCATCAGGAAACTTAAGCAGCCAGCTGGAGACCTACCATATTCCAGATCATTGATGACAGCACTGAGAGCAGTGGCCTCAGCACTGATCATTAAGGGATGCCCCAGAGCAACCTTAAACTGGAGCTCTGGGTTAGGTTTGCGTTCAATATGTACTGGATGACACACAAAATACATCTTTGCAACTACTCTGCACCTTTGTGTTAAGAAAAGCATTTTATGTTTCTAAAGATTATTTTATTTTCTGTGTGTAATGTTTTTTAGCACTTGGAAAAGGTGCTGAATTGACAACACTTGCACCCAAAGTCCTCTATTTATCCACATGACTGGTATGGAACAGACAATCACAGTGCAAACTTCCCCGCAATGCCCCACCAATGTACCTGCCCACTGGGAACTGAACTGAGACCACAACAACTCATTTCACATAGGTCACTGAACAGCTCTCAGGTGATAATGGTTTTTGACCAGTACTGACCTTTGATGGATTTGAACCATTGACCTAGAGATAAAGGGTCCTTAACCCGCAACAAATCTACTGAGCCATGCAGTTACCCCATTATTCATCTTGTCATGCAACATCAGAGAGTTACCCATTTTGAGCAGTTACTTTGAGTGGAACTCAAAAGCAAGGGGGAGTTTGGGATGCAGTCACTGGTTGAACACATGAGCATAACCTAGTTTGGGGGAGTCTGCTAATGTAGCAGTAGGCTGTCTGCTAGTTTTTCGCACTGTGGTGGTGATGGAAAGATGGTAGCAGCACTTGTTCAAGTGGTGACAGCCAGTGGGAAAGCTCAGTGCATCTCTGACAGCTGATCCACAGAGGATAATATTGCTGTGGCCACAGTCTGCAGTACATGCACGGCTAAGTAAAACAAGGTTGTAAGCACTCCAGTCCAGTAACAACAGTCTGGAACCAGGTGAAATGCAAAAATGTAAATTTATTCCAAGGAATACACAATCTTCAACCCAGCACTAGGGCCTTCATCAGGGAAGGTGTCTATGTTACCTTTCGGACACACCTTTATAAGACAATGCTTACAGTGGTACATACATAGATCAACATAAGCGCAAAAGTAATTTTTATTTTATAAAAGATGTTATAAAAAGTGTTTAGCTTCTTGGATCAAAAATCAACTTAATCTTTACACACAATATATTTAATTGTTGAGATTACGGATATTAGAAGAAGGGAAAGTGCTGGGTAAGGGAGGTCAATAGATCATGAAGATAAAACATTAGGATAGAGAAAGGAAGAGGAAAAAGGGTGGAAAAGCAAGAAATAGTGTAGGAAGAAAGGAATAGACATAGTATGGTGGAGTGATGATAGAGAGTAGAAAATGAAAATCAAAAGTGAAAAAAAGAGAGAGGGGAGGTGGGGGGTCATGATAACCAGGCAATTTACTTCAATGTACATAACAATTTCATTTTGGGAACCCTAAGGTACTTTCTAAGGCAAAAAAGGTCACAGAGCTATGTTTCTCTTATAATTTTTCTATAATTAGATTTTGGTAGAAACTGTAGTCAGTTTTTCCAAATCATAAATATGTTTGAAAATATCTCTTCTGGAGGGATATTCCATTACTGTGGTCTTGAGAACCTATAAAACAAAGTTCAGAAAAATCAATAAGCAAACCTTACTTCTTTTTATATATATACACATTTAAAGAAAAGAGACTCTGAAATGAAACACTGGTGCAGAAAAACTCTATACCAAGCAGAAGGTTAACAAAACCTTTCTTATTAATTCTCAGACACACCTACTGGTTACTGTGGATCTTTGAGGTATGGTGTAAAGTCTTCCTCTTCATTTAAACCTAGGGGTTGCACTGTATTTAGAGACACAATCCACTTTGTTTCTTTTTTGTTAAGTTTATTAAGTCTGTCCACCTCCCTCCCCCAAGGCATGTACTGATTGTAGTGCTGTGACTGTTAGACCGGAGGGATCTGAGTTGTGACACATGGCAAAGTGTGTATCTACAGGGCTTCTGTCATTCTGGCTAAGTATAGCCATGCTGTGTTCCTGAATGCATTTTTTCACTGATCTTGCTGTTCTCCCTATATAATGTTGTTTGCAGGTGCACCACATTATACACACCACAAAGCCTGTTACACAAGAAATGAAGTTTTATAGATGTCACCTTCATGGGTATATTTGCACATGTTGCAATGCCCACATTTAAAGAACCCTTTTGGTTTAAGTGGGAGCCATGTGTGAATAGAAACATAGAAACATAGAAGTTGACAGCAGATAAGGACCGCAAGGCCCATCCAGTCTGCCCATTTCTTTTTCTACCTTATAAATGTGCCATCGGCCTTTGCTCTGTCAGTGACCTATCTATTCATAGTCATTTGTATTGCTCCCTTATGCCTATCCCATGCCTGTTTGAAGCCCTGCACTGTATTCATAGCCACCACTTCTTGTGGTAAGCTATTCCATGCATCCACCACCCTTTCTGTGAAAAGAATTTCCTCACATTCCCTTTAATCGGTCTCCCTCTAATCTCATGCTGTGTCCTCTTGTCCTGCTATTTTTCTTATATTTAAACATGTTAGACTCTTTCACCTTGTTTATGCCCTTAAGGTGTTTGAATGCCTGATCATATCACCTCTCCCTCCTTTGCTCAAGGGTATACATATTGAGCTCCGTTAATCTGTCCTCATATGTCTTCTGATGCAGTCCCTGCACCATTTGGTTGCCCTTCTCTGGACTGCCTCAATTTGTTAATGTCCTTGTGAAGGTGTGGCCTCCAATACTGCATGCAATCTCCAGATGGGGCCTAACATGTCTTGTACAGAGGATTATTACCTCCCTCTTACGACTTTGATACCCCTACTAATACACCCTAACACCCCTAGCCTACCTACTGCTTTAGAGGTCTGCTTGGATGATTTCAGGTCATCAGTGATGATGATGCCCAAGTCTCTTTCTTCCTTTGTGACTGCTAGCAACTCCTCCCAGCCTATAAGTGGCTTCAGGGTTTCTCTTCCCTATGTGCATGATTTTGCACTTCTTTGCATTAAATCCCAGTTGCCACTCTACTGACCATTCTGCTATTTATCCAGATCTCTTCTCATTCTGCCCACCCCATCTGGCTCATCTACTCTGTTGCAGATCTTGGTGTCATCTGCAAACAGACAAGCCTTACCCTCTAGTCCATCTGCAAGGTCACTAATGAAGATGTTGAATAGGACAGGCCCCAGGACTGATCCCTGAGGTACCCCACTTGTGACTTGCATCTCTTCTGACTGTATACCATTTACCACCACTCTCTGTTTTCTGCCAGTCAACCAGTTTGCCACCCAGTTGACCAACTTCTGACCCACCCCGAGCCTACCCAGCTTATTTATCAATCTTCTATGTGGAACAGTGTCAAAAGCTTTGCTGAAGTCAAGGTAGGTGACATCAACTGCTCCCCTTGGTCCACCACTCTGGTTACCCAGTCAAAGAAATCTATGAGATTAGTTTGACAGGACCTTCCTTTTAAACCCATGCTGTCTTGGATCCTGTGCCCCTATGGATTCCAGGTGTTGCACTATCCTTTCCTTAAGGAGTTGCCTCCATAATCTTGCCCACTACTGAGGTAAGACTGACCGTCTGTAGTTCCCCATCCTCCTGCTACCACTCTTGTGGAGCGGGATCACATGAGCCCTTCTCCAGTCTTCTGGGACCTCTCCTGTGCTCAGAGACTCACTAAACAATTCTGCTAATGGCTCTGCTAGTTCCTCCTCCTTTAGCTCCTTAAGTACCCTGGGATGTATGCCATCAGGTCCCATTGCCTTATCCACTCTGGAGCTTAGCAAGCTCTTGTAGGACCCTTTCTTTTGTGAAGAGGTAGTGCTCACCTCCCTCCCCTGTGTCCATGATGCTGAGCTGTGGCCCTGCCCTACCTTCTCTTCAGTAAATACTGAGCAAAAGTATCTATTTAGGATAGATGCCTTTACAGGGTCCTCCTCCTCACATGCTCCCTTTTCTCCATTAAGCTTAGCAATACTCTCTGGACTTTCTCCTTTCACTAATGTATCTATAGAAAGTCTTGTCACCTTCTTTTACTGTTTGTGCTAGTGTTTCCTCAGTTTGGGACTTTGCCTGCCTTACTGCCTTACCTGCTTCCCTTAGGGCAGTTTGGTATGCCTCCCTATCTTCATCCCGCTGTGTTTCCTTATATTTCCTGAAGGCCAGCCTTTTGGCTCTGACCTTTTCTGCTACTGTATTTGAGAACCAAAGTGGTTTCCTTCTTCTTTTGCACTTCCTTTTCTGTCTAATACAATGGGATTTTGCTTCAAGTATTGCATCCTTAATGCTTGCCCACTTTGCCTGTACCCCTCATCTGTGTTTCTTTTGCCAGGGCTAGCTTAACTCTGTTGGCCATCTTATCAAAGTCAGCTCCTCTGAAGTCCCATATTTTTGCCTTGAATGGGATGATTTAGATGTAGTAGCCAAATTGAACCATACCATGTGATGGTCACTGGCCCCAGGTGACCTTCTACCTGGAGATCTGTGATCCTTTCTTTGTTAGTCAGTACTAGATCTAGGATAGCCCTGTCTCTTGTGGGTTGCTGTACCAGTTGTTTGAGGCCCTCCCCCTGCAGGGAATCCACTATGAGTCTAGTTCTGGCAGATGTTCCTGCTGGTATTGACCAATCTGTATCTGGCATGTTGAAGTCTCCCATTATCAGAACCTCCCCTTTAGCTGTCATGTTTTGTATATCTTCTAACAGTAATGTGTCTATGTCCTCCCTCTGGTCTGGGAGCCTGTAGACAACCCCAGTTCTTATGGCTGTCCCATTTCCTGTTTCCAGGGTGACCCACAGTTCTTCTGGCTCCTTATGTGTATTCTGAATTTCTGTAGCTTTGATATTTTCATTAACATACAGACACAATCTTTGATCCTGGGAATTAAAATGACTCTGGACCAGCATGTCCTTCAGATTCCTTGCTCTTTTGATAGTGACTCTAGGTTGATCACAAACTTCGTCCCTTAGGGGTGTGTCAGTTTTTAACACATGCCAGTGTTTATGTTTGATATTTCCTATTCTTCTGGAAATTTCATTGAAATTGGTGCAAAGGGTAATAGTCGTGTTTTCTCTTTTGTCTCTTGCTTTAGTTACTAACAAACATTTTCTTTCAAGTTTCTTAACCTTCTCGAGGGGTTCTGCAAGGATACACTCATGATACCCTCTTTCTTTGAATCTTTCTAATACTGCTTGGTCCTGTGTTTCAAATTCCTCCTCACTTGAGCAGTTCCTTTTTATTCTTATTAGTTGGCCATATGGGATCGAGTTTTAACAGTTTTTTCAGTTGGGCACTGGAAGCATGGAGAACTGTTTTCACTGCTGTGGGTTTTCTAAAACCCACTGTTTCAATTTTCCCATTGTCATTTATTCGTAGTTCTATATCTAAGAATGGGGCACTGGTCTTATCAAAATTACTTGTAAATTTAAAATACTCTGTCATGTTGTTTAAGTAAGTTATGAATGAGTCAAAGCCATTTTTGTCACCATCCCAGACTCAAATAATGTCATCAATAAAGCAGTGCCAGCTGGCCCAGTGGCACTGAAGGTTGAGGCAACGAACATCACACCTCGTGCCACACCAGCGTCCCATGTTCGGGAATGAGCATGGGTTGCCATGGGTCGGCTGGGAGGAGATGGATTGAGCATCCTATGGACTGCTCTCCATCTCCGGGAAGGGGGCGAAGTACAGTGGCCAGTGCTCACCTGACCCTTAGCAGAGGCTGGGGCTTGATGGCACAGAGCTGCATCACAGGGGGCGGGGGTGGCAAACACCTGACTGGTTCACACACGGGCATGTGCACAGGCTTAGTCACTGGTGTCATTGCATGCTGCTCTCCTGCAAGAGGGAGAAAAATAAGAAAAACAGCTCCCGGACGATGACAAGGGGGAGCTCGTAGGCCCCACACCTGGCTAGCCATGGCACAAACAGATCCAGTTTCAATGGGGGAAGGGCCCCCTCTGCTGACCCCACTGGAGGGGTAATCCCTGGGGTACTGCACTGGCTGGTGGATGCCAGGGTGATGGGCCTGGGGCTCCACCCCCAGGTTGAGAGGGTCAAGGAGCAGGAGCATAAACTAACAAAAAATAAAGCAGTGCCAATGCACTACTTTATTGATGATGGGGTTTGTTTCCATGTCCCATATAAAATCCTCCTCCTCCCATTTTCCAAGTGCCAGGTTGGCAAATGAAGGTGCCATAGAGGCACCATAGAAGTGCCATAGATTGCAGTCCCACAGATTTGGTGATAGAACTGCTTATCAAAGACAAAGCAATTATGCTCTAATGCAAACTCAAGTGCTGAATGCAAGAATTCTTTTGGTACTGTCTCACATAGAACTGGTTTGGATAGGAAATGTTCTACTCCTTCTAATCCTACTTTGTGCTGAATGAAAGTATATAAACTCACTACATCGATAGATGCCCAGTTATAGGTGTCTTTCCATATCAGCTCCTTCATTTTTTGTAGTGGATGCATTGTGTCCTTTATGAAAGATCAAATGCCAGTGACATATTGTTTTAAAAAGAGGTCAACGTATTTTCCTAAATTATAGGTGATGGAGTTAATTCTTGAAACAATGGACTGTAAGGGCGGTGATTCCAGGTTTTTATGGACTTTTCAAAGTCCATAAAAAGTCAGAATAATGGGAAAATCCTGCCTGATGAAAGAGACTTTGTCTCCTTTCAGAGAACCATTGCCATGTGCCTCATCAGTCATCAATCAGTGTGTGAAACAGTAGCAGATATTTAGATGTTGGGTCACTCCTCAATAAGTATTTCTGTCCCTAAGCAGTTCCATGATTTTATCTTTGTAAATGTTTTCAAGCATGCGTACAACATTACCCCCTTATCTGATTCCTTTACTGCCACTCCTATTTTTTGAAATTCTTCTAATGCCTGTAGTTCAATACCTGATGAATTTTTATTTCTGTTCAGTTCTGTATTTCTTACTAGTTTTCTAACATCAGATAAAATTAGTTTTTTTTTAAAGTAGTAATTGCAGGGTAATCTCCAGCAAGAGTCCTAAAATATCAGACATATTCTGTACCTGGGGAACAAATGTGGATTTGGTTTTAAATGTTCCACTTCTTTCACTTATTGTCACCTCCTCACTGCTCTCATTAAATTCCACTTCACCATAATGTCTCAAAAGTTTGTCAAGTTCAAGACAATCTAGCAAGCATGATTCTTCCTGGATTTCCATGGTTTCTATCCTAGGACATAAGTCCTTGTTTTGAGACAGTTCAGAATTCAGAATTTCCTCAGTGATCCCCATATTTTGTCTCGTTTTAAAGTATTTCAACTTTAGTTTTCTGATCGATTTATAGATGTCTGTTCTGATGTTAAAAATATCCACAGGTGGGCTGGGAGAGAAGGACAGACCTTTTTCCAAAACTTTAATTAGTGGTTCTGTAAGCTCAGTTTCTGTTAAGTTATAGTTTTTTTGGTGGTTTGATTCTTCAGTGTTCTCTTTGATCTGTCCCTGACCCCTTACTTGTCTTCCTCAATGTGCCTCACATTTGAATTTTGTTAATATTTCACATATAAAAAAGAAAACAGTCCCGCAATGTCTTTTTTTAAGCCTGAAAAAAAAAGAAAAAGGTCCCTCATTGTTCCCGCCAGCCCCCCTCCCCAACCCCCACCATCCCTCCGCGCACCCCACCTCCCCACACTCCCCTTACCCATATTGACCTCCAGAGGTTGGAAGCAGTGATCTTCTGTGGACTGGGAACATGTCTGTACTCTTCAAAGACCAACCGGGAAATGAAGAATTGATGGTAAGCCCTATAATGGCAATCAATGGGTGTTTTCAACTTAGGTTGATATCTCAGTCTATTTTTTGGAGTTTTGGTCCTAGATTTTCAACATGGGGTTCTTAGGACCTCACCTGATGAACACTAGCACTGTCATATCGTTTCTCTCTCCTGAAAGGTGATTTTGCAGTCGCTGCATGGAATCACCTTTCAGGACCAGTTAATGAAATGACAGTGCCACTGTTCATAAGGAGGGGTCCCAAAAAGCCCTTGTTGAAAATTTGGTGAAATAACTCCAAAAAATGACTGTGTTATGAATGTCCATTGCACAGTTTCTACACACGCTTGTAACTTCATCAGTTTTTAATATTTTCACTCCAAATTTCCAACATTACCTTTTTTATACCCCCGAGTGAAAAGTACAGCTGTAATTTTTTGCGTCCTTCCCAAAATGTGTTTTTTCACCTGTGGTGCAGAATGCCACAGTCGCTGTGTGAAATCAACTTTTGGGACAGATTAACAAAATCACAGTGTCACTGTTCATGAGGAAAGTCCTAAAAGGCATGTTGAAAATTTGGTGAAATATTCCAAAACTGATCATATGAGCGGCATTGCACAGTTTCTACACGTACTCGTAACTTCACCACTTTTTCATATTTTCACTCCTGATTTTCAACATTGCCTTTTCTTCATGCCTCCTCATGAACAGTACAGCTGTCATTTTTCGCATCCTGCCCAAAATGTGTTTTCACTCCTGTGGTGTCAAATGGCACACTCGCTGTGTGAAATCACCTTTTGGGATTGAGTAATGAAATGATGCTGCCACTGTTCATGAGGTGGGGTCCCAAAAGGCCCATGTTGAAAATTTGGAGCAAAAATACCAACAAACGCCTGGGGCATTAGGGTTTCCAACTGTAATGCCCACCCTGTACAGATTGACAGGCATCAGGGGAGTGACTTGGGGTCATCAGCGATAATGCTCATGCCATTCCACCCCCACTCCCACCCTGCAGCCACTGACAGGCATCGAGGTGTGCCTTGGGGTATTTAGCCCTAACGTTCACCCCATTCTCCTATACTGCACCCACCTCAGCTTATTTCCTTATGGAATGGGGTGAGTGTAAGGGCCGAAGACCTCAAGACACACTGCGACACCTGTCGGTGTCTGCAGGGTGGGGTGAAGTGGAATGGTGTGAGTGTTATGGCCGAAGACCCAAAGGCACACCCCCAGCACCTGTCAGTCCCTGCAGGGTGGGGGTGGGGGTTGGCATTACTTCAATACTTCTCTGCCATTCCTATTATGCATCTCTCTAATTCCTGCACTACCAATGCCAATGCCAGCAAGCAAACATTCGGCATTGACAAATGCTTGTTTTTGTTGTTGTTATAACTTTTTTTCTTATTGCCTGACTTTGAGTGTTCTCTTCCATTTCTATAGCACTGCCAACTCTTTGATCAACACCTGCATTGTGGGCTATTGAGGTTCTGAGCAAGATCCCACCTGAATACCTCATTTCATTCAAAGTCCCTAGAGTCCCTTTGAAATTTAGTTGTTTTTTGTTTTTTTGCGGTTTGTTTCTGCTGTATTAGTATTTAGAGTATATTTTTTACTGAGCTGTGCAAAATATTTATTTTTTGAGCTGTTTAACTTCCTCTTGCACTTTTCTATATCACTTTTAATAGTATCTAAATCACGTTCATCTTTCTAATGAGTGCTCTCATATGAGCATTAGTACATTCGGTACTCGTTGCTTCCCATTCAGCTTTATGTATGAGATCATCAAATCCACAAGCTGGCTCTTTGTCAATTCTTAATCCCTGTAGAGACCAGCCACTCTCTAAATACTGTTGCAAAGTTGTTTTTTTATAATACTTAATCAGTTATTTTATTCTTAGCCTTTCAAGTTGTAAAAAAAGAGTTTTTATCTCACCCTGCTCTACTGTGTTAGCTCCATCCTCGTTCAATGTGAAATTTTCTCTGGATTTTAGGCTTGCTGCACAGTCTTCTAAGGAGTTAAAGATGCCCTCCTCCTCAGAGTCTGCAGAATCAATGGCGGCCATTGCTACTCTTTCCTCTCTTCATCCGTTGTTTGATTTCTCTGGCTCATTACCCCTCATAGGAATTTCCTTGTTAGCCTTTAAATCCTTGTAGTGTCAAGAAACAAAAAGGAGGTATTAGAGCTGCGATTCCTCCACTTTGCACAAGAAAGCCGTGACTCTTTGCTTCGCCTGGTGGTGCTTCAGCTAACAGTTCTTTCAACACACAGATGCATAGCAGTAAGTGTTTACCTTCTTTGTTGCCTTATAGCAATACTGGATCATAGAATATCTGTCAGGATACCAGCTGCACTTGCAAAAGCCACAGCAACAGTTTACACAGGAGTTGACAAGTGCATCACAGGTAAATTAAGGGGTGCTTAAAATGGGGAGGCTAATCCCAGCATGGTAAAAATTGAAACCGCAGGTTTTAGAAAACCTACAGCAGTGAATACAGTTCTCCATGCCTCCAGTGCTCACCCAAAAAAAATGCTAAACTTGATCCCATATGGCCAACTAATCAGAATAAAAAGGAACTGTTCTAATGGGGAGGAATTTGAAACACAGGCCCAAGAAATGTTAGAAAGATTCAAAGAAAGAGGCTATAATAAGGTATCCTTGCAGAATCCCTTGATAAGGTTAAAAAACTTGAAAGAAAATCTTTGTTGGCACCTAAAACAAGGGACAACTGAGAAAATAAGACTATTACCTTTTCCACCAGCTGCAATGAAGTTTCTGGAAGAATAGGAAATATCATACATAAACACTGGCACATGTTAAAACCTGACACACATCGAAGGGACGAAGTTGGTGATAAACCTAGAGTCACTTTCAAAAAAGCAAGGAATCTGAAGGACATACTGGTCCAGAGTCATTTTAAACCATAGGGTCAAAAGAGTCACACACGGCTCCCACCTAAACCAAAACGGTTCTTTAAATGTGGGCACTGCAACATGTGAAAATATGCCCACGAAGGTTACATCTATATACACCACAACAACCAAAGAAAAGCTTTTTATAGAAAACTTAATTTCTTGTGTAACAGGCTTTGTGGTGTATATAATATGGTGCGCTTGCAAATAACATTATACAGGGAGAACAGTGCTATCTGTGAAAACACACATTCAGGAACACGGTATGGCTATAATCAGCCAGAATTATAGAAGCCCTGCAGGTACACACTTTGCCATGTGTCACAACTCAGATCCCTCCTGTTTAAAATTCACAGCATTAGAATCAGTACCTCCCTTGGGGTGGGGGGACTGAATAAACTTAACCAAAAAGAAATAAAGTGGATTGTGTCTCTAAACACAATGCAACCCCTAGGTGTAAATGAAGAAGTAGACTTTACACCATACCTGAAAGATCCACAGTAACCCAGTCCACAAAAGTGGTGATAGAGCACTTCACAGGAACTAGCAGACAATCTCCATCCCTCCCCCAAAAAGCACTCGAGTGTATAGTTGCAGATCAATTGGTCGAGTATCTAGAAACATACAGTACTTCCTCCAAAGTCCCCAACAGCATGGGTTCAAGAAAGGGCATAGCACCACCACAGCACAACTTGAACTCACCAGTTTTATCCATAATACTCTGGACCAAGGCCAGTTAGCCGGTGCAGCCTTTATAGATCTATTGAAAGCTTTTGATACTATAAGCCATAACCTACTTCTGGAGCAACTCACTAAAACGGGCCTCTCAAATAACACCACAAGCTGGTTTAGAAGCTATCTAGCCAATCAAATTCAGCAAGTCAAGATTGCCAACGTTTTATCTGATTACCAAAAAGTCTGGTCTGGTGTTCTGCAAGGGTCTATACTGGGCCCTCTTCTGTTCAGCATCTTCCTTAACGGACTCCTAAGTTCCTGTCAAAATCAGATTCTGATCTATGCAGATGATGCTGTAATATTCACAAAAAGCCTGGCTCCCAAACTCCTCGAACAACAACTACAGCACAGCTTTACATCCATCGAGGGCTGGTTTTACAAACACAAACTTATTTTAAACTGCAAGAAAACCAAAGTAATGCTCTTCAATACCCCCTAAAATAAGTATAGATCCTACCCGCTGACCATCAGAAACAGTATTGACCCACCACTGGAGTAAATTCATAATTTCAAATATCTAGGGGTCACCACTGACAGTACCTTATCCTAGTCACAACAAATAGAAAACATTACTAAAGCAGTCAATATTTGGATATGGTTGCTGTATAGGCACAAGCAAAGCCTTGCTGCAGATGCACTTAGATTAGCAATTCACAGCTCTGTGATCTCCGTCATTGACTATGAGCTGGTTGTTTATGGTTCTGCTGCTACTACATCACTTACATCTATCAATACTGCTCTAAACAAAGCCTGTAGGTTCTTCACAGGGACAGCAAGCCTCTCACACATGTAATTTCTTTACCCAGGCAAATTGGCTGCAGTTTAAAGGACAGAATAAAATACCAAACCTGCCTGTTAGCAAAGAATGTTAGCTAAGGACTCATGCCCCATGGAGTCCAAAGTGTCTAAACCCCTCCTATAACCCCCCGACATACTCAAGGATCAGATAATCAGCTCCTTGCTGTTGCACAACATAAGGACAACTTTTTTTTGCTTACAAAGCCCCCTTATGGCTAAACTCGCTACTCACTGACGTCTCCTCAGTTACCAAGTTGGGTCCTTTCAAATATAAACTACGTCAATACCTCATGGCAAATAATAGCTGTGACTGCATCAGCTAATCTTCCCCATATTACCACATAATTTCTGACATCTGCTTATGGATTTGCTGTCCTGCTCAACTCTACCACAGCTACCGGTTCTTAAAAACAATCCCCCCTTCCCATTCTTTTTAATTACTTTCCCACTCTTTCACACTTACCTACCTGCCACTCCCCCCCTCTTCCCACTCCCTCTTTCCCTCATCCCTATTCCTCCTGAACCAACCTAGTTGAGAGACAGCTGCTACTTGATAAAGTCCTTTTAGCTGCTACACATCCCTACTCATCACTGTATTAATATACCCCACAACTTGAAGTTATCTTTACCGAATCCATCATTTCATCCACTCCCTCAGTCCACTCTTATCTCCTACCTCTATTATCCCCCCATCCTGCTACCCTACCTTACACATGTTACCTGCCTATGCTTGACAAAGCCTCACTGGCTACTACTTTGTGTATATCAGTAACCTATGCTTTATTTGTTTACCTTCTTTAGACTTATTGTCTGGCATACGCTGTACAATGCCTGTAACACTGTCTACATATAACTGCTGATTCTTGCACATATTAGATGTCTTGTTAAGTTCTCTGTTCAACTTGTAAACCTTTATTATGTTGTTTTTCTGACTATGTAAAAGAGCTTTTAGCTCAAAGGTGTTATCCGAGATTGCAATAAATCAAAATATAAAATAAAATCAGTAGGCATGACTGAGAATTAATAAAAAAGGTTTTGTTAACTTTCTGCCTGGTACAGAGTTTTTCTGCACCAGTGTTTCATGTCAGAGTTAGTCTCTTTTCTTTAAATGTGATGCGATATATATATATATATATATATATATATATATGTATATATATACACAGTATATATACATACAGTATATATATATATATATATATGAAAAGAAGTAAGATTTGCTTATTGATTTCTCTCAACTTTCTGTTATAGGTTCTCAAGATCACAGTAATGGAATATCCCTTCAGAGGAGATATTTTCAAACATATTTATGATTTGGAAAACTTGACTACAGTTTCTACCAAAATATAATTATAAAAAAATTATAAGAGAAAAATAGCTCTGTGACCTTTTTTGCCTTAGAAAGTACCTTAGGGTTCCCAAAAATGAAATTGTTACATACATTTAAGTAAATTGCCTGGATATTATGACCCCTCCCCTACCTCCCCTCTCTCTTTCTTCACTTTTGGATTTTCATTTTCTACTCTCTATCATCACTCACCATACTATGTCGATTCCTTTCTTCCTACACTATTTCTTGCTTTTCCACCTTTTTTCCTCTTCCTTTCTCTATCCTAATGTTTTATCTTCATAACCTATTGACCTCCCTTACCCGGGCACGTTCATTTCCACTAATATCAATGATCTTAACAAGTAAATATATTGTGTGTAAAGATTAAGTTGATTTTTGATCCAAGAAGCTGAACACTTTTTATAAAATCTTTTATAAAATAACAATTATTTTTGCTCTTATGTTGCTCTACAGTATGTATGTACCACTTTAAGCATAGTCTTATAAAGGTGTATCCTAAAAGTAAAATGGACACACACCCTGATGAAGGCCCTAGTGCTGGGTCGAAGCACTGGGAATGACTGCTTGTGTATTCCTTGTAATAAGTTTACATTTTTGCATCTAACCTGGTTCCAGAGCATTTTTACCACACTGGAGTGCTTACAACCTTGTTTTATTATGTATATCTTGGGATTAGTCTCCCTGTTTCAAGCACCCCACAATTTACCTGTGAAGCATTTAAAACTTCCCTAGATATCTTTTGGCAGAGAACAGCAACAGGAAGGAGGCAGGTTCTAGAACTCTACTATTGGGACTATATAGTCCCCCTTCCCTCCCCTCAGCCAGTTCCACTTTTATATGCACAGGATTTGACTGACAACAGGAACTTCCTGTTTGGGAGCAGAAGGGTGTGATCACAGAGGCACAAAAGACTCATCATCTTAGAAGGAAAAGAATCGCTCTCCCTCACACCCTAGCTGCTGGAGGTCTGTCTCTGAGCAAGTAAGGAGATTGCTGAAGAATACAGGAATGTCCTGTCCCAGAACAGGAATGGCAGGAGCTGTAAGGGCACAGAGGCAGTAGGAAAGTAGGGAGCAAAAAAAGCAAACAAAAAACAAGTAAACAAAGAGAGGAAAGAGTAAGCATAGAAAACAACAGTGAAGGGACCACAAATAAGACATGGTGAGAGTGGTGCAGTGCAGTGCAGTGGTGGTGGAGTGGCAGTCTTGCAGGAGACATTCTGGAGGATGCGGTGTTGTCCCATCTGCAGGCACCTCTCTGGGCTGAAGGAGGAGGTTGCTCATCTCCAGGCTAAGTTGACCAGGATTCAGGGGACCTCCTTTCCTAACCAGGGACCACCAGGGCTGCTGCCACTGCCTCAGAGGTTACCAAGAAAGAGGAGCAATTGGACTACGGCTGGCCCAGGGAGGGTTAGGATGGTGTAACAGAGGCACATCCCTCCAGTTGTACCTCTCCACAATTCATACATTGTTATGGCAGAGCATGGTTCCTCTATGGAGGTACCCACAGTGGAGACCAAGGAGCATGCTGGGAACCTTCACAAAGAAGACCCACAGGAGGGTGGCATGAGACCCCACAGGGGAAGAAAACAACTCCCAGTGGGGAACATGATTGTTAGGGTTGTAGAACTGGGGGAGGGAGGGGAGAGGGAGGTAAGGTGCCTGCCCGGTGCCAAAGCTTGGAGGGACAGGGAGTGAATCCTCATGATCGCAGAAGCAGCTGCATGGGGAGGGAGCTGGACATCATTGTCCACCTAGGGACAAATGACCTGGCTGGGAATGGGACTGGAGCAGTGAAGGGAGAGTTTGTGGAGTTGGGGGGCCTTAGACAAGAAGCATGCATGGTAACCTTCTCAGACGTGCTGCCTGTCTATGACATGGGTGAGGCTAGGGTGCTCCACATCATGGGATTCAATCAGTGATTGAAAACCTGGCACAGAGCACAGGGTTTTAGCTTCATTGGGGACTGGGGGTCAACCTGGAGGGATACAGGCCTATACTGGTGTGAAGGTCTGCATCTGTCCTGGAGGGAAACCAGAATCCTAGGTGATAGGTGTAAATGCTTCCTTAGTAAGCATTTAAACTAGCCAAGGGGAGAGTCATGGAAAAGGAACAGGAAAATCCTAGCCCCTCCCACACAAAACAGGGTAGTTAGTGAGGTAAACTCCAAAATAGAGAAGTCGATAGGGAAAAGAGCAGGGTAAATGGAGAAAAAGGCAGTAAGGACAGGGATGGGGCTAAAAGGGATAAGGCCATCAAAAAATGTAGGGCAATGAGTACCAACGCCCATAGTCTGGGTAACAAGTTCCCTGAGCTAGTGGTCTTGATGGAAGAGGGATGCCTGGATATCATGGCAGTCACAGAAACATGGTACACAGATAACCATGACTGGGATGTCAACATACCAGGATACACAATCTACAGTAGGGACAGGGAGGATAGAAGAGGAGGAGGACTAGCTCTCTATGTAAGAGAAGGGATCAAAGCAATGGAACTAAAGGGCAAACAGGGAGGAGAAGAGGCACTGTGGGTCACCCTGGAGACAGAAAATGGTACCACAATCTGCATGGGGGTTGTATACAGACCCCCATCTCAGGGGGAGGAAATGGACAAGGAAATGATAGAAGGCATCCTTAGGATGGTAGAAAAAGGGGAGATATTGTTGATGGGGACCTGATTATGCCAGATGTTAACTGGAGCACCTTTGCTGCAGCCACATCCAAGAGCAGGGTCATTCTTGATGCTCTACAGGGGGCATGCCTCAGACAGCTAGTTTTGGAACCCACTCGAGAGAGAGCAATCTTGGACATGGTGCTCTCAAACAGGGATGGAGACAGGATCTCAGATTTAGAAGTGGGTAGCCATCTGGGAACAAGTGACCACCAAACAGTGTGGTTCACGATAAACACAGCCATAGAGTCAAGCCATACAAAAGTGAGGGTACTGGACTTTGGGAGGGCTGACTGTGGCAAGATGGAAGAGTGCCTCAGAAAAGCACTAGCAAACAGGCATGAAGGAGGGGTGGAGGAACAATGGGGAACATCAAAACTGCCATCACAGAGGCAACAAGCCTTTGTGTGAAGCAAATAAACAAATCAGAATGAAGGAAAAAACACTATGGTTCTCAAAAGAGCTGGTGGGGAAGGTTAGGGAGAAAAAGATAGCATTCAGGAAGTACAAGGAAACACAGAAGGAGAAGGACAGAGAACTGTACTAGTTAAAGCAGAAGGAAGCATGGAAGGCAGTCAGAATAGTAAAGTCCCAAACTGAGGAAAAGACAACCAACTCTGTTAAGAAGGGGGATAAAACCTTTTATAGGTACATTAGGGAGTGAAGAAAGACCAAGGGAGGGATAGTGAGGCTTAATAAAGGGGAGGGTGGATGGGCAGAGGGTGACAGTAAAAAAGCAGGGATACTGAATGAATACTTCTGCTTAGTATTCACAAAGGAAGAGGAGGTAGAGGTACCTAATCCAATCAATAGAAGCACACTGGATAGGGGAGGTTGATACCAGTGCATTCACAGAAGAAAGGGTTCTGAAAGAACTCCTAAAATTGAAGGTGGACAAAGCAATGGGACCCGACAGGATTCACCTCAGAATTCTAAAAGAACTAAGGGGAGAACTAGTGACACCACTGACTACTCTTTTTAACAAATCATAGGAGGATGGTGTGGTACCTGAGGACTGCAGGAGGGCAGATGTGATTCCCCTTCACAAAAGTGGGAGCAAAGCAGAGGTAGGAAACTACAGACCTTGAGCTTTATGGACACTTTGCTTATGAAGCAAGCACTAGAATTCACTGTAGTAACTAATAGTAACAGTGATCAAGGTGCAGCGGCAGAAACAGCCGAGATTCATCAGGTTTTAACCATCAAAGAAGCATACAATGAATATGAAAAAATGGCACACAAAATTAGGAGACTGTTATGGACACAAGTAGCTATGGAACATTATGTGGAAGTTAAATGAGTGCCAAGGGGACTGCGTATTTTAAAATTTCCATCATTTGGAAAGATAAGAACAGGTTCTTCAATCACTGGCTTAATGAACTGCACAAGTCCTAATTAAGGTTAGTTCAACTAATTATTAGTGTTCATTTCAGTTCACATTTATTTGTTCGACTTTAAAAGCCATTACAAACATGTTAAAAACAGCAAACACAAACAAAAGAAGAACACAATGATAAAATGACATCAAACACTCAATAAATATAATAGAATGTAAGAGTTCACTCTTACATGATAATCATCCTTGTTTACACATTAAATATTTCTTATTAATATTATCATACCTAATACAGTACCAATTATAATTCACAAATTAATATCACATGTCAATATCAAAACACAATTGACTAATACAGCCAAATTATGCAATTGAATGCTCTAAACATTTAACATATGCTTATAAAGTTTATGACCCATTCTTGTAATATACAGTTGCTTAGGTAATCAAATTATACCTTCTTTGGTGAATAATTCTGAGGAGGGAGACTATGGGATCCAATCCCATGCGGTCACTGGATTTCAGTAGATAGGTCAATAATTGTTGAGGCTGGTATTGTTGTTGACTCAAAGTACTACTTTATATAGAACGCCTATATGTCTCATACAATGGGCATAATAAAAGCAAGTGTACTAAATTGTCTTTTTCTCTAAACCACATTTACAGTACAACTGATAGCCTTGGCCATTCCCCCTTCATATTGTTCCCTTTTACGATTAGTTATAAAACTCTCAAATCCAAACCTAGTCAAGAGTTTTCTGTCTTAAGTTATCCAGGACAGAGAGATATTTTTCAAACTTGTGCTTTTATTTTTTGTGAGCCAAGCACAGGCCTTTGATAGTCTACAGGCCTCCAAATCCCTTTGAATGAAAATATCACTCACCCTGTTGTTCACCATTGTCATAATATCTGTTAAGGAATATCTAAGGCTATCTGTGATTATAGCCAAAAGACCACAAGGTTTAATGAGATCCTCTACAATGCCCATGGAGGGAAAAGTGCTGTTCAGTTGGGTATAAGTAAAGGCCTCCTCCATGCACAAGCGAGGGAGCCTGTTTGCAGGTATTTTAAAAGCCCTAACCCAATAGTTAATTCACCTTTAAGCGCAGCTACATTCAACTGAAAGTTGCCCTAATTTAGCTCTGACTACAGCCAAGGGATCGCTGTAGGGTAATACCATTATCTTTTTATAAAATTTGTTTAAGCTGATGTCTAGTGTTCCTTTACGGTTAGCACCCCATACCTCTGCGCCATACAAAAGCTGGCTTTTGATTTTAGCGCGCACCACCATTAGGCTCCCCTTTACTGATTTTCCTCCATATTTATGGAAAAAATACAACATTATTGGAAGGAAACTGTCAGCTTTAGATTTTACAGTTTTCAAATGTGCACCCCATGTGCCCATATGACTGACAGTAAGCCCTAAATAACAAAATTCCCTTACCACCTCTAACTTGTGTTTACTCATATAATACCAGTATGCCTTTTTGTTACCACCAAAGACCAAAACCTTGGTTTTATTATAATTGATTTGTAGGTCCGCCTTCTGGCATTCTAACTGATACTTCTCAATACTCCTACTCATACGCAAATAACTAACAAGTAGTGCAATATCATCTGCGTAATCCAGTTACTCTATTGGCTTAGAGCCAATCTTTGGTAGATGGAATTCAGAGTTGTGCATCTCTCAGTACAGTGGGAAAAAAGACTAAAAAGCAGAGGAGCTAATGTGCAATCCTGCTTAACCCCAATGTTGTTTTGAAATCATTCACTCGGTTCTCCAGTATTATTATATCTTCCACTGGTATAATTTTCTTGATGGATGAGTGTGATCATCTCTAGCAGTGCTGGATCAATCCCTAATTGTTGTAATCTATCCCATAAAAGTATTCTATTGACCTTATCAAAGGCGGACTTCAAATCTATAAAAGTACAGAACAGCCTATGATTTTTAGCTGTTTTGTATTTATATACCAAATGTGCCAGGGTAAAACATTGCTCAATTGTCAAATGATCTTTCCTAAATCCTGCCTGTGCCTCATCAATTATTGTATTCTCCTCTACCCATCTTGATAATTTATTGTTTAGAATTCTTGTAAAGACCTTTCCCAAAGTATCCAAGATAATGATGGGCCTATACAACCCAGGATCTTTCTTATCACCTTTTTTAAATATTGGTACAATTATACTCAGTTTCCAGCTTTTGATTATTTCTCCTGATTTCCAAATATAATTATATAACTTATGTAAAAAAGGGATCTAAAAATGTTTAGTTCTAATAATGACATCCAATGGGACCCTATCAGGACCTGGTGCCTTTCTCCTACTAAAGGATCCTAAAGCTTCTATTAATTCTGGAAGTGTAATTTCTCTATCTGGATCATATTCCCCCCCAGGTGTCTGAAGCTCTGTCAAACCTGAAAGATAGTCTGGGTCATTTCTATGAAATAACTACCTGAAATGATTAACCTAGTCTCCGGGTTCAATATATGTCTCGACTCGATTATGTGGTTTTGTCTCATAGTTTACAATGCTCCAAAACATTTTCATATCTTTGGACAAAACTGCATCTTTTAAATCTGTCCATAACTGCCAAGTAAACTTTTACTTATTCTTAAATAAGACCTCCCTGTACTTCTTCCCGGCCTTATTCATTAATTTATTTGTTTCCTTATCTGTACTTTGTTTCTGTAATATGAACTTTCTTTTTAGCAATCTTCTTGCTTTTTTACAATCAGCATTATACCACATAAACTTCTCTCTTGGCGTTATTGTTATATCCTTGCTGATTGTGTAAGTGACTGTATTTATAATTGAGTTAAATTCTGTAATTATTGAATGGTCAGAAGCCTGCTCAGCCAGGGTCAAAAGTTTTGACAGGATCCCTTTATTCTCCAGGAGTCCCTCTAGTGTTTGTCCCTCAATAACACTCCACTTAACACTTCTTTAATTAAATTCCATGGGAATCTCCCTAGTAAGTGCTGTATTTATAAAATCTTTCGTACAAGTTTAAATTTTTTATTCTAAAGCCCTATATGGACTTTCTGGTCTGGAGACCAGTTGTAAGGAGAGAGAGAGAGAGAGAGAGTTATTTATCAGGTGAAAATTAACCCAAATGTGGTCAATTGTAGAGGATCCATTGCCACCCAGGAAAGAAAATTCACCATCTGAGTCAAGTGAAGATCTTCCATTCAGAAGCAACAGGATCCTGCTAGGGAATATTTGATGTAATTCTAGTCCTTTTCTATTCAAAACTTTATCTCTTGAATTTCTTGTGACTGATAAACAAGTGTAAGATCCATGAGAGCTTCCGCCAAATCCTCGGAGCAACCTCATAAATCTCTGAGCCTTGCATTGAAGTCTCCCATTATTATTATATTCCCTTCTGGTGAATCCATTTGGATTTGATCGATTAGTCCTTCTAATGCATTTAAATATTTTGCATCTCCATATGAGCTACCAACTGGGTGCGAGTACACGTTAATTATATACCAAATTTATTTGTTTTTTCCCAGTATTTTAAATGCCAGGATACAACTGCCACTGTTAACCTACTCAGTTGTTATGATATTGTTAAGTTTAATCAATATTGCTAATCCCTCTGCTCCTCTGCCATATTGCCTAGTTTTCATAGCTTTTTTGGAGTATGAGACATATCCACTTAAAAACTGATTACCCAAGGCCCATGTTTCCTGGATGACAATAATATGAAATTGGTTCACGTATGCACTTATCTCTGGGTCCCCAGTTTTTCTCCCAATCCTGATGGATTCCATGGTAAAATTTGTACTATATCCTCATTATTTATAAGAGGTTCTCCTAACCCCATAATAACTGGATCATGATTGATCTTGCCTCCAGTATTAAGCCCCCGTAGTCTCCCTCCTAAGCAGTGTTGTTCTCATTGCTCCAAAGAGGCAAGGCTCTCAAACCTATTTGAGGTTTCAACAAGAATTTCCCACATTTGGGAATTTAGTTGATTACCCCTTTGCTTATTTACAGAGTATGTTTCCTCATCCTCAATACAAAAATGAATCCCTAAACCATCAAAAGTGTTTTGTTTCCTCAGGATTTCCCTTATGATGCTTTCTTGGTTAACAGAGAACATAATCTGTCCATCATACTCCTTCCTAGATGCCTTGCTTAACTAGTTACTGAAGACTTGTGATCCCAGACATGTATTGAGGAAATTGGTAAATTTCCCCCTAAATTTGATTTAGTTTCATTTGGCAGTTGTCTCAATCCAAATATAGAAACATAAATTTCCAGTTGATTTATTCCATTTAAAATTTTGTTTGAGTAATGCTCAGGGAAAATATCCATCAATGTGGTAACCTCCCCAATCACAATACCCAGGCCCTCTAATCTTTTGGCCTTTTAAGTCACTGCATTCAGCATATAATATTGATCAGTGCCTAACAAAATCAATTCAGTTCCAATTATAGGCCTAATAATGCTAATTAGATCTTTTACAATTCTGCAGCCACCCAATACAGAGGATATCAAGGCAATTTTGAAAGTTTATCTGGTGTTTCATGTGGCAAACAAGATACCCTAAAAAGGCATAGGACAAAGTCAGAGCCTAGTTTTTTTGCTAGAAAAGAGTTAAATTGTTCATTCTGACAGACCTCTTTATCTTCACTGAAAGGGAGCTTTTTTAGTACCAGGCTCTGCTGGACTGTCTTCCCTATTAGTATGTTCTTTAAATTTGCTCAGATTATCTGCACCTACTTCAACCGTACCTCCCTGGGGGGTTTCTGATTTTGATTTTGAATCTGTTTTATCATGACATCCTTTTTCACTTTTTTTTTAGAGTTTTTTGGGCCTTTGTTCTCTTACATTTCCCAATCTTCTTTAATTTCTCTTTCTGTACTTGATGAGTAGGGGTGGTATTATGTTTAATTTTGGACCTTAAGCTACTCAAACTGGGCTAAATCCCTCAGTACTCTCACCCTTATCTACAGAAACTTCATTGATTATTTTTTTTTTACAGTTTTTTTCATTTTTTTTTTACTGTTGGGGGAGGGGACAGACCTATTCTTACAATCTAAGTTCTTTAGATTATTTTCTAACTCCTTACCAGCCTTAGCCCTTTTGGTAATATGAGGCAATGCTTTTTCCTCCCCTTCTTTTGTTTCTTCTGATCTCATACTTTTTTCCTGCAATTTGCCCCATGCCATAAATAAGGGTGTTTAAAAGCCAAGTCTCTACATATGCTATTATCCCTTAGATCCTCAGGTGGGAGCATAACATACTCAGAGAGAGTACTTAAAATACTCTTTTCTTCCTGAGTTGGCTCTGTAAAAAGTTCCATGAGGGTTACTTCTCCCTCACTGAGAGATTTCTGAGTGGTTTCCAATTTAGCCAATCCCTTATCATGGATCCATCATGTTATTAGAATCAGAGTGGCTATGGCCCCCCAAACTTGTTGAAGGGTCCAATTTATCCACTGAGGAGGGGGATCTACATTTATATAAAACATAATCCCTCTCAATTGACTCTAATCTAATTCTGTTCTCTAAACAGACCCCTTTAATGAATTAAATGTCTTGTTTGAGTTCCAGTAACTGTTTAAACAACAGTATATTGACATTATATGGCTCTCTTAAAGTTATTAATAGATTCCTTGATATCCCCTCAATACCCTCAGTCTGTGATACACTCAGTATTTCAGGACTCATAGTCCAAGAACTTGAGCAACTAAGTCTGGAAAGTGGCTTTCTACACTCATCCAAAAATCTTACTTTATCAGCCTTACTATGAGTACTGTTCCTCCCCATAGATTAAGTTATGGTAATTTCTAGTATTGGGAGGCACCTCTTCTGAGGTTTTGTAGGGTGATCCAAACAGGAATAAATTATATCAACATCATTTACTTTACTTTCATTACTTTGGTTCTCTGAATGGAGTGTTTCTCTCAAACTTCTAACCTCAGACTCCAAAACTGATATGTTCTGAAAAATTGCAGAGAAATCAATTCTCGTATCCAAACTGAGCCCTGCATTGGCTCCTGGGGTATCAATAGTCTCTGTCTCAATGTCAGTTATACACATGGGGCTGGATATTCAAACTGCGTCATTCTGTGGTGCAAACCCTTGCACTGCTCAAAAAAGGTGCGCAGGGGTGTGGCCTGGGTGATATTCAACGGAGTTGTGCTATTGAGCAATTCCTTTGAATATCGTCCCCGGCCACAGCCACTGTGCATGGTGCAGTGGAACTTGCGCCACTGCAAGAGGTCAGAGTGGAGCATTCAGATGCAGTGGCGCAAGTTCCATTGCGCCATGCACAAATTTCCGATATTCAAAAGGTGACATGCAAATGGAGCCATAATTTATGCAAGGCACATAGGGAGCCATTTGCATCTAATTACGACCCCATTTGCATGCCATTAGCATGCAGGTGTGCCGATCCCTGATGACTTGTGCCTGGCATCCTGCCAGGCAGCAGCCATCAGGGACTGGCGCCCCTGCAGCCCGATCATGGGCATGAAATAAATCCCCCACTAGTCCAATGTAGTGTAAGCGCCCCTCCCGATAGCCCGATCGCAGGCAGATCTCCTCCCCCGACTAGCCCGATCATGGGCAGAACGTAATTGAAACCTCTGACTGGGTCTGGACAAGGCAGAATGTAATTGAAACCCCTGACTGGCCCGATCACAGGCAGAATGGAGTTCAACCCCCAAAGACCAATATCCCTGGTGGTCCAGTGGACTGCGAGCCCGAACGCGGGCATAAGGTCAAACCCGCCCCCAAAGTCCAATATCCCTGGTGATCTAGTGGCCCCCCACCACCCACCCATGGATCCCCACCACCCTGCTCTCCCTGTCTGCCCGGCGGGTAGCACCTCACCCACCTGCGCCCGCCGCCATACGACTGACAGCTAGGGCTGCACGCCCATTGGTTCAGAGCAAGAGCCAATACGGCAGTCTATCCCTGCATAAGGCAGTCCAGATATGTGAATGAATTAATTGACTGTGGAGCAGAATGAGTTCAATCCCCAAAGACCAATATCCCTGGTGGTCCAGTGGACCCCGCAACCCGATCGTGGGCATAAGGTCAAACCCACCCCCAAAGTCCAATATCCTGGTGATCTATTGGCCCCCCACCCCACCAGAGTCCCCCACCACCCCGCTGCCCCCGTCCAGCCAGGTGGGTGGCAGCACTCCCACCCGCCTGCCACCTGCCGACTGACAGCTCGGTGGGGCTGCATGCCCATTGGTTCAGAGCAAGAGCCAATGGAGCAAGTTTATAACATAGGCAGTCCAGATATGTGAATGAATGAATTATCTGCATATCTGGACTGCCTTCATGGTATAGCTGCATGCCCATTGGCTCTGCTCGGAACCACTGGGCATGCAGCCCCACTGAGCTGTCAGTCAGCTGTGGTGGGGGTGGCAGCAGGGGTGCTGCCACCCACTGGCTGACAGGGGGGCAGGGTGGTGGAGCTCTGTGGGTGGGTGGTGGGGTCTGTGGGTGGGTGGGTGGGTGGGGGCACCAGATCACCAGGGATATTGGACCTTTGGGGTGGTTTTTGACCTTATGCCCGCGATCGCAGCTTCACAGTCCACTGACCACCAGGATATTGGCTTTGGGGGCGAACTCGCTCTGCCCACAATCAGGCCAGTCGGGGGTTCAATTACATTCTGCCCATGATCAGGCCAGTCGGGGTTCAATTATGTTCTGCCTGTGATTGGGCTAGTGGGGAGTGAGATCTGCCTCATGATCGGCTAGTGGGTGGTGGGGAGTGTGTTCTGCCAGTGATCAGGCTATGGGGGGGTTACTATTATGCCCACAATCGGGCTGCAGGGGGGGCACAGGGAACAAGTGGAGGGCTACCCACAGGTGGCAGCTGCTGTGTTGTGCCCTGCAATGCGGCAGCTCACCTCTGGGTGGCCCTCAACTTAATCCTTTTATTTTGGCTTAAAGTTGTGCAGGCGCAGCTAGGGGGTTGTGCCTGCACAACTCTGCACAGCCCGGCTGAAAATCAGGCTGTGCAGTTTATGCATGGTTCCTCCCCCTCTGGTTGAGCATGCCTTCATTAGCATTGCGCTGTTGCTCAGCATGACTTGGGGGGTGCAACTGCCTCCTGCTGAATATCGCAGAATGTCACAATTTTGGACTTGCACAGGCGCAACCCTATTGTGCATGGCGCAACCCTTTTGAATATCCAGGCCATGTTGCCTAGAGATAGTTCATTTTTATCAGGAGTGACATTAGCCACTTCAACATGCTTAATGAAATGCAGGGCAGCTAAAGAGGGAAAAAAACTCCTGATGTCTCCATCATTTCCATTAGGCATGAAAACAGATTGTAATAAATCCTCTCTACCAATAAAATTCTGATTTATCTGGTTTATCTTTCTAGAGATTTTCCCTCTTAAGCTACCTTTTTTTAAGCTGGTTTTTTTTCATATTTTTATCTATTATTTTCCTTGCTAATGTTTTAAGTGAAAGGAGCCCTTTAGATTTAACTTCAGGCTCCCCACCCTCATCACTCATCACCCCCTTTTTACTGTGCTTGATGTCTTGTTTACGAAAACACTAGTCTTGCTACAAGTAGTAGCTGGCATATTATCCACTTAACTGCCAAAGCAAGCACAATAATGCAACAATGGTCCTGTGGCTTGATCACTTTAGTCACTTCAAGCAGGAACACTTAGCTAAAAACTAAACACTATAGTCTAAACTTCATTTGCCAGCATTATCCCAAAAACAACAATTTCAATCAATTTCAAGCACCTTTACATGAAAAAAAATCATATAATAAAATCTTACTTGTGCAAACTTTTGTTGTCTAGTTGGCCAACTACGCTGTGATGATTGCTGCAGTAGAGCTTAGCCAAGAAATGGAACAACAAAAGCACTCAAAAGAATAATTTGCTGGCCCAGATATTCAAAAGAGTTGAGCCACGCGCAATAGGGTTGTGCCTGCACAAGTCCGAAATCGCGCCATTCTGCGATATTCAGCAGGAGGCAGTTGCGCACCTGAAATCATGCTGAGCAGCAGTGCAATGATAATGAAGGCATGCACAACTGAAGGAGGAGGAACCATGCATAAATGACGCAGTGTGATATTCAAAGACTTACGCAATGCGCAACAGTGGAGCAAGCGGAAGTTGCGCCATAGCGGAAATGAGCCCAAATAAAAAGGAGCAAGGAAGAGGCGCAAGAACGCTACAGGGAAGCCACATGTGTCAGAGGCAGAGGCAGACAGACAGGGCAGGAGGCACAAACAGGGCAGGCCAGGGAAAGGTCACACTGAACAGCCAGGCACAGGGAAGGTGTGGGGAGCCACACAGCACAGAAGCCAGCACAAGCAGGTGTACCCAGTGCAGGGGAGGCAGCAGCCAGGACAGCGGGGGGAATACAGTAACAGCTGCCAGGGGGAGTGAACACAAGCCAGGGACATGGCCAGTGCCACCTTCCACATGGAGGCTGTAATGAGGAGGGCGAGAAGGCGGGCGGCAGGGGGGCATGGCCGTGGAAGGGCCCGTCAGCGGTATGCCCCCAACAGGCAGTACCGAGCCCGCACCAGCTTTGACCTGTACACAGATACTGAGATTGTGGGCTGGTACTGCCTGAACAGGGCAATTCTGAGGCAGCTCTATGAGCTGTGCAGTGATGTGATGCAGGCACCGACACGACTGAGCCATGCCCTGTCAGTGGAGACCAAGGTAACAGCCTGCATTTGCCTGCTCACCACGGGTACCTTCCAGAGACCAAATGGGGACACCACAGGCATAACCTAGTTGGCCACATCATGCCACCTCACCCAATTCCTCAGCGCACTGCTACCACATGCTGAGGAGTACATCCATTTCCCCAGCACAGCGGCGGAGTGCACAGCAAACATACAGGAGTTTCACAGGGTAGCATGTATGCCTGGCATGCTAGGGGCAATAGACTGCACCCATGTGGTAATACACACACCACCTGGCCCCAAGGGGACTGCATACATAAATTGCAAGGGCTATGCCAGCATCAACTGCCAGGTGGTGTGCGATGCCAGGGGGTGCATCATCAATGTCTGTGCCATGCATCCTGGGGGAGCACACATGATTCTTTCATCTGGCACCAGTTGGCACTGTGCCACAGATTCAAGAGTGGGGACATCCCCACTGGCCACCTAGTGGGTGAGTATGCAAACCACATGGACAATCATAGGGCCTGGGGGGGCATGGCCAGAGGTGGCATGGGTAGTGGCCTACATGGCCTGGGACAGGGCAATGCTGATCACCAACTAACCTCCACCCTCTACACACAGGTGACAGTGGATACCCACTCCATCCCTGGCTGCTCACACCCTACCGGCATCCCGTGACCCCATCACAGCAATGCTACAATGAGTCACACGCCACCATACGTAATGTCATCAAGCGGGTGTTCGGGATGCTGAAGGCACATTTCCGTTGCCTGGACACCTCCGGCGGTGCCCTACAGTACAGCCCCTCAAAGGCCTGCGGGATATTCCTGGCCTGTTTTATCCTGCACAACATGGCCAACGACTGTGAGATAGCCATACAGGTCGAAGAGGGGGACAGCGATGGGGACGATGGGGATTCCGGTGACAATGGTGATGGGTAGCCCCCCCTTGGCCGGCGGAACCCCCGACTGCTCTGGCTGGCACAGCTGCACCGGGACACCATCAAAAAGGAGCACTTTAGCCAACTCAGGTAAGTCATGGGGCCATGCGCAACCACCAGTGGCCAAGGCACAACCCACAAACACGCAGGGACACACACCGGGGTTGCATGCCATCAAGGAAAGTGGCAGGGCACAGAGGCACACACACAGCCAGGGATGGGTGAGGATTAACATGCCATGCTGAAGGACACACACACACGCTCGCACACACACAACGCAACAAACGTGTACAAAGGGCAGAAGGCACACCGACCCAGAACGCACACCCTAGCAACACACATGTCCACAGGCCACCATGCCCACTGCCTATCCATGTGCGTGTGTCAGATGCTGAGCACCATTGCACATTGGTGTACAGTGCAATGCAGGCATCATCATGCACACACAACTGTGGACAGCAGCCGGGAGGGTGTGCAGGTGGACTGTGTGTCCGCGTGCAGGGCCGGGTACCCACCCGTGCACTGCCCACTGACACACACAATGCACACAGGGCAGAACCAGACAGTAGCCACACTGGGAGACAGGTCAGTCCCGTGACACAGTGCCACGGCCGCCATGGATGCGTGGGCAGCCCTGCTGAGACCTGCCAGCACTGGCAGGCTGACCACTGGCCTCATGGGGTGGCACCGATGGTCCCCAAGGGGTTCCACTGCATGAACACGACCGTGCCCGTGCAGGGATCTGCAGCACACCGAATATGCCTGCACCAAGAGTGCTCGGGATGCCCACAGCTGAACCCGACATCAACAGGGTGGGAGTCGCACGACGCTGTGAATGGGGGTTGGGTAGTGCACTGCGTGGTGTCCGCGATGCATGGGCACCTGACTGTGTGCCCATTGTGGCCATGACAGCAATGAACACCTGTGCATGCCTGTCAATGGTAGCGGTCACATCCTTCCGCAAGCGGTCCATCCATGCCATGATCAGTTCAGTGTCCCTGCTGCGACGCTCCTCTGCCTGCTCCAGAGACACATGCAGTGCATCCAGGGACGTCGCAAGCCACATCTGCTGCTGGACCGATGCTCGCAGTAGGTGGGTGTGCTCGTCCAAGAGGTCATCGGCCTCCTCGGCATCCTGTCCCTCAGGGTGTGCAAGGCCCTGATGTTCAGCACCCCTTGAGGGTGGGTGCTGTGCAACAGGACCAGGTCTGGGCATGTCCACAAGCAGTGCACAGATGGCGCTGCTGAACCCTGTACCCCCAAGCCCAGTGGGAGACTGCTGATGCTGCCCCTCCGGCTGCCACACCACAGGGCTCAGTGGTGCCGCCGCAGTGGCTGCAACAGTCCCACTGTCCTGAACAGACACCAGTGCTGCCCCACTGGTGCTGACAGGCACAGCCTGGGACTGTGCTGACATGCAGGCCTCTACGGCAGCACCACCCACAGCCATGGGCGCGAATTGCACTGCTGTGTGTCCATCCTGTGGCACACACGTGTCACTGCCCATGATGGTCGTGTCATCATCACTGGTGCGGACTCTTCCCTCAATTATACAGTGTGCTGGCATCTGTGGATGCCAGCACACTGGGACACAGACAGGGCTTCCTCCACACCTGTCACAACGACATCAGTGTGGACAGCCAGGCAGCCCCACTGTCGCAATGATCCACATATACCTGTGGATGGATGGTCCCACCTCTGACTCCATCCGACTGTCCACAGTGGACAGGCCCACCACCGTTGACCCATGCAGATGCTCAGGATCTGTAAGGGAAAAAGGGAAAGCAAAGTCACGTTACTGCTGGTGACCTACTCTGCCCTCCCCAGACAGACCATGACTTACCATGCAGTGATGGGCCACCACCCATCTGGAAGCCACCACCCAGAACACCCTCAATGGCACTTCGCTGCATGCTTCCAGCATGCCTGTCCTCCACTGGGGTGAGCTGTACCACCTCTGGCTGTCCCTCACCTGTTGCAGCACGTGCCACCCTGATGGTAGCCACCTTCTCCTTTACCCTCTTCCTGTCTGTGCCCATCTTCTTCTTACACTCCTGCATGGAGCGCTGGTGGCTGCCATGCAGATTCACGGCACATGTCACCTCCTCCCATGCAGCAGCATGGGCCTGAGGGGTTCCCTGCCGTCCACTGAGCAGTGGCTCCTGATCCAGGTAGGCCTCGAAAAGGGCCTTGGTTTCGGCCTTTGTAAAATTCGGCCTCCTCCTCCTCCCACCAACTATTTTCCTCCTCTCCAACAACGTGCTCGGTCATTATGTAGCCTGTAAGAATGGCAGTTGTTACCTGTGACTGTGCAGTCCCATGCATGTCCCTGAATCCACAGTCCACACTCCCAAACAGCATGCAATTCACCAATAAACTGCAATAATCGACTATGGCCACTGCAGCACATTGTCGCACCTTTATAGCGCAATCCATGCAAATGAGGCAAGGAGCAACTTTAAGTAGATGAAAATTGCAGTGCTGCTCCATTGAATGGCTGATTAGATGATTTGCATATGACGGCTGAATATCGCGCTGCTGCGCTTTGCACAATTGTGTTAAATGTGCTGAGCCAATGGTGCAGTCCTGTGACATGCATATTACACCACACTGCGCATGCCCAGGTTGCTGACGCAGGCGTCTGCCGTTCTTATGATGTGCTGTGTGCGGTAGGCAATGCAGGGCACAGCCACCATTGTGCCAGTGGTGCTATAGCGATGGTCACTACATGGTGCTGTGGTACTGGGCCATCATAGGTGCAATGGCCCAACTGCCTAGTAGTCCGCTATGGTGCCGGCACACAGGCAGCCAATAGCGCTACACGCATTGTCATCCAATGGCGCTGTGTGTGGCCTTGCGCCAGAGACCCTTGACCCTGTGACTGACCTTTGCCCCCTTGGAGCCATGCATCAGGCATAGGTGCACCTCTATTGCGCTGTTCGGTAACAGCGCAATAGGGAATGGCAGCACTGTACCGCGCAGTATCTGCATGTGGGGAGCCGCACTGCAGAGCGCCATATTGCCTACTATAGCAGCTAGAATGGTGCGCAGACGGGCAGCACCGTGGACGGCTATTGAGCTGGCCAATCTGGTGGCCATTGTTGAGCCACACCATGGGCCTCTCTTTGGGAGGACCCCCTGGACAGGGCCAGGACCCAGGTGTGGCAGGAGGTGGCCACTGCCCTGGAAGAGGCCACAGGACAGGGGCATACACCTGAGCAGTGCAGGCACTGCTATGGTGACCTGCACAGGAGGGAGCCGGATTTACTGGCCCGACTGCGGGCACGTGCCAGGAGGGGCACGGTGCCACATCCAGGTAGGGGTTCCGTCAACACACTTTCATCGTCCATATGAGTCACAGTGTTGTATGTGTCCAGCACATAGGGGAGGGACCGTATGGGGTTGGCCGTGGCGGTGTTCACAGGTTGTGGGGTGGGTGGGTCTGGCTGGGTGGGAGGGCACACATCTTGGGGCAGGGGGATTTTGCTTCAGGAATGTATTGATGTTCTTCTCTCCTTTTTTTACCCACAGGCCTGGATGAAATCCGCAGATTGCGGGAAGAGTGGTGGAGGGGGGAGGACAACGCAGCTAGGCAGGCCGAGGGCCATCAACGCCCACCTGACCAGCCCGATGAGGGTGAGTGCCATACATCCATGATTAGTATTGCATGTTGTGTGACAGGGTGGGCAGCGGGGCATGGCCACCATTCATCGACATCAATGCCATGCACGCCACTTGTTATAGTGAACACTGTCCAGTGGCAGTGCATGTCTGGGTGTGCATCACTGGTGGTCCATGTGTGCATCAGGTGCATGGATGTGCCACTGCCTTTGCACCACATAGCCATGTCACTGAACGGCCATGGTGGTGCTGTGCGTGACATGGCCTGTGGGTGTGTGCAGTGTTCCGCATGGCTGTATGCACCTGGGAGGGCAGGTCCTGTGGACGTGATCACTGCGGGTGGTCACACACCATCACAGTGGTATGTCCCACAGCCGTATGCCATGCACAGTGGGCGGGCTGTATGGGGTTGTGCATTCACACCTACTGACTGTGCTCCCTTGTCCTAAGTACGTGCCATCTCCATGAAATTAGGGACACCTTAAGGGAGCTCCTTCATCTGGCCCACGAGTCCGTGGAGATATTGAGGAGGCTCGATGCAACGGGGGTGCTTCTGCGGCACAGAGGCAGGAGGTCCCAGAGCCAGAAACGGCGTATGAGATGATGGTCCTTTGGTCCTTGACTTCCCCTACCCCTGGACCCACCCTCACACCCTCCTATCCCATTTTTTTGTCCACCCTTCCCCTGCCCACCCCCACCTTGTTTGTGTCCCCACCCCAAGTTTGTATATAGTTTTTATTGTACATAGTTCACTTTTATATTTACAATACATTTGAATTTTATATGAATACAGTGGTCGTCTCTGATTTGCAGCAGGCTATAGGTGCTCAGCTGCAGTAGTGTACATGGCGTCAGGGGTGGTGTAGTCATGGGTATGTGTGTGTGTCCATATGGAGGTGACTATGGTGTGGGGGTAGATATCAGTCAGTGTCTGTGTTGTGTGTGTTGTTCCCTGTGCACTGGATGACTGTGTGCAGTGGTCCATGGCGCTTGCTCTGTGTCCATGGCGCACCCATCAGCCCATCCATGGCCTGTGCAGCTGACACACATGCCTGTCTGTGACCTGCACAGTCTGCTGGCATGTCAGTGGTGGCATTCCCTGCAGGGTGGACACTGTACCCGTCACTTTTCTGGGTTGCCCATGTCACTTGTGTGGTGCATACCTGGCTCGGGTGGCACTGTGGGCAACACGGTCATTGTCCCACCTCCATGCCATGGCTTGTGTGTGTTGCAGGGGATGTGCCCCACTGTCAGTGGCTTTTGCTTCGGGTGACTACTGGTGGTGTACAGGTCCATGGTGCCTGCGCCGTGTGGCTGGCACTCCAGTGCCATGGTGGACTGTGGGTTATGTGTACACGGCTTACATGGGCCCACAATGGGGGCTTTCTGGCTGCCTTCACTGCGCCCCTTTGTTGTTGTGCCCTGGGTATGGGTGGGTGTCTGTCCATACCCTGTGTGGCATCCGGTGTGGTGCATGCTTCCACGCACCACTGTGGGTGTCTGTGCTGGCTGTTGTGGCCAGTGGTGGGTCGGGGTGTGTCACTGAAATACTGTGCAGGGCACTGTACCACTGGTGGTGGTGTCAAGGACATGACCGCCCCATATGGGGTCTCTCTTGTGCCAACGCATGGTCGGTCTCTCAGCATTACCTTGGGGGGACTGTGCATGGTGGCACTGTGCTTGCCGTTGTTGCATTGCCGTGTGCTGCAACCCGCTGATGGGTGCTCATGGTGGGGCTGGCTTGCATGGTTCTGTGGTGCACAGGGTTGCATTGACACAGTGGGGGTGGTGGCATGCATGGGGTTTCCTGCAATGGTGGTCACTGCTCATGGGGGAGGTGTCTGGGGGTCACTGTGCAGGGTGTGCTGTGCACTGGGGGGATGGTGTGGCACAGGGTGGTCTGCCCTCCTTGTGTGCCAGTCACAGCTTGCTGGTAGGTGTGATGGGGCACCATGGCCAGGCTGTGGGTTGGTTGTTTGTCTCCAAGGGCCAGTGGTTATTCCAGCCCTCCCCTAGTTGTGCTGTGCTTGCGGTGTGGGGGGATGATGTCTGTTCTGCTGTGTGTACCTGTGCCCATCTGTGGCATGGGTGGTGGGCCCCTACCTCCCTGATTGTGCAGTTACATTGCTTTGCAGCTGGGGGACTCCCTGGTTGTGCTATGGCGCCTCTGGACTGCTCAGCTGAACATCCCTTGTTGCACTATGGTGGATCAGATCTGCTCAGCTTCCCCACCCTAGTTGCGCTATGGCGCAGCTGGTGCGATATTCAGTCATTGGCTGTAGACGCAATTTGGCCTGCTCCTTTTTTGAATATCGTGTCTCTTGCACATGGGCGCAATAGACTTATGCTTGTTCCTGCTATTGCGCACTTTTTGGGCGCAGTTTGAATATCTGGGCCGCTGTGTCCAACTAAGAGACAAAAAAGGCTCAGACAGCTCACCAGCTTGATTCAGTTGTGAGATTGCAGTTACAGAAAACAGCTGGCCAATCTAACCACATATACCCCATAAAGACACAACAACAGGAGAGCATACAGTTTTAAATGACTTTTAAATGGCTATGGTATACAGCGATAGTTAAAATAGGCCACAGCCATAGGCGCCGGAAACGGGGGCGGAGGCGGCCGCCCTCCACTTTTTAAGTGCACCAGGAGATTGCCCCTACATGCTGCACAGCCTGCCTGCACACACAAACGGAATGTTCTCAGCTCCCGATACAGTCCTGTCTGTACTGCCTGCAGGCACACGCATGCTGATGTGGTGGGGGGTAGCAGGAGCTGGCTGACTGGCGTGTCAGCAATTCCTTTGTGTTTGCGATGGACCGACGGTTGCCTACTTGCCTTCTTTTGTTTTACAAATGGGCTTTCCTTCCCGCCCAACTGCTGAAACGAAAGCCGCCTGAGGCTGTCTTCTCTTAATCCACACCCAAAACTCAATGCAAGCCTCATGAATCCCTGCTAAGCTTTTTCAGAGGGGGTGGGATCAAATTGATGACGCGCACACAGCGGACCTGATTGAGAAATAAATGCAATTATAAATGCTGCCCTCCTCAATCAGGTCCGCTTGTAAGGAAAGCAGGCGTGGCTAGTCATGGGCGGACTGTTTAAATGCCAGCAGTTTTGTCCATTCAGTCCATTACTTTGGTGCTCAGGTGCTGCAGTAGAGTCGAGACTGAGGAAGAGCGGAGTCCGTTGGTCGAGTAGTCGAGCATCGAGAGTTATACCTGTCCCATGAATGAGCTGTTCTGCTCATGTCTGACTGTGTTCCTGTGCGCCGGGTGGAAGGAACTGAATCGATAGCCATCCCTCCAGCAGCCGGAGCTGACTACAGAGCGTCGCGAGGAGTCACCAGAGCCGGGAGAGAGCTTTGCCAATTGCCACCAGCCCAGCTGCTGCAGGATTAGGAGGTGCCCTGCCGTGTACTATAGCCACCCAGGCAGCCCAGGACTCAGAGGAACAAACTACCCAGACAGAAGACCTAGACCATTATCCAGGTACTTTTCAGGGGTTAATTCTTCTTACCTATGATGGGATGGGATGTGGTAGTGGTTCAGGATCACTGTTTTGTGTGTGCCTGGTGGGGGGGAGGAGAACAGGGCTTTGCCAATGGGGGGGAGGGATGAACAGGGCTTTGCTAATGGGGAGAGAGAGATGGGGATTTGACAATTTGGGTCCAAAGGCTCATTTAGACCACTTTCAGTGGTTGTCACTAAGCATTTAAAGTACTGCATTATACACATAATTCTGGCTTTTACTGTTCTGATGCTGTTCTACTCCTGCTGCTTGTCTGTGAAGTGGCATTAATCATCTGTATCATCTCAACTCGTTAGTTGTATAAATGACTGATATAACAAGCACAGAATTATGATGTAACTGAAAGGCAAGTAACAGTAGTTAAGACCAAGTGACAGTTTGTTTTTCATAAACATTTTAAAAGTATTAGTGGCACAGCAATTTACTGAAATAAAAGTGATTCCCTGGTGTTCATTCAAACGCTCACTTCAATCAAAAGTTACTGTATACTTCAGCTGTACCAGCCTATCTGAGGTGGTATTGAGTGTATATACATTGTGCTGTTGATCACCATATAGCCAGTCTATAATTATCAGTTATGATTTTGTAAAACAATTTAAATCTGATAGTTTATGTAAGAAATTCACTATACTGCTTAAACACATTATAGATGTCTAAGAAATTAAATGGTTCTCTACAGCAATTGGTGTGCTTGTTTGAAAAGTGAGTGAGGCATTCATATTACCACTCTGTGTCCTGGTATGACTTTTCATTAGTGCTATTCCGCATCGAAGATGTGTGTGAAACCAAGGTTGCAGTAGTAAAGTTAATTGGGTGGACATTTCACATATGGTTAATATGGAGCTGAGTGGTTGGAGTAGTTCTGCTGACTGGGAGGGGCAGCTGACTGGGGGGGCGGAGGATTTGCCAATGACTGTATATGCCCCTGCTAGGCTGCAAGGGTTACCAGATGTCCTCTTTCCCTTTCCCAAATGCCAAATATTTATGTACCTTCTGTCCTTTGATTATTATTTTACTCTCCCTACCCAGGGAGCTGAAGCTGGGGTGAAGGCTTTAAACCCATTTACTTTGGGTCTGGCAGGTGCTCGTTGTGGCTGGCAATGTGGATGATGGTGGTGAGACAGGGCTGCCAGGCTTTTCCAATGACTGTGTGTGTGGGGAGGGACAGGCTTTGCCAGTGATTGTATGCCCCTGCCAGGGTTACTAGATGTCATCTTTACAAGGACATGTCCCCTGCTCCCAGCTGCCAAATATTTGTCATGTACCTTCTGTCCCTTATGATTATTTAGTCTCCCCTACACAGGGAGCTGTGAGCTGGGGAGTGAAGGCTTTAAACTCTACCTTGGGTCTGGCTGGCAATGTGGGGCAGTGATGGTGATGAGACATGGCAGCCAGGCTTTGGCATAACTGTATGCCCCTGTCAAACATTTTCTTTGGGTCCTGTATCTGTCTTGTTGAGCATCTGCAGTATTTCATACTGTGGTGTAGCATGGCTAGTGGTGTGTGGTGTGGCATTGTAGCAAATGTATTTGCTAGCGACTGCACACCATGGTACAATAAGTAATTCAGTCTGTCACTGGATGGGCCTTGTGGTCCTTATCTGCCATCAACCTCTGTTTCTATGTTTACTCTGTGACTAAATTGATTTGTTGTTTTACTACTCTGCATCAGGCGTTGGCCACTTCGTGTCTTTGCTGCAGCAGTACCACTGAGGAAATTTTGGTAAATGATCCTGGTGTGTGTCATTGTGACTGTTGTGGGTGCCAATTTACATGCCTTAAATACAACTGAGAAATAAATTATAAGTGGCAAAAATACTGGTTTAACTTGATTTTCGCCAGTCCAATTAAGCTGAAAGGTGTGTTGTATTTTTTTTTTAACTTGAACCTGCAGATACATCAGCATCACACTGTTAATAATTTTGGGCCTACCACCACCCCTCAAGTGCCCCCCCCAAAAAACAAGCAGTTCACTGAAACAAAGTGCAGCGTCAGAAATAGGCATTAATGCCCATACACTATATTGAATAGCGGATGAGCAACTCATGCACAACCAGTATGTTGTGCCACCTAGGATTCAATTCCCATGGACCCCTCAAGCATCACTCTGAAGGTCACATGGAATCAGAACCCTCAGTGCCACAATACACTGGTTATGCATAGTCTCCCAACTCCCATCCACTATCCCATCTATAGTGACAGACTGAATTATTTATTGTACCATGGTGTGCAACGTGTTATTTTTTAGTAGGAGAAAAAAACTGCTGTAAATAAAACTTACACTTTCCTGCTTTCCACTGCATGTAAATAGGTTTGAACTTTTGGAATAGACATCAGATCAGTGGGGGAAAAGCTATGCAGGTACTTCAAGAAGCTAGCAGCAGACTTGGGCACAGGGCTGTAATAACCTCAATTGCCTTCTGCTGAATGCCTATGCCAATGCCACTACCGTGTGTCTATACAGAGTGGCATGGTGTACTGGAAAGCAGCAGTCAGTATGAACAAAGAATTGGAAAAAAACAAAAGATAAATATATAATTGTGCCCTGTCCCACACTGTCATAACACTTAACAGTGTGGGGAGGAGTAAGGGATCCCAAGAGAGGTTTAAACAGGGTGAAGAAGACATAGAGAAAAAGCAAGTTAGTGAAAGACTAAAGACAAAGAATGGTTTATTCATTTATTTATTTATAAATTTTAACATGACAGTCTCTTGAGCAAAATCTCTTTTGAAGGTAGACGTCACCAAAATAATCAAACCATAATGGTCTGAAAGCATAATCACTGTTTTTGTAACATCTGTGTTGGTCCAATAAAGGTATCACACCATTTACTTCTGGATCTAGCTCCAAAGTAAACAACTTAAATCCTTTATTGGTCAATGATGTGCTGAATATGAAATACAGAGCATGGGTGCCATTTGTATGCATTTATACAAAATGAGATGACAGCAGCTTGTTTTATGGTGTGCCCTGGGGAAAGAGTTGGATGCATATTTCATGGGATGATTTGGTGGCCACCAGGCCTGTGGAGGCTTGCACAGGCTTACCAGCCTGAAGTGGTGACCAGAGCATTCGTGGATGATTTGGTGGCCACCAGGCTTGGTGGAGGCTTGTACAGGCTTACCAGCCTGAAGTGGTGACCAGAGCATTCATGGGATGATTTGTGGCCCCCAGGCTTGGTGGAGGCTTGCACAGGCTTACCAGCCTGAAATGGTGACCAGAGCATCAAGGATTAATTCATGGCAGAAGTATAGATGTGATGGTAAATTGGTTGATTTTGGTGGCCACCAGGGCCTGGTGGAGGCTTGCACAGGCTTACCAGCCTGAAGTGGTGACCAGAGCATTCGTGGGATGATTTGGTGGCCACCATGGCTTGGTGGAGGCTTGTACAGGCTTACCAGCCTGAAGTGGTGACCAGAGCATTCATGGGATGATTTGGTGGCCCCCAGGGCTTGGTGGAGGGCTTGCACAGGCTTACCAGCCTGAAATGGTGACCAGAGCATCAGGATTAATTCATGGCAGAAGTACAGATGATGGTAAATTGGTTGGTCGGGTGAGTCTGTGGTATGCAGTAGCAACAGTACAGGAATGAATGAGCAGATGTCTTTCCTCTATTGAATTCTTAGGAACAGTGGCCCATTTCCAAATGTATCCCACTCCTCCATCCATCCAGACTTTGCTGTAAAATCTGTTTTATACCCATATCATTGTACAATATTGTTTACTGTCATTGTACACTATGATTCATTAATAAATACACTTTACAATGTACACTGAGATTCATTAATAAATAAGCTGTGTAAACATAATGGCTCTGTGTCATTATTTCCTAGCCTCAGGAGTTTACCTTGTCGCTGGTGGTTGGGCTTAACTCGCAACTTCTATCCTGGAGTTAGTGGAACCAAAACCCTAACTCATTAGTGTGAAGACTGCATGCTTGGGACTGGTGATGCACATTACTATGGCATCTTTCTGTTTCACCTGGACAACCACTAACAGGTTAAGGAGTGTGTGGTTCAAACGTCATGTGGAGCTATTGGAGGGATTGGATCGACTGCTGCTTTCTTAATATAGCTGCATGCTTGAGCAGACTTAGACTGGGTGGTCTATTTTTGCTGGCACCTTCGTATGTCGTTGCATAAATATTCCTATATGGGACTGCATTCTTAACGTTATGATGTGTGTACATGATTGATTGTATTTTTATATGGCAAAAACTAGTGTAGAGAAAGTGCCCTTTTTACACTCACAAGTGCCCCTCTGAGCCTCCGCCCCCTCAGTTTTTACCATCTTCCGGCACCTATGGCCACAGCACATAAACAGGAAAATTAGATTCTAGCTGCAAAGTCGCTTTCAAAACACCAGCATGCCAGTTGTAAGGCATAGACTGAGTGAGCACAGTTTAACTAGCATGAGCAGTATAAATGACATAAACTGCAAACCACTAACACGGGAAAGGGAGAGCACTTTTCCTTGAAGGGGATGGTTCCTTTTTCAATATATTTTTATCAGTATTTAAACTGATCTAAACTATTCTGACTATTCCTAATAGCCTTTAAGCAGACTACAAAACAGCAAACTGCAAGTGATTTAAAATCTTCTAATATTATGAAGAGAGCTATTTTAAAAATGAAAATAAAGTAAAAAAAACTTTTATTCCATTTATATATTGTATTTGCTCTGTATTAGCTCTGTATTAGGTATATACCAACCAAAATCATTTATTCATTCATTCATTCATTCACTTGGAAATAAAAACATTTTACATTGGGTAAATTTAAGTGTGCAATATGCAGTGAACAGTAGCTATATGTTATGCACTATGCACAATCTTCGAGCTCATAAACTAGCTCGAAAAATGATATCTCAAATGATGGCATCAGTTGAAAGTCAACAAAATCAGCAAAGTCAGGGAAAGCCAAAAAATGGTTTGCAAGGTTCGGTGCACACAGCTCCTTCGCTTTTCACCCTCTTAGGTCTTCAGTCTTGACCTCACTTTAGTCCCTCACTCTTTTCCCTTCACTCTTCTCCCTTTCTCTTACTTTCAGCACAAGGCATAGAAAATTGGCAAGAATGACCTCTCCTTAGCTGATATGCTTTTCTGTTGGTGTCCCAACCAGTGTAATCCTCCACAGGATGGCCTGGCTCATGCAGACTTCTCCGGGGCTACTCCATCTCCTGCACTCCACTAGGACAAACTGCAGGGAACAAACAAAAGGAGGAGGAACACCAGAGCGCAAAAAGACAACAAGAAAATCCGGAAAGGGCAGTAAGTCTAAAATAAGTGTGGCAGTGGTGGTACACCTGTTTTTAAAACAAACTAAGCTTCTTACTGCTCCTGCTTCTACGTTGTATTCCACAAACACATAGCATGCAGTCATTTTGTTCTCGCCAACCAGGAGACATCTAGTTAATTATTAGTGAGTTAATTGAGGAACAAAAAGAATTGATGGTCCTTTTGCAAGATAAAGAAAAGGGGCTGGATATTCAAAAGGGTTGTGCCTGCACAAGTCCGAAATTGCGCCATTCTGCCATATTCAGCAGGAGGCAGTTACGCCCCCAAGTCATGCTGAGCAACAGCGCAATGCTAATGAAGGCATGCTCAACCGGAAGGGGAGGAACCATGCATAAACTGCACAGCCCGATATTCAGCCGGGCTGTGCAGATTGTGCAGGCGCAACTCCCAGCCTGCGCCTGCACAACTTTGAGCAAAAAAAAAGACAGTCGAGGGCTACCTACAGGTGAGCGCTGCTCGCATTGCAGGGCTTAACACAGCAGCTGCCACCTGAGGATGGCCTCAACTTACCCCTGTGCCCCCTGCAGCCCAATCACGGGCATAATAGTAACCCTCCCCCGACTGGCCTGATTGCGGGAATAACTGTAGTAATCCCCTCCCCCAACTGGGCCCGATCGAGGCATAACTGTAGAAATCCATCCTCCCCACTAGCCTGATCGCTGGCAGAACAGAGTTCAACCCCCAAGAACAATATCCCTGGTGGTCCAGTGGACCGTGAAGCCCGATTGCGGGCATTAGAGTCCACCCCAAGGTCCAAGTAACCTGGTGATCTAGTGGCCCCCCACCCGCAGGCCCACCACCCGCTCCCTGTCAGCCGGCGGGCGGCAGCACCCCCGCCTGCCGCCCGCCGCCCGCTGACTGATTGCCGGTGAGGGCTGCACACCCATTGGTTCAGAGCAAGAGCCAATGGGTGTGCAGCCCATACCATACAAGGCAGTCCAGATATGTGAATGAATTCATTTTATGGAGGACAGTTTGGAAGAAGGGAAAGATCCGAACTATGCAATCCAGGGGACATTATTACGATGCAGCCTGAGAGTGGCGTTCCAGAATAAAGATGTGTGAAACTGGAAAATTTCACCTAGCGAAATATTTTGCATAATTCCTGCATTATGCGAAATTTTTTGCCTAGGTGAAATGTAATTTCGCCTCCGATTCTGCATTCGTGTAATGCAAAATTTTGCCCAATTTCACCATTTTGCTTTCGCGTAAAGTGAAATTTCACCATTATCCTGAATTTCACCAATGTTTTTTTAATTTCACCAGTGAAATTGCAATGCATTGTGGGTAGATAGCTGAAATATCATGTGCAGGCTGTTTTCTGCACAGTATATTGTCTATTGAGTCAGACGGCAGTTCAGTGTGGTGCATTACAGCCAATAAACCCTTCAAAACCCTCTTTATTTGTGATTTTTGAGTTAATTGCTCCCAAAATGTCAATTTAGTTCCTAGTGCTGCTAGTGAAACATTTTTTTTGTTTTTGTATCTTTGGATAATACTTAGTTGAACTTAGGTAGTGTTTTTAGTTTTCTCTGTATCTGCGTCTGTGAGGGAGTTGATTGAGGGAGGGTCAACCATGTGATGTGTGTGTATGTGTGTGTATGTGAAAGTAGAGCAGGATAGTTCCTAATAGTTTACATATTTCTCACAAGTTGTGAGTGAGTTTCTGTAATTTCTTTTATGTCTTAATATTTTTTGTTTGTGTGCTACTTATTTCTTATATTTTTCTTACATATTGACCCTTTTTTGGGTAACTTGATCTGAACAGGTACTACATTCTGACTGTGTAGTTCTGTTCCTGTTTCCGTTTGCTTAATCACTTTTGCGATTAATTTTTTTTATTGAAAGTATTTGTGTACATTGACCACTTAACTTGTCTATATCCAGGTATGCTGCATTGTTGAATTGCTCACAGATATTAATATTGTGATCTAGCTTCTGCATTGCAGCACTCCTGTTTTTCTATTTAATTTGCTTACCATATTAACCCTTTCTTCCCTGTTACACCACTGTTGTTTACTACCTGACCTACTATATAAAAAACTACATAGATTTTAAGATAGTGGTGGTCCCTGCATGAGTTTTGCAGTTGACTTTGTTTGTTCATTTCAAATCTTGTTGTCCCTTCCATCTGATATGTCTGTAAGCCCAAACTGTATTTATTAAGTACTAACACACTGCAGTACTCACCTTATCCAGACACCACTTATCCGGACCGTAGTTCGTATTTTGACTGAGAGATGTTCTGTGCAGTTGGTTTAGTTTAGTTTTTGTGAACCTACCAGCACCTGCCCAGTTATTATCAAGTTGTGTAATAATCATTCCATTTAAAAACTGGCATTTGATTAAGAACTACTTAAGTATTCTTTTCACACTTACTGCACAACCTTGTTGTGGTGGTGTTCTCTGACGGTTTTGTATTGAAAGTCTCTTACTTCTGTCCTTCTGTTACACCATGTTACTTAACTCCTGTTTTTGTAATTGCAAAAATAAAATAGTGTTTTCACACTCGAATAGGCTACAGTAGCAGTTGTAGGTAGTTATATACACTGCAGTGCAGCTGCCTGTTTTGATTTCTGTTTGCCCTTTGAAGATAGCACTGTAGGTGTTAAATCACACTTATTTAATAGAAATACATAATAAATATAGTTCCAGAGGAAGCCAAATGAAACAAACATATAAATATGCCTGCCAAGTGATGTTTAACTTTGGGTAAAGGTGCCAGGATTGGAGGTGGCTAAAAGAAGTCTGTTGAAAAAAGCTAATATATTTCTGAATCAATGCCCTCTGTGGCCTCTGCTGCTGCTGTGGCAGCCAGTAGCAGCAAAACTGAAGTTAGAAGTGGCTTCAAGTCTGTGACTCATTTTTTTTACTGCCCAATCTGTAGCTAGTATGCTTTTTGGGGATGATACTGGGAATAAGGGAGACACTCACTCCAGTGGAGGCAAAGAGGTCCAGGAGGAGGACAAAAAAGTCAGTGTGACTGTTGTTCCTGCTCAAGGAGGAGCTGATGGTGGTGAGGATGATTGCGTCCAGCTTCAGTCTGTTTCTCCTGGAGAAGGAGATAAGGAAAGTCAGCCCCCCCCCCCACAGTGAGGAGTTGCCAGAGAAGAAAAATGTTTGTCTGGCAGTAGACAGTGAAAGGGATGAGGAGGAGGCTATAATATGTTTTGGTACAGATGAAGATGAGATGTTGGATCGCCTGTGGGAGCCAGAAGTGAAAAAGATGAAGGGTGATGATGTAGCCCATTTAGATGACAAGACTGAGGGTGAGGATATCAGCAGGCCTACGACAAGCAGTCCAGTCACCCCACCTTGTAAACATAGCATGGCGGATATCATGCAAGTGGCACAAAAAGCAAAAACTTCCACACCTTTGGCTCCACTGTCAAAGTCTCAGTCCCTTGTCAAATTTAGAGGTGCAAAGTCCCTAGTTTGGGATTTTTTCATGCTTGATGCAGCTGATGACGCCGTGGCGATATGTCAGTTGTGTCAAGCACATGTAAGTCATGAAAAAAAGGGAAGCTGCATAGGCACCAGTGGCCAGCACACCCACTTGAAAAATAAGCACCCATTGTGCTGGCACCAACACCAGAAAGATACCAAAGCTGTTGGTGGGACTTCCCTTGTCAAGCTTAATTTAGTGACTGCGGTACAATAGAGCAGGAGGAGGGAGGGCTGAGTGGGTCAGTGGAGGAGGAGTGTGAGGAATCATTTTCTCTCTTGAGCAGTGGGCATAGTAGCAGTGGAGCTGTCACTCCCTTGAATTGTAAAGTACACCACCAGGCACCAAATCCACCAAAATAACCAATTTCTTACATGCTGCACATCCCAGGCTCCACGAGTCACCTGGTACCCCAGCAAGAACAACACTGGTGCACAAGTAAAGCATTTTTATTGACATGCTCCCAAGATGCAGCCCACATTGAAGACTGTGTTTGAGTGGCACTCAAAGTACCCCCCAGTCATGTTGCTGCATGTGAGCTGAATGCAGCCACAGCTGAAATGCTCACCATCAACCTGTTGCACTTCTCCTTTGTGGAGAATCCAGGATCCCACTGTTTGATTGCCCGTGCCTGTCCCAAATGGCAGGTGCCATTGCGAACGTATTTCTCCAAATGTGCCATGCCTGAACTCTACAGCAGAGTTTCACAGTCCATCCTACATGCCATGAAGCATTCTGCCTCAAAATATATCCACCTTAGCATGGATATGTGGACAAATGGGAAAACAGTAGCAGCTCGTATCTCTGCATAACAGTACACTGGGCACAGGTACCTGGGGTCATTGTTGATTTGGGGCCTGGAAAAAGCTGCATAAAGCAAAATTGTGGTAGTAACAACACACCTGGTACTCATCAGAATTCAACCATAACAATGCAAAGTGTTACTTTGTCTCACACTGGTGAGAAAATGCTGAATGTGCTGCTAAATCAGATTGATGAGTGGCTCAACGCACACTTACAGCAGGGTTTATTACCAGTGACAATGGCTCCAGTATGGTTAAGTGCATTACTGATGGTGTTTTTTTCAGAGTTCCCTGTCTGTCACACTGCCTTAATCTAGTCATGCAGCAATTTCTGCCCATTCTGCAAAGACACGTGACCATCTGCGTGAGCTGCAGTGCACTAACCATTTGCCTCAGTACTGTATGAAGCTCAATGTTGTTACCAAGTGGAACTCCACACTGTACATGCTGGACCAGATTTATGAGCAGTATAAGGTGGTTTCAGATTTCCTACTGCTGCACACCACCCAGGACAGTGCTGGAGTGTCCATCACCCTAACAACTGAGCAGTGGCAACAAATGGAAGGCATAATATGCATTCGGCGTCCATTTGAACATGTAACACAGGCTGTGAGTGGGGACACTGCCTGTATAAGTCAGTCAATACCACTTATACGTGTGCTGAGGCAGACACTGGTAAATGTCCGTCACCAAATGGAGGCAAGAGATGATCACAGTTCTGTTCATGTAATGGGTCACATGCTCTGTATACTGGACAGCAATACACATATCTGTGGCATTATGCAGTCTAATGAGTTTGCTATTGCTACCATGCTGGAACCACGGTACAAATGTGGCTTACCTGCCATGATTGAAGGGGGTCATGTGTGAGTGGACAAATTGACCAATTACCTTGTCAGATGGTTACATGGTGCACAGATGAAAAATGCAGAGACACAAAGAGCACATATAGATATAGCAGGTGTTGCTACCACCACCACCAGTAAATAATCAGAGGCCACCAAATTGAAGAAAATGTCAAAGTTGCAGCACAGCACAGCAGGTAATCCCAGTTGGGATGCTCTGTACCAAGTGGGCACTGAAGAAATTGATGACAAGGAGGAGGAGGAGCATGATGAGGCAACAGGACTCAGGGCAGCACAGTGTATGGTGGATGCCTACACGGAAGACACCAAGCATCTTGGCATCACTGATGAGCCATTGGTGTACTGGAGCAGCAAAGTGAGTGACTGGCCTGCACTGGCATCTGTTGCTTTTAAATACCTCAGCTGCCCACCATCCAGTGTCAGTGTGGAATTGGTGCTCAGTTCTGCTGGGGCCATTGTGTGTGACTGTAGGACAAATCTATCACTGAAGAATGTTTCCATCCTAACATTTATAAAAATGAATGAGGCTCACATCCCACATAACACAATTATTTCAATGGTGTTGCCCCAAGAACTGTGTCTTGGAGACGATGATGACAACAAAGATGTCCACAGTGTAAGGCCTCTACCAACAGGGAGGTAGATGAGGCAGCAATGATGACTGAATTTCCACCTGATGATGACTCCAGTCTTGAAGACTGTGAGGGCTGCTTCATGGATGATGTGTCACTGGAAGAAGGCTAAATGTGTTCTGCCCAACCACCCCTAGCCACCTTCAGCATGCCCACCCCCATTTCCACTGAATATGCTGTTTAATGTTATTGTTATACGTTTTACATTTTATTTTGCTGGTTGTTCTAGTTTCATAGTAGGATTACAAGTTCAGTGAGTGCTTGACCCTTTAATGAACTTGCCACCAGTTTATTGGTAGAATATGAATGTCCTGTCTCCTATATAAACATCTAGATTTAATTTGAAAGTTCTCATGTCAGAACTTTTTATAACATATCTTGGCAGCTTGTTCCATTTTGTTATTACCCTCTGAGTGTAATATTTACTTCTTTTAATTGTGTTATTTGATTCTCCCAATAATTTCTGCTTGTGAGATCATGTTCCAGCTTTTCCTGGATTACTTCCAAAGCCAAGAGTTTCTTTCATATATGGGTTTTATAAGGTTTTATAAACCAGACAGAGGTCTCCCCTCTCCTGCCTATACTTTGTAGAATAGATATTTAAATTTTGCAACCTGTCTCCATAGCTTTTATTCTTAGTATATCTTATTGCCCTAGTCATTTTTCTTTGTATTTTTTCATGTAAAGTTTGTGTCCTCTTAGATGTAGGAGCACAGAACTGTGAACAATACTCCAAGTGGGGTCTCACCAGTGCAGTGTACAGGGGAATTATTACTGCTTCTTCCCTACTGTTGACGTTACCTAATATGCATCCTATTAGTTTTTGGCATTTGTTTGCAATTACAACTGCATGGGTATCAAATTTTAAATCCTCTGTTATTATTACACCTAGATCTTTTTCTTCTTTTACTGTTTTCAATATGGTGTTATTTATTTGATATGTTCTGTGTTATACATCTAGTTAAATCATTTGATTTGATTACCCAACCTTGTCACAATGTTTACTTAATTTCATTTTTGCAAATTTATTTTCCCCTGCTATGCTAACTGGAATTAATATGGCATCATCTCAGCAATACACAATGGCCCCATTGTGCAATAAATACTGAACATCTTCCCCATTTCCACATATACCTTCTCCATGACACCATGAATGAGTGTCTAGTGAGTGTACCACCACTTTATATACAACAATGACAATTTAGTTGGACAGTGCACAGCCAGTACTATGTTACTCAGAAATGCATGCATACTCCATCTCCATGTATACAATTAACCATCATGTAATCCGCCTCCTTGTCATCCATCCTAATTTGTATAACACAGACTTCGACAGTGTGAGCCATCACTGTCATACTGCCAAGAAATACCAGTGACCACTGAAAATCTATGAAGCTGACAGACGCATGCTCCAGCATAAACAGTAGTCTCAGACCAGTACATTAATGTTGCCTCTGAGTCCAGCTAAATTACTCCTCCTCCTCCTCCTCCTCCAGCAGTCTTCCCCCAAGAAGAACTGCAGTATTGACAATGCCATCACATTTGGGGCCAGTACATCAACCCGCACAATGCATCACTTTCATCCCAGCAAGCACACTTGGTGTCGTTTTCCCTCCTGCCAACCACCCATGATGACAGCATTGCCAGCACATTTTGGGCCAGTACATCAACCAGCATGATGCAGCACTTTCATCCCAAGAAGCACAATTGGTGTTGTTTTCCTTGCAGCAAAACAAACAGCCACTCAGAAAGCAACACATATCATCGTGAAGCAAGAAATACATATGTTCTTCCTCCATGGCCTGTCTCCTAGATACATAGAAACATAGACTTTGACAACAGATAAGGACCACTTGGCCCACCTAGTCTGCCCATTCCCTATGTATTGGATAAGCTGCAGATTCTAGTTAACCAACAGCCTACTTCCTACTACCATTCACTATAATTGCCTTATGTCTGTCCCATGCATTCTTGAATTCCCCAACAGTTTTTGACCTGACAGCCTCCTTAGGAAGGTGGTTCCATGCATCCACCACCCTCTCTGTGAAAAAATACTTTCTGATGTTGCCCCCCCTCTATCTTCAAACTGTGCCCCCTTGTTCTTGCACATCTTTTTCTCTCAAAGATGCTCCCATCTTGGACTTTGTTGATTCCCTTGAGGTACTTGAATGTTTCTATCATGTCCACCCTCTCTCTCCTTTCCTCGAGAGTATACATATTAAGCTCTTTCAGTCTCTCCTCATATGTCTTCAGCATTTTAGTTGCCCTCCTCTGGACCACCTCCATCTTGTCTACGTCCTTACATAGATGTTGTCTCTAGAACTGCACACAGTACTCTAAATGGGGTCTCACCAACTGTCTGTACAGAGGGACAACAACTTCCTTGTTTTCTACTGGTGATGCCTCTCCCTGTGCATCCCAGTATCCCTCCAGCCCTCCTTACTGCCTTCTCCTATTGTTTGCCTACCTTAAGGTCATCTGATATGACTACCCCAAAGTCCTTTTCCATTTTTATGTTGATTGCGTGCATGCGCAAGAAACATATTGTGGCAGGTTGCCAGAAGCAGGTTGTGGAGGCACGGCACTGTTGTGGCCAATGCCCCCAAAGCCTTTAAAGGCTTGGCCCGCTTTGCCCAATGCCATGGCATGCTGCTGCTGACACTAGTTCAGCCAGCGTGCCACAACCTTGTAAGGTTTCAGCCGCTGCAATCAAGTGCCACCTCATCATTGCAGGGTAAGCCATTCGTTGCAACGAGGAAGCGACCCTTTATTGCTGGGCCGAACCTTGTAACAGTGATATTGTTTGTGAACATGGGGTGGCCTTGCCGCCATGTTCACAAACAATATTAAGCACCCCCCACTGAGGGGGTGCTCAATACCCCTCGGCAGCATGTGCCCCCCCATCATGTTTGTTTGCCGATGGGGGCCCCAATCCCTGTCGGCTTCAGCACCAGAGTGATGTTGCCCATGGGGGAGCCTGCTCCCCATCAGCATTATGTAACACCCCCCTGCTTTTGTTGTGGGCCAATGGGGTGCCCAATCCCCATTGGCATAATGTAACCCCCCCTTTTGTTGAGTGCTGACGGGGTGTCCAACCCCATTGGCCAGCAGCTGCCCCCAAAAGATTCCATTGGCACACTGGGAGCCCACCCCAGTGTGCCACATGCCCCTGTTTAAAAATAAAAGTGGTCCTGTGAGGTTTTTTTTTTACCTTGTCAAAAAAGAAAATGGTCCCTCGCGGTCTCCCTGCCCCCTTCTCACAACCCGCGCCCACCCACTGCGCACCCTGCTTCCCCACACCCCACTCACCCCATACTTACCTCCAGAGTTCAGCACAATGATCTTCAGTGGACTGGGAACACATCTGCACACTTCAAAGCCAACCACGAACCGGGGAATTACCGGTAAGCTGTGTAATGGAATAAATAGTTTTTTTTCAACTTTTATGCATATCTCAGGCATTTTTGGGAATTTTGGCACAAAATTTTCAACATGGAGTTTGTGGTATCCCTCCTCATGAATTCTGGCACTGTTATGGCGTTAATCGGCCCTGAAAGGTGATTTCATGGTCACTGTGTGGAATCACCTTTTGGGACTGGTTAATGAAATGACGGTGCCAGTGTTCATAAGCGGAGCTCTCAAAAAGCCTATGTTGCAAATTTGGTGGAAAAAAAACAAAAAATTACTGTTTTACGAGTGTGCGTTGAGCAGTTTGCATGCACACTCGTAAGTTTGTGAATTTATAATATTTTCACTCCAGATTTTCAACACTGCCATTGTTCTGCACCTCCGTATGAACAGTACAGCTGTAATTTTTCACATCCAGGCCAAAATGTGTTTTCACAGTTCCGGCGCAGAATAGCGCAGTTGCTATGGGAAATCCATGTTCAGGACACATTATGAAAATTACAGTGACACTGCTAATTAGCAGAGGTCCTAAAATGCATATGTTGAAAATTTGGTGATGAAAGTCCATAAAATGAGTGTGCTATGAACTTGCATTGTGCAGTTTCCAAGCACACTCGTACCTTCACAACTTTGCAATATTTTCACTCTAGATTTTCAACATTGCCATTTTCCACACCTCCTTATGAACAGTGCAGCTGTCATTTTTCACATCCTGGCCAAAATGTGTTTTCGTTCTTCCGGCACACAATAGTGTGGTCGCTGTGGGAAATCAGTGTTCGGGACACATTAAGAAAATCACACTGACACTGTTCATGAGTAGAGGTCCTAAAATGCCTATGTTGAAAATTTTGTGATGAAACTCCATAAAATGACTGTGTTATGAGCATGCATTTTGCAGTTTCCTCACACCCTTGTAACTTTGCAAATTAGTAATATTTTCACGCCACATTTTCAACACTGGCATTTTTCCACACCTCCTTATGAACAGTACAGCTGTCATTTTTTACATCCTGGCCGAAATGTGTTTTCGCACTTCTGGTGCAGAATACCGCAGTCATTGTTGGAAATCAGTGTTTGAGACAGATTAGGATTGAACGAGTGGTGGAGGAGTGAGTGACCGAGCTCAACTGAGCTCTGTCGGGACTGCTGCAGATTTCTTTGTGGGCAGGAAAAGGCGCCAATGCAGGCAGCAGCCCAGTACAAAAGGGCAGCCTGCAGCGCCGGGAGACACAGAATGAGTGAGTGAGGAAGGGGGAATGAGTGAGCTTAACAGAGCTCTGTTGAGACTGCTGCAGATTTCTTTGTGGGCAGAAAAAGGCAGCAAAGCATGCAGGGGCCCAGTACAAAAGGGCAGCCTGCAGTGGTGAGACAAACAGAATGAGTGACTAAGAGAGGGTGAGTGAGCTAGCTCAACGGAGCCCTATCATGACTGAAGTGGATTTCTTTGTGGGCAGAAAAGGGCAGCAATGCAGGCAGGAGCCCCAAACAAAAGGACAGCCTGCAACACCGGCAGAAATGGAACATGGGAGTGAGAGGGGGAGTGAGGTCAATGGAGCTCTGTCAGGACTGCTGCATATTTCTTTGTAGGCAGAAAAAGGTGCCAACAGAAGCAGAAGCCCAATACAAAAGGGCAGCCTGAAGTGCCAGGAGAAACAGAATGAGCGCGTGAGACAGGGGGACTGAGCGACCTCAACGGAGCTCTGTTGGGACAGCTGCGGATTTCTTTGTGGGAAGAGAAAGGTGCCAATGCAGGCAGGAGCCCAGTACAAAAGGGCAGCCTGCAGCGATGGGAGAAGTACAACAAGCGAGTGAGAGAGGGAGAGTGAGCATGCTCAACGGAGCTCTATCATGACTGCTGCAGATTTCTTTGTGGGCAGGAAAAGGCAGCAATGCAGGCAGGAACCCAGTACAAAAGGCCAGCCTGCAGCACTGGCAGAAATGGAATCAGCAAGTCAGAGAGGGGAAGTGAGCAAGCTCAGTGGAGCTGTGTTGGGACTGCTGCAGATTTCTTTGTGGGCAGAAAAAGGCAGAAATGCATGCAGGGGCCCAGTACAAAAGGGCAGCCTGCAGCAGTGGGAGAAACAGTAAGACCGAGTGAGAGAAGAGGAGTGAGAGAGCTCAATGGAGCTGTTTCGTGACTGCTGCACATTTGTTTGTGGGCATAAGAAGGTGGCAACACAAGCAGGAGCCCAGTACAAAAGGGCAGCCTGAAGCGGTGGCAGAAACGGAATGAGCGAGTGAGAGAGGGGAAGTGAGCGAGCTCAGAGAAGCTCTGTCGGGACTGCTGCAGATTTCTTTGTGGGCAGAAAAAGCCACCAATGCAGGCAGGAGCCCAGTACAAAAGGGCAGTCTGCAGTGGCAGGAGACACAGAATGAGTGAGTGAGCGAGGGGGAGTGAGTGAGCTCAACGGAGCTCTGTTGGGACTGCTGTACATTTCTTTGTGGGCAGAAAAAGGCAGCAATTCATGCAGGGGTCTAGTACAAAATGGCAGCCTGCAGCGCTGGGAGAAATGGAATGAGCGAGTGAGAGAGGGGCAGTGAGCGAGCTCAACGGAGCTCTGCCGGGACTGCTGCAGATTTCTTTGTGGGCAGAAAAAGGTGCCAACAGAGGCAGGAGCTCAGTACAAAAGGGCAGCCTGCAGCTCCAGGAGAAACAGAATGAGTGAGTGAGACAGGGGGAGTGAGCGACCTCAACGGAGCTCTGTTGGGACAGCTGCGGATTTCTTTGTGTGCAGAGAAAGGTGCCAATGCAGGCAGGAGCCCAGTACAAAAGGGCAGCCTGCAGCGATGGGAGAAGTGCAACAAGCGAGTGAGAGAGGGAGGGTGAGCATGCTCAATGGAGCTCTATCATGACTGCTGCGAATTTCTTTGTGGGCAGGAAAAGGCGGCAACACAGGCAGGAACCCAGTACAAAAGGCCAGCCTGCAGCACTGGCAGAAATGGAATCAGCAAGTCAGAGAGGGGAAGTGAGAGAGCTCAGTGGAGCTGTGTTGGGACTGCTGCAGATTTCTTTGTGGGCAGAAAAAGGCAGAAATGCATGCAGGGGCCCAGTACAAAAGGGCAGCCTGCAGCAGTGGGAGAAATAGTAAGACCGAGTGAGAGAAGAGGAGTGAGCGAGCTCAATGGAGCTCTATCATGACTGCTGCACATTTGTTTGTGGGCAGAAGAAGGTGTCAACACAAGCAGGAGCCCAGTACAAAAGGGCAGCCTGCAGCGGTGGCAGAAACGGAATGAGCGAGTGAGAGAGGGAAAGTGAGCGAGCTCAGAGAAGCTCTGTCAGGACTGCTGCAGATTTCTTTGTGGGCAGAAAAAGCCACCAATGCAGGCAGGAGCCCAGTACAAAAGGGCAGTCTGCAGCAGCAGGAGACACAGAGTGAGTGAGTGAGCAAGCTCAACGGAGCAATGTCGGGACTGCTGCAGATTTCTTTGTGGGCAGAAAAAGCCATCAATGCAGGCAGGAGCCCAGTACAAAAGGGCATCCTGCAGCAGTGGGAGACACAGAATGAGTGAGTGAGGAAGGGGGAGTGAGTGAGCTCAACGGAGCTCTGTTGGGACTGCTGTGGATTTCTTTGTGAGAATTAAAAGGCAGCAATGCACCCAGGGGCCCAGTACAAAAGGTCAGCCTGCAGCAGTGGAAGAAACAGAACAAGTGAGTGAGAGAGGGGGAGTGAGTGAGCTCAATGGAACTCTATTATGACTGCTGCAGATTTCTTTGTGGGCAGAAAAAGGTGGCAACGCAGGCAGGAGCCCAGTACAAAAGGCCAGCCTGCAGCTCCAGCAAAAACGGAACGAGCGAGTGACAGAGGGGGAGTGAGCAAGCTCAATGGACCTGTCTCAGGACTACTGCAGATTTCTTTGTGGGCAGAAAAAGCCACCAACAGAGGCAGGAGCCCAGTACAAAAGGGCAGCCTGCAGTGCCAGGAGAAACAGAATTAGCCAGTGAGAAAAGGGGGGGGGGTGAGCCACCTCAACAGAGCTCTGTCGGGACAGCTGCAGATTTCTTTGTGGGCAGAAAAGGGTGCCAATGCAGGCAGGAGCCCAGTACAAAGCAGCAGCCTGCAACACTAGGAGAAGCAGAATGAGTGAGTGACAGAGGGGCAGTGAGTGAGCTCAATGGACCAACGAAATCAACATTTGGCATTGACAAATGCTTGTTGTTGTTGTTGTTAGGGCCTCGATTTCAGTTGTTGTGATGTTATTACTTATACCTCCATTGTGCTGTTATGCATGACTTTGTTGCGATAGAATGTCAAGTATGCATGCAAGACAGCATACCTTAATATATAAGTTATCTTCTGTATTTCCTTTTCACTCTATGCAGGGTTTGCCATGATCATGCCATGTGAGGCCAGGATCATAGAACAAGGATGATACATCTACACGGCACATTCAGAGCCTAGTCAATCCACATAGCAACCATCATTATGTACAGGTCAGTACTGGAATTGTAACGTTTTTCACTTGCTAGATTTTGTGTATGCCATTTCAGGTACTGTTAGTCCTGGTATGTTTCACCATAGGCTCATAACTGAAATAATTTCAGCGGTGAGACATTTTTGGTCACATTGCCAACATCGATGGTAAGTATCAGCACAGGTAAGTATCTATGCTCATTTTTTTTTGTTTTGATATTTTTTCTCCACCTTTTTAAAGATGACATTGGTTCAAATAACATCTGTCTTGAATCGTGTGACTGGCAAGGCAAATTACATTTTCTGTTGAAAAGCAATTCATTTTTAAATATTGGTAACAGTGTTAGTTCAGGTAGCATCATAGTGCAGGTGATAAATGGTCATTCTGCCATTTACAGTGTCAGTTGCACATTCCTGCATAACAGTAATATATAATTCATCATCTTACAGTAATCAAGGGACTTATTTAAGCTGTGTGTGGGTGATTCCACAGTATTAACGGCAAAACGCTTTAGGATTAGGATACAATACAATCCAAGGTCACAATTTTCAAGTTAGAGCAGCAGTATATATAATATATTTATTTTCCTTCACAGGTGCCCGCTGATGATGATGACGTATGTTTTTATTTGTCAGCAGTGGCACACACCTTGCAGGTGCAGCACCTCGATCCAGCATCCACACACCAGGATGGAAGACTTGTTGAATTTAGTCACCAATGCCGTACAGAGATGGGATGCATTGGCAAATGTCCACCAGAAAACCAAGCAACCATTCCAATTAAAGTACTTTGTACCTGGCAATAAGAAAAAAATAAGAAGACATTTTGAGCATTGTTACAACTATGTGCCCCCCCCAACCCACCACCAACACCATCATCATGAAGCAATACTTACATCAGGGAATGGCTGTTAAACTGGAACCCTTGACATACTATGTCTGCTGAGCACAGCCATCAGCCAGATTGGGAGGTAACAGACACACCCCAGCAGCAGAATTCCTGAATATTGACAGACCCATATAGAAGATGTCAAAGTCTGACATTTCTATACTGCAGTAACCACAAACTTAATACTTAACCATATCCATCAACCCCACACCAACCCGACCTCAACCACCTCCTCCACCACCCGCACACTAAAGACCATCACAAATTAAGAAATACTTACCGCAAGTTAATGAATTGCACACATATTGAACAGCAGCAGCAGCAGCAGTACCCCTCGAGTTAACAGCACCTAAATTCATGCATGTTGAGAATATCAAAAATCATACAATTACAATCCAACTCAGATATCCAAGCTGCAGTCACCAATCCCTCCCAGTAATGAAAAATTCAATACTTACCTCGTCGTTTTGCAATGTGAAATGCGGTGCGTTCCAACATCCCCTATCCAAATCCTGGCATGCATGTCATGAATGATGATGTACTCCTCAGCACACTAGATAATATAAAATCAGTACAAACATATAAGAACTCAAGATGTCCCAATAGCAACCCACACCACCCCCCCTTCTCTTGCACCCAAAAAAATAAATACAGACAGATACTTACGTGTGCAGCAGCAGCAGCAGCATCGAGCGACTATGTGAAGAGGATCCCCATGATTGAAGCAAACAAAACATTACTTCTCGTTGCAATGAGTCAGAGCAGCAGGCAGCAGCTACAGAAAAAAACAGTAGAAACACTCTGGATACAGAAGTTGATACCAGCCCATTTACAGACGAAAGGGTTCTGAAAGAACTCTTAAAACTGAAGGTGGACAAAGCAATGAGGCCTGATGGGATTCATCCCAGAATTCTAAAAGAACTAAGGGTAGAACTAGTGACACCACTGACTACCCTCTTTAACAAATCATGGGAGGATGGGGTGGTACCCGAGGACTGGAGGAGGGCAGATGTGATTCCCCTTCACAAAAGTGGGAGCAAGGCAGAAGCAGGAAACTACAGACCTGTTAGTTTAACCTCAGTGGTAGGGAAAATGATGGAATCACTTCTGAAGGAAAAAATTGTCGATTATCTAGAGGCCAGAGGGGCACAGGACCCAAGGCAGCATGGATTCACAGTGGGAAGGTCATGCCAGATGAATCTGATAGATTTCTTTGACTGGGTGACCAAAGTAGTAGATCAGGGAGGGGCTGTGGACATGGCCTACCTAGACTTTAGCAAGGCATTTGACACAGTCCCACACAAAAGATTAATATACAAGTTAGCCAGCCTGGGAGTGGGTCCCAAGATGACAGCCTGGATAAAGAATTGGCTGGAGAATAGGACACAGAGAGTAATAGTAAATGGAGTCCACTCTGAAGAAAGGGGGTTACTAGTGGGGTGCACTAAGGTTCAGTATTAGGACCAGTCCCTCTTCAATGTCTTTATAGCGACATTGCAGAGGGACTGGAAGGAAAAAGTATGTCTTTTGCAGATGACACAAAGATCTGCAACAGAGTTGATGCACAAGGTGGGTGGAAAGGATGTGAAGGACTTGGCAAGGTTAGAGGAATGGTCAAATGTATGGCAGCTTAGATTCAATGCTAAGAAGTGCAAGGTAATGCACCTGGGAACTAAAACCCAGGGAAGAGTACACAATGGGGGTGAGATACTAACATCAACAAAAATGGAAAGGGACCTGGGGTGGTCATATCAGATAACCTAAAGGTGGGCAAGCAATGTGAGAGGGCAGCAGGGAGGGCTGGGGATACTGGGATGCATAGGAGAGGCATCACCAGTAGAAAACAGGAAGTTATTATCCCTCTGTACAGACAGCTGGTCAGACCCCATCTGGAGTATTGTGCAGTTCTGGAGACCCAATCTCAGCAAAGACATAGACAGGATGGAAGCTGTCCAGACGAGGGCACTAAAATGGTGCAGGGTCTGCACTGGAAGACATATGAAGAGAGACTTAAGGAGCTTAATATGTATAGCCTCGAGGAAAGGAGGAGAGGGGACATGATAGAAACTTCTCAAGTACCTCAAGGGAATTAACAAAGTCCAAGAGGGTAGCATCTTTCAAAACAAGAGGTGTACAAGAACAAGGGGGCACAATTTGAAGATAGAGGGGTCAGCTCAGAGGTAATTTAAGGAAGTATTTTTTCACAGAGAGGGTTGTGGATGCATGGAACGGCCTTCCGGAGGAGGTTGTGGAGTCAAAAACAGTGGTGGAATTCCAGCATGCATGGGACAGTCATAAGGCAATTCTAGGGGGTGGGGGCAGAAAGAAGTAGGCTGCTGGTTAACTAGGATCTGCAGCTTATCCATTAGGTAGGGAAATGGGCAGACTGGGTGGGCCAAGCAGTCCTTATCTGCCTGTCAGATTCTATGTTTCTACAGGCAACAGCAGCAACACACAAAATGTCATTCAATCTACGCTGCCTTAAAACCACAGAGCCGACAGAGCGAGCTAGGGCAGCATCATTGCCAAATGATAATTCCACAGTTCACAATCAATCAAGAAACCAGCAGAAGGAGGAAGCAAGTGCAACCTTACGTAGCAGGACCAATTTGCAGGAGGATTTATTTTTCTCAGCGTGGCAAACTGGCTTATGATGCATGTCAGGCAGTGGCAGAACCACGCTTAGGCCTGAAAACCATATTAAATGGTGAAGAAAACAGCAGATTTGAGTCCTCATGGTGGATGTAAACCATGTAACTGCATGTCCGACACCTGATTTCTGTCTGAATGTAATGTACCATTTTCCATGCAACATTTCTGGACACTTACTGCCTGTGCTGCACTTGCAGGAACAAGGTGTGGCCTAAAAGCAATTGTAAACAGAGGTCAAAACAGCATTTTATTCTGCTGGGGGGGGGCACCATAATACATCAGGACTGACACCACATTTCAGTCTCAATTTGATGTAACATTTTAAGGTAAACATTTCTGGACTTGTAGGCCCTGTTTGACACCAGCAGCAGTGAGTTTCAAGCAGAAATATTTGTCAAACAGGCCCTAAAACAGTTACTTAATGTCTGGGTGGTGGTAGTGGTGGTGGGGGGTAGGGTTGTCAGAATTAGTTTGAGAAAGATTTGAACCCTCATCGAACCCTGGTGTTTGAGTTCTAAGTTAGAACTCGAACACTAGATGGTTCGCAAAAGGGTTCGAATCATCAGAAACAAATTGTAGTTTGCTTCTTTCTCTTACTCATAATGTCAGCTCCCAAGTCCCAACCCAAGTCCCGTTTCCGTTCAGCTCTCCACATCTCTCAGCCAGCTCCACTGAGCACTGACACTCCTCCCGGCTCCCATAATACTGTTGTTGTTTTGGGGGGGACTGAGTCCCATAAGGAGACCACACGCCTGTGTACTGGTGATCCCAGTCACTGTCACCACCTGACTATCTGCTATGTGGTCAGGTGGTGGTCAAGTTAGAGCCTTGTGGCATCAAATGGGAGTGACTACGGCTGCGCGTGTGGCTCGGTTCATTCAGTCCCATAGAGGAGGAGGAGGTGCTGCACACACTCTGCTGAAGCCTGTGTGAATGTGACTAATTTCTTTTGGAATCCGTGTCATCTTTTGCCTTTTTTGTAAAATAGATACACTGCCTCATATACCTTAAAAAAACAAAGCGTGGGTGTCTGGGTGGGGGTGTGGGAAGGAAGAAAGACCTTCACCATATTAGAGGAAAGAAAGGGCGGGAAACAACAGTTGGGGAGTCAGGAGGGATTTGTCTTGGATGAAACAGAGGGAGAAAATTTAATGGTGTAATCAACGGCGGTGGCAAACAAAACATTCTTGTTTGTCTTTAGTACTCTGCTGCATTACTCTGCTGCACTCTAGTTCCGAATCCTGATAATTATTAAAACAAAACACCAATTCATTTCAAACAATTCACTATTCAACATTCATTTTCATTTCCTCTGGTCTGATAGTGCAGTGCAACTCATAGCAATCTTGAGAGGGTGATCACCCTTGCTGGGAGAGGGGTGAAGAAAATAATAAGATCAGATTTTTGTCACTTGTGTGAGAGAGGTAAAAAAATAACCTTATTGTCTGAATGTGTGACTGTGTGAAACTTTTTGTTAAAACCAACCAACAAATTAATCCCTGCCTAGTCCCACAACAAAGTAAAACAAAATTGTCAGAGGACAGGAGTCTCAGCAGTCAGGACTGTGCCATGCTGAGGGCTGATGGGGGGTCCTTTCACCCTAAAAACCTCTCCCTGATCCAAAAACAACATAAGGCAGATTTTTTGTGTGTGTGTGCTAACGAGAGAGTACCTGTCTGCCAGTTTTGTGGTCAGCCCATCACGCTGCTGCTGTGTGCCCTTTCACTGCACTGTACCTGACCCAGTGTGTGTTAGTGAGGGAGTACTTCTGGCCAGTTTTGTGGTGGCATTATATGAAATGCATGACAGAAGCCTACAAATATATTTCACTATTGGGAGGAGTGATAGAAAAATTTATTTCCCTGTGTTGTGTCCATGTGTGACTCCATCTCCTGTGGTCAGCTCATCACCCTGCTGCTGTGTGCCCTTTCACTGCACTGTACCCAACCCAGTGTGTTAGCAAGGGAGTACCTGTGGTCAGTTTTGAGGTGGCATTATATGAAATACATGACAGAAGCCTATAAATATATTTCACTATTGGGAGCAGTGATAGAAAAATCTCTTTCCCTGTGTTGTGTCTGTGTGTGACTCTGTCACCTGTGGTCAGCCCATCACCCTGCTGCTGTGTGCCCTTTAACTGCACTGTACCTGACCCAGTGTGTGTTACCATGAAAAGCCCAGTGACCAGTTTTGTGGTGGTTCAATTTGATTCAGAATTTCAATTATCGACCTTTCACCTTGCCCGGCCTGCTTTGCGTGTGCCTGTACCCAGCAGCCCAATCATTCTGTAAGCCTTGAACCTGGGATCCTTTAGTTGCAAACCATCATATTCTTCATAGTCTTCACATTCTTCGGTTATCTTCAGTCCACTAAATTACAGTGTCATACAGCAAAAAAACACATTTAGGAGTTTTAGCCAATGATCACATATCACATTGGTTTCTTATACAGGAATTGTGTGTGTATGTGTCAGACTGTGTAGCATAGTGGTGCTATTATGGCTGACACCAATATAGATGAAGCAACTGGTGTTGGTGGTGGAGCAGGTGTTAGTGATAATCCTGGAGCTAGCAAAAATAACCAAAATGTTTCATGTGGTAAAAATTCAACAAATAGCAAAAGAGCAACAATAAAATGTGGTACAGGGGGACCTTTTAAGAAAACTTGTGCAGCTGCTGGGGTCACACGGAGAGGCACCATAAGGTATGCAGTTCATGCTGTTAAAATCCCTGTGACTAGCAGTAATAATGCAAGTGGCAATGAGTCCCTTTCTGACTCAGACAGTAGCTTTTTGTCTCAGTCTGACACTGTTATGTCTGGTGACATATCATTACTTCCTCAATGAAAAGTGAAATGAGCAAATTTTCTGACAATGAATCAGGTAGTGCACTTGCAAATACATCCACCACTGTTGGCAATGAAAAGGACATATTATCCAGTGAATTCACCACTTCTATGTCAGCCAACAATGAAAACCTATCAAAGTCCCCTGCCCCCTCTTCTAGTACCAGGAAGCATGTCCCGGGTTCTGTTAGGACAGGTGAAAAGACATAACCAGTTTTTAGCTATCTTCCTAGCACTTGAACAAAATCAGTCATATCTGAAGTGTGGAATTATTTCTCTGTCAGTAAAAGTGATCCATGCAGAGCAATTTGTTCCCATGTAAACAGAGTGTAAGCCATGGTAAAGTTGTGTCATGCCTTGGCACTACAGCTCTTAAACTCCATCTGAAAAAACATTCAATTTTGCTTGATCGTACAAAACCCATATCCTCCATCTTCCAGTCCACACATGAGAAGGGTCAGGAATCTGAAATGGATACTGAATTGTCTGAACTTAATGCAGACAGAACCACTGCCAACCCTAGGATCACTGTTACCACCAACACCAGCACCATTAGCACCAGTTGCACATCCAGTGATGGCACTGAATGTATAAGTCCACCATACCAGCGTCCATCTGGCCAACGAAGCACAGTGTATAATAAACTGGCAGGGACATGCTGTAAACAGCTAACACTGTCTCAGGCATTTGAAAGGAAGAATACTTTTACCAAAATTCATCTAAAGACCCTTCATCTTAATCACAGAATTGGTGAACTGTTAGCTGGAGCCCTTCTCCCATACTCTTTGGTAGATCATGAGGATTTTAGGGAGCTCATTAAACTTGCAGAGCCTCATTGCAATGTTCCTCATTGAAGGTACTTTTCCTATGTTGAAATACTAAACATTTATCAGGCTTTAAAAGTGACAGTGATGCTTGGACTTAAAACAGCAGAGGGTGGGGTTTTTCATGTCACAACAGATATGTGAGCCAGCAGTCAAAACATAGATTACATGTCCCTTACTGCTCTTTGGGTCACATTTTCTTGTGCTCTTCTTCAAAAACAAAGACACCCCAAAAGATGGTGCTGCTGCATAAAAAGAAGTTTGGGCAAAGTCATACAGCTGCAAACATCTTGCAGGAACTAAATGACCTCCTTGATGAATGGGTTTATTCTCACGGTCTAAAATGTGGCTTCATAGTAAGTGACAATGGAGCCAACATCTTGAAAGCAGTACAGGATGGAGGATTTATGCATATTTCTTGCTTTGCGCATTGCTTACACTTAATTGTCACAGGGTTCTCAGCAATAAAACATAAGTGGGTGGTATGATTGCTGTTTACAAAAAATTGTGACTCACTTTTCACATTCAACCAAGACTATATGGACATTGTCTGAACTGCAAAAAAAAAAAAAAACACAAGTTGCTCCAGCAAAAGCTGATTCAAAATGTTTCCATTGGCTGGAACTCAAACGCTTTATATGCTGCAGAGCGTTTTGGAGCAAATGCAAGCTGTACATGAATATTGCTCCAATTACATTATTGGAGATGGCATTATGCTGTCTTTGCTGCAGTGGAAATTAATGGAGACAGTGTGCTGCATCCTAGCTCCTTTTAAGACAGCTAGAAGGGACATGTCTTCTGAAGGCACATCTGTGAGTCAGGTTATCCCACTCATAATGCTGATTTCACGTCAGCTTAGTGTTGTAAATCTACAAATAGAAAAAGACAGATCTGAAGCTCAGACAACATGTCAGCTGTATCATGGGAGTCTCATAAAAAGAATGAGTGAGCACTTCAAAACCAATGACAAATTAGTTGCAATGACGATATCAAAACACTACATCCTTGCAACTCTCTTAGATCCCAGGTTCAAGGCTATACATCTTCCAAAAACAGATGATATAGAGCAGTACAAATGTCTGCTGTTAGATGAGCTCAGAACTCACAGGAATCAAACACAGACACATACAGTACCCTCAGTTTGTCAGTGCCACAACATGCAGGTTCATCTTCACAAAGGGATGCAGAGCTGGAAAAGTCACCAAACATTAACAGTAGTTGTTCCACCACTGCCACTTCTTCAACCCTTAGTAGCAAGCTAAATCTGTGGCAAAACCTTTCCCAAATTGCTGCCATACCAGCTTACCATGATTCCTCTTCTGACAGTTACCTGCAAGAACTGCCTATTCTTATTGATGTATGCCATTTTGAATACTGGAGATCAAAAAAGTCGATTTGGACAGAACTGTATGATGAAGCCTGTAAATATCTTGGTTGTCCTGCAACAAGTGTCTCTTCAGAATGCATGTTTTAAGGTCACGTGATGCTAACTTCCTGAGCAGCAGCAGAGGCTTGGAGCTCCCTACTCCCATCAGCCTTATTCATTCCAATTTGTGATTCTTGAAGAACAAACCCAGCAATCTACATACCAACTGATCTACCCTACTCCGCCTTTTGGCCTCAGGACGATTCTTTTCTACATTCCTCGAATATATAAGAGGATGGAGGCGGAGAAAAAACAGGTCGCAATCCGGCATACACCACCAGCTACTCCTGAAAAGCTGCCTAAAAAGGCGAAGAATCAACTCGGCTCTACCTCCGATAAAGCGGGCGATAAGGCACTGCCGTCTAATCTTCTAACCAAGGAGAAATTTCTGCAGGAATTAACACCTTTGATGGAGGTACTACAAACTATCACTCCGGAGCCCAAATCTATTCGGGGAGACCTTTCCTCTCTTGCCACGAGGGTGTCCGACTCAGAGGCTAGAATCCACTCACTGGAACAATGGAAAACCAGGGCAGAATCCGATCTGGTTACATTAAATCAACAGGTCAAAAAATTACAACTAAAAACGGAGGACCTGGAAGGCCGCAGCCGGAGAAACAACCTACTTATTCTGGGCCTCCCTGAGTTTGAAGAGGGATCCGACTCCATTGCTTTCCTCCAAAAATTTCTAGCCAAAACAGTGGGCCCTTCACCTCTCAACCCCCACTACCACCTGGAAAGAGCGCACAGATCCTTGAGACCCAGGCCTCCTCCAGGATCTCCCCCACAACCAATGATTATGGAGTTCCTCAGCTATATTGAAAAACAGCACGTTCTTACCAAATCCTGCGAACTACAATCCATTATGTGGGGACCGGCCAAACTCCGTATTGCTCAAGATCTCCCCAAGGAAACTAGACTGAAGAGAACTGCATTCCACCCCATCATTCAGACAGAAGCTAATCACGGCGGAAATACCTTTCAGAATGTCATACCCTGCCACCCTTAAGGTCACAATCGGGGATACCTCCAAGAACTACGACTCCCCGGACTCGGCTTACAAAGACCTGTCTGCCAAACTCCCCAATCTCTTCAAACCAAGTAGCTGAACTTTCAGTCTCCAGCTCCACTTTCAAGGCGATGTTCTAACCTGACTTTTCTATGTTTGAAATGTTACTCTACCTGGGTGGTTGGTTCTGGCGTTGTCCCGATGAGCAGAGAACCCTTGGCGACTCTGACAGAGGTCGGGGTAGGCCGCGTTGTTTCTGGCCCTCGTCATTTACCCGGAACCAAATAGAAGCGGTTACAAGATTTAGCCTGGCTGTTTCAGTGAGGGACCATTTTGGTCCTACCCCATAACCGTTCCCCAGGGAAACATTATAGGTAATGGAGTGGCAGGATTTCCAGCTCTCAGTCCATCCTGCCATTCTCCAGCTCCCTCTAACAGCCTGGTCAAAGGGGTGAGTGAACTCCTTTTTCTTTTGGGTCTTTTCTTTTATAAACAATAGGTGGTCACCCCTTGCAATCGCAACAGTTACCTCAACGAGCATGAGGTTGGCTGATGGGGGGGGTGGCTCCTAAGCCATTTGTAGCAGCTGTAAAGTTGCATTGCAAGCTTATAGAAGTGGGGTATGTAAACCCAGTTTCACACGTGGGGTCATTCCTGATCTGTTTTGCTTGGCTGAATATCACCTTTTTATGTCTGGTCTTTTGGAGACCCCTCAACTTACAAGATGTCTGTAGCAAATGACATACTGGGTTTAGAATGGGGTTCTGGTCCTCAGGCTTCTACCATAACTCTTTTCAATTTTTGACTGTCTATGCCTGGTACCAGGATATATATAGTTGGATAGATTTAGTAGGGGGTTATAAAGGGGACGGGGGGTCAGGGTGGTTGACCTGTCTACCTCCTTACATGTTTTATATTAGCTTTGAACTACATTGTCTGTTTATGGCACAACAACACTTGATAAGTAACTTTTGGCAGGTCACAATGGGTTGGGGTTTTGGGTTTAGAGTGTGCTATTTTATTGGGCTATAGTTGTGAGTTCTATTGATTGCCTTTCTGTTATCTTGTTCTTAAAATGGCTATAAACTCTGCCAAAATCAGTATCATGGAATGTACGATGGGCTCAGGAGAAAATCAAGAGAACCCAAGTATTTAATCACTGTGACCTATTTCAAACCGATATTCTACTGCTACAAGAAACTCATTTACTTAATTCAGAGGCTAAATGGTTGTTTAGATCTGGCTTTTCGCAGGTATTTGTCGCGAATGGGTCAGGTTCCAGTAGGGGTATCGCCATCCTCATTAAAAACTATGTCACGTTCCTGGTAGACACAATAATAATTGACCCAGAAGGTAGATTCATACTGGTCAAAGGATCCCTCAATAACGGTATCATCGTTCTTGGCTCAATCTATGGTCCAGTAGGAGGAAGCTCTGAATTCTTTATGACCCTAGCAGATAAAGTAAGTACCCTTCTTCCCTCCCAGCTCATACTAGGTGGAGACTGGAATGTTCCACCATCCCACTTACTAGACAAAGCCCCAGGCTCAAGTCGTCCGCCTACTCCAGTTCAAAGGTCCCTATTAGACTTTCTACATATACTAGGGTTGTGTGACCCCTGGCGTCTCTCCAATCCTTCCCTTCGGTCCTTCTCCTTTTTTTCTCAACCCCACGGTTCCTGGTCCAGAATAGACTACATTCTGATCAGCAAAACCCTCCTCCCTGGCCTTTTTCAGACCGGTATCGAACCGATTGTGCTCTCCGACCATGCTATAGTATGGGCAAGAATCTCTCAGATCCTAATTTTCAAGGGATACTATCTGGAGCTCAACACCCAACTCCTAAAGGAACTGATCGGTGACCACATTAAAACCCTCATCTCTACTCTAGAACAACACTAACTCTACCCAGCGATTCGACATTATCTGGGCTCCTAAAATGTTACCTAAGAGGCAAATTAATTAAATTGGCCTCAACAAGGAAAAAACTAGACAATCTAGTGCCTCCTATTAATGACCAGGATCAGGGAGCTTGAAAGCTCTTACTCCCTTCCTCTCTCGTCATCCCTTGAAGCCCTCTAGCAGCCAAAGCAGAATATCTGGATCTCCTTAAGAAAAAGCTGAGTATAGCTTACTTAGACCCAATCCAAATATATTGAGCAAGGCAAAAGGCCGGTAGACTCTTGGCCTTAAGACTGCATATGTTAGAGAGTTCCAGACTAATCTCGGCCCTACAATCCCCTGAAGGCTCCATTAAAACCTCTCCCAGGGAAATTGCACATATCTTTGAAAATTACTATAGAACCCTCTACAGCACTCCTCCCTCTTCTGCATCTCTCTCAGATATATCAGCCTATCTGGCAGATCTCAGCATTCCCCAACTTTCGGCCTCCCATAAAAAAACCCTGACTTCCCCTATCTCACTCTCCGAAATAGAAAAAGGCTATAGCTTCCATGGCCCCGGATAAAGCACCAGGCCCAGAGCGGGTTTCCTCAAATTTTTTCAAGGTTTTTTCCAAAGAGTTTGCCCCTTTACTCCTTAAGCTATACTACTATATCTTTTCTACCGATACTCTGGACCCCACACTTCTTGAGGCCACCATCGTTCTAATTCTCAAACCTGATAAAACTCCTACAGACCCAGCGAGTTACCGACCCATATCTCTTCTAAACTGCAATATGAGAATTCTTTCCAAGGTCTTGGTCGAGCGGATTAAGAAAATCTGGACCCACCTCCTTAGCCCGGAGCAAGCTGGATTTGTTCTATCTCGCTCCCCAGCAGATCATCTCAGAACCCTTCCTCATATTTCTCACATCGCCCAACCATCCCACCTTCCAATGGCCCTGATTTCGCTAGATGCAGAGAAAGCATTTGAAAGAGTCAATTGGTCTTTCCTTTGGGCTACGCTGACCAGGATGGGCTTCCCACCCTCTTTCCTCAAATGGATCCAGGTTCTATACAAATCCCCTTCGGCCAAGATATACTGTAATGGTGTTTTCTCCTCTCTCTTCCACCTTCACACTGGTACCAGACAAGGCTGCCCTCTCTCACCTTTCTTGTTCAACCTGTATCTCGAACCACTTCTTCTTAAACTTAAATCTTCCCCACTTATTCAAGGTTGTCTGATATATCAACAGGAGTTAGTCCTCTCAGCCTATGCTGATCACATACTACTCCAAGTCACTCACCCCGCCACTTCTCTAGGACACGTGCTTCTACTTATAACTCAATATGGCAACCTCTCTCAATACAAACTGAATATATCAAAATCCAAAATACTCCCACTGAACCCCCATACATATAAACATGAACTTACTAAATTTGGTATGAGATGGTCCCCTAAATTGATTAAATACCTAGGCATCCACTTTACCTCAGATCCCTCCTTGCTTAGGAAGCTTAACCTAGATGACCTTAAGACTCATATCCAACTAGATTTACAAAGATGGTCTAACCTCCCCATTTCTCTGTGGGGTAGGATTAACATTATTAAGATGAACATTCTTCACCGTATCTTTTACCCCCTCAATTTATTAGGCCTCTGGTTGCCGCTCTCTTACTTACACCAATTCCACACAATCTTCTCAAAGTTTATTTGGCGAGGGAAAGCAGTTCGACGTTCCTTCCTCAAACTATCCCTCCCTAAAGATAAAGGCGGTCTTAGACTTCCCAACCTAACATTTTATCATTGGGCTGCCCACCTTTCCAAACTAGGTAGATGGTACTCAACCCATGCTGAATCATTCCCCCCGATCTGGCTTCAAATTGAGAGACAGATCCTCTCAGAGACTAAAATAGACCCCTATGCAATTTTCTATACTCCCATCTCGGTGCTTTCACACTGGCTATCCGATCAAACAATTTCATCTCTTAAATCTCTTTTCAATGCCTATATTTCCTTAAAATCTTCCCTAAAATGGACCTAGCACAACCTATCATCCTCAATCCCAATATCAAACTGGGCAATTGATAATCACCCGAGTGGCTTCCACAAATTAAGAAACTACTCAGAATGCTACTATGACCAAGGTTCCGCCTCTCATCCCCAATATACTAACTAAATTTGCTATCCCCAGTAATAGGATCTTCAAACTATACCAACTAAGACACCTTATTGCTGCTAAATTTGGCTCACAATTTCGAGAACCCAAGGTCAATCCTTCTCTCACATTTTACCCTTGCCTCTAAACGCATTCCATCTCACTAATATACTCCTTCCTACTGGACTACAAATTCCCGAATTCGATCGAAGGTTCCCGCATCTGGCTTTCTCTACTCCCAGACTCCACTCCCAACTGGACCCAAATTTGGAAGGACTTGCACAGATACCACACCCAAGATAGGTTTAGATTCATCCAGTACTACATATTAAACAATATGTACTATACCCCCAACAAATTGTTCCATCTCAATAAACTATCTCTTCCCCTTTGCTCCAGGTGCTCACATAGTGAAGGGAACTCCCTCCACATTTTCTGGCATTGTACTAAGGTTGCCCCCTTGTGGACCTCTATTCAGGACAAGCTCGATCCTATACTTGGCCTTGCCAACCTTTTTACGCTTGATATTTGTATTCTAGGTGACTACTCCACCATAGATTGCCTGGAGCATCCGATATCACATGGCCTTAGTGTCTATAGTGGTCAAAGACTAGTCCTTAAACATTGGACTGACCAACTGACCCTGACCTATTCTGAATGGTTGTCGGAACTCTCAATTTGCTTCAATATGGAGAGACTTGTGGCCAGCTCATGCAATCGTATGGACCTGTTCCACAAAAAATGGGGCAATCTATATGCATTATATTTGCACCAATGATCTCTTGAAGTCCTCTCTGATGCCCAACATGGTCTTCTTTCCTTCCCTTTTCCCATCTACTCCCTCTGATTTTGACTACATGATCAGGATATGATTCCGTCCCGAATTAGTTGATAGAACTAGACATACAATTGTGTTGCACACTCTATAAGGGCTTTTGTGGGGTGGAGGGTGGGTACTTTATGGTTGGTAGTAGGGAGGTTGGCTGGGTTGTTTTGGAAGGAGGGAAATGAGGGTGGGGTTGAGGGAGGGGGTTTGGGGTTGTTGGGGTGTTGTGTTTTTTTTTTTTTTCCTCTTTTTCTTTCTTTCTCTATTTTAGTTATACCATGACTGGATACTCGACATTAATGTGTAATGACCTGTCTATGTAGGTTATGTTAAAATCAATAAACTTGAATTTCAACAGAATGCATGTTTAGTACAGCTGGCAATATTATGACAGACAGCAGAAATAGGTTGCTGCCGGAAAATGTACACACGTTAACTTTTATTAAAGTTAATAAGTCAAGATTTTCGTATCCCTACAAGAGTATACAAACTGATCCTGAAGTGACTGATGTTGTGGATGTTGATGGTGATGACAACTCAGATGGTGGTGTCTGGTAAATATTGTGTGATACAGTCTCTCTCTGGACAAAAAAGGAAACATTTACAGACTGTGATGACTTGGGTTGGCTCTCTCCTTTCTCGATCTACTACCTTGGACTATATACCCCCAAAAACTTTCACCATTTAATGGCAAACTGCTTTGTAGCTAGGGTCTAAAGTCAGCAACTTTTACATATAGAGCAATTTTAACATCAGTGGGAACAGGCCCAAATTTGGCATAAAATGGACACTGTCAAGTCAATAATTTCTGTATCATATCATTTATAGTTAAAATGCAAACATATATTTTTGGATTTACCTTCTGTGACTTTGTGGTGCATCAATATGGGCTGGGACCGGGAGCGGTCTATTTTTCAGTTTTAAAGAGGACAAAACAATGAGTTCTAATTGGTAACAGTTTATTATTTTTTCAATTCCAGAAATGTCAGCCATAAACCAAAATGATCCATATGTAACTTACTTTACTGAATAAAAAGTGATGGGAAAAACTGTATTTTGTTTTGTTATGTTTCTGTGGGCACAATCCTGTTACAAGTCTCTTCTGGGAAACGGTCATCTGGAGTTTTACCTATGTCATGGTTGAGCACATATCATTCGGTAAGCATAGGTCTCATACCACAATAGCTCATGTTTATCATTCTGTTGAACGCAAACAATGGCATAACAGCAACAACTCTCAAATTACTGGTTCCATGAAGAGAACTGTACAGAATGTTGTCAATAAGAAGAAAGCAATTGAAAAGACAGTTTTTCACACAAGTGTTGTTTATTAAGGAACAGTTAAGTATGGCTCATTTGGAGGCAAGACTTTCATTTTTCTTGAGTAAGCATGGGGTAGTTTTAACATTTGAGAGTGGGGCGGAAGGTAGAATGGGTGCTGGAGGGTGGGTAAGGGTTGGAGGTTGATTTTAACATGGATGCAAGAGGGAGAAAGATGACATGGATGCTAGTGCATGGGTGACGGTTGGGGGTTAGTTTTAACATGGATGCAGGAAGGAGAAACATGATATAGTTGTTAGTGCATGGGTGATGGTTGGGGGAGTGGGTTTTAACATGGGTGCGGGTGAGAGAAGGGTGACATGAATGGTAGTACATGAGTAAGCATGGGGGTAGTTTAAACATTTGGGTGAGGGAGGAGGGTGGAATATGTGCTTGAGTGTTGGAGGTTGGTTGTAACATGGGAGTAAGAGGGTAGCATGCATAGGCGCCGAGCAGGCGGAGAGGCCGGCCGCCTCCACTTTAAGTGCAGGAGATTGCCTGACATGCTGCACAGCCTGCCTGCACACAAAGCGGAATGTTCTCAGCTCGATACAGTCCTGTCTGTACTGCCTGCAGGCACACGCATGCTGATGTGGTGGGGGTAGCAGGAGCTGGCTGACTGGCGTGTCAGCAATTCCTTTGTGTTTGCGATGGACGACGGTTGCCTACTTGCCTTCTTTTGTTTTACAAATGAGCTTTCCTTCCACCCAACTGCTGAAGCGAAAGCCGCCTGAGGCTGTCTTCATAATCCACACCCAAAACTCAATGCAAGCCTCATGAATCCCTGCTAAGCTTTTTCAGAGGATGGGATCAAATTGATGATGCGCATACAGCGGACCTGATTGAGAAATAAATGCAATTATAAATGCTGCCCTCCTCAATCAGGTCCGCTTGTGGAAAGCAGGCATGGCTAGTCATGGGAGGACTGTTTAAATGCCAGCAGTTTTGTCCATTCAGTCCATTACTTTGGTGCTCAGGTGCTGCAGTAGAGTCGAGACTGAGGAAGAGGCGGAGTCCGTTGGTCGATAGTCGAGCATGGAAGTTATACCTGTCCCATGAATGAGCTGTTCTGCTCATGTCTGACTGTGTTCCTGTGCGTCGGTGGAAGGAATCCGGAATCGATAGCCATCCCCTCCAGCAGCCGAGCTGACTACAGAGCGCCGCGAGAGTCACCAGAGCCGGGAGGGAGCTTGCCAATGCCACCAGCCCAGCTGCTGCAGGATTAGGAGGTGCCCTGCCGGTACTATAGCCACCCAGGCAGCCCAGGACTCAGAGGAACAAACTACCCAGACAGAAGACCTAGACCATTATCCAGGTACTTTTCAGGGTTAATTCTTCTTACCTATGATGGGATGGGATGTGGTAGTGGTTCAGGATCACTGTTTTGTGTGTGCCTGGTGGGGGAGGAGAACAGGGCTTTGCCAATGGGGAGGGATGAACAGGGCTTTGCTAATGGGGGGGGGAGAAGAGAGATGGGGATTTGACAATTTGGGTCCAAAGGCTCATTTAGACCACTTTCAATGGTTGTCACTAAGCATTTAAAGTACTGCATTATACACATAATTCTGGCTTTTACTGTTCTGATGCTGTTCTACTCCTGCTGCTTGTCTGTGAAGTGGCATTAATCATCTGTATCATCTCAACTCGTTAGTTGTATAAATGACTGATATAACAAGCACAGAATTATGATGTAACTGAAAGGCAAGTAACAGTAAGTTAAGACCAAGTGACAGTTTGTTTTTCATAAACATTTTAAAAGTATTAGTGGCACAGCAATTTACTGAAATAAAAGGTGATTCCCCTGGTGTTCATTCAAACGTTCACTCTTTCAATCAAAAGCTACTGTATACTTCAGCTGTACCAGCCTATCTGAGGTGGTATTGAGTGTACATACATTGTGCTGTTGATCACCATATAGCCAGTCTATAATTATCAGTTATGATTTTGTAAAACAATTTAAATCTGATAGTTTATGTAAGAAATTCACTATACTGCTTAAACACATTATAGATGTCTAAGAAATTAAATGGTTCTCTACAGCAATTGGTGTGCTTGTTTGAAAAAGTGAGTGAGGCATTCATATTACCACTCTGTGTCCTGGTATGACTTTTCATTAGTGCTATTCCCGTACCGAAAGATGTGTGTGAAACCAAGGTTGCAGTAGTAAAAGTTAATTGGGTGGACATTTCACATATGGTTAATATGGAGCTGAGTGGTTGGAGTAGTTCTGCTGACTGGGAGGGGGCAGCTGACTGGGGAGGGGCGGAGGATTTGCCAATGACTGCATATGCCCCCTGCTAGGCTGCAAGGGTTACCAGATGTCCTCTTTCCCCTTTCCCAAATGCCAAATATTTATGTACCTTCTGTCCTTTGATTATTATTTTACTCTCCCCTACCAAGGGGAGCTGAAGCTGGGGGGTGAAGGCTTTAAACCCATTTACTTTGGGTCTGGCACAGGTGCTCGTTGTGGCTGGCAATGTGGATGATGGTGGTGAGACAGGGCTGCCAGGGCTTTTCCAATGACTGTGTGTGTGGGGAGGGACAGGCTTTGCCAGTGATTGTATGGGCCCCTGCCAGGGTTACTAGATGTCATCTTTTACAAGGACATGTCCCCGTTCCCAGCTGCCAAATATTTGTCATGTACCTTCTGTCCTTTATGATTATTTAGTCTCCCCTACACAGGGGAGCTGTGAAGCTGGGGAGTGAAGGCTTTAAACTCTTACCTTGGGTCTGGCTGGCAATGTGGGGCAGTGATGGTGATGAGACATGGCAGCCAGGGCTTTAGCAATAACTGTATGCGCCCCCCTGTCAAACATTTTCTTTGGGTCCTGTATCTGTCTTGCTGAGCATCTGCAGTATTTCATACTGTGGTGTAGCATGGCTAGTGGTGTGTGGTGTGGCATTGTAGCAAATGTATTTGCTAAGCGACTGCACACCATGGTACAATAAGTAATTCAGTCTGTCACTGGATGGGCCTTGTGGTCCTTATCTGCCATCAACCTCTGTTTCTATGTTTACTCTGTGACTAAATTGACTTGTTGTTTTACTACTCTGCATCAGGCGTTTGGCCACTTCGGTGTCTTTGCTGCAGCAGTACCACTGAGGAAATTTTGGTAAATGATCCTGGTGTGTGTCATTGTGACTGTTGTGGGTGCCAATTTACATGCCTTAAATACAACTGAGAAATAAATTATAAGTGGCAAAAATACTGGTTTAACTTGATTTTCGCCAGTCCAATTAAGCTGAAAGGTGTGTTGTATTTTTTTTTTAACTTGAACCTGCAGATACATCAGCATCACACTGTTAATAATTTTGGGCCTACCACCACCCCTCAAGTGCCCCCCCAAAAAAACAAGCAGTTCACTGAAACAAAGTGCAGCGTCGAAATAGGCATTAATGCCCATACACTATATGAATAGCGGATGAGCAACTCTATGCACAACCAGTATGTTGTGCCACCTCAGGATCTAATTCCCATGGACCCCTCAAGCATCACTCTGAAGGTCACATGGAATCAGAACCCCTCAGTGCCACAATACACTGGTTATGCATAGTCTCCCAACTCCCATCCACTATCCCATCTATAGTGACAGACTGAATTATTTATTGTACCATGGTGTGCAACGTGTTATTTTTAGTAGGAGAAAAAACTGCTGTAAATAAAACTTACACTTTCCTGCTTTCACTGCATGTAAATAGGTTTGAACTTTTGGAATAGACATCAGATCAGTGGGGAAAAGCTATGCAGGTACTTCAAAGCTAGCAGCAGACTTGGGCACAGGGCTGTAATAACCTCAATTGCCTTCTGCTGAATGCTATACCAATGCCACTACCGTGTGTCTATACAGAGTGGCATATGGTGTACTGAAAGCAGCAGTCAGTATGAACAAAGAATTGGAAAAAACAAAAGATAAATATATAATTGTTCCCTGTCCCACTGTCATAACACTTAACAGTGTGGAGGAGTAAGGGATCCCAAGAGAGTTTAAACAGGGTGAAGAAGACGAGAGAAAAAGCAAGTAGTGAAAGACTAAAGACAAAGAATGGTTTATTCATTTATTTATTTATAAATTTTAACATGACAGTCTCTTGAGCAAAATCTCTTTTGAAGGTAGGCGTCACCAAACTAATCAAACCATAATGGTCTGAAAGCATAATCACTGTTTTTGTAACATCTGTGTTGGTCCAATAAAGGTATCACACCATTTACTTCTGGATCTAGCTCAAAGTAAACAACTTAAATCCTTTATTGGTCAATGATGTGCTGAATATGAAATACAAGAGCATGGGTGCCATTTGTATGCATTTATACAAAATGAGATGACAGCAGCTTGTTTTATGGTGTGCCCTGGGGGAAAGAGTTGGATGCATATTTCATGGGATGATTTGGTGGCCACCAGGGCCTGGTGGAGCTTGCACAGGCTTACCAGCCTGAAGTGGTGACCAGAGCATTCGTGGGATGATTTGGTAGGCCACCAGAGGCTTGGTGGAGGCTTGTACAGGCTTACCAGCCTGAAGTGGTGACCAGAGCATTCATGGGATGATTTGGTGGCCCCCAGGGCTTGGTGGAGGCTTGCACAGGCTTACCAGCCTGAAATGGTGACCAGAGCATCAAGGATTAATTCATGGCAGAAGTATAGATGTGATGGTAAATTGGTTGATTTTGGTGGCCACCAGGGCCTGGTGGAGGCTTGCACAGGCTTACCAGCCTGAAGTGGTGACAGAGCATTAGATGGGATGATTTGGTGGCCACCATGGCTTGGTGGAGGCTTGTACAGGCTTACCAGCCTGAAGTGGTGACCAGAGCATTCATGGGATGATTTGGTGGCCCCCAGGGCTTGGTGGAGGCTTGCACAGGCTTACCAGCCTGAAATGGTGACCAGAGCATCAAGGATTAATTCATGGCAGAAGTACAGATGTGATGGTAAATTGGTTGGTCGGGTGAGTCTGTGGTATGCAGTAGCAACAGTACAGGAATGAATGAGCAGATGTCTTTCCTCTATTGAATTCTTAGGAACAGTGGCCCATTTCCAAATGTATCCCACTCCTCCATCCATCCAGACTTTGCTGTAAAAATCTGTTTTTATACCCATATCATTGTACAATATTGTTTACTGTCATTGTACACTATGATTCATTAATAAATGCACTTTACAATGTACACTGAGATTCATTAATAAATAAGCTGTGTAAACATAATGGCTCTGTGTCATTATTTCCTAGCCTCAGGAGTTTACCTTGTCGCTGGTGGTTGGGCAACTCTAACTTCTATCCTGGAGTTAGTGGAACCAAAACTCTAACTCATTAGTGTGAAGACTGCATGCTTGGGACTGGTGATGCACATTACTATGGCATCTTTCTGTTTCACCTGGACAACCACTAACAGGTTAAGGTGTGTGGTTCAAGCGTCATGTGGAGCTATTGGAGGATTGGGTCGACAGCTGCTTTCTATAATATAGCTGCATGCTTGAGCAGACTTAGACTGGGTGGTCTATTTTTGCTGGCACCTTCGTATGTCGTTGCATAAATATTCCTATATGGGACTGCATTCTTAACGTTATGATGTGTGTACATGATTGATTGTATTTTTATATGGCAAAAACTAGTGTAGAGAAAGTGCCCTTTTTACACTCACAAGTGCCCCTCTGAGCCTCCGCCCCCTCAGTTTTTACCATCTTCCGGCACCTATGGTAGCATGGGTGCCACTGCATGGATGAGAGTGGTGGAAGAAAAGTGGAATGGGTGTTGGGGTGAAAGGGGGTGTTGTTTTAGTCCTTTCATTTACAGATTCATGATCAGCAGGGGATGGTGAGGAAAAAGATGATGACAGACCGATGGTATGGGAGGGCTATACCGATTGCCCACTGTAGAACCTGCTATAGATATAATATATATATATTTTTTTTTTTTTCTTATTAAGTACATTGCGAACTGTTGCCACCTAGCACATGTCTCCTGTCCCCTTAAAAAAGAAGGAAGAAATCAGAAATAAAAGAAAATCTGCATCAGCAGTTTTTACAGAATGTGACCAATCATAAAGTGTTTTGCTTTACAAGTAGTGATAATTTGATGCATAATGGGATTGACAGACACTGTCCCTTAAACATCACATGCCAACTGCTGTAGCTACATTAAATGTTCCTTAAGTTAGTATGTGGTGAGGAAACCATTATTTTTTATTTATGTGACTGAAATACAGATTTTATTGAAGTATCAGCTGGAAAGATGCATTATCTTAGAAAGTTGTATGTATTACTTCAATTTGCTAACAAGAATGTTGGTATATGTACGCATTATCTTAGAAAATCGCATGCATTTTTTGCCAACAACAATGACTGGCATATTTTTTTTATTCAAATATCTTGACTGACTACATTATGACATAATATGTTTTGCAACAGTTCCACGTCCTGCGGCTGCAGTAACTTGACTTGACTTTGTTATAAAAGCTTTCTTTTAAACATAGCAACTTTTGATTTACTGATTTAAAACAGAAAGCAGCAAATAGCCGAGATTAGGTAATATCAGTAATTTTTTCTCATAATTCATGACAATGAGTATATATAACTGCGTACGTAAATGGCTAATGTGGCACTTTTTTTTTCACTAAGGAACTATGATGCAGTTGCAGCAGGAAAACTTTTAACATGTGGGTGGGTGGTCCTGTTAGGTAAGTTGCTGGCTTTAGCAAACAGAAGAAACCATAGATAAATCTAGCTGTATTCCTATCAATGTCACACAGGATAATTTCTCTCCACCCTTACATTGAACAGTTTTTCCTTCACATGTAGTTTATTACTATACTATCTTCATTACTGGCAGCACAACTAAAAAATAGGGTTCAAGTTCTAAAAAGTTCTAAAAAAGATTAGAACCCTAGAACTTTTTCAAAAGTTTTTGGCCTAGAACTAGAACTCAGAACTTCAGAGGGTTCTGACAGCCCTAGTGGGGGCACCATAACACATCATGTCTGAGACAAGATTTCTGTCTGAATTTAATGTACCATTTTTTTGGAAGCATATCTGGCCTTCTGGGCCATGTTAGGCAGTGGCAGCACCATGGTTAGGCCCGAAAAGCATTTAAACGGTGCAGAATACAATACATTTAGGTCCTCATGGTGGATGTGAACCATGTAACTGCATGTCTGACACCTTATTCTGTCTGAATATACTGTGCAATTTTTTGGGAAACATTTCTGGACATGCACTGTCTAAGCTGCGCTCACAGAGGCAAGATGTAGCCTAAAACCAATCGTAACCAGTTGCCAAAACAGCATGTTAATGTTCGAGTGCTGGGGGCACCATAAAACATCAGGCATGACACCAGATTTCAGTCTTAATTTGATGTAACATTTTTTAGGAAACATTTGTGGACATGTATTGCCTGTTCTGCACTCACAGAAACAAGATGTGGCCTAAAAGCAGTTGTAAACAGTGGCCAAAACTGTATTTTAATGTCTGACTACTGGGGGGGGGGGCACCATAAAACATCAGGACTGACAACAGATTTCAGTTCAAATTTAATGTACCATTTTTTAGGAAACATTTCTGCACGTGTACTGCCTGTGCTGCACACACAGAAACAAGATGCAGCCTAACATCAATTGTAAACAGTGGACCAGAGACCAGCATTTGGTCCGGGTGGGGGTTTGGGCACCATAAAACATCATGACTGAGACCTGATTTCAGTCTGAAGTTACTGCAACATTTCCTGGGAAACATTTCTGGACTTCTGATCCATGTTGCTCAGTGGCTACACCAAGATCAGGCATGAAACCATTCATAAACAGTGGGCAAAATAACATGTTTTGGTCTGTGTGGAAGGCGTGCAACATTTAACAGCATGACTGACACCTGATTTCAGTCTGAATTTAATGTGCTGTTTCTGTACTTATATTAACAGTGCTCTGCACAGCACAGTGTGGACTGGAGGTGAGGGAACCAACTTAACATTTGTGGTGAGTGCAGGACACATGTTAAGCACTGAAACCATATTTATGTTTAACTTTGCAATAAAATTGCTTATGTTTCTGTGATTGTTGTGTACATCTTTGGAGTGTTGCTGCACACACCCACAACTGCTGCAACATTGCATATTTTTGGAAAAACATTTTTGTTCATAGGAACAATACTTGACATTTGTGGTTAGGAGGGGAGAGAATATATGAATGAGTCAAACAAAAGAAAAACAAAGGTAAGAAGTTTATGGGTACAGCACTATTGACTATGACACACGAGTACGACAGAGGGAGGGGGATAGGCCAGGTCATGGGTAGTGTAATATGAGAGGCTGATACAGAAATTAGAGAACAGGAAAAAGGATATAATGCTATGGGGAAGATAACATTACACGTAAGTAACACACCACACAGAACCACTGAACAAAGACATATATTTATGACAATAAACAAACAAACAAGAGGACATAAAGGAAGATTAGAGGACATAAAATATTTTTTTGTATTTTTTTTATCTTTTTCAATTTGTTTTCTTTTTTTTCGTATTTTTGGAGGGAGGAGATAGAATGGAGAGAAGAGAAGACTATCAAAAACACAGTGACAGGACACAGGAGGATAGATTCAATCAGAAATAAGAAAAAACAATTAACTTGCTGCTGACTGAAAATAAAGAATTGAAACAGGCCCAGAAGTGCCACCACCACCAAGTTCGCCAGGAGGTTGAAAATTTGTTGCTGGTCCTCCATTATTTTGTTCATATCCTCCCCCCGGCCTCACTGAACTCCTCTCTCAATTGTTGATAGTCATGCCATAGTGCTTGCACTTCAGCCCGTATAGCTGCCAGGTCTTCACTGGTGACCACCTGACCACCAGCTGCAGTCAGTGTGGGCTCAGCATCCTGATTCTTGTGGCACCGCCGACTGTGAGGTAATTCTGCCACTGGTGCTGCTGCCTCCTGCTGCTGCTGTGTCTGACTACTGCACCCCCTGCGTGGACACCAATTCACCACAGACTGAGAAGGGCTGCCTTGCTCCTCCTGGCCCCCTTCCCCTTCTCTGTGTCCAGCCGCACCTATATCCAGCTCACCCACTTCAGTGCATACATCCACACTGCTCCCTACAGTTGCACTTGATGCCGCCACCTCCCGCAATTTGAAGTCCCATTGGAGCGGGTGGTGGTGGTGCTCCATGTGGCTATGCTGGCTGGTTGTCCTGAAGTGGGATGCACCCTTTCCCCAATGCACATCCTGCCTGCATAGATTGTGGGTGACCACTGGGTCACCTACTGATATTTCATAGAAAAAATCCCAGACAGGAGAACTTCGGGGTTGATGGTGCCATGGGGGTGGGGCCACAGATAATGCCCCAGACACTAACTCCACTGACTGTTTGGGAGGGGGCACAGTCTCCTGCTGCCTGGGCAGAGGAACTGTATCCTTCTGGTGCTGGGGAGGAGGCATTGTCTCCAACTGCTGCTGCTGTTGCTGTGGAGGGGCCATGGTTGCCTCCTGCTTCTGGAGAGGGGGCACAGTTGGCTGTTGGGTGCTGGTGCTGGAGCCAAAATACTCCTGCTGTGGTGCTTCAGTTGTAATAGTTACCTGAAACGCACATACAGGTGCCCCACTGTCTTCACCCATCTCCATTATGTCCACAAAAACAACCAATTCAAACAAACAAAAAAAAGAAATAGAAATAGAGACCCTGAGAGAGAGTCGGGGCCTGGGGGGGAGGGGAATCACAAACACACACACACAATCACAAGCACACACAAACACACACACACACACACACAATCACACACAATCACAAGCACACACACACACACACAATCACAAACACACACACACACACACACACACAATCACACACACACACACACAATCACACACAATCACAAGCACACACACACACACACACACAATCACACACACACACAATCACAAACACACACACATCACAAGCACACACACACACACACACACAACACAAGCACACACACACACACACAATCACAAACACACACACACACAATCACACACACACACACACACACACAATCACAAACACACACACACACACACACACACACACGATCACCAGGTACTAAAATATGAACTAGAAAAAGACAAACAAGAAAAAGTTAGAAAAAATAGCACAAATGAAGCACTTAATCTGTGAAAGTATACTCTGCAGTCACAGGGAGTATAAATGCTGCCTGCTTCCTCGAGATATATAGCATAGGAAATGAACCACTCACTTCCTGTCTGTTTTGACTCAATCATGTGACCACCAGCATAGCGAAAAGACCAATTTTGCCTAATTTCACCTCCAAAGCACAGGCGAAATTAAAGGTGAAATTTTGTGGTGAAATTTTGCTGAAAGGACAGAATTACACAAAATGTTTTGCTAGGCAAAATTAGCGATTCCGCCATAATTTCGCCGGTGAAATAAAATTTTGCTGCATCTCTATTCCAGAATCGAGTAAACATTGATGTACATGACAGGGTAGATGAAGAAAGTACCCAGCATCAGTTCAGCAATTGGGGATGAGGATGGATGAACAAGAGACAATCCCAGAGAACCTTATCCCAATTCCAGAGATTGGGGGGGAGGAGAGGGCTATATTGATGCACTTGAATGTGGTCAGTCTTTGATTATGTATTCTCTGAAGCTGAAATGATGGTTCTACAAAAAGGTTTTAAATTTGTACCTACCTATTCTTTCAACTGGTTTGACACTTTTATAGATTTAAATAAGTTTGTGCATAATTTAAATCTTGAGTGTTACTTTTCATCCGAAAACACTATGAGAAATTATTTTGCATTTGATGTTGACTCAGACATTTCATTTAATAGTTCAAGTATATCATCAATAGTGACTACGACTCAGACAGGAGTCAACCAATTTAGATCAAAATCTAAGTTTATGCCCCCCTCAAAACCCCACAGTGCAGGGTTTCTTTAGGGCATGCAAGCAAGATCTTAAACAATTGGCAGAGGAGAAACAACAGCCAAAATATGTAAACATGACCAGAAATTAAGCCGCAGCCCTTAAGAAACTTGAAAGTAACACAAATGTGACCAACAAACAGGTTGACAAGGAGGGTTGTGTGGGTTTACTGAATACTATAGATTATGTTAGAGAAGCTAACTGTCAACTTTCTAATGTTAAGTACTATAAGCCATTGGTTAATGATCCCACGATATGGTTTAAAAACAAAATTGACTCTTTTTTGGTAATGGTATTTGAAGCAGGGACTATTGATGTCGATACGTTTAATTTTTTGACAGTTGAACATCCCATTCGTCCTGCCTTATATCTCCTTCCAAAGATTCATAAAGACTTAAAAAATCCTCCCGGTCGACCGATAGTGGCTGACATTGGTTCAGTTACTGAACCACTCAGTCAATATGTAGACTAGCATATCAAACTTTTTGTATTTAATTTAAGGTTATACATTAGGGATACAAAACATGCTTTGTGTATATCTGATGAACTCCATGTCGAGGATTCAGATTTTGTTGTCACTCTTGATGTGGAGTCATTATACGCAAATATGTCTCATGAGGGTGGTTTACAAGCTTTACATCATTTGTTTGGACATGAGACAGTGTAGCTCTCCCCCCACTGAATTTATTGTACAACTTAATAGGTTTGCTTTAGAGTGCAATGCATTTATGTTCGAAGGTTCTTTTATTTGCAAACCAATGGAACAGCAATGGGGGCATCCTTGGCCCCCAATTATGCAAATTTGTATATGGGTATGTGGGAGGAACACTACATTTTTGACTGTGATGTGAATGCTTTTTATCACCATATTGCTATTTTTAACAGATATATTGACAATTGCTTTTTGATTTGGCAGGGGACAACAGAGGAATTAAGACGGTTTGTATTGTATTTGGAGTCTACAAATCCCAACTTACGATTTTCAGTCTGTGTGGAAAGATCACAGATCCCATTTTTGGACATTCATGTTATTAAAAATGACAATCAAGAGATTACTACTACACTTTATCAAAAATAGACTGATAAGAATATTGTCTTATTAGCAAATTCTTGTCATCCTCAACTATTAAATCTATTCCTAAAGCTCTCCTCTTCGGGGAGGTGGGATGGCTCCTCTAAGCTGATGGCTGCCACCTGGTGGAGGCTGGGGACAGCATGGGCCAGGGAGGAGCCTGGTGCTAGGCCAATGGGGTGGGAGGAAGGGGCTGTTACTGGGGCCGAGGGACTAATGCGTGCCTCCACACGCATGCGTACCCACTCCTGGGGCCCCTGGGAGAAAACCAAAGAGAAGAAAACATCACCGGTGGCAGGATGGTGACCGACTCCCAGCAGGCACTGCTCCCGGGCTGAGCATAAGGTAAGTCCTAGTTATTCCAGGGGGTGGGGCTGGGGGTTTATTCAAATTGGAGCAGCCAGGCGGAGGTGCAAAAAATCTGATATGATAAAAAAAATGTATTCCTAAGAGCCAGTTCATTAGAGTACACAGGAATTGCAGCTCAGAAGGAGACTTTGAACCTTGGGCTTCTGATTTAGAAAATAGGTTTTTAGAACGAGGTTATGGCTATGGTGATATACAGGCAGCTAAAATATGTGCTAAGAATACACTGAGAGAAACATTTCTGAATGAAAGGGAAAAACACACACAACTGCATAGTAGAATGAATTTTGTCACTACATTTAGTATTGAATCTGGACAGATTGGCAATATTATTAGACATCATTGGCCCGTTTTACAAACTGAACAGAAGCTTGGGGACTATGTTTAGGAATTTCCCTGTATGGTCCTTAGGATACCACTTAATTTGGGTGACAAATTGATTTGTAGTTACCAACCCCCTATTAAAATCAAAAATCTTGGGTCCTTTTTTTCTTCTCTCCCCCCCCCCCAACTCTACTGGAAGTTCTGTAGCACTGGGGGAATCAATTAGTGAAGAGTCAGTTTACTCACCTCCCCCTGCACTACAGATTATTCCTGTTGAGAGGGTGGAGAATGTTACACAGGGGCATGGCAGAAGTGGTAACTGGCTGCCTCCTATATGAAAAGGTTATTTTAGGTGCCAACGATGCAAATATTGTATCAATGTTTGCTTCACTAAACATTTTTTAAGTCCAGTGGATGGTAGTTTGCTACACATTTTAGATTTCATTAACCATGATACCTGTAGCGTCATCTACCTGGCTTCATGCAAATGTGGTGCTTATTATTTGGGGCACACAAAAAGACAGTTAAAGGAATGTGTGGGCGAGCATATGCAAGCAATTTTAAATAAAAATCTTGAATATGCCAACACACACATAGTATGCCAAACCACCCTGAGCACACATGGATGTTTACAGGCATTGATAAGGTTAAAATTGGTCTGGGGTGATTTGAATGGTGTACTAGCACGCAGAGAAAACTTCTGGATCTTTAAATTGCAAGCTACAAGATTTCCAGGATTGAATGATAAGGTGGAATTACCACCACACCTTTGAAGTTATAGGAGTTCTTATCATTGTAATGCTCTATATGGTTATTTTTTTTTGCCTGTATATATGAAGCATGTTATAAGTAATTTATCTATGCCAAGTTAACATTTGCAATAAGTGTCTGTAATGATTAACCTATTTATGGGTATGGCTAGTGTAGACTGACATTAGCTGTTTGATGTGTTTATTAATTAACTGATATTGTGATTTAAACAAACTACTGCTGTCACTACTTTGTTCTCTTGGCAAAGTGCAGTGTGTTTGCATGAAACATTGAGATTTTGCTGTGTTGGCATGGTAGATGGTGCTTTTTTGCTGATTTAATAAATTATTTGAACTACTAAGTTCTTGGTCTGGTGTGAGTTAGTGCCTCAGTTTTATGTTTTTTTGAGTTTTTAAACTACAAACCTGTTAGTTTGATCTCAGTGGTAGGGAAAATGATGGAATCACTTCTAAAAGAAAGAATTGTTGAGTACCTAGCGGCCAGCAGGGCACAGGACAAAAGGCTGCATGGATTCACAGTGGGAAGGTCATGTCAGACCTGCCTAATAGATTTCTTTGACTGGGTGACCAAAGTAGTAGACGAGAGAGGGGCTGTGGACATGGCCTACCTAGACTTTAGCAAGCATTTGACACAGTCCCACACAAAAGATTAATAAACATGTTAGTCAGCCTGGGAGTGGGTCCCAGGGTGGTACCCTGGGTAAAAAATTGACTAGACAACAGGACACTGAGGATAATAGTAAATGGAGTCCACTCTGAAGAAAGGGGATTTACTAGCGGGGTACCACAGGGTTCAGTACTGGGACCGGTCCTTTTTAATGTCTTCATAAGTGACATTGCAGAGGAACTGGAAGGAAAAGTATGTCTCTTTGCAGATGACACAAAGATCTGTAACAGGGTTGATGCACAAGGGGGTGGAAAGGATGAGAAGGGACTTGGTGAGGTTGGAGAAATGGTCAGAAGTATGGCAGCTTAGATTCAATGTAAAGAAGTGCAAAGTAATGCACCTGGGAAACAAAAACCCAGGGGAAGAGTACAAAATGGGAGGGGAGATACTAACAACAATACAAATGGAAAGGGACCTGGGGTAGTCATATCAGATGACCTAAAGGTAAGCAAGCAATGTGAGAAGGCAGTAAGGAGGGCTGGGCGGATACTAGGATGTATAGGGAGAGGCATCACCAGTAGACAACAGGAAGTTGTTGTCCCTCTGTACAGACAGTTGGTGAGACCCCATCTGGAGCATTACATGCAGTTCTGGAGACCATCTCTGCAAGGACATAGACAGGATGGAGTCAGTCCAGATGAGGGCAACTAAAATGGTGCTGGGTCTGCACCAGAAGCCATATGCAGAGAGACTAAAGGAGCTTAATATGTATACCCTTGAGGAAAGGAGGGCTAGGGGGGACATGATAGCAACTTTCAAGTACCTCAAGGGAATCAACAAAGTCCAAGAGGGTAGCATCTTTCAGAAAAAGAGATGTGCAAGAACAAGGGGACACAATTTGAAGATAGAGGTGCGGCGGCTCAGGGGCAACATGAGGAAGTATTTTTTCACAGACTGGGTTGTGGACACATGGAACGGCCATTCTGAGGAGCTTGTGGGGTCAAACACAATGGGGGAATTCAAGAATGCATGGGACAGACATAAGGCAATTCTTGTGGGGCTTAGGAAGAAGTAGACTGTTGGTTTGCTAGGATCTGCAGCTTATCCAATAGGTAGGGAAATGGGCAGACTGGTGGGTGGACCTAGCTGTCCTTATCTGCCATCAAAGTCTATGTTTCTAAGTACTTGCTAACTCTTGAGTACATGCACTGCTGCAGGCCTACCTCGCAGAATCCCTCACAGATCCCTTTTCAAATAAACATCTTGTATAACAGGCTGTGAAGACACTTCTCCCAGGCACTAGCACAAGCAGTATACAAATCCCTTGCATGTCTATCTGTTATTATACAATGGAGTCTAAAAATCCACTATTTTGACTGGTTGGCTGCTACTTTATGTCATGGGGTAATTTTTACATAATCACCACATAAAGTACCAGCTGATCGCACATGTAAAAAAAGAAAAGTAAAAATCATTCCACACAGAACTCTTAGCATTCTAGTACACTCTCAAAAAGGTGAAATTTGTTTCTTCTAACTACACCATTCCACAAAATCAAAAGCCATTCATGAAAAGTGAAAACAAAAATAATGTCAGATCTAAGCTGCAGTTTTGAACTTGGAGACAACTGAGAGCTAACTGGCACCATTAAATGCAGACTGCTCGCATTTTCAATTATTATAGCTCTCTTGCGGAGCTCAGCTCATTTATGTTGCAGGCAGCTGTCTTCAGGGTAATGGGAGGGCTTCTGCCCAGCAACAGCAAATTATTTTGTATAGAGGGGAGGATATTTTATTAAAATCAGCATAAAAAAGCTTTTCCTTCATTTTTTGTGTAACTGTCATGTTTTCTAACTGTATAATCAGAATAATCCATGGCAGGGTGTGGGTTGGGCTGGGATTTACTCACATTGTTGGTCACTCGGCCTGCAGTCTTGTGATTAAACCATGCCAGGTGTGAGTAAATCCCTGCCCAACCCAAATCCTGTCATGGATCATTCCTTAAGCATCCATCTGAAAGACATATTAGCACTACTGGTGATGTGGTTTCTCCAAGCTTGTCCATACTGGACCCAGAGCATGTGAAGCAGCTAGTCTTGAAGGCAAATCAGCCACTCTTAGCTTGCCATCATTCTCCTGAAATATATACACCACTAGATGTGTATTATCCTCCTAGTTCCTGATTAGAAGTTGAGAACTGAATGGGCATTGGATTGGCTAATAGTGGATTGAAGGCAAAACAACCATGAATGATGAACTCTATTCACAAAAGTGCGCAATTTAGGTGTGATTCACCCATAAATTGCCTACGCACCTACACTGCCCCAGACAGTTGCAGGGTGCATGAATTCATGAATGTAAGCACCCACAGTGCACCTGTCTGTGGCCTTACCACCCTAGCATGCAGGATTACTGGAGGCAGATGAGTGCAGAGCAGTGCACCTGGGTGAGCATCCGATCGAATTCCTGACCTGGGTCCCAGAGAGGATCCTTTGCATCATGGAAACAGGAGAGTGTGAGAATGCACAGGTACATTGTTGAACAAAGTAAGGGCACTCACCCAAATGGCTGCCCCCAGCCCACCTTGGTAGGCTGGGGCAGCAGTGTGCAGGGGGATTCATTGCCACCGCACCCCACTGGTCACCATTCGGGGTGTCACATAGATATTTATGGCAGGGCCCTTGTGGTGTACCATTTTCTGCCCCAGCCTGCCACTCCACACATTAGTGAATGGTGCAGAGTGTGGGCATGCCCCTGCACACCCCCAGCCCAGCCCAGGTGCAGAGCAGCACGACCGGCCAGGGGATCTGGCATACAACTAGCAGGCGCGTTGTTGGTGCATGCTGCTGGACTCCTTTTGCATGGGATTCCCACATAGGGCTGTCTATGTGCCTATGTTACATTGCACATAGGCACTGTGCACTTTTGTGCATAGAGCCTGATATGAATGATCAATGGATGACTTTGATACATGGAATATTGCTGTGCATCTTTTGAAGTGATTGACATCATGGGCTGGATTTATGATAACTGGAACTGCCACAAGCACCAGGTGTACTGACTATGTGGCACACTGGGCTTGCAGCAAAAGCAACGGGATTTACTATCCCATGCACTGTATTGATGCCTTCTAGACTGAAATTCTTTGGTCTAGCGTGCATCAATTCCTGCCCCCCCCCAACACACAGTTTATGGGTGAACATTGCCACAAGCTGCCGTGAAGGAGGTAAAATGTTGTAGGTAGAATAAGAAGAGAGCTGGAACAGACTGAAAACTGGGCAGTCACAGCCAAATAAAAGTTTAATATTGATAAGCATAATATAATGCATTTGGGACACAGGAAATCTAGGACTAAATACCAGTTCTGTGGAGCAGGCCTTAAAGAAACAACTTTAGAGAAGGATTTGGCAATACGGGTAACAAATAGGGGTGTACAGCAGGCCAGGTTAGAGATCTGGATCAGCCAAGTATCATGGTGGTTTTGAGTGGCTGTCTGTCTGACTGGCTTCTGGGGTGGAGCTGGTGCCTGGGTGGGAGGTAAGTCTCACACTGCAGCACAGACAGAGAGAGAGAGAGAGAGAGAGCAGCTGAGAGGACAGAAACAGAGACTGAAAGACTGAGTGATCATTTGGTCTACTTGGGGATCCAGTGCATAGGATATTTGAAAATTGAAACTACAGAAAATCTTTTGTGAAACAAAAACTGCACATAAAAATTACCTACTTAAAACAACGGAGACTGCTGGGGTGGCAGCGGTGGAGCAGAAGAGCAACTGGGCCTGGCAGAAAGTTCAGGGCACTGGACATGCCACTGGGGAGAAGAGGACTACAGCTGAACTGTGCTGAAAAGAACACCTGAAGAAATGATATTGTTAAATAAATCACAGTGACAGACTGGAGCAGAACAGGGTCAGGCAGCAGTCCAGGCACTGGGCATTGGGGACTGAGGCAGGCATCCTACAGCTAAACCACACTGAAAAAATACCTAAAAAAATAATGTCTTGAAACAGTCAGAGAGCTGGAGACTGGAGCAGAAATAAGGCCTGGCAGGAGGCAGTCCAGGGTGGCTGTGGTGTGGGCATTGGGCATCTCAGAAGAGGTTAGAGCTAAACTGCATCGAAAAATATCTTAAAAAATAATACATCTTAAAAGAAGTCAACAAGAGAGACAAAGACTAGAGTAGAAGCAGTTCCTGGCAGGAAACAGTCCAGGGCAACTGTTTACACTGGGCAGGAAGGTGCTAGAGCTAAACTGCACTAAAAGAAATGTCTGAAAGAAAATATGTGTACTGCTCTGTCACAGTTGCCCAAAGGGCTAGTTGCAGTTTGAGCGCTTGGCTATTTTTCTTAAAAATAAACACCAACAGGACCAGTCAGTCAGTATAGTATGCCTTGGCTTGTTGCTACCTAGCGTGCCTGTCTATCAGCTATCACATCCATCTGAGTATTGCTCACTGACAGATTCCCCAAGGGGCTGGTTGCAGTTTAAGCACTTGGCTATTTTTCCTTAAAAAAAAGCACAGGACACTTCAGTTAGTGTAGTACGCTTCTGCTTGTTGCCACCTAGAGTACCTGTCTACCTCCTGTTACGTCCTCCTGTATACTGCTGTCTGACAGTTTCCTGAGGGGCTAGTTGCAGTTTGAGCGCTTGGCTATTTTTCTTAAAAATAAACACCAACAGGACCAGTCAGTCAGTATAGTATGCCTTGGCTTGTTGCTACCTAGCGTGCCTGTCTATCAGCTATCACATCCATCTGAGTATTGCTCACTGACAGATTCCCCAAGGGGCTGGTTGCAGTTTAAGCACTTGGCTATTTTTCCTTAAAAATAAGCACAGGACACTTCAGTTAGTGTAGTACGCTTCTGCTTGTTGCCACCTAGAGTACCTGTCTACCTCCTGTCACGTCCTCCTGTATACTGCTGTCTGACAGTTTCCTGATGGGCTAGTTGCAGTTTAAGTACTTGGCTAGTTTTCCTTAAAAAAATATGCAGAACAATTTGGTTAGTGTAGTACACTTGTTGCCACCTAGTGCGCCTTGCTGTCTGCTGTCACATCCACTTGAGTACTGCTCTTTCACAGTTGCCAAAGGGGCTAGTTAGTTCCTATTAAGTGCTTGGCTATTTTTCCTTGAAAAGCAAAATTGTATGAACAGTTAGTTAGAGTAATATGCCTCTGCTTGTTGGACACCTAGCATGCCTGGCTGTCTGCTGTCACATTCACTTGAGTACTGCTCCCTCACAGTTGCCCAAAGGGCTAGTTAGTTCCTTTTAAGTAGTTGGCTATTTTTTCTTAAAAAACCAAAACTGTATGACCAGTCAGTCAATTTAGTATGCCTCTGCTCATTGCCACCTGTCGTGCCTGGCTGTCTGCTGTCATGTCCATTTTTGTACTGCTCCCTCACGGTTGTCAAAAGGGCTAGTTGCATTTTAAGCACTTGGCTATTTTTCCTAAAGAAAAAATAATTGTAGGACCAGTCGGTCAGTGTAGTGTGCCTCTCCTTGTTGCCACCTAGCATGCCTGTCTGTCAGCTGTGATGTCCACTACTTGACTGCTGATCTCTCACAGTTGTCCAGAAGGCTAGGAGCAGTTTAAGCACTTGGCTATTTTTTCTTTAAAAATTGTAGGAGCAGTCAGTCAGTGTAGTACACTTCTGGTTGTTGCCACCTAGCATGCCTGTCTGCCTCCTGTTATGTCCACTTATGTATGGCTCTGTCACAGTTTCCTGAAGGGCTAGTTGCAATTTGAGCACTTGGCTATTTTTCCTAAAAAAAAAAAAAAAGTATATAGACCCAGCTGGTCAGTGTAGTACACCTCTACCTGTTGACACCTAGTGTGCCTTGCTGTCTGCTGTCACATCCCCTTGTGTACTACTCTGTCACACAAAGGGATAGGTGCATTTTAAGCACTTGGCTATTTTTCCTTTAAAAAAATTGTAGGGCCAGTTGGTCAGTGTAATATGCCTTTGCTTGTGGCTACCTAGCATGCCTGTCTGCTTCTTGTCACATCCACTTGCCCTTCACTGATTTTGAAAGAATGTCATATATAGACAGGACTGCTTGTATCTACCTATGCACGTCTTCCATTCCTTCCTTATAGGACAAACATCTGTTGCACTGACAAGGTCAATATTACACCTGTGTGAGACTGTAATAGTGCAAAGGGGTGGATGGGATGAAACAGATAGAGGAGAAAATGATACCACTGGTTCACACCAGCCTTTTCAGTGCAGTAGATCCAGATCTTCTGTTTATCATTAGTCTTGTGTTGTTCTATTGATTGCACCACTAGTTATTACTATATATTACACTTCTGGTTCTGGTTCCGGTTTTGGTTCTGGTTTGGATTTACTCAACCCTACCTGGCCCAACCTGGCAGAACCAGAAAATCCAGCCAGCACATCCATAGTAATAAATGACCTGAAGTTTGATATGCACAACTCAGAAGTATTTAAAAAGTACCGCAGCACAGCAGTTGGACCACAGTGGGCTCAGGGAGGGTGAGGAGGGTGGAACAGAGGCACACCCAGTCAGTTGTTCCACTCCACAATCCATACACCATTCTGGGAGAGCACAGCTCCCCTATGGATGCACCCACGGAGGAGATTAAGGAGGCTGAGGACACCTGTCACAAGGGAGGCCCACAGGAGGGAGGCAAGGATGCCACAAGGAAAGGAAGCAGCTCCTGGTGGGGACTCAATTATTGGGGATAGAACTGGGAGAGCAGGGAAAACTGAAGTAAAGTGCCTGCCTAGTGCCATGGCTTGTAGGGACAGGAAGCATCCTCAGGATCATGAGAACAGCTGCAGGAGTCTGAGCTGGATGTCATTGTCCACCTAGGGACAAATGACTTGGCTCAACATGAGATAAGAGCAGTGCAGAAGGACTTTTAGAACTGGGAGGGCCTAAGACAAGTAGCACACACAGTAACCTTCTCTGGGGTGCTGCCTGTAAATGGCATGAGTGAGGCAAGGGTACTTTGCACCATGCAGTTTAATGAGTGGTTGAAAAATGGTGTGGAGCACAGGGTTTGGCTTCATTGGGGACTGGGGTTCCACCTGGAGGGACACCAGCCTATACTGGCAGGATGGTCTGCATCTGTCCAGGAAGGGAACAAGTCTTTTGAGCAATCAGTTTAAATGCTTCATTGGCAAGCTTTTAAACTAGTCAAGGGGGGAGGCACTGATGAGCAGCAGGAAAATCCCAGCCTCTCCCTACAAAACAGGGTACTAAATGAGAAAAAGACCGAGGTAGAAAGGTCAGTGGGGGATGCTGCAACAGAAAGTAAAGCCATCAAAAAATGGAGAGCAATGAGTACCAATGCACGTAGTCTGAGTAACAAGCTTCCTGAATTAGTGGCCTTGATGGAGGAGGAACATCTGGATATCGTGGCAGTCACAGAAACCTGGTTCGCACAAAACCATGACTGGGACATAAACATACCAGGATAAACTATCTACAGGAGGGACAGGGAGGGTAAAGAGGAGGAGGAGTAGCTCTTTACATAAGGAAGGAATCAAGTAACAGAACAAAAGAAAAAAGGGAGGAGAGAAGCACTGTGGGTAAATTTGGAGACCGCAATGGCACCACAATCCGCGACAGGGTTAGATACAGACCCTTCCCTAGGGGAGGAAATGGACAAGGAAATGATAGAAAGTATACTTAGTATGGCAAAAAAGGGGAGATATTGCTGATGGGTGATCTGAATATGCCAGATGTTAACTGGAGTGCAGTTGCCACAGCCACTTCGAAGAGTGGGGTTATTCTAGATGCCCTACAGGGGGCATGCCTTAGACAACTAGTATTGGAGCCCACTCAAGAGGGAGCAATCTTAGACCTGGTTCTCTCAAATGGAGATGAAGAGAGGATCACAGATGTAGAAGTGGGTAGCCATCTGGGAACTAGCGACCATCGAACAGTATGGTTCACAATAAACACAGCAATAGAGTCAGCCCATACAAAGGCAAAGGTACTGGACTTTAGGAGGGCTGACTTTGCAAATTGGTAAGTGCCTAAGGAATGCACTAGCACATGGGCAGGAAGAAGGGTGGAAGAAATGGGGAATAATAAAACTGCCATCACAGAGGCAACAAGCCTTTGTGTGAAGCAAATAAACAAAACTAAAGCGATGTAAGAAACCACTATGGTTCTCAAAGGAAGTGGCAGTGAAGGTTCAAGAGAAAAGAAAGCTTTCAGGAAGTACAAGGAATCAGAAGGAGCAGGACAGAGAACTGTATCAGTTAAAGCAAAGGAAGCTGGGAAGGCAGTCAGAACAGCAAAGGCCCAAACCGAGGAAAAGATAGCCAACTCAGTTAAGAAGGGGATAAAACCTTTTATAGGTACATCAGGAGCGAAGGAAGACCAAGGGAGGATAGTGAGGCTTAATAAAGGGGGAGGGTGGGCAGAGGAGACTATGAAAGGCAGAGATACTTAACAAATATTTTTGCTCAGTATTTACAAAGGAAGGGGGTACCTAGAACAAACAGTAGAAACACACTGGATACAGAAGTTGATACCAGCCCATTTACAGAAGAAGGGTTCTGAAAGAACTCTTAAAACTGAAGGTGGACAAAGCAATGGGGCCTGATGGGATTCATCCCAGAATTCTAAAGAACTAAGGGTAGAATTAGTGACACCACTGACTACCCTGTTTAACAAATCATGGGGAGGATGGGGTGGTACCCGAGGACTGGAGGAGGGCAGATGTGATTCCCCTTCACAAAAGTGGGAGCAAGGCAAGCAGGAAACTACAGACCTGTTAGTTTAACCTCAGTGGTAGGGAAAATGATGGAATCACTTCTGAAGGAAAGAATTGTCGAGTATCTAGAGGCCAGAGGGGCACAGGACCCAAGGCAGCATGGATTCACAGCAGAAAGGTCATGCCAGACAAATCTGATAGATTTCTTTGACTGGGTGACCAAAGTAGTAGATCAGGGAGGGGCTGTGGACATGGCCTACCTAGACTTTAGCAAGGCATTTGACACAGTCCCACACAAAAGATTAATATACAAGTTAGCTAGCCTGGGAATGGGTCCCAAGATGACAGCCTGGGTAAAAATTGGCTGGAAAATAGGACACAGAGAGTAATAAGTAAATGGAGTCCACTCTGATGAAAGGGGGTTACTAGTGGGGTACACTGAGGTTCAGTATTAGGACAGTCCTCTTCAATGTCTTTATAGCGACATTGCAGAGGGACTGGAAGGAAAAATATGTCTCTTTGCAGATGACACAAAGATCTGCAACAGAGTTGATGCACAAGGTGGGGTGGAAAGGATGAAAAGGGACTTGGCAAGGTTAGAAGAATGGTCAAATGTATGGCAGCTTAGATTCAATGCTAAGAAGTGCAAGGTAATGCACCTGGAAACAAAACCCAGGGAAGAGTACACAATGGGGGTGAGATACTAACATCAACAAAATGGAAAGGGACCTGGGGGTAGTCATATCAGATGACCTAAAGGTGGGCAAGCAATGTGAGAGGGCAGCAATGAGGCTGGGGGATATTGGGATGCATAGGAGAGGCATCACCAGTAGAAAACAGGAAGTTGTTATCCTCTGTACAGACAGCTGGTCAGACCCCATCTGGAGTACTGCGTGCAGTTCTGGAGACCAGTCTTCGCAAAGACATAGACAGGATGGAACCTGTCCAGAGGAGGCAACTAAAATGGTGCAGGGTCTGCACGGAGACATATGAAGAGACTAAGAAGCTTAATATGTATAGCCTCGAGGAAAGGAGGGAGAGGGGGACATGATAGAAACTTTCAAGTACCTCAAGGGAATCAACAAAGTCCAAGAGGTAGCATCTTTCAAAAACAGAGGTGAGCAAGAACAAGGGCACAATTTGAAGATAGAGGGGCTCAGAGGTAATTTAAGAGTATTTTTCACAGAGGGTTGTGGATGCATGGAGCGGCCTTCGGAGGAGGTCGTGGAGTCAAAAACAGTGGTGGAATTCAAGCATGCATGGGACAGTCATAAGGCAATTCTAGGGGATGGGGGTAGGAAAAAGTAGGCTGCTGTTTAACTAGGATCTGCAGCTTATCCAGTAGGCAGGGAAATGGGCAGACTGGGTGGGCCAAGCGGTCCTTATCTGCCTTCAAATTCTATGTTTCTATGTTTCTATGTTTCTATGTACCACAGGATCCTCGAGTGTACTGCTAGAAATATTACGAGCAGAGATAGTAAGGTTATTCTCCAACTATACATGCACTTGTGAGGCCACATGCTGAATACTGTGGGCAAAACTGGATACCTCAATGTAGGAAGGTGATCCAAAGGTTGGAGGGGGTTTAGCAGAGAAATACAACTATGATTGGGGGCATGATGGGAAAGTCTTATAATGAAAGAGGAATGAGCTGGACCTATATACACTGAAAGAGGGAAGCCTAAGAGGGGATATGTTCCTGATTTATAAGGTTACTATCGATATGGATCTTTGGAACTGCCTAGGCTTGGAATATAAGGAGAACACTTTCAACAGGAAGGGTCACAATAAACAGCTAAAGGGAGAACTCTAAAACAGCAAAACAGGGTGTGTGGATAACACAGAGAGTTATAACAACATAGAATCAAGAGTGCATAAAAACTGCGGAGTGTCTGATTGTCATAATTATAAAAAGATGCATGTCATAATTATAAAAAGATGCATGGACTACTACTGTGGAAGTCCTTTTTTCTTCATAGTGTGGAATTTGCCTTTCCATCATTATCTAGTTTTTCAGTAATATGTCAAACCACAGGCAAAAAACATGAATAATAATAATGCTTTATTTATTATGCACCTTTCAGATATCAAGGCGCAATACAGTAAGACAATAAAACACCATAAGAACAGAATCATCATCATAACAGTACAAATCAGCAATCAATGCTACCATATGCTTTCCCAGAGAAAAGATTGTAGGGCCTGTTTAAAGCTCCCCACGGTCGTGCACTCCCTAATCCGACTGGGTAGAGAATTCCAGAGGGATGGGGCCGTGAACATAAAGGCGCAGGCCCCAGCAGATTTTAAAGTCATCCTCTGAATCTCTAGCAACCCCTTGTCAGCCGAGCAGAGCGGTCTCACAGGGTGATAAGGAATCAGGAGCTCTTTCAGGTAGTCAGGGCCCACTTCGTGCAGGGCTTTATAAGTCAGTAATCCAACTTTGAAGGTGATCCGCCACTGAACTGGCAGCCAGTGCAGTTCCAGCAGCACCGGTGTGATATGGGAAGATCTAGGAGTTCCCACCAACAACTGGGCTGCAGAATTCTGCACCAGCTGCAGGCAGTGGATATCAACCCCCGGAAGCCCAAAGTACAGCGAGTTGCAGTAATCTAAATGCGAGGTCACAAAGGCATGGATTAATGTTGGCAGATCACCGGACAGAACAAGGTGCTTGATCCTAGCGATGTTTCTTAGGTGATAGAAAGATGACTTGACCACAGCTGACACCTGAGTCTGAAGTGTCAGCCCCACAACCAACATCACCCCTAGGTCTTTCACCTTTTCAGAGACCTGTAGCTTGGTACCCCCATGAAACAATCCTGATGGGGAGCCTGCCTCAAGTCCCACTACCTGGCGATCAGGATCCAAAACCAACACCTCCGTCTTCCCAGAATTCAACTTCAGCCAGCTGGACCTCACCCAATCCTGGACTTCATTGAGGCAATTATTAAATACTGAGACTGCTTCTTCCTGGTCGGAGGCAAAAGACAGGTATAGCTGGGTATCATCGGCATAGCAATGAAACCTCAGCCCATACCATCTCACAATGTCTCCGAGGGAAGCATGTACACCACAAACAACATGGGGGACAATATTGAGCCCTGAGGAACCCCACAAAACAGAGAGATGGGATCAGAGGAAAAAAACCCTGAAACCACCCTCTGAGTTCTTCAGGTGAGGTATGAAGTAAACCATCTGAGGACCACACCAGAAAGCCCAAGATACATCTCAGGCACTCAAGCAGAACCCCATGGTCAACGGTGTCAAACGCTGATGACAGATCTAATAGTACCAAAATGAACCATTTTCTCTGGTCTCTCACCATCAGGAGATCATTGAACACCCGAACCAGTGCAGTCTCGGTACTATGCCTCTTTCGGAAACCTGATTGGCGAGATTCATAGATGCTATGGATGGTCAAGCGGTTCTCCAGCTGGGCCACCACTACTTTTTCAATCACCTTCCCCACAAAGGGGAGATTCAAGATAGGTCTGTAGTTTGCAAGACAGTCTGGGTCCAGAGAAGCTTTCTTCAATTAGGGTGTCACCACCGCCTCTTTTAAGGAACAGGGATATCCACCCGAGTCAAGGGAACATCAGACTATCTGTGCCAGAACCAGGGTGATAGAATCACCACAACCCATAATCAGGGATGTGGAGCCAGGATCTAAACTACAGCACGTAGGACGCATCCCCTGGACAATCCGCATAACATCCACGATTTCTGGGCGGTCGAAGGTACTCCAGGAAAATGGAGGGGTGGTGACCAAGCCCTGATCTCTAGCAACTCGCACAGAATGTGTCAGGTGGATCTCTGACCTAATGTCAGCCACCTTATCAGCAAAAAAACAAGCAAGCTTATCACACTGTAATTGTGAAAATGCTCTTCGGATCTGTAGACAGGTTGGGTTGCACAATCTATCCATAGTTCTGAAAAGCTGAGCTGGTCAATTCTGAGTGGCAGAAATTTCCCCGGACAGGAACTCTGCTTTCTTCCGAGAGATTTCTGACTGATAGAACTGATAATGTTCTAACAGTCTAAGATGGTCGGCATACAAGCCAGATTTCTGCCAACAACGTTCTAACCTGCATCCTAGTCACTGCAACTCCCTCAAGGCTCCATCAAACCACAGAACCCAAGGTCGAAGAGAGAGAGGACACACATGTACTGGAGCAATAGCATCCAGGGCTGAGGTAATGGCATTATTATAAGCCAAAACCAATGCCTCCAGATCATTGCAATGCATAGGAAATTGTGATAGGTCAAAGACCGCAGCAAGGCCATCAGAAGTAATATTCCGTAAAGGACAGTACTTGACCATCTTCACAGGGGTTGGCCTACAAGGGGGGGATGCCAAAATTGAATCTCATTGTGTAGTGATCGGACCAGCCGATTGGTTCCACTCCCACGTCAGAAGCCTCGATCCCCAGGAGGAAGACCAGATCAAGAGAATGGCCACATTTATGTGTAGCAGTGGTAACCACCTGTGTCAGGCCCAGTGAATCCATTAACTGGAGGAAGTGTTGTCCAAATTGCGAAAGTTTGTTGTCAATCCAGGCATTAAAGTTACCCAGGACCATCAGCCTGGGCGACTCAAATGCCATGTCGACGACGAAGTCTGCTACTTCCTTAAGGAATTGCTTCCCATCTCTGGGTGGACAGTAGATGAGAGCAATTCAATAGCCCACACCTGCTACTACAGCACATTCAAATGAAATGGCCTCCTCAGCTAGAACACTAGTGAGTTCCAATTCGGTCTTAAAACAGTCCGCACCCCCCCCCATGGTCCAACCTCGGGCAGTGTATCACTGTATACCCAGCTGGAATTGCGGCCTCAAGTATTGGGCCCACATTATCATCTAGCCAGGTTTCGGTGATACAAGCCAGATTTGTCGACCCAACAAGATCAGAAATCATGGCGGTCTTGTTCCGGACAGATCTGGCATTGCATAACAAAGTCCAGGTTGGACAGAACTCCTGGGCTGCCCTGACTACCTGTCCATCACCAACGATGGTGCCCTTGAGTATGGGGACCAAACAGGATGGCCCACGCTCCAAGTTCCACTTCACCCCAGGGCATCTCCTTGGCTTAACCAACCTAATGAGAGCATCCGCTCTTCCAGCCTCCACTGTTCACGCCCACCCACCTACCTCCACGGCAATACCCAAGGCCCGACAATGTTGATAGATGGAAAAACCAGAGGAGGGGGTTAAAAAGGGTGGAGGGCATGGAAAGCGGAGGCTGAATAGTGCACAACCGGGGGGGGGGTAACAGGCTGACACATATCCCAGGCCCACAACCTAACCCTACACTCTAAGTCTAACTAAACAGTCTAAAAACAATATTATACAATGGCAAGAAAGAATCCTGGCTCCTGATTGGTCAGTTGGCCATCACAGCAGGGACGTTATCCTGGCATAACATCCCTGCTGATGTTATTATGGCAGACCTTGCATCTTTGCTTAAAAAAAATATTTTAAAACACTAAATAAAATTCTTTAAAATTATTTTTTTCTGTATAAAACAACGAGCCACTGTATAATAGGAATAATGCCCTCCAGGGTGGGTGTTATGCTGGGATAACATCCCTTCTCGGGTGTTGGACACCCTCGGCCGGTGGCCTCGGGCCCAACCACCCAAGGTGGGATGTTATCCCAGCATAACACCCACCCTGTCAGGCATTATTCCTTTAATATAATACCCCTAAAATTCAGCCAATCTTGAATTTCACCTCCCGACCCACAACTAAATAACTATACCTACTACAAAAATAATAAATAACTTAAGATATAAAAACCTAACTTCCTACCACAACCTAAATTCTGCCCACAGGTCCTCTCACTACCTGGGGGACAAAATATAAAAAGAACCAATTTTAACACACCCAGGCTTCTCACTTCCTGGTGCTACAATTTAAAACATAAAAACATGAAAATAGACATAATCCGAAAGATCATCCTCCAGAGAAATCTCTCACAAATATCAGTGGGGGGTGATCTTACAGATAATTAATAAGTAAATAAGTACACATACAATACAAAATGATAAATTAAACAAACCAAAATAAATATAAGGAAAATAGTATCATAATCCACCCTCCAGATAAATCTCTCACACTTATCAATATGAGGGTGGAATTAAAGATTTTTACTGAGCCCTCTCACTGCTCGACTACTTTCCAAAAATATAAAATAAAAAGTTTAATAATCCACCCTCCAGATAAACCTCTCACAGTTATCAGTATGAAGGTGAGATTAAGGATTTTTACTCAGCCCTCTCGCTGCTCAACTAATTTCCAAAAATAAAATAATAAAACTTAACGACAGGAGAAATTTAGGCTGGCAATACACAAAGATTTAAAAGTACTTGCTGTCCAGAAGAGTTTGAGAAGCAAAAAACGTCCAACACACTACTTTCAGTCAGTCGCTCACGCAGTTCAAAGTACCAGGACAGATATCCAACAGGGTCAGGAATCAGCAAATCCCAAACTTCAATTTCAAAAATTTCCAAAAGGGATCCTCCCAGGGCCCACAGATTTCTTCAGCTGCTTATAGGGGAAAATATCTCAGAGGATCAATGGCACATCACTACAACCATGGGCCATGCCAGCCCTCTGGTTGACCACCCCACAAATCTAGGAGAGGGGAACAGATACACTGTAGGGAACTGAGGGGCAAGGGAACTTAGGGTCATACTGCCCTCCTGTGGTCATGGTAAGGGGAAACAAATATGGAGAAAGGGCCCTACCTTGAGACCCTGTGAGACTGCTCTCAAATCCCTCAAAAATAATTTTGCTGGATCTGAGACCTTACCAGAACCAGCCCACTTTAAGCCCTGCATAGAATATAGAATTCCCTACCCAGTAAGAATGTGAACAGCACAGGTCACTAGGTAGTTTCAAGTGTCAGTTTAATAAGTATATCAGAAACAGCAGAATTACAGGAAGTACGTCTATTGAGAAATGGTGAGCAAACAAAGAGGCTACTTGCCTCATTCATTTTGTATTACCTATGAAACCTACCTATAACAGTTCCACCAAGCTGGTTTGACAGAAAATCTGCTGACCAGCTTTACAGCAGCACACACAATGTCGATAGTGATCGCGGTCTGCATTGTTCAGTCAGGACAACAAGTGTATTTTCTTCAGGGGGGGCCGGCACGAAACTTTACTATAATCACCTCCATGGCAGAGGTGTGTTGGGGAGGGAGCACAAGACCTGGAGAAGCTGTGCCAAGGGGCAACGTGACCATTACAGCGACCGACAGTGACCAGTCGATCTGTTGCTATAAGCGACCGATCACTGTAATATTTCTGACAGAGTAACATGCTACGTCTATGACTGTCACAAATGCATCTGAGACTGTAAACTCAGGTGCAGCTGCAGCTGCAGCATTCAGCCATAATGAAGCAGTGCAAGGGATTGAGCAGTGCTTGATGCAAGTGCTGTGGTACCCTTTGAAAATCTGGCCCCTGCCTGCATATCCCTCTTGTGATTTCCATGCTTTCTGTCTCTAGTATCTGATCTCCAGCCTCACGGTTTGAGGGTCATATCTGAATCTCCCGTCTCAATTATCAGTCTGATTTTTCACCACTCAAACAACATTTGTCAAACAGAAAAAAATGAGAGCATTGAGCATGTATATGTGTATGCTTCTATATCTTAGCTGACTACAGGCTTCCAAACAAACATATTACACCCAAGTTCTGCTGCGTCATTCTGTTCTGTCTCTGTAAAAATGAAGGACAGAATCAAAAAAGTTCTCAAAATGAAAACTATGTCTGAGCATGAGAGCAGGTATACTTCTATATCTTTTCTAACTAGAAGGCAGGTTTTTGCAATAATCTGATTACATTCAAGTTCTGCTGTGTCACTGTTCTGTCCCTGTCAAAATGTACTGGTAGAAAAAAAAAACATTCATAGAAAAGAAAAGTATTTCAATGCCTTTCTCAACCAGAACCTGAAAGCAAGAAACCCTGTAAGAGGGTTCCACCCCAGATGTGCTGCAGGAAGGGTCCCTTGGCTAAAGGTACCTTAGGAAGAATCCTCTGGGAGTAGACAGGTGAGCCACTGGAGGAGCAGGAAGGATGGTGTGGCAAAGAGAAAGTGCTTCAGATGGAGGCTGGGAGGAACTGCTTATATTATTCAGGAAGTAGGCGTGGCTGATTGCTCACCTCACTGAATTGCAAGTGGAGCATTTCAATTCAATGGTTTTCTCAAGCAGAATAATGTTATGCTTTTGCAACTGTAGAACAACATTTGTGGCCATTCACACACTCTATTCCAGTAGGAATTACCACCCTGTAGGGTACTGAAAGCAAGGCACCCTGTAAGAGGGTTTGACCCCTAGAGGTGCCACGGGAAGGGTCCCTTGGCTACAGGTACCTTAGGAAGCAACCCCAAAAGAGTTGTAGCAGCAATCAATGACTAGGAGGTACAGAAGCAGAATGACAGCAACAGGCAGCTTAATGAAACATAAATGAGACACACAAGTTTGCAGAATGGCACAAATAATAGGGCTTGCACTGATGACAGCAAGAAGCTTCTCAAAGAGAGAAGGAATGGCTAACAGGGCCACCATCCATCTCCATCCAATAGCGGAACCTACCCAAGTGAGCTAGGAAATATTCGCTAAACTAACTAATATTATGACCTGCAGCATGCATGAGACAAAAAAACCCTTTGAGGAGGAAATCTCTGGAGATCCAAGGCAGAGATCACCTTCCATCCAGGCTGGGGATGTTGTATTTTGTGACAGCTATGATACTGCCATTTAGAAACCCAAACAAGGGGAGCAGAAAATATTCAAATTTTCTTTTGAGGAAACTCACTCTTTCCTTCAAACGGAGTGCCAGGAATGGTTGAAAGTCCTGGATTCTGCAACAAACTCTTAGCAAATGAGCGAGCTATATATAGTAATGCAGAAAATACCAAAGCAATATGCAGCAAGTGAACACTTTTAGTAATGGTACGGCCAGATGGAGTAATGCAGGGAATAACTGGCAATGAGCAGCATGAGAAACACTTTAGCAATGGAGCAGGCCACAACAGGCAATGAACAGCATGGTAACTTAGTCAGTGTGGCTAGCTACCCAGTCCATCAATGTGTGCCAATTAAAGGTGACATAAATACCTGGAGGATTCTTGTGGTGATGGCAAGATATGGCCATGAGGTAATGAACCATGCTGCACCATAACACTCCACTATAGAACTTTCCAGTCCTCTTCTGTAGGAAAAACAAAGAAAGCTATGGTAAAGCGCCATGACCCACATGCAGATTTGAAAACTAGTTTACAGCAACGGCTGTAACTGAGCTGACCTGCAGAGTATGATGAAACAGAGTACAAATAATGAATAACATCCAGTAGTAGCTGAGCTTAATAAGCAGGGAACTTTGTAGGCCAGGGCAGTAGTGCACTGAAACAATGATATATTGCTTGGTACAATTGCAGTTAAACAGATTTGCTATCAGGCAAATAGTATAGAAGTAGTTTAAACCCTGGTTTGAGTCCCACTGAGTACAAATAAACATGTTTGAGTAGATTACAAACCCCAAGGGGGCAGTAAGCGCGTTGAGCTCCATGGGCAAAGCAAAGGTGATGATGAAGCAATAATGGCTCAAAATCAAAAGAGGTACATATAGTTTTAGACAGGGAAAGGGATATGGGGCTGTAGAACCCAGGGGCAAGGAAGACAGGCCATCAGGGTCCAGGGGTAGGGAGACAAGGCAGCAACACCCAGGGGGAAGGAAGACAGGCAGTAGTTTCCAGGGGTAGGGGAAACAGGCAGTGGGCTCCAGGGGTAAGGGAGACATTGCAACAAGTTCCAGGGGCAAAGGAGACAGGGCAGGAAGTTCCAGGTGTAAGGGAGACAAGGCAGCAGATCCCAGGGGTAAAAAAGACCAGGCAGCAGTACCTGGGGGTAAGGGGCAGAGGGCTGGAATGGGAGCAGAAACATACAACAAATGCAGGAAGACAGAGGATGCCAGGTAGCTGGGGAAGAAAGGGAGCCAGAGCACAGCAAAGGAGCAACACAGCACAAATAAAGGGGAACTAGAAAGCGCCAAAAGAAAACACAAAACCAAAGCACAAACACAGTAGAACAGAAAAACAGTACACAGGGAAGCACACAGCAGCCAGAAGCAAAACAAATACTAACCAAAGCAGGAGAGACACAGGAATACAACCAACTGAAACCAAGCAGAGTCCAGGGCACAAACCAACCGGGGGGGGCAAGGCCCCAGCAGGCCCAAAGTGAGGAAAGAGACCAACAGCGCCTCTGGCTGACAAAGAGAAAGTGCTTCAGATGGAGGCTGGGAGGAACTTCTTATATACTGTAGATCAGTAAGTAGGTGTGGCTGATTGCTCACCCATTGAACTGCAGTCGGAGCCTTTCAAATAGTGTATGGTGGAACACTTTTGTGTATTGAGATCCATACATTTGAAAAAGTCATTCTGCTGCAGTAGTGATGTCACTACTAAAGCAGAATGACTTTTTGTTCTGCTTTAGTCACAATGCAAGTAACCCCATCCGCACTGTTCATAGGACAGCAGGAGGTTGAAGCATTGCATGCACGAGCTGGCTGGCAGTGAAATACAAGCACAAGTGTAAACACTGACTGTAACAAACACAAAAAGCAAGCAATTTGGGCTTTTCTCTACTATACACTGTATAAAATAATGTATGGTAGCCCAAATACACAACAATGCTCTTCTTAACTTTGTGGTTACCATGATGACAAAGGGACCTCTTGAGGTTCGCTCTAGAGATCTTTGTCATCATGGTAACCACTCAGTGTAAGAATAGCGTTGTTGCTTATGGGCAACCATACACTATTCTATATGTTGTTTAGCATGGCTAACTAGGGCTGTGCAGAATTTTGAAATTCCAATGAAACAAAATTCCATGGAATTTCAAAACATTCCACTGAATTTTGGGAAATTCCATGCAGTTCTATCAATAGCAAAATTCTGACATTTCACATGTGAAATGTTTTTTCCCAGAATAATAATCTGTAGTTTACATAAACTGTGGGTTCTTTTTATTTTTATTTTTTTAATCTTTTTTCATTTTATGTTTCATTCTGTGGTTTACAGGATCCATGGACATTTTATTTTATTTATTTGTTTTTGTCAACTGGGTAAGTACACTAGACATGATATATGCCTATTTTCAGGAATGACCCAGGAGAGTGCAAAACAAAAAAACATAAATAATAATACAATGAGATCAATAATAGACAAATAGTAAAAAAAAAATATACAGTACCAAGTAACATAGTAGTTGATGGCAGATAAGGACTGCTAGGCCCACATACTCTGCCCGTTTTTCCTGCCTGCATCAGCGACCACTGTTCCTACTTGGACATTGGCTTTCATCTCTCTCTTCCACAAATCTAGGGTTCCCTTATGTCTATCCCATGTATGCTTGAATCCCCCCACTCTGTTAGCATCCACCTCTTCCTGTGGTAGGCTATTACAAGCCTCCGTCACCCTTTCCATGAAGAAAAACGTCCTCAGATTTCCCCTTATCCTGCCCCCCTCTAATCTCATATCGTGCCCCCTTGTTCTTGTACAACTCTTGTACTGAAAGTTGTCACCCAACCTCACACACTTTGTTCAAGCCCTTAAGATATTTGAAGGTTTCAGTCATATCTCCCCGTTCCCTCCTCTCCTCCAGTGTAAACATATTGAGGTCTTTTAATATGTCCTCATATGTTTTCTGATGCAAGCCCTGCACCATCTGGGTTGCCCATCTCTGGACCGCCTCCACCATGTCTATGACCTTAAGAAAATGTGGCCTCCAGAACTGGACACCTTATTCAAGGTGAGGCCTCACCAGTGTTTTGTACAATGGCATCACCACCTCCCTTCTTCTGCTAGAGATCCCCCTTCCTATGTACCCTAATGGCCCACTGGCTCTCCATACAGTCTTGTTACACTGTTTGGCCACCTTTAGGTAATGTAAGATGATGATCCCTAAATCCCTCTCTTCCCTGGTAACTGACAGCAATCTCCCCCCCTCCCCCATCCTGTAACACTCTGCAGGCTTTCTTCATTCCAGGTGCATGATTTTGCACTTCTTTGTATTAAATTTTTATTGCCACACTTTGGACCATTTTTCTAGCTTTCCCAGATGCCTCCTAATTCTTTCCACCCCCTCTACAGTGTCTATTCTGTTGCAAATCTTGGTGTCATCTGCGGATAAGAAAACCTTCCCCTCCAACCCTTTAGCAATGTCACTGATAAAGACATTAGCATCATCATCACAATTTTAGTTGTTCATCCAATACAATACAGTTTGGACATTACAAAGACAGATAAGTTACAACAATTAAAAACCACAAGTAAATAAGTTATAAAAAAGTAAGAAGTAAAATAAATCAATCTAACATCAGTATAATTTAAATGTGTAATAAGGTGCACAACTGTAATTTAATAATTTGCCTATGATACTTTTTTTTTGTTTGTTTTTTTATCTGGATAACAGAGACAAGAAATTTAGCAATCATTCTAGCATCTTCTAGGGTCACAGTGTCCATCAAGATGAATACCAGATCATACGATAGATTCATGTATTTTATCAAAAACTGTTTGAGATGGGAGTCTCTGAACTGATTATACAAAGGGCATTGTATAATGTGTTCTAATGTTTCTTGAAAGCCCCAATTGCATCTGCAAAATTGCTCAGTTTGGATTGCATTGTTTTTACCCTGATTAAAAAAAGTATATTTCGAAGTCAGAATACCGAACCTAACCCAAGTAATAACTTTACGAGAGCTTGGAGATAAGGGTAACTGCAGGTAGTTTTCAATCCCTGAGTCGATCTTATTTTCGCTAAACCAAATTGCCTGTCTTTGACTCTTAACTAACTCCATCTGTTCTTTTTGAGCCAACGTAAAAATATATTTTTTAACTTTGTTTTTATATTGGATAGATATCAAAATACCCTTATTAAAATCTTCCCATAGATGGTAGCTATTAATGCTTTTAAGTATAGTCATCAACCTACTTAACAATGGAGATAGAAAACTCTCAGTGTACCACTGAATGTTTTCTAATAGACAATGGTATGTGATATCGCCTTTACAGTCATTTTTATCATTGTTCTTTTTACGTTCACTTGCACACATGTGCAAGGAAAGTCTTGGGAGAATGGGATACTTTGGAGGTGTGCCCCTCCTCTGCAATCCCCTGCTCCATTGAGCAGGCGTGGCAGTCCTGCACCAATCGGACGCGGTGCTGTGATGACAGCGGTGGTCTTCTCTTCAAAAGCCACCACTGTATGCTCACCGCATCCGCTCCCAATCTTTGCTGCCGCGCTGGAGGCCCACCCCAGCGTGAAGTAAGCGTCCAGCGTCGTCTGCCGGCGTGTGCCCAATCCCATCAGCTCCATGGCCCCCCAGCCGTCCTTCTGCCATGCTGAGAGCCCACCCCAGCGTGGCAAATGTCCCACGTCGTCTTTTTTTTTTAAAAACCTGCCGATTGAAAACTGTCTCGGCGCTTCTCCCAGCCCCCCACAACCCGCACCCACCCACTGTGCACCTGCCTCCCACACCCCTCCCTCACCCCATGCCTCCTCTGGAGCTCGGCACGATGATCTTGATGGACGGAACACGTCTGCACTCTTCAAAGCCGACCCGGAACTGAGGAAATGCCGTAAGCTGTATAATGGGCTAGATAGGGGTTTTCAACTTTATTGCATATCTCAGGCATTTTTGGAATTTTTGCAAATTTTCAACATGGGGTTTTGGGATCCCTTCTCATGAGTGATGTCACTGTCATTTCGTTGATAGGGCCGAAGGGTGATTTCATGATCACTGCACGAGTCACTGCGCGAAATCACCCTTCAGACCTGAATAACACCATGACAGTGAGATCACTTATGAGAAGGGGTCCCAAAAATCCCATGTTGAAAATTTGGTGCAAAAATTCCAAAAAATGACTGTTTTACGAGCATGCGTTGCGCAGTTCCTACGCAGGCCCGTAAGTTCGCGAATTTTCAATATTTTCACTCCAGATTTTCAACATTGCCATTTTACCACACCTCCTTATGAGCAGTATAGCTGTCATTTTTCACATCCTGCCCAAAATGTGTTTCCACCCCATGTAGCGCACAATGGCGCAGTCGGTGTGCAAAATCAATGTATGGGACACATTAAGAAAATCACCATGACACCATTCATGAGCATACATCTTAAAATGGCTATGTTGAAAATTTGGTGAAAAAATTCCTAACAATGACTGTTTTACGAGCATGCGTTGCGCAGTTCCTACGCATGCTCGTAAGTTCGTGAATTTTCAATATTTGCACTCCAATGACTTCCAAATACCTAAACAGCACATAGAAGCAAGCAACATTCGGCATTGACAAATGCTTGTACTTCTTTGTCACTGATTTTTTTAAGCCATGTCCAAGTGCCAAATACCACTGCAAATACCCTGCAAGCGAACGTTCGGCATTGACAAATGCTTGTTATTTACTAGTCTCAACCAATCTGAAACTGTTCTTAAATTTATTAATGCCTTTACTGGAATCCTGCCTAACTCAGAATGTACTACTGAGTTAGAGGTAGAAAGGGGAACCTGTAAAATAGTCTTGTAATAGTATGATAAGGGAAGATCCAAATTGAATTGCTCTTTGGTGCCCCAAATCTCTGCCCCATATAAAGGTAATGAGGTAATAAAGACATTAAAAAGGACTGGCCCTAGAACTGATCCTTGAGGCACCCCACTGGTCACTCATCTTTCCTCCGATTTCATCCCATTTACTACCACCCTTTGCTTCCTGTCCATCAACCAATTACTAACCCAGTTTTCCACTTTGTGGCCCACCTCCAGGCTACCAAGCTTGTTAACAAGTCTTCTGTGGTACGGTGTAGAAGGCCTTGCTGAAATCGAGGTAGGCGATATCCACCACTCTTCCTTGATCCACCCCCTTTGTCACCCAGTCAAAAAAGTCTATCAGATTTGTTTGACATGACCTTCCTGCCGTGAATCCATGCTGCCTCAGATCCTGTGCTCCCATGGTTTCCAGGTTTTCCACAATCCTTTCCTTAAAGACAGTTTCCGATGTACTTTGTATTGGTAAACACACCTGCCTTTTGTTTCAGCATGTTCTCCGATCACCGAAAAATGTTGTTTTGTAAAGATCTGTCTATGTTTCCCAAAGCTATAACCATTTTTCAGCCGCACCTGTGAAGTCCCGTTTATGCCATTTACATTCCTTGTTTTTCTTCCACGATGCACCGCATCGCTTTGCCATCATATAACACCATGGAGAGCTGCCACACAGGACACTGCAATCTGTCATTTGCACAGTGTTCCTGCTTCTACTGCTACCAGTGGTGTTAAACCAATGATAGTTTCCCCTTACCGTTTTAGTGCAGGGACATTGTAGGTCTACCTCTTGATATATTGATTTTTCCAATACTGGTCTGTGTGGCAAATTTGTGGTCTGATTACCTCGCTAATGCAAACTCTGTATTTGTTATAGAGATGATTGTGGGTTATCATACATTTTGACAGCTCTGCAGACTGTCATTGTGGGTTGGGGTAATCTTCATTGTAGGTACCCATTTCTCATATCTCAATGGTGTCCTTCTAGCCACCTTGTGTCTGTGTTACTGCACTGTATTTCTTTCTTTGTTGATTGGATACCACAGCCTTCTTCACAGTTTTTTTGTAATAGTTGAATATTGTGCTATACAGTTTACTGTGGATATATTTATTTTCGTGTTGGTTGTCCCACACTATTAACATGGTGAACTACTGTGTCGTTGCACACTGTAGCAACAAGCCCTCAGCCACAGTGTCCATTTTTGAGTCCCCTAAAAGGGACAAGTCACCAGTGAGATTTAGAAAGTGGGTAAATTTTGTTCCGCTGGACAGGGATTGGGATTGGAAATCAATATCTGTACCAACCATGTGCTCAGCTCACTTCTGTCCAACAGATTTTACTAATTACTGTACATGCAGTTCCAGATGCAATATGCAAAGTGTCTTAAGCTACTTAAGGGTGCAGTGCCCAGTGCTCGATCCCCTGAAATCAAATTGCAGTACTTGGGCAGCAAGCGAACCGATGATGGAGACACTGAAGAGTCCAGTTCTCCAAAGCGTTAAAGTTGTGCAGTACAGATAATGACTGAATAGGGTGAGTGTCATTCCTTTGTCCTTCCTTCTGGTCTGTATTATGTGGTCCCTTGTAATGAGTTTCCTTTTTATATGGACCCAGTCTTTGTTGCTGTTATCCAGTTTACTTTTCAAAATGGTGATTATGGTTTGTCAACTAGTATGGGAATGCCAAGCAATCAAAATGATGCCCTTGCTGTGCCACAGAAAAAGTTTTCAACTGCCTGGTGTTGTAGAGTAGGTGTGGGTAGCATTCTACCTGTATACAGTGTTTGTGTGTGTGTGTGTGTGTGTGTGTGTGTGTGTGTGGTGTGGTGTGTGCGCATGCCCATGTACAAGACTGGATCAAGCCAGACACCACAATGTAATCATTATTATGCTTGTCACTGTGTGTTGTAGTCCTCTGACCAGTGCTGGGTATGGTGGTCATTGGTGTTTTGATGAATTCTCCATGTTGCCACCACCATATGTATGCCCTGTTAATGCACGAGCACTTTTAACCATGCACACACACTTACTGTGGAGCATGTCACTGTATGATGTCGAGGGGCTCACGACCATGCTTGTGAAGGTTGCTGTCAGTAACCATCACACTATCTCTGTATGTTGACATCTGTTATTTGCACCCACTTTTCACCCTCTCACCGTGTGTCAGGGTGGTAGCTTGACCCCACCTGGGGGGACTGACCCCCCAACTCTTGCACGGACACTCAGAAGAAACTTTTGTGTGGAACATGGCTATGCCATGGCACTCCAGACTATAAATCCATCAATGGTTCCACCAGTCAGTGTCAGTCGGGGTAGCCTGACCCCACTTGGGGGGGACTGACCTCCAACTCTGGCACAGACACTCAGAAGAGACGTCTGTGTGGCCCATACCTATGCCCTGGCAATATGAACTGTCAAATAATCAACTTATGTGTAATCAATGGCAGTTAATATTCCTTCTACACTTGTTGTTATCAACAAAATAGCATGTCAGCTGATGCTGATATATTTCAGGAATTAATAATATTTTTTTCATCACTTTTTAATTTTTCAGTTGCTGAGTGACGTTGCATCATCAAGTGTAATGTCACCACAACATAACCTCGTTGCAGGATAACCTGTCCTCAAATCAGTTTGTTGGCTCATCCATTCAGGTACATTGGATGTCAAACTGCTCTTGTGATGGACTCCTGTTTGTTGTGTTATTCATTTCTGTTTTTAATCGGTTGTTTATATCAGTGGATGCCTCAAGTGATCTGGAGGTGAATCGGAAAGGGAATACCCTACTGGGAGGCTGAGGAGTGTTCATGGCTGGTCAATACTTCAGAAGAAGACTGGGAAGTATAACATTTGGTTTTCTGCTAAGGAAGAAGCTGACTGTCAAATTTAAATCGATTGAGTGACAGTAAAGGACTGGCTTGATTTGGTGCTGGATGTTGTAAGCCTAATCTGTTGGATGGGCTGGGCATGGGTTAATAGCAATGCAGGGGTCTGCACCTCATCTGTTAGGGAGCTGGTGGTTGGGGTTGCTGGCCTCTAGGGATCCCCAGGGGATCTATTTGTTGGTGGGTTTGTTTGGGGACCCGTGTTAGCTGCTGTGGCTAGTGCCAGCCGCCCACAGATTTTTTGGGGGCTTATTCCCAGCCCAGAGTGATCCACTTTCAGAAGAGGCCTCCACTAGATTTCCTTCCCTGTTTTTTTTTTGATTATGGTTTGACTTCCTATTTCATCTATTCGATTGCCAGTGAAAGTGCCATATGTTCATTCCTTAAAACATAGTTAGTAAGAGTACCTGAAGTTTGGAATTTACTTTTTCATTTGTGGGTGAAATCTTCAAGACGTTTCCATCAGTCTATTCAGGAGGTGGGAGCTCCTGAAGTTTTTTTCAGTCTCCACTGGTGGTGAGAGACTCAATGGGGCCTGGAAAACTGAATCTTTCCCCAAACACTTAGATTTTTCCATTACAGTGACATTCATTTGTTGACTTTGACTGATATTGTTTTTTAAAGTGTTGTTTGGATTTCATGATTTAAAGTTTAATATTGTTGTTTATCTCCTGAGGCTGTGGGAGGGCATGGGGAGGTGAGGATTCTGTTGATTTATTTTGTAGTTTTGTTTTCTTTTAATTTGTTTTATGAATGGTTAGTTTTATTTTATGGAGGTTGGATTTCAGAAGGATACTTCTTTTCGTAAGTGGTTTGTGTAATTTTATTTTTAGGCATTTTGTATCTTGTTTTAGGCTGATAATAGATTGGTTGAGGGACTTTTGGTTGATATATTATTCACCAGAATGTGTTGGAGCCCAGCCCCGACGGTTGTGCGCTATTCACCCTCTGCTCTTCGAGCCCTCCGTCCCTTTTTCTCCCCCCCTTTGCAGTCTACAACTTACCAGTGCTGTAGGGCACTGGGCATTGCTCATAGGGGGAAGAGGAGGGTGGGGGCTGTGAACAGTGGAGGGTGAATGAGCAGAACCATTGTATCGGGCTTGTAGGATCCAGAAGATGCCCTGGGGTGAAAATGGAGCCAGGATCGTGGTCCGCCATGTCTGGTCTCCATACCCGAGAGCACCACTAATTTTGTTGGGCAGGTGGTTCGGGTGGCCTGGGACGTTCATTCAACTCGGGCTGTGCTATGCAATGCCAGGTCCACTAAAAACAAGACTGCAATTAATGCAGATCTTGTTAGAATGGTGGACCTGGTTTGCATCACCAAGACCTGACTGGATAAGAACTCTGGCCCCATTTTGGAGGCCTTAACTCCAGCTGGATACTCGGTGATTCACCGCCCGCGATTGGATCACAGTGGGGGGGAGGGGTTGAAGTCTGTTTGAAGACTGAACTAAACCTCACGAATGTATCAGTTGAGGAGGCTGAGTCATTTGAGTGTACTGTGGTAGCAGGTGTACGTTGTCGGATCACCCTCATCTACCGTCCACCCGGTGATGAGAAGCAGTTCCTTCAGGAAGTCACGGACATCATCGTCGACATGGCATTTGAGTCGCCCAGGTTGATGGTCCTGGGTGACTTCAGTGCCTGTGTCGACGATGAACTCTCGCAATTTGGACAACACTTCCTCCAGTTGATGACACCTCTGGGCCTTACACAGATAGTTACCACTGCTACTCACAAACATGGTCACACTCTTGACTTAGTCTTCCTCCTGGGGATCGAGGCCTCTGATTTGGAGGTGGACCCAGTTGGAAGGTCCGATCATTACACCGTAGGGTTTAGTTTTAGCACCCCCCTCCATAGGCCTGCCCCTGTGGAGATGGTCAGGTATTGCCCTTTACGAGATGTAAGCTCTGAAGGCCTGGCGGTGGTATTTGACCTATCATCTCTCCCAGTGGCAAGCAGTGATCCAGCGGCCCTCATTGTGGCCTATAACTTGCCAATTTTGGCAACCCTGGATGTCAATGCTCCAGTCTGTATTCGCCCTCTCTCCCTTTACCCTCGGTCCCCATGGTTTGATGGGACTTTGAGGGAGATGTGGCGACTAGGACGAAGGCTAAAGCATTGCTGGTGGAAATCCGCCCTTGATGCCGACCGTCTTAGATTGATGCATCATTATCAAGTCTATCAATTTGCAATCACCCATAAGAAGGAAGAGTTCCTGTCCGGGGAGATTGCTGCCACTCAGAATCGACCAGCTCAGCTTTTTCAAACAGTAGAAAGACTGTGCAACCCAGCCTGTCTACAAGTTCAAAAAGCCTTTTTGCAAATAGAGAGCAATGACCTTGCTCGATTCTTTGCGGCTAAGGTGGCCAACATTAGGGCGGTATTCCAGCCAGCACACTCTACGGGTGGTGCTGTGGATCAGGCCGAGGCTGCTACTCCTCAGCTTTTCTGAAGTACCTTTGACTGACCGGAGTTCATGGATGTCATGCAGATTGTCCAAGGTGCTCGCCCTATGTGCTGTAGTTTGGATCCTTGACCAACATCCCTGATTTTGGGTTGTCTTGAGTCTATCAGTCTGGTCCTAGCACAGATAGCACAGATAGTCTGGTGCTCCTTGGAAACAGGTGAGTTTCCTGGCTCCCTGAAGGAGGCAGTGGTAACACCACTCTTAAAGAAAGCTTCTTTGGACCCAGACTGCCATACAAACAACAGACCAAACTCTAACCTTCCCTTTTTAGGGAAGGTAATTGAGAAAGTAGTGGCTGTGCAGCTGGAGAACCATTTGACCATCCATGACATCTATGAACCCTTCCAGTCCGGATTTTGAAAGAGACATAGTACTGAGACAGAGTTGGTTCGGGTGCTCAATGATCTCCTGATGGCTAGAGACCAGAAAAAACATTCCATCTTGGTTCTTCTGGATCTCTCATCAGCATTTGACACTGTGGACCATGGGATGCTACTTGACCACCTGAGGTTCATCTGTGGACTGTTGGGGACAGTCCTCAGGTGGTTTTCATCTTTCCTCACTGGAAGAACTCAGAGAGTGGGGTCTGGGTTTTTTTCCTCTGACCCAGTTTCTCTTTCTTGTGGGGTCCCTCAGGGCTTGGTGTTGTCCCCCATGTTGTTTGCAGTGTACATGCTGCCCCTCGGAAATATTGTAAGAAGGCATGGGCTGAGGTTTCATTGCTATGCCGATGATTCCTAGCTCTACCTATCTTTTGCACCTGACCAAGATAGAGCTCTCTCAGCTTTTAGCAGCTGTTTTGCAAAATTCCAAAAGTGGATGGATTCCAGCTGGCTAAAGTTGAACTCGGATATGTTGGTTGTGGATCTGGCGTGCCATATGCAGGGTCGGGGGTGGGTTCACCTTCTGGGATCTTTCTTGGGGACGTTTCACTCCTATCCTCTGAACGGGTGCAAAACCAGGGGGTCATTTTTGACAAGGGGCTGACTTTGCATTCACAGGTGTCAGCCGTTGTCAAATCCTCTTTTTACCATCTGAGGAATATCTTCAGGGTTAAACACCTTGTTCCGTCCGATGATCTTCCTACGCTGGTTCACCCTTTGTGTCCTCACACCTGGATTATTGCAACTTCCTCTACCTAGGGCTACCTGGGGTGTAAATCCACCACTTGCAGCTGGTGCAGAAGGCTGCGGCACGGCTTTTGACGGGAACTGCTAGATCCTGTCATATTACACCAGTGCTGCGTGGACTGCACTGGCTGCCAGTACAGTGGCAGATCACCTTTAAAGTTGGTCTTTTGACTTTTAAAGCCCTACATGGACTCAGCCTGGATTACCTGAAAGAGTTTCTGGCCCCCTACTGCCCTGATCGATTGCTTCGCTCAGCCTAATGAGGGGTTGCTAGAGATCCAGAGGGTTTGCTTGAAGCCTGTGCATTTGTGCATGCGGTCCCGACACTCTGGAATTCTCTACCCCACCGGTTATGGGATTGCACAGCCGTGGAGGGATTTAAACAATCTTTAAAAATATATCTGTGGGCTCAGGCTTTTGGAGAAGGTTAACTCTGTAAAGTTTTATCTGTTTTATTTGTTTTATTATTCTACGACTTGGATAATTGATGTGTTTTATAATTTGTTAGGTGCCTTGATACTTTGATAGGTGCCTTAAAAATAAACTTATTGTTATTATTATTAACATACTTTTGGATAGTGTATATACGGACATATAAATGTGCCCTGACAAACATACCTCCTTGTCTATCAACATGTGCTACATTGTGCAGCTAGCTCTGTAAGTTGCAGCTGAACCACATCACAGTCCCTTTTTTTGAGCGCCTGGCTGTTATCAGCCTCACCCACCTGTACTCTCCCCTGTTCTGTGTCACATGCCCTTTTAAAGATACCCACAGTTTGCCATTATATCACCGTGTTTGGTATGGCATGCCACCTCGGCACCACTGTCTCTGTGAAGTAATGCATGCTTATCTCCCTCCTAAATCTTACCTTTGGTCTTTGGTCTGGTAAACCACATTTCCAAAATTGAAGGTGTGAGCTAATAGGATGTGGTCATGGTCCACAGAGGTGGCAAACCTCCACCATACACACAAAGTCAGGAACTAGAGCGCACAGAAAAGCAAACTGGAGCCTATTCCAATTGACTGGTCTTACATTTATTAATGCTCCCAAAGTATAAAAATACATGCTGCCATTACCACAGCATGTATTTTTATAGTTCAGTAGCTTTATTAAATAGATTACCTGTAAAATTCAACATGCTACATGTTTCTTTACTGTACACTGTACTTCCTTATTGTGTCTTCTTAGTCATGGCCTCATACTGTCCCTTCACTTCCTCAGTCTAAAAATGCATTATGCTCCATCACTGTTAAAAACTCTTTCTTCCTCGAAAGTTTATATACTGCTTCCCTATACCTTCTCTCCTCCAGGGTATACCTCCTCAATTCCTCAAGCCTGTTCTTGTTGTCTCTCCCCTGCATTCCATGTCTCATTCTTGTTACATAGATACATAGATACATAGACAGTGTCGGCAGATAAGGGCCTATGGCCCACCTAGTCTGCCCATTTGAGCTTGTAAGTTCAGTTTGTTTTCCTAGAAGTCTATTTCCCCTTACCCCTGACCTCTAGAATTCCTTTATGTCTATCCCATGCATTCTAAATCCGTGATTGTTTCAGCCCCCACCACTTCCTCTGGCAGGGTGTTCCACTTGTCCACCACCCGTTCTGTGAAGAAATTCTTTCCATGTTTCCTCTGAATCGTCCTCCTCCAACTTCATCCCATGCCTCTAGTCCTAAAACATCTTTTTGCTTAAAATAGTGTTTCCTGCACCCTGTTCCTCCCTGTAAGATACTTGTATGTCTCTATCATATCCTCTCTCTCCTCCTCTCCTCCAGGGAGTACATGTTCAGTTCCTTCAACCTGTCTTCATAGGACTTGTGATGCAACCCATGCACCATCTTTGTTGCCCTCCTCTGAACCTTCTCTACCCTGTCTATGTCCTTACGTAGGTATGGTCTCAGAACTGTACACTGTACTCCAGGTGGGCCTCACTAGTGTCTTGTATGGTGGAATTATGACCTCCTTTCCTGCTGGTGATGCCCCTGCCTCACATCCCAGCATCCTATTTGCTTTACCTGATGCCTTGTCACACTGTTTCCCTACCTTGAGGTCATCAGAGATGACAACCCCAAGATCCCTTTCCTGCTTGGTGCATGCTATATCCTCATCCCCAACTGATATATTGTGCCAGGGTTTTGATGCCCCATATGCATTATCTTGCACTTCTTTGCATTGAATTTCAACTGCCAAACCCTTGACCATTCTTCAAGTTTCTGCAGGTCCCTTCTCATTCTGTCTACACCCTCTGGTGTGTCTACTCTGTTACAGAGCTTTGTGTCATCAGCGAACAGTGAAATTCTGCCTTCTATATCCTGTGCAATGTCACTGATGAAGATGTTGAATAGGACTGGTCCCAGCACTGATTCTCTGGGGTACCCCACTGGTCACTCTTCCCTCTGTGGAGTGACAGCCATTTACCACCACCCTCTGTGTCCTGCCACCCAGCCAGTTACCTACCCACCACACTACTGTCCTGCCCACACCCATATTCCCCAGTTTGTGTAATAGTCTTCTATGTGGCACAGTGTCAAAGGCCTTGCTGAAGTCCAGATAGGCCATGTCCACTGCCCTCCCCTGATCCACCTCCCTAGTCACCCAGTCAAAAAATTCAATGAGGTTGGTCTGACATGACCTCCCCCTGGTGTTGCCCTGCAATGCAGTCCCTCCAATAGCTTGATATCCCTCATCAGGTAAGGAACCCATAACTGCACACAGTACTGCCAGTGAGTCCTGACCACTGACCTGTAGAGGGTCCATATCAATTCACTACGATTGGGTGACAACACCCTAGGTATACAACCCGGCATCTTGTTTGCATTTCCTACCACTGTCCTGCATTGTAAATAATTGTTTATGTTCCCTGTCACCATCACAACTATGTCTTTCTACTCAGTGATCACCAGCTTCACACCACAAAACCGGTATTGTCTCCTGGTGTTATGTAAATGACACAAATGATTATGATTGATGTTTATAAAGCAATATAGCTGTCAGTGTTTCCACCACAAAAACAGTTGCATAACATTTTTTGTTATACATTGATAGTACATTATGTTAACATTTAACCTATCAAGCAATGTGTGCCGTTGTGTTGCTGAACCTCACAGCTCTTATTTGATATCATGATATTCGACAGTGTGAAAACCTACATCTAACTTTTTAAGTGCATTTTACTTTCATGGATCTGTATGTCATTTCATGTTTCGTACATTCATGTCAATGGTTTCTGTCTTTCTTTTCATTCTGGATAGGACTTGCATGATTTTGTGTGGTCAAGCAACAATGATAACATACCAGCATCATCAGAAGCTTCAATGACAATGACTGATGAAGTAGCCAGCGATAACCAGGTACATGACACGTCTGCATTGCTTGACTATTTTTATGCACGTTTGTGGCACATCTATGTTGGATGTGGATTCATGCTGTTCTGCATAGTCATTGTAAATCACTAGTTCATGTAGTGATTGGCTGTGATAACAGAAGCCTGTCCTTGACTCGTTGCTCACTTATAGTTCTTAAAATGACACATAGTTGACAGTAATGATATGCATCACAATAACTGGTTTACTTATGTTTTGGTTTTACAGTTATACTTGAATAAGTAATGTGCCTATTCAGAAGAACGTAATACTTGACAGTATGCATCACTATCTTTACATGTACTATGCATAGGGTCGTCTGAGTCATGGGAACTGCACACAGCATGTTCCTCAATATGTGATGTTAGTTGGCCTCCATTTTTGCCATAGATTCATCTTAAGGTAGTAACAACAACAAAAATAGAAAGAGAGCAGGTGATAGTCATATCAGATAAGGTATGCAAGCAACATGAGAAGGTAGTAAGGATACCTGGGGGGATAGTGGGATGTCTAGGGAGAGGCATCACCAGTACGAAACCAGAAGTTGTTATCCCTCTGTGCAGACAGTTGAGACCCCATCTGGAGTACTGCATGCACTTTTGGACACCCCATCTCTGCAAGGACATAAACAGGATGGAGGCGATCCAGAGGAGGGCAAAAAAAATGCTGCAGTATCTAAATCAGAAGCCATATGAAGCTAGACTAAGAAAGCTTAATATGTATAGCCTCGAGGAAAGGAGGGAGAGGGGGGACATTATATAAACTTTCAAGTACCTGAAGGGAATCAACAAAGTCCAAGAAGGTAGCATCTTTCAGAAGAAGAGATGTGCAAGAACAAGGAGGCACAATTCAAAGATGGGGTGGGGACAGCTCAGGGGCAATGTCAGGAAACATTTTTTCATGGAGACAGTGGTGGACACACGTAAATGGCTTCTTGAGGAGCTTATGGGGTCCACAACAGTTGAGGAATTCAAGAATGCATGGGACAGCCATACAGCAATTATAGTGGGGGGGGGTAGGAGGAAGTAGGCTGTTGGCAAACTATAATCTGCATCTTATCCAGTAGGTAGGGAAATATGCAGACTGGGTGGGCCAACCAGTCCTTATCTGCCGTCAAACTCTATGTTGCCGAATTGGAGGAAGGGGAGCGCACAGGAGACAGCATCGGCAGTGGACAGTGGAGGAGAGGGGAGTGCAGAGGAGGACGCATCAGTGGATGAAGACAGGAGGAGATGGCACCTTTTTCCTGGTGGCTGCATCGTCATCAGGCCAGGGCTGGAGATTAGTCTTCTTTGAAGAAACAGCATGCAAGGAAAGAAGGCAGAGTCTGAACTCATGGCTGGGCAATAAAAGGGCAAGCCAAGCCACCTTCCACAGATTCACTGGAGGAACTGTAATTGTTTACCACCCTGGCCCTGACCTCTATTAAATAGCTGGTGGGGGAGGAGTCAGGGGATAGGAGTGGCCTGGACTAGGAGTGAGCCTGTGGACTTTATCCTTCGAGACATTTGGTTTTGGAACTGACACCTTGCATGCTGTGGGTGGATTGTTTAACTGAAATTGCATGCTGTGTGGGGGATTGTTATATATTATCACTGGGAGTTCCAAAATTTGTATAGCCACTTGTAGTTATGCTCACTGTGGAACTGGTTTGATTGTTTTTGCATAACGAGTCTGGGCTTTGCTAGGATGGGGAAGTGACCTCACGTCACTAGAGCGGGCATCTTTGTGAGGGTGGTTGGGTGCACAGTGTGTGGGGCGGCCTTGGTACTTGACTGTGCCTGGAAGTTTGTGGGCTGCCCAGTGTGCCACCAGGTGGCACAGCTTAGGGAGAAAATTGAGGGGATTAGAAGGTAGCTGGGTGATTTGAGGGGGATGTGGGTGATTTAAGAAGAAAGGGTGTAAGTGGTCAATGACATAGCTGCACCAGGTGCTAAAGCCTCAAGCATAGGGAGAGGAGTGAATGGGGGCACTCAGTGGGGCACAGGGGTACCCTGGCAGAGGGAGACCAAAAGGTAGGAACTTCCCAAAAGCAGGCAGACGTTTAGGGGAGGGATGGGCACAGGATCCAGGGGAGCAGGCAGAAGTACTAAACAAGTACTTTGACTCAGTTTTTACCAAGGAGGATGGGGGGGGCTATGTCTTTCAGGGAGAGAGGGGGTGGACAGAGGAAAGGGGTGGTACCCTTAGAGATCAGGAGACCTGAAGTGTCTGGGGGAAGGGAAGGGCCAGCATCGTCTGGTGGTGGGATGGAAGTAAAGGGAGCAAAGGGGGAGGACGTGTAGGTTGAAATTCTGGTAGAGAGAGTGATGGAAGCCCTCAGGTTCCTTTGGACAGAGAAAGCACTAGGGCTGGATGAAATACATTACAGGGTGCTGAGGGAACTGGTGGATGTCCTGGCGGCATCCCTGGTGGAGCTTTTCAACATCTGTCTGAGTACGGGGTAGGTACCCCAAGACTGAAGGGTTGCCCATGTCGTGCCAATCCACAAGGGAGGATCAAGAGAGGAAGTGGTGAACTACAGGCCCATTAGCTTGATGTCAGTAGCGGGCAAAGTGATAGATGGTATTATCAAGGGAAGGCTGGGGGGGGTTTACTGGAGCAAATGGTGTACCTGGATGATGGACAGCATGGCTTTGTCCTAGGAAGATCATGTCAGACATTCCTTGTGGAGTTCTATGACTGGGTGATGAGTAGTGCCCTGGACCAAGGCAGGCCAGTGGATGTCCTCTTTCTAGTCTTCAGCACGGCGTTTGATTCAGTAACTCATGGTGGCCTGCTGGCTAAGCTGTGTGAAATGGGTGTGGTGATGCAGATGATAAGATGTATAGGAAATTGGCTCTCGGAGAGTATTCATAGTGTGGTGGTTGGGGGGGCTAGTCTCATCTCCAAGGAGGGTCATTAGTGTGGTTCCTCAGGCATCGGTACTAGGTCCCCTCCTGTTTAACGCCTCTGTCTGTGACATAAGGAAGGGTATCAGGAGTGAAATGAGTCTCTTTGCAGATGACTCCAAGTTAGTAGTGTTGGTGAATGGGGAAGAGGAGAGAGTGTCTCTGCAGGAGGACCTGGAGGCTGTGGATAGATGGTTGAGAAAGTGGAAACTGAAGTTCAATGCAGGGAAATGCAGGGTTCTGTACCTGGGGGCCAGAAATCCAGGCCATGAGTATACCCTGGGAGGAGACACACTATGATTCTCGAATGGCAAGAGGGACCTGGGGGTGGTGGTCGATGTAAAAATGAACAACTCTGAGACTTGTAGGAGGGCAGTGGCAAAAGCAAATAGGATGTTGGGATGCTTCGCTAGGTGGAGTACCTCTACATGGGCTGAAGTGATCCTTCTTTACATAACTACTTGGTTTGGCCACACCTCAAGTACTGTGTGCAGTTTTGGAGACCGCAGTTAAAAAAGAACATTGCACTCCTGAAGAGGGTACATAGGACGACAACAAAATGATCCTGGGCCTGTGGGAATAGGACCTATGGGGAGGGGCTCAGGGACATCAATATTTATACCCTGGAGGGGAAGAGGAACAGGGTGGACATGATAGAAGTCTTCAAGTACTTAAAGGAAATAAATAAGGGAGGGGTGCTCCAAAGTAAAGAGGAGGAGGCAAGTGCAGGACATGTGTGGAAACTGGGGGGGAACACTCAGGGGGGAGAGGAGGATGTGTTACTTCACTGAGAGTGTGTTGGAACCATGGAATGCACTGCCCAAGGGATTGGTGTAGACAGTGACTGTGGAGAGATTTAAGAGGGTCAGGGACAGGTATAGGGGGAGGGTGAAGCTGACGAAGTCCAACAAAAGGGGATCATCTTGGACTTGGTACAGAGAAACACAAGGGAGTGTTGGGTACAGCAAAGTTTGTGCCCAGTATGGATGCTGACCATCGAGCAGACACGAAAGATCATTAGGCCTCCTCTGATGGCATTTTTGTATATTAGTATGCTAGTATGCTTCTATGTTTACCTGTGTCATCTTTACATTACGTAAAGTTCACCAGTGTCTTGCTTGTAAATAAAAATGGTGATGGAATCATCACCGCAACCAACTTAATGGCCACAGATACTGTGCCACTGGATTTACATGATTACAACTGTGCTGGTGTCTTCACATATGTCACCATCTTTCATTAATATGTGTTTTGATTGTCACATATTTTTTATGACTAGGACAACAGTCATGAAAGGCACGCAGAACCTGACAAAGCATCATGCACCAGTATGAATCTGTTGGTCCCAGAATTACAACAAATGGAATATCAGTTCATAATTGTTGATTCATCAAGTGATCATGACATCACACCAACAACAGATTTGACAAGCCCAGTTACTTCACCACAATGTTTGCCACTTCCACCACTGATGAAGAAATCAGTGAAGGTCCAAACGCAGTCTAAATATTTCACCAAGAGCAAAGGTGAATAGATACTGCCTTGATGAGGTGGCTAACAGATTCCGAGTCCACAGCAACACCTTGCTAACCTGCTCCTTAACTTCCTTTTAGGTGTCATGGCAAAATTTCCAACTGTCAAATCGGTGGCCGTGCAGTGCAGCTTACTAGATGATGAAACCATGTCATCCTCAACTGATGATGAAACTGTGAATAACACTGCAGAAGAATTGATGGGTTCCGAATACATTCCCTCAAATGTTTCAATACTGGAGGCAGCAGAGGACAGGGAACTTGAGATTATGAGGTATGTGTATATCCATGTAGTTTACATGCACGATGTAAAATCATAGATGAAATAATACATATGATTTACAATGCCCACAACGTGTCAACTACATCACAGAGTGACACACACTGTGTACACCACAGTTCTATTGTCATATCATCTTTATGCATGATTACAGATTCCTGAAATGAAGGTATGTGCGTGTTCCATTTAACACAACTGTGGTAAAACTAATACTCCTTCTGAGTGCCATCAGACAATTGGTGCTTTTTCACATTAACCATTCAAGTGATGTCCTGTGGCACAACACACCAACATAAGCTGTTACCTGTTTAGTGTTGTTGTACTAACCAGTATGCACATGGTAACAGCTTTCGTGATGACTGCTTCATGGTGTGAACGCAGGTATGAAGGTCACACACACATCGTAACATCATTTATAGTAACATAATAGAATGTTTTGTTTTTGGCCTGCGCGTGCGAGCGTGCACACACACACATACATAAACACACACACACAACACGCACACACACACACACACACAGACACATGCTCACACACATACACAGAGACGCACTCACACACACATACACAGACATGCACGCACACACATACACACACACATTCACCCATACAAAATCATACAAGTGAACGCATACAGACACGTGCACACATGCACACACACGCACACACGTGCGACTACACTGACTGGATACGCGCAGTGAGTACTTTCATGTTAGTACGTGTATCATGACACGATGGATTACCTGTCAATACCTGGACACCAATTGAAGGGTAATATTGACAATTGTTTATTGTTTCTCCTCAGCACACCCCCAAAAAAAAAGAGGTAAAAGGAGCTAGTGATGAGGACAAATTTATTGTGTTTCGCTCCAGTCTGGCAGAGTTATTTAGGGCGTGTGAGCTGTGCCATGGCCTCAACAAAGTGGACTTTTCCACAGACAACAAAAAAGAAACCAAGGAACACTTCTCACAATTACAGCACAATGTGGTGCCTGCAACCACCGGAAGACCTGGCACTGTCAGCCATTCATCTGCTGTCATGCCTTGGGGAATGTACTTTCATCGTCAGCTGTACTGGTGTCGGGGTGCCCAATTTCCAAGGCACTGAGACTATTCCAATATATGCACATTCCCTGTGTCCCACATTCAACTTTGCAAGATCACATAAAAGTACCATATCCCCCGTGATAAGAAGTGTGTGGCAACATGAGCAGACAACTACTGTATGTTCGAGAAACTACGCACAATGGATGGAGGACTGATACTGGAGTAGAGACGGGAGGGCTGGCAGCCCTGTCACTGAGCAAAATACAAGTCCTACACCATGTTAGAATACCCTATCAACAAGGTCATCGACATGTTCCTTGTCCAGGTACATTGTCATGCCGTTATACGTTTGATGTCATCAATGGCTGTGTACACACACGTACAGGGTGGTTATTTCAACATGTCATCCATGTTGAGTGTACTTTATTCACCTTGACAGTGTAATATTTGTCCACTTCATCTGCTGAATGGTTCTGTTACCTAATCCACTTGTGCACAGTGATTTGCAATGTCATGTGCCAGGCTACCATGGAAGACACGTCGCTGCTTGTGACGCTATGTGTCCTGTTTGTTCTGTGCTGCTGTTATGGTTAGTTTTACAGATGGTAAACATGCCACACATCTAATTCCATGCAGGTGTCATTTCCCTATTCTACTCACTGAATAGAATTAACCACGTGCACACATGACGACAACTGAATTCACATACAAGTGTTAACCAACACCACCAACCCTCAAGTTTGTGGTGTACTGGAAACAGACAGGTGTAGCACACCATTAAATGAGCATACAGATGTATGACCTTGTGCCCCATTTGTACTCTGTTTGACATTGTGGACCACAGGTAAAATTATGCAAATCCACAGAGTGCTCAATCATCCACCTCCCATGATGGTTCTAAGTCCCTTGAATTAGGTGCCAAGCTCAAACTGTAACTGAACACAGTTGAAAGACCTCACAATGCCATGGGTAGGTAGTGAATGAGTGTGATTGGTCTTCATTGTGTGCAGCCAATGTCACAAGTGTTATGCTGCCACACAGTCAGCAAGAAACACAAATTGTTCACACGTCTTCTTTTTGCAATCCTCAGCAAAAATTGGCACCTGTGTGTGTGGGCAACAAATCATGAATAATTGCTATCCCCCAAATGGTGTAAAAAATATCGAGATTGCCACAGCATAACACAACATTTTTCATTGCACAACTAATTGTGACCTCTGCATGATACTTCATGTGTTGAATGGCATACAGTACATCACCATGGCAGGATGCTGTGCTTATCACTGCCTTTTCCTTCATTGAGATTATATCACTCATTCTGTGTCTTCCTTCAGAATAACACTGTTTGCATTTTACATTGCTTTTCTGTCAGAGCAATGAAGTTAAAAAATCATCCTGGATGGAGAGGAGAGAGCCTGAAGACATCATTGACTGCAGTTGTGGAGGACAGACACTTGAAGGTGGAGTGCATAATAACTGACTGCCACAGACAGATTAATTCATGGCTTGCATCAACACCATTGATGGCCAATGCCAAACATTACTTTGATGTTTGGTATGTTGCGAAAGGTGAGGCATGTTATCGTACATCTGACAGTATGTCACTATGTCAAAACATTTATGGTAAGGAAATGTATTGTGTTCTTGTAAACCAGTATTGCAATCACACGACTGACCAGTACGGTATATCTACAGTCACTGTGCATCATGCAAGGGTGGAAAGAGGATATGTCATTGCGCATTCCCATGCCACACATTAAACACAGGACTTATTAACGCTGATCAGCTGAAAACAGTGTGGACATTACAGTTGACATGAGGGCATACTTAGTCCTTCCCAAGGTACACATTTTTTTAGGACATGACTGGTCTGGACAGAACCAGCAGAAAGTCTCTAACATGACCAATTTCATTTTCAGAACTGCGCAAGTAAGTGGAATCACTGGCTAAGCAGCGCGACATGGAATGCATTGTTCCATGGAAGAAAATGATTACTAATCACGTATATTGGGTTCTTGCAACAACACCAAATTGTGACAAAGCAGTAATGGAGGGAAAGAGGAATGGGATGATAAGGCATCTGCAAAACGTACACAACGGGCATAGTGAGGCATACCCCACCTGCCATCATGGTCCCCTAGAAGGGAGGGACAGGAAGAAAAAGTGGCGGATGCCTAGTAAGTGTGCCTTTAAGTGTTTCAATAAATTAGCAGGTAACCATGTCTTTTATGCACACGTGTCATAAAAACGTCAGAGCTACTTCTTTGTTGTCAATAACTGTACTATCAATGCATGACTTTTTCAATATTTCAAAGTAACATTAGCCTCTTGACGAGCTACCCCACATGGCAGTGGTACTTCCTGTTACTATTGCCACACGAGTGAGCATCCAGTGCTTACTTGGATGGATTCATGGTTTTATTCATAAGTGACAGTAAAAGTAAATCAACCACCACTTAGCCGCAGAATACATACCCAGCTATGACTATTACTGGTTTTGTCTTGCAGCAGTCATTAGTCCCCAACATCACATTACCATGCAACAGTTTTGCCTCTATAAAGTGGTAAAGTTGATGCAGTGGTCATGGTTTTTGAAACAGGGTGTGATATTAGATGTTCAGCAACACTTCTTTGCAAGATTGACTTAATAGTTGACCACTTGAACTGTGGTGTAACATTGTACGGACGCTGATTTTTACGTTCACTTGCACGCATGCGCAAAGAACGTTTTGGGAGAGTAGCATACTTTGGAGGTGTGCCTCTCCCTTGCAATCCAGTGCTCCATTGAGCAGGCGTGGTGGTCCTGCACCAATGGGTGCAGGAGCTCTGTATGACAGCGGTGGTCTTCTGCTTCAAAGAAAACTGCCACTGTCATACTGAGCACCGGCGATCACGCCACCCCTCACGTCGCGCGCCCCCAAAGCTTTGATGCCACGCTGGAGCCCACCCCAGCGTGGCAAATGCCGTTGCCGGAAGGTGCCCAATCCCCATTGGCTCCACGGCCCCAAGCCATCCTTCTGCCACACTGGAGCCCACCCCAGCATGGCAAACATCCCATTTTTGGCCGACTGGGGTCCAATCCCCGTCGGCTCCTCGCTTCCGATGTAGTTTGCCGGCAAGGGGTGCCCAATCCCCATCAGCTCCTCGGGCCCCTCCCCAGCCATTTGCCATCTTCTGCCATGCTGGAGCCCACCCCAGCATGGCAAACGCCCCACGAATCCTTTTTTTTAAACCTGTAAGGAAAAAGCGGTCCCACGTAGTCTCCCAGTCCCCCCCCACAACCCGCACCCACCACTGCACCCAGCCTCCCCACACCCCCCTCACCCCATACTTACCTCCGGAGTTCAGCACGACGCTCTTCGGTGGACCGGGAACACGTCTGCACTCTTCAAAGCTGACCGCGAACTGAGGAAATGCCAGTAAGCTGTATAATGGGCTAGATGGGGGGTTTCAACTTTATTGCATATCTCAGGCATTTTTTGGAATTTTTGCACCAAATTTTCAACATGGGGTTTTTGGGACCCCTTCTCATGAATGATGTCACTGTCATGGCGTTATTCAGGCCCAAAGGGTGATTTTGCAGTCACTGTGCAGTCACTGCATGAAATCACCCTTCCGGCCTGAATAATGCCTGACAGTGATCATCATAGTCCAAAACCCCTGTTAAAGATTGATGCAAAAATCAATGACTGTTCTGGCGTCGTTGAGCAGTTCCTCGCAGGCTCGTAAGTTCTCAAATTTTCAATATTTTCACTCCAGATTTTCAGCATTGCCATTTTACCACACTTTCTTACGAGTAGTACAGCTGTCATTTTCCATCTCACCCAAAACATGTTTCTGCCCATGTAGCGCACAATGGTGCAGTTGGTGTGCAAAATCAATGTATGGGACACATTAAGAAAATCACAGTGACACTGTTCATGAGCAGAGGTCTTAAAATGGCTATGTTGAAAATTTGGTGAAAAAATTCCTAAAAATGACTGTTTGATGGCGTCGTTCGCGCGGTTCCTCGCGGGCTGCGTAAGTTCACAATTTTCAATATTTGCACTCCAGATTTTCAACATTGCCATTTTACCACACCTCCCTCATGAGCAGTACAGCTGTCATTTTTCACATCCTGCCCAAAATGTGTTTCTACCCATGTAGCGCTACAATGGCACAGTCGCTGTGTGAACTCAGTGTATGGGACACATTAAGAAAATCACAGTGTCACTGTTCATTAGCAGAGGTTTTAAAATGCCAGTGTTGACAATTTGGTGAAAAATTCCTGACAATGACTGTTTCTGGCGTGCATTGCACAGCTCCACGCACGCTCATAGGTTTGCAAATTTTCAATATTTCCACTCCAGATTTTCAACATTGCCATTTTGCCACACTTCCTTATGAGCAGTACAGCTGTCATTTTTCACATCCTGCCCAAAACGTGTTTCCGCCTATGTAGCGCACAATGGGGGTAACAAAAAGGTCATGCTGAAAATTTATTGTGCAAATACCAGCAATCGCACAGGGCATTAGGGTAAAGCACCATACATGCCAAACACCACTACAAATACCTGCAAGCGAACGTTCAGCATTGACAAATGCTTGTTCTCTCTGTTTTGTGCCTCAGGTTGAACAGGTTAGGCATCAACAGAAAGGCTTGTTGCACTGCTGGAGAACAGACAGCTTGTGAAGGATGTTACACGCTTGTCCCCTCATCATCAGACTGCATCAGTAGAGACTTTTCACAGTGTGGTGATTTATTTTGCCCCAAAGCACACATCATTCAGCTTTGAGGGGATGCAATGCAGGTATATATAACATGAATGAGTCACTAAAACATGGTTCTAGAGACATACAGTCAGTCTGTGCATGCAGTCTGAGATGGTGGTGGTGCCCTGGAATGCACTATCCAATGATATGGTGGCTGTTACAGCTGTGGAGGTAGCAAAGAAGGCTGGGATAGGTATAGGGTTAGATTTCATACCAAAGCAGCACTGATGGTTTTGGGATATTGCAGCAACAGTGGGTGTACTCAATAACAGTGCAATGGGTAGGCAATGATCACAGAGCAAACCTGATAGACCATAGGGCCTGATCTGGTAGCTATTTAGGATGTTAGTATATGTTCATGCGTATATCACATTCCTGTTTGACAACGTTATGACATTACTGTCCATTCAGTAAACATAAGTGAAACATCAGACAATGTGCCATTTGACTGTAATCTTGTTTGTTTCACATATCTGTATTAATTTACTGTTTTTGGTACACCATTTCACATGTGCACCACCACCTGTGCTGTGCGCGTGCCTGCAGTATGACATGCCCATCCCATTACAATGATAAATAACGTTATTTGTTGGTACCAACAGACAACAAAAACAGAACTGACAACAGAAATTCTAAAAATGATAGCACAATGGTGAACATCACCACCCATGCCTTCAAGAAGTAGCCAATCACACGCACGAACCACAGATTGCGCCGTGACGTGATGTGTGCTTGACATTGTGTCAGCCATCTGCAACACTGTAGTATGACTGGAAATGTCAGGATAGTCATCACAGTTGCATGTTCAGTCATGTTGCAATGTGTGATGGCAATGCATTAAACACATAGTGATTGTTAAGAACCGCAACTGATTGAAATAGCATGCATGTGTCAAAGGTCGTATATGCATTTAAAGTGTGTTTCCTATGCGAGTGAGCTAATCACACAGTGTGAAAGGCAACCTCAGAGATACTCATTATATACATTATAGAAGATGTTTCTTAAACTCGTAATTTTGTTAAACCACTCATACATAACTTTTTTCGATGAGCTGCCAATTCATTGTGACCGTCACAGTCCTTCTGACATGTACCGTCAATTACTGACTTGATAAAGCGTGGCCATGGTGACCGCAGTGGTGCACAATAAAATGATTGCTGCTCAATATCGCTTATGTTTCTAATGAAAAGAACGGTTACTTGTGGATTAATGAAAGACCACGCTACACTAACATGGCCCTTATCAGTCGAGCGTTGTCCATCAGCAATGCAAAAGTGACCATTTTACACCTTAGAAACATTTACGTGATTGAGTACCATTCATTGTAATGGTGCACACCGCAGCAGTCTCACTGTTCACACGTAGTCACATACTTGAGCTTGGTTGCATGTCAGTGGGAAAGAGTCAGTGACAATGAATTGGCGGCTTACTGCAAAAAGTAAAGTACGAGTGGTTTAACAAAAATATGACTTGAAGAAACGTGTTCAATCCTGGATGCAATGAATAGCACCAACATCAGCCATATCACTATTTTACTGGTAGCTGCAAAGTTGTAAATGTAGTTTAAGTATTTTCCTTTCAGAATAACATCAAGCAACAGAACATATGTCATATGCATTTATTCTAGTTAGTTGCACATTTTTGTTTCAGATTGATATTGGCTGCATTGAATTATAATGAGAACAGCTGCCAATTGCCCAGAGTGGATGAGAGTGGTCATCCAAAACTGGAAGTGTTTTTTTCTAAAGCCAAAAAAGGGGAACCATCTGTTTGCATGGTGAAGCCCAAAGCCATATATGATGAGTCTCAACTTTTTGCATATGCAAAAACCATCAATGTTCCTACATTGATTTTACAAATGATGCCTTCTGGTTATGTCATTGGCATTGAAATTGCTTATCAAAATGGTTATAGGACTGCACTGCTGATATTGCAGCTATTGATCATGGGTTGCAGTCAGACTTCAGGCATCAAGTTGACACTAAGAGTGTGAATCACAGCTTGGCATGGAAAGAACACCAAGGGATGTCACTAATGCAAAGTAAATGCATGTGCAATACTTGCACCATCAATAGTCATGTTGCAGTGACAGCGGTGTCAGTGTCAGGAGGAGTAACATGGTGTTACCCAGTTTGTATGGTTCACAATGATAGCTGAATTGAATATGTAGGTAGCCAGTACTGAAACAGTGTAGTGTTTTTCTAGGCAGTGTGTCAAACAGTTATTGAAACAGTACCAGAAAAGTAGCATGTTTTTTCGGCATCATAGTTATGGTTTCATTCTCCCTTACAGGATATGCCCACAAGCTGCTGTCAGAAGTTGTTGAAGCAATAACATCAACAGAAAGATGATCTCAGCTTGTAGAGCACCTGACAGAACAGAAAACATTTTCCACTGACAGTCACTTTTTAGAATGTGGATCGCGAGGCAGCCAAGGCTAATTTTGTCAGTTGATTCCAGAAACAGTTCTCATGATAGTGAGACGACACATTATGTGCACAATAAATTTGTAATAGACACAACATACCGTCAGGTGGTATTGTCATGATTTACATAATGTTGTGTGTTTGACCATTTTGTATCTTTTCGGTCTGTCTGCAGCAAATTGTGTCTCAGACTGTGTCAACGGTCATATGGTCACGTTGTCAGACAAAGTTTGACAACAGTTGTTTGACCATTCATGTCATGACCATGTATCAGTGAATGTAAGTGACAGTCAAATAATGAGTGCATGGTAGTACATAATAATTATGATTGTTTTAAAGTGCTGTACAGAAATGAACTGTGTTTCAGTGCATCTGCATTTGCTGTACATGGTATGATGGCTGGCAGTACTTTCAAAGTGTCCATCACCATCTCAGTGAAATGTCATCCTCAAGTGTCCACCAAGAGCCTACAGTCAACCAGCTTCATGGAGTTCAACCATGGTGTCACACTACACCCTCTGCTGGAACACCTTATGTCTCTTGACTGTAGTTAATGCACTCACATATTTAAAGACCTCAGTCATATCCATTCTGTCCTTTATATCCACCATGTAGTACAATTTTACATTCTCAATTAATCCTCATAGGATGTGTAACCAAGACACTGTATCATCTTGTTCGCACAACTTGGTACCACTGCCACAATTGAAATGTATGTTTTAAATCACAGGTACCAAAACTGCACTCATTACTTTATGTGTGGTCTTACCATGCACTTATACATAGGGAGGAAGCACCTCCTGTCTCCTCATGGATATTCCCATGATTATTCACACGTGCATTTTATTTGCGCTTCATGCTGCCATCATACTCTGCTCCAAGTTATTAATTTAGTCTTGAATGACAACAACAATAATTTTTTCCATCCTGAAACATACAGCTTTTCAGCACCAAAAAGGTACTCATGAGGTGTGTTCTTAAGCACCAAGTGGATAAAGCAAGACATCATTGCATTGTACATCTTTTACCTGGTGCATGACCACCTGTACATAATGCACATGTCCCCCTGTAAAGCTCATCTAGCATCCTCCCCATACACCAATGCACCCAGCTGAGGGCCAGATGAACCTTTATGCCAATTAAGCCATGGCTTAGGGACTCAGGGCCCATAGGTGCATCCGAGACCCAGAGTTTCAGCTTTTCTTGATATAGAGAGGGTACACAAAGTATGGTTTGGAGTAGGGACCTAATGTCCTTCAGTGTGCCCCAGCCCCAGTTTTTGAGTCTTGTTAAAGATGGCAGTGTCACTCCAGATAGCTTCAATAATGTCAGCAAGATCAGAATTAAATTGGAGCGTAAACAACACAGATCATTGTTTTACCATGTTAATGAACCTCTCAGTTCATTGTAGTTCCCCCCACTACCACTACCTGCCTGGCAGTCGCCACACTGGTGACTGTGTGAGGAAGGTTGCATGACTTTTAGTCAGTAGTAACTTATTTCATGGGTGGGAGTGGGGTTGCTAACTTGTATCATCATCAGACTTTGTGTTACTATCAATATGTTGTAAGATATCAAATACTGCATTTACATTGATGGATTTTTAATTAATGTGAAGCCATAACACAATGTTGAGAAAGCATGTATGGCAGCTTAGAGTCAATGTTAAGAAGTGCAAGGAAATGCACCTGGGAAACAAAAACCCAGGGGAAGAGTACACAATGGGGGGGTGAGATACTAACAACAACAAAAATGGAAAGGAACCCGGGGGTAGTCATATCAGATTACCTAAAGGTGGGCAAACAATGTGAGAGGGCAGTAAGGAGGGCTGGGGGGATACTGGGATGCATAGGGAGAGGCATCACCAGTAGAAAACAGGAAGTTGTTATCCCTCTGTACAGACAGCTGGTGAGACCCCATCTGGAGTACTGCGTGCAGTTCTGGAGACCCAATCTCTGCAAAGACATAAACAGGATGGAGGCAGTCCAGAGGAGGTCAACTAAAATGGAGCAGGGTCTGCACCGGAAGGCATATGAAGAGAGACTTAAGGAGCTTAATATGTATAGCCTTGAGGAAAGGCAGGAGAGGGGGGACATGATAGAAACTTTCAAGTACCTTAAGGGAATCAACAAAGTCCAAGAAGGTAGCATCTTTCAGAAAAAGAAGTGTGCAAGAACAAGGGGGCACAATTTTGAAGATGGGGGGCGGCTCAGAGGTAAGGTAATGTAAGGAAGTATTTTTTCGCAGAGAGGGTTGTGGATGCATGGAACAGCCTTCCAGAGGAGGCTGTGGAGTCAAAAACAGTGGTGGAATTCAAGAATACATGGGGCAGTCATATGGCAATTCTAGGGGGTGGGGCTGTTGGTTAACTAGGATCTGCAGCTTATCCGTTAGGTAGGGAAATGGGCAGACTGGGTGGGCCAAGCAGTCATATCTGGCGTCAGATTCTATGTTTCTATGTTTCATAGGTGATTTTGCATTTTGTTTATAGATATTTTATTTTTTACTGTACTGCCAATTACACTAACAGTAATAAATGTCATTACATTCAACCAACTAAACTGGAACTGTGAAGCAATGTAACAGTGTTTAATCACCCTGTGAAGTAACAGTAAAGTGAACATTAGAAACCGAAACTGTGAAATTTCCTTGTCCTTGTCTTTTCCTATGGTGGCAAGATCCGTTCTGGCTTAAAATGCATGTATGCAATGCCAGGTTCATTTGGGTAATGTTCTCGAATCTGTTTTATGGTGCATGCAGGGAGTGCCACTCTCATGTCCTTCCCCAAGTAACCCCAGCACCACCTCACTTGCTGCCTGTACCCCGTGTATATGTACTTCCTGTGGATAGAGAGAAAAAGAAGAACAATTGTGAGTCATTGGCAAGATAAATCAAGGTTTATATTCAGTCTTGTTCACTGTGTAAAACAAAAGATCAAAAAAGAATAAAGGAAGGACATACTGTCAAGCAAAGGAGTAGCGAAAAGGAGAACATGAGAATGGGCATGTCATTTGATGTGACCATAACATATGATATGGTACCAATGATAGGTTAAGATTAAATATATATTTTTGAGTAGACCTATTGAGTGAATGAATACCATCTATTAAAGATGATAGAACAAAAAATGAAATAGATAAAAGTGGTGCTGAGAGCAGAGACCAAAATGGTGAAGGGACAGCAGAAGAGGTCATACAAGGATGGACTAGGATTACTCAGAATGTTTTCATGAGAAGGTAGAAGTGAGAGGGGGAATCTGAGACTGACCTTGAAATACCTGAAGTTATTAAATACAGTGCAGTCTTTGTTTGTCAATCAACCCCTGAAGACACAAAGAGAAGTTGTCAGTGGAAGGATGCAGGATGGATGTGAGGAATCACTTCCTCACAAAAATGGTGTTGTCTGACGGAAATGAGGTGTTGCATGAATGGGTCTTGTTAGCCAGGACAGTGAGTTACTTAAAAAAAGGACACAGGGAACTCCTGGGTCAGAAGATAATGGAAGGGAATGTGAGAGGAGATAGTACTGACAGTACACTACTGGTAAAACAACCACCAGAACACAAGAAGACAACACTGTGGCACGATAGAGTATGAGTCACCGTACAGATCACCAACAATATGTCAGTGTATCAATAGATCAGTAGAACAACATTACACTTACTGCTACACAGTGGGTGGTGCTTTGCCACTGTAGTAATGCTGATGGTAGCAATAGTAGGCAGTCTGAATCATGTACAGATCCAGGACAACATTGTGGAATCCTGGGTGCAATGTGGTGCAGGGTACATTTTCATCCTCTCTTCGGTATGTCATCCGCTCAATTTCTACACAACACAGACACTCCATTTTATCATTCATAATGGGGCAGTGTCCACAAAGGCACCTGGAAAGTAAAGGAACAAAACAGAAGTTGAGTGATAACATTTTTTGCATGCTGTTGATGACTAATCAGCATGTTACAGAAATAATGGTAAACTGTAGTTAATAACACTGCATGCATTACATTGTGCAGTGACAACATGCAGTAATTCAGTTGTACATTTATGTTGGTATGTGATGCTCACCAATTTTGTATTTTAACAGAACACTTAATACTTGTTTGGAAAACTGCATTAACATGGCACAACACAAACTGCATCTTCATCCGATGAAGGAACATTGTTCACAGTGCGAAACAGATAAAAAGACACAGTTCTGAACAAGTCATTACAATGGTTAAAAAGAAAAAAAAAACATAATCAAACAAAAGTAAAAATGTGTTAATTCAAAATAAAAAAATTAAAAACAGTAAGAGAAGTGTTGGTTGAAAGCAGTGTCGCCACGGCAAGGCCCTTCCCGTTCGACATCGAACAGTAAATTCCAGTCAGTAGTATAACATGCATGTAATCTTTATTAAAAATGTGAAAAGAGGAAAAAAAAAACAGCATAATACACATCACAGGTGTTAGGTCAACACGACAAGTGCTTGTACAGAACATGCAAGTACACCATATAACATACTTTTTTTGTGGCTTTAAAGCATAATTGGATAAGGTATTGGGCTTCATAACCCAATAACTTATGCCAGCGTAAGATGATTTCTGTTAAAAGTAAAATGTTTCACACATCCTGTGTAGTGTTGGAAGAGATCATACCTGGCTCTGTATCCACAGCAAGCAGATATCTTCTAACTTCCTCATATCCTTGATCTGCACCCAAGCTGTGAGGTTCTGTGATGTATCAGTTGGGAGACAGTGGGTGCACCGGCTTATGCAACTGTATGGGGCATTTTTTAGATGCCGGTGCTTGGAAACGTTCAGCAAGCTGGAAGGGAAGCAAATGCTCTACTAATAGGTTCCTATTAGTCAAGTGTTTGCTTTCATTTCCATCAAAGCTTGCTTAATGTTTTCCATAACCACATTCTACAAAATGAGACATAGACTTGTATAATGTGCGCCACCGCGATCTCCATGCTGATACATCACAAAACCTAACAGCGTGGGGAAAGAGCAACAATATGAGGAAGTTAGAAGGTATCTGCTGGTGGTGGCTACAAAGCCATGTACGATCCCTTGTAACACTACACAGATTGATTAAAAAATTGTACTTTTAACAGAAATCAGGTCACGCTGTCATAAGGTATTGGGCTATCAAGAACAATACCTTACAGTAGAAACTTCCTTTAATGGTGATTTGCGATGTAGTTACACTTGCAGTCCATCTTTGTAGTGGGGCAGGTGGACACTGGTACCATAACAGAAACTTTGGAAACCTAGTACCAGGACTGGGATATGATGATCCTTGTATACAAGCTGTTAAGAATGAACATGCAAAACAGGAAAGAGAGGTGTACTGGAAATCTATGTAAGGGAGGAAATGAGGTGCACAAGGGAGAATGGGTACGAAGGCTGAACAGAGGCCCTGTGGACACAATTTCAGGATTCCAAGGCTAAGGTACTGAGAATAGGAGTAGTATTTAAGGAAAAAACTGAGGGGGTGAAGCTGGAAAGTGAGTTGGAACAACAGATCACGATTGTTTGCCGGAAGGAGAACATGGTGGTGGTGGTGGGCTACTTCAACCTACCTGTGTTGTACTGGATCATGCAAACTAGCAGAAATGCTGGTTAGCAGGTTATACTGTCCACATTTCATGATACCTTCCTACTGCAGCTGGTACATGAACCACATTTGGTTTGAAGGAAAAAGGACCTTGTGCTATCAAATGGTGAATCTATTACAGAAGTGGATGTTGAGAACACACTGGGTGTGAGTGAACACCTGTCAGCGTAGTACACACTGAGAATGTGGAGTCAATCTGGATGTTCGGGTACCATTGAGATTGATTTTAGGGTGGCAGACTTGAATAAGATCAGGGGAAAGTCATCAGTCATCTACAGGTAATCCAACGATGCTGGAATGCTTTAGACAGTGTAAGGACAGAGAGTACTGGCTGCCATTTAGATAGGCCAAGGGTGTTTCTCCCTGAAAAACAGGCATGATGCCTCGAAGTGCTGGGTTTTGCTTCTGTTTGACTATCACTTTGCTTGTTTGCACACTCATGCATTAAACATTTGCATGATCTATTTCAGCTTCGGGCCATTGACTGAGCATGCTTTTCTTATGTTCTGCTTTCAAGAAGTCCCCCTCCCGTTTTTTGTCTGTCTACTCCACACCCTCCGCCCACTACATTGTACTGCCATGCTTACTTGTGGCCTCAGTCCCTGCAGTGATACTCATGAGGGGAGAAAATGTCCTGGCCTGCCACAGAGGTCACAGCAGTGCTGGATGCCATGCCTTACCCTCTTCGGACTAGGCAGCATCATTTTTCACCTCCAGCCACCTGCTCCAGATATATCAAGGCACACAGCACCTGGTGTTCTGCCAATATTTATTAAAGTGACTTGGTGAGTTACAGTATAACCAGTGTAGCCCAAGGTGGCCATCCACAAACATTCAAATGAGTGCTTCATCACACTATCAATATATTTACACCTGGGCCCGGATATTCAAACTGCACCATTCTGAGGTGCAAGCCCTTGCACTGCTCAAAATAGTTGCGCAGGGGTGTGGCTGGGGCAATATTCAAAGGAGTTGCGCTATTGAGCAACTCCTTTGAATATCACCCCCCAGCCACAGCCACTGTGCATGGCGCCGTGGAACTTGTGCCACTGCAAGTTGTCAGAGTTGAGCATTAAACTTGCGGTGGTGCAAGTACCATTGCGCCATGCGCAAATTTCTGATATTCAAAAGGTGACATGCAAATGGGGCCATAATTCATGCAAGGCACAGGGGGGGCCATTTGCATCTGATTATGGCCCCATTTGCATGCCATTAGCATGTTTGGGAGATGTTTGGGGGGGGGTTGTCACTGGACATTCTGCCCACGATCGGGCATTACGGTCCACTGGACCACCAGGGAGATATTCGGGTTGGGGGGTCTTTTTACATTCTGCCCGTGATCGGGCACTAAGAGGCGTTGTTTCATGTTCTGCCACGATCGGGCATTAGGGAAATGTTTGGGCGGGGGTTGTCATTATACATACTGCCCGGCGATCGGGCATTGGGAGATGTTTGGGGGTTGTCATTATACATTCTGCCCAAGGATTGGGCATTAGGGAGATGTTTGGGCGAGGGGGTTCTTTTCACGCTCTGCCCGCAATCCGCTGGTGGGGGCACAGGGACTGAGTTGGGGCCAGCCACGGGTGGCAGCTGCTGTGTTGCACCCTGCAATACAGCAGCTCACCTGTGGTGCCCTCAACTGATCTTTTGGCTCAAAGTTGTGCAGGCGCAGGTTGGGGGTTGCGCCTGCACAACTCTGCCAACCCGACTGAATATCGGCTGTGCAGTTTATGCATGGTTCCTCCTCCTCCTGTTGAGCATGCATTCATTTGCATTGCGCTGTTGCTCAACCTGTTTTCAGTGGCGCAACTGCCTCCTGCTGAATATCGCAGAATGGCGCAATGTAGGACTTGCGCATGCGCAACCCTGTTGCGCATGTCGCAACCCTTTTGAATATCTGGGCCCTGGTATTTAAGAACAAGTCATGTGCACAGTTTTAAATATAAATGAAGATTATTTATCAATATAAAGTGTGTTTTTATGTCTTCTGGGCTATTTAATATTGTATAATAAATGAAGTGATTCATCAGCATGAAATGCGTAGCTTTCGAGAATATAATAAATTTCATGGCTCCTCTAAAGTATAATAAATGTCTTGCTTTTTAGTAAAGGAAGATGTAATGAGCTGTGATAAATATAATGGCATTGCTGTGTTTATTGTTTAATGGCTTGTACTATGGTTGGGGCAGTTCCACGATTTTTATCACAGTTTGATCACATTATCACAAATTGTGTGTATATAAGGACACGCTGTAGGGGGTGCTCTTCAGCTTGATAAAGCACTCATTTGAGTGCAAAACATTGCTGTTTGTGGGTGATCTCCTTGGGCTAAACCAGTTATATTGCAAGTCATCAAATCTCTTTAATAAATATTGGCATGACACCAGATATGTGTGCCTTGGAATATGTCAGACTAATCTAATTGATTTCTTTGACTGGGTGACCAACGTAGTAGACCGAGGAGGGGCTGTGGACATGGCCTACCTAGACTTTAGCAAGACATTTGACACAGTCCCACACAAAAGATTAATAGTCAAATTAACCAGCCTGGGAGTGAGTCCCAGGGTGGTAGCCTGGGTAAAACATTGGATGAACAACAGAACACAGAAGGTAATTGTAAATGGAGTCCACTCTGAAGAAAGAGGGGTTACTAGTGGGGTACCTCAGGGTTCAGTATTGGGTCCAGTCCTTTTTAATGTCTTCATAAGTGACATTGCAGAGGGACTGGAAGGAAAAGTATGCCTCTTTGCAGATGACACAAAGATCTGTAACAGCGTTGATTCACAAGGAGGCGTGGAAAGGATGAGAAGGGACTTGGCAAGGATGGAGGAATGGTCAGAAGTATAGTAGCTTGGATTCAATGCAAAGAAGTGCAAAGTAATGCACCTGGGAAACAAAAACCCAGGGGAAGATTACACAATGGAGGGGAGGTAGTAACAACAACAAAAATGGAAGGGACCTGGGGTAATCATATCAGATGACCTTAAGGTTGGCAAGCAATGTGATAAGGCAGTGCGGGAGGGGGCTGGGGGATACTGGGATGTATAGGAGAGGAATGACCAGCAGAAAACAGGAAGTTGTTATCCCCTGTACAGACAGTTGGTGAGACCCCATCTGGAGTACTGCGTCCAGTTCTGGAGACACCATCTCCCATAAGGACATAGACAGGATGGAGCAGTTCAGAGAAGGCAACTAAAATGGTGCAGGGTCTGCAAGACAAACCATACGAGGAGAGGCTAAAGGAACTTAATATGTATACCCTTGAGGAAAGGGGGACATGATAGAAATGTTTAAGTACCTCAGTGGAATCAACCAAGTCCAAGAGGGTAGCATCTTTCAGAAAAAGAGATGTGCAAGAACAAGGGGACACAAATTGAAGATAGAGGAGGAACGGCTCAGGGGCAATGTGAGGAAGTATTTTTTCACAGAGAGGGTGGTGGACGCATGGTACAGCCTTCCTGAGGAGGTTGTGGGGTCTAAAACTGTGGGAGAATTCAAGAATGCATAGGGCAAGCATAAGGTAATTTTTGTGGTGGGTAGGAAGAAATACGCTGTTGGTTAAATAGGATCTGCAGCTTATCCTGTAGGTAGGGAAATGGGCAGACTAGGTGGACCAAGCAGTCCTTATCTGCCGTCAAAGTCTATGTTTCTATGTTTATAATTCTATTTTGCATAGAATGCTAAGTCCCTTTTCTTGGTTCAGTTTTGGTTTTGGGACATTGAGCACCACCTCCTGAGAGAGCGGCCCTTTTTGGATCCAGTTTACCTGTTCCAGATGCCTGTGTCTGCAACCAAACCAAGTCATTAGCCCAGCTGTGGAATGCACTAATACTGAGCTAATGTATTCATGTATGTACAGTATATATGTATGTATTTATTTATGTATATATGTATGTATTTATGTATGTATATACTGTATGTATGTATTTATATATGTGTATATGTATGTATTTATCTATGTAGATATGTACGTATTCATTTATTTAATTTACTTATTTCAAATGTTTCACCAGGAAAGACATCCAAGAGAGGGGAGTGAAAGAGCAGAGTAGAGTGAGCAATAGTGGGTACGAGGAGAACAATCTAAAGCAAAATGACAAAAAGAGTGGAAGAGGGTATCCAGTCTAGAAAGGGAGGTTTTGGGAGCTCCACTACAGATTATGTCACCATAATCAAAAATAGTGAGAATCATCTTTAAAAGAATCTCTCTAATGGACAGCCCCAGTGCCAAGCTTGAGGTCAGTGGCCAGGAGGGGCAAGGAGCAAGGCTGGGTAGTGCATAGGGTAGAAAAAGAGAAAGTTGAAAACTACTGTACTGTGTTTTATAATTTTGTGATGTACAATGTAAAGCAGTAAAGTACATGATCACATCACATCACACATAGAAAAGTGTTTAGGTTCAAGCTGTCAAGTGTTTGGCACTTATAACTAGTCTGAATTACACTACGTTAGTGATGCGTTCTATATAATAAAGTTATTGTTCTGATTTTTAGATGTAATCATGCCTTGTACACATATTCTGTGCACACATCTACTTGAATAAGATACTTAAAGGAAGGGGGCATTATGAATGCCATCTCAAGAGTAAATGTTTTTTTTTTTCTTCTTTCTGTGTGTGACAGCTTTTACCCACTGAAAATACAGCTAAAGACATCTGTTTTATTTCCCCCCAAAACCCACAGAACAGCACTATAATGCTTCTCATTGTTCTGCTCAGGCTGTGATTTAGTTGATGCTTGACGTTTAGAAGATGTAAAATTTCCATGATTACAGTTGGGAGTGATTCACAAGTGACGTGAGCCCTCTCTGGGAGACCTGGCTTATACCAAGCTGTAAGAAAACCTTTCATATTGAGACGTATAGGGAAAGAAGGGTTTAAGTGGTGGAATAAACTCAGGAAAGGAGCCACTTAGGTTTTATGGTTATGTTAGCTGCTCCAAGGTGAAGGAGGCTAGGGTGGTCTCTATGCTTGTGTGTATACACTGGTGTTGTGCGTGGTGTGTGTGAGCATATATTGTCTCATAGCAATTTAAAAAGACAGGGACCTCAGTGCAAAAGCTTTGAAGCAAGTTCTACCCTGCAAGGACATTGGCAATAAAGTAATGTTTCAACAAAAATTCACAAAATTGCGCATACCCCTGAATGCTGGTAGCGGTAAGCTTGGTAGCAGTAAGGTGGATGAAAATAAGGTTGAGATTCAAAAAGAAGCACTGAAAGAGACAAAGGGTAGGAAGGTTCTCAGGGCCTGGAAGCAACAGGAAAATGGAGACAGTAAGGAGAATGAGAATGAATGCTGGTGTAAGATCTTAAAACAGCAAAAGAGAATCAACAACTAGTTGGAAGGGGGCCGGCCTTAGTGAGCTCCAGGTGATAGTGGCAGCCACTGAGGCAGACCTCATAGCTATCATAGAAACTTGGGCCACAGAGAACAATGACTGGGACTTGTCAATCCCAAGTTATACAATGTTTAGACTAGACAGATGGATAGGCAAACAGGACTGTATCTCTATATGTTTGAGAGGGCATAGAGGCTGTAGAGGATGGACACATCAGGAGAAGCAAAGAAGAAACAGAGTCACCATGGGTTCACCTCACCATGCCCTCAGGCAAGAAAATATGGGTAAGGTGATCTGTAGACCAACAGGACAAGAGGAAGAGAGAGAGAGATAAGCAACTCAGGGAAGAGCTGGCAAGGGGAGAAAAGAATGGGAGGTGGTGGTGGGTGATCTGAACCTGCTGGATAGTGACTGGGACATTTCAGCAGCCAGTTGCACCAGAAGTCAGGCCCTGTTAGATACATTGCAGGACTGCCTGCTTGTTTAGCTGGTTAAGGAACCCACTGCACAGGTGGCCATTCTCAATTTCATGCTCACCAACTTGGAGATGGTCAGTGAAGTAAGGGTAGGGGAGCCTTTGGGATCCAGCGACCATAACCAAAAAGCCCCTATCAAAAACTAAAGTCCTAGATTTCAGAAGAGCAGACTTCAAACAAATGAGGGAGCTGGTATTAAGACAAACTGACCAGGATGTACTGCATCTGATGTGTAGAAGAAAGATGCAGGGCAATCAAGGGGACCATTCTCAAGGCAACAAACTCAAGCATGAGAATTGTTACAAAATGAAACAGGTACAAGAGATCACTATGGTTCTCAGAAAGGGTCAGAGAAGCATAGAGGGCCAAGAAAAAGACTTTCACCAGGTACAAGGAAAGGCAAAAGGAGGAGGAATGGGGAGAGTACCAAACAAAAACTAGGGACGTAAACAGAATGGTTGGGGAGATAAAGGCAGGCATGGAGCTGCATATTGTGAAGGGGTCAAGTGTGGGAAAAACAACTCTTCAGATATATTAATGAAAAAAGAAGAAGGGAGAGGTATCATTAGGCTACAAGAGGGAGAGGTACATCTGATCTGTCTCCACAAGGAAAGGCAATGGATTTCTGCCTGAAACTGGCATCAAGGCAGCTAGCAAGGGCATTCCTGAAATATGGCAACCATAGTCCTAAAGGTACATACAGTCCTGGGGTCGGATTGGATGCACCTGAGGTTGCTCACGGATTTGGCTGCAGAACTGCCTGAACCCCTTGTAAGGCTTTTCAATAGCTCAGTTCAGACAGGAGTAGTTCCAAAAGACTGGAGGGTAGCAGACATAGTCCCACAACACAAGGGGGGGGAGGAGTAACTAGGGAATTACAGACCTGTCAGCCTTACCTCTGTAGTGGGTAAACTGATGGAGTCACTAATCAAAGAGGACCTTGTGGACTACCTAGAGAGTAACGGTCTACAGGATGGCAAACAACATGGATGTGTGGCAGGGAGATCTTGTCAGACCAACCTGATAGTTTTCTTTGACTGGGTAACAAAGGTAGAAGATAAGGTCCATGCTGTGGATTTAATCTACCTCGATTTCAGCCAGGCTTTCGACTCAGTGCCACAAAAAAGACTGCTGAAGATGCTGGAGGATCTGGGTGTGGCTAGGGACATAGATGGATAGGAAACTCATTGAAGGAGAGACAGCAGAGTGTGGTGGTTCAAACCAGAAGAGAGGGAGGTCACTAGTGGGGTGCCACAAGGATCTGTCCTGGGTCCTGTCCTCTTCAATATGTTCATCAATGACATTGGCAAGGGCATCTGGGGCAAGCTGAATCTCTTCACAGATGACATAAAACTGTATGGTGGGATAGATAGTGACAAACGAATCAGGGAGATGCAGAGGGATCTAGAAGCCATCGAGTTGAGGTAAGGTCTGGCAGCCGAAATTTAACACCAAAAAATGCAAAGTTATGAACCTACGGGGAAAAAAAAACAAGACAGAGTAATGGATGTGAGGGGTTAAATAGCACTGTGGCAGAGGAAGGGACTTGGGAGTCATCTTAGTGACTGCCTCAAGCAATCAAGCCAGTATAACAAGGCATATAGTAAGGCTAACAGCATTCTGGGGCGCATCAGGAGTCCTGACAGCAGGAAAAAGAAAGTAATGGGGAAATCTCGAAAGGCCTTTGGCCTCCTTTTGTCCAGCTCGACTAAGTAAGCAAACTAAGTAATTCCTCCTGTACGTACACTGTTGGAGACAGCAGTATTTCTGCATACATCCAAAATTACACATATCCAGAAAATGAAGTATACATCATAAAAGCCTGCAGGAATGTAAGTTTTTCAATACAGTCTTATTTGTTCTAGGCAGGGAAGGTTTATCAAGCAGCTGTACTTTATGCTCAGTGGAGAGCACAGTTGTGTTGGTTTTCTCAGTTGTTTGGCAGGCAGCGTACGGAGTTTGTAGGGCTCCTAATACCTACAGTAGAAACATAGACAATGGCGGCAGAAAAAGACCAGAGGTGCATCCAGTCTGCCCAAGTTCCCTATAATCCCTGGAACCTACTGTTCCTGCAGGGTACTACAGGGTGCTAACCCTTCCTGGCCTCTCTCTATTCTCCTCCTTGGTCCTGTCACCCCCAGTAACCACTATTCTCTTCATTATGTCCCAGCCCTGCTTGAATCCCCGGATTGTTTTTGCACCCACCGCTTCAGCTGACAGGCTGTTCCAAAGTTCCACCACCCTTTCTGTAAAGTAGTACTTCCTCACATCTCTCCTGAACCTACCTCCTGTTAATTTCCATTCATGTCCACGTGATCGCAAATTGGTATTCAGGCTAAATAATTCCCTGCAGTTCATTTTGTTAATTCCTTTAAGGAACTTGAAGGTCTCTATCATATCTTCACTCTCCCTTCTGGTCTCTAGTGAGTACATATTTAGTGCCTTGAGGTGCTCCTCATAGGATCTGCCCTGCTGGCCCAGAATTATTTTTGTTACTCTGCGTTGTACAGTCTCTAGCCTATCATTATCCTTTCTGAGGTGAGAACTGCATAACTGATACCTTTTAAGCAACATTTTCAACACCATTTAGTATCTAATTTCACCCCAAGTCTGAGCAATTACACCCATCAGTCACTTCAGAATACCAGGAAAAGAGATTATAAAGTTGCATACAACAGAAATTTTATATGCATATAACCCAAAAAATAAATAGCATTGAATAGGAAATTATTGGACTGAAGAAAAAAGTGTACGTATCCAAAAATTGTATACATCCGAATTGCATACAAGTGGAACTGACTGTACTACTACCTCTATGAAGATCACTGGTGAGGCAGCATTTGGAATACTGTGCTGAGTTCTGGAGTCCTCACCTATGGAAGGGCAGGGACATGCTAACGTTATCAACTAATGCAAGTCCTGTGATCAAGCCAGGGTCCTTTCAAATTCACCAGCTCTCAGTCTGACTACTGTCCTACAGGTCACTTAGAAACTCTTGTACAAAGCCAGCCCAGTGGTGCTAATGGTTGAGGCACTGGATGCCACACCTCACACCATGCTGGTGACCCATGTTCGGGAGCAAGCACGAGCTGCTGGGGCTTGGCAGGGAAGGGAGCAGATCGAGCATCTGATGACTGCTGTCCTCTCCTGGGGATGGGTGGGCATGTCGCCCTGCTCTTTGACTGCCTCCTGGTGGAGGATGGGGGTAGTGCCAGAGCTAGGGAGACAAGTAGTGTGATTTCATGATGCACGTATGCCCCCATGCATGTGCATTCATGGCCACAAGGGGGAGGGACCAAGCAAAAGCATGAAAACACAGCTGCTGCTGCCTCAGGAACACCCAGGCCCACTCCAGATATGTACTTGGAGGGGGGGATGGCCCTCCTCCCTTCCTCCCCACCACTGGGGGTAATACGTGGGGGATACAGGTCATGGAGGAATCTGGGGGTGAAGCGGTGACCAGAGACTGGAGGAGTACAGATGCTTGCAGGCAGGCCAAGACGGATAAACACAATAATAAAAAAAAAAAAATCCTGTACGAAGGCAGCCCATGCTGCTAAGGCCCACTACTTCAAATGGAATCTCAAGAAAAATCTTTAACTCCCCAGCTAAATTCTGGAAGGTTATCCTCTCCCTCTTAGACCCTCCCAACCCAGGCTGCACCCGCAGTCCTCCAGCTGGAAGGTCCACCAGTTTCTGATCCTCCGTCTGTTGTTGCTCACTTCAATGGGTTCATTGCCATCTATGCCCTCCCCTCTTCCTCTCCCCAGTCTGTCTCCTCTCTCTTTCCCATCCTGTTTCACTGCTGCTTCACTCAGCTAAGGGCTTTCACCGTCCTCCCATCACTCTTCAGGAATCTTTCATTGCCCTTTCCTCTCTTAACCCTTCTAAGTCTTGAACTGATCTTTTAAGTATAGTAGTTGTGATTATTTATGATAGAATTCAAAATTGTATGGACCCTGATTTAAAAATGTTTGTATTTTCATTCTGTATGTTTGTAAAGTTCACAGAGCTTCTGGGATTGAGCACTAAAGAAATAAAATTACTTGACTTAATTAAGTCCAGCCCATGCCGATGGGACCCCAAACTCCTCCATCTCTCAGCACCAGCCATCACCTTTCCCTTTGCTCACCTTCTGACTTCTCCTTCTCACTCTGCCCTGTCCCTCAGTCCTGGAAGGTTGCCAAGGTTATGCACAAAGAGGTGCATATCTGTTTGATAATATGAATACTTAAAATGAAAGCGCCATATGCACTATTAAATTGGGTTTATAGGAGTCATTCCTGAGAGTATCAGGAGATATAACTAACAACTTAAATAGGGCTTCTCTGGAAACAATATAGCTTAGTGTATTTAACCTGACCAATGCCAACAAATGACTGTTAAACCTTTATCTTTTAAAGCAAATATTCAAGAATTAAGTAACTGAAATGTCTGACCACTAGGTAGCAGATTTTTATTTATCCCCTGAATTGTTTCTGCTGTTCTTGTCTCGGAATAGTCTGTCAGTCATTGGGTTGTATTGTGATTTTCCACAGTAACATGAGGAGGTATTTTCTGTTGAATGGCTCAAGTTCCTACCACAAACTACTTCTGGGGTGAATATGTTACTCCTGGGTGTCTATCGTCCACCAGGACTTTAAAGTTTTTGAGGAGTTATAGGAAATTCTGAAGGATTATCTTGAAACTCATGAGTTATTGTTAATAGGAGACTTCAATGTCGACTGGATTATAGTAGACACCCAACACAGGATAAAGGACATTGCTACCACCTTGGGTTTAACTCAGCTTATAAATGGTATTACCAGACTTAATACCAAAAGTCCAAATTCGTCCACTACATTAGATCTGAAATTTTCTTCTAACCCAGAAAAGTTTGTTGTAAGTGGGGTATTACCAGCTCACTATCTGATCACCAAATGATTGTTAGTATAAGAAATCAGAAATTGAGAAGGGCACCCGGGAAAACAATAAATATTAGATTGTATAAGAAATTTGATTACATAAAATTCATGTTAGATTTCAAAGAATATGATTGGGACACACTGGATCTGATCCCAAATGTGGGCAATGCTTGGGATTTATTACAAAATGATTTCTTAAGAATCTGTAACACTCATGCCCCCATAAAAGCCAGGCAGGTTAAAATGAATAATGTCCCATGGTATGGTTCAAAATTGTTTAAAAAAAAAATGAGACAAGGTATGGAAAAGGGCTAAGAACACAAGAATGGACCAGGATTTGTGCACATATAAACAAATGGGAAATCTATATACCAAGGAACTGAGGAAAGCCAAGCAAATATATTTTAATGAACAACTGACTGAAAATGTGGCTGGTAATCCGAGGGCATTTTGGAATACAATAAATAAATTGTAAGGGGTGCAGAAAGTGGAATATCCAGATAGTTTCATAACTGATGGTCAAAAAGTACATTGGGTACAAGAGTTGTTGATGGATTTAATAATTTCTTTGTTTCTATGGGAATCAAAGCATTGGCACAAAGTCTAAATTATGGTAAAAATACAACTCAATCCCAGTATAAATCTGATGCTGGACAAGGAAGTGGGAACACTCACAAAGTAGTGGATGAATAGTTTATATTTTCCACAGTAACAGTAAATGAAGTAGAGGACCTGCTACTTAAAATTCTTAAAATTAAATCTAATAAGGTTGGTGGGTTGGGTGGTATCCCAAACACTTTACTGTAGTTAGCAGCTCCCATTATAGCACATCCAATTGCTAAAATATTTAACATGACCCTGACCTATGTGGAGTTACTTTCAATATGGAAAACAGCCAAGGTGGTACCGGTGTTTAAATCAAAGCCCAAAAATTAATTGGAAAATTATTGCCCCATTTCATTATTACCAACTACGTCAAAATGTTTGAGAAGATAGTTGCAAAACAAATGCATGCTTTTCTATCTAAATATAAAATTCTTAATAAATTTCAATCAGGCATTAGGCCATTGCATGGAACTACATCAGCATTATTGAAGGTTATGGGAGATACTGTTGAGGGTCTGGACAGAGGGATGTCAGTGGGAGCAATCTTTATTGATTTGTCCAAAGCTTTTAATACAGACTGATTAGTCTAACTCCTGTAATCTGCAAAATAATGGAAGACATCACAAAAAAACAGGTTAACCTCCACATTAGGTATTTTTGACTCAAACCAACATGGATTTACAAAAGGTTGATCATGTGTAACTAACCTACTTTCTTTTTATGAAAAAAAAAGTCAAAATCTGCACAATAAAACTCCCTGTGACACAATTTTTCTAGATGTCCAAAAAGCATTTGACTCCATCCCCACTGGGTCCAAATTCAAAAAGTAATTCCTTCATTATTCACCCATGGTTCATTAGATAGATTCAAAACTGGTTACATAGTCATTCCCAAAGAGTAATCGTAGACAGACATATTTCCAATTGGAAAGCAGTAACAAGCGGTGTCCCACAAGGAGCAGTACTGTCCCCCTTAATATTTCAGATATTTATAGTTGATCTCTCTGTATACATAGATAGTTGGTCCAGCAGATATGCTGATGACTGTAAAATTGGCAGACCCTGTAAACAGCCAGAGGATAGCAAACTACTTCAAAAAGATTTAGACACTTTAACATCCTGATCAAATCACTTGGGTCTTCTTTTTAATATAACAAAATGCAGTGTCATGCATCTAGGCCCAAGTAATCGAGAACACAATTACTTTTTAAATGGCAAACAACTCAACAAATCTGCATGTGTTTTCATAACCAACAATTTCTCATTCAACAAATAAATTACTGATAAACTAACAATTGCTAATAAGGTATGGTTGTCAATAAAATGGAATTTTAAATCAAGAAATGAATCAGTAATTCTCCCTCTTTACAGAACCTATGTTCGTCCGCTTCTGGATCATGCCTCCCAACTTTGGTGCCCTTACAAAAAAAAAGGACATTACACACCTAGAAAAAAATCCAGCGTAAAGCCACAAAGTACATGAAAGGTGCCACCTACCTCTCTCATAAAGAAAGACTTAATGAATTTGAATTAATGTCATTAAAATGTAGAAGGTTATGAGGCAACCTTATGTTGGCCAGAGATGTTATAAATGACGAATAACTCATGTCTGAGATAGGACTTGAGTTTAAGCAGATTATTGTTAATACCAGAGGGCACCCACTACAATTGAAAGCAATTCCTCATCCTCAAATAAAGAAGAATATTTTTATTCCTAAAGAATTGTAAAACCATGGAACTTAGTGCCCTGGAGACTGCTATAAGTGAGGCAAAACTAACATTCAGAAACAGATTTGATAGTTTTCTGTTGGAAAACAACACGTTAGATTATTATGGGTGATTGACAGAAGCATTACATGGGCCTTTTTGCCTTCTGCTTCTTACCTTCCTAGTAAATCCTAGTGAATACTTTGGACCATAGCATCCTCCTGTCAAGACTAAAGTCCTCTGGTTTATCTGAGATGGCCGTGAACTGGTTCAGAAATTATTTGGAAGGTAGAATACAGCAAGTAACCATTAATGAATGGTCTTCCTATATGAAAACAGCCATCTTGGGCATACCACAGGGCTCTATAATGGGACCCATTTTGTACATGAATGACTTTGTATTATCACAGCATAAGCTGGATCACCACCTCTATGCTGATGATACTATTATGTCAGGGGATGTCAGCAACTTTTATCTAAACATCCTTACAAGAGGTCTTTAATGAGTTGCAGGATTCTCTTCTTAAATCCAAACTGGTTTTAAATGTGAAGAAATCACAAGTAATGAAGTTTTCTAGGGGAAGGATAGTGTGTCCAGTTGAGAGGTCCATGCAAATTGAAACATTTTCGGGTTCCAAACTGGAACAGGTTGAATATTATAAATATTTGGGGATCCACTTGGATGAACAATTCAAACGGAACATACATATTGATGCTACTATAAAAAAGGTTGGCAAATATCTAGGATCTCTGCATAGAATAAGGAATTGTATGACAGACAAAATTAGAAGCACATCATAAATGTAATGGTAATACCGGTACTAGAATATGGATTGTGTACACTGGAGCCACACAAACTCAGTTAAATAAGTTGGACATTATTTACAACAAGTTAGCTAGATTTATCTTAAATGTTTCTAGAAGAACACAAAGGATGGATATGTATGGGGATTTAAAATGGTCAACTTTGCAAGATAGAATAAATCTTCATACCTTGTTATTTATGGCTAAATGTATTAAGGGAAATGTTCCTGAATACATTATGGCATGTATCCAATTTAGAATTCCCAAAAATACCTCAGATCAGCTGAAGGACTAGAATGTTCATGACCTATATGTAGAACGGGACTTGGTAGGGATCATTTCATTTATAATGGGCTGTCTACTTGGAATAAATTACCAATTTACTTGAGACCCATAAATAGGAAAATTCAGGTGTGGAAGTTAAAGCTTGGTACATATCATATGCAAATGAGGAGTATTTATCTAAGTGAATTGATGATAGTAACTCATAAAAGAAGTAATTTAGGACAGATGGGTGGAGAGTTCTAGTAATGCATCAATTGAAGGGAATTATATGTATTATGAATAGTTGTTTTAGTCTGTTGTTGTTAGTGTTTGTGGATTCTGACTGTATATAGTTCCCCATCTTGGAAACTACATATATTTTACTGTGCTCAGTATGTATTTAATATTTTATATTGTATTCAATGTATGACATGTGTAAAAGTAATTGGAACATTGCCTCTTTGGACCTCACTGGATATGAGCTTGTCTAAGCTGAGATATCCAATTCATTTTTTTAATTAAATGAATAAAAGTTCTACTACTACTACTAATAGGTCATAATGTGTGTACTGGATGAGGACCAGTTGTTGTCCTGCATTTTGCCAGCACTCAGACCCACTCCCAAGTTTGGCAGTCATGGACCATTAATGGCTAAGTTGGAATGTCATCCTAGGCTTTGTAGCAAGGATGGACTAGTACTCAGGTCTCAACTGGTACAGTACTGCCCAGAGGTAAAGGGGTCCCATAGAGATTTTATGCTAGCTATCTTACAGTGGGCCTTTAAAACTGCTGGAGCCCCACCAATGCAAAATATTGTGTCAGACTGCTCAGCAAAAGCAAAAGAAAGAAGCAACCACTGTGGTTCTCTAAAGCAGTGGCTGAGAAAGTGTAAGGAAAAAGAGCATTCAGGAAGTACAAATAGACACAGCAGGAAGAGGACAGAGTGGAATATCTAGGGAAGCAGAGAGAAGCTGGGAAAGCCATCAGGTGGGCCAAGGTAAAAATAGAGGAAGGTATAGCATAGGATATTAAGAGGGGAGAAAAAATCTTCATCCAATACATTAGCAAGAGGAAGAAGACCAGAAATGGTATTGTTAGGCTAAAGAAGGATGAGGGAGAGTGGGTGGAGGACAACCTTGAAAAAGCTGAGATGGTGAACAAGTATTTTTGCTCAGTATTCACCAAAGAAGGGGCAGGGAAGGGGCCAAGACTCACGGGGAAAGAGTTATGGGGGGGTAGACATCAGCCCATTTACGGTGGATAGAGTCTTAAAGGAACTCGAGAAAGTAAAGACAGACAAGGCAATGGAGCCAGTTGTGATTCGCTCTAGAGTTCTGAAGGAACTCAGGGAAGTCCTAGCAGGACCACTAATGACCCTTTTCAACCACTCACTAGAGACAGAGGAGGTACCTGGGGACTGGAGGAGGACAGAGGTTGTCCCCCTGCACAAGAGCAGAAGTAGGGAGGAGGCAAGCAATTACAGGCTTGTAAGACTGACATCAGTGGTGGGGAAACTGATGGAGTCACTGCTTAAGGAGAGGATAGTGAAGTTCCTGGAATCAGGTGGTGCAATAGACCCAAGACAACCTGGATTCACTGTGGGCAGGTCCTGTCAGACTAATCTTATTGACTTCTTTGATTGCGTGACCAGGGTGGTGGACCAGGGAGTGGCGGTGGATATGGCCTACCTGGATTTCAGTAAGGCCTTTGATACCATTCTGCATAAAAGGCTACTTAACAAATTGGAGAATCTGGGGGTGGGCTCTAATGTTGTAAAGTGGGTTGGAAATTGGCTAAAAGACAGGACTCACAGGGTGGTACTAAATGACATAAAATCGACAGAGAAGGAGATGACCAGCGGGGTGCCACAGGGATCGGTGCTGAGCCCAGTCCTATTCAATGTCTTCATCAGTGACATTGCAGAATGGCTGGAAGGAAAGGTGTGCCTGTTTGTAAATGACACCAAGATCTGCAACAGAGTGAACACACAGGAGGGGCTGGGAAAAATGAGACATGATCTACATTTGCTTGAGGAATGGTCAAATGTATGGCAGTTAGGTTTCAACGCTAAGAAGTGCAAGATAATGTACCTGGGACACAGAAATCCAAGACAGGAATACAGGTTGGGTGGGCATGTTCTAGCTACTACAAATCAGGAGAGAGACCTGAGGGCTATCATATCCGATGACCTGAAGTCATCTAAGCAATGCGAGAAAGTAGTGGGGAAGGCAAACAGAATGCTAGGGTGCATAGGAAGGGGCATAACCAGCAGGAAGAGAGAAGTTGTGATGCCACTGTATAGATCACTGGTGAGGTTCTTCTGTAATACTGTGTCCAATTCTGGAGCCCGCATCTCAGGAAAGACATAGACAGATTGCAGGAAGTCCAGAGAAGGGTGACTAAAATGACACATGGGCTGCATCAGAGGCCTTATAAGGAAAGGCTCAGGGAACTTAACATCTATACACAGGAAGAGAGAAGGGAGAGGGGGGATATGATAGAGACTTTTAAATGCCTATGGGGAATAAGCAGGGTACAGGAGGAAAGCATATTTCAGAGAAAAAAGTGCATAAGAACAAGGGGACATAACACAAGGCTGGGGGGAGAGAGGAAGGCTTACGGGGAATGTTAGGAAGTATTTTTTCACTGTGAGGGTGGTGGATCTGTGGAACAGCCTTCCAGCCGAGCTGGTGGAAGCAAAAACGATAAGGGAGTTAAAAAGTGCATGGGACAGGCATAAGGACATTCTGCTGTTAAGCAGAGCAGGAGAATGGTGGTCCAAATAAATGTAGGGATTGCCAAACCAGGTAGGGAAGTGATCAGACTCGGTGGACCGGTTGGTCCCTATCTGCCATCATATTCTATGTTTCTATGTAAATTGGCCAGTCAACAAAGTGAGCCCTTGAAAAGTAACAGAAGAGTTAAGTAAGTTTTAAGTAACTGAAGAATGTTTGATTCAGTTTTTCTCCCCAGGATATTGGGCATTTCACAGTATATGTTGCTGCAATCCTGTTTACTTTGAGGGATTGCCTTTACTTGTTAGTCTGAAACTCAGATGGGAGCTTATTCTACCCTGCTAAAGGACATGACTATAAATGGGAATATAATAAATAGCTTATGGCTAGCTTATGGATTGTACTTTATAAATAAATAAAAAATAAAAGCACTTTAGAAACTAATAAAGAATTATGTTGTAAGGACTAAAATTAACAGGGTCTATTTTACAACAAGTTGAACTTATTCATGCAATATATATGAATAGACTCAGTAAGGACACATTTAAATTATCTACTATATATCCTGTATTATAGTGCTTGATGCTATGTACTGTTCATAGTACAATGCTACCGTGTTTTGTACATTTTTTGTATTTTTATTGTCCACCTGTGATGATCTAATGGTCAAACAATAAACCTTGATGGCTGGTTTTCTGAATATCAATGCCAAGGACCTGAATGGAAAAGTACTAAATGAAAGGTTACTCTGGAAGAGCAAAATTGCACATACCTCCCTGATACAATGCACCATGGGTGTAATATTTAAACCACCATGAAGTAATATAGACTTAAATGACTTTAAAAAGGACTGTATGGACGCATACAGCAAAGTTATTTTGTATTTATGTTTTTAAATGTAAAGATACATACAGAAACCTAAAATGTATTTTAGTAATTCTCTAACCATTTGGCTTGCTGATATACCTGTACTGTTGATTTTAACTTTTGTTTAGTCTTGCAGGGCTATCTAATAGCTATAAAGCTTGTACATCTTTTAAGTTCTTCAAAGTATCAATAGAATTATAGGGGGGGTATTAAAAGGATCTGTTTGAGTTGGTTCCACCTCAGTTTTCAAACAGGAAGTGCACCACCTCAGTTTTCAAACAGGAAGTGCATCCAGGCTGTGAGATCGAGGGGCAGATAGGCAGGAAAGCAGCAGATGGAGCTGAGCATACAAAGGAAAATGCAGGGAAGAGAGGGCATACCAAATTGGTAAGGAAAGAAGCTATAGCACAGGTGCACTGCTGCATAAGGGAAGAAAACAGCAGTGTATATAATGCAGCATGTAAGCAAACTTGAATCTCATTGAAAAGTATAAAGAATTGCACGAGACTCAGGTTTAAGTCCCAACAAGTACCAAGAAACATGTATGAGCAGTTAGTCCCCCCAAAGTGCTGTATAGACTCTGAGAAGCATGAAACAAAAACAGCAATCATGAATTAACAGGGGAGTCAGGACTAAGCTTGAAATACCAAGGAGATAGGAGTAAGGCACCATGAGACCAGCAGGCAAGAAATATCAGAAGTGTCAGTATAGCAATGTAGTATTTGTCCTAGTGGAGCTGCAGCATTTATCTTAATGGAGCAGATTAAAGAAGAGGGATGCCTGGATATCGTAGCAGTCACAGAAACATGGTACACAGAGAACCATGACTGGGATGTCAACATACCAGGGTACACAATCTACAGGAGGGACAGGGAAGGAAGAAGAGGGGGCAGAGTAGCTCTCTATGTAAGGGAAGGGATCAAAGCAACGGAACGAAAGGGTAAACAAGGTGGCAAGCAGGCAATGTGGGTCAACCTGGAGACAGGAAATAACACCACAATCCACACAGGGGGAGGAAATGGACAAGGAAATGATAGAAGGCATCCTTGTGATGGCAGAGAAAGGGAAGATATTGTTGATGGGTGACCTGAATATGCCAGATGTTAACTGGAGCACATTTGCTGAAGTCACACCCAAGAGCAGGGCCATTATTGATGCCCTACAGGGGCATGCCTCAGACAACTAGTGTTGGAACCCACTCAGGAGGGAGCAGTCTTAGACCTGGTACTCTCATATGGAGATGGAGAGAGGATCTCAGATCTAGAAGTGAGTAGCCATCTGGGAACAAGTGACCACCAAACAGTGTGGTTCATGATAAACTCAGCTACAGAATCAAGCCACACAAAAGTGAGGGTACTGGACTTCAGGAGGGCTCGATTTGTCGAAATGTCAGAGTGCCTCAGAAATGCACTTGCAAACAGGCAAGAAGGAGGAGAGGAGCAACAATGGGGAAACATCAAAATTGCCATCACAGAGGCAACAAGCCTTTGTGTGGAGCAAACAAACAAATCAAAATGAAAGAAAAAAACACTATGGTTCTCAAAAGAGATGGCGGGGAAGGTTAAGGAGAAAAAGATAGCATTCAGGAAGTATAAGGAAACACAGAAGGAGTAGGACAGAGAACTGTACTGGTTAAAGCAGAAGGAAGCAGGGAAGGCAGTCAGAATAGCAAAGGCCCAAACCAAGGAAAAGATAGCCAACTTGGTTAAGAAGAAGGATAAAACCTTTTATAGGTACATTAGGGAGTGAAGAAAGACAAAGGGAGGGATAGTGAGGTTGAATAAAGGGGAGGATGGGTGGGCAGAGAGGGACAGTGAAAAAGCAGGGATACTAAATGAATACTTCTGCTCAGTAGTCACAAAAGAAGAGGAGGTGGAGGTACTTAATCCAATCAATAGAAGCACTCTGGATAGGAGGGTCGATCCCAGTCCTTTCACAGAAGAAATGGTTCTGAAAGAACTCCTAAAACTGAAGGTGGACAAAGCAATGGGGCCTGAGGGGATTCACCCCAGAATTCTAAAAGAATTAAGGGGAGAACTAGTGACACCACTGACTACCCTTTTTAACAAATCATGGGAGGATGGTGTGATACCTGAGGACAGGAGGAAGGCGGATGTGATTCTCCTTCACAAAAGTGGTAGCAAGACAGAGGCAAGAAACTATAGACCTGTCAGTTTGACCTCAGTGGCAGGGAAATGATGGAATCACTTCTGAAGGAAAAAATTGTTGAGTACCTAGAGGTCAGTGGGGCACAGGATCCAAGGCAGCATGGATTCACAGTGGGAAGGTCATGTCAGAGGAATCTAATCGATTTCTTTGACTGGGTGACCAAAGTAGTAGACCAGGAAGGGGATGTAGACATGGCCTACTTAGACTTTAGCAAGGCATTTGACCCATAAAAAAGATTAATAAACAAATTAGCCAGCCTGGGAGTGGGCCCCAGGGTGGTAGCCTGGTAAAAAATTGGCTGGACAACAGGACACAGAAGGTAATAGTAAATGGAGTCCACTTTGAAGAAAGGGGGGTTACTAGTGGGGTACCGCAGGGTTCAGTATTTGGTCCGGTCCTTTTTAATGTCTTTATAAGTGACATTGCAGAGGGACTGGAAGGAAAAGTATGCCTCTTTGCAGACAACACAAAGATCTGCGACAGGGTTGATACACAAGGGAGGGGGAAGGATGAGAAGGGACTTGGCAAGGTTGGAGGAATGGTCAAAAGTATGGCAGCTTGGATTCAATGCAAAGAAGTGCAAAGTAATGCACCTGGGAAACAAAAACCCAGGGGAAGAGTACACAATGGGGGGGGTAGTAACAACAACAAAAATGGAAAGGGACCTGGGGGTAATCATATCAGATGACCTAAAGATTAGCAAACAATGTGAAAAGGCAGTAGGGATGGCTGGAAGGATACTGGGATGTACAAGAGGAGGCATCACCAGTAGAAACAGAAAGTTGTTATCCTTCCATCTGTACAGACAGCTGTTGAGACCCCATCTGGAATACTGTATCCAGTTCTGGAGACCCATCTCTGCAAGGACATAGACAGGATGGAGGCAGTTCAGAGGAGGGCAAATAAAATGGTGCAGTGTCTGCAACAGAAGTCATACGAGGAGAGACTAAAGGAGCTTAATATGTATACCCTTGAGGAAAGGAGGAAGAGGGGGGACATGATAAAAACTTTTAAGTACCTCAAGGGAATCAACAAAGCCAAGAGGGTAGCATCTTTCAGAAGAAGAGATGTGCAAGAACAAGAGGATACAATTTGAAGATAGAGGAGGGACGGCTCAGGGGCAATGTGAGGAAGTATTTTTTCACAGGGAGGGTGGTGGACACATAGAACAGCCTTCCCGAGGAGGTTGTGAGATAAAAAACGGTGGGGGAATTCAAGAATGCATGGGGCACACATAAGGCAATTCTGGTGGGGGTAGGATGAAATAGGCTATTGATTAACTTGGATCTACAGCTTATCCAGTAGGTAGGGAAATGGGCAGATTAGGTGGGCCAAGCAGTTCTTATCTGCCATCAAAGTCTATGTTTCTGTGCTTCTTCCCCAAACAGGCTGTACACAAAGGGGAAGCAACATGGAAGGGCAGGAAACCCCCGGCAAGATTCAATTGCATAGCCAGTAGCACTGAATAGCCGAGTAAAATCGAAATAGGTGTGTCAGCACAAATGATAAGGAAGTGCAATTGCAGCCTGAGTAAATGCAGCAGAAGGGCAGAATAAATGTTAAACATAAGGAAGACTGTAGCAAGAAATCCCCAAAGAAAAGAAGGAAGGAGCAAAAGAAGCACAAATTACCTGGAGATTCAACAGAAATGCAGCAACACTGCTGCCACACCCTGCTGCTGCTAGCAGAGAGCAGGAGCTTAGACCAGGCGCAGGCAATGAAGCCGAAACAGCAGCAGAGGGCAGGAAGGGGAGCTGAAACAGAAAACAAATGCAGGAAACTGAGGATGCCAGGAAGCTGAGGAGGACAGGGAACCAGAGCATAGCAAAGGAGCAACACAGCACAAATAAAGGGCAACCAGAAGCCCCAAAAGAAAATACAACCAAAGCACAAATGCAGTAGAAGAGAAAGCTACAAAAACAGAAGCACACAGCAGCTAGAAGTAAAACAAATAAAGTGAACAGACAAACCATCAGAGCCTCCATCTGGCAAAGAGAAAGTGTTTCAGATGGAGGCTGGGAGGAACTGCTTATATAGTTCAGGACGTAGGTGTGGCTGGTTGCTCACCCATTGAACTGCAGGCAGAGCCTTTCAATTATGAGCTGGAGTTCGCAAAATTCAACGTAGGCTCATTACTTTATTGTTTTTTAATATTTTTACACCACATTTTCAACATAAGCTTCTGATGACCCCACCTCATGAAAAAGGGTACAGAAAATGTTGAAATCCTGCCCAAAAGTTGATATCATGCAGTGATTGTGAAATTAACTTTCGGAATGTAAAAACACATTTTGGCCAGGATTTGAAAAATGACAGCTGTCACATTAATGAGGTGTTGTAAGGAAATTGCTACAGTATGTTGTAAATTTGGGGGAAAATATTGCAGATTACCAAAGTTATGAGCCTGTTTTTGCAAAATTCAATGTAGACATAACTTTGTTGCTTTTTAACATTTTTACACCAAACGTTCAACATAGCTTTCTTATGCTGCTGTCTCATGAACAAGTGCAGAGGAAGTTTTCAAATCCTGCCCAAAAGGTGATTTTGCACAGGGATTACAAAATCACTTTTTTGGGACAGATTTGCCTAATCTCAGTGCAATTGTTCATGAGGTGGAGTCCCAAAGAAGGCAAATTTGAGGCAACAATGTGCAAAAATTGCCAAGTTATACCACTAAGTTTTAAACCCCATTGAAATACACTGAACCGCATACCTGTTTCCTCAGTTCACAGTCTGGCTTTAAAGAGTGAAAATAAATGTCTGCGGTTCACAGAAGATAATGATGCTGGACTCTCTGTGGGTAAGTAAGGGCTTGGGGAGGTGCTGAGTGGGAGGGTTGGACAGGGAGACAGTAACGGCCACAATAGACATAGATGGGCAGTTTTCTTTTTACAGGGTTTAAAAAGAAAAAAAACTATAAGGGAAGGTTTTCTTTATTTCAGGTCATGACACTGGGGGACTGGGCAACTCCTGTGTCAGTGTTATGTTTGTGGGGGGTTGGGTGGGGTGGTGGGTGCTGAGAAAGAGGATCAGGTGGGTGGAACAGTTTTAAGGGCGACAACAGAGAGGGACAGTGACACTGTGGGACTGGGCACCCCCAGTGTCAGTGTTATGTTTGCGACAGAGAGGGACAGCAGCACTGGGGGATTGGCCACCTCCAGTGTCAGTGTTATGTTTGTGTGTGGGGGGCTGAGAGGGAAGGTCATCAGTGAGGATCCGAAGGGTGCCAATACACAGTCTCATCCATGGTCTGCCTGTGGAGGTCATGGCAGAACATGGTACAGTCCACCATGTCTAAGATGGCCACCAAACTAGCACAATACATTTTGGTGGCCATCTTGAACATGGCAGACTGTGCCATGTTCTGCCATGACCTCCGCGAGCAGAACTTAACTGACTGAAGAATAATAGAGCAGACCACACATGAGACTGTGATGGAACTCCTAATTGTTCTTCGGTTGGAATTCAGTGAGTCCTTCTTTGATCGCAAGAGGTCTGCTAGGCACCGCCCACTGCAGCCCGTAAAATTACAGCCATTACTACATTTTACTGACTGTGCAGCTACATAGACCACACAACTGATGCACAGCAAATTCACACATATGGTAACATTAATCTTGACAAAATTAACATTAAGCTCCAGAGACACTAGCAGGCCCCAAAGGAAGTGATTTGTGTTATGTACTGTAAAAATGTAAAAACCCTTTGGGCTCAGTGCAAAGCACAAAACCACTATTGTACTTTTAAGCAGGGCCCTTTGGGACCCATGCAAAACTTGAAATCAGTCATATCTTTCTTCACGCAGGTCCTGCAGGCTCTGTACAAAGCACACTGAACACAATGAATAGTCCAAGAATCAGGCAAGTAAGCATAGCCCAAATTTAAAACATATAATAATAAAATATATATTTCAATTTATTCTCTGCAAATCAATTGTACCTATCTGTTCAGTGTTTATTTTATTTTTTTTAAAGAATTAAGTATTTTTTGAGCTTTTTCTGTATCCCTTTGATGTGAATTGAAGGTGATGTTTTATTGGATGCCTCGTACAGGGTCAGTCCACACCCTATTAGCTTAAATGTGTGACTCCTGGTGACCCCAAGCATACTAGTAGTTGACCTCCCCCTGGTCTGGCTATTTTTCAGTTTGAAAATTACAGCCAATAAACGTTATATTTGCAACACCATTTGATATAGTATTCTACCCTTGTATAACTGTTTAATATTTTAAAAACATTTAAATTGTCTAAGCTCTAAGCAGGTGTTGACTGTGTAATCTATATAGTCACCTCTGGTAGACACTCTATCGAATATTTGTGATGATAGCATCACTGAGCTGTTGCTGGGGACATCCCGACACAGCTGCAGCGGGCTACTTTAATTCGAGGAGTCCCACATGCCGGTAGACCTAACATCAGCTACTTGACTGTTGGAACAGAAATGCACTGATTTGTGTGTTTTAAGGCAGTACTGAAGGACTGTTGTTTAAGCAGATTCTGCTGGGTTGAGCATTTAAAATACATAATATATGGTGCGGCAGCACTTTATGTTTTGGTGCAGACATGAATATTGTGCACACAGAATTAAATAAAAACAATGTTTCATTATTACATTTTTGTGGAGGTGAGCACAAGAAGGTGGTGCCAGCTCCAAAATTCAGAGTTCATTAAGAGGTACAAAGCCTTACTCACCATTCATGACTACAAATTACCAGACCATCAGGTTAGGTTCTGTCGAAGCCCCAAGATGGGCGGGACAAAACGTAAGGCATTTGTGCTACCTGTGTTGCCTTTGCTGGGTAACCGCCAATGTTTGCTCTTTTGCTTCTTAACTTACGGACTTAATAAAGGATTCAAAATGAACCTAGCCTGATGGTCCAGTAATTTGTTGTCATGAATGGTGAGTGAGGCTTTGTACCTGTTCAATGTTTCATTATTTTTTAACTGCAAGACTACTCTCCTTCATAAAGCTGCAGAGGTGGCCAGTGAAAATGTTTGGGGCTAGTGTGTGGTAGTCAAGCTTGAGGTTTTTGAAATAATAAAAGAAATGGATGAAGCTGATGAACTTGTTTTGTTTTCATAAGTCAACTGAGCACTTTACATCTTTAAGATAATCAGACCACCTGGACTCAGTCTCACTGTACCTATTAGAAATGATGTTTGGTGTGATTGCCATTATGATGTCTTCCCTTTTAGTTGAAATTCAGTGCCAGGAAGTGCAAGGTGATGCACCTGGGGAACAAGAACCCCAAGAGAAAGAACTCGATGGGTGGAGTAAAGCTGAGCATTTCCAGCTGAGGAAAGGAACCTAGAAGTCATCATTAGGGATTCCCTTAAACAACCAAGCAATTGCAACAAGGTATATTATAAGTAAATAGGATGCTGTGATGTATAGGAAGGGGTACTGACAGTAACAGAAAAGAGGTACAGTATTAACACCTCTTTATAGATTGTCAGTGTGGCTGCACTTGGAGTACAGTGCCCAGTTCTGGAGTCCTCACCTCAGGAAGGATAAGGACAGGCTGGAGACAGTGCAATGATGAGTGACCAGGATGATTCAGGGCTGGCAGAACAAACTTTGTGAGGATCACCTAAAGGCAATGAACAGGTACTTGGTGGAGACCAGGTGAGAGAAACCTTCAAGTTCCTGAAAGGAATAAACAAGGTAAACTGTGAAGAACTATTTAGCATGAGTAACAGTTCAAGAGCACGGGGGTATGAGTGGAAACTGATGGAAGGGAGGTTCAAGAGAGATGTCAAAAAGTTTTATTTTGCAGAAAGGGTGCTGGAACCAGGGAACAGTCTGCCAGCTGAGCTGGTGAGCGTAAAAACCATAAATGGTTTCAAGCACAGCAGGGACAGAGTAAAAGATACATAGATACATAGATACTGTACATAGACAGTGTCAGCAGATACGGGCCTATGGCCCACCCAGTCTGCCCATTTGAGCTTGTAAGTTCAGTTTATGTTTTCTTAGAAGTCTGTTGCCCCTTACCCCTGACCTCCAGAATTCCTTTATGTCTATCCCATGCATTCTTAAATCCCGTGATTGTTTCAGCCCCCACCACTTCCTCTGGCAGGGTGTTCCACTTGTCCACCACCCATTCTGTGAAGAAATTCTTCCTCATGTTTCCTCTGATTGTCCTCCTCCAACTTCATCCCATGCCTTCTAGTCCTGGAACATCTTTTAGCTTAAAAATAGTGTATTCCTGCACCCTGTTCCTCCCTGTGAGATACTTGTGTCTCTATCATATCCCTCTCTCCCTCCTCTCCTCCAGGGAGTGCATGTTCAGTTCCTTCAACCTGTCTTCATAGGACTTGTGATGCAATCCATGCACCATCTTTGTTGCTCTCCTCTGAACCTTCTCTACCCTGTCTATGTCCTTCACGTAGGTATGGTCTCCAGAACTGTACACTGTGACTCCAGGTGGGGCCTCACTAGTGTCTTGTATAGTGGAATTATGACCTCCCTTTTCCTGCTGGTGATGCCCCTGCCTATACATCCCAGCATCCTATTTGCTTTACCTGCTGCCTTGTCACACTGTTTCCTACCTTGAGGTCATCAGAGATGATAACCCCAAGATCCTTTCCTGCTTGGTGCATGCTATATCCTCACCCCCCCAACAGATATATTGTGCCAGGGTTTTTGTGCCCCATATGCATTATCTTGCACTTCTTTGCATTGAATTTCAACTGCCAAGCCCCTGACCATTCTTCAAGTTTCTGCAGGTCCCTTCTCATTCTGTCTACACCCTCTGGTGTGTCTACTCTGTTACAGAGCTTTGTGTCATCAGAGAACAGTGAAATTCTGCCTTCTAGGTTCTGTGCAATGTCACTGATGAAGATGTTGAATAGGACCGGTCCCAGCACTGATCCCTGTGGTACCCTACTGGTCACTCTTCCCTCTGTGGAGTGACAGCCATTTACCACCACCCTCTGTGTCCTGCCACCCAGCCTGTTACCTACCCACCACACTACTGTCCTGCCCACACCCATATTCCCCAGTTTGTGTAATAGTCTTCTATGTTGGTACAGTGTCAAAGGCCTTGCTGAAGTCCAGATAGGCCATGTCCACTGCCCTCCCCTGATCCACCTCCCTAGTCACCCAGTCAAAAAATTCAACGAGGTTGGTCAGACATGACCTCCCCTGGTGAAACCATGCTGCCTTGGGTTCTGTAGTCCATTGACAACCAGATGTTCCACCAACTCTCTCCTTCAGTAGTGCTTCCATGATCTTCCCACTACCAAGGTGAGGTTGACTGGTCTGTAGTTTCCTGCTTCCTCTTTGTTCCGCTTTTGTATAGGAGACTACATCTGCTGTCCTCCAGTCTTTGGGTACCTCCTGTTTGCAGTGATCGGCTAAACAGGATAGCCAGAGGTTCAGCCACCACCTCTTAGTTCTTTAAGGACCTAGGGTGCACCCATCTGGCCCATTGCTTTATCAACTCTTATTACTTCCAGTTCCTTCAGGACCCTTTCTCGTGTAAAGGGACTTGTGTCCATTTCTGCACCATTCTCACCCTTGTACTCCCTTCAGACCCATTACCCTCCTCTTCCTCAGTAAAGACAGAGCAAAATACCTGTTCAATATGTCAGCTTTACTGTTGTCATCCTCCACGCCCCCATCCTCCCTTCAGTCTCACTATCCTCCTTTGTCTTTCTTTTTTCACTTATGTACCTGTAAAAGGTTTTGTCCCTCTACCCACTGATTTTGCAATGTGTTCTTCTGTCTGAGCTTTGGCTTCCCTTACTGACCTCCCTGCCTCCCTTTGCTTCTCCTGGTACTTCTCCCTATCCCCTTCTGCCTGTGTCTTTTTGTATTGCCTGAATGCAGTCTTTTTGGCTTTCACTTTCTTTGCTACCTCTTTGGAAAACCATAATGGTCTCCTCTTCCTTTTCCTCTTGCTAACCTGCTTAATGCATAATTCTTTTTTTTTTAATTCAAGTTTATTGACATACAATTGGCACACAAATGAAGAAGCCAAACTTTACATGAAATGATCCGTGACCACACCGTGCCACTTACATATACCATTAGAAACTTACCAATACGTTTTCAAACTAATGACCCCCCCACCCCCCTAACCCCCACCTAACTTCCCTATCCCCCCCCGGGTTGCATAGGCTGAGGCAGGTCCGCCCGTGAGGAAATGAACCAGGGCCTACTAACCCACAGCGGTTAGCTATGAATGGAGCAAGTAAAGGGCTTGGAGGGGGGCCCACACACGGTCAAATTTCGAAAAACTGCCCCTCTTTGCGGCCCCAAACTTCTCCATACTCAAATTGAAAAGCAATTCCTGTAGCCATTCCACATAACCGGGTGGGGTAGTGTCCAACCAGTGTCTTAACACAATTTTCTTGACCGAAGATGAAATCAAAGCCATATAGTATCTTCGGGGCTTAATAGTGATGTCAGTATAGTCCCCTACGAGACAGATTTCAGGGGTGAAGCAAGACTCAATGCCCAGTATTGGGTCTGCCTTTTGCTTGATTTGGTCCCACAGCTCTTTTACTGGTGGATACTCCCAAAAACATGCATGAGATCCCCACCGCTTGATGACACCGAAACATAGGGCATCTGGGGCACCCAATTCTGTATAACTTGGAAGGGTCCAAAACAAATTATTTAAAAAATGAAATTGCATAATACGCAATCTGTCCTGAGTGATATACTGGTACGTGTGTTGCCAGACCCTGACCCAATTTCGACCCTGATCACCTAAGCAATTCACCCAGTACCACGGTTTATTGCCAATGTCTGTATAGGCCTGTTCAAAGAGAGCTTTATAAACCCTGGAAACTGCATGCGGTTCTCAGACCCAATGAATCAGGGATTCAAACCACATCCCATTAATCTTTTCCATCTTTTAATTTAGACTTGAACCTCCCTAACAAATGAGTAAGTTGGTATAGCGTAAAGGATTGCTTAGGACCTATATTATACTTTGTTAGTACCTTTGCAACTTTTAAACACCTGTCGCCCTGCATGAAATCTGCCACCCTTAACCCCTCCAGAAGAGGAAGCCAGGATACCTTTATCACGTTACCCCCAATCTTCATGTTAGGGTTAAAACATATAGGCTGAAGGCTGTCAGCACAGGGGGAATAACGGAGAGAAGCACACATTTGGAGGTGCATACGTAGAAATAGCCTAATTGGGGTAGCAACTAAGCTAGAGGGGAGGGATTTCAGTGGGATAAAAAGAAGAGCCCTCGGATCCACCCCAGCCTCTCTAATTAAGTCTAATTCCAACTTCATCCAAGAAGGGACATACGGTAAATGTTCCAGATCCCTAGGAGGCAAGAGCCAGCGTAAATATTTACAAAGGTTACTTGCCCAGTGATACAGTCCAAAATGCGGGAGCCTTAAACTGGCCTTCTCCCTGGGAGCCGCCAGTTTATGATAAGCTCTACGAGGTGTTTTCTTTACCCAGATGAAATCCGAGATAATTGAGTGGAGCGCTCTGTGCCACTTCAAGGGTAGCCAAACATTGAGCATGCTTTAAGGATACAAAATCCTCGGCAACACATTCATTTTTATTATATTGACCCTTCCCCAAAGAGAGAGTGGAAGTTTGCTCCACCTCTCCAGATCCTGCTTAATGGTTACCTTGAGGGTGTCCAAATTAAGTCTCACCATTTTGACTTCTGAAATAGTCAAAATGATGCCCAGATACTTCAGAACACGAGGAATCCACTGGATCCCCAACTGCAAGATATCTGATTTACAGATCTTAACATTCAGCGGGAGGAACTGAGTTTTTCCTATGTTGATTTTATAGTTGGATAGCTTACCATAAGTGGCAATACGATCGAGTACTACTGGAATGGAGGATCGAGGATGGCTGACATGAAGTAGGATGTCGTCTGCGAAGGCCGAGACCTTAAACTCCAGAGAACCAATTTTAATCCCCTTAATTCTAGGTTCCTGTCTGATACTACATAACAACGGCTCTAAATAAATATTGAACAAGAGAGGGGACAAAGGGCAGCCCTGCTTAGTCCCTGACAATAAAGGAAATCTCGCCGAAAAAACTCCATTACAGTATATTTTAGCGGATGGCGATCTATATAACGCAAACACCATGTCTATAAAGTGGGCCGGGAAGCTGAAATGCTCCATGGTCAGAGACAGGAACCTCCAATCCACCCTGTCGAATGCTTTCTCGGCATCGACAGAAAACAACCCACCTGGGGTATTACTATCTTTAGTAGCCGAAAAAATGTGAGATAGCTTGCGGAGATGGTCTGATGCCATTCTACCTGACATGAATCCCACCTGGTCCGGATGGATTAGCCTAGGAAGCACCCTCGCTAAACGAACCGCTAGTAACTTCGCCAAAATTTTTATGTCATAGTTAATCAGGGCAATGGGCCTATAGTTTGAAACCTGGTCTCAGTCTTTCCCTTCTTTAGGGATGAGCACTATCAGGGATTCAAAGAGGTGACCGTCAATGTGTTCGGAGGTAATAATACTGTGAAAAAAGACGTTTTAATCCTGGGCATAACTGCCTACTAAAACATTTATAAAAATTCGGAGAAAAACCATCTGGACCAGGAGCTTTATCAGCCGGGAGCATCTTTATCACATTTAGTATTTCAGACTCAGAGATCGGAACGGTAAGCAATGCTTTCTGTTCCTCCGTTATCTGCGGTAAATTGCACCCAGACAGATACGCCCTAATTACCTCGTCACTTGATCTATTAGACATGGGACTATATAAAACCCTATAATAATCTTCAAATTCTTTGGCTATTTTATATGGGGTGGTTTTAATCTACCCATCGGCTAGGGATGAGATACTATGAATAATTCTAGATGTTTCGATCGCCTTAAGGCGCATGGCCAAAAGATGCCCTGACTTCTCCCCCCCCTGGTCTACATATAGGGCTTTCGTTTTGTTAATGGCATATTCTGCCTTTTCTCTCAACATGTCATCATATTGGTGTCGGAGCCTGGCCAACCTTTCCCTTAACGCCATTGGTGAGGACTTTGAAAGAACCTTCTCTATATCCCTAATCTGGGTGAGCAGTTGCTTCGCCAAAGTCTCTCTCTTTTTCTTTCTATCGGCCGCTAGCTTAATAAGCTCCCCCCTTACAACACATTTTAATGCACTCCACTCCATGTCCCCCTTACCCGTCGTGTTGCAGTTCTCCTGTTCATACTGCTCTATAGTCTGACTAATACTGTCTCTGATCTCTGGTACCCTAAGAAGCTGGTTATTGAACTTCCAAATGGTCTGCTTGGACGTATTAGATAGAAGGTTAAGGGAGCAAGCACTGACTCATCAAAAAATAGTCAATACGAGACCTGGTTTTATGGACCTCAAACAGGAAAGTATATTCCCTTTTAGAGAGGGACAAGACCCTCCACGGATCGCACAAGCCCAAGCTGTCTGCCAGCTCCCTGAGGGTTCTTTGAGCCGGAGAGAGGCCCCTCTCATGTCTGCCTTCTCTATCCAACTCCATATTGAACACCAAGTTCCAATCGCCTCCCAAAAATATAGGGAGATGGATAAAGGGAGACAGAACATTGAGTAAATCAGCAAAAAAATGGGGTGAGTCTCCATTTAGCCCATATATGCTACCTATCACCATCCTAGTTTGGCTAACCAGCCCGACTACAAATATGTACCGGCCCTCAGGGTCTGCCAGCTTTTCCTCACAGACAAAAGGGGTACACCTAGAAAATAGAATGGCTACTCCCTTACTAGTAGTGCTATCCCCAGCAGCGTATACCTGAGCCACAAATTGATGTCTCAAGGCATTAGCCTCCCTCTCCAATAAATGTGTTTCCTGCAAGCATATTATCTGAGCTTTCTGCAGTTGTAAATGTCGCAGAACCTTGTGTCACTTCAAGTCCTTCCTAGCCCCCTTGATATTCCACAAGATAAATTCTAGGGTACTACCCATAGTCCCTGTATTCTATTTTAAAACTATTCGTCATTGACTGGATTCGCAAACTGCCTACCTCCCTAGGCCTTCCCTCACGAGTAGATCCTCCAGAACCACTGCCTACAAACCTTGATGCAACCGGATCCCTTACTCACCCACTCCCTATTCTAACCCCTACACCACCTTTGCCCCCATCGAGTAGACCGCCCCTGACATAAGCTGAAAAAGGACCCATATTCCCCACCCACCCAAAATCCCACCTCCCGGCCCATGAGATCGCCAAGTTCCAAAGCTCAGATTACTCTCCGCCTCCCTCTCCCACTGTGCGCAACAAACGATTGCCTTACGGCAAGGGAGAGACTACTCTCCAACAATAACTTGTGCCATGTTTCCCAATGCCCAAGAACCTAACTGCCCCCCAGAGAGAACCACCCCGCATCCCAGAATATGACCTATCTAGGTACAAACTGCTCCCACTCTGCTGTCCCTCTGAGTAGGAGACTTGTTAACAAATTATTGTAAATAGGAAGGTCTCCCACTCTAACTAGATTACGCTACCCCCTGCATTCTACATACCCCAAAAAGAAGAAAAACCCCACATCTATGCAACTAAACTAACTGCCCATTAAGCAGGCCTTTAACCAACTCTACTGGTTACAAAACACCATAACCATTTAAACATTGAAAGATCATGTTGAAAATGTCCAGACATTTATGTCCATGCCGTCCCATAACAAACACTTGATGGGGAGAAACAAAAATGGCATAAATTAAACACAGCCCCGAAGGACTGGTTACCCCAAATGAGAAACAGCACCCTCGACAGAGCCCCAAATACCGCTAGTGAGGATGGACAAAACAAAATCGGTAAAAACTGAAAGGCGGAAAAGTGGAGAGTGACCCAAAGGGAGTATGGCACCCAAGAGCAACTTGCAAAAACCAGAAAAGGCAGGGCACCCTGGAGAGGATACCTGGTGCTGAGACCAGACCCTGAAAGTATCTCTGGTGGCTGCAGGACCAGACAACTGAGCCACCTTCCACTCAGACCCCTCAGGAAAGCTGCCCTTCATAAATCCCGATATCGTGATCACCCCACACCGGGTCCGAGCAAATGGGGAAAGCCGATGGCAAAAACAGGCACACCCTCCCCCGAGAAAGCTGTCGAGAGTCCCTCTGAAGTTTTGCCATGCCAATAGATGACACCCTGATGATTGAAGCAGATCTCAGCCTGTCCCACCAAAGCTTAATTAAAGCTTCCCTAGGCCTCGTGTCACTTTCACCACCTTCGACAAGGATCACTTCATCCAGAATATTAAGGCTCTTGGAATCCGTTTACAGTCCCAGCACTATCAGTACTGAAAGTGAAAACACTTGAGAAAACTCCCCTGGGATGCGGCTGGACAGTACTCCACACGTAGGTAGGGTAAACTAGCTCGGGAGTCTCACCTTCTTAATAGTTTGCAGGAGAAGAGAAAAAAAAAAAAAAAAAGGAAACTACGAGCTGCCCCGTAAGGACAACAAGCACACCACTTCAAGCTACAGTGAAGCCTCTCCATGCCCTTCTCGACCAACCAGCAGGACTGCCATGATTAAGTCTTTACTTCTTCTTAAACAATTCCAGAAGGGCTTCTGCAGCCCTTTTTCCGCTCTTGAGCACTGTCAAATGACCCACTGGCCAGCCAAAGCCACCTGCAGGCAGCTGGGTAGCCCATCCAGCGGATGCCTGCAGCAATCAACTTGGAGACAGCCTGATGGTACTCTGCTCTCCTTCGCCGGACCGATAAGCGGGAGATCCTGGGCATCTTAACAGGGAACCTCCCACCGCACCTCCTTGAGTTCTTTAATTTTGTCAAATACATGCTGTCTCTCCTGATAGTTTAAGAAACGAAAGATCAGGATGCACGGGCGGAGAGCCAGCAGGAGGCATGGGTCTCAACGCACGATGGGCCCGTTCTATCGCGTAATTGCCCCCGAAGGGCGAGGGGCCTGCAATCCAATGAAGGAACTTTTGAATGAACGTAATGGTGTCTGGGCCTTCTTCCCTTTCGGGGAGACCGACAATGATCATATTGTTGCGCCTGCTTCTTCCTTCCAGGTCCTCTAACTTCGACTCCACCTTATTCAGCTTCTGCCTTAAAAGAACTAACTCAGGCTCTTGTTTCTCTGCCTGCCTCTCTAGGGAGGTGACCCTGACCTCCGTGTCTCCTGTTTGGTGGGATAAGTCCTCCAGCGCTTGGGTGACTGCCTTGAGCTCCTCAGTCACCGTGCCCAGTTCGGAGCGAAAAGGTTTGATTTCAGCTAGGAATTGCACCAAAGTCAAAGGCTCCTTGTCCAAATTACCCCCTTCAGCCTCCTGCCCGCCTGCCTGGGAAGAAGTTCTAGCTTTTTTAGACAGGGCCTTAGCAGGGGACGCCGGTGGGGTGTGTTTCGGCGGCGGCTTTTTCATTTTGGCGTCCATCAGCTCCGAGGACACTCGCAAGGCTTTTAGGTAGGCTTCTGGAACACAAATTGTGCTGCAATGGTGTAGTTGCTCCCTCTAAACTGGGCAGTTTAAGGTCGTATTGGAGCCGGAGGCCGGGACAATCGCAATCAGGCAGCTGCCATGAAACCTGCACCACGTGACTCCTTAATGCATAATTCTGTTGTTCTTGTAATCCCCATTTTAAATACTGCCCACTGTTCCTCAACCCCTGATTTCTGTCCCATTCCCCTTAATGCCTCTTTCAAGTATCTCCCCATTTTCCCAAAGTCTGCCCCCCTAAAATCCAGGATATGGGTTTTTGTGTGGTTTGGTTCTGCTCTTTCTGTGATTTCAAACCACAATGACTGGTGGTCACTGTTCCCCAGGTGCTCCTCCACTGTTACCCCCATCAAGATATAGTTGTTACTCAGGGTGGTAGTAGTAAGGAGGTGAACAGGGAGTTGGATAGTGAGGGCTAGTAAATACTCTGTGCAGACAATAGGTCCCAAAGTTTGATAGGGAACTAGGGGAAGACTGAATGGATCATTGGCCTTTTTCTTCCATACTTGTCTATGTTCTATGTTTCTATTCCAGTTTAATAAAAAGTGGTCAGTAGTTTCAACTGGAAGCATGTCAGCGAAGCCTAAGGGTAAATGCATAGACAAGAAAAAAAGTCAACTCATGTTGACAATGTTCCCTTATAAAATATATGCCCCCCTCCTTAGTAAGTGGACCTGTAGGCATCTACTAAATCAACATCTTTATACATTTTATTCAAACAAAAATTGGAATAATAACAACAAAGTTCCCTGGTTATTGTACCTTTATCCATGCTTGACAGGCCACAGTTAAAACATCTCCCCTAATATAATATTTCTGGGTGCATAATGAAGAGGTTTTATAGCAGTGAACAGGGCTACACGTTTGTGGAGTGAATGCATTAATTAAATGTAATTGGACTCCATGAATAATGCCTTTCAAAGTGAAGCCATGACCAGGGACTAAATCCACCAGTTTAGACATGGAAAATCTTGAGCTTTGAAAACAAATGCCAAGGCCAGGACAAGTTTTATCTGATAGGGACCAAATAGAGGTGCCATGTGCCCATGCCAGTTTAGCTGACCCAGGTGAATTGGTAAATCATTAATCATGTTTTTTGAAGGTCAGTCATAACAGTTCATTGTTAATTATCAAATGTTATCATATGATCATCCAGAGAGATCATGATTTAAGATTGTCTAGATCATGATTTAATCATCAACAATGTAATGTTCAAATCACCAACTGATGATTATTGATTATTTTTGAAAGCTTTAGTCAGTATGATGGTTTTTGATGATCTGTGGATGATCAAGTGATGATTGTTGATGATCACTGATGACTGCATTAGTTTTGTATTATAATTAGTCTCATGAGTAATACTTACCAAAAATGTTGTTTTATTTATTTATTGAAGAGTTTTGACAGAAAAACAGACTGAGCAACAAGTTGCGCATCTCATGGTGTGGCCTGGGGAAGGGGGAAGAGGTGAACATAGGCAATACAGTATAGATAAATCGAATGTACATTATTAATTATAGTTTGGTATGGCATATACATAGCAAACCAGTGCAGATAAGGCGAATGCACATATACAAAAGTGGTTGGATAAGAGGATAAGACATATACAAAGGTAGAATCAAACCAAATACATTTACAAGGTTATACATAAGTGCAACAAAGCAAAAAAAGCTTGAAATGCAATAAACATTGGGAAATACAGCAAAATCTTCATTGACAAGTGCAGTTTGAGGAGTAAAAGTTGTGTAAGGTCTGGGAGATGGAAGAGCAGGGTGAAGAGTGTCAGATGGGCATAGGTAGTGAGTTCCAGAGTATAGGGAAGCGATAAGAGAAAGCACCTTGGCCGTTCGCAGTAGTACGTTGTGGAATAGCCAGAGTGCGAGAGTCAGTGGATCTGAGAGAATGGTGTGAGGGAGGTGGAATGGAAAGGGAGGAGGATAGGTAAGATGGGAGAGAACCAAACCAGAATTTAGAGGTAAATTTCACTCAGTGCAAGAGTTATCTGCACTCCAGGGAGGGGAAAGCAAGGGAGTGGTAGAAAGAACAGTGGTGGGTATGGGGGGGATTTTAGTTCCTAATATGAAAATATGAATGTCAAATATCAACAAAAGCAATATAAATTATAATGTAAATTGCATGAAATCAAGTTTTAATCCCTTTAGGAAAAGGAAATGCAGTGTTCATTTAAGCAATAAGCCATGAGGGGGTGTGGGTTATCGGGAGATTTACCACGGCTGGAGTGGTTTGCCCACGAGGCACAGCCGAATGGGTAAATCCGCACCAGCCATGGTAAATCCCCTGATAACCCAGATCCCCTGAGTGGCTTATTACGATTATACCAAATACTGTTTTTTTTTATTATTTAAAAAAAAACAGTACTTGCTATAATGTTTAAATAAGCGACTCAGTTGTAGAGCAGTCAGTGCTTTTGTTTACTTTCCCCTGATGCATGGAGCTGCTGTTTTACAGTCTCCGCTTAGCGGGGAAACAAGTTGGCGGACAGAGTTCCATGGTTTTTGCCGTCGGATTGCTTTTTTTTGAACATGCGGCTGGCTGACACCTTTTGTAGTGATTATCGGTAGATAATCAAGGCAGGTAAGGTGCCACCCTGCCTATCTGATTGGTTGGTGCCCGAGGTACATGGTATAATATAGTATACACATTTACATAACTAATTTGCATATTTCAGTAGCACAGTTTATGAAACAAATAATGGCAATTTCTATTTCTGAAATAATTTTGCCTTGACAGTAGTATTTTGCCAACTTTTACAATAGGTTTTGAGCAGAAACCAAGTACTTGTAGGACCTTACCATAACCATAAAGAAACCCATTTAAAGGAGATATATAAACTTATTTGAGCCATTATAATAGTAAGTAAGACATGGGGTATCAGAGTAAATATAATTGAAGGGAATGTGTTTGTATGGAACATGTATCATAGCTGATTATATCAGTAAAGACGTCTCAATAAAAGACACAATAAAGTTCAAAAGTATAGAAAGAAGATAAATAGATTTTTAAAATGTATTACAGTACTCTTGGCCATGGGAAATCATGAAAAATCATAAAGATATGTGATCATCATTAATCATAATCACCATTTCCATAACATGATTTTTTTTTTTAAGGTTTTTGATTGGCCGACATTTAATGTTTATGTTTAGACATTGTTAGCTATGGTCACAATGATGGTTTGTGAAGCTTAATCATGATCTTTGCAAATGATTGATAATGATTATTAATGATACATCATTATAAAATCATCATCTTTTCAGCTGAGGAGTGCATATCTGACATAGTATGGAGGTGTGTGTCTTGTAAAAAGTAAATGGAACACCCCAGATGGTGTAAGATACAAAAAGAGGTAGCCCATCTCTTAAAGTTCATTATACTGTTAACATTTATAGTACAACAAGAGATGGTGGAAAACAGCTTAGTTAAAAGTTTTTAATTTTTGACAGACAACAACAACATAAAAAAATAGTTACAGAGAAAGGATATACTTACAGAATGTAGATGGTACAGTAGAGCATTCATCACATATTTAGATATCAGTAGCGCATATACTTAAAAAATTATACAGGCACAGAATATTTATCTAGGGGTAGTGACCAACTTATTGTGTTAATGCCCTAGATGAAACCTGTGCACAGTAACAGGGTTTAATGTTAGCTAGTAGAAACATACTTTAATTGTGATGCTTAATCCACATAATAAACCTACCTCCATATTCTGGGTTATATAATCCTGACCAATAGGAGGTACCTATCTCACTATCAGGAGATCATTTTGTACCCGAACAAGAGCCGTCTCAGTACTATGCCATTTCCTGAAGCCAGATTGGAGAGGATCATAGATACTGTGGATGGTTAAATGGTCCTCCAGCTGCAGGGCAACCACCTTCTCAATAATCTTTCCCAAAAAGGGAAGATTCGAAACTTGTCTGTATTTTTCTGGGCAGTCGGGATCAAGGGAGAGTTTTTTCAAAAGGGGGTGTACTATTGCCTCCTTTAAGGGAACCACGCCTTTGTTGCCAGTCGTCTTGATTACTACAATGCCCTTTATCTAGGGCTGCTGGGAGTGGATATTCGCCTCTTGCAGCTGGTGCAAAATGCAGTTGCTAGGTTGTTGACTGGAAGCCCAAGGTCCAACCATATAACACCTGTGCTTCGCGAGTTGCACTGGCTGCCTGTACAGGGACGGATCACTTTCAAGGTCATGTTGATGACCTATAAAGCCCTACACAGGTTGGGATCCCACTACCTGGAAGAACTCTTGACTTCTTACTGACCCTCCCGCTCCCTCTGATCCTCTGGTGAGGGATTGCTAGAGATTCCCAGGGTAACCTTAAAAACATCTGGTGGAAGAATGTTTGCCTTTATGGCTCCTACCTTGTGGAATTCTCTACCTTGTCAGATACAAAATAGCCTGACTGTGGAGGGTTTTAAAAAAGCCCTAAAAACCTTACTTTTTAATCAAGCATTTTCAGTGATGTAAATTATGTTAAATTTGTTATGGATAAAATGTTATTTATTATTGTGGTTTTAATGCTGCTTATGGAATTTTGTAAAGGTGCCCTGAGCTTGGGAAGAGTGCCTTATAGAAATAAACTTTACATTACATTACATTACCATATTATCCTAAGGTGTCCTACTGACAACTATATACAGTCTGCTTAATACAATAACTAAATAGTTGAATATCTGTACTGCATTCAAATTTTATACTTTATAAGAAGTGTCCATAAACATTGCTAGTTCAACAGAGGAGTTAACAAAAGGGTATTCTTGTAGACCCTCAGCCTATACCAGGGGATCCAAATATGCCATGTATGGAGCTCAACACAGCTGTAGTCTGCCCATTTGCCCTAGCGATACATGAAAGTGCCTATCAAGTTCATACAGATATGCCAGGGAAGATAAAATGTCTGCTAGAGAAGGCATGGTTATGCTTCTCCAGCTGCGTAAAAAAGAGCGCTTAACCTGCATACATAGTAGCATTAACCATCGGAAATGAGAGTGAGTGAGAAGTGGGTTGGTGGGTTGTATGCTGAGCAACATCCAGGGGGCTGAGGGTGGGATAACCTGGTGAAGTATCTTAATGGCTTCTTGAGCTACACCTGCCCAAAGAGGCATAATCATAAGGCAGTCCCACAGTATATGAACCAAGTCCCCTCCAGACTGGAGACATCTCCAACATTTGTCATGGGGTACAACTTTGGCTTTGCAGAGGACCGATGGGGTCCTATACCAAAAATGTAGGATTTTGTTTTGATTCAGTCTGCTTCGGGTATCTCTGAAGGCAGTATGGGCAACGTTCCAGCATTTTTTTCACTGGGAATCAGAGATTGGGACATGCAAAGCCTTTTCCCATTTGGCCTTGAGGAGAGGTGCAGTGTTAACTAGGGAGTACCTTAAAGAGCTATAAATAGCCCCAGCAACTTCTCTTTTTAATAGCAGCAATTTTACAATGGGTGAAATGTCATCCTGTCTAGTGTTGGATTGGGTTATTCCTGGTTTAATTGCATCCCAGATCTGCAGGTATTGCCAAAACTCAGATTTGTGTAAGGACCAGCGGTTTTGCAGCTCTTGAAAGGTGGCAATTATGGTAGTGTTGGGGAGCAACAGATCTGTTAGAAAATACCTGTACATACCTTCTTTTAATCCAAGATGGCCAGTGTACTGAACTGCCACCTATTTGAATGGTAGAATTAAGCCATAAGGGGGTATGAGAGAGAGGAAGTGGGTGCATCTTAAGCTTCCTGTGAGTGGCTTTTCAGTAATAGATAGAAGGAGTCGTTGTGGGGTGATCTGAGAGTGAAGGGGTTCTAGGGGACCATAACAGAGAAGCTAGGAGAGGGGTTTGGCCCAACCTTTGCTCTATTCCTAGCCATTGGGGAGAGTAAGCAGAATGGGGTTGAAACCATTTTAGTGTCTGGGAACATTGATATGCCATTTTATATCCTTCCATCCGTGTAATTCCCCAACTCTCTTGCCTCCAATGTGCCCAAAGGGCATTCCTACTAAAATGGGGGTGACAGGAGCCCCACAAGAAAAAGCCCACCATCCTATCCACTTTTTGAAACCAGTGCCGAGGTAGGAAGAGGGGGATGTGAAAAAGGACATAAAAGAATTTGGGTGCCATTGACATTTTAAAGGTTGCAATTTTCCCAGCCATGGTGAGGTTCAGTCGGGCACAGCGCTCCAACTCCCGCTTACAGTCGGAGATCAGGGGTCCTAGGTTATTACCTCACCACTTATCAATGTTAGCACTGATCTTCACTCCCAAGTAGGTAATGGAATTCTGAGACCATTTAAGACCCACTTGGGGGATATTTTTGGGATGACAGGTGGAGTTGAGAGGGAGGTTTTAGTTTGATTGACTTTCAAGCCTGAAATATGTGTAAACTGGTCTAGTGAAGATAGCAGTTGGGGGATAGAGGTACTGACATTTGCCAGGGCCACCAGCAGATCATAAGCGTACATTGTCCCGGATTTCCCCCTCATCCCTCACAAAAAACACGGAGCCATTACTTGTTGTTGTGCTCAGATTGGCAATTAATTTATTAAAATCCATCAATCATAATTCTTTTTCCATTTCTTATTTTTCATATATCCAATACTTTCCATTATTCCATACATATATCACTTTCTGATTCTCCATCCCCCCAGGTGAAAACCTGGGTGCCTTCTTCTTCTCCTTTTCTTGCTAGGTAACGGTGAGAACCGAGACCGCTTTCTCCTTCCTCTTCTTCTTCCTCTCGTGTTACTCCTTTTATGTTCCCCCCTTTTCGTCCTCCCTTCCCTTCCCCCCTCTTCCATAGTCCTCACCCATCTCTTCACCTGCCAGTCACCTTTGGCAGTCCTTACCCATTTTCCCCCTGCCATCCACCTTTGGCAGTCCATAACCATTTTACCACCTGCCATCCACCTTGGCAGTCCATCACCCTCTTATCCCCTGCCATCCACCTTTGGCAGTCCATGACTTCTTTATATCCTGCCATCCACCTTTGGCAGTCCATACCATATTATCCTCCTCTGCCATTCACCATTGGCAGTCCAACGCTCTGGTAGGCATGTCTGTCCTCCACCATGACAGACCCTCCTACAGTCCCCATCAGCTATACCCCTTGTTTTCCTATTCTCCTAGGGTGGGTTGGGAGGGATCAAAAACTCCAACAAAAGTGGCTGAGGCTCCCTTGTGCTGTCCTTTTTGTACCCCCTTTCTCCCCTCCCCTTCCTGTTACCTGGCCATTGTTCTGGCTCCAGGCTCCTCCCCTTCCCTATCCCCTCCCCTTCTGAGCACAACTATCCTAACAGGAGGGAAGGGGTGCACCTGGACAACATGGTCTGCCCCTTAAAGGGCAAAGTCCATTGTCCCGGATTCCCTCCTCATCCCTCACAAAAAACACGGAGCCATTACTTGTTATTGTGCTCAGATTGGCAATTAATTTATTAAAATCCATTAATCATAATTCTTTGCCATCTCTTATTTTCATATATCCAATACTTTCCATTATTCCATACATATATCACTTTCTGATTCTCCATCCCCCCAGGTGAAAACCTGGGTGCCTTCTTCTTCTCCTTTTCTTGCTAGGTAACGGTGAGAACCGAGACCGCTTTCTCCTTCCTCTTCTTCTTCCTCTCATGTTACTTCTTTTATCTTCCCCCCTTTTCATCCCCCCCCCTTCCCCACTAGCCAGTCTCCGACTTGCATTGGATGACTGGCTTCCCCCCAAATCAGGGTGCCCTCTCCCTTCCTTGCCTCTTGCTACCTCCATCCAGCCCCCCTCTTTCTCCTTTATTTTTTTTTATCTGTTTTCCTGTCTCCTCCATTCCTGTATAAAATCCATCGTTTCTGCGTTAAACATATCTACCACTATGTCTGACAGGTGTACACCGTCTGGTCTGTAAAATTCGTCCACCCATTCTTCGACCCCTCGCAGTATCACCTGCCCTCCCATCCGCCTTATCAGTGTCCCCATTCTCCTATTCATCTTCCTCCTGGCTCTCTCCACTGCCCTGTGACTGTGCTCCTGTCTCCACACCCTCCTGGGTATTATGTCTGACCATGCAAGGGACACCTGCGGCCACCTTTGCCTTAACATCTCTAAGTCCCCCTTGATCTGCCAGTATGTGTGCGCCCATGGTCTGCTTGCCAAATCATTGCCCCCTAGGTGTATAATGATTAGGTCTGGACTGGGCCGATGTCTCTTCAGCTCTTTCAAAGCAGGAAGCAGCTGTGCCCATTTCATTCCCTGCACACCGTGCCATACCAGCCTACACTGCCTGGCATCTTGGTATAGCTGTTTTCCCCCAGCTTTCGTTTCCGCTGTCTTACCAGCCCAGTGAATATTGGAGTGGCCGCAAATCCAGACTTCTGTGATCTCTCCTCTACCTATGGGATGCAACAACACAAAGTTATTTAATTAAGATGCATTCTCCATGACCTCCCTGTCTTTACTTCTATGCTCAAACCTCAGTACAATATTACCTCCTTCCTCCCCCCCCTTTCTTTTTATATATATTTTTTTTTTTTATGTCAGAACTCTAATGTATCTTTTGTAGCTGGCAAACCCTTCAGCGACCTTTCATCAAAATGTCATCCACCGACTCCTTACGCGCCCACTGTAGAAGCTGCCCCAATCCATGAGGGAATGGATGAGTAATTGTTCCCCAGAAATGCCATTGCCTTTTTTAACACTGCCGTGACCTGGTAACTAGTGACCCTTCTTCCATCCCCATGTGTAAAGAACTTCCCAGTCCTGATTACCTGCCCTGCGGCGAAAACCCACAGGGCTTTTACTGGGCATATCACAATCTCTGTTCGACCCCTTAGTGTTATTATGGAACCTTGCCCCTTCTGGTCAGTCTTAGATCGTCTTAATCTGATTCGTATTTCCTTTGTCCCCCAACTCACATCCTCCCACTCCATACCACCTTCCATGTCATTTTCATGGCCTATATCTCACTCACCCTCAGGGCCCCTGCAAACATTGTCACATAAATTGCATGAAATAGCTGGGCCTCGCCTTTCGCGAAATACATATAGCCGGGCGCCTCCCTATCCTCATTAACCACTGCTCCCTATTGGCCTCCGGATGTCTTGGCCCCCTTAACCTACCCCATCCTGCATCATCCTTCTGTGAACATGATCCTTGTCGGTCCCCATCCCTTCAGGCTGAAGATCACACTGATCCCTGCCAGATAAACCCCCATCATGGCATGAGCCGTCCCTTTTGCCATTGCTCCCTAGGAACCTTCCCACCTGTTCCTTGGATAATGTCCTCCATCTGATCTGCTCTGCCCTGAATGCTTGAAAAACACGCCAGGCCCCATCGTATGCCCTCAGAGTCCGAGGTGCCCATGAGCTATGAAACAACAGCTCCGCTCCATCCTGCCAAAGTCCCAGATGTCCGCTGGTATGGGCGTTTTTTGTTCCTCCGCTGCTGGCGCCAGCTTCTGGAAATGGTCCAGCTGCAGACGGGAAAGGCAGTCAGCCAGGGTATTGCTTACCCCTTCAATATGTTTTGCTCTAAAAGACATGTTCAGCTGCAGAGCCCTTAAAACCAGTCATTGCACTACCTGCATGACTACGTCGGATCTGGCTCCTCTATGGTTAAGTATGTCAACCACAGCTCTGTTGTCACACCAGAATGTCACCTTCTGATCTCGTAACTCCTCCCCCCACACCAAAGTACATGCCCAAATGGGCATGATCTCCAGGAGTGTTATATCCTTCACTTTTCCTTCTCTCACCCAGTCCATGAGCCATGGTTCCATGAACCACCTGCCCCTCAGATAACCTCCATACCCAGGCCTCCTGCCGCTCTGTGTATAATTCCATGTCTGTGTTATACAACCACTCATCCTGCCAGAATGAAGTCCCATTATAATCCATCAAAAATTCTTCCCATATGCTACTATCTTCCCTGACACTGCACATCAAATTAATCCAGTGGTGTGGCTTCGTGACCCCAGCTGTCACCCTGGCCAACCTTCTTGTAAACGACCTACCCGGTCCCACTGCCCTGCATGCAAAATTCAAATGCCCCAACACTTGTTGAACTATTTTCAACTGGACCCTCTTCTTGCTGGCATGTATACTAATTAGTTCCTTCAATCTCCTTACTTTCTTGTCTGGCAACCTAAAAACCTCGTTCACCGTGTCAATCTCTATCCCTAGGAATTCTATCGCCCTGCTGGACCCTTCTGTCTTACCTTGTGCCAGTGGAACCCCCAACTCCCGGCACACTTGTTGAAACCTAACCAGCATTCTCCATGTCTCCTCCTCACCCTTACCTATGAGGAGAAAATCATCCAGGTAGTGGATAACTGACCTGTACCCCGTTTCCTCTTGAAATATCCACTGTAGGCATGTGCTGAAAGCTTCAAATGTCACACATGCTGTGGAGCACCCCATAGGCATAGCTTTGTCAAAGTAATATCTCCCTTCATTTTTAAAACCCAAAAGGTCCCAGTCCTCCCTCCTTACTGGAAGCAGCCTGAAAGTGGACTCTATGTCTGTTTTTGCCATCCATGCATCCTCTGTGGCCCGGATTATCCGGATTGCTTCCTCGAGCGTTGCATAGTTCACCCTGCTATGTTCCACCCCAATATAGTCATTCACTGAGTCACCTTCTGGGTAAGACACATGGTGTATTACCTGATATTTACCCTCCTGTTTTTTAGGGACCAAACCCAAAGGTGATATCTGCATGTTTTCTAATGGGGAGTCATCAAACGGACCCTCTACCCTACCGGCTGCCCTCTCCTTCTCAATCTTATTCCTTAACATGTCCTCTTTTCCTTTTACCGATCCTAAATTCCTCGCCTCTCTCGCCTGTCTGGGACCTGTAGACTGTAATGAAAAACCTGTGGCAAACCCCTGCAAAATCATATCCTGAGTCCTCGTATCTGGGTATCTGCAGCCAGAGAGACGTCAAAAGCCGCTATGTTCACGGGTGTTCTGGCCATCTCTAATCGGGCCCTGTCACCCCACCCTGTATCCCCGTCCTGCCCGCCCCATTCCCATTGCCTCAGTGCTTTTGCCTCCCTCTACCCCGTTACCTCTGCCCTCCTCCATTGCTCCATGACTGCCCTCTGAAAACCTGGTTATCCCGAAAGAACAGCTGGTTCGACCCCTGTCCCCCGTACCCTTGGGTATCCTGTACGCCCGTAGTCCTGCATTTGACGGCCGGGTGCCCACCCCCATATTTCATGCAGGCATGCCGAAAATGACACTGGGGCCATGAGCAGAATGCCCTGTTATATGCCCAACAGCATCTCGTAGGTATGGCCCTTATTTTACTCCACCCTCCGTCGGGTGTGAACTGATCCGTTACATAATCTGTCCATAAATCTATTTGCTTAGTGTCCCACCTTACATCCCCAAATGTTGCCATGTGCTGCCGAAAATATTAGTATAATACAACCACCCCATTCCGCCTTTGCTCCGCTCTCCAGTATTATCAACGAATAAGTGATAGGCGGGATACCTAATTCTGGCTTTCTTCCAGCGTTATGGCTGAGAAGATTGCAAAAGCCTAGAACCACCTATCCCAAGTCTTTCCTTTTGTAAATTTGTCTTCCTCTTTTTTACCGAGCAACACTATGGCTGCTGCCATTTTGCTTTTCCCTATACTCTCTGCCTCTTCATATTTTGCCGCTGCTTCCTGGCTCACCAGGGCAAATATGTCCACATATTTCCCTCTCCATATTTTTTCTTTTGTGGCAGCAGGCACATGTTCCCCGATCCTCATCCCCGGTGCACCCACCTCCCTTGTCCCCAGACCTTCTCTTTCCTCTCCTTTTTCTGTGTCTCTTGACACCCCTCTTCCTGCCTTAAGCTCCGCCAGGGCCAACTCCATCTGTCCCACCCCATTCACTCCCAGTGCCGCCACTATTTGCCCTATATATTCCTTTATGCTATCCCCCATATTAGGTGCATTATCTGTGCCCTTCTCTTGTCCGAGGTGTCTGCAAGCTTCCCCGGGTTCACTTGCTTCTTCCTGTGGGTAAGATGGAAGTGGGAGATGGTCTGCAGGGAGGTGTAGGCCGGACCCACTGCTCCAAGCCTCTGACCCCGGTTCTCCCGGGGGGGGGTTCCCTTTGGTCCAGGGTAGGTGCCATTGTGTCACCTGGCTGCCTAGGAGTGAGCTCAGTAGCCCTGGCAGGCCCTCCTGCCCTCGGTGCTACCCGCGAAAGGCTGCCTCCTCCCCCAGGCACCCTCTTCCCTTTGCCACCTTTTCCCCCTTCCACTTTTCTCTTCCCACGGGCTTCCCCGGGTCCTCCCCTTCCACCAGTTCCCACATTTTGTTTGCCTTTGCAGCAAGCTCGATTATTGCCTTGTAAGCCTCTTCCTTCGATGGCTTGCTCTTCCGGGGTGCCAAATTCGCTCCTCGCTGATGCCCTGTGAAGACAACTATAGAATACAAAAACCCGGTTACCATCATAATCAATCATCATAAACCAATTGCCAATATTTTCTTTTTGCTCGCTCTCCCCATGCCACTCCTCTGGCAAAACCCTCTTTTAATCTATCACCCTCCTTACATGCGGTGTGTCTGCCCTCCACCCGCTGCGCCATCCTATTTTTTGGGGTCCGTGCCCTAGGCCCTAAACCCCAAGGATTAGTCGCCGAGCCATGCTTCCCCTGGGTCCAGCGCTCCAGTTGGCCTTCTCCCCCTGCTAACCACTGCAGAGTTAGGCCCCAAGACAGCCCCCTTGCAAAGCCGTAATAATGTTGCAAACACCCCCCCCGGTGTGCTCCCCCTGACCATGTGGCCAGAATCAAACCTCCTTCCTGCTCCCGAGGCCTCCCTTCTCCCAGGCCTCTTCTTTTCTGGGCAACAAGCCCCAACCCACCCGCGCCAGACCCAGAACATGGCAAAACTCCTTTGTCTTGTCTCAATTCATTATTCATTTTTTTTTTTTTTATTCCCTTATTGATCTCCTCTTTTAGGGCGTGGCCCTGTCCACCCGCCAACATCGCCACGTGCTGGGCTGAACAATGGTTTGAGCCCCCCAATCTCTAATGACCCACCTTGCCCCCCCCCCAGGAACCTACCATCTCGGACCCGGACATCGCCATTCCTCCCATCTCCCACACGGTGTGCACGTCATCGCGTGGTCCTGAGGCACCCTCTTGCCTCTTTACTTAGCTGCTCCCCAGCTCCTTTTGGGCCTGTCTGCCCACCATGCCCTCTAGCATCTTTTTATTATTTATTATTCTTTTTCTCTTCTTTGCCGTTTTTTTTTATTTTATATATAGGCGCTCTATTTGGCCCCGCCCACATCTGACGCCCACAACATAACCATTCCGTGATCCCGAAACTAACCACCAGGTCCTAGCCACCACCCAGCTCATCCCCCGTCTCCCACGCGGCGTGTGACGTCACGCCACGTGGTCCCGTGACCCGCTTCCGTTCCTTTGTTCCAACCGGCCTCTCTTTAGGCCTACCAGCGTCCTGCGCCTCCACCTCTCTCCCTATCTAACCACAATGCAGGCTGTTAAGCGGGACAAAAACCTCTTCCACCTCATGCCCGATGTGGCCCCCGACTCCCACGCCTGCCTCACATGGACAGATCCTAGCTCTCCTCCCCCGACTCCCTTCCGACAAAAATCACACTATTAGCGGTCCCTGTAGGCCTACATCAGCAAAACTGCAAGCCACTGCTCACCTCCACAACCTTGCAACGACAATCATGCTTTAAGGCTTTCAGCCAGCCATGCTTCCCTGACCTATACCCCAGTGTTTTCACCAGCCATTCCCTGCGACCAAACCAGTAACAACGCTTCCCCACTCTTTTAGCACAAAACAAAAATGCCTAAATCACCAAAAAGCTGCAAACCACAGCTCTCCCCACGAACCTTGCAACCACAATCACTCTTTTATGCTTTATAGCCAGTCATGCTTCCTTTTCCCATAACCCAGCGTCCTCACAAGCAATTCCCTACGACCAAAACCACACGCTGCTACCAGTAGAATGCTCCCCAATCTTTCAGCACAAAATGAAAACGCCATTGCTCTTGATCACTCTCCATTACTACTTGTAACCATGCACATTATAGCTTGACTTCTTACCTCCTGTCTGTCCTGAACAAACCTTCCAAAACCGATATGCCAATCTGAAGTGCTGCAATTTCTTGGAAATCAAAAACTCCAGCAAAAGTGGCTGAGGCTCCCTTGTGCTGTCCTTTATGTACCCCTTTCTCCCCTCTCCTTCCTGTTACCTGGCCATTGTTCTGGCTCCAGGCTCCTCCCCCTCCCTATCCCTTCCCCTTCTGAGCACAACTATCCTAACAGGAGGGAATGGGGTGCACCTGGACAACACGGTCTGCCCCTTAAAGGGCAAACTCCATTAACATAGTGAAGGAGGAGTCTCCCAGTTGAATCCCTTTAATACTGCCATTCTGACAGGTGGCAGAAGCCAGAGGATCAACTGCAAGGACATATAATAAGGGGGAGAGGGGGCATCTCTGACTGGTACCTCTGTGAAGCGGAACGGGGTCTGATAATAGGGAGCTGGTCAATACTCAGTCTTGCGGCAATGTATAAAGAGCCCGAATATTAGCCTAAAACTGTGGTCCAAATCCAAAGTGGTCCAGGACAGTATGCAAATAATCCCATTTGATAGAGTCAAATGTCTTTTCAAAATCAATAGCAACAGGAGCTGAAGGAGTCTTAATATGCCTGGCTGTATGGATGAGATTTAGGAGGGTGCGAGTATGATCAGTACTGTATCGGCCCTAGATAAAACCAACTTGGGAAGGGTGGATCAGGGATGGGAGGAGGGGGTTAACTCTGTTAGCTGCATAAACCTTACTGTCGGAATTTATTAAGGAAATAGGATGGTATAGGATGGTAACTGGAGGCTTCTGTGGGGTCTTTCCCTTTCTTAGGCAAGACAGTTATTGTGGCTTCCCTGAGGGAGGGAGGTAAGACACCTTTAGCTTTGGACTCAGCAAACACTTGGCCTAGGATGGGGGTAATTATGGGGGCCATGCCTTTCAAAAAGTCCACTGGAAATTCGTCTCCTCCAGGTGCCTTCCCAGGTTTTAATGATGACAGAGCAGTTATTATCTCCTGGGTAGTGATAGGGCATCCAGAGTTTCCTTTTGGGCCAGTGACAATTTAGGAAGGTATAATTTGTTCAGGAAAGCTTGGGTATCAGATTGAGACTCGGGACGGGAGGAGGTATATAGTTGGGCATAAAAATTAGACATGATCCTATTAACCTCAGATGGTTTTGAGCTTATCCATCCAGATACGGGGTCCTTCAGGCTGGCAATAAATCAGGTTCCTGCTATTTCCGAATTTGGTAGGCCAGAATTTTCCCACTTTTATCTTCCACTACCCAGTATGTGTGCCGAACTTTCGACATGGCCAGATCTGCCTTACGAGACAGAAGCTCATTGATCCTGAGTCTGATGGTTAGTACCTGGTGGCTCAAGGTAGTGTGAGATGGGGAGAGTGAGCCAGCCTTTAAGGCCCGTTCAGTTGCTGTAAGTTCCTCTTCTAGTCTAATCAGTTCTTTATCTTGTTCTTTCTGCCTATGTGTGGCATACCCGATTATCTTCCCCCTCATAGTGGCTTTATATGTTTCCAAAGTATTCTGTGCTGAGGTATCAGAGATGGGATTATCTCTTAAAAAAACCTTAGTTTCAGATTTAGCCCAGTGCAGAAAATGGGGGTTAAGCATAAGGAGGGGGTCAAGCCTCCAGGAGGGGAATCGGGGGGCAGGTTCCCCCCAGGCTATGAGCAGTTGCACTGGGGCATGGTCGGAAATTACCATAGGGAGAATATCGGAGCTGGTAATTGCTCGGGTAAGGTTCTGCAAAACCAGCCAGAAATCTAGTCAGCTAAACATCCCATGGACTCCCAACTGGTATGTATAATCTCTGTCCTTGGGATGAGTGAGGTGCCAAATGTCGACTAGTTGGTGTTCCAAACACAGATTATGTACAGCTTGGGCACTACAAGTATGAGTTTCTTTACTGGAAGCACTTCTATCAAGTACAGGGATCAGGGTAAGATTAAAGTCACCAACCACTATAATGGGGGAATCAGGGGCACTCATGGCTTCTATCCTAGCGGCAAGGTCCACAAAAAAGAGGGGGTCATCCTCATTTGGGGCATATATGTTCACCAGAAGGATACTGCCATTCGCAGCGTCAACCTTAGCTAGGACCCAATGGCCTTGTAGGTCTGAAATACTCTGTGTTATAGTCCACAATAGTGCCTTATGAAACAAGATGGCTACACCACGTTTTTTCGTGGGAGCTCCTGCATGCAGTTCCTTCCCAACCCAATCCCTTACCATTTGGGCATGGTCCTGTTTAGTCAGCTTCATCTCTTTTAAAAAGGCAACCTGTGCTTTTAATCTCTGCAAATGGTTCAATACCTTTTTCCCCTTTTGCAGAGTATTAAGGCCCCTGACATTCCAAGTTATAAAGGATATTTCAGCCATAACCTAGGAAACTGCGGAAAACCAAGCAATATGTAATGGACACTACTGTGGTGGTCTGGGGGTACTGGGGACTACGGGGGTCAAGAGAAAAGCCCTCCCTGCTGAAAGCCTAAACATTTTAAGCAAAACTCCCCAGCAATACAAGATAGTACTAGCTTGAAGCACAATAAAAGCTGCAGTAAAGCACATGCAGAAAAAAAAGCAGTAACATTGCTAAGAAGACCCTAACACAATAACTATTTACAGACAGTGCGCCAACATGTACATCAGTGAAAGTCGGTTCACTGAGCCAAGGTGGAACACCTTTCACCGTCTTGACCCGGCTTCCCATTGGGGGGGTAGATGGAAATAAAGAGAAACGGTCAGATCACGTGATGGTCTGGGCTTGCTAGCTGCTGCTTCCCTAGGCTCCCGCTTCCCCGGCTGATAATCTAACTTCATCTAGTGCTTTGTAGCTGGAAAATAGGGGTATCCTCTACATCTTTATACTCCTGGTCACTTAACGGAGCTTGTTGGCTGTTTCACTGGTAGTTTCTGCAGTTTTAACACGTTCAGATGGAGGCCGAGATGAAAATGGCCTTACCGAGACACACACCCCCGGTCTCACCTGACAAACAGGCAAAGAAGGTAAAACCTCTCCAGCAACTATCAGCTAAACAACTGACTACTTTGGCGGCATCAACTCTGCTTTCAGAAGAGCGTTTTTTGCAAGAGCTGCAACCATTTAAGGAGACGCTCCTGGATATCGCTGCTGAATTAAAAAATATTCATACTGAAATGGCCGAAATCAGAACTCGCACGGCAGATACAGAGGCTCGCACCTACTCTCTATAGGCCTGGAGAGACAGGACGGATCCAGAAATCACTAAGTTAAGGCAACAAATCTCTAAACTACAACTCAAAACTGAGGATCTAGAGGGGCACAGCAGGAGGAACAATATTTTGATCTTCAGCTTACCAGAAGGAGCAGAAGGTCCCTCTGCAATTTTATTTACCCAGAAACTTTTTACCAAGATTGTGGGCCCTTCCCCACACAATCCTACCTACTTAATAGAAAGGGCACACAGGTCTCTACGTCCAAAACTGGAGGATAATGCTTCCCTTCGCCCGATGATCTTTCGCTTTCTCAACTATCTTGAAAAACAGCACATTTTGGCCAAAGTCAGAGATCTACAATCTATACAACGGGAGGCAAGCGCCTAAGAATTACTCAGGATTTGCCATTAGAAACTCGAAGGAAAAGAGCCTCCTTTCATCCTATAGTCAGCAAGTTGATAGCTGCCAGTATTAAGTTTTGCATGGCATACCCAGCACGTCTGCAAGTTTTGGTGGATGGAGCATAGCTATCATATGACTCGGCCGAACAGGCCTAAGTCGATCTCTGCAAGAAGATGCAGGCATTATTTCAATCTTAGGATGGTTTTCTTGCTTTCTCGCTATCAAAGATCTGTTTGCTGTGATTGTACCTTCTGTTGTTTGGCTGGCTTACCAATGAGGAACTTTTTCTGAGGGACGTCCTTGGGTGGGGAGTTCTTCTCCAGTGGGGTGAGGACGGTGGCGATCGAGGAGAGAGGCGGAGGATGGCCTGTGGACCCTTAGGACTCTGCATGGCAAGAGGCACCATTTTCCCTTGGATCCCCTTTTCCTGGTGCCATTTGTTTCCAGTGGGGACTCTTTCTGACCGGACAGCTTGGCCCGTTCCAATATGGCTCCCCAGAGGACACCCGCACATTCCAGAAGCTGCCTCTTATGCTTTACTTTCTGGCGATGATTTTATTATTATGATGTGTATATAATTCTGGAAAGACTCATGCCACCTATTTTCCTATTTACTACCCAAACTATTCTCACGAGTTTCTCTCTCTCTATATCTCGACTGCTGGTATTTAGGGAGACAATTATGTTACAATTAATATATTGGGGTTTGTCTCTTCTTGAACTCTTTCTCTATAGGACTTCAGTTCTCATATCCTCCTTTACTGCTCTGGTCTCTCTCATTGTCTCAATACTCCTCTTGGTACATCTGTCTCTGGAACTTTTCTGTGCACTCTCGATAACCTTATTTACCATACGCTCATATCGCTTCCTTACTAATTTTGGTCAGAGAATGTAAAGCTGAATTTGCTTCATTTCTGGTTCTCATGGAAATAAGAAGTACTATATGGAGCTTATAGGTAGCTTACATATTGTTAGGGTATTCCAGGTCGATATGTAGATAAAACCAATACACCCTATTTTATTTTTTCTTTTCCTTCAGAGTGCGGGCGGGAGGGAGGATCTTGGCTGAAAAGTAACCCACCACGTTCTGAAGTATGGGAGGTAGTACCCTAATTACTCTCACTTGTTGCTTTATTTGGTTTGATATTCTGGGTACTCCTTTTGGCATATCAGGCTGGTTTGCATTATTACCTAAGTTGGGGTCCGAAGGGTACCCGGTACGGGCAGCTGTTACATTTACTACTCTTTATCAGGTTAGTAATATCGGGGGTAGTTATAATGGGGTACTTGGGCGCTCTCTACCATTGAACAAAAAGTTAGCTTTCTTAATGGGGTTAAAGTTAGGTGGAGAGATATTTGTGAATAGTTACTGGGGGGGATTGGGGGAATTGGTAGTTATGGTATTCCATGGTTCTCTATCATTGCTGATGGGGTTTCCCCGCATCCTGTAGATGTCATCATGGTCAATAGCATGCTTGGGGTTTTCTCTTGGCTTTTGTGGGAATACCTATTTAATAAAATGTATGTAAGTTTGATGGGGGAGGGTTTAGTGGTGCACTCTCATAGTATATCATTTTGGTTATGTATTGTTCGGTATAATATCCAATGGCTACAGGTTTGAAAAAATTCATAACTTGGAATGTAAGAGGGGTTCATGATCTCAACAAGAGAATTCAGATCTTAAAACACATATCATGGCTGAAGGCCCATATCTCTTTCATTCAGGAAACTCACCTCCTCCCTGGGGAATTGGGGGGTTTGCGCAGACTTGGGATTGGGCAAGTTTTTGCTGCTGGTAACTCATCCATCAGTGGTTGCACTGCTATCTTAATTCATAAGGCGATAGCCTTTCAACTCAAAATAACAATTGCTGAGTCACAGGGGAGATATGTTTTAGTCCAAGGAGTATTGGACTGCACTGAATTGGTCCTGGGGAGTTTGTACGGGCCGGTGGGGGGGCAACCCTATATTTTTTCAGGAATTATTGACAGAATTACAGAAGTTCTCGATGTTCCCTTTAATCCTGGAAGGGGATTGGAACCTGCCACCCACTAAAGATTTGGATAAATCAAATTCATTGCCTAAGCCCCTTACTCAAACCCAAAGGGCTCTTGCCGAATTTTTGGATACCAACAGATTATGCGATCCCTGGTGTCTTTTAAACCCTGAGACCCGTGCTTTCTCATTTCACTCTATGGTGCACTCCACTTAGTCTCAGCTAGATTATATCTTACTTAGTCATTCTCTCATTCATGGTCTTAATGACTCCGCCCTAGAGCTGATTGTTATATCGGACCATGCTGTAACTTGGGTCACAGTTATATTAAATCAAAACCTCCAAAGGGATTCAACATGGCAGTTAAATACACAGCTTTTAAAGGAAGATTACGTCATTACCAGGATCTCAGACATGATTCAACTTTTTATTGCAAACAACCAGGGTTCAGTCACCAGGATGGACCATGAATGGTGTGCCTTAAAATGTTTTTTTCGAGGCAAGTTTATTAGGCTCTTCTCCACTCGTAAACGAAAGAGAGAGGCGGCTGCTATATGCCTTCTGGGTCAGATTTGCACACTTGAGCACTCTCTTACTTCATCCTCTTCTCCTGATGTGCTAAAATCTCTGTTAAATTTAAGGAATCAGTATTCTCGCCTAGTACAGGAAAAAACAGAGTTTCTTATTTTAAGAACTAAGGCAAAATACATAGAGCAGGGGGAAAAGGTAAGTCATCTTTTGGCGTTGCAGCTGAGAAAACTAGAGGCATCCAGATTTATTCAGTCGATCAACGATCTGTACGGCACCATTAAAACACACCCGAGAGACATAACTGCCGTTTTCAGGCAGTTTTATCTTTCCCTTTATAGTCAGTATCTTGTTTCCCCATCTCAGGTTGAATTATTTGAGTATCTATCTGCCTTACCATTACCTACTCTCTCTCCTTCACAACAAGCTAGTTTATCAGCTCCTATATCTCTTCAGGAAATTTTGTCTGCTATCCATAAACTTGCCTCGGATAGGGCCCCCGGTCCGGATGGTTTCCCTTCAAACTTTTATAAAGGTTTCACCAATGATCTTGCTCCCTATTTATTATGTTTATATCAATATATGCTTTCAGGTCAGGTTATAGATCCATCCCTATTAGAAGCCTCTATTATCCTTCTTCTCAAGCCAGATAAACCACCCCAATCTCCCACGAGTTATCGTCCCATCTCTTTGTTAAACTGTGACATTAAAATCTTGGCTAAGATACTTGCTAGCAGAATTGAAAGGGTTTGGACTCTGCTTCTTAGCCCAGAGCAAATTTGGTTTGTGTCAGGTAGAACACCTGCTGACCATCTTAAGTGAATTAGCTATCTGGTCCAGGCGCTAAGATCTCCCCCTCTCCAATGGCTCTTATATCCCTTGATGCTGAAAAAGCATTTGATAGAGTGGATTGGAATTTCCTGTGGGCTACGCTGCAGACAATGGGCTTTTCTGAAACCTTTATCAAGTGGATTCAGACTCTATACTCCTCTCCGCAGGCTAAAATAAACTGTAATGGAGTCCTGTCCGAGGCTTTTCCTCTTTTCTTGGCCACAAGACAGGGCTGCCCACTATCTCCTTTTCTTTTTAACATATATCTTGAACCCCTGATTAGGAGACTAAACTCCTCCCCCTTAATCACTGATATTCCAATAGGTGATAGGACTCTCTCGCTCTTTCGGTTTATGCGGATGACATCTTGCTTCTCCTTTCGGATCCGGTCTCCTCTTTAACAGAAGCATTGCGTATTATTGATACTTTTGGTAAATTTTCAAATTACAAACTCATCATTACTAAGACTGAAATTTTCCCCCCTTAATTCATTAACATATAGCTCAGCTTTCAGTGATTTTGGCATGAAATGGACTCCCAAGTCCATTAAATACTTGGGCATTTATATTACCTCAGATTTATCATTACTCCGCAAAGTTAATTTAGAAGATTTATGGTCCAACATTCGACAGGACTTATCAAGATGGAATAAGCTCCCTCTCTCGTTTGAGGGTAGAATCAATACCGTCAAGATGAATGTCCTCCCTAGACTGTTTTACCCATTAAATCTGTTGGATGTCTGGTTACCCCCTGTCCTTCTTTCAACGTATTCACTCTGAAGTTAGCTCCTTTATTTGGCAGGACAAGGCAATTAGAAGATCCTATAGCAAGCTCTCTTTACCCAGGGAGATGGGGCTTATGTCTTCCTAACTTCTTGTTTTACTACTGGGCTTGTCACCTTAATAAGTGTGGGAAATGGCTTTCGTTAACTGATCTCAGTGCTCACCACGACTATGCTCCTATTTGGCTACTTATAGAGGCTGACTTTCTCACTACCCATAATGTAGCCCCCTCATCGCTTTTTTATACGCCCCTTAAAAAATTGCCAAAATCCCTGCAGCCCTTCCCACTAGGTACCTCGCTAAGAGTTCTCTCTCAAATGTTCAGATTCTATAAGGTGCGTTCGAGTTTGGACCCTTCTCAGCCACTCTATGCCAATTTGAATCTTAAAATAAGGGGAACCTCCATAACCAGATGTTGGCTACCCCTTCCCCCTGAGCTCACAGTGGCATATTTCTACTCAAATGGTGTTATACTATCCACCAAGGAGAGCCTCATTAAGCTGGGCCTTAAATCACGGGCAGCCTTTCAAATTTTACAGCTTAAACACTTACTAGTTAAGGTAACAGGGAAAGAGTGTAACCCTTCTCGTATTGAAGTTCTTCTCAACCAAATAAAAACTTTGGTTTGTAAATCCCATGGCATTTCCACGGTATATAAGCTGATTCTCACTTTCTCGCAGTCTCACTCGAGTGCTGATTCTCCGGTCTGGCAGGTTTCATTCCGTGATGTAGTTATTAACTGGCATACAATATGGATGGGCCTATACACATACCTCACCCAGGACCAATACAGACTTACACAATACTGCATTCTAAATAATCTGTATTATACTCCGGTAAAATTGGCCCGAATGAAGAGGCTTACCTCCAACATGTGTACTAGGTGCAATAAAGAGAAAGGCTCGCTTTCATATGCTATGGTCCTGTGAAAGGATATCCCCATTGTGGAACCAAATGGAATCCACTCTGGATCCTTTGTTGGGCCTTCAGGGCCTTTTCTCCCCTGTCACATGCATTCTGGGGGATTACTCCGGAATTCTGGTGAAAGAGAGACGGTTTCATATGGCTTTAATCTCTATGGTGGTCAAAAAATTAGTGCTTAGACACTGGACGGATCAAGTTACCATTTCCTATGCCGAATGGTTGCATGAAATATAATTTGCACTCCGCCTAGAACATTTAATTGCGAGTGTGCGCCATCACCTCTCATCTTTTAACAAAAATTGGGGGAAGTTATATGCTCTGTATTTATCTTGATATGACCTCTCCGGTTGTCTTCACGAACCTCCTCCTCTCTAACTATATCTCAATGATTTCTCTTGTTGTCCTTGGCTAATTTTAGGATAATAAAGAAAGGAGAGTGCACTGCGGTGGGGGGGGAGGGTGAGGGGGGATTTTTTGGGGAGCGGGGAGATATTTTAGGGCTTTCTGAACAGAGTATATGGATGGTACAACTTTCAATCCTTAAACTTTGTTTGCACTGTGATATGCCTAATAAAACTTGTTGAATTTTGAAAAAAAAAGGAAATAAAGAGAAGCGCTCCAAAAGACTAAGTTGGTGAAAACAGAAAATTGAAAAAAGGACGTGCGGCCAATCACTTTGGTCTGGCCGACCTGGGGCTATGATTCTAAAAAGAAGGAGAGAGTGACCATTTGCACCTTTAGCTGGACAGCATGGCAAGAGTAAAAATCTACCGGGTAGACCCCAAGAGGAAATCCTGGGGGGTAACTAATTATTAGGCTGATGTCTCCTTGTTTTTACAAAGTGGATAAATGACATCGCATGCCAACAATCTTTGCCCTAATATAGCATGTCCATCCTGTATTGGGAAGAGGGAGCCAAAACTCGTAGCTGCCGCTGGCCTAGTTATGCCTTCCTGAAAAAAAGGAGGGGTAGGGGAAGCCATGCACAGAGCTCGGTTTAAGAACATAGGTATGAAGAAAGGGAATACTCCCCAAGCAGGGTATCAAAATGTCTACAGAGCTTGAACCTGCAGCCCTAAATAACAGTAGCGGCTAAGAGCAGTAGAAGTCAGTATTACATATGCTACAGTTCTGGTACAATAACTGCTGCAGTGCCCCCGAAATCATTTTTCAGGTGGCAGGGCAAGGGTAATAGGGTGAAAATTCCCACTATGTTGGAATCTTACACAGCTACCCTAAGCAGACTTCCCATTTATCTATCAGGGACATAGAAACAAAGAACAAAGAACATAGAAACATAGAATTTGACGGCAGATAAGGACCGCTTGGCCCACCCAGTCTGCCCATTTCCCTACCTGATGGATAAGCTGCAGATTCTAGTTAATCAACAGCTTACTTCCTCCTGCCCCCCACTAGAATTGCCTTATGCCTGTCCCATGCATTCTTGAATTCTCCCACTCTTCCTGTCTCCACAACCTCCTCAGGAAGGCTGTTCCATGCATCCACAACTCTCTCTCTGAGAAAAAATACTTTCTAACATTACCTCTGAGCTGTCCCCCCTCTATCTTCAAATTGTGCCCTCTTGTTCTTGCACATCTCTTCTTCTGAAAGATACTACCCTCTTTACCTTGTTAATTCCCTTAAAATACTTGAAAGTTTCTATCATGTCCCCCCTCTTCCTCCTTTCCTCAAGGGTATACATATTAAGCTGTTTTAGTCTCTCCTCATATGTCTTCTGGTGCAGACCTTGCACCATTTTGGTTGCCCTCCTCTGAACAGCCTCCACTCTGTCTATGTCTTTGCGGAGATGGGGTCTCCAGAATTGCACACAGTACTCCAGATGGGGTCTCACTAACTGTCTGTAGAGAGGGATAACAACTTCCTGTTTTCTACTGTTGATGCCTCTCCCTATGTATCCCAGTATCCCCCCATCCCTCCTTACTGCCTTCTCACATTGCTTGCCCACCTTTAGGTCATCTGATATAATTCCTATAACATATCCTAAAGCCAAAGCCCCTGCTCCGACCTCAGCAAAAGAACAGAAAAGGACACTTATCTGAGTCAGTCCTCCAGAGCTCCATCCTGAGCGAGCAGAGATTTCAATGTAGGAGAAGGTGCCGTCTTGCCTGGGCCAAAATCCACATTCTGCAGGGGGGTGTACTGTGAGGCTCCTCTACAGCTGTCGGGTGATGCACAGTCTCAGATGTTGAAGCTTCATGCACCATTTCCTCCTTGGGGTAGTCAGGAAAATCCACAGACAATTGGTCCTCCAGTGTGAGAGCTGTGTATCGATTCGGCGATGCAGATTTTCCAAGGTCTGGGTTACTAAGATGAGCCTCTTCACTTGAACAGCATTCCAAAACTGCTTTGTGGTCATGGGGATGATCCCTTCTGGTGTGTTTCCCAGACTGCTGACGTTTGTGAGACCTGGCTGGAAAGCCTGGAGGGGAACCCCTGAAAGTAATAGCTACTGCCCGGGGCCATCCTCAGAGCAGATGTATCTAGATTCCATTCTCTTTGCTGACCGAGGCACCCCTTACTGTTACGACATGAAGCATTTTTGCTATCAGCTGCATAAGTGCTATTCGGATAAGCCTTGAGAGCTTCAGGTGTAGAGAATGATAAGGGTACCTCGTTCACCTCCAGGTGCATGACTGCGGGGTACCATAACGAGAACTGAATCCCTTTTGCATGTATCATACAATGGCACTCAGTGTACTCTTTATGCTTCAGGGCCAGCTCCATGGATTAATACTGAAAGATGAGTTTTTTTGGTCCTGCCAGGATAGAGCTCCGAGCTCTTGGGCCCAGGAGGAGATCCAGTCTTTATTCGCAAAATTTAGTATCCGGGCCATAAGGGGTCTAGGCCTCTCTTCAGTTTTCGGCTTAGGATTAAGTGTCCTGTGGACCCTCTCGATTGTGAAGCCGGTGGGAGGTCATGGCAAAGAACTTCTTGTAGGACCTCCTATAAGAAGTCATCAGGCTGTTCCCATTCAGCCCCCTCAGGAAAGTCCAAAAAAACGGAGGTTATTACGACGACTTCTATTTTCAATGTTGTCCATTTTGATCTGCAAGTTCTGAATGGTGTGTTCCTGCTCATGCACTCAAGCAGTAAGGTATTCCAGCTGATCAGTATTATGCTTTGCATGTGCTTCTATTTTTGTAATTTTGGTATCCATTTTCTGTATACCAGAGGTAGTATTGTTAGATGCTAGGGTAACCTGTGCCATATGCTGCATCAGTGCTATGAACATGTCTGCAACCTGCTGGGTCGACAGGCCTCCGGAGATATCAGGCCCTTTAGACTGTGACATTCAGCAGGGGAGGATCGTAAAGCAGGCAACACAGCAATTTAAAGGTAGAAAGTGCTGTAAAAATCAGTTATTCTTGAGCCCAGGTAGTAGCGGAGTCAAAATCCATGTAGCGTCAGTGGAATAGTTTCCAAGATGTGGCGCAAATGTCTATATTGAATCCCCAGGTTGGCACAGCTCTGTGTTCAGGCAGCCATCACGTTGGGAGTGAAGTCACACCATCATTAAATATGATTTTTAGGGGAGAAATCCAACTATGGACTGCAGCATGATCACCTGCTTCTCCCTCCTTTTTGTGCCATTGCTGATTTTAATTTTTGATTCTTTGATCTGACTGAGCTAGAGGTTTCCTCAGCCTCAGAGGAATTCCTTTGGGATGAGGCCCTGAAGACGTATCCGAGAGTTCCCCTTCTAAGCTGCCCCATTGCTTGCCACCTAGCAAGGGTTCAAATCAGTTCTCCAGTTGTACTGTATCTGTTCTCAGGACATTGCTTTTAGGCTGGGATGACAACTGTCTTCTACATTGGGTCACAATTTGCATCCCTTCCTCCATGATGAGGGCATCATGGGAGCACACACCTGTTGCCAAGAGAAATGGATGCTTGAGAGTAAGCAGTTCTTTTCTTCCTTGGAAAATCTTTATTAAATTTAACAAAAATCATCAGATCTGCCTGTAAACATCAGTGGTTTGCTCGGACAACACTTTGCCACTAACTGTGGGATTTTCAGGCAGATGTATCATACCAGGACTCAGAAAATACAATTTTTACTTTCTTGCATACCTGCACTGCTGACAGGCTTTGAAATGCTGTCAAATAATGGTAAGGCCAGTCAGACACATGGAACAGGAATGGAGGTGGGTCATCAGCTAGCACCTCACACTTAACAGCTTTAAGAACAGACATCTTACCTATAAAAGAGTTGTTGAAAGAGATTAAAATAAGTCTGCATGAACTTAAAACAGATTTCGCTGCAATTAAAACTGTGGTGGAAGGAGTTAAAATAAACTCCAAACAACTCTTTGACAGGCTTGATAATGCTGAAGAAAGGGTAGCTCTAGTAGAAGACATAGTACTAAAGTTAAACGACTCTTCAGAGTACCACCATAAACAAATATAGCAGATTTGGGAGAAAATAGTAAATAAATATTTATTTATATGGCACCTATTCCGAGGGGCTCAGAGTGGTGTATAATAAAATGGAACAAATAAAATAAATAAAAAGCGAGTAAAATAACAAAAAGCAATAAATAATCAAGTTATAAATATCTGCAACATGCAATCTATCTTAAAATAACTAAAACACAGGTGGCATCGGATCAGTAGCTTATTAGGAATAGATGAAAGCTTCCTGAAACAGGAAGGACTTTAGGCCCCTTTTAAAAGCCTCCACTGAGGCAGCCTCCCGAAGAGATCGAGGAAGCCTGTTCCACTGGGCAGTTCCTGCTAGCATGAATGCTCAATCAACTGAAGATTTTAACCTGGCCCTTGGAACAGCTAGGAGGCCCACCTCAGAGAAGTGAATGGAGTGAGAGGTCTGGTAAAGAGTTAGGAGGTCTCCCAGCTGGCCAGGACCCCATCCACATAGGGCCTTATAGGTCAGCAAATCAACCTTGAAGGTGATACACCACTTCACTGGCAGCCAGTGTAGATGCATTAGATGACCTTGAAAACCAGGGATTGCAGAAATAACCTGCAGGTTGTATGCATACCAAGACGGCTACAGGGGAAAGGCATCATAACTTTTTTACAACCCAACTGGAATTGACCATTAAAAATTGAAAGAGCTCGCAGATCATTCTCTAAGAAACCTAAACAAGGAGCCCCCCCCCCCAATCCATATTAGCTAATTTTTTGAAATACACAATCAAAGAAATACTTAGAGTTGCTAGGGAAAGTGGTAACCTAAGCTGGAGTGGCCACCAAATTCATATAATTCAGAACTTCTCTAGCAAAACAATTAAAAAAAAAAGGCATTCAATAAAATAAGAGCAACTTTGCACAAAGCAGGAGTTACTTATAGAGTAAAATATCTAGTGGCATTACTGGTGAAACATCGGGGAGGCATAAGTGCTTTTGAATCTGAGTCAGCATGGGATTTTACAATAGCCATTTTCAGACTAACAGCAGATATGCTTTAAAATCACAGCAACATTCTAATACTAGAACCATGGGTGCTGGCCTGCCTGCACATGAATCTATGCAAGCCACACTTTCGAGCTCTAGCTACCTGTGACAGGGAGATCCTACCACTCTTGAAGACCGACCTTTTCTTAAATCTGTTGCAACAGTTCTTCTACTTCTTAGCCTAATCTATCCTTTACAGTTTATAGTCCATAAGGTTGGCCACCTATGGGCACCCCTTCCCTTTCTTTACTATGTGATAGTGTCCTCTTTAATTATCCTTTTCCCTCCAAAGTCCTTGTACATGGATATTATTGTGGTGACCTCCAAGCTGATGTAAAACAACAGGCTGTGTTTCTCATTGTTGGATGTAGTATGCAATAGCACTATGTCATACAATACCTTGATGTATATGCCTTATGTGTATGAAACCTGTAAATGTTGAGAATACCATAGCACTAGGTGTTTTTGATAAAGGTAAAAAGTACTAGATGACTGTAATATATAAATTAAGTTACCAGGATAGGGATATCAGAAAACCCCCACTGTGTTATTTAAAATGCATGTAAATTACAGATTGTTTGAGAAGCTCTTTGACACCATGCATTCCTGCTTTAAGCTGAACCAGCCTAAAATGTCAGAGTGATTTGCATATACATCCCATGATGCTTTGCATTATGGGGGTATATGTGATGTTATGTTTCTTTGAAGTTTGGCTTTATTGCCAATGCCCTTTGGGGTAACCCTTGCTTCAGTGCTTTGGCAAGGAGATCCTTTGTCTTTAGCTTGTTTTGGAGTTTTTCTTTTTTTGAGCTCCCCATCACCCAAACACACAAGACCAACATAGGGAACAAAATAATTTTCACTAAAGAGATAACTCCATAGATCAGTGGGTTAGTAGGTGCTGACCAAGTGCAGAGGAAGGACATGCATTGTTTGTTGCTGCAAACTGATGTATCAAAGAAAGGATATACCATTGCATAAGGTTATCCCCTGTGGTCACTAAGGAAAGTGAAATACCTGCAGTTCTGTAAAGAATTTTGTTTTATTTATTTTGGAGTTAATTATTTTATCCTTATTTTGAAAGAAAATAAAGCCACACTGTGGTGTGTTGCACCTATCTGCTGTTGTCTGCGTTATCCTTCACCCATACCGGACCACACTACCCAAGTACAGCAATGACTAAATGTAGAACAAACACATCATTGCCTCCAAATCTTTGTCTATAGAATGGAAAACGGTTAACAGAAAGAGCAAAGGAACTGTGAGGAGCTGGCCCAAATATACATACTTTTCTGTAAGAACCACGCCAGAGAAAAAGAGGAACCGTGGTGTTCTTGCTACTGTTGCAACTGCCTTAATGAATGCAGAGAACACAGACCCCACTCAAAACATAGAGGAAGTTGTGAATCAGCCAATGCAAAACCTGCTTATGTCCAACCAGTTGGGATTAGCCTGGCAGAGCGGATAACCAGATGAAAACCAGAACAGGGTAACTGTAAGTACATGAAATGACCTATGTCTACTCAATATTTTAGATTTATTTGCTATGTAGTCACCATTATTTAAAACTAAATGATAAGACAACATTTGAACATTATGATTCAACATGCTGCATCTCTAACAAACCTGTTGACATAAAAAACAGCTCCAAAAAAACATTTACTGAAGGGGAAAGAACTATCTTTGAGGTTTATGGCTAAATGCTGAGACAGTACAACTGTGTATACCTTTTCATAGCCTCTGAGTGCATCATGACTAGGAATGTATGCATTACAACTGAGTGGAAATGCTTGGTTTTATATCCTCCCCCCATTAACTTTGTACTTTTCCTTTCTCTAAATAACCTTGCTTTTAGCATTAATGGTCTGAGTGAAATTTATTATGGAGTTTTCAAATTATTGCCTGTTATACCTTTTTACTTACTTCAATAGTAACAAATAAGAAACCATCAGCAGAATTGCTACGTTGCACAATTAAGCCACCTACTAAATTAAGTCAGTGTGCAAATGATACAGAACCCTATGAGACTGAGTACGTTATGCACGGGAATAACAGGCAGTGTCTAGACTGAATAGCTGTGCATGGTGGGAATGTACAGGAACCTATATGGCCCACTTTGACCACTGTGGTCAGACAGCCCTTAGTATTACTGGATCAAGTCAGTTCCTTAAGAATTACATAAATGGACAAACACATTGTGCAGGCAATTAACCCATATCAGTGGTTGTACTTATTGGCGAAGTGAAATACCCTTGTATTCTCCGAGGCCAAATGATGTTAAAAAACACACCTTAAACCTGCTAGCCTCATACATTACCCCTTCCCCACTTCTATCACCTACACCCCCCCTTTTTTCTCTCTTCCTTTTCTATTACTAACCAAACCCTTTCTCACTAAAATATCTTATAGATATGACCAGGATGAACACTTATAGACATAACAGAATTTGTCTATATACCCTGGAACTGCCTGAGGGAGAAAGCCTTCCAAACCATATGAACAAAGTAGGCAGTTTGTGAACCAGTGGCAACATGGAATTTTCTAAGCCACGTTTGGATTACAAATTGGATATTGTTTTTTTTTTTATTATTCTTTGTTAACCAGGAAAGCCCACAAGGCACAGGTGTCTGTTTTCAGGGGTGACCCGGGAGCACTGGGAAAGTTAAGTGACTTGTTCAGAGCCTCACAGTATGCAAGTAGAGGCTGTGGGAATCAAACCCATGTCTGTCTGCTAGACATATCAGGATCATTCATAGCTCATTACTCTAACTCATAGGCTATACTGCCAGCCCAATGTAGATAGGGCTGCTAGCACCAGAATTTGCAGTATCACATGGGTAATAACCTTATTGTTTTGTACCAGTACACTAATGCTAAAAAGGCATACCATCTCTTACTGCCTCTGCCAAGGTGAAGAATCTGGGGGTCATCCTGGATAATGGATTGACACTGGAGGCTCAGGTGTCATCTGTTGTCTGGAGTGGCTTCTGCCACATCAGGAACATCACCTGGATTAAAGCCTTGATTCCACCTGACGACTTACCCTTGCTAGTACATGCTTTTGTGACCTCCAGACTCAACTACTGCAACACTGTGTACCTCAGCATGAATGAAGGTTCCTGCATCACCTGTAGCTGGTACAGATTGCAGTGACCAGGTTGCTGATGGCCCTTCAGCAGTCCTGTCATGTGACTACAGCCCTGTGTGATCTTCTTTGGCTGCCATGAGGTGATTACCTTCAAGGTTGGTTTACTGACCTACAAAGCCCAATATGGGCTGGGCCCTGGCTATCTGTGTAACCTAGTAACAAGCTCCCTGATGCTGCATTAATTGAAGCTAGTTGAAGGTGTGTGCAAGATGTACCTGCTGGCATCCTCGTTATGAGGTATGGCGTTTTGGCGCTTTTTGAATAAACAAGCTACACTGCAACAGTCTATCTTTGTGTCTGTCCTGCTTTAATAAAAGATTGGTGGATGGTACAGAAACTTTTTTGATGTTTATCTGTGTAACCTCCTGTTTCCTCTTTATACCCATTGCTCTCTCCGTTCCTCTGAAGTGGGCCTTCTAGGGGTTTCCAAGGCTTGGCTGAAATCATCTGTTGGCAGGGCCTTTGAGGTAGCTGGCCCAGTCCTATGGAACTCGCTTCCAAGATCCTTGAGGGAGGGCCCCTCACTGAGGCCTTTAAGAGAGGCCTGAAGTCACACCAATTCAAGGAGGCCTTTCAACTGCAGGCAATGACTCCTGATTCATTGGATGGTTCTTTGGAATGCATTTTATTAAAATGTATTACTATTCACTTGATTTTAATCTATTTTGATTTGTATTTTTAGTTTGATGATATTTACTGTGAGTTTTATTTTTGTTTTGAACTATTTTGGTAGTGAATGCCTATGTACAGCGCCCTGAGCCCCTGGGAATGGGCACTGTATAAATAGAGGTTACTTACTATATGATAGGGCAATGGTTTTAGTTGTTCTGAAAATGACATAACATCTACATTCTTAAAGTGTTCATGTTCATTAGTTTAAGGTTTGGTTTATGTTAGTGTTTATAACGTAGAAAGTGTTTGACTATTGTAATAGCTCTAATAAGAAAATTAATTTCAAGCTCCAAATTCTTTATGATAGTGTTTGGGTGAAATGATAATAACAGAATGGGATCTATGCACACTGTCTTATACAGTAGATTGATGATTATAAGAAGAGGTATATGCTAATAGGATTGCGACACATATCTGTGCAATATTTTAGTAGCTTCTTTCAGACTTTAAGCAATGATTGGCCCAAAGTTTTGTTAAATATCATACTTCTGAAGCAATGCTGTTCTTGAATAACTTAGTGATAATAGGTTTTCTATAGAATATTGAGAAAACAAATCAACAAAATAATCAGAAACTGCAACCATGAGTAACATAAGTAAATAGAATTCCAGTACATGGAATGTTAAAGTACTGAAATCCCCACAGAAGGAAAAGGGAACCATCACATTTATGTAAGTATAATATAGACTTTGCCCATATCCAAGAAACTCATATGCTAGCTGAAGAGGCAGACAGATGACAAAGGGCATGGGTCAGTAAGGTCTTCTATAACTCATTCAGTAGCAAAAGAAGTGGAATATATCCCTGTGAAGGATATGTTTGTAAGTTTTGCTTTCAAAATAATATAAACATAATAAAAAAAAAAAAACATGGATCAATTTCTTGGCTAAGTCACACAAAATTGATAAGAAGGGAAACTGACCAATTCCGGAAAGTACCTTGGGTGGTAATGATATAGTTATTTGCAACATCTATGCACCCAATGGGGACTCCAGCTCTTTCTTCTTAGAAGTATTTTCTAAACTAGATAAAATTAAGTGTGAGAGAACAGTCTTGGGAGGGGACTTTAATTTGGCAATGGATCATTATCTAGATAGAAGTAACCCCACACTGAGAAAACATTAATACTAATGCTAGAGGCATTATAAGAGACAGAACAAAAGACTGGAGTGTTGTAAAGGCAAAGGTCAGGAAGCATAGGCAGTCCAGGAGAAGTTAGAAGCACACTTTATTGTTATCAATAATATTAAAAAATCAGAGTTGTGCAGGATTGCTTTTTCCTATTTTGCCCCTTGGTTCTGGAATTCACTTCCCCTTCACATTAAGAACTCCTCATCTCACCTTACATTTAAGCATGCTCTGTTTTCTCATCTAAATACACTTGGTAATTGTGACTACACATAACTTGATGTGCGTCTCTCTGCTTGCCCACCAGCTTGTTTTTCATGTCTGTTTCTGTATTCCTTAGTTGAATGTGTTTCTACCTGTCTGTTCTCACCTCTATTTAGTCTATTTAGAAATGTTTACCTTGCTATTATGCAATAATTGTAATACTGCACTAATTGTATTTGTTATCGCTGTTATCCCTGCATTGGATAATCTGTTGATGTGTCTGCTGTTTAATTTTTGTCCTGATTGTACCTTTGCATTCTGTACCTGATTGTTATCATTGCTGTGCCTGAAAATAGGCAGGGTTTTGCCTAGTGCACTTACCCAGTTATCAAAAGCTAATAAATAAATTAGTATAGGTAGTTCAAACAAATGTCCCTCATCTGAGTTTCTATAAATTTAAAAACTAGCAAAACCAAAATATTGCTTTTTATATGATCTCCTTGCCTGGCACTTTAACTGTGCATCTTGTCATCACAAAAATGTAACAAAATGTTAATTTCTTTCCTTAGGTAAGCTTGCAAATGCAGCAGAATAGACCACTCTGCTCAAAGCTGGTCTTTTGCTGACATTCCTGCAAACAAGTATGAGGAGGTGTAATGGTTACTCAAAGTCAACCCTCTGTGTTTCAGCTTTCTTTTCTACTAAACTCAAAGGTCGGGATATTCAAAGCAGCTGCGCATGGCACAACTGAGGTGCGCCGGCGCAAGTATGGAACTGCGCCATGGAGTCATATTCAGCAGGAGCCAATGTACAGTTCAAGTACCAGTGCGCCAATGCTCAATGATAATGAATGCAGGTGCAATGGCGGGGGCATGCCCATGCATATCCAGCACAGTGTGATATTGAACTGTGGAACCATGGCACATGTAAGGAGCAAACCCAAGATGCGCCGAGCAGACTTGGGCCTATAAAAACCAGGCACAAGCACACAGACAGCACTTGCGCCAGGCGAGAGAGGAAAGGGGGGAGAGAGAGAGAGGGAGTGAGAAAAGGCAATAGAGAGAGAGAGAGACAGCCAAACCAAAGAAAGACAGAAAGAAGGAAAGAAAGACAGAAAGACATAAGGAAGGAAAGAAGGACAGAGACAGAGAGAGACAGACAGACATAGGCAGCCACAGAGGGAGTGTGACACAGGTGGCACTGGAAAGGGAAAAGGGGCAGTGGGAGTGAGAGGGAGCGGCAGGCACAGTGCCAGGCAGTGCACCAGGGTGCCACATACCCAGCCACAGCCAACCGCCCTGGGGGTGATGACACAGCAGGGACCATGGACAGTGCACCATACATAATGGAGGCCATAATGGGAGGTGTGATGGGGCAGGCGGAACAGCGATGTGGTTGACAAAGGGCCCATCAGCGGTATGCCCGACACAGGTGGTAATGTGCCCGCACCACATTCGAGAACTTCACAGACATGGAGATAGTGGGCTGGTACCACCTGAATAGGGCAATTCTGAGGTAACTCTGCAAGCTGTGCAGTGAGGAGATGCAGGCACCCACTAGACGGAGTCATGCAATGTCAGTGTAGACGAAAGTCACAGCAGTCATGTGCCTGCTCACCACGGGCACCTTCCAGAGACCAACAGGGGACACCACAGGCATAACCCAGAAGGCCATGTCACGCCTCCTCACCCAGTTCCTCAATGCCCTGCTGCCACATGCTTCGGAATACATCCATTTCCCCAGCACACAGACGGAGTGTACAGCAGCCATACAGGACTTCCACAGGGTAGCACATATGCTTGGCATGCTTGGGACCATCGACTGCACCCATGTAGGCATCCGCATGCCACCTGACCCTGAGGGCCTTGAGTACATCAACCGGAAGGGGAGCCTGAGCATCAACTGCCAGGTGGTGTGCGATGCCACTGTGTGAATCATCAATGTCTGTGCCACACATCCTGGAAGCGCACATGATGTCTTCATCTGGCACAGCTCTGCACAGTGCCACAGATTCAAATGTGGTGACATCCCCACAGGTCACCTAGTGGGTGAGTATCGGACTGGCAAGAGGTGATGAGCAGGGCAATGGAATGGGGTGGGTAGGGTGGGCATGCAGGCGAGGTGCCTGGGCAGGCAAGGGACACAGCAAGGGCAAGCAGAGAGCTAACTATGTGCCTATCCACACAGGTGACAGTGCCTACCCATTGAGGCCCAGGCTGCTTGCACCCTACCAGTGCCCTTCATCCCCATCTGAGGAATGCTACAACGAGGCACACTCCAGGACATGGAACATCATAAAGCATGTATTTGGAATGCTGAAGGCATGCTTCCATTGCCTAGACAGGTCTGGCGGAGCCCTACAGTACAGCCCCTCGAAAGCTTGTGGCCTATTCCTGGCCTGCAGCATATTGCATAACATGGCCATTGACCGTAGGATAGCTGTCGAGGCTGATGAGGGCGACAGTAGTGGGGAAGATGTAGACAATGTGCTGGAGGGTGGTGGACAGCCCCCACTGGGCAGAGGAATCCAAGGCTAATGAGGCAGGCCCGACAACACTGCAACACCATCATGCAGGAGCACTATGATGCACCAAGGTAGGTGGCACCATACACATGCAAGAGACACACAAACAGGTACAGCACACAGGCAGGGGCAAGCATGGCGATGGGCATGCACACACAGTGACATGGTGCAGGGACACAGGGGATGGCGGCACCCCACCACACACAACTGCACACAGCAGCACACAGAAATGCACACACATACACACACACACATACACACACACACTCTCCCACATGCCCAGGCATTGGCATGTGGCGTGGATCAGAAGCATAGCACCAGTGCACAGGCGCATTGAGCGCAGGACAGCCCTCATCATGCCCACGCCACGTAGGCCAGCAACCAGGCAAGCATGCACATGGGCGACTTGCGGCATAACACACAGGCACCATGCCTGTGTTTTGCACACACCACCCATGCATGCACCAGGCAGCAGCAGCAGCAGACAGGGGACAGGGTGGGCCGCACATCAGGGCTGCCACATGGATCCCTGACCACCATGGCCATGGGGGCAGCTGTGCCAGGGCCGATTGGCAGCCATGGGCTGCTCCCCATGACAGGAGGTGTCTGCAATGCCCCCCAAGGGGTCGACCCAAGGGACCATGACCGGGTCCGCTCAGGGATGCATAGGTGCCCAAACAGGCCCGCCCCAGGCATGCCTGGGATACCAAAAGCAAAGCCCAGTGTCTACAGTGTTGGTGTCACCCAACGTCGGGAACATGGGGTGGACAATGCACTGCATGGCGTCTGCGGTGGCAAGCTATGCCCTGTGGCATCCAGCAGTGCAAAGCCATCTAAGACCACCTGTGCAATGAGATGCATGGATGCAGTCATGGCCTCCTGCATGCAGTGTGCAATGTGCTCCATGGACGCCATCGAGGCCTTCTGCATACACTGCATCCCCGCCAGGAGTTGCGCAATGCCCCTCTCACACTGCTCGGCCAGCTGGCTCACCTCCACGTGCAGTGCACGCAGCCCATCAGCGACCTGTTGCTCAATGGAGGCCCGGAGCAAATGGGTGTGCTCAGCCATTGGGTCGGCATCCTGGGAAATCTGGGTGGGATGCCGACCCTCCAGTGGTGAATGGCCATGCTGCACAGCCCCCCTCTCAGGTGGATGTTGCACAGTGGGGCCCTCTTGGGGTGTGTCCCTACTTGGCATCCTGGCAACAGAACCTGCATCCAGCTACCCCGTGGCACCAGCAGCCTGCTGCCACTGCCCCTCCTGCCACTGACCCGTGCCCAGCACCTGTGCGGCCACACCACCACTACTGCACAGCACCACTCTGGCAGTGCACATGACAACACCTGCAGTGGTGGCAGGCAGCTGGTTCCCTGCTGACAGGTTTCTGGGCACACTGCCTGTGCCTGATATGGGCGTCTCCCCTACTACACCGCCCATGCTGCCCAGGCTCATGGTGAGATCGTCATCGGTGTTGGACCCTGCCCCGACCTGTGTCTCCATGCACAGGATGCCATGTCTGGTATCCTGTAGGATCACATCCAGGGCCTCATCTGACCCCATGCCCAGGACATCCAACCAGACAGTGGTGGTGTGCTGAGCCTTCCAGGCCCCTGGATGTCCATGGAGGTGGACAGCTGGTCATCCAGGGCTGTACCAGCTTCCACGGCCACTGCCAGTGCCCCATCCTCCTCCCACAGGTGTGCTGGTGCTGGAAAACAAAAAGGGTGAGTTAGTGAAGTAGTGGCTACATGTGCCCCCCCATCATCATGCCACAGCATGCTGTACGATGACGCCATATGTACCATGAAGGGATGGGCTGCCATCTGTCTGGAATCCACCACCAAGCACACCCTCCATGGTGCTGTGGTGCATGGTGGCTGCCACCAGCTCCTCCTGTGCCGTGAGCTGTGGTGCATCATCAGGCCCCCCTCCAGTGGCAGTCCAGGCTGCACGGATGACCGCCACCTTCTCCTTAATCCACCTCCTTTCAGTGCCCACCTTCTTGCGGCACTCCTGCACCAACCATTGGTGGCTGCCCTACTGGTTGACGCAGTTGGCCACCTTCACCCAAGCCCCAGCCCTGGCCTGTGGTGTGCCTGTGGCACCGCTCAGGAGCAACTCCCTGTCGAGGTAGGCCTTGAACAGGGCATCTGTTTCTGCTTTCATGAAGTTGGGCCTGTGCTTGTGAGCAGGCCCATGCTCCCCAACCTCCTCAGGTCCCAACTTGTAGCTTTCTGTAGTAATGGACAGTACAGTTTGTCAGTGGCTGCAGCTCCCAGTGCCCTCCCCCATGCTGTGCCCTCTGTGCTCAGTGTGCTCCTGCAGCATGTGCAACTTACTTCAAAAGGATGCAATACCAGTCCATGTCCTGTGCAGGTCCGTGGCTCCTTTGTGGTGCATCGTATGAGAATGTGCTGTTGCGCAACGGTAATGATATGCAAATTTCCCCAGTGCGCCATGCATTGTCTGATCTGGTGGCTGAATATCATGTATTTGCACCATGCGCAGTGAGAGTGCTCCAGATCAAGTCAGTTGGATGCGCCGGAGCACACCGTGGTGCATTATCCACACATGTGTGGTGCACAGTGGTGCTGTGTGCATGCTCCGTGTGATGCTCCACTGCCTATTGTGCACAGTGTGATGACTGCACAATAGCAGTCTTGTTGCAGTGTGTGCACCATGTCTGCTATTGCGCAGTTGGCACACTGTGCACGGCATGTCCTGACCCCTGACCTCTGCAGTGACCTCTCACCCTGAGAGAGCCACACATGTGGGCCCCCCCAGCCATGCCCATGTCATGCATCCATGCTGTTGTGCAATTTACAGGTACAGCACATATCCTCTCGGCCCGTGCATCTGGCGCATGCTGCTGCCACATGCCGCTATGGGCGGCATTTTGTATCTCGGCACACAGCAGTATTATGGTGCAGCGGAGGGCAGCCCTTGTGAGCAACTGGACACAGGTGGAGCTGGCCAACCGTGTGGCCTATGTCCAGCCCCATGCACCACAGCTGTACAGTCAGGCCCCATTACAGCAGCCCTGTGTCGCTGTTTGGGATGACATTGCTGCTGTAGTAGTGCAGCATACTGGAGTGGCCAGGACCAGTGTACAGTGCCAGCACCAGTATGGGGACCTCCTGCAGAGGAAACCAGATCACATCCAACACCTGGAGGTGCACATCATGTGTGGCCGAGTGCCACAGCCAGGTGAGTAGGCCCAGCATGCATGTGTGCCCTGATGCTGTACTGTGGTGAACTGGGAGCTGCCTGGTGTGGCCCGCAGGGCAGTGGGCTGTCATCATGTGCATTGCAGGAATGCATCACCCACCACCACTTGCATTGCCCTGTTGCTTTACAGACCACACCAGGCAGGGGACCTCACTGTGCTGGGGGGCCTTTCTAGTGGCTATGTACTGATGTGTTCCTGTCCTTGTTCCATTCCCAGGCCCTGAGAATCAGAAGAGAACTGTGGCGGCTGCTGCAGCAGGGCAGCAGGCGGCTGCAGGAACAGGAGGTGGTGCCAGAGCAGACACAGCACCTGCGGGGCCACAGAGAGCAGGTAGGCACTGGCATGGCCTCCACATGTCTACTGGGTGTTGGTGGGGGCATGGGTCCAGACATGGCCACCTGTGCTGTGTGCCGCGGGGGCTGGGTGTGACGCAATGTGCTTGGTGCCCACCACTGTGGTGCATCCATTGTACACATGTGGAAGGCTGTTGGTGGGGTGGGTGTGTGCCAGGCTGCCACTGTCGGTGCTGTGGTGCTGCTTGGGCACTGTGCCATGTGATTGGCAATGCTCAGTCGGGTGGCTACTGTGCGGCAGGTGCCACCAATGTGCATTGTGGTGGTGTTCTGCATTGCTGGCAGGCATAGGTCCATCCCCCTGTGGGTGACCTGTGCAGGCCCTCTGGGGAAGTGTGTTCCCACTGCCCTATGCGCATAGTGGTTGGGCATGGTTCTGGGGTCACTGCACTTATGGCCTGTCATGTCCCTTCTCCTAGGTGTCCAGAGGCAGGGGAGGATGCCACTGTATTGCCAGCTGTTGTGGCAGTTGATATTGATCCCGTCAACTATAATGGAGGTGGTGATCCAGATCCACTGGCAGGCATTTGTTGGCAGACACCATGGATGACGCGGGGCGGCACAGCGTGGCCACCGCTGATGGACACTCTACCATCCCCTGTGTCCCCTGCTGTTCCTCCACCACCAGTTCCCCTTCCCACTGTACAGTACCTATTTCCTGTCCCCATCCCTCTCAGTCCTATGCCTTCCCTTCCCTCCACCATATATATGTACATAGTTGGCTATTCTGTTCCTCAGTACATTGTTTTACCCTACCTGCCTGTGTCAGTGTCTGCTTTACAGGTGGCATGCGGCACCATGCTGCAGTGGCCCAGTGCCTGTCCATGTAGTGTGCATGTGCTGGAGTATCTACTGTGCTACTGTGGGTCACTGCTGTGTGCTGTGGTGTGTCCCACTGTGGTGGTGCCCCCCCTTTGTCAGTGGGTGTGTTGTGGGGGTGCCCATGGGTGGCCTGTCAGGGGTGTGTTGTGGGTGTGTGTGCATGGCTGCAGGGTCCTGGGTGTGACCTGCTCCAGTCTGGCTGTGTTGGGGGGGCATGGCATGCGGCGTGTGGGGGGTCTCCTTGATGGCCCTCAGTTGGCCATTGTCTCCTCCTGGTGCCTCACTATGGGTGTCTGTTCACACCCTGCTGTGCCTGGCTGGTGGTGGCCTCCTGTGTTCTGTGGCTGTGCCTCCATTGTTCAGTTTGTGGGTTCCTCTCTGTGTCATGCCCCCTCATTGCTCTGCTGCTGTGGTGCAACTGAGTGTGTGTGTGTGTGTGTGTGTGTGTGTTTGCACCATAGTGCACCTCTTCTTGCTCCATGGCTCACCATTCCTTGCACCATGGCGCATTGTCAGTTGTGCCATTATGCAACTGTGCCATATTCAGCCAGGTTGCACTGGCGCACTATGGCATGCACATTCTCTGAATATTGTTCCAGTTGCACCTGTGCGCATCGGATTTGTGCTGCACTGGACTTGCGCTGTGCTCCGGCGCAGTTCTAAATATCCAGGCCAAAGAGTTTTTCCCTGCAATCTTTTTGGAAAAATAACTATGTACATTTGCAAACCAGGAAACCCAGTTTCACGTAAAGGTCCACATATATTTTTATAACCACAGAGAAGCAAGGGAGAGAAAGAATGAATAGAAACAGCAAGAAATAGCAAGTGAATGCAGGGAGATAGCAATGGGGGGGTGTGGCTCTGTCAGAGTGGCCAATTCCTCTCATTTCACATGAAAATTTGATTCTGCAATCAGACAACAGAGACAGACAAGTTGCAAAAAAAGGAAAGAACAGAATAGATCCTTGCTTTTAACTCTCTCTGCATACCAAATGGATCAGAGTCTTATTCAGCCCTGTCACGCTGGGTCTTTTGATGCTTGGCACCTAACACACACAGATGGTAAAGATTATACTTTCTTCTCATCACTTAATGACTCATATAGTAGAATAGATGTCCTTTTAACCTCTTAATCATTAGCTGACAATATTGTAAAAACAGAAATAGGCAACTGCATTAACTCAAATCATGCCCCATTGTCACTTATTACAGACCCTGAAACCAAAAAAAGAAATAGCTGGAAGCTGAACTGTTCCCTGATTAGAGATACAAGGCATGATTTTCAGATGGCTGCATCCATTTTACGGATGCAGCCCCCTGAGATCTGCCAAAATAGTTAGAGCACCTGCAAGGTGGTCTAACTAGTGCTGTTTCAGAATGCAGAATTATGCCAACTAAATTAGTAGGGCTTGCGTTAACCCTCTACTTAAGTCCCCAAATGGGATTTTTGAGGATTTGGAAGCACAAAAATTAAAGCAGTGCTTCAGTGCTGACCCTGTATACTGAAAGATTTTTACAGATATCCTTGACAGAAAAAGTATCAAATAATGTTGAACAAAGCCAACCCAGAAATTTATGACCCCAAGATTCTTTGGTCTGAAGCAGAGGGTCAAACTGACTCCCACTTTACTAGTGCTAATGTAAGCCCTGAATTTAGGGTGGAATGACAATTCAACCAGTGGAATTTCCATTGAAATTTCATTAGTTCCTCTGCAGAATTCTGTCTCCTACGATCTGTGGAATAATATTCTGTGGAACAGCATTTTTTCCATGAAGCCATTCTGCAACCATTTCTGAGGAAAATATTGGGAGCCATGGAATAAAATTCTGCACAAATGTTGTGGAAAAACACATTACTCATTTTTCTGAAGAGGAATTCCGCCATTCCATTTCCAGCAGAATTTGGCAGAATATTGGTGGAATTTTGAAAATTCCATGAAATTTTGTTCTGCTGGAATTTGAAGATTCTGTACAGTACTAGGTCTAACATCTTGGCATGATCGCCCTGACTTGTGTCCAGAGAATGTTTTTGTGCTGGAAAAAGTGACAAGTGTCACAAATGCCTCAGGCTGTTTTTAGATAAGCTGAAAGCATTCCAACACCTTTGCCTGGATGCAGCATATATCCACAATATGGACACGAGTGCTGCATCCAACTTTTTGAAAAACTTGACCAAAGAATTTTGTTAATGGGTACTGAAAGAAACAAAACAATTTTAACAGTTTAATGACAATGAGAAACATCAGTATCTACCCTATAGGATGCTTATAAAGCTTATATAAAAGAGAAATAAAGAAATTTGCTTGTCAAAAGAAAGAGAAAGACAATCCATGAAGAAAGAAAACAGATTAAAATGTTTAGAGGAGGCCTATAAAAGTGGCAATAAGAACAAATCTAAATCTTCTAAAAAGAACAGTACAGATAAACTATGAAATAAATAAACAGTATACAAACAAAGCTGTACATGCTTTATTTAAAACAAAACAGACATATTGGGAGTCAGGTGAAAAGGCAAGGAGAGTTTTATCATATAGACTAAAACAAGAGCAAAACAGAAATACAATAGATCAGATTAAACATCCAAAGAAAACAATATTAGTCAAACAACAAGACATAAACAAAGTATTCCTGAGTTTTATGGAAACCTAGATAAAAGCAATAACAAAGGTATTCCAGGAGAATTAGATGCATTCCTAAGAGATGCCAACCTTCTGAAAGTGTCAGAGGCAAACAAATTAAATCTGAATGCTGAACTGATGCTGAAAGTGGTGACTAAAGCCATAAAACCTCTACCACTTGTAGAAACACCTGGAACTGATGGCTTACCAAGAGAGCGGTATGCACTTCTAGGAGAAGAAATCAGTGCCCCCCCCCCTTTAAGAGTATACAATAAAACATTTACTAAATTGAGTCAATCCCCATAATATCTGAAGCTATCATAACTGTCCTTCATAAAAAAGATAAAGACCCCTCATACAACATAACCATAGAACTATTTCCCTTTTAAATGTGGATTATAAAATGTTAGCAAAGATTTTGGCCAAATGGCTACAAGCCATTGTAAGCCCACTAATCCATAGGGACCAGTAGGCTTCATTAGGGTAAGACATAGATTTTAAAAAAAGTAGAATGCTATTATCGACCATCTGGTCTACTAGCAGAGAGAAACATCCATCCATTTTATTGTCTTTAGTGGAGCACAAAGCACTCGACTCCACTGAAAGGAAACATTTAAAGCTAATTCTTGGAAACTTGAGTCTGGGTCAAGCATTTATAAAATGGATTACTATCTATAGTAAACCAGTTGCTAAAGTGTGTACAAATAAAACCTATCAGATGAGTTTAATCAGGAAAGAGAGACTGGGAAAGGCTATCCTTTGTCTCTGCTGCTCTTTGTTTTAGCAATAGAACACTTACTATGTAAATTAAGACAAGACAGGAATGTTACTGGAATTAAAATTAAAGAGATCATAAACTATTGGGCTATGCTGACTACGTAAAGCTATTGCTCACCTCTACTAATTTGTCACTGACCCCTACTATGGAGATTTTTAGGGTATACTATTAGGAGGGTGACTGAATACTGTCGTAGTCATAATAGCGACAGCGTGTTACCAAATGGCATTTTTGTGATCTGTGCTTTTTTTTGTTTAGTGTTTTGGGTGTTTGGCTGTGTCTGGGATTTTATAGTGTGGTGTCTTTAGGGTGATCCTGAGTGATTTAGTGGTAGCAGGTGTGTGTCTTCCCTGCAATTGAAATGTGCTGTTTGTGCATTCGTGGTCATGGTGCCACAGGTGTTGTGGTTTGAAGTAAGTAAGGTAACTAGTATGTTTTGGCAGTATACTCATCTGAGCCTCCTGTGTTTCTTTTCCTCCCTGGCAACTGTGTGCAACATCTTTAGATTATCTCTGCCTCTCAACCATGCTATGATCTGGGGTAGGTTATAATAATTGTGGAGTGTGCGGGGGGACCCCCCCCCACCACCATATACAGACAGCATGTGCCTTGTTGTGTGGTATGTTTTGTGATGTTGAGGGGTGACTAGGGCAAAGTTTCTCTTTTTTTCTTTTCCATTTAAAGTTTATTGGTAATTTTAAATATAAATGACAGATATCCACGTACAAAATCATTATACATTAGCAGTGTACAACAGTCTGAATCTGTCCACCCCCTCCCTCTCCTCCCACATCTAAATACCCCACCCCTCTAATACAGCATTGTTCTAAACCCAATTCCTACAACCCTACAGTACAGACATCTCAATAATTACAGAATATACTAGGTACAAAGACCCTCACAGCAAAAACCTTTAGATAGAGAATAAGGTATACAAGGGGTCCCGTATCTTCTTGAATCTTCCTAATCTATTATTTAAACCTGCTATAGCCTTTTCCATTCTAAGGTTCACAAGAAGCTCAGTTAACCATTCTCCATAGGTAATTTCAGATTGGTCTTTCCAGTGTCTTAATATTACTTTCTTAAGTGACATAGATATCATAGCCATATGGTATTTCCTGTTAGGAAACCTAATACTAGAAAAATTGCCTAAGATGCATATTTCGGGTTTAAAGAGACCCTCTAGTCCCAAAATGGGATCAGTCTTATTTTGGATGGTGGTCCAAAGAGAAATTATTTGGGGACAAGTCCAGAAAATGTGATATAAAGTGCCCTCATGCTTAGAGCAGCTCACGCATAGGGAAGAGGATGTCAATCCAAACTTTAACATTTTTCCTGGGGAAAAACATAAATTATGTAAAATATGCATCTGCATCAACCTTAATCTATCTTGGGTTACAAATCTGTAACAGTTAAACCAGAGGTCAGCCCAATTTATGTTATGACCAGGAAAGTAGGAGGACCAATAGTGAATCAGATCAAAACACTCTGGATATAACCGATTGAACAAAGTACCATAAATTTTGGAGAAGGCTTTCGGTTGGCCCACCAATTGTGACAATTCTTTTGATAGGAAGGGGCATATGTTTGAGTCTGTCTTTTGTCCAAAAAACTTTTATTAATAGGTGTCTCACTTGAATGATTCTGAAAAAATATTTATTCGGGATTTTAAACTTTTGCATAATACTGTGGTCTGATAACCAAGTCTCATCTTCACCTATAAAGTTATGCAATGGAATACCCAAGGCAAAGTTTCTCTTGTTTTCCTGCATTTGCGTGCTCCTGCAGTTTGCCCATGTTGTCGGGCGAACAAGTTACCTGTCGTGGTTTCCGTTGACTGCAGAATGCTTGCGCTGTAATTGCTGTCTGAACTTTTAATGTTGCACCAACATGGATGAACCGATTTTTAGATTGTGTCCAATATATCTCTGGTCTCACCATTAATTGGTCTAAATCCAAGGTGTTCCTACTACCTAAAAATGACACGAAAATAGAAGAGTTATGAATTAACAAAGGAGGACTCTGCACTCAGTGCAAAAAATCTTGCAAAACACTGTTGTTCAGTTTGCAAAGTTGCAAAGCTTTAATCTCTGTAACATGAGGCAAAAACAGCTTGCCAATGTAGCCCAGGAAGGCCACCCACAGACCGATGTTTCACACTCATCACAAGTGCTTTGACAAGCTGTTTTGGCAAGGTGTCTTGCAAGATTTTTTGCACTGATGCTGAGTTCTCCATTGTTTACTGGTTGTAAACTGGACTTGCAAGCACTGACCCCGCAGGTAGCAACCCTCACACGTGTTTTATGTATTAACAAAGGCCTGAATGGACCTCTCTGTTTATAAAATATGTACATAAGCATAAAAATATCTACTGACCTTTCAAAATAGTTAAGCTGAATCTAGACTCATTTGTACTAGGATTTAAATAGATCTTGAAAAATTGAGAAAATTGCATTTATCACTTTTGGGCAAAATGTACACCTTAAAAATAATAACAACCCAAAATGTATTAGAAAATATCCCTCTTAATATTAATAAGGTATGGTTTAGTAAGCTTAGCCATATGATTAGAAATTTGTTATGGGAAGGTGCCATGACTCAGTATAGACGAACTCTAGGATAGATGGGATGGGGGCAGGTGGGACTACCAGATATCATAGCCTATCACCAGTGCCTTTTTGTTCAGGCAAACTAGCCAGTGTTTTTTCACTGGTACATAAACAACCCTTATAGGTTAAATCTGAACAAAATATCATCAAACCTCTCTCCCTACCACATCTTATTTTTGGCACCTTCCCCAAACACATTAATTCTCATCCCAGTCTCAATGTTTTAGCCGAAACATGTATCCATGTCTGTAAACTTCTGTATAATGATCTATGTAAGTGACATTGCAGTGGGACTGGAAGGAAAAGTATGCATCTTTGCAGATGACACAAAGATCTGAAACAGGGTTGATACATAAGGGTGGTGGAAAGGATGAGAAGGGACTTATTTATTTATTATTTATTTAGCTTTTGTTTACCGGGTAAGTACACTAGACAAGTAGTATGCCTATTTTCAGGAACGACCCGGGAGAGCACAAAACATACAGTATACATACATGGCAACATTGGAGAAACAGCATGATACAGTAAAAAACAGCTATAACAATGCTTGTATAAGGGCAGAGATACTGCCACACATAGTACAAATTGTTATAGGACATAGATAGACATTAGAATCACTGAATACATATTTATAGACCATCATGGACTCAGAGGGACAATAGTGGACTGCAGAGTATTACATTACAGAGACTAGGAGCAGTCACATCTTGTCGTTTGTTTTAGGTGGGACCACAGGAGGAGGCGAAGGTCCCATGGGAAGGGGCAGAGCGAACAGAGTCTGGAATGGAGTTCCAGAGCCTAGGCACAAAAGCGGCAAAGTCACGATCCCCATAAGGGTCCAGTAGGGAACTTTAAGCAACTCGCGTCTATGACCTGAGCTGGTAAGGATGGCATCCAGTTTTGGGAGGAGATGCGCCAGTCTCGACGGTACTGCGGGTAAGCACTTTCTTGGTGAAGTTTCACACCAAGGATCAGAATCGCAGGAGGAGCCAGCTGAGTTTGTCATAGAGCTCACATCAGTGGGTGAGTTTGGGAGTAGCACATGCAAACCGACAGATATCATTATATGCCGTGTTCCACCGATTAAGATGGATTTGAGGTGACCTGGCAAATAGGTGGTATCCATAACTAAGGAAGGGGAGAAGCACTCCCCTCGCAATTGACAAGGTTGGAGGAATAGTCAAAAGTATGGCAGCTTAGATTCAATGCAAAGAAGTGCAAAGTAATGCACCTTGGAAACAAAACCCCAGTGGAAGAGTACACAGTTGGGGGGGGTACTAACAACAACAAAAATGGAAAGGGACCTGGGGGCAGTCATATCAGATGACCTAAAGGTAGGCAGGCAATGTGAGAAGGCAGTAAGGAGGGCTGGGGGGATACTGGGATGCATAGAGAGAGGCATCACCAGTAGAAAACAGGAAGTTGCCATCCCTCTGTACAGACAGTTGGTGAGATGCCATCTGGAGTACTACATGCAGTTCTGGAGACCCCATCTCTGCAAGGACATAGACAGGATGGAGACAGTCCAGAGGAGGGCAACTAAAATGGTGCAGGGTCTGTACCAGAAACCATACGAAGAGAGACTAAAGAAGCTTAATATGTATACCCTTGAGGAAGGGGGGGGGACATGATAGAAACTTTCAGGTATCTCAAGATAATCAACAAAGTCCAAGAGGGTAGCATCTTTCAAAAAAAGAGATGTGCAACAATAAGGGAGTACAATGTGAAGATAGAGGCGGGACAGCTCAGGGGCAACATGAGGAAGTATTTTTTCACAGAGAGGGTGGTGGATGCATGGAACAGCCTTCCTGAGGAGGTTGTGGGGTCACAAACAGTGGGGGAATTCAAGAATGTATGGGACAGACATAGGGCAATTATAGTGGGGGTAAGGCAAAGTAGGCTGTTGGTTTACTAGGATCACGAAAAGCTTATGTGGGCAGAGAAATGAGCAGACTGGGTGGGCCAAGCGGTCCTTATCTGCCATCAAAGTCTATGTTTCTGCACTTAGCCGAATTACTACCCCTACGGAGAAACACTAGAATTAAATATAAGAAGTCGAATTTAGTGAATGGAATCTGGAAACACAGGGGTATTAAACAATTTAAAGATGCAACAAACCCACAAACTGGGATATTGTATTCCTCAGAAATAAAAAAAATACAAATGGCCTAATTTTAAAAGCAGTTCGATCAACGCAAGTGGCTTGCATCAAAAGAGTTTGACACAAGATGTGACTTGCACCACAACTTGAGCCAAAAGTGATTTTACAACAAAACCTGCATCAGATCTACACACTGCTGCACCAAAGCCCCCTTGCACAGGGGTTGTGTCAAACAACCCAGTGCACCAGGTCGTAAGTGGGCTTGCACCATGGTGGGTCTGCAACATCCCCTTTTTTGGGATTTTACAATCCTTGCCATAGATGTACCATAGGTCACCGCTTACACCAGCAAGGAGGTGGTCTAAGTGGATTGTGCCAGTGGGATGGGGTATTATGGGGGCAGTAGGGGCACACTAGGAGCACAGGAGGTGGCAGTGGAAGTGTCGGGGGACAGCTGTACATCAGCCGCAGTGATGTTGCATCCGGCGGGGTGCGTTTCCAGTGTGCAGCAATATGTACGATAAATATAACTTCCCTGATGTTCTAGCAACCCCCCGATCTCCAATCTCCCCCAAGTAGAATGATATAACATCCCTGGTAGTCTAGAAGGCCCCCAATTCCTAATTTTCCCCAAGTAAGATGATTTAACTTCACTGGTAGCCTAACAGACCCCAATCCCCAATCTCCACCAATAATAATGTGATAACTGTCCCTGGTAGTCTAGTGGCCCCCTGCCCTCCCCACCCAATTAGGTAGTGTCCCACCACCCCACCCCCTGTCTTGAATTGGAACTGGTGACCAGCACAGCCTCCTCTCACCACCACGGCTGGCCACCAACTGAGATCTCCATAAGCACGTACTGTATACAGTACTCACTCATTGATTGACAGCGCTCAATGAGAACTCAGTCCCTCTCTCACTAGACCACCAGGGAGGTTAAATCATACTTGGGGAAGATTGGGAATTGGGGAGGGCTAGTCCATCAGGGAAATTATGTTTATTGCACATGTTGCTGCACACTGAAAATGCACCCAGCCGGGTGCAACATTACTGTGGCTGAAGCACAGCTGTCCCCTGACACCTGCACTGCCACCTCCCATGTCCATCATGCCCCTGGCACCCTTCTGGTATGCTGTTTCTCCCCCTCACCATCCCAGCACCTCTGGTGTTGCACCCAGCAGAGTGGGGGCAGATCCCTGCAGCAATGTTCGCAGATGTGCCAACTTTTTGGCACAGCTAGAGACTTGCAGCAAACCCAGGGAGTTTGGCATTGGGACCTTACTTTTTATAAAATTGTATACAGGATCCCTGGTGCACCTGGAGTTTGCCACAATCCTTAGAGTGATGCAACTTGAGTCACTCTAGGGGGCTCTTTTAAAATCAGGCCTCAAATCCCTTACATGCAATTTCAATCATACTATATCTTCAGCTGAGATCAGTTTCAGCAGACATTCTAGATGCAAATCTAGCTATCCAGCTAAATAAAGATTGACACAATCTGATCACATTAGCTGGAGGTAAAGGAGAGGAAGGTAAATTATATAAAGTATGTATTTATTTATTTATTCATTTATTTAAAAATTGTTAACTGGGAAAGGCACACTGAGCCAAGGCTTCTTTCTAGATGAGACCCAGGGAAGGGGAAATACAAAGAGACTACAAATTATAGTACATCAGATAGCAGTTACATAGGCAACATTGCAAATGTAGGAGCACACGGATACCAAGTAAAAAATAGCAGCATGATATAATGGAATAACTAATGGACACTCATGAAAGAAACAGTTAAAGTGTTCAGTGCCTGATGGGGTAGGTGGCAATGCTAGCGGGGTCCAGAGACAGATCAAGGGTAGAATTACAATTAGCAATAGTAATGGCGGAGTTCAATCAATGGGGGGAAGTCAAGAGGGAGCAAGCAGGAACAGCAGGGAGCAAAAAGAAACCTTAGCTGTCATCTAAAAGTAGGAAGTGAGGGGGAGAGGCAGAGGGGAGAGGGGAGCACTAGGCAAAGATAAAAGGGAGCATAGTAAAGGCAACAAAGCTCTGGGTCAAACAAGTGAGCAAAAGTAAGAAGAAAAAGAGACCTCTGTGATTGTTGAAAGAGGTGGCTGAAAAAGTAAAAGATAAAAGGGTAGCATTCAGAAGATGTAAGGAGAATTAGAGAGAGGAGGATAGGGAGGTGTATTTGGGGAAACAGAGGGAAGCAGGGAAAGCAGTAAAGAATGCAAAGGCACAAACTGAAGAGAGAATAGTCGGAAGGTAACAACAGGAGACAAGAAGGCACATGTAGTCCCTCTACATAAAAGTGGTAGTAAGGAGGAAGCGGGGAACTATAGACCAGTCAGCCTCAGCTCAGTAGTGGGAAGATCATGGAGGCACTGCTTAAATAAAGAACAGTGAGACACCTGGATGTCCAACAGTGCCCAGAACCCAAGGCAGCATGGATTCACAGCAGTAAGGTCATGTCAGATGAATCTGACAGATTTGTTTGACTGGGTGACAAAGGAAATTAATCAGTTGGGGTGGCAGTGGACATCACCTACCTCAGTTTCAGCAAGGCCTTCAACACCGTCCCACATAAGAGGCTGGTTAACAAGATGGGTAGTCTGGGCATGGGGCACAAGGTGGTAAACTGGGTTAGGAACTGGCTAATGGATGGGAGGCAGAGGGTGGTGGTAAATGGGCTATAATCCGGGGACAGGGGGGTGACCCGTGGGGTACCTCAGGGATCAGTCCTTGGGCCAGTCCTGTTCAATGTCTTTATTACTGATATTGCAGAAGGGCTGGAGGGAAAGGTCTGCCTGTTTGCAGATGACACCAAGATCTGCAACAGGGTGAATACTACAGTAGGAGTGGAGAAAATGAGGAGGCATCGGGGGAAGCTTGAAAAATGGCCTGAGGTGTGGCAACTGATGTTTAATTAAAAGAAGTGCAAAATAATGCACCTGGGACAAAGGAACCCTAGGGAGAGCTACAGGATGGGGGGGAGTTACTGACCATCACCAAGAAAGAAAGAGACCTGGGGGTTATTATTTCAAATGACCTGAAGGTGTCTAAGTAGAGTACAAAGGCAGCAGAGAGGGCCAGTGGCATGTTGTGGTGCATAGGCAGAGGTGTCACTAGCAGAAGGCAGGAGGTAGTGATGCCATTGTATAAAACACTAGTCAGTCCTCATCTAGAGTACAGTGTGCAATTCTGGAGGCCACACCTTTGTAAGGATATTGACAGGATGGAAGCAGTCAGAGAAGGACAACTAAGATAGTACAGGGCTTGCACCACAAAACATATGAGGAGAGATTAAAGGACCTCAATATGTACTCGCTGGAGGAGAGGAGGGATCAGAGGGACATGATAGTAACATTCAAGTACCTTAAGGGCATTATCAAGGTGCAGGGGGAGACATCTTCCAATACAGGAGGAGTACAAGAACAAAGGGGCATTATATGAAATTAGAAGGTGGCAGGTTAAGGGGAAATGTGAGAACGTTTTTCTTTACAGAGAGGGTGGTGACACATGGAATAGCCTACCACAGGACGTGGTGGGAGAGCACACAGTGGAGGAATTTAAAAACACCTGGGAAGGCAACAGGGAACCTTAGTCATAGGGAAGAGGGGGAGGAGCCACTGACCAGATAGAGTCAGAGGCCGCAAACAAGTATAGGGCTTACAGGCAAACTGCATGGACCCAGAGGTCCTCATCTGCTGACAAGTTTTATGTTTCTGTGTTTCTAAGACATTTTTTAGATATGTAAGTGAAAAGAGGAAGACCAGGGGTGGGATTGTAAGGGTTAAAAGGGGAAGGAGGAGACTTTGCACAGGGGGACCAGGAAAAGGCAGACATCCTGAACAAATACTTTTGTTCAGTGTTCACAGAGGAAAAAGAAGAGGAGGGGCCACAAAAATGTAAAAAAAACTTTGGTGGGAGGGAGGTGGACACTAGTCCTTTTCCGGAGGAGAGAGTCCTGAATGGACTTGCTAATCTGAAGGTGGACAAAGTAGTGGGGCCAGATCAGGTGCATCCAAAGGTAATGAGGGAGCTCAGGGAAATACTGACTACACCTCTGACAGTTCTATTTAACAGCTCACTGGAAACAGGAATGGTTCCAGAGGACTAGAGGAGGGCAGATGTAGTCCCACTACACAAAAGTGGTAACAGGGAGGAGGTTGGCAATTATAAGACAGTCATCCTGACATTGGTGGTTGGAAAGTTAATGGAATTACCACTGAAGGAAAGGATTGTAGAATATCTTGAATCAAGTGGGTTAAAAGACCCAAGGCAGCATGGCTTTACAAGGGGAGGTCATGTCAAATGAATCTAATAGATTTTGTTGACTGGGTGACCAAGGAACTAGATCACGGTGGAGCGGTGGATGTGGCCTACCTTGATTTCAGTAAAACATTCAACACTGTTCCACACAGGAGACTAGTAAGCAAGCTGGGTAGCTTAGGAGGGGATCCAAAGGTGATAAACTGGATAGGAAATTGGTTAGATGACAGGCGACAGAGGGTGGTGGTAAATGGAGTTCACTCCAAGGAAGGGAGGGTGGCCAGTCAGATGCCTCAGAGATCAGTACTGGGACCAGTCCTGTTTAATGTCTTTATAACTGGCATTACAGAGGAACGGGAAGGGACAGGTCTGCCTCTTTGTGGATGACACAAAAATCTGCAATAGGGTGGACACTCTGGGAGTGGGTTGGAAAGGATTAACAGAGATGTGAGAAAACTAGAGGAGTGGTCAAGGGTATGACAGCTGGGTTTCAATGTGGAAAAGTGCAGAATAATGCACTTAGGGCATAGAAAGCCAGAGTCAGGGTACAAAATGGGTGGAGTGGTACTGATGACCATTAAGCAGGAAAGAAACCTGAAGTAATCATATCAGATGACATAAGGATAGTCAGGAAGTGTGACAAGGCAGTAGGAAGGGCAAGTGGGATGCTGGGGAGCATAGGAAGGGGTATCACCAACAGAAAAAGGGATGCAATGTTGCCTCTGTATAGATCAGTGGTAAGACCCCACCTAGAGTGATGTGTCCATTTCTGGAGACCACATCTCTGGAATGACATAGACAGAGTGGAGGCGGTTCAGAGGAGCTCAACTAAAATGGTGCAGGGTCTGTATCAAAAGTCCTATGAGGAAAGACTATATGACCTCAATATGTACTCCCTGGAACACAGGAGGGAAAAGGGAGATATGATAGAGACCTTTAAATACCTCAATGGGGTAAATATGGTACAGGAGGGGTATATTTTTCAGAAGAAAAGGTGCTTAAGAACAAGGGGACATGCTGTGAATCTGTGTGTGTGGGGGGTAGATTCAGGAGAGATGTGAGGAAGTACTTCTTCACAGACAGAGTGGAGGATTCCTGGAACAGCCTTCCAGTGGGGGCTGTGGTGGTAAAAGCAGTGGTGAGGCTCAAGAATGCATGGGATAAGCACAAAGGAATCATAGTGGAAAGGAAGGGGTGAGGGAGAAAGACCTTAGATTGGGCATGGTCTGACGCAATAGTGTAGCTAGGGAGAAATGGGCGGACCAGATGGGCCAAGTGGTCTTTATCTGCCATCAAATTCTGTTTCTATGTTTGAAAGAAAGCAAACCTGATCTAACCATCAGAACAAAAGAGACTTGGGAAAGCACCTTAGCTTGTATGTTCTCCTAAGAATTTTGGAATCTGATATGGAGAAATGTATATCAAACTAGTATGGACGTCCAGGGGAGATCGATACAATTTAAAATCATATACAATTGGCATTATACTCCTGGGAAGCTGTTTAAAATGGTTCTCTGTAACAACAATTACTGGGGATGTAATCAGTCCCAAGCAAATCTATTACATATGCTATGGGAATGTTCACTTATAAAACCTGGATGTATAGTCATACACAAAACCTGCTGCCAACTATTGAAACAAAATATTCCCTTAGACTCAAGAATTTTCATCTTTGGTGACACTTCCCTTTTGTTTACCCTAGATATGGCGGGAGGAAACTGTTGCTATTAGCTGCATGAAGGCTGAAACATATAATTCTAAGGAACTGAAAAGATCCATCAGCACCCAAAATTGAGAACTGGGTTAAATTTATATCAAAAACAGCCCTAAATGAACATATGAGTCGTGGCTTCTGGATCACTAAATAAATCTGAACGAGTTTAGAAACCTTTCTTTTTTGTGGTTGGACAAAGGTTAAGTGGTAGAAGTTAACCAGATGGATAGTATTGCTGTTGGATGAATATGTAACTCATATTTCAAAAACTGACAAACTCTGGAATAACAATATTTACATTACAATATAGTCCAGTTACATAAATCAAGCAAACATTAGCCAGTACATATGAAGTATGAATTAATGTCTTATCCTTCTTCTTAATAACTTACAGTAGGTAAGCACTATTATAATACATGGATGGGAACTTTTCCCTATAGAAAAGGCCATCACTTATTTCCCTGTATACCTGTGACTGATCTGTCAATTAAAAGTATATACTGTACCTCTATTGATCAAGTAATTACAGCTATATACAGGTACCTGCACTAATCAAATGCAGCTATATACACACACTTATTAAAGCTATATACCCACACTAATCAAACAATTAATAGGACAATACTGATAACACAGTTAATACATCATTAGGAAGCTGATCAAACCAATTAACACGCTGCAAAAGAACCTGGACAAAGACAAACAAAACCCTCCCAAACCCAGAAATCCCTCAAACTCCTACGTGCACTCACTGCACACCATTCCCTATTTTCTGCAAGAGACCTTTAGGTGCCTTAACATGATTGACAAATGTGATCTCCATAACAGTAATTGTGATTGGTTGGCATCCATGGCACTCCAGACATTACCTCATGGGTTTTAGCCCACCTGATAGGCTAGTGATGCACATGACCCAGATCAAATTTCCAGTATATCCAGGTCCCAGAAACCCCTGCTCTCCAGTTTCGAAACGTGCATCTGAACAGGCAAGAAGCACACCAGGGATCCCTGTCTGCTCCTAAAAGGTAAGACTGTATATCAAGGAATATATACCTTAAATTGTTTTCTCTGATCTTAGCAGTTACAGTATTTGTCAGAAGGAAAATATAAAAATATAAAAATAGATTCTTCCTGGGTTTCCAGGTTAATGACTTCTGGCCCCTGCCCTAGCATGGGTCCTTATCTGGTAGATTTCGTTGTATAGCAAGAGGGGAACTTGAGAACACATGTACAGCACACTTGTTCATTCTGTTAATGTGACCAGAGCAAGTCTGTGCTGTGGTCCGTTGCCGCGACCGTCCTATGGCGTGTTTTCAGAGATGGCCATGCTGGTAGGCCCGTTTTCGGGCCTGTCCGTTGGGTCCTGCGGCTAGATCCTCACCCGCCCCTCCCCACGAGTGCTGAGTCATGCCTAGGCTGCTCAGAGGCCCAGCGCTCTGCCCGTCCCAGTTTTGGCCCTCCCTTCCCTACCAGACACCCGCCGGAGCTTGGAGAGGCCTCGGGAGCGTCAGGGGCCCTCTCCCTGTAGAGCGCCTGCCCGTGTGGCACGGTCTGAATCGGCCTGGGGGGTGTTTTCCTACCTCCTCCTCCTTCCCAGCCTATGCTTTCCCCGCTCCGCGACTCCAGCAGCGCTCACCCCTCGCACCGCGAAGCGGACTACATGAGAGCGCTCGCCATGTGGACAGTGCGGCCTGTGATAGCGGGGGGGACCGCTGCTCTAGGGCCTCCGCCTAGCCCTTCGCAAGCCAGGCCCGCCTCAGGCAGACGCCACGGCTCGTCGCCCTCGCGACGGTCTCCGGACGGGTGGGTTAGCCTGGCTCCTGTAATCCTCCCCCCCACCTCATTCTCTCTCGGGGGATCTCTTGGGCTAAGGAGGAGGAAGGCTTCCTCCTCCTCGCGTCCCAGCCCCCACGGGGCTTCTGAGCCATTCGAGCACAGGATCTAGGGGGGACTACTCTGTTTTTCCTGGCCCCCTTCTCGCCCCAGAGCAAGCCCTCCTCTTCCTTACCAGGGCAGGACGAGCAGGCCACGTTCTTCCTGGCCCCACTACTGCCCTTCCGGGGAGCGTGGAGCCTAGGGGAGAGCTCACCAACGCAGGGTGCCAAGAAGGGAAAGAAAAAAAAAGGGGGGGTGGCACCCAGGCCCTGCAGCAACTGCTCCAGCGGGTCTTCGCTTCCTGGGCCCTTCTCTCTCTCTCTCTCTCTCCCCCACCCACAAACTCTGTTGGCCCCTAGCCTCCCGGCCAGGGTACACTTCCTAACCCCACCACTCGGGTCCCTCACATAGCGACCCCAGTAGGTACAGTTCATCTGGTCTCCTCCTCGGTTGCCTCAGCTCCCTCACATAGCGGGCCTCGGCACCAGACCTCCGCCCGTCGTTGTAGGGGTCCTCACATAGCACCCCTCAACCTCGGATGCGCCTCTGGAGAGGCAGGGTACAAAAAAAAAAAATGTTTCTGTTTGCTTTCACACAGCCTCGTCCTAAGTGTACCTCTCTCTCTCTGATTCCAGATGGTGAAAGCAAAGAAATGTTCCGCGTGCAGCGCCAACCTCCTCCCCCAAACCCCGGGCCCCCTCTGCGCCACCTGCCTCCTAGACGATGACGATTCTTCCCTGGAGCGAATGCCACCCCTGGGGCCCAACAACCCCGGACCCAGCAACCCTACGTGGATGGACCCGGGCTCCCTTCTGATCCAGAACCAACAGGCCACGGTGGCCATGATGGAGAGCCAACAGAACTTCATGCTCAAAATCATGGAGAAACTGGAATCCCTCACCCAGAACAGGGCAAGACCACCAAACACAGAACCCGACAAAGCGGGGGGCCAGCCCGGGGAACTTCCAATCCATGAAGACACCCTCCCAGACATCCCGCACGACGACACACACGAGGACGGGGAGAGAGAAGACGAAGGGGAAGAGGATGAGGCGGACTCGGACGCAGAGGATATGGAACTGCAGACGACTCCTTCCCTGACTTCAAAACTATGTTCTTTCGACACGATCCCCGGGCTCATGAAGATGATCAAGGCCACCATGGGGTTCGACACCAAAGACACTGAAGAAAGCAGGCCAGAATTGAAACTCGACCCGATGATTCAACTCAGGCCTTCAACCACAGAGACCTTCCCCGTATGTCCAGCGGTCGAAGACATATTCAACACAGAATGGCAATCCCCCGAACCAGGCAGGATGCCGAATCGCAAAAATCTGGACAGAATGTACCCGGTGCAAGGGGAAAAATCGGACGCTTGGTGCAAGGCTCCCACCATCGACCCTCAAGTGGCAGCCCTCAGCAAGAAGACCGTGCTTCCTTGCGGCACAATAGCTCTCAAGGACCCAACGGATAAAAAGATTGAAGACATGCTCAAGAAGGCATTTGTGATTGAGGGCACCGCCGCTAAAGCATCCACCACAGACATCTACACGACCTGGGCACCGATTCACTGGCTCAAGGAACTCCAGGAGCAGGCCACCCCTAAGTCTAGGGAGGCAGAACTGTTAGAGTGCACCCTGGATGCAGCCAAATACTTGGCGGATATGGCGGTAGACACCTTGCGCCTTCTGGCAAGGGCCACCGCCATCACCAACCGAGCCCGTAGGGCACTGTGGCTGAAACTTTGGGATGCAGACCATGAATCAAAGACATTGTTACAGAATTTACCATTGCGGGGAAAGCATGTCTTCGGGGAGGGACTGCAGGATTATCTAAAACAAAAAGAGGAAGGCAGGGACCTCCTCAAGAATAGGTCCAAGTTCTCCTATCTGCCCTCTTCGAGACGGAGGTTTCGGGGGGGGAACAAACCATACCAACCCCGCAGGGATACAAATCAACAGGGTCACTCCTTTCGAGGTAGAGGCCCCTCCCCCGGCTTCCATGGCCCGTACCTCCAAAGCTACCAATCTCCACCTTTCAGACCCCGAGGCCAGAGAACCGGAGCTCGAGGTAGAGGTTTCAGGGGAAAGCAACAGTGACTGCCCCCTCCCAAGAACACGAGGCCAGGATCGGTACCCACCCATGGGGCAAAGGCAAACCCTCTTCGTCCACCGCTGGATGACCACGACTTCGGACAGGTGGGTACGGGACGTTGTGTCAAAGGGGTACTCCATAGAGCTATCCCGCGCCCACATTCCTCACAGGTTCGTGTCTTCCCCCATAGCCAGGAGAAGGGTGTCCCCCCACCGGGTCCAACAAATCTTGTCAGAGCTAATCCAGAACAGGGCCATTCAGCCTGTACTGGTACCAGAGGAAGGACTGGGAATCTACTCCATCTTCTTCCTGGTACCCAAAAAACCAGGGGAGCTCAGGCCCATCCTAGACCTGAAGCATCTGAACCAACACGTAGTCCCACACCGATTCAAGATGGAGACCATCTGATCCACCCTACGATGCATCCGAGTAGGAGACTTCCTGACGTCCATCGATCTAAAGGACGCCTATCTCCATATCCCCATCATCCGGAAGCACAGGCAGTTTCTCCGCTTCTACATCCTAGGACACCACTTCCAGTACAAGGCGCTACCCTTCGGCCTATCCTCAGCCCCGAGAGTCTTCACCAAGGTTTCCATAACCCTGGTGGCCAGACTCAGGGAACTGGGACTGGATATCATTCCATATTTGGACGACTGGCTCATTCGCGCTTGATCCGAAAGTCAGGCACGGACACACACGGAATTCGCTATGCAGGCACTCGAAGACCATGGTTGGGTGGTGAATTGAGAAAAGAGCCACCTCAGCCCCACTCAACAGATCGAACATCTGGGGGCTCTCATCAACTCGGCCGAGGGTGGGCAAAACCGTCCCCGGCGCCAGTTCGCAACTTAAGGGAGCTGGCACGCAGAATGAAGGCCGGCCTACGCCACAATGGAACATAGCCCAGTTGCTGGGCTGTATGGCCTCCTGCATAGACCTCGTGCCATGGGCCAGGTGGCATATGCGCCCGCCTCCAGACCTACGTCCTGTCACGGGGGGCACCGAGCGAGCACAATCTTCAGTGCGTTGTACCACTACCCCAGGCTGTAAGATCCTCCTTGACATGGTGGACAGTAGAGGGGAATCTAACCAAGGGAGTCCCACTGGAACTCCCTCGCCCAGTCTCCATAGAGACGGACGCGAGCCTCACGGGTTGGGGAGCTTGCGTGGGAGACTTGACGGCACAGGGCCGATGGTCACCAGCGGAGGCGAAACTGTCCATCAACATCTTGGAGATGAGAGCCGTATCCCATGCTCTGAAGGCATTCAGGAGTCTAATACTCGGTCGGTCGGTCCTGATCCGTTCCGACAATCGAGTGACGGTGGCCTACATAGCGAAGCAAGGCGGGACCAGGAGCAGGGCCATGTTGAGGGAAACGACAATGGTCCTCAGCTGGGTCCAGACACACCTCACCCATTTGAGCGCAGTCCACCTTGCAGGGAAGCTGAATGTCCGCGCAGACTGGCTCAGCAGGCAACAGGTACACCCGGGGGAATGGAAATTACACCCAACTCTGTTCCAGATGATCCAGGTGACATGGGGCCCCGTGTCCATGGACCTCATGGCTTCTCGGGAGAATGCCCAGGTCAGTGTGTACTACTCGCGGTTCAGGGGCCGCCTCTCCCAGGGAACGGACGCCCTGTCACAGACCTGGAGGCGGACGAACGCCTACGTTTTCCCGCCACTCCCCCTGATTCCTCAGGTCCTAGCCAAGATTCGGGAATCAGGGCTCACGGTCATCCTAGTGGCCCCATATTGGCTGCGCAGGGCTTGGTTCGCAGCGGTCAGGGAGATGTCTCTAGCCAGCTTCCGGATACCCTATCATCCGGACATGCTTTCACAGGGGCCAGTGCTCCACCCGACCCCATGGACCCTGAAGCTCATGGCCTGGCTCCTGAGAGGAGGAGACTGAGGGCAACGGGGTACCATGAATCGGTCATCAGCACCCTACTGCAGTCCAGATGGGCTTCCACCACGGCCACTTACAAGAGGCAATGGGCCATCTTCACTCGGTGGTGCCGAGAATGGGGGACAGTGCCTGAGCAGACCGACCTGGCCACCATTCTACTATTCCTCCAGCAAGGAGTAGACAAGGGACTGGCGCACTCCTCCCTCAGGGTGCAACTGTCCGCCATAGGGGCGGCCTTAGGCCTTGTGGAGGGGTATCCTCCGGGAGCACATCCCGACTCCATACGCTTCTTCAGGGCTGTAGAGATCCTCCGACCAAGGACTAGACCAGCCATCGCCCCGTGGGAACTCCCAATGGTCCTTGAGTCCCTAAAATCAGCGCCCTACGAACCCCTCCGAGAGACAGATCTCTTCTGGGTCGGCCTCAAGACATGCTTCCTGGTGGCCATCTGCTCGGCCAGAAGGATCGGGGAACTTGGCGCTCTATCTTGCGCAGAACCCTACACAGTGTTCACACCTCTTGGCGTCAGTCTGAGAACAGTCCCAGCTTTCCAACCGAAGATCCCAACCAGTTTTCACAGGGAGCAGCCATCGAACTGCCCACCTTCCCAGGCGGCCCCACGCAGGGCCACAGTGGGCCCCCTCACCACCTCGACGTGGGATCAGTCCTCTTGGTTTACTTGGCCAGGACACGCCACATTTGCAAGACTGAGAGGCTGTTCATCATTTCAAAAGGGCAGAGGCAGGGGTATGCCGCCTCCAAGACCACCATCGCTGGATGGCTAAGATGAGTCATCCAGAATGCCTATACGGCAAACCGGATGGCTCCCCCCAGGGGATCAAGGCTCATTCCACCAGAGCGGTGGCCACGTCATGGGCGGAGAGAGCAGGTGTATCCTCAGAGGACATCTGTAGGGCGGCTACATGGAGCTCCTTACACACATTCACCAGACACTACAGGCTGGAACAGCTCCAGCCCATTAGGCCCGCCTTTGCAACTCAGGTTCTGGCAGCAGCATCCTCAAACGGTCACTCTCAATCACTCGACTCCCACCCGGAGAACTAACTGCTTCTTATCTACCCATGAGGTAATGTCTGGAGTGCCATGGATGCCAACCAATCACAATGGGTATTTACTCACCTGGTAAAGGTGATTGTGTTGGTTGGCATCCATGGCACTCCAAGGCCCTCCCTCAGAGTGATCAGAGTGACCGGGCTCCGGGAATAAAGGGCCCTCACCATGTAAATGCTAGTAGAGGATAACATGATTGATGCCACAATTAAGGATCAGCCGAACCCCCGGGTTCGAGATTAGTCTGTAAATAATAGGGAAATAAAGAACAGGCCCCCGGGGCCATCACTACTACGTCATGGTATGCCTCGTTTGTGTCATGATTCATCTGCTAATTCTCTCTCTTGGCTGTAACTGCACTGTATGTTTTTTCTCTCTTGTACTAATTAATCTTATTTCAGCTATGGAAGATTCGAACTGGAGAGCAGGGGTTTCTGGGACCTGGATATACTGGAAATTTGATCTGGGTCATGTGCATTACTAGCCTATCAGGTGGGCTAAAACCCATGAGGTAATGTCTGGAGTGCCATGGATGCCAACCAACACAATCACCTTTACCAGGTGAGTAAACACCCAGTATCCTAATGTATTATATTCAACAAATAATGGTAAGAGTGGAACGCTCTAAGTATACCCATCTCTGGGGTTAATTAGGGTTGTAAGGCCACTCACCCTTCGTAAGCATGGTCTTATAGCCTTAATCATTTTATTTGAGATATCGGAATTACAAACCTTTGATTTGGAGACTTCTTTACAAAGGCTCCATGTCAAAACAGTGCATGGGTTACAAGTGAGTAAAAAACGCTACATACAAACAGGTAAGTTACAAACAGTATGCAAAACCAATGAGCTACAATAGGCAGAGTAATATGTAGTAAAGATAGTCAAGCATGAGGTAAAATTTATGAGGCAGTCAAACTTGACCCTGTCAATAAACAATATTAGAAATTAGGAGAAAGAGAGTTGGAAAGAGGGGGAAGGAAGAGGTGGGGCTAGGAGCAGTCAAAACTGTCCAGGTCAAGGAGGTGCTGCTGGGGATAGTGCTTGAAAGGGCCTTATTTGACTATAGTGGAAACCTCCGGTGGGAGCCCATTTAACCATTGGGGTGCCCTGTACAGGAATGCCCTCTGGACTAGGGAAGTTCTACAAAAAGGGATCAGGAAAGTGGCTTTGGAAGAGCTCCTGGTAGACCTGGGAGTGGGGGCAGAGGTTAGGAGATGTAGGGCTCCAGGAGGAGTGAGACCCAAGGCTATCTTTCTGGCTAGCAAGCAGGTCTGGTAAGTAAGCCTTCCCATGCAATTTAGCCAGTTTGCTTGCTTGTACAAGTCTCAGGTGTGAGTGAGTCGATCTCCACCGGTAATTAGTCGACAGACTTTGTTAAGGGTGACCTTAATACAGCCCAATGCAGTATCCACCGCATACCATGGATTACAATGCCATAATCTACTATAGACAGTACTGAACTAGTAACGGCCAATTGCAGGGCATTGAGGGTCAAGCAGGACCTATGTCTAATTAGCCCCTGAGTTGGGTATACATCCTCGTATACCACCCTTACCCATTATTTATTCTATATGCAAATGCTTATGTAAGATACATTCTTGTGGTCACGATGTTCATTTAAAGATATGTTTACTTTCTGTAAAAAGGAACATTTTTAATAAAAAATGTAATTAAAAACATTTGGGAACAAATGACTTAAAAGTATGAGACTCAGAGACACATCTTATAAAATAGTAAGTTGGGGGCATTATTGTCTTCTGTGTATCCAGTGTGTTGCGTTGATCACCAATGAGTGGCTCATCTTCAGCAGAACCCTGTGCCTCATGAACATTAGAAGTGGAGGTACAATGATGTCTGAAACAGAAGAATCAGACTATTCTGGAACCTTGTGAACTAGTAGATCAAGAAAAAATGAAGAATTCAATGTTGCCTGGCTGGTTTGCATCAGGTTTAGTACAATAGGCACAAGCTTAGTAGAGAGAGAGGGTATGGCCACAGAAACCATTAAGGGACCCAGAGAACCATATTTCTTGGCTTTAGTCACCAAATCTTCTTGGTTTATGGTAGGCTCCTAAACATGTGCTGCCAATGGGAAGCTCTTAAAATTGTGACCAGTTTCTTTGTATAGGTGACATCTCTATAGATTCAGACAGCATCCCCCAAAATCTCCACACAGCCTGCAATGAAGCTGATTGCACTTGCTACTCAAGTGCTGTCCGGACCCATACTTGTAACACATCATATGCAGACTGGGGTAAAAATGATTACTAGAACTTCTGATATAAAAACTAGTGGGTAGGTGTTCGACACCTATGCCAATCTACTGCAATTTAATTTTAAATTTCCACCCCAGTCCATATTTTCTCAGGTCCAAGATTGGGTCTGGGCTCCCAGTAAATCACACCATTGTCAAACCCAGTATATAACATCAGTATTGTTAACCCCCTCAGTCTGAAAACTAAGTATTACAAATTTAGTAGCTGGTTTGGTTAGTGGACTGACCACAAAGGGGGACAAAAGTTCAGTATCTTTCAGTTCCTAGAACAATAACCAAAAGTGCTCTAGAGATACTGGTGTTTTAAAACTGACATCAAAGACAGTATCCCCTGGATCATGAATTAAGGCATATAGCTCTGAAACAAAAATGTTCATTGAGTCCTTAAGCATCCTGTGAACCACATCAATTCAATTTGGGACATCTTCCAAGCCACCATGGTAATTTAGACATCTTCCAGTGGGTTCCAGAGCGAGGTGAAAACAGATTAGCATGGCATATCTGATGACTCCTGGATGTTCCAGGCAGATGGTCATCTTAATCTGGTGTGCAGGTGCTCCCTGAATCAGGAGCATGTGAAGGACCAGCAGAAGATGAGTTAGTGGAATTCTGTGGGGTTATAAGCAGAAATTGTCCCAACATTATACTGAGAACTGGCTGACATTGGCATATCAGTGCCTGGACGTCACTGCACATCTGCATTCCGGGGGCAACCATTATGCAAAAACTCTCAGTGGATCAGGGAGGCAACAAGGGCTCCAAAGACCTAGCCCACATCCCCAGCACTGGACCATCTCTCCTTCAGTGCCCCCCAGGCTCTCAACCAGGACTGACCCTCTAATCACAGAAAGGCCACCAGGTACTTGGGTGGGCCTTCCCCCAGGAGGGTGATCCGTGGGGCTGGAAGGTCCTGGGAGAAGGTCCTGGGGAAGGAGGTCTCAGGTGTGGAGAAAAGGCGATGGTCAAGCAGACACCTCTGAGAGATGCCCTGGCCAAATGAATGAATAAACACACTTCACAAAAAAAAAAAAAACTCAAGCATACAATAAAGTATGGGGAGTGATGCACCTGTTGAAAATAAGACTGTTGAAATATGTAGCTCCTTGTGTGGCATATCCCTTGGCTTATATTTTTAATCTATCTATTCAAAGTGGTGAATTTCCTGATGGATGGAAGATTGCAAAGGTTAGACCTATATTTAAATCTGGTAAAAGAAGCGAGTTAGGCAATTACCGGCCTATATCGCTCTTGTCCCAAATTTCTAAAATATTCGAGAAGATAGTGTCTAGCCAATTGAGAAGCTTTCTTGAAGATAATAATAAATTGACATCTTTCAATCAGGTTTTAGGACTTGCCATAGTACACAAAACAGCTTTGAGGGTTGTAAGTGATATCCAGCTGAGTCTGGACAGGAGGTTAATGATTGGAGCCTTATTTATAGATCTTTCAAAGGCATTTGATACCCTTAACCATCGGGTTCTCCTGTCCAGACTTAGCGGGATTGGCTTATCCCCTCAATCTTTAAAGTGGTTCTCTTCCTACTTGACGGGCCGTGGCCAATTTGTAGAAGTGGGTCCTTATAAATCTAGGGTATTAGAGGTGAAAAATGGTGTACTACAGGGTTCGATATTGGGGCCTCTGTTATTAAACATTTATATGAATGAACTTAAAATTGCATCAATGGTCACCCAGTGCCATATGTACACAGATGACACCATATTATATGTAGAGGGAGATACTTTAGAATTGATTAATATGAGGCTACAATTGGCTTTTGATGACGTACAGGAATTCTTAAAGTTGAACCATCTTATCCTAAATGCTAATAAAACACAGTCACTCTTGTTTAAAAATAATAATAAAAAACAAAATCTATAATTAGAAATTAATACCAAGGAAGGTATAGCTATTAAGCAGGTGGACTCATATAAGTACTTGGGAGTTTGGTTAGATCCATGTTTAAGTTGGGATGTTTATATTGACTCCCTTATAAAAAACATAAATAGGAGATTGGGTGCCCTTTATAAGTATAAAAAGTTTATGACTAGAGAGATCCGTCTGAATGTGGTAAATTCTCTTTTACTCACGGTGATTGATTATGGCGATCTGCTCTATGGAGGGGCTATTGGAAAGTATACAGATAAAGTGGATTTAGTCTTTTATAGGCTGGCTCGTTTTATACTGGATGCTCCTTATAGAACCCATAGGTGCACACTTTTTAAGGAATTAAATTGGCATAAACCTGCTGTGAGAAGAGACTTACACTTGTTATAATTCATGATTAAGGTTTGGTATGGGGAAGTACCCAAATATGTAACTGACCTCTTTGAAGTTAGGAAAACAAAGGAATGTCTGAGAGCCTCTGATGGAATTCAATTTGTTTCAACTAAATATAATCTGAGTATTGGAAGATCTTCTGTACCTGCTAGAGGAATAATATTATGGAATAATTCTCCCCTAGAATTGAGAAAAAATAGAACTAGATATAATAAAAGTGAATTAAGGAATTGGTGTATTACTGTATTTCATAATACTACTAGGTGCATTAACTGTTAATGTTTTATGTATGTTATTGTGCAATGTGATTGATTGTCTTTTTATATTATTTTTTTATTTATTGGTGTATTGTGATTGTTGTTAATTATGTGTGGTTTTAGTGATTTGATGTCATGTCCTTTTGATGTGGAACCTTATTTTATTTTATTTGTGACATGGAACTTCATTGAAAATGAGCTCTGCTCAATTGAATGTATCCTTTTATTCATTGTGAATAAAAAATGATTTACTACTACTACTACTACTACTACACCTGACTTTATCCTGTCTAAAACGTGGTGTGGTGGGAGAGAATTCAAAAGTTATGAAATAAGGGGAAAAGGTTTTGGTGAGCTGGTGTGGAATGGGTCTTTCATGATTCAGCATGCAATAATACATGACAGAATGGTGGTGGGCCTTATGCAGAGATAACTGGCCAACTGGCTGCCTAGGGGAGTTGTAAGACCCAGTGCTGAAGGCAGAGGGCCTTACATCCAATGGAAGGGTGGTTATCTCAGCACATGGGACACCCTGTCCTGTCTTGTTGCATTTATAAAATGGGTGATAATCTTTAGAGCAGCATGAGGGGGTGCATTGGATCATGTTTTTTCTGCCATTGCATCACACACACACAGCAGAGACACCCCTAGAAAATTTAGTAATATTATAAGAAATTTGATTGAATCTTGGTGAACGAACAGCGATACACAAGTTTTCTTTACCTTGGTTTGCTAACAGGTTTGGTTTGGGGAACATGACATCTTTTTGAAAATGTGGATTTCATACTGGCAGTGTGATATTTGAGGTGATGAGCCAGGGGCATTCTGGCACTGGAACATTTTCCTCAGATGGCATTATGCTATGCAGATGCTGAGATAAATGCCCTGGTGTCAGCCTGTCTAAGGCATCAGTAGCTTGAATTTCTCTACCCATTTTATAGGCCTTATATAATTACTTCCAACTTTATTGTGCATTTTTTGGGGGTTTAACAAGGTTCATGTTTAACTTTTTTTTGTACTGGTCAAGCTCAGAAAGTGGTACCCACTTTGCATTGGTTCCTCATGATTACTAGTCAGACATTAGTTTACAAATAAATAACATGCCATGCTCAAATATACAGTTTTTAGAAAATGCATTAAAAGTCATGTAACAAAAGGTTTTACATTGTATGCTTATTTTCACCAAGAAAAAAATGGGATGCACAAACCAGTGAGTACTGTTTAGTGCAGTGTGCCTTCCATCTGAGCCGTTGATGTGCATTACACACCAATTTAAAACAGTCACAGATGGTCCAGGATCCAAAGCTTTAGAGCCCGGTAGCTCTGGAAGTATAATTCCAGCCCTGCTCCTGGGATTCACTGGCAGGGAGGGAGGGAGGATAACTCCCCCTACCAGTACACTACCATAATCCAACTCTCCAGGTTCCAGCACCCCTCCATACACACACACACACACACAGAGGAAACAGAAAGCGCTCCCTTGTAAAAGAGTAGGGAAATTTCCCTGCTGTCATGGCCAACATTCCTCCATCAATGAAACAGGTCCATGTAACTCACCCCCAGGATACAAGCACCAGGACGCAAGCTACCACAACTTTCTGTGATTTTCCTGGTCAAATGTTAAAAATAAACAAAAATAAATAATTCTAGCATGATAGTGCCAGTATGTTAGAGTTAAGTTAGGGTTTCTGCTAAAACCCCTTTTTCTGACAGTTTATAACTCAACCATCTTAGGACCTACAGTTTTAAAATTATCATGCACTCTTTGAGTCCTAGAGGCTAAATGCATGCCAGTTTTCAATCAATAAGTTCAGTAGTTTCAGCACTGTAAAATGCTGAAATTACATAAAATATCCCCAGTTTTAAATAATTTTTTATAGCCATCTTGGTTCGGGTACAAACACATAAACAAAGTAATTTATTAAGGTATCAAAGCACCTACTTTGTTCCCCCATTTTACAACCCTCTTTTTACACATGGATAACAAAAAAAGACACTAATTTAAAAAACTGAAACTTTAAGATTTCTTAAATATTTGCCAGTGTAACTCCCCTGTTACCTGGGGTTACTAGAATCCCAGTAAGACCTAGTGGTAGGCAGGGAAGGCAGCTTGTGAAACTCCAGTTAAATGGATTTCACACTGTCTCACTCTGTTCTCAGTCTTAGCTGAGACCGAAGGATGACATCACCATAGAACAATCGCTGCTGCATGAGCCACAATGGAATCTGCAGAAGGGAGTTAGATTAGAATGTTGGGAGTTTTGAACAGCCAGTCTGTAATAGTCTGGAGTTGGAGATTGTTGTGAGAGGAGCACAGCAGTTCTGTGCACAGGCTCTTGGAGCCTCAGCTCTGAAATAGAGCTACATTTAGGGAAAGGTGTGTGTTTCTGCCTAAAGAGGGACACAGTAAGCTGTTCTTTAAAGTGGTGGAGACCGCTGATTCGGGTCTCTGTGCCTCATCCCTGAGGGGATGGGGGTGGAAGGTTTGCTTGCCATTCCAGGGGCAACCCCCTGACTACTGCTTGAGAAGAAGCTGCCTTATTTTATCCAAGTGTGTTGGGTACAAGAAGATTTCAAGATTTGCCTGTGGGGCACCTGCAACCAAAGGGTGAGTTCTGCTCCTTCTAAAGGGCCCATGTTTCATCCTGAACTGTGTTAAAGTGGGGATTGGACTGCTGAAGTAGTGGGAGGCCTAGAGTAATAGGCTTAGCCAAAAGTGAAAGTATGTTCAAGTCCAGCACAAGGGGAAAGTCAAGACCTGTAGAGGAGATGTGACATACATCTACCCTGTAATCTACATTGCCAAGCTTTCGAAAAGAATTGTTTAGTGTCCAGAGAAATGGCCGGGTATGGATTGTGGGAGCTGGAGGTGGGAGACCCCCCATCTTTAGTAACCAGGTCCACCTCTACGGATTTGCTCTGTGGATTTCTACTTTGCCTCATGCACTTGGCCAGTGATGAGGAAGTACCCAGACGATGGGATTGGAAGAAATTTCCCTTTAGAGTCAAGGCTCAAGGTGGTTTGAGGGAGCCACCAACAGGAAAACTGGTTCATTCCCATATGGACATGATCATGCTGGTCAAGTGGAGAGCTGGGCCATGGAAAACCCAAGTAGTGCAAGGGAGCCGGGCTGTGTACCCAAAGCTGCGTGCAAGTCCGGGCTGTGTGCCTGGTGGGTTCAGAGTCTGAGGGCTGGAATAGTGAAGAAGTGTTCTGTGTCTCTAATCTGCATTACCAGGAATGTAGCCCCGTGGGGGTCTGTCTATGCTTTGTTTGTTCAGTTTGGATGTGAATAAAAGCCACACTTTAGAATCCCATCCTGGTATTGGACATTACAGTTATTGCTTCCTGTGTTCGGATTTACTTGGGTGCCCCTGTGCAGAGTAGCCAAACCTAGGCCCCCTGTGCTGAGTTACCTAGTCCTCCCCGAACCCAGTCCCCACCAGGTACTGCTGTCAACTTCAACAGCATGCCATCTGTCATTTTGCAAAAAGGCAGGGGTGAGGGTCTTACACCTGTAATTAGCCTTTTTTATTTGTTTCACAAGGAAAAAATGTTTTAAAAACAAATGAAAAACTGTATAAAAAACATGACTTTTTTTCATTTGTGATTGACTTTAAATGTGTGAATGAGTGAAAAAACGTGTTTTACCATCACCTGCCACCCTACAGCATGAACACAGACACATCTTTTTTTTTCATTCATGATTAATTTGCAAGTCAAACATGAAGAAAAAAAGCTTGCTCTTTTCAGCAGCAGCTGACTTTTCTGACACTGGTTACCCATTTCTGGTGATGGATAAATCTACCACCCCTCTTATTCAACACCCAAGCCCACTGTCAGGTGCAAGTTATTTATAATTTTTGTATTTAGTGCTCTACTCTGATGGCTCACCAACCCCCCCCCACCACACACACACACACACTCATCTGCCTCCGGCACTCGTACCACCTTCCTCACTGATATCCACCCCAGTACATTCTTTTTTTTAATTATTCTTTTTATTACATTTTTTTAAATATTTATATAGAACAAAAAGTATGTTATGACATAATCATCTGAAGAGTAATACAGTGTAATATCAGTTAATAATTAATGGCCCCTTTGACAAAGGGGTGGGTAATACACACCTGAGGTGCGTACCCCACCCATACAGCTACACACCCACGGGAGATCTGTGGGTGGCCACATGCATGAACAGTGGCCACTGTATGACTCCCATATGCAGCCTAGCCCTCCTGGTGCACAGGCCCATGTGGGTGGTCAGGTATGGAGCTGCAGATCTGGGCGGGATGCCAATCAGCTGTCCAGCCCAGATCTCACAGTGGATCACTTGCACCTGTGGGCACTGGGTGGTTGCTATTGTGTAAAGTGCCACATGCAGTGTGGGGGGTTGGGTGCCCAGTCGACCACCCACTGGCCTCCTAGTGTGCCCCAAATGCCGGGGCTTCCTTGGTGGGGATGCACATGATCCTGCCTCACCACCACAGCCCATGGCTGTAACTCTCAGGGGGCCATGTAACTGGCCTTTATGGCTGCCCCAATGTGGCAGAGGTGCCAACGCCTGCACTTTGCGCTCCGCACAGTCGTGCATCCCGTGGAGTGCCAGCACACCCCCTGCACCTCCCCCGGTCTGCCCCCTGCATGTAGGTCCACACTCCACTGGGGATCTGGTGTAAGGGGGGTGTACTTCCAATGGTGAATGCCATGCAGGGGGCACAGTGGGCTTGGGAGAGTGCAGAGTGGGCTTTGCACCAGGGTATGCAGCGCATACCCCACTCTGAACCTTCATGCATAGGATCCATTGTTAGTAAAGACAATGGGCCTGATTAACAAAGGGCGACTCAGGGCTTGTGCTTCAAATCCATCAGCCAGTCAGCTGCACTGAAACGTTTGCCACATACTGTACCCAACTCAAGAAGATCGTGTGTATTTGTAACAATTTACCCGATTTACGGCAGCTTGTGCCAAATATTTGGTGCAAACCCAGTAAAAAAGGTACCCGAGATTGTCGCAAACTAGACCAGAAAAAGCTAGTCTAACTTGTGGCAATCAGTGCACAGGATTGAGAATCCTGATCGCCGGACAGGGAATGTTGCATGCTCCATGCATCGCATGTGTGCTGCACCCAGAGCTTGTGGCATTCGTTGCATTTTTGTGAATTGGGGCCATTATGTTTTCAAACAGTTTACGAAAGGTAACCAGATATTGTTAAATTTGTCCATTTTATCTAATAATGAATAGCTGACATGTTCATTCTGAGTAAGTATGCTCATGTTGCACCCACCAGTCCTCTATTAACGTGGGTTTGTTGTTCTTCCAATTACAGAAGATTAGCCTCTTCAGGTATCAAGATGCCAGCAGGATCCACGTCTGTAGAAAGAAGGGAACAAAGGCTATTATTTTAACATTGCCTAGTAGCCATAGTTCAGAAGCAAGAGATAGGTCAGAAAATATAATCTTGGCACATATTGAACACATTTTAGTCAATGTATCATTTATTGTAGGGCAATCCCAGAGTAACGTGACCCAACAAAGCATACAATTCATAGCTTATTCCGCATTAACCAACTGAGAAAGACCCATCTTTTACAACTTTTCATGGCTGAAGTAACAGAACTGAAGCACTCTGAACTGAATTAGTTGTACCTGAATGTCTTTGCAGGACCTATAGGCATTTGACCATAAGCTGGACAAAGTGACATTCATGAAACATATGTTAAAGCATTTTCCCATTGTTCCTTAGATTCTAGGTGGGGGGTCTATTGAGTCAGTAAGGAATTTAGAAAGGCTGATCAGTTTGACAACTGCATTACAATCTGGGGTACTGGCCATAAAAACATTAGGTAGCAGTATAGTCCAGATTAATACACAGAGATTAGTGAGTTACCATAATAATTCCTGAGAAAGTAGTGCAAAAATGATGTGGCAAGGTCATATATGCTGATTGCTCTCAGTTTAAGTGTTACTGTTTTTTGTGAATACCAAACAAGGTCACTTAATTTTTCACACAAGAAACAGCATAAACGGGACTGTTTTATTTGATGATGCTAAAGAAGCCACAGGGCTTAAATGGAAATTCCTTTTCTTGTTAAAGATTATTTGATATAGTCTCAAAGAACTAGCTGCACGAAAGTTCCACAGTGTTGGAAATTTACTATTACATCAAATCATAACTTGACTTCTCATGTGGAACCAAGAAGGTGTGTGTCTCATGCCTACTATGTTATTTCACTGTGTGTTGTGATGATAGAGTTTATGTATTGCCTCACTTTGAATTGCAGTTTTACTGTATTTTTACTCATTTTGTAGGCATTATCTAATTTGTAGGAAACTACTGGATTCAAATTTATGTAAACCAAATTTATGTTTGATTTGTTCAAAAGAGTAGGGGTATTTGTGGGGCTGTCTGTGATGTCTCCAATGTTACCAATAAATGTTTCCTGCCAAGTTTTAGCAACAATCATGTTGTAGTCCCAATTTAGTAGCAGGTTATCCCATAATGGCATAAATATAGTTGGGCATGGTTTCCATTTCTGTTATCTCTTTAACATTATAAAAACCCTTATGGGGCCTGTTAGGCATGGATGGTTGAGAGGTTCATAGGAGTTTTTATAAATAAACAACTAACAATCCATGTGTGCAATATATTTATTGTTCTGCTAATGCAGATAACGGGATGCAATTGGATGGAAATCAGAATCTAGACAGTTTTAATCGAAAAGCAACATGGTAACATTGCCCCCTGGGTAGTCCCATGCCTCCCTCTTTCCAGTGTTTTCCTAATTTATTGAAACCTAGTCTGGGGGAGGTATAGTTCTACAAACATCTAAGGAATAAACTATCAATACTTTTAAACCAGATGAAGACTGGGAGGTGATTTAGCAGGTAGAAACGTGGTGCTAAAAATATTCTTTATTAAGTTAATTTCTCCCAAATGGAGGGTAATAGTATCTCACATTCGATGAGTTCACTTTGAATTTCTCCCTGGAGTAGGTTCAAATTGGCAGAAACTAGTTCGGAGAGGTCTGAGCAGATGCATAGGCCTAATTATTTTAAGCTTTCAGTTGGCCAAGCTACCATAATTCTGCCTTTATAAAATGGAAAGTGGTCTGTTTTTTTAATAAGCAGAATAGCTTCTAACCTGACTTATGATCTGGAGGCCATCTGTGTTTCAAATAGCATAAGTAGCTGTTTATGAAAATTAAAGGATAGGATTGGGTCTTGTAGTGTGAATAGTAGTTCGTCGGTGTATGCATACTTTTTATTCTCAGACTTCCCAACTTTCATGGCTTTAATTTCTCTATTGTTGAGGATAATTCTGATTAGGGGTTCTGTTGCTATAAGGAACAGAAAAGGGGGAAGAGTGTACCCCTGTCTCATACCGTCTCTCTGTAGTCAAAACATTTTAGGGCACAGTCTAGGAAATTCCAGTCTAGTGTGTAAAATGCTTTGCTCATATCGAGGGACATAGTTATTATGGGGGATCGTTTAGATTTTGATGCCAAATAGTACAGATGAATCTGTAGACATTATCCTCTCCCCATCTATTTTTGAGACCACCCTCTTGTTCTTTTCCTATAATATTATGTAGTACAGTTTTGTAGTATGTTTGCTAATAACTTGGCTAGAATTTTGTAACTGTTTTTCACGAGAGATATGGGTCTACAATTACTGTGTAGCGCTTTTTTCCATAGGGAAACCTGGTTATAATATGCCATTATACCCAGCAGGGCTGGTTATATTGGCAAACATGCACCAGGTTTCCCTCGGAACAGCCATAGACAGTCCCCAGTCTCTGATCTTCACATTCCGTGCAGCAATCCAGAAGCACACTTTCGGGTCCCTCTTATTAGGTGGTAATTTACTTTTTTATTTATTTTTTTTAAATGAACTCTTTCTTGACTGAACCAAGTAAACAAAATAAAAGTAAAACTAGTGCGTGTTCACAAATCAGCATGCGATACTTGGCGAGTGAATGGCACAGACTGTCCCTGCCTTGTGAATCCAGGAAAGACACTGCAACTGCCACTCAGTGGTAAAATCAACGTTTCTGTACATTTTAAAGAAAATATCCACGTCCTTTTCCCCCAACAAATGTAGTACTGTAACTACGAAAACCGCAGACCACACAGAATCCAGACTGCTCTGCAGCTTCCTGAACAGCAATCTTATTTTATTTTTTATAATTGCTAAGGCGAAAAAGTGCACACCAGCAATTATAAAATAAAATATAGGATTATATTAATAAACCTCGATTTACACTACTTTGTTGTGGGATGTTAGAAACCCTCGGCTTTGCCTCGGGTTTGTGTAGCATCCACAACTCGGTGTGTGAAATCTCATTACACACACCACCCCATATATTATTCTTTATATAATTCCTACAGCGTAGTGGGTTCTTGTCTTTTTTGTGGGTCACAGCTTCTTGCATGAATAGTGGAAGGAGACCTTTTTGTAAGGATTCATTAAAGAGCTTGGTTTAAAAGCTGCAGTTTCCAAGTTAATTGTTTTATAAATTTAATTAGAGAAACCGTCAGGGCCAGAAGAGTGTCCTGTTTGTAAATTTTTGATTACATCTTTAGTTTCTTGGCTGGAGATCAGTTTCTCTAATGACAGCTTATGGTCTTCTAAAATGTAGGACAATTTCATCTTGGATAAATAACGTAGTAAATTGAACTCTCAGAGGTATTCAGTCACTGATATGAAGCCTGTGGGGGATTGGGCATCATCCTGCGACTGGAAGGTTTTCCACTTTTTCTCCCCAGGGCCCACTGTGCATGACATGGATGCAATGTGTGTACTCCACCACTGAAGAGACTGTCACAGTGTCCTGCATGTGGGGTCCCTCTCCCTGCATGACCCTGCTGCGCTGCCTCCTGAATTCCTTCAGGTTGTAGATGAGCAGAGGGATGTTGTCACCCCCCCTTGCAAGGGAGAAGAGCTATCCTAGTGATGCTCAGTCTTCCCTCTCCAGCCAACCCCCGAACGACCCACTTCTGTTTCTGAACATTGGAGTGACAGGAGGTGAAGTGCCTCAGCCCTCCATGTCACTGGGCCGGCTGATAAGTCCAGCTCTTGAAAATAACTGAAACAAAATAGAACATGGTCTGTGCATAGCAGGGTAGTATATGAAATTAATGTAATTAGGAGATATATTGCTTTTATTGATTTTAGAAAACCCAGCTGAGGAGTTGCACTCATTTTTTGAGTTTCGATACTCTAACCCAAAGTAAGTAGGAGTTGCATAAGTTTTATGACATTTAGAAATACCACCTCACTTAACTGGGAATTTTCTAACTTGAAAATACCACCCACAGTATTTGAAGAAATGAACAATACACTGATTATTAATCCGAGGGTGTCAGAGAGCTAAAAAAACTACATGATGAAATGATTTTCCTACTGACAGATACTGCTGCTTTAAATGCCTCCAACGAGGTACACATCAGCCCAGAACTGAATTCCAAATTGTTGGAGCAGTTACACTCTGCCACATGATTGCTTTATCTTTGATTGAGGAAACTAAGCTAGCCCCAGTGGAAAAGAAAGGATTCAACAAGACTTAAAGAGTCACTGACACCTTGAGAAGAACTTTGAAAAACATAGTATTTGGACACATACCTGCTTATATTTCTCATTAGATCAGAATTTCTTAGCCCCATTATTTATTACTATGGTCATATGCATGAAAACAGGATTGTTTTTTCTTGAGGGTTCATCAGCCAACTTGATGTGGTGACATCACATGTATTCCCATGGCAACATATTGTGATGTCACACCAGAGCTTTATGATTTTAAGTCAGGAATATGCTACAGAGGCAGATGAACTCTAAGTGATATAAAGATTTAGTTTTTGTAGGAGTTTCTTCAGTAATAAATAATGATAGGAGAAATCTATAGCATATACAGGGCTCCGTCCTGTGGTCCATCCTGTTCTCCATCTTCCATACTGACCGGCCCACAGCTTGTCCCAACTCGCATATCTGCATGTATGCAGATGACAATGTTATTTACACTGCCAGTCCCTCCACTACAGCTGGTGAAGGTCTGCTTCAACAAGACTTCAACAATGTCCTGAACTGGTTTCAGTCTAACCAATTATTTATTTATTTATTTGAATTTTGATAACCGGGTAGGCCCACTGAGACAGAGATGTCCCTTTTTCAGGGGCAACCCGGGCAATGAAGACAATTCCACAAGTTGGTACACTATACTTTAGGATACAGGAGCCAAAACTTAAGAAGAAACGAGTACAATCTGATGTAAGAGACAGTAGATATATATATATATATATATATACAGTAAATAACACAAAGGTGTGCTGTGAGCAGAAAGTCAGTTCCTTCCATTCCTGGATGATAATTCCAGTACTGGTCTGGAGTGGTCCTGTGTCGATAATCCTTAGCTTTGGATTGCGTCGAAAGTCCTTGGTGGGGTTTGAGACCATTGTACTGGGACAGGTGGACTAGTCCAGTAGAGGCTACCACACTATACAACTATATAGTGCAATATATTAAATTTTTACAAAATGTAAGAGTGGAAAAAGAGAGATTTACAAAATATAGGAGTGGAAGGAGAGAGAACGGGGGAGGGAAGGGGTTAGGGGAAGATTGGAAAATCAGAGGGGGTGTGGGAGAGGTGGAGGAAGCACAAGGGTAAGAGAAAGGGTTTAGAATGAGAACGGACAGCCAGAGAGGGCAGGTGAGGGAGGAAGGTACACTGAGGAAAACGGAGGGGATTAAGTGCAAATACTGCTACAGATTGGAGGGGGAAAGAAGATTTCCTTGAAATTTCTTTTAAACAGTGGAAGAGACGTACATGAGAGTAAACTACGTGGTAGAGTATTCCATTTTTGCAGTGCAGAGAAAGTGGAGGACCACCTGCTAATGGCAAGGCGGACTTTGGGAAGGTTCAACAATGGGAGGTGGGAATGGCAGAGGATCCTGGGGAAAGTGTTCAGTGTGATCAGGCTGGAGAGGATGGGTGGGGATGGGAGGTGAGTAAGTTTAAAGGTAGTGCATAAGACTGAGAAGTCCATTATGGGCTCGAAGGATGGTTAGGCAAGGGACCTCAGTACGTCACAGTGATGAGCCCAAGCAGGTACACCAGCAGCAAAGTGAGCAATCCTGTAGTAGGCCTGTTTGAGTTTGGCCTGATTAGATGCCCTGACTGAGTGAGTTATGGGCACACCATAGAATAAACCAGGGAGGAGGGTAGCCATGGCAATGGTCTTTCTAGCACAGGGAGTTAGGTAGGTGTGATGGAGTAAGCTGAGCTTTTGATTTGTAGTTTTAATGACACTGCTTATATATGTGTCAAAGGACAGATGTTCATTGAGAGTCATACCCAGATATTTGAAAGATCCCACCCCTTTTAACGGTAAGCCTGAGGAGGTGTTAATAACCAGAGGGGACTGGGAGGTTAGGTCAAAAGATGTATGATAAAACAGCATGGATTTGGTTTTCTTTGGGTTCAGTACCAGTAGTTTAATTTTGAACCAAGCTTCCAGATGTTGGAAGTCTTTTTCCAGGTCAGATGGAATGGTGGAGACATCTATGCCATGCCGGTATAATATGGCATCATCTGCATAGAGCTGGATCGATGCCCCCCCCCCCTGCAATTTAGAGGCAAGTAATTAATGAAGATTGAGAAATGTAAAGGTCCAAGGATAGATCCTTGGGGGACCTCGTCTGTGATAGGAGATAGAGGAGAGAGGGTGCCAGCCCATTTGACACATTGGACAAGGTTAGATGAATAGTTAGAGATCCAGAAGAGGGATTTGGAGTCGTGACCTAAGGATTGAAGCTTAAAAATGAGGATAGAATGGTTAACAAGGTCAAAGGCCTTCGTGAGGTCAATGAAGACTGCTCCCATGGCATTACCTTGATCCATGGCATAAAAAATATCAGAACTGACCCTCAGGAGGGCAGTCTCAGTCTCACGAGATTTCCTGAAGCCATGTTGGTGTATTGTAAGGGCGTTAGTCAGTTCAAGGAAGGAGTACAGCTGAATATAGAGGATTCTCTCTTGGATTTTCACAATAGGACACAGAATGGATATGGGTCTATAGTTTTTAATGAGGTTTGTTGGGCCAGTTTTGTGTATTGGTACAACAGTGGTGGTTTTCTATTTGTCTGGAATGGAACTTCCTGGTCAACACACATAAAAAAACAAAAAAACCGTGTCTATAACCATTGGCATCTGCCCAGTTCTGCCTGTCTTCTCCACTTTGGATGGCACCCCTCTTGAAGTGGTTCATTCATTCAAATACCTCTGCGTGTGGCTAGACAGCACATTTGACTTCCCTGTCTACATTGACACTATCCACACTAAACTCCACCCTAAATTTGTTGCCTCGGACTGGAATAAAGACGGTCTATCTCTGCAGGTACACTGTGACCCTCTCACAAAAATGGTGCTCCTGTTCTTTGACTATGTAGATGTGGTCTATGGCACTGTTCTCTCCACCTCCACGGCTAGATGGGACACCCTCTGCAATGCCTTCTGTCATTTTACTACCAACTTCTCTCTCATACCCACCATTGTTCATTCTACTTCTCCTTATCCATTCTTCCTCTACCTTCACATCACAAGGACCACTGTTCCTTGTTGATATCCAAATACTAGTTTGGGTTCTTTCCCTTTTACCTCTCCTCACTCCTCTCTCCATTCCATTTACCTCCTGCTCCCTTCGCTGCAGGTATCCTCGCACTTCCACCAATCCTCATGCCCACTCCTTTGCTGAGCAATCAGCCTTGTCCTGTCATCTCCCTTCACTCTGGAACCTACTCCAATCCTCCCTCCATTTCACTACCTCCTGTTTCCCTCAGACACCAAATGAAACTCCTTCCCTCACTCTGCTCCTGTTTTCCCCCTACCCTTCCTCCTATGATCTTGTAACATCGAATTCTGCCTATGGTATCCATTGAAAATGAGCCTAGGCTCAATTGGGGTCTGACCATGTTCATATCATGTGACAATGAATGTGATTACAATTTATTACTGCTACTACTTCCTGACTGCCTGCTTACGTTTGTCTCTTACCCGAGTGTAGGTCTGGCTGAACTGCCTGATTTGTGCTGCTTGCTTTTATTGTACTTAATCATGATTTATCCATGTACTCTATTCCACTTACTGTAACTGTGAACTGTGTCAGTGCTATGTCATAGTGTTTATCTGTGTACATGGGCCCATGTGATGTATTTGCCTTCCCCTGTTCTCTTTCCCCGGGTCACACCTGGAAATGAGCCTTGGCTCAGTGTTCCTTTTCTGGTTACCAAATTTCCAAATAAATAAATATAAAGCAGAGCCAGCCACAATGCAAGGCAGTAGCTTGCAGTAAATGACATGTCACAAAATACTGCAGTAATAAAGCATTTGTCAGCACCAAATGTTTACGTGCATGTTGTAACAGTTTGTTGGTATTTTTTTGAGGGGAGTGGTTCTGAATGCATTTACCCATAGTAGGCCAGTTGAGATGCAGTAGTGTGTCTCATTTTCAGTTGGGTCCTGCTTTACCAATTTTTTCCTTTTTCATATAGGATATTTATCCTCTTGAGCTACCTCAGTCAGCCCACTGTGACAGGGCTCCTCTAGCCACATCACCCAGCTTCTCCAGGACATGCCTTCCTGCCGTGTGCCTGGTCCTTGCTGACTTCATTGTAAATGATGTAGTGCTTTTACTGGGTTACTGACCTTAAACTTCTGTCCCTCACTCTGGAGGAAATACTGCTCCCCCTCACAAAAATTTTCAATCTCTCCCTCTGCTACAGCCAATTCCCTAGGAAATGGAAAGCTGCAGTTGTTACTCCGGTGCACAAAAGTGGTGATAAGTCACTGCCTGGTAACTATCACCCGATATCAATACTACCACCTCTCTCTAAGGCCCTTGAACGCTTGGTGGCGGACCAACTTTCAGACTACCTGGAAAAGCACAACATCCTATGCACTCAGCAGCATGGATTTAGGAAAGGGACAGCACATCGACTGCCCTACTTGAATTCTCAGGAGCAATCCACAATGCCATGGACAAAGGAAACCTAACTGGAGCAGTCTACATTGACTTAACCAAGGCATTTGATACAGTTCACCATGGCCTACTTATCAAACAACTACTATCCCTAGGGCTCTATGAGGTTCTGGTGACTGGATAAAAAATTACCTTGCTCAGCGCTCTCAATCTGTAAAAGTAGCTGGAGTTCTCTCAGACTCAAACCGTGTTCGCTCAGAAGTTCCCAGGGATCCATCCTGGGCCCCTCCTTTTCAGCCTTTCCTAAACTCCCTCCCCAAATCCTGCCCTGAACAAATAATCCTCTATGCTGACGATGCCGTGATTCTTGTCACTCATAAAGATCCAACCTCTTACGCCTCAACCTTCAGCATGCTTTTCAAAGTTGAGATGTGGTTCCTTGAACATAAGCTGGTTCTAAACCACAAAAAACTAAATCCATGCTCTTCTCTAACCCCCAAAACAAGAAACGGCAAGTCCCACTCACCATTAATACATACCTAGGAAATACCCTTGAACAAGTGCCAATTTTCAAATATCTTGGAATCAACTTTGATCAAGGCCTAACCTTGCAACTCACATTGATAGTACAGCCAAAACTATTAATCAGCTGATTGGGATTCTGTATCGAACCGACAGCTTCTTACCCATTCTGCACTGAGGTTGCCATCAACCTCTATCATCTCAGTTATTTGATTATGGCTTAGTTATATACGGATCTGCCACTACTACAGCACTTAGTCACATTACAACATCCCTAAATAAAGGCCTGTCCATTGCTCATTGGTGCACACCGAGCGCACCACATGTGAACTCTATGCTGACTCAGGTTGGTTGCAACTCTCAAACCGGATAAAGTACCTTACCTGCCTGATGGCAAAAATTCCACTCTGGGCCTCACTCCACCCTGTATCCAAGACCTGTTATGCCCGGCGCTAGCACCGCTTTACTAGAAGATCAGAACACCAGCCTCTCCAAGTCCCTCTGGATGCCGGACTTCAGGACAAAGATCATTTGCCTATCGTGCCCCTTAGCTGGCTAAAATGTCCTCAGCACTCATATTACTGCCTCCACCTCTCTAGGGATTTTCAAATCAAGGCTTTTCTCTCACCTTGCCACCTCCAGCTCCTGTGACTGCCCTGATTAAACCTCCTATTTTCTCACTACCCACCTGTCCCGTTATTTGACAAAGACATGTTTGGGAAACCTTTTCTCCTGCTATTGTCTGCTCCCCACACCTTTCACTTACCCTCTCTGTTCTGGACTTTTTCTCCTATTTGTTTCTCCTAATCTGGCATGACCTCTTTCTTGTAATAATAATGTGATTATTGATATCTCATGTCCTTTTGCACAAATGATTTGATATGTATTTGTATATGTTTTCTTGCTCTTGACACAACACAAATTGTTGTGTTATCTATGTAACCTTTTGTACTGTACCTAATTGACGTGGAACCTTTGTAAAAGAGCCTCTGGCTCAAAGGTAGTAATTCCTAGAACAATAAACTAAACTAAACTAAACAATCTGTAAATGCTGAATTTATCTCCTGTGGATAGAAGACCTCACTGAATCTAGCACTCATGACTACACTGCACTCCTGCCGCCATTGCAAAGGATCAATGAGGTCAGCATTCTGCAGCAAATATATTACATATTTACATGGAACCCTTGAAACGTCTACTTTATTTTCGTGTCATTTATTTTATCTAAATTCACAGGAAAGTTACCACACATCACCAAGAGATACTGTAAGTTTAAAAAAAAAAGTCTTTATAATTTTATTGAAGACTCAATTACTAGTCACAAAGCAACTTTTATTAGCAGTAATGTTAGAAAAATAGCATCTACCATCCCAGGACAAAAGGATCTGCAAAGGGGCAAAACAAAAAAAAAGAGCTGTAGAAGCAGCCCACTATGTAACTCTCTGCCCCTAGGGCCCAGCTGAGCAGGAGCCAGCCCTGCAGAAATGACAGCACAGATTGGTTTCTCTCCTTCTTACTATTTAGGATGATCTTTAAAACACAAATTACTTAGTGGTGACTGTGGTCAGAAATCTGGGCTCAGACTGCTGCCGGGAGTGGGTTTCTCAGAGATGTAGGTCCATTATATTTCAGTTTTTTTCTCCACAATGTTGGGATACCACAGTAGGAAATGTAGAACAGAGGGTAAAAGTGGGGGGCTGCAAAATGCTGAAAGCAATACTCCCCCAATCCAAACCCAACAAATGCCTTTCCAGTGAAATAGATGGCCCCAGATGTAAAAGGGACAAAAAACACAAAAAGAGTTTATTACACAGTTACAATGAACAGGCAGGTACTGTGTGTAAACAGAGACGATAAGTTCCTCTTATAATGGTCCACAAAGAATCTTAGTTTACCAGAAGCAGGGAAGTTTCTCCCTTTCCAAATCTAGCAAAGTATTCATCGCCACGCAGGCTTCACATATGCTGCTCTATGTGGCTGTTTTAAGCCTAGAGAGAGAGAGATGTATTGTTCAGAATCATCCCCCCCTACAATACTCCCCCCACCTCCACGTCAAAGTTGATCCCAGTGAATCTGAATCTTTTTACTCATTTATATGCCTTTCACTGCAAAGTGAATGTAATAGATGTGAATATGTGAAACATTGCTAAGGAAGACTAATTTAGGACAAAATAACAGAATCATGTTATTTGACCCTAAAATCCAATGCAGTTAACATTGTGACTTTGATCCCAGGTTCCTCTCATCAGTTGTGCCTGCATTTTCAAACATGACCAATTTTCAAACATGAAATGACTGATCCAGCTGCCAACTGATGCTGTGCGGCACGCACAGCTCGTGCCACTCTGCTTAAAACTTTAATTAAGTTAAAAATAAATGGAAAAAAAGAAAATTGTTATTGCGATTAGACATATTACAATAACAACTTCAAAGCTGATCATTTCCTTGGATTAATGAACATCTGAGGGGAGGGGGCCCTTGGCTGCACCTTGGACCACCGATCCCCCCAACCAGTCATTAATCCCTCAGGAATGACCGGCTTCTCAGTTGTTATTGCTTAAATAGTACTATTTGGTTTCCTTTTTATGGTCTCTTGTTAATACTGCTTTTTCCCCTCCTGATATTCATTTTTTTTTGTAAATTATCAGTTTGGAGCCTAGTAATAACAGTTGAATGGAGGCCCTGCATGGAAAGCTTCACTCTGGGCTTCCGCTCCACTGATGTCATAGGTTACGGAACAGTTAAGTAATTAAAAACTGAATACTGGGTGGGAAAAGGCAGCATTAACATGGCACCCTAAATAAGAAAAAAAGACAATTTCAAAACAAACACAAGAAATAATACACTGGGGATATTAGACATCACACATGCTCACATGTCTACTTATAGCTATAAAAAGTTATGTTCCCATTAAAGAAAGCAAGCTTGTGCAGGGTTAAGCATTTGTATTTATTTATTTCAATCTTGGATTACAATACCTCTGAGCAGGAAACTGCTCATTTACAAATGTTCCACGTCAATAGGGTGGGAAAACATACAATGGGAGCAGTACAAGAGTCACTAGCTAAACAGATTATACAATAACAAGATTTAAGCATGTAAGGTAGAAGCATAGAGGGAGGGAGAAGGCGAGGAAAGAGGGCATGAGGTAGACTTGCTCAGGGTCATAAAGCCTGTAACTGGTGGTGATCCAATGGGATTCCAACCTGGCCCCCCAGGTTCATCACAACTCTGCCTTCCAGGCAACTCAGCTTTTAACTTTACTGATTTAAAGCAGTACTGCTGTTGTGATTGACTTATGACTAGTCTACTTGCTGCCAAACTGATATTTTCCCAAGGCTATGGGAAAAAAAAAACTAATGTATACATCAGCTTCCCAAACACTTACTAAATGGCAAACATTCCAAAGTTCCAGCTTGTAACAGCTTTAATCCCTGTCTCATAGAAGCAGATTGGACCACAGCAGTGCTCTGTGTTATGGTGTTTGCCAGGTGGCTGCTTGTCAAAAATCTTACAAGCAAAACAGGGGTTGGAATTAAATTTTTCAGCTACTAGTCAGCCAGGCTAGTGAGTCTGATTGTAAAAATCTACCAGCCCCACAGATGTTTCACTAGCCCAGCACAAAAATTACAGTAAAATTCAGTTGTGCCCAAAAAAAATGCATTCTTGATCTTCAGCCGCTTCTGGAGTTGCCTTGTCATGCTGCTCAGCTTACCCATTGATCAATGGAAGCAAAGGCACCACATTTGACATCATGCATTGGGGGAGGGCATGTGGTTATAAAACCAGGAGGTGAGATGGATAGAGCACCATCTTATAAGAGAGTAAGGAGCTGCACATTTAAGGAAAATCTAAGTTATTTTAAAAACAGTCATTTTAATATAGAGACAGCACACGCTACTAGAGTTGCTTTATCAGAGACAGAGAGAGACTACCGGGGGGGGGGGCAAATAATACAGTCCCAGACATCGCAAATAAAGAAATACAGTACATCTCTTGGTGTCCGTGTGGCAGGCTGTGTACAGTGGGGACTGGCAAAAAAATTTTTTGACTTGTTCCATCCAGAGAAGATAGAGACAGCTACTAGGAAACAACAAGAAATTTTACACTCACAAAAATCACAAACAAAGTTGGCAAAGTGAATCTCTGACTTGTACCCTCCAGAGGGGGGAGAGAGAGAGAGAGACTACTGGGGGCCAAAGAGAAATTTTATGGTCTCAGAAATCACAAATAAAGTATAGTATGTTCATTTTCAGTATTCTTGCTGTTCCATCAAGAGGGGGGGGCGTAGATTATCACAAATAAAATAAAATAAATCTGTTTTCTTGTTGTTTCATCCACCTTAACTTCCATGTCACTCACATCATGACTCAGAGAGAGAGAGAGAGACAGAGACAGAGAGACAGAAAGAGAGAGAGACTTGCTGGGGGCCATTAAAATAAATATTATTCTGACTGAGCCAAAGGATGACCCTGTTGCAGGGCAGGCACACTGCTGTTGGGTGGGGTGGCCCTGTGGAGGGCAAGTGACAAACTGGTACTGTTGTCTGTCAGAGAGAGGCTGGGCACTGTCTGCTTTGGGCCATCACGAATCACGATAACATTCATTCACATATAAAATATATATATACTTTTCTGACAAAAAGCAGACAAGTTGCTGTGCCTGTGCTGCTGGCTGTGGGGGACCATGGGGACATTGAGAATTTGTGACTCATAGCAGTCTATTTTGTTTATTTTTTTGTTTAACTCAGAGAATAAGAAAGCAAAAGCCACAAGGTGTTTTAATTCATTAATTTATTGTGACTAAATAGACACAACAACACAAGTACACACTCATGTCATCTTCACTCATTCCATCCATTATTCCTCCTCCTTATTCTTCCTATTTTTATCGTATGTTGTATAACCATTAACCAACTCCAGTGTATGACTGTGCATGCACCAGATGTGTCTGCATCACCAATTTAAATTCAGAGGCACACTGTAGAGTAACAGTTGCTGAATACAGTTGGTCACTGAACAGTAATTGTAGGAGTCGGTCAGCCAAGCTTGGAAGGAAGTGGTGGTGGACTGCTGTTGGTGTGCTGTGTGTACACTACAGTAAATTCAGCCCTGGGCTGAAGGTGTGGGTGGGAGTCATCAGAGGACATTAGGTAGAGGGATCTTTTTACATGTAGAATTAAAAATTAAAAAAATGGATCAAAGTGATGAGGTACATTCTCAGATAGGCAGTGGCACTGCAAAGGACAGCAGTCAGCCTGCAAAGGGAAAGCAAAATAACACCACAAAAAAGTGTTTTTTTACATCTAAAGTTTCATCTTCCAAGCAAATGCTTGAATCCAGAAAAAGTGCATCAGTCAGATCAGTCCCAAGTAAAAAAAAAAAAAAAAAGTTAAGTAGTTAAAAGCAAAGGGTTGGTGGATATCACCCACAGAGGCACCCAAAGGAATGGAGTAATTACATACTATGCTACTGCCAGTCCCTCACAGACGTCATCCATTTCTTCTGAGGTTGAACATGATGAGGGTAATAATAATAATAATAATAACATTTATTTAATTGAGCACCTTTCAAAATCTCAAGGCACTGCACAGCAAATACAAACATAAAAACATATTCAAATGCTAATAATAAAGATGAAGAGAATGATCAAGCAGCAGAAGGTTTACTGAAGGGGATGGAAATTGCAGATGAGGAAGAAAGAAAGAACTGTTTTGGTTGAGAAGGAGGGCAGTGGAATAAATCATAAGAAGAACAGGTTCAAGAAAAACCCGGGGGTGGGGGGACCCTGAAAAGGTGATTGAGGTGCAGTGCCTTCCTGGGAAGAAAACTAAAAAGATATATTTTGTTTGGTCATACTTCCCCATTAGTGCTTCTAATGAGCTGGTAATATGTGCTGTTTGTAAACAGACAATTAGTAGGGGTAAAAAGAATGGAGCATTTGGGAACTTCAGCACTGAAAAGACACCTAGACAGATGTCATAACATTACTGAGCACTCCAGTCATGACACTCGAAGAGAAAGTGACAGTGATAGCTCACTACACTCAGGGGTAACAGATAGATGGAAGCAGTGGCAGCCATGCAGCACTACAGAGACACCTCCACCACTTTCTCCCATTAAAAGGACTCCTACTGTTGCAGAAAGTGACCATGTGTTCAAAAGCCTCCCTCCTTCAAGGAGACAGACTACCATCTCAGAGACGTATGAACATGAGGCCAAATATGCCTCGATGCATCCTGTTGCTGTTACAATAACAAAGAACATTTCACAAATTATAGCTGTTGATTTGCTAGCATATAATGTCATTGAACATGTGGGATTCAGGTGGCTGCTTGAGTATCTCGAACCTTGATATAGTATACCATTGAGAAAATACTTATTTTCAATGGGGATTCCAGAACTCTACGATGTATGAAAAAAATTGAGATGAGTCTTGTGCAGTGCTCTTGGAAGTGTAGCACATCGCACAAGAGATATCTGGACAAGCTGTCAGCCTGAACCCTTCATGTCTGTCACAGCACACTGGGCATGTTTTGATCATTCTTGTGGGTACAGTGAAACGCAGTTTGCTGTTCTAAGAATGTTTTATTTTCCATCTCAAAATACCTCTTACAACATCACTGAAGCACTCCAAAAACCAATACAGCAATGGCTCACTTTACAGGGACCATCAGTTGGCTTTATAGTTGCAAATAATGGGGCCAACAACAGGAAGGCCTTGGAGGAGGGGGGCTTTGTTCACATCCACTGCCTCATGCATTGCTTAAATTTAATAGTTCACAGTTTCCTTGATCAGGACAGGGACATTAAGACTCTTGTTAGCACTGCTAAAAGAAATACACAATCACACATGCCCCCATAATGCAAAGTATCATGGACTGCATATGCAAATCACCACAGAATATTATGCTGGTTCAACTTTGAGTAGAAATGCATGGTGCTGAAAGGCCTCTCACACAGTTTGCAAAGGGTGCCAACAGAAGACACAGACACGTGTTTCGTCCTACCAGAACTCATCAGTGTGCCTCATCTGTTTGACATCTCAGTGGAATGAACCAGCTGCCCTAAGATGGTCTATCTGGGTTGATTGCTAAAAGAATATGCACTCACTTCAGTCCCTCAAGCAAAGCCAGTCACTTGTTTGAAAAAATACAGCAGAAGCACAATTTATCTTTGCACAGACTGATATTTATACTTGATGGACTTCTACCTTTCTTATGTTCCAAAGGCTGCTGGAACAAAAGAAAGCTGTCAGACAATACACGTTGGAAAATAAAATTGGTGATGCAGATGTTTATACTATTCCACCACAGTGGGCCATGCTGGAGTTTCTAATTTCGCTCCTCCAGCCATTTGAGGAAATCACCAGAGAGGTGAGTGCAAACACAGCAACTCCGAGCCAGGTGATACCCCTAATAAAGATTTTAAAATTCAGATTGAATCTGATTCAGGAGACGTTAGAGAACCAAGAAAGTTCTATCACACAGGCTGCCAGTAGTGCTGCTGACACAGACAGGATGCCTCCCAAAATACAACAAGATCTAACGAGATGTGTGATCAAAAAAATTGATGAAGATGACAAACTATGTAAAATGCTACATTAAATTGACAGTCTTGACCCCACGATACAAATCAAAGCAACTACTGAGTGATGATGATCCTTCTTTCAAAAAAAACAAACAATAAATCATTGATGAGGTGCGTGCTGTCACAGAACAGAGTACAATAAGAGCACATTCAGAATCTTCTTCACAGCACAGCATTTTCTCTCTCTTCCTCCTCAGCCACTGTAGCAGCATTTTCTTCACCACCATCCAAACAGAGCACTGTCCCACAGTCACTTGATTCAGCTTCATGTCTCTGGATTCACTTACGGGATGTAATTGTAACATCTTCTTCATCTACTTTTGCTAATACAGCCTCAGCACAGACCATTGTTGAAATGTACCTGGCAGAGCCCAATATCAATTGAAATGTCAATTCTTTGAAATACTGGAAATCCAAACAAAGTATGTGGCCTCCTTTAATAAACATTGCAACAAAGTACATAAATTGCTCTCTAACTAGCGTCTGTTCGGAATGATTGTTTAGTTCAGTTGGTAACGTCATTACTGACACACGATCTTGTTTAACACCAAAAAATGCTTAGCATTTGACTTTTCTGAAAGTTAACATTCCTCACTTTAATTTCAAATATGATACCTGAATTAAACGTATAGTCTGAGTGAGCAGGCCCTATCCACAAAACACTTTCAAGAATTTATTTTTTGCCTGTGATGAAAATCTTTTGTGAATAGAGTCTACTTCATGAGGCAACAATTAATTGCAACAAGTCAAGTCAGGACTCAGGAGGATGGACTAGGCCAGGCCAGAATAATTTAAATGATCACAGAGAGCACAGATACATGGAAAATAAAAACATCAGTGGGTTCAGAGTCCAAATACAGCAAGCAACTTCATTTCATGTCACAAACTTAGTTGGTGGTACTAGGTACCACTCTGATCTGAAAGGTAGGGTACTGCTGTCTACTACAACTACTACTGCTACTTGTCAATTGTCCTCATGTCTGCTACTACTACTTGTCACTTTTTGTCCTCACTACTACTACTACTTGTCACTTTTTTGTCATCACTACTACTACTACTTGTCACTTTTTGTCCTCGCTACTACTACTACTTGTCACTTTTTGGCCTCACTACTACTACTACTTGTCACTTTTTGTCCTCACTACTACCACTACTACTACTACTTGTCACTTTTTTGTCATCACTACTACTACTACTTGTCACTTTTTGTCCTCACTACTACTACTACTTGTCACTTTTTGTCCTCACTACTACTACTACTACTTGTCACTTTTTGTCCTCACTACTACTACTACTTGTCACTTTTTGTCCTCACTACTACTACTACTACTTGTCACTTTTTGTCATCACTACTACTACTAGTCACTTTTTTGTCATCACTACTACTACTACTTGTCACTTTTTGTCCTCACTACTACTACTACTTGTCACTTTTTGTCCTCACTACTACTACTACTTGTCACTTTTTTGTCATCACTACTACTACTACTTGTCACTTTTTGTCCTCACTACTACTACTACTTGTCACTTTTTTGTCCTCACTACTACTACTACTTGTCACTTTTTGTCCTCACTACTACTACTACTTGTCACTTTTTGTCCTCACTACTACTACTACTACTTGTCACTTTTTGTCATCACTACTACTACTAGTCACTTTTTTGTCATCACTACTACTACTACTTGTCACTTTTTGTCCTCACTACTACTACTTGTCACTTTTTTGTCATCACTACTACTACTTGTCACTTTTTGTCCTCACTACTACTACTACTTGTCACTTTTTGTCCTCACTACTACTACTACTACTTGTCACTTTTTGTCCTCACTACTACTACTACTACTTGTCACTTTTTGTCCTCACTACTACTACTACTTGTCACTTTTTGTCATCACTACTACTACTACTTGTCACTTTTTGTCATCACTACTACTACTTGTCACTTTTTGTCCTCACTACTACTACTTGTCACTTTTTGTCCTCACTACTACTACTACTTGTCACTTTTTGTCGTCACTACTACTACTTGTCACTTTTTTGACCTCAGCAGCTGATTAAAAAATATTATTTTACCACCGACCTTACTGTACTGTAGTATTACTGTTTTAATTTTCATACAAAGGATGGCTTAGCAGAAGTCTGAACACTGAAATTGAATGCTTGTATAATATATTTCTCACATCCTCCATATTCGGCTGTGATTACTTCACAGAGAAAAATGAAAATTTATTTCTTTATTTTGTGTGTGTGTGGGGGGGGGGGTTGCTAGCCTGGCTGTAACAACACTACATATCACTTACAGTAACTGGGCTGAGATTATTATATTTTAATTTTTACATATTTAAATTATTTGTCACTGGTTGGCAAGCAGCAATTGTGGAACTAAGAAGGATATAACTGTGTGTCATCAGGTCTTCATATGGCAGTAGCAACTTTTATTTTATGACCGCACTGCACTTGACCGATGCAATGTGATGTGACTGACTGACTGCCTGCCTAGGTAGTAATCAGTGCATGTCTTCATTTCTTGTTTAATAAATATATTGCATATTGAACAGTAGTAGAAGTAGTCAGAGACAACATTACCACCTACTGGACCAGGTAGTGTACCATTCCACAGTACACTGGGACATGCAATACAGTTGCATCATTCACATGGGTAGGGTCGGTGGTCTCATACTGCTGCTCATTTTGATCATTAATTTATTTTACCTTGTTTGTTCTGACTGAAACATCCATCAAAATAATACCCACACAGCAGCATTAATAAAAAAATATCTTAGCTGCTTGCAGCGCTTGGCATTGCTTTGTGGTACAATAATACTTGCATCTGTTTGTCTGTCTCTCTCCTCTCTCTCTCCCAGCACACTCACATCACAGGTCTGAGCAGGATATGCCACCAGTACTGGCCAGCCATGAAGCAGCTAGTTGTAATTATTGCTTTTATTTAGCAGTTTTACTGTGTTTTTTATGTAAATAATGCATTCAATTATTTCATTTTAGCTTCTGTGTTAGTTATGACCAACTTAGGCCACTTTCATGCATTTTATCAAATGTTTTCAAATATTTATAAATAATCAGAATGAATCAGAACTAATCAGAACGCCACTGTGTTCTGGATCTTATTTAATAAGGGTCAGAACTTCACCAAGTTCTCCCAGCCCTAAATGCCTTTGAATTATACTGTTCCCTACAGCATACTGCAGCATTCTGTGATATACTGGAGCATTACTGTGCTTCATCCTGGCTGGCATTGCTGTATATGAAATACAGGCTAAAATGTATTTTAATATCATGGTTTCCAAAGTTCTCTCAAAGATGCCAGCTATTCATTGAGGCAACAGGAGGTCCTTTAGATAACCAGGACAAAAACTGTGATGACAGGGTGAGGAGAATAGTAGGTCTGAGATGGGGGAGGGGGCACTATTTGTTAATATAATAGGAGTTGGGGTTGATATGGGGCTAGGAGAACCATATGAGGGAAGAGGTATTGCTTTTAGTAAGTGTCATCTTGGGATAAACATTTTGTCTCCATCTCTTAACTCCAGCAATGGTATGCTTCCCAGAGTCCCGCAACCACTGAATGTACATAAAATGCAGTCATCAACAGTGGCAAAACTGATCTTGTTTTAGCAAACTGATTTATGTTTTAGGCAAATGACAAGGCAGTAAATACGGTATGACAACCGCGCACAATGCAATGGATCACCACTCCGATCAAATTTCAGAGTTAAACAAATTAGGTGAATAAGGGTTTATACCCTAGTTTCTTGGTTAGCAGCCCATTAGATTAAGCAGATTGCTGATCTGCTCAGTTGTGGAGGAATGTTGATACACAGGCACTGACTCTGGGTCTGTGCTACTCATCGCCTAACCATGGAGCACTGCTGTTCATCAACTAACCCTGGAGCAGTGCTGCTCATCAACTAACCCTGGGGCAGTGCTGCTCACCAACAAACTTTGGGGCAGTTCTTCTTATCAAATAACCTAAGTGCGGTACGGCTTACCATCTAACCTGGGCAGTGCTGCTTATCAACTAACACTGGGACAGTGTTGCTCATCAACTAACCCTGGGACATTGAGGCTTATCAGCTAACCCTGGGAGAGTGCTGCTTATCAACTAACCTGGGGCAGTGCTGCTTATCCACTAACCCTGGGACAGTGTTGCACATCAACTAATCCTGGGGCAGTGCTGAACATCAACTAATGCCTGGGGAAGTGCTGCTAATCAACAAACCCTGGGGTGGTGCTGCTGACAATTAACTCTGGTGTAATGCTGATTATCTTTGGTTTGAAGCAGATTCCTTAGGAAAGTTAATATTCTTCAGGTGGAGGATACTTCTAACTGAAGGGTAAAATAAGGAACTTAGAATTATCAGAAAAGGCAGTCTTTCAATCCACAGAGGGAGGCGGACCTTGCTTTACTTTTGTTACAATTGTTAAGATTTTCAGTGCAGGAAGAGTTTAAACCCACAGGGACTGAATACTGTTTTCTGTGTCTGTCCTTGTGCACAGCTGATGTGTTTTGGGGCTGACTGCTTTCACTCATCACAGTGGTAGGTCAGAGCTTTTAGCTGATTGTTTCGTGAGGGCACAGTTTAGGCCCAAACCCTTCCCCACCCTCACCCCACCCACCCCTGGAAATAGTTCCTTTATACCTGGGGTTCTGACATCATTTCCTCAAGAAGGCAAGGTGTATATCACTGTCATATCCTCTCCAGAACACTGCACTGACAATATAAGCATACACATTATGTAATACATATGTTTCTATATAACAAACCAATCTCACACACACACACACACAAAAAAAACTAAACAAGGTAGACAGACATGTGAGGAGTAGTGCAATGTAATGGCTGTGGGGCAGCAATCTTCCAGGAGTCTTTCTGGAGGCTGAGATGCTGCCCTGTTTGCAGACAACTATCTGCCCTGAGGGAGGAAGCTGTCCATCTTCAGGCCACACTGGACAGTAGTAAGGGAACCTCCCCCATCCAGGGAGCACCAGAGCCACCACCACTACCTCAGAGGTTGTGAAGAAAGCACAGCAGTTGGACCACAGTGGGCTCAGGGAGGGTAAGGGTGGTGGAACAGAGGCACACCCAGTCAGTTGTTCCACTCCACAATCCATAAACCATTCTGGGGGAGCATAGTTCCCCTATGGATGCACCCGCAGAGGAGACTAAGGAGGTTGCAGACAACTGTCACAAGGGAGGCCCTCAGGAAACAGGCAGAGGGCACCACAGGGAAAGGAAGAAGCTCCTGGTGGGGGACTAAATTATTAGGGGGTTAGAACTGTGGGGAGCAGGGAAAACTGAAGTAAGGTGCCTGCCTGGTGCCATGGCTTGGAGGAACAGGAAGCGCATCCTTAGGATCATGAAAACAGTTGCACGGGAGTCTGAGCTGGATGTCATTGTCCACCTAGGGACAAATGACTTGGCTCATCATGAGATTAGAGCAGTGCAGAAGGACTTTGTAGAGTTGGGGAGGGGCCTAAGACAAGTAGCACACCCAGTATCCTTCTCAGAGGTGCTGCCTGTCAGTGGCATGGGTGAGGCGAGGGTACTTTGCACCATGCAGTTTAATGAATGGTTGAAAAAATGGTGTGGAGCCCAGGGGTTTGGCTTCATTGGGGACTGGGGTTCCACCTGGAGGGACACCAGCCTATACTGGCAGGATGGTCTGCATCTGTCCAGGAAGGGAACAAGTCTTTTGGGCAATCGGTTTAAATGCTTCATTGGCAAGCTTCTAAATTAGTCAAGGGGGGAGGCACTGATAAGCAGCAGGAAAATCCCAGCCTCCTCCTACAAAACAGGGTACTAAATGAGAAAAAGACCAAGGTATAAATGGGGGATGCTGCTACAGAAGGTAAAGCCATCAAAAAATGGAGAGCAATGAGTACCAATGCCCGTAGTCTGGGTAACAAGCTTCCTGAATTAGTGGCCTTGATGGAGGAGGAACATCTGGATATCACGTCAGTCACAGAAACATGGTACACACAGAACCATGACTGGGATGTAAACATACCAGGATACACTATCTACAGGAGGGACAAGGAGGGTAAAAGAGGAGGAGGAGGACTAGCTCTCTACATAAGGGAAGAAATCAAAGCAACAGAACAAAAGGGTAAACAGGGAGGAGAAGAAGCACTGTGGGTCAATTTGGAGGCAAGCAATGGCACCACAATCCACACAGGGGTTGTATACAGCCCTCTCAGGGAGAGGAAATGGACAAGGAAATGATAGAAAGTATACTTAGAATGGCAGATAAAGGTGAGATATTGCTGATGGGTGATCTGAATATGCCAGATGTTAACTGGAGTGCAGTTGCAGCAGCCACTTCTAAGAGTGGGGTTATTCTAGATGCCCTACAGGGGGCATGCCTTAGACAACTAGTATTGGAACCCACTCGAGAGGGAGCAATCTTAGACCTGGTTCTCTCAAATGGAGATGGAGAGAGCATCACAGATGGAGAATTGGGTAGCCTTCTGGGAACTAGCGACCATCGAACAGTATGGTTCACAATAAACACAGCAATAGAGTCAAGCCCTACAAAGGCAAAAGTACTGGATTTCAGGAGGGCTGACTTTGCCAAAATGGGTGAGTGCCTAAGGAATGCACTAGCAAATGGGCAGGAAGGAGGGTTGGAAGAACAAATGGGGAATAATAAAAACTGCCATCACAGAGGTAACAAGCCTTTGTGTAAAGCAAATAAAACAAAATGATGTAAGAAACCACTATGGTTCTCAGATTAGGTGGCAGTGAAGGTTCACGAGAAAAAGAAAGCATTCAGAAAGTACAAGGAATCACAGAAGGAGCAGGACAGATAATTGTATCAATTAAAGCAAAAGAAAGCTGGGAAGGCAGTCAGAACAGCAAAGGCCCAAACCGAGGAAAAGATAGCCAACTCAGTTAAGAAGGAGGATAAAACCTTTTTTTAGGTATATCAGGGAGCGAAGGAAGACTAAGGGAGGGATAGTGAGGCTTAATAAAGGGGAGAGGGGTGGGCAGACGGTGACTGTGAAAAGGCAGAGATACTAAACAAATATTTTTGCTCAGTATTTACAAATGAAGAGGGGAAGGTACCTAAAACAAACAATAGAAACAGTCTGGATACAGAAGTTGATACCAGCCCATTTACAGAAGAAAGGGTTCTGAAAGAACTCTTAAAACTGAAGGTGGACAAAGCAATGGGGCCTGATGGGATTCATCCCATAATTCTAAAAGAACTAAGGGTAGAACTAGTGACACCACTGACTACCCTCTTTAACAAATCATGGGAGGATGGGGTGGTACCTGAGGACTGGAGGAGGGCAGATGTGATTCCACTTAACCAAAGTGGGAGCAGAGCAGAAGCAGGAATCTAAAGACCTGTTAGTTTAACCTCAGTGACAGGGAAAATGATGGAATAACTTCTGAAGGAAAGAATTGTCGAGTACCTAGAGGCCAGAGGGGAACAGGACCCAAGGCAGCATGGATTCACAGCGGGAAGATCATGCCAGATGAATATAATAGATTTCTTTGACTGGGTGACCAAAGTAGTAGATCAGGAAGGGGCTGTGGACATGGCCTTACCTAGACTTTAGCAAGGCATTTGACTCAGTCCCACACAAAAGATTAATATACAAGTTAGCCAGCCTGTGAGTGGGTCCCAAGATGATAGCCAGGGTAAAGAATTGGCTAGAGAACAGGACACAGTTGGTAATAGTAAATGGAGTCCACTCTGAAGAAAGGGGGGTTACTAGTGGGGTACCACAGGGTTCAGTATTAGGACCGGTCCTCTTCAATGTCTTTGTAAGTGACATTGCAGAGGGACTGGAAGGAAAAGTATGTCTCTTTGCAGATGACACAAAGATCTGCAACAGAGTTGATGGACAAGGTGGGGTGGAAAGGATGAGAAGGGACTTGGCAAGGTTAGAGGAATGGTCAAATGTATGGCAGCTTAGATTCAATGCTAAGAAGTGCAAGGTAATGCACCTGGGAAACAAAAACCCAGGGGAAGAGTACACAATGGGGGGTGAGATACTAACAAACAACAAAAATGGAAAGAGACCTGGGGTAGTCATATCAGATGACTTAAAGGTGGGCAAGCAATGTGAGAGGACAGTAAGGAGGGCTGAGGGGATACTGGGATGCATAGGGAGAGGCATCACCAGTAGAAAATAGGAAGTTGTTATCCTCTGTACAGACAGCTGATGAGACCCCATCTGGAGTACTGTGCAGTTCTGGGAGCCCCACTCCACAAGGACATAGACAAGATGGAAGCTGTCCAGAGAAGGGCAACTAAATGGGCAGGTGTGCACCAGAAGACATATAAAGAGAGACTAAAGGAGCTTAATATGTATAGCCCCGAGAAAAGGAGGTAGAGGGGGAGACATGATAGAAACTTTCAAGTACCTCAAGGGAATCAACAAAGTCCAAGAGGGTAGCATCTTTCAAAAAAAGAGGTGTGCAAGAACAAAGGGGCACAATTTGAAGATGGGGGGGTGGCTCAGAGGTAATGTAAGGAAGTAGTTTTTCCCAGAGAGGGTTGTGGATGCATGGAACGGCTTTCCGGAGGAGGTTGTGGAGTCAAAAACAGTGGTTGAATTCAAGCATGCATGGGACAGTCATAAGGCAATTCTAGGGGGTTGGGGCAGAAAGAAGTAGGCTGCTGGTTAACTAGGATCTGCAGGTAGGGAAATGGGCAGACTGGGTGAGCCAAGTGGTCCTTATCTGCCATCAAATTCTATGTTTCTGTTTCTATTATCAACTAACCCTGTAGCAGTGCTGCTTGACATCTACCCCAGGGGCATTTCTGCCTCTCAACTAACCCTGGGGCAGTGCTGCTCAGCAACTAAGTCTGGAGCAGTGCTGCTTATCAACTAACCCTGGGGCAGTGCTGCTCAACAACTAACTCTGGAGCAGTGCCACTTGTCAACTAACCCTGTGGCAGTGCTGCTTATCAACTAACCCTAGGTCATGCTGTTTATCAGCTTCCCCAGGGGTAGTGCTGCTTATCAACTAACCATGGGGCAGTACTGCTCATCAACCAACCCAGTGGCAGTTCTGTACATCAACTAACATTGGGGCAGTGCTGCATGTCAACTAACCCTGGGGCAGTTCTGTACATCAACTAACATTGGGGCAGTGCTGCATGTCAACTAACCCTGGAGCAGTGTTGCTTATTAACTAACCCTGGAGCAGTGCTGCTTATCAACTAACTCAGAAATAGTGCTGCTCATCAACTAACCGTGGGGCAGTACTGCTTAACAACTAATCATGGGGCAGTGCTGCTTATCAACTAACCTTGGGGCAGTGCTGCTTATCAACTAATCATGGGGCAGTGCTGCACATCAACTAACCCTGGACAGTGCTGTTTATTAACTAACCCTGGGGCAGTTCTGCACATCAATTAACCCTGTGACAGTGCTGCACATCAACTAACTCTGGGGCAGTGCAGCTTATCCACTAGCTCTAGGGTAGTGCTGCTCATCTACTAACCTTGGGGCAGTGCTGCTCAACAACTAACTCTGGGGAAGTGCTGCTAATCGACAAACCCTGGGGTGGTGCTGCTAACAATTTACCCTGGTGCAAGGCTGATTATCAACTAACTCTGCAGCAGTGCTGCTCAACATCTACCCCAGGAGCATTTCTGCCTCTCAACTTACCCTGGGGCAGTGCTGCTCAACAACTAACTCTGGACCAGTGCTGCTCATCAATGGACTCTGGGGCAGTGCTGCTTATCAACTAACCTTGGGGAAGTGCTGCTTATCAATTAACCCAGAACAGTGCTGCACATCAACTAACCCCGGGGCAGCGCTGCTTATCAACTAACCCTGGACAGTGCTGTTTATTAACTAACCCTGGGGCAGTTCTGCACATCAACTAACCTTGGGGTAGTGCTGCAGATCAACTAACCCTGGGGCAGTGCTGCTTAGCCACTAGCCCTAGGGTAGTGCTGCTCATCTACTAACCTTGGGGCAGTGCTGTTCAACAACTAACTCTGGAGTAATGCTACTTGTCAACTAACCCTGTGGCAGTACTACTTATCAACTAACCCTGGGTCAGTGTTGCTCATCAACTAACCATGGGTCAGTGCTACACATCAACTAACCCTGGGGAAATGCTGCTCATCAACTAACCCTAGGGCAGTGCCGTTCATCAACTAACCCTGGTTCAGTGCTGCTCATCAACTAACCCTGGGGCAGCACTGCTCATCAACTAACCCTGGTTCAGTGCTGCACATCAACTAACTATGGGGAAATGCTGCTCATCAACTAATCCTGGTGCAGTGCTGCTCATCAGCTAAATCTGGGCTATGCTGCTTATCAACTAACCCTGGGTCAGTGCGCTAACTCTGGACAGTGCTGCTTATCAACTAAACCTGGGTCAGTGCTGCACATCAACTAACTCTGGGGCAGTGCTGATTATCAATGAACCCTGGGGAAATACTGCTTATCAACTAACCCTGGGTCAGTGTTGCTCATCAACTAACCCTTATCAACTAACCCTGGGCAGTGTTGCTTATCAATGAGCCCTGGGGCAGTTCTCCTTATCAACTAACCCAGGGCAGTGCTGTTTATCAGTTACCCAATGGTAGTGCTGCTTATCAACTAACTGTGAGGCAGTGCTGCTTATCAACTAACCTTGGGGCAGTGCTGCTCGTCAACTAACCAAGGGGCAGTGCTCCTTGTCAACTAACCCTGGGGCAGTTCTGCACATCAACTAACATTGGGGCAGTGCTGCATGTCAACTAACCCTGGAGCAGTGTTGCTTATTAACTAACCCTGGAGCAGTGTTGCATATTAACTAACCATGGGGCAGTGCTGTTATCAACTAATCATGGGGCAGTGCTGTTTATTAACTAACCCTGGGGCAGTTCTGCACATCAACTAACCCTGTGACAGTGCTGCACATCAACTAACCCTGGGGCAGTGCTGCTTATCCACTAGCCCTAGCGTAGTGCTGCTCATCTACTAACCTTGGGGCAGTGTGTCACGTCAACTAACCCTGGGGAAGTGCTGCTAATCAACAAACCCTGGGGTGGTGCTGCTGACAATTAACTCTGGTGCAAGGCTGATTATCAACTAACCCTGCAGCAGTGCTGCTCAACATCTACCCCAGGAGCATTTCTGCCTCTCAACTAACCCTGGGGTAGTGCTACTTGAGAACTAACTCTGGAGCAGTACTTCTTGTCAACTAATCCTGGGGTTGTGCTGCTCATCAACTAACCCTGGGGCAGTGCTGCTCAACAACTAAATCTGGAGCAGTTCTGCTTGTCAACTAACCCTGGGGCAGTGTTGCCTATCAACTAACCCTGGGTCAGTGTCACTCATCATCTAACACTGCATCAGTGCTGCTTGTCAACTAACCTTAGGGCAGTGCTGCACATCAACTAACCCTGGGGAAGTGCTGCTTGTCATCTAATCCTGGAGGAGTGCTGCTTATCAGCTAACCCTGCAGTATTGCTGCTTATTAAATAACATTGGGGTAGTGCTGCTTATTAACTAAACCTGGGGCAGTGCTGCTTATCGACTAACCCTGCAGCAGTGCTGCTTACCAACTAACACTGAGGCAGGCTGCTTATTAACTAACCCTGGTTCAGACTGCTTATTAACTAACCCTATACCCTGGAGCAGGTTGTTTATAAACTAACCCTTTGGCAGTGCTTCTTATCAACTATTCCTGGGGCAGTGCTGCTTATCAACTAAACCTGGTGTAGTGTTGCTCGTCAACTTACCCTTCGACAATATTGCATATTTACTAACCCTGGGGCAGTGCTGCTCAACAAATAACTCTGGGGTAGTGCTGCTCATCAACCAACCCTGGGGCAGAGCTGCTCATCAACTAGCCCTGGGGCAGTGCTGTGCATCAACAAACCTTGGGGCAGTGCTACTTACCAACTAGCACTGGGGCGGTGATGTGCATCAACAAACCCTGGGCAGTCCTGCTTATCAGCTAACCCTCGGGCAGTTCTGCTTATCAATTAACCCTGGGGCAGTCCTGCTTATTGGCTAACTCTTGGGCAGTCATGCTTATCAGCTAATCCTGAGGCAGTCCTGCTTATCAACTAACCATGGGCAGTGCTGCTCTTCAACAATCCATAGTGCACTGGTTAACAGCACTGAGCTGCAACCTTGGAGAACTGGGTTTGCATTCCCCAACCACCATTTGCATACTGTGTGACCATGAGGAAGTCACTTAACTTTCTTGTCCTCCCAGGATGCACCTGGAAACAAGCCTTGGCTTAGTGTTTCTTTCCTGGCCAAAAACTGTATTACAAAAAATAGTAGGAAAATAAAAATACCTCTATATTAGTGGTCAGGAGAATAACCTAGTTAGCCCTTCTCTTTTACCAGAAGTTGTATGCCTCAAGAGATGGGGCCATCCGTTCATGCTGACCTAACTTCCAGACTCAGTTCTCAAAACCTGGCCCCCACATGGCCCTCTACATTTTTTAAATTGACTGTTGTTGGTATCAGATACAAAAAGTATTTTTTAACTAGATTAATTCCAAGTATCTAGACGCTAATTATTATAAATGGCATGGTTCTGAGCACCCATCAAACGATTTAATACCGCATTCATAACATATTACCAAAAGAAAGTTATATTGTACTACAAGGTTGTGCATCACAAATGCTAATTTGTTTCAGCATTCATGATTCTTGACTTATGGAAGCAGTGAGGTCATTGCCCTAGCACAGAAGCATCCCTTGTTGTGCAGTCATCTGTACAATGCATTATGTACCCTTAGCTAAGTTCAAGACTGAGTGGGCACAGCACACTGTGGGCAGAAAATGAGACAGATTTTCCTAAATCATCTGAACTGTAGTAAAAATGATGCAAGGTGAAGGCTGTCAAAATCTGGCAATGGCACCAATTCTTGCCATACAACAGTGTCAGACATGAGTATGCCTGGTGTTGGGATTGTGGGGGATGGACATAAGGGTTCATCCCCCATGATTCTTAAGTGAGACCAGTAGTTCATGCACTATTACCCTTTACTTGTATTGTTGGTTTGGAGGGGACCCAGTTAAAAGACAGGTCTCCATATGTCCTCAAAGCTCCTACAGTTCCTGAAGTAAAATTAAACACTGCTTATGTCACAAGTCATTGAAACCTCTGTAACTCCAGAGACCTGATTTTCAGAGTGCTGAGAATCTTCCAGACAATATATCCTTGTGTGTAACTCAACATTGCAGGACAACATTTATTCACCAGCAAAAATACTTCACTATCAGTGACATAGGCAGTATAATCTAGAGGTTAGAGCAGTGAGTTCTGAATGAGTTTGGTACATCCAGCAAACCCGGGTTTGACTCCCACAATGTCCACGTGCATACTGTGTAACCCTGAGCAAGTCACTCAACTTCCCCAGTGCTCCCTGGTGAACCTAAAAACAGGCATTGTGCCTAGTGGACCTTCCCAGTTATCAAATAATAAAAAAAAAATGTTCATATTTGTACAAATGTTACATCTGATAATATCAGGCACAGCATCTGTGTGAAACAAATGGCATATGTTGCAGTACACGGTAGAACAGTCATGAATATTGTCTAAGTATTGAGTGCATGTGGCACAAATTGCATTTGCGCATGGGAACCTCCCTTTGCACAACTTTATTTGCTGCACATGCATATTTTTTCAGTTTTGAAAATCAGTTTTTCCAGCATGTAATGGCTCTACATAACAAATTCTGGCCCAAGCCAACACAGCTGCACCCATGCTCACTTAGCTCACGGCAAAACAGTCCACCCTGCCCAAGATAGCCACTGATGCTCTGTGTGCATGTGCAGTGAAGTTGCACATGTACAACTACTCATTCATGCGCACTTAGCATTGGTGGCCATCTTGAGCATGGTGAGCCATGGCGGACAACAGCAACAAAAGTGGTGCACCCGCGGAGGAGGGAGTGAGCAAAGTGTTTTGGAGTTATGGAATGATCATACTGCAACTCCAAAATTGTTCCTGGGAGTCAATCCAGTAACTAATTTTTAGAGCTCTCACAAGACAGCTGCAGGCTCCACTCACTGCAGCCATAAAAAAGAGCATTGGCCAATGAAGGAATGAAACAGTGGGAGGGGGGGCTCATGAATTGAGTGTTTGCAGATCTAGTCCATTGGGAACCAGTGTTGGGGTACCATCAGCCAACAATAAGAATCTAATAGGACATTTTAAGAAACATCTAGGGAAAGGGAATATTGTTTAACCAGGAGTAGCACACTAAGCCAAAGCTTGTTTCCAGGTGCAACTTGGGAGCACAAGGAAGTTAAGTGACTTGCTCGGGGTCACATAGTATGCACCTAGGTGGCTGTGGGATTCAAACCCAGGTCTCCAGATCTGCAGCTCAAAGCCTTAACCCACTGCACTATACTGCCTCTAAAACTATTGATGGTGAACTAAGTAACGTATAAATCAAAAGAAGGCTAGCCAAGGTGTTTACAAAGTGTATTGTGATATGAAAATCTGGGTCTGGAGGCAGCAAATCTGCATATGGAATTGTATAGGATATTAACGCTTTGCAAGTCCCTGACATTGGTAGTGGCATAGACTTGAAAGTCTATAGTCCAGTAAGAAAAGCAGAAGAGATTGAGCTAGGACTTTCTTAGCGTGAGTGAACAAACAATTGTATAGCCTGTAAAGCAGACCAAGGTATGTGTGCACTGATTTAACTAGCATGGAGATTTGTTCTTTGAAGGAGAGAGTCTGGTCTATAATAAGCCTGAGGTACTTGAAGTTTTCCACTTTTATTTATTTATTTACACAGTATATTTACTTAAAAGTTTAACCAGGAAAGACATACTGAGCTGAGAACAGATAATTCCCAGATGTGTCCTGAAGGAAGGGAAGAAGGAGGTAGCTAAACAATAAACTGATGAAAATAAGATAATTTAATAAGTTAATTATAGTAATAAGGCTGGCCCGGTGGCACTGAAGGTTGAGGTGCTGGACACCACACCTCGCGCCACGCCGGCGACGTGGGTTCATGAATGAGCCTGGACCGCTGGGGGTCGGCAGGGGAGGGAAGGGATTGAGCATCCAGATGGACTGCTCTTTCTTCCTGGGGGAGGGTTTGGGGTGCACTCACTCTTGGAGTGACCTCTGGCAGCAGCTGGAGGATCGCCGATCGTAGCAGCGCGGCGTATGCTTGGGGGCTGAGCCAAAGAACTCCATTGTCTTGCTGGCCGGGCTCTATGAGAGACAGTCACCAACAAAGTAAAAAAAAAAGTCCCCAGCTTGATGAGGAGATGATGAGGGCCCCAGGGATCTCCCTCTCATCCCCAATGCCAGGCCAGATGACACTGGAGATCCACGGCTGACTTCCTAGAGGGATGGACCCTCTAATTCCAGATAGAGCCACCAAGGGAGGATGGGTCCTGTTCTGGGGGTGATCCGGAGTGCTGGGAAGTCCCTCAGGGAAGGGTGAACCAGTGTGGATGGCCACAGTGGGAAGAAGAAGGGGTAGGATTGTATGGGCACCTCTGAAGGATGCCTCAGAGAAAACCAGAGCATAAATAGAATTCAAAGCAAAATTACAGTAATAAAGTAGCAATACATGAGCCATAAATATAAATACAGTAGTTAGGTGTAAATTAATAAATGAATGCAAGTAGAAAATAAAACAAATGCTTATGTGTACAGAGAATGGGAATAAGAAGAGGAGAGGGTCATAGACAGTTGCAGGTAGGAGAAAAAAAGTCATAAAGAAGAGACCTTAGGGAGGAAGGAGAAGAGGCAGAATGAATAGAAAGGGGAAGGGTGGATCAAAGTTTAGGAAATCAGTCAGAAACAGCAGATTTCCAACAGTAGATTTTCTAGAAGGAAGAGAAAGAGAAGGGGAATTAGTGCTGCAGAGAAGGAAGGAGAAAAAAGTAGGAGAACACCTGGAAATGAGTCCCTGCTCAGTGTGCCTTTCCTGGTTACCAAACATTTAAATAAAAATAAAAACAGTAGGGATTTAAGATAGGAGAGAGCTGAACCAGAATGTGGATAAGATGCATAATGGGAAAGGCGTCTAGCATCAAGAAAGGGAAGAGAAAGTGATGAGTAAAGAGGGCAGTGGCGAGTATGAGGAGAGCAATCTAGAGCAAAATGCCAGAATAGAAGAGGGGATCCAGTCTGGCATGGGAAGATTTAAGGGCACCACTGTAGACTAGGTCACTGCAGTCAAAGACATGGAGAATCATTTTTACTACAATTTCTTGGCTGGCAGGAAGTGAAACACTCGCTTTATTCCTGTTTATAAAATGGCAGGGTAAAATCATGTAATCTGATTGGCTCTTATTTATGTGTAAAATATGGTTTACACATAGATAAAAAAAGGGCTGCTCAGCAGTGATGAATCTGCAACACAGATCAATGGGCATTTGGAACACAGACATTACAGTTAGCCCTCTACTGCCAGGACTGATCTTCCACCACAAACATAGCTGCTACCTTTACACTGTAAGCAAACTTCAACTGGGCCCTAAAAATAAAACTACCTTAAATATAAAATGAAACAAATGAATTAAATGCTGTTTTCTCTGATTATCATGCGCTCCTTACATACATAAACACATTAGAAACAATAACTATTGTTTAAAGTTTTTACTACAACTGTTTCTTTGCTAACAGTGGAAAATACCCCTTCTGTCTACCTGCTCATCGGTGAACTCTCTTCTTCTTGCCCTGACAGTGAGATAACTGCATCTCTGGCTGAAACAAAGGCCTTTGTTGTCTGTGTGTACAGTGTGTTGGGAGAGAAACATTTTACCTGTGGAACTGAGCTGAATTTTGAATCCATGTATTCCATGGTAAACATTCCATGATAAACATTCCATATAGTGTATGAGAGATGCTGTTGTGTATAGAAATCGATGACTGGAATCAGTCTGTTGTGAGTTAGTAGTGACGTCAGACTCCTGTTGTGCTTCACTGAAGACGTCACTACTAATGCACAACAACACTGAATCAGTGCTCGCGCGGAAATCTCTTCAGTCGTGACGACCGTTGCCAAAGCTGTCGCCTAGTAAGCAGACCTCCGAGTGGATACCCTGAAAACAGCAACAGATAAGACCATTTTATGTGTCTCTCTCACTAGGCTACTTGTTTATTTGAAAAAAAAAAAAAGCATTCTCGCTAATCGTGATGACGCTATATGTGAGTGCCTCATACACTATAAAGATGTGTATAGAGCAACATAGACAAGGGTATGTTATCTGAGCTTCTTTGGTGACAGGAGACCTCTCAAGCAGCGCTCCTGAGGTCTACTGTCACCAAGGAAACCTCTCAATGCAAGCATACCTTTGTTGCATATGCCTGCTCATACACAATCCTCTATATAGTGTATGTTAGAACACTGTATTGCTTGAAAATCTAGCATTCCCTAATCTTGTTGCACCATTTATGTGACATAACTATATTATAGTATATGGTTAGGGTTTGTTGTCGATGGAAAATGGTGGTTTTCCAAATGCTTTTGTAGGACAGTTCAAAGGTCAAAAAAGTTGTTGTACTATCGTTCTGACGTCACATCCATAGTACAACAACTTTTGCCCCTTGAGCTCCTACCTGATTGGTGGAAACAGGCACTGATTTAAAAAATACGTCCTAAAATGGCGCATTCACTTAGCGAGCGGTCGGGTGAGCAGACAGTTTGGACAGGGATTGCCATAATTGGCTCCGTGTATCCAAACTCTCAATTTGCAGGTTTTTTTTTTGTTTTTTTTAAATCTCTGGCACAGTTACGCGAAAGTAGAGTGGGGCCGCTGTATTTGGGGACGTGATCAGAACAGCATAACCACAGTGAAGAGGACCAGTACCTTGGGGGACTCCAGTGAGGACCAGTGCAGGAGTGTCAACGCAAAAGGAACCTTCCTCCCTCGTGTCCATTTTGGGGAAACCATATACTATAAAATAGTGGATAGTTTCATCATTCATTAACTAAGTCTGTGTTTCCATCTCAGGAGTTGATGATGCCATGGAAACCTCTCGAGCTTCGCTCTTGAGGTCTCTATGACATCATCAACATCCTCGATGTAAACACAGCCTTGTTGTGGATAGTGAGCTAACCACTATTCTATATGTTGTACCATTGTGGGTACATCACATCGATGGTACAACAGCTCTTCCCACATTTGTGCATGTGCAAGTTGCGCTCAGTATTTGTCTTCATAAGTGACTTTATAAGCGACATGTCTTTATAAGCGACATTGCAGAGGGACTGGAAGGAAAAGTATGTCTCTTTGCAGATGACACAAAGATCTGCAACAGAGTTGATGCACAAGGTGGGGTGGAAAGGATGAGAAGGGACTTGGCAAGGTTAGAGGAATGGTTAAATGTATGGCAGCTTAGATTCAATGCTAAGAAGTGCAAGGTAATGCACCTGGGAAACAAAAACCCAGGGAAGAGTACACAATGGGGTGACATACTAACAACAACAAAATGGAACGGGCCTGGGGGTAGTCATATCAGATGACCTAAAGGTGGGCAAGCAATGTGACAGGGCAGCAAGGAGGGCTGGGGGGATACTGGGATGCATAGGGAGAGGCATCACCAGTAGAAAACAGGAAGTTATTATCCCTCTGTACAGACAGCTGGTCAGACCCCATCTGGAGTACTGCGTGCAGTTCTGGAGACCCAATCTCCGCAAAGACATAGACAGGATGGAAGCTGCCCAGAGAAGGGCAACTAAAATGGTGCACGGTCTGCACTGGAAGACATATGAAGAGAGACTTAAGGAGCTTAATATGTATAGCCTTGAGGAAAGGAGGGAGAGGGTGGACATGATAGAAACTTTCAAGTACCTCAAGGGAATCAACAAAGTCCAAGAGGGTAGCATCTTTCAAAAAAAGAGGTGTGCAAGAACAAGGGGGTACAATTTGAAGATGGGGGGCATCTCAGAGGTAATTTAAGGAAGTATTTTTTCACAGAGGGTTGTGGATGCATGGAACGGCTCTCCGAGGAGGTCGAGTCAAAACAGTGGTTGAATTCAAGCATGCATGGGACAGTCATAAGGCAATTCTAGGGGTGGGGTAGGAAGAAGTAGGCTGCTGGTTAGCTAGGATCTGCAGCTTATCCATTAGGTAGGGAAATGGGCAGACTGGGTGGGCCAAGCGGTCCTTATCTACTGTCAAATTCTATGTTTCTATGTTCAAAATGGCCACGGCACTTCAGCGTGGGCACTGGAGCATGTCTTAATTTAAAAATAAGTGCCGTTTTGTTTTGTTAGCCGGCACACAGCAGAGCCAAATTATTTAATTTAAAATGTGGACCGGAGTAAGAGCTCAGTTGTCACCGACACCATCTCGGCGGGAGGGTCCCCGACATCACAGCGCAACCGCGAAAAAATCCAAGAGTTGTTCTGTTGTTACTTTTGGCCATTACACTATAAAGACAGTGTATGGGCAACAGGAACAACAACATTGTTCACGCCTCGAGGTTTCTCTGCCAACCGAAAACCTCTCAAGCTTCACTCTCGAGGTTTTCTTGGTTGTCATGACAACCTCTCGAATTGAACAACAGTGTTGCTGTTCACTGTTGCCCATACGCTATCCTCTATATCTTGAATGTGGAGAAAAACAGAGAAAAAAAACAGGAAGAAGAAAGCAGGCAACAGTACAATGATATCATCAATAACATCACTTGCAGTGGGTGGAAGGATTATTTTATCACAAATGCACAAAGTAAATCTATTTTTCTACATATAAACATGCTTTTCCCAATAGTCAAAAGTAAAAAAATAAGCATTTGTCAATGCCGAATGTTGTCGCGCTGGCATTGGCTTTGGTAATGCAGTACGGAAAAACATTTTGGGCAGGATGTGAAAAATGACAGCTGTACAGTTCATAAGGAGGTGTAAAAAAATGCCAGTGTTGAAAATGTGGCATGTAAATATTGCAAATTTGCGAAGTTACAAGGGTGCGTGGGAAATGCGCAACGCACGTTAGTAACACAGTCATTTTATGGACGTTTGCACTAAATTTCAACATAGGCATTTTAGCACCTCTGCTCATGTACAGTGTCACTGTTATTTCTTAAACTGTCCTTAATAAGTGATTTCTCAAAAGATAGCCACCGCTAGCTTATTCTGGCGCCGGACGGTTTAAAACACATTGGGCAGGATATGTGAAATGACAGCTGTACTGTTCATCAAGAGATGTGGAAAAATGCCAATGGTGAAAATCCAGTGTGAAAATATTACAGATGCACAACGTTACGAACGTGCGTGCAAACTGTTCAACGCATGCTCGTAACACAATCATTTTATGGAGTATCATCACCAAATTTTCAACATAGTCATTTTAGGACCTCTGCTCATGAACAGTGTAACTGTCATTTTCATAATCTGCCCCGAACACTGATATCCCACAGCAACTGCGGTATTGTGCGACAGAAGTACGGACACACATTTCGGCTGGGATGTGAAAAATGACAGCTGTACTGTTCACAAGGAGGTGTAGAAAAATGATAATGTTGAAAATCTGGCATGAAAATATTGCGAATTCATGAAGTTATGAGAGTACGCAGCAACTGCACAATGCACGCTCGTAAATCAGCCATTTTTTGGATTTTTTCCACTGAATTTGCAACATAGGCTTTTTGAGAGCCCACCTGATGAACACTGCCACTGTCCTTGCATTAATCGGTCCTGAAAGATGATTCCATGCAGTGACTGCAAAATCACCTTTTGGGGCCGATTAACATCATAACAGTGACAGAATTCATGCGGAGGGGTCCCAAAAACCCCATGTTGAAAATTTGGTGCAGAAATTCTGAAAAACGCCTGAGATATGCATCAAAGTTGAAAAAACTATATTTATTCCATTATACAGCTTACCGGCATTTCCTCAGTTCGCGGTTGGCTTTGAAGAGTGCAGACGTGTTCCCGATCCACCGAAGATCATCACGCCGGGCTCCGGAGGTAAGTATGGGGTGAGGGGGTTGTGGGGAGCCAGTGTGCACAGTGAGTGGGTACGGGTGGTGGGAGGGGGGTAGTGAGACTATGAGGGACCATTTTCTGTTTACAGGTGTTAAAAAAAAAGACATTGGCGAACCGTTTTCATTTTAATTGGTGCTTTGGCATGCTGGGGTGGGCTCCCAGCATGCCACCTGAGTGTGTGTGTGTGTGGATGGGTGCTTTAGCTGACAGAGGATTGGGCACCCCCGTCAGCAAACAAGGAAAGAGGGGGCGCAAGAGCCAAGGGGAATTGGGCACCCCTTCGGCAAGAAAAAAAGGGGGGGTTACATGATGCTGACAAGGATTGGGCACCCTCATCAGCACACAGTCACTGCCGACATGTTGCCTGCACATAGGGGGAGGCGTGTTGTGGTCATGCTGTATGAGATCTTCGCTCTCATTGCAGCGGACCTTTTCTCTGATGTTGTCACCTTATTAGCTAGGCAGGGTGTCGGCCCCTGCTGCTGGTTGATTGGGGAATGCGGGACGCATCTACTGGTGCATTCCCTGCATTCACTCAACAGTGACCTAGCCTCCAAATCTGTACTATGGCAAGATGTTGGCTGCACAAAAGCGCCAACATAAAAAAGGAGTCAATTTTATAAGCGCAATAAGGCACTCAGGGGTGTGTGTAAACCATATTTTACAGCACGGCCAGCAGCTGAAGTCACTCGGCCGTTGGCCTCGTGCCTTACTACACCCCTGGCTGTGCTGTAAAATATGGTTCACACATACCCCTTTGTGCCTTATTGCTTACACAGGGCTCCAAGCTAAGGGTGTAGCTTATGGTGGATAGTATCACTATCCACTCTTTCCACATATGGGACACTTAAATCTTTAATTAAGTTAGAGGTAGTAAAGCGTTTTGTAAAGTCATTATTTTTTGTGTAGTTTCAAAGTGTTTCACTAACATTCAACAGAAGACCATTGTCAAACAACTATTTTTGTACCAGATCAAAGTCAGTCTTCAAGTATCTGGTGATGTCACTGACATTGGATGCCCTTCTGTATAAAGCAATATCATTCACAAAAGAAGACAATAAACAGTATAGGCCCCAGAACTGATCCTTGGGTACTCCATTAGTAATTCTGATGAAATGGAATTCAACGAGACTTGCTGAGTCCTGCCAGTCAGGAAATTCTGGAACCAGGACATGGCAGATATGGCTAGACCAAGAGCTAGTAGTTTGGCAAGCAGGAGACCGTGGTACACCAGATCAAATGCTTTGGAAAAATCCAAGAAGAGTGCACCAGCTGTGTTCCCATTGTTCAAGGCCCTGTGAAGATCATTAGTCACTTCAAGTACAGCTGTGAGAGGGCTGTGATTATCTTGAAGTCATGATGAGGGAAGACTAGGTTTGCTGGTAAAGGCACCTAGCTTCACCTGAGCTCTTTCTTCTAGGTCTGCTTGTAAGGACAGAGCAAGGAACAGCATTATCAGAGCAAGGAAAAAGATTAAGGCTTCTTTTTGCTAGGCAGATTTACTATGTGTTACTACTTTCTTTTGTGCTCACAAGGTTTGATACTGTTTTTGCTTACATTTTACTGCTGTAATCTTCTCTGATTCAAATTGCTGTTGCAGGGTATACTTTCTGCTGCGTTATTACAGGGTGTGCCTACATGTTTGTTATTGTTTTGTGCTTACAGATTACTGCTGCAATCTTCTCTGATTCAAATTGTTTTTTGCAAGGTATATCTTCTATTACTGCTTTATTTTTCTCTGTAGCAAAGTGTTTTTTGCAGTGTATATCTTCTCTGAAATTATTACAGGTGGTGCTTTACAGGTTTTACAGTTTTATCTATCATTAGGCTAAGCTTTCAGGACTACTGCATTTGTTGTTGGTTGATTGTTTCTGCTCTTACCTCATTTCTTTCATCCATGGTTCTACTTAGCCACCCACCCCCATCCCCAACCACCCCATGCTACACTCCTTTCATAGAGTAGCACAGTTGTGACATTTCCTATAGCAAAGTAGGAAGGGGAGGATCAGAGGGGTATCCACACAGTGACCTCACTTACAGGGACACAAGTAATTTAACTTGTTATAACAAGTTATACAAAAACAAAAAAACAAACAAAAAAAATATCAAACTTTTGCTTTCATTTTCCTCCTTATTACTTGGACTAGGTTATAAACTAGGCAACTCAACTAGAATGGATATTAACTGCAGGACATTTTTCAAAAGGACAGTTATACAGGATTTAGGATACTGTCCTACATGCTGGACCATTTGAGATCTAAGGCCTCAGCTCCAGGCAGCGTGGGCAGAGACTGCGCTCTTCAATTTCACATATTTGGGAGAAAATTTATTATAAGAACCACCTGCCATTTCCCCGACATCCAACTGAAGCACCTCGACCGCAGAGGGTAGTTGGTCTGGGAGGTTGGCAGGTGGTTAGAAGGGGCAAATCAGGCACCCAATCACTCAGTGCTCTCCAATGTATCACCTCCACAAACCATATAAAAACTACAAACAGGTATCTGCCTCTATCTCAGAAATCAAACAAAGTTGCAGAGCAGGACACTGCTGAACAGGAGCTAACGCTACAAAACTCACCCAAAACAGGGACCAAAACAAAAAGGAAATCCAAAATATTTCTGATTATAGGAGACTCCATGATTCGGGGAGTTGATACCTACCTCCAGCCTGGGGTAATGGTCAGATGTCTCCCAGGTACATCAGCATGGAGAGACACTGAACACATTGCTAAAATCATGCAGGAGAAAACATTGATGTCCTGGTACACATAGGGACTAGCGATCTTGCCAGTCAGTCAGTTGTGGAGACCAAAGAACACCTGAACAGGCTTTGAGACAAACTATCATCCATTTCATCTGGCATCTCCTTCTCTGAGATCCTGCCGGTCTGGCAGAGGGGGGTATGTGGACGGAAAATCAGAGAAGAGGAGATAGGGGAGCTAAACTTGTGGCTCAAGAGCTGGTGCCAGGAAAAATGACACAAACTTGGAGGTAACTGGCAACAGTTTTGGGAGCAAAAGTTCTTTAAATTTGATGACTACATCTGACTAAAGAGGGAGTCAGTGCATTGGGGCAGAAGTTTGACATCTTTGCAGAATATTTAAACTAACCAATGGGGAGAAAGGTGCAGCACCCGATACATCGAATGGGAAGAACACCCCCCCCCAGCTAGTGATCAAACAGGAGTTCAGCATGTTTGTAGTTCATTTGCATCACCAGGTAAGGAAAAGGTCTGGCTCCCTATACGATGCGCAGCAGAAATGCTGGACCTCACTCAACAACTAATGCATCGAAATCTGACTAATGGAAAATCATGTATACAAATGCCTGCAGTCTGGGAAACAAGATTCCAGAGCTGCAGGCAACAATGACAGAGGCTAAACTGGACATAGCAGCCATTAGCGAAACATGGTTCACCAGTAACCACACTTGGGAAACTTCAGTACCCGCCTATGTACTGTTCAGAAGAGACTGAGGTGCAAAATTGGGGAGGGAGTGGCCCTTTATGTCAATGAAAATATCAAAGCTACAGAAATTCAGAATACACATAAGGAGCTAGAAGAACTGTGGGTCACCCTGGAAACAGGAAATGGGACAGCTATATGAACTGGAGTTGTCTACAGGCCTCCAGACCAGGGGGAGGACGTAGACACATTACTGATAGAAGATATACAAAACATGACAGCTAAAGGGGAGGTTCTGATAATGGGAGACTTCAACATGCCAGGTACAGACTGGTCAATACCAGCAGGAACATCCTCCAGAACTAGACACACAGTGGATTCCCTGCAGGGGGAGGGCCTCAAACAACTGGTACAACAACCCACAAGAGACAGGGCTATCCTAGATCTAGTACTGACTAATGGGGAAAGGACCACAGATCTCCAGATAGAAGGTCACCTGGGGGCCAGTGACCATCACATGGTATGGTTCAATGTGGCCACTAGAACCAAATCATCCCATTCCAAGGCAAAAATATGGGACTTCAGAGGAGCTGACTTTGATAAGATGGTCAACAAAGTTAAGTGAGCCCTGGCAAGAAGAAATACAGGTGAGGGGGGGTACAGGCAAAGTGGGCATGCATTAAGGATGCAATACTTGAAGCAACATCTCATTGTGTTAGGGAGAAAAGCAAGAGCAAAAGAAGGAGGAAACCACTTTGGTTCTCAACAACAGTAGCAGAAAAGGTCAGAGCCAAAAGGTTGGCCTTCAGGAAATATAAAGGAACACAGCGGGACGAAGATAGGGAGGCATACCAGACTTCCCTAAGGGAACCAGGGAAGGCAATAAGACAGGCAAAGGCCCAAACCAAGGAAACACTAACACGAACAGTAGAAGAAGGTGACAAGACTTTTTATAGATACATTAGTAAAAGGAGAAAGTCCAGAAGGGGTATTGCTAAGATCAAAGGGGATAAGGGGGAACGTGTGGAAGAGAACCAAGGAACAGCATCTATCCTTAATAGATACTTCTGCTCAGTATTTACTGAGGAGAAGGTAGGGCAGGGCCCACAGCATAGCAGCATGGACACAGGAGGGAGGGAGGTGTGCACAAGTCTCTTCACAAAAGAAAGGGTCCTACAAGAGATCGCTAAGCTCAGGGTGGCAAGGCAATGGGACTGGATGGCATACATCCCAGGGTACTAAAGGAGCTAAGGGTGGAACTAGCAGAGCCATTATCAGAACTGGAGTACAGTGTACAGTTCTGGAGACCTTACCTATGTAAGGACATAGACAGGGTAGAGAAGGCTCAGAGGAGGGCAACAAAGATGGTACATTGATTGCATCACAAGTCCTATGAGGACAGGTTGAAGGAACTGAATATGTACTCCCTGGAGGAGAGGAGGGAGAGAGGGGATATGATAGAGACATACAAGTATCTTACAGGGAGGAACAGGGTGCAGTAATACACTATTTTTAGCCGAAAAGATGTTCCAGGACTAGAGGGCATGGGATGAAGTTGGAGGAGGACGATCCAGAGGAAATGTGAGGAAGAATTTCTTCACAGAACGGGTGGTGGACAAGTGAACACCCTGCCAGAGGAAGTGGTGGGCGCTGAAACAATCACGGGATTTAAGAATGCATGGGATAGACATAAAGGAATTCTGGAGGTCAGGGGTAAGGGACAACAGACTTCTAGGAAAACATAAAGTGAACTTACAAGCTCAAATGGGCAGACTGGGTGGGCCATAGGCCCTTATCTGCTGACACCGTCTATGTATCTAAGTATCTATGTAACTGTTCAGTGAGTCTCTGAGTGCAGGAGAGGTCCCAGAAGACTGGAGAAGGGCTCATGTGATCCCACTCCACAAGAGTGGTAGCAGGGAGGAGGCAGGGGACTACAGACCAGTCAGTCTTACCTCAGTAGTGGGCAAGATTATGGAGGCAGTCCTTAAGGAAAAGATAGTGTAAAACCTGGAATCCTTAGGAGCACATGATCCAAGACAGCATGGATTGACAACAGGAAGGTCCTGTCAAACTAATCTCATAGATTTCTTTGACTGGATAACCAGAATGGTGGACCAAAGGGGTGCAGTTGATGTCGCCTACCTTGACTTCAGCAAATCTTTTGATACTGTTCCACATAGAAGATTCATAAATAAGCTAGGTAGGCTTGGGGTGGGTCAGAAGTTGGTCAACTGGTGGCAAACTGGTGGAAGGCAGAAAACAGAGAGTGGTGGTAAATGGTATACAGTCAGAAGAGATGGAAGTCACAAGTGGAATACCTCAATAATCCTCTTCAATATCTTCATCAGTGACATTGCAGATGGACTGGAGGGTAAGATTTGTCTGTTTTCAGATTACACCAAGATCTGCAACAGAGTAGATGATCCAGATGAGGTGGGCAGAATGAGAAGAGATCTGGATAAACTGGCAAAATGGTTGGAAGAGTGGCAACTGGGGTTTAACTCAAAGAAGTGCAAGATCATGCACATAGGGAAGAGAAACCTTGAAGCCACCTATAGGTTGGGAGGAGAGTTGTTGGCAATCACAAGGGATGAAAGAGACATGGGCATCATCATCACAGATGACCTGAAATCATCCAAGCAGACCACTAAAGCAGCATTACAGACTTTTGTAAAAAGCTGTGAAAGAGACTTACTGAACCTAGATAAAAATCAGCATGGAAAGACAAATATACCCCTTAGGAGTAATCTAAGCAGGGTAGAAAAATACGCTTTGGACACATTAAGTGATGATAAAAATATAACAATAAAAAAAGCAGACAATGGGGGTTCAGTTGTAGTCATGGACACAATTAAATATGTTTTGGAGGTGAATAGACAATTGAGCAATGAAGATTATTATAAAAGGGTGTCCACAGATCCCACCACACTATTTAAGGATGAAATAGATAAATACCTTGTAGATGTAAAAGAGAAAGGTTGGATCAGTAAAGATACTTTTTTATTTTTAACTGTACAGTATCCCATGAAAGCTTGGTTCTATGTCCTTCCTAAAATACACAAATGTCTCCCAGACCCACCAGGCTGGCCTATTGCTTCAGGGAATGGTAGTTTAACTGAACCATTATCACAGTATATTGATCACTATATAAAACCTTTAGCTCAAGCCGTACCCTCATATATAAAAGATACTGGTGACATGATTAACCTATTAGAAAATGTAGCCATTGAAGAAACGAGTTTGCTAGTCACTTTAGATATGGAAGCCTTGTATTCAAATATATCGCATGAAGGTGGGTTGGGTGCCCTGGAATACTATCTTAATGGTAAAGAAATACAAGACCCACCCACAGAAATGTTGACTCAGTTTGCCAAGTTTGTATTAGAGTGTAACACCTTTTTCTTTTCAGATGGTCAATATATACAGGAAAAAAGGAACTGTGATGGGGGCTACTTTTGCCCCTAATTTTGCTAATCTGTACCTGGGAAAATGGGAAGAGGAGTCCATCCGGGTCAGTGACAAAAATCCATATAGAGATAGAATAGACCTGTATAAATGCTTTATAGATGATATATTCATCATCTGGGCAGGAACTGAGGACGAACTCTTTGTTTTTATTAAATATCTTGAAATAAGTGATTCCAAGTTACGGTTTTCCCTAACTTTCAGTACCAAACAAATCAGTTTTTTAGATCTAATTGTTCAGAAAGACAGTAAAGGGGGAATTGAGACAGATTTGTATAGAAAAAGTACCGATAGGAATACGTTGTTACAAGCTGATAGCAGTCATTCATACCATACCATAGCGGGTATTCCCAAGTGACAATTTATGAGAATAAAGAGAAATTGTAGTTCTCATTCTACATTTGAAAGAAGAGCAAATGAATTGGAGACAAGACTTAAAGAAAGGAAATATCCGATAAGTTTAGTGGTGCAAGCTAGAAAAGAGGTTAGCCAAATGGAAAGGTCAAAGGTCATAACAAAAGAAAAATCTGAAAAAATAAAAGATCAGAGAATAAATTTTGTCAGTACTTACAATGCACAGTCTAATGAAATTAGTAACATTGTCAAAAAGAAATGGCATCTAGTGAGTTTGGACCCAGGCCTGAGGGACCTCAGTGAAATTAAACCCAGGATAGTACATAGGTAAGGAAAAAGTTTAAAAGACACTTTAGTTCATTCAATATAACCGGGACAAGTACAAGGTAGAATGTGGTTACCAAAACAACAAGATGGTTGCTACAAATGTGGTAATTGTAAATTTTGTAGTTTCTTGAAACAAACAAAAAGTTTTGCAAATCCTAAAACACATAAGGAAACCAAAGTGAGAGGATTTATAACTTGTGCAACTGAAGGGGTAATCTATATGGCATCTTGTATATGTGGAAGCTTCTATAATGGTAAAACACAAAGGAAATTAAAAGAAAGAATGGGTAAACACTTGAGGGCTATCAATTATGGGGATCAGAAAAATGCTCTAGCAGCCCATATGTTGAAAGTGAAAAATGTTAAGGAACATAATTGGTCATTTCTAGGTATAGAAAAACCAATAAGAAGCTCCAGAGGAGAGAATCATGACAATGTACTACTTAAAAGAGAACAATACTGGATCTTTGCATTAGGAGGGTCAGAAAAACCTGGCCTTAATGAGAGGATTGATATAAAACCTTTTTTACATAAATAAGAAGTGCATGGTTGTTTATGCCTACGTATCATTCTTTGTTCTGTTTAGCTGTTATGTAGTTGAATGTAGTTAGTACCAGATTATAATCTGCTTAACTTTTTTTCTTTTAGGTACCACGACCAATAATAAAATTCAGTGGATTCCTATGTCTCTCAATGGCGAAGAGCAATGGTGGACACTGGTGTAATAGTGGTAAAAGTAATGAGCGATAATCTATTCCATAATGTGTTTTAAAGTTATTTAATTAAAATTGAATTTGTAGGTAGTCTTTTCAATTTGGTGCACTGTCACTTTAAATGCAATACTATTTAATGGGAATTTTTTTTGTAAGTGTCATTCGTATGATTAAGCGCCAGGTGGCATGAAACGCATTAGGACACTGTGTATGGAGTAATGGAGGAGGTTGGCAGCTTGTAAGCCTGCAGTTTGTAAGGAGCCTGTGAAGAATGGGAGTACTTGTACCTCATATGTTGTGTGCAAAAATAAAGAACGCTGGATTTGAAAGCGAATGTGGCGTGGTGTGGATTCCCTTCGGTGCATATTTTAGCACATAACCTTACTTGGCAGACTTGGACAAAGCACTCTGTTAGTCTTACCTGGTGCTGGCAAACTAATTTTCGTTTATTGACATCTGCTTAATGCTGAGCACAGGACCCTGGTGCAGACCTTAGCCCCTGCTCTCAAGGCTAGAGGGATGTTGGGGTGTATTAGTAGGGGTACTACAAGTCGTAAGAGGGAGGTAATAATCCCTTTTTACAAGACACTGGTTAGGCCCCATCTGGAGTACTGCATGCAGTACTGGAGGCCCCACCTGCACAAGGACATTAACAAAATTGAGGCAGTCCAGAGAAGGGCAACCAAAATGGTGCAGGGACTGCATCAGAAAACATATGAGGACAGATTAGCGGAGCTGAATATGTATACCCTAGAGCAAAGGAGGGAGAGAGGTGATATGGTCGAAACATTCAAACATCTTAAGGGCATAAACAAGGTGAAATCATCTAACATGTTTCGATATAAGAAAAATAGCAGGACAAGAGGACACAGCATGAGATTAGAGGGAGGCCAATTAAGGGGTAATGTGAGGAAGTTCTTTTTCACAGAAAGGGTGATGGATGCATGGCACGGCCTACCTCAGGAAGTGGTGGATATGAATACAGTGCAGGGCTTCAAACAGGCATGGGATAGGCATAAAGGAACAATACAGATGAGTATGAATACATAGGCCACTGACAGAGTACAGGCCTATGGCACATTCATAAGGTAGAAAAAATGTTCAGATTGGATGGGCCTTGCAGTCCTTATCTGCCATCAACTTCCATGTTTCTATGCTACTAAAGTGTTAGCAAATTAGTCGGGGGGTCCCAAATGGAAAACCCCACCTAAATTTGAAATTGGTAGCACCTCCTCTACAGAAAAGGTTTAACACTTTTTTATGAATGGATAAACCCCCAAGAGTGATTTTAAGGGGGATGTGGTATTATGCTGTGGTAACTTTGAGAAATATGAATGCTTTTCTAAATCATGTCAAATTGCCTTCACAAATTTCTTGAAAAAGTCAAAATAATGACTCTCCTTTAACATGTGTATAATTTTACTGCACTTTCACCCTATATTGATTTCATTATGGCAAATTTATTTTAAATATGTTCTCGGCTTGTCGTTTTCTCTATATATGTAATTTATAAACCACTTACACTATGTAATTTATAAAAAAATTGCTTATTTCAACATCATGAACAAAGGGTGTTTTTATAATTTTAAAAGATGAATAATGTACTAAAGAAAATATTTCTAATAGCATTTCTCTGGTTTTTTTTTGTTTTTTTTTTATTAAGTATACTTTATTGGATTTTTAATCTAAGGTACAGAGATCTTAAATACAGGAGATCATACAATGCTGTATATATACTTGCAAAACAGATCTTCTGATCACCATGAAATACAGCCATTGTCTAATAATACCATATTTGATGCCTGCAACTCCCCCACCCTTTTCCCCCATCTACCCCTACCATCACCATCTTAACCACCCCCCTCCTATCCCCCACCGCCACAAATATGAGCCTTAGCAATTGTGGATATACATCAGTAGGAAACTCTAATGAAAATAATGGTTAACTTATGAAGGGGCATTAGTGTTAACTGTTATTGTATTGGACTGGATTAATAACAAATTATAAAAGGGATCCCAAAGTTGTTTGCATTTTCTCATTCTTTGGGTTAATCCTGCAATGACACGCTCTGCCTGTATAGCAAACATGATTTCTTTATACCATTCAGTATAAGTCGGTATTAGGGCATCTACCCAATGTTTAAGTAGCACTTTTTTGGCACAAACAGATATCGGTGCCATATAGGCCCTTTGGGTTTTGCCCTGGAGGTCGTGTAATCTCCTAAAATACAAATCTCAGGGGTAAATCTATCTGAGAGAGCTAATAATGGATCCAGTCGGGATTTAATACAATTCCATAATGGGGAAACCTTATCACATGACCATAACATATGCAGCAGATCCCCCTGTGCTTGAGAACATTTGGTGCAAAGATTAGACTGCAGAAAACCCATCTTGAATAGTTTAGCTGGAGTATAATACATATTATGTACAATTTGAAATTGCATGTATCTGTACCTATCCCACTTGATGTATCTATATAGGTGCTTCCAAATTCTTAACCAACATCTAGGGGGTTCAGAAGTTGGAAGAGAGTGATCACACCAGTAAGTTCTCTGTCTTTCTATCCCAGCAATCGTGATTTGTAAGAACTCGTAAGCATATGAAATTAAATGAGTAGATGGGATTTACTTAAGATATGGGGTTAAAACAGTTAGAAGGGGCGTAGTCCACCTCCCAGTGCCAAAATACTGTATTAACATATAACTAACCTGCAAATAATTAAAAACATGAGTAGTGGACCAATGATACCGGATACAGGCTTCCTGGAATCGCATCAGTTTCTGGTTAATAATTAACTCCTTCACCCTTCCAATCCCCATATTGGGCCAAAAAATATTAAATTTTATTGGTTTACCAGAGATTAGCAGGTTGGGATTATTGGAGAGGGGTTGTGTTATATCTTTATACCCATTAGTCCTTAGTAAGGTGTTGAGTTGGTGTTGTGTAATCAAAAGAGCATCAAGCAGGGATCCTTTCAGCTTACTTGGGAGATTTTTCTTATTTAGAAAAGGAGGGACTTCTGGAGCCATATCGTGTAATGCACACAAAGATTTCTCAATTCCAAGCCAGAGAGGGGAATACATAGAATCAGATGAATATTCTGACGGAAGTATCCAGTACCTCAATCTGGTTAGATGCATTGCAAGGTAATGTAAGTATAGATTGGGAGCTTGTAGGCCACCATCAATTTTTGACCGTGTAAGCTTACAATAGCTTCTTCTTGATTTTTTCCCAGCCCATAGAAAAGAGTTAATAATTTTATGTGTGTGAGTGAACCAAGATTTGGGTAAGTCCCAATTGTACATTTGCAAAGGGTATAATAAATGGGGTAATACATTCATTTTTATTATACTCATACGACCCCAAAGCGATAAGTGTAATAAAGACCAACGCTTAATATCCTCTTGTATATGACTTAGAGTGGCATCAAGGTTAAGCGTTTTCATTATTTTTGGGGAAGGGCGAAGGAAAATACCCAAATATTTAAGTTTATCTGATCGCCACTGTAGGCCCAAATTAACTATCTCTGTTTTTTGAAAATACTGATTAAGAGGAAATACTTCAGTTTTATCCAGATTCAGTTTGTAATTAGAAATCAAGCTAAACTGGGATATTAATGTAAGTGCAGCCGAGAGGGATTGTGAAGGGGGTGAGATATGCAGTAAAATATCATCTGCATATACGGAGAGTTTATATTCTGAGTTCCCTATTGTAATCCCAGATACTAAGGGTGAGGAGTTAAGTTTCCTGATGAGGGGTTCAAGGAACAAGTTGAATAAATATGGCAAAAGAGGGCATCCTTGATGAGTACTCTGTCTCAAAGGGTGTGGAAAGTACCCCATTGCAGTGAACTCATGCGGAAGGGGAAGAGTGCAGTATTTTGATCCAAGTGAGAAATTCTTATGGAATACCATATCTGGGAAGTAGAGAAAACAGATATTCCCAGGACACCCTGTCAAAAGCTTTTTCTGCATCCAAGGAAACTAAAGCAGCCAGAATAAGAGAGTCCTTGGATGCAGAAAATAAATAAGCCAACTTCCTGAGATGGTCGGATGAAAGTCGGCCCTTAACAAATCCTACCTGCTCTGCACTAATTAAAGAATCCCAGACCCAACCCAATCTTAAAGCCAGGATCTTAGCCAAAATTTTAAGGTTGACATTAATAAGTGAAATAGGCCTATAATTATGTACAACTAAAGGATCCTTCCCAGGTTTGGGTAGGACCACAATAGTAGCTTGGGTTAAGGATTTATCTGAGATACCATTTTCATAAAAATATTGAAAAGTGTTTACTAGAATAGGTGCTAATGTACTTTTTAGGGCCTTATAAAAATTAGGGGAGAATCCGTCAGGGCCAGGAGATTTATCCAGTGTAAGTGAGTCAATGACTTCTATTATCTCTTTTATTTCAGTCGGGGCTTTTAGTATAGAAGATTGTGCCTCAGTAAGTGTTGGCAACTTAACATCAGTAATGTACAAACCCAAGATTTGTTGAGAGAAGGAGAAATTAGTGGGGGTATACAACCCCTCATAATAAAATGTAAAGGTTTCACAAATATCTTTGGGTGAAGTCAAGACTGTACCAGTGGGTGATTGGAGGGAAGTAGCAATCCTGTCGGACATCTGAGACCTGATTCTGAGCACTAGTAGTTTCCTTGCTCCTTCCCCTTGATCAAAATATGTTATTCTAGATTTAAGCATGAGAAATTCTGCCTTTTTGGCCAGCAGCTGATTATACTGGGCTCGAAGGGATTCAGCTTTTTCCCAATCTGCATCAGGAGATAAAGCTGAAAGGTTTGTCTCTGCTAATGTGATCTGATCAATTAGGGAAGAAAGAGCCTGTTTCCTTTGCTTTTTATGTTTGGCTGCCAAACGTATTAATTCACCCCTTAAGGCACACTTTAATGAGCACCACAAGATATCCCTTTTAGACATGGATGGGGAATTATCTATCATAAAGTTTGAAATGAAGGATTGTAAATGTTGTATGTAATCTTCAGATTTTATAATCTGATTATTAACCCTCCAAAGTTTATCTCACTGAATATTTGGAGCAAAATCTATAAATAACTGAACCATTCGGTGATCCGATATAGTTTTCGAGGAGTAAAAAACTGATGTGACACCAGAAAGGTAGTCACTACTCACTTAAAAATAATCAATACGAGAAAATGTATTGTGAGTTGGTGAATGGAATGAATATTCTTTCCTGGTTGGGTAAGTGATTCTCCAGGGGTCAGCCAAACCTATTGAGTGCATTAGCTCCAACTGGGCTTTTGACCTGGGGAAAAAGATAATTTAGACGGTCCTGTTCTGTCCAAGCTATTTGACAGTACTTGGTTCCAATCCCTTCCTACAATTATTGGAATCGTGGACCATGGAGCCAACATAGACATAAGATCCATAAAAAAATTTGAATCGTCAGAATTAGGGCCATAAATGGAGCCAAGAATGACCTTGGAATGACTTAAAACAGCCCGTAATATAACATAACGGCCTTCCAAGTCTGAAATGTCTTGTAACAAACGAAATGGGATTTTACGAGCAATTAGAATGGCAGTTCCACTTTTACGAGAATTGAAACCAGACCCAAAAACCTGTCCCACCCACAGCCTACGAAAGTAGTGCACTTGAGTGGACAAAAGATGTGTTTCCTGTAAGAAAACTGCGTCATCTTGTATATTGCGGAGATGTATCAGTATCTTGATTCGTTTCGCTGGAGTTTGTGCCCCCTTAATGTTCCATGTACAAAAGTGATAGCCTGACATTTTTTAGCTATCTATAATAATGTTAAACTCCAAGTATGCAGTGACAAAAGAGACCATGAAATGATGTTTCCACTTCAACTCTGGTATTTGTGGTGGTACCCTCCCCCCAAAAAAACATTTTTTTAACCCACCCGCCTCCCCCCACCATCTCGAAGAAACAAACCCCACAACTTACCCTCCTGAGCTTCACATAAACAAACTAATAGAATAGCAATCTTATTCCCAAGATAAACCATTAATTGTGGAAGCCCAATCCCCCTTTGCCAAGACGTGAATGTTCCACCCAGATTAGTGCATTCCGACTTGCCCCCCAAAAAACATAAACATCAAACAGTTTAAATAAGGAATGTTCCTCTTTCCCTGCTCTACCTCTCGTAGCAAATATATTTACATTATACACCATGCTTCTGTTAGCTTATAAGCTCATGATTGTGACAACCCTGCCACAATAAAGCCCCAATCTATGTATTTGTTTATCTTTTTACCAGCCATACCGAGGCATTAATAATCAAAATAATCCCCTTCTTGTCTCCCATCTCCCCAATCCCCACCTTTAGTTTAATCTAACTGGTATTGCCATCATATTCAGGACTTGACTCTGAACTCCTTAAGTCCAGACAGTTTCAGCAACCAATGAGAGGTCTCTTGCATCCTCAGTGAAGTTTAAGACAGGCCATTGCATCCCCGAGTTACGTGACGGCATCTGGTATAAGGGCCCTTGTAAAGTCCCATATCTGAATAACAAATCTGCATTATACTGTCCCTCTGCCAATATCCCAATATTGTCCCACAGTCAGAATGCGAGAGGGTAAATAAAAGGAAACACCATGCAGAACTTAGGAAAAAAAAAACGTGCGGTGACTGGCGAGACCGGCCGCAATGTCTACCAAATGCTTCAATTTAAAGGAAAACCGTTGCCAATTTAACCGGGAGCAAGGCCGTGGTGCTAAATTCAAGCTAATCTCTTGCTGCCTTTTAATGAACTTCCAGGCATCGCGAATCCAAACAAAATGAAAAAAAGGAAAAAAGCCTTCAGATGCTGGTCCATAAGTGGTCAGGGGGTCTGGAGGAGAGGTGTATGGAGTTTAAGCTAAATACACTAACTCTTCTATCAAACAGATGCTACTATATAGAGTAGCCAGTTCGGTAAGCTCTCCCTCATATACTCAACGATGGGTAAACAGGTCGGGGAACATAGTGGGTAATTCTTCTGCTGCCAGGTTTGTCTCTTCAAAGCTTCTCCAGCTACCCTGATACTGCACCATCAATTTAGCAGGGTAGATCATCCAGAATCGAATTCCAGCTGCTATCAATTTTTTAATGAAGCTATGATAAGCAGCCCGCTTCTGTCTGATGCTGACTGGCAGATCTTGGGAAAATCTAAGCTGGGCATCCTCCCATTTATTCTAGTTCAGCTCTTTAACTTTTATTAAGATGTGCTGCTGATCAATATAACTTAGGAGATGAATAATAAATGGCCTAGGCTTAGCACCCAGGGAAGGTCGAGGTTTCAGCGAGCGGTGGGCCCGCTCTACCTGATACACTGTGGATTGTGGTGGAGGACCCACTATCTTTGCTAGAAGCTTTTGCGTGAACAGAATTATAGCGGATCCTTCAACTTCTTCAGGCAGACCAAAAATGACAATATTATTCCTCCTGTTCCTCCCCTCCAGATCTTCTAGTTTGCCCTCTACTTTATTTAGCCTCTGCCTTAATGCCACCGCTTCTGACTCCAACCTTGTCTGCCAATTTTTCAATGAGGACGTGCGGGGTTGAAACATCCGAGATTTTCCTATTCGTTTCCCTCAGTTCAGCTTGAATATTCTTCAGTTCCAAGGCAAACTCTTTAAAAGATTCTTTAATACTAGCCATTTCAACTAGGAATTTGCCCTCAGACAGAGGAGTAGAGTTGCTAGATAGCGCCACAATCTTGTTGGGGGTTGCAGTCTGTGTTTTAGATCTCTTCGCTGACTTATCCGGCATCTGAGATGGTGTCCGGGCCGGGAGAGCCTGGCGCATTTCCAAATCCATTTTCACACCCGTTAAATGTTGAATGCTGCTTCTTTACACGTCTTGTAGTTCCCCTTCGCTTCAAATGGATATTGGCAATAATAAAATAACCGATCTCAATCAGAAACCTGGTATTTTTACTGTTTTTGGAGAGTTCAGGGGAGAGCCGAGCCGGAGAGCATCTGTTCAGGCTGAAGACATCACGTGATCTCCCCCGCATTTCTCTGTTTTTTCAGGTGATAACAACAATTGAGAGGCAACAAATGACTGAAGACCCTGCCGAGACTTTGACTCTCCTCACCCCAAAAAAATGCCATACTAGTGACTGGTCCAAGAGTATCATCTGCCAAATAACAACACGATAACACCTGAGGACTGCAGCCCCTGGAGGACTAAAGACATTTTATAATTCATGCCTTGTTAGAAAAGACCATGTTTATCAGCAATTGCAGCCTTTAGACATTTACACATTATTAGCTTTGCCTGCAGTACATTAGCATGCACGATGTCATCAGTCCTACTCCAGAAAAACAAACCTAAACCATTTTGAAGGTCGAGGAAGATGTTCAGGTCCTGGTTCTTCTAATGATACTGGTCAGTGTTCAAGCTCACAGAGTAGGTGATCAGCTCGCCAGCCTGTTAACTGGAATTTGTGTATGATATGTTAGAAGGTATATATCACAAAAAAGACAAATATCTATCACAGATCGTAACCTTCAGAGAGTAAGAAACTCTGCTTGATGCAGCTGAAGCCAAAGAAGATAATACAGTCTTACAGCGAATAGTTGGATTGAACTTAATTTCATTTGAAGCAAAGTAGTACAAAGATTGCCATAGTAGTTTCACCAGCAAAAGAAACATACAGATAACATTTTCACTTTCCAGTGGCAAGGAAGATGAGTCTATGTATAAAGTATGTTTCAATGAACTGATTTCTGAAATTGAAAATGACCTTGTTATCAGCAGAAAAGCCTGTTCTGTGTCTTACCTGTTACAAAGATACCGGGATATTCTGAAAGGCAAAGTTCCTAGCAGTAAGCAGCTCATGAAGAGACTAACGAACTATTTTGGTGACCAAATCATTTTACAAGCGCAGCATTACCCAAGTAAACCAGAGTTTGTGTGTAGCAGTGCCGCATCTTTGGAAGATGTCATCAACATAGCTTCCTGGTTGCATTCAAAGCAACAGTATGAAGAGCAAAAACCTCTCCCTACTTCTGAAAATGAAGATAAATATTCAACCACATCTTTGCTGTGTCATACAGCATAGGTCCTCCATAATGAACTCAAAATGTGTGGGGGGTTGGATATCAATCCCAGTAGATAATTCCACTATCAGTTTAGAACAAGCATTAGACAGGATTCCCGACAATGTGTATAGGTTCCTGAAATGGGTATTCCAAGGGGAAGTTGGTAATAAACCTATCAAAGATGGCAGACCTTTAGTAACACCCTCTAACAAGGCCCCTTCACAGACAGATATCAGTTGGTCAGGACTTCATTCATATACAGCAGTATCCAGAGGTGCAAAGTGTACACCTAAACATGTTAGGCTTGCAATGTTCATATGTCATAGGACAGGCTCTAAACAGGTAGCAACAATGGTGCACAAGCTAGCACACTGTGTCAGTTATGAAGCCCTAGAGAAAACTGGCAAAGCTATTGCAATGGATCAGCATGAAAAAGCTGCCAGGGACAATATCATAATTCCATCAAACATACAGCATGGGGAGTTTGTTCAGTTTTCTGCTGACAACAATGATATAAATGAGAAAAGGTTAGATGGAAGGCACTCAACCCATGCCACATCTATGGTTGTATATCAGTATCAGACTCCCACAATTCCAGAAGGCAGGTTTGGCACAGTGGCAGCTCAAGCTCAAACAAAGAAAATAGCACAGTGAACACAATCACTTGAAGCCATTATGGAGTACAATCCTCATGGCAGACGCCCTACACCAAATCTTGTGGGAAAAGTAAAAATAACTGGTATACTGATGTTGAGGCTTGTCGACAAGCCACCAAGCTTGATCTGCAATGGCTAATTTTAAGATGACGCCCAACCAAGCTATCTGAGGTTGAGTTTGAAAAGGTGAATGCTCAGCAAGTACCAAGATGGACAGCTTTTAATGTGATGATTTCATCTACCATACCAATAATAACATCTATTGGGTACTGTCCAATGCTGCCAGCATCACCTTCTGAATGGAGTACAGTTTTCACTGTAATGAATAATGTTTGCAAGATGTCTAGGACACTTGGCCAAGATTACAGTGTCTTAACATTTGAGGAGGCTATATAGTGTAATGCCAAAGAGATTCAGTGCAGGTGCCCAGAGAAATTTCAGAAAACAGTCTTGAGAATGGGTGGTTTCCACATAGCACAGACATTTCTGGCTGTAATTGGAAAGAAGTATGAAGAGAGTGGTCTGGAAGACATCCTCATAGAATCGCAGGTGTATGGTAGCAGCACAGCAAGCAATCTACACAAAGGCAAATCATACTATACAACTGTGGAGTGAGGGCCCACAAGCTTGTAATGGAGGCTGTATCCAGACTGAGGTGGCAGGCATTTTGTAACTGGGTTCAAGACAATGAGATTAATTTTGAAGTAGACCTCATCGACAGCAAGCTCCAGCAATGTTAAAATGCAGTATCAAACAATGATGCAACAAGCCTAGCAGAAACACTTTCCCAGCTCTGTGATGTACTCAAAAATGTACAGGATGCATTGCACAGATTCTGCAGTTTTGGAAAAGCAACTTCTCAAACATATCCATTCGGGGATGATTACATTGAAATGGTTAACATCCTAATGTGGTTCATTAGAGCAGAATGTGAAAGCAACTGGGACTTGCACCTTGTGGTTGTAGAGATGCTACCACTATTTTTTGCCTTTGACTGCACCAACTACCTGTATGCCTGCTGGATCTGTGTACATCAGTGATATGAAGCTTCTGCCGGATTGTGACCCCAAAGTTAATGGGCAGTTTGTGCAAGGAAATCATGCTGTAGCTCAGTCTAGAAATAAATTTAGCAAAATCTGGACAGACATGGCACTTGAACAAACAGTAAACTATGATAGTAAAGTAAAAGAGGGTATAGTGGGTTTCACTTTGAAACCAGGAGCCTTGGCTAGATGGTTCATCACTGCTCATGAGCACTCAGCTATCATAGCTTCCATGAAGGTAATGTGTGATATGGTAGACTCAAACGCTTCACAAGGAAAACACAAGGAGACTGCACCACATCACATGCAACGAGATGAAGGAGATGTAAATAAGATCGTTAATGCAATCACCGACTCCATGACAAACACATTTGATCTGAATGCTGACTTTATAGCACTCACCAACATTACAACTGGCATTGTTGTACCGGCAGAGTTTGCCACCAAGCTTGTTACTGTGTATGATACAAGAATCAAAGCAATGAAACAATTTGTGGAAGACAGACTAAATTCAAATACCCCTGGATTCTTTGAACCACTGCACAAGTTTAACATCAAAACATTTGCATCTCTAAGCAAGAAGATCAAATTGTAAGTTAGTAGTGATAAGACAGTGACTATCAATGCAGACATGGAGTTGTTTAGTTGTCTTGTAGTAGCTGCACAAACAAGAGAGACTGATCTGAAGAAAGTTTTCTTGTGTTTTTAAACTCATCTTTGTTGTGGCTAAGTAAATATGCAGTGAGCTTTCCACAGCTTCATATGCTCCAGCACACTCTGATAGTACCCTGAACAAAAAACTTCAAAGAGTAAGCTATTGCCTGAATTAGAAAAAGACGCAGAGTCAATGTATCAAATGCCAGTATCAAACATGCCCACAGCTTGGATAGTGGATGGCATGGCTGTTATACAAATGGTTGAACAAGGAGGTGCAACTAGCTTTGAAGAACTTGCTGAATTGGTCTTCAGAATAGTACTCCAGCCTCCACAGAGTTATGAGAGCTGCAAAAGAGTACATATCGTCTTTGATCGATATGATGTCAAAGATACAATTAAAGCTTTTGAGCTTGCATGAAGGCACTCCTCACAAAGCAATGAAGTCAAAATCCATGGTCCCAAAAGACCCATCCCAAAGCAGTGGAGTAAGTTAATCGGAAATTCAAAGAATAAAGAACATCTGGTAAAATTCCTGTCAGAATCATGGTATGATATGGCAGAACTTTATTTGGGACAGCAGAAAGAAAGCAGCTCCAGCCCCGTTTGTGCAAAGGCCACTTACAACCTTCAAACAGAAAAAGCACAGCACCAACACTTCAATGAATATAAATGTAAAGTTTACTCACAGTCGTAACAGTCAACACAACATAGCGCCATACAGGGTGATGACAAGCTCCGCACACAATGAAAAATGCCCGACCAGTTTCACATTTAAGATACAGATGATCCAGCCATCATATATCAGACTGCTTAGATAAATCCAATCTAAGAAAGGAGAAAAAAGAGAGAGGAGGAAAAGAAAAGGAGAAAAAGAAAGAGAAAAAAGGATTATTATATCACCATATCATATTCAGCATCTAACATACTTATTCCTTAAAAAAGGTACAATATCAAAGGCATCATTTGGTCCTGGTCTCTCTAAAGCAGCTAGAGTGTAAATCCAAAATAATTGTCTACAGACAATTTTATTGTCAAGGTCCCCTCCTCTAGGGCAAACACTAACCTTCTCTATACCACAGAACTGAAACTTGTGTTCTGTGCTGAAATTTACCTGGCTCAAATGTCTTACCAAAGCATTTTTCTCATTATGGCATCTAATGTCACTCAAGTGTTCACACACTCTTGATCTAAAAGCCCGAGTCATTTTGCCTACATGCTTGGCAATTACAGGTAGCCAGGTAAACTACACCTGTTGTGGAACAGTTAATAAACTGTTTCACTTCATACTGCTTCCTGCTGTTAGCAGATTCATATAGTTTTGGTGCACTGTCACTTTAAGGACATTTGAGCCAGGTAAATTAACCACAATATTAGCCTTTCTTTATAATATTCATATTGATTTGGTGCACTGTCACTTTAAGGTTGTTTTACTATTTAAATGGTGTTTTGTGAATGGAGAGGTAGTCCCTGACAAAGTGCGCACACGTGAAACCGGTCGGGCATTTTTCACTGTGTGAGGAACTTGTTGTCACCCTGTATGGCGCTATGTTGTGTTGAGTCCTAAGATTGTGAATAAACTTTTACATTTATATTCATAGAAGTGTTGGTGCCGTGCTTTTTCTGTTTGAAGAGTTTTATTTGGCCCAGATCAGAAAATGGTTATTGCAGGTGGATTCAAGGACAGCCTCATTGCTCGCATGGTCATTTCACATTGAGTTGTAGACCAAGAAGATCTATCATCATCACATGAAGAAGTAAATACTCAGCTTCTACTTAATGTTTCACATGCTTCACAAGAATACACTCTTGTAGTGGTGTGGTCTCCAGACACTGATGTTGCAGTTCTCTGAGTACATTTTATTCACAAGTTGGAAGCAACTCAAGAACTTTGGTTTCGTACTGTTGTGAAGGATAAAGCCAGTTTGTTACCAACCCACACCATATCAGCTGAACTTGGCCAACAATTATGCAGAATGTTGCCAGCAGTACACACACTGACTGGGTGTGATTCAACCAGCAGTCTTGCAAGGGCTGACAAACTAAAGTCATGGAAGCTTGTCAGGAAAAATCCATACAAATTTAGAAGCCTTACCAAGTTTGGCACTAAAGTGGATATACATCCTGTACAGTTTAAATCAGTAGAACTTCTGATAACCCTTCTCTATGACATAACATCTAACTCAGCGGATGTAAATGGTGTGTGACATAAGTTTTTCTGTTGCAAACAGGCCCCGAAGGAAGCCCTCCCCCCAACTTTTGATAGTCTTCTGCAACATGCCAAGCACGTAGATTACCAGACCCTTATCTGGAATGGTTCCATGCCACTACAGCAACATCTCCGACTACGATGCCCCCCACAGCGATGGACATATAGCAACATCCCCAACACTGACGCGAACCCAACATGACCAGCAACACCGGTGATGCTGACCGACACTGTCGCTTGATCAGTGCAGTGGGGCTGCACCTCATCCCCCATGAGAGGCTGTGCCTCATACCCCCTACTTTATATATCTAAGTCCACATTGCACAGGCAATGGACCTAGATACATATCCTCCATCACTGCAAGGTCCGTCGGCATGAAACACCCATTGCTGCAATGTCCATCACTGTGGAGGAGTTGTTGTGGGAGAGTCGCTGTGGGTCTGTCACTGTGCTGACAGTATATGATCTGGAACCATGTCCTGGAGGCTCAGCCTGACATCCCATCCCAGTTTAGAAATGACTGGCATCATGACAAGGTTAGATACATTTCTCCAACACTAATGACACAGACACCTGCCCCTGAAGCATTCCTGAAACTCATTACATGTGGGTGTGAAAAAATCAAGTGTGAGCACAACTGTAGTTGTTTCAGGCTGAGCATGGCATGCACACAACCTTGCTTGTGTACTGGTGGTGAGGACTGTTATAATCCTCATAAAGTTGACAATGTGGCTCCAGATGAGTCTGATACTACAGATGATTCAAACTTAGACATGTAGCATTTGACAAATATATTGAAAAAGGCTAAACACACACATATGTCCTGTCATATTGCCCATTGCTGAGAGTGGGTCCTTTGGATAATAGTGTTTTGTTAGCACCATGGTGTGCAATAGTATACATGGCTTCTATTACAGTGAATGCAGTATTTAAAACATTTGTATCAATGAATAATCTGTGCATTTATCAATACAAATCACAAGGCCAACATTCTTTAAGTAATGAGCCTTATTAATAATTTGTGTCAAAGAAACCTTTTGCATGACTAAACTTAGTTTTTGTCCTTTAAAATAAATTGTTTAAATCCCATTTTACTGGTCACTTTTACTTTCAAACTTTTCTTGACAACTTTAGTACATTTTTGTGGCCCTTTCATTTGTGCAAAATTTTGTTTTGACATGGGTACAAAAATCTTCCATTGGCATATCTTGCTACCATTTTACAAGGCCACATCCATCCTAGATAAGTACCTAAGGGACCCTTCTATCAAAATAACATAGTTGTTGCTTTCTGTACAGGGGGTGCTACGTCACCAAAAATTTGCAGGCCTGGGCCCCAGACTGAATTGCAGGTATCCAGGAACTCCTTATATTGGTCAAAAACAATCCTTGCAAGAACCTTAAATGATGGAGCAAGTAGGGAAATAGGATGGTAATTTTTGGTCAGAGTGCACTCTCTGGATTTAAAAATAGGGACCATGGTCATTTGCTTTCATAATCTTGGGACCTCGCTGGTAGCTAACGAATGGTTGTACAGGGTATACGGAGGATGGGCCAGTACATCAATAACAAAGGAAAAGAGTTTTAGATCAGTTTTGTCCAACCCCATTCTTATTTTAAAATTAATCTTCCTAAGGTACTTTATAGTTTCATCTACCACTAGAAATGTAAATTTAAAATCAACTTTAGAACCACCATAGCTAGACTCAGGCTACTCAAGGTCAGATAGATCAACCAATGGAGCAATTGTTGTAGCTCCACCAAAAATAATATTGAGCTCTGTGGCAGTTGCCATCTAATCTGTCAAATTACCGTGTTCAGTAGTCAGAAGTGATATTGATATAGAGCTGATCTTTCCCATGAGATTGTTATGTATTTGACAATTTACCAGTTAACAGTTTGAGAATTTTAATTGGGAATTTAAATAATATTCTATTTTTTTATGTTCAAACAAAGTAGAATTTATACTTTGTTTCCTGAAAGCTTTCCAGGCCATGTTTCTCTCATGCAGCAATTGTACCAGATAAGGGGTAATCCAATCCTGACTTCTATTTTTAATATGTAAGCGATAGATAGGGACAAAACGATTGTAAACCATGTTAAATTCATGAGCAAAATAATCCAATATCAAATCAACCAATGGAATAGCATGCAGGAAGAACCAGTCAGTCTGTGCAACAGCATTTCTGAATTCACTAATGTTCAGATTATTAATAGATCTGGAGGTCACATGTATAGGAGATGACTGAGGCATTTAAGCACTCCAATAGCAAATAACTGGAGAATGGTCACTAAGCTAGAGGGTAATTGATAGGTTGGATGGATATGTTGAGCTCTTGAGGTGACTATCCTATTTATTAGGGACTCAGAATCAACCTTGTAATTTGCTCTGGTAGCTGAGGAGATCATATGTTTAAGGTTCAAGCTCTCAAGGGAGTCTCTACATCTCTAAATTTTGCTTTTTTTATTCCACTGAATATTGACATCATCCAGGAGAAGGATTTCTCTTGTATCATATTTGGATTGCTGAAACTCAATCAGTAAAAGCAAGCCCCTCCTCATAGCAACCGGGAGGAATGTACAAAATCGTTAGCTTTAGTTGAGTGAGAAGGAATAAATAAGAGTGCAGATGGAGGAGGAGGTGAAGATAAGGGAAGGAATACTGTACCTTCAAAGATGTTACCTGATGTATTACAAATCACAGCTTTTATTTTAAATTAAATTATAACAGCAACAGGAGATAGACTAAATAGCATACAAATAAAGGGTAAGTGGAGTGGGAGCTTGTATAAGGCATTAAACTGATATAGACAGGTGCACAGTACATAGGAAACACAGCTAATAATGGGAGATAGCATGAACTACTGTTCGACATGCAAGATGTTCACTGTGGGGGAGAAGATCAAGAGCTTTGAGTGTGTTAAATGCACTGTAATAGCGGTTTTGCAGAATGAGATAAAACTACTAAACAAGTGGTTGGAAGTACACAATGAGATTGCTCAGCTTAAGGAGTTTATTGATAAAGCAGCGGATCATATTGATACAGCAAATATGACCGAGACAAAGGTGAAAATGTAGGTGGGGGAACAATCAATAGCTCAGGCTATATTGCCTGAAAAAAAGGAAAAGAAATAAATCACAAGAGCTTCAAGAACTATCTGAGGTTGAAGAGTTGAGTATGGTACGGGGGGACCAAGAAACGGAGGAGGAGTAATGGAGAAATAGAACACATAGTTTTACAAACTAGGTACAGTGGCATTTTAGTGAAAGATGATACTACCAGGGATGAAACCCATGTACAGTAAGTGATGCTCCAGACCAGACAAGGTGTGCAATAGGGATAAATAATGAAAGCAATAATACAGGGGAAAGAGTGGAAATTATACCAAGTACTTCCACTCAGAATGCACCAGTTAGCCCAAATGCACACGTCACCACTGAAATGACAAAAGGAAGTGAATTACATAATAATCCTCTGTGCCAACATCTAGTCAATAGATGCATAGATCAAAGAGATGTAGTAGTGCTAGGTGATTCAATGGTTAGATATACTGATCAAATTATATGTATGGATCGAACAGAAAACATGATGGTCAGTACATTAGAAGGTGCTGGTATTGGGGATGTAAAACAAATGCTGCCAGACTGTTGAAACATTCTGATAGACCCATAACAGTCCTACATGTAGGGATCAATGATGTGGGCAGAAGTAAGATAGTTGACATCCAGAGAGATTTCAAAAAAGTGGCTTACAAACTCAGAGAAAAAGGATGTGACATACTTATATCAGAAATCATCCCAGTATCCAGAGCAGGGGCAGCTAAAACCAGGAACATTTTACACCTTAATGGGTAGTTAAAATGATGGTGCCACAGGGAAGGATATACATTATACATCACTGGGAGAGTTTTCAACATGCCAGATTGTATGGGCAAGATGGACTGCACTTGAATAGCCATGGAAAAAGAATACTAGCACACAAAATCAAATACGCAGTTTACAAACATTTAAATTAGATGAGAGGGGGAATGGGGGTGGCAAGAAACAAACAAGGTAAAACAAAACAACCCAAAAGCCTTGTCAGAAAAGGATAGTTCTGGTTGGAAATGTTTGTTAATAAATGCAAGGGGTCTTGTGAGGACATTTGATGAGCTACTATATATATTAAATTCTAAGCCTATCCAAAAATGTGCAATCACAGAGACATGGGGGAACAGTGAAGATGTTTGGGATAGACAAATCCCGGGTTACATACTGTACTGTAGGGATAGGTTGAAAAAAGGGGAGGTGGTGTAGCAGTCTATGTATCAGACTGGATTTTGTCAGAGCAGATTAAAACTAATTCCAACACATTAGAACAAACCTGGATTAAATTAACACCTTTGAATAGTACAAAAATTATCCTCGGAGTAGTTAATAGACCGCACTCACAAATTAAGGAGGATGACATAATTCTATATCAACAAACTGAGGACCTAGAATCGTCAGATAAAATCATTTTGCTGGGAGATTTTAACTTGCCAGGTATTGACTGGGAGAATCACAAAACTACTACAAACATAGAGACATGGTTGTTGGAGACTTTTGATTTACTAGGGCTTGTACAATATGTGTTAGAGCCAACAAGAGGTGAACATATACTGGACTTGATACTGAGCAACATGAGAGATAATTTGCAGAACTGCAAGGTAACCATACCCCTGGGATCCAGTTGTCATGCATGCCATGGTCAAATTTGCAATTGTGGAGGAAATGGGAAGAGTAAGTGGGAATACAATCATTAGGAATTATGATAAAGCTGACTTTCATAATATGAGACAGAAACTTAAAGGATGGAATTGGAAGGAAGAGTTTGGTTCAAAGACATTAAATGAGATTTGGGAGCTCTTAGAGGGGAAAATAAATATCCTAGTAGCAAAATATGTCTCTTGAGAAGAGGAAATATAACAGGGTTGGTAAAATTCCAGTATGGATGACAACAAAAATTAAAAGACTTATAAATAAAAAGAAAACTCTTATGTAAAAGCTAAGAACAGCAATCATGTTCATAATTGGGAAAAGTACAAAAGGTTATTAAAAGAAACAAAACAGGTTACAAACAGAGCCAGAAGCAGTTATGAACTAAAATTAGTTGATACAGTAAAAGACAACTACATGTCCTTCTACAGTTACATAAGCAGTAAAAAATGGGGAATATCGAAAACTAGGCCACTAATGGATCCACAGGGGAATTTGGTTACTGATGCAGTCCAAATGGCTGAACTACAAAATCAATACTTTACATCAGTATATAATGATAAAACTATGCGCTCAGGAGAACGTCTGGATAAGGAAAGAAGTGATAAATTATTACTTGGGGCGGAAAATATTAAAAATAGGTTACTAAAGCTGGACCTGAGTAAAACCAGAGGCCAGACAGATTACATCCGAGAGTTATTAAAGAACTGGCAAATGAATTAGCAGAATCTCTGACTGCAATGTTTCAACAATCACTAAATGAGGGTAAAGCTGTTGAGGTCTGCAGGGCTACAAATGTAATGCCAATATATAAGAAAGGCAGTAGGAGGGAGGCACGAAATTACAGGCCAGTGAGTTTGACCACAGTTCTGGGAAAAATACTTGAAGGAGCAATACTAGACTACATAATAAATCGTACCGGGGGCATCGATAAAACTCAGCATGGATTTATAAAAGGTGATTCATGCCAAACAAATTTATTAGAGTTTTATGGCAATGTCAGCCGAGTTCTGGATGGGAGAGCATGATATTCCTTGATTTTACAAAAGCCTTCGATTGAGTACCACATGGGGAATTAATCAAAGTACTCATTGAACATCAGATACATGGGCGCATAACAAGATGGACTGCATCCTGACTGGATAATAGGAAACAGAGAGTATGCATAAGAGGCATATGCTCTGACTGGTCTGAGGTGACGAGTGGAGTCCCCCAGGGATCTGTGCTGGGGCCATATCTTTTTAATCTATACATACATTCTTTGAGAAGCAGTGAAGTTACTTGGGAGGCAAAATTCACAGATGACATGTGCATTGGAGCAATAGCAAATAGTAGGGAAGATGCCAATAATCTTCAGAGAGCATTACTAAATTTGGAGTGTTGGGCAAATAAGCATAAGCTGGATTTTGATATTGATAAGTGTACAGTTATGCACCTAGGGAAACATAGTAAAAAGATGCAGTATTCACTCAAGGAAAAGAACTTAAGAGAAGTATCAGAAGTAAGAGACCTGGGTTTTATGGTATCAAATGATTTGCATTTTAAATACCACTGCAATACGTTGGTCAAAAAAGCCACTGGGATACTAAATAGCATTGGAAGGCATGTTAAGAGCAGGAGGAGGGAAGTGCTGGTTCCATTGTATGTGACACTGGTGAGACCTCAAGTGGAGTACTGCATGCAGTTCTGGTCACCAGGAATGAAAACAGAGATTAGGTCACTGGAAAAAGTGCAAAAGAGAGCAACCCAAATGATTACAAACCTGAAGGATTTGGATTATGGAGAGAGAGAATGACTGAACTGGGGATGTATTCTTTAGAGTACTATAGAATGAGGGGGGACATGTGCCTCCTATTCAGGGCACTATCAGATGATGATTTATGGGAGATATTAGGACTGTAAATGAAAAAAACAAAGCTACTGTACAAAAGTACACCCCCTGCAGTTGTCAGGGGAGACGTGTTGTACAAAGAAACAAACCCATTGGTATAATCAGAGAGTGGTGTCCCTTTGGAATGGCCTTCCGGTAGATGTAGTGGGTAGTAAAAACTTAAACGAGTTTAAAAAAAATTGGATGAATACTGCATTTCCAATAATATTAAGGGGGTATAAGTAGTAATGACTTGGCGAGCTACATGGACTACAATCTTTTATGCTCTGGTTAAACCTATGATACCTATGATTTTATTTTCTGAGCAATGCATTAGTCCCAAACGGTCCTTTTTCAGGCACAACCCAGTGTGCAGGAACATGTCATACAAACAAGAATAAAAAATACAAAATTCCATACAAAAAACAACATTCAAATATAAGATTATCATATACATGTGCTACCTTTTTCATTTAAAAAGAGCTGTTTTAAGGATTTAGTGAAAATAACAGGGGAAGAAGCATTTTGTTTCAGTAGAGGAACAGACTTACAGGCAATTGCAGCTCGAAAACTAAAGGGCTGTCACCTCAAGCTGGTTTGCACCAGGGGTACATGTAGCAGATTCTTACAAGCTGATACAGAAAAAAATGTCACTTTCAGCAGGTTTAAACAATTTAACCAATTTCAAGGGTTGATTTTTGTGAAGTAATCTAAAAGCAAAGTTTACCATGATGGTTTTAGATTTGAGTTTAGGAAGTAACTAGTTTAATTTAGTAAAATTAGTGCAATGATGGACTAAAGTACAATGAGATGTGGCAAATTTTGCAGTCGGGCTAGATATTCAAAGGAGCTGCACCTGGTGTAACTGAGTTGCACCAGCGCAACCCCAGAAATGTGCCCCGGGGCAATATTCAAAAGGGTGAATTGTGCAGCGCAATTCCCGATGTGCCAGGGCACAAAGATAATGTATGTGGCACATCTCCAGGGGGCGTGCCCATGCCTACGTGGCACATCTCGATATTCAGCTAAGATGTGCGGCGTATATGTCGGCACATCCCGGAGATGTGCCGCATACCTGAGCACAAAGTTGAGCATGGATAAATCATGCTCAAGTGGAAGCCACCCACAGGTGAACTGCCATAATGCAAGGTGCATCACAGTAGCTGCTAGCTGTGGGTGGCTTCCCTTCCCCCCCGAACACCATACACAAGCACCCACAATAATTCCTGGTGGTCTGGTGGTGCCCCCCTCCCCACCTGTAACCCTGATTGCCATTGTTTTGTTTAAGTACCTTTCTCTGGTAGTCTAGTGGTCCCCTCCCCACCCATAACCCCAATCGCCATTATGAAGTATCTTTAAAATCCCTGGTAGTCCAGTGGTACCCCCACACCCACACAGGACCCCAGCCCACCCATCTCCCATCCCGGTCACTGGTGGGCAGCATACTCACTGGCATACCTCCACAGCTGCCCACCAAATGACAGCTGAGTATGTGCTGCAAGCTCACTGTGTGGACCAATGAGCTTGCAGCACATACTGTAAACTGTCCTTCAGCAGGCAGCCGTGCAGGTAAGCGGGTGGGTATGTTTCCTGCTGATGACTGGGGAGGGAGCTGGGTGGGCTGGGGGTCCTGTGTGGGTGGGGGTGTGGGGACGCCACTGGACTACCAGAGATTTTAAAGATACTTCATAACGGCAATTGGGGTTATGGGTGGGAAGGGGGGTACCACTAGACTACCAGGGAAAGGTAATTAAACAAAACAACAGTGATCAGAGTTATAGGCGGGGAGTGGGGAACCACTAGACTACCAGAGGAACGTAATTAAACAAAATGATGGCAATCGGGGTTATGGGTGGGGAGGGGGGAACCACTAAACCACCAGGGAGTTTAAAAATACTTTATAATGGCAATCGGCAGCACAGGATGGGAAGGGGGTACTACTGCAGTACCTGGTACTGGGACCGCATGCTGTGCAGGGCACCAGGTGCATTTCGCTGGCCAGCCCTGCACAACTATGCAAATGGGGCTATAATGACATGCAAATTGCCCCATTTGCTCCTTGCATGCATTATGGTCCCATTTGTGTCTGAATATCAGGAATTTGCGCATGGTGTATCTCTGATGCACTGGCGCATTTCCCATTCCTGGTATTCAGACCTGTCTGGGAGATGTGCCGGCACACTGTTTTTGCACTTTTTGGTATATTCAGACGAGATGCGCCATGGCACATCTCATTTGAATATATCCCTTTGTTGCTCCAGCTCAACTCAGTTGTGCTGAGCAGCCACTTGCACCACACATTACTGTTTTTTCTGCAGCGATAGTTTTAAGAGCAGAATTGACAATTAAGTCACCATACTCAATTGTGGGATAAAGACTATGCTGGGCGTCAAGCACTTAAGTTTCATTGGTCAAGCAGCTCTCTATTCCACATAATTGCCCAAGTTTCTGATGCAATTACCTGATGATAAAACCAGTATGGTTTGAGAAGGTAAGACTAGTTCAATATAGACCCCATAATATTTAAAAACATCAACATTTTCTGGTGGTGTCCCACCAGGGTATTAACTGAAAAATTATGTTTGATCTTTTTTTTAACCTTAGAGCAGATCCCAAAAGCTTTGCATATGTTTTGCTTAGGTTTAGGACCAGTTTGTTTTGGGTAATCCAATGTTGTAAATTGCAAAATGTTTGAAAGAATATGTAATTCAGATTCAATTCCTTTTAATCCATGAATAAGACTACATCATCTGCATACACCAGCACACTAGCAGTTTTGCAGATGATGGGTAGTTTATTTATGAAAAATGAAAGATACCGTGGTCCTAAAAAAGACCCTTGGGGGACACCACAAGTCAACACATTAGAGTTGGAAAAGACATTCCTTATTTCAACAAAGTGCTTTCTCTCTTTTAAATAATCACTGAATCAGTGTATTGCCCTTAAGCCCAGACCAAGCTCACATAGCTTCCACAGGAGCGGAGCACGACCCACAAATCAAAGGCCATGGTCTGGTCCATGAACACAGCATTAGTAAGTTGTCCATTATCTATGGCCCTGAGTGCTGCCTCCATGAACCTGACCAGAACCATGTCTGTGTTATGCCCCTTGAGGAAGCCATGCTGCACTGGGCACAAGAGCTGATACTGTTCAAGATAAGAAATATCAGTAGATCATTACGAGCCTTTCCTGTAGTTTTGATAAAGCTGAGAGAATAGATGTCAGACTATAATTCTTGATGGTGCCCATGCACAACAAAAAAAGGGTTGCCTATGCACTACGTATCTGTGGTGCCTAGGCAACAGTATGCATGAATGCCATGCAGCGGGGATCCCATGGCATTCACAGTCCAGATGAGCACCCAATTCCCCAGCCCCGAGGGCAGCTACATGACAGGATGGCCTGGGGGCAGAGACTGGGGCGTGCCTACACTACACGCCATTCACAAATGCATGTAGTTATGTGCACAAGGGGGTGCAGAAGGGTGCTGAATATGGCAGAAGTATTACTTTATCCCGACAGTCATTTCCCTGACACCCAACATACCGAAGCCACAATCCCAACACCTGTTTGCCTGACATTTAAATTTTGCCCGTGGCAGAGTTTCTAAGCATAAATACGGGGGGAGCGAAGACCCTCGAAACTGGCAACATTATAACTGTCAGTCAAATGGGTGTCGGGATTGTGGCTTTGGGATGCTGGGTGTCGGGAAAATGACTGTTGTGATAAAGTAGTATATCCGATACGGAAGGGGGGACCCTGCTGTAACTGCAGTACATGCCTAGCCCTGTGCACACAGAGCCCCAGCCCGGTCCCGTAAAACAGTTGTCACCCCCCCACATCAGAGTCCCCACCCAGTCCTGTACAACTGTTGTCACACACCCCTACTCACAGCAGAGCCCCTGCCCGATCCTGGATGATGAGTGTCACTCCCCCCCCCCCCAGTCAGAGGCCCAGCCCCGGTCTGCAAGTCACTGTTAAATCTTTTTTTGCTATTACATTTCAAATGGAGTGAAACCTTTCTTCCACATTGTACAACTGTTCTTAGCCTCAGGCCAAATAACATAGGGGGGCACTAACCACCAATGAGGGCACAGGGGGTGCAGGGGGGCCGGGATCAAGAGGCGGTCAAGTTTTGCTATACAGGACAGAGGCCACCAGAATAGGGCTCTGGTTCGGGGAGTCAACAATTTTTGCAGGGACTATGGGTATTATTATATGCAACTGATGTATAATGAATAACCGGCAAAGGATGGAACTGAGGATCCAAGGAACTGTTTCCTATTATAACAAGTATACAAATCTTACACATAGGTGTTATTTGGCCTGAGACAAAAAGCAGATGTACAATGTGGAAGAAAGGTTTCACTCCATTTGAAACATAGTAGCAAAAAAGGGATTTAACAGTGACTGACAGACCAGGGCCAGGCATCTGATGTGGTTGGGGGGGGGGGGGAGTGCTGTCATCCAGGACTGGGCAACTGGGCATAGGTTCTGCTCTGTGTGTGTGTGTGTGTGTGTGTGTGTGTGTGGGCGCGCGCATGTGTGTGCCTGTGTGTCACAACAGTCGTACTGGACCTACATGTATGGGGTCAATATATCATATATACTGTATATATAGCCCTTTATATGTAGAACTGCCTGCAAAGATAATCTTTGTACATTTAGACAGCCCCCCTCCCCCAATCCTAGTATTAACTACAAGGAGCACCTGCAATTCTGTTCCCTACTGTATGACATCAAAGTGCTGTTTTTCAGAGAAGGGCTGCAGCACTTGGGCACTTGGCTCGTACATGGAAGTTATGAGCCAGGAAAACTAAAATAAAATTAAAGTATTTAAACTGTTTAAAAAATATTTAAAATTAGTTCATTTAGCTCATCGGGCAGGCAACCCCCTGGACTGAGTTGCCTACCTGAATTGTAAGAACATGTCAGTAGCTCTTTAATCTTTGACCCTGAACCTTCATTTACTTAGTGGTGAATGTGCATGAACCACTTTTAAAAATTCAGAGGCAAAACAAATCAAGGGCAATGTTGACATCTGGAACAGCAGCCAGGTAGGCCCAGATCACTTTAGCAATCATGAAATGACTTGGCTGTCACTTGTTTTAAGCTCTGGCAAACATCTATCCCAAAGACTGCAGCCCACTTTTTATGTTTCCTTGTGCGTGTGCAAGAAACATTTTGCTTTCCTTCAGAGCACGGCATTTCAGAGGTGTGTCATGGACTAACCCAATGCAGAACAATCTACATTGGGCTCATCCCTGACAGACCAATGACCACACAAGCAGAGTACAACAGTGGTCACAGTTTCATGGGTGTAAACTTTGTGTACTTGAAAGGACTGAAAGCTCCAATAAGAGAGCGCTTCAGTATTTTCATTTGCATAAAGCTGGCCAGCAAGCAGCTGAGTGGCTTTATGTACATCACTGCACTAATGATGTTGTTGATGAATCCCTCCCTGATGAACTACCTCAAAGCCAACACAGCTTCACATTTCCACACTAGCTACTGCTACACAAAGGGAGAAACAGTAATTTCCAGTATTTGAAAACCCACATATACAATGCAATAACACACAGGGCCGCCGTCATGTGGGACAACCAGGACTTTTGTCCAAGGCCCCAAGCTTTGGTGGGCCCATCCCAGAAGCTGGTATTTTGGAGTTTTTTTGGTGTTTGGTTACTTCTTCGCATCTTCTTAACCCCCCCCCAATTGCCAATACCAGCCCAGAAAAAAAATTCAGCCAGAAATTATTCTTCACATGGCACCGCCCTCCCTTCCCTACAACTGCCCTGCCAAATCCAAATGTACTTTTGTTTTACTGCAATTTGCAGTGTTAAAACAACTGATCAACACCAGTATGGATGGAAGGTGCCACAGACCAAAGACTGAGGACTGGAGAGTGGAATCCAGCCCAGGAGGAGGAAGACTGCATGCACATCACTGTCACCGCATTCCTCACGTGGAGTGAAGAGATCAGGAACACATGCTGCTGCTGTGGACAGTCATCAGTCGGTGACTCAGATTGTCGGCTGTCAGGTCTCCGGGTTTTGTTTTCCCTCCATGGACCATCCTGCCAGTGGAGATGACAAGAGAGGAGAGCAGAGCAGAGGATCATCAAAAAAAAAAAAGCAATCTAGCCAGTGACTGAGGATTTTCAAAGATCAGGGTCTGTCTTCTGAGCTGGTGATGAGCAAGTTGTTGGCACAAATGGCACGGGCTATGGTGGGGTGTGGGGCTCCCGGACAGTTTCTTAGGGTTACTTGCTCAACTGACAACTTGCTGCCTGTCCTGATCTGAGCAGGGCAGTCCTGGTCATATCCCAACTGTCCCTGATTACAAAGGATATCCCTAATTTTTACCCCTCAAAATGGTTCTGTTCCTCATCTGTCCCTGAGCCTTCATGGAAAAGGTGCTGCTTGGGACTGGGAGGCAGACAAAAATGGAAAATTATTGAAACCTATTTGCAGCAGGTGAGTATTTGTTTAGTAACCTTTAGTTGTCATTCAACTAACACAATACACCCCTGCCTATAAACCATGCAAGGAAAGATTCGGCATTGACAAATACTTATTTAGGTTAATTTTCTGCCATTTATATTAAGGAGATCTGAGTTAAACTGAGGTAGTTTAGTGCTTAAGACTCTGCCCTGAGCAAAACATGTCAGAAAGTGATCATTGCTTCATCTCCCCAGCACAACTTTCAACTTCTGTTATTAACAGTTAACAAAATGATATTAAGATGCTGTAACAAGTACTGCACGTACAGTTCAGATTTAGTACTGCCCCAGACAACATCAAAGTATGGGAAATAGAGCTTTGTTGAACTAGAAAAGAATGTGTTTATTCTTAAAGGTGATAGGTAACAGTTTTTTACACCTCTAGATACCCTCCTGTTGCTCTTTTAGTGTCTATCCAGTATTTTGATATGTTTTTGACCTTTTTGGTAAAGTAATAATTTTGCTACTTTTTAACTACCCTGAATCTCCCTGTCCTTCACAGTTGCTGCTTTCTCCCTCTTTTCATACTGTCTGAACAGTCTGTGCCATCAATAACACCATTCCAGACCATTAAGATGAATAGCATGGAATGATGTTATTGATGTCATAGAATTTCTTAGAAATATGAAAAGAAGTAGACACAAAACACACCCTGAAATACTTAAGGCCTTCCAAACATACTATAAACAATTATATACTGAGGAAAAAATACCAAACCCCAAAATATAATAGCATTTTTAGAGAAGCTCAAATTGCCCACTCTCTCCAACACCCAGGTCACACAACTAACCAAACCAATTTCAAAGGAAATCTTAGTTAACATTAAGAACCTTAAAAATAACAAAAGCCCTGGACAAGCTGGATACAGAATCGAGTTCTACAAAACCTTTAAAGAAGAATTAATGTCTCCCATCACAAAAGTGTGTACCTGGGTGGCAGTGGGAGAAGCACCTCCACTAATATGGAGCTATGCTACTATAACAGCAATTTTAAAACCCAACAAAGATATGACCCTGTGTGCTTCATATAGACCAATATCAGTTCTAAATATAGACTTTAAGTTATTTACCTCAATCTATGCACAGCAACTTAGCACTATACTCCCCTCTATAATACAACTGGAACAGACAAGTTTCGTCTATACACGGCAGACCCAGGATAACATTAAAGGGACCCTGCATATCATGTATAAGTATAATATATCCCGGTTGAGGACCCCTTTCCTACTCTTATGTTTGGACGTGGAGAAGGCCTTTGATCAGGTAGTATGGGAATTCTTCTTTAACACCTTACTTAAATTCCAATCCCACAGGCCTTTATGGACATACTGAAAGCTCTGCATAACACACCAAAAGCATACCTCAAAATTAATGGGCAAATTTCTAGCCCCTTCTTCCTGACAAGAGGCACAAGACAAGGTTTCCCCCTGTCCCCATTATTATTTGCACTCTATTTAGAACTCCTAGCACAAGCCATTAGGCAAAAAGTCTATTACTGGCCCAGAATTAGCAGGTCCCTGACAGAAATTGGTCCTGTACGCCAATGATTTGCTACTATATTTAACCTCACCTGAAGAATCCTTACCTCCCCTATGGGAACTACTCTCCTAATTTGGAGAACTAGCTGGGTATAAAATTAGTGATACCAAAACAGAAACCCTCTCTTTTAACTATTCCCCTTCAAACCATACCAGACAGCTATTTAACTTTAACTGGGACAAAACCTCCATCATATACTTAGGTATACACATAGCCAAGAATCATGACTCCCTCAATAAGCTAAACTATGACTCTATCATAAAAACTATCCAAGAGGATCTAAAAAGATGGCAGACTATAAACTTATCTTTTCTACACAAAATTGATCCAATTAGAATGAATATTCTACCCAGGCTACTATACCTAACCCAAATATTGCCCATTTCCACAACCACACAACAATTTAGAGTGTGGGATAAAATGACTTCACAATTCCTATGGGAAAAAAATGAAACCAAGAGTTAGGTACGCCACACTTCAACTAACCAAAAATAAAGGGGGCCTAGCCCTCCCCAGCCTGCAACTATACCACCAGGCTATGCAGATTCAGGCATCACTTTACTTGTTGTCACTGGCCTATGGGGCCATCTGGAAAAAATTGAAATGGTGGAAGAAGAACTAATCTCACTTATTCAAAGACTCCTATATGACCCAGAACTATGTCCAACACCTGAGAGTGATAATCCATTCACAAAACAGACATACACCCATTTTAACAAATGGGAGAATGGGGATTGCTTTCTTCTGGGTAACACCAATTTGTAGGAGTGTCAGCAGTTATCAAGTGATACTTATTTCATTACTACCTGTCTTTGTACCCTGTTACAGTGCATAGTGATGTAATTACACCACATATAATGTTTATGCTTTTGTAACTTTTGTCTTGCCTCATAAAGTACCTTTAATAAAAATAAAATTAAAAAAAAAGATACTCCATAACTGGTATAAGGCACTAAAACACACAATGATCATACTATATAGATACTTAATTACCCCCTTTGCAGGTAGTAAAAAATGTTATCCGGCAATTCTAGACCACACCTATTGGCAATGGGAAAGAGGAAACTTGTTTCTACCATTGCACTGCCAACAAAAGGATATAGTGGTGGAATTCATAGTCTTAAAAGAAACATTCCACTGAAAACAAACAGATTTTTTTTAGATATTTACAACTTAAATATTACATCATGCAACAACAAAGTGCAGCCCCTAAAGGGACAACAGCCCCACCCCTAACACTCTTACTAGCACAAACCCTCACCATTGGGTCAGTGGAATCTCTGTTGGACCTAACAGGCACATCAACAGAATACATTAGGAAAAGATGGGAAATAGACCTCAGTACTGAAATTCTTCCCCACCGATGGAATACATTTAGGATGCGCACCCACAAGCCCACGACTTCCTACATATGGAAAGAATATTCGTGGAAAAGTGATATGATACTTCTGCACCCTGGTGCAGCAGACAAAGTTTCAGATCCATACGGGGACAGCTGCTGGAGGCAGTGTGGACAGACTAGGGCATCCATCCCATGTACACATATTCTGGCAACGCCTAATGCTGCAAACTTACTGGAATTAGCTGGCAATGGAATTAAAGCTCTTACTAGATCCAGCATTTAATTTAGAACCATCTACCTTATTATTCCTGGATCTCCCGCATGGTTTTGGGGATTCTCATACTAAAAAACTAATATACATTGCCATGCTAGCTGCCAGAAAAGCAATAATTAAGAACTGGCTTTCACCCATGATTCCTACAATACAGCTCTAGCAAGACATAGTGAACTCGATCTATGAAATGGAAAAATTAACCACCGAGGTATCTCAGTCAGTACCAACATCTGAGCTGATATGGTCAAGGTGGGTCATGTATATAATGGTAAAAAGACATGATTTTATACCTTAACCAAAGAGTTAAAGTGAACCACAATATGGCCTAAATCCTAACATAAGTTCAAAGTAGTAATGATAATAACTAAAAAAGGCTTTATTACAGTACTTTAGAACAAGCTATAGAGATACGAAACATATGCAGTAACATATAAAACTACCTACTGTAGATGTAACAGACCTAACCACAGCTATGAGTTGTTTTGTTTTGTTGTTGTTACATGTTGTACACTGAAAAATCTATCAATAAAAAGAAAGTTTAAAAAAAAAGAAATATGAAAAGAAAGCAGTACCTGATGAGGAAAGTGGAACACTATGTAGATCTGAGGGCAACCCAAAGCTAAATTATTTATTTATCAAAAAATGGTCAAAGCATATCAGAATACATAACAGGCATAGTAAGAAAGAAGAAAGGGCAGTTAACTATGTAAATATAATTTCCGAGAACAACCCCTAATATCTTCCAACAATTCAAAAAAATTATTTTTATGACATTCTGCAATGCCTGAAATTCTACTTTGAAAGCTGTAACTTTTGAACTGCTAAGTTTAGAAACTTAAAGACTGACTGTTAAAATAAAAAAATGCCATTCCTCATGTACAGATAATATTTCAATCCCTTCTTATGTAATGGTTTCACAGAAAATCCCTCAGACATTTTAAACCAGTTGGCAGAATCTTGGATGAGTGCTGATGTTATTCAAGAAAGAATGGCATCTTTTTATATCAAGGTCCTGGCAGCTCAGTACATACACACACACACACACACACACACACACACACACACACACACACACACACACACTCTACATCAGACTATAAAAAGGCAAGACTAGTGTTTACTTGCAGTTGCCCAGGGACCTCTGCCTGTTGATTGTTATCAATACAGTATCAGAGATAAATTTCTAATTACTTCAATAGCCTAATCAGTACTTCTTAGGAACATTACTATACGTGAGAAGGGGTGCCCAGACTCATCACGTCATGTAAATTTTGTTTCCTGTAGCTCTCTGCTTCTGTATACTAGACTACTTCCCAATTTTTTCTGAGTTCTTCCACATTCCTGAAATTCATTCATCTGATCTGTAATGGGTTCTCCTCACAGAATTTGTACCACTGCTGTTGTTGGCGATAGTGGAGGACTCTGAACCCACTTAGCTGTTTTGTTAACGTTATGCTCTATGCCATGCTCTTATGCTCTGATCACTTCACACTGTTGATTTCAGCATTAGTGGAGACATTCTGACCCACTTTTGCTAGTTGTGCTTCTGGTACTAGTAGTTAGTTGGTAAGGCCCTGTAGTTTTTTTTTTTTGTTTTTTTTTTATCAGTTTGAGTTGGGAGGATTCACCCCCCCACCCCTATATTAAATTGAAAAAATATGGTGTGTGGGGACACAGCCCCCCAACTCAGATTAAAAAAAAACACAGCCATACTATTAACCCGGAGTAGTGTAAGCTGGTCTGTAGATCTCCACTAATACTCAAGAGAGCACCCACCATGCTTAACATCGATGGAAGCCCAACTCTTGACCCAATGGCCATAGGCAATATTTTTAACAATGCCTTTACAGACCTCAGCATTGTCCTCCCCCTGATTTTTTCACGATCTCTGCCCCTGACCCCCCCCCCAGTCTGTGATGCTCAGCAGCAGGCTTCCCCCCTTTTTACTTCAAAGAGGTTACTAATCATTAGGCTAGAAAGTACATAAGCAAAGTGTTCGGTAAAGCAAGATTCAGTGGGTACAATCTAGATCTCAGATTTCTTGCCCTCACCCTCATGGAAACTCTTACACCTCTTACCAAGATTCTGAACCTTTCTCTAAGGCCTAGGCAATTCCCCCCAAAATGGAAACAGGCCCTAGTAACCCCAATGCACAAAGGTGGAGCTAGGGCACAGCACACAAACTACAGACCAATCTCCATTCTACCTCCTCTGTCGAAAGCACTAGAGCATATAATTGCTGATCAGCTTGTGGAATACCTGGACAAATACAATATGCAATGTCCCCAGCACCATGGTTTCGTAAGGGTCATAGTACTACCACTGCACTGTTAGAATTCACTGGTTTCATACATAACGCACTTGACCAAGGCCATCTGGTAGGGGCTGCCTTTATTGACCTGACGAAAGTCTTTGATACTGTGAACTTCTCACTGCTACTCGGGCAATTATCGCTCTCGGAGGTGTTGAATCGTGCTATCAGCTGGTGCAAAAGTTACTTAGAAGACAGTTCGCAGCAGGTCAAGATATCCAATGTCCTCTCTGAAAGAAAACAAGTCCATTCTGGAGTGCCTCAGGGATGTATACTTGGGCTCCTTCTCTTTAGTATCTACTTCAATAACCTCCCACGAGCCTGTCACAAACAGATTCTGCTTTATGTGGATGATGCCGTGATCTACTCTAGTAACCCTGACCTTAAGAGCCTCCAGGATAACCTTCAACACAGTTTCTCAGAAGTGGAAAAGTAGCTCAGCACTCAGAAAACTGGTGCTAAACTATAAAAAGACAAAAGTGATGCTTTTCAACAATGCCCATAAGAAACACAAGTCCAAACACCTTTTCATCACAAACTGCACTGGCACCCCACTTGAACAGATCCACTCCTTCAAATATCTAGGGGTCACTGTTGATAGATCACTCACCTACTCAAAACATATTGATAACGTAGCTCGAGCAGTCAACATAAGGATTGGGCTACTCCAAAGGCACAAGCATAGTCTCACTCCTGAGGCACTAAGAATAGCAATTTTCAGCTCTGTCATTACCATCATCGATTATGAGCTGGTTGTTTATGGCTCTACCTCTGCTAGGGAGCTTAGGGAGTTGTACACTTCCCCTATAAGTTTACTGTGTAATACTGCACCTAGTAAAGGGGGTACCTGTTTACTGTGGGACTGTATCTAGGATTAGTGGGTGACCTGATTAGTGGGTAGGGGTGTATCTTGGACTAGTGGGGAACCTGGTGGTTCACCCAAGGAAACCTACTTTGAGGGAGATGGGACCACACATCATCAGGGCTGGCATCTTTGGGAGGGTGGTGGGGTGCACAGGGTGTGGGGCGGCCATGACACTGGACTGGGCTTGGAAGTTCGGTGGTTGCCCATTGTGCTACCTGCTAGCACAGCTTAGGAAGGAGGTTGAGTGGATTAGGAGACAGCTGGAAGGAGGGGGGAGGGATGGTTGGGGAATAGGGCAGGGGCTCTCCCATGGGGTTGCACCAAGCACTAGGGGTAGGGGCCTAGGGAAAGGCATGCAGGAGAGTACTCTGGGGTCGCATAGGGACCCTGACAAAGGGGGCCCAAAAGGAGGACACTACCAAGGAAGCAGGCAGGTATCTGGGGACCCTCACGGGGGGGGGTCAAAGGGAGGACATTTGCTCATGAAAGTAGGCAGATGGCTGGGGCTGGACAGAAGGAAGCAAGGGAGGAGGTGGATCAGACCTTAAGCTCAGTAACTGCTTCAATTCTCTTCTTCTGCCGGAGGATGAGGGGGGTGATGTAGCCATTACAGGGGTGGCTAGAGATGGAAAGGGCATGGGTGGCAGGAGGCAGGGGCCAGATAGCAGGAAGAACGGGCAGATCTTGGAACATGGGAAATTGGGGGAGCGGGGGATCAGAGCAGGAGAAGGAGGGGGTAGAGGGAGGAAAGCTCAAGGAGAAGGACCAGTTGGGAGGAAAGGGCAAAGAGAGGGACCAGAAGTACAAGAAGGAAACAGTAAAGGGGGCTGTGGGTTTAGGCCAGGGGTGCACGACAGGCATGGAGGGTCTGAACGGAGATGGGAAGGAAGGGAGAATGAGCCAGGCAAGTTTAGCAGATGGGGGGGAAGGACCAGTTACAAGCAGTGATGGGGGATTAGCGGGGTACAGAAGGATACTCGGGAGGAGGAGAGGCATAGGATCGGACTGGAGGGGGTGGCCAGAGTAAATAAGGAGGCGATGGCAGGTGGCACCCAGATAGGGAGAGGAGCAAGGAGCTGGCTGGAGGGAGAGGGGCTGGAAGAAAGGATGAGGGACATGGAAGGGGGGGAATGGAGGAAAAGGGGCGGTCAGAGTGCTCCTGTTGGGTGAATCCATGATCAGGGGTATTAAATAGGATAGGGAGGAGGAAGCTTGCCCAGTTAAAACAAAATGCTTCCCTGGACTAACGGTGCACAGGGCCAAGCATGAGGTATATGCTGGCAAAGGATTGTGGAGGTTCCCCAGACATACTGGTCCACCTGGGTACCAATGACATTGAGGGAAATAGTGAGCTAGAGATACAGACAAGGTTCAGGGAGCTTGCCAGAGTCTGTCAGGACACAGGATGTGCGATTTCCTTCTCAGAAATCCTGCCGGTGCTACTGGCTAGTGGGGAACACAAAAGAAAGATTAGGGAGATAAATCAGTGGCTCAGGGAGTGGTGTGGGGCCAGAGGGTATGGGTTGATGGGGGATTGGGGGGAGACCTGGGAGGATAAGGGGCTATATGCTAGAGATAGGATCCATCTCAGTTTGGAAGGGAGGGAAATCCTTAAGTTGAAAATAGAGGGGTTCGTTGGTGGAATGTGTGGTTTAAACTTGTGAAGGTGGGAGGGATGGGAGAAAAGGCTGTCGAGAGGGGTCCGATAAAGGAGGGACTCTGTCTTCACCCCCTGGGGAGATGGAGAAATGCGGGAAAAGGCCGACTGGTAAGGTGCTGACCGGGGGAAGACGGAATCCCCATGGGAACGTGAGCAGGGGAAATGGAAGTATACGGAAAGGGTGGATGGTAGTCCTGCCAAATGCCAGGAGCTTGGGCAATAAAATGGCTGAGCTCCAGGCAATGCTAACTGAGGGAGAGGTGGATGTGGCAGCGGTCACTGAGACCTGGGCCACCGCAGGGCATGACTGGGTCCTGAACCTGGAGGGTTACACCATGTTCAGGAAGGACGGGGGGAGGGTAGGGGAAGGGAGGAGGGGTAGCAATAATAGTCAAAAACTGCATTGGCATAGAAGGAGTGGAGGAGGTGGAGGGAACTGAGGAGACGATTTGGGTCACCTTGATAATGGGAGGGGCAAGACAGTAGAAATAGGAGTGGTGTATAGACCACCTGCACTGGTGGAGGAGCTGGAGGAGAGTCTGGTGGCAGATGTTGGGAGACACTGCAGTTTGGGCAGGGGAAGTGGGGTGGTGGTGTTGGGGGACTTAAACATGTCAGGAACAGACTGGGAGACTATGACATCCTTGGTGGCCAGGGAACAGAGGTTGTTGGATGTCTTTCAGGACACGTTCCTAACTCAGCAGGTGGGGGAACCGACCAGGGAGGCATGGATACTGGATGTGGTCCTGGCAGATAGTGACCAGATTGGGGGCCTGGAGGTAAGGGACCAGTTGGCGGGGAGTGACCATGCCATGGTATCGTTATGCCTGGACCTAGGAGGGGTAGAAGGCTGCACAAAGACAGAGGTAACTGACTTCAGGGGGGCAGATTTCAAGGAAATGGGAAAGACCCTTAAGAAGCATTTGGATGGGATTGGGCCAGACATGGAAGCTGACAGTAGGTGGGAAATCATCGGGGGGGGGGATGCAGGATGCTACCAGCACCTGTGCAAGAGTAAGATGAAAATACGGTAGGTCCCGTAAACCCTGCTGGTGAACCAGGGAGGTTCAGGAGGTGGTGAGGGGAAAGAAGGTGGCTTATAGGCATTTCAAGTGCTCAAGGAGTGAAAGGGATTGAGGGGAGTATGAGCTGATGGCCAAAAGGGCCACTGGAGTGGTGAGAGCAGCTAAGGCAAGGAAGGAGAAGAACCTTGCCAGGAAAATTAGGAGCGGGAACAAGGATTTTTTTAGATACATTTGGGGAAAAATGTAGGGTGAAGGGGCAGATTAGCAGGATTAAAACAGTGGAGGGATGGCCACAAGACCCGGGGGAGTAGGCTGAGGTACTAAATGAGTACTTCGCCTCAGTTTTCACCAAGACAAATGGGGGGGCTGCATCATACATGGGAGGAGATGGTGAAACTGAGAAGGAGGGGGACCCTTACCGATCGGCAGGTCTGGGGAGGGGGGGAGCCATCACTGGCAGGAGGGGGGAAGGCAAAGCAGGTTAACGAGATAGTGGAGGTGGAAATCACAGCAGAGAGAGTGAGGGAAGCCCTCAGGTTCCTTAAGACAGAGAAAGCACCAGGGCCATATAAATTACATCCCAGAGTGCTGAAGGAACTGGCGGATGTCCTGGTGAAACCCCTGGTGGAGTTTTTCAGCATCTCTCTGAGGACAGAGTGGGTGCCCCAGGGCAGGAAGGTGGTGCATATAGTGCCTATCCACAAGGGAGGGGGGATCAAGGGAGGTGGCAGGGAACTACAGGCCCGTCAGCCTGACATCGGTGATGGGCAAGGTGATGGAGGGCATTGTCAAGGAGAGGCTGGGGGGGACCTGAAAAAGTTAGGGTATCTGGACGATGGACAGCATGGATTCATCCTGAGGAAATCATGTCAGACAAACCTTGTGGAGTTCCATGACTGGGTGGCAAGTGCTTTGGACCTGGGTAGACTGGTGGACATCCTCTTTCTTGACTTCAGCAAGGCGTCTGACTCTGTTCCTCATGGGGGCCTGTTGGATAAGCTGGGAGAAATGGGGTGGGGAACCAGATGATCAGATGGATAGGAAATTGGCTCCAGGACTGGATGACTGGTGGGATAGTCTCATCCCCTAGGTTAGTCTCATCCCCCAGGTGGGATTGGTCCTTGGGCCTCTCCTGTTCAACACCTTCATCTCTGACATAACGAAGGGTATCAGGAGTGAGATGAGTCACTTTGCGGATGACTCAAAACTGGGGGCGGTGGTGGATGGGGAGGAGGGGAGGATGGCACTACAGGGGGACCTGGAGGCTCTGGAAAGGTAGTCTAGACAGTGGAAGCTGAGGTTTAATGCAGGGAAATGCAAGATACTGCGCCTGAGAGCCAGAAACCCGGGCCAAGTGTACACCGGGGGGGGGGGATGCTACAAGTCTCAATGGCTGAGAGGGACCTGGGGGTGGTGGTGGTAGATGTCAAGATGAACAACTCTGAGACTTGTAGGAGGGTAGCGGCCAAGGCCAACAGACTGCTGGGATGTATCGCTAGGGGGATCACCTCCAGAAGGAGAAAAGTGATACTCCCTCTGTATAACTGCTTGGTGAGGCCACACCTCGAGTACTGCATGCAGTTTTGGAGGCCACACTTTAAGAGGGACATTGAACTCCTGGAGAGGGTCCAGAGGAGGGCAACCAAAATGATCTGGGGCTTGGGGGACAGGACCTATGGGGAGAGGCTCGAAGAACTAAATATGTACACACTGGAAGAGAGACGGGACCGGGGGGGCGTGATAAAGGTCTTTTAATTTTTTATTTAGTTTTTGTTGACCGGGTAAGTGCACTAGACAAATCCTGCCTATTTTCAGGCACGACCCAGGGGAGGGGGATACAGATGAATGCCAAATGATGTTGAACTAGATTAAGCTGTTGGTGGTATTTTTAGTGAATGAGGGAAATTTGGCCAGGACACCGGGGAAATTCCCCTGCTCTTTTCGATAAGTGCCATGGGATCTTTAACATCCACCTGAACTAACACCAGTCCAGGCATATGGGACCTCGGTTTAACGTTTCATCTGAAAGACGGCACCTCAGAAGTGTAGCACCCCTCTCATGCTGCACTACAGTGTCAGTACTGGGATATTAATCCAAGTGCCAGATGTGGGAACTGAACCCACAGCCCTCTGATCTCCCGGCCTCAGAGGCGAGTGTGCTACCTACTGAGCCACTGACACTACACTAGGTACATGAAGAGGGTGAATAGGGGAGGAGCAGTCAGGGTGCTCTGAAGAAAGGAGGGGCAGCTAGAGGGCATGGGTGGAAGCTGGAGGGAGGAGATTCAGGGGAGAAAGGAGGAGGTGCTACTTCACTGAGAGGGTGGTGGAGCTATGGAATGCACTGCCAATGGGGCTGGTGGAGGCAGAGACAGTGGAGGGGTTCAAGACAGGTTGGGACAGGTACAGAGGAAGGGTTCTGGAAACAAAGTACTGTGCAGTGAGAATATCTGGGACTGGGAAGGGAGAAGCCAGAGAGGACGAGGGGGGCAGCAAGGTCAGCTCTCAGGGTGGGGGCTGACCAAACGAGCAGACATGAAAGACTATTAGGCCTATTCTGCTAGCATTTTAGTATGTTGTATGCTACATCCGTTCACAGGATTACTGTTGCTCTAAACAAAGCATGCAAACTCCTTATTGGGGCTGCCCGCCGTACACACACGTGTGACCTATATGTTCAGACTGGGTGGCTTCAATTATTCAGCTGGATCCAATAGCAAATCTGCTTACTTACCAAGAAGGCATACCTTGGTTTGTTACTCCCTGGGGTCCAACAGCTCCTTAGCCCTTGTCACAGTACCCAACATACTCGCAGCTTGGCAACTCAGGTCTTTACTGTTCCCAGATGCCGAACCACCTTAGGTCAGAGGTCTTTTGATTACAGAACCCCCTTCTGGCTCAACTCTCTGGGTAGGGACATCTCTGCTGAGTCAAAACTCGGCCCTTCAAACACAAACTCTGACAACATCTATTAGCAAACAGTATGTGTGACTGCCGCCCTTAGCAGCCTTCTGCTTATTTTATCATTGTACTTGTACCTTTCGGCACTTTTAACTCTTAGCACTTCATTTCGATCCTACCCTTGAGCCATTTCTCCGCCACCCCTCACCCCTACTTGTTCTCTGCTCACGCATCTTCAAGTTCTTCCCTTACTCCTCCTCACCTTCCCTCTTCCACCCTCCACTCATTATCTTATCTCGTGCCACCTCTTTTGCATCTTCTTCCCCTCCTTCTCCCTACGTTTCTCTCTCTTACCTCTCTCCCACCCATATTACTCTCTCTCTCAGGTTTTTGACAAGGCCTGCTAGGCGGCCCCATCTCCTCACTAAACACCACCTCTTCTCCTTATACTACTAATTTGTCTTTCTCCCCCTCACTTCACCAGCACTCCCCTCTTCTCTCTGCACTTACCCCATTTCCCTCCTTCCACCTCCCCATCCTCTCATCTCTCTATCCCCATTACCTGCTTTGCAACTTCGCTTCTTCCCTCTCCACCTCCTGTGCAACTCATCTCCTTCTCCCTCCTGTTTCTCCCATCCCCTACCTTACACCCCATTACTTTCTCTCTCCTAGATTTTGACAAGGCCTCCCAGGCTGCCCTCTCTTCTAGCCTACTCTACTGTTATATTGAGCAACATTAAGTGCTATTTTGATTGCTTTTGATGTATTAATTTTTTTTAGGTATATTCTTGAAATCTGCTATTTACTTATCTATTGTTTACCTTATTTTGTTTTTGTGCTACTGACATGGAACCTTTGTAAATGAGTTGTATTGCTCAAAGGTGTTGTAATCCAAGACTCAATAAATAAAAATAAATAAATAAATGCAAAAATCATCAGAGTGGCAAGTAGCGTAGCGATACTATACTGTAATGCACACTAATTCAGGGATGTACAGTCACACTACTGGCGTGGGTCCAGAGTCCTCCACTATCGCCCCATTGTTACCTTTCCAAAATATGAACTTCTGCTCTGCACCTCTTCCTAATTTGTAATTCTACCATGCACCCTTATTTCACATATGTATTATTTAAGTGCCTACCTCCTCAGCACGGATGGTCCTATGGTCCCCCTTTCACTGGGTGCCATGCCCGAGTCTCAAGCTCCTCCCATCTCCCTCTCTATAGGCCACATCGTGGACCCCATTGTGAAAGACCAAGGAGTTAGGGCCAGAGGGTGCTCCTGGAGCGTTTGGTGCAGTGCTGCAGGCTGATCCTTGTGAGCGCTGCAGGATTTGGCTACTTTTTTTCCCCTGAGTTTCTCCCCATGGTGCAGGCATACTGGGATGCCAAGAATGCTGTGGGACACGCTCCCATGCATTGCACATCAGCTGTCCACCCGCACAATCCCCTCCATTGCTCCATGATCAGCACTACCTTACAGCCACTACCAGGAGCCTACACCTGCATGGGAGTCCCTCCCCACCCTCCCCAGAGAAGGAGAGCAGTCCCAGGGATGCTCAATCCTTCTCCCCCCAGCCAACCCTCTATGACCCAAATCCACTTTCGAACCCAGGTCACCAGCACCACAACCCTCAGCGCCACCAGGCCGGCCCATGCACCCCTATTAATGTTAGACCTTTATCTATTCCTCTTTCCCCAAATGTGTACCTCATCTATGCACCTGTCAAAATATGTTTACCTTTACCCCATCTCTCTCAAATGTTGCCCCTTTCTGCTCCTACATCCTTTCACATGTAAACACTGCACCCTTACTTGTACTGGTACTTCTAGTCCTCACCTCTCAAAAAGTGTGTGCCTTTAGTTCTGCATTCCTCTACAAACTTTCAGCTTTTACTCCTTCAAAACTTTAAAAATTTACCCCAGCACCCCTCCTGAGGTTGGTATCCCCTCTTGCTGTACTTTTGCCAAACTTTTTACCTCTACTACTTCACCTCTGTCAAATGTACTGTACATCTCCTCTCAAAATGTTGGTTCCATGTTAATTGGGTGAAGTTTCTTGAGTGATCACAATCTGAGTGATAGCATTACGGCGGCTGTCATTTGAATGTTGGTATACTGTAGCAAGGCAATATACAGCAACTGCATTACACTGTGCACAGTCTCAAGCAGGAGGAAGGCTAAGGTATGGAAACTGTAGACAGCAGGGCAGGAGGACATGGTACACTCCTCGGGATGGATAGGATGACCCATAGCATATACTATGCTCTGTACCAGAGTGTTTCAAACTACAAGTTCCATCGGTGTGGCAAGGGCAGGGGAAATAGTCCTCATGACTTTAGCCCAGCAGGAGTGGTGAAGTCTAAAAGAGACGATGCAAGTCTGTGTTTTTGCAGGGGGCTTCACTTCCCTGCACCCCCCCCCCACAGAGGGCTGTGCCCCCTGCACCCTCCCTATTTTTTATATTCTAACATCACACCGCACTTTGCCAATGGGGCCTGCTGCATCAATGGTGTTGCCCATATTGTGCATTCGCTGTAGTGTGGCGGTCACCCAAATTGCAGTCGCTCAAATCTCCTCACCCAAATTCCATCAGCAAGTGACATGCTACCCAAAAGGGATACCCTCTATTACCACACCCTTCCTGAAATATGTTCCTCTTGTCCCACTCCCAGTATTTTTACCTTTACCCCTTCTCTTCTAAAATGTGCAACCCTCCCCAAATGTGTATCCCACCCACCACATCCTTATCAAAATATGTACCCTTTAGTTTAGAGCACTCCTTATGTAAGAGGAACAATTTGTTTGGGGGAGATGGAGTAGAAGGTACATGATATGGGATTGTTGCTGAGGCAGGGGATGCCAATTGTGGGATGTGGGTTGGTATAGGACTTACTGTAGGAGGTACATATTTCTGAAGTTGCCAATCTGCAAGTAGTACAGCAGAGGGACCCATTTTGGGAGTCATGTAGTATAGCAGTACACGTTTTTATAGGAGCAAATATGTAGGGGTGCAAATATTGTTAATGGTGCAGATACATTGGTTAGAAGTTTTGGGAGGGCATGGTAGTTAGGTTATACTGTCTCAGCAGTGTGGAGAAGGACAAGACTAATGGTATAAACTTCGTAGGAAGTGCAGAGTTAGGGGTACAAACTTTGGGAAGGATAGGGGGATAAAGCTGCAAACTTTGGGAGGACAATGGGGTTACGATACATAACCATTTGAGGGATGCAAAGATAGAGGTGCACATTTTGGGTGGTGTGCAAATTTGGGGAGCAACGATGTGGAGGTACACTTTTTGCAAGCTGGGTGGGGCAATGGGTATATATTTTTGCAAGAGGAACACTGGCAAGGGTAAAAATGTTGGGAAGGTGGAGAAGGTAATGTGCACATTTATCAATGTGTGCAAATTTGGGGAGTGGTGTGGGGCTGGGTTATAAAAGAGTTCAAGTCTTTGGGGAAAAAAGGTATAGATTGTATAAATTTTGTAGGGAGTATGGGTTAAAAGTTAAACATTTTGTGAGGGGGTACAGGGATGGAAATATAAATTTGGAATGGAGTGTACATTTGGAAAGCAATGTGAAAAAGTACAGTTTTGTTGAGTAGTGCTGGAAAAGTTTATTAATTTGTGGAAGGGTGTAGTAGAAAGTCTGTAATGTCTGGGAGGAGTACAAGACAAGGGATGCACAATCTGGAGAATTTTAAAATTTTACTTTTGGGGGCATGGTGTAAAATGTTTGGGAAGGTGTATGAAGGTTCTATGTCATAATGGTGAATGCTGAAAGGCGACCATCATTATGGCGAGGGTACATCGCTGAAATTTAATTTTGGTGATGTACACCCCCTGATGCACAGGAAAACGGGGCTGGGGACTTAGAATTTAAATGTTAATGCGGGGGGCTTCACCCCAACCCCCCCACTAAAGGATTCTTAACTCCAGGGGGTTGCATGTTGGGGGGTGCAAATTTTGGAAAAAAGTAAATTTCAGGCTGGGCGCACAAAAATGTAGGCACACCCCAACCCAAACCCAGAGTTGATAAAACAATGGGGCCAGATGGGGTGCACCCCAGGGTCCTTAAAGATTTAAGAGAGGTGGTGGCTGAACCTCTGGCTATCCTGTTTAGCCGATCACTGGAAACAGGGGAGGTACCCAAAGACTGGAGGACAGCAGATGTAGTCCCCTTATACAAAAGTGGGAACAAAGAGGAAGCAGAGAACTACAGACCAGTCAGCCTCACCTCGGTAGTGGGGAAGATCATGGAAGCACTACTGAAGGAGAGATTGGTGGAACATCTGGTTGTCAATGGACTACAGGACCCAAGGCAGCATGGTTTCACCAGGGGAGGTCATGTCAGACCAACCTCATTTAATTTTTGACTGGGTGACTAGGAGGTGGATTAGGGAGGGCAGTGGACATGGCCTATCTGGACTTCAGCAAGGCCTTTGACACTGTGCCACATAGAAGACTATTACAAAACTGGGAATATGGGTGTGGGCAGGACAGTAGTGTGGTGGGCAGGTAACTGGCTGGGTGGCAGGACACAGAGGGTGGTGGTAAATGGCTGTCACTCCACAGAGGGAAGAGTGACCAGTGGGGTACCACAGGGATCAGGGCTGGGACCGGTCCTATTCAACATCTTCATCAGTGACATGGCGCAGGACCTAGAAGGCAGAATTTCACTGTTCGCTGATGACACAAAGCTCTGTAACAGAGTAGACACACCAGAGGGTGTAGACAGAATGAGAAGCGACCTGCAGAAACTTGAAGAATGGTCAGGGTTTGGCAGTTGAAATTCAATGCAAAGAAGTGCAAGATAATGCATATGGGGCACAAAACCCTGGCACAATATATCAGTTGGGGGTGAGGATATGGCATGCACCAAGCAGGAAAGGGATCTTGGGGTTATCATCTCTGATGACCTCAAGGTGAGGAAACAGTGTGACAAGGCAGCAGGTAAAGCAAATAGGATGCTGGGATGTAAGGCAGGGGCATCACCAGCAGGAAAAGGGAGGTCATAATTCCGCCTATACAAGACACTAGTGAGGCCGCACCTGGAGTACAGCGTGCAGTTCTGGAGACCATACCTACATAAGGACATAGACAGGGTAGAGAAGGTTCAGAGGAGGGCAACAAAGATGGTGCATGGATTGCATCACAAGTCCTATGAAGACAGGTTGAAGGAACTGAACATGTACTCCCTGGAGGAGAGGAGGGAGAGAGGGGATATGATAGAGACATACAAGTATCTTACAGGGAGGAACAGGGTGCAGGAAAACACTATGTTTAAGCGAAAAAGATGTTCCAGGACTAGAGGGCATGGGATGAAGTTGGAGGGAGGACGATTCAGAGGAAACATGAGAAAGAATTTCTTCACAGAACGGGTGGTGGACAAGTGGAACACCCTGCCAGAGGAAGTGGTGGGGGCTGAAACAATCACGGGATTTAAGAATACATGGGATAGACATAAAGGAATTCTGGAGGTCAGGGGTAAGGGGTAACAGACTTCTAGGAAAACAAACTGAACTTACAAGCTCAAATGGGCAGACTGGGTGGGCCATAGGCCCTTATCTGCCAACACTGTCTATGTATGTATGTAACCCTCACAGCTTCAGGCTGCCACCCACCATGCTATGGGTCCAGCTCAGCAGCGCCATGCCAACCATGCCAGGCCAACCCTCAAACCCTCCCTCCTTTCCGTCATGCTTGCTCCACCCATGTGCGTATACATATAGTGACATCCTGTTGCTATATGCATGAGCAGCTCCCATCCCATCACGTTTCTCACACCCTCCCCCTGTACTACCGACGCCGCAAGTGGGTCACCATTTTGGTAAGTGCCAACTTGCGGCTAGCCGACTTCACAGTATACCGTGTACTGATTATGCTATGAATTTTTGGAGGGGTACAGGAGAAGGGATGCAAGTCTGGGGGAATGTGAGAATATCTGCAATTATTTTGTAGAGAATTTGGGTTGAGGTAAATTTTTAGGAGGTTGCAGGGGTAGGAGTGCAAATTTTGCTAGGGATGCAGGATAGAGATAAAAATGTTGTGATGTGTGGATGTACGAGTTTGGGCAACTTTGCAGACTTAGGAAGTAGTGCAGGGAATGTACAAATTCCAGGAGTGTTGTGGGGCAATGGAACTGTAACCCCTAGGTGGTGCTATCCCAAGGGCTACTACCCCTGCCTGCTCGGCTGGTAGCAGGTTAAGGGGCCTGAGTTCTGAAACGGGTGCCTCCACCTGGAGGTCAGGGTTGGTAGTGGTCAAGCTAACCTGGGCACAGCCCTCCAGGACACTGTAACCCCCCTCTTTCCCCTCTAGTGGCCTGAACAGGTACACCAGGCATTTTAGCAAATTCATGTCTCCCACTGCTTGTTCCATCAGTCGCTGGAAGGTGGCTGGGGTGCTCGATATCCCCTGTGGCAATCTCAGGAATTCATAGAACCCCAAAGGACAGATGAAGGCTGTCTTCTCATGGTCCTCTGGAGCCATCAGAATCTAGTAATATCCACTGCAAAGATCCAACACCGAGAACCATTTGCTCCCATTCAAACAACCCGGAGCATCTCGTACAGGGGGCATGGTGTATTGATCAGGAATGGTCCGCCAATTCAGAGTTCGATAAGCAACACACATTCTCACAGATCCATTCTTCTTATGCACAACCACAATGGGAGAAGCATATGGGCTCCTGGGTTCTTGTATCACACCAGCCGTGAGCATTTCCTGCAAGTGTCTTTTCACATCATCTCTGTCTGCAGGGGCTAGGCATCGAGACCTCTCTCAAAATATCTGTTCATCATGCAGGCGTATGTGATGCTCCACACCCTGGACACATCCCATGTCCCATTCCTTCAATGAAAACACTTGATCTCTCTAGGCAAGTTTCTGGATAATTCTAGTCTTCCATTCAGCTGGCAATGGGGAGTCACCAAAATCAAACAAGTCGGGAGTCACTCAATCTGTCTTGCCAGGGTGCTTGTTGCTGGGCAATACTGCAGTGTCTGTGCAGTGTACCATAGCTAGGGTGCATCCTCTGTTCATCCGGATCTCCCTATCTGACACATTATGAATCTGGACCATCACTCGTCATGCATAGGCATGAGCACGAGCTGGCAAGATGCTGGGCTTAACCAATAATCCTTCCAGCAATTTTCCATCACCTGGCACGTCCAACATCAGTATTTTGTTCTTGACATCTTTGCAGAGGTGGACTTTCCCTTGAACGGTACACTGGGCATTAGGGGCCAGTACCATTGAATCGGGATCCTTCTTCCACATGACCCCTACCGGTTCATCCTGGTCCATTCCCTTGGGGTTCTGTTGCAAATCATAGGCCCTCTTGATCAGAGTGGAAATTCTTAGGGCCCTCCAAGTCTGTCGCCCTTGTTTCTCGAGACAGAGTTGTGCCAGTCTCCCAAACATATGGGCGTTGGTCCCAATTAACAGGGGATCCCCATCATACAGTCCAGTAGGGGGACACACTAAGGCCAGTGTCTCAACTTGCTCCTCTACACCAGTTACAGCTGCAGGAAATTACAACCAGAGGTGGACACATCCTAGGTAGTGATAAGACTTGTCGCTCAGCCCCCACACATGTAGGCCTTTCAGGGATTGTAAGGGCACAGCAGATAAGTGTTTGTCATACCAGTCCTTAAATACAGTGGTCACTTGCAACCCACTGTCCAGCACAGCCCGAGTAGGAATACCATTCACAGTCATGGTAGTCTCCATTGAAGGGACCACTATTTTGGACCAGTCTGGAGGGACAGCAGCAGGGGCCTGGACAGATGATTTAGCCATATAGGGATTTGATTTACTACTTCTTGAACCCTCACTGCGGTCATTTTGGGCAATCCTCGACAGCTGATTCATTCTCAAAAGCTCTCCTTGAAGACTGTATACAACTTTATCTAGGTCTTTTGTGGACCGGCATTCTCTCTTCATGTGCCCATTCTTCCCACAATTACGGCAAAATATGTTTTCTGGGATTTGGGGTGGCTGAGGCATCACACTGGGAGCTAGGGCGGTAATACGACCAACTGAAAACCTTGGTGCCAACTCTGTCTGCTGTGTGGTGAGGATTTGGAGAGATCTCATCAATTCTCTTACTTCCATAGTCAAGACATCAAGTTTCGAGCTGCTGTCAGAAGGAGATGCCTGGGTAGACACCCCAACCCCCATAGCAGATGCAGCTGGATATGGGTCGGTGCCTGTACTTGCAGGAGTGGCCTTCATAAAGAGACTGTTTTTTGTTTCCCTGAACTCCCTCAGCAGTTCATCCCATGGTGGCACACCCTCATTGGTCCCCACTTCAGAAGGGCCTTCCGATGCCGTGATCAATTGGGCTTGTGCTCACCCTAGAATTACAATCCCCCTCTTCATCGTCAACCTCCCGGAGTTCTTTTATCAAGTCACAATAGTCCGGTGGGTTACCCCTTCTATCTGGGAGCCTTAATTGAAGGAGCTGCAATTTAGAATGCTTTGCATGTTGCAGTATGTGACCCAACCACACATGGTTTAAGTCACTGGCGGCTAACCCACCTTTTCGGTAAGCCTTCTGCAGTGCTCTTTCCAGATGAGTAAGATATGCAGACAAACTTTCCCCTGGCCATTGTTTTGTACCTTGAAATTTCCACATCAAGTTCTTCCCTGACTCAGTACTCCCAATATTGCCTTTGAGTGCAGAGAGGTACTTCTGGGCAGATGCATCAGGGTTTGTGGACCTCAGAAATTTAATGGCCTCTAGGGTGGGACCCCTCAATCTGTCTATGATCCTTTTCCATTTGTCAGCCTCCACACACTGCCATTCAGGTACCAAAGGGGCAACACAATCTATCTAGGTCTCCCAATCATCCTCCTCCCCTTGGGGGGTGGGGAGGGGGCCGGAGAAGATTCTCAACCTTCGGTAAGAGTCATGACTAATGGCAGGTACAGACATAGGAGTTAGAACTGGCACGGGCACAGAAGGAGGGGCAATAATCGGTGCTGGAGCAGGAGGGGGTGTTGGTGGCGGAACACCCCCAGGTGCCAGGAATAGTTTCTTTAAGTCCTCCACAATTTTCCCTTCCTCCAGCAACAACTTAGCAAATTTCTCCTCAAAAGTCTCTGATAGTGGGGGGGGGGGCTCATTCTCCCTGCAGTCTTTACTGTCTTTAGTTATCGCTCTCCAGGCAGTGAGGGCTCCTTCAGTGGTGATAGTCCGTGGCACTTTGGAATTGTCTATTGGGTCCTTACACTCTACTAACGCCATGAAACTTAAGGCAAGCAGATTAGCCTACCGACCCACCACCACAGGGTTTTGTAAACATTCAACCTTGTATGTTTGGACCAGTCTGGAGGGACAGCAGCAGACGGGTGGTGGACAAGTGGAACACCCTGCCAGAGTAAGTGGTGGGGGCTGAAACAATCACGGGATTTAAGAATGCATGGGATAGACATAAAGGAATTCTGGAGGTCAGGGGTAAGGGGCAACAGACTTCTAGGAAAACAAACTGAACTTACAAGCTCAAATGGGCAGACTAGGTGGGACATAGGCCCTTATCTGCCGACACTGTCTATATATCTATGTAAAGTACTCCCTCTACAGTGTTCTTATTGGTACCCAGGGGAATATCCAGGATAAGTATAGCATTTTGGGGGTCTATCTCCTGCCCAGTACACCACCCCACCAATTGGTGTACAGCCACTTCTGTTGGGGTAGTCATTTATTTGTAACAGCAATTTGCAAATTTGGCCACTAGGGTTTGCTAATCCCAGCGGTGAGCCTCCAAGATGTAACTCCTAGGTGACGCTATTCCAAGGCTTCTACCCCTGCCTGCTTGGCTAGTAGCAGGTTAAGGGGCCTGAGTTCTGAAACGGGTGCCTCCACCCGGAGGTCAGGGTTGGTAGTGGTCAAGCTAACCTGGGCACAGCCCTCTGGGACACTGTAAACTCCCTCTTTGCCCTTTAGTGGCCTGAACACTGTACAATAATCACTTTCACAATTCCCCTGGTACACCACACAAGTACCCACATTATTTGCACTTACCACCAGGGCTGGTTCCTCTGGCTCGACACTGGGAACCCCCTGTAAAACAAGGTTATGCACAGCAAATAGCAACAGTACAGTACTTTGAGCATAAACTGGAACCACAGTCAGATTACATGCAGAAAAAGTTAGATCTGATTTATTCAGGGGACTTGAATAAGGAAGGGGCAAAATTAGGTTAATTAGCTTAAAGGTTATATCAATCAAGCAGTTATGCATGCGCTTTGAGTCCCCCCACACAGTCACACCTCTGGGTATCCAGGTGGAGAAGAGATGGGCTAGACAGGACTGTTGCCCGGGGTTGCAGCTGGTTGGGGCCCTGTGATGGAAAACACAACATGCACAGTACACAATATTTGTAATCCGGAGCCAGAGGGCTCAGTTCGTAAAGGAAATGAAACAACAAGACAATCAGATGACACTTAAATTAAGCTGTTGTTGCAGGGAGCTACCCTGGTATTTACTCACAGTACCCAAGAAGGGACACAAGCTGGATGATAATCGAGACTGCAGGTGGTTGATCTGGAATGCCAGGAGAAGCAGGTCCGACACGAGTCGCAGAGGCATCATTCCTGTTCAAGTGTGGAGCAGGGAGCTGATCCCCAGGCTGATCTCTCGTCGATGGCTTCTCTGTGCAGTGGGTAATCTGGCTGGGCCAGTCTGGCAAGGCCCAGACCGCATGGAGACAAATTCAGATGCAGTCCGTTTTGGGCTGGATACAGCTTCCAGCAAGTAGAACACAGTTCACACAGTGGGGAACTAACTCACAACCCACTAGCAGCTCATAGCACATTTACATGTATGGGAATTCTATGGGAATTCTAGTGTACCAGGCAAAGCGCTCCCCGGTCACAGTCGCAAAGTCTCTGCACACACTTAAGGGTAGCTGGAACTCCTGACAGGCCAATCCCATTCGGCAAAATCTTCGGTCTTCTTCAGGTTGAGCCTGGCCTACTTCAGTAGCTTACTTTAGTCACACAAACTTGGATTTAGTCCAAAATAATCCTCTTCTCTCCCTCTCAGGAGCAGCAGCAGACATGCAAGCCGAAAATCCAGCCCTTTCACAGTTTTCCCATGTGAATCCACTTAGGATTGCTGCCCAAAATACACTTGAGCTCTTCTCATTTCACTTCCCAGCTCAGAACTAACTAAAAATTGCAAGCAGCCTCAGACTTCCCCAAGATCCAAAAGGTTTAGTTGGCTGATTTGGCTGCCAGTCAAGGCAAGAGTTCTCCCTTCAGTTGCAAAAAAGGCGCATAAAGTTAAAAACTATAATTCCTACAGATTTTGACTTCAGACAGCTCCTGTAGTCCGACTATATTTTAGGTCCCACCAGAACTGATTGGTCCAATTTGCAGTCCAGGACCAAGATAGTAAAGATAAACAAAACAGTCCTTGCTATAAAGAAAGCAGGTTAGACAAACTACATTATCATTATCACTCTAAATGACTTTCAACAAATAGTTACATCTTTCAACAGAGCTCCCTCTCAGATTACTTAGGCTGCAATCAGGCAGCTCTTAAAGAGACAGTAAACCAAGGCTATACAGGCTCTGGTAATCACATTTAAACTGCTAAAATGCAGGACACCAGCCTGGCAGTGAGCATTTAGGTAAGCTCAAGGAAGACTTTTTGGGAACCCCCATTTGTAGGGGGGTTACAGTACAAATATTAAGAGTGAAGTAATGGGTATATAAATTGGGGATTTGTGTGCAAGGACACAAATATTACAGGAATGGGGATAGTACACAATTGGGGGAAGTAGGAGTACGACTTTTGGGAGACTTGTGTACATTTTGGTAGGGCTATAGAGTGGGAATGGAAATTTTGAAAGGATTTCAAGGGTGAGGGCAAAAATTTAAGAAAAGATGTGTGCAAATTCAGAAGAGGTGTAATCCTACATATAAATCTGAGAAGGGGTGTGTGAGAAATGGGAAATTATACATGTGGTGCAAGGCAGAATTAAAAACTTGAAAGAGGTGTGTGGACATGTGAAAAAGCTGAAACTGAGGGGCCAGAGTCAAGTTGTACATTTTTGTGTGATCATACGTGTTTTGTGTGATCATTGTGTGAAGCAGAGTACAGGGCTAGGGGTACATATTTTGTTAATGTTGTGGAACCTCAGTAAAGAGGATGCATTTGAATGGAATAAATAAGGAGAGAACTATGGGGACTACATTTAGGGCTGCAATGGAACAAAGGAAATAAATGTACATGACAAGAGAATGGAAGTTTTTTTGGAGGGAGGGGTGGGTCAGGGGTGATACTGTGCATAAAGAATTGGTGGTCAATGTAGGGAACTTTCCAGATATTTGCCCATGGTGTTTTACTGGAATTATTCAATTAAAAAGGAACAGTCAGCATTAAGAGCCCTACACCCAAGTATGGGCTGGTCCCAATCTGTAGTTTGTGTGTAAAAACATTTTTATTTACTTTCTGTTTACTGCAGTACAGTAGGTTGTATCAGGCTAATTCTGCTGACTTGCAAGCTGACATTTTCTGTAACTACAAATCCCCAGAATTCCTTGCAGCTGCCATCAGAGGAGGGCTGCTGCAGTGAGAGATTCAATAGCCTGTGATGCACATTAGAGCTGTGATAACCCTGATCAGATGTTTGCCAGTGCTGCTGTTCTCCTGGGGCCAAGTACAGTCCTCTAGGACTCACTTTTTTGCTACTTTTAATTTTGATCTAGTTCTGAGTAACAAGGTGACAGCATTATTCATTTACCCATTACATAACTTAATTTCTGGTCTACAGGTTAGAGGCATAGGGAAGCATTCCCAAGACAAATTAGAATAAAAAAGTGTTGAGTGTTTCATTAATTAAGCAATAGCGGCTGAGAAGCTGATTGCTCCAAAGTATTAATGACCGGTTGGGGAGATGGGTGTCCCGAGATGCAGCCAAGGGCCACCTCCCTCCAGCCTGTCATTAATCCAAAGAAATGATTGGTTTTGAGTTTGTTATTGCGATTATACATCTAACCACAGTAACAATTTTCTTTTTTCCTGTTTATTTGTAACTTAAATAACGTTTTAAGCAGAGTGTCATGAGCCATACATACCACACAGTATCAGTTAGCAGCTGGATCAGTCATTTCTAAGACGTTAATGACTGATCCAGTTGCCAGTTAGGAGTCTTGTTAGGCTCATGAATAATTAATTACACTTACAACTAAAAATATAAAATCTAAGAAAACCTTTGATGATATACTGTGAAATAACTGAATAAACATATTTACAGTATCAACGAGCAGATAGTGCCATGGCTAGGCTATTGTACTTCAGTTTTACTATGATACATAATGGATATAAATGCAGCAGTTCAAGTCAAAACAGTTAGAAAAAGTACATAAACTTCTCTCCACATTAGCAAAACGTTAAGCATAGACTTTAAAAATCTTTGTCACTATGTTGGCATGACTCTCCCCTCTAAAAAAAACACTTGTATCATCATACCCTTTAAAAGTCAAGAATCTAGCCTTGGTGGTGGTTAATGCCACCACCAAGACCACTCTTACAGTCATAAGAGTGTTCTCACGTGTGTTCTTAAGGTATGAGAACTGAAGACTAAGGTGAACAGTTCAGGATACCCTAGGAATGTGAGAATACTCTTACAGCTTGGTGGCGGCAGTAATGTATTAGTGATCAAGCTCGATCAATAATATATAAATTAAAAAAAAAACCTTACCTGAACATATCTGTTTCCACACTCTTCACAGAATAAGAGTGTCTCACGTGCAGAGGAAAAGAGCACTCTGATTTATTGGGAGCACTCCCTCAATCTACATTATATCAGCTAGCAATTATTGAGGTCATCTCAGTTGGGTTTTTTTTCCCAGCACAAATACTCTTCTGGCTTCATGCTTCCAGTTACCTTCCAGTTACTAAGTAGGTTACTTCCTGATGGCACATGAAAATGTGGTTTAAGGCTCACTAAAGAATCTGCACTATCTTCAAAAACCCTGCCCATTTCTATTAGTCCTCTTTGTCAGCTATTCTGTCTGGTAAGACTCCACAGCGGTTAAGCTTCTTGCACTTTCTGTCAGGCATGTCTGTCTTTGGTTGGGTCTCTGGCTAGGTGTCTATTTCACCTTTGCCTCAACAGATACTGAAAATGTACAGTTCTTTACTCATTTGGATTAGCTGGTAAAATGAATATGACAGGACTGGCTGCGTAGTCTGTGGCCAGATTATGTCGCTGATACTGGATTAGTTTTGTTAAAGTGCATCTCTTACAACAGATGTAATGGATGGACTGCTTCTGCTTTCTGTAACAGCCTTAGGCTGCAGATCAAAGGAACTTTGATACAGTTTATAAAGTTGCACTGGAACAGCCTTGTGCTGCAGATGATAGGCACTTTAAAACAGTTGATAACATTCCCCTGAAATAGCCTTAGGCTGCAGATCACAAGCACTCTGTTACAGTTTACAATAGCTTTTTTTAGCTTGGCTGGCCATCCTTGCTGCCATTCTCTTAAAAATCAATGGCAACCATTTTACACATTGTAAAAAAAACACCTAAAACGTCTGAATTCAGGTCCCAGTGTCATAAGTAGTGTTTCCTGAAAGTTACATGCTATTCGGCTTTCTGGTTTGCTTTAAAGTAGCATGCGCTAACTTGTTCTGGCCTAACTGAAAACAGGTAAGCTGTTTCTCCCCTTTTGACTGGGCCTGGGTGAGTGATGACATCATATAGGACTAGGCTACAGCTTCAGCAGTGTAAGTACCTGCTTGACTGACAAGCTGTTAACTTAGCAATTAGAACAATCTGTGAGGCAATTGTTTGCTCACCAGGGTTTTCACAAACTCAGTCTCTGGTGTTTGTACAGATGAATTAGCTGAAAATCCACATTTTGTTCTTCTAAAGAGTGAATCATTTGAGTTTCAGTGCTGAATTGAAGTGGTATGCATTTGAGAAATCAGCTTATCAGTATCACAGCTGCTGCCAGTTCTTTTTGATCAAAACTCTGTGTTTTTCTCTAGCTCTAACACTGGGTTGTTTATTTAATGGATATTAAATAAGTCGAAATTGTGTTAGTTCATACGAGTAGTTTGTCTTTTTAACGTAGTCTCAATAAATAGGTTCACGTAAGAACATTATTTTCCTCTCAGATTGACAGATGGGGTGCCTGCCACACATTGCCATTTCAGGCACATGTACTATATGAACTCGCAAATTTCAGTTCTTTTATGGTTTATCAGTTAAAATACATCCTGCAAATGTATAACTAGAAACACTACATGGCATCCTGATGCCCCCATTTCCTACATACAATAGAGGCAGCAGCAGCATTCTGCTGCCCCATGTCACCTGGTCCACATGCACCCTGTCTTCTGCCCCAAATTCGAGGATGCTGCACCCTGCTACCCACTCTCTTGTCCCATAGAGTCAGAGCTGCTGCACCCTGTTGCCCCATGTACTGCCTGAACAATCAGGGCCTCAGCTCACTGCTGTCCCTTGCCTGAACAGTTGAGGTTATTGCACCCTACTGTGGCTCTTTGTCCCCAACCCCCTCAATCAGAGCCACTGCACCCTGCTCCCCCTGTTCCTGTCACCATAGTCAGGGCTGTGCACCTCTATACCCTAGAATCCCATGCCCCCTGCTTCCACATTTGGGTCTGCTGCACCATGATGCCCATGCCACCAGAGGTGCTACCTACATCCATTTTCCCAAATGAGCAGGGCTGCTGCATCATGCACATCCCATCCCATAGTCAGGGCTGCTGTGCCCTGCAGCCCCCCACCCCCCATGTTCTGCCCCACAATCAAGGCTTCTTCACCATGCTGTAGTCTGTCTCCTGCTACCATAGCCAGAGTTGCTGTACTCTGCTCCTGTCTACACAGTCAGGGCTGATGTACCCTCTAGCACTCTACAGCCCAATTTCCTCCACAGCCCCATGACTCCACAATTGGGGTTGCTGCACCATGCTGCCCCCTGCCACCAAAGTCAGATTTGTTTGCTGTACTGCCCAAAAGAAATAAAACAGAAAAATGCTTTCATCTTGTATTATGGGGTGAAGAACAGAGGGCATTAGGGTGCAGGAGTCCCAACTGTTTGGTCAGAAAACAAGGGTGGCATTAGGGTACAGCAGCCCAAGCTGTGGGACAGGATGCAGCAGCCACACCTGGGTGGCACTGACACAGCTATGGAGGCAGAGGACAGGGGCAGCAAATGCCCTAACTCTTGCGACAAGTGGCAATATGGTGCACCAGCCCTAACTGTAGAGGCAAGGGGCTCTAGTCACAGCAGCCCTGCCTGAGTAGTCCAGAGCAGGGTGCAACCCCCTGGCTATGGTAGTAGGGGACTGTGGACAGCATTAGGGTGCAGAAATCTTGACTGTGGGGCAGGACACAGGGGGCATCAGGGTACAGCAGCCCTGACTGTGGGATGGGGTGCTTATGGTGCAGCAGCCCGGCTCACTTGGGACATTGCATGTGGATAGCAGGGTGAAGCAAAAGCCCCATCTCTGGTAGCATGGGGTAACATAGTGCAGCAGCCCCAACTGTAGAGGCAAGATACAATGGACCCTAGGGTGTTGCAGAGCTCAGCAGCCCTGACTGTGGAGACAGGAACAATGGGCAACAGGGTGCAATGTCCCCAAGTGTGGGTTTGGGGGACAGTGGATAGCAGGTTGCAACAACCCCAACTGTTCTGGTATGGGGAAGCACGGTGCAGTAGCCCTGACTGTCCAGGCTGATGGTGGGCAACAGGGTGCAGCAAGCCTAACTGTGTGGGAGAAGACAGTGGGCAGCAAGGTGCAGTGGCCTCAAATGTGGGGCAAGCGATAAAGGGCTTGTGGGGGCAGAGGACAGGGCATCAGAGTGCAGCTGCTTCAACTATGGTGCAGGACACGGGGGCATCAGGATGCTATACACTGTTTCTAGTTATACATTATGTATTTTCACACAAAAGCCACCAAAGAACTGAAATTTGTGAGTTCATATTGAACATGTGCCTGAAATAGAGTGTGGAAGGCAACTGTTTGTCAATCTGAGAGGAAGAAAAATTGTTCTTACATGTACCTATTTATTGAGGCTACATCAAACTACTTGCATGAATTAACAAACTTTAAATTTATTTTATATCCACTAAAAAACAACCCAGTGTTATATAGCTAGAAAAAACAGAGTTTTAATGAGAAAGAACTGGTGGCAGCTGTGATACTGATAAGCTGATTTCTCAAATGCATATCACTTCAATTCAGCACTGAAACTCAAATGATCAGCTCTTTAAAAGGACAAAATGTGGATTTTCAGCTAATACATGTAAATAAACCCCAAAGACTGAGTTTGTAAAAACCCTGGTGAGCAAACAATTACCACACAGATTGTTCTAATTGAGAAGTTAAAGTCTTGTCAGTCAAGCAGGTACTTTCGCTGCTGAAGTTGTAACGTAGTCCCATATGATGTCATCACTCTTTCAGGCTCAGTCTGAGGGACAGAAACAGCCTGTTTTCAGATAGGGCAGAACAGGTTATTAAATACTGATTTAAAGAAAACCACAAAACCAAATAGCATGAAATTTTCAGGAAACACTACTCATAACACAGGGACTTGAATTCAGACATGTTTACGCTTTTTTTAAACAAGGGGTGGATATTCAGAGCAGTTGCACATGGCTCAATTGACTTGCGCCGTCAAGCAATATTCAACAATTGTGGTTGCACAGCGCAAGTCTCACTGAGCCATGGCACAAATGTAATGTATGCATTGCAAGTTTGGGGGGCGTTCCCATGAATATGCGGCGCAATGGTATAGTCAACCTGATGCCAAGGCACAAGTCTGGAGCAAAACACAAGATGTGCCAGCCGGACTTGAGCCTATAAAAAATGGCTCCAAGCTGGCCAGGTGGTGCTGAGGGTTGAGGCGCTGGACGCCACACCTCGCACCATGCCAGCGACCCAGGTTTGGGAATCGACTCGGGTTGCCGGGGGTCGGCAGGGGGAAGGAGGATCGAGCATCCCCATGGATGCTCTCCTCCTTCGGGGAGGGATACCAGGGGTGTTTACTACACCCGACATCCGGAGAGCCGGTGGAAGCACCGACTCTCAGGGCAACGGCGGCTTCCATTGTTGGGGGAGCCTGGGAGGGGAGGACGCCATCTGGCACTTGGCAGGTGTGCATAAGCACGTTCCACCCGAGCCAGCGTCCTCAGTGGGATGGAGGGGAGGAACAGAAAAACAGAAAAACCCCACGGCATTCCTGGATGACGGCCGCTCCAGCCACCCAGTCTGCAATCATGGGAAGACCCCATTGTGCAAGGTGCTCTGTGGAGGGAAGAGGCAGGTAGAAGTCACTGGAGGCACTCAAGGGGCAGACTCAGTGAGGGATTGGGGGGCATTGAGCAAGCCCAAAGGAGAGGAATGCCGAAGGCGACCAGGAGGGGATAAAAAGAAATTTCAAAAAAAACAAAAATGGCTCCAACCCACAGACAGCAGGTGCACAACCCTGTTCATGCAGCAGTCCATGATGGATACCTGTAGCTCTCCCTTCCTGATCAATGCGGTAATGAGGGGTGTGAAGAGGATGGAGGAACATCAACGTGGCCGACAAAGGGCCCAGTGGCGGTATGCCCAACACAGGTGGTACCATGCCAGCATCACATTTGAGAACTTCAGTGACACCAAGATAGTGGGCCAGTACTACCTGAACAGGGCAATTCTGAGGCAGCTCTGTGAGCTGTGCAGTGAGGACATGCAGGCACCAACCAGACGTAGTCATGCTATGTCAGTGGAGACTAAGGTGACAGCAGTGATGCACCTGCTCACCAGGGCACCTTTCAAAGACCAACGGGTGACACCATGGGCATCATCCAGTTGGCCATGTCACACCTCCTCACACAGTTCCTCAACACTCGCTTCAGAGTACATATACTTCCCATACACACAGGCAGAGTGTACAGCAAACATGCAGGACTTCCACAGGATGGCACACATGCTAGACATGATTGGGGCCATAGACTGCACCCACGTGGGCATTCACATACCACCTGGCCCCAAAGGGCCCACATACATAATCCAAAAAGGGTAGACATCCATCAACTGCCAAGTGGTGTGCAATGCCACGGGGCACATAATCAGTGTCTGCAGCACACATCCCAGGACTGCACATGATGCATTCGTCTGGCACAGTTCTATACTGTGTCAGAGATTTGAACATGGGGATATCCCCATGGGTCACTTGTTAGGTGAGTAGGGCACGTGCTAGGGGGCGGTTCCAGCATGACTGTGGGAGGAGGGAGGGCAAACAGGGTGGGTGTGGTGGAGGGGGCATTGGGCATCAGGGACAAGGTGGTTGCCAAAACACAGTGCAGTGCTAACCATGTCCTTCCCCACACAGGTGACAGTGCATACCCACTCAGGCCCTGGCTGCTCACCCCCTACCATTGACCATTATCCCCTGTGGAAGAGAGTTATAATGAGGCACACACTAGCATGCACAGAATCATCGAGCGTGTCTTTGGCATGCTGAAAATGCAATTCTGATGCCTAGACAGGTAAGTTGGTGCCCTACAATACAGCCCCTCAAAAGCCTGTGGCCTATTCCTGGCCTGCTACATACTGCACGACACGGCCATCGACCGTGGGATAGCTGTCCAGGTGGATGAAGGGTGACAGCAGGGGGACGACAGTGACAATGTGCCAGAGGGTGGTGGGCAGCCACCACTGGGGAGGCAGGACCCCCATCTGGCAGCAGAGGCCAGGAGGCACCGTGACACAATAGCACAGGAACAATATGGAGAACGAACGCAGGTACGTGCACCAACCCACATGCATGGGTCCCACAGACCACCGCACCACACACAGGCATGGACGTGCACAGCAGGATGCATGCAGAGAATGGGGTGCACAGCAGACATTGTGGAGGCAGTGGCACACAGACACTCACACATAGTACAGGCATGGACACACACACACACACACACACACACATAGGCTGAGGAACATGGCATGGATCAGAAGCATGACACCGGTGCACAGGCACAACCGGCATGGAGCTGCCTTCATCACACCCATGCCACATGGCCCAGCAGCCTGGCCAGCACACATGGGAGGCATGTGCCACAACACCCATGCCCACCACCACATGCATGCTGCACCACCACCACCCACATGTGCACCAGGCAGCAGCAGCAGACAGCAGGTAAGAGCAGCACACACATCACATCAGCTGCGTGGTCCATCGGCTGCCATGGCCATGTAGGCAGCCGTGCTGGGGCCAGTCAGCAGCCGTAGGCTGAGCATCAGCCAATGGGGGTGTATGTGATGTGCCCACAGGGGTTGATGACAGGGACCATGATTGTGTCCTCATTGGGGTGTAGAGGTGGCCAAACAGCCTTGTGCCAGAGGTGTCTGGGATGCCAACATTGGAGCCCAGCAACTGCTGTGAAGGGGTCACCAGACGCTGGGACCATGGGGTGAACAGAACACTGTGGGGGGGTCTACTGTGCATGGCTGAGCCCAGTGGCTGCCAGTGACGCAAGCCTGGCCACAATGGTACTGATCATGCAGTCCAGTGATGCGGTCATGGCCTCCTGCATCTGGCAGAACATGTCAGTAAGCTGTGTATTACCCCTATCCTGCTGCTCGGCCATTTGACACATCTCTGCCTGCAGAGCACATATCTCTGTGGCAAGGAGTGTCTGGTTTTCCATGGATTCCCACAGCAACCAGGTGTGCTCTGGCAGCTGTTCAGCATCCTGCACCCCCTGGGCAGGACGCCATGCTGGGGGTGACATGGCATGCTGTCTAGTGGCCTGCTATGGTGGACACTGCACAGGGGGTCGTACTGGGGGTACAGTGTCCACAGGCACACCAACGGGGGACCCTGTGGTGTGCTGCCCGGTGGTGTCTGCATCCAGCTGCCACTGTCTGACCATCTGCTGGGCATGTCCCTGCACTGCCGCAGCCACCACAGCATCACTACCTTTGCCAGACACAGCAGCGGCACCACACACCACCATGTCAGTGCGGATGGGTGACAGCTGCACAGGCACAGCACTGTGCCCTGATGTTGCCTGTGATAGTCCCTGGGGTGTGTCAGGCACCACAGCCCCTATGCTGTCCAAGATCAGTGTCAGGTCATCACTGGAGTCAGACTCGGCCCCCAGCTGAGTGTCAGTGCACACCACAGGCAGGCAGGCTGGCATCCCACAAGAGCTGAGTCAGGGTGTCGTCCAACTCCAGGCCAAGGACATCCACATGCCCTGCACTGCTGTGCTGAAGCTTGTCCCTGCCATGGATGCCCATGGAGGTGGATGGTGTGTCTTCCGGGACCTTGTCTACTTCTGCCTCCACTTCATCCTCCACACGGAGGCGTGATGGTGCTGCAAGAAATGAACAGAGTGTTAGCGGTGCTGTAGCCCCCATGCACGTGCCCACCCCCCAGGTGTACATGTCGCTGTTGCTGCTGTCCAATGGGGGTGCCACGCACAGTGGCGACCACCCACACATGTGGCATGTGGAACAGCAGCAGGGACACCTGCATATCATATCTCACACCTGACATACACTCTTGTGATGTGCAAACTCACCATGCAGTGAGGGACTGCCACCCATCTGAAAGCAATCACCTGGCACATCCTCAACCGCTGTTCAGCTGATGGTGGCTGCCACAAGCTCCTGTGGCCATCTGGGTGGGTGAGGTGGATGACCCACTGCCAGTCCTGCTGCGGGATGCCTGCATCGCTGCCACGTTCTCCTTTATGCGATGTTTGTCTGTGTTGACCTTCTTCTGGCATGCCTGTGCACTGTGCTGGTGCCTGCCGTGTGTGTAGACATACGAGGCCACGGCCTCCCACCCTGCCGACTGTTCTGATGGGTGCCTGTGGCACCACTGAGCAAGTCCTCCCTGTTCGGGTAGGCCTCGAACAGGGCATTCTGCTCTGTCTTAGTGAAGTCGGGCCTGCATTTGCAGTCAGACCCACGCTTCTCCTCACCCTCCTCAGCAGACATCTCATTACCTGTGGACAGTGACAGCACAAGGGGTCAGTGTCAGCATGGCCCAGAGCAGTGCACCATTGCAGTGTTATTGTAGGCCTCTTGAATCCCAGTGTTGGTGTCCACCTACCTAAATGGTTGCAATACCGGTCCGTGCTGTGTGCTGTTCCATGGCACTTACCTGTGCGCAATGGTAATGATATGTTAATGCACCCTATTGCGCCACGCATTGGCTGATGAGATGATTTGCATATAGCGGCTGAATATTGCGAAAATGCACCATGCACAATTGACATGTACTGGAGCAACCCTGCTGTGTAAGTCCAGTGTGTGCGCATTGCGCATGCCCGCAGTGCACATGTGCATGCACACCATAGCACATGCCTATCACATGACTGCTGCACTTTGCATGATGGCGTGTCATTGCACATGTGGTGCCGATGGTCCATCGTGCATGTGCATGCATCATGGCACCGCTGCATACTGTGCAGCTGCACACTATGCACACTGTGGCATGCAGCACATGCCAGGTACATGTGCAACACCATGCAGGGTCAGGCCCTGTGCCCTCAGGGTCATGTATGTGGCCTCATGCTCCCACAAGGCCATAGCGCTGTGTGCATGCTGGGTGATGCGCAATACAACTGCACAGCATACAGAGATCGCACTTCCACATGCATGATCGCAGACCACCATTCGCTATTGCATATCGTACACGTACCGCCCAATGTGCATGACTTGTCAGCCATATCAGATCTTATAGTTGGACTGCTGTGTGCCATGGTGAGAAGAGGGGGAACCAGGAGAGCCAGTAAATGGTCAGATATTGAGGTTGTCAACCTGGTGGTAGTGGTGCATCCATTTGAGGACCAGATCTATGTGCAGGTACCCTTGCAGAAACTGCGTGGCATGGTGTGGCAGCAGGTGGCCACGGCCCTTGAGCGCAGGACAGGGGTGCCCAGGACTCCTGAACAGTGCAGGCACTGGTATGGGGACATGCGAAGGTGGGACCCAGAGAGGATGAGATGGCTGCAGGCCTGTGTGCAACATGGGGCAGTGCCACAGCCAGATTGGTATGCGCAAGCGGCAAGCATACACAGAGTTCCACTGTAGTGTGTGTACAGCTGCGTGGCACAGTCTGCTGCAGGGGTCTGGTATGGTCCTGCCGGTCACTGCGAGGCATGCATGGCCGCTGCACATGTTGCAGTTATGAAGGCACTGGGGCCACAGGATGGATGGGGACACACCCTGTGCCATGCGGGCTGTGTGGCAGGGGGAGCTGTTTGTGCGTGCTTGCGTACTCATGTCCTCCTCTCATCTTTCTTTCCTTCCACAGGGCTGGAGAACTGCAGGAGGGCCAGGGCGGATGCGGCCATGGCACAGGGCCATGGTAGAGGGGGGTGCAGCCTGGTCTGTCTGGGAATTGCCAGGCAGGTAAGCTTGGTCACATTGCTGTACAGTGTCTCTGTGGGATACCGGTGGGAACAGGATCCAGGCATGGTCTCCCCAGCCATGTGTCTGCACAGTTATGGTGGGTGCAACATTCGTGGGGCGTGCCGGTGTTGCACAGCCTGTGGTGGCCATGTGCTGCCCAGGAGGGGTGTGCACACACCATCCACTGTGTGCACAGTGACAGGTGCCCTCGCTGTGTGCCATGTGCCCATGCCCGTGTGCACATGTGACCTCTGCATGTCACTGTCTGCCCTTTCTTCACCATTGTGGTGTGCTGTGTGGGTGGCTGGTGTGGCCCACCAGGCATGGGTCTTTTGTGGTCCCTCTATTGGTGTGTGCCCCTGCTGTTGACTGTGCAGTGTGGGTGGGCCGGGGTTCATTTGGGCATGTCACTGATTGTCTGTCCTGTCCCGTCCCTTCTCCTAGGTGTTCCCAGGATGGTGGCTAGGAGAGGATCCAGTAGGATTCTGATGGCCCTCAGGGGCATGCAGGGGACCCAGCAGAGGATGTTGAACATCATGAGGTGGCACCTGTGGGAGAGTGGAGCCATGAGAGGGGTCCTGCAGTGGCTGGAGGTGGTGGAACATGGATGGCATTAGGCCACAACCTGTTTATAGTCCCCATTAACCTTGCCTACTCTGTTTCCCTGCAGTACCCGCTTCCCATAGTATAACCCCTGGTTCCTGTCCCCATCCTCCTCCTGCCATCCCCCATCCATACCCCAATTGTATTTTGTTGTATATTGTTCTGCTGTTTGATAAACCTTTATTTTGCTACATCCCTGTGTCTGTGTATGCTTTGCAGGTGGTGTATGAAGCCATGCTGCAGGTGTCTGTTCTGCTGTGCTTTGCTGTGTCTCTGATGTCCCTCCACCATCTCCCTGGACCATTGCTCCTGTGTTCACAGAGTGGGTGGACCTTTTCCCTGTCCTTTGCATGGCCCTGTGCTGTGTGTATCATGGTGGCCTTTGCCTGCCCATGCACCATGTGCACATGTCTGCCTGGCTTCCCATTTCCTTCTGGTGCTGTGCGTCTCCACTGTGGGCAGCATTACAGTGCCCCTCCCCACTCCGGCTGGTGCCTTGTGTGGCCCTGGGTGGCCTGTGCCTCCCTCTCTCCTGGTCGCCTGCTTTCTGTGTTTGGCTCTTCATCTGGCACCTTGGCCACGGTGCCCTGCGGGCCTGCCTGGTGGGTGTCTGTTGCACTGCCCTACCATTGGCATGGAGGTGGTGGCAGTGTATTGGCCTGGTGCTTATTCCATGGTTGGTGGACTGGGGTTGCCTGTGCACCATCCCCAGGTGCCCTGTGTTACCTCCAGGACAGTGCTTCTGTGTCCCCAGGTATGCCCTGCTAGTGGGGTCCTGTGCTCCTTGCCCCTGTGCTACCTTGGCTATGTGTCCCTGCTGCCTGTTGCTCTTGCTCTGCTCACTGGGTTTGTGCACAGGTCTGCTCCTGTGCATCCCTGGTTGCTCTGGTGCATCTGTGGTTGGGCCATGGAGCATCTTTGCCATATTCAGCCAGATTGCGCAGGAGCATTTCAGGAGTACATCTACTGAATATGGCTCCCGTTTCCCCATGGTGCATCTGACTTGCGCTGCACTGGACTTGCGCTCGCCTTTGGCGCATTTCTGAATATCTAGCCCAATGTGTAAAGTGGTTGCCATTGATCTTTAAAGCTTTTCTGCCTACATCTACAATACATATGTTCAAGCTCTGGAGACTGCACCTTTCTGACTATAGCTTTATTGTGCCACTGTTCAGCCCATTTTGCCAACCTTTTCTCCCAAGTAGTTACAAATTATGTGTAAACCTTCAAATCCTTCTCTTTCCTTCTCCTGCTTCCTGCTTCTTTCTTACTCTACACGTTTACTTGGAAAAAACCTACTTGGCAGACACACCGCCAAAGCTTTTGGAAAAAAGCTCAGGGCCTGATTCTCAAAAGGTTACGTCAGGCATAACTTGACTCGCGCTAAATAAAATAGTGCAAGTAGCAAGTTACGCCATCAGTTGCGACATATGGTGTTCTGCAAAGCCGCCTGCAACATACCACAAGCCACTTGCACCAAAGTGGACCTATGCCACCAGTTACGCCTTAAAACCCCTGCAGTATGGCACTAGGGGGTTTACGGCAGCAGTTGCGCCCTATTCTGGAAGGGCAGCAACAAAGTTCCTCAGGGTGCTATTCTACAACAACCCCTGGGGGAACACCGTCAATGTAAGTTACACCAGCATATAGGTGGCATAACTGTACTTACCCCCCCGAAGGTTGCCTGCATGTGTTGCCCATGCATCCCTCCCATGATATGCCACCCTTTCCCCCAACATTGCCCTGTCCCCAATACACAAAAGCCCCGCAGGGCTACATCTGCCCCCCAATATCAAAATCCCCTGCAGGGCTACATCTGCTCCCTCAATACCTACATGTCCCATAGGGCTACATCTACCCCTCATACCACGATGTCCCACAGGGCTGCTGCATGCCCCTGACCCCCAGTACATGTACATTAGCCTGCAGGGTTACAAACACCCCCCCAAACCCCGATGGCAGCTGCCCACAAAGGGTACTTCCTGTAATAACAGAAAAATTATACAAATCCTATCCTGTACTCCCTGGTAGTCTAGTGGCTCCCACCCCCACCTGGCATTGCCAAACCACTCTGCAACCTCTACCAGTCAAGCGATGACACAGCCACTATTTACACCATGGCTAGCATTAACTGAGCGCCTGTCTGGCTTGTACTATATAGGACTTCAATGAATGAATGACAGTTCATTCATTCATTGAGCGCTTATATGCAGTATGTGCTCAGACAGGGCTCAGTCAGCAGCTGGTCATGGTGGTGAGTGGTGGGCTTGCTGTTGCCGGCTGAGATGGGGGTGGGGTGGTCTGGCATGACAGGTGGGGGGCCACCAGACTACCAGGGATTACGGATGTGCTATGTCTCTTTTTATGTGTTATATGGATGGAAGCAAAGTGGCAGATGACATCGGGTTTGGGTGGCACAACTAGCTTCATGGAGCTATTACATATACATTATGGGGATCATGACAGGGGTCTGATAGTCCTGAGAGGCTCTCATGTTTACACCGTGGGGAACTGGGGGTAGGGAGGACTAATAGCCCTGAGGGGCTTCTCAGGCTTGGGGACTGGGGCTGGGGGGGGCACTTGCGCCCTACAGACATTTGGATGCGACTTGCGATACGCTCTTTAGATATGCCCAGGACTTAGTCACGGGGTCCCTGCCCCTTCCAGAATTGGGCACAGGTCCTGGCATAACAGGGAATGGCACAAGTCACATTTAGCGGTGAGTTGCACCATCCTTCTAGAATCGAGCCCTCTGTCTCTCTTTTGCTATGCTACTAAGTTTTAAAATGAACCTCTAAGTGGCTTTTGTTTCAGGCTGGCTGGCTGGTTGGGGCTGCCCTTTACACTAATAAAAGACATAGAAAGAAGATGCAGATGTTTTGAGGGTGATTTTATAGTTATCCTGGGGAGTCTTCTGCTAATCATAAACAACAGTAAGGTAAGTAGAATGGCCCCATTGTGTAAGGCATGGTCTCTGCATTTTAATGTTTTCCCATCCAAAGTGATGTAGTAGTTCTGGAGGCTGTGCAGGACTGCACAGAACTGACACACATTGGAAGCCCCTTTAAATCACATACTTTTCTTGATGAATGATGAGGGTCCTCTTATCTGCGACTGATAAGTACAGTTGAACAGGTGAGCCATGTGCATACTGACATAAGAGAGGCTTTAAGCAGAGAAAATAAAAATACTGAGAGGAATGAAATGTTCCACTACTCTGGCACACTGACCAAGGCAAATTGGGTAGAAACTTGCATTTTTTATGCAGTACTATATGCCTGCTAGAGCTAAATAAGGAGAGGTGCTTGTGTAAGTTTCTACTGGCCATTGTTTACATTTTGCACTTTGAGTATGGGTCCTGATTTCTGGTACGCTATCTGCATTTTGGCTTATAGGATCAGCACATCACAGGACAGAGAGTGGAGCTACAATCCCCCCTATGAGTTAACGTCTGTTTTTCTGGACAAATTATTTAATGGGGTCATGAAATGACTGTAAGAGCTGAGGGAAAAGTGTGCATGCTTTAAGTGTTTGATGCCACAGCCACAGATTGAAATCTAGGGTGAAAACATTATTCTTCGCTGCCTCATTCTTAGTAGAGAATGATGTTCAGCATTCAATCTGAGGGGAAGGCCAATGTTCTGTTTTCAGGATTCTTGCATTTTATCTTTATGAGCCTTTGGAAATCAAAATCAAGAAAACAACTGACATTACCACTGCATTCTAAAGCATATAATTATTTTAAAGCCAAATATTATAACTATAGCCTTAACTTTTAGGAAAAACCTAGTAAGTTGGGAAAAGGAAGTGGGGTGAGAGTTGTCAACTAAACATCAGCAGAATAGATATGCTGAGTCCTAATATTTTTGCCATTTTTCTGCAATTATATCCATGTGTGTATTACTCGCTTCTTGCAGAACTCATCACTGAAATACAGTGTAGAATAATTATCCATAAAGCAACACTGTCACCACTCTATCATCACCCCCACAACTGTCTGTGGCCCTGTTAAACTAAAATGGGAGGGGGTTGGCAGTATAAAGTAGTAGCAGTAAAAATGTTATTCATTTTCAATTGATGAATAGGATACTCAACTGAGACAAAGCTCATTTCCAGTGACGTCCTTGATACGTAATCAAAATGACAAAAAGTTACAAACGGTTTCAAAGCATTAATTACCAACATCACAAGACAACACAGAATAAATATAAATAATTAAGGACTCCAACAATAACCAAAATATCCTACCATTTCTACAGTGTAATATCATTGCACAGTTAAGGACAATAGAGCAGGTTTAAAACAGGGAAATCCATCATATACAGCACAATTCAGAACAACAATGTAGTTTCTGTTGGGCCCATTGTGTATACCACTTTTTATATCCCCAAAATAAAATGTAGAAATGCAGTATATCTGTGTTTTACTTTCAAAAACAATTTTTACTTTTTCTGTTTTAAAATACTGCATGAAGCACCTTTCTGGAAGAGCAACATATAATTTGTTGGCAGAAAAAGACTGTTTGGCCCACCCAGTTTGCCTAGGTGATGTCTGCCGAGTTTGTCTCCGCAGACCCTAACTGGTCTCCGGCAACCCAACCTTTTTCCTGCCTATTCACAAATATTCCATTATCTGTAGCTCATGTATGCTTGAAGCCCCCTACTGTTCTTAACGTCCGCCACTTCAGCTGGCAGTCTGTTCCAGGTGTCCACCACTTTTTCAGTGAATTGGTATTTTCTCACATCCCTCTTAAACACCCACCCAATCTTCACCATATACCTTCTAGTCCTGGAGCTCTGTCTCATTTGAAAGAGACTTTTCTCCTGCACCCTGTTCACCCCTGTTAGGTACTTGTAGGGCTCTATCATTCTCTCTCTTGGTCTCCTCTCTTCCAGGGTGTACATGTTGAGATCCCTCAGTCTCTCTCGCTCTCTTCATAATGCTTTTGATACAATCCCTGCATTATTTTAGTTGTCCTCCTCTGGACTGCCTCCACCCGGGCTACAGTATGTCCAAGCGAGTGATACAGTGGCAACACCACCTCTCTCCTCTTGCTGGGGATACTTCTCCCTATGCATCTCAGCATCCCACTGGCCTTATTCAATGCATTGTCACACTGTCTTGCCGCTTTGAAGTCATCAGAAATGATAATCCCAAGGACCTTTTCCTGCTTATTGACTGTCAGTAGCCTCCATCCTATAATCAGCTCCTGGGTTTCTATGCCCTAGGTGCATGATTTTACACATATTGGCATTGAACCCCAACAGCTATACTCTTAACTATTCAAGTTTCTCAAGATCCTTGCACAATCTCGCAACCCCCGCATGAGTGTCCACCCTATTACAGGTTTTGGTATTATCTGAAAAAAGGCATACCTTCTCTTCCAGTTGTTCTGTAGTGTCACTTGAGAAGATATTGAAGGGGATGGGTCTCAGTACTGACCCCTATGGCACCCTGCTGATCACTGTCCCCTCATTACGGTGACTGCCATTAACCACCACCCTCATTTGCTTAACCATTAACCAGTTCCCTAACCAGTTCACCACTTTGGATCCCACCCCTAGGTGCTTGATTTCTTTATCAGTCTTCTGAGTGGCACAGTACTGAAGGCCTTGCTAATGTCCAAATAGGCCATGTCTACTGCCCTCTCGAAAAAATCAATCAGATTCATCTGACGTGACCTGCCCCGTGTATCCATGCGTCTTGGGTCTTTTAACCCCTGGGATTCAAGATACTCTACCAAACATTCCTTTAACAGGGTTTCTATTAATTTTCCGACCACTAATGTGAGACTGACCAGCCTATAGTTGCTAGTCTCCACCCTGCTGCTGCTCTTATGGAGTGGAACCATGTCTGCTCTTTTCCAGTCCTCGGCAATGATGTCTATTTCCAGTAAACTGCTGAATGAACCATCAGTGGAGCAGCTAGCACCTCCCTGAGTTCCTTTAGTACCCTAGTGTGTATTCTGTCCAGTTTCATAGCCTTGTCCACTTTCACAGCTGCAAGTGCCTTATGGACTTTCCTCTGAAAATGGACTTGTGTCGACCCCCCCCCCCTTTGTTCCTGCTGCTCCCTGGTGGTCTGTCCTCCCCCCTCCCACTGTGAAGACTCAGAAGTACCTGTTCAGGATGTCTGCTTTGTCTTAATCTTCTTCTGTCAGTCTCCCCTTGCCCCCCTCCTTATCCTCATTATCCCTCCCTTTGCTTTCCTTCTCTCACTTATGTACCTGAAGAAAGTCTTATCCCCTTCAGCTACCCCTTTGACTGTGCTTTCCTCTGTCTGCACCTTTGCTCACCTCCTACTTCCCTATTTTACTTGGTATATCTCACTGTCTTCCTCCCTCTCTTCCTCCCTCTGCATTTTCTTATACCTCCTGAATGTCACCATTTGTAACCTCACCACTTTGGCCACTTCCCTAGAGAACTGCAACAGTCTTGTTTTTATTCTGCTTTTACTCACTTCCTTCACACAGAGGCTGGCTGCCTTAATTATGCTCTCCCTTATTTTTCCCCAGTGTGCCCCTAACCCCCCAGTTTCCTCCCACCATGAGGCAGTTTCTGAGGCAGTCTTCCATTTCTTTAAAAGTCGACTTCCTAAAGTCCAGGACTGTCATCCTCTTGTGGTTTTCCTCTGTTCCTATCTTAGTGTTAAACCACACGGTGCACTGTACAGTGAACACTGGTACTTAGGGGACTGCCCACTGTGACATCTGCAATGCCATCCTGGTTTCAAAGCACCAAGTCCAGCACTGCCCCATCCCTAGTGTGTTCACTGCCCAAATGCCTGGCAAAAGCCCCTTGTAGGGAATCAAGGATGAACTGTCACTTGGTGAAACTGCCAGTGCAAAGCTCCAATCTGCATCTGGCAGATTGAAGTTCCAAGCTAGCAGACTCTCCCCCTTACTTGCCATCCTTATGATGGCTTCCCCAAGTGCCTTATCCATCTCCTCTCCATGTGAAGCAGATCTGTATACACCCCTTGTGTTGACAGCAGCCCCAGTACCTGACTCCAGGATAATCTGCAGCACCTCCAGTCCTTCTGTTTCCTCTGGGTGCCTCGTACATCTGTGTCCTTGATTACCTCCCTCAGATATTTATTTTTTTATTTAGTTTTTGTTGACCGGGTAAGTGCACTAAACAAATCCTGCCTATTTTCAGGCATGACCTGGGGAAGGGGGATACAGATGAATGCCAACTGACCCTGAACCAGATTAAGCTGTTGGTGGTATTTTTTTTTGTGAATGAGGGAAATTTGGCCAGGACACCGGGGAAATTCCCCCTACTCTTTTCAATAAGTGCCATGGGATCTTTAACATCCATCTGAACTACCACCAATCCAGTCAGATGGGACCTCGGTTTAGATATAGTACAACCCCTCCTCCTCTCCTCCCTTCTCTGTCTCTCCTGAACAGAGGGTTGCCAGGTTTGGCCCTGTCCCATTTGAGGCTGTCAGTGCATCACAACGCCATTGTGGCTACCAAATCCAGGCTAGCCTCCACCATGGTGGCCTCCAGGTCCAGAATTTTACTTCCTAGACTCACTGCATCGGCGCACATGGCTCTTCATACCTTACACCTTCCCTGCCTACCTCCTTGCCTTCTTCACCATCCTGTCTGCCCTGCTCCCTGAAGCTCCCTCAACCCCCCCCTTCCCTTGTTACTTTTTCTGTTACCTATCTCCTTTACTCCTTTCTTCTCGCTACTATAAAATCAAAGCTGCATGAGCCTACAGGTCTGATATCATCCCCACTCCCTCCCGCCCCCACTCTCACATGGACTAGCCTGCCCTCTGAAGGCTTCCTGCACCTTGTCTTGAACCTCAGATTGTGCAAAGATACCACTGCCATTGGCTCACACCTCAGTCAAAGTACTAAATGCTCCTTTGAAGTTTCCCTAAAATCAGAGATACATACAGTAGGTGGAAAAGTATGTGATAGCAAAACACAGTACTATGTTCTGTTACATTATGCATGCTTCCAGCATGAAAATTCAAAACAGATGTACACAGATGCATGAAGCACTACCAGTCCCCCATGTTAGATTATAAGGATCAAAGCCAGCCAAGGGAACCCCCAGAACCCAGCTGGTTCTATAATCTACAATCATAAAATGCCTCCCCTCAAAGAAATAACTTAAGTGATCAACACTACAAATTAGAAATTAGCATGGAATTTCTGTAACATATACAAAGCCAAAAGCAGGCTCAAAAAGAGGTTAAAAAGCAAAACAAAAAAGTTAGGATCGTTCTGGGTTTTAAATAGAACTAAAAATGTTTTCCTATCCATAGTTGGTTGCATCCCTTTGTTTATGTAAGCTGCAAAGATTTTGCACCATAGCACTTTTTAGAAGCTTCATAGGTTTCATTGGTAGATACAGAGCGAAGCAGACATGTGTCTTTTCAGCTTGCCAAATGTTATTATCTGTAGCCTGTTATGCCATGTCTAGTACAATAATCATCCAGATTTCACTTAAAGTCAGACATGCCTGCTTATCTCCATCTCCTGCTTCCCTCTCCCCTCCAAAATTTACCCGTATTTATAATGTAAGAATATGTGCTTGATTCATGTGACAATACCTGACCTAAGGCAGCTACCAATTACCTCTCTTACATGTAATGTGTAATCTGCCTGAAATTTCAACCTTCTGCAGTCTGGTCATACCTAGCTAGTATTCCCAAGTTAGATAGTCACGTTATTTGTCAATGTTAAATTGTACCATTGTCTCTGTTTATTTGTCTTCTGGATGTGGAACCTTTGTAAAAGAGCTCTTAGCGCAAAGGTTATTTCAAAATCAGTCAATAAATGAAATAAATAAATGCCACTACTACCAACCACTTCTAATGGCAGTGAGTTCCGAAAAGCTACTACCCTCTGATTGTGCCAACATGATTTCCTATTTGTGTGACATAATTCCCCCTTCAATTGTAAAGGGTGGGATCGAGTACTATATGGCTGATTCCACTGCATATTCCTCTTTTGAGTCTCTATTGAATACATTTTGTCCATTCTAAGGTTACTACATTTTTGTAGAGCTAGAATAGGCCTCAGGACCATTGTGTCTGCCTTCCCATTACTCAGTAGACATTGCCAAAATTTATGGACCCATCTAAGTATATTCAAGCAGTTCCTTAAATGTGTATATCCATGGTCATTATTAATTCATTTGGTGATCTGCCCCAGGGCTTCATCAGTCTTCGTGTAAAATAAAATCCCCTGTTGGTGGTGTAAGCAAGCAATAACACACGACGAGGTGTGGGTTATGTCCTAATAAGAGCATGCTCAGATGTGTTATAAGGCATGAGACGCTTGCACTGAGTGCTTATGCACCTGGGCGTGCTCTTATCAGGACATAACCCACACCTCGGAGTGTGTTATTGTGCTTATAAAATGGGCCCCTCCTTGCATCAACTCCCCTAGTAAAAAAAACTAAAAAATATTTTTTAAAATATGTTGAAAACTATTAACTGCAGAAAACAGAGAAAAACAGTCCATCTCTAGTGCAGACTTGCACACTGTATATATGAGTCACTAGACGGCGTTGGTGTCTGTCTCTCTTGTGTCAAATGTCTCTCCCCAACACAGAAACACTTTTTTCCCCCCTTAGTTTACTTTCTTTTAATATTATTTAGACTTTGTTCTTAGACTGCATCCAGCAGCTTGCTTGACTGTGAGCGAGTGTGTCTGTTCCCGGGCGCCAGAGAGTTGCTGTGTCTCTTCTCTTAAATGTCTCTCCCCAGTGACAGAAAGACTTTGTTTTTTTTCTTAATTTTCTTTATTTTTCTTTTATTAAGGGTTCAGTGAGATCGAATGTATCCCACTGCAGCTGTCATAGTTAGTTCTTCTTAGATAGTGCTTTCTAGATGTCATTTGTGAGTTTGGCCCAGTCAATCATAATACAATTTATTTATTTCCTTTTATGAACTGCACATAAAAGTAGTAGTGAGAGCGTGCATGTCCTAATGGAGTCACCATAGTTACTGCTTGTCAGTGCTTTTGAAATGTTATTTGTGACAACAGGCTGGTTACTCATATTTTATGAGCTGCACAAAAGAAAAGTAGCGGAGGCTCCAGAGGACTGGGTCTGGGTTTTATTTAAAAGCTACTGTCATGTTTGCTGGATCAGTATGGGAAGAGTTCTCAGGCATCAGTAGTGTGATTTGAAAGCTGTGGCTCATACTTAAGTCTCTTCATTGCCGCTGGCTTTAAAAAGAGGAGCAGGCAGACTTTACTTTAAAAAAAATTGATGCAGTTGCCATTTACTAAGAGATAGTGTGTGTGTGTGGGGGGTGCTGTGCAGCTCATGTAGGCTGCAGATGTTTTGCTGGCATGACTTCTGGCTCAGATGGCACATTGATATGTTTATGTTGTGGGGCTCAGAATGGCACAATTAGTGCCAGTTGCAGGGTTATGTGCTGATAAGGACACGGCTGAAACCCTATTTCAGCCTATAAGAATTCAGGAAGATTTTTGCCATTTTATAAGTACTAAGACATGATGGGGTGTGTGTTGTGCTGGCACAATGCATGCCAAGGGTTGTAGTGAGATATGATGCCACAGGCGGAGTCCCTTTAGCCACTGGAATCGTGTTGTAGCAGCACAACACTCACCTCAAAGCATTTTTTTGTGCTTATAAAATGGATAAACTGAGAAAATTTAAAAACCAAAATGCAGTATGCCATCATTTTTGTAGTATAAATACATATTTTCTTTTGCTGAAAGTAACTAGTAAAAAGTAGTCCCTCCCAGCTGGCAAGCATCTGTCTATCCACACATTCAGTAGATGGAATGTTTATCTTGGAAAGCAGGAATTCAAACTTCTGCAGACATCTACTGGCTGAATGCTCACCTCTCCCTACACAAACTCACACAACAAAAGGCTTCAGTGAAGAAGCAGAAGAAGAGTTAGCATTTATATGGCACTGTTCATACAAACTGTATCCAAAAGCACTTTACAAGCAATGAGTGACTGGTAGAGAAGGGACTAAATTTGTAGTGGCAGCCATTTTGCACATCAATACTCACACACAGCCCTGGACAATTGCATGAACCAGTTTTATGGGAAGGGTATGTTGGCCAGGACACCAAGAAAAATCTCCATCTGTAGATATTTTCAAGGGCTGCCAGGACATGGTTAATGCTAAGTCCTTTGCAGCAATCAAGGATTAGTTGGGTGTTGTCCGTACAGATTTCCATGGAAGTTGAGGACATTATCACTGACACTTTACATCACTGGTTAGGGGAGCCCTTAGAGGTCATAGATGATTTTGTAAATTTTTTTCCAAACAGGATGTGGTAGGTCTGACAACTTCTGAACAGACGGAGCTGCTCAAACCAATTTCTTTAATGGAAATACAATCTTCCGTTAGGGTATTGCGTTCAGCAGCGTCACCTGGGTCAGACGGTCTTGGTGCCGAATTCTACAATACTTTTATTCTTTTAAACTATGAGAAGTTTTCAGTGACATGCTAGAGCACCTCAGGGTATCATGGAACATGGTAAAGGCAGTTTTGATCTTATTGTACAAAAAGGGAGACAACATGGACTTAGGGAATTGAAGACCTATTTCCTTGTTGAATTCTTATGTTAGAAATCTGACAAAATTTCTTAGTCAAAGGTTAAGTGCAATAGCCCACAAAGTCATTGCCTATATTCAAACTTGTGCCCTTCTGAGGCGGTCGATGAGGGATAACCTCCTGCAAAGTAGAAAGGTTTTTGCTAGAAGTCATTGGAATTTGTTACACGGCTTTGTTTTCTTATTGGTTCAGGAGAAGGCCTTTGACCAAGTGCCTCATAACTATTTATTTCGTGTTTTGGCCTGTTATGGGATACCTGCTAGTTTTATTTGCTGAATCAAATTACTGTACAACCAGGCTCACTTTCACCCCCGATTAATGGAATAGTGGATACTAGGCAGGTACTAGGGTTGACATAGCCAGAGGAGTATGACAAGGTTGCCCACTTAGCCCTTTATTATATGTCGTTTGCATAGACATTCTGATTCATAGAATAAACCAGACACCACAGGTTCAGGACCTTTCCCTACACTCTGACACACCACCCTTTAAGGTATCTGTTTATGCAGAGAACATTAGTTTATTTTTAGACAGTGAACTGTCCTGTCAAGTGGCAATGTCACTCCTACAACAATACTCCACCATAGCAGGTGCACAAATAAATCTTGCAAAGTGTGAAGCCATTTGCGTAGGATACATGAGGGACCTTGGGTTATCACATTTATGTGTCATCCCACTGGAATCCGAGATCACCATACTAGGTATACAGTTTGGGGATCTGGATGTGGCCCTTGTGAACTGGGAGTGAAAGGAAGGTTGCTGTCTGGAAATCCATGAAAATCTCAAAGTTAAAAAGAGAATACTTAGTTAAACTCCTATTTTGCTGCTTTGTCTCCATTTATGCCATGTATCACACACACACATACACCCCACCACCACCACCAATGGCTTTAGAATTTTCTTTCAGGCCATTTAGGGGAGTAGACTTAATCCTATCCACAGGCAGATCACCTATCTTCCAGTAATTAAAGTGGGTTTGGGAATGGCGAACCCCCCCTTAGTCTTCTTTTGTACTGCATTTCAGTCAGCTAATTTTTTCAGGGGTATTTTCTGCTCTTGCTGTAAATTAGACAAAGTGGGTAAGGGAATGGTTATTGACTATATTACCTCTTTGGGAGGTTGGAAAGTAGAATTTCCATACCAGGCTTAAAAAGGAACAGGCCCCAAATTATATATACTGTATATATTTTGTTGTCATTATATTTTTATTAATTTTTCAGATAAAAAAGGGGGAGGTACAGGATATTGACAGTCACAATTCAATGTTATACATAAACTTACAGTGAAGCCATACAGTAAAACAATCCTTTAAAGACATGCCAAATACATGAAGTCAAGTACTATGTGCATGTAAGTGGTAAAGCCCCATTGTTGGCATCCGTCAACAAATGGGATAACTTGAAATAAACAGTTCCCAAATGTATTTCCCCACTCTCCAGTTCCTTAGGAGCCTCATACATCTGGATACAAAGACAGTAATTAGAATCTTTTTGTAGTCTAGCGTATCCAACATATTAGTTTGTCCCTAACTTAAAGGTTCAAGGAACAAAGGTCCTATCCTTTAACATTATGTACATAATCCATCTCGACCATTTCAAGGTTAATAAATCAGATGTATCATTTAAGTGGTTGGAAATGTTTTCTGACTTACAGATGTGGGTCATTATCGCCCTCCATTCTAGCAGTGTGGGAACCTTAGGAGTGAGCCAACAACGAGTCAAAGCATTTTAAGCTGCCAGCAGGGATATCCCCAGCAAGTAACGTGTATAGGCATCTCTGATTCCTTTGGGGAAGAAATGCAGGATAAATAACTCAGCAGTGAGGGTAATTGAAATACCAATCAGCTCACTCAGTTCAGATTGCAAGGAAGCCAGGAAGGGTTGAATTTTTGGGCATAGCCAAAATATGTGTGTATGATATGCAGCAGAGTCCCCAAACTGCCGCCAGCAGGTCCCTGGGTGCTCTGTTGAAAAATGGGCTATTACTATTGGAGATCGAAAATAACTAATCAGAACCTGCCAGGAGAACAGTCTTCAGCTGTGTGAGTAAGTAAATTTAGATATTAATCTGCAGCCCCTGTCCCATTATTGTGGAGATACATCAAGCCCAAACTCCAGGCTCCATTTTGCGCAAATCCCTTCAGTGCTTAGCCCCAGATTATCTATTATAGCCTTATACAGGACCAAAATGATGTGGGGGACCCCACCGGAGGTAATGCTTTGCTGGAGACAAGTAACCACAGGGAATGTGGTTCCAGGGATGAATATTCCCGAAGGGAGAGAATAATAAAAATATCTCAGATGTAGATAGAGATAAAAATCTGAGTGCCGTAGACCATGAGAGAGGCTCAACTCTTGGAAGGACTTAAACTCCCCTCCATTTAAAAATTGTATAAGGTAGGAGAGTTGAAAATGGACCCAGAACTTGAATGTATGGTCAAGGGCGGCAGGGGGGAAGTTCTCCAGGAGAGCTATAGGGCATACAAGGGGTAGGTATGGGGTGAGAGATAATTGTCTACAGATAACAATCCAGGCTTTCAACTAATATAAGATCCATGGATTCTGGGGCATCCACGCATGTGGGTAGGAGGTGGAACAGTGTAGTGTCACCCTAACCCATTTTCAAAATGGCATGAGTCCTTCCTCTATTTCTCTCCAGAGGGTGGGGCTAATTCTAGTGAGTCTTTGTAGAAAGAACAGCAGGTGTGAAGCCCAGTGATAGTATTTATGATTTGGGAGAGTCAATCCTCCTGATCTTCTTGGGAGGGTCAAGGTAGAAAATCTTATTCTGGGGTGTCTCCCAGACCGTATAAGCATACTAATGTGTTTGTTCCATGTTTGAAATGTTTTAGCAGGGATATATATATAGGGACATTCTGGAACAGGTAGAGAGCTTGAGGCAAAATGACCATTCTGATCACATCTACTCTCTGGGTAAGGTTCAGTGGGAGGATATTCCATCATGTGAGGTCAGTTTGGAGTTGTGTAATGAATGGGTCATAGTTATTTCTCTTTGCATCACCAGACCGATGGGAGAGGTACATGCCCAAATATTTTAACTTGCCCAGACCCTATCGGAAGGGGAACTTTTGTGTCAGTGATGAGGAGGGAGAGAAATTGAAGGTCAGCACCTCCGTTTTAGTGGTGTTAAGTTTATATCCTGAGCAACTACCAAATTGTTGTATTATATTAAATATGGCTGGGACTGATCTTGGGGGATTAGTTAGGAATAGCAAGATGTCATCAGCGTAAAGAGCACTTCAGTGTTCTATTCCTTTGACCCGTATTCCCTCTAATTGACAAGATCCCCTGATGGCATGTGCCAGGGGCTCGATGAAAATAGCAAACAGGCCAGGGGACAAGGGACATCCCTGGCAGGTCCTCTTATAGAGGGGAAAGTAAGTGGAGTGATGTCCCGAGACTTTAACACAGGCTTTAGGTGAGGAATAAAGTGTCTTAATCATAGAAATGAAGGGAGAGGGAAAGCCCATACCTGACATGGTGGCAAACAGGAAGGGCCAAGAGACCCTGTCAAATGCCTTCTCAGCATCTAAGCTGAGAAGGACAGAGGGTGTCTCGTGAGATTGCATTTCCTGAACCAAATGAAGTGCTCTTCTTGTATTATCCATGGTGGATCTAGCACTAACGAATCCCGTCTGATCTAGGTTGATTATTGAGGGTAGAATTGCATCCAAACATTTGGCCAAAATAGATATAAAAACTTATAATCTACATTTAGTACAGAAATTTGACAGTATGATGTACAAAGTTGTGGGTCCTTATCAGGTTTAGGAATTAGGGATATCACTGCATATGACCAGCTAGGTGGGGGACTAGCTAGTCCCAACAGGACCTCATTATATACCTGCAGAAGGAGCGGGGTAATTCTCTGTACAGAGTGTTTATAGAACTCAGTGCCATATCTGTCCGAACCTGGTGCCTTCATAGTTTTGGAGCGAGAGATGGCAGCTATGAGTTCTACATGTGTAATGGGGGAGCCAACGAAGTCAGCTGATCTCTAGTTAACCTGGGGAGGTCCAAAGGCAGGAGAAAAGCCTTGATGTCACCAGAGTCCATGGGGCGGTCGGGGGTATGTAGTTTTTTATAATAGTCACTAAAGGCCTGGGAGATATGACTCACCCTTAAACAGAGGGCACCTGAGGTAGGGTCCCTAACAGAGGTTATGGTTGAGAGGTGCCTTTGCTTGTGGAACCGGAAGGCTAACAGGTGGGAGGCCCTAGGGCCTATCTCACTGTATCATTGCCTTAGAAAGGCTAATGCTATTTCAGTTTTCTGCATTGCTAGTGAGTCCAGCTCTTGTCTAGTCTGTTTGAGCTGGGCCAACACTGAGTTATCCCCCTGTTGGTGAGCCGCCTGGAGAAAGGTGAGAGTCTGCTATAAAGGTGATTGCCTCTCCCTGTGTTGTTTCGCAAGGGTTGATGAATATTGTATTAAATGGCCGCGGAGTAATGCCTTCAGCGCGTACCAGCTAATTGCAGAGGGGATTCCAGTGTCTGAGTTATCTTCCTGAATCTCTTGTAGTTTTTCATCAAGAAACTCCCAGAAGAGGGTACTTTTTAGGTGGCTTGGGTTGAATCTCCACGAAGTATTTCATCTCTCCAGGCCCACCTCCCATTCAGTGACTACTGAGATGTGGTCAGAATGTACTATATCCCCTATAGAGACTTCTCTAAGAGAGTCCAACCATTCTTTCTGTGTATAGCAGTGATCTATCCTAGAGTAAGAACCATGTACTGCTGAGTAAAAAGTATATCGTCAGTCCCTAGGATGAAGGGTATGCCACAAGTCCAGCCAGCCCACCTCCTGAACAAAGCATTTGAAAAATTTGTGTGGAGCAGGCTGCTTACCTCTAGCAGCCCAGGTGGTATCTAGAGGAGGACTAGGGGCAATTTTAAAATCTCCACATAAAATGAGGGTACCCTTAGTAAGCTGAACCACTTTATTCAAAAGGGATCTAATTGTTTGAATAGTCGAACCTGGGGGTAGATATACATTTGCTAATGTTATTTCTTTGTTCTGTAATAGACCCTGTACCACCACTAAGCAGCCTTCCGAATTGGCCCACTCCCATGTGGATTGAAAAGGGGTATGGTCGGAAACCATTATGGCGACCCCCCTCCTCCTTCCATTCACGAAGGAGGAGGAAAACACCTGAGTGAACCCTCCCCTAGCCAACTTCCCATGCTCATTCTTAGTCATATGTGTCTCTTGAATGTATATTATTCCTGCTTGGGTCTTTTTAAACAGGGAAATCATCCTAGATCTTTTTATAGGACTGCCCAGACCATTAACATTCAAAGAATAAATCTTAAGTGGTGCTTTAGCCATTAGAAATAAAGCTCTGAACAGAGGGATTGTGTTGAATGTACATCTCTTGACTCCAGTACGTAAAAACCTCTGGCTCCAACTCAGTTCTTGGAGAATGTGACTGCCTGTAAAGGGAAATGCGAGGAATTAATTCCTCTAACAGCAAACAACCAGAATTAAACATTAACTGGCTAAACTTTTTAAAACAGTGGCCTGCCAACCGGGCGGGTACTGCAACACAACTATGGGCTTCCATGAGGTCGGTCACTTGTGAACAAGTGAGCAGCCTCTAAGGTATGCCAAAAATAAATTTTTGGCAGGGTCTTACCAATAGGTAGACCAGACGCTAAACATCTCTATTATGAGGTGGAGGGGCAAGGGAAAGGTGGTCATGCCTCTCGCTCCACCAAGGGTGTAAAAAGGGGCTTTTAGACCCAGGTTTCCCCCTATAAGTAACTGTGGCTCAAATGTTCTGCTCCCAGTAGGCCCATCATTGAAGTATTCAACTGCCAAAGTATATAAATACTACAGTGAGAGTATATAAATACTACTGTGAGTTTCATCCCCCCAGTACCTGCACAAGGATGAAATTAATTAATTTGAGGGTCCAAGGCCCCCATCCCCAACCGGGCCCACCCCACCCCACCAGTTCAGCATGTGGGGGGTAGGACCTAGTGGGCATGAGGGGGTGGAACCCACCCCATCCCCCAATGAATATAGAATGTTGAGGACAAACAGTTCCCACTGGGGGCCAGGGGTATTATATCTAAATGAACAACAGGTAACAAGGACCTCTATGGGAAATATTAGGGAGCAGTTCTTCACATGAAGTGTTGACAGGGCAACATTTTAAGTTGCATGTAGGAGTAAATGGAGGTGCCTCCGACCTGGCTCAGGGTCATTAGGTGGCCGGGGACTCCGCTAACAGAGTCCACCCTGTACCCACCCACTCCCCTGCAACCCTCCCCACCCCGATCCTCCATCCGAAGGGGTCCCTTGATCCCCTAACCCTCAAACCTGATTGGCCTCAGCTAAGCAGTTACCAGAGACTGCAGGCGGCCTAGGCAGCATCTAAAATCTCTGGCTGCGCAGAGTAAGGAGCTGGGAAAGACCCCCCTAAGTCAGGGAGGGATCTCCCAGAGAGTCGAGGGCCTTCCAGTGAGGGCTTACAGGGTAGTTGGGATCCCCGGAGAGGGAGGGGACAATTGAGTAGTCACTGGGGAGAGTAAAAATACATGGGGTGGGTTAGCAGGATGGCCTACCTGTAGTCAGAACAAGCAAACACCAAACTGTTCAATAGGTCAGTTCATTTCAGTCCTTGACTGGTTGAAGAAGACTCAGAGTGATCCATAGATTGTTGTCTTAGGCCTGTGATTATCTGTTGAACTGCCATGGCTCCTTCCTTCTGAAGTTGTTCCCTCGGGGGTATTTTAAACCATGCTTTATGAGCCAGCTTAGCAGCTAGGGACATACCCAACTGTCTCTGAGTAAGTGGGACATCAATTCCAACCTTAGCAAGCTCTCGTGCCACCTCATCCGCTGATTCAAAGGACCTAGGACACTCTGCAAGCTGGACTACCAACTTCACTGGGTAGGGGGTTCCAAACTTGAGCTTGGGTTCTTTTAGCTTCTTGAGGATAGGTGCATATGCTCTGCGCCTCATTGCAATTGCAGTAGGATAATCATTGTCCACGTAGATTCTGTGGTTTTGGAAGATCAGATCCCCTTGTTGCCATGATTTATGTAATACCAGTTCTTTTTCTTGATAATGAAGAAAATGGATCAACATGGCTCATGGACTGGTGCCCAACTGTGGGCCTAGGGTTTGTTGGACCCTATCCATTTCCAGAGAGCAGTCGTCTGGTAAGTCCAGCTTAGATTTAAAGAAGTTTTGTATGAATTGTATCAGGTTGGTGCCCTCAGAGCCCTCAGGGAATACATTAACCCTCAAGTTTTTCCTTCTGCTCCTTGCCTCAGAATCGTCAGCTCTTTCTTGTAGGCCCTAAATTGCCTGATGGAGCTGTACCATGGGGCGTTCTGCACTGTCCACACGGGAATGAGTGAGCGTGGTCTGTTCTTCAATACAGTCAAGACACTTTTCCATTTTCCCCAGGTTGGTATGCAAAGCAGAGAAGGTGGAGCAAGTTTCTCTTTTGAAATCCCAAATCTCTTGGAGAACAATGTCCACTTGCCTGTTTACATTCGGTGGTAAGGAGCTTTCCTCCCTTGTAAAGCCGCCTTTGCCAGAGATTTGCGAGGTTTGCAAGGTATCGCTGTCGGAAGCAACCATCATCCAGATCGGCGGTGTCTAGAGCAGATTTTTGTGGGTCGGGTTTCCTTCTAGGTATTTTTAGCAGTATCTGGCTCTATTCAGCCCCAGTTTAGGTCCAAATTCAGAAATGTTTAGCAGTTTTGAGCCTTGATGGAGACAAAGCTTGAGATACAAGCTGCTTCCTTAGGCATGACGTCACTGGAAGTCTAAATTATATTTATTTGACTTTACAAAGATGTAGAAACTCACACCAGAACATTTTACAACTTTATCTTGGGCAGCCTTATATGATCATATTATTGGGTCCTATTTCACGGAACCGGTACTTTTCCCAAAAGGGTCTGCCCTCACTACCCCGATATGATTAAGCAATTAACGGAGTCCAGACTTCCAAAACATATGTGGGATGTCATATGGCTTACCTGCCATGATAGACTTGGTGTTTGAGATAATCAAAAACATAAACAGATCACGGAATGCTATTGTCCTAGGGATCTCTGTAACTTTACTTTTAAAATGCAGGAGCACTTATTTCTTCAGTGCCCTTATATTACTACCTTTTGGGACTCACTGGCCCGATGAGTGCAATGTCCATTTCCATTTCCATGTCATATGAGATTTTAATCTTGGGTGTATATACTGGACGGTGGCAGCAATGCCATCCTAGCACTCTGAGGGTTTTATGTGGGGTACTGAAATATTACATTTGGCAGGTTCAATGCCAGTTCGTTTTACAGCAACAGTATTTGGGACAAAATGAGTTAATGAAATATTATGACTCAAGTGAAGAACATTTATTCACAGGAATTATGGAGGTTTACTACCCTACAAATCGGGTATTTATGGACTCACTGTTTAGGATGGTTGGAATAAAGGGATTGTATATCATCTATTTTATGTATTATATGATAGTTCTGGTTTCTTTTTCTCCTCTATATGATTTCTTTTTCTCTTTTTAATGTATTGGCAATGATTTTTTTTTCTTTATGATTTTGTAAGTTGTACAAAACTGCTCTTGTTGTCCCTATGTGCTGTATGATTTTCATTCAATAAAAACCTCCCCTACCTGCATCAACTTCATAGTGGATCCCATGCTCCTCATGGAGCCAGACATTGTAGAATATTGTGGTCCTACAAGGATGGCCATGTTCCTTAGATGGAACAGATTTTTTTGTTAATCACCTCCAGTGGTGACAGTGATCTCCAGCCATCACACTAGCTGAGAGGGCTGAAGGTGGGAAAGCCGTGGTCAATCAGATCCCACTGAGTTATTCTGTGGCCGGTAAAAGGAAGTGCATAAGTGCTACTGTAGGTCTTTGGGCCATACTAACTGCAGCCCCTCTGCTGGCTTTCTGCACCACAGATGTCTGTTTGGGAATGGTGCATTAACTTGCCCTTGCTACTTTGCCCACCCCATCCTGTCCACTAGAGATCTGCAAAGTCAGGAAACTTCACTTTGCAAAATACCCCCCCCCCCCAATTTCCTCCTCTTATACACCCTGATATCCTGTTAGCATTGCTGTACTCTTTGTTACACTGACTTGATTGTTACAAACTGTCACAAATGATGACTCCCAGGTCTCGTTCTTCTGAGATAGTACAAAGTTAAATCGCATTTAGCCAGTACTATGTCTGGGAGTTACCTTTCCTAGGTGCATTACTTTGAATTTCTTTGCAGTAAACTTCAGCTGCCACACATCTGACCATCTTTCAAGCCTATGTAGGTCTTTTAGACAACAAAGGAGCTGCACCAAGGTGACCTGGGGTGCTCTATGACAACCAGTGAATCCAATAAACAAAAAGTCATGGCACTTACCCAGGGCATAAATATGCAAAAAATTAAGAGTCCAAGTTTTAAGGTAACAGACCATAATCTTCATTTATTTTGCCAAACACATAAAACAGCCCTCCTGGACAAGGGAACCCACACCAGAGATCTAACATTTCAACTCTAACGAGTCTTTGTCAAAGATATTGCCACCTATGTTTCAAACAGTTAAATGGGTTGCAGATGGTCACATGATTTTCAAAGTCAATGATGTATATTTAAAGACATAGGGGCCTGATTCCAAGTAGCATGGCGCAACTCACGGCCGTATGCAAGCTGCACTATGCGGCGCTAACCCAAGGACCCTGCACCCTATTCCAAGATAGGCAGGGTCCCCAACGCCTATGACCCATGACTTGCATCAGCTCCAGGCATGCGCCATGGGAATGGCACAATGAATCTGGGTGCCGCAAGCCGCAGCCACATATAACTGCCCCCCATGCCCCCCACCCCATAGAACTACCGCAAGCCTCAGTGGGACATGGGGGGCTGGCTGGTTGGTACAGCTACAAGAGGGGGCACAGCGCACCATGGACCCAGGTGGCACCCCAAAATGGGGGGGCATGGGGCATCACTGTGTTGGGGTGGCAGGGGTGCATGGCAATGTGAGATTCATGTCGCTGCATGGGAGGCATCCATCATTTTGCCAGGACGGATGCCCCTTAGACCACCTAAGTGCTGGTCTAACCCTGCAACACCATATGGGGACCTGGAATGGCATAGGTGGGTTGCGCGAGCCACCCTCTTGGAATAGGGTGCAGGTGCTGCCGTAACCCACCCTTGCACCATGCCATTGTGGGTTGCGGGCATATTGGATGATGTAGCCCACCTTTGGCACAACCCACAGATGGCATGGCTCAAGCCACCTCTTGTAATTGCAACTTGCAATATGCCTGGCTCAAGGTACAATTTGCGCCATAGGGTGTGATGTAAATCGCCTTGCACCAGGCGTATCCTGACTTGAAATTGGGCCCATAATATTTTTGTATAAAAAAGTGCTACTATTTCATTTCAGAAGTGCAGCATAAATGTGATAAACATATTTTAACATGTGAAACAATGTGCATAATACTTTTATTAGTTGATTAGTGTAAAAAAAATTCAACAAAAACACAGTGGAGCCATATTTAAAAGCTATTTCCTTTAAATCATGTCCACTAGTCACATTAAAATCTTTGATTAATCTAATAATTTTTAACACATAATTTCAAACAACCTTTGCTATAGGTGGACTGTGGACTGAAAAAAGCGAGAGAGTACAGAACATTTAGATCTAGTTCATCCTATAATGTAACAACTACCATAATGCAGAACCAAATAAGGCCTAGGGGTTGGGTATGAAAATGGAATTTCTTATAATAATAAATATAAATTGGATTCATAACAACCAGTTATGAGATAGAATTCATGATATAAAAGGAAGGGGAGCCGGTGTCTTGGGTTAAGGCGTGTACTGGGGAGGGGGGAATATATTGTAAAAATGGGATGAGTAGCAGGCTGGCAAAAGACAAGACGGTATTATATCTATCTTAAAAGCAACAGGGCTCCATTAAATAAGGCAACATGTCCAGTGTTATACCTTTTTTTAAATTTTCAGGTGGGCCAATAATGGATTACTTATTAAAGACAGATGTTTACTTACAGTTTGTGGTTTTAAACTAAAAACGACTCTATCAGTATGAAAGAGAAATGATGTAAAGTGCTTTCCAGTTGGCTTAGTCCTTTCTCATTTGTATTTTTTTAAAATGAGGTACTGGTTATGGATCTTAACCTAAAAGAGAAAAAGGTAAAAGATAAATATTCAACATTGACATCTATCTTTCAAAAACAGTTTCAACTCAGTTTGTTCGTTCAGTCCTTTTCCCTTGTAGGATTCTACAGTGTGTATCCAAAACATTTCGTGTTTTCCCAACAGGGTATCTCTAACTCCTCCCCTTGGTCCCACTTGGATCTGTTCAATGCCAACGAACTGTAAAGTATGTTCATCTTGATTTAGTACATTCGGCATATGCTGTGCCCATACCTATTCTAGATGTTTGGTAGAAATGGCCTTCATGTATTCACCTACCCTTTTCTTCATTTTTCTCTTAGTCTTACCAACATAATATGTTCCACATGTACATGATGATAAATATACAATATAGGTGGTGTCACAGTTGATGAATTGATAAATGTTATACATTCTACCACCTGCCAGATTTTTAAACATTGCACATTCTTTAATCACATTACATTACTTACAGGCAGGGGTTCAGTTAATTTATTTTTTCTGGAAGTCAAATACTTCCATGAGTCAAAATGTGGAAGTCATTCCAATTTTATGAAAGTCAAAATACTTCCCAGATCACACAATTTGAAAGCCAGTATTCTAAGAGGGATCAATTCATGGATGTTAATACAAATATTAGTGGTAAATCCATAATTTCTTAGTTTCTGTGCCTTCAGTTTTGGAAGTCATTCAATTTTGTTTTTTACATTTGGAAGTCGATGACTTCCTCCACCTTTATTTTGGAAGTTTTTACCTTATTTTTGGGTGTCAAATACTCCAAAATGAAATTAGCTGAAGCCCTGCTTACAGGCTGTTTTGTTGTGCTTGGCAAAATAAATGAAGATTATGGTCTGTTACCTTAAAACTTGGACTCTTCATTTTTTGGACATTTATGCCCTGGGTAAGTGCCGTGACTTTTTCCTACATAGGTCTTCCTTTAGCTCCCTAACTTAATCTGAGCTGTCCACCCTACCGCCAAGCTTAGTGAAATTGGCAAAAAGTGCAAGATTACCCTGAAGTCCTTTGCCAATGTCACTAATGAACACGTTGAAGAGGACCAGGCCCAGGACAAATCTTTGAGATACCACACTTGTGACAGCCCCTCTGATGATCTCATCCCATTTGTAACAACCCTCTGTTTCCTGCCCATAAGCCAGTTCCACACTCATCTGACTCTGCCCTTTGCTGTTCCAAGGTCCTCCAACTTCTTCAACAGGCACCTATGTTGCACTGAGAAGAATGCTTTACTATAATCCACCAGATGTCTTCCACACCTGTTTTATCCCTAACATTGGCCAATCTGTCCCTCACCAACAGTCTCATTTTATTAAAGTCAGCCCCTTTAAAGTTTAGGATCTCCATATGTGACTGTGTTCTTTCATCCCTTAGGGATAACTCAAACCAGATGGAGTTATGGTCTCCATTAGCTAATGGCTCTCCTACCCTTATTGCCCCAGCTGCTTCTGAATTTGTGAGTATCACGTCCAGGATGGATCCTTCCCTGGTAGGATCCCTCACCAGCTGGGTCAGCAGGCAGTCTTGGAGGGCTTCCAACTAGGATGAGCTCTTAGCTGCTGGAACACCCCAAACTACATACAGTAGGTTAAAATCCCCAACAGTGACAGCCTCCCCTTTCCTGTTATACTTTTGATTTCTTCTGTAAGTTCCTTGTCCCTCACCTCACCCTGCCCAGGTGATCAATAAATCACCCCCATGCAAATTTTCTTACCCAACACTGCTGTGAGCTGTACCCACAATGACTCAACTTTCTCCATGTACCCCCCTTCCATTTTGGGGGTTACTATGATGCTCATTGGCATTGGAACCCAGCATGATGCCAGGCTCAGAAATGTAGCTGGGCCATGGCATCATGCACGGCAGAGGGTAGAGTGGGAGAAAGCATTGACAAGGGAGGCAGTTAGATTTGGGGTTCACTGGTAGCTGTCAACGAGAGGGTGAGGAGTGTTCAGGGTCTGTAGCACTATAGAGAGGGAGTGGGCCACCAGTTGGGGCCAGAGGTGCCTGGGGCTGGGGTGGGCCAATTGCTACCCCAGTCCCAAGGGAAGTAGAGGGATCCCCCATGCCATCTGGTGGGGAAGGCAAGGAAGAGCTGCAAAGTCCTGAGGGAGGCAACGTGAGGAGAGGAGCCCATCTGGCTCTGAGAGGAGGAATGCCAATAGACTCGGTGCCTGCCACGGCAGGCCCAGAATTGGCAAGTGGCAGGTACCAGGTTCTGGAGGGTGCAGGGTGGCAGACTGGACCCCTAGCTGTAAGTGTAAGCCCATGTTCATCTAGCTTCAGGAGAGTGTCATCTGGTGTGCAGCAGCTGCCCAGGAAGGATCAGCACCCAGCTCACAACCCCCCAGCAGAGCTGCCAAGGGTGAGAAGGCCTTAGGAAGAAAAGGGCTGTGCACCACTTCAAGTGTGTTCCCCGTGTGTAAAGCCGTGAAGTTCCAAATACCCCATGATGGAGATTTTAGTCCAGAGAAGAGCTGTGAGGAAAAGAAAGTTTAGAACCCCTGTCTGCCATCACGTATGCTGTGAACTTGTTTGGTTAAAAAAGAAATTTGAAAGGATCCAGGTTTGGAACCCCGTTCCCCCAAGTGAGGTGCCATGTCTGTATGCCATTGTCTAAGCAAGTTTACTGAATGTTACCCCCACAGCTCCATGGAGCAGTATGAGTTTTTGTGGCTTGAACCTTTATCAACTGTTGACAAAATAAACCCTGCCTGATTGCAATGGATTTTCCGTCTGGACAGTAATCTTTCTGCTTTGCCAAATTAATTGTTTGAATGTTTGCTCCTAATAACTTTGCCCCCTTGACAGAAATGGTCTGATGCCCCTCCAGCTGTAAGACACATCTGCACACCCTAGAAAGAATGCCAGCTGTCACTTGAATGAATCCCAGTATCCAAAGTACTGTTTTTATTATGCCATAGTTGAAGAACTGTTGAAATTTCGGAGTCCTGACCAGAGGCCCTCCCCCTTTCCCCGTGACTGTGCTCCATCTGTATGCTCCTAGACATGGGAGGGGAGGAGAGGCACCCTGGGATGCCAGCAACAAGACTCAGGGGTTTGCAGCCTGCCCCAAGGTGAAAGATTTACAAAAATTAGACAGATGGACCGGAGGTGTTACATCCGTATCACTCTTGACACTAACATGTTCTACAACATCAATACCCTCTCTACCATAGACTGCCACTCTCCCCACCCCCAACCCACTGTTCTATCTTTTCTGAAAAGTACGTAACCTGGTATAGTGAGGTCCCAGTCGTTGTTGCCCATGGCCCAGGTTTCAGTGACGGCAACAAGGTCTAACCTAGTATCCGCCACTAATGTCTGTAAATCGCTAATTTTATTGCCTAGGCTTCTGGCATTGATGCATACTCCCTTCCAGAAACCACCTATGTGCATTTTGTTGGCAGTTTATGGTCTTCCTTCACCCCCATGTAGATCCTCCCTACCTTGTCCTAACTGATACACCCTCGTTGTACCGCCTACCTATTTTTACCTGCTTAATTCCTGCCTTGGATTTAACCACATGTTCTGGTCCAGTGCTCTTGTCTCCAGCCCCCATTTGTGGGGGGGGGGGAGTCAGCTAGGTTCCCTTCTTTCCTTCTGATCATGTTAGTCTTCCTAGCATCTGCCCCCCCATCAGTTTAAACGTCCAATATAGATGTCAAACCTCTGCTCTAGTGCTCTTTCCCTACCCTCATTACATGTAATCCATAATTTCTGAAGTGTCTCCATTCCCAGAAGTCACTCCATTTGCCTACAAAGTGGAGACCCTTTGTTTGACACCATTCGTTTAGCCACTTGTTAAATTTGGCTATTTTCACCTTTCTTATTTTGGAGGACCTCGAGAAGGCCAGGGATGCTGAGCATGCTGCCAATCATTCTGCCAGTTTCTCAAGACTCTGTTTGGCTGTTTCCACCATCTGGTTTGCCAGATCCTTGGTCCCCAGGTGAACCAACTCACCCAGGCCTTCCTCCGATCTGTCCACTATCCTCCCTATAGGTTCTCATCCCTCTTAGCTGAGGCACTAGGGAGGCACCTAACTCACCTCTTTGTATGTGCCCCAATCCAAATGTGACTGTACCCCTTGGATCACAGAGTCACCTACAACCAGGATTTGTTTAATCTTTTTTTTGTTCTTCTTCTTACCATATCGTGCCACTATACTGTTCCTCTTCGGCCCACTGACTGATATGAGGTCCCCCCTGAAGGGTAGGGTTCCTGCTCCCCTATAGAGGGTGCAAAATGGTTTATGGTTGGCATGGGGTTGATGTGAAATGGGCCCTTATGGCCAATCCTTACATTTTTCCCCCTCCCTCCCTTCCTCCCCACCACTCTCCATCCCCCTGGATCAGTGGGCCTCTGTGGGAGAGGGGATGGGGTGAGCTCCAGCTAAGCTGGTGACACAGTCTGGATATTTCCACCCACTCTGCCTCCAGCTGAAACCTGAACTCCAAAAGATTCTTGCAGATGGAACAATGTCCCACCCTCCAGAGGAGCTCCCTGGAGATGAGTGCAACACAACCATTACAGTTTACAATCCTCATGCTGACTTACCTAGTAAACTAATAGTGTGATACTTACAAGCAGCAGTGCTGTACAGTGCCTTGCTGAATTGTTATCCTCAGGTCAGTCGGTAGTTGAGCAGAGTGGCTAGCCACCAGTTGCCTTGTTGGGCTGACTCTGGTGGGAAGACTCTGACAACCTTAGCATGCTGGTCCTTCACACGGGAAGCTACAACACAGGGGGGCACTAAGTGGACTAGCCCTTAAGTAAGCTCCCTCCTTCTTCCTGGATGAGCAGGTGGCACTGCGATTGACTGGAGCAGTGTGGTGAGGCATGGGCGGCTTCCCTCCTAATTGGTTACAGTCAAGGGAGCCTTTTTGGAGCTTCCAGCTCCAATCCTCCTCCTTGCCCCTGCAAGCCTAGGGCAGTGAGTAGTTACAGGAGTAAACTGCAGGCACGAGAGCCCATTCCCATCAAAATTACAGCTTTTATAGGCCTGTCATCACAGCCCAGATATTGTGTAATGTCAAAGTTCAGTTTTGGGAGACATGCAAGCCAATCTTGGGATTTACTAACCCTAACCCATGTCACCACAGTTAGAAAGAAGGATTACTACTGGCTGGAGGGGTCCAGATCCATTAGGACATGTCCAGAATAGAGAATGTTAAAAAGATCACATTTTAAAAAGAAAAAATATTGTTAACAGCCAATTTTTAGAAATATTCGGTAGTATAATGCGCAAGTTCACCCCTTTAGCAAAACAGTGAGCTTACCTAGCACTTATTTCCTAGAGGATGGTGCTCTCTAGAATAGTTAACCAGATCATGCTGTTTGTGCTGATATTCCAAAAGGCGTGTAATGAAAAACAGTGCTTGAAACAAATCTATTGAGTAAATTATATATTGAGGGAGCACTCTCAATCAATCAGAGTGTGCTTCTTCTTGTGTTTGAGACACCATTTTGTAAAGACTGTCTAATGGGTGGCTGCCCTGGAAATAGGCACATCTGGCAGGGTTGTAAAATGTTTATGTTATTATTGATTAGATTCGATCAGTGGCCACCGGTGTCCTTCTTACCAAAGTAAGAATGACTCACTTACATTCTTATTGTACCAAAGCCACTTACTTTTGGTTTATGGTTCTCATTCCCGGAGAATTTGTGTAAGACCAATCTTACAACTGTATGAGTGAACTTAGCGGCTGTATTCACATACTGTACAAACAAGCCATTCAAAACTGCCTGCAGCCATACCACCTTACAGCTGATCCCATCAAATCTCTGAAGTTAACCAGAGTTGAGACTAGTTATCAGTAGTAGCACGAGAGACCTCCAGTGAGCACCACATGCTGCAGGAAGGAAGCAGTGCTGGTAGCTCTACAGAGGTCACTCTCTTCTTGGTTACAAATCACCATACCAATGCCCCAAAGTGATGTCTGAGTGACACAGTGTTGTCACAGGTGCTGTTTTTCAGATGATATGTAAAACTGAGGTCTTGTATGCCTGTTCTGGTGGCTTTTCAGGTAGATGTAAAAGATCCCAAGGCTCCTCTGGTAGATGATGAGGCAAGATGGCTGCTTCAGCTAAAAGGTCCATAGTAGTAGTTAATCGGCCACTGCCGTCTGACACTTGCAGCCTACCAGCTGCAAAATAAAAATATCAAATACCTGCAAAATTGTTTGGTGGTACATCACAGCTGAAAAGTAAATTGCTACCAAAGGAAGGAGATGATCAAAGCTCAAAGCCACAGGCCACAGGCATGTGAACTCACAGACCTGGATCTGGGGCTCTGGCAGTGCTCAGAACAGGGGTAATCAGCATATCTTGGAAGCCATCAGAAGATGGATAAAACACTTTAGCAAGTAGTATCCAGCATCACACACCACAGGCAGGGGCTGCTGGATATGGAAGTGTGAACCTCAGGACTAGAGAAGCCATTAAATGAGACCCAGGAAGCTGCTGGAATTCAGGACCAAGACCTGCTCCATGTTTACTGCAGATAGAGATGTATCCCAGGGAAAAAGATGCAGAGAACCATGCTAGGAGGAATTACATCACCATTGATAGCTTGCCGGAAGGCCTGGAGTCATGGAACATGGTTGTCTACTGTCAGGGGCAGTTGAGGGAACTTCTCAGGTGATCAGTTGATACAAAGTTGGAAACAGAGTGCGAACATCATGTGCTGGCCTCCAAATCTACAGGACCAAATCTTAGGCCCTGGATTGTGGTAATCCATTTTTATAATACTCTACAAAGCAAATCATTATTCAAAAGGCCAGGTCCAAAACATAATTATCGTATAATGTATGGTAGAATGGTGTTACATTGAGGAACTCATCATTTCCTACTGTTGTTATACCGGCATAGGAGTCACGATGTTGTTATACCATTGATCACATGTCACATCAATGGTATAACAATAAGGAATTCTCACACGCTGCTTCTGGCTGTCACTGTGACCATGTGACCATTCAATTACTTTGAATCACCACCCGGCTGAGACAGTTAACCACCGCACACAGCAATAGTTAGTAAGGAAGGTACGTTTCCCGCTTCCCCCCAGTTCTGCAAAATCATGTTGCAACTCACCCCCTTTCTTTGACTCAGTAGTGTTATTCATGGTGCCAGTAAGCATGTAGTAATTTTCTTTTTCTGTCCCCTTACTTTCTAGATCTGTTCCAGTGGTTTTGCTCCTGTTCAGTTGTGACCTGGAACCACAAAAGGACAACACTTTCACCCACTCAATGTCCCCATTTCCAGATACCGCGATTGGTCCTCCAGTTCATGTGACCCACGCCACTGACTTTACCATTTTTTGTGGTCGCATTTCCATTTATTTAATTTTTTTAAAAATTTTGTCCGAAAGTTACAATTTCAGATCTATTATTCAGTTTTATTATAGTTAATAGCTTTTAGTGTAATTAATAAAATGTGTCTTTTTTCCCTGCAAACTGTCTACAGCTCGACTAATTCCATAAGGTAAGACAAATAGGTTTTTGTTTTTGCCTTAGTAGTGTTACAGTGGTACAGGAAGCAGGTGTTTATGTATTTAAATGTCAGTTTTAACACCACTGCAGTGACTATACACTATAAAGGATTATCGATGTCAGCGATGAACAATAGTAAAGAGGCTCATCTCGTGGTTACCATGGCAACTCAGTAAACCTCTTGAGCTGTGCTCTCAAGGTTTAACTAAGTTGCCATGGTATCCTCTCGATGCAAGCATAGCGCTGTTGTTCATCGCTGACCATACATTATCCTCTATGTATGTTAGAACGCTGTTCCGCATGGAAATCCATGCCTGGAACAGCACCGTTGTGCGGCCCTGACTACATCATGATCTTGTGCTGCACTGAGTACATCACTAGTGCAGCACAACAAGATTGAATGTCATTGCGAATGCGTGATGAAGGGTCAATGGCGGTGAGAGCAGGTCCAGGACGAGAGTGACTCTGGAGAACTGCGACAGATGGCGGTAAAGTAAAGCAATTTTACTACTGCTGGAATCCTTTTTTTACTCAGGAGGTGACTGATGATTCTCCATACACTATAAAAGATTGTGCATGAGCAATCATACACAAACAGTGCTGTTTTTCAATCTCAACATTTCCGTAGCAACTAGACCTCTCGAGCTATGCTCTTGAGGTGTCTTGTTGCCACAGAAACATCTCAATCAAAAAATAGCATTGTTGTGTATGATTGCCCATACACAATCCTTTATACTGTTTGGGGCTATGAAACTTTTCCTAGAGCAAGATTAATGAAGCAGATTACAACAGAAATGAAAGCAGATCTTTGCTCTTAGGAAGAAACTTTGAGAGCAACAGATTAAATCCCAAAAAAGCACCAGTTGTGATTAGTACGCTGCTGTACACAGGAATGTAAGAGTCTGACACTCATTGGATGTGGTGCCAGTGCTAAAAAAAAATTGGCCCTGAGCACAGCTAGGAATTTGAAGTTGTTCAAAAAGGAACTAACCAAGACAGCATGGCCTGTGTCGTATGGTCATAAATGGCAGTGGGCGGTCACAGAGCAAAACTAAAGCAAAGATTGGGGTCAATTTTGCACTGCCAAACACCTATGAAGATCACAGGAACACAAGGAAATTGCAAGACCGAGGAGCAGTAAATGTTGGCTTCTTTCTTTTCAATCATGGAGGAAACTGTGAGAATGGAAAATGCTTTGATAGAGGGCTGAGCTGAGCTGCCAAGTACCCTTCTCCCTTGTTTAGGTGGGAAGTTGATACAGACTGATGCTTTATGCAACACACAGGGACATTTAAACAGACATTTCTAACACTCATGCTGGAGGGCGCATCTGTTACATGATCTCCCCAAAGTGCCTTTTATTATAGGACAACTCCCAGTCTGGTTTGGACTCACAGATGATCATCGCTACTTTGACCCAAAGGAAGAAAGGACAACATTAGGTGTAATACTGAGACTTTATCAAATGGGGAACAATTGCTAAATAAGCATCCTAATTATTGACATGGGCTCATTAAGGCACTATATGTTTTTCTTTTTTTATACTGTACAGTATATTTCCCTATTTACTTCCTCTGTTATTTTATTGTATATGTTGTGTACATTCTATCAGGCAGTGAGTGGTGAAGAAATACTATTACAGTACCTTAGAGTCAGGGAATGGAAGCATTTGAGTGATTCTCTCCCCACTGTATTATAGACAGGCAGCAAGAAGATGGGCAGCAAAGGCAGAAGCCTCCAATCCCAAATCAATGCCACTTCGTTAATTTACAATAAACACCTAAACACTACATGACTCTCAGGGCACCAAGCCACTTAGTAGGCAGCAATTACAGTGACTTCCCTACCCTTACTCATTATTTTATGGTAGGGAACCATTCTGAGACTCTTCTAAAATTCTGCTATTGGGTGTATTTCTAACATTATGTCCAGTGGGACACCTCCCTGGAGATATAATGCATCCAGGCTTCCCCCTATCAAGAGGAGACACCTGCAAGTGCATATCCAAGGACAGAAGTTTTGTTTGCGTATGTATTGCTTTTAACTTTTCAATGTTCATCTTTATCTTGTTTCTGGGTTCACACAGTGCAGATTCCGAGAGTATGGGACACAGCTCAGACTTTATGAAAGGTGCATAGAGGTTACCAGAACATTTGAGAATACTCAGTTGTTTAGCATAGGTTTATGGGTCTGGTTAGAGGGCCTCTTAGGGATATGAGTACCGCCTCACACTTTCTTAACGTTAGATGACTGAGAGCCAAAGGTTCTGTCATCCCAAGGACACAAGAGGCAACACTCTTACATCCATAAAAGGCCCCTCCAAATGAACCCATAAAATCATTATAGAGCACTACTTTAAAAAAAAAATCTTTATGTTTATTGCAAATGTTAACAATGCAAGTGGTCAGCCAGAAGCCTGTTACAGTAGGTCAATGCAAGAGACATGCTTATGGAAATAAGAGTACCTCACGCACAACTGAAGGAAGTGCTGTGATTGCTTGGGAGTGTCACATGACACTCCCAAGAATTATAATTATAATAATATCTCAGCTTCATGGTTTGCATGTGGTAACATACAGTGTAAAATGAGTCAGTAACACTGTGAAGAGGACATTTAGTGCCCCAGGAGAAGGACTACATGCTTCTGTGCCAGTAAACCACATCTGGGAGCAGACTCAGAGAGCTAGCATCGGGGGAAACCAGGGCTGGGGAATGCTTCCACCTGCAGTACAAGCCAGCTCAGGTTGTGGACGGTGGGTGTCTGGTGTCTCAGTAGTTCCTTGTGGTGGGCCAGGGAGCCTGCTCCCATGCAAGGAGTGGGGCACACACCCCATGTGCATTGTATTATACAAGACAATTTGCTGGCTCCTGTCATGGGGTGGAGGAAGGCACAGGAATAGAAATGGAAAAAATGCAAGAAAAAGAGCAAGATGCAAAGAGATGACTGACCTCTTGCAGGCCCCACACTGCTGACAAGGTACCTGGATCCTTACCTGGTGTGTCCTACCAGTGGTGGGGGGAGCCATGGGGTAATCCAGAGGAAGGGGGTAACTATCCCGGAGAAGTAGGGTCATTGTGCTGAGGGTTCAGTCTAAAAAGAGATCACCTTGTAGCAAAGTAGCAAGGTGTTAAAACACAGGATTGAAATAAATACATGCATAAATTAATTAGCTAATTAATTAATAACATGGTTAAAAGGGCACAATTAAAATCCCAGCTGAGCACAATAAAATGTTTAGTGACTATGTTGTAAGAGACAAAAAACCCTGTGTGCAAGCACTGAGGCAATGGTTACCCCAAAGGGCATTGGCCAGGAAGCCAAGTTTCAAAGAAATACAGAATCACACATACCCTCATAATGCAAAGCATTATGGACTACATATGCAAATCACCACAGAATATTACGCTGGTTCAACTTTAAGCAAAAATGCATGGTGCTGAAAGGCCTCTCACACAGTGTGCAAAGGGCACCAACAGAAGACATAGACACGTGTTTTGTTCTACCAGGACTGATCAGCATGCTTCGTCTGTTTGACACCCCAGTGAAATGAATCAGATACCCTAAGATGGTCTATCTAGATTATGTTGTGGTGAACCCAATTAAAACAAAAAATAAGTTAAAAGACAAAAAACCTCTGTGTGTAAGCACTGAGACAATGGTTATCCCAAAGGGCATTGGCCGGGAAGCCAAGTTGTAAGAGACACACCCTATTATTTTACAGTATTTAGTTTTTTTTGACCGGGAAGGAGGACTAGACAATTTTTTGCCTTTTTCAGCCTCGTCCTGGGGCAGGGGATACAGATGAATTCCAATTGAAATTGAACCAGCTTTATAAGCTGTTGGTGATATTTTTGGTGAATGGGGGAAATTTGGTCAGGACACCAGGGAAATTCCCCTACTGGACTGTAGGGGGATCCATGGCCAGTCTGAAATTGCCATCGGAAGAGATGGAGATTATTGTGGAGGACAAGGAAGGATAACAAAGGGAGCCTGTGGATGCAGGGGCCTCTACAAGCATGATTTTGAATGAAGAGTAGCAGTATGAGTCAGTGCCTGCAAACGGATGTGTCCAAGGTCGAGTCCTTAGAACAATTAGATCTGGATGCTGAAATGGAGGTCAGTGAGGAGATTCATCTGACCACAGATGTCGATAAAAATAAGGCATCGGCTCACCTTGAGCAAGTCATAGAAGAGAAGAGGCAGACTGTGTACAGAATCCTGGAAGAGGATGATGAAAGGCATATGGAAGAGCAGAGGAAAGAACTAGGCCATAGAGAGAGCCTGGAACCTGGTACGAATGGCAGTGGATCTAGTTGGCAGGAGGAAAGGACCGGGGGGAAGGCTAATGTTGTTGCACCTCAGATAACAGCCAGACAAGTGATAGTATGCGCATTTGAATTACCAACAGAGGAAGCACCAATGGAAGAATGGTCCCCTAGGTCTGCACTTCAAGGTGCAGGATGGAAACAAGGGTCGGATGCTCGGTGGGAGCTGGAGGCTAAATGGGCTTCATTCTCACAGAGTGGTAATGTAACCATGAATGGCAGTAATAAAAGTTGTAACAATGCAAAAATTATGACCCCAGAAACAAGTGTGCCTGTACCCCCTGGTTTTCTTAGAGAAGATGAAAATGCCAGTAACATTAATTCAGGAGGGAATTGTGATATATTGTGGGTCAGTACAGAAGACACTCATACACGGGTATGTCAGTTCAGTGGGCATCTTTTATTCTACTCCAAGATAGTGGTCTTACATCATTGGACATACACAAAGAAAGGCTTATTGTGCATGACAGGAACTTACATATATAATGGACTACAATACCCACATGTATGAACTACAATGCTAATCAACTTCCTACCATATATATACCCTTGTATATACTACCATACCTATCCATGCATATACTACACTCCTCCCCCTTAAACAGAAACTTGTCTAAAATACTTCAACAATAACATTCTTAACTTCTGGGCAGAAGTAGACTGTTCGGTACCCAGAAACAAGTTCAGGGGATTATTCTGCCCCCTTGGGTAGAACTTGTCACTAAGTAACAGTACAAGTAAGAGTTAAGTTACACAAGGGTACAAGTTCATTACATGTCTTTAAAGGTCAAGTCTTTGTGGTGGTCTTTGGTGCCTCAGGGGATATCTGTGGGCTGGAATAACCACTGCTGATGGAACAGGAGATTCATTATTATTTGGCACCGGCTCCATTGGAATTTCACGGGTAGGAGCAAAGTCCTCTGTGTCACTGTCCTCAGAGGGAGTGACGTCTTCTGCTGCATTTGCTGAAACCTTGGAATGCAACAGGTGATCCACATGTACATGAACAAGTCGCTGTCTCACACAAACTGCATAAGTCAAAGGTCCATGTGTTTCAATCACCACCCCAGGAATCCAAGAATCCTTGGGATGTCTACAGTCTTGAACCATCACCCTTTCCCCAGGATGAAAAATCCATACTGGCTTGGCTGACTTGTGACCCATTTGCTGTTGTAGTTGATGCTTTGCAACAGTGTCTGCCAGGTCTGGCTTGAGCAATGACAAACGGATACGAGGTTGACGTTTTAGGAACAGTTCAGCAGGTGTTCACTCTGTGACTGTGTGAGGAGTGTTTCTGTAAGCAAACAGAAAACTAGCCAGCCTTTGAGCTGTAGGTACTTGCCATGAATCTGGTTTATTCCAAGCCTTTTTGAATGTTTGTACAGCTCTTTCAGCTGCACCATTGGATGGTGGATGGTAGGGTGGAGTCAAAATATGTCGGACACCATTCTGCTTTAAGAACAGTTTAAAGATATGAGAAGAAAATTGGAGACCATTGTCCGACACTAACTCCCATGGTAGTCCATAAGAGGTGAAACGTTGTCTCAAAAGGTCTAAGAATGATCTTAACTCTGACACATTTCTTGGTCCAGGTGCCTTGACTATAGCATCCACCTTGCTGTCTGTTGGGTGCAGGCCTTGCGCGTCGATATGGTGACCTAGATACTCAACAAAGTTTTGCAGAAATTGGCATTTTGCTAGCTTTACTCTCAGTCCATACCATTGCAGTCTGTTCAGAACAAGGTCCAGGATTGTCAGAAACTCTTCCACTGTGGGAGTGGTTACCAAGATATCATCCATAAAGTATACTACATGGTCCAGTCCTTGCAGTATCTGGTCCATTGTGTTCTGGAAAATTGCTGGTGCTGTGGAAACTCCATATGTCAAGCGATGATACCGGTAAAGTCCCTTGTGGGTGTTGATGGTTAGATATGGTTCTGACTCTGGTTCCAGTTCCAATTGCTGGTATGCAAAGGATAAGTCTAACTTGCTAAAGAATTTGCCCCCTGAGAGTGCAGCAAACAAGTCCTCTGAATTGGGCAATGGGTATGGATCTTGCTGTATACAGTGGTTCACTGTTACCTTGTAGTCACCACACAACCTCACTGCCTTGTCTCATTTCGGTACCACAATGATAGGGGCAACCCATTCGCTCCTCTCTACTTGTGAGATGATACCATCACTTTCAAGACTGTGCAGTTCCTTCTCTACTGCTTCCCATAAAGCATATGATACTGGTCAAAGCTTGTGGAAAATTGAAATGGCTCCCAGTTGCACTCAGATCTTTGCCTTGAAATCCCGGATCATGCAAAAACCATCCTGGAAAATAGGACCAAGTTTGTCCAATATTTTCTTTAGCGCGTCTTGCAGTGCTTTGGTCACTGTATTTAAGCTAAAGATCTTTTCCCAGTTCAATTTGATCTGCATGAGCCAGTATCTGCCTTGTAATGCAGGTCTTTCTCCTTGTACCACCACCAGAGGCAAGGTCCACCTTCCTTCCTCATAGGTGACTGGCACTTGAATTTCCCCTAGCGCAGGGATTTGCACTTCCATGTAAATTGAAAGCTGAATAGATAATGGTTGTAATGAGCACTGCTGAAGTTTCTGTCTGTAGATGTTCTCTGGCACAAGAGATACTGAGGCTCCGTTGTCTAGCTGCATGCTCACCGGGTTGCCTGCTAGCTCAAGCTGGAGGTAAATTTCCTTTCCAGTTGCCCATGTTGCATAAACCATGAACAGATGCAATGCCTCATCCTCTGTTTCAGTGGTCACAGTGCCATCTGTGACATACTGTGCAGTAGCAGTCCATGATGTACTTTTGCACACCCTTTGTATGTGACCCACTTTTCCAGACCAGCGGCACTTCTCATGTCTAAAGTGGCATGGTCTTTGATGGTGGTTACCTCCACATCGGTAACATGGTTTTGACCTTGTGGAAGTGCCCTGTGGTGCTGGCTTCATAAATGTTTGGGGTTGCCGATGAGCATGTGATGGACCACTGTGTGGTGTGGCATGTCCCTTTAGTTCTAGGGTATGGGTAACCTTATGAACGTCACTTCTTTAGGGTTCACAATGTCCAGCCAGTGCTTGGGAGCCTTTCAAAGTGAGCTCCATAGCAATTGAAATGCCACAAGCTGTCTTAAAGTCTAGTTTCTTTTCCTGCAAAAGCCTTTTTCTGTAAGCTTTCCCCTCTCAGACCGCACACAAAGTGATCCCGGAGGGCATCAACCAGGGACTGGCCAACTCACAAGTGCATGCTAGATGCTTTAATGTGATGATGCAGTCAGCAATAAGTTCCCCTTCACCTTGGTTGTGCTGGTAGAAGGTGTACTGTTCAGCAATGAGAAGGGGCTGGGGTTTGAAATGCTTTGCAAGTGCCTCAGTGACATGCTCATATGTCAGGGTCAGGATGTCAACTGGGGCTGTTAAATTCCACAGAAGGGCATAAATCTGTGGTTGTAAGACTGCTAGGAAGACATCTATTTGTTCATCTTCTGTTATTTTGTTTGCCTTAAGCCAGCATTGGAAATGCTCTAGATATAAATCAAATGTTTTCTTGGATTCATCAAATTCAGGTACTCTGCCAATTGTAGTCATGATGTCTGTGGCTACAGGTAGGTGCTCAGGAGCTGCAGTGTTCACTCTCAAAACAAAAGGTGTCTTTTTCTGGCTTTTTTTTTTCCTCCGTGTGTGATGCAGTTTCTGAGGTGTGCCTCAAGAGGCTTCTGCTTTGTTACTATGGTCAGTGTCTGAGGACATATAGCAGCTGCGGTGAAGCAAAGGAATGTTAGCTTTCAGGCTGAAGCCATAAATGATGTGCCTCATGGTGACCTGCTAGTACCTGTGTTGTTTCTGTTTCAATACATCATAGTAGCAAATAGCTCTTTAGGTTTCTGTTTTATCTGTCTGTGGATAAATCTGTACCCAAAGTTTTGCACCTAAGCAAACAATTTAGAAGGTTTAAGTAGCAAGGCACAGTTAAGCAGCCCATTGAACAGAATAGACACAAGGAGCTGGAAAGATTTACTATCCAATTTAAATTAAAAAGAAAACATGCATTCATTTATATGACCCTTCAGTTGCACTCGTAGAAGTTCTGGTGTTGATCCTCATCGCCAATGTGATATATTGTGGGTCAGTACAGAAGAGACTCATACACGGTATGTCAGTTCAGTGGCCATCTTTTATTCTACTCCGAGATAGTGGTCTTACATCACTGGACATACACAAAGAAAGGCTTACTGTGCATGACAGGAACTTACATATATAATGGACTACAATACCCACATGTATGAACTACAACTCTAATCAACTTTCTACCATATATACCCATGTATATACTACCATACATATCCATGCATATACTACAGGAATCATACTGATGTAGGGATAGAGCAAGGGTCCCCTCCTGGAAATGAAGTCCCTTTTAGGAATGAAGGGCTGAATAGACAGAATGTGGCAGATTACTCAAAAGTTGGCCACACAATCTCACGGTCTGGGGGAATAAATAAAACCAGTGAGGGCACATCTAAATCTTATTCTGATGCATTTAAAGATTACAGTACGGCAAAAGGACAAAGGGGCTCTGCCCGGGGTAGGGATAGATCTGGACCAACTCCTGCAGCAAGCTATATTGACCCTTCCCTAGAAGATTTGCAGTATGTTTGAGATACAAAGGTGGAGGTATTCCTGGACAGGGTATATTTCAGGAAAACCCTCTTAAAAGGTTCCAAGAAATTTATTGCATTGGAAATCTATGCATTAATCCATATTTTGGAAGAAGATGTGTTCGACATTAGCTTTAGATCAATAAAGGGTTTGGAGAGATTCTGGCAGAAATATACCCAGACCTTTACCTTTGTGGGCCCCCTTTATAGCCATCACTCTGGCCAAGTCAGTGGTCAAAACTATAACTGCAATGTTCTGAAATAAGTGCATACATATGGGAGATATTTTGCAGTGGCTAAATCAGAAATGTGAGGTGTTAAGCCCTCCTGAAGCGATTATAGATACAGAGTTCATGTGGACAGGGGAATGGAGATTTAAAGTGAAATTACACCACACTTTGAACGGTATTGAACATATCCCACACAGTTTCTTCCTGGGTAGGGACAGGGGGGTGGTCTTCTATCCTGGTCAACAAAAGGTCTGTTACAGGTGTGGGTCCAGATCACATCTTTCAAATGTGTGTGACACAATCAGGTGTGGGTTGTGTGGGGAAGGCGGCCACAGTAACTCTCAATGTAACAATCATGTGCGTTGTAATTTATGTGAGGAATATGGCCACTTATTCCAAAACTGCCCCTAGGCAGCTCAAAACAATGCACAAAGCATGAATCCTGAGGATTTAATAAACAAGGCACAACAGTCCGGAACAAGAGAATACAGTAGCTGTCTGCTTCCCCTGAGGAGGAGGAGGAAGAGGTAGGGCCCAGGGAACATACCCCCCAAGAAACCCCTTGCCAGGGTAAAGAAACAACACTAACAGCTGAGCAAAGTGAGAGAAATGGCAGAGAGGAGCCATCAGCCAGGATAATAGCAGAGGTGGAAACAGAAGGTGATGACATTATTCAGGTGGAAGAAGAAAGAATGGAAGAGCAAATGATGGATGGCCTGAGAGTTGAAATAAAAGATATGCCACCCCCCAAGAAAGCCAGATAGTGTACAAGAACAAACAAAGAGAATGAGTCTGAGAAGTAACAAGGGCAGCATCTGACATAACTTTGGGAAACCCTTTCGAAGTTTTGGTAGAACAAACGGGAGAAGAAAGCACCATAGGGGAAGAGGACTCTAACGCAGCATCCTCTGTATATTCTGGGCAACAAAATACTGAGGCAACAGAACAATTGTCAGGTGCAAGTGTGAAGAAAATAAGAAGAAAAGAAGAAAAATTACTTTTTTTTAATTAAATAAGCTTTATTATTATTTAATAAGCAAGCACAACCACAATGTACAGACAGCACAAGTACTACAGAGATACAGCATCCAGAAACATAGATAGGACACAATAACATCCCACACACTTTAGGGAAATGCATATAACTGAGAAGGTAGTATCTGTATGAGGTTATCTGAAAGCCCGCCCCCCCCTTCCCTTCCTATCCCCCTCTCTGCCACCGAATATGAGTAGTAGGTCATTTAGGACGGCTAAGATGACAAATCCCAGACTGAAGGTAACAAAAAAAACAAAAAAGGAAGTTACCCTGCAAGGAGTATGCATGAGAAAATGAGGTTAATGGTTCATTAAGAGGGTGTAAAGTGGGTCCCAGATTTGCTTATATTTATTCATCCTGTCTGTGGTGCCTGCAATGATACCCTCCGCTTAAAGAGCAAACATAACCTCTTTGTGCCATTCTATATAATTAAGTGTGGTCATGTCTAGTCAATGTCTCAAGATGACTTTCTTAGCACAGGCTGAGGTTAGGGATATGTGTGCTCTTTGAGTATGGCCTCTCAACTGAGTATAATCACCTAGAATAAATATCTCAGGTGTAAAATCATCTGATAAAGCCAGCAGGGGTTTGAGACGCCATTGAATATCCTGCCAGAAGGGGCTGACTTTTTCACAAGACCACAATCTATGAAACAAATTGCCCAGAGCCTTTTGACATGTGGGACATTGGCTAGAGGGAAACTTACCCATCTGATGCAGCTCGACTGGGGTAAAGTACAGATTGTGGTTGATCTGAGACTGCATGTATCTATATCTGTCTCACTTAATGTATTTGTGTAAGTGTTTCCAGATTTTTGACCAAGGCCTGGAGGGAGTAGTCATTGATAGAATGTTGTCCCACCAATAGAACCGTTGACCCTCCAAAGCCGCCATCGTGGTTAAAAGAAATTTGTATGTGTATGAAATTAGATGAGAATTGGGCATAGAGCTGACATATGTAGAAAGGGTGGTGATGAAAGACTTAGGCCAATAACCAGAACCAAAGTGGTGTAATAGCATATGGGAGATCTGGAAGTACAGTATTTGAAAATCTGGGTGGTAGACCAATTGAATCGGGAACTGGCTGCCTGAAGAGACATGAGTTTTTGGTCCATAACCAGGTCCTCAACTTTACTTACCCCCATGTTTGGCCATAAAGTGTGCAGGTTAAGAGTTTTACCAGAAATTAAAAGGTTAGGGTTATGGAAAAGAGGTTGGGCTGTATCCCCATAAACATCCACTTTGAGGAAAGAATTCAGATGAGCTTGAGTTTGAAGCAAGAAGCCTAAAGGTGAATGTCATAAGAGACTAGAAAGATTCTTTATGAGAACATAGGGACGGGTTTTTGAGTCGATATCATGCATTGAGCACAATGTCTGTTCAATTTTTACCCAAGGTGGACTGTAAGAGGAAACCCTTGTAGGGTTTGTGGGAAGCAAATGGAATCTGAGTTTGGCCAGGTGAATAGCTAAATAATATAGGTAAAAGTTGGGTGCTTGGAGCCCACCATCTATTTTTTGGTGAGTAAGTTTAAGGTGGTTTCTTCTAACTTTTTTCTCCAAGACATAAGAAGGAACTGATATTTTTATGTAAGTGCGAGAACCAGGTTAACAGGAGGGACCAACATTTGTAGAGGATATAAGATGCGTGGAAGTATATTCATCTTAATTAAGTTCATACGGCCCCAAAGCGATAGGGTAAGTTTGGACCAGCATTTAAGGTCATCCTTGAGTGAGTTAACTACACCATCCAGATTGAGCCTTCTCCTAATGTGGGGAGAGGGATGTAGGTTAATGCCAAGGTATTTCAGCTTGTCAGTACACCATTGTAGACCCATGTGAGCAACATCAGCCTTCATAGTATGCTTGCTAAGGGGAAAAAGTTTGGTTTTGTCCAGATTTAATTTGTAGTTTGTAGCTTTTTCTGCATCTAGCGAAACCAATGCAGCAGGTGTGGTGGAGTCACTAGATGCAGAAAAAAGGTATGCTAACTTCCTTAGATGGTCAGGTGAAAGCCTACCCTTGATGAAGCCCACCTGTTCCTCACTGAGCAGTGAGTCCCAAACTAGGCTTAGTCTAGAAGAAAGAATGTTAGCTAGAATTTTGAGGTCCACATTGATTAAAGAGATCGGTCTGTAGTTGGAAATAAACAGTGGATTTTTGCCTGGTTTGGGGAGAACAATGATGGTTGCTGAGGTGAATGAGAGATCAGCTAAGCTTTCTTTAAAGATATAATTGAAGGTGTCTAAGAGGATAGGAGCAACCAAATCTTTAAATGCCTCATAAAAATTAGTTGAGAAGTCATCTGGTCCAGGGGATTTGTCAGGGGAAAGTGAATCAATAGCGGAAAAAACCTCTGCAAGCGTGATGGGGGCTTTTAAACTAGCTACCTGAGGCTCAGATAGGATGGGGAGATTGATGTCCTGGAGATAGGAATCCAGTTGTTGGGGTGGTGAGAGAGGATGCAGGTGGGGTGTACAGCTGACCATAAAATTCCCTGAAGGCTTCAACTATATCCGGTGGAGAAGTGAGAAGAGATCCGGAGGCTGAATAAACAGAGGAGACAATTTTGTCAGCTATCTCTGCACGTAGGCAAAGAGCAAAGAGTCTGCTGGCCCATTCTCCCTGATCAAAGTAAGAGACCTTAGAGTGAAGCAGGAGGAATTCAGCCTTTTCAGCTATTAATTGATTATACTGAGCACGAAGAGTTTCAACCTTTTCCCAGTCATCCATAGAAGAAGAATGAGAGAGGTGAGATTTTGCCTCTGTTATTTGGCCTAAAATAGAGGAGAGGGCTGCAACTCTTTATTTTTTGCACTTAGTAGCAATGCAAATTAATTCACTGCATAGTGCACATTTTAAAGAACCCCAAAGGAGGTCTTTTTTATGCATGGAAGTGGCATTATACTCCATAAAGTTGATAATGAAAACTTGAAGATGTTGTATATGATCGTCCGACTTCAAGATTTGGTTGTTGAGCTTCCAGACTCTCTCTCTGTGAATATTAGGAGGGAGGTCCAGATAAAGATGAGCAATTTGATGGTCTGAGATAACCTTAGGAGAGTAATAAGCTAGATAAATTCCTGGGAGAAGGTCTACAGATATAAGGAAATAATTGATACGACAGACAGAATGGTGAGAAAGGTAGTGGAAGGAAAACTCTTTGCTATCTGGGTGTATAATTCTCCATGGGTCAGTAAGGCAGAGTGTTTGCATTAAATCATGGATGGCTTTTTGGCCTGGTGACAAACCTTGCCTGATCTGATTTGATCTATCTAAACTGTTGGATAGTACCCGGTTCTAGTCACCCCCCAATATAAGTGGGAGTTTGGACCAGGTGCTTAGTGTGGTCAGCAGGGTAGCAAAAAAAACTCTGGGTCATCCACATTGGGTCCATAAATGGACCCCAGTATGACTTTGGAATGACCCAGGAGGGCTTGTAGGATAACAAAATGCCTCCGGGATCAACAATCTCCTGTAGAAGTCAAAAAGGTATCCTATGGGCTATGATAATGGCAACCCCCCCCCCCCATGGGAATCCAAACCAGAACCAAATACTTGATCAACCCAATTCCTATGTAAATAATGGACTTGGCAAGGCAAGAGGTGTGTCTCTTGTAAAAAGGCAATATTAATTTGCAGGTGTTTGAGGTGAAGAAGAACCTTAGGTCTTTCATCAGGAGCCTGGGACCCTTTTATGTTCCAAGAACAGTATTTATAACCAGCCATGGTAAGTAATATGATGTAAATGGGTAACCAATAATAAACTAGAGGACAGTTGAGCTAAAATATACAATGTAAGGGTAACAAACTCAGTGACAGTGGCAGACAGCCCCATAACCCAAAACCCTATTACCCCTCCCAACCCCCTTTCAAAAACACTGAACCCTCTGAGAACATATCAAACCAAACCCATCCCAAGCCTTTATTCCAATTGAGAGTACACAAGAGGATAAAGCTAAACCATTGACCAAATCCCTTATAACCCCACAAGGTGAAGTAGCATCTGAGTGACCAAAGGGTCCCAAACCGGGAACCAAACATGGGGCTTCCATTCCTATTTTCAGCTTGTAACTGCAACCCCAATAAAAGCACAGTCATAGCCCCCACCCACTCCCCACCCCAACTAAAACTAGCTCCATAATTCCTACAATCAGATCTTAAAGGAATGTTATCAAACTACAGCCAATAAACTTAAGTTCTATGCAAGATTAACACTGTGTGGGTAATGTAAGCTACAAACATCTTGTTAGAAACTGATTTATCAAATATTTAGCTATGTCTAATAAAACATTGTAATACTTATATAAAGCCCAAACGAGCAATGATGTACAAAACCATGAACTACCCATCCAACTGATGAGATTGTGCCAGGACCTGAAACAAAAAACATAGAAGTTGATGGCAGATAAGGACCGCAAGGCCCATCCAGTCTGCCCATTTCTTTTTCTACCTTATGAATGTGCTATAGGCCTTTGCTCTGTCAATTGTCTATCTATTCATACTCATCTGTATCGCTGCCTTATGCCTATCCCATGCCTGTTTGAAGCCCTGCACTGTATCCATATCCACCACTTCCTGAGGTGGGCCGTTCCATGCATCCACCACCCTTTCTGTGAAAAAAAAACTTCCTCACATTACCCCTTCATCGGCTGCCCTCTAATCTCATGCTGTGTCCTCTTGTCCTGCTATATACTGAAACATGTTAGACTCTTTCACCTTGTTAATGCCCTTAAGGTGTTTGAATGTTTCAATCATATCACCTCTCTCCCTCCTTAGCTCTAGGGTATACATATTGAGCTCAATTAATCTGTCCTCATATATTTTCTGATGCAGTCCCTGCATCATTTTTGTTGCCCATCTCTGGACTGCCTCAATTTGGTTAATATCCTCGTGAAGGTGTGGCCTCCAGTACTGCATGCAGTACTCCAGATGGGGCCTAACCAGTGTCTTGTAAAGAGGGATTATTACCTCCTTCTTCCGACTTGTGGCACCCCTGCTAATACACCCCAACATCCCTCTAGCCTTACCTACTATTTTAGAGGTCTGCTTGGATGATTTCAGGTCATCGGTGATGATGACACCCAAGTCTCTTTCTTCCCTTGTGACTGCCAGCAACTCCCCTCCCGGCCTATAGGTGGCTTCAGGGTTTCTCTTCCCTATGTGCATGATCTTGCATTTCTTTACGTTAAACCCCAGTTGCCACTCCTCCAACCATTTTGCTAGTTTATCCAGCTCTCTTCTCATTCTGCCCACCCCATCTGGATCATCTACTCTGCTGCAGATCTTGTTGTCATCTACAAACAGACAAACCTTACCCTCCAGTCCATCTGCAATGTCACTGATGAAGATATTGAAGAGGACTGGCCCCAGGACTGATCCCTGAGGTAACCCACTTGTGACTTGCATCTCTTCTGACTGTATACCATTTACCACCACTCTCTGTTTTCTGCCCATCAACCAGTTTGCCACCCAGTTGACCAATGTCTGACCCACCCTGAGCCTACCCAGCTTATTAATCAATCTTCTATGTGGAACAGAATCAAAAGCTTTGCTGTAGTCAAGGTAGGCAACATCAACTGCTCCCCCTTGGTCCACCACTCTAGTTACCCAGTCAAAGAAATCTATGAGATTAGTTTGACAGGACTTTCCTTTTGTAAACCACTGCTGTCTTGGATCCTGAGCTCCTATGGATTCCAGGGGTTGCACTATCCTTTCCTTAAGGAGTGCCTCCATAATCCTGCCCACTACTGAGGTAAAACTGACTGGTCTGTAGTTCCCTGCCTCCTCCCTGCTACCACTCTTGTGAAGTGGGATCACATGAGCCCTGCTCCAGTCTTCTGGGACCTCTCCTGTGCTCAGAGACTCACTAAACAGTTCTGTTAATGGCTCTGCTAGTTCGACCCTTAGCTCCTTTAGTACCCTGGGATGTATGCCATCATGTCCCATTGCCTTGTCCACCCTGAGCTTATCAAGCTCTTGTGTAGGACCCTTTCTTTGTGAAGGGGCTAGTGCATACCTCCCTCCTCCCTGTGTCCATGGTGCAGAGCTGTGGGCCGTGCCCTACCTTCTAATAGTAAATACTGAGCAGAAGTATCTGTTTAGGATAGATGCTTTTACATGGTCCTCCTCCTCACATGCCCCCTTATCCCCTTTGATCTTAGCAATACCCCCTCTGGACTTTCTCCTTTCACTAATGTATCTATAGAAAGTCTTGTCACCTTCTTTTATGGTTTGTGCTAGTGTTTCCTCAGTTTGGGCCTTTGCCTGCCTTACTGCCCAACCTGCTTCCCTTAGGGAAGTTTGGTATGCCTCCCTATCTTCATCCTGCTGCGTTCCCTTATATTTTCTGAAGGCCAGCCTTTTGGCTCTGACCTTTTTTTGCTACTGTCTTTGAGAACCAAAGTGGTTTCCTTCTTCTTTTGCACTTTCTTTTCTCACTAACACAATGGAACGTTGCTTCAAGTATTGCATCTTTAATGCTTGCTCACTTTGCCTGTACCCCCTCACCTGTATTTCTTTTTGCCAGGGCTAGCTTAACTCTGTTGGCCATCTTATCAAAGTCAGCTCCTCTGAAGTCCCATATTTTTGCCTTGGAATGGGATGATTTTGTTCTAGTGGCCAAATTGAACCATACCATGTGATGGTCACTGGCACCCAGGTGACCTTCTACCTGGAGAGCTGTGATCCTTTCCCTGTTAGTCAGTACTAGATCTAGGATAGCCCTGTCTCTTGTGGGTTCTTGTACCAGTTGTTTGAGGCCCTCCCCCTTGCAGGGAATCCACCATTGGTCTAGTTCTGGCAGATGTCCCTGCTGGTATTGACCAATCTGTATCTGGCAAGTTACAGTCTCCCATTACCAGAACCTCCCCTTTAGCTGTCATGTTTTGTATATCTTCTAACAGTAACGTGTCTATGTCCTCCCCCTGGTCTGGAGGCCTGTACACAACACCAGTTCGTATGGCTGTCCCATTTCCTGTTTCCAGGGTGACCCGTAGTTCTTCTGGCTCCTTATGTGTATTCTGAATTTCTGTAGCTTTGATATTTTCATTTACATAATGGGCCACTCCACCCCCCCTTTTTGCACCTTGGTCTTATCTGAACAGTACATAGCCAAGTACTGAAGTCTCCCAAGTGTGGTTACTGGTAAACCATGTCTCGCTAATGGCTACTATGTCCAGTTTAGCCTTTGTCATTATTACCCGCAGGTCTGGGATCTTGTTTCCCAGATTGCAAGCATTTGTGTACCCGAATTTCAACTGGTCAGATTTCGGTGTGTTAGTTGTCGGGTGAGGTTCAGCATTTCCCCTGTGCATTGTATGGGGATCCATACCTTTTTCTTTACCTGGTGATGCAAATGAACTACAAACATGCTGAACTCCTGTTTGACCGCTAGCTGAGGGGGGAGGGGTGTTCTTCCTATTCGACGTATTGGGTGCAGCACCCCTTTCCCCATTTGCTAGTTTAAATATTCTGCAAAGGCATCAAACATCTGCCCCAATGCACTGACTCCCTCTTTAGTCAGGTGCACTCCATCAAATTTAAAGAACTTTCGTTCCCAAAACTGTTGCTAATTCCCTACAAATTTGTGTCCTTTTTCCTGGCACCAGCCCTTGAGCCACATGTTTAGCTCCCCTATCTCCCCTTCTCTGACCTTCTGTCCATCTGTCCCCTCTCCCAGACTGGCAGGATCTCAGAGAAGGAGATGCCGTATGAAATGGATGATAGTTTGTCATCCAGCCTGGTCAGGTGTTCCTTGGTCTCCACAACTGACTGGCTGGCGAGATCATTAATCCCTATGTGTACCAGGACATCAATGTTTTCTCCTGCTTCCTGAACAATTTTAGCAATGTGGTCAGTGTCTCTCCATGCTGATGTGCCTGGAAGACATCTGACCATTACCCCTGGCTGGGGATACACATCAACTCCCTGAATCATGGAGTCTCCTATGATCAGAAGTTTTTTGGATTTCCTTTTTGCTTTTTTTGTTTTAGTTCCTGTTTTGGGTGAGTTTTGTTGTGCTAGCTCCTGTGCTGCAGTGTCCTGCTCTGCAGTGTCCTCTGCCCCTTTGTTTGATTTCGGAGACAGAGGCAGGTACCTGTTTGTAATTTTTATATAGTTTGTGGAGGTGATATGTTGGAGAGCACTGAGTGATGGGGCACCTGATTTGCCCCTCCTAACCACCTACCAACCTCCCTGACCAACTACCCTCTGCGGTCGAGGTGCTTCTGTTGGATATTGGGGAAATGGCAGGCAATTCTTATATTTCCTCTTGAATATGCAATTTGAGGCACGCAATCTCTGCCCATGCTGCCTGGAGCTGAGCCCTTGGATCTCCAATGGCCCAGCAAGTAGGACAGTGTCCTAAAACCTGAAAAACTGCCCTTCTGAAAAGTGTTCCACAGTACCTGCAGTTAATGATATCCATTCCAGGTAAGTTGCTGGGTTTATTTATTTATTTAAGCGTTAAACCAGGAAAGCATGCTGAGCAGGCTACTGCTTGTTTCCAGATGCATCCTGGGGGGAGGGTGTACAATTGCAGAGTTGAAGAGAAATAATACATATAGTATACAAAGTATAGAGATAAACAGCAGATACAGGCATAGCATCAACTACATTACCATAAAATATATGCAGATGGAACATACAGTGTAGTAAATTACAGCTTGGATGCACTGTCCAGCCATTCAGTGATCCGTAAACTGTCTAGCCACATAAGCAGGTAGAGGAGAAGTGAGACTGGAGCATGGCATTGAGGAGCGGGGGGAGAGAGAGCAGTGATGAATGTTTGTTGGGAGTGAATTCCACAACGTCGGTGAGCGGTAGCTAAAAGCCGCCTGGCCAGCAACAGTGGCCCTGTGAGGGACTGCAAGGGACCTGGAGTCTGTGTTTCTGAGGGAGTAAACTAGGGTGCTGGGGTTGACAAGGGCAGAGGCAAGGTACGAGGGGAGTAGCTGGGACTAGTACCTGGCTGTGATCTTAGCACAGTGGGACAGTATTGAATTGTCTAGAGAGGGGAGGTTCGTTGACTGGTAAAGGGTACAGTGGTGAGTGGAGTAAGGACAGTTCAGGATAAAGCAACAGAAAGACAGGAAAAGAGGGCCCAGTCTGGCTAGGGTGGACTTCGGATCTGCACTGTGTACTACGTCCCCATAGTCGAAGGCGGGGAGGATCATTTTCTGCACAGTGGCCCTGCGGGCAGGAGCTGGGATGCAGTCCCAGTTCTGGTAAAGTGCCCCAAGCCTGGGGTGCAGCTTCTTAATTATAGAGTCAACTTGGGCTAAAAAGTTGAGGTGCTGGTCCAGCTAGACCCCAAGGTATCTGAAGGAGGTACAGGCCTCAAGGGGAGACCCCTTCAGGGTATAGAACGTAATTGGGCAGGGGAGCCGTGAGAGTCTCTGCCTTGTGCCAAAGCTTACTGAGACTGTTTTATTGGCATTGAGGAGGAGTTGACTGGCATGAAGTCAGTGCCGAACTGTTACAAAGTCATGCTGCAATCTAGTCGAGACCGCTGCAGCCAAGGGGCCAGATGTATATAGTATGTGTCATCTGCGTACATATGGATTGAGGTGTGAGGGCAGGCATAAGGCAGGTCATTCAGAAAAATGGAAAACAGGACCGGGCCAAGGACAGAGCCTTATGGAACCCCTGTGTGGCCTGGGAAGGGGGCTGAGATGGAGGGACTGAGTTGGACAGATTGGGACCTGTCCACAAGGTACAAGTCTAACCAACTGACAGCACTGCTGGATAGATCAGCACTGCCAAGTTTGGTCAGGAGGAGTGAGTGGGAGACAGAGTCAAATGCTTTAGCCAGGTCAATAAAAATAGCAGCCGTGATGTGGCCAGCATCCATCCCAGTGAGGATGGAATCAGTGAGCCTGAGAAGGGAGGTAGTGGTGGAGTGGGATTTCCTAAATCCAGACTGGAATGGGGTGAAAAAGGAGGAGGAATCCAGAAAGGTCGATAAGTGAGAGGGTACTAAACGTTCTTGGAGTTTAGCCAGAACAGGTAGAAGGGAGATGGGTCAGTAGTTGCTTGGGTCTGAGGTATCCCCACCCTTAGGAAGGGGGATTACAGTGGCATGTTTCCATTCAGAGGGTACCTCAGCAAGGGAGAAGGACAGGTTGAAAAGGGAGGCCAGGGGTTTGACTATGGCTGGGGCCAAGAGTGGGAGCATTCTGGAATCCAACCCGGTGGGGAATTTGCCCTTCCTTGGATTAAGAGCAATCAGTGCACTAAATACCTCACCAGGGGTGACTTGCAGGAAGGAGAATGGGTGAGCTGGCTGCATAGTTCTTGGCATGGAGGTAGGGGAGGGGTACCTTGCAGGGAGTGGAGGTGCCTGGAGAGTGGCATAGTTGTTTATGAAATGGGAGTTAAACAGTGCTGCCACTACACGGGGTGTCAATGATATTGAGACCGCCTACCTGCAGGGCAGGAGTGGGGGGCTGTGATGTAGGGCTGAGAAGAGATTTTAACACTTTCCAGAAGTTGGCTGGGTGGTGGGAGGCGGAATTGAATGTGACTTTGAAGTAGTTGGCTTTTGCTTGGCGGATTTTCTTAGAACAGGCATTGTGTAATGTGCGGTATTGCTGGAGGTTGGCAGGAGATCTGGAGGCCTTGAAGGATTTCCAGGCCTTGTCTCTGGCTCTAAGGAGGGTCAGGATTTTGGTTGAGATCCATGGAAGATGGGTACCTCTGACTCTAGTTCACCTGAGGGGGGAGCGTAACAGTCCCAGGCAGCAGCAAACTTGGTCTTAAAGAATTCCAGGGCATCATCTATGGAGTTTGATTGACTTATGCATGACCAGTCAGAACTGACCAAGTCATTTAGTAAGGAGGTGAGGTCCAATGACTTGAAGGATCTGGACATAAAGATTTTGGATAGATGGGCTTTTGGCTTGAGGATTTTATGCACTGAGTAGTTTCCATGGTGGTCGCTGAGGGCATCTGGGAGGAGGTCTGAGGCTATGATCCTGTGAGGGTGTGAGGTGAGGGACCAGTCTAGAAGAGTGTGATTCAAGGTTTTGTGATTGTGCCGAGTGGGCTCAGAGATTAGTTGAGATAGATTTAGGGCAGCCACTTTGTCCCGGAGCTTAGAGTTGGCCCCACTGAGCCAGTTCAGATTGAAGTCCCCAAGTATTTGGAGCTCGCCACCTGCAGCCACGGAGTTCAGCGTGCCCAAGTGATCCAGTGTAGCAGCTGTGTTGGCATGAGGGGCGCAGTAGGTACCAGCAACGTAGATTGGGATTAAATTTGGGAGGGATAGTTTTACCATGAGAGCATCAATGGCCTTTGAGGGCAGGAGTAGGGTAACTGGGGTGAACTGGATGGTGGAGGCAATGTACATTGCTAAGCCTCTCCCTTTTTTGCCCATACGATCATGTCGGCTGAGTGTATAGCCAGGAAAAGAAAATTCCGAGTCAGGGTTTTGAGGCTTCAGCCAGGTTTCTGAGATAATCAGGATATCTGGGCTGAGGGACATGGCAAGCAGTTGAAGCCAAGTTATTTTATTTAGTAGGCTACATATATTTAGTTGGGACTGTTTTAAGCCTATGTGGAGTTTATAATCTAGTCAGAGTAATTAGAAGGAAGAAAATGAAAGCAAAAGTTTGATTGTGTGTTTTGTTTTTGTATAACTTGTTATAACAAGTTAAATTACTAGTGCCCCTGTAAATGAGGTCACTGTGTGGATACCTCTCTGATCTGCCCCTTCCTGCTTTGCTACAGGAAATGTCACGACTGTGCTGCCCTATTAAAGGAGTGTAGTGTGCAGTGGTTGGGCCCTTCCCCTGCAAAAAAGAAGAACCACGGACGAAAGAAACAAGAAGGTAAGAGCAGAAACAATCAGCCAGCAACAAATGCACTAGCCCTGAAAGCTTATCCTAATGACAGATGAAACTGTGAAACCTGTAAAGCACCACCTGTAAGAAGTTCAAGAAGATATACCCTGTAGGACTAGGAAACACTTTGCTGCAGAGAAAAGTAAAGCAGTAACAGAAGATATACCTTGCAAAAGACAATTTTAATCAGAAGATTACAGCAGTAATTTGTAAGCACACACCTGTAGGCACACCCTGTAATAATGTAGCAGAAGGTATACCCAGCAACAACAATTTGAATCAGAGAAAAATAAAGCAATAAAATGTTAGCAACAAACAGTAGCAATCCCTGTGAGTGCACAACAAAAATAACAACACACAGTAAACCTGCCTAGCCAAAACAAGCCTTAATCCTTATTGTTGCTCTGGTAAGGTTCTTTGACCTGTCCTTTCAAGCACCCCAGAAGAAAAGACCTCAGGTGAAGCTGGATGCCTTGGCCAGCAAACCTAGTCTTCCACCCAACAAAAAAACCCACCCCAGGAGCTTAAGGGTAGCCAACCCAATATGAACCTTGTCAAGCAGTCACCAATGATCTGGTGAGAAGGGTATATCTGAGAAAGCAAAAATTAAATTTGGGTCATTAATTGCAAGCAACTGATCATGGGTCAGGCCATCACATGACCAATTTATAATAACTGACCCCAATGGAGGAAATTCAGAAATAAGAGTTAAATAATAGAAGGTCCTGGAATGGAGCAGAACCAGAAAGCAAAGGAAGCTCTCAGCAGAACCTCCGTAACTGCTTAAGGATAAAACAAAATGGCCAGTAACTTGCAAACGAAAGCAAGCACGGTTATAATGCATTGCAGCAGCTTGACGGTTGTCGGCAGCTTCCTCACGAATATACCCAGAGTCAAGGATGGCAGCCGTTCGCACACTCGAGATAGTACTAAGATCCCCAGGGTAGCCAGCACAACTGGAGTAGAGCAAGAGCATGAACCCAGAGAGCTGAACGGAGAAGTTTCACGTGTGCCAGATTTTAGCTGAAGGCCAAGGCGAGAGACAGATAGAACCTCCATGCTGGCATTTCATTAGGCGGTGCACTGAAGGCCAAGCTACCCGGTTGGCAACTTGAGTGAAGTGGTTCACAAGCGTAGATTAAAGGATCCGGGTCAAGAACCAGGGGAGAACTGCGGAGGTAAGCAACCCGTACTTTAAACAGCTGTGGAGTGCAAACTTAAGTGGAGAAAATGGAGCAGGCTAAAAATCATTGCTTTTTAGTCCCCAATACAGGATATATTAACTGCTTCAGGTAGCAAGGTAGAGGCCTCATCAGCGATGAATGAAAAGGTTCGGGAACAGAGTCACAAGGTCCCTCACCGAGAGCTCAGCGCTTTCAAAAGTTTTTCAAGAGACCTAGTGCAAAATATCCTGGCTGGGTACAACATTCTAAATTTGATCCCGACTGCAATTAGTTTAGTGATAGGTGGGTGATATTCAGCCCGATTTTGCCGGGTTGCGGCTGGCAGATTCTGAGAAATTCTCAGGGGATGAATCTTAACACTTTATTTCCTTTAAGTCCTTAATTGTGGTTAAGACATACTGATGGTCTAGGTAATTTGGCAGACGTAGGATGAAGGGCCTTGGTGTTGAGCCTGGCGGAGGTCTGGGCCGTAATGATCTGTGGGCCATCTCAACAATGTAGCTACCTGAATGTGGTGGAGGGCCCGCTATTTTGGATAGTAACTTTTGTTGTTAAACATTTTTTTATTGTTGACTTAAGGCAGAACACACACACCAAGGCAGAGTCTACATATAGAAAATCAACAGATACCACAACATAAGGTATGATCAGTAAATACAATTGACAAAACATTCTGTCAGTTAGCTGCAACCATTCAGGATATAGCTTAACATATACTTTACACCACCAACTGGGCAGCCAGAGGATAATTAAATTAATGAAGAGTCGCGTCCTTTCAACAGAGGAGAGCATAGATCAATATAAGAAAATTACACCATAGAGAAGGATATGACAAGGGAAATCGGTAGTTTCTGGTCACTCTACCAAGGGTATGTCTTATTCCCATGTAGATTGTAATATCAACTATATACAGCTATGGCAATCTTTCATCATGTTTAATTATTTCGAAGGAAAATATAGAAGAGACGGGAAGGAGAAGGGGAGAAAGGGGAGACTTGCAAAAAGAGAGGGGAACTGTCCACACCCTATAAAAAAAAGGGGAGGAGTCTAAAAAGTGGAACTGGAAGAAGTATTGTGGCAGTACTTGGACCTTAGATAAGGTTGCCAACATAGGTCATATTGGATTAGGGAGCCTTGGGCAAAGCTCGAGATCCTCTCAAATGTGGCCCCTTGGGCTAGGGCCAGAAGGAACTGATGAAAAGTGGGGCTATCAGGGTTCTCCATCTTATCAATATGAGTCTTTTGGCCAATGCCTCGACCATAGTGATCCACTGTGCCCCAGGACTATACTTGGAAATCTCAGGACTGCCGCAACCCAGAAGGAGTAGGGCGGGGCATGGGACGATATCAGGGAATAGTTGTTGACACATGTCCTGAATGGCTCGCCAGAACTGTTGAAGGTTAGGACAGTCCCAGAGAATATGAAGCAGATGAGCCCCTTGGTTACCACATCTCCAGCAAGTGTCAACCGGGATAAGTCCCATTTTAACTAGTTTCGCCGGGTCTTTATACCATCTGTGAAGGGTCTTGTTCATGATAAGCCTTGTGCGCCTGTCCCGGCAAGCCAAATGGATACGTGCCCACCCATCCTCCCATTCTATGTTCAAAGATCGAGATCTGTAGCTCTTTTTCCCATTGCTGCCTAGCGCTCTGGGTAGGGTCTGGGGTGGAGTCTCTGAGGGCATGATATATATTACTAGCTTTGTTCTTGGTGACTTTATTCCATGAACAAATGGGGTGAGTTTTTTTTTGTAATGAGTTACTAAGGGATGACTTTGGAAGATGAGATATAGCATCTCTTAACTGAAGGTATCTCCAGAAATGAGAGGCCAGGAGATGATATCTCACCCTCAGGGACTCAAAGGAATCAATAACAGTTGTCCCTGGGAGTAGGAGGTCATGTATTAAGGAGATGCCCTGTCCCTCCCACATTTTCCAGTGCAGGGTAGATTCCCCTATTTTCAGGGCCTGATTATCCCATAGAGGCATATATTCCCAAGGGGCCGGGTCGTAGCCCAGCAGAGTCATAGCTTGTTTCCAGTATTTAACTGAGAGTAATATGGGGGGAGAAAGGCCTGGGGGCAGTTTCTTCCTAGCATATAAAGTAACCGCCGGAGTGGCAGTATGAGTTAGGGAAGCTTCTAACTGGAGCCACTGCGGGGAACCCTGTCCAATTTTAGAAAACCATCTAAAAGTCTGAGCCGACACAAAAGACATATGGTACCGCTGTAACCAGGGGAGTCCCCAACTCCCCCTTCTCCAGTGCTGTCGAAGTTTTGAGTTTGCTGTATCGGGGGGGGGGTGCACCCTCCCATATAAAATTACCCATAAGGGTCTCCAATTTCTGAAACCACTTCTGGGGTATAGGCAGGGGTAAATGGGCCAATAAGTAAAGCATCTCAGGAGCAGCCATCATTTTGATCGAATCAATTTTCCCAGCCGGTGAAAGCTTTAGTGCTTTCCATCTACCCATATCAACCCTATGTGAGTCAATCAGAGAATTGAAATTGCCTGCAAACATTTTAAGCGGGTCTGGGTGCAGGATAATACCCAGGTATTTGATGCCCTGAGGGGACCACTTTAGCCCCAAGGCAGTAAAATCCGTTCCAGAGGTTGAAGAGTTTAACGGGAGAATTTCCGTTTTGGACTGATTTAGTTTTAAACCTGATATCTTAGTAAACTCGGTCAGGGTTCCAAAAATTGTCTGAATCCCCAATTGAGAATGTTCGGTCGTAATAAGCAGATCATCTGCATACAGGAAGGTCTTGTAATTGACGTCCCCCACCTGAATCCCCGGGATATTGCTGGAGGACCTAAGTGCAATGGCCAAAGGCTCCATAGCTAAAATAAATAAGAGGGGAGAAAGAGGGCATCCTTGTCTCGTGCTCTTTTGTAATTGGAAGGGCCGAGACATGGTGCCATTGGTCAGCACCGAGGCTAGGGGTGCAGTGTACAACAACCTTATCCAGGCAATATAGTCGGGGCCAAAACCCATGATGGAAAGAGTATGAAATAGAAAGGCCCATTCAACCGAATCGAAGGCCTTTTCGAAGTCAAAGGCCATAGCAACTGAGGGGATTGGTGAGAGTTTAACAAAGTGCATTAACGACCCTAGTGTTCTGTGATGATCAGACCCCAGACGGCCTTTAACAAAGCCCACTTGGGAAGGACCAACCAAGTCTTGCAAAAGGGGTTCAAGCTGGGCAGCAATAACCTTAGCCAATATCTTGGCATCTGCATTGATTACAGAAATAGGGTGATAGCTGCCTGGGGACAGCGGGTCTTTCCCTTTTTTTGGAAGCACTGTAATAGCGGCTTCTCTCATGGAGGGGGGTAGTTGTCCAACCAGTAAGGAGTGCCGAAATACCCGGACCAAATAAGGGGCCAAATTAACACCAGGGAGTCTGTACAGATCAATAGGCAGTCCATCCTTCCCAGGGGTTTTGCGTAGATTCAAAGCGTGAATCGCTTGGTTGACTTCCTCAATTGTAAAGGGGGATTCTAACAATTTGGTATCCCAGCTGGAGATGCTGGGAATGGGTAGCGAGGATAGATAAGCTTGGATCTTAACTGGGTCAGGGGAGTTTGGAGAAGCATATAGATTTTCATAAAATTGGGACATGATCAAATTTATCCCTGAGTTTGTACGACAGGGATTCCCAGATGAATCTACCAATGCATGTATCATCTTAGAAGCATGCTGACGCTTAAGATGATAGGCCAATAACTTGCTGGCCTTTTCTCCCCCTTCCCAATAAGCATGACGCATGCGTCTAAGATTTAGCTCAGCCTGCCGAGATAAATGAGCGTTGAGAGAAATTCGGGTGCTGGCTAACTGTGCTAGCAAGTCAGGAGAGGGAGATTGATTACCTAGGGCTTTGTATTGGGCTTCCAAGTTGTATAATTGCTTCTCCAAGGCCCGCTGATCAGCCGTCCGGCAACGCCTCCTGGCTGCCGCGAAGGCTATTATCCTGCCACGAATGGTAGCTTTAAAGGCCTCCCATAAGGTTGAGTCAGATACCTCACCATTATCATTGTCAGCCCAATATTCCGTTACAGCCTGGCCAATCCAGTCAAGAAAAGTTTTATCTTCTAGCAAAAGTGGGTCTAGCCACCAGGCCTGAGAATGATGGAGATCAAGTCCCCTCTTGAAAACTAATTCAAGGGGGGCGTGATCGGAAACATAAATTGGGTGAATCCAAGCCCCCGCCGCCTTCTCATATAACCCTGAGGATACGAGCCAAAGATCTATCCTACTGGAAGAGCCATGGGTTGGGGAAAAACAGGTATAATCATGCTCTCCTGGGTGTAACGCCCTACAGGCATCCAATAAACCAAGTTCAGACATTAGTTTCCCCACTGCTTTCTTAGTCTGTCCATGGGGTTCGGGGGATTTATTGCTTCTATCTAAAGTATGATCTAATGTTAAATTAAAATTCCCTCCTAAGAGTATTGGGGCTCTGTTTTTATTGAAGTCCAGGATAGCCTGGTTAACCGTATGGAAAAATTGAGGGCAGTCCTGGTTAGGGGCGTATAGATTGACCAGGACCAGGGGGCCCTCAGGGGTTTCAACTTCCACAATAATCCATCTCCCTTCTTGATCCCGTATAAAGTCCTTCACCTTCCATCCCAGGTTTTTATGCAAAAGTATGGAGACTCCCCTTTTATGGGTGGGAGCCATATTGTGAAGTTCTTCAATAACCCAAGCTTGCTTAAGCTTAGTGGCTTCCTTAGAAGAGAGTTTAGTCTGTTGCAGGAAGACCACCGTAGGGGCTAACTTTTTTAGGTGAATTAAAATCTTCTTCCGTTTAATGGGTGAATTAAGCCCCCTCACATTCCATGAAATTAGCTTAGGCTCCATTCAGACCTACAGTAAAACATATCAGCAGGAGTATATGGACGGAAACATTAAGGGGTGAGCCTGAGCAAACCCCCTCGCTCCTTCTTGCTTCCCCATCAAGCATTAATGGAGCACCACCTAGCCCCGTTAGAAAGATTGCCATAAAAGAGTTAACACAACACCAAAATATCAACATTATAATGTGACAGAGGTAGATACTAACATGCACTATCCCTACTAACTGAGAGCAATTCAACCCCTTTAAAATAACAAAACCCATCCCCCACCCCCTCCCCTTTGTTCGCAACTTTGCAATCCCACAAAAGACCAGCATCCACTGTACGTGTCGGCTAAAAGTAAAAAAGAGTCCAGACACCAGTAGAAGTCGCTGGGAGGTATGTGACCCCATGAACCCATCGTAACTAGGTAAATAAAATCTCCTAGTAAACCCTATTAAAGGAGACACGAAAAAAAAAAAACTTCCAAACAACAACGGCCAAAAGGGCTGTCATCTGATATAGTAGCAAGGGACAATTGTGAAAGCTGAGCATAGCCCCTCCATATGTTTGTGGTAATAACTGGGGCTAGTTTACAGATATGCAGAGCCCCGAATTAAACCATGGGCAGCACCCTATTTGTCCCCATTGTTCATGCATATCAGCCAGAGCAAGCACAAGGAAAACCGGATCGGCACATCGAGTGGCAGAGAACAGCAAGTATCAGAGTAGCTGCTTGGGTATGAACCTAAGGGCCCCTCTTAACTATCTTCTGAGGGAGAAGTCCCCTTTAACTTGGTGAGCCGGGACTCATCCCTGATCAGAGGCAATGTCTGTTAATCCACAGACAAGCAGAGCATTTAAAACCCAAAAGCGATAAAGTACTAGCAGTCAACCAACTGATTCTGCAGCAGAGGTGGAGATAGCCATGTTGCTTGCAGTTAGTTCCAAAGCCAGTCCAGCAGCCGTGGTCCCAGAATTCTCCGTAGGGGTGCCAGCTGCCTCTTCGGCCCAGAGCAACTGTTTGGCTGCTGATGATTTCGAGCCGGCCGAGCTGGAGCGTCTCGGTGGAAGAGGGAGGTCGTGAGGGATATCTTCGGTAGGGAGATCCATCAGGACTTTGTATTGATTGTTGCTCATATCTGGGGCGAAAGAGTCATGAGAGGCACTCGGACCTGGACTGCAACTCCTACTTCTACTTCTGGAGCGGAGCCGTGGGGTTTTGTCTATGTGACCTTCTTCGATCCTCGCCCTTCTTCTATTCTTTTTCTTACTTCCAGAGGATTTTTGAGAAGATGACCGAATGGGAGTCAAGAAATTTCCAGCTGAGTGAGAAGACAAAGCTGCCACTGCATTAGGGGTTGCAGATCTATCAGTGTCCATCGCGGTGGATTGAGCAGGGAGGGCCCTTGGGCTGTAAGATGCACGCAGCTTGCCCCAGTTTAATTTGGGTGCCTGTGAAGCGATAAAGTCCTCAGCTGATACCGGATTATCAAAGACCCGTGGTGATCCATTGATCACAATCCAGAGAGATGCAGGGTAACACAGGGAATATTCAAGGCCCAGTTCAGCACACGCCCTCCGAGCTGCTGTAAAGGCCTTCCGCCTGTTAGTGACCTCCAAAGAATAATCAGCAAATATTTGAATTTTGTGTCCTTTCCAGATCAGCTCTTTCTTCTGCCGTGCCAATTGGGTGATCCGTTCTTGGTCTTGGAATCGGAGGAAACAGGCTAAAAGATGGTACAGGGCGCCACCCGGGGCCCGCGGTGGTTATGTTCTCTGTCCAGCTCCCATGGGGACCGCACTGGCAGTCCAACAATGAGGGTAGTACTTGTTGTAGAAAACATATCATATCATTCCCCTCGCAGCCTTCAGGGAACCCAACAAATCTAAGATTATTTCGGCGGCTGCGGTTTTCCAGCTCCTCCACCCGGGCCCAGAGATGCTGGATCAACTGTCCCTGATCGTGTACTTTAACCCTGGCCTTATGCCAGCCATCTTCCACCTCCGCTAGTTTATGCTCAAAGACGTCGGCCCTCAGCGATAAATCTACAATATCCTCAGTGTTCTTCCTTGTAGCAACATCCACTTTATCCATGCGGTGCAGGATTTCTGCGAACATTTGCCTTATTTCTAACAGATTACTTTCAGTTGCCATTGGAGATGGCGTAGATAGGGACTCCATGTTGCACGCAGTTTATCTGGGTAGTAACAGAACGGAGCATGAGCACACCGTGGAAAAAAACTCAAAAACACACCCGATTTATAAAGTGCCGGTCCGAGTACAAATATCGGGACAACCACCAGTAAGTACAGTATCGAATTTTTATACCGTTGTGCAGGAGCAAGTCAAATAATGCAGGATTTTTGGGATTACTTTCAGGAGCAAGCCGTTTAAGTGACCATTCAATTCGGCTGGTGGCCACGCCCCCACGGATAGTAACTTTTGTGCAAAAAGAACAGGAGAGTGCCCCTCTGCCTCCTCTGGAAGGCCGAAAATCACCAGGTTGTAACACCTGTTTCAGCCTGCCAGATCTTCAGGTTTCAATTCTAGTTTGGTGAGGCTTTTGTCTAAGGGAGGTTAATTCAGGCTTCATACGGGTTTCCCAGCCTTCTAGAGATTTGTTGTGGGCAGATACGTCCGCCAGAGCTTTGTCTGTATCCTTGAGATCAGATTTTATGGACTTGAGGTCCGAAGCAGACTCCAAAAAAGCTGCCTTGAGTGGTGCCATTTCAGACAAGAATTTATCCTCCGAGAGGGGAGCTGTTGCAGTGGCTGGCTGAGATCCTTTGCCAGTGGTAGCACTCTGTGTCTTGGCCTGCTTAGACTGCTTATCTGGGGTTGGTGATTGTGTCTGTGATGGGGAGCCTGCTTCATTTCTGCCTCTATTATTCCTCGATCGGCCCGCTTTTCCTAAACAAGTAAGTGACCAGATGAGTCTTGAATGTTTTATAAGGCTGTAGAGTTGTAAAAATATAGTCAGCAGTAGTTCTGAGTTAGATTAAATATTAATTTTTAATGCATTGAGGTGGGAGCTGAAGAGCTACGCGTCTGCTTAGCAGGAGCGCATCACATAATCCAGAAGGAAAATTACTTGAGGAGAAATAGCTGATAAAACTTGTAATCCTAAACTATAGTATAGAAATGCCACCAACTTGAAATGATTTGGCTGCTGCAATGAAGGACTGCCGCATCATTGCAGCATCAGCAATTCAGCTGCAATGAGGGAGCGACCCGTCACTGCAGAGTGGTACCTTGCCTGGTGTGACATTTCCCACGGACATTTCCCTAAACATGGTGGCGGCTTCTTCAGAGCCCCGTGAAAGCTGACTGACGGAGGTGCCCAATCCCCCATCGCATGACCCCGACACCCAGTTAATTTGCCGACAGGGGAGTACACTCCCCGTTGGCATAATGTACCCCCCCATTTGTTGTGTGCCAAGGGGGTGCCCAATCCCCTTTGGCATCATGCCCCCAAACAGTCTTTATTTGCCAATGCGGGGCCCAATCCCTGTTGGTATAAGTCCTCCCCTTCCCCAAAATGCAGGCAGCACACTGGGAGCCCACCCCAATGTGCACAAATGAAGCCTGAAAAAAAAAAACTTCCTGCAATGTCCTTTTTATTATTTGTGCCTCTGAAATAAAGAAAACGGTCCCTCACAGTCTTTTGTGCCCCCTCCCACAACCCGCGCCCACCCACTGCACAGCCACCTCCCCCCACACCCCCTCACCCAATACTTGTCTCTGGAGCCCGGCGCAATGATCTTCGGTGGACCGGGAACACGTCTGCACTCTTCAAAGCTGACCGCGAACTGAAGAAATTCCGGTAAGTGGTATAATGGCATAAATAGGGTTTTTTTAACTTATGTGGATATCTCGGGCCATTGTTTGGACTTTTGCCATCACATTTTCAACATGGGGTTATTGGGACCCATCCTCATGAATACAGTCACTGTCATGGCATTATTCAGTACTAAAAGGTGATTTCATGGTCACTGTGCAGAAACGCCTTTCGGGACCAGTTAATGAAATGACTGTGCCACTGTTCATGAGGTGGGCTCTAAAAAAGCCTATGTTGCAAATTTGGTGAAAAAAATCTAAAACATGACTGTTTTATGAGTGTGCGTTGAGCACTTTACATGCTCGCTCGTAACTTCGCAAATCTGTAACATTTTTACTCCTGATTTTCAATATTGCCATTTTTTCAGACCTCCTTCTGAACAGTACAGCTGTCATTTTACATATCCTGGCCGAAATGTGTGTTAGCACTTCTGGCGCAGAATAGTATGTCGCTGTGGGAAATCAGTGTTCGGGACACTTTACAAAAATCACAGTGACACTGTTCACGAGCAGAGGTCCTAAAATGCCTATGTTGAAAATTTGGTGATGAAAGTCCATAAAATGACTGTGTTATGAGTGCGCATTCTGCAGTTTCTACACACCCTCGTAACTTTGTAAATTTGTAATATTTTCACTTCAGATTTTCAATTGTGGCATTCTTCCACACCTCCTTATGAACAGTACAGCTGTCATTTTTCACATCCTGTCCAAAATGTGTTTTCGCACTTCAGGCGCAGAATTGCTCGGTCGCTGTGGGAAGTAAGTGTTTGGGACAGATTAAGAAAATCACAGTTACTCTTTATGAGCAGAGGTCCTAAAATGCCTATGTTGAAAATTTGGTGACAAACTTCCATAAAATGACTGTTTTACGAGCGTGCATTGTACAGTTTCCACACACCCTCATAACTTTGCAAACTTGTAGTATTTTCACTCCAGAATGTCAACATTGGCATTTTTTCACACTTCCTTATGAACAGTACACCTGTCATTTTTCACATCGTGGCCAAAATGTGTTTTCACACTTCCGGCACACAGTGACACTGCTCATGAGCAGAGGTGCTAAAATGCCTATGTTGAAAATTTAGTGACAAACATCCATGAAATGACTGTTATGGGCGCGCATTGTGCAGTTTTCAGGCACCATCATAATTTTGCACATTTGTAATATTTTCTCTCCAGATTTTCAGCATTGCCATTTTTTCACACCTTGTGAACAGTACAGCTGTCATTTTTCATATCCTGCCCGAAATATGCATTTACACATGTGGCTCAGAATAGCGTGGTCGCTGAGAGAAATCAGTGTGTGGGACACATTAAGAAAATCATAGTGACAGTGTTCATGAGCCAAGGTCAGAAAATGCCTATGTTGAAAATTTAGTGAAATAATTCCACTAAATGACTGTGTTACGCGTGTGCATTATGCAGTTTCCACATATGTTCGTAAGTTCACAAAAGTGTAATATTTTCATGCCAGATTTTCAATACTGGTATTTTTCACACCCACTTATGAACAGTACAGCTGTCATTTTTTACATCCTGGCCAAATGTGTTTTTGCACCTCCGTCGCAGAATAGCATGGTCGCTGTGGGAAATCAGTGTTTGGGACAGATTAAGAATGAGCAAGTGAGAGAGGGGGACTGAGTGAGCTCAGTGGAGCTCTTTCAGGACTGCTGTGGATTTCTTTTTGGGCAGAAAAAGGCACCAATGCAGACAGGAGCCCAGTACAAAAGGGGAGCCTACAGCGCTGAGAGAAACAGAACAAGCGAGTGAAAGAGGGGGAGTTAGTGAGCTCAGTGGAGCTCTATCGGAACTGCTGCAGATTTCTTTGTGTGCAGAAAAAGGCACCAAAGCAGACAGAAGCTCAGTACAAAAGGACAGCCTGCAGAGTCAGAAGAAATGGAACGAGCGAGTGACAGAGGGGGAGTGCGCGAGCTCAATGCAGCTCTGTCGGGACTGCTGCAATTTTCTTTGTGGGCAGAAAAAGGCGCCAATGTGGGCAGGGGTCCAGTACAAAAGAGCAGCCTGCAGCGCCGGGAGAAACAGAATGAGTGAGTGAGAGAGGAGGAGTGAGCAAGGTCAATGGAGCTGTTGTCGGGACTGCTGCAGATTTCTTTGTGGGCAGAAAAAGGCATCAATGCAGGCAGAAGCCCAATACAAAAGGGCAGTCTGCAGCGCCAGGAGAAACAGAATGAGTGAGTGAGAGAGGGGGAGTGAGCAAGCTTAGTGGAACTCTGTCGGGACTGCTGCAGATTTCTTTGTGGGTAGAAAAAGGCATCAATGCAGGCAGCTGCCCAGTACAAAAGGGCAGCCTGCAGCACTGGGAGAAACAGAACAAGAATGTGAAAGAGGAGGAGTGAGCGAGCTCAAGGGAGCTCTGTTAGGACTTTAAAGTTGTCCACCCAACTGCCCGGGGTCCTGTGTGGTTCTATATTACTGCAGGGTCTCTATGGTGGAAACAAACAAATGATTGGATACTTTTAGGATTGCTACAATAATGCAGATTTAGTTGTTCTGTTTATTTCTCTAACTGAACTAAGTACTGAGCTGTACTGATAGGATTGCTGTAATAATACATATTTGTTCTGTTTATTTCTCTAACTGAGCTGAGTAATACTTGGAGTGCAATACAATTTCTAACTGGGCTAAGTGAAATTATGAGGGCTGAGAACAAAAAGTATGGTAGCTGAGGGGTGAAAAATGGACAAAGAGGCTTTAGAATTGCTACAGTAGAACAGTATCTAATGGATGAGATTTGAGACTGAATTAACCCAGTCAGCAAGGGGGCAGTAGGGGGTCTAGTGTGGGGGGGAACAGGAATTTGAGTAAATAGGGCCTAACAGTTTCAGTAGGGTACAGAAACCAGGATTAAGAGCCCGTAACATAAGATGGGGGCCAAAATGGGGCAGATGCCTCATGTCAGTAGGGTGGGCATCTTTGGAAGGGTGGAGGGGTGTACAGGGTGTGGGTCCACCATGACCCTGGACTGGGCTTGGAAGGGGGGAGTGTATGGTCTACAGACAACTGGCTAGTTTGAGGGAGGAACTGTGGATGTTAGGGAGGAGTCTAAGTGGTAGGGCAGATTAGTATAGTAGGCATCTTGGCTGGGGGGATAGAGGTTGGCAAGAGAGGATGGGGGAAGAACAACTAGGGACTGAAATGGACCCCAGTATCAGAGGCACTAGCAGAAAAGAGAGGAGAAGGGAGGTGGTGCCCAAGGCGAGGAGGGGCCCCACCTGATGGAGGAGGAAGAGACCACGAGGAGTACCAGGGGAGAGAGCAGATGGCTGCAGGTAGGGAGGGAAGGACCAGGGGTGGCATGCAGGGGAACAAGTAGGAGGGAGGAACTGATAGGGGGAAGAGATGCAGGAGGGGTATCGACTAGAAATAGTCTGGAGCCTCTGCATGGGAGGGAGAGAGATGGAGTGCAGCAGCATACTGAAGGGGGACAGGACAAGCGGGGCATGAGAGGGATGGAAACAAATGGGGGAAGAGAGTGAGGATGAAAGGGTAGAAGGGGCTAGTAAGGAAGGAGGGGGTGACTGGAAGAGAGAAGGCTACGGGAAGGGGGAAGGATGGGAGGGGCATCACTGTTGTGGTCGAAGGGAATGGGGGCTCTAACTCGTCAACAATAGGGATAGGAGAGGGGGGTTGGAAATCAGCAGGGGAGGATGGGAGGTCGACATGGGAAGCCTAGTAGGAAGTAATCAGGCTGGGAAGGGGGCTCAAGGGGGATGGGAGGAATAAGGCAGAGAAAAGGGGTGAGGCAGAAGTAGGGGGTGCAGATACAGATGTCACAGAGGGTGCAGCTAGTGGGGGTAAGGGACAGGGAAGTACGAATACTGGGGTGGTGGAAGGGGCATTAGAAGGAAAGGGGTAAGTGACCCGAGGTGGGGTCAGCGTCCTGGGGGATTCTATACTGAAAGAGGTGAGATGGGGCTGAAGGGGGGAAAGGCACAGCCGTATTTCATGGGTTGAAGCTATCCCCGGGTTGACTGCAGGAGGGGTCGGGCAGGCACTGCTCAAATGTGCAGCAAGGGGGAGGAAGAAACCTCATTTAGTGTTGCATGTGGGTACAAACGACTTGGTGGGGGAGACTGTGGAAGTAGTGAGGGGCAGGTTTTAGGAATTGGGCAGGCAGTGTGAGGGGGTGGGGGAGTCGATGGCATTCCTGGAGGTACTTCTGGTACCATGTGCAAGCATGGGGAGGAAGGGTAGGATCCAGGAGTTCGAGTGACTGAGGGATTGGTGCCACACCAAAAATGATGGGTTAGTAACTAACTGGGATATGATCTGGGGCAATAGTGACTTGTATCCGGGGGACAGGCTACACTTGAGCAGGGAGGGGAGTATTAAAGGCGGGATTAGAGGGGTATATCTCTACTAAGGTGGATTTAAACTAGTGGGGGGGGGGTGGTCAAAAGACTGAGGTTGGTAGAAAGGTCCAGACAGGGGAGCCTAATGAGCTCACCCCCCTAGATGCAGGTAAAGGTGGAGGCATAGTAACCCTGGGAGGGGGCTAGCAGAGTAGTCTGAGTGTAATACAGAAGGCACCACCACCCAGTAAGAATAATGAGGAGAAGGGTGCAGACTACTGGGAGGAGGGACACAGGCCAAGGAGAAGAGTGAGGAGAAGGAGGGGTACGGTTGGAAGGTGGTCTCTCTCAACGCAAGAAGCCTGTGGAACAAAACTGCAGAGCTTCAGATGCTCCTGTCAGAGAAGAAGGTTGACACTGCTGGAGTGACAGAGATTTGGGCTGCTGAGTACCATGATTGGGACTTGACAATCCCGGGATACAGGATATACAGGAGGGACCGGGGGGTTGGAAGGGGGGTTGCACTCTATGTGAGGGAAGGGATCAAATGCATAAGGGATGAGGGAGAAGAGGAGAGGACAGAGGTGCTTTGGGTGCAGCTTCTGGACTCCAAGGGCAGAAAGCTGAGGCTGGGACTGTTGTACAGACCACCAGCCCAATCTGAGGAACTGGATGGGGAGTTGGCAGAGCAGATAAGGAGCGTGTGTAGAAGGGGAAGTGTGGTGATAGTGGGTGATTTTATCCTACCAGGGTTGACTGGAGCACCCGGCCACTAACAGTATTCAGGCAAATGCTCATGATGCATTCAGGATGGCCTTCACAGCACAACAGCATGTGGGCCTACAAGGCCTGGTAGCACTCTGGACCTAGTACTAGCAAATGGGGAGGTGGTGAGGAAGGTAAGGGTGGAGGACCCACTAGTGGGTAGTGACCACCAAACAGTGTGGCTCATTTTCGCGCTGGGCAGGGAGACAGGAGGCATGGTGAACTTTAGTAGGGTGGACTTTGGGAGGATGGGAGCAATACTGCGAGGGAGACTCCAGGCTATAAGGCCGGGGATGAATGCAGAACAAAAATGGGAAGTCATAAAGACTGAGCTAACAGAGGCCACAGTAGCCTGCACTAGGAGTAAGATGAGCAGAGCCAAGAAACCATGCTGGCTGAACAAGGAAGTGCTGCAAGGTGTGAGGGCAAAGAGGGCTGCATACCGGAAGTACAGGAGAACAGGGAAGGGAAAGGATGAGGAGAGTTACGGTAGTTGGTCAAGGAAGGTGGCCAGGAGGGTGAAAAAAGCTAAGACCTCCAGGGAATTAAGTTTAGCACAGGGCATAAAGGAAGGGGAAAAGGACTTTTTTAGGTATGTCAGGGAAAGAGGAAGTGCAAGGAAAATATTTTGAAGATAAGCAGGGAGCAGATTGGGTGGAAAGGGGGAGGAGCAAGCGGAAATTCTAAATGAGTACTTCTACTCCGTTTTCACTAAGGAGAGGGATGGTCCACTACCAGCATGGGCTGGGGGTGGGGAAAAGAGTGAGGAGGTGACGGACAAAGTGATCACAGGGAGTAGGGTGCTAGAGCGGCTGAGGGCACTAAGGATGGACAAGGCACCAGGTCCTAATGGCATCCACCCCAGGGTGCTAAGGAAGATGGTGGAGCTGTTGGCTGAGACACTGGCAGATCTGTTCAACACGTCCCTGGAAATGGGGCATGTGCCCCAGGAATGGAGGGTGGCCCATGTAGTGCCCATACACAAGAGTGGGCCAAGGGAGGAGCCAGAAAATTATCAGACAGTCAATCTCACATCCATAGTGGGTAAACTTATGGATGTGATAGTGAAGCAGAGGCTGGTGGCATTCCTAGAGAGTAATGGCCTCCAAGATGGCCAGTAACACGGGTTCTTCTCAGGGAGGTCTTGCAAACCAGCCTAATAGTGTATTATGACTGGGTGACAAGGGAGTTTTTTTTACATTTTTATTTTAGTTTTTGTTTACTGGGTAAGGTGTCATAGACACAAAATAGGACTATTTTCAGGCACGACCAGGGAGGTTACAATACAAAATTGGCAGACAAAACAAATAACAGGTATAGTTCAGAGGTAATCAACCACACAAGGAAAAATCTACATGATGTTCTGTGACATAAGCAATATTGCTAATATGACAGAGACGATGGCAGGAAAATACACAATAGTACAAAGCATAAAAAGCATTCAATCATAGTGCAGTAGAGTTTTAACACATAGTCCATGCTAAGTGCTATATATGACAGTAACAAGGGATCAGAGCAAAACTGAACATTTTGAGAGCTGAAGAAGGCGATGTCAAGCACCCTATGGGGGTTTAAGACAAGAAAATAGGGCATGTTTGATGAGGAGAGTGTGATGCATCTTTTTAAAACCAATATGACTAGGTGCAGAGTGAACATCAAGAGGTAGGGAATTCCAGTATTGTGGGGCCAGGCAGGAGAAAGCTGTGGTTCCTTTTAGGGTTCTGCACCTAGGGGTGTATAGTAGAGAGAGTCCAGTAGCTCGGAGGCCATAGGTGAGGGACAGAGGCACCAGCATGCCTGCAAGAGAAGTAGGTAGATTAGTTCTGATGATGTTGTCCAGCAGAGTACCAAGGGCAAGGAGTTGATTGGCAGATGGAGAAGGCCATCTAAGGTCTGCATATAGCAAGCAATGGTGCTTCAAATGTTGGGAAGTCGAGCCATAATGACAGATACTATTGTACATTGTATCACACTTATTTAGGATGGTTTTCAAAGCATTTATGTAGGTGACAGCACCATACGCAAGGGATGGAAGTAGGATACACCTAGAAATAGCCAGTCTAGCTGAGGGGATAAGCATCCAACTAGTCCTGTAAGTTATTCTGAGTTTGGAGTTTACTGACTTGCAGGTGTCGAGTTGGACAGGGGCCATGCGGTACATGTCCTGTACTTGGACTACAGTAAGGCCTTTGATAAAGTGCCTCATGGGAGACTGGGGGGAAGCTGACAGCAGTGGGGGTGGGAAAAAAAGCTGACTAAATGGATAGAGAACTGGTTACATGGGAGGGTGCAGAGGGTGGTGGTGGGGGGGGAGCTCTCTGCACCTAAAGCAGTGACAAGCGGGGTGTTGCAGGGGTTAGTGCTGGACCCAGTGCTATTTGGGCTCTTTATCTCCAGTATAGCACATGGAGTGGGGAGCAGGGTTGGTCTGTTCACAGATGATACCAAATTGGGGGTGGTGGTGGACAAAGAGGATGGATGCGAAAAACTGCAGGGGGACCTAACCAAACTACAGACATGGTCGGTGGAGTGGCAGCTAGGACTCAATGCAAAGAAGTGTAAGGTGATACAATTCAGGGCTAAGAACCAGAAGAGGGACTACTGGTTGGGGGTGACAGGTTGTGGATCACAGGAGGAGAAGGACCTAGGGGTGTTGGTAACTGGGAGGATTAACAACTTAGTCCAGTTCAGGAGAGCAGCAGTGAAGGCAAACAGGATGCTGGGGTGCTTCGCTAGGGGGTTCTCATCCAGACACAGGGATGTGATCCTATCTCTCTACAGATCATTGGTCAGACTGCACCTGGAGTACTGTGTGCAATACTGGAGGCCATACCTGAGGAGAGGTATAAAGTTACTGGAGGGGTTGCAAAGTAGGGCTACAAAAATGTTAAAGGGGATGGAAGGAAAGGAAACATAGAAACATAGACTTTGACAGCAGATAAGGACCGCTAGGCCCATCTAGTCTGCCCATTTCCCTACCTACAGGATAGGCCGCAGATCCTAGTTAACCAACAGCCTATATCTTCCTGCCCCCCACAAGAATTGCCTTATGTCTGTCACATGCATTCTTGAATTCTCCCACAGTTTTAGACCCCCCAACTTCCTCAGGAAGGCTGTTCCATGCATCCACTACCCTCTCTGTGAAATAATACTTCCTACATTGCCCCTGAACCGCCCTCCTTCTATCTTTAAATTGTGTCCCCTTGTTCTTGCAAGTCTCTTTTCTGAAAGATGCTACCCTCTTGGATTTTGTTGATTCCTTTGAGGTACCTGAAAGTTTCTATCATGTCCCCCCTCTCCCTTCTTTCCTCAAGGGTATATATATTAAGCTCCTTTAGTCTCTCCTCATACGGCTTCTCTTGCAGACCCTGCACCATTTTAGTTGCCCTCCTCTGGACTTCCTCTATCCTGTCTATGTCCTTGCGGAGATGGGGTCTCCAGAACTGGACACAGTATTTCAGATGGGGTTTAACCAACTGTCTGTACAAAGGAATATGAAGTTAGGCTGAAGGAGCTGAACATGTACACGCTGGAGGAGAGGAGGGATATGATTGAAGCGTTTAAATACCTGAGGGGGGTAAATAAACTCAGCACCGAGGGGTTGTTTAAACTGAGGAGTGGAAGAAAGATGAGGGGGCATAGACTAAGGTTGGAAGGGGGACGTTTCAAGAGGGAAATGAGGAGGCACTACTTCACTGAGAGGGTGGTGTCTAGTTGGAATGCACTGCCAGAGGGGGTGGTAACATGTAGGACAGTCAATAGCTTTAAGAAGGAGTGGGATAAAGCAAGAGGAAGAGTCAGGGGGCAGGGGCTGGGACAAGCGGGGGAGGAACTGAGGGGGAGGAGGCTGGGGCAGTTGCAATCTAGGGTGCTAGCTGCACACTCAGGCAGACTTAGATAGACCGATTGGTCTGTTCTGCTGGAAGATTTGCATGTTCGTATATATGTTCATATATAAAATCACAGTTATTCTGTTCATGAACAGAGGTCCTAAAATGCCTATATTGAAAATTTGGTGACAAACATCCCTAAAATAACTGCATTACAAGCGAATGTTGTGCAGTTTCCACGCACTCTCGTAACTTCACAAATTTGTAGTACTTTCACTCCAGATTTTCAACATTGTCATTTTTTCAGACCTCCTTTTGAACAGTACAGCTATCATTTTTCACATCCAGTCCGAAATATGCGTTTGCACATCTGGCACAGAACAGCGCAGTTGCTGTGGGAAATCAGTGCTCATGGCAGATTAAGAAAATCATAGTGACAGTGTTCATGAGCAGAGGTTGCAAAATGCCTATGTTGAAAATTTGGTGAAATATTTCCACGAAATGACTGTGTTACGTGCACACGTTGCTCAGTTTCCACGTACGCTCGGAAGTTTGAGCATTTTTTATATTTTCACTACAGATTTTCAACATTGCCATCTCTTCACACCTCCCTATGAATGGTGCAGCTGTCTGTCTTCACATCCTGTCCTATCTGTGTTTTCGTACATCTGGCACACAGTGGTACAGTCGCTGTGGGAACTCAAAGTTCAGGACACACTGACAACATCACAGTGCCACTGTTCATGAGAAGAGGTCCCAAATGCTTTCATGAGGTGTGGGTCACAAAAAGGCCATGTTGAAAATTTGTAGTGCAAATACCAACAAACGCCTGGGGCGTTAGGCTTTCTAATCATAACGTCCAACCCTGTACAGACTGACAGGCATCAGGGGCGTGCCTTTGGATTGCTGACTGTAATGCTCATTCTGTTCCACCCCCACCCCCCAACCCTGCAGCCAGTGACAGGCATCAAGGTGTGCCTTGGACTCTTTGGCCCCAGAGTTCACTTCATTTTCCTATATTGCACCCATTTCAGCGTATGTCGTTATGGAGTGGGCTGATTGTAAAACGGAACACCCCAGAGCACACCTCAACACTTCGTGTCTGTAGGACAGGGTGAGGTGAAATGGCATGAACGTTATTGGCAACAACCCAAATGCATACCCCAATGCCTGTCTGTCTCTGCAGGATGGAGGTGGGGTTGGCGTGAACTTCAATACTTCATTGCCATTTCTACTCTGCATCTGTCTAACTCCTGCATTTCCAATGCTAATACCAGCAAGCAAACATTCGGCATTGACAAATGCTTGTTGTCATATGGGATTGAGAGAGCAGATGAGGTCAGTATTTTGTTCTCTGGAATGGAGTTGAAATTACAAAAAGTAGTAGACTTACAACATGGTAGGGCATTAGTGGTGGATGGCCTGTGGTATGGTCAGCCGAGTAGATTCATAGTGGTGTATGCATTGCAAATAAAGGCAGAAAGAGTGCAGTTGTTTGAACAGGTGCAACCTTTTTTGTGTACCGTACTTCTAGAAATGTTTATTATGGAGGTGACTTTAATTACTCTTTGGATATTCTTGAACAGAAACATTTTGGTAAAAATGTTTACTGTGACTCACATTCTTTGCAGAAATTGGTGGAAATGGCTGAACTGTACGATGTGTTTACAAAAGCCACTCTGCCTGCTAAGTTCACTTTTTCTAAAGGCAAATTATTTTCCAGAATTGATTATGTGTTTATAACCAAGAGGTTAGATATTTGGAAGACCACCATTATTCTGTTCTTTTTCTGACCACTTAGTAATTAAGACCATAATCTGCACAGAAACAGGTATAGAACAGCCAAAATCAAGGTAGAAGATGAATGCAGCCAGTCTTGAAGAAAGTGAAGTAAAACTGGAAGTAGTAAACTTATTTGTAAATAGGACTTCAGTTTTGGGTCTGTATGATGACCACTTTCATTGGTGGCAGGATTCAAAAAAAGGTGTCTGTGACTGGATGAAAGGTTATGGGAAAAAAACACAAGAAATCATTTTATGGAATACTTGAAGCTTAGAAATCAGCTACGCTGGCATCTATCAGGATGAAACACACTTTTAAAGCACTCTGCAATATGCTGCAGCAGACCTACTGAATAAAGTGTGGCATTTTTTTGTATGGTCCACCACTAAAAGACCCCTTACCTTCTCTGTGGTCTGCCAGACCCTTCAGTTGCTGCAGGTGCTGCTGGTGAGGACCCCATCTGGACCGTGCGAATGACTAGACGGACGCATAAAATAAAGAATAAAGCAGGTTTATTTGCTGTACTGCAGTTGTTCTTTTCATGAGGTCTAGCCCCAGACTGACAATTTCTGACTGACAGACCAACATGGCACTGCCAAGCAGTGCAACAATTAGATACATGCAGTTTTAAGCGCTCTTAAAGGGGCGACAGCTAAACATTAAGCCCCATGCTGAATGTGTGCTTCACAAAGACAATTTCATATCAATGACAACTAGTCCCTTTTGTCATGCAGGAAACTGTGGCATTAACTTCATTCTGGCAGCACCACATTTTCCTGAATGACAAAAGGGACTAATTGCCATTGAAATTACATTGCTTTATTCAATAGGTCTGCTGCAGCCTTCTGCAGAGTGCTGCAAAATGCTGCAGAATTGGGTTTCATCCTGGGGGATGCCACTGTATATAGGCCTTTTGAGGCTTCATATACAGGTGGAGAGGATCTGTCAGGGCAGACAGAAAAAATAAAAAGGGAAATGAAGAGGGTGCAATAAGATAGAGCAACCTCGTTAACAATGGAGCTAAGTATGGGAACACAAAAAAAACCTTTTCTGATCCTTGCAAGGTGTTAAAAGGGAAAAAGAATAGGTCTAGAATAACTAGCTTAAAGGAAAAGGATGGCCATGTAATTAATACTACTAATGGGTTATGGAAGGTAGTAGAGGAATATCTAATAAAAACTACTAGTAGCACTGACCTAAACATTCATTAAATGCAAGAATACTTACAAGATTTGAATATACCAGGATTAGAGCCAATTAAGGAGTAAAATCCTAGAAAAGAAATAACAGAAATAGAAGTTTATGAAGTTATAAAACAACTAAAGAATGGTGTAGTCCCAGGTGAGGACAGAATACCAAATGAATTTTACAAAATATTTCCTAGAATTATGGTGTCTTTTTTGGCTAGATTATATAACAGTATGTTTTGTAAATAAAATATTCCAGCAGAATTCACTATGGGGTGGTAATATTCCTATTTAAATCTGGGGAAAGACAGGAATTGAGTAATTGGAGACCAATAAGTGTTCTGAACTCTGATTTTAAAATTCTCACTCTGGTACTTCAGAAGAGGTTGAAGGGGATAGCAATTGAATTAATTCATGTAGCACAAACATGTACAATATTGGGTAGGAACATCCAGGAAAATCTAAAATTAACCAGAGACATAATTGAATATTGCCAAAAAAAAGGAAAAAAAGGGTGTTTAGTAGCATCAGATCAAAGCAAAGCCTTTGATTGGGTTAATCACGAGTTCTTATTTAAATTAATGGAAAAATACAGAATCCCCATCGAATTTTGGACATGGGTGAAAATATTATATAAAAATGCAGTTATCTGGCCTGGAATTGGAGGAAATAGAAGAAAATTACTTTCAGTACAGATGGGGGTAAAACAAAGGTGTCCTCTGAGCCCCCTCCTATACACATTCGCCATCAATATTAATCAGTCAATAAATATCTTTATTTATCCAGGCGGGTACCATTGAGCAAGCTCATTTACAAGGTGGACCTGCGGTCCTACAGTAATAATACAGAAAAACAAGTTACAATAGCATGAACAGTAAAAATAGCTGCTATTATAGTAAAAATGCACATTTACAGATAATATACATTGAACATAGAACTACAAGAAGTCGTGGATAATTAACTTGTGCTGGATCAAGCCCCAAAACTGTGCATTTTGTAGTGGGAAATGTTAGGGAGAGGGTAGGCATACCAGACAGAAGATATCAAGTGCATAATGTAGGGAGAGGTGGGGAATAGGGGCGCAAGTGAAGAGGACCCAATTGTTAGAGCAGAGTGAGGGATTGGGGGGGGCGGAGGACCGCACAAAAGACGACAAAGCAATTTTTGCCCCCAAAACACGGCGACATATGGAGGAGAAAATCTGCCGTTGTACTAAGTGCAAGAGGAGGAATATAGTAGCAGGGGCATAACTGGGAGGGTCCTGGAGGTTGGGGCAGAGGGAGGTGTTGGATGGACGAGGGACTGAATATTTTTTTGGGTGTAAGATGATAATTATCCCCAAGTGTGGTAGCATGTGCTAGAATCAGGCTGCAGCTGTTCAGAACATCAAAGAATAAGATATGGGAGTTCAGTAATAAATCCTGTGGATCTGTTGGTGGGTATGCTAGAGGCAGAGGCACACATTTCAGCTGGGGGGCCGTCGTTTGCGGGCCACCGTTTGAGGGAAGGAGGTTAGTTAGTGTCTAGTAAAGCAGTTTCAAATTTCCTTAATGCCACCATGGTAAAGCCTTTTGAACAAAAGGGTACTTACTGGGGTTTTCAGCTTAAGTATTTTTGGGGTTTTATTCCATATTGATGGGAGTGAGAATCCAAAGGTGGCTCTCCCAACTCGTGTGAGTGCCTTGGGTATATTTAGCAGGAGTTGTGAGCAGCTTCTAAGGGAATAATTCCTGGGCACAATCGGAGACAGACAGTCGATGATGTATTGAGGGAGTTTGCCACTGAGGGCTCTAAGTGTCCAGAGTGCTGCATTAAAGTTGCACCTATAGTGAAGTGAGGTCCAGCCCGTGGCGGCATATAGTGCGCAATGATGGGTAGAAAAGGGGAGGTTAGTGATGAAGCGTAAAGCTCTGCGGTAGAGAGTATCCAATTTTCCAAGATAGGAAGCTGCACAGCTACTGTATATGAAGTCTGCGTAGTCAATTAAGGACAGGAACGTGGCTTGGACTAGTCGTTTCTTTGCGTCTGCTGTAAGAAGTCTTCTTATCCTGTAAAAAAGGCCAGGTCGTTGCCTTAATCTTTTCAGCAAGTCTTCCAGGTGGTCAGTGAAGGAGAGTTTACAGTCGATACAGACCCCAAGATATCTGAATTTTGGAACTTACTCTAAGCATTCTCCCAGCATCATGGTTATTGGGGGGAAGGAGTCAGTAGTGCTTGTGTAGTTTGCGGGGGGAAAATAACATGGCTTTAGTTTTCTTAGCATTTAATAGTTTTTTATTGATTAGTTGGAGTTGCAGGAGGTTGAAATCTTTTTGTAGGTCAGTACAAGCTTCTTTTGGTGTGGGACGACTCAGGTACAGCACTGTGTCATCCGCGAATAAGTGAATACTTGCATCCTTGATTCCCTCATCAATGTTGTTGATATAGACTGCGAAGAGGAGGGGACCTAATATGGATCCCTGAGGAAAACCTCTGTGTAAGAGTTTTAGGGCAGATAGTTCGCCATCCGCTTTCACCTACTGGTATCTGTCTGTCAGATATTCAGAGAACCAGTTTAGAGAAATAGCATCCAGTCCTAGTGTTTTAAGCAAGTCGAGGAGCAGGTCATGGTCGACTGTGTCAAACGCTTTGCTGAGGTCAAAAAACACAGCACATACTGACTTTTTATGCTCCAACTCCAGTTGCCAATCATTGGTTACTTTTGCTAATGCCGAGACTGTACTGTGGTTGGCTCTGAATCCGGATTGAAGGGGGTTTACTAATTTTTCTCTGTCGATGAAGGATCTTAGCTGACCATTTACTATTTTTTCCAGTAGCTTTGAGAGTGTGGGTAGGAGAGAAACTGGCCTATAGTTATTAAGGTCACAAGGATTTCCAGATTTAAATAGCAGGATAACTTGTGCGACCTTCCATATTGGAGGAAGGGTACCTTGTGTTAGGGACAGGTTGAATAAATGAGTAATAGGCACTGCCAATACGTGGCATGCTATCTTTAGGAAGTATGGTTCAAGTGCATCTGCGCCGACACTTTTCTTAGTATCCAGGTGGAGAATCAAGTCTTCCACTTCCTTGAGGGAAACCGATGAGAATGAGAAATGTTGACTAACGGAGCCAACATTTGGTGGGGTCATGCCAAGTTGGGTGCGCAGGCTACATGCAGGTGAGTTATCGAAGGCTAGGCCTGCTGTGCCAAGTGAGTGTTGAATGCCTGCAGTATCTCTTTTTTGTCATTGATTACTGTATTGTCAGAGATAATTTTTGTAGGGAGCATATTTTGTGACGTGGCTCCCACCAGTTCTTTGATTGTGGCCCAGAATTTGGAGGACAGTTGGCTGAAGTATCTAGTTCTGCTTGGTAATATAGAGCTTTACTTCCTAATCAGTTTGGTGCAGCGATTTCTGGCTGTTCTAAAGAGGCTCAATCTTCCTCTTTTGGGATTTGTGGCAGTTTTCCAGAGTTTATCCCTGGACAGTAGTGCAGCCTTGAGATCTTGAGTGAACCAATGGCATTTCCTAGCCTTTATGTGTATTTTTGACAGAGGCGCATGTAGATTCATGGCGTAGGTAATGATTTCATGTAGTATACTGTAGAATATGCAGTTTCCACCGTTTTAGCAAGGTAAAAACTCTGCCACAAGGGGGAGTTTTTTTTAGGTCAAGTAGGTATGCCTTTTGGTCAAATCACCTGGTTGACCTATTGGTGGAGAATTTGGCCGTAGTTGGCACTTTGTTGGCTGCCCAAACTCCAGCTATTAGGCAATGGTCACTAATATCCACGTCAAAGGTTCCAACGTGGGAGAAAGAATGGAGTTTATTCACAAGCAGGAAATCCAGAAGGGTATTTTTGACTGTATTCTTTTTGTTGATACGGGTGGGCTCTTCGTTGAGTAGGGTGAAACCAAGGGAGTCTCAGGAAAGATTTAAGTGGGTGACTGGCTTCTGACATCCAATTGTAGTTTAGATGCCTGAGGATAATTGTTTCCAGGGGGCTAGCATCTAAGATAGTTGTAAGATAGGACAAGAGCTGAGTACCGGCAGATGGTGGTCTATAGCATCCTATGACTCAGAGTACTAACAATGAGGATAGGTTGATTTTTATGTCCAGGCACTCAAATCCCACTACCAGCGAGTTAGAATTAAGTGTTAATGCCACAAATCTATCTTTGGTGTAGATGGTGACCTCACCTCCTCTGGATTGCCTATCGCATCTAAAGATCTGGTGGTTAGGTATATTAATCACGCTATTTTGCGTAGAGGGCCATAGTCAGGATTGTGAGATAACAAGCACATCTGGCATTACATGGGCGGTCCAAGCCTGGATAAGGGTGAATTTTTTCAGCAGACTGCACACGTTAATGTGCATAAAACTAATACCTTTAAGAGACAGTGACTCGGAAGGGGAGCTAAGTTGATTTATGGGCCCTGGATTAAGCTCGACATTGCCAGAGCAGAGTAAGAGGAGGAGTAGCAATTTTTTCAGGGATTCAAGTGAAAGGCAATGAGTGCAAGGCTTTTTCCGGCTTGGCATGGAGGAGGAACCAGGTACCAAGCTTTGTTTTTTAATTTATGCAAGCCTAAGGACACTGAGGCTAATACTCTGGCTGTGTAACTCCAGTGGGAGTAACTTGAATTAATCAGAGATAAGGAAGAAGGCATAGACAAACCTGCAATAGTTGCTCTTCGAGGAAGATAGTCCACCTGGATCAGTTGGCAAGGAGCCTTGGCATAACATGTGATGTGTAGAGTCAGATTGGGCGAGCAGTCTTCAGGATGAGGATGTGGTGTATCTCCAGTCTCAAATTTTTTGGAGAATAAGCCAGTAAGGGGTATGATACACAGTGCAGTCAGGAGGAGGAATTGCCATGAGGCTGCCATAATTGCAGTTGTTGGGTAAATGAGGGAATTTTGATAACAAGGGTAGCTCGCCAGCTGCTGGTTGCAGGATTCCCCTGGTGGAACCCTGGCAGTAACAAATTATTTTAGTAGGAAAGAGAAGGCAGGAGATTCATCAGGGATGGGAGTGGGCGGTGCTAACAGGCCTATATAATAGCACACAGGAGGGGAGATGAGCGGATGGGCGAAAAATTGCAGCTTTGCCATACCTCTCAAGCCATAGATCCATTAATTCAGGAAATTAATGCTGCAAGGGAAATTCAAGGTATTAAAGGTGAGCAAGTAGGGGACAAAATCAAAGTATCAGCTTATGCAGATGGTTTATGTATTTTTTTAGCATCTCACACAGTTGTTCCCAACTTAACAGAAGTAATGTATACGTTTTCATCAGTCTCAAGGACAGTGGTAAGTGTAAAGAAGAGCAGAGGTAAGTGGTTAGGCACTCCTGAGGGGGTTGCCACCCTGACGACATCAACGCAGCAACCTTCCTCGCTGTTGGCAAAATTGACACTTTGCCGACAGGTTGCTGTGTTGGTGTGCTGAGACAGGGGCACACTCTCTCCCGGTCCTGCACCCCTTCCTTGAATCAACTCCTACTCAGAGTTGACAAGCTACAGTATGGGGGATGCTGGGGCAGAGCCCCCCATATGCAGAATTCAGGGGGCCAAAGCCACATAATAAAAAAACAGGACTGGGAGACATATGGGATTTATGTCTACAGCAACCTGCAGTCAACATAAATCCTGTCGCTGTGATGCCAGTCTACAAAAGTGTTGTCGAACTGGCATCATAGATCCCTCTTGAAGCACATTATATAGGTAGCAGTGTAATAAAAATCTCAGAGGCAAATATAAAAAAATATTGGGAGTACAGTTTGGGAAAGAAAATATGGGAACAGTAAACTGGATCGAGGCAATTGAGATGGGGGAACGGAAGGTGGCTAGATGGAAATATTGGAAGATGTCTAAATTCAAAAGGGTTTTTCTGGTAAAACAGTTTTTACTCCCATGTTTTCGTTATATAGCAGGGGTATTTCCATTACCGACAGAACTGGAAACAAAAGTGTTAGGGCTCTTTTTTCAACTAATATGGGGGAGCAGGCTAAACCTAGTCAAATGGGAAATAACATATAAGAACCAAAAAAAAATAGGGTTGGGAATGATTAACCCAATAATTTTTTTCCATACGCGCTTCTGGCAGAAAAACCTGACTAGAATTTTTGACAGGGAAAGAATCGTGGGTAGTATGTGGGTAAAAATGTTTTAGGTAAATGGTTGGATGACTAGATGGAGGAAGTTCCAAAAAGATTCAATAAAAAGGAAATACCAGACTATTTTAAAGCAACGTTTAAAGAAATGCAGAAATTGTAAGTCTCAGATAGAGAGTAACTCTAGGAAAGGAATGCATGAGAAGATTCAGGGAGAAACGGGGATAGGGGAACCCGAATTTAAAGGAGAAACTCTGTCTGAGAATAAATATGTGTACAAAATGTTAAATAATCCCAGGGTACCTTTGAAAATGTGGGCCATACAGTGGTTAATAGCTTACGGAAAAATACGAGTGAGGGGGAACCACAAGCATAAAGCTGTAGAGGATCGAAGCTACCTGTACCCTGGTTGTGGAAATGTGGAAGAATCTCAAGACCATTTTCTTTTTCAATGCGCATATGCAAAGAGCTTGTGGTACTTTTTAGCAAAAGAGTGGAAGATGCTATGGCTTAAAAAAAATCAGCTACAAAAACCTGGTTTTAGGGGAGTTTCTGGGAATTAGTGAATCAATATCACTGTGCAACATTACACATCTTATTTGCATGTGTAAAATACTACATGTGGCAGAGTTGTTCCCAGCTGCTAATACAGCAAAAAGAAATGCCGTACAAGGGGATAGGAAAAATGTATGCTCATGCTGTGGCTGAAGTGCACAGGAACGAATGTCAAATCCACCCAAGAAGAAAAGTGGCAATGTGGTGGAATGGGTTAACCTTTTTTATAAAGTATGGATAAAAAATATTTTTTTCTATATTGGCTGAGTATATAGTGGTGCATGGGGGTAAAGTAGAGAAAAATGTATTAAAGTGTTTATAAATAAGCTAAAGAAAAAATAAAACAACTTGTAAATAAGAAAAATGTGTATAGTACAATGCTAACAGTTGTTTGTAAATATTTGGTTGCGTGTCTGAATATAAAAACTCCCTGACTCTTTTGAAAAGTGCCATGGGCTCTATAACATACACCTGAACTACCACCAGAACAGGCAGATGAGACCTTGGTTTAATATCCCATCTGAAAGATGGCACCTCAAGAGTGCAGGACCCCACTTATGCTACACTACAGTGTCAGTATTGGGATTTAACCCAAGCCCCCAGTGTGGGGGTAGAACCCACAGCCTTCTGATCTTCTGGCCTCAGAGGCAAGTGTGCAACCTGCTGAGCCACTGACACCTGCAACACTATGCCACAGAACACCTTGAACTCTGAAGGATGTATGTAGGCCAGATGTATATAGCTTCTCATCAGTATGTTCTGCTTACAGTGACACCAGCACAGTGAAATACACACCTATTGACAAAATCAACACTTTGCCGACAGGTCGCTGTGTTGGTGTGCCTGAGACATGGGCAGGCTGTCTCCCGGTCCTGCACCCCGGCCCCGAATCAACTCTGACTGGAGTTGAGAATCTAGAAGATGGGTGGGTGGGCAGAGCCCCTCAAATGGGGGGCTCAGGGTGTGAAGCCCCCTGATGAAAAAAAAACACAGGACCGGGAGACACACAGGAATCATATAGACCACAACTTGTGGTCAACATGATTTCTGTCGGCGAAATACCGGTCGACATAAAGAATGTCTAACCAGCATAGTAGAACCCTTCTCATCCAAAGGGGGAACATGTGGGGGGGGGGGCTGTTCTTATTGGTAAACAGACCCATTACAAGTGACTCTCCGCTATAGTGATGTGGAAAGCAGATCTGTTTTAATTCAGGCCATAGATTGTAACACACCTGTTACAAAGCACCTGGCCCAGATGGCTTTTTTGGCCTTCTGAATTAAGCAATAATAACCTCAGAGCCAGTCATTTCCTCTCAATTAACGACTGGCTGAGGGGGAAGGGTGGCCTGAGGTGCAGCTGAGTGGGGTACCACTTGAAACACTGCTTGACTCCTGAGGCCCGCCTAGCCATAGCACAGGTCAGCCTCCTTCCCCATATAGACTACTGCTCCCCAATCTATGCACAAACCTCGGCCAATGAATTAACTAGGTTGCATATCACAAATAACAATATCTGTAGATTTGTGCTCATGGCATGCTGCTCTACCCATCACTGTTCCCTATACCAATACTCCCAAGCAGCTGGTCGTTAATCGAGAGGAAATGACCGGCTCTGATGTAATTTTTGCGATTATAAGTCTAATTGCAATAATGAACGTTTGGGAGGTTTGGTTTTTTTTGTTTATTTTTTTCTTTCATTGCGGTGCCACACAGCACACTAAGTCATTATCTTGAAGGCTGCCGCATGGTCTATTTTCCTTATTTGCCATGTTCTTTGGGGAGGTGTTATGCTTCTGTATGCTCTCTCTCTATTTTTTTTTTTTTTTTTTACGTTTTGTTGTTTAAATGTTCTTTATCTGGTTAAATCTGTCATTTTTTTTCAAGTTTTCCCTTACAAATTCGTATGCTGTAATGCTTCATGGCTGCCATGCCAGCCATTTCTTAGAGATTTCAGATCGGCACAGCAGGCAATCAATCAGCGAGTTATGCTCATGAATAATTAATTAGACTTATAATATATAGTACAGGTATTGGACTGCATCTGCCCTCCTCCAGTCCTCTGGATCCACTCCTGTTTCTATTGAGATATTGGCTAGGGCTGTCAAAGGTGCAGCCAGTACATCCCTGAGTTTTCTCTGTACCCTTGGGTGTATTCCATCTGGCCCCACAGCTTTTTCCACTTTCAGATTTGCAAGTCCCTTCAAGAAGACTCTTTCCTCTGTAAATTGACTTGTATCCACCTACCTCCCACCCCCCCCCCAGTGCTCCTGATACTTTTATGTGCCCCATCTCCTTCCCCTTCCACTGTGAAGACTGAACAAAAGCATTTGTTTAGGATAACCGCTTTTTCCTGATCCTCCTCTACACAGTCCCTTCCCCCCTTCTTAACCTCACAATCACTCCACTAGTCTTCATCTTTTAATATAAGTACCTAAAAAATGTCTTGCCCCCTTTCATTACCCCTTGTGCTATTCTTTCCTCATGTAAGCCCCCCCCCCCAACGCTGTTGGGCTTGCCTGGGATCGGCTTCAGTTTCCTAACTGTCCTCATCACCATTCTGTCCAAGTTCTCTGGTGTTCCATAGCTCTCCATCCAGCCCCTCCATGTTCCCAGTCAGTTTGGGGCCAGAGGAGCAAGTGCCATGGAACCAAAGAGCTGCCACACTGCGAATGTGTGCACAGCGGTCCGAGCATGCATGGTTGCACATTCTCATTTTCTTGCCACTACTGCAGCAAGACAACAGCCTTTCTGGTGCTACCAGACCCCTAGATGGGCACAACGGGGTTTGGAGGCATGGAAGAGGTGCATAAGGAGTCCAAAAAATATTTATTTTATGATCGCCAATGAGCACTAAGGGAACTACCTTAATAAATATTACTGAGAGCACGTATATACTAATTAGCCTGCCTGCTACCTGGGGGACTGTCAAAATCGGCAGTAGTGACAGGCAGGGGATTGAATGAAAATACTAGACTGTGCAGCCAGATGGCAGCTTAGACAGGCTGCTACAGGACTGTGGGGGAAATTTATAGAAAGCCTAAACTGTATAGCTGAAAAAAGGACTGGAAAGTTGAGACTTTATGTGGGACTGTGAGTACATCAGCCATACTTCTCACCTTGAACCCCTGCATAGCCAAGCAGGAGTCGAGGATCTGCAAGAGGACTCTTGGGACTGAGAAAGAGGAGTTCTGGGAGTAAAAGGAGGGGCAATTCTTGCTGCCCAAATGAAGGACCAATAGGGCGTCAAGTGTGGCCAATGAATTATTAATTTGTTCAGCTGGACAACTGCAGCAGCCAATGAGAAGGGGCTACTGGAAAATTAATAAAAGGGACTGTTTTGCCCACCAAAGAGGGATTCTGGGGTGTTCTGCCTAAGAGTGACAGAGGAAAGACTGCTGTGGGCTTGTTACCCCTGAAGGCCTGCCTGTTTACGCAAAGACCTTGTCTGGGCCCAGTACTGGACAATCTACAGAATGCCTGGAGACGTAAATAGCCCCTGAGAATGGAACTGGATTGTGTGAGAGGTTCCCAGGGTGAGATTTGAACCTGCAACTGAGTGAATTTGATGCAGAGTTGGAAGCTGTTGCTGAGATTTGAACTTGCAGCTGTGTCAAGAAAGTTTAGACTCCACAGCTAGTGTGAGAGACTTTAGAGAATAGCTGCGCCCAGAGAGAGAGAGTGTGACTGTCATGCAGTGCAGAAAGAGCCAGTGGAGGGTGGAGGTTGGAAATTGGAAAGCAGAGACTGTAAAGATCACAATCTGAACCCTCAGTGTCTGCAGTTGAGTTGCAACGACCTGCAAGCTGAGTTCCTCCTCTGTGAGCTAAATGCCTTTGAGATTACTTCTGCTGCAAGCTAGAGTAACTGTCCATGCTGGAGTTAGAGACAGTGCAAAGCCCAACTTCTGTTCTGCAGTGGAGAAAAGTGAGTGCCAGCCATCAGTCTGGGGAGCCACGGGTACCCGTGAACAAGGCAACCGCAACTGGGTACCTACAAAAATGGTGACTCAATTATGGAGCCTGTGTTCAGGGCTACCTGACAGGGAGGGTGACTGGATACCAGGGTGCGAGACATACGATGACGAGATGTATGCCAGTATTCACGCGCACACGTGTGGGGGGCGAGTAGGGGAGGGATGGTATGTGGGAGAGGGTGTGGTGGGCAGATGCCGAGCTGGTCCGCTAGATTGGTGGGGAGGGTGGTCAGTTAGGAAGTGCAGGGTTTGGTCTGGTGCTTTTTTTTTTTTTTTTTGCTGGAAGGCAACACTCACTTTTTTTAAGTTTTTCACTGCCCCCGACATGCACCCCCCTGGAATTGAGAATCCATAAGTAGGCCGGTGCAGGAGCAAAACCCCCCATGGAGGGTACGGGGGAGCACAGTCCACCACATTATGAAAACAACCCATAGGTTTCAGGCACCCTATTTCTCCTCACCTACGAGTGTGCATCGCCGAAATTCATTTTTGGCGATGTACACTCATCGTAACGGCGATCGCTATTCTGCGATCACCATTATGACATAGAACCGGGAACCACCAGCCTGCTTTGTATGCAGACCAAAGACGAGACCACTGGAGAGAAAGATGTTGAGAGGCCTGCCAGGTGAACACGGCACACAAAGACCCCTGAGGAGAAGACTGGAAAGGCTCGACAGGGGAAGACCTGCATTCTTCATTTCTTCAGTTATCCACTACTGTGGTGCAGCAACAACTCTTAATACCAGCATGGTACTGTGGACCTAGTTTCTGCCACTAGGTTGCATATCACATATAACAATATCTGTAGATTCGCACTCATGGCATGCTACTCTACCCATCACTGTTCCCTATACCAATACCTCAACTGCCCCCCCCCATCTCATAACAACCTATTTCTTGTTTGCACCATAGACAAGGCCGTCAGAGATGGGGCCCACTCATCCCTCCCTCCCCACTCATTCCCAAAAATTGCCCCCACAACCTCTGAAACTTCTCCAGCCTCCTGTTAGATGCCCCCAAATCTCCACCTGCTTGGGTACCAAAGTATTTACCTTGGCTTCCCCTAAACTGTAAAACCATCTGCCATCCTCACTTCACTCCCTGGACTCTTATCGATTATTTAAATCAAGATACAAGGCGGTCTTAATGTCCACAGCCACTTGCACCTGCCCTCCTGGTTGACCGTCACCAGTGCCACCCCAACTAGCTCTTGAACCAACTGAGGTTTTTCTCCCCAGCATGTACTTGCTGACGTCATCACATGAACACTGAGTCCCTATGGTACTGTGTACCAGGTCTTTGTTTACTTATAGTGTAGCTATGTTTCAGTTACTACTACTGAACTTCATCTCTGTGTGTAAAATAATATTTGTACTGTTCTTATCTCCTGGTTTTGCACCTTATTGTATTTGTTTTTATTGTAGCTTCTGATTCAGGAGTTTTCCTGCACGGTATTGAAATGTATATTTTTATGTACCATTTTCCTGTACTGTATCTTGTGCCCTGTAATTGTATTTTTACACTTGTGCCATCTAAATGGCCCTGGTCGTGCCTGAAAACAGTCATAGAAACATAGAAACATAGACTCTGATGGCAGATAAGGACCACTTGGTCCACCTAGTCTTCCCATTTCCCTACCTACTGGATAAGCTGCAGATCCTAGTTAACCAACAGCCTATTTCTTCATACCCCACAAAGTGCCTTATGTCTGTCCCATGCTCTTGTATTCCCCACTGTTTTTGGACACGACCTCCTCAGAAGGCTGTTATATGCATCCACCACCCTCTCTGTGAAAAAATACTTCCTCACATTGCCCCTGAGCCGTTCCCCCTCCCATCTTTAATTGTGCCCCCTTTTTCTTGCACATCTCTTTTTCTAAAAGATGCTGCCCTCTTGGACTTTGTTTATTCCCTTGAGGTACTTGAAAGTTTCTATCATGTTCCCCTTTTCCCTCCTTTCCTTGAGGGTATACATATCAAGCTCCTTTAGTCTCTCCTCGTATGGCCTCTGTTGCAGACCCTGCACCCTTTTAGTTGCCCTCCTCTTGACTGCCTCCATCCTGTCTATGTCCTTGCAGAGATTAGGTATCCAGAACTAGATACAGTACTGCAGATGGGGTCTCACCCACTGTCTGTACAGAGGGATAACAACTTCTTGTTTTCTACTGGTGATGCCTCTCCCTATACATCCCAGTATCCCCCAGCTATCCCTACTGCCTTCTCACATTGCTTGCTAACCTTTAGGTCATCTGATATGATTACCCCCAGGTCCCTTTCCATTTCTGTTGTTGTTACTACCTCCCCCCACTGTGTACTCTTCCCCTGGGTTTTTGTTTCCCAGGTGCATTACTTTGCACTTCTTTGCATTGAATCTAAGCTGCCATACTTCTGACCATTCCTCCAACCTTGCCAAGTCCCTTCTCATCATCCCCCCACCGTGTATCAACCCTGTTGCAGATCTTTGTGTCATCTGCAAAGAGGCATACTTTTCTTTCCAGTCCCTCTGCAATGTCACTTACAAAGACATTAAAAAGAACCGGTCCCAGTGTTGAACCCTGCGGTACCCCACTAGAAACCCCCCTTTCTTCAGAGTGGACTCCGTTTACTATTACCTTCTGTGTCCTGTTGTCCAGCCAATGTTTTACCCAGGCTACCACCCTGTGACCCACTCCCAGGCTGGCTAAGTTGTTTATTAATCTTTTGTGTGGGACTGTGTCAAATGCTTTGCTAAAGTCTAGGTAGGCCATGTCCACAGCCCTTCCCTGGTCTGCTGCTTTGGTCACCCCGTCAAAGAAATCAATTAGATTCATCTGACATTACCTTCCCACTGTGAATCCATGCTGTCTTTGGTCCTGTGCCCCACTGGCCTCTAGGTACTCAACAATTCTTTCCTTCAGAAGTGATTCCATCATTTTCCTTACCACTGAGGTCAAACTGACAGGTCTGTAGTTTCCAGCCTCTGTCTTGCTCCCACTTTTGTTAAGGGGAATCACATCCCCTCCTCCAGTCCTCAGGTACCACACCATCCTCCCACGATTTTAGAAAAGGGTAGTCAGTGGTGTCATTAGTTCTCCCTTAGTTCTATTAGAATTCTGGGGTGAATCCTTCGAGCCCCATTGTTTTTGTACACCTTCAGTTCAGGAGTTCTTTCAAAACCCTTTCTTCTGTGAAAGGACTGGGATCGACCCTATCCAGATTGCTTCTATTAATTGGATTAATGTACCTCCCCTCCTCTTCTTTTTGAATACTGGTGAGGCTTCAGCTCAGTATCCCTCCTTTTTCACTGTCCCTCTCTGCCCACCCACAGTCCCCTTTATTCAGCCTCACTATCCCTCCCTCCCTTTGTCTTTCTTTGCTCCCTAATTTACTTATAAAAGGTTTTATCCTCCATCTTAACTGAGTTGACTATCTTTTACTCGGTTTGGGCCTTTGCTATTCTGACAGCCTTCCCCACTTTCTTCTGCTTTAACTGGTACAGTTCTCTGTCCTGCTCCTTCTGTGTTTCCTTATACTTCCTAAATGCTATCCTTTTCTCCCTAACCTTCCCAGCCACCTCTTTTGAGAACCATGGTGTTTTTTCTTTCATTTTGATTTGTTTATTTGCTTCACACAAAGGCTTGTTGCCTCTGTGATGGCAGTTTTGATGTTTCCCCATTGTTCTCCACCCATTTCTTCTTGCTTGTTTGCTAGTGTTTTTCTGAGGCACTCTCCCATTTTGAAAAAGTCAGCCCTCCTGAAGTCCAGTACCCTCACTTTTGTATGGCTTGACTCTGCAGCTGAGTTTATTATGAACCACACACTGTTTGGTGGTCACTTGTCCCCAGATGGTTACCCACTTCTACCTCTGAGATCCTCTCTCCATCCCCATTTGAGAGTACCAGATCTATGATTGCTCCTTCCTGAGTGGGTTCCAACACTAGCTGTCTGAGGCATGTCTCCTGTAGGGCATCGAGAATGGCTCCATTGGATCAGCGCACTAACCCAGTAAACAAATACATAAATAAATAAAATTTATCCACAAGTGTTCCCTTACTATCCCAGGTGGAGGCTCCATGCACTCTTATTGTTCCAATACTACTGGTCTTCAGAGAACCTAGGCTGGCCCCCATGAGGTGTGTGTCCAGGGAAGACTCAAAGGCAGAGGTGAGTTACAGGGGCTGTTACAAGTGGAGGCACCACTGGGATTTGCTGCTCCCTAGTGACCATCCCCAAAATGCATTTCAGAAAAGAGAAATGTCCCACCTCCCACCCCACCCATCGGTGAAAATTCACTAAGGCCCTCCACAATTCGGAAGATTTTATTTATTTATTTATTTATTTATTTATAAGCTCTTGGATTACAAGTACCTTTGAGCTAGGAGCTCTTTTACAAAGGCTTCATGTCAGATAGTAATACAAATGAACAAATGTAGACAGGAGCTTAACGTACAGAATTCCATAGCAATGCAATAGCAATAGACAATATAATCAGGTATACAAAACATAAAAAAATGAACTTTCAAAAGACCCTGAGGGAACAAAATCAACAATGAGAATCAGCCAAGGAGGCTTTGTCCAGCAAAAAAGGGAGAGGGTGGAGGGGAGTGTGAGAAGAGGCAGGAGTGGAAGGCGGGGTATAGAAGGGGGTATGCATGATAGGTAAGAGGGATTAACAGAAAAGTGAGGGTTGTGAGGAGGGTGCAGAGGAGGAAGGATGACTAAGTGGCAGGTTCAGCTGCTAAGTGCAATGGAGGAACTGCAGGAGTTAAACCACCACTGCCAGCATGGGAATAGTAGTCACAACCACAAAGTGCCATGAGGTGTTGGCGAAGCTTATGTTTGAAAGGGCCCAGTTTGGGTTCAAGGCAGTTCTCACACCCATCAAACGCTACCCTCTCTCACTCCCACCCTCCTGTTCCACAACTGCCCACTTCCCCCTTCCACCTCCCACCACCTACTACCTCCCCTTGACAAAGCCTCACCTTGGCTGCTAAAACATGCATTTCTGCAGACTGGGAGCACCCCGTCTGAACTGTAACATGATTGTTAAACACTGTACTGCACTTAATTAGTGCTGCATTAATATGTTTCTCTGGAAGTGTGGTCCTGTTTCTCCTTACTTCTTGTACCCTGTTTAATGTTGTAACCGCACACTAATACCACTTGTTAGTTGATGTCTTTATGTTCTGCAATGTTTCATCACCTGTAAATGTCTTGTATTCCTTGTTGACTTGGAGCCTTTGTAAACGAGCCCCGGCTCAAAGGTATAAATCCGAATTTGAAATAAATAAATAAAAACAGGATGTCACTGAGTAAGGAGCTGAGCCAGTAGTGAGTGTGGTAGATGAATGATCTTTGACCTTGAATGGTGCAACAGAGAGGGACCTTAAAAGGCTGGCTTTCTGATCCTGTAATGTGGTGGAGGTTAGTGGATAAACTTAATAGGTTCTGAACACCCGGGGGAGGAGGGGGGTTAGGCCTGGGCCAGTTTTTTTAGCTAGCAAGCAGGTCTAATACTTGATCCTGACTTTCAAATGTAGCTACCCAACCTGTACATATAGATCACAAGTATGCGTTAGCTGATGGGCCCCTGTGATAAGCCTACAGGCTTTATTTAGCACCGTCGTAATCCTTCTTAGGGTCGTGTCCATAGCTGCACCATAGATAACCAAGCCATAATCTATGATGGAGATAATCAGGCTAACCTGAGTTCCTCGGTGGTCAGGCTGTGTTTGTGCCTATGCAGAAGTCCATGCTGTGCAAAAGTCAAGGAGCTGTCGATGGTAACCTCAATGTACTTGAAGGATTGTACCAGTTCAAGGAGGATGCCAGTGCTGTTCAATATTGTGAGCTGGCAGGCTTTATGCTTGTTATAAGCATTAGAGAACATCATAACTTTGGTCTTTTTGTAATTTAATAGATACTTATGCTCCAAGAACCAATCCTCAACACTAGCGAAATTACGCTTTAGCTGTTTTTCAAGGCAAACTGGGTCAGAGTTACTGGAGAAGATCACTGCACCATCTACGTAAAGGAGAATCTTATCCCAGCATGCAAAAGGGAGGCGATTTAGGAAGATGGTAAACAGGAGGTGGCCTAGTATGGATCTTTGGGGGACATCTGTGCAGACTTCTTGGCATTCAGGGAGGATGCCATTTATCTTCACCTTTTGTGATCTGTTTTCTAGGTAGCTACAGAATCAGCCTACTGTGTAATCAGAGAGCCCGGTGCTAAAGAGTTGCTCACGCAGTAGGGGGTGATTGACCATATCAAGGGCCTTGGTGAGCTCTATAAAGGTCGCCCCCACCAACTGACCTTGGTCAAGTGCATTATGGATGTAACCAATAAATTCTAGTAAGGCTGTGGTGGTACTGTGGCCATTGCAAAATCTGTGATGCTGACAGCATTGAATCTGGTATTTGTCCAGGTACTCAACCAGCTGGTCAGAGGCAATGCACTCAGAAGCTTTGGAGAGGGGTTGGAGAACAGGAATAGATCTATAATTTACAAGTTGAGCCCTGTCTCTGTTTTTATGAACGGGTGTCACCATAGCGGATTTCCACTTCGGGGAAATTAGGCAAATCTTCTTGATAGATTCATTATCTGAGTAAGTGGTGTTAAGACCTCCTCAAATGTTAAGGCGACTAGTTTTGAGGTCAAGGGAATCTCCACTAAACCTTCATTTTCCACGCACCCTTTCTAGATATTTCCTGGCTTCAAGTTTGGTGACAGCTTTGAGGTAGAGTGGGGGTCCCTGGGGTTGGTCGCCTCTACCTACATTGTTAGGGTTAGCTGCTACCTAGAAGAAGTGTAGGGGAGAACACTGCTAAGGTCAGTAAAGGTAGTACTGAATAGGTCTGCTATAACCTTTGGGTCTTGAGTGATTACCCCATTAATATTGAGCATGGATGGTGCAACTTTGATGTCTTTTCCTGTCAGGTCCTTTAAATTGCTCCAGCACTTCCTACCATTTCCCCAGGAGTTTGTAAGCTTGTCCCTGAAGTATTGTTTTTTAGCGAGGTATATAGCCTGGGTACAGGCATTCCTGGTCTTTTCATAGGGGTGCCAAGGGGAGAATTTGGATTGTAAAAAGGCCCTTTTATTTCTGGTATTTCAGAAAAGTTTGATAGATCCGAAACTGTTGATGAACTGTTTGCATTGGATTGCTTTGACAACTTAAAGGTACAAGGACTAAGGTATGACCTTAACAGTAAAAGCGTGCTTGCTTTAATAAAAAGCAAAACTGAAATTGATGTTGCTAAACTGCCTGCTACTTTTTCCCCTTGGGACGGGATTGGTCCCCCTGGACCATAGGGATGCATAACAGTGATAAGAAAATGCCTAAGAACCTTTCGGAAGAAGATGATTTTAAAATGAAATATGAATTATGGTTGAAATCAGAGAGGAAGATTCTACCAAGACATGCAATAACTGTATAAAGCTGACAGTGTCACCCCACCTGATCAACCCCCAACTTGGTTAGCTGCTTGGGTGCCATCAAGAAGGACCAGGTCATACCAGAGACTTAGGCCTTTCTCCGGAAGAAAGCTAATGCTGCCCGGAGAAGATGATTTTGAAACATGGCTGGTTCAAGCCACTCCTATGGTGCAAGATCACCAGTATCCCAAAGCTGAGAAGAGGCTGTGGGAGAGTTTGAGAGGGCCAACCATGGATGGTATTGGAGCTCTGCAAGCTACCTGACCTGATGCTACTACCTAGGTGAACTTTAACACCTTAGAAAGCATGTTTGGGAGTACCGACAGTGGTACTCGAGTTCTGAGAAAGTTGCAAGGTACAGTACAAAGAGAAGGTGAAAAGCTGTCTGAATACTTAATCCATCTTGAGCAGTTATTACAGAGGGCTTACCATAAGGGAACAATGACTGCCCAAGATATGAATAGGCTACTGTTACAGCAAGTCTTAGAGAGAGCTGGGAACTCCAAAATGTTGTTGAAAAAGTTGCAATTGGAAGAGCAGCTGGGTAATCCCCTGTCCTATGGTGAGTTGATGCATGAGGTCTGAGGGTGGCAGTATAGTGCAGTGGTTTAAGGCTCTGAGCTGCAAACCTGGAGACCTGGGTTTGAACCCCACAACCCCCACTTGCATACTGTGTGACCCTGAGGAAGTCACTTAACTTTCTTGTGCTCACAGGTCGCACCTGTAAACTAGCTTCAACTTAGTGTGTCTCTCCAGGTTAAAAAAAAAAAAAAAAAAAGAAATGAAAGATAGAGTTACACAGAAAGGGCCGATGGCGGCACCTTTCAGAAAAGTAGAAACTTCTGTAAATCCAGATTCACACAGGTGGGACAATAGTGAGACTGGGGATTTGAAAAGACAAATAAAAGAGTTGACCAAGTAGGTAGCAGTGCAATGGACTATGAATGAATGAAATCAGAGAGAAACTCCTCTGGCCTCTGGGGGTTGGAGGTATTACACTGGTCAGCAGTCCATCCCACCAGAGTCAGAGAAGGTAAATACTGCAAGTAGTGGTGGATTTTTCTGTTACCAGTGCAATGAAGATGGGCACCGAAGATGAAATTACAAAAGGCCTGAAAATTCTGATTTAGTAGTACAGAAGTTATTGAAAGAGAAGCATATGTTAGAAAGACGTCAGTGGGACTCAATGAAGGAGAGAACTGGGGTCCTGGACCAGACCTGCTCTATGAAACAGATACAATCTGTTAATGATAAAGGCTCCATGCTTCCCTCAGGGTTGATAGGACCATCTGCTAGGTTCCCAGCCAAGACTAAAGGGGTGGATTGCATGGTGCTACTTGATAGTGGGGCCCAAGTGACTTTCATCTTTGAAGATTGGTACCAGCAGTATTTGCATCAAGTGCCCTTACAGCCACTGGAAGAACTGGATATCTGGGGGGTAAGTGAACAGCCTTATCCGTATCAGGGATATATTGTCTTTCACATAGAATTTGCACAACATGTGGCAGGAGTACAACCCTCCATAAAAGTGCTTGCCCTGGTATGCCCTAATACTGGGATGGAAGGAGAGACGCCAGTGTTGGTTGAGATCAATGCTAGTATGTTTCAGAGACTGGCTTAGATATGCTAAGAGACGAAGGGTCCACAGTGCATCCACAACCATGGTATCCATCCGCTGATCCAAAATGTCTACTTGAAGGAGTCTGCTTCCAGTACGCCAGAAGCTGAAAATGATCGAGGGGGTGTAATTCGAAGAAAGGATGTCCAGCCTTTGGTGTCGCCCCCTCCCACAGTGCTGAGTGACAAGTGATGGGATAGATAGAGTTTGAGTTGACCACCAAAGACCATGCTTACATTCTGGACACACCTACTGATGGAGAGTGACCAAATAGCCTGCTGGTACGGAGAGGAGTAATGTGGCGCCCCCCCGGTATCCCCAATGGAATGAACAAGGTTAGTGTCTTGGTGAAAAATGAAACTAACAAAGTGGCTATTCAGAAAGGAAGGACCTTAACACATGTCTACAGAGCAGAGATGGTATGACTTGCAGATTTGAACAAAGCTGTAAGTAAAAAGCTTGACTCTAACCTGTTCGACTTTGGAGATTCTCCAGTACCTGAAATGTACAAGGGAAAATTGTTACAGAAGCTAGCGGAGAGATCAGATCTTTTTCTACAAGCGAGCTGGATGTTGGATGTGCTTGACGGGAAGAGCATCATATAAGACTAAAGGACAATTGGCCCTTCTGAGAGCGGTCCAGACAGCTAGCCCCAGTTGATGTAGAGGATGTTCACAAACACTTACAAGAGTTGTTAGCCACTGGTATCATAACTGAATCCAGAAGCCCCTATGCATCACCCACAGTGGTAGCCCACAAGTAGAACGGGTCCATACACTTGTGTATTGACTACAGGACTTTTAATAAGTGCACCATAACAGACCAATACACGGTACCACACGTGGAGGATGCTCTGGCCTGTCTCACTAGCAGTAAATGGTGCTCCATCTTGGATTTAGAGAGCAGATAATACCAAATACCCATGACTGAAGAAGAGAAGGAATAATTAGCTTTCATTTGACCCCTAGGATTTTATCAGTTTGAACGGATGCCACAAGTTATCTCAGAGGCACCAGCCCCTTTCCAGTGGCTGATGGAAAAAGCTGTGGGTGACATGAATCTGCTGCAAGTGATAGTCTATTTGGATGATTTAATTGTTTTTGGACGTACCCTGGAAGAACACGAAGAATGACTAATGAAGGTCCTAGACCAGGGGGTTCTCAAATGGTGAGGCCAGCCTCCTTGGGGAGGCCCCAACCTGTTCAAGGGGAGGCTCAAGCAAGTCTGAAAAAGTACTGTATTTCAATTTTGAGTTTTATATATTTTGTTTGAAAGGATGATGCAAACTGAAAGAGGATAATAGTAGGTAAAATTTATGCATTTATTTACAAATCATTGACAAGAGGAGGTGAAGGAGTCAAGGTTTATTTCAGGTGTACATGGAGAAGGGTAGGAAGTGAATACAATTCAAAAGGTAACTACAAAGCAGTCAAGCAATACAAAATGAACCATAGTGCAAACAAATATAAAGAATAAATAATGAGTGGTGGTAACTGAGCAATTTGTAGAGTGATGGCAGAACAGCCCAAATACAAGGGTTGAGCATAAAAGTGCTAAAAGCAATAGTAGGAAGGAGCAAAGTAATCCCTAAGAAGTTGTGTAAGAGCAGGGAAAGGGGGGATGGGGCGAGGTATGTAGGAAGGTTATTCCAGATAGAGAGGAAATAGAGAAAGTAGTCTGACCCCATGAAGGTACTGCAACAAGGGGTAACAACGGTTCAAGAATCAAAATAGTGGAGCAAGTAGGCTGGCCTGTGTGTGTGTGTGTGTGTTTGTGTGTGTGTGTGTGTGTGGTGGTGGGGTTACAGTAATCTGAATAACATTTATTTAGTTTTATTTGTTAGTCAGATAACACCTTTGAGCACAGGTGCTCTTTCTCAAAGGTTCCACATCAGTGAAAGACAAAGAACTGAATGAGAGCAGAGTACTCAAAGGAGTTTCAATTTATTCACGGTGTACTGTGCAAAGTACAGTATGTTAATTTTCTTTGGGGAGGCCCAAGATTATTTCAGTTTTTGGGGAGGCTCAAAATCCTTTCCATGGATTCGGGGACGCTCACTGTGACAAAGTCTAAGAACTGTTGTCCTAGACTAACTAGAAGAATTTGGTCTCAAGGGGCCAGATATTCAGACTGCGCCAGGCAGGGGCGCAAGCCTGGGTGCAGTACAACTGGGATGTGCCAGGGCGTGGCCTGGGCGATATTCAACAGTGCTGCACCATGGCTTAGCACCATTGAATATGGCACCGTGGCCACCCGCATTGCGCATGGCGCAGTGGCACTGTGCCAGTGCAAGTGACAAGAGAGGAGCAGGGGGATGCACCTACTCAAGTGTGGTTGTGCTAGGCGCAGGAGCTGCGATATTCAGTGGTGGATATGCAAATGGGGCTGCACGCCCATTGGTCCACGCAGTGGACCAATGGCCGTACAGCCGTACTGTATGCTGTCAGTCAGCGGGCGGCCGGGTGGCTTGCGGGTGGTGAGCTGTCACCTGCCGCTGACCCAGGGGGGAGCAGGGTAGCAGGTCTGAGTGGGCTGGTGGGGAGGGTGTACCGCTGGACCACCAGGGATTTATCTTCATTTATGGAGCCCGCGATTGGGATGGGATTCAGTCCACTGGACCACCTGGGATACATTTATTTTTACTAAGCCCGTGATCGGGCAGGGGAGCAGGTCCACTGGACCACAAGGGGATTTCAATATTTACAGATCCCGCGATCGGGCATGGGGGGGCGACACCCGGCCTGTGACTCAGGAGGTCGGGTGGCCATCCACAGCAGGCAGCTGCCATGTTGCGCCCAGCAATATGGTTGCTGGCCTGTGGGTGTCCCCCCAACTTGTTCCTTTTTTTTTCAGGCACATCTTTGTGCCCCCCTGTGCAGCGCAATGTGGGTGTGTGCCTACATATGCGCCACACATCTCGGGCTGAATATTGGGATATGCTGATTATGCATGGGCACACCTCCCGCACTTGCACCGCATACATTACTGGTGTGCCCCGGCACATCAGGATTTGCGCTGCACAACATCCCCTTTTGAATATCGCACTGGGGCGCATTAGTGGGTTGCGCAACCCCCTTTGAATATCCAAGCCAAAGTGTCAACTGACAAATGCCAATTCTGTCAGCCCTCTGTAAAATATGTTGGGCACATTGTTTCCACAGAAGGAGTCCAAACCGATCCTGATAAGATTAAGGCCCTCACTATCTGACCTGGGCCCCATAACCTGAAGACATTACAATCTTTTCTTGGGGTTCTGTGGTTATTACCGAAGATTCATCCAGGATTTCTCCAAGGTGGTCCAGCTGCTTACGAACCTACTGCAAGGGTACTCCCCTTACCAACTACAAAAAAAGGAAAGGGGAAAAAGGCACCAAACAGATATATTACAAACCTAACAAACCATTTGGAGACAGGTGGAATCAAGACTGTGAGAATGCATTCAGAGAGATAATTAAGAAACTTACTGAAGCTCCTGTGTTGGCATTTGCTGTTCCCACCAAGCACTATTTTTTGCACATGGACGTCAGCATGGATGGGCTTGGAGCAGTCCTGTATCAAGAATACCCTGAAGGACTGAGACCCATTGCATTCATAAGTAGGAGCCTGACACTCAGTGAAAAGAACTACCCAGTCCACAAACTGGAGATTTTTGGCTTTAAAATGGGCTGTCGCAGATCAGTTTAACGATTACCTTTATGGAGCCAAATTCACTGTAAGAACTGACAATGACCTGCTTACTTATGTCAACACCATGGCTACATTAGATGCCGCTGGTCACCGTTGGCTGTGTGCCCTCTCTACATATTACTTCACCCTAGAGTACCGTAAGGGTGTGAACAATACAAATGTCGATGCTCTGTCTTGCAGACTCCACCCTCCAGATGAGAAACACAGTGGACTGGAATGACTCCTGCAACTGACAGCTTTATGCATGAAATCTGTGGGCACTGATAGTGATACATCTGACTGTTTCCCAAGAGCTATTGATGTGATGGGAGTCCACCTTGATGCCATACCTGAAGTCTATTATAACTTTGACAATTTGGACATTAGTCATATACCCTGGCCAAAATGGCGAAAGCAAAGATGGTCGCAGAGGCAAGATTATGGTTTGAAGGGAGTAATTTCAGCTCTGGAAAAGGGAGGATGCCCAGAGAAAGTGGCAAATGATGCTCCTGATGTTCCCATTTTGTTAAGAGAATGAAAGAAGTTATCCTTGAGTGATGGCCTTCTGTACCAAACTATGCAAGATACCAAAATGATGGCCACCTGTAATAAGTTGGTACTACCATGGAAATACCGTAAAGTTGTCCTTAGAGCACTGCACATTGAAATGGGACACCTTGGGTTTGAGTGCACTCTGAACCTTGTGCGAAGCCGATTTTATCAGCCCAGAATGGTATTCAATGTGGAGAAGCACTGTAAGAACTGTGCCAAGTGTGTGCAGAGAAAGATTTTGCCCAAGAAAGCCACACCACTTGTAAATATTAAAACTACTTAGCCAGTAGAACTGGTCTGTATGGACTTTTTGTCATCAGAACCAGATAGTAAATGTTATAGCCACATCCTAGTAATTACCCACCATTGTACCAGGTATGCACAAGCCTACCCACCTAAAAATCAGACTGCCTGAACTGTTGTTCAGAAGCTTGAAGAATTTGTGACCCATTATGGTATACCTCAGCATATTCACTATGACCAAGGGACTGACTTTCAGAGCCACCTAGAGAAAGAATTTCTTGCTGCTCATGGCTTTCAGCAGTCCCACACTATGCCCTACCATTCGCAAGGGGACCCACAACCTGAAAGATTTAATCGTGCCTTGCTGGACATGTTGGATACACTGGACCCTGAGCAGGAAATAAATTGGAGTCAGCACGTCTCCAAGCTGGGGCATGCTTACAATTGTACTCATAACAGTGCTACAAATTCTTCACCTTACCTGCTCATGTTTGGTTGGGAAGCACGTTTGCCAGCTGATTTAGCATTTGAAGTGTCTGCCAACGGAACCTCAACTGAATGCTAGTTGGAGTACACCAAATATCTGAAAAAACAGCTGAGAGACGCTTATAAATTGGATGCTAAAGCTGCCAGTAAAGTCAGTACTGCAAATAAACTCAGATATGACCAGAGAGTATGAAATCAAGTGTTACAAGTTGGAGATACAGTTCTTCTTAGAAATCTTGGACTTTGAGGAAAGCACAAGATAGCTGACCTCTTGTCCTCAGAACCTCATGTTTCATAGATTAATAGATTCATACATTCGTAGAAGAAATACAAGTCATGTAGCTATGACTCACCACCTACTGTAGTAGTGGAAAAAGGTTTGTTTTTCTAATCCCATATAATGGTCAAAGCTATTTTTGAGCAGTAGGGTAGCAAATACCCAGAGGGCCAGGAAGCAAGGCGATGTTACAGGGCCCATCCCCAGTTTTGAATAAACATCAAAATTATGATTTGGGCCCCTCAAATCTCATGGGCCTGGGTGCCACTGCACCCCCTGCACCGTTGTAGCTATGCCCCGGTTTTTGAGTGTATCCATATTAGTACTACTTACTACCTATGTTGGCAATGAGTTCCACGTTTCTACAACTCGTTGATTAAACCAGTGGACACGTTTGTTTGTTTTATACTGTTCACCTTTTAGCCGCAAATTATGAAATCTAGAGGGTTTATCATTGTCTTTTTTATTTAAACCTGTAGATTCCCATATAATTTCATTATGGAAAGCTTTGTATACAAAACAAATACCTCCTCTAAACCTTCTATAATACAGAGCGTATAGATTTAGTTATTTTACTCTGTCCTCATAGCTCAAATTCTTGAGGTTATATATTCTTTTGGTCACTCTTCTTTGGACTTTTTCCAGAATAATACTACCACCCACATTCTGAGGGGAGCTAAAGGGTGCACCATACTCTAAAATAAGTCTTAGCAAAGATGTGTACAGAGGGATTATAACCTCCCTTCTTCTGTTTTTAATATTTCTCAAAATATTACCTACTATTTTAGTAGCTTTCTTAACTGAGTCTTTAGTATGGAGATCAAATTTAAGGTTCAGTTGTGCTTACGCAAATGGATGAGATGTATTCTTGTGTGACTTCAATACCTTGTGGCTGTTCGCCTTTCTAAATTGTGGGATATACCACCCTGTAGGGGTACGACCCAAGGAACCCTGGAGGAGGGTTCCCCCCAATAGGTGCCGCAGGAACAATTCCCTTGGCTAAAGGTAGCTTAGGAAGAAGTCCACAGAAAAGAGAGATGAGCTGCTGGAGGAAGAGTGGTGGATGATGGGACAATGAAGAAATTAATCCAGGAACAGTGCAGGAGGAGTGGCCTTTTAAGGCCTGATGAGGAAGTGACGTAGTTATGCGGCCCATTGAACCTCAGGATTAAAGCCTTCCCATTCAATTATGCTTATGCAACTGGATGAGATGTATGCTTGTGTGACTTCGATACATTGTGGTTGTTTGCCTCTCTGTCTGTGGGATATACCACCCTTTAGGGGTATGACACAAGGAACCCTAGAGAAGGGTCCCCCCCCCGATAGGTGCCGCAGGAATAATTCCCTTGGCTAAAGGTAGCTTAGGAAGAAGCCCAAAAAGAATACCCAAAAGGGTATCTAGCATCGAAGAGGTGAGAAATCAGAAAATATCAAGGCCAGAAAGTAAGGAGAGAGCCATAGATGTGAAGGACAAGAGAAGAATGAGATAGGACAAGGACAATGAATGAAAGGAAAGCAGACAAGATGCAGAAAGGTAGACTTCCTAAGGAGAGAAGGAACAGCCGGGGCCACCATCTGACTCCATCCAACAGCGGAACCTAACTATGCAACCTATGAAAGCACTAACCCTGTTTAATATTATGACCATCGGCATGGGCGGAACTAAACCACAGAACCTAAGTAAACTCCAACCCTATCTAATATTATGACCATTGGCATGGAGGAGAGGAGAGGAGAGGAGAGAGGAGAAAAAACCCTTTGAGGAGGAAACCTCTGGGGATCCAAGGCCTAGGTTACCTTCCCTCCAGGCTGAAGGATGTTTTGATTTGTGATGGCTCATTCTTCATTTTCATTCTTCTCACCTAGAACCCCTGCACAGCCAATCAGAAGCTGAGGATCTGCAAGAGGACTCTTGGGACTGAAAAAGAGGACTTCTGGGAGTAAAAGGAGGGAACATTCTTGGTGCCCACATGAAGGACCAATAGGGCATCAAGTGTGGCCAATGAATATTAATTTGTTCATCTGGGCAACTGCTGCATCCAAAGAGAAGGGGCTACTGCAAAACTAATAAAAGGGACTGTTTTGCCCACCAAAGGGGGATTCTGGAGTGTTCAGCCTGATAGTGAGAGAGTAGAGAGACTGCTGTGAGCGTGCCAGCCCTGAAGGCATGCCTGTTTGCCCAAAGGCCTTGTCTGGCCCCAGTACTGGACAAGTTGCTAAATGCCTGGAGAAGTAAAGTGCCCCTGAGAGTGGAACTGGACTGTGTGAGAGGTTCCCAGGGTAAGATTTGAACCAGCAACTAAGTGAATTTGTTACTAGAAGTTGGAAACTGTTGCTGAAATTTGAACCTGCGGCTGTGTCAAGAAAGTTTGGACTCTTCAGCTAGTGTGAGAGACTTTGGGGTATAGCTGCCAAAGAGAGAGGGAGTGACTGTCATGCAGTGCAGAAAGAGCCAGTGGAGGCTGGAAATTGAAAAGCAGAGGCTGTAAAGGTCACAGGCTAAACCCTCAGTGTCTGCAGCTGAGTTGCAAGGACCTGCAAGCTGAGTTGCCCCTCAGTGGGGTATGTACCTTTGAGATTGCTTCTGTTGCAAGCCAGAGTAACTGTCCATGCTGGGGTTAGAGACTGTGCAAAGCCCAGCTTCTGTTCTGCAGTGGAGAAAAGTGAGTGCCAGCCATCAGTCTGGGGAGCCACCAGCCTGCTCTGTACCCAGACCAAAGAGGAGACCACCGGAGAGGAAGATGTCGAGAGGCCTGCCAGGTGAACATCGCATACAAAGGCCCCTGGGGCAAAGATTGGAAAGGCCTAGCAGGTGAAGACTAGCATTCTTCATTTCTTCAGTTATCCCCTACTGTGGTACACCAACAACTCCAAATACCAGTATGGTACCATGAACCTAGTTTCTGCCACCCCCTTTGAACTTCTGAACTGTCAGTCCCCAGGGCTACATCTTAGGGGAAGTCTTTTATTTAGCTACCTAGCTAGTCAGAATTAAGGGTGTTAAGACCTGGGCAGGACTGTGCCAAGGTTAAAGATGCACCCAGGCAAAAAAAAAAAAATTTGCATCAGTGGTTATTGTTTAAAGTTATTTTGGCCCCACAAAATATCCCCAGCATCTTCTTCACGGCAATGTGGTACCACCAAAAGTACATTATAGACTTTGCGGGCAGCTGCCATTGGGAAGTTGGGTGCACCCATAGGTGGGAGGTGGGGATTGTGTGGGGTAAAAGTGCTGCAACAGTTGTTATAGTTGTGTTAATTTTTCTCCCTGTTCTCCCTTTCCCCCAAAATAAAAACTGTTACTTGTTAATGTTATATTCTGGTACCATGACTCATTGCAAAATGGGGAATGTTATTATGTGGGGAAGATATAGTGGGGACAGTTACTATATTTTCCTGGGGAGTGTTAACCTGAAATTTATCCACAGGCAATCCCTATCACTGCCCCAGGTGGAGGCACCACATGCACTCATTGTTCCAGTACCACTTGTCTGCCAGAGAACATAGGCCAGCCCCTTCGAGGTATGTCCAGGGAAGACTCAAGGGCCCCGGAAACAGCCGAGGTGAGTCAGAGAAGCTGTTACACTCAATTTACGTGTTTGCGCTCCTCGCCACTTTTTCTGATTCCCTCCACTTCTCCTGATAACACTTCCCTATCCTTTCCCCTCTACAGCACCTTCTGAATGCTACCCTTGTAGCCTTTACCTTTTTAGCCACTTCCTTTGAGGACCACAAGGGTCTCTTTTTTCCCCTGTGTTTCCTCACTTTCTTTATGCAGACGTTTTTTGCCTTCACTAAGTCTGGCATGACCTACTCCATGAATCTGTGCTACCTTGGGTCTTGTAACCTGCTGAATTCAAGATATTGTACTCAGCTAGCCTTTCCTTTATATGAGTCTCCATTAACTTCTCCACTACTGACATTAGACTGACTGGCCCATAGTTGCCAGCCTCCTCCCTGCTGCCGCTCTTATGGAATGGGACTACATTTGCCCTCCTCCAATCCTCTGGAAGCACTCTTGTCTCAAGTGAGTTGCTGAATAGGTCTGTCAGAGGTGCAGCCAGTGCCTTCCTGAGCTCCTCAACACCTTTGAATGTATCCCTTCCAGCTCCCTAGCTGTATCCACTTTCAGATTTGCAAGACCTCACAGGGCTCTTTCCTCTGTGAATGGATCTATGTCCACCTCCCTACCCCCTAATAACTAATGAACTAAAAGCTAGTTTAACCCCTGGAAGTGCTAATTGTTTATTAGTTAAATGTATAGCAAACTTACATTGTACATAGCCTCTGTGTAGTGGCTGGGGATCTTTATTGGGTCCTTAATTCTAACATTGATGAGTTTTGTGTTATGAAAGAAAACAGACCTCAGATGGTGAAAACTCTGATCCAGTTACAGTAAATTCAAAGACGGGGTTTCAAGATGCATGGAGATTTTGCTAACCTATCGTCAGGGATTTTAATTTTTTTTGAAGCCACACTGAACATACTCAAGAACTGAAAATGTTCCAAAAGTATGGTTACAGTATATGCAGTTGTAGATTGCAAAATACATATAACTAGTGTTGGAATTACACTTTATGAGCTTTGGGAACTATGGGCCCCATGAGTGTTCTGTCTTTAAACTGAGCCCCCCTTCCAATTATAAGTCAATGGCAGTCATGCATGAAATATCAGGCTCACTTCATAGTTATAGGGGCTGAGCCCTGGCAAGCTCCTCTGTAATTCCAACACTGCATATAATAACACTGTCCAACCTGGCCCCTTTCTCTCTTTAACAATATACATCCCCCAACCAGAACATTGGAAAGCAGTAGATGCTTCTGTATTCAAAGAAGAGATAAGAGAGCCCATTGAAATACTTAGAAATAACAAAACAGTAAAGAGAAAACTGGCACTACTCACCATGTGTTGGCAAACAGAACGCAGCACACAAGCTGAAAGTGCATATCTTCTTTATTAAATGTAACACAGCAACCAGTTGCCTGGCAATGCGGGGGTGAACAGTGATGTCTCAACATTTTGCATGCCTGAGCTTTGTCCAGAGACTGCCGGGCTGCCATAACACATTTTTTTAAATTGCGGTTCTTAAAAAGACTGTTCCAACCCCAGGCATGAACCAATTTAAGCAACATTAGTGCAAGGTGAAAAAAGAAGTTAAACACAGAAATAATGTAATAGATCAATTTATAAATAATATTTACAATACTGGGTTTAGGAAGGCCTGTTCAAACAAGAAGGCCTTGAGACACGCCTAAAAACCTCCACTGAAGGGGCCCCTCTTATTGATGGAGGAAGCGAATTCCACAGGACAGGGCTGGTGATGCTGAAAGCTCTGTCAACGGCTGTCTTTAACCTTCTCCTGGGAATCGAAATGAAGCCCATTGAGGAGGAATGAAGGGAACAGGGTGATGCAGCAGAGGCAAGAAGGTCCGCCAGGTAGCCAGGGCCCAGACCGTGTAGGGCCTTAAAGGTGAGCAAGCCCACCTTGAAGAGGATCCTTCACCTGACTGGCAGCCAATGCAGTTCACGCAGCATTGGTTGATGTGGGAATACTTACTTTGCCCCTCAACAGCCTGGCAGCTGCATTCTGCACCAGCTGAAGTCTGCGGAGGATGCCTCCCGAGACCCCAAGGTAAAGCGCATTACAGTAATCCAGCCTGGATGACACAAAGTCATGTATTAAGGTAGGGAGGTCCAGGTGTGGAATCAGTGGCTTAATCCTCATAATATTTCTCAGATGGTAAAAACTGATATGGACAGTTGCCGACACCTGGACCTCAAGCATCAGACCACTGTCCAAAATAATGCCCAGGTTACGCACCCTAGAGAAGGCTTTCAATGGCACAGAGCCCAGGACCAATCCTATGTCTGCACCTGAGGCTGTCCTATCACGCCCTCTGTTCAACTCCACCACCAACACCTCTGTCTTGTCGGAGTTCAGTCGCAACCAGCCGGAGGCCATCCAGTCGTTGATTTTGGTGAGACAGTTGTTTAGCACACCCACCACATTGGATGTCCCCGGTGAAAAAGAAAGATGCAGCTGGGTATCATTAGCATAGCAGTGAAAACCCAAGCCATATTTTCTAATGAGCCCTCCCATGGGAAGCATGTACACGGCGAACAACATTCATGACAAGACCGAACCCTGAGGTACTCCACAAGGCAGGAGGCTCGGGGAGGAGGAGGAGGAGAAATTCCCCATCACTACCCTTTGCCTCCTGTTTGTGAGGAAGGACTCAAACCAGTGGATGACAGTGCCGGCGAGTCCACAAAATTCCCTGAGGTGGTCAAGTAACAGACAATGGTCCACCATGTCAAAGGCTGAGGAAAGATCGAGAAGAACGATAATTGTCCCCTTTCCTCAATCTCTCTCCCTGAGAAGGTCATTGTGCACCTGAACTAATGCGATTTCTGTGCTGTGCTTCAGTGCAGTCCTTCAGACTCCGTAGCACAAAGGCCTTAAGCTTAAGCTTAACTCAACTCGTGTTTTCACCTTGCACTAATGTTGTTTAAATTGGCCCATGCCCAGGGTTGCAACTGTCTTTTTAAGAACTGCAATTAAGAGATGTGTTATGGCAGCCCAACAGTCTCTATTCACCCCTGCATTGCCTGGTCACTGGTTGCTGTGTTACCTTTAATAAAGCAGACATGCACTTTCAGCTTGTGTGCTACGTTCAGTTTGACAACACTTGATGAGTAGTGCCAGTTTTCTGTTTACTGTTGCAAGCTTACACTGTGCTGCACCAGCCGGTCCCTGTAACTGCCCTTTGTGTGTTTTACAAATAACACAGCACCTGGCCCAGATGGATTTTGGGTGAATGTTACAGACTGTCTTGAGGATATTTTAGATTCCCATTATGGGACCATTAATTGGAGTGTGGTCAAATAAATGTTACCCCCAGAGTGGAAGGAGGCAGCTATCACAATTACTCTAAAACCAGGCAAAGATCCAATGTATGTGCCTCATGTAGACCAATTACATTTATTAATATAATTCAGAATGCTGTCATACACTGTAATCAGACTGAGTTTACTCCACAAGGAACTCCACATGACAATGTACTGTAAGGGGATTTCTGAATATTATAATATGGTCAAGTTCCTGAAATAAGTTAATAGGGCTCTTACCATTAATGCTGAGAAGGTGTTTGACTGCGTTAATTGGCATGATATGGAGCACGCTCGTACCTCCTTTAACTTTGGCCCAAAGATTCTGATTTGAGTATGATGGCCCTTTACCTTTCCTAGTTAAACAATTTCCCCTTTTTTTATAATTAAAAGTTCATTGCTTTTCCAACCAGACACAATATACAGAAGCAGCAAAAAGTCACAATAACATCACAAAAATGTCAAAAACCTCCGGCCCCCTCTCTCCCATACAAAACCACCCATAATACAGAAAATCACAAGAACAAGTTAAGAAGCAACCCCCCATCCCCAGAAAGCCCTCGCCCCACGCCACCCCCCTCCTTCCTCCCAGAGCACCACAGGAATAACCCATTACAACCGGGAAGAGGAAAGAAAGGGAAAAAAAAATACACAAAGGGGAACCTAGACCCCGCTACATCTAATCAGAAACTTGCTGTATGAACAAGAGAGTGTGCAGTGTTTTCCATCTTTGATGAAAGAAATCTTCTCTGTGGTAGAATCTATCAATCTGTTTCTCAACCATAAGGGCCTGCATAAGCTCATTAAACCATTCTCTATAAGGCAGAGCTGAATCGTCTCGCCAGTGTCCCTGTATAATACTTGACCACCATCAAGGTCATAGCAATATGAGCTCTGCAATGACCAAGAAGGGAAGGGGATAGTCACCCAGCAAACAAATGCCAGGGGTAAAGGCCTTTTCTAGACCCAAAAGCAGGTTAAGCGAGGTCTTGATTTTCTGCCAAAGGGAAGCCACCTTAGGACTTCCCACAACATACGTAATAAATGTGTGGTAGCCAACCCACAGCGAGAACACACCGAGGTTTCCGCCCTACCCATCCTAAATAGCCACAGTGGGGTGTAGTACATGTCGTGTAGGACACAAAATTGGGTCCATCAGTAGCATTCCCTTTTAATATATTTATAAAGATTATGCCAGCTAGATTGCCAGTGTTTCGGGTCATGGGGCCAATCTAGAGCCTGCTGCCAGTAGAAGCAGACACTGGAAAGGGAAGTAGGATTGGCCATCTATAAATATGGATAAAGATTGTCCACTGGATGAGGCTGAGCCCCCAAAGAGATAAGCTGAGGCAATATTTCCTTGTCCCTTGGCTCCCAAGGATCATGACCAAACTAAGATGCAACAGCAATATTCAATTGCAAATATCTGAAAGAGTGGAAAAGGGAGACTGAGAAAATTTCTTGTAAGTGCCCATGAGTTAAGAACTTGCCCTGTTCTATAAGAGAGGACATGGGCACAGTAGCGAGAAGGGGGCAGAATGAGACTGGGATCGGTTGGCCTCCAATGCGAATATTAGGATTTGCCAAAACAGGTTGGGTTAGGGACCTAGACCAGTTCTGGTGTAAGAAATGTTCTAATCATCCACGGGCCTTGAAAGATCACACTAGGGGGAGCTAATGAAAGGATGATGGCAAACTGAGTAGTTTGGAGTATAGGAGGCTAGTAAAATGGATGCCCACCTTCTGACAGAGGGAGGCCTCCATTCTTAGCCAGAGGGGCTGATACCCCTCTCCTGCAAGCCTATCCGAGGTATTACCCCATTGTAGAAACTTAGCCCCATGGAGAGCTAGGTAATAGAGGTAAAAATTGGGCAGGTGCAGGCCACCTCTGTCTCTTGGGAGTGTATGTTTGGAGTATGCATGGCTTACTGTATCCTGTCTCCAGATGAAGCAGTTCAGAAGCCATTGCAATGATAAAAAACAAACTTTAGGTAGAAAGGCCCCCAGCGTTCCCAACGGGTAGAGAAGCCGTGGAAGAATGTTCATCTTAATAGTATGTAAACGTCCCCAGAAGGTCAAGGGTAGGGCAGTCCACCTCACAAGGTTATGTTTGATACTTTGTATAAGGGAAGGGAAATTTAAAAAAACAACATCAGAGAGGAGGTGCAGCAGGCAAATTCCTAGATAAGTGAGGGTCTTGGGTTCCCAGGACAAGCCTAAATATATGATCTCCTGCTTAGAAACAAATATTCAGCGGCATGACCTGCGTCTTGTCCAGGTTCAACCTGTATCCCACAAAACTGGAAAAGGTTGCAATCTCAGCCAGGACAGCGGGGATGGAGGAATCAGGGTCCTCAATGTGCAGAAGTAAATCATCAGTGTAAGCTGACAAGGCATACCTCTTCCCTCCTACCATTATCCATTTACTAGTTTGGGAAGGCCGTAATCGAAAAAGAAGGGTATATAAATTGAAAAGAAGAGAGTAGAGAGGGCAGCCCTGCCTTGTGCCCCATTCTAAGTAAAAAGATGTTGAAGAGAGTCCATTACAGTGGATTCTTGCTGAGGCTTTACTATACATAATATGGATCCTGGACCAAATGAGTGTGCACTGGGAAGTGGTGCACAGAAACCACTGGAAATAGTAGAAAAAAAGTTTCCAGCACACACAAACCTCATTAGTGGGACGCAAAAAGCACTAGCAGACAGTCTTCAATTAATCCATTTATTGTACTCCCAAGAACCACGTCCCACCTGACATGTTTTGGATCTAACAATCCGATCCGAAACAAGTCAGGCGGGACGTTGTTCTTGGCAGTACAATAAATGGATTGATTGAAGTCTCTGTCTACTAGTGCTTTCTGTGTCCCACTAATGAGGTTTGTATGTGTTGGAAATATTTTTCTATCATAATATGGATCCACTTACAAAAATCAGTGGGGATATGAAATTTCCATAAAACCATAAAAAGAAAAGTCCATGACACATGGTCAAAAGCCCTTTCTGTGGCCAGGGAGACCAGGGCCACAGGAGTCCTGCTCTCCCTGGATGCAGAAATAAAATATAGGAGTTTCCTCAAATGGTTGCTGGAGAGGTGACCAGCCATAAAACCCACCTGAACAGGCAAAATGAACATTTCCCACGCAGCTTTTAATCTATTAGCTAAGACCTTCACTAAGATCTCAAGATCGGAATTTAATAAAGAAATAGGCCAATAACGAGCCTGCAATAACTCATCCTTGTCTGGTTTCTAAATGAGCGTGATCCAGGCTTGGGTGAAGGAATAGTCTTCCAGCCCCTCCATTAGGAAAGAACTGTATAATTGAATGAGGAAATGTGCCAATTCCTCCAAAAAGACTAAATAAAAATTATAACAGAAGCCATCTGAGCCAGGTGCCTTGTCTAAGGGAAGCTGGCAGATCACCTCTCTGACTTCAGAAAGTCTATTGGGCGCTGTCAAAGAATCCTGTTGAATGGGGGAGAGACAAGGAAGGGGAAGCTCGTTTAAGTAGGCCAAAATCTATGCATGGTCTTCCAGGGATGATGGACCAGCTTCGTACAAACTCTGGTAAAAGTCCTTAAAGGCCACCACAATGTCATGAGGCCGGGTAAGGATGTTGCCCCCAGGGACAGGCCTTATGCATGGAATCACCCTCGATTCCTCCAAGTGTCTTAGCCCCAAAGCTAACAGCCGACCCACTCTCTCACCAGAATCTAACCATTGGGACTTGGTGTACAGAATAGCCAGGTCAGCCTTTTCAGCTAACAGCATTGCATATTTTAAATGAGAGGCATTCAGCTGTTGCCAGATTACGGGGGAGAAGTAGAAGAAAGACTGCTCTGAAGGCGCCTGATCTCCATCAGCAGCTGGTCTTCCTGTAGGAAGCAACGTTTCTTGAGCTCGTTGGCGATCTTTATACATTCTCGCGAATAGCATTTTTTTAGGCTCCCACAAACAGTCTAACTTTGGTACTGACCCATTATTAATTTCTATTAAATTTCAGAAAAAAATCCTTGGGTGGCTGGGATCTTTCAGAAGTTGGGAATTGAGAAGCCAGATCCCATCTCTCTCCTCCCCTCATTTAAGACCTGAGTCAACTCAATGGGCTTATGGTCAGAAAGAACTTTAGGCAAAATCTTAGAGGAAATAAGACCACTGAGGGGGTTGCCACTCAACAGGAAAAAGTCAATTCTGGAGGAAGTCTTATGTGACAAGGAAAAAAGGTGTATTGCTTGTCTGTAGGATGTAAAGTTCGCCATGGGTCTAGCAAACCTAAATGATCTACAAAGTCCCTAAATCCTCTTTGACCCAGAGATAGACCTCACCTGTTAGGGCCAGATCTATCTAGATCATCTTGGTAGACTAGGTTCCAGTCACCCCCCAAAATTATTGGCAAGTGAGGAAAGAAGGAAAGTTGAAAGGCCAGATCAGAAAAGAAATGGGGGAGTCGACATTGGGGCCATAAATGGATCCTAGAATAACTGCCGAGGTTCCTAAACATCCCTACAGTAGAATGAAATGATCTTCAGGGTCACAATTTTCCCAAGTAAGCTGGAAAGCCGTACCCCTGGCCACCAGTATGGCAATTCCCCTTTCGTTTTATGGATACCCGCCCCAAACACTTGAGCCACCCAGCGCCTTCTGAAAAGCACAGCATCTTCCCTTCTCAGATGGGTTTCCTGCAACATAACCACATTTGGATGGAGCTTGTGAAGGTGACCTAGGAGCATATATTACTTTAGTTTATTCTGAGCCTCTTTAATATTCTAGGAAACAAACTTATAGTTAATACTCTTGCCTATTAAAATGTAATGAAGGGCTGCAAAAGCGTCCGAATTGAAGGAATTCTAAATACAGGTGTTCTGTGGGAATCCCCTCACTTCCTAGTCCCCCTCCCTCCATCCACCAGAATCTCCACACTAAAAGGTCCCAGATCCAAAGAACAATAGAACTCGAGACAACAACCCCCATCAAAAACCTCAGGTATAACAAACTGGGTCATATAAAGTAAGAAAGAGTGTACAGACGATTGAAAGTAACTGGTATAGGAGCATGTGCAGAATAAGGTAAAAACCAGAAGGCCATGATCAATAAAAGAAATAGACCCAACCCCCCAATCCCCCCCCCACATACATACCAGGCTTCCCAAATGTTACTAAAAATAAAATGTAAAAGAACCCCTTATACCATGGTACCATGGTCCTAAAGACTAAACTCCAAAAAATACACGGCCCATGATGGTTGAGACCCTGCCACCTCCACCCCCGCCCTCTAGTCCAACAATCTAAACACTAATCTACAGGAACAGCAAACATTCAGTGCCCCTTGACAACAGGAGGAACTACACATCATCAAAAACCCATGCCATGTTAGAAAATGAAATTAGTGTTAACATAGAATCGAGAAACCAGACATTGTACCAGAGCAGTACAATACTTGAACATATAGAGTGCTAAAGACCACAAAAGATCATGGAAGTCAACTTGAAGAAAAAAGATAGGACCCAGCTAATAACTATCGCTGGAGGGCAGGACTTATAATAGGATTGCCGTGGTCACCTTGTTCTCATAGAAGAGGATTTAAATAGCATTTTGGCCAAAACAGAGACTAGTTAAATGTGATCTGTTCAAAACAGTGCACTCTCTAAAACAGGCACCAGGAAATGAAGCAACCATTCAAAACATCGAAAGGTGACAGTCCAGTCTAAACCCATAAAATACTGCAGCTAGAAGAATCGATCCTCCACTATGAAAAGAAACAAGTCCCATGAGTTCTTGCATTGACTGATCCCCTCGGTAGAAGGTGTACATGTCTTCATGGGACCTGCCAGGTAGAATCTCTGGCCCTCAACTCACACAAAACTGAAACAAAGGTAGCACTCAGCAGAAAGTGAAAACAAGGGGCCAAAAGTCCAATCACGTTGTGATACAGTCACCAGAAACTTGCATTACCAGTGAAATAAAGTATACAGGGGCAGCCCAAGGAGAACCTGAGTCTCATTTAAATAAATCAGGGTACCTCTTTTTAAGCTCAGCTACTGCCTGGTTTGGAGTCTTGATGCTGATTCAGCTGCCATCCTGTAATACTTATAGGGTGGAAGGGTATCGCACTTGGAACCTGATGCTAGCTGCAACAAGTCTGGAGACCAGGGGGGTGAAGGGCAGCTCTTCTTTGTCGTACGGAGAAAGGGAGACCTTGGTGACATGGAAAAGCTGCCTCTCCCAAAGCAGTTCCCTAATATCTCTTATCTTTGCCAGGATATGTTCTTTATCTGAAAGGTTTAGGAATGTACAGATGATTGGCCATGGAGGGGAGCCAGGAGTGGGAATGAGGCATAAGGACCGGTGTGCCCATTCCACCACATACACTGGTCCATTGGGGGAGGGTCCTGCTACTTTTTCAAGAAGATTTTGAATAAAAGAGATGACTTGGGGACCCTCTGCCCCTTCAAGTAGCCCCATCATGACCAAATTATTCAAAAGGGACCCCCCCCCCCTTCTAAGTCTTCCAGACAGTCCTCCATCTTCTTCAGGTACTGCCATAATGAGATCACCTCAGGGTTCGAGACGGTCCTGCCAGTCCTCCAGTGATGAGGTGCAGGTCTCAGTATCCCCAACCAAGTGATTCAATGAGTCCATTGAAGTATGGAGTCTTTGAAGTTCCTCCGTCAACACTTGTATGGAGCTTTTCAGAGGGGTCACCTCCTCTACAAATTTCTCCTTAGTCAGGGCAGTAGATTTGGCAGAAGATCGAGAGGCCCCTGCTGCCTGCTGCTTAGAATGCTTGTTATTCTTCTCCCACTCGAGAGTCAGAGGAGGAGTGTGGCATGGCAGTGGTGATTTCATTTCAAATTCCATCGTGGTGAACTACTACAACAAACCCCAAAATGCAAGGTCTTCCGAAGGCAGTCCACACTGAGGAAGTGAGGAAGCACCAAATTATTTGTAAAGAAGAGGCAAAAATGATCAGTAAAAGGTTGAGAGGGCAAGAGCAGAACTCAGGCATGTCCACTCAAGCTGCCCACACGTGAACCCCCAACTACAATTTCCCCTTTATAATAACCCTAAGACTAGAAGTGAGGGTAAATGGAGTTTTATCATCATACTTAGAGCAACAAAAAGGAAAGCTAACAAGGGTGTTCCCTTTCACCAGTGCTATTTGCCCTTATGATTTAACCTTTAGCAGCAGCCATCTTATTGGATAATAGTGTAAATGGAACATAGTTTGACATTTCTCAGGAACTTGCATCATATGTACTTTAAATGATGCCTATTATTTAATACATGGAAATGAGTGGGACCCTTCATGGAAGCTTCAGGACAAATCCTCTTCAAATATGATAAAGATTTTAAATATTTAGCCATTCCCATTTGTAGACACCTTCAACAGTAATTTAGTTTAGTTTATTGTTCTAGGAATTAATACCTTTGAGCCAAGGCTCTTTTACAAAGGTTCCACATCATAAAAGTACATAACAACAAGACATGTTACAACAAATGGTCAGCAATTTACAAAGGCTGCAATAATCAGTGATAATTCATTTACAAGAAAGAAAGAAACTCAGAGGCATTTAAGGAAGGATAAAGAGGGAAAAGTAGGAGGCGATAGAGGGAGAAAAACTCAGTAGCAGACAGGACCAGTTAGTGGTTCTCCGAGTGTCTTTGTCAAGTGAGGGGTCATGGAGAGAGATGGACAACTGTAAGAGCAGTCAGAGGGAAGAGTCTTTAGTCTAAGCAGTCACAGGAGCTGGAGGCTGAGAGGTGAGCATAAAGCATAGATTTGAAAGCTCCCAGTGATATGGAGGATAGAGTGGGTAAGCTCAGGGCATTGTACCAGGTAGGGGCATGATACGCAAAAGATCTTTGTCCCTGAGCAGTCTGGCATCTGGGGACCTGAAAAGGTTGGTGCTCAGATCTTCTAGTGGGATGAGTGCTGTTATTCAGGCAGAGTAGGTCTTGGATACACAGCGGAGTAAGTCCCAAGATTTATTTTTTTGCCGTCAAGCATGTGAGATACATTAGGCGATTAGAGAGTTGTAACCAGCCAGTTTCCATGTAGAGCTCACGGGTGTGGATCCATCTCTGCGCTTCAATGAGAAGTCGACAGGCCTTGTTTAGGGCGGTTGAGATGCGCTTTAGTGCGGTGGTAGTGGCAGAGCCATAGATAATTAGGCCATAGTCTATGATTGAGATGATGGAGCTTTGTATAGCAATCCTCAGAGCAGCTTGATTAAGGAATTGACGGTTCTGGAACAGTATTCCAATGCGTTGGTTCACTGTTTTCGCTGTGTTATCAATGTGGGTCGCAAAGGTAAGACCTTGATCAAAAGTGATTCCAAAGTATTTGAATGTATTCACTTGTTCAAGTGTATTTCCAGGGGAAGTTTTTATTGTGAGTGGAATATGTCTTTTTTTGTTTTGATGACTGGCGAAAAGCATGGTTTTGGTTTTTTTGTGATTTAGGACCAGCTTGTGATCAAGGAACCACTTTTCTACACGAGAGAAGGCAAGTTGCAGGCTCTGACGTAATGGTTTGGGATCCTTGTGAGAGGAGAGAATTACGGCGTCATCAGCATATAGGATTATTTTTTCTGGGCAGGAATCAGGGAGAAAGTTTAGGAACAGGCTAAAAAACAGAGGGCCTAGAATTGATCCCTGAGGGACACCTGAGAGGACCGGTTTAGAGTCAGAGAGTACATCAGAGATTTTTACTGCTTGTGTGCATTGTGCCAGGTAACTTTTAATCCAGGCACCTGGTCCTTAAGCGATCCCAAGACTGAGCAGTAGTGAGATTAGTAAGCCATGGTGAACAGTATCAAACGCTTTTGTGAGGTCAATGAAAACAGCTCCGGTTTGGTATCCCTTGTCCATGGCATTGTGAACTTCTCCTGAGAAATCTAGTAGGGCCGTCGACGTACTGTGCCTTTTCCTAAATCCGTGTTGCTGCATGCAGAGTAAATTATACTTTTGCAGGTAGTCTGAGAGTTGGTCAGCCACGATGCATTCAAGGGCTTTAGAGAGGGGTGGAAGTATTGATATAGGTCGATAATTCCCTGGTGTGGATTTGTCACCCCCTTTGAGCACTGGTGTAGCTATAGCAGACTTCCATTTGCTGGGAAATTGACTTTGGCAGAGGGAAAGATTGATAATTTTGGTGAGAGGGTGGATCACTTCTTCCAAGGTGAGAGACAGAATTTTTAGATCAATAGTATCACTGCTTGTTCTGGATTTAGAGCAAGCCTTTTTTATATATTTGTAGGCTTCATGTGCCTTAACTATTTTAAAGTGAAATAGCGGTTAGTCAGGTGAGGTGATTTGGGATACGAGTTTTGGCAAGGTCAAGTCCGAGAAGAAGTCTGGCAGGAGGACCCCACTGAGGTCTGTGAGGATTTTATTTAGGGCATCTGCCATAACCTTTGGGTCAAGGGTAGTGGAGCCATCAACATTCATTATAGTGGTAGAGGATTTAGACTGCTTACCCGTAGTATTTTGGATGTTGTCCCAGAAAGATCTCTCGTCACCCCAGGTGGTTGCTAGGGCATTTTTGAAATAACAGCTCTTCATTTGCCTGCTTTGCGAGGTGCATAGGTTATGAGCCTGTTTGTACTTCTGTATGTCCGTCAAGGAGCCTGTGGCTCTGGCTATGGCCCAGAGATGGTCACGAGCTTTGAGTTGAGCCAGTAGTTTGGCCGTGAGCCAAGGATTAGAGAAAGCTTTGATTTTATGCTTTTTTAATGGTGCGTAAGTGTCATAGGCAGTGTTGAAAGTTGTGATAAAATATTCTAGGGCAACGTCAACATCTAGCGTATTGTAGATTGGGGACCAGTCTTGTTGTAGGAGACAGGTCTTTAGTTTAGTGAGATTTCCATGTGGTAGCACTCTACTTGAGATGGTTTTAGGGGGTGGTTTAAGGAATTTATTTGACCAGGTACAGATCACAGGGGAGTGGTCACTGAGAGAGTCCGAGAGAACAGTAGTGTTTTTTATCCAGTCCGGGTGACTAGTAAGTATCCAGTCAATGAGAGTGCAAGTTCCAGTCCTGTAGTTTTTTCTAGTCGGGGAGTTGACCATCTGCGTTAGGTTGGCTGCTAGGATAGCATCCTTGATGAATCCGACATCAGAGGTGAGCCAATTTATATTGAAATCACCAAGGAGGAGGAGCTCAGTGTCAGGTGGTTGTGATCTTACAAATCCAAGAACTGTCTGGAGACCTGATCCAGGATCTTTAGGAGGGATATAGACTGCAGCCATGGTAAGCACTTTATTTTGGGCACCAAGAAGTAGCTTGACAGGGAGAAGTTGCACTAGGGTGTTTGAGGAGGAGAAACTGACAGGGTGACTAGAGAGGTTGTCCTTAATGTAAATAGCACAACACCCCCCCTTTTATTTGACCGATCGAGTCTGAAGAGATTGTAGCCTTGAAGTGAGATGGCATGATCCGGAGTGCTTGGAGACAGCCAGGTCTCAACAATGGCTAGTATGTCAGGATTGTTTTGACCAATAAAGACTTGAAGGGATGCCAGCTTAGGAAAGAGGCTGCAGATATTTAGGGTAGTGATGGAGAGACCCCTATCTGCTTTTGCTAGCTTTGTTAACCTGTTTGAGACAGGGCCAGGGTTTGGGTGGACCCCACCTGACATAAGAAGGAGGAGGAGCAGGAGTTTTAGGGATATCTCCCGAAGCTCATAGTATGTCACGATTTGCCTCTGTTTCTTACTGGTTTGGGGACGGTGTAGTCATCTAGGGTCCCAGCAAAGGGTGATGACTAGTGATAGGTGTTGATTTGTCATCCTTCCGGCAGGGTGAGCAGCCATTTGCACCCAGTCTTTAGTAAGGGGGTGCCACAAGTAAGGGTGAGGAGGATTTGCCATGGTTCCATGTTGCAGGTAGCAAGTTTTGATGATTACAGTGGGAGGTTGAGAGGGGTAGGAGGAGAAAGGAAGTTGGCAGAGTGGAAAAAAGAGGGAGAGGGCCAGAAGAGACAAGAGGTGGTTTCTAAGGAAAGGCATTGCTGGTGAAAACAGCACTGTGCTGTGTTCTAAAGGAGTGTCAGGCAAGGGGTGGAGAGGAAAAAAAAAAAGTAGGAGGTAACTTAAGAAATTTTGGGGCTTTGAAAGGGTATGCTTAGTGCTGCAGGGAAGAAGTCAAACAGAGCCTAGGAGGAGGGGGAGAGTATAAGCTGTAGGACAGGAAGGAAGGCAGGTTAGGGGGTGGGTCCTTTGTGCAGGGGCAGAGCAGATAGCCTATTTAATAAAGGTCAGGAGGGGAGGGGGTAAAAATTCGGCAGAGAGCAGTGCAAGTGAATGGGCGCCGAGCCCAGCACAGTAAACTTTCAGTAGCACCAATGGGAATGCAGTGCCTGGAACCGGTGGCCAATGGGTGAGCTTCTTAGAACACGGTCAGCCAATAGCAGCCAATCCCTGCTTCCCCGCCCCAGTGGAAGTCCTTACCCGGCTTCAGTGAGGGGTTTTGCAGAGGCTGGTGGTGGCGTCGGGGGTCCCGAGCCATGCCAACGGGGCACACAGCTGGCCGGTCAAGGAGTCTGATCTGGGGTAGAAAGAGAGAGGCAGATGTGAGTATGCAGTATTTAACAGGAGCAAAGCTAAAACAGAACAATAGGTGGTGGCCGATAGAGATTCGTTCGGTCAGGGGCGGGGGGGACAGGGCAAGCAGATGAAGCAGGATGTGGAGTAAAAGCCGGAGTTAGAGAGACAAGAGACAGAGAAAAAATTAAATAACAAAAAGAGTGGCCTTTAGAGGTAGTGGGGGTTGGGGGTAGCTGCCAGAGAAACAATCAAGTTTAAGTAATCAAAATGGCACTGACGCCGGCTAGGCGGGTCGGTTTGGGCAGCTCAGAAATCAATAGGGATGCTTTGGAGTAAGATGGAGGTAATAGTGAAGAGAGAGATGGCGGTGTTAGAGATCAGAGTTTAGTGGACAGTGGTAGGCAGGCAGGAAAAGGTGGAGGAGAGAGCAATGGCGCACTGGCGATCCTTAGGCGAGAAAGAAACAGTGCACTTGAGTATGTAGGCAAAGAGAGCAGGCCATGATCGCAACACGGGGCTAGAGTTTAGGTGGAGGGGCTGACACTCTTAGGAGTGTCTGAGGCGGAGAGTTTTTGCAAGGAGAAGATCAGAAGATTAGAGAGCAGAAATTGAGAGCAGGTTTGTGCAGGCTAGGCACGCACTGAGGATACGTAGGAAAGCAGTTAGATTGGGCTAACAGGAGCCAGAGCACAGTGTAAATAGTAAAATACAGCAGCATAAATACAACAGTCACTATCCCCTGCAATTTTAGATACTAGGACAGCAGTCTAAGCAGTACAGCAATCGGAACATGCACCAATGATAGTAGATGCAAATAAATCAAACTTTAAAACAGTATGGGAAAAAACAAGTGCAGGCTAGTGCAGTGTAACAGAATAAGGCAATGTGCTGGAAGCAAAGTGTTAACTGCAGCTGGTTAGAGAATTCATACAGTATATCAGAAATAAGTTTTAAAGTAGAGAAAAAATGTCCGGGCAAAAAATTCAGCAGAGAGCAGTACAAGTGAATGGGTGCCGAGCCCAGCACAGCACACTTTCAGTAGCACCAATGAGAATGCAGTGGCTGGAACCAGTGGCCAATGGGCAAGCAACTCAGAGTGCAGTCAGCCAATAGCAGCCGATCCCTGCTTCCTCAGCCCAGTGGAAGTCCTTACCCGGCTTCAGTGAAGGGTTTTGCAGCGGCTGGTGGTGGCATAGGGGTGCCCCGAGCCATGCCAACGGGGCACACGCCTGGCCAGTCCAGGAGTCCGATCCGGCTTCAGTGAGGGGTTTTGCGGTGGCTGGTGGTGGCGTCGGTGGGGCCCTGAGTCGTGCCAATGGGGCACACGGCTGGCCGGTCCAGGAGTCCGATCTGGCTTCAGTGAGGGGTTTTGCTATTATTTTGCTATTATTGCTAACTATTGAACACGTAAGCAATAAAGCATGACTAGAAGTTAGATTAACAGTCTTTTCATAACCCCTAGAGGTGCACCTCATGCCACATTGCACTTGGGGATGATTAATTTAACTCCTATGAGTGCTATTTGCTATTATAAAAAAAATCAAAAATGTGTTAAAAGTGCACCCTTTTAATTTTTCTTCATCAATAGTAAGATTGTTTAATACAGTAGTCCATCTGCCATCTGCACAAGATTGCTGGTTCAGAATGCCAAACTGCATCTTTAGAGTCATTCAGTAGTGAATACTGCTAATTTTTCAAAATAATCCATGTGCTATGGTGATAAAGCTGTACATGGTAGTTTAACAGAAATTAAGGTAAGGGTCACAGAATGCAGAGAGTCAATTAGGTTGCAGCATTTCTGAGACTTTTTTTTTATGTTTGCTTGCCAAAAGCTAGCAAACATATTGCGATCGGTCTGAGCTCTGAGAAGGCTTGTGGGAACTTGGCAGTCCTCCACCTATTACAACTTCAGAATCCTCTAGTTCAATCCCACTTCCACCCACTGTCCATCATACTGGTGCATGTGGTTTTGAAGTATTTGATGAATCAGAAGGCTTGTAAATGTAAGTTGGACATTGGTTTTCTTCTGCAACTTGGAGCTCCTACTGGCAATGTTTCCTGTGCTGTTTGTTCCACATATGTGATGCTGTTAAGTGTTTTATTTCTGAAGAGAAGGGCAGAGATGTTGCACAACACCCACAGCTTGTTCCTGTATGCAACTGGCCATGACAGTATAACAGCAGGTATTCATATTGTACCCAGGACACAGGGCTAGCAACTGTGAATATATAACCAGAGCCAGGACATCTTCTCACACTATTTCAAATTCAGGTCAGGCTAACAGCTTACCAGCAATGAGGGAGACTGAAGCCAGTCATAGGATAATAATATATTTTCTTGATAAATCACTGAGGCACAAAAATATTTGGTGTTGGGGTGGTAGTCTGTGAGCGGCTGTGGACTTTTGGTTTAATAAAAAAGCTACAATTATCCTGTGACGAGCTCCAGTCTCCTCATTGCTGGTGAGCTGTTAGCCTGAGTTGAGTTTTATATTTCACTTTGTACTGCAATTTGTCTTAAAGGAAAACATTTGAACAAACAGTAGATTTTATAAACTGGTGCATGCATTGTGTACTGCGCTCCAACTTCTCTTCTACTGCACTAATGTATTATGCAATGGCAGTTGTAAATTCATGTGTGGACTGTATCTTGTATCAGTGTAAACTGTGGTGTCTTACATTCTTGTAGCTACTGTAAAATATTGTAAACTGTTGTGACTTCACTCCTATATCAATTAAATTATTTTCCTTATCTCCTGCCCCGGGTCGCACCTGGAATCGAGCCTTGGCTCAGTGTGCCTTACCCAGTTATCAACTTTTAAATAAATTTGTGATACAGTGAGTGGTGCGGTGCTGTACTAAGAATGTGCAGCTCTGGGACTGCTTTCATTATGGGCCCCAGACTTGCTTAAATATTACAGCCAACAAGTAATAAAAACAATAATTATATGTGGCTTAAAAGCCTAATGGGGCTGGTCATTTCAGGCTGCTGTGCTGGGGGGGCAGCTGTTCTCCTTTAATTAATTACAGTACACCCTCGATTATCCACCCATCTATTGTGGGCCACTCTCCTTATTAGCCAGTCCAATATTCTGTACTGTTCTCTCCCTATGGACATTTCCTCTCTTTTCTGCCACCCTCTCTGCCATCTGCCAGTGCTTTTTAGTGTACAGGCTGTAAGTTTCTTACTATGTTCTCCCTCTATCATCAGCCACACTACCAGCACTGATGCAGTGTATTATGGTCCTGATTTGTTTTGGTTGCTTCAAATGTCTTAATAAGAAATCTTGGTCACATTTTATTTTTAATTTTTTTTTACTTTTCCTTTTATTGAGGCTTAGCAATCCATTGTCAAGCATTACATTTTACAAAGTCAGCAATGTCATCATTACATATACATTTCTATTAAACATATGTTGTATCGGGTATTGAAAAGTTTCTGCTGAATACTGGTATGTTGGAGAAAAGGTTTAAGTTACACTTAACTCCGTGAGTGCTGAGCATGTTTGAACATATATAGATCAGGACGTATACACTGTGTACTCCCGCAGTGCTGAAAGGGTTAATTGCCTGGCATAATCTTGCTCTCCCTACGTGGCACATCCTCCCAGAGAAAAATAGTCTTGTAATTTTGTTTATGTGGTCCACATTAGGCCATCCGTAACTGAACCTTACAGCTTTGAGAATAGACTATGGTACAAAGGCTTTGTCAGCTTCCAAAATGTACAACATCCAGTGTTGCCACTTGGAATTGAATTGGTCTATTCTATCATGAATTCTTGCAGTTAGTTTTCCATTTCATATATTTCAATCATTATTTTCTTCCGGCTTTCTACTGTGGGGGGTTCTGGTTTCATCCATTGATGTGTGACAGCCCTTTTGGCTACCAGTGAGTAAATTAAGATAGGAGATCTAGCAGTTAAATGTATTTCTCTAGGCAGGATGGAAAGGAGCACCAGCTTTAGAATGAGTTGGATAGGGCCACCTGCTAATTCTTCCATGTGAAGGAGAACCTGTTCCCAGAATATGGACAGTACTGGTCAGTGCCAGAATAGGTGTCCATGGTCCGCAGGGTTGGTACCACGGTTCCTCCAGCAGTTGGCAAGAATTTCTGGCATGTATTTTATTAATATTGATAGGGTATGGAAAAATCTATATCTGCATTTCCATGCAAACTCTCTCCACATAGTGAAGGATGTCACCTTCACTACTGGTAGTGTATATTTAATCGATTGGTAGTAAGTAATGTTACTATTCAGGTCTTTGTTCCAGCCATCTAGCACTGTTTGGGATGTGTCTCCGAGAGATTGTTGGAGACCGTTGTAGCTGTTTCCAATTAGATGACCCTGAGATTTCCTTTTTGGGTATCTATAATCATGGCCAGTTGCATAGGTAACTTTTAAGGCAATTTGGCATATGTGTTCATGTAATATGTAGGTCCTAACCTGAAGATATCAGAAGTGTTCCCTGCCTGTTAAGCCATACTCTTTTTGTAGAAATGCGAATGCCACTAACCCTTTGTTTTCCAGAAACTGATAGATATGTGATAGGCCTAATTGTCTCCAACCTTGAAAAACCAGATCCATTTGGGATGGTAGAAACTCTTCATCTACCTCCAACATTCTACTAAAATAGAAAATCTGAGAGAGTGTTTTGAGTTTCTTCAAGTAGTACCATACTTTGAGTATTATGGGTAAAAGCCGTGAAATCAGTGAGCAGGTTAGTGTGCTGAAAAGTGGCAAATAAAATGCGGTTTATATAGTTCAAATGAAATTCTATGATTTTCCATAGTGGGTCAGTATTCAGGTTTAACTAAGTTCAAATGATTCTTAGATGTGCTGCTGTACCATAATTAAGCAGATGGGGCAAATTCACTCCTCCTGCTGATTTAGGGAGTTGTAAGATCGAGTACCATATTCTAGGGATCTGTCCTATCCATATAAATTTTACAAACATTCTGTTCCAGGAACAAAAATAGAATGCTGATGGGAGCAAGGGAAGTGTCTAAGAAAGGTATAAGAGATGGGGCAGAATGTTCATATGTACTACCTCTATGTGACAGAAAAGAGACAATGGTATCAGTCCCCAGTTTAGCAAATCATTTTGTATAGTGTTTATAAGCAGTTCCCATGACACCCTGTCAAAGGCTTTCACTGCGACTAGATTCAGAAAGGCTGTTGGTATTTGTCTAGAGTGTTCACGTTCTGCCAACAAGAGAGCCCGCCATATATTATCCATGGTTTGGCATATTTTTATAAAGCTGGACTGATCCAGATGGATCAAAGAGGGCAGGATCGTTTCAAGTCTTTTGGCCCATATAACCATATAAATCTTGTAATCAACATTTAGTATGGATATTGGGTGGTATGAAGTTGGGCATATTGGGTCTTGCGGTTTTGGAATGGCTGCAATAATGGTGAAATTCTGTGATGGGGGAATGGGTTTACCTTCTGTTACTTCCGTGTAGGTCTCCTGGAAAAGTAGGGTAGGTAGGTAGCATTTTATTTTTATATAAGTGATACATGTCATTTGGACAAAAGTCCAGTTTACAACACAGACCTGTGCAATCCCTACCTAAGTACAGTAGTAGACTCTGAAAATTCTTGTACCACTCTGTGGGGAAACTGTCTGGGTCAGGACATTTTACATTTTGTGCTTCTTTTATTGGTTATCTATTTCTTCACTGATTATTGATGCTTCTAAGTGCTCTTTTTGGACTTTGATAAGTTGGAGCAGTGTTAAGGACTGAATAAATGTATGGAGGGTATTTTGGTCTGGGCTGGGGGGGGCGCATACAGTCTCTGGTAATATTGATGAAAGATTGTAGTTACTGGCAGCATCATGTGTCGTTTGTTTTGTGGTTGGATCTCTTATCTTTAGTATACATGTGTTGCTGCATCTGTTTCTCAACTTACAGGCCAAGTTCCTAGTGTCCCGCGATCCCCCTTTGTAGTTTGATAGTTTTAAATAGGCCAAGTTTTGCTGGACATTTCAGTCCAGTAATTCCTGCAATTGTTTTTCAGTTTCTTTTATCTTTTCAATAAGTAGTGTATCTTTGGCATTATACACCATTTGGTATGTATAGTATTAAGCTGTTCCATAAGCGAGTTATATCGCTTGTCCCTTTCCTTTTTTCCCCTGGAGATATATGAAATTATCTCCCCCCTTATTTCCATTTTTAAGGTATCCCACATCATTGAGGAGGTCACCGGTTGTGCCATGTTATCCTGAAGAATTTCAGGGATTCTTGCCTTGGTTATATCACAAAATTGTTTATCTTTCAGGAGGGAGAGATTCAACCTCTAGGGAACAATTTGGGTATCTTACCCAGTTGTACTTTTAAATGTAGGGAGTGATGGTCTGGTAGAATTCTCAAACTGCATGCTAGGTCTTGTATAGTGTGGAAATGTTCACATGTTTTGAAAAAATAGTCAGTTCTGGAGTATGTTCCATGACGATTTGACAAAAAGGTATATACCTTTTGTGTGGGGAAGAGGCATCTCCATATATCTATTATCCCCACATTGTTGAAGTCTACTGTACCTTAATATATTTTTGAGTTGGCATGGTCCTGTGACTAGCTGGGTTGGAGGTGTCCAGCTCCTGCGAGAGCACTACATTTAGATCTCCCCCTATTATCAGCTGGCCTTGTAGTAGATCTAATAGACGACCCAAGAATTTCTTTACTACTGGGGTGTTTGAGTCAGGTGGTATATATACAGTACATTAGCTAATGTTACAGTTTCCTGATACAGTCTGCCCTGTATAATAGTGTAACAGCCTTGATTATCCATATATGCTTGCTTTACTTCAAATGGTGTGGTATTGAGAATTAATACTGTCGCTCCTTGTTTTCTGCCCCTGAGGTGTGATGAGGTGAAAACAGTGTACCTTCCCCCCATACTAATTTAGCATGTTCTGTCTGAGAGAGGTGGGTCTCTTGGAGAAAGTAGATATCAGCTGGGTGCCATTTTAAGTAATGAAACAGCCTAGTACCTTTAATAGGGCCATGTAGGTTATTTATGCTTTGAGAGAAAATCTTTACTGGAGTTAATCTTATTTTTGTCTTGTGTGTTTGTTGCCAGGATAGAAATGGTGTCACACCACGAGAGCCAAAACAACCCTCTGAAACTCAACCAGGAGAGCTTGTAACCATTCAATTTTACTTAATAGCTGTGCACAAGATACAGTTACCACAGTCCCTTCTACCTTTAGCAGTTTTTCCATCAGACCTTTTAAGTTTGGCTGTTTTCACAAGTTATTGTCATCACTCAATGCAATAAAAATACTTGCTGTCTACAAACATTTGTGCCTCTGTGGGTTTTTTTAAATAAGGTCGGGATTCATCTATTATCTATCTCCCCACCCATAAATATGTTTCCAATCCAAAAAAACAAAGCTCAGCCATGGCTCTTAAATCAATTCAGGTGTTGTTGGGGTTTCACTAGAGAGAGTCCCCAAGTCCACCCAAGAAGAACCATGTAACCAATTAAACTACTATATACAAGTGTACTTCCAAAGTTTGGGCAGTGTCGGCTCTCTACCCATTTTACATGGTAAACCCCTTCCCCGGTATGGAATAGGTGTCCAGACAAGAGGGAACTGCTTGGGGCAATTCGTCCCTTCCCCCAGTAAGACTATAGCATCCCCCAAAAAAGTATGTAGGTCCAGGGGAAGGGGGGTAAACCTCTCCCTTGTCTCTGCCTGGGGAAAATAAACCAATTAGAAAGGTAAGGATAAGAAAAAGGTTGCCTGTATTTGACTTGTGCATCTATAAAGTTTCTCCCCCTTTCCCCTCCCTAATAAGATTTGTATAATAGAGCCAGGTAGACATCAACCTTGTCCCTTTTCCTTTGGCCGATTTGCCCCTTTTAGCTTTTGGCAGACCCAGTTCTAGCATCTGAGTGCATTAAATTTCACAGTTTCCCTTTTTACCTGGTACATATTACTTCCCTCCTCTCCTCCCCAGCTCCCCCCAAGCCCGCCACCCCTCCCTTTTGTTAGAGAGATGGCTTGGCAGCACCCCAAAGCTAGATGGGTGATTATTGTGAGTTCCTGAGTGTGTAATTCCCTCATCTCAATCTAGCAAAACCTCAGTTTAAATCTATTATTTTCTTCCCATTGGGCATGGGGATGGGACTCGAAGGTTAATCCTCCTAATAACTTTCTGCAATCAAATGAACCAACATGCCCAAGCTACTGAACTGGTTTCAAGTGTGCATGGGGAGCCTACTATTTAGCCTTGAACTGGTTCATTTTCATTTTCCTCTCTCTCTCTCTCTTTCCCCTCCCAATGGTAAGGTGGCAACACTCTGAGCGTGCTGCTGATGCACATCTCAAAGCATTCTGTAAGAACTCTCAAAGAATGCTGCCTTCCCATTCAATCATATCTTATCCTTTCCAAGAACCATTATATTTCCTTATATCAGGGTTTCTTAGATTCAATACATAATCCCCCCTCCCTCCTTACATAGTTATATCTCCCATAGTCCCCCACTGTTAGGTTCAGTTTTTTCCAGTCCCTGTGGCAGTGAAATAATAGGTGTATATTGGTCTTTCCTGCTCCACACTGTCTCCCAGCCCCTCCTGTTTATTTCCATGGTCCATGTTTAATAGGAGAAGGCGAGAGAGATAGGACATATGAACATATGAGCTTGCCAGCAGATTAGACCTTATGGTCTATCGCGTCTGCTCAAGGTGCAGCTCACAGTTTAACCACAGTTGCTGCCCCACTCTACCCCTTCCATACATCCCTTCCCAGATTCCCATTCTGCTCACCCCAACTGGTCCCTTCCCCCTCAACCCAAACTTTGCCCATGTATCTGTCTTATTCTTAAAACCTCCCACTGATTCCATTGATCACCTCCTCAGGTAGTGCATTCCACGGCTCTACCACCCTTTCTGTGAAATAATGTTTTCTCAGATCCCTTCTGTTCTCCCCTCCTACCAGTTTTAGGCTATCTTCCCTCATGGTCCCTTCCCCTTTCAGTCTGAATAAACCCTCAGTGCTTACTCTGTTGATACCTTTCAATAATTTAAAGGTCTCAACCATGTTCCCTCTGTCCCTTCTGTCCTCCAGGGAGTACATATTTAGCTCTCTGAGTCTTTCCACATACGGCTTATTCCCCATTCCAAGGATCATCTTAGATGCCCTCCTCTGAACCCTCTCCAGGAGCATAATGTCCTTCCTCAAGTAAGGTCGCCAGAACTGTACACAGTACTCTAGGTGTGGCCTCACCAAGGATTTGTACAGTGGCAGTATTACCTCCTCCTTTCTAAAAGTGATTCCCCTAGCAATGCACCCCAGCATTCTGTTTGCCTTAGCTGCAGCCTTCCTGCAATGCTCAGAGTGCTTCATTTTTCCAGTTATCACTACTCCCAGATCTTTTTCCTCCTCTAAGACTATTAAGCTGATCCCTCCTAAATGGTACTTGTACCCTGGATTCCTAGCATCCAAGTGCCGTACACTGCACGTTCGAGTGTTAAAACCCAGCTGCCATGTTTCTGACCACTGTTCAAGTCTTTCTAGGTCTTTCTGGAGCATTTTCCTTCCCTCCTCACTATCTACCACCGCACCTAGTTTGGAGTTGTCAGCAAACAGGCTCATTTTGCTCCTAACACCCCCTGCAATGTCTGAAATTAAGGCATTAAATAACAATGATCCTAGCATAGGTCCTTGTGGCACCCCACTAATGACCCTCCTGGGTGCCAATAACTCCCCCACCACCACCACCCATTGCAGTCTGTCACTCAGACAGTTTCCAGTCAAACTCACCATCCTTTACTCTAACCTTAAATTCCTCAGCTTGCCCAGGAGTCTCCCATGCGATACCGAGTCAAACGCCTTGCTGAAGTTCAGCTATAGGACATCAACCGGCCGACCTCCATCCAGGGATCTTGTCATCCAATCATAAAATTCGACCAGATTTGTTTGACAAGATCTCCCATGGGTAAATCTGTGTTGCTGGATGTCTTGAAGGCCTTTAGACTCCAAGAATTCCACCAGCCTTTCCTTCAGTATGCTTTTCAATAGTTTCCCAACCACTGTCGACAGGCTTACCGGTCTGTCGTTCCCCAGCTCATCCTTAGGTCTGCTCTCTAGTCAAGGGGTACATGTCGCATTTGGAGGGAGGAATTGAATAACTCCATCAGAGGTGCTGCCAAGATAATCTCCAGTTCTTTCAAGACTCTGGGGTAAATCCAATCCGGGCCTGGGGCTTTGTCAGGTCTTAAATCCTATAGGCCCTCCCACACTCTCTTCTCCAGTATTACACCAGCAATTTGGTTTCCCCTATCCTCAGCCCCTAGCCTACCTCCCCCTGTGTGATTGGCACATCCTTTTCCCTTGTAAAGACAGAGCAGAAGTGCTCATTTAATACCTCAGCCTTCTCCACTTCCTCCTCTGCCCCCCCCCTTTCTTTCTAAGCCTGGAGATCGGTCCCCTATCCTTCCTCCACTCCCTGATATATCTAAAAAAAAAAAATCTGCCCCTCCCTGATCCCCTATGCCAACCTAAGATCCTTGGTTGACTTGGCTGACCATACCACCCTGTTCTCCTCTTTTCTAGTACTCCTCTCTTTCCTGTATCTTTGGTAGGCTATCTTTTTCTCCCTTACCCCCTCTTGCACCTCCCTGGTCCACCAGATAGGATTTCTTGATTCGGCCTTTTTACATTGGATCCTTGTGTAAGTTTTAGTGTCCATGTCGTTACTTATTTTCTCTAAGTGTCCTTCCAGAATGGCTTCCATCTTCCCAAAATCCGCAACCCTGAACTCCACTACATTCGTGTTTATCCGGTTACCCCCCCTCCCCAGGTCAAGGGAGAACCATATTGTTGACTAGTCTCGCCCTGCCAGCGGGTCTTCAACTACTACATCCCTAAACTGATGCCCATTGGCCAGAACCAAGTCCAAGATGCTTCCCTCTCTGGTCAGCTCTACCACCAGTTGTGACAGGAATACATCTTGCAATGCGTCCAGTGGTGATTGCTTTTTGGCATTTTTTTTTGTAACTATTTATTTACTGATTCACATGGGGAGGGTAATAAATAAAGAAGTGTCACATATAGAATGACATCAAGATAATAAATCCAGTCCTATGCACAGACGTTTTGCTTCATAACATTTTACAATCTTAGCAGCCATCAATATACCAATTAAAAGAAGAAATAGGTAAAATGTAATTCGTAGATGAGGGGGAGACCATCTCAAGGGTAACTCAAGAAATTAAATTTAAAGAATATATGCTGGGTATATTTGGGATATATAAAACACCCTAAGCCTCTAGGTCAGTTCAAATGGGAAAGTTGGCCCTGGAAATGTGCAATACTCTGTTCCAAATGATAAATTTAATTAACTATATTATGCCAGTGGAGTAACATGGGGGATGTTTGAGTGTGCCAAAGGCAAGTAATGACCTTTTTTGCAGCCGCTAAGTATATGCGTAATGTAGTTTTCTTCCTAAGGACACTCTTTGGCATTTCTTGATGCCATTGTGCGCCAGTCTACCCCTGGAAAGCTAAATCTCACACCACCAATGTCCTGCCTCTACTCCTGTCACAGTGAGTAATAAGATTTTCCACCAACTCCCTGAACTGTTCCTCAGTTTGAGTTGGAAGCCTGTAGACTACCCACATATTGACCCTCCTTCCCTTAGCATCCTGCAAGCTGACCCACAATATTTGCATGTTACCTTCTGCAATCTCATCCCTGCTACACTCTTTCCCCTTGGTGCTAGGACTATTAAATGCTGGGATTATTAAGTCCCAGTTGTGCTGACAGGATGAGGAGGAAATAGAGAAGAAAGAGAGGAAAGGAGAAAAGACAAAACCATTTTGCAGTTGAGAGTCTGCCTGTCAAAATTCTGGATCAATGGAATAACCAGTGAGAGGAGATCTCACTAACCTTCTGCCCTTCTTATAGGGGAAATACTTTGCCCCATTGTATTGCTCAGATAGGTGCTGTATTCTAGTCCAGACAGAGTACTCCCAGCACCCAGGAGATCCATTCTCTGATTGGCAGTCCAGGGTCCTGCGATTCACTCCCCTGTCAGACCTTAGTGTTTTCTGTATTCCATTAGTTAGGTCTGACATGGGGATATCCTATCATGCCCCACTCCATGCCTCTGCTGCCATTCTGAAAATTAGAGAGAGAGAGAGACAGCCTTGTGGTGAGGAGGGCCACAGAAATCCAAGCCAGCCCCAGTTATGGCCTGTAAGTATACTTGCATATCACTAGGCCCTTTCTCCTCCACTACAGCCCTCCTTCCCACCTCCCACTGCCAAGGAATGAGCTCCTCAGTGCAACCTAATCAGGGCTGTGCCAACAACTGTGAGGGCTCCCCTGCAAAATATTTTGTGGGGTCTACCTCCCCACAAATAAGAATAAAATAATCGTTAGTGTACATAAAATATTTATAGTTTATGCCCTTTTGCAGCAGTCCTGAGTATCTGTAGTTTGCCCATACTGCCCCCATCCCACTTGTTGGTACCATTATCAAGAAATTGAACAACGTAATTTGTCCCTGCTCCTCCTGGGGACACCAACACCAAGGTTAAATGAAGTAGCAGAAACACACTGTTACGGCTGGTCAGCATGGTGTTCTCTGAATAATTAAATAGCCACGGAGAACTGGATGTGAAATGATGACATTGCAGACAAAAAAGAAAGAGAAGCGCTGCCTGCCTTTAAACCTGTATGCACCATTATTCTGATGTTAAGAAGTTTTTGGGCCAGGGAGCAGTATGCCTTTTATGTGACTTATTTAAATAAAAGTTTTGAGACACATTCTTCAAAAATGTACTCTGAGAGATTCATTTGAATGGAACTGATTGAAGGTGCTGACCCCTTGCTGTTACTTAGCCATAACAGTGTGTTTCTGCTTAGTTCATTTCCCCTGGGTATAGTGCACCTCCTGACCTGCTGAACCCCTACCTTGTTTTTCTTGTTGTGCGTTACCAAGACTAAATGTTTTGAGTAATGGGCCCTATTGCTTCTTCGTTCTGCACTTCCCACCACGTGAAACTAGAGTGGGAGTCTTTTGCTGGCACTACTGCCACTGCTGATAGCCCCAATTTCCAATCGATAAGCAATGCCCAAAGAGAAAATTGCAAGTTTGTCTATGATAAACGGTTTTCTTAATGCTGACCTCTGACGCAGTGGACCACTGACAGTGCAGGCCCTACTACAACCACAGCTCCTGCACCCCCCCCCCCACAGTCACAGCCCTGAACCTAATCTTGGAATTTTATCACCGATGTAACCTGCCTAGTTTGAATTTAACCTTATTGACTGGGGTACTTTGTTTTACTTGGTGTTAAGAGGGCAGGTTACCATTAAAGGGGTAGGGGAGAGAAGTACTGATCTGCCCAGAGCTGGCATCCCACCGAACTAGAAGCAGCCTAGTAAATTGTAGCAGAACTTGTGATTGGGGAGGAAGGAAGAGGAATTACAAAGGGAGCAAAAAGAGTTATAAGGGAACTACTGCCACTGTGTGGTTCAGAAGTAGACCCCATACCCCACAGTGTGCTGAATTGGCAGCTGTGGCCTGTGCTCTGGAGTTGCTAAAAGAAGGCACTACAGACACAATCATCTTTATAGACTCTAACTAGATCTGTTCCTCCCTGTCAGAATTCTTACCAAGAAAACAAACTTTGCATCATCTGATGGTACACCTGTAAAATTCAGATACTTGTTAGTGTACATCGCAACACTAGCACAACAGTTTAAGCATAAACTGTACATCCATAAAGTTAACGCCCACTCTAAGAGTGAGCCCTACCATTCTTGCAATGACCATGCTGACTCTCTTGTGAAAGCCGGCGCTCGAGGAGGGGACAAATGGGAACTGCAAACCCCCTCTACTACAGGTTCTGTATGCGTTGCTGCTGTGAAACAGCAAACAACACCTTTTGTGCCACTAGATCTAGCATCCTCACAAAGCAGGACCCTCATCTGAAGGCAGCATTTAAATTCCTTGACAAAGGAACTGAGGAAGACCTTCCACCATACAGTCTCTACAAGCGAGTAAGGGATCATCTTCACCTCTCCAGTGATAACCTACTTATATGGTATTGTAACCTCAACAGTTCTGAGAAATTGTGGGGAATTTCTGGACAACTGAGGATGGATTTTATCCATCAAGTGCATGACACTCCTACTGGAGGGCACCAAGGAGTGGACAAAACCCTGGATAGACTAACTACTTTTGGATGGTGGCCACACATGAAACATGATGTGGAACACTATATCAATAATTGTTTGGTCTGCACAAAGAATAACCGAACTTTGGCCAAGAAAAATGCTAAATTGTTACCCCAGAGGCACTCAGGCCCCTGGAATTCCATCCAAATAGATTACATTGGGCCACTCCCAATAACCAAAAATAACAATAAGTTTGCATTGGTGGTCACTGATATGTTCTCTAAATGGGTAGAGGCATTCCCAACAAAAAACAACATTGCAAAAATAACTGCCAGGGTGCTGGTAGAACAACTTTTTACCAGATGGGGTCTCCCTTTTAAGGTAGACTCTGATCACGGTTCAAGTTTCACAGGTGAACTGATGCAGGAAACTCTGAAACTCCTAGGAGTCAGTCAAAAGTTTCACATCCTTACTACCCACAATCATCAAGGCAGGTGGAAAGGGCAAACAGGCAGATGAAGCTTATGCTATCCAAATTTTCTAAGGACAACCCCAAGAACTAGGATTCCTTATTGCCTTTGCTCCTTATGACAATAAGGGCTACACCCTCAATGAGTACAAAATGTACCCTGTTTGAGGTCATGACCAGAAGATTGATGAGATTTCCAGAACATCTACTTCTGGATTTGTGTGTTCCTACTAATGATAGAGTATTAGTAGACAAATATGTCCAGAAACTGAAACAAGACATCCAAATGATACACTTGCTTGCTGTGAAATGATTGGGCAAAGCCCAACAACAGTCAAAGATACAAGTTGACAAGATAGTCCATAATGTGGACTGGCAGGTTGGAGATCAAGTGATGGTTCTCAGATTTACTGCTCTTACTCATGCTTTTGATAACAAATGGGAAGGTCCCTACCCTATTGTAAATAAGCTCAGTTCATCAGTCTACCAAGTTAGACTACCACAAAATAAAAAGCTCACTGACAAATGGCTATATGCCAATCAGATGAAGTTATATAAAGGAGATTAAACTACTTTTCCTAACCCCACAGGGCGAAATAGTACTGAACTAATCATGTTTTTCTTTTCTCTTTTCTTCTAGGTACCTAATCGAGATGGTGACCTAACATCTACTCCTTTATGAATTCTTGTTCATGACCGCACATGGTGTAGTCCATCATAAATCTCCCCATGACCCTGATGCTGGGGTGTCCAACATCAACGTTGAAACCAATAAGGCAATGCCTTGTGGAACCCAAATTGATGTCACAAGTCCAAAGATTATCATTCAGGAGGGTGAGGAAGCACTACTGAATGTTATGGTTACCGCCTCAGATCAAACCAACCTTGATATTGTATGGCATACAGATCACAATGGAAAAAAGTAAAAGTAGCCCACCTGGTTAATAGCACTTTTGAAGGATTGCCCAATACCAAATTGGCACCAAACAGTACCCTTTTCATCCGTCATGCAAACCTCTCACATTCTGGTCTGCATAACATTACAGCTTGGTTTGATCCTAGCTCATGCAATACTTTTAAAAATTATGATTATCAAAAATTCTGCATCTTTACATTTCCTGGCACATTCTAGTATTCAGCTAGAAGTTATACCTAAAATTGAATCTCTTAGAGATCAAGATTGGTTTATCAAGACAACTGAATGTCCCAAACAAACACTGGGTCCACCCAGTGGCTTAATTGTCAATTCCTTAGTGGGTGCCTTGATTAATAATGTACAGTTCATGCACATTCCTGTTCTTTTGAACCTCTCCTTGTGGGACATGAAATTGTTTGGTTTATGTTCTGAAATATATGTTTCAAGTTTTTTACACATTTTACTTACTGATATTATTGCTGCATATCAAACACGCATTAGTGACCCCTTAACTGGGATCCTTAGCACTGAATTTAGGAGAGTCCTTAGATCCCACCCTAAATCTTCTGCGAAAAATGGTGAACCAAAACGCTATAAACGTTTTGATATGACATCTGCTGGTGCAGCTACCAGCACTGTCACAGGCCTCTTTGGTTCTGGTATGTCCATTTGGAATTGGGCTGACATAGCCAGTTTAAAATCTCAAATGTCTAAAACTGATGAAGCCTTTAAATATAACATTTTTCCACCACTGTTATGTGGTGTAGATGGTCTAAGCCAGGAAGAACATTTCACAGTTTATAATATGAAAGAAATATTTGAAGGGTTTGAGGACAAAAGATTAAAAATGAATCAACTGATTTCTGCTCACAACAAGGAAGCAGAAAAGCATTCAATTGGAAGGGAAAATGTATGTACTGTGTATGGTTCCCACATTGAAACTACGATTAAGGGATTGTTACTTGATCTGGAATCTGGACGTATTCTGGATCTCATCCATGATAAACATCTTGGACAATGGTATTGCCCTCAATGTTCCTCTACATCATATGTGGCAGTATGTTTGAAACAAACTTTCTCTATGCAGTTATCAACAGCAAGAAATCTGGGATATATTACCCCACACCCAAACATTTCTCCATGCTTTGCATCTCACTCATGCTCAATCCAGGATGCGCTTTATGTAACATTTATTATCTCCTTACCGCAATTTGATTCTTCATCACCGATTTTCAACCGAGTGGAAACTGTCCATTCTATTGGTCATCTTGATGGTAACATTTATCGTGAACATTTGGATCTTCCTCCATTGTTGGTGTTCCACCCTATACTCAGTGTTTGGGCTACTCCCTACACTGATTGCTGTGCCCGGAAAGGGCATCATCTTCTCTGCAGATGTGATGTCTTGATGTCATCCACCTTGTTTGTGGTTATTTACCAATGAACTTGGATTGGTCATATGCCTCTGATTTGGGTCTTCTGAACAATGGGAATTTGAATGTCTCTTTATGGAACTTTGCACTCACCCCCTCTCTATCAACTCACTCATACCATTGGCCATTGGCCCCTGTCCCCCTTGCTCTTTTCATCCCTGTCTGGTAATGGCACCTTCCAGCCAGCTTCCTCCTGACTCCTTCCTACAAAGTATACAGTTTCACCATGGATTCTGATAGAAGTTAGCTAGTGTTGTTCTACTTTAACATGTTGACTGAACTATTTATGTACAAGCAATCTGTATGTTATGACTGTTACCATTGTTTACTTTTGTTGTATGTTACCCCCCCATCCTCCAACGTGGAACCTTTGTAAATGAGCAGTTCCTGCTCAAAGGTACTTGTAATCCTAGCGTTTAATAAATAAATAAATGAAGTTAATACTGATGGTTTGACTCCTGTTGATTCTTCTTTGGACACTGGGAGAAACCATGGATCTATCCTTGGAACTAATTTTTGTGCATGGATTGTGGACAGAAACATTGACCTTGTTTGTCCTGTTTGCCTTTGCAAATGGATTGCACCTTCTGCTAAAGTGATTTATTCATCCGATGGAGAATTTTGTGTTGTATCCAACCTGAAAACATTCCACTATGGTGATAAACATTGTAACATACTTCAACCAAACTTTTGTCTCACACCCCATCAATGGACTATTATTGATCATACAGTGATCACATCTGTCCGTTCTATGGCAATGGACATCATTGAGTCTGACCCAGGCTACTTGAATGCTTTATATCAATATGTGCCTATCTTCAATGCCCATATAGGACCTCTGAATTTGTCTCTTCAATCCCTTCTCAATTGTACTGATGATAAATTGATTTACATTAGTAATGATGTTGCGAAAACTAGTGAATCTTTGAATGATTTAATTAATGATGATATTGGTTTCTTTTTGGAAAACTCTGTAGTTGAATTTACATGTAAAATGTTTGTCATAATTCAATCCTGTTTGACCTTCCTCAAAATACTAACTCTTTGCTGTCTTCGACGAACCCTACAACAACACAGACGGCAACTAGATTTCCTTTACAAGTCCCTTACCTTGGGCTTGTTAACAAAATAAGACATACCATTACTACACCTAACCTTCTTCTTTTTGTTGTGCTGCCCTTTGAACTAGGCAACAAGGAGGGGACTGTTATGCCTGGGTTATATACCACCAACTGACTCACATGTAACTGTAACTTTATACACCTACAAGTATTATTTATTTTTATTTATTTTAATTTTGGTAACTGGGTGGGCCCACTGAGACAATGTCCCTTTTTCAGGGGCGACCTGGGGAAAGGTAGCAAGTGGAGTAGAAGGCAAGTGTGAGAAGACACTATACAAGAGCATATTCATAGTGCCTTACCACAGTCTTATAATGTTTTATCTTGTTTTATTACTTATATTAGTGGTCTTTGTTATATTTGTTATGCTCATATTTGTCTGTAATGCATTTACCTATATGCTGTGTTTCTGCCATATATTCTACTATACTCATAATCACTCATATGATGTAGTTTTCCACTATTGTGACACGTTGTGTTCTTTTCTGATTACATTGCAGTTATTTACAAATTGTCTGGGGATAAGAACAGATAATACTTATTGTATGAATTTCTTTTTTTTTTAAACTCAAATTTTATTTCATACATCACTTGTACAGCTCTTACCTGGAATTGTCTTATAGCACTTACCAGGAGATACATTTCTAATACAGTACTTCTTTTTACATCTAGATTTTCAATATTTTATCATGTCCTGAAGCAAAGGTGCAATGTTCTATTGAGTAGGGGTGACCTATGCCCAACTCCCTCCTCTTCAGGTTTACAGCTTCTCCTGGATGATCTCTTATGTCTATATTGAGGTGTACATTTCCTTAAGAAAGATATATGCCAACCATGCACTCTTGCTTCCTGGGGTCCACCCATATATTACACTCTGTATACTATATCCAATTGTATTTGTCTGCCTTATTCAAATGTTGCATTCTTATTAGCAGTGTATATATGTAACTGCCAGCCAGCACTTCCCAGTCTCTGAGATGTTAGTGTTCTTTCCATACATTTGTTCATTTCATGGTTAGATTTATTTAATACATGTAACCCCAGGGCTGACTGGTGGATATCATCCTTTTTGTAACTCCTTGTTACATGCTTTGGCGTGAGTATTATAGAAATAAATATTTTCTTTATTACTTGTTTGCTCTGTGTTTTCCTTACCCAGCACATGCATACAAGAACCTAAATTATGAGCAGGACTCATAAGTAGCAATTTAGAGTTTAACCCAATTCCCCCCATGTCTTATGCTCTGCTGTGAAATCCACAAAGACCCCCCCCAACCAACCTCCCAAACCTCAGTCTGGCAGGATCAGAACAGATTTTTCTGACTATATACAACTATTCATGTAGTGTGTCCTTGTTCTTCTGGTCGGTCACTGAAATGACTGCAAATGAGATGCTGTGGATGCCATTGTGTCCTTTCCCTGTTTCCTGCACTGTGACTTTGATTGTGTTTGTTGCCAGTGTAGGGGGTTATTCAGTTGTTTTTTGGGGCATTGTATATTAGCCAGTTGCAAGATGCCTCTAGCTTGGAGATCTATTGTTTTTTCCTCTGCCGACTGATATTCTCTTTGACCATCTGGTAACTGAACTGCCAGCCATGCTGGGTAGGGAGTACAGAATTTGAGATTATGGTGTCTGAGTGCTGGTAACATTGGTAATACAGAGCTCTATAAAGACTAAAGTCCATTTGGCTCACTTATCAGTTAATTTAGTATCCCTCTGTATTTCTGCCCCTTAAAGAGGGACTATGGTCACAAATTACTGGCATCAGTAAATTCAGAATGTGGATCAACATAGCCCCAATCACCCTCATGCCAAAACTGGAATCCCCAAGTTATTTTGTTTAAAAGTTACAAATCATTTTATAGCCCTAAATTCTCTGCCTGTTCAAAAAAGTCACTTTCAGTGAAGAGGTGCTGATGATGTCATCTCCTGAATTCACAGTCTAGCCGTCCCTGTCAGCAAGCTTACAGGACCTGCTTCTTCAAAGTTTAAAAATTATGTGTAAATGGTTTTCTCCAGTAAAACAGGCAGCACCATTCAATAAACATTGCTTTAAAACCTATGTGTGTTTCAGGTTTTGTAACAAAATTGACAAATTCATAGTTTTGTTTTGGTGCTTTTTTGTTATGGTCCTTTTCTCCTGGGTTGCTGGATGCTAAGTCACAGCACACTAATATGAGATTTGCAGACTGGATATCTCTGATGTGGTGAAAGGCTGTGACCACTCACACCTATCATTCAATTGAGGTGATTTCTCAAGATGGCACTTTAAATCAATTATTCCATCACCCTATAAATGGGAGTGGGAGAGGTAGTGCTATTTTGAAATCTTACTAGAGTTTCTATGCAGTAGCCAGCTCAATGCTTAGTCACTCACTCAATCAGTCAATATTTTATTCATCATCAAAGCATGAATGAATGGGATACTCGGTTGAGCAGAGCTCATTTTCTGTTTTCTCGTTGACAGGCTGTTATTTCAGCTATATTCAGGCTCATCTGCGTTGTACTCCACATTACAATGATTGTTTTACCAGGGCCAACAGTTCCACTCCTAGTAGGAATTATACAAATAAGGCCCCCTATTAAAACTTATTGTAAAGCAGACACTGACAAACAGCAATGCAGTTACCAGCATTCAACACCTACAGCAATACAACTACAAAACAGGCACTGCAGAGTAACACTTCACATGGTATCAGCAGCCTGGAGGCATGTTGACTCAGCATCCTGTGACTGGAGAAATGAACCACGCCAAAAAAGGCATTTAAATACAAATTTGTCAACTTTGTTACAAAACCTGAAACACATAGATTCTGTGGCACTGTTTTTAGAATAGTGCTGCTTGTTTTACTTGTGAGTTGTGAAAACCATTGCAGAATGATCTTTTAACTTTGGAGAAACAGGTCCTATAAGCTTGATGACAGGGAGAGCTAGACTGCGAGTTCAGGAGATGACATCATCAGCACCTCTTCACTGAAACTGGCTTTTTTGAACAGGTAGTGAAATCAGGGTTACAAAATAGCCCATAACTTTAAAATGAAGTAACACAGAAATCTACTGTTTGGTATGAGATTTATTGGGGGTATGCTTATTCTAATTCTGCAATATAGCACTTTTTGACCAGAGTCCCTCTTTAAATAAGTATCAACAGACTGTTTGAAGGATGTCATTGTTTTACTAGCTACAACCTCAATTGACAAGTCATTCCATACTCTTACCACCCTATTTGAAAACCAAAACATACGAGACTGTGTCCTACATGTATCCATCTTAAGCTGTAAGGGGTGGGCTCTGGTGTTATATGTCTGTACCCTGAGGTGTAAGTCTAATTGCTCCCAAAGCTGATTATCGGATAATGTCCAATAGATTAGGCACATATCCCCTCTCAGCCTATGGTGTTCAAGGGAATACAGGTCCAGTTTCTTCAATCTATGCTCGTAGGCCATATCTTTAACCTCATTAATTCTTTTGGTTGCCCTTCGCTGTACCCTCTCTATGGCTTTTATATCCCCCCCCCGTAGCCTGGTGCCCAGAACTGCACACAGTACTCCGTATGAGGGCTCACCAAGGAGGTATACAGAGGGAGCAGTACCTCTCTTTTCCTACTTTTGATGTGCCTATGTATGCATCCCAGGATTCCATTTGTCTTCATAACCACCTGATTACAGTGTGAGTGGAACTTAAAGTCATTGCTGACCCTTATACCCAAGTCTGTTTCCTCGTGTACAACTTTGAGGATACTCCCACCTAAACTATAATTCACTTCGAGAATTAGAAGCGTTGCAGTGGGATGTATGCCCAACATTGTTTGGTTGTTTCTGGGTCATAACCATTGTCAGAAAGAAAGTGGGTAGGTCCATAGAAAACTTTTTTCTTCTTCCAGGCCATTTGCAGGATTCATTCTTTAATAGAATAATTCAGGAACTTTATAATGATGGACCTAGGTTGTACATCTGGGGAAGGTGCTTTGGGTCCAAGGGCCCGATGAGCCCATTTGATATGTATAGGTAAATCCGGGCCCAGGTCTAGTGCAGTGCACAGGAATGAGTCTAGAAAGGCCCCAATGTCTGCTCATTCTGAGTTTTCTGGCATGCCATGCAGTTGGAGGTTTCTCCTTCAGGATCAATTTTCAGCATCCTCCTTCCAGGCCATAATGATTGACTGGGTCTCCAATATTTGTTTTAATTGCTGTTCTAAGTCATCAGTTCTGTTTTCAATCAGTGTAGTTTGTCTCTCTAAGGTGTCTGTGCACTCCTCAAGTCCAGCCACATCACGATACAGTTCTTGAATAGTAGCATTAACTTCCACTCTGAAACCAAGGATTTATTTCTGTATTGTCTCCAGCTTAATCTGTTTATTTTTATTTTTACCAGGTGTTTTGGGTTTTGCTGTCATATCCTCATACTGATGACAGGATGCATCAGACATTTGTGAGTGCTCTGAGTCTGACTGCTGCGGTGGAGATCACTCGTCATCTGCTTGCTGGGGTTCATTTTTGTGTGTGTGTGTGTGTGTCGGTTTCATCTGGTACAGTATTGAAGTCCCTCTTTTCATTTTTGGCTATTCTCTGGTTGAAAAGAATTGATTTAAGAGGGTTTTGTGGGAAGTGATGGTAGAGCTGTCAAATCAGGCTGCCATGTAGGTTAATACGGGAACCAGAAGTCATCACACTTTATTTTAAGTGTCAGTTTCAATGTAACTGTGGGGTAGGCAATCATTACTGGTGCTGAACACCATATCAGACTCCATGATGAGAGGCCATTCTGAGAGGTCCCACAGATTGGCACCAGCTGACATTGATGATGTTCAACACCACCTCCAAGAGATGTTAGCAGCTGGAATTATACAGGAATCACGTATTCGGTATGCATCCCCCATTATAATAGTACAAAAGAAGAATGGCTTAGTGAGGATGTGTGTGGACTACAGCACCCTTAACTGAAGAACCATACCAGACCAATATACAATGCCTCATATCTAGGATGCTCTTGATTGCCGTAATGCGAGTCAGTGGTTTTCCATCTTAAACCTCAGAAGTGGATATTACCAAATCTCGATGGCACCAGGAGACAGGGAAAAAACTGCATTCATCTGCCCCTTGGGTTTTTATAAATTCTTATGAATGCCCCAAGGCATTTCTGGGGCCCCAGCCACCTTCCAGAGATTAATGGAGTGAGCTGTGGGAGACATGAACCTGCTTGAATGTTTAGTTTATCTGGACGATGTCATTGTGTTTGGCAAAACACTTGAAGAGCACGAGGCTCACTTGTTCAAGGTCCTGGACCAGCTAGAAGAATATGGGTTAAAATTATCCATTGATAAGTGTCAGTTTTTCCAGAAGTCTGTAAAGTATGTGGGCCACATCATATCCTCTGAAGGTATGCAAACTGATCCAAGTAAAGTGGAAGCTTTAACTACCTGGCCACGGCCTAGCAATCTTAAAGAACTACAGAGATTCTTGGGCTTCTGTGGGTACTACACCGTTTTGTAAAAGATTACACCAAAGTCATCCACCATCTGTTAAATCTGACTCAAGGGTACCCACCTACCACCCAAAAATATAAAAAGAGTACTGTGACAGAAGAGGACAAGGTTTATTTCAAGCCTAATGAACCTTTCGGAACTAGATGGACCCCTGATTGTGATACCGCACTTTATGACATCATTTATCAGCTCAACCAAGCTCCCGTACTCGCCTATGCAGATCCAACCAAACCATACATACTACACACAGATGCCAGCCTGAAGGGACTTGGGGCTGTGCTCTATCAGTAGTTTGAGGAAGGACTGCACCCTGTTGCTTTTGCTAGTAGGAGCCTGGCGCCCTCTGAGAAAAATTACAGTGTACACAAACTTGAATTTTTAGCATTAAAGTGTGCAATAATGGATCAATTTAATTTCTTCACAAACAGGGTGGTGGAAACTTGGAATGCACTGCCAGAAGAGGTCATCTCATTGAAGACAGTGGGCAGCTTTAAGAGAGGATGGGATAGGCATAGGAGGGAAGATGAGGATCAGGGGTAGGGAGGATAGGAGGAGTGGGGAGGGAAGGCAGGGACATTAGCTCAAGCTGTGGACCCTGCAATATGAGCAGACTTGATAGACCAAATAGCCTTCTTCTGCTGGCTTCTTTGTATATTTGTATTAATTACATGCAACAGGGGTAATTACACTGTAGTTACACATTTGCTGTATGCAACTGCATTGCAAGTGAAATGCAATTACAGTGTAGTTAAGGAAACTTAAAGCGTAACCTAAATCTTTTACAATACACTGCTGAGGACTATGTTTGCTTTGAGAGTGGCTGTGAGGGTTTTTAGCAATATCATTAATGAAGAGATTATTGAAAATGTCAGGGTTGAAGAAAAGGAAGATTTCTTAAGGGTCAATTTTAACATTGTTTTACATGTCCAGGATGGTGCTGTCCAGACAACAGTCTCCGCTGTCGCCCTGTGAACTGCTGCACACAGTTCTGTTACTCAGGAATACAAAAAAGCTCCACATTGTCTGTACCTACAACCCCCCCCCCCATGGGGGGCATATCTGGGATGTTCTCTCTCCTCAATATGGTTGGGTCACTGGCTGGGAATATCGAGCTGATGATACAGGGTGATCTTAACCTGAATTGACTCAGTGGCAATGCTAAGATGTATGAGCCCCTCCTGGCAGGGCTCTCATTGTCCCAACTCATCAAGGAACCCCCTAGGTGGTCCCCCGCTGGTGGCTCGGGCTCTCTCCTTGACTGGGTCCTGTCCAATAGGCCAGAGAGGATTAGCTTTTCTGGAATGTTCTCTGACTCCATCTCCGACCACTCTCCTGTGCTCTGTGTGTGGAAGGTCCCCTCCCTGAAAATTCCACATAAAGTCATCCAAATTTGGGACTTCTCCTGGTTTGACCTGGGGTTTTTCCATGACGACCTTCAGCTTACTGACTGGTCTGTGGTCTGGAATGCTCATGACCCATCCTCTGCACTCAGTCATTTTCTCAGGGCCTTTGGGGTGCTGCAGGATAAGCATGCCCCTCTCATTAGGCAGAGGGTAAGGGGGTCCGCTACCAAGTGGTTTCACGAGAGCCTCCTTACCCTCATGAGGACTAGGGATAAGTGCTGGGCTAAATTCAAGGTCTCAATGGACCAGGCCATATTTCAGCAGGACAGGAGGCTCCAGAACAAGTGTAAGAAAGTGATCAGGGCTGCAAAAAGTGAATTCTGCAAAGCGGCACTGCTGAATTCGGCAAAAGACCCTAGGACTTTCTGGAGGAACATACAATACATAGTAAGTGATTCCTCCAATGGTGTGGCCACTGATATGCTCATCGATGGTACTAGTTGTAACAATCCACTGACCATTGCCAATGCATTTAACACACACTTCTCAGACCTGTCTGCCTTCTCCTCCCTCTTCTCTCCCAGTAGAGGTGATAGTTGTGACCAGGACTCTGCTTCACAACCGGCTTCCACTTCCCGACTGTTATTCTGTTTCAAGGCTGTGATGGCACAAGAGATGCAGAGGCTGCTCTCTGGTCTCCTCCCCTTCTCCAGTACCAGCCATGATGGCATGGTGCCTAAGCTCCTTCGTCTTACGGCCTCTCATATTGCCTCCCGGTGGCACATATCTTTAACTTATCCCTAGCCTCTGGGGTCATCCCTGACATATGGAAGGTGGCTAGAGTTGTCCCCCTACTTAAACAGGGCAACCCTAAGATTCTGGGCAACTACTGTCCTATAGCCATACCGTCTGCAATCAGTAAACTCCTAGAGAAAGTTGTGGTGGGGCAACTCACGGAGTACATCCAATCTCATGAGCTGCTATCTCCTGATCAGTATGGCTTTCGTAAAGGGCACAGCATATCCTCGGCCCTTGTCACTGTCGCATATGGGATCAGAACTGCTATGGACAGGGTAAACTCTTGGGAGCCATTTTCATCGATCTATCAAAAGCCTTCGACCTAGTCGACCATGCTCTGCTCTGCGCTCAGCTTAGATCATTTGGCCTGTTACCCCCTGTACTCTGCTGGTTCTCCAACTACTTACAGGATAGGCAGCAGCTGATCAAATACAGCAAGGTGCTCTCAAACACCGCTGCTGTGTCCTCAGGTGTTCCCCAAGGCTCAGTCCTGGGGCCGCTGCTCTTTTCCATTTTTGTTAACAAATTTACCTGCTACCTCCTCCCACTCCAGGTCCATTCTATATGCAGATGACCTGGTCATCTTAACCCACTCTTGGGACTTTGGGGTTATAAACCACCAGCTGAGCGAGGACTTCAGGAGTGTCCAATCTTGGATAACATCTCACAAGCTGGTCCTCAACCTCAAAAAACTCAGGCCATGCTCTTTGGGTCACTGGTCAAGATAAAGGTCTCCCCAGCCCCTTTGTATATCACTGGTCTTGATGGAGTCCCGGTCCTCATCACTGACTCCATCAAATACTTTGGGGTTACACTTGACCCTCAGCTTGACCTTGGACTCCATATCCTTAGTGTCTGCAGAACTGTTAACTGCAAACTGGGCCTGGCCTCTCATGCTAAGAGCAATCTTACTCCTGCTGCCCACCTTGCACTGGCTAGAGGTGTGTTTCTACCCTCTTTCTGCTATGGGCTTCTTCTGTTTGCTTGTACATCCAAAACCCACCTAGCCAGTTGGACAGTCGCCTACAACATCTGTCGCTTTGCGCTTGCTGCCCCTTGACTCACTCACCACTGTGACCTGTACAGTAAGCTTAATTGACTATCCCCATCCAATTACTTAAATTTCATCCTGGGCTGCTTCTCGGATAAGGTCCTTGGGACTGGCACCCCACCTGGGTTGGCGGAGCTCCTCGTGCTGGCGGCCTCCCCATCATACTCCCTCAGATTTCTTGGCCCGGCTGCTCTAAGAATTCCTGCCACACACACTCAAATGGGGGACAGAGATTTTGCAATGTGTGCCCCCAGACTATAGAACTCCCTTCCTGCCCAGGTTTGCACCTTCCCCTCCCAGGCTTGCCTCAAACCTTCCTGTGGAGACACTTGAAGCTCTTATCAGTGTGTGGTTGTCCCAAGCCTCCATAATCTCACCTGGCCCCCTGCACTGAACATCCCTCCTAATGTTCTGCCTGTCTGCATGGATTCAGTTACACACCCTAGGTATGGGGTATTGCTCTGTCGATGCGGCCCCCTTCTGAGGACTTACACTGTATATAATTTTGTATATAATGGACTCATACTGGATAATGACATGTATATAATGCACTGCTGCTCACAGTTCTGGTGTTCTGATGTATTTGTTATGACAATTGTAACTGTAGCAATACTGCAAAGCATTGCAGGTGCCGCAATGCATGCCAGTATACTTGTGATTTGACCATGGCAATGGATTCGGGGGCACACCGTTCTTCAAAGTTTGAGTTAACTGTGGCAAAGCTGGCTCATGGTTTTGGACTATGGGGCAAAGTAGCCACACAAAAACAGAATTTGGAAGCAGATGAGGACCACTTCGACCACCTAGTCTGCCCATTTTCCCTACCTACTGTAACAGTGTAGACCCCACTTGATCTCCGTCTTAGCCCTCCCTTCCCTAAGGACTAAGGTTCCCTTATGTCTATCCCATGCATTCCTGAATCCTGCTACAGTTTTTGACCCCACCACCTCTGCTGGAAGGGTGTTCCAGGCATCCACCACTCTTTCTGTGAAGAAGTACTTCCTTATGTTTCCCTTGAGTCTACCCAATCCAGCTTCATAGCATGCCCCCTTGTTCTTGAGCACCTTTTTTCTGAGAAATATTTCCCTCTTGTACCTTGTTTATACCCGTGAGGTATTTGAAAATCTCTTTCATATCTCCCCTTTCCCTCCTTTCCTCCAGGGTGTACATATTGAGGTCCTTTAGTCTCTCCTCATATGGTCTCTGGTGCAGACCCTGCACCATTTTAGTTGCCCTCCTCTTGACCACCTCTACTCTGTCTATGACCTTCTGGAGGTGTGGTCTCCAGAACTGGACACAGTATTCTAGGTGAGGTCTCACCAACTATGTATACAGTGGTATCACCACCTCCCTCTTTCTGCTGGTGATACTCCTCCATGTGCATCCTAGCATCCCACTAGTTCTCTCTTCAGCCTTGTCACACTATTTGGCCACCTTTAGGTTATCAGACATGATTACTCCCAGGACTCTTTCCTTTTTGGTGGTCATCAGTACCACTCCCCCCATCTTGTACTCCACCCTTGGATTTCTATGATCTAAGTGCATGATTGTGCACTTCTTCATACTGAAACTTAGTTGCCATACTCTTGACCACTCCTTAAGCTTTCTTACATCTGTACTCTTTTTTTCCACACACCCTTGGAGTGTCTACCTTACTGCAGATTTTAGTGTCATCTGCAAAAAAGCATACCTTTCCTTCTAGCCCCTCCACAATGTCAATAATAAAGACATAGTAACATAGTACCATAGTAGTTGATGGCAGATAAGGACTGCTAGGCCCAACTAGTCTGCCCCTATTCCCTGCTGGCATTAGTGGCCACTGACTCTACTTAGTCATTGGCTTTGCCCCCTTCCCCACATCTAGGGTTCCCTTATGCCTATCCCACGCATATCTGAATCCCCCCACTGTGTTAGCCCCCACCACTTCCTGGAGTAGGCTATTCCAAGCATCCACCACCCTTTCAGTGAAGAACAACTTCCTCACATTTCTCCTTATCCTGCCCCTTCCAATCTCATATTGTTCCCCCTTGTCCTTGTACAACTCTTGTACTGAAAGATGTCACCTCCCTACACTCTGTTCAGGACTTTAAGATACAAGAAGGTCTCTATCATATCCCCCCGTTCTCTCCTCTCTTCAAGTTTATACATATTGAGGTCCTATAATCTGTCCTCATATGTTTTCTGATGCAAGCCCTGCACCATCTTGGTCACCCTTCTCTGGATCACCTCCACCCTGTCTATGTCCTTGCACAGATGCATTAAAGAGGACGGGTCCCAGTACTGATCCTTGTGGCACCCTGCTGGTCACCCTCCCTTCCTCGGAGTGATCTCCATTTACCACCACCCTCTGACGCCTATCCTCCAACCAATTCTTTACCCAGTTGACCATTTTTGGACCCACCCCCAGGCTGCCCAGTTTGTTTACTAGTCTTCAATGTGGAATTGTGTTGAAGGTCATACTGAAATCTAGGTAGACCACATTCACCGCTACACCTTGATCTGCTTCCCTGGTCAACCAGTCATAGAAATCTATCAGATTTGCTTGACATGGCCTCCCACCAGTGAATCCATGCTTCCTTGGATCCTGTAAGCCACTGGTTTCAAGATATCCCACAATCATTTCCTTCAGCAGTGATTCCATTAATTTCCCCACCACTGAAGTCAAGCTGACCGGCCTGTAATTGCAAGCTTCCTCCCTGTTACAACATTTGTGAAGTGGGGTTACATCTGCTCTCCTCCAGTTCTCTGGTATCGCTCCCGTGTCCAGTGAGGGAGTGAGTAATTGAACAGGACTGTCATAGGTGCGGCCAGTACCTTTCTGAGCTCCTTCAATATCCTTGGATGTATCCCTTCTGGCCCCATTGCCTTGTGCACTTTCAGATTTGTGAGTTCCTTCAGGACTCTCTCCTCTGTGAATGGACTAGTGTCCACCACCATTTCTTTGATGCTCCTGTCACTTATCTGTGGTCCCTCACCTTCCCTTTCCTCCATGAACACTGAACAAAAATATTTGTTCAGAATGTCTGCTTTTTCCTGATCCCCCTCCACACACTCCTTCCCTCCTTAGCCTTAAAATCCCTCCCATTTTTTCTCCTTTTGCTTACATACCTGAAAAATGTCTTATCCCATTTCTTTACTGCCTGGACTATTTTTCCCTCTGTTTGCAGGTTTAAAATGTGGGTCACAGTGTAGTGCAGTGAGGAGTACTGCTTTCTCTTTTAGTGGATTTCTTTATAGATGGATGGGGGTAGGGGTGGATTATTTAACTGTACAGTGTTGCTCTGTATCTCTCTACACATGCATTATTCTCACTGGGGTTGTAAGTCACAAAATCTGTTTTGTCATCACAGGTTACTACGCATGTGTGGTTCGGGGAATATACTCACATTCCACCTCAAAGGGAGAGATTCTTATGGGGACCTAGGGAGGAAGAGAAATATGATGTTCAAATGTGGGGAAGGGGTTGGGGGCTTTCAGGGGGGCAGGGGTAGGGTTCAATGAATCTATTTTTCTCTGCATGTTCTATCTCTTTAGCAGGATGTGGGGGGAGTTCTAGTTTTATATGGAGTATTTGATACATGTCAAAAGGCATATGAAGCAAGGTATGGCAAAATAGCAGATAACCTAAAATATGTTAATTTTTGCAGAGGTATCTGATTTGGAATACATATTTTTGGATATCAAATCCAATGGCTAAGAGTTTGAATATGATGTCTTGAAACATAAAGGGTACGAAGGATAGAACTAAACATAAAAAAACTTCAGTTACGTGGATAAACAAGCTGTAGATTGTTTCTTGCCCAAGAAACACATATATCACAAGAAGAGTTTTTGTTTCTAAGTAAAAGATGGGGCTCAGGTATTAATGCTCCTTTAAAAAATAATTCTAAATAATTCTAGAGGGTTGGCAATATTTAAAAAAAACTCGGGTATTTCTTTTCTGAGATCTATGATTGATGAGAATTGGCATTATATCATAAGAGAAATTTCCTTCCAAGGTTAAATATTTACATTAGCCAATATTTACAGACCAACTGCAAACTCTCCAGCATTTATTAATGATTTTTTTCTGAATTTAACAACCTGCAACTCTTCATTGATAATAGGGGTGACTTTACTATGATATTGAATAATAACTTGGACAGGTCTAATATTATTCCAGGTAAAATTTCTTCTGCAGCAATCAAAGTTCAAGAATTTATGGCCAATTTAAACTTAGCTGATCCTTGGAGACAAACCCATCCAATAGATAAACAATTCTCTTTTTTCTCACCAGTACACCAGAGCTATTCAGGAATAGATTTTTTCTAGTCTCTAATACTCTGATGTACAGTATTTCATGAAGGAACTAGCTTATAAAAATATTATTTCAGACCATGCGCCAGTTAAGTATCAAGTTTATTGTTGTTGATCAGTTACAAACCATTACAACATAGTACAATCTAAAATGGACATAAATGCCTTTAAAAAACTACAGCAATCCACAGGGAGCACAGTTATCTGAGTTGGGGGTACATGTCAATCAATATCAAGAAGTGAAAAGATTATAGATATTACATCAGTCTTTGATTCTTATGTAACCACTTCAGAAATCAGCAAGGAAGCCATACGCCTTTGTAAAACCATGGCTGTTCCAAATTGTGTCTCACAACCCATGGATCAGAGTCTCCAACATAGTCATGCCCTTGATTTGAATATTCACAGGTACACTCCAATTGGCGCTAATATAAGCTGGCCATTAAGTGGCCAAACGTGGCTTTAATTTAAAACCATTACCAGTCCTCCAGTAAGAAAACCATTTTCAAAGAGCTCTCATTAAGGTTCTCTGATGATCGATTGCAGATTCAAAACTCAGGCTTGGCATAGTATTCCCTGAGATAATATACTTGGCTAACCTATTGGAGAGCTTAACACTCCAAATCAAGAATAACTAAACTTTAAGCACAATATAGAAACAACCATTTCAGAGATAAAATATAATTGGCTTTACTCCGCACAGTACTGTTCTATTTGTTCCGGTTATTTACAGAATATTTTCAGAATAGTAGCTGATGATTGTCAGCTGTCATTAAATCACAGCTGCACTCCATCAAGCTGCATCTTTGTTGAGGGTTTACTAATGTTATCCACTTTGCAAAATAGAAATTAATTTATAACAAGTAAAAAGAATAAATAAATAAATATATAAACAAACATTAGCAAATAAACTTTCTCACTTGTACTATGTACATGAAACAGCTCCTTAAAATATGACTACATAAAGGCATTACACCTAATAATAATGGTTTAGCAAATACCTTTAAAATGGCAACAATGAGAACATTTTCCCTGTAATGACACAGAAATCTAATTTCATCAAGCAGCTTCTACACAACTTTTATTTTATATATAGGAGTCCAACTAATAGGCTATCAATTAACATTTTGAGAGTTTTAATTCCACTCCAAATTAATATCAGCAACATTGCTGCTTTGATATTGGAGTCCAGCTGTTAGCTCTGAGAGTACTTATGAAAATAATCTATGTGCTGCTATGTTATAGTTCTTAAATGGACATCCTTATAAACTCAGCAATTTATCTGCCTTATTGAAAGGTGATTTAAAAGACATACATGTCAAAGTAACAAGTTTCTGAAGCACAGCGTGCCCACTCCAGGAAAAATTCCATAAATTTTGGGCCCAACATCACAGCCTAACCGGGCTCAAAAGAAAAGAATCCTGTAGGCAATGCAATTTCCATATCGTTTTTCCTTTTTAAATAAACCTGGTTTCTAAAGGGAAAAAGTCACAGATTTACTTTAACTCCTGTCACACTCCATTTATTCCTCTCCCTCCATTTTCACAGATAAAAGATACCAAATGAGCAGCTCAAAGTTTGACAAGGTAATAAGGCTGCTTAATTATAAGGCCATAGTTAAAAGAACACCACAAACACGCTGTTTGCTGCTCTAGAGAGAAACCATTTAGTACTCCCTGAAAACAGAGCCAAAATAAGGTGCATTTTATGTTTTGGCATTCCAGTCTTTGCCACTTGTAGAAAAAAAAAACAGTACCTTCAGTCTGCGAGCTCATAAAATCTTGTTCATAGTTTTGATTATTGATAGCCCACCACATTTTCTCAATGGGAGATTAAGTTTTCCAACATTTATCTCTTGATACTCCACAGGAGTTCCCATGACCTGATTTCCAAAAAGCTGCCACCATCATTTGCTTTAATTGGGCAGTGCTCCTTGTTCTCTTTTTGGGTCTTAAGATTCAACTTTGTCATACCAGGTTTGAAAAATGACAACCATCATTCACCATAACCGTTGTTCCCTCCATTTTTCCTTTTTTTTCAGATATATAACTATTTATTATATGATCTTGTGGACTGAAAATGAGCCACATAGGCTATTTATGTCCCCTTCAGTATTTAGCCAGTCTCATAGAGAGTCTCATAAAAGTTCTCCAAAGGATATTTGTTTGTTTTAAATAATGAGTTGGCTCATATTTAAAAGCTATCGACATTTGCATTTGCAGCACAAAGGAGACCACTATTATAAAAGAGCTCCAAGCCAAGTGTTGAACACAGCCAGCATGCCATCATAACTTGCACAAAAGCTGAGCAAGGCTAAGTAAATTGTAATGCTGCAATATAGTATGATAAAATCAGAGCCTTTTTTAAAAAGTGTAACTAGTACAATAGTACAGTTTTCAGGAATTTAAAAAATAGAAACGAATGAAGCAAACCAGAACATTGAGTAGAGTGGCGTGAAGCAGTGCAGCAGAGCAGCTATTTTGCTGCTCCGCCCCCAGTCACCCCTATACACCAGTCATAATACAGCTGGAAATATACAGTGTGTAAAATCAAAATATATTTAAATTTGATCCTACCCAACTGAAAGACACTTATTAAGAAAATAAGATACAAACAGAAATCCCACTATTTTTTTTCAAAATAATTACAATGTGTACTCATCTTCAATCTGGGTATGGGACTCATTTAAGTCATATGTATATGTAAGTGGCCTCACTATCACTCATACCGCCAGTCATAGAAAACACAGACTAGTGAAAATGCACGAGTTAGAAAAAAACAAATTTCCCAATTGGAGCTTTCACAAGGCTTAAATCTAGATCCAAATACACTACTTCAACTTTTGAATTTAAGGAACATTTATAATAATCTGGCCATGCTAGAAGCTGAATGCCAGTTACTATCAACTCAAACTAAATATTATGTGAAGGGTGGTAAACTTGATAAAATTCACGCATGGCAACTAAAAAAAGAATAAGAGGAAAGACATATATGTAGTATCAGGAAATCAACAGGTTACTAATAATCCCAGGAAAGTAAATAAAGAATTCATGTAATATTATACTAAATTATATGCATCAGAATGTAACAGAGATAGTTCGGACATCAATACTTTTCTCTCTATCCTTTCTATACTGGCATTAGAACAGGACAAGGCTCTATCATTAGAGTCATCCATAGCTATAGGAAAAATAGAAAGGGCCATTAAGTTACTATCATCAGTAGATAAAGCACCTGGTCTAGATGGACCTACAATAGAATTTTAGAAAACCTTTACACACTTAATTATCCCACACCTTAAAAAGTAATATCACTATAATTTTTTCATAATAGACACTATCTTCATCTTTCAGGAAAGCAACCCTATGTTTCTTAAAAAAAAAAAGATAAGGATCCTACAAACCCAGGCTCATATCGTCCAATTTCGCTTATTAACTCCGACGCAAAAATACTTGCTAAAATACTGGTAAATAGGTTAGAAAAAACCCTACCTGGGATCATCCACCCTGACCAAAATGGATTTATTAAGGGGCACTATCTAAGGTCCAACATTAGACACACTATCAACCTCGTGGATAAGTTAAAGTTAGCTGACTATCTCTCCTATCATTGGATGCAGAGAAAGCATTTGATAGGACTGAATGGGAATATGTGAGATCTGTATTAAAGAAATTTAGTTCTGGCCCAAACTTCAGAAAATGGGTAGATATATTATATTATGAATTATATGTAAGAATTTGAACAAATAATGTTATTTTGGAACCTATTCAATTATATCGAGGGAGTAGACATGGGTGCCCACTTTCACACCTCATTTTTGCCATTGCCCTTGCCCTTGAGAAGGGACTTGGCAAGGCTGAAGGAATGGTCAAAAGTATGGTAGCTTGGATTCAGTGCAAAGAAGTGCAAAGAAATGCACCTGGGAAACAAAAACCTAAGAGAAGAGTACACAGTCGGTGGGGGGGGAGGTATTAACACAACAAAAATGGAAAGGGACCTGGGGGTAGTTATATTAGATGACCTAAAGGTGGGCAAGCAATGTGAGAAGGCAGTAAGGAGGGCTGGGGGGATACTGGGATGCATAGGGAAAAGCATCATCAGTAGAAAACAAAAAGTTGTTATCCCTCTGTACAGACAGTTGGTGAGACCCCATCTGGAGTACTGCATGCAGTTCTGGAGACCCCATCTCTGCAAGGACATAGATAGGATGGAGGCAGTCCAGAGGAGGGCAACTGAAATGGTGCAGGTTCTGCGCCAGAAGCCATATGAAGAGAGACTAAAAGAGCTTAATATGTATACCCTCGAGGAAAGGGGTTGGGGGACATGATAGAAACTTTCAAGTACCTCAAGGGAATCAACAAAGTCCAAGAGGGTAGCATCTTTCAGAAACAGAGATGTGCAAGAACAATTTTATTATTTTTATTTTTTATTTAAACATTTGGTGACTGGGAAAGGCACACTGAGCTAAGGCTTGTCTCCAGGTGTGACCAGGGGGACAGGGAGCATGGGAATCACAGTGGATAGTACAAGGCATTAAGTACAAAATTACACAATAGTAAGCATAATGGGAGAGCTTTAAGCCTGAGATTCAATGGGCGGAGCAACTACATCACTCCCCCATCGGGCTTATAAGGTAACTCTTCCTGGACCTCTCCAGGATTCATTTCTTGTTGCGGCCAGAGGCGCTGCTCCTCCTCTCCTCTCTGCTACTCCTGCCTGATCTCATTCCCACAGTAGCCTCCAGCCATCTGCTTGCTCCATCCCTCACTTGTTGCCTCAGTGGCTTTTTTCCACTCCTCCTTAGCGTCTGCCTTGCCCTCTACTCATTTCCCTCCCCTTCTCTCTTGTTCCTCCCTCCCCGTCCCTCCTTTGTCCACTGTTTGTCTTCGTCTCCCCCTCCCTCCCGTATGCCACTTTCACAGCTGGCTCTTCCCCTTTGGCCATCTGTCTTTTCTGCCTCCTCTGGCGCTGTCTTCACTAGCACTTCTGAGCATCCATATCAGTTGGACCTGGCTGCCTTCCCGTGTGCATCTTCTTGTGTTTGCATCTGGTTGTGTTCTGTGGCAGCAAACACAGCTGTAGAGGTCACTGTCTGTACTCTCCAGCAGAGATCTATGTAAGTACATAAGTATTCTCTGTGCAGGAGGTAAAACAAAAAAAGGATAGTTTCATACTTCATTCACATGTATCTGCTGGGTAGAAGGTTCGCATCTGCAGAACAGGGGGGTACCACTCATGTTGCAGTGTTCTCCCTCTACACTTGTGGGGTAAAGCTTCAGGTCAGAAGGTTGTGCAGTGCCTTGAGTCACTCTTCAGTTAGCTCTGTACCTAATATAACCTGATCGTTGGGTTTACTGTGTTCTTTCAGCACTGCAAATATTCTGATCATGTTTCCTGCATTATTTCATTCTTTTTTCTGTTGGCGCTACACTTAGCCGCTAGCTCTTTGTTTAACTACTTCAACTGGTTGGGAGTTGTCTGGATTATTTCTTCATTTAGTACTACATTTCTTCACATTCTGCCCATTTGCTGTGCTCTTGACGGCCTGTGCTGTGTTCCTTCCAGCTGTGAGGTTAGGAGGTATGTTTTTGATTCCTTGATCCTTCTATCTCCCCATCTGCTCATTCTTTTTGCATTCAGTGTCTTCCATTTTCCCTCGACTCACTTCCAGAGTGTCTACCATTCCTTCACATCGACTCCTCGATCATGACCCTCTCGGGTCCATGCTACCTCACCTCGACCTACACATCTAGTTACATTGCTCAATCAGTATGCCTCTCCTGGAATTCCCATCGGATTTCTTCTCTCTCATGATTCTCCTGAGCACCTTTGTACCTTTTCACCTCAGTTTAGACCCTCAGGGTCCACTTCCTCACTGATCATTGCCATCCCCTAGTGGCTTCACATACCACATCCCTATCATTTGCCCTCTCCAGTCCCTGATACCTCACCTCGACCTGCTTATCTCTTTCTTTTGCTCTATCAGTCTGACTGGCACATTACTCACCATCCTGTTTCCTCCTCAGTGCTTCCAGGTCCCGGCTTCGCCGTGCTCTACTATCACCAGCTGTCTCTCCTGGGGCGTCTCTGTTTCTTGGCTCCTTCTTCTCTTTTCATGTGCAGCTGGCCACTTGTACTTATGTTGCCTCACTCTCCTACCCCTCTGCCTTTCTCTCCCTACAGCCTTCTCCTGGTTCCAGTGCTCCTGCACGGGTGCTGCTTCCCCCAGCGGCATCTCGATCTGGCATCCATCGGTCACCTTAGGACCTTCAGTGATCCATCACTACATGCAACTGCCCAGCTGTTTTGTACTCCTCCTTCTTTCCGCTCCTCTACCTGCTCCCCTTGTCTTTGGAACAATGCACCAACCCTTCTCCTCCTCCTTCACTCTCATGCACTAATCCAGAATGGATGACTGCACACCCCATTTTCTGAATTCTCAGCAGCTCACTCGTTCCTGAAGTCTGGCTTTCCTGTTCTGTGCATGGGGGAATCAATCGGCTATTTCGCTTCCCGACTCACTCCTGCTCAAGGATGCATTTGTCCTGTTCTCCCATTTCTAGTTCTAAAGTTTTCCTTCTGTAACATACCATATGAGTCTGCTCTTCCCTTTGCCAGGATTGGATGTCCTTTATTTTAACACGGGATGGGGTTACTTTTATATGCTGCTGTACTGCTTTGGTGACTTCCATGTTCTATGAACTCTGCCGATAATTGCTCTTCCCCTTGGCAGGATTGGATGTCCTTTATTTTAACACGGGATGGGGTTACTTTTATATGCTGCTGTACTGCTTTGGTGACTTTCACGTTCTATGAACTCTGCCGATAATTGCCATTTGTGCCATTTTGTAATCATGCGAGTCAAGCAGTGCAAGTCATACTGACACAGTCTGTGGGATAGCCTTGCTTATTTTTTGATTACCAGGGAATCCAATGTGATCGTCTCTCTTTGCTGTTCCCTTCAGGGAGGATTGCTGCTCTTCAAAATCATTAGCTCATTTTTGGACCCAGATTATGCTGTTCTCCCACTTTTCACTGCTAGATGGCACCACAACTCCTCCTCTTGCATGGTCTTTCTCAGTATATGCCTTGTTCTTCTGCAGTTCGTGCTACGTCTTGCACCCCAGCCCTGCAATTCTGCAGCACCTCTGTGTGGTGCACTGCTGCTTCCCCATTCATCCATTTCTTCTCTCTCATGATTCTCCTGAGCATCTTGGTGCCTTTTCACCTCGATTTAGGCCCTCAGGGTCTGCCTCCTCACCTCAGTCATTCGAGACCTCGACATGACCTGTGCATTTCTTTTGTTTTTTTTTCCCTATCCTACCATCACCTTCTCTACTTGTACTCACCTCTCTAGCACACACCTACCATGAATCCTTTAAATGGGTCTACTCCTTCACATGGACTATTCGAGCATGGCCCTCAGGTGATGCTACCTCGCCTTGACCTGCTCATCTAGTTACATCGCTCAATCAGTATATCTCTCATCGAATCCTATTTACTCTTATCATGACTTCATTCCATCACCGTTGCATGCCTCGGCTGACTCCATCTGGCCTGCAATCGATATTTCTTTTGGGCATATCTATCACAAATCATATGCCACCTCATCAATCTGAGGCCTCCTATCACATGTATCAGGTTCCTGACTCTGGTCCTCATTAACCATTTTTTATCTCATCGAGCCTCCAATCTTGGCTTCACTCAATCAGCCATCAAGGATTCACTCCAATCATGGCTTCCATCTCTCATCATGCCTTTTCTTGTACTGGCCATCATGGATTCACTCCACTCATGGCTTCACTCCTCATCACTCCTCATCATCCATCTTTCAATTTTGCTCCTCTCAATCGCTCGACTCAAGCATACCCTCTGGTTCCACACCTGCCCTCTGGGCATTTGGGTCTACTTAATCACATCGCACTATCGAGCATACCTCTCATTGGGTCTTTCACTACCTCATTGAACTGCTGTACTCCTGCGGTGATCATCAGTTTTCGTCATCTTCAGTCTTCTCCTGAGCACATCCGGATACTCCTTGCTCCTATGACTCCTACCTGGATCTGACTTCTACATGGATCTACTCCTTCCCCTCGACTACTCGAGCGTACCCCTCTTGGGTCCCTGCTGCCTCATGTTCCTTCCTTGATCTGTGCTTTCTTTTGGGGTTTTTCCCCTATCCTGTCATCATCATCCCTACTCATATCCTTCTCTTTCACGAATCCTTCTCTTTAATGACATACATCCTCAAATCAAATGTTGTCAGCTGGGAGGGAAGGTGACCTAGGCCTTGGCTCCCCAGAGGTTTCCTCCTCAAAGGGGGTTGTTCCTCTCCTCCATGCCAATGATCATAATATTATTCAGAGTTAGTGCTTTCTTAGGCTAATTAGTTAGGTTCCGCTGTTGGATGGAGGTGGATGGGGGCCCCGGCCTTCCCCTCTCTCCTTAGGAAGCCCACCCTTATCTTCTCAGAATTCATTCATTTATCACCCTTGCCTCTTCGATGCTCCACACCTGATTGGGTATTCTTTTTGGGTTTCTTCCTATCCTACCTTTAGCTGACACAATCATTCCCACGGCACCTGTAGGGAGGGAATCCTCCTTTGGGGTTCCTTGCATCGTACCCCTACAGGATGGTATATCCCATGGATAGAGAGGTGGAAAGCCACAAAGTAAATCAAGTCACACAGGCATTATCTCATCTAGTTGCTTAAGCACAACTGATTAAAATATTTTAAAGAGTACAATACAGCAAAACAGGCTACACAGAGAGACAACTGTACAGTGGAATGGAGTATCAAAGATAAGAGTAGTTACAACAAAGGACAAACATTTCAAGTGCAATGAGACAATTGTAAAGGTGTCAGCATGGTTCAGTTGGTAGCACATCCTCCTTTGGATCAGAAGGTCATGGATTCTCATCCCACACCGGGATTGAACTGGCACTTAAAATACTGGCATCTGAGTGCAGTATTAGGGGGTGCTGTACTGCTGGGGTGTGCTGTCCTTAGGATGAGATGTTAAACCGAGGTCCCTTCTACCCATCCTGGTGTTATCCTGGTGGGTGTCCAGGTGGTAGTAAAAGAACCCAGGGCACTCTTTGCAAAGAGTAGGGGACATTCCCGGTACCTTGGCCGACATTCCCCTTCCCATAAACTGGTTCATGCAATTATCCAGGCTGTGTGTGGGTGCTAATGTGCGATATGGCTGCCACTACACATTCAGTCACTTCACTACCAGTCTAGCATTGCTTATAAAGTGCTTTGGGATACACTGTTTATGAAAAGCGCTATATAAATACTGATTCTTCTTCTTCTTCTTCTTCGTACAGAGTAACTCAAAATCCATGTTGTTACAACAGGGGACAAACATTTCAAGTGCTAAGAGATGTTATGGGAGCAAGTAGGGAAAGATAGGAGATGGAGCAGTGATTTGACAGAGGAGTGAGAGGAAGAGTTGCATAAGAGAGGAGACTGAGTGTTCCACAGAGAGGGGAGATGATAGTGGAAAGCAGATCTGCCCATGTTCGAAGATGGAGTAAGGAGTGAGAAAGAGTGTGAGTCCCTATAACATAGGGAATATGTTGAGGCTGGGGCAGGGGAGAGGAAGGAAGAGATGTATGTGGGGAGCAGATTGAACCAGAATTTGGGAATGAAGGATATAGAGTGGATGAGACACCTGTGTGTCAATGGAGGGAGGTTCAGAAAGGATAGCAGAGAACAGTGGTGGGATCTGTATGGAGAGTTAGAGATGAAATGACAGAAGGCATAGTTGAGGGAATCAAGTCAAAAGAGTGATGTAGAGGGTGCAGTGCAGTAAACTATGTCAGCGTAATCAAAGTCTGGCATAATCATTTTTGTTAGAAGTTCCCTACATACAGGGAGAGGGAGAGAGTCTTTGTTACGGTATAGTGCACCAAGCTTAGGGTGGAGTTTAGTGGCCATGTAATAAATGTGGATAATGAAATTTAACTGAGGGTCCAGCCAGACTCCTAGATACTTATAAGAGGGGAAGATCTTTAGAGGGGTGCCATCAAGAGAGGTGATTGGAAGGGCATTGATAGTTTTGACTAATCTTTGAGCGGTTCCAAAAGTGATAGAGACTGTTTTTGGAAGTGTTGAGCTTGAGTTGTTTTGATTGTAACCAGGACTGAACTGAGTGGAAGTCATGTTGTAGCACAAAGTGGATAGTGACTGGGTTAGGGCCAGAGGTATACAGAATGGTATCATCTGCATACATACATATGGGGGCACAATTTGAAGATAGAGGAGGGATGACTCAGGGGCAATGTGAGGAAGTATTTTTTCATGGAGAGAGTGGTGAACACATGGAACGGCCTTCCTGAGGAGGTTGTGGGGTCAAAAACAGTGGGGGAATTTAAGAATGTATGAGACAGACATAAGGCAATTCTAGTGGGAGGCAGGAGGAAGTAGGCTGCTGGTAAAACTAGGATCTGCGGCTTATCCAGTAGGTAGGTAGGGAAATGGGCAGACTGGGTGGACCAAGCGGTCCTTATCTGCCGTCAAAGTCTATCGGTCCAATTCTAGAAGGGATACGCTTGGTGTAACGTGACTTGTGCCAAAATCTTCTGGAGCCCGGGCCTTTGCGTTTGTGGCTCCGACCCTCTGGAATTCTCTACCACATCGGATTAGAGAGTGCGCGACAGTGGGGGGGGGGGTTCAAACAAGCCTTAAAATCCTTTTTATGGATTAAGGCCTATGGGGAAGCGATTGACTGATTTGGGTTCGATTTTATTATTGTTTTATGAAGTTTGTTGTAATGTATTAATTATTTATTGTACTTTATATTAATGTTTTTACTATGTCGTGATTCTATAATTTGTACTACGCTTTGATTTTTTGAAAAGCGCATTATAAATAAATAATACTATTATTATTATTAAAACAAATGGCACAAGTAGCAAGTTACACCAGCAGTTGCAACATGTGGTATTCTATAACATGCAAGTATGACATAACAGAACCCCATATGCCAAAAGTAACCTACGTCACAGTTGTAACAAATCCCTAGCTACGCATATACATAGTGTGAGATGCGCCAAACAAAGCAGGTGATAGTGCCTGAATTTGATTCTAGAAGCCAGGGAAGGACAAGATAGGACAACAGAAATTGGCAGAAGTTACACCATGTGTGAGCAGGTGTAACCCAGCACAGTATAAAAGGCACCCAAGGAGATACACATGGGAGACACACTGTAGAGCAAGCAGTGGACACGAGTGAGCAAGAGAAGAATGGCAGCCCCAATAGCCCTACTGGGCATACTCCTGGCAGCAGAGAGGTGGCGTGGGTGGCACAGGATGTGTGATGGTAGGAATCAGGGGAACAGGCAGCCCCAACAGCAGTCAAGAAGGGCCAGACACAATGCACCATGAATATACAGGCACAGAAAGTCATATCTAGACCACACAGAGGAGCAATGTATTGCACATTACTGCCTGCCAAGTGCAACCATAGCAGAGCTGCGTGAGGACCTCAGGGAAGAGCTCCAGAGCACCACCCATAAGGGTGCTCAGTCTCTGCGAAGAAAGTAAAGGTCACTGCAGCACTGTATTGCCTAGCCACAGGGACCTTCCAAACCCCCATGGGTGACACAGTGGCCATCTCGCAGCCTGCCATGTCACGATGCTTCAGGCAGTTTGTGGAAGCGCTGCTGCAGCATGTAGACATGTACATCCAGTTCCCTTAGGATGAACAGCAGCAAACGGGTTGTCAAGGAGGCATTCTACAATGTGGCAGAGTTCCTGCATGTGTTAGGGGCAATCGACTGCACACATGTGCCCATCAGGGCACCACCAGGCTAGGCAGAGGTCTACGTGAACAGGAAGGGGGATCCACTCAATGAACATGCCGGTCATGTGTGATGCCTAGTGCCAGATCCTGGATGTTGTGGCACAGTACCATGGTTGCTGCAACAACTTGTACATACTATGGAACTCTGGGCTGCATGAGGCATGGAAGCCTGGACACATTAGAGATGGCTGACTCATAGGTAGGTACAACCAGCACACAGGGGATGCATGATCACACAGGCATGTCAGCAAAACACAGCAGTGCAGTGACAATGTACCCCCATTCCCAACAGGTGACAGTGGATAGCCACAGCTGCCATGGGTCATGACACCCCTCCGTCACCCGCACACAGCAGCAGAGCACAGGTACAGTGACGCACACACAGCAACAAGGGCAGTGATTGAATGCACCATCGGTATCCTAAAGGCACAGTTCAGGTACCTGGACCGGTCGGGGGGCACCCTCCAGTACAGCCCTGAGATGGTATGCAAGATGTTCCTCGCATGCTGCATTCTGCACAATCTTGCACAGAGGAACAATGTACCACTGCCAGACCTGGATGACATGGACCATGACAGGGATGGACACCAGCAAGACAGGACCATGAGACAGCCGCAGGCCCAAGCCGCACTGTGCCATGCAGGACAACGTGCAAGACGTGAGCTGATCGACCAACACTTTGCATAAGGCCAGTAACAGCAGGCAAAGTGCACCGGCAGCAATAGGGAGGCAGAACAGTGACAGCAGAACAACAGTTGGATATGCTGCCCGGTGCTAGGAACATGTGAGAGTGACACTGTACACACCTGCCAGTGCCCCTACCCAGTGTCCAGCAGCCGGTGGACAGACCACCCATCCAGAACTGGTGGGCAATGCTGCATAGCGTATCCACAGCCAACATGCCAACCACCCTGTGAAGTGGGTGGGCCACAACACAGCATTGTAGTGCACATATGCTGCACACCCTACAACATCCCATACCCAGCCACCACTGTATACATGACATGTACACCCCAATATAGCCCAGACGAGGGCACACAGGTCAGGACACTGTGTGACAGCATGCTGCATAGTAGTGGATGCCAGCACTAAGCATCTGTGGCCACACACACTGACCTGTGCTACTGCAATCTGCGGGTGGCAAATGGCACAGGTGCATGAGAGTCACACCCAGACACAAGACCAGTATAACACTGTGCAGTTGCATAGATAATGTGCACGCAGTGACCTGTACAATGTACATGCAGTTGTGTCAGAAAGCAAATGCATGCAGAATAGTACTACGTATATGCGGTATGCGTACAGTTCATACGCGTCTGCGGCCTGCACGTGTGGCACATGCAGCACATGCACTAGCCACATGCAGTCGAACAGTAATGATGCCAAAGGCCAGAATAGGGACAGGGGAGCCAGCACACAGTAGACAGTGGCCATAGACAGGCTATATTGTGTACACAGGAGTGACAGGGACAGCACAATGTCCACATTGAGTGGGCGGGCATCTAACTACAGTGCAGCTGAAACTGCACAACTAGTCAACCTGGTACAGCAGTGGCATACCACACTGCCACCACCAGGGTGCAGGGGACACCAACCCAGGGAGAGGGGCAGGGTGTGGAGGGCCATCAGTGCACACCTGCAGGAGGTCTCAGGTGTCAGGAGGACTATCAGGCAATTAAAGTACAAATGGCAGGACCTCTGCAGAAGGGACAGGCCAATACTTGTGCGCATGATGGACATAGTGGCCAGACATGGCACGGAAATGAGAGGCGGAGGTAGACCCAAAGAAGGTGAGTATTGGTCCCTGTCTATGCAATGACACCCAGCAAAGCTACATGGACGTGTGCATGCGCAGTGTAAACTGACCTGTGTCACTCCTTTCATGCTAAAGAATGGAGCAGTACCAGATGTGGGGCGGCAGGAGGACATCCAGACCATGGCCAGCCACATGGGCACCAGCTTGGATGGCACAGACACCACCACCAAGGTAAGTGTTGGTCAGTTGCCACTGTGGAAATGTGTGCAGCATACCACATGAACACTCTGCCAGCAAATGAAAAATCACGGAGTGACCACTGACATGAGAAACTAACAAGTGTCACGTTCTCCTGACACAGGTGGGCGCCTGGCATTACACACCTGATACAGGGTCCTACTGAGAGCCATGGTGGACCGAAAGCACCAGGATGCCATAGCATACAAGCAGAGAACAAGGTGTGTGAAGAGGAGGGCCTTCCCACTGCCACCTGAAACATCGGATGAAGATGAAGATGATGGGCAAGTGGAGATGGATGTCAGTGCACAAGCACAGCCTGTAGCATTACTGGATGCAGTGGCAGTGGATGCCCCCGAGGTGGGACAGGATGTGGTGGCAGACATGGGTGGCCCAGACAATGGTGGGGCATCCATGGAAGCAGGCATCTGTGACACTGAGGGCCAAGATGGCACCAGTCTGCAGGATGAAGCTGTGAGGGAGGATCTGGACATGCCGATGCACAGACAGGGGCAGGAGGAGGCCGCAGAGGTGTGTGTAGGACATCTGCATGAGGCAGGACCCGTTGATGCAGACAGACCGCTCAGCAGTGCAGCTGTGGATGTGGGGGGTGGATGAAGCAGTGGACGATGTGGGCCAGCGTGTACAGGTACAACCGCCCACAGACCGGGACAGGTGACTGGCGGACCTTGTTGGGGCCATCATGGCTGATGTCGCCAGGCTGCATGGTTCACTCGTTGCTCTTTTCAGTGCACAATGGGAACAGTAGTAGTCAGTGTAGTGTGAGGAGCACCTACACACAGTGCAGGACAGTTGTCCGTATGGGGTGGTGCATGTGGGGGAACTTGTATAGGTCTCATTGTGCTGAATACTCCTGGGTAGGCCAGTAGGGAATGTTGATGTTGCCATGTACCTTGTTGTTCGGGCTGGGTGGACTAGTATATATGGAATTTTGGCTGTTTTGAGGGGTATTCTGATTGTTAGTAGAACCTGGTTTGGTACTGTACATAGCTATTTTATAGGGGGTGAGGGCATTACATGTGTTCATATTGTTCCAGCTGTTTGCTAATAAATCTTTCAACACTTTATGTATCCACTGTGTTCATGTGTGTTTATTGATGGCCCATACCATCTGTCCTTCATGTGTATCTGCCATTGTACACATGTGGGCACATGCATGCACTTTGCAGTGCTGTTGGATGTCTCACCACCACCCATGTATGGCATCCATGTGCCTGCTGCACACTACACAGCTGTAGGCACATCACGAATGTACACTACAGCACTCCACAGTGCACAGCCAGTATTGCATAGCGGTGTACTATGTACCCCTGCCCTGTGAATGCGTAGGTGGTATACTGCTACCCATGAGCCTGCATGGCACCACAACACCTGCCTGTGTCCATTGACCAACAGGTGGCACCAGTGGCACCATGTTGTGGGGTTGCACTCCACAGTCCATCCATAGAGGTGTGCCTCCCAGTGCTGCATACCTGTCGTGGTACCACTGTGAACATAAGCCAGTAGCCATGGCCAGTGTGTGGTGCCCGGTGGCTACAGTATCATGGTAGGTTGGTGCCATGGCATGCTTTGTATACAGAGGCTCATGTGTTCTGCCTGCTACCCTTCAGCTACAGGCTGCACGCACAACAGTGTCCGGGCCCAGGCAAGTACTGACCCTGATTGCGGGTGTGTATGGCTGGCAGGCTGGTGGTTGTTCACAGTGCAGCTACAGTGTGACAAAATGCACCTGGGATGGACATGCAGGTATGTCCAGTGACCGATTGCGGCCATTCCAGTGCTGTGGTCCATGGCTGTTGTGCAATGTGTGGTACATGATCTGGTGTGTGTGTGTGTGTGTGTGTGTGTGTGTGTGTGTGTGTGTGTGTGTTGCACAGCTGACAACGTCTCCGATGTGGTGTGGGTGTGCAGTGCAAGGCATGGTGTTCGACACCATGCTACCAGCGATGCATATACACATGTAGCCCCTGCAGTGGCCATCATGCCAGCAGTGTGCATGTCTGCCCACACAGCAGAGTGCAGCTGTGCTCCATTGCCAACTTCAACCAACAGCCCAACAACACTGTAGCACAAGGCATCCACACATCTAGTGACTGCATGTGTCATGGTGCTGCTCAGGACTACAGCCATGCCCACTGCACACAGCAGCATCCGTGTGTGGCACACATTATCATGTGTTCATGCTGCAGCACACTCACACATGTACCAGGAACCTGTGTTATGGTAGTGCAGTGCCACCCCCCAACAGACGGACACTCCACACACATGTGCTGTACCACGACAGGCCAGCACAGTGACATGCCTACCCAACAATCACAATGGCTGGACTGTTCATGGTGCTGTGCTGTGCTGCACACATTCACCCGCCCATGCAACCACGGCACTGCTACTGGTGTTGATCCACAATGCGTTGCATATTGGCTGCCATGTGGTCACCCTGCTGTGTGTGGCTCCAGTCACACATGTGCACATGGTGTCACCCACGTCATTGGCCATGTTGTATTGCAACGCTCATCATGGCATGCACTACATAGACACAAGTATGGCATGCACATGCACAGCCCCCCACCCATTGGCACGTTGTCCACTGCCATGAATCATGGCGGGTCAGCTCTGCAAACACACCAGCCATGCATTGTCCCCCCCATTGTAGGTGTTGTCCACCATCTGCCAGTGGCTCACATGCTCAGGCACATGTCATTCACAGCACACACTGAGACATACAACAGTTTGGTCGGTGTTCATGCTTTACTTGTGTAGTGTGAAAGTCACCTTACATATGTACACCCCCCACCACCACCAGTGTCAGGTGCAGTCTGTGCGAATGCGTATGCCGGCCTACATCCCATTGTGCCCACAACTCCCATTCAGTAATGTGCCAGTGTCCCTGTTTGCAGTCCCATGTCTGTGGCCACTGTGTGGAGGTCAGGTTCACAGGTGCGTACCCCTGCACTCAGTCCACAGTCCATCAGGGAGCATCACTGGGACAGGGTGAGCAGGCATTGGTTGCTGCATCACTCATGTGGCCATGCCATCCTCTGTTCGAGTTGTCCTGCTCCGTTTGTTGCCACTACTGTTAGGTGTTGTTGATGGCGGATGTGACTGCTGTACCCTTGCACTTCACCTGGATCCCACATCCGACACCTCCTGTGGCACAGCGTGTTGTGTCCCTGCACTGGTGGCACCACCTGTTGTGCACCTGGGCCTCCTGCCACGCTTCCGGGTCTGGTTACGGTCCCTGGGGGTTGCTGCTCTAACTCTTGGGGGTTCACATACTAGGCAGTGTGGCAGTTGTTGCAGCACTGGCTGTGGTGGGTGCACTGGTCTTCTGCTGCTATTCCCATGTGTGTTGTGGTGTACCTGCAATGTGTACCTCTTGGGCATCTGTGCCTTCCAGTTGCACGTGGTGCCCTTGCTGGCTGCTGCCCTGCTGTAGGTCCACAGGCTATGTCTGTGTTTGTTCTGCCACAGTGCTGCAGGATGGCTGGTCTTGTGGCGTGGCTGTGTTGAGTGATGCATACATGCCATAGGTAGTGGGGGTGTTGCAGCCTATTGCTGTCTGCCTAGCAGTGCATTTGCTATGGCGAGCAGGGATGTTGTCATGGCCTTCATGTACTGCTGTTGCTGCACTATGTACCGCTCTACAATGGCGGTGCACTGCAGGTGTGCATCCATCTGCAGCAGTGCCTGGTGCACTAGGCCATGCAGGGCCAATGCAATGTCTGCCATGCTGTGGTGCTGTCATGTGTCCCTGCTTGTATGGCACTGCTGATCTTGGACAACTGTCCCTCTACCCAGTTGTCGTGCATCTCCATGCTGGTCAGCTTGGCCTGCTTCACTACGATGGTCTCACAGTACTGTTCAAGATACTGTGGACTGGTGTGCTGCTGTCCCATGGTTGTGTCCTTCTGCCCTCATCAGGTTGGTACTCTAGTTCATCCATTGATGGGGGGCTGTACTGGTCGGCGTTGTGCTCATGGAGGCTTGGTGTGCACACCATGTCCCTGGCACCATGCCTTACTCATTCCCTGTCCACCATGGAGTCTGGTGTGCTGCTGTCCCCTGTGCTCCATTGTGTGTGCACCTGGGTGTTCCCATGCTCTTCCCCAGCCTCCACCATCACACTTGGCATGTCACTGTCCTGTTCCTCCACACCACTCACACTAGCATACGTGGCTGCAGCTGCTTCCTCCTTAGTGGCATTGGAGTCCTCCTGGCCAGCAGGGGTTGAGGTGCTGCTGGTGTCATTGCCTATGTCCTCCTGGTTTGTGGTCTTTTCCTGGGGTCCTTGTTGTGAGCCTGTTGCCACCTGGCCTGTGGTACCTGCAGGGAGAGTGCAAGATGATCAATAGCTGTGTTGTGAGTGGTCCCAGTGTTGGTCACACACATACAACTATGCGTGTCCATGCAGACAGATGTGTGCTGCTGCCCCCCTCCACTTACCTCTGGCATGCTGCATCCTGTAGGTGTCCAGGTTGGTGTCCCTGCTGATGCTGTGGTCATTCAGGAGTGTGGCCACCATCTGCTCCATGGCTGTCAGTGTCTGTATCTGTGATGATCTGCCTCCGCTGCCCTGGGCACAGTGCTGATTGTGAGTGAACTTCTGCTTCACCACCCACTTCACGTCACTATATTTCTTTTGGAGGTTGCAGACTGTGTGCTTCTGTGTGTCCACGGCATTCACCTTTCTAGCCAGCTTCTCCCACGAATGCTTTCTCTTGTCCCATGTTGCCTTTTCTCCACCCCTGCTGAGCAGTAGGGATGCCTTGGCATGCATCTCTTCAATGAGGATGTTGGTGTCCTCATGGGAAATGTGTTTTTCAGTGTCTGTGTCCTTGTGGTTGGTTGTGCTGTTTCCTGACTCCCTCGCCAAAGTGCTTATTCCGCCATGGTGTTCACCTTGCTCCAGCCATTGTTTCTGTGGCATGCATGCCTTTTTATGATGCATGTCATAGGTGCGGCCTTGTGACATGCACCATGTCACAAACGGTGTGTTTTCTAGAATGGGGCGTATCTGGTGTGTCGCAACTGCAGTGGTGTATGTTGTGCATCTCCGTGTGTTACGCATGTCGCAACTATGCTTTAGAGAATTGGACCTTATGTTTCTGTGTTTATAAAAGGATTAATAGTAAAAGTGGCAGAACATAAGATTAGTTTATTCACAGATGATGCCCTTATTTTTACTGATAATATGAATCACTGTTTTCTGGAATTAAGTAATCTTCTAACAGATGTGAGATTTATACCTGGTTATGAAATTAACTGGAAGAAATCAGAAATCTTAGAAGCAAAGGACCATATGGATCCTTTTCAGGCACCACCAGCATTCAAAATACAAAAAGTTACCTTTTTGAAATATCTGGCTGCCGGTATATCTTCTGCCATAGTTTGAGTAGATGGCATATCACTGGCTTTCCCTTTGCTACCAATTGCTGCCTCTCTGATGAACTGTATAATAGGTCTGTAAGGTATGTGTTCATCACAACTTCTTGTTCTAGTAAGGTGCCCTTTAATTCTTATTTTTGGGAAATACCAGCCTCTGAGTCCAGCCATCTATGCCATGCAGTAGTATTTTTCAAACTCAGGGACGTGAATCCTCTCTTCTTCGGTGGCAATATTGGTTGCTCACATTTGATCCTTGGGGGGGGGGTGTTATTCCCAGATCCAATTGATGTAACGTACTTTCAGTTGTTTAAAGATGGAAGGCGGCACAGGGGCAGGTAGGACCTGAATCAGGTTCAACAAGTGAAGTAATATTGAAATGTTTTCAAAACATTCACCCTGCCTATGATGGATTAGTGGGGGTGGACCAGTCTATAAACAAGCCTTTCATGCTCTGTAGTAAGATGACACAACTGGCTGGAAAGAGCTGCTTATACAGTGGAGTGATGTTTACACTGGGATATCAGAATCCCTGGTGGTCCACTGGAAGTGTAAGAGATTTTTAGTTCCTGATGTATACATTTACACAAGGGGATAAAAGTGAACTTAAGAGATATTGATTTTATAACCTGCAATAACCCCAAAAGCTGTTACCATCTCCATGAGTGCCAGCTGGGCGGTCGCTTGGTATGTGACATTCACCAGCAGATCATCTGCATACAATGCAATAGGCACGTTCACCTCTCCCAGGCCAACTCCAGATATGCGGGGTGATTTTTTTAGAGCCAATGCCAGAGGTTTTACAGCAATGTCAAACAACAGGGGTGATAAGGGATACCCCTGCCTTGTCCCTCTGCCCAACTCAATTTTGCTACATACCCAGGAGTTCATTTGAATCATGACTGTGGGCCTACAGTACATTTTATTTATTTATTTATTGAATTTTGATGACCGGGTAGGCCCACTGGGCCCCGGAAGTCCCTTTTTCAGGGGCGACCCGGGAATAACAGTACATAAACTTAATAAGCAGTAGTACAAGTTGTAGGCATGCAGTAGTCATACATATAAGTGAAGCAGAACAGTTTTTTCTATAGGTTACATATATCTAAGAACCATCAATGAAGTTTGGTGTGGGGAAGAGCTCGATAACGAGTTAGTGCTGCCCATTTGGGTGTAGGAGATTTACATGTGGTAAAGTGCACAGACTCGGGGTCATGGTTGGAGTGTCAGGTACCATAGCATTGGCATTTACTCGTTGCCAGCATATGAGTCTTGAGTCTAGTGCGGAAACACAGTACGGATGGGGTTTCTCGCACCACCAGTGGGAGGTTGTTCCACAGGGACAGGGCAGCATGAGAAAAAGATTTATAACCTGCCTTGGTGCTGACCTTAGGGACCTCTAGAAGCATTTGGCCTGAGGACCTGAGGTTATGCAGATTAATCTTTACAGTTAGGAGTCCTTCAAGACTCGGGGGGGGGGCTTGGGGCTAATTAGCTTCTTTGCCAGACAGAGTACCAGGTACCTGAGGCGAGCTTCGAACGATGGCCAGCTGAGTCTCATTAAAGACTCGCAATGGTAGCTCCTAGAGTGGGATAAAGAGGCAAAGTGGACCACCTTATTGTATAAAGTCTGTAGTTTACTGAACTCCAGCTTTGTGACACCCTGAAGGACCGGAGCAGCGTATGTTAGTGTTGGTAGTAGTACACTAGAGGCAATGGCAATCCTGGCCGGGGAGTCAGCTGTTCCTTGGCGGTATAATAGTCCGAGTTTGTCGTGGATTACTTTAGTGACTTGGTCTACACGCTGTTTGAAGGTGAGACGGTGCAGGTAAGACTGAGTGCTTTGTGGAGGAGACCACTTCAAGTTTGTTGCCCACCAAGGACGAGGGTTGAAGTAGTTGTGATCTGTCTTGTCCAAGAGCTCTAGGTCCGAACAACATGGCTTTTAGTTTTGTTGGTATTAAGGACCATTTTGTTCTTGATGAGCCATTCCTCCATAATGTGAATGTCCACTTGGGAGATGTTCCTAGGTCATCCAGGTTATCGAGGCTTTGTAAATCACAGCATCATCCATATTGGATGACATTGCTACTCCTGCAGTGGTTGTGCAATTCATTTACAAACAGTGAGAACAATAGGGCCCAAGTATAGACCTCGGGTACACTATCCTTTAGGGACTGTGGATTGAGAGTTTGTCTGCCCCTGACCCTCTGTGTGCGCCCAGAGGTAACTTTCAAACCATTTAAGAGCATGGGTGTCAAGGCCTATGTGGAAGTTTATGGAGTAATAATCTGTGATCCACCAAGTCGAAGGCCTTGGAAAGGTCTATGAAAACCGCACCTGTGTTAGATCCAGAGTCAATTTCTCTAAGCACATCAGTAGAGAATTTGGTTAAGGCAGTATCAGTCCCATGTTTGGCTCTAAAGCCATGTTGCAGCAGGGAAAGAAGCATATGTGCCTCTAGATACTCCCTAAATTGGGTATAGACTAGTTTCTCCTGGATTTTTGCCAGGGTACACAGCAGGGAGATAGATCTGTAGTTCCCTATTGGCTCCACAGGCCCGCCCTTGTGAATAGGAACCACATGGGCCTGCTTCCACAGATCGGGGACAGATCCTTCTAGAAAGGACCTGTTAATGAGCCAGGTGAGTGGCCTTGCAAGTGCTGAGGTACCATCTTTAAGCAACCTAGATTGGACACCATCCGGGCCTCCTGAACCTCTTGTTTTCAAGGTTTTTAGAATGGCCAGGACCTCTTTCACCTTAGCCAGCCGCATGTGAAAAAGTGGCTGGTCTAGGTTTGGGGGATCTTGAGAAAAGGACTTGTTGTTGGGCACCAAGGGCCCTGTCTTGTGATTATCTGGGTTCATGAAGTATGTATTGAGGGCTTCAGCAATTAGTGCCTCATCCTGCAGTATCTGCCCATTAGCCATAATAGGGCCTATGGCTGTCTTTTTATTTCCCTTAATCAGTTCATTGATGTGGAACCAGAAAGTCCTCGAGTTGACGCGGTTAGTTTTCTGGAGATGATTGAGGTACGCCTTTTTCGCTTGCTTGGCGGCCTGCTTACATTGGTTTCTAAGTGCTCTATAGATTACCCGGTCTGCTAGGAGTGTAGAGCCCTTAAACTTTTTCCAGGCTTTGTCGCGGCCAATCATGAGGGCCTTTAAGGAGGGGGTAATCCACTTATAACAGCTGCCTTTTACTCGACAGGTCTTCATTGGAGCCAGGAGGTCCGCAGCCCAAGTGATAGATCTGTTAAAGAATGCAACTGCCCCTTCCAGGGTAGGGAGACTACGTAGTGGACTCCAGTCTAAGTTACCGAGAAGGTCATTATAGTTCTCCAGAGAGAACTTGGAGTAGTCTCTGGAGGTGAGTATTCTAGGCAGAACCTTATCCATCCTATTCTTCCAGACACAGAAGTTGGGCGAATGGTCACTGAGAGCATCGACCATGGTGCCTGCAGATTGGACATTTTTTGGGTTAGACACTAGTGCCCAGTCAATGGTAGAGTGACTACCCATATTGTAGTTCAACCTGGTGGGTAGGGTGATAATCTGGGCATTGCCTTTACCAGGCTCTGAAACTTTTGATTAAATCCCCTTTCGTCCATGGTGGAGTAGCAGTATCCCCACTCTATCTGATTGAGTGCTTTCTCAGCATCGAGTGAAACCACCACTGGGCACCAGGGCTGGTTCTCATTTCCCCTTACCAGTATCCGCATAGATTCATTGTGGCCCCCTTCTTGTAGATGAAGCTCACTTGATCTACAGAAACTATGTCGGGTAGCACCTTTTCAAATCAGCCTGCAAGTATCTTCACAAATATTCTGAAGTCTGCATTAAGCAGAGATGTTGGCCTGTAGGAGGCCACCTGGTTTATTAGGCTTCTAGAGCACAGTTATTCTTGCCTCTGTGAAAGATTCTGGCAGGGACTCATTTTTTAAAAACAATGCCTGAATGCCGCCATTTAGAAGGCCCATTATGGTGGCTGCCATTTTTCTATAACGCTCCATCGGGAGGCCATCTGGACCTGGAGACTTGACACATGCCATTGAGCCCATTGCTGCAGGTACCTCCTGCTTAGTTACGGGGCCCTCCATCGCCTTCCTCTGCTCCTCTATAATTTGAGGTATATTCTTATAAACATTTAGGCTACCGTCTTGCTGTAGGTTTACTGGGCTCCCTGTCCTACTATGTAGGGGGCTGTGTTATAGTTTACAAATCCCTTGTTGATTTCTGCTTGTTTAGTCTCTTCGGTCCCTTTTTGTGTGTTTATTTCAGTGATATGCCTCATCACCACTTCCTTTTTAAGTTGAAATGCAAGCAACTTTCCATTTCTATTAACCACCTCATAATATCTGACTTTCTGATATAACTGTGCCTGCTCACTTCTCTGGAGCTAATATCACTGTATTTCATTTTCAATCTTGTCAAGCAGTAATACTTATCCTCATCATTGCCTTCCTTTAGCTCTGTGTCTAGTTCTTTAATTTGACCCTCTAGGTCTTGCAGCTGTTTTTGAGATTCCTTTTCAAATGTTACTGCATAGGCAATGGCCTTTCCTCTCAAAAAGGCTTTTAATGTGTCCCATACTGCACCCACATCTTGTACTGAGCTTTTATTGAGCTCCCAGAATTCTTTTAGTTTGGAGTGTGGCTGCTCCATCAATTCTTCCCTTTTCTGAAAAATTGGGTACAAACTACAAACCAGACTCCAGTGTTTGGTTCGCCACCTGCTGCCCAGATCATTTAGAGGGGAGTAAAATAATTGGTATGTATACCACTGATGACATCCCTGACTATGTCCTGTGGTGTGTAGATAAAATTAATATGGGTGTGGGTCTGGTGGACTGGTGAGTAGAAGTAATAGTCCTTCACTGTGGGATGCAGGACCCACCAAATCTCCTCAAGCTCTAGAACTGTAGTTTGTTGTTGTATGAAGGTCACTGCTCTGTTTAGCTGGTATGGCCTCAATGAAGATCTGTTTAGATTGGCACATAGAATTCAACTAAAGCCCCCCCCAAAAAAAAAATATGTTGCCTTGTGAGATGTTAAGAGTCTGAATCAAATCCTGGAAGAATTTGGTGTCATCATAATTTGGAGGGAATATCTTTAAAAGCATTACTCCTTCTTTGATGGCTCCCTTGAGAGTGACACCACGACAGTGAAACCTGAAAACAGACCATTACAGCGACAGTCTCTGTAATGGTCTGTCTTCACTGACAAGGCTTCTCTTGGTGTTCTGCTCCCTCCCTGGAACAACTCTGACCTGGAGTGGATTATAATAAAATGCAGGGGGTGTTGGGGGCACAGCCCCCAAAAAAGCACTTTCTTTTGTGATGGCACTATGCCGCTGTTTGTATAGTGCTGTCACTGTGCAGGATATTGGGGATTTGTCTGTTGAGCAGAAGTGGTGCTTCCCTTTTTCTTGGAATAGCGTACCCTGGACCATAATCCATTTTCCTGCTATGTCTGATTTCACCTTCGTCGCTATGAAGGGGAGGCTCTTACATATCAGAATGACTGTACTCCTGGCATGTGAGATGACTGAAGAGTAGTAGACCTGTCCCACCTTCCCCCTCCTAAGCTTCTGGTGTTCTTTCTCATTTCGATGTGTCTCTTGTAAATAGGCTATCTGTACTTTTTCCTTTTTTAAGTAATTGAGCACTGTTTTGCATTTAACAAGGTTGTTCAAACCCTTTGCATTCCAGGTTAGCGGAGTAGCTAACTCAGCCATTTGGGGTTATGGAATTATTGTCGGTTGACTTTCCAAGTCCTCCATGCATAATCCCATACTGTGGAATGAGAGGTTCAAAGCCCTCCATGTACCATTTCCATCCCTGGATACCTTTTATACTGAGCAGAAAAAAATGCACTGATTTTACAGAGTATGCAACAATTCACATAACACAAGAAGAACATGTCTAAACTGCACTAATGAGGGCTGTCTAATAACAACTGAAAAGAAACTGAAGGTGGGCAGTCAGCTAACCCAAGGTAACCTCTAACCACCCTCAGGGTAGATCACAGTTAAGCAGTGGGTCTGGGATAGCCAGTCATAGATAGATAGATAGATAGATACTTTATTTATAGAGTGCCCCTCCCTGGAGGCTCGGAACACTGTACAATATATAAAACAAACATAACAAAAAAAATTCAATAATAACACATTACAGTGCATATACTTAATTACTATCACAGTATATATAAATAATATACCATAACAGCCAACAAAACATACACTTCAGCATCTTATTATTATGTCAGCTCAAATGCTTGGTTAAACAGGAACATCTTGAGCCCCCTCTTAAAGGTTTCCACCAAGGGGGCCCTCTCTCAGATATCCCAGAAGCATATTCCACAGGACTGATGTGGTCACGGAGAAAGCATGATCTCACAAGAGCCGCAACCTAGCCCTGAGGACTACAAAGAGGCCTTTTTTTGAGGAACAGAGAAGGCAAGTCGAGCAGTGAGGGACCAGGAGATCTTGCAGATAGTCCAATCTCCAGCCATGTAGGGCATTGTAGGTCAGCAATCCAACCTTGAAGGCAATCCTCCACCTTATCGGCAGCCCGTGAGAAGTGGCGTAATATGATCAGTTCTTGATGCATCCATCAATAGCCCAGCCGACACGTTCTGCACCAACTGCAGATGGCAGAGATCTCCTCCTGAAAGTCCCAGGTACAGGGCATTGCAGTAGTCCAACCTTAATATGAAAAAAGGAATGTATCAGGATGACAAGATCATTAGCTGGTATCAGGGAGCGAATCTGGGCGATGTTCCTAAGATGGTAAAAAAAAAAATTGGTAAAACGGCAGACACCTAGGCGTCAAGTGCCAGACCATCATCAAGCACTGCACCCAGATCCTTAACCCAAGTAGAGGGGGTCAGAGGCCGACCATCGAATCTAACATCAAGGTCAGGCTCCAACACTCCTCTACCACGCTGATGACCAGGTTCTACCAACAATATCTGTCTTGTCCAGACTGAGTCTTAGCCAGTTCTGAGTCATCCAGTCCTGGATCTTGGCCAGGCAGGTGTTAAACACAGAGACCACAATCTGACTACTGGGCGCACAGGACAAGTATAGCTGGGTGTCATTGGCAAAGCAATGAAAACCCAGCCCATACTGCCTGATAATGTATCCCAAAGCTAGCATGTACACTGTGAACCAAAGAGGCACCAAGACTGAACCTTGCAGAACTCCACAGCACAGAGGCTTTGCTACTGAACAAAGAGTTTATGACCAATAGTCTCCTCCAAAAGTAGAGACTAGGATGTGCGAGACTAAGTGGACCTAGATAGGTTTATACTATACTGCAGCATGGAACCAAGTGGCCTAGGTAGCTTTATACTGTACTGCAACATGGGACCAAGTGGCCCTAGGTAGGTTTATACTATACTGCAGCACAAGACCAAGTGGCCCTAGGTCAGTTTATACTATACTGCAACACAGGACCAAGTGTCCCTAGGTAGGTTTATACTATACTACATATGGGGCTAGGTGGCCATAGGTAGGTTTATACTATACTGCAACATAGGAAAACTGCCTTGTCTGAAAGGTAAAATATTTGTACCTTGGTCTGTAGCCCATTATGTAGCTGCACCACTAGTGTACCTCAGTGGCTTTAAATTATTTACCTTGTGCCCTATGCTGTGTCTACATCTCCCCTCCCTCCTGGACAGGAGGATCGAGATCTAGTACATATTGTCTCAGTCTATGTAATGCCTCTAGATCCAACCTGTACTCCACCGACCAGTGTTACACACACACACACACACACACACACACACACGTATCCCTACCTAAATAAATCGGTTATAATCAGCGACCCTCTCATCATCCAGGCATGGATATAAAATTGATTTAACCTGTGAGCAAGCTCCATTTTAGCTCCCCCTAACCCAAAAGCTTCACCTTGCATTGTGGCACTTTTTCTGCTAAAATATTTTGTACCTTCAGTGAATAGCAAATACATTCAGGGTATATCGTATAGCTTCTGTACCTGTATAGGGGGAAAGTGGTTAGTGTTATGTTCATCAGTCTCCCTCCCCCCTCCCCAAAGCTTCACCTTGTATCGTGGATCTTTTTCTGATAAAATGCTCATGTACTTTTCAGTTACTAGCAATTAATATCAAATACAATCATGGTATATCGTATAACTACAGCACCTGCATGGGGTGAAAGGAGCCAGAATTATTTAGTGATTGTCCCAATTGAGCAGTCTCCATTTTTGACCCCTCCCCCAAGCTTCACCATACATCATGGCCCTTTTCCTACTGAGGTTCCCTAATAGCTTTCAAATAAAAGCAGAATACAGTTAGGGCATACCATGCTGCTTTAATACCTATATAGGAAGAAAGGGGGTTAGCATAATTTAGAATTTTTCCCTTTTGCTGCATGTGTACCTGTCTGCAGTTCAGTGAGCCATAAGGCACCAGTTGATATTGCAGTTAATGAGTCTCAGTGGGGGAAAAAGGCGAAAGGGTTCTCGTGCATGGCACAGATTTGTCTCCTTCATATGACTGTTTGTGTCTCTTTATGTCACTTCAGGGACAGTTCTCTATCCAGCAAATGAGGAGATTAGTAGAGCATTTCAATATCGCCTGGTTGATGTAGGGTTTTACTTTGGCTTGCTACTGAGAGTGTGCTGAAATGAATTTAATAAGCTGTACAGTATCTTGTTCTCTCACCCTGGGGTGCTATGGTAAGAGGATGTAAGAGGTCCTGGTTTTCACTGTTCGAACTATGTCCCCATTGCTTCCCAAAAGGAGATGGTAGCACTGTCAGTTAAGGCATAGAGTCCACATATTCCTCTGCTTGTTTTGGATTAGTAAAGATAGTTTGCTTGCCATTCAGGGAAATTTGGAGTTTCACGGGCATAAAGAATGCAAACAGGATGCTTCTCATTTAAGCTTCTCCTACACTTCTGCAAACTCCTTTCTCTTGTTTAACAATCCTGCACTGGTACCTGGAAAAAGCTGTAAGATGTGTGACTTGTACTTTATGTCCATGTCCTTTCTGGCCTTTCATAGTACCCACTGTTTTTCAAAAAATGTATGGAACTTTAACAAGAACTTTGGCCTCTTCTCTGGTCTGGTGCCAGGCAGGATCACAGAGCTCTGAGGGCTGTGTCATTGTCTAGCTTGCCTTTGTAGACCTCCAGCTTTAAACAATCTGCGAACAATATAGCAAACAGCTCCTCAAGGTTTCCCCTCTCCAGCCCCTCTGGTAGCCCAATTATCTTGATATCCTCCCTCCAGCTGTGATTCTCAAGTCAGTCTATTTTGTTCTGCAGTATGGCTAAAGTTTTGTCATGCCTACTGGCCAGGACTTACAGGTGTGCCAGCCAAGCTATCCTCATTGTGACTCCTCAGTGCTCTACCTGTTCTAGCCTGCTGTTAAGCTCAATAATCTTTTTTGCGAGTTCAATCATATTGCCTTGGATAGTGGTGAGGTTTTCATTTACTGAAGCAAAGCTGCATTTCATCTTGGCCAGTAGTTTGTTCTGTGGAAGCTCCATAGTTTCCTTTACCACTTCAGTTGCCTTCATGGTGCTCCCACTCATAGCAGACTGCATTTAATTGCTAGCCTGAGCCACTGATGCTTTCAACAGCATGTTCTCTGCCGCTGTACAGAATTGTGCTATAGTCTGAAGTCCATCAACAGCCTTTTTCCTCTTGGAGTTACTCTTAGCAGTTTTTCTTTTCTTGTTCACCAAGTTCTTTAGATTTAAGCAGGTTTTGGGCTCTTAGTTTGTGCTGCTGACTCAGGGCATTTTCCAGTGTATTCTCTCTGGTCGATGCCCCTCTCAGAACCCCAAAATGGAAATTCTTTTGATATTGCAAGACTTAGTCTGGGAACAGGAATTTTGCTGGATCACATTAGATCTCGCTAGGCTGTATACTAGCACATGTCATCAAGACTGGGCATGTGACTATTTCCTGCCTGTGAGAAGACAGAGAGAAATAATGTACCTAGAAGCTTATTAATAGAAAACTTAGAATTTATTCTAACTCACAAATTCTTTGATTTTCAAACAGATTTTTTTCTTGTAGCTTTGTGATACAGCAATGGGAGCTGCAATGGTGCCATAATATGCTAATTTGTTTATAGATATGTGGAAGGACAAGGTGGCGTTCAACCCAGTCACCAATCCACATGCAGTGTTCCCAAATGGTTTTGGTATATTGACGACATTATTCATGTTTGTTAAATAGCGCAATCAGAATGATATTAAACTTCACTTTACTGCTTAAACTGACAAAAAGGAGGTCACTTTCTTGGTGTTGTACTCTCTGGGGGAACAATAATGATGTGACAGTAGGGGCTATCAAAAAAGAAACTGCCACTAACAGTCTTTTAAGATCAGAAAGTGCCCATCCTAGAACACTTATTAGATTGATTCCCTATGGATAATATATAAAGTTAATATGAAACTGCACTGAATTGCAAGACTTTGAAAAACAAGCCTTAGATCAGAAGGGGAGGTTTTTACAAAGGCCTATGATGAGAATTTACTTAATAGTGCCCTGGGCAAGGCAAAAGAACAACCCAGGAAGCCCTTATAACACTGAGAAGTAGGGAGAACACAAATACAAACTGTATGATTTTTGTCACGGGATAAAGCACAATAGCAGAAAAATTGGGGCAAGTCATTTTAATGTAACTGTAACATACTACTAAGGGATAAGAGCCTTGCATCTCAATTAGGGTATCTCCCCCTGTCTGATGATTACAAGAGGTACCAACTTAAAGGACAGGCTGGTCCACAGTCCCCTACAGAAGATAGAAAACAGGGTACCAGCATGGTTACCAGCAGAACCAACAGGCATCTGCAGGTGAAATAACTGCAATACATGCAAGTTTGCTATGCAAGGTAAAGAATTTAGGCACCATATGATCAATGTGAAACTGGAGATACAATAGTTTCTCAGCTGTACCACACATTTTGTGGTTTCTCCACTTTAGTGTGGGTGTGCAAAGGTTTATATAGGAGAACAGTAAGACCCATGAAAGAATGTATTCAAGAGCATTAATGATCTATAACTAAAGAAAAAAAAGATAAGCACTGAGGGTGCCCATTTCTATGGCATACATGGCTCTGACACAACTGAATTTCACTACATGGGTATTAAATGGGTACAGCCAGCAGTAAGAGGTGGTAACAGATTACGTATCCTGCTCCAGGAGCCAAGGTGTCTACACCACTTCAAAACTCTTAGACCAACAGGGCTAAATAACTACACTGATTTAAAGTCATTCTTATAAATGACACAGGAGCTCCATAGGCTCTGTGATATTGATGAATCATATGTAATTCAGACAATATTTTGATCATATCTGATGTCATTATTTACTAATTGCACGCATTTGTACTAAATGTCTTTCTGTGCATCTTTTTCAGAGAATCACATCACTTTTGATCTTTTATCACACTAACTGGACTGAGGCTGCAAAAGGATTGGCTCCAATACCTATCATTCTTTTCTTCTCTGTGAGCCGGGTTGTGATTCCCTCAGGCTTGGCACAAATGCTATTGCTGGTTGTTAAATCATTTGGTGCTGAACTCACAAAAAACAAAGGTAATGTTTTTTTCTCGTCGCAAGAAGGCACCCACCAATTTTCCCTCAATTACTGATAGAAAGGGTAATGAACTCGAACTTGTCTCGGTCTTCAAATATTTAGGGATAACTTTAGATAGTCTGTTTTCTTTTGAACCTCATATTCAGAGCCTTAGGAAAACCCTGCATCAATGGTTGGGTACTCTTTATCGGATTAAGTCTTTTTTGACCCTCGAATCCAGAAAGCTTTTAGTCCATAGTTTCTTGTTTGCGGTATTGGACTATGGTAAGCTGATATATACCTCCTCATGTTGTAATGTTCTGAACTCGCTCCGAGTGATATATCATTCCTCCTTAAGATTCTGGCTAGACTTGCCTTTTTGCTGTCACTGTTCTGATCTGTATAAACAATCTTATTCTTTATCTTTTGATGATCGAGCTCTTTTCAAAATGGGTACTTTTTTATTTAAAGTAAAATGTAAACTTCTTCCCTTGTCTACTTCTCTAATGTTTCCCATGGCAATAAATGCATTATCTACTAGGTCCCAGCATAAATTTTACTTTAAAATATCATTTTTCAAGAATACTTTTGGGCAAAGATCTTTATTATTCAGAACACCCACTTTTTTTAACAAGATACCGACAGAAATTGTTGAGAGTAATCTCATTCAGTGCTTTAAAAAAAAGGTTAAAATACTGGCTTTATTCAAAAATATAAATGTATCTGCTTCTGTAACTGCACTTTATTGGATTGAATGGTCTTAAATGTATTGTAGTTTTTTACTGTGTTTTTAGATTGAACTTGTCACCAGTGAAAACGGGCAATCCTTGCTCATCTGGTTTCACAAGTATAAAAAATAAAAATGAAAATGAAAAAATGAAATATTTTAGAGTGATCTGTTTTGTTACACAATGGGGTATAGATTCTGGAACACATTTTGAGTTTCAAAATCTATACCTCATATGTGTCCCAAAATACTATATTTGCTTTTTGATTTAAGATCCCCTTTTTCTCCATAAGTTGTGAAAAAAATGTGTATGAAAGTGCATTGTGTAAAACTGCATGAGCTTTAGATGTTAGATAAACTGAAAGTTTATTTACTTTTGGCTGAAAATATGTCTGCATTGGTAGTCAATGATATTATGTGAGATAACCTTGGTATAGAGCTCTAAAGAAAATAATAAGAAATCTCATGATTTTTGTATATTTATTATTTTATACTAATTTGTATCATTGACTTTTTCATCACTGCCCTACTTTCACATTAAATGTGGGCTTTTTTCAAATGTTATAATCCTTGCTGATTGGCTGTCATTAGAAGGTCACACTTATAAGGAGAGGATGCTGGTATGCTAGTCAGTCTCACAGGTAAAGCTCGGATGGGCAAAGCACAGCGGCAGCAACATTTGTATGTTTGGGACTCCAGGCAGGCCCTGATCCGTAGCACTTTTTCTGCAAGAGCACTTTTTGCAATTTGTAAATGAAAATCTCTGAGGCAATTTCTAGTGTCCGTGCTTTCTTCCTGGAAGATCCCACCAACTCTGACTGCTAACCATCTTACTTTGGTTTCTTTGAGACTGCACTTTACCTGCTATTGCACTTATTGCATGCTACTGTTCTTCAGTGTAGGAGAAATATATATTTTACTTAGGCAACTATTAGTGATTAAAAGCCTCACAACCCTCCCGAGTGTGGGTTTACAAAACGAGTGCCAAACAAAGCAGTGTGCAAAACACCTTAACACATTTATTACAGCTCCACAGATAAACATACTTGCTTAAAAAATATATTAATAAATAAGTGCCACCCCCCACAAATAAGCCCAACAGCATTTTGCTCCCTGTATCAAGGGCTCTTTAAGCAAGTGTGTTTATTTGTGGGGCTATATAATAAATTTGTTAAGCTTTTTTGCACACTTCTTTGATTGTGACTCACTTTGTAAACCAACTTTCGGGAGGGGGGGTGTTACGAGGCTTTCAAACACTAATTGTTGCCTTTAGCTCTTAGCCTTATGCAACCGCAGCCGGTAGGTGGCCTCTTCTTTTGTTTGGATACAGTACATATTTTATTTAGTCAGCACCCCACCACAGACTCCTCAACTCCTTGCCCTGCAAAACCCCATAGTTTCACAGCCCTCATACACCTCTGCAGCAAGCACACACACTGACAAATTGTAATGAGTCCCTCACACATCCCAAGTCCATAGACCTCCACCAGATAGTGACACAACCCAGACCTGGTACAAGGTAAACAAAAACAATTCATGGTGTCGCAGCCCACCCACAGCCCATCTACTAACTATTATCCATAAAACAAACATTTTCTATGCCACACTCGAGGTCTCTATTTTCTGGTTGTTGAAATCTCATTGTCCATGAGAGCTGCATTAGCATATGAGAACATGATGTCACAGCACCCATTTATACCATGTATCTCTTTGCTGAAATTACAAATATCCTGAAAAAACTCTGAAAGCACACAAACTGAATGCAATTTAAAGGGGGGAAAAACTCTGCCTGACAACTCAGACAGTTTGCAAAACTAATTGAAGGTAAATATGGTATTTCACATCTTGCTGCAACTTTTGTTGAACTCTAAGTAAACAGGCAGGCATACTGTGGAATCTAAAGGGTTTTGAACACATTGGGCTCAATTCACAAAGCCCTGTGATTGACGCAAGGTGCCTGCCCCAAACATAAATGGTGCAAGTGGCACCTCATGTCAAACACTACCCTCTGAGCTATTCACAAAAGTAGCCTGCGTCAACCACAGACTGCCTGCCCCAAACAAGACTCGTGACACCCCTATGCCCAAATATGGGCTGCAACATGGCACTAGGTGGCATGTGGAAGATGCAAGCTGCCACATCCCCTAATGCTAAATTCACAGAACTCTCCCAGAGGGAGAAATTCTAAGTACTCTTAGACCAGCCAAGGATGGTCTAAGGGTACTTAAAAATATCTCCTCTGGGAGAGTAGCCTGTTTGTGGCAATGTGCTGTGGTCCCCCATCTGATCCCCGATGTTCCAGTCATTATTACATTACATAATTCCACGTTCAATGGTGGTCCAGTGATCCCCCTCCACGATCCCTGATGTTCCATCAATATTACAATAATTAAGACCCCATTCAGTGGTGGTCCAGCGACCCCTCCCCAATCCCCGATATCCCCCCTCATAGTAATACTGAATAATTCTCCTATTCCTGGTGATCTAGTGGCCTCCCCTCCCTGATCCCTGATGTGGCCCCTTACAGTATTATTGAATATCCTCTTTGCTTTGGTGATCTAGTGCCTCCCTCCTGATCCCTGATGATGCTCTATAATAATACAGTATTTAATTAATCACTTTTACCTGGTGATCTAGTGGCCCTCTCACCTAACAATGACACCTCATGCAGTAATATTTAATAAATCACTTTTACCTGGTGATCTAGTGCCCCTCCTCCCCAATCCCTGATGTCGCCCCATACATTACTATTTAATAACCTCCCTTTCCTGATGGTCTAGTGGCCCCTCACCCCAGCATGGGTGCCCACCACCCCGCTACTCCAATCCCAAAACACAGCCTGCAACCGGTAGAGCCCACCTCTCACCTCTGCTACCAGCTGCTGACTAAACTGCCACTGAGCGCAGACTGTTTGGTTAGGCCTACATACCCTTGCAGCTTTACCTGGAGAACGCTATTTCCCTGTTGCTTCCACATCTAGGTCTGTCTAATCATTCCTCTTACCACCCTAATCAGTTTCAGGCCCCTACTTTTCACTAGAATTTCTAGGTAAGGCCTTCATCCCTATTAATTTTTCCTGTCTAGGTCAGGCACACACCCTATCGTGCATTGTTCTGACCTCTCCCCCATTAGTTCCACAATCAGGTGAGCCTCAGTCCATAGCCATCTGGATTAGCCCCCCGACCAAAGGCCACATCTAGTGTGCCTTCCTTTTAATTTTTACTTAGGTGTTTTAGTTTTCAGCACTTCCTTATTTTTTGCTTTTCTCTACTACCTCTTCTTCTCACTTCCACCACCTTCTGTTCCATCCATCCCCCTCTCTTTCAACCTCCCTTCCACCTCTTCCCCTACACACCCCTCCTCCACTCTTCCCTCCTTTCTCCATTCTCCCTGGCATCCTGGGTGCTATCCCTTACCTGCTGCTTGACTTCATAATGAAGCTTTTTGGTGCTTTCTGTCCCTTTTCCCCCCCTTATCCTTCTCCCTCATCCACCTATTCCTCCTCCTCCAATCAGCATTTTTGTTCCATTAAGCTCCTTGTTTTCTTGCTCTTTTTAGTAGCAGGATACAGTGAACTTAATACTGGCTCCATCCCTGCTCCATCACTTCAGCTTCCCAAAAGACTGAAGGTTGCCCATTTAAACATCCACAGCCTTCTCGCATAAATGGACCAACTGCAAACTACCATGCTCAACCTATGGCTAGATGTATTTGGTATCTCTGCATCTTGTCTCTCAGCTAAGGTCCAGGATTCTGATGTGGCTATCTCTAGTTACTCCTTAGCCAGACAGGATCACACAAAGAGGGGTGGTGGTGTTGCAGTCTACATCTCCGCCAGCACCCAGTTTGTGAATGTGCTTGCAGTCTCTCTCCCTCCTCCTATGAGCTTCTCCTCCTCAACCTCTCCCTTCCCTTCTCTGTTCCCATCTTCATTGCTGTGGTTTAATGTTGCCCAGGTATGTTCCCTGCTTTGGTTACTGATCTCCTTTCCTCTATTTGTTTCCATTCCTTCAAAGATGAGTTGCTCATCCTAGGAGACTTTAATATAAATTTGCTCTCTGCTGTTAAAAAATTCCCCCAAAGTGTAAAACTCCTCCAATTGTCCTCAATTGATTTCCGACCCCACACGTCCAAATTTTAAATCTTTTAAACCATTCTCTCTTGCACTGGATCCTCTTGTTCCATCCCCACCATATACTGGATGTAGGTATCCTTCCTGATGCCCTCAGTTACTGTGTGCACAAAACCCATTATCCTAAAGCCCTAACAAAATTCATCTATCTACAGTGTTTTAGGTTGTTGGACCTGCCCTTCCTTTCTAGCTAACCTATGGGCATCTGATTGCTCCCCATCTCTGCACCCACTAATATTAATAATGCTTTCTAATCCTTCCAGACCAAATATATGGCTGTTTGGGATCACCACGCACCCCTGAAGAAAATCAGAGTAAGAGGCTCCCACCTTCCTGGGATATCAGCTGAACTGGTAGCTTGCCACCATACTAAAGACTTTGCCTGGTGAACCTATGAAATCACTGGGATCCTGGCTGTTTTGGCCAGCTATCATTACCTTTGTGACACCTGTACGAAAGCCACAAGGCTTGTGAAGTATTTTGCATCCACACTCCAGAACAACATTTGATCACTCTTCCAAGTTCTGGAAGGTTATTCGCTCCATCTTCTCCCCTCTGACCCAGTCTTCCTACCCTGTTCTCAAGATTGGTGACTCCCTTATGTTTGATCCTTTTTCTGTTGTCTCTTCCTTTAATTTCTACTTCACCACCTGTGCTGCTTCTCTAATCTCTCCCTCTTCCTTCCCTTCTTCTCCCCACTCTTCCTTCCTCCTACACTCTTTGTCCTTCTCTTCTACCTCTGCTTCCCTTAAGGCCCTGCTAGTCCTTAACCCTCTCAAGGGAGGTAGCCCTGATGGTCTTGAGCCTAAGCTGCTGCTTCTCTCAGCTCATGCCATCTCTATGCCTATTACCCAACTCCTTAATCTCTCTTTTTCCTCTGCAACTGTCCCTGATTCCTGGAAACAGGCTACTGTCATCTCTCTCTCTCCTTAAAGGTGATGATCTTTTTTCTCCTAGTAAAATCCATCCTATCTCTCTTCTTCCCATTCATGGTAAGTTACAAGAACATCTTGCTCTCTCACAGCTCTCTAACTTTTTGGACTCCTCCTCCTTCTTCTTCACCCTTTTCCAGTCTAGATTCAGGAAATCCCATTCTACTTTCACCTCCCTCCTGCGGCTTTCTGACTCCATCCTGTCAGACATGGACCAGGGTTGGATCACCTCTGCCATTTTTACTGATTTGGATAAAGCTTTTGACACTGTGGCACACCCCCTCTTGTCAAGCATAGAGCACAGGGCCTCTCTGCTACCTCAATCAGTTGGTTTCACTACTATCTTGAGAGCAAGTCTCAAGCTGTCTGGATCATAAGCTCCCTAGGATCCATGACAGGAGTCCGACAGTATTTCTGTTGAACGCCCTGTCAGTGACACCGGCAGGTCGACCGCATTCTGCAGCCGGCTGTTGGTTCGCTATCATTTTCTTTGTTTTCTTTGAGGGGCAAAAGATTCTCAACTCCAGTCAGAGCTGATTGGGGGGGTGCAGGACCCCCGACAGGTAGCGCCGGGTTCCAGCGGGTCTCCCACCATGGATAGGTGCTATAGTCGCTGTGGGGGACCTCGCTGGTGAAATGTCACTGCAAGGGGGGGAAACGAGCTCCCTATACCCCCCACCACTACCCACCTGCTTAGGCATCCCTAAAGGGCCTGTCCTGGACCCCATTATCCATATTCTTCAAAGAATGCCCCTCTACCTGTTCCTCTGTGTCCATTCACGTCTACACTCATGATACAGTGCTCTTTGCATCTGGCTTCTCTTCTCATGAACACACTACCACAATACAGCTGGATTTTGACAATATTAAACACCGGTTCCTGTTAAACCAACTGTCACTCAATGCCAAAAAGAACAGTTTCCATGGCATGTGGCACCTGACAGAGGCTTACCAGACTCACCTCCCTCCCTCTATTCCACACCCTTGATGTTTCTACAACTGAGGATATATAATCCTTTTAGTACCTCAGTGTCAGGCTGGATTATCTTCTTGATTTCTTAGTACATACTGATGCCATACACCATATGCTCCAGCCCAAACTTGGTGCACTATACAGGAACAAAGCAAGTAACCCACTTCCTGCCCACTATGAGATTGTTTTAAAGAGGATTCCCTTATTTATGACTATGGTGACATAATTTATAGTGGTGATCCCAAATCCACCTTGGCCAGACTGGACCCCCTCTTTCACTCCTTTTGTCTTATACTGTCCCTCTCCTACCCATCACTGCTCACTCTATTATGCCTTCTACCTCCCCTCTCATGATGCCAGGCAAGTTTTCCACTGTGCCTCCTTTATATCTAAATTTCAGTTTGCTTCCCTTCCCTCCTACCTTACATTCCTCATCTCCAGTCTCCCTCCTTCCTCCCACCATCTTCACAGCAATGTTTCCCAGTCCCTTTCTATTCTATTCTATTCTATTCTATTCTATTCAGGAAACCTATTGTTGTTCAAGCTACCTTCTCATATCCCTTTCCTAAACTCTGATCTACCCTTTCCCTATCAATCCAGTCTGCCTCATCTCCATTCTCTCTTAAATCTCTTCTTCATGACTTTTCTGCTTTCACATGCAACTGTCCATGTCCCCTCACCTTATCTGATCTCCTTTCCTCTACTCATTTTACTCTGGCCATATTGTCCCCCCCCCCCAGCTATGCATGTTGGGGACATTTCCCCTATCCAAACTCAATTTGTATCTACTGCATGTAATGTGTTGTACTGCTTTGCTTAATGTTTAAAGGTCATGCTCCTTTTGACTGTACTGCATTGCTTGTATAAGACTTGTTGTAATGCTGTTAATTGCTATTTATTTTTTCTCCTTTTGTACTGTCTTCCATACCTTACCCTTATGATGCATCTGGAAATGAGCTGTTATCAGCTCAGAATCTCATTCTGGGTAAAGTGTTTGAAATAAATTATCCCCTTTTAACATTTCCCTGTTGTATATTTTTGTTGTAAAGCAGTGATGTTTGTATATTGCAAATGAACTTAAAATGAATAAATGATAAAGTTTAAAAAAAAATCTCATTGCTGTTCTCAAAATGTGTTAAGGACTTTCCCTCAAGCCCTGGCTAAATTTCCCCCATTCACTAAAACCTACTAGCAGCTTAACCTGGTTCAGTATCAGTGGGTTTGAATCTATATCTCCCTCCCTGGGACAGGGCTAAAAACAAGAAGTAATTCCCAGCCCTTCTTTAGCAGTCAACAATAATGAAATAAAATAGATCAATGAAAAGCAGTCCACTGCTTGCCTGTGCCAACAAAGGATATGGGTCACTAAAATGTCAAAAAAAAAAAGTAAGGCTTAAAACTCATGAGAAGCTTATAAAGATCTGTGGTTTTATTTTTCCCTCTAACATATATTAGTAATAAAAAAAAGAAACAGCTTTTTATTTTTAACAGTTTGTTTAGACTTACCTAGACTTGTGCCAATGCATTTCTTTCATCGTTGCCCCCTTTTCCAGGCAACTAGAACCACAGCATTCAGATGATGTCATTTGAGTCGCCTGCCTCTAATTATTTCTAACCTCGCTGTTTTTTGAAACTGCTTAAAGAACTTCTTGAGATAAAAAATGTTTGTGTTGGAATTACTTTGCTTTAGGACAAAGGGTACCAACTGCTTTGTTTTAACCTGGGGCACTCTGCGCCCTGATTCAAATGCCATCACAGTGATTACTACAGTATGTTGTGGCTCTGAGAACCAGGAATGTATAACCTTGAATGTCTACAATAGGTTTATTAACAATCTGAGGAGTGGAGTTTCATGATTCAGATAGATATACTAAAGCCAACTAAAAGTCAGAATCTAAGCTAAATTACATGAGCATGGTGGCTAGACTTTGGCATACTACCACATAGTTGTAATGTTGCATGTCTATACCAAGTATGATAACCACTCTGCTGGAGGTTTTCAAGACATATAGGGTGTAACATTCAAAAGTCAAAAAAGGGCAGAACTAATTATGTCAAAGTTGTGTTTTCAAAAGTCAGAAAAGGATGCAACTTCTAGTTACATCAGGTGGAATTTTCAAAAGTCATAACATAGGGCTATTTTCAAAAGTGTACTTCCCTGCAGCACTTCTAGTTGTGTTTTGGTGCCTTACATGCAGTTTTGGATAACAAAAGCTGGACATAAATGTTTACAATAGACCAGGCTAGAGAATGACACAGAGTGCTTGCATCAAAAACAACTGACGCAAGGAGCAGGATGCACCAAAACTTGCATTAATACTGATTTTCAAATGGTGCTTGTGTCAAAAACAGGTCTGCATGCGCTAGACTGGCTTGCACCATGCTTGCACTGAAAAATGCCTGCACCATTTCAGACGAGATGCCTGCAACACCAAAATGATGCACCATCCCCTTATTTGGATTTTCAAAGAATGTGAGTCCTGTCCTGGTGCCTAAGATGCATGTTGCTGTTAGATCAGCCACAGTGGGTCTAAGGGACACTACAACATATAAAGAAACCCACTGCAGGTGGGCAGACCTGATTATGGTACTGTTAAGGACAAATATTTCCTTGCAGAACTAGTTCAGAAGATTGCTGGGGCTTAGTCTTGGCCATTTTATCTGTTATATTTTTTTACTCATCTTGCATCATTCTCATCCCTTGCATCATTTTTTTGACTCAACTTGTATCCTTCTAGTTCCTTGAGTCATTTATTTTTACTCAGTTTACACCATTTGACTCAACTTGCATCATTCTTGTTCCTTGAGTCATTTTTTTGACTCAGTTTGTCTCATTCTCATTCCCTGAGTCATTTTTTTGACTTGCATCATTCTGGTTCCTTAAGTCATTTTTATGTTGGCGCACATAGCAGGACAGTGCAGCTTTAGAGGCGCGGTCGCTGTTGGGCGAATGCAGGGCACGCACCAGCAGGTGCATTCTGCATTCTAATCAGCCTGCATGCCGGGCGCCTAAACTACGTATTACATAATGGGTTTAGTACATCTAAGAAAAGGTTCACTGCAATCCAAGCAAAGCTTGTCATAATGCAGCGTGTCCTTTTTGCCATGCTCGCTTCCATTATGTGCATGGTTGGCGCAGCAGCTGCCGCTTAATGTCTGTCGACTTTGGGGTGCCCAATCCTCTGTCAGTTAACCCCCTCCGCTGTCTTTGTGGCCAAATAGGGGAACCCACTCCCCATCAGCATAACCCCCAATTGTTGAATGCCGAGAGGGTGCCCAATCCCCTTGCCTCGCGCCTCATCTTTTGTGCCGACAGGGAGCCCACTCCTGTCAGCATAAACCCCAATTGTTGAATGCCGAGGGAGTGCCCAATCCCCCTCGGCTCATGTCCCCAGCTCGCACTCCCCTGCTTTTGTGTGCCAAAGAGGGTGCCCAACCCGTCGGCATTACTTCCTCCCCCCATGTTGTGTGCCCGACGAGGGTGCCCAATCCCCTGCCGGCTACTGACACCCCACCAAAATAGTTAGGTGACATGCTGGGAGCCCACCCCAGCATGTCAAATGCCCTGCAAACGAAAACTGTCCCGAGGTGTTTTTTTCTGTTTTTTTAACCTGTAAAACGAAATGGTCCCTTGTAGTCTCAATGCCCCCTCCCCACCTGCACCCACCCACTATGCGCCCTGCTCCTCACCCCTACCCATACTTACTCAGAGTCCTGCATGATGGTCTTCTGTGGACCGGAACACGCCTGCACTCTTCAAGCCGACCATGAACTGAAGAAATGCCGGTAAGCTGTATAATGGAATTAATAGGGGTTTTTCAACTTTAATGCATATCTCAGGCATTTTTGGGAATTTTGGCCCCAAATTTTCAACATGGGGTTTTTGGTACCCCTTCTCATTAATTCTTACACTGTCATGGCATTATTCAGTCCCGAAAGGTGATTTTGCAGTCCCTGCGTGGAATCACCTTCCGGGACTGAGTAACAAAATGACAGTGCCACTGCTCATGAGGGGGCTCTCAAAAGCCTATGTTGCAAGTTTGGTGGGAAAATCCCAAACTGACTTTTACGAAGTGCAGTATAACCAACGACACCTGTAAGTTAGCGTATCAAGACTATTTTCATGCCAGATTTCAACATTAGCATTTTACCACAGCTTCTCATGAACCGCATAGCTGTCATTTTTTCACATCCTGCCTGAAATGTGTTTTCACTTCCGTGCAGAATAGCACCGATCGCTGTGTGAAATCAGTGTTTGGGACACATTATGAAATGACAGTGACATGTTCATGAGCAGAGGTCCTAAATGCCTGTGTTGAAAATTTGGTGACAATACTCCATAAAATGACTGTTTTACTTAGCATGGTAGCAACTGTGCAACGCACACTGTAGGTTGTCAGCGATTTGCAATATTTTCATGCCACATTCTCAACATTGGTATTTTACACACCTTCTTGTGAACTGTACAGCTGTCATGTTTCATATCTTGCCAAATGTGTTTTCACTTTCGCACACTAATAGCATGTTCAGCTGTAGCGATATCAGTGTTCGGGACACATTACAAAAATGACAGTGACACTGTTCGTAGCAGAGGTCCTAAAATACCTGGCATTGAAAATTACACAATACTCCATAGAATGACTGCATTATGAGTTGCGTTGCGCAGTTTGCACGTACGCTAGTACATTCACAAACTTCTAATATTCTCACTCCAGATTTTCTACAGTGCCATTGTTCTGCACCTCCTAATGAACAGTACAGTTGTCATGTTTCACATCCTGACCAAAATCTGTTTTCGCAGTTCCGGGGCAGAATAGCGTGGTTGCTGTGGAAAGTCCATGTTCGAGACACATGATTAAAATGACAGTGACACTGTTCATTAGCAGATGCCCTAAAATGCCTATGTTGAAAATTTGGGAAGGAAAGTCAATAAAATGAGTGTTTTATGAGCGTGCGTTGCAGTTTCCATGCACCGTTGTTACTTCGTCAATCTGCAATATTTTCATGCCACATTTTCGCCACTGGCACGTCTCCTTATCAACAGTCCAGTTGCCACTTTTCACAGCCTGCCCAAATGTGTTTCCGCAGCTGTGGCGCACAATGGCATGCTTGCTGTTCAAAATCACCTTTTGCGACACATTCACAAAATCACAGCACTATGCGTCTCTAGCTACGCCACTATCACTGCCAATGCCAGCGCGACAACATTCGGCATTGAGAAATGCTTGTTTTGAATTAACTTACACCATTTTTTGACTCAACTTGCATCATTCTCTTTCCTTGAGTAATTTTTTTGACTCAACTTACACCATTTTTTTTTACTTAACCTGCACTGTTTCTTTTACACAGCTTGCCTCATTCTCGTCCCCTATATCATTTATTTGATGCAGTGGACCTCTTGCATCAGTTTGGGGGACTTTGCCACAGAAAACGCTTTTCTTGCAAAATATGGCGCACGGTATTTGGTGCACCTGGATCTGTCACAAGGTGGCTGTTTGACGCACCTTGCATCGATCTAAGGGCCCTTTGAAAATCCAGCCCCAGGGTTTTGGTCTAAGGATTAAGTTCAGGGACATTTATATCTAAACTTTGCAAACTGGACATAACTAAGTCAGAGTTTTGAAAATTGAACTTATGCCCAAGCTTTGAAAACTGAACAAAGATGCAATTTGGCTTATGTCCAAAGCTGGACAACAGAAAATTGCATCTGGACACAGGCTTTGACCCCCCCCAATAACCAGGAACCAAATACCTTCATTTGATCAAGGGCTATCAACTTTGGTTGACCTAATTCTGATCTGATAGCATGAGATACACTACAGGTTGCTACTTTTAATACTATTCATGAAGGCCAGCCTGGTGGCACTGAGGGATGAGGCACTGAATATCACACCTTGCACAATGCTGGCAGCCTGAGTTCAGGAGTGGACTCGGTCATCAGGGGTTAGAGAGGATTGAGTGTCCAGAGTACTGCTCTCCTCTCCCCTCCTGGGGTGGGTAGCAGGGTATTCCCCACTCAGCAGTGTCTCCCAGTGGAGACCAGGGGCACTGCACCTGATCGGGGATGTGCATGGGGTGAGGCAGTGGCAGACATCTGCGGAAGGGGGCGGGAGTGCACCCTCCACGCACTGACGTCATTGGACATTTGTGCCTGAGGGGGGAATCAAAAGTGGAAACCCCGACTGCTGGGGAGGTGACAGCATGATTCCAGGGACCAAACCCACATGCCCGCTGCCAGCCCTGAACCCAACTTGACTCTCCCTGGTCCCCGCCTCCTCCCATAAGGGCCAGTAGGCGAGGGGGACCCAACACAAGATTCCTCAGTCAGGGGATGGGTTCAGGCGAGGCGGTAGAGGTGAGGTTGAGTGGGTCCACCTGAGAGATGCCTCAGTAGCTGGTGAACCTGAAGGAAAAAGAATTCACAAAAAAAGAAAATATATTATACATGAGAATTGAGTCAATTGTTTTTCCGGTGGATTACAACTGGATAATGCCCACAGTTTGGCTGCATATAAGGTTTCTGCTAATAAGTTTGCATTTGCTTCCCAAATGCTGATGTTATCGAAATTCCACCCACATAATGTGTGCAACCTTATTAATCCCAACAGTGTTTAATTACATTTTTTGATGTAGCAATAATGTTTCTTCCATTCTGTATCTTACAAAAATACCACTCCCAAATAAGCGTAGGTTTCTAGAAGTTCCATTTTAATATCATTTACCTTCTAATTCAATCTACTAAATCTTCCTTTTTTTGACTGCATAGTTTTTTCTGTTATTTATATTTAATTTAACAGATGCACAAACATCCTCCAGATTTAGTAAAGGTTTCCAGGAGTTAAAGAACAACTCTGCACTTCAGCATGTGCTTTCATAAATAAGATGTTTCAGCTGTTACAGTTTACTACAGAATAATTTTTTTTTATGTTCTATGTTCCTTTCCAAGGTTTACAGCACATCATGGTAGTCCATCTAAAAAGTCTGTATAGAAAACATTGGAAAACATTTGCCTCTCCCCTGATTTGATTTATGACACTGTAGTGCTCACCACTAGTGCTCAAGCCCACTTGTGTGTGTGTGTGTGTGTGGGGGGGGTGATACTGGACCTGGTACTGACAAATGGGGACAGTGTTGCTGACATCATGGTGGGTGACAACCTGGGATCCAGCAATCACCATACAGTGTGGTTCAATATAAGGACTGGGCCGGAACCGAGCCACGCTAAGATGAGAGTCCTGGACTTCAGGAAGGATGATTTCAGGAAAATGGAAAATGCCTCAGGGATGCCCTGGCAGGGATAGAGAATCTGGGGGGAATTGAAGAACTATGGGCAAACCTAAAGGAGGGCATTGAAAAAGCAACAAATCTCTGTGTCAGGCAGGCTAACAAGGGCAAGAGAAAACAAGACTGTCATGGTTCTCTAAAGACATAGCAGAAAAAGTAAGATTAAAAAATAAACTAGCATTTAGAAAGTACAAGAAGACACAGAAGTGGGAGGATAGGGAAAACTACCAGGAAAAACAAAGGAGTGACAGGGAAGGCAGTTAAATGCGGAAAGGCATAAACAGAAGAGAATAATGCCCATCCAGTAAAAGAAGGGGATAAAACTTTCTTTAGATATAATAGAGGATAAGTGCATAAATTAGTAGCTTTCCCAATCCTGGGTTTACAAAATATAAATGACAGTGTTCATGCCTTTTTTTGTTTGTTTTATTTATTTCATAATTCGGATTTACAACCATTGAGTCAAAGACTCATTTACAAAGGCACCTCATCGCAGGGAGAGTAGACAACAATTGGTGGTGGAGTACTACAATGGAGAACATTACAGGTGAGATACAATAAAAGAACACACAAAGCAATTCCAGTAATACAAAGTGTACAAAGGCTTCAATTAGTTACAGTTAATCTAGTATATAAATAATAAGGTACCGCTAGTGGTTCTAAGGAGTGATACCTGAGGGGGAAGGGGTGGTTGCTGGGGGAGAAGGCTGTCTGGAAGGATGTTGTCTGTAAATTGGGTCAGGCGGAGCTCTAGGTATGGGCCAGTCGGGCATTTACAGCTCCGAGTGTCAGTGAGGTGGTTTTGGAGGGTGATTTTGAAGGGGCTGATTTTGGGGATGTTTGTGATATGAGTGGGGAGGAAGTTGTACCAAGAGGGGGTTCTGTGGTGGAATGATCTTTGGGCGAGAGAGGTCCTGGCTCTCGGGACCTGGAAGGTGGCTTTGGTTGTGCTTCGGGTGGCGACCGAGTGGGAGGCCAATTTTAGGGATGCAGCAACCCCTGGGAGAGATAGCCCAAGTAGTGATTTTTTTGTTGGTATACAGGTGTGGTAGCGCAGGCGCTCATCAAAGGTGAGTAAGTTTGAGGAGGAGTAGAGCTGGCATGTGTGCATTCTGCTGGGGGCACCAGTCAGGAGTCTGCAAGCCTTGTTGATCGAGGTCTGGACTTTGGTGAGGGCAGTGGGGTCAGCAGAAACATAGAAACATAGAAACATAGAATTTGATGGCAGATAAGGACCGCTTGGCCCACCCAGTCTGCCCATTTCCCTACCTACTGGATAAGCTGCAGATCCTAGTTAACCAGCAGCCTACTTCTTCCTACCCCCACCCCCGAGAATTGCCTTATGACTATCCCATGCATGCTTGAATTCCCCCACTGATTTTGACTCCACAACCTCCTCTGGAAGGCTGTTCCATGCATCCACAACCTCTCTGTGAAGAAATACTTCCTTAAATTACTCTGACGCCTCTATCTTCAAATTGTGCCCTCTTGTTCTTGCACACCTCTTTTTTGAAAGATGCTACCCTCTTGGACTTTGTTGATTCCCTTGAGGTACTTGAAAGTTTCTATCATGTCCCCCCTCTCCCTCCTTTCCTCGAGGCTATACATATTAAGCTCCTTAAGTCTCTCTTCATATGACTTCCGGTGCAGATCCTGCACCATTTTAGTTGCCCTCCTCTGGACAGCTTCCATCCTGTCTATGTCTTTGCGGAGATTAGGTCTCCAGAACTGCACACAGTACTCCAGATGGGGTCTCACCAGCTGTCTGTACCGAGGGATAATAACTTCCTGTTTTCTACTGGAGATGCCTCTCCCTATGCATCCCAGTATCCCCCCAGCCCTCCTTGCTGCCCTCTCACATTGCTTGCCCATCTTTAGGTCATCTGATATGACTACCCCCAGGTCCCTTTCCATTCTTGTTGTTAGTATCTCACCCCCCATTGTGTACTCTTCCCCCTGGGTTTTTGTTTCCCAGGTGCATTACCTTGCACTTCTTAGCATTGAATTTAAGCTGCCATACATTTGACCATTCCTCTAACCTTGCCAAGTCCCTTCTCATCCTTTCCACCCCACCCTGTGCATCAACTCTGTTGCAGATCTTAGTGTCATCTGCAAAGAGACATACTTTTCCTTCCAGTCCTTCTGCAATGTTGCTTATAAAGACATTGAAGAGGACCGGTCCTAATACTGAACCCTGTGGTACCCCACTAGTAACCCTCCTTTCTTCTGAGTGGACTCCATTTACTATAACTCTCTGTGTCCTATTCTCCAGCCAATTCTTTACCCAGGCTGTCATCTTGGGACCCACTCCCAGGCTGGCTAACTTGTATATTAATCTTTTGTGTGGGACTGTGTCAAATGCCTTGCTAAAGTCTAGGTAGGCCCTGTCCACAGCCCCTCCCTGATCTACTACTTTGGTCACCCAGTCAAAGAAATCTATCAGATTCGTCTGGCATGACCTTCCCGCTGTGAATCCATGCTGCCTAGGGTCCTGTGCCCCTCTGGCCTCTAGATACTCGACAATTCTTTCCTTTAGAAGTGATTCCATCATTTTCCCTATCACTGAGGTTAAACTAACAGGTCTATAGTTTCCTGCTTCTGCCTTGCTCCCACTTTTGTGAAGGGGAATCACATCTGCCCTCCTCCAGTCCTCGGGTACCACCCCATCCTCCCATGATTTGTTAAAAAGGGTAGTAGGTGGTGTCACTAGTTCTACCCTTAGTTCTTTTAGAATTCTGGGATGAATCCATCAGGCCCCCTTGCTTTGTCCACCTTCAGTTTTAAGAGTTCTTTCAGAACCCTTTCTTCTGTAAATGGGCTGGTATCAACTTCTGTATCCAGAGTTATTACTGTTTGTTTTATGTATCTCCCCTCTTCCTTCGTAAATACTGAGCAAAAATATTTGTTTAGTATCTCTGCCTTTTCACAGTCTCCATCTGCCCACCCTCCCTCCCTTTATTAAGCCTCACTATCCCTCCCTTGGTCTTCTTTCACTCCCTGATGTACCTATAAAAGGTTTTATCCCCCCTCTTAACTGAGTTGGCTATCTTTTCCTCGGTTTGGGCCTTTGCTGTTCTGACTGCCTTCCCAGCCTCCTTTTGCTTTAACTGATGCAGGTCTCTGTCCTGCTCCTTCTGCGATTCCTTGTACTTCCTGAATGCTTTCTTTTTCTCTTGAACCTTCACTGCCACTTCCTTTGAGAACCATAGTGGTTTCTTACATCGTCTTGTTTTGTTTATTTGCTTCACACAAAGGCTTGTTACCTCTGTGATGGCAGTTTTTATTATTCCCCATTGTTCTTCCACCCCTCCTTCCTGACCATTTGCTAGTGCATTCCTTAGGCACTCACCCATTATGGCAAAGTCAGCCCTCCTAAAGTCCAGTACTTTTGTCTTTGTATGGCTTGACTCTATTACTGTGTTTATTTAGAACCATACTGTTCGATGGTCGCTAGTTCCTGAGATGGCTACCCACTTACATCTGTGATCCTCTCCATCTCCATTTGAGAGTATCAGGTTCTAATATTGCTCCTTCGGTGGGCTCCAGAACTAGTTGTTCTAAGGCATGCCCCCTGTAGGGCATCTAGAATAACTGCACTCTTCGAAGTGGCAGCTGCAACTGCACTCCAGTTAACATCTGGCATATTCAGATCACCCATCAGCAGTATCTCCCCTTTTTCTGCCATTCTAAGTATACTTTCTATCATTTCCTTGTCCATTTCCTCCCCCTGAGAAGGGGGTCTGTATACAACCCCTGTGCGGATTGTGGTGCCATTGCCTGTCTCCAAATTTACCCACAGTGCTTCTTCTCCTCCCTGTTTACCCTTTTGTTCTGTTGCTTTTATTCCTTCCTTTATGTAAAGAACTACTCCTCCTCCTCTTTTACCCTCCCTGTCCCTCCTGTAGATAGTGTATCCTGGTATGTTTACGTCCCAGTCATGGTTTTGTGTGTACCATGTTTCTGTGACTGCCACAATATCCAGATGTTCCTCCTCCATCAAGGCCACTAATTCAGGAAGCTTGTTACCTAGACTACGGGCATTGGTACTCATTGCTCTCCATTTTTTGATGGCTTTACCTTCTGTTGCAGCATCCCCCACTAACCGTTCTACCTTGGTCTTTTTCTCATTTAGTACCCTATTTTGTAGGGAGAGGCTGGGATTTTTCTGCTTCTTGTCAGTGCCTCCCCCTTTGACTAGTTTAAAAGCTTGCCAATGAAGCATTTAAACCGATTGCTCAAAAGACTTGTTCCCTTCCTGGACAGATGCAGACCATCCTGCCAGTATAGGCTGTTGTCCCTCCAGGTGGAACCCCAGTCCCCAATGAAGCCAAACCCCTGTGCTCCGCACCATTTTTTCAACCATTCATTAAACTGCATGGTGCCAATTACCCTCGCCTCACCCATGCCTTTGACAGGCAGCACCTCTGAGAAGGATACTGTGTGTGCTACTTGTCTTAGGCCCCTCCCCAACTCTGCAATGTCCTCCTGCACTGCTCTAACCTCATGATGAGCCAAGTCATTTGTCCCTAGGTGGACAATTACGTCCAGCTCAGAATCCCTTGCAGCTGTTGTCATGATCCTGAGGATGCGCTTCCTGTCCCTCCAAGCCATGGCACCAGGCAGGCACCTTACTTCAGTTTTCCCAGCTCCTCCCAGTTCTATCCCCCTAATAATTGAGTCCCCCACCAGGAGCTGCTTCCTTTCCTTGTGGTGTCCTCTGCCTCCTTCCTGTGGGCCTCCCTTGTGACAGCTGTCCTCAGCCTCCTTAGTCTCCTCTGTGGGTGCATCCATAGGGGAGCTATGCTCCCCCAGAATGGTGTATGGATTGTGGAGTGGAACAATTGACTGGGTGTGCCTCTGTTCCACCATCCTCACCCTTCCCGAGCCCACTGTGGTCCAACTGCTGTGTTTTCTTCACAATCTCTGAGGTAGTGGTGGTGGCTATGGTGCTCCCTGGATGGGGGAGGTTCCTCCTACTGTCAGTGTGGCCTGGGGAAGGTCCCCACTACTGTCCAGTGTGGCCTGGAAGACAGGCAACTTCTCAGGGCAGAGAGTTGTCTGCAAATAGGGCAGCATCTCAGCCTCCAGAAAGACTCCCGGAAGACTGCTGCCCCACAGCCATTACATTGCACTACTCCCCACATTTTTTTTTTTTTTTTTTTTTGTGTGATTGGTTTGTAGTATAGAAATATATATTTATAATATACAATGTGTATGCTTATATTGTCAGTGCAGTGTGCTAGAGAGGATATGACAGTGACATGCACCTTGCACTCTTGAGGAAATGATGTCAGAACCCCAGGTATAAAGGAACTATTTCCAGGGGTGGGTGGGGTGAGGGGTGGAAGGGGTTGGGCCTAAACTGTGCCCTCGCAAAACAATCAGCTAAAAGCTCTGACCCACTGCTGCAATGAGTGCCTTCCTGTCAGCAAGATGCCCTACACAACAATTTGATAGAGAAATACCCTGCTAATCAAACAGAGAAAAATCCACACATCCAAGTCAGACACAGTAGAACCTTCCCAGCCCCAAAACAGGCCTGGTGGTTTGTGCTCCGAGAGCTGTCAGCCCCAAAATAAGTCAGCTGTGCTTTAAACTCTTCCTGCACTGAAAATCTTAAGAATTGTAACAAACAAATGTAAACCTAGATCCACCACCCTCTGTTGCTTGAAAGACTGTCTTTCCTGTTTCACACTGCAGGTTTTTCTGTGACCACTCCTTAACCCCAGTAACTCTGTTAAAAGAGTTTAACTATCACAAACTCCTACACACCAGTAAATTATTTAAAAATAGTTTCTGTCCCAAAATCCTAGTAGTCAATCCAGCTACCCGAGGACAACCAGAATGCAGTATTCAAACACGTATGAGGTTCCTTCCATGATAAGCAGAGTTTGAAAGTTTCTTTTTCAACTCCTCAGCCAACTGTAATTCATTTAAAAATAGTTTAACTGTCAGCAAATCCTAGTAGACAATCTAGCTACCTCCAAGGACCAGAATGCAGTATTTAAATCCTTCTAAGTTACTAACAAGATAAACAGAGTTTACAAGCCCCTTCTTGGTTAAACACTAAATAAATGTGAATAAAAAGCAATTACTAAGGGTGGTTAGTTTCACCTCCCACAGAATTAAGCAAAAGTGCGTTGTTGTTGCAGATATCAAGTGCAATACAGAATTTCTCACACAGCTCGTGAGTTGAAGAAAGTAGTGTCCTTCCAGCTCCAGAAAATGTGTTTTGTGTTTTGAAAATTGCAGCCAGCAGTACTTATAGTAATCTGATCTAGTCTGGATATCTCCACCCAGGGCAATTTGTTGCCAATGGTTATATGTAACCCTTCCTGTTCCAATACAACCTGTTTGGTCTGAAAACAATGTCCTGCCCCCTAAGGCTGTCTGTGTTTCAATTCACACTGCAGGTTTTTCTGTGACCACTCCTTAACCCTTAGCAGCCTCATAGATAGGGAGCCCATAGTCGACCAGTGACAGGATGGAGGAGGTGATAGCCAGCCAGATAGCATTCTGAGAGTGGCAGTCTTTGTGGCGGTAGAGGAGTCCAATCTGGGTGATTACGGCAGTGGACAGGGAATTAAGATGAGAGTGGAAAGAGAGAGCCGAGTCGAAGGTGATGACCAGATATTTGTATACAGACACCTGTTCAAGGGGGTGTAGGGTGCTGGGAAGGATGAGGAAGGGGGCATTTCAGGAGTTACTCTGGTGGTGGGCAAAAAGCATAGATTTTGTCTTCTTGAGATTCAGAACTAGACGATGGTCGAGGAACCATTTTTCAGCTTGACTGAAGGTGAGTTTCAGAGTTCTGGAGGGTGATGGGGATGGGGTGGGAGGCAACGAGAACCGTATCATCGGCATATAGGAGCATACTGCCCGAGCAGGAGCTATAAAGGTGTTTAGAAAGAGACTGAACAATGTGGGGCCCAGGATGGAACCCTGGTGGACACCTGAGTGAGCAGGTAGGGCAGCTGATAGGGTACCATTTATCTTGACCCATTGGGATCTAGCATGGAGGTAACTGGAGAAACAGGCAAGGGGACCACATTAGAAGCCTGTCTGATGGAAGGAGTCAAGCAATAGGGGTGACACACAGTGTCAAAGGCCTTAGATAGGTCAGTGAACACTGCCACAGCAATGTCCCCAGAGTCAAGTGCAGAGTGTATTTGCTGTGAGAACTCTAGGAGGGCTTTGGTGGTGCTGTGTCCAGGGTGGAAGCCATGCTGTTCTGGACATAGTATGCTGTATTTGGTTAGATAGCCCATGAGTTGGGTGGATGCTATTTTTTCCAGGGCTTTAGAGAGTGGGAGGAGGATGGAGATCGGGCTGTAGTTACTTGGTAATGTGCGATCTCCAGTTTTATGAACTGGGGTAATTTCAGCTGTTTTCCAGGCACTCAGGAATTGACCGAGGCACAGGGACCAGTTTAACAGGTCGGTGAGGGGGGCTAGCATGACATCTAGAGTTAAACAGAGAATCCTGGAGTCAATGGGGTCACAGCTGGGGTTGTGGCTGGAGAAGGCTTTTAGTAGGAGTGGTTTGGCTTCATGGGGAGATATGGTGCGGAAGAGAAATGGGGGTGATTCAGGGTGGGGGGGTTGATGTAGGAATAGGATCAAAAAAGTGGACAGGAAGGACTGCGCTTAGGTCAGAGAAAGCCGTGTTGAGGCAGTCAGAAATATATGGGGGGTGGTCAGTGGTAATAATGCCATTGACAGATATCTGAGATGGGGGGGAGCAAGTTTTTCCATTGAGCTCCTTAATATTATCCCAGAACACATGCACAGAGCCCCAGGAGGTGGCCAGGGTGGTTTGGTAGTATTTGGACTTGGCTTGCCTTATGGCCCAGGTGCATTGGTTGTGAGTGGCATTATAGGCCGGTCTGTCCACTGCCCTGCCTGATTCTACCAGAGGTTGTCTCGCTGCCTCAGTTGTTGAATAAGGGAAGAGGAAATCCAGGCAACATTATGTCTTTTGGAGCGGGTACTGGTAAAGGGGGCAAAGAGGTCACAGGCCTTGCAGAAGGCTCTGGAGAGGTAGGCTAGCACAGTGTCTATATCAGTCGTGAGTGAAATTGGGGACCAGTTAAGTTGGGGCTAGGTACTGCTTCAGTTTACTGAGGCTACCTGGGTGAAAATGGTGGTGGGAGGTGACTTTGCACGTGGTTTTTTGTGTAGTGGAGGACCAGAAATAGACAACTTGGGAATGGTCGCTGAGGGAGTTAGCTAGAACATTAACAGTCTTGATTTTGTGGGGGCAGTTGGAAAGTATTATGTCAAGGAGGGAGCTGGTGCCACTTGACTGGTTAAATCTGGTAGAAAGAATGACTAATTGAGCTAAGTCAAGGGCAGTGAAGGAGTCCTTTATGTTTGCAGCAGTGGAGCCTAGCCAGTTGACATTGAGGTCACCTAGGACGAGCTGCTCAGCTTTGTGGGGCAGGGTAGAGAGATAATCAGTAAGGGCGTGGATTGCTGGTCTTTGGGCCCATGGGGGTATGTATGTAATGGTAAGTGGCAGCTTAATCTGGTTCAAGGTCAGTTGGCATTCATCTGTATCCCCCTCCCCTGGGTCATGCCTGAAAATAGGCAGGATTTGTCTAGTGCACTTACCTGGTCAACAAAACCTAAAAATAAAAAAAAAATAAAAAGATAGAGAAGGCCCCTGCCCGGATCAGGGGAGATTTTTAAGGTGATGGCTTGGGCACCATGACCGAGCTTGGGGGCAGGGAGAGCATGGCTAATGAAGGAGTCACACAAATAGACTGCACATCCGCCACCACGCTTACCAACTCTATCCTCTCGGAACAGGGTGAAACCAGGGAGGGAGACAGCTGAGTCAGGGGTTGATGCAGAGAGCAAGGTCTCCACTATGGCAATGATGTTGGGCCTGTGTTGTGCGACCCAGCACTGGAGTGCAACAGTTTTCTTTGGGAAACTGCAGATGTTCACTGAAGCAATGTGGAGGCCACACCCAGCAGGGTGCAAGAGGGGGGTAGAAGACCCAGGAGCAGGGTGGGGGTGGACATTCCCAGAGAGCAGAAGAAGTAAGGTGATTAGTCTGAGGAGTGGGCTGCGGTGGTTGAGGTTGATACATTTGGGCTGATAAAATCTGGGGAACAGAGTGTGTGATGTGCCAGGTAGGATAGGGGCTCCTAGTGGCAGCTGCATATAAACTGCTAAAAGAGGAGTAGACACAGAAAATGTCACTGCTACCATAGATATAGCCCTCTAGTGGTGAGAGGATATAATCTGCTAATGGAAAAGTCAACAGTTATCCCTGAAATAATGAAGAAAACAGGATTTTTAAAGGCTGGAAGATGTGGCTTGTTACATCAGAAAAAGAGAACAAAGGAAGTGGGCAGGGACAGAGAGCACAGCAGACTGTTTGGGGGTTGGGGTAGACACAGAGTGCAGGCCAGACAGCAGGAGAAGGATTTACACAGTCAAGGCTCAAAATTCACTTCTAATATCAACTCAGAACTTAAAATGACTGTAAGGATTAAACAAATTATTAAACCCTGGCAGATAAATTCAACTAGAGAGACAGAGGGAGATACAGTAGTTAGAGATGTGTTCAGCAGGAGATAGTGTGGGCCACTTAGAAATCAGCTTCCACTGGTACTAAATCCAAAAATCAGGGCTAGTACCTTGCAGTATCAGCTGAGCTGTAGCTCATGGAGGATTTCTGAACCAATGTTTAGGTTCAAGAAATCGAGGGGTCCCTGGCCTAGTCAATGCTCACTGGATCCCTTTTATACAGTGTTTTTAATATTACACATTGTTGGTTAAGGGCTTCACTTTGTATCTCATGAATAATAATGTAGTTATGTTTAAAAGAAATCTGCTTCCTACCAGCCCCACCTCCTGAGGAAGACTTATGAGAGAGTTGAAGCACTGGGGTCTGTTGCTGGAGCAACATGATTGCTGTTAGACCTTGGTAGTTTTTGTTGTTTTTGCACTTGCAATAAATTCAGTATTCACTACCATTTGGTCGTGAGTGCCACTATTTTGTTTCTGGCTTGTTTGCATTGTTTGGGGCTGGCTGCCCCTTGTGTAGTGAGCACTGGTTCTGCATTGTTGATCATGGGTAATACCTTGTGGATTTGCTGTATCTTGAGCCCTTTGTGCATTGCTGACAGCAAGCACCACAGAGTGTGGCATTATGGGCCACACCGATAATCATATTTTCCTGCTGTGGTTGTAGCTTTGCAACTCTCCCCATTTTGGATTATTCCCGGAATTATGAGTCAGTCTGGAACTTTGAAGACTACTGGAGAGACACTGAACTAGAGCTGGGAAGACACAGATAATTTGGAGATCTGGAGAAGATGAGCAAGAGAGAGACTTCAACTGATGGTGGTAAACACTGACAACACTGACACTAACACTAACACAAACTCTATGAAGATTGCTTTCAATGAATTGGAAAAACTTCTAATGAAAGAGAGTAATATCACATTTAGTATATCTACATTGGAAGAGTACTTACTGTAGCTCATGAACAAGCCCCCCCACTCCAGCCTCATGGTCTGAGGGTCCAGATCTCACCCTCAAGTGGTATTGAAGACTTTAGGTTCAAGGAGGAGTGGATTAAAGCAGCCTGTGAGTGCTCAGAAGTGTTCACACAGTTAATAATTAAACACGATGCTTGTAGATATGATGAACTATTGGCTGAGCTTCAAATTGCAAAAGAAAAAAGTCCTCAGTTTTAAAATGCATTCTCAGTATAAAGACTTTGACACTCAATTACAGAATAAGCTCTCTAAGTATGAAACTGAGGCGAAAGAACGCAAAACCAAAAAGCTGACAGGAGAGCAAAGCGACTATGATAAGGGCAATATCACTTATTGGGCACGTAAAAGATCTGTCAGCTGGGGTAACTCTTGTGCATTTTGAAAAACAACCGAAACACAAAAATAAAAGCCAAGAATGCCAGGGCGCACGTGAAAAAGCTGAAAGTGAAGGAAGGGCAAATAATAAACAGGATTCTTCTTAGGAAAAGCAAGCCAAAAACAAACACTGCAAAAAATGCAGAAAAACCAAGAGGGTATGCAGAGGAGGAAGAGGTGCTAACAGTCAACGAGCGCTCAATGAGAGTGAGGAGGAAGGACATGCATTACAAATCGTAAACCTCTCTGACATAACATTAAATAATTCTCAAGTCTCAGTTTTACAAAAGGGACTTACTTTGCATTCATTCCGCCACCGCCTGTGAAGGAGTTCAGAATTTTTGTTGATCTACATAAGTTTTTCAGGAAACGTAAACTAAAATTGCACTTCTAGCAACAATCTGCCATCCCAAAATACAACAATGGGTTTTTCAGGATTAGTAAACGTAACTGCAGATCATAACTCTTCTCCATTAGAAGATCTGGACTTTATTATTGAAGCCATTGCATCCTCTGAGATGCTTTCTGATACTGCTAGCAGGCTAACAGTGAAACAGGACTAGCAAACACTGTGAGCTCAGCTGATGCAGGTTTGGCATCTGTTAATTTGGAGAACTAACCTGATGTTGAGAATGTGGGTAATGTTCCCAGTGACATTTTGCTTTCAGATATTGAAGCATTAGAACATTTATTAGAAGATGATTTTGGGGAGACGTTTTGTGACCCTTTGACCTCCCATGATTCTGCTGGGTATGGCATTACCACTGCTAGTGGACAATTAACTAAACTAAGAAAGAACAGATTTGAGACTAAGTCTGCTTTTTGCCCTAACATTTATAACAATGCAAACACCACTTACGAAAAAGCAGTATGCCAGCAGGTCAAGGGAATTTTGAATGCCCCCAAGCATACAGTTTAACAAGAAATGAATGCATTGCTTTAGAAGAATTATCAAAAAATACATCTGTAGTTATAAAACCTGCAGATAAGGGCAGCAATGTCATCATTCTAAATGAGAATCATTACAGGGACATTGCTTTGTCTCTGTTGACAAATGAAAACAACTATTATAAGCTGAACTTTGACCACGCTATGACTTTTAGGAGGGAGCTTCATGCGTTGCTTTCTGCAGCTCTCTATAGGGGTGATATCACTGAAGCTGCATATCATTTTATTTGACAGGAACATCTTATTACCCCAGGATTTCATGTATTGCCAAAAATCCACAAGCACAATACCAACCCACCTGGTAGGCCTATAGTTACGGGTTCAGGTTCCATGACCCAAAATTTGGGGATACATCAATTTCTTTCTCCAATTCAGGGTTTTAAAACTGGATTCTTATATTAAGGATCGCACAGATTTACTAAAAAAAATGGAGAACCTGACCTGGAACGATGACCTCACCTGGTTGGGCAATGATGTTGAAGCATTATGTACTTCTGTTCAGCATCAACAGGGATTATCTGCCATCAGTTATTTTCTTGATAAATTAGGTGCAACTGATAATTTACCAAAGGAGTTTATTTAACAATTTTAGGAGTCTGTGTTAACACACAATTATTGTGAGTTTGAAGGACAGTATTACTTACAAACCTGTGGCACTGCCACCATGGCTCCCAGTTATGCCAGTCTATTTTTAGAGCACTGGGAGCTTTCCATCATCTTTGATGAAAAATGAAATATTTTTTATCACAGCATCAAACACTGGTTTAGATTTATTGATGATGTTGTATTTATCTGGCAGGGAGACATGCAAAGTATATCTAGTTTTGTGGACTGGCTTAATGACAATAATTTGAACTTAAGGTTTACATTTTGTGCCAACAAACAAACACTAAATTTTTTGGATCTTACATTATCAGTTGACAACACAAATAACAAAATTGCAGAAACTAAGTGCTATCACAAGCCTACTACCACTAATGTCCTCTTTTTTGCCTCTAGTGCCCTCCCCTCAGTCTGAAAAATGCAATCCGCTACAGCCAGTTATTAAGACTGTGTAGGAATTGTAGTACTGATATAGCATTTGAACAGCAAGAAACTGAATTGATTACCAGATTTAGGGAACACGATTATGATTTAAATCTTTTACTCAGATCCAAAGAAAAAGTTATTAAGACTCCAAGGATGAGTTTACTGCACAACAAGAAAATTGCTAGCACAGACAAACCACCATGTACTTTTATCACTGGATATAATCATATGGCAGAAAAAATAGACATTATACATACAAGAATTGGCCAATCTTGCTCAGTGATAAAGAAGTAGGAATGGCAGTAGGGGCTAACACTAGAGTTTCTTTCAATAAAGCTAACAGCCTTAAGGATAAATTAGTTCACAGTAGGCTCATGGAGATCCAAGAACCCTAGAAGAACTTGGCTACCAAATAGACCTGTAGGCTTTTATAAATGCTGCAGGTTCAACATTTATAAGTATGCTCAAAATAACAACTGTTTTCAACCCTAAATTCCCAGAGCTAAAGGTGAATATATAACTAGTGACGTGTAATACACCTTGTGTAGTGTATGTTTTGTGGTGTAATTGTGGCCTTATTTACCTTGGTAAAACTGTATGACTCCTGAAGCAGGGCATTCAGGAACATGTGCACTCCATCATTAATTTGAATAGAGAGATTCCAGTTGGATCCCATTTTACCTCGCAACATGATTTGAGGTTGGATGATTTCAGATTTATGGGTTTAAAGTAGGTGCCACCACCCAAAATGGATGGGGACAGGGGGTAATCAGTTATTACAAAAAGAGAGTAAATGGATTTTCAGACTTAATAGTGTCAAACCCACAGCACTCAATAATCAATGGGATTTGAAACCCTTTTTGAAAAAAAATGGAAAAGTTACATATATGAATTCCCATTAGTTTCTCCTTGTACTGCATAGTCGATCTTATATATCACTCATTGGTATCTCTTTAATTTTTTCTCTCTCTTTTCATCTAGTCAGCCTTTTAGCACTTTGGAGGGTTACCCTATCCTGGACAAAGGTTACCTTGCTTATTTTAACCTCTTCTTGATTGTCTTGAAACTTTTTTCTGAGGGGTCCTTGTCATCATCATCAAGTTTTATTGGAGAGCGAATTGAGAAAAATTCTCATTTACATTTGTGTCCAATTTCATTTTGAATTTTGACGCCATGCTTTGAATCTAAGGAATGTGCATGTGTTCAGGTGTTTCTCTCCCTATTTAAAATTTTTCAACTCTGGTCATTTATTTATTGGTATTTAGAGATCTGAGTTTAATTTATATCCTAGAAATAGCGGATTAGTGTATGAATTAGCAGCTTTCACAATCCTGGGTTTAAAAAATATAAATGACAGTGTTCATGCCTTTTTTCTTATACAGTGGTTTTGATATTACAAATTGTTGGTTAAGGGCTCCACTTTGTATCTCATGAATATTAATGTTGTTATGTTTAAAAGAAAGCTGCTCTCCTACCAGCCCCACCCCCTCAGGAAGACTCGCAAGACAGTCTGTTGCTGGAGCAGCAGGATTGCTGTTAGATCTTAGTAGCTTTTATTATTTTTGCACTTGCAATAAATTCAGAATTCACTACCATTTCGTCTCGAGTGCCACTACTTTGTTTATGGTTTGTCTCCTTTTTCTCTTAAGTCTCTTCTTCATGATTTGTCTACTCCCACTTGCAAATATCAATGACCTCTTACCTTATCTGATCTCTTTCTCCTTACTCATTTTACTCTGGCCATATTGCTTCCTCCCCCCCAACCAACTACGCCTGTCTGGGTAATTTCCCCTTACCTATCCAAACTTAATTTTTATCTGCTACATGTACCTTGTTGTACTGTCTTGCCTTGCAATGTTTAAAGATTATGCTTCTTTTGACTGTACTGTATTGCTAGTATTAGACTTTTATTGTTGTAATGCTGTTAATTAATATTTATTTTGTCTCCATTTGTACTATTTTACACAGTGTTTAAACTGGAAATGTTTAGGTTGGGGAACTCTAACATTCAGATTTCTAGGCAGTGGAACTGTCATTTTTAGGTGGTGGAACTCACCTATAGCAATCAATGGAAAAAGATGACAGAGGTGGTGGACCTGTCACATGATTTTTTTAAGGTGTGGTGGAACTGAGTTTCTTTGGGCTCCTGCCATTTTTAACCCCTGATTCTCCATATCCTTACCCTCCAGGATGCATCTGGAAATGAGTGGAAAGGCTTTTAGCCTATTGTTCAATGGAGGGGAAATAGCTCCTCCCCCATTCCCTACTTAAGCAGTTGGCCACCTCCCGCTCTACTTCTAGCGTTTTGGCGGCGTGGCTGCGCGGCTGGCCGGCTGTGGGCTTCCTCTCTTCTTTTCATTTTGATGTCTTTTTCCCTCATCGGTCATTCCTCCATTTGCTTGGGTTGTGTTTTTCCCTCCCTTCATCAGGTGCCATGGGTTTTCTTCCATGGGGCCTTGCTGTTTGTGCTTCATCTCTTCCCCCTCCTGTCTGTCCAGTCCTCCTGTTTCTGTTTTTCTGCTCTCATTCCACCTTTTGTTCCCCTCGTGTGCCTGCCCCTCATTGTGCACTCTTTGTTCTTCTCCCCTGTCTGGTTCTCCATGCCTTTTCTGTTTTCTTTGGGCCTTTTCTTCCTGGTCAGCCACCATGCTGCCTCGCTGCCATTCTCTCGCCACTTCTGCACTTGGATTACATCGAAACATACACCCTGTCTACTACTTTTGATATTTATTTTGAACACCTTCCCTCAGGACCTCCAACTGCATGCTGAGCATGTGTGCCAGATATATCGTCATGAAAGTGCTAGGAAAAGCAGCCGGATCTTTATTTAACTTAAGACTGTGCATTTTTGGCTTCAGGGTCTGAGCTCCTACAACGGAGCTTTATTTATCTGTAAGCCAGTGCCTGCTTCACTGGCCCCTTAAATCAGAAACTTTATTTCATTTTTACATCAGTGCCCCTTTTCTGTCCACTTTGACCTAATATTCCAGGTCTCCTGCAAGCACCAGTTGCAGTTGCGTTTAATCGGGACTGTTGCGACTTATAAGATGTCCTCTATCTCTTGACAGTATTTCAGCAATTGTGGGCATGTAAACATCATGTGACTTGAATCTCCTTTATGTTCTTGCAGCGGTGGCATAGGCCATCATAGCTGGGGAACATTTTTGAGACAGTCTGTTGGGGGCATCATAAGCTGCTGGAGAGTAAGGAGTTGAATTAGTTTGACTTTGCACATTTGTTTCTATAGTCTGACCATTTTCCTGGGATTCCCAGTAGTATATACCTACAGTTTAGACACGGCCACCCACCTAGTTCCTGTGTATTGTAAAGAATACTGGCGATAAGCAGAGGCCTCCTGAAATTGAGATGTTGCGCCTAAGAATGCTGTGACATCATGTCAAATTGGGTATAATGTTTTTGGTCCAAACTGTACGTGATTCATCTCCTGCCCTTCTCCATGTCTGCCTGTCATCAATTTCCCTTCCCTAGTATGTACTTGGCCTTGTCCTCCTTACATGGTTTATATTTATTACCCCACTACCAGACTACAGGAGCCGTTCTTCTGTTTCTTCTTTGCTGCCTCTTAGCCATGTTGGTCTTTGTGGGGTTGTCCACCCCGAACATGTTATATTCTAGGACTATGCCTATCCTATTATCAGTTTTAGCATTTACTACTTCCAGGATCATATGACCAGACTTCCACTATGTATTCTATGTTCCTCACTCAGCAGTCCTAAGTGCAAGGATAACTTCTGCTATGCCTGACCTAGTAGGTCCCCATCTTATACTGCCATGCCCCACCTGGGGGCCCCTCTCCTAGCACAACTGCTTCTATTCTTGCACTCAGCCCAGAGTGTTCCCCTCCTGTCCTCGGACATCCCTCCTCAGCAACGAAGAAGGTATTTACTTAAGGCACAATCACTATTTACTTTCTGGTGGACTCTTCCAATCTTGCACCCCTTCCACGGCGAAGGCAAACCATGTGGGGTCTCGCCTTCCCAATCTTGTACTGTTCAGTGATATGGTGATGGCGGACCACAAGGGGTCCCGCCATCTCTATTGCACACTACTCGATGGAAGGAAATGAATTACTCAAATACGGCAATGGTGGATCACGTGGGGTTCCTGCCATCTCTATCAAGCACTATTGCATCCATGGCAAAGGTGAACCATGTGGGCTCTCACCTTCCCATTCACGCTTTCCCAGCAATACAGCAATAGTGGACCATGTTGGGTCCCTCTATCCCTCTCCCACACTCCTTTCATTTTCTCCACAATGTTTCTACGCGATGATAGACCATGGAGGGTCCCACCTTCCCATTCACCATCTACTCCAAGGGATTCAACTCTTTTTCTCCTCCAAGTCCCCATACTACAGATTAATTCACGGTGGTTCATCCTCCTTACTTGAGAACATGCTTCACAGTTCTACAGACAGTGAACTCCTGCATCCGTTCCTTATTCAGCCTATTATGGTGATGGCGGACCAAGTGGGGGTCCCACCATTCCAAACATATGTGCCCTTGAAATGGCCCTCCCATATCTCAAGTATTCCTATTCATGTCAAGAGTTCATATGTGGGGGTACCGCCTTCCTTACCTTGGACTCCAACACACTCTGGCTTCTGAGGGTACCCTTGCCACCTAGATTATTCCATACTATGGTGATGGTGGACCACATGGGGTCCCATCATCCCTCTTCTACATGTCCCTTGACAACCCCCCTTTATGTGTTATCTTCCAATCCAACTTCTGTGACCCTCACTTTACCTTCCACTCACCAATACAAGAACAATGATGGACTTATCCCGGACCAGGTTTAATCAGAGAGAGTCAAGTTCTGCAGGTATCTTCTGCTATACCCACAATGCACCCTTGGACCATCCTTCCTCGATTTGCATCTTCTATTGCCAGTTTCAGTGGACTTTCACCACCTCACCTCAGAATCATCATCTATGGCTATCAGGAACCCCTTGGGGGTCTCTTCATCCCACCAGTTGTATTCCCCCTCAACAGGAAGTTATCCTCTACAATACGGATTCCTTCACACTATGGCAGACCTCATCGGAGTCTCGCCTTCCCAGTATTGACCATCTGAGACTTCAGTCACTCACACGTTATTCTTCATTCACCAGGACTCCATAAGAATAACTTTCCCTAGCTAGCCTACCTCTGAGTCTACTATCACAGGTCAACGCTTAACATCTCAGTGGCGATGACGAACCACGTAGGGTCTCGCCATCCCATTTACACATGCCCCATGATGGGCCTTATCTGGTACTTTATCTCATTTCAGTCAGCCTCAGTGACTACCATCCTTTATGTTTTGCATTCTTCCATACTGCTGCATGGCAGACCATGTGAGCTCCTGCCATTCCTACAAAGACTATCGCCTTCCTATCTTGGATTAATCTCATCATATCTTGAAAGTGAGCTTGCTGCAATTTCCAGCTATTCCAACAACAGTCCCACTATGCAGCTATCTAGTATCCAAAGGCCATGCTATGGATCTACTGTAATCATCTGTCAGACTCGGATTCACCATTGTCACAGCATCTGCTCATCATTACAGTTGGATATTCCATCTGCTCGAACCTTTATCTGCAACATCGACTGCTTCCTCAACTCAACCCTGAAGTGGACACTCCACCAGCTACACCAGATCATACTCATAGACATAACTATACCTAAACCTGAGCGTTTTTAGGATTATTTTCCTCTTAGTATGCCTAGAGGATGGGCAGGTCAGTAGCCATGGGTCCTCTGAGGTTTCCCCAAGGGTTTTTTTCCTCTCCTGTGTGCTATGGATCACACTATCCAGAGCTGGAGGAGGTAGTCACTTAGCTACTTCTTTTTGGGCCTTAAGTCTGCACCTACCCACTATCCTATATAGGGTAGGATGCCGAGAAGTGCCAAAACTCATGTTATAAATACCAAGCATATTCCAGTCAACTCATAAGTATACACAAGCACCAAGCTATTTGCCACACATTGAATGGAAAGGCTTTTAGCCTGTTGTTCAATGGGGGGGAAATAGCTCCCCTTCCATTCCCTACTTAAGCAGTAGGCCACCTCCCTCTCTGCTTCTAGCATTTTGGCAGCACCCTCCATCCTCCCCTGCCTCCTCCTCCTTTTTCAGTGCTCCAGTCTCACCCTCTCCTCTGGGCCTTAAGTCTATACCTACCCATTATCCTATACAGGATGGGATGTGGAGAAGCGCCAAAACTCATGTTATAAACACCATGCATATTCCAGTCAGCTCATAAGTATACACAAGCACCAAGCTATTTGCCATATATGGAACTGTTATTAGCTCAGCATCTTTTTCCTGGTAAAACATTTGAAATAAATATTCCCCTTTTAACCTTTCTCTATTGTATATGTTTGTTGGGAAGCAGTGATATTTTTATATTGTAAATAAATGTAAAACGAATAAATAGAAAAGTTTAAATTTAAAAAAAAAATCCCAATGTACTTCACAAAATGTGTCAAGGACTTTCCCTCAAGCCCTGGCTCAATTTCTCCCATTCATTAAAACCTACTAGCAGCTTAACCTAGTTCAGTATCAGTGGATTTGAATCGATATCCCCATCCCCCAGGATGGGGTTGAAAGCAAGACGTAATTCTCAGCCCTTCTTTAATAGTCAGCAATAATGAAATAAAATAAATCAATGAAAAACAGTCCACTACTTGCTTGAGCCAACAGAGGATACGGGCCACAAAAATGTTAAAAAAAGTAAAGCTTAAAGCTCATGAGTTGTTAATAAAGATTTGTGGTTTTATTTTTCCCTCTAACATGTATTAGTAATAAAAAAATACAGCTTTTAATTTTAAACAATTTGTTTAGACTTACCCAGACTTGTGCCAATGGGTTTCTTTCATTATTGCCCCTTGTCCAGGCACCCAGAACCACAGCATTCAGATGATGTCATTTGAGTCGCCAGCCTCTAATTATTTCTAACCTCACAGTTTTATGAAACTGCTTAAAGAATGATGGAATTAATTTGCTTTAGGACTAGGAGTAATAATGTATTTGCCTTGTTTTAACCTGGGGCACTCTGCGCCCTGATTCAAATGCCATCACAGTGATTCCTACAGTATGTTGTGGCTCTGAGAACCAGGAATGTATAACCCTGAATGCCTACAATAGGTTTATTAACAATCTGAGGAGTAGTGTTTCAGGATTCGGATAGATACATTAAAGCCAACTGAAAGTCAGAATCCATGCTTAATTACATGAGCACAGTGGCTAGACTTTAACATACCATCATGTAGCTGTAATGCTGCATGTCTATAGCAAGTATGATAACCACTCTGCTGGAGGTTTTCAAGATATAGGGTGTGATTTTCAAAAGTCAAAAAAGGGCAGAATTCCTAATTACTTAATGGGCCAGATATTCAAACGACTACGCCGAGCGCAAACCATTTGCACGGAGATTGCATCACAATAGCACCATATTCAAATGCCAAAATAGTGCCAGCGCAATATGTTAGCACAGGTGCTAAAACATAATGTATGCATGGCACTTAGTGAGGGGTGTGGACATGCATATAGGTGCAATGGGATATTCAAAAGTATAGCACCGCGCAACAGGAGTTAGTGCGACATATGGCATGGCACCAGTTATCGCGGCTGAATAGCATGTCTTAACTTGGTGCAAAGTAAAGATGGGGGCATGGACACAGCAGCAGTGCAGCACCTGATACAAGTCAACCTGGTGGTTCAGTGGCCCCTCCCCATCCCCTGGACATGTATTCGTACATGAAATCATATTCTCTGGTAGCCTAGTGGCCCCCCACCCTCATCCATGATCCCCCAGACATGTATTCATAAATGAAATCATACTCCCTGGCAGTCTAGTGCCCTTCGCCCCCATCCATGATCCCACGGACATGTATGCATAAATGGCAGTAGATTCCCTGGTAGTCTAGTGACCCCTCCTGCACCACTCCCTGATATATGATTTAATGTACAAAATGCAGTGTCGGCCCGATCACCAATAATGAAGAGTAAATTATCCCTGGAATTGGGTTTTGGCATTTACAGGGGATTGGGGCTTGTGTAGTCCACTGGACCACCAGGGATGATTTACTCTTTATTATTGGTGATTGGGGCCAACACTGTATTTTGTACATTAAATCATGTATCGGGGATCAGGGATCCGGGCTGGGGGGGGGCCACTAGACTACCAGGGAAAATGAACAAATATTATGGGGAACCATAGTCTCTGCTGCTGTGTACAAAGGTTGCCTGCAGCTACAATAGAGTGGAGGAACTCGAAGGAAAGGTATGTCTCTTTGCAGATGACACCAAAATCAGCAATAGGGTTGAAACTCCAGGGGGGTGGAGAAGATGAGGTAGACTTAACCAAGTTGGAGGAGTGGTCAAGAGTGTGGCAGCTTAGATTCAATGCCAAGAAGTACAAAGTCATGCACTTGGAGAACAAAAACCCAGGGGAGGAATACACGATGAGGAGGGGTACTAACAACAACCAAACTGGAAGGGGACCAGAGGGTAGTCATAACAGATGATCTAAAAGTAGCCAAACAATGTGAGAAGGCAGTGAGGAAAGATGGGGGAATGCTGGGGTGCATAGGGAGAGGTATTACTAGTAGAAACAGGAGGTGGTGATGCCACTGTACAGGAAGTTGGTGAGACCTCATCTCTGAAAGGACATTGACAGGATGGAGGCAGTCCAGAGAAGGGTAACAAAAATGGTGCAGGGACTACACCAGAAACTATATGAGAAGAGACTTAGGGAACTCAATATGTACAGTATACACTGGAGGAAAGGAGGGAGAGGGGGGATATGATAGAGACATTCAGATACCTCAGGGGGATCAATAGAGTTGAAGAGGGCGCATCTTTTAGAAAAGATGTGCAAGAACAAGGGGTCACAATATGAAGCTGGGGGGGACTCAGGGGCAACATGAGGAAGTATTTTTTCACGGAAAAGGTGGTGGATGCATGGAACAGCCTCACTGAGGAGGTTGTGGGGGCAACAACGGTAGGTGAATTCAAGAATGCATGGGACAGGCAGAAGGCAACACTGAGGCAGGAAGGAGGAGGTAGGCTGCAGATCAAGTAGGATCTGGAGTTTATACAGTAGGTAGGGAAATGGGCAGACTAGGTAGGCCAGGCAGTCCTTATCTGCTGTCAAATTCTATATTTCTATGTTACTGTTGCCCAGGTCTGGCTTACAGTTGGAGCTGTGAGCTCACACAGGCTGCAGCTACCAACCTGTAGTCACAGTCTAACACACAGGTGGAGATGTGTGCACCATGATATTGCACTGGGCAGACTACATGGTAATATATGCAGAGCAGGCCATAATGAGTTGCTAATGTGACTGTTTGCATACGGATTGCCTAAGTAGGCTCATTTGCATTGGAGCTTTGAATATAGCAAAATTTAGCCCAGGGCTAATGTGTTTGCACTGGGCTAACATGTTAGCGCCGGGCAATCAGGTTAGTCCAGGCCAAACCTGTCAAATCCATAGCACAATTCTGCTGTGTTTGGCCACCAGTGATCTTTGAGATTGTTGTTCACCACTTGCTGTCATCCACATTGGCCACCTACTGCAACTCTGCCTTACTCCACTTCTGTGTGCACTGGGCTTCTGTTGCAGTTTGCACTGCTCCGTTGCTATATTCAGAGCTGTCTTATTGGCTGGGCTATGTTTGCACTGCACTCTCAGTCCTGTTTGCACGCCTTCATTTGCATGCTTTAATCAACTGATTTAGCCCTTGGGCTATTCGTTTGAATATGGTGTGTAAATGGTTCAGGGCAATTTTTTCACGCTGAGCAGTGCTAATGTTGCCCCAGGGCTAAGTTTTGAATATTGGGCCCCAAGTTATATTTTGAAAAGTCAAAAATGGATGCAAGTTCTAGTTACATCAGGTGGAATTTTCAAAAGTTAAAACACAGGGCTATTTCCAAAAATGTATTTTTCTGCAGTATTTCCAGCTGTATTTTGGTACCTTACATCCAGTTTTGGATAACAAATGTTAGACCTAAATGTTTATAATAGACCAGGGGCCGGATATTCAAAACTTTGCTCTGGGAGCAAACAGATTGCACTACGATTGTGTCATATTTGTGCTGGATTGCTATATTCAAAAGGCCAAATAGCACCTGAGTAATGTGTTAGCGCTGACACTAAAGGATAATGTATGCGCGGTGCAAAGTGAGAGATGGGGACATGCATACAGGCACAACGGTATATTCACAGCAATAGCACAGAGTGACGTGTGTTAGCGTGACATGAAGCATGGCACAAATTAATGCTTATGAAAAGGTAGTCTTAAGTCCAGGCAAACCAAGCATGGGAAGCATGGACACAGCAGCAGCAACAGCGAACAAGGCTGTATGCAGCCAGTGAGGAGGCAGTGAGTAGTTTTTCATGGAAAGGGTGGTGGATGCATGGAACAGCCTCACTGAGGAGGCTGTGGGGGCAACAACGGTAGGTGAATTCAAGAATGCAAGGACAGGCAGAAGGCAACACTAGGGGCAAATATGGCACAAAACAATCACAGTGCAATCTGTTTGTGCCCAGTGCAAAGTTTTGAATATCCAGCCCCTAGTCTATTATAAACATTTATGTCTAACATTTGTTATCCAAAACTGGATAGCCATCCTGGACCACTCCATTTGCACAGGCACCCAAACTGTGGTATACAATGCCTCAACATTGCTTAGAAGCTAACAATCATGTAAAGTATGAAACTGAGCTGAAACTCCACTTGCAGCAACAAACTATTTGTAATTGGGTTTTTTTGGTTGTTGTTTTTTTGCATATTTTTTTTATCCAACAGCCAGTCCCAAACCAGCCTCTTCTTCGGGCGGTTAGCCCTAGCCCCAACCGCCTCACCTGATCTGCCATCCTGTTGCTACCATCCAGTTGACCCAACATATCTTTTCGCAGGAGGGCCCCCCTGCTCGGGGGAGACCGGAGTGCCCATGAGCACTCCCTTGCAGCTATGCTTGGTGGGAGACAACAACGCAGGGCTTTCCGGCTTTGTGGCCACAGAGGCAGGGTCACCATTATCTGGTCTACCAAGGCTCAACACTCCACAATCACCCACCAACCACCACCAGGTGCCGCAGCTATGCCCCCCCCCGGGAGGGAAGCGTCCAATGAACGCTGTGAACTCCATCCCTGCTGGACTCAGATCCTGGCATCTGGGCTCGGGAAGTGAACCCAGGTCGCTAACATGCCAAGTGAACCCCTTCCCTGGTCATCATGGAGCCGGCCTTGTAATTGTTTTTAATGTGATACTAAGGTGATATTTGTGAATTGTGTGTTGCTGTTCATTGTATGTATTTATTGTACACTGTATCATCTCAGCCGCACATGTAGAGGCTCCGGGTCATTCCTGAAAATGGGCCTTGGTTCAGTGTGCTTACTCGGTCAACAAAGTGATAAATACAAATAAAAAGAAAGGATAGATGGAAGAGACATGCTGCACATAGACATACTGCCCACATTGCCATCATCTAGCACTGGTCCCAACCCTGCCAGGTATTAGTGGGTGTCCCAGTGCCCAGTGGACACCATGGCAGTGGGTCCACGCAGCACACACCTCCAGTCCCCCCATTGGGGTACACCAACTCAATCCAGCACACACATGCAGCACTGGGGGACTGGAAGGTGTTGAGGGAAGGTTGCACAGGTGGGCAGGCTGAGCCACATAGTAGGTGCTGCCATAAGGCTGGGGCCATCCACACAGTGCACATGTTCAAGTGTAGGGAATATCCCAACACCAGTGTGCATGTCTGATGGTATGTGTAACCCCCCCGGGCACATACTGTTCATCTGTACAGATACCACAGCACACACGACCAGCAATGTGTATGTTACTGTGAGTATCCCATTGCCAGTGGTGCAGCGTAAGTGGGTCACAGGACAGCATGACAGTGTCTACTGTCAGAACACACCTGCCAGCTGGGCCTGTCACTATGTGGACAGCAGCATTCATTGATGCCTGACACACTGTAGGCATTACTGTGTTCCTCACAATACTGGCCACTATGTTACTATAGCGTCTGCTATGCACTGTAGCAGGAAATACAATATGTCAATGGCATGTAGCACTACCACCCATGCCTGTGGTGCTAGTCCCCTGAGGCACAATAGTCTCTACTACTGTGTTCAAATGTAGCCTGCAGCTACCGACTTGCTGATCTAGTGTGACATACGGGTGGTGCTGTGTGCAGATCCAGCCTGCAGCTACTGACCTGTAGTTCCAGTCTGATCTACAGGTGGAGCAGTGTGTACCCTGCAATAACGCTGGGCAATCCACATGGTAATGCATGCAAATCAGGCCATAATGACATGCTAATGTGGCTGTTTGCCCACGGAATGCCTAAGTAGGCTCATTTGTATATCACTTTTGAATACAGCAAACTTTTGCCACGGGCAAACGTGTTAGCATGGGGCAAATGGGTTAGTCTCGCACAAACCTATCAGAACCATAGCACAGTTCTACAGTATTTGGTCTGCACTGTTGTTTGCACTCTTTGTGTCTCCACTTCTTTGCTAGCACACACATTGGTCACATAGTTCATCTTTGTTTTATTTGCTGGGCTATTTTTGCACTGCACTCAAAGCCCTGTTCACATGCTGTTGTTTGCATGCCATAGTCAACTGATTTAGCTCCTGGGCTATTCCTTTGAATATAGTGTGCTAATGGTTCTGGGGTACTTTTGTGTGCTGGGCAATGCTAAACTTGCCCCGAGGCTAAGTTTTGAATATTAGGCCCCAAGTTGTATTTTGAAAAGTTAAAAAATTATGCAAGTTCTAATTACATCAGGGGGAATTTTCAGTTATAACTCAGGGCTATTTTCAAAAATATATTTTCCTGCAGCGTTTCCAGCTGTTTTTTTGGTACCTTACATCCAGTTTTGGATAACAAATGCTGGACATAAATGTTTATAATAAACCAGGGGCCAGATATTCAAAACTTTGCTGAGGCGCAAACCGATCACACCTCGACTGTGCCACATTTGTGCCGGATTGCTATATTCAAAAGACCAAATAGCAGCAGCACAGCATGTCAGCACTAACACTAAAAGATAATATATGCATGGTGCAAAGTGAGAGGTGGGAACATGCAAACAGGCGCAACAATACATTCAAAACAATAGCACAGTGCAACGTGTGTTAGCATGACATGATGAACAGCGCAAATTAACACCTATGAAAAGGTAGTCTTAACTCCAGGCAAACCAAGGATGGGGAGTGTGGACACAGCAACAACAGGGAACAAGGCTGTATATAACCGATGAGGGGGCAGTGAGGGCAAATGGCCACCCTGGGCCACTCCATATGCACAGGCACCCAAACTGTGGTATAAGATGCCTCAACATTGCTTAGAAGCTAACAATCATGTGAAGTATGAAACTGAGTTAAAACTCCACTTGCAGCAAAAAACTATTTGTAATTTTTGCATATTTTTTTTGTTAATCCCTCAGCCAGTCCCAAGTCAGCCTCTCCTTAGGGTGGCTAGCCCTAGCCCCAACCACCTCAATCGATCTGCCGTCCTCTTGCTCCCGTGAGTTGACCCAACGTGTCCCCGCCAAGGGGCCCCTGCCTGGGGGAGGCAGAGGGAGGGGAGACTGGAGTGCCCTTGAGCACTCCCTTGCATCTAGGCAAGGCAAAGGCAAAATTTATTTTTCAGGCGCCCAATCCCGGAGCCTCTGAGCACCGCACAATAACAACAAATCTATCATAAAATTAGATAAAACATGAGAAAAGGAAAAAAATTTCAATCTGCAAATTCACTTATATATATTATGCAACCCCCCCCCCACCGGCCCCCCTTGTTTATCCAGCAGGGCTTTTCCTCTCACCACAAACATCTAGGGGCAACAGAGAGGGCCGGGGGTTTACATGAATTAGTACAAGACATAAACAAGCATTTGTCAATGCCGAATGTTGTCGCGCTGGCATTGGCTTTGGAAGGGCAGTGCAGAAACACATTTTGGGCATGATGTGAAAAATGACAGCTGTACTGTTCATAAGGAGGTGCAAAAAAATGTTAGTGTTGAAAATGTGGCATGTAAATATTGCAAATATGTGAAGTTACAAGGGTCTGTGGGAAATGCATGGTGCACAATTATAACACAGTCATTTATGGACTTTTGGCCCCAAATTTTCAACATACGCATTTTAGCACCTCTGCTCATGTACAGTACCACTGTCATTTCCTCAAACTGTCCCAAAAAGTGATTTCACACAGCGACAGCGCTATTCTGCTCTGGACGTGCAAAAACACATTTCAGGCAGGATATGTAAAATGACAGCTGTACTGTTAATCAAGAGGTGTGGAAAAATGCTAATGGTGAAAATCCAGAGTGAAAATATTACAAGCGCACAACACTACGAGCGTGTGTGAAAACTGTGCAACACATGCTCGTAACACAGTCATTTTATGGAGTATCGTCACCAAATTTTCAACATAGGCATTTTAGGACTTCTGCTCATGAACAGTGTCACTGTCATTTTTGTAATCTGCCCCAAACACTGATTTCGAACAGTGACCGCACTATTGTGCACCGGAAGTGTGAAAACACATTTTGACCAGGATGTGAAAAATGACAGCTATACTGTTCACAAGGAGGTGTAGAAAAATGACAATGTTGAAAATCTGATGTGAAAATATTGCGAATTCATGAAGTTATGAGCGTGCGTAGCAACTGCACAACGCACGCTCGTAACACAGTCATTTTATGGACTATCGTCACCGAATTTTCAACATATGCATTTTTCACATCAACAAATTTTCAACATAGGCATTTTAGGACCTCTGCTCATGAACAGTGTCACTGTCATTGTCATAATCTGCCCCAAACACTGATTTCCCACAGCGACCGCACTATTGTGTGCCAGAAGTGCGGAAACACATTTTGGCCAGGATGTGAAAAATGACAGGTGTACTGTTCAGAAGGAGGTGTAGAAAAATTACAGTGTTGAAAATCTGATGTGAAAATATTGCGAATTTGCGAAGTTACAAGCGTGCGTAGCAACTGCGCAATACACACTCGTAAAACAGCCCTTTTTTGGATTTCTTCCACCAAATTTGCAACATAAGCTTTTTGAGAGCCCACTTCATGAACACTGCCACTGTCCTTAATTGAATCGGTCCTGAAAGGTGATTCCATGCAGTGACTGTGAAATCACCTTTCAGGACTGATTAACATCATAACAGTGCCAGAATTCATGAGGAGGGGCCCAAAAACCCCATGTTGAAAATTTGGAGCAAAAATTCCAAAAAATGCCTGAGATATGCATCAAAGTTGAAAAAATACTATTTATTCCATTATACAGCTTACTGGCATTTCTCAGTTCGCGGTCAGCTTTGAAGAGTGCAGAGGTGTTCCTGGTCCATCGAAGATCATTGCGCCGAGCTCCAGAGGTAAGTATGGGGTTAGGGGGAGTGTGGGGAGGCAGGATGCGCAGTGGGTGGGTGCAGGTTGTTGGAGGGGGTAGGGAGACTATGAGGACCATTTTCTGTTTACAGGTGTTAAGAAAAAAACATTGCAGACGGTTTTCTTTTTTTACAGGTTTTTTTTTGGGGGGGATACAGTAGCTGACGGGGAATGAGGTACCCTCGTTGGCACATAGGGAGTGGGGACACTAGCTGAGGGTTGGGCACCTCTCACCACAGAAGAAGGGGAACATAATGCCCGATGGGGTGAGGCTCCCCAGTGGCAAACAATAGCAGCCAGGCGCATGAGCCGAGGGGATTTGGCACCCCCTCAGCAAGTAAAAAAAGAGGAGGGGACACATTATGCTGACAGGGAGTGGGCTCCCCCGTCGAATCAGACATGAGGGGCAGGGTAAGCCAACCAGAGAATTGGGCACCCCCGAAGTTGGCAGTTAAGCGGCCACTGTACCACCATGTTTGTAGCTGGCGAAGCACGTAGGAAGGTCCGCTACGTATTACATATTACATATGCATTTATTTCTCAATAGATGCCCAGCTAAAAACAAGTGCCACCAAAATCCACTTTACAATGTACCCTGCTGCCCACCCTGCTTCCTCATTGGCTGAAGGCAGCTAATAAATTTAAAATCCCCTCCATGTTTTTCTCTCGCTTAGCGAGAGACAACTATTCCCCCCTCCCCACTTTCCTCACGAGCACGCCGCAATAAATAAATAAAGGAAGATCAAGGCCCTGTCATTTTATGTCAGAAGACTGAAAACACACAATGACACCAGTCTCCTGACCGCCGTTCTCGCAATCCGTACTCCTGAAGCCAACACTCGCATCAGCTTCATCTAGCATGTGGCATTTAAAAAAAAAAACAAGACACACAGTACCGCTCCGGTCAAAGCTGGTCCCGCTGCCGCTCTCCATTCCCTTTCCATTACTCGTTGCTTAAGAACTCCCAAGTTTTCCACAACCTCTACCCATACCACAAATTACTATGAAAAGGCAGCACCATTCACTTTCACTAAGGTCAAAGGTCGTGAACAATCTGCCTGTGTGTGTGTGGGGAAGGGGGGTTCAGGAAACCAGAAGAGCACTGCAGGGAGGAGTAACAACACCTAGAACAGCTGGTGCACTACTTTGTCAAGGAACACTGTTTTTAACAGTGTTTTGAACAGTTTTCACACTCATTTCCTCTTTATTTTCACATTTCACAAAAATGTAGTTACATGGCCATTTTATAAGCGCAATAATACCCTCCAGGGTGGGCATTATGGAAATACCGGACCTTCCAGGGGCTTCCTGCAGCAGCGGTCCGGTATTTCCCAATAATGCCCACCCTGTCGGGTATTATTGCTTACATATTGTGGAGAACCACAACTGCTTATTTTGAGTTTCAATATTCAAAATAAAAGTAAGCAGAGTGAAAGCAGTTCTGGTCTTTAATAAGGAATGATTGCAAAATAATCTGCTTTACCTGTTGTACACAGCAGTAAGGGGATACATTTTATGAGTTAAAGCACTGCATCATGGGAATGTAAATAACATATTTCCTTACATTACCTGACACATTTGAACATTGCAGTTCAAAGCCAGCTGGTAGTTTCAGAATGAACAGTACCTGCCCAGGTTATTGTTTTGCAAAACATGTTGCAGCAAAGGTGTAAAATACCACATTTACCTTCAGTTAGCTTTGCGAACTGTCTGATTTGTAATGCAAGTTTTTTTTTTCTTTACATTGCATTCAGTATTTCCATTTATGTGTTTCCAGAGAGTTTTTTCAGGATATTTGGACTTTCAGCATAGAGGGCCAGATATTCAAAACTTTGCCCTGGGCTAAATTAACACTGCCTGGCGGGCAAACTTAGCCCAGAGCACAAAGCAAGCTATATTCAAAAGGAATAGCCCAGGGTAAACAGCTTTTAAATATAGCATGGAAATGAGGCCAGGCAAACTGGGTTGGGAGTGCAGGGCAAACGTAGCCCTGGAATAAAACAGCACTGAATATAGCTACTAGGAAGTGTAAACTACAACAGCAACACAGTGCATCGCGACGTGAAGGTAGGTAGAGGTGAACCATTTGGCCAGCAGCAGATGTGAAAGGACAGTGTTCAAAACTGTATAATATTCCCCGAACCGTTAGTGCCGCGCTAACACATTTGCCCAGTGCTAAACTTTGCCATATTCAAAAATGACATGCAAATGAGCCTACTTAGGTAGTCTCTGGGCAAACATCCAGATTAGCATCTCATTATACCCTGATTTGCAAGCAGTTTGCCCAGCGTTACTGCAGGGTCCCACAGCTCCACCTGTAGGTCAGGCTGGAAGTACAGGGGGTGGCCATGTCAGGCCATAGCTCCACCTGTAGATCAGTCTGACAGTGCATGATGGTTGCTGCAGGCTACATGTATGCAGTACAGCACAGCATTGTGTACCCCGGGGACAACACAGAATAGGCACAGGCGGTGGTGGTGATGCATGCAACTGTCCACTGTAGGGCATGCTACAGTGTACAGCAGACACTACAGTAGCAAGGGAGCCAGTAGTGTGAGGGACACAGCAATGCCTATGGTGTGTAGGGTAGTGATGACCACTGCACTGTACACAGTGACAAGCCCACCTTGCAGGTGTGTACTGCCAGTGGACATTTCCGTCACACTGTTGTGTGACCCACAGATGCTGCACCTCTGGCATGGGAAGCTCATAGTGACATAGACCTGGCCGGCTGAGTGTGCTGTGGTGTATGCACAGCTGTGCGGTATGTGACTGGGAGGGCATGTATGATCGGACAGGCACACAGGGTTTGGAGTATTCCCAATACTGGCCCATGTGCACTGCATGCTGTGTCCCAGCCTTGTGACCGCACCTGGTCTGTGGTGAGGCCTGGCCACCCGTACACCCTCCCCTCAGCATCCACCATGCCCACAGTGCTGCATGTGTGTGCTGGCATCTGTTGGTCACCACAGACATATGATCTGCAGGTGTGTGTGCTGTATGGTCACTCTACCATGGTGGCCCTCAGGGGCCGGGCACCACATACTGCCTGGCAGGGCTGGGACTGGTGGTAACAGTTGGCATCATTGTGGTGCCATCAGTGAGCAGCATGTTTCCTCCATGTCTGGCTTTATCTCTGTGTCATAGTCATATGTTAGGGTCACACAAGGCCACTCTAAAACTGCGCTAATGCCACGCAATGCCACAATGTTCTGCAAAGCTGTTTGCCCAGAGTTAAGACCAGCTTTTCCTGGTCGGTAATTTGTACCATGCAAAGGGTCTCGCTAAGTTGCACTAAACACCTTAGTGCAGCGCTAGCCGCTGAATATCCCATAGCTTCTGTATTCATGTTCAGTGTGCCCCTTGCATATAATTATGGTTTGCCCAGCACTAATGTGATTTGCGGGCGCTACATGGCCTTTTGAATATAGCAGATCCATGCTAATCCTGCACTAAACCCACGCAAACGGTTTTGAATATCTGGGCCAGAGATACATGATATAAATGGGCAATGTGACATCATGTTCTCATATGCTAATGCAGCTCTCATGGACAATGAGATTTAAACAACCATGAAATCGAGATCCCCAGGATAGTTACAGGTGACTAGCATGAGCAATGAAAACAAGCTAAAGCAAACAAGTATATCTCTAACAGCTACAGGAGAAAAGTTGTCTGTTGACATGGAAACAAACAAATGTTACAAGATATGGGGCCAGATATTCAAAACTTTGTCCCTGGGCTAAGTTAACACTGCCTGGCAGGCAAACTTAGCCCAGAGCACAAAGCAAGCTATTTTCAAAAGGAATACCCCGGGGCAAACAATGTCTGAATATAGCATGGGAATAAGGCAGTGCAAACTGGGCAGGGAGTGCAGGGCAAATGTAGCCCTGGAATAAGACAGCACTGAATATAGCAACCAGGAAACGCAAACCACAACAACAATACAGTGCACAGCGACATGAGGGCAGGTAGAGATGAACTATGTGGCCAATGTGTGTGCCAGCAAATGTGTGGACCCTGTACAGCTGCAGGCAGCAGCAGATGTGAAAGAACAGCGATCAAAACTGTATAAATTCCCCAAACCGTTAGCATGTGCTAGCTTTAGCGTGGAGCTAAACTGTTTGCCTGGCGCTAAGATTTGCCATATTCAAAAGTGACATGCAAATGAGCCTACTTCAGTAGTCTCTGAGCAAACAGCCAAATTAGCATCTCATTATTCCCTGATTTGCATGCAGTTTGCCCAGAGTTACTGCAGGGTCCCACAGCTCCACCTGTAGCAGTCTGGAAGTACAGGGGCTGGCCAGGTCTGGCCACAGCTCCATCTGTAGGTCAATCTGACAGTGCATGGCGGTTGCTGCAGGCTACATATATGCAGTACTGCATAGCATTGTGTGCCCCAGGGGACAACACAGAATAGGCACAGGTGGTGGTGGTGCTGCATGCAACCGTCACAGTGTAGGCCATGCTACAGTGCACAGCGAACACTACAGTTGCAAGGAGGCCAGTAGTGTGGTGTGCAGGACACAGCAGTGCCTATGGTATGTAGGGCAGTGATGACCACTGCACTGTACATAGTGACAGGCCCAGCCTGCAAGTGATTACTGATAGTGGACAGTACTGTTTCGCTGTTGTGTGCTTCACAGATGCTGCACCTGTGGCATGGGATGCTCACAGTGACATATACATGGCCGGCTGTGTGTGCTGTGGCATCTGAACAGTTGTGCAGTATATGGCTGGGGGGGGGCATGTAAGATCCGACAGGCACACAGGTGGTGGGGTATTCCCACTACTGGCCCATGTGCACTGCGTGATGTGTCCCAGCCTTGTGGCCACACCTAGGCTGTGGTGAGGTCTGGCCACCCGTACACCCTCCCCTCAATTGCTACCATGCCCACAGTGCTGCATGTGTGTGTGCTGGCATCTGTTGGTCACCACAGATGTATGGTCTGCAGGTGTGTGCTGTATGGCCACACTACCATGATGTCCCCTGTGGGTCAGATCACCCCTTACTGTCTGTGCATGGCTGGGACTGGTGGCAGCTGTTGGCATCATGGAGGTGACATCAGTGAGCAGCGTGTATCCTCCATGTCTGGCATTTTCTAAGTGTCATGATCATATATTAGGGTCACGCAAGCTGCGCTAATCCCGCGCTAAAACCGCTCAAAGCATCACTGTCATACAAAGCTGTTTGCCCAGGGTTAAGACCAGCTTTTCCTGGGCAATAATTTGTACCATGCTAAGGGTTTCGCCTATGTCGCTCTAAGCACCTTAGCACGGCAGTAGTCACTGAATATCTTATAGCACCTGTATTCATGTTCACTTTGCCCCTTGCATATAATTATGGTTTGCCTGGCGCTAATGCAGTTTGCGCACACTATTTGGCCTTTGAATATGGCAGACCCATGCTAATCCCGCACTAATCCCAAGCAAATGGTTTCGCATTGCGCAAAGCTTTGAATATCTGGCCCATGAGGGGGTAGTTGTCCTTTAACATACTACTTTCACACACCTCCAAGGTGTCAGAAATTAAAAGTTCTGAACTTGGACGGTCACATACTGGACTCCAACATAGGCAGACACTTTTAAAACGAAAATCTAGATGACAGAGTCCCTTTGTCAGAGAAATTCACCCCTAGGTATTGCAGATGCACCTGGGCTTACACAGAGAAATTGTACTCACAACAAATGAAGATGTCCAAGGCAGCTTCACACACCAAGTGGATTAAGGGATTGCCCCTGAATCCTGGAGTTTGCCCCATCCCTCCTGGAATGGGGCAAAGAAACCCTTCTAGGGTGAGAACAAACTACCACACAAACAAAAGGGGTAGCTCTTTGTCAGAGCTAATCTGAGGAACTGCACAGCAGCTGCAGCTTTCTGTTAGAACTCCACTCTAAGACTCCTTACTGAACATTCCAATTCACTCTAAAGCCAGCTGAACAATGTGGTTTATGCTACTGCGAGAGTTCTATGACTACATCATCACTCTAGCTTAGCTGAGACTGAAAACAGAGCGTGACAGTGTGAAACCCATTTACCTGGCATTTCACAAGCTGCCTTCCCTGCCTGCCACTGAATCTAACGGAGTTTAGTAACCCCTGGGAACAAGGGGGTTACAATTAAAATCAGTAAAACCAAAAAAGGGGTAACGGGGGAGAGGAAGAAAAGTCCTGAACAACTCAGTCTGGGGGATCAGGAAAGGCTTGACGAAACAGATAGGCCTTGAGACGGGCCATAAAAACCTCCACAGAAGGGGCCTCCTGTATAACTGGATAGATCGAATCCACAGGATGGGGCTGGCAACACTAAATGCCCTGTCACCAGACGTTTTCAACTTCGTCCTGGGAACCTCTAGGAGGCCCTTTGAGGAGGGTTGGGGGAATGGGTCAATGTAGCAGGCATCAGGAGGTCAGACAGATAACCAGGGCCCAACCCATGTAGGGCCTTAAAGGTTGAGTAACCCCACTTTAAAGAAGAGCCTCCACCTGATCGGCAGCCAGTGTAGTTCACGCAGCACTGGGGTGATGTGGCAGAATTTAGGCTGCCCCACCAACAACCTGGCCGCTGCATTCTGCACTAGTTGCAGCCAGTGGAGGGATCTCCAAGAGACCCAGAGGTAGCGCGCATTACAGTAGTCCAACCTGGTTGATATGAAGGCATATACCAAGGTGGAGAGGTCCAGGGGCAGAGCAAGAGGTCTAATCCTGGCAATATTCCTGAGATGGTGGACGCTGGTCCCGACAGTAGCCAACACCTGAGCCTCAAGTGTCAGATCACTGATCCCAGAAACAAGCCAGTTTCTGCACCAAAGGCCATCCTATTCCACCCTCTGTTCGACTCCACCATCAGTACCTCCATCTTATTGGGGTTCAGTAGCAGCCAGTTGGAGGTCATCCAGTGGTTGATCTCTAGCACCACCACACATGACTGTGGTGCTAGTCCCCTGAGGCACAATTGTCTCTACTGCTGTGTTCAGATGTAGCCTGCAGCTACCGACATGTTGCTCTAATCTGACATACAGGTGGTACTGTGTGTAAACTCAGCCTGCAGCTGCCAACCTGTAATTCTAGTCTGACCCACAGGTGGAGCTGTGTGTACCCTGCAGTAACCGGGCAATCCACATGGTACTGCATGCAAATCAGGCCATAATGACATGCTAATGTGGCTGTTTGTCCATGGACTGCCTTAGTAGGCTCACTTGCATATTACTTTTGAATACAGTAAACTTTTGCCCTGGGCAAACGTGTGAGCACGGGGCAAACCCATATGTCACAACCATAGCACAGTTCTGTAGTATTTGGTCTGCACTGTTGTTTGCAGTTTTTGTGACTCCACTTCTTTGCTAGCACACACATTGGCCATGTAGTTCATCTTTGTTTTGTTTTCTGGGCTATTTTTGCACTGCACTCAAAGCTCTGTTTGCACGCTATATTCAATGGATTTAGTCCCTGGGCTATTCCTTTGAATATAACGTGCTAATGGTTCTGGGCTATTTTTGCACAGTAAGTGGTGCTAATTTTGCCCCTGGGCTAAGTTTTGAGTATTGGGCACCAGGGACGAGATATTCAAAACTTAGCCAAAGGGCAAAATTAGCACTGCACAGTGTGATAAATTAGCCCAGAACCATCTGCATGCTATATTCAAAGGAATAGCCATGGGACTAAAACAGCTGAATATAGCATGTAAATGAAGCCATGCAAACAGGGCTGGGAGTGCAGTGCAACAATAGCCCAGCAAATAAGACAGCTCCGAATATAGCATCCAGGAAAAGCAAACCAAAACAGCAGCCCAGTGCACACAAACGTGGAGGAAGGTAAAGGTGAACTACATGGCCAATGTGTGTGCTAGCAAAGAAATTGATGCACTAAAGTTGCAAACAACAGTACAGGCCAAATACTGCATAACTGTGCTATGGTTCAGACAAGTTTGTGCAGCACAAATACATTTGATCAGGTTTTGCACAGGGCTAACACTGTTTGCCCGGCGCTGGGATGTGTGCCCGGGGCAAAAATTTGCTATGTTCAAAAGTGACATGTAAATGCGCCTACTTAGGCAGTCCCTGGGCAAACATCCATACTAACATCTCATTATGGCCTGATTTGCATGGAGATTGCCCTGCGCTATTGCAGAGTCTCACAGATCCACCTGTAGGTTAGTCTGAAAGTACAGGGGCAGGCTGGGTATGCTCACACCTCCACCTGTATGTCAGTCTGGAAGTACAGGGGCTGGCTGGGTCTGCTCACAGCTCCATCTGTAGGTTAGTCTCGAAGAGCATGGTGGTAGCTGCAGGCTACGTTTGTACACAGCTGCATAAAGTATTATGCCCCAGGGGACTGCACAGCACAGGCACAGGTGGTGGTGCTGCATGCAATAGTCAAACAGTAGTTCCTGCTACAATGTATAGCAGACACTACAGTAACAAGGTGGCCGGTAGTGTGAGGGACACAGCAATGCCTGTGGTGTGTACAGGGTCAGATTTACATGGCCACAGGCCCTTTGCACAACACTCTGAATGGGCACCCCCCCCAGGTTTCCACCTCCAAAGTACAAACAACCTGGACATCCAGCACATGAAGGCCGAGGGTCTGGGGGCTGTGAGGCCCCAGAAGCTCTGGGGGTTTGGATGCTCTGTGATTAGTTTGGGGGCTTTTACTTAAGGTAAACACACTTTTGTTATGTCTTCCCTACCCCTAACTCCAGGTGAGCATTTTTCTCCCTGGAGTTGGAGGTATGGGTACGGGAGTCATGCACAACCAGCCTGTGCTGTCACAGAAGGGTTCCGTTAACATCAGACCTAGAGAGCAAAGCTCTGTTAGCAGTACAATGTAATCATGAGCCAGAGGTGGCAACACAGGCTGGCTGGGCATATGGTTGCTCAAGTTCCAACCAGTATTTTTGTACTATATAGTATAGTTGTGTTTTTTTTTGTTTGTTTAGTTTGTATTTTTTTTTAAAAGTGTTTTTGCAGTGCTCCCTCAGCAGTAGTGAACATACTGGTCAATTACACATCTGAAATTACACCATTAACATGACTCAACCTCTCTAGTCACATCTTCTGAAACACATTTTTGTACCCTCTGAATCAAACAACTTTCAATTACTGAAAAAAAGATTTATACCCTCTGACAAGTCAGGTACTGGAGGTACAACAGCTATGCATGTCTACATGTATGAAACTGCTCTACTGTTTTACTACACACACACACACACACACACACACACACACACACAGGCACACACACACACACAGGGGCACACACACACACACGCACACACACACACGCCACACAGGCCCACACCCACACCCACACACAGGCCCACACACACACACACACACACACACACACACACAGGCCCAGATAATCAAAACTTTGCCCCCGGGCTAGATTAGCACTGCCTGGCGGGCAAACCTTGCCCAGAGCAAAACCATAGCTATATTCAAAGGGAAATAGCCCGGAGCAAAACCAGCTGAATATAGCAAGCTAAGGAAGCCGGGCAAACAGGCCCAGGAGTGCAGGGCAAACATTGCCCGGGATTAAGACAGCACCGAATATAGCAGATAAGACAGCACTGAATACAGCAATCAGTATAAGGAATCACAGAAGGAGCATGACAGGGAACTGTATCAATTAAAGCAGAAAGAAGTGGGGAAGGCAGTCAGAATAGCAAGAGCCCAAACTGAGGAAAAAATAGCCAACTCAGTTAAGAAGGGGGATAAAACCTTTTATAGGTACATTAGGGAGCATAGAAAGGTTAAGGGAGGAATAGTGAAGATTAATAAGGGAGAGGGAAGGTGGGCAGAGGGAGACAGTGAAAAGGCAGAGATACTGAATGAATACTTTTGCTCAGTATTCACAAAAGAAGATGAGGAGGAGTTACCTAAACCAGACAATAGAAGCACTCTGGGTAGGGGGGTTGACACCAGTCCATTTACAGAAGAAAGAGTCCTGAAAGAACTCCTAGAACTCAAGGTGGACAAAGCAATGGGGCCTGAAGAGATTCACCCCAGAATCCTAAAAGAACTAAAAGAACTAAGGGAGGACCTAGTGACACCACTGACCACACTTTTTAACAAATCATGGGAGGATGGGGTGGTACCTGAGGACTGGAAGAGGGCAGATGTGATTCTCCTTCACAAAAGTGGGAGCAAGGCAGAAGCAGGAAACTACAGACCTGTAAGTTTGACCTCAGTGGTAGGGAAAATGATGGAATCACTTCTGAAAGAAAGAATTGTTGAGTACCTAGAGGCCAGCGGGGCACAGGGCCCAAAGCAGTATGGATTTACAGCAGGAAGGTCATGTCAGACGAATCTAATAGATTTCTTTGACTGGGTGACCAAAGTAATAGACCAGGGAGGGGCTGTGGATATGGCCTACCTAGACTTTAGCAAGGCATTTGACACAGTCCCGCACAAAGATTAATAATCAAGTTAGCCAGCCTGGGAGTGGGTCCCAGGGTGGTAGCCTGGGTAGCAAACTGGCTGCAAAACAGGACACAGAAGGTAATAGTGAATGGAACACATTCCAAAGAAAGGGAAGTCACTAGTGGAGTACCTCAGGGCTCAGTACTGGGTCCAGTCCTCTTTAACATCTTTATAGGTGACATTGCAGAGGGTCTGGAGGGAAAGGTATGCCTCTTTGCAGATGACACAAAGATCTGTAACAGAGTGGATACACAAGGGTGGTAGAAAGGATGAGAAGGGACTTGGCACAGTTGGAGGAATGGTCAGACATATGGCAACTTAGATTCAATGCAAAGAAGTGCAAAGTAATGCACCTGCGAAACAAAAACCCAGGAGAAGAGTACACAATAGCAGGAGGTACTAACAACAACAAAATGGAAAGGGACCTGGGGTAGTCATATCAGATGATCTAAAGGTTGGTAAGCAATGTGAGAAGTCAGTAAGGAGAGCCAGGGGATACTGGGATGCATAGGAAGGGCATCACAAGTAGAAAAGGAAGTGGTTATCCCTCTGTACAGACAGTTGGTGAGACCCCATCTGGAGTACTGTGTGCAGTTTGGAGACCTCATCTATGCAAGGACATAGACAGGATGGAAGCATTCCAGAGGAGGGCAACTAAAACGGTGCAGGATCTGCATCAGAAACCATATGAAGAGAGACTGAGAGAGAGCTTAATATGTATACTCTTGATGAAAGGAGGGACCGGGGGCATGATAGAAATGTTCAAGTACCTGAAGGGAATCAACAAAGTCCAGGAGGGTAGCATCTTTCAGAAAAAATGATGTGTAAGAACAAGGGGGCACAATTTAAAGATAGAGGGGGGACGGCTCAGGGGTAAAGTGAGGAAATTTTTTTTCAGGGAGAGAGTGGTGGATGCATAGAACCGCCTTCCTGGGGAGGTTGTTGGGTCTAAAACAGTGGGGGAATTCAAACTTGCATGGGACAGACATAAGGCAATTGTAGTGGGGGTGGCAGGAAGTAGGCTGTTGGTTAACTAGAATCTGCAGCTTATCCAGTAGGTAGGGAAATGGGCAGACTGGGTGGGCCAAGTGGTCCCCCTCTGCCATCAAAGTCTATGTTTCTATGTTTCTAGACAGAGGCAGTGCAAACACCCACAGAAATAAAGTGTTAGAGGTGTAAGCAGCTGTCCAGGAACACAGGAAAGCAAATTAGCCCTGCCAGACACAAGTGCAGTACTAGTGAATGGCATGGAATAACCTGGACCCACAAGCAAAACCAGAATACCACAGAACACTGTCAAATCCCGAGTCCCCCCCAAAAAGACACAGGACACAGGAATGTCAAGCATAACAAAGTATAATTCAAAAAGGGAACAGGTAAGGCACAAAGGCAACAGGAACAAATGTATAGAAAAACAAAGCAAAACACAGCAGAACACAGTATGCAAAAATGGGGTACAAGACAAACATAACGAAAGGGAAAAGGGCAGGCTTAACAAAGGGACTGAAAACAATGGGGAAAACAACAGTAACAGTGCAAAAAGGCAATTGTGTACAATATTTACAGTGGAATGGGGAAAGAATGTGGAAGGGAGAGGGATGTGGACATAGGAAGCAATGGAGGGAAACAGAATGGCAGACATAGGGCTAGGGACAGTGGGCCAGGGACAGGAAGCAGGATAACAAGAATAAGAGGTAGGAGTTCGATGCGGGCAGGTGCTGGCAGGCGTTCATCCAGGATGGCTGCAACCCCTTCTCGTTTCAACAATTAACACAGCCTGCTGTTCTATAAGCGTGCGCTGTTACCGCACCACCCTCCTCAACAGCTCATCCCTGCCTTCAGCCTCTTCAGGACGGGTGGCCCACAGTGACGTCCGACATGGATCTACAGGAGAAAGGGGGACCATATCAGGACATGACAATGACACAAAGGCACCATGTACCACCCACATGGTGGACAGCATGCCCCAACAACCATGCCCATGTGCCAGTACAGAACAAACCACAATGCACACTAACATGTGCCTGCAGGGCAAGGCAGTATGTAACAGGCAGCTTGCCACAATGCACATGGACATGCATAGATGTATGCTGAGAAACCTAACACAGTGGAATCCAGCCAGCACAGCGGCGTGCAGACTGTAACAGTGCAAACAGACAGCCACCCCCGAGATGCGAATGACAAGTAAACACTAAATGACATGCACATGGGATGAGACATGTTGGGACATGCTGCCCACAGTCACACAGCTATGATACACAACACAGGTGACACCCACTGGAGAAGGTGCCACAGCCACAACCAGGTGTGTAACCAGACATGCCTGTCCCGTACCCCCCCAACAGTGGCCCACCCTCATTGCTGCCCCCTCCACAAGAACTGTAGAGACTCAGCCAAACTGCCACCCACAATGCCATAACATAACAGCTGTACAAATTATGTCAGGAAGCCCTGAACAGGTGGGTGACTGACATAAGTGCAGAACAGTGGCAAGTGACACAGATAGAGACTCGACATGGACCACAGAGACCTAATGACCACAGAGGACAACAACACTGACAACGGTACAGTAGGGACTGCAGGACAGGTAACCAAGCAGTACACAACCAGGGAAAGTGCCAATGCCCACCACACCCATTGCCACAACAGAAGGATGAGGAGTCCACACTGGTGAAGAGCATGGCACGGGGCTGTGCCACCACCCAAAGCGGCAGCACCTTGAAGTCGCACATGCAAGAAGACACACATGTGAAACAGGGACACAGGCCATGGTCCACCAGTGGCAGGGCAGCGGTAGGCCAATGATATGCACAGGACAGTGTCACCCTGGTGGCCAAGGCATGGTGAGGCACACCCCCCCACTTGGGGGAGCAGCATCTGCCACAGGGTCTGACACCCAGCACACCATGCTACCACAGAACAACTCCTGCAATACACCTGCATAACCTATGCACAAACACCATGCACTGTAGGGACTGAGGGACAGCACCCTGTGGGGGACAATGGCTCCCACAACACAGCTGGAGCCAACAGGCAGGGGTGTAGCCAAGGAGGTCACATCTGCACACCATGTGGACACACTGCTACCTAGCTCCCTGTCATTAGGGTGAGTTACTCCACCCCAGAGTGTAGCCAGACAATATACAAACGTACACCAGGACTGTGTTTGTTGCCACCAGTGGCATAATAAATACAACTTATGAAACTCATGACAATGGGCGCTGCCCTGCATGGGTAAATACAAAGCCATGCATTGCTCCCCAAGACACCCACATACCAGCCCACAACCTGTACAGCTGTATTGTCCATGGGATACAAAGACAGTCATAGTGACCAGTCCTCCTAGCGTAGACCCCAATGAATGAAATCACAGAAAGGTACAACATTGTCTTTGTTAGGTTTCATGGAAAAAGGAAGCAGTTCAGAGCCAATTTGCTACCTCCCCCACAGAAATAAAATAGCACACCATGGAGTGCCTGGAGGATGTCTGTCTACTCCCATGCCTCAACAGGCACACATGACATGCACAGCCACACAGGGCCGTGTGGCACCATAGGCCCAGAGGCCCCCCCAACAGTTCCTGTGCATGTACACCACGGAGGTCAGACAAGGGCACACAATAACATACCAGTGTCCACACTACAATGGCAACACACTGGTAGGGAGATACAGGCACCACATGACACTGTGGCCCCCTGTTCGCCATAGCGTGAATAGCCCTGGCAGGCACTAACAACATGTCCTGCATAGACAACGGCACATTATACATGGTACTGTGAATGAGACATGCCATGAGAAGTGCAGAACAATGTTGCCATGGGAGACAGGACAACAGCAGCAGCAGAAATAGCCAACATAACAGGCTGACCCCAGTAATCCCCAGGTCCAGGCATAATGACTGGCCGATGGCCATGCACAGACCTGCTGCATCCTCCTGCCACAATGGTGGACATAGCAGCAACATGTTGCACATGACAGTACAAGGCAGATAGCAGTGCACATGGCAGTAATGGCAACAGTAGATCAGACATAGAGCCAGCCATGTCAAAGGCCATGCAGCAGAAGACAAGGCACTGGAGGCATGGAAGACAACACAAATGCATGCAGCCAGCATAGCAGGCCCCACTGATGTAACGGTCATGGGTGCACTGAATGGTGCCACTAGTGTCAAGCATCCAGTGCCCCCCCATCCAGCACATAGTCAGGTGTGAACACTGTAGCCCCATGTGGCTGTACATATTGTAGCCACAATGGCTAAGGGGTCCCTCTACATGAGCACCCTGGAATCCAAATGCAACACAGCTAAATCACATCAGGCCTGGATGACCTAGGCGACTGTGCCATGACACCAGACACAGCACTCCAATGCCTGCAGTGGCAACAGAGACACATAGTAGAAATGCACAATGGCACACAGTACTCACGCAACACACTTCTGTCCCCATCACTGCTCTCCGCTGCTTGCTGTGCCATTGATGGCACCCTCCGCCTGTCTGCTGGCCCCTCCTGTCTCTGGTGTGGTCTCTGCGTTCTGCAGTGGGAAGATGGTACAGCAGCATTACTACAATGTCAGCCACCACGGTACACTAAAGACCACCCTGGACCCTGGTGGCATAGCACAACACACGCTTAACTGGCACACAGGCACAGTGCACCACCCAAGCCATGCCAATCATGACACGAGTCACTGCAGACAACCCAGTGCATGGCAAATGTGTGCAGGGGTGGAGCCTGACAATGCCATCCCATACACACAAGCTGCAAAGGCCCCCCCCTCCATCATATGTACACAACCCCTCTGGATGGTACCTCCTCACACACAAGGCAGACTGTAAGCAGAGGAGTCCCCTAACCCATAATGAGGGAACACAAGTATCGAACCCCTCAACAATAGATGTGGACACACAGACATGACCCAGTGGCATACAACAACCCAAAGGCTACAGATAGAATGACAATGATGACAGAAAGGCATACGGGATGTGACATGCACACAGCATGACCGTACACAACCGAGTACAGTGCATGTGCTGCCCACACCCATGAGAGTGTGCAGCACAGCTGGGCACCAATGCCATGGAACTGTCGCCCAGTGGTTTTGGAGTGCACCACACTCAGACACATACCTCTCAACAGTACCACATTCTGAGGAACACTCCTCAGTGTATGCCACAGAAGCTCCCTGTACCACATTGTGAGGACTCGACCCGCATGCAGTGGACACATACAAAAGCACAGAGCCATAGTAAATGATGCGAACCATATGCCATACAATGAATTAACAGACCTCTGGAACATAACTGCAAACATTGTGACAGTTTTCTGAGCAGCGTAGGTGTAGCTATGTGTAAGTGATCCAAAGTCATCCCATTTATGCCGCATTGTAAGAGGCAATGTACCACAAGTGGGTGTGAAATGGTTGGGAGATTAGCCCAGACAACAGACAATTAACAGGAAAGGGATCTTGGGGTTATCATCTCTGATGACCTCAAGGTAGGGAAACAGTGTGACAAGGCAGCAGGCAAAGCAAATAGGATGCTGGGATGTATAGGCAGGGGCATTACCAGCAGGAAAAGGGAGGTCATAATTCCGCTATACAAGACACTAGTGAGGCCCCACCTGGAGTACAGTGTACAGTTCTGGAGACCATACCTATGTAAGGACACAGACAGGGTAGAGAAGGTTCAGAGGAGGGCAACAAAGATGGTGCATGGATTGCATCACAAGTCCTATGAAGACAGGCTGAAGGAACTGAACATGTACTCCCTGGAGGAGAGGAGGGAGAGAGGGGATATGATAGAGACATACAAGTATCTTACAGGGAGGAACAGGGTGCAGGAAAACACTATTTTTAAGTGAAAAAGATGTTCCAGGACTAGAGGGCATGGGATGAAGTTGGAGGAGAGGACGATTCAGAGGAAACATGAGAAAGAATTTCTTCACAGAGCGGGTGGTGGACAAGTGGAACAACCTGCCAGAGGAAGTGGTGGGGGCTGAAACAATCACAGGATTTAAGAATGCATGGGATAGACATAAAGGAATTCTGGAGATCAGGGGTAAGGTACAACAGACTTCTAGGAAAACAAACTGAACTTACAAGCTCAAATGGGCAGACTGGGTGGGCCATAGGCCCTTATCTGCCGACACTGTCTATGTATCTATGTATCTATGTAACACATCCAACCACACACTGGGGATGTACAAAGTAGGCATAGCTGCACGCAGCCCCCTGGCAGCATGGCAGAACACAGTGGATGTGGAAGGGGGCTAGGTGTCGTGGGTCCATGCCACCACAGTAGATGGTATGGGGCAGTGTGCCACCACAGTGCAGGACATTGAAGACAACACTCCCAAGATGCTCCATCCCCCTGGCCCACACAGTCCACACACATCTGATTGGAGGTGACCATGCAGAAGACCAACATATCGTAGTAGTAGTAAAAGTGTACATTTGTACAGGTAGCAAATGGTAAAATGCCATTGGGACATAAACCCATGTCCAAGAGTGACCCATGTCACATATCATTACACAAGGTGCACAACAGTAATAGCATGGTAGATTTGTGCTGAACCCCACCAGCACAGCAACATAGCTCCCTCAATGGTATGTTAATGGGCCATGGCACACACACACACACACACACACACACACACACACGCACACAAGCACACCACCCAACACACATCCCCACCACCCATTACATCACCATGGTGAGAGGCATCACATGCCTGGCACAGGCACAGTCCCCTCCCGAATCATCACCCAGCATCGTTCCTGCAGCGGGCACTGCCTGCGCCTGATGTCCACATATCGGTGGCGGCACTTCTCCCCATCACGTGGTATTCCCGTGAGTGCTGTGAGGCAATGGGCAATTGAAGCCCAGACCTGGCTACAGGGGCGGTCACCCTCCTGGACCTCTCCAAACAGGCACCTATAGCACTGTTGAGTGAGCTATACAAGGTTGGCCATCTCCACTTCATACCAATGCCTGTCATGGCCCACCACTGCCCTTTGCCTACATCTCCCAGACATGGCTGACACAAGAGGAGGGAAAGGTATTGCTGTACTGGCAACAGATAACCCACACACCCCTGACACTCCCAAACAGCTCAGCCTAGCGCCGCGCAGAACTATGCAATAGTGCCGTGCTACCCGGAAGTGTGCGCAATGCACGACCCTGCCATGACCCCGTGCAGACGTACCAGGCATGTGCAGTGGCAGTGCGCTAACATGGTTAGCGCAGCACTAAGGCACAATAGTGTGGACAGGTTAGCGCAGACTGCCCCAGCCTGCGCTTGCGCTGTACCTGCGCTAATCAACCCTAGCATGGCACTATTGCAACAGCACTGCGCTAAACATAGCAGAGATAGCCCGGGCACTATATAGTTTGCCAAGCGCTAAACACTTTGCCCGGTGCTATCATCTGCCATATTCAACCAGCATATGCAAATGATGGTCATTGTGTATGCATGGTACTAACAAGGAGATTAGCATATAATTAATAGCCATTAGCATGCTTAACAGGCTTGTTTGCCCGGCTATGCTATATAAGGGCTAACAGTGCCCCACCTGTGTTGCTTATTGGTAATACATGTTGTTGTGGGATTACTGCTGCAGCACAGGATGTCACTGGAACACTCACAGAGCCAGCCAGGTATGTACTGCATGTGGGCTGACACAGAGGTACAATTCCAGGGACATAGCAGTAGGTTTGTGATGTGGTTTCTGTTGACTGGGTGCCTAGCGCCAGGCACAACCTGGCCATACTTCCCAAGCTTATGTCCCTCAAATGTGGAACATTGCCTCTCAATATGTGGAACACATTAGCAAAATGTGGAACACATATTCAAACTTCATCTCAGAGGCTCAGAACACTTAAACTATTTGCATTTATATTCAGGAGGTCAGTTAGTAATTGAGCTATATATGTTCTGCATCACTTACAGTGGAATAGTGCCTTACAGTGTTACCACTGAATGCGGGACAACTCCTCACAATGTTGAACAGCGTGCTGTTGTGCCGTACCATGAGGAACGTTCCTTGTATTGTGGTACAATTGAGAGGTATGGACCTGGGGAAGGGGGATACAGATGATTGCTAACTGACTGTGCCCTGGATGAGGATGCCGTTCATCAATGTTCTGTGTAGTTACCATGCTGACAACAGTTTGGCATCCCCATGTCATGTGTGCGTGGCTTGATAGTACTGGATGATGGCAGACATCCAGGTCAGGGCTGTAACACATGTCTACTCTGTCTGTTGTATGGTCCAGTCTGCTTAATCCGTATGTACTGCCACAGAGGGGTTCTCAGTCCCTGTGACCTTGGGAGCACAGATGCTCGAGGTGACAGAACACAGGTTGTGTATAACTGTGGCATCATGTATGTGATATATTGTATAGATGTAGTAAGTCACATGTGTGCAGTGTGTTACTTTGCACTCTGTTCCATGCTGACACTGACATGTGATGTCTCAAGTGGTTCGGGACTACTGACACCACTGCGGTACTGTGAGGACGGTAACACTGTGCCAGCAATCCATGCACTCCTGCAGCAGTGGTGACATCAGTACTGCAGCAGAACATCATAATGACAGCACTACTGCAGCAGCACATAGGGGATACTGGATGGGCAACACTGCAGCACCAGTGTGTTCTGCCACAGAAGGATTCTGGGGCCCGATGACACCGAGAGCACAGCTTTTGAGGTCCATGGGAAACAGAACCCCGACCTGGCAGGGCATGCTTGTTGTGCATAGCGCTGCTCTGCCTGTCATGTGTACTGCTTATTGTAGTGTTTGCTGACTGGGTACATGCTGTAGACAAATCCTGCCTGTTTCAGCCACAATCCGGGGGGAAGGGGATACAGGTCAATGGGCATGGCACCGTAGATATTCTCCTACACATTTTGGGATGTGCCATGGGGTCTTTAACATCCACCTGATCTACCACTAGAGCAGGCAGATGGGACCTCGGTCTAACATCTCATCCGACAGACGGCACCTCAGGAGTGCAGCACCCCCCCTCATGCTGCATTGCAGTGTCACTTATAGGGTATTAACCCAGGAGCCTTGTGTGGGACTAGAACCCACAGCCGTCTGATCTCCCGGCCGCAGGGCATCTGTGCTACCTGCTGAGCCACTGTCTTTACCTGTGTATTGTACTGTGTGCAATCTGTGTGATGTAATAGAGGAGACTGCCTGACGTACAGGTGATAACCATGGTGTAAATGCCTCAAGTGGTTGCTAGGACATCAGTAAACCTCAAGTGCACAGCTCGAGAGGCTTATAATTTCCCTAGCAACCACGGGAGGTGATTACACCATGGTTATCACCTGTACATCAGGCATTGTCAGGTATAGTGGATGGGACTCGTCATGGGAATCCCCCCATCACATGTAAGTGGGTCTTACCCCAGTATTGACTCTGCGGTACAGCCACATGTATGTGTAGGTACTGTACACTCAGTATTGGGATACATGGACCAAATGACTGTGGGCCAGCATAGTACTAGTGTTAACCCCTATCAGACATGGAGATTGCTAGACTCAGTGACAGTACACTGTGACAACTGGACTGTCATAGAACTACTGTACTGAGGCTTCCAAGCACATTCCAGGTATGTAGAATACCGACTAACAGTGGCAGTCTGTCTAGTTAACCCACTGCTAAGACATAGCTGAGATGAGTTCATATGGTCCTGACATCACACCACTGGGATGCCAGGGCTGTAATCTGCTGGATATCAGCGGGTAATCAGGGCTACCCATACTTTATAGTCCTGTTCTGCATGGACGATAGGCTGACCCAGACAATGCCAGCCACCTGCCTGTCTGGCAGGACAGGACCTGATTCCACATGTAGCAGTACCACATGTGTGGCTGTATTGTCCCTGCCATGCACAGGTTGCTCCTGTATTGCCTATATGTGGCACGCTATGGTATCTGTGAACCATCCAACAGTGGAGTACTGGTAATGGCCTTGGGACTGCAGCTGATGCCTGACTGGTGCAGTGTGGCTGGGCATGTATGCGGTGGTGCTGGGGGAAGCTGGGTGGCCCATTGACCCTCTTGGCTGCCCTGTGTGGGTAGTGGTGCCCCACCAGCATCATGCACTGTCCAACACCCATTGCGCAGGCCATGCTTGACTGACTGCATGCTGTGGTGCTGCAGATGGCAGTGGGATGTGATCAGCGGAGTGGGAAATGCACTCTGGAGTGGGTTAGTAGTCCACTGTGACTGTTGGGTGCATGTACTCCAGTGTGGCTGCCACAGGTACCCATGCTGTCACCCATGTCACTGACTGACATCTGCATCACAGACAGCCAACCCCCCACCCCTATATTGTGCCGTGTGATGTGTGCATGTGGGTCATGGCAGACAGTACTCATGCAGTTAATAGTGTTGGTAAACTGCAGTCCCGGCTGCTGACTGCCTGTGCAAAGTGCTGTGCAGCCAGGGGCAGGGGCAGTACCAATGTTGTGGTCCAGAGTGTCTACCCCCATGACAGGCCAGTCTATCTACAGTGTGCACATCCAGGCCATTGCATGACATGTGTTAACATACATGCTGGGGGTGCAGTACCCCAGTTCTATTGTTGTACAGTACCCACAACTGTGACACATGGTGGATCACACACAGGCCTTGTGCATAGCTGTGCCAGGATCACCTATACACACACCACGCCTGTATGTGTGTGCAATGTAGCTGCACTGATGCATGCTCTGGCACATGCAATGGTGCCTAGGCTGCACCCCTAGTGGAACGTGTGTCCTGGGCAGCCATCTAGCCCTGTTATTGGGAGACAACCCATGCTTCCACAGCATGTGTTCCATGGTGCTGGGTGTGCAGAGGCCCAGCATGGCACTGGATTTTCCGGGGGGGCACCATGAGTCAGGCATTTACAGCCATGGCTGCACAGTCCCACACATGTGCACATTAGGCAATGTCTGTGGCTGTAGGCCTTGTGATTGCCTTGCAGTGCACCCATATCCATGCCAACATGTGCAGCCAGGCCACCTCTCACATGCCACAGGCAGCAACATGGGCAGCACAACTGTGTGCTGCACACACACAGCTGGCTTTCACATGCACTGGCCTGCAGGACTTCACAGCACTGAAGTGCATTGTGCATGTCCTGTTGCCGTTCCTCAGGGGGTGGGGGCATATATAGCAGCTGTGTGTTGCATCATGGCCATATGATACTGTTACAGCTGTGCAATGTTTGTTCACAACTCTGTTTAACCCTTTCCCTGCCTTCTGTCCCACACAGGTGAGGCTGCAGGACAGGAGCGGCTCAGGGACCACAAATTTTCTGGAGATGAGTTGCATGCCCTGGTACATGCGGTGAAGGACAGGGAGATGATCCTATGCAGGAACAAGTCAACAGATGCCACTGTTCGGCTGATGTGGAAGGAGATTGCCACAGCAGTAAACGCAGTAGGTAGTCGTGGCCGTAACACTGATGCCGTCCGGAAAAGGTTGAATGACCTGCTGCACAGGGTGAAGGAGGAGGAGGCACAGCGTATCCGGAACAGGCTGTGGACCGGTGGGGGACCACAACCACTTGAACAGCAGGACTGGGACCCATTGATGGCCATAGTAGCCTCTGCCCTGCGGCCAGTGGCAGTCGGTGGGGTTGAAGGCGGTGGGTGTGAGACACCGCTTACACCACCCAGAGCAGGTAAATTCACGGCATGTATCCACCATTCAGTGGACAGCAACACCATGGGGACAGAGGCACACATCACCACTGTCATGGTGCATGCATAGGGCCCACATGGGTATGTTCCATTGTAAGGGTGGAGTTGGGACTGCACAGTGGTTGACATCTGCTGGCAGGCACATGTCATGAGTGCATGTGTGCCATGGTGCAGGGGCTCCTAGGGCACAGGCTGCAATTGCATGGGATGCACACTGGGGTCTGCATGGCATGCTGAAGGGCACACATTGCAGGGGTACATGTGGCATTGTTGGGAGTGGGGTGGGGTGGGTGGGCTGGTCACTGTAGCAGCGACTGACATCAGTCTCTTCCATTTCAGCATTAAATGCTTAGCAGACTATGTGCCAGATGGGGCCAGGAACAGTTGTATGGGAGGTGGAAGATTTATACACAGCAGAGGTGCACCCTGCCACATCAGGCATGGCAGACACAGCTAGACCAGCAGTGGCCATGCCAGTCAGCACTATGCCCGCTCACAGATGTTATGAGGCACTGACGTATGCTGGAACATCAGATAAGGAGGATGCAGCCTTCCTGGAGTCCCTGAATCCAACTGAGTATGCCCAGGTGGAGGATCTGAGTGGGGTGCAGGTGGTGATCCTAACTGTCACAAGTGACCACGGCTTGGAGGATGCAGGGGAGGAGCCTGACATGCCGGTTCTGTGTGCGGCTAGTGACACTAGAGGTTTTGGTGCAGTGAGGGATGGCACCATGCCTGAATTGGAGACAAGGTGTACTCAGGCACATGACACCTATCTGCCTACAGCTGCTATTCCCCTGCCCGAACAGTCTTCCCCACTGGACATGTCCCACAGGGCACTGACCGCAGGGCCAGTCCAGCAGTGTGCTCAGTCACCTGTGAGGCCACAGTTGCAGTGGCCAATGCACCGCCAGCCACCCCACAGGTCCCTTCACATCCACAACACACTGTCTAGCACCAGCCATGACCCCTGCTACAGGTGCAGGATGCTGATGCTGCACCTGCACAAGATGGCCAGGGTGCATGGCCCATGCTCCAGGAGGCCTTGGCCTCACAGCATGCAGCCCAGCAGGACCTGCATGATCTCCGTAGGGAGCTGCGGCATGAGCTGTCACAGCTGCGGGAGACAGTGAGCACTGGTCTTGCCCATGCTGAGCAGCAGTCGGAGGAGAGGATGACCCATGTCCTCCCCACCATTGAGCATGGCTTTGGTGGCCTAACTGCTGCTGTGTGGGCCCATGCTGTGGTGTTGCGGGACACTATCACCACAGTACTGCAGGTTGCACCTAGACATCAACGCAGCCATGCCTCACATGGGCAGCAGCGTGGCAGGGGTTTGCGCAAGGTGGGCGCAACCTCCTCAACCCCTACCTCCCATTCGTCCACAGGACATGCACGGCATCATGGCTGCCCTCCCTCCACTGCTGTGCAGGCCTCAAGGCATGGCCATGGACGGCCTGCCCTCCCAGCCTCACCTCAATCCACCCCAACAATGTTCTCAGCACGTAGCATGCCCACCAATTTGCCCTGTACACAGGGTGTGCGTCATGTGCGTGGCAGCAGGCGCAGCTGATGTGCTCCTCCACATGCGTGCTATGGCCCTGACTCCCTCACCTACATGCCTATGCACACAGTCACTTCCCATGTCCCCTGAACAAACACAGTTCTCCATGGCCCTTGTTCACTCCCATGCCGCAGCCCCTGCCATCACGTATATACAGTGCTGTTTCTTGTACGCACCTGAGTGGTGGCCATACCTCTCACCCTTTTGTCCCCTGACCATACAACAGTGCCTCTCAGGATGTGATACTACTGAGCAGAATGTGGACCTCATTTTCACTGCATTCCCTCAGCAGCTAACTGACCTGTTACATTGTTTCCTTATCTGTTCAGGCCGTCTTTTCTTAATTGCCTGTTTTTGTTGGCATCATCTACAATGGGGAATTTCTTTACAGTGTTGCTACTGAGTGTGGGACAGGTCCTCACACTCTGGAATAGGTAGCTGCAGTGATGTAACTGTAGTACTGTTCCTTGTACCGTGTTACAGTTGAGGGGTATGGTGGTGGCCTACACATATCGCATGCACTGCACACATCACACGCACTGCACCACATCACATCACCACACAGGCAACGTGTACAGCACCTATATATTACACAGATTTCACTGTACTGTATATGCACTACCATTAAATGTCCTGTTGACACCATTTTATTTGTCTGTGTTTTTCTGTACTCACCGTCCATCCTGGTTCAGTGTCTCAATGATGCTGCTTCTGTGCTCTATGGCCCGGCGGGCCATGCACGGATCCCGCCACTCAAGTTGCTCTACTATCCCCCTTACCCCTGGCTCTGGTTCACTGTCAGAATGCACCTCAGGTTCAGGTGCACGTATCTCATGGTTCAGTGCCATGTTTTGCAACATACAACGGGCCAGGATGATACGGCATACCTTCTGAGGGTTGTACTATAAGGCACCTCCTGACTGGTCTATGCAACAGTGCCGCATCTTGAGCATCCCAAAGACCCTCTCTATGATGTTCCTTTTAGCAGCATGTGCCTCATTGTACCATTCCTCAGCCACTGTTGCAGGCCGAGGTACTGGTGTCAGCAGCCAGGGTCGTAGGGGATAGGCACTGACCCCTGTGGAGGTAAATCAGGTGTTAGTGTTGCTGTCCTGCACAGTGCCCAGTGCTGCTCTGAACCATTGCTCCCTGTCCCTCCCACGGCTACCCTTGCCTATCCCCCACGTGCTAACACCCTGTTGTAGCTGCCCATACTTACCGACTAGATGCCCACGTGGAATCCTGCCCTCCTCAAATACTCGGCAGAGCCGGGACTGGTGCCAAATGAAGGCATCATGGGCACTGCCAGGGTACTGTGCAAAGACGTTGCTAATGCGCCCTGTCATATCACACACCACCTGGCAATTAATGGAGTGGAAGCCCTTCCTGTTCACGTATAGGTCACTGGCATCACCAGGTGGTGCACAGATGGGAACATGGGTGCAGTCAATGGCACCAAGTACAGTGGGTAGGTGCGCAACTCGATGGAATTGCTGCATGGTTACTGTGCACTCTGCTGCTGTGCTGGGGAATACTATGAATTCACCAGCATGTGGCAGGAGAGCATCAAGGAACTGGGTCGGGAGGTGCGATGTGGCGGACTGCGATATCCCAATGATGTCCCCCATTGGGCGCTGAAATGTCCCAGTGGCTAGGATGCACATCACTGCCGTCACCTTTTGCTCAACTGACATGGCATGGCTGCGCCTGGTGTTCGGCTGCAGCTCCTCATGCAGGAGTTCGCATAGCTGCCTCAACATTCCCCTGTCCAACCTGTACCGGCCAACGATGTGGTCATCAGGCAGGATCTCTAAAGAAACTCTGGGTTGGTACCATCTGTGTGTAGCATATCTCCTCCCTCGTCTAGGTAATGGGCCTTGTTGGGCCTGTTCTCTTTCATCCTCCACCACAGCCTGCTCCATCAGGTGTAGCACTACAGCATTGCTAAAGAAAGCCATTGTGTTACACTTCCTGGTCTGGCCACTCCCTCCTCTGTGGATTGCCCTGGGTTTAGGCCTCCCTTTTATAGGCGGTAGGTAGCGCTGCGCTAAATGCCGTGCAATGGTACATTGTGCAGTGCTATATCTTTAAATAGCCCATTGCGCCCATATGCAGGTTCCCGCCCTTCCACTTTGCCCCTTGCATACATTATGTTTTAGCCCAGGGCTATTGCGTTTAGCGTGCGCTATCTCACTTTTTTTTTTTAAATTCAAGTTTATTGACACACAATTGGCACACAAGTATGAGAACCAAAATTACATGAACTGATCTGTGACCACACCGTGCCACTTACATGTACCATTAGAACATAACCAATACTTTTTCGACCAAATAAACCCCCTCTCCCAATCACCCCCTAACTTCCCTATCCCACCCCCGGTTATCTCACTTTTGAATATGGCTGTCCCGCTCAACCCTGTGCTAATCCTGCGCAAACGGTTAGCGCGCCACTCTAAGTTTTGAATATCTGGGCCTCTGTGTCTTGCAGGCACAATACAGAAATGCATGTCCCCATTTTATTTTTGTATGTATTAGTTGTCACGCCCCCCCCACACATATTGCAACTGTTCAAACCCCAGAATCCTGTCAAAAGCTCCTGCCCTACTACTCTCAGTCACAGTGCCAAGCCAAAATACTCTTATCCACAAACCATGCCTTCTTGCACTCACCCCCAAATGCCACCTCCAGTGTGAGTCTTAGCATTTTCTGATCTGTTCCACAAACCTCTGGAGGAATTGGAGCTGCTTTTTTCATCTGCTATCCACATACATTTTTTCTGTTGCACTGAGCTGCTGTTCCTTATGCTCCTTAAACTCTGATTCATTGCCAGCAGAATCCTGCCCATGGAGGCCACCCTCCGGGACCCATCAGTGATCACCCAGTAGCCACAACAGTGCTTTCCCCAAACAAGGGTTGTGCCCAGTGATGTGCAAATGGCTAGTAGGCAGTGGCTCCCAATCCCAGCTTCCTCCCACAATACTTGTCCCATTCTCTGGCTGCCCCATACTGACCATCAAGGGACCTATCAGTGATGATCACTGACCTAGCCACAACACTGCTTTCACCAAACAAGTGCTGTGCCCAAATTATCTGCAACAGCTGGCAGGCAGTGGCTCCAAATCCCAAATTTCTCCCACATTATTTGTTCTATTCTCTGGCTGCCCCACTGTGCCCCATACCCATCCAACCATCCTCCTCCTCAAACTAGTACTGTCTGTACACTTACAAGCATACATATTTAGAGGTACAGAATGCCCCATCTCTCACAGGGACATACCTTCTAGAATGCATTATAAAATATGTTCTTAACTGTCCTTTATAAAAGAATGTGCTGACCAGTGGAGTGATGGTGATGATAAAAGACACAGAGGACAGCTATCCAATCAGGGTGCCCTCCAGACCAGATGGTGGAATTTAATTCAAGAGAGATTCCCTACTATGCTTGAGAATAGAGCCCCTTAAGCATTCTGGGGATAAAAGGGGAATTAACCCAGCTTAATGTCCACAAAGGCTTTGTCCATAGTAACAGATGCAAAGCAGCGCATCCAATAAAAGAAATGCAAAATATAATTAAACAGCTTTTCTGAAGGCACCTTTCAATACAGATTTAGTCTGGGCTTTCATACAGTACAGGAATAGTACAGGACAGAAAGTTTACAAGTCATAGTAACATAGAAACATAGAATTTGATGGCAGACAAGGACCGCTTGGCCCACCCAGTCTGCCCATTTCCCTACCTAATGGATAAGCTGCAGATCCTAGTTAACCAGCAGCCTACTTCTTTCTACCCCAACCCTCTAGAATTGCCTTATGACTGTCCCATGCATGCTTGAATTCAACCACTGTTTTTGACTCCACAACCTCCTCTGGAAGGCTGTTCCATGCATCCACAACCCTCTCTGTGAAAAAATACTTCCTTACATTACCTTTGAGCCGCCCCTCCATCTTCAAATTGTGCCCCCTTGTTCTTGCACACCTCTTTTTTTGAAAGATGCTACCCTCTTGGACTTTGTTGATTCCCTTGAGGTACATGAAAGTTCCTATCATGTCCCCCCTCTCCCTCCTTACCTCGAGGCTATACATATTAAGCCCCTTTAGTCTCTCTTCATATGTCTCCTGGTGCAGACCCTGCACCATTTTAGTTGCCCTCCTCTGGACAGCTTCCATCCTGTCTATGTCCTTGTGGAGATTGGGTCTCCAGAACTGCATGCAGTACTCCAGATGGGATCTCACCAGCTGTCTGTACAGAGGGATAACAACTCCTTGTTTTCTACTGGTGATGCCTCTCCTTATGCATCCCAGTATCCCCCCAGCCCTCCTTACTGCCCTCTCCGTTGCTTGCCCACCTTTAAGTCATCTGATATGACTACCCCCAGGTCCAGTTCCATTTTTGTTGTTGTTAGTATCTCACCCCCATTGTTACTCTTCCCTGGGTTTTGTTTCCCAGGTGCATTACCTTGCACTTCTTAGCATTGAATCTAAGTTGCCATACATTTGACCATTCCTCTAACCTTGCTAAGTCCCTTCTCATCCTTTCCACCTCACCTTGTGCATCAACTCTGTTGCAGATCTTTGTGTCATCTGCAAGAGACTACTTTCCTTCCAGTCCCTCTGCAATGTCGCTTATAAAGATATTGAAGAGGACCGGTCTAATACTGAACCCTGCGGTGCCCCACTAGTAACCCCCCTTTCTTCAGAGTGGACTCCATTTACTATTACCCTTTGTGTCCCATTCTCCAGCCAGTTTTTTACCCAGGCTATCATCTTGGGACCCACTCCCAGGCTGGCAAACTTGTATATTAAGCTTTTGTGTGGGACTGTGTCAAATGCCTTGCTAAGGTCTAGGTAGGCTATGTCCATAACCCCTCTCTGATATACTACTTTGGTCACCCAGTCAAAGAAATCTATTACATTCATCTGACATGACCTTCCCGCTGTGAATCCATGCTGCCTTGGGTCCTGTGCCCCTCTGGCTTCTAGGTACTCGACAGTTCTTTCCTTCAGAAGTGATTCCATCATTTTCCCTATCACTGAGGTTAAATTAACAGGTCTGTAGTTTCCTGCTTCTGCCCAGCTCCCACTTTTGTGATGGGGAATCACATCTGCCCCCCTCCAGTCCTCAGGTACCACCTCATCCTTCCATGATTTGTTAAAGAGGGCAGTCAGTGGTGTCACTAGTTCTACCCTTAGTTCTTTTAGAATTCTGGGATGAATCCCATCAGGCCCCATTGCTTTGTCCACCTTTGGTTTTAAGAGTTCTTTCAGAACCCTTTCTTCTGTAAATGGGCTGGTATCAACTTCTGTATCCAGAGTGTTTCTATTGTTTGTTTTAGGCACCTCCCCCTCTTCATTTGTAAATACTGAGCAAAAGTATCTGTTTAGTATCTCTGCCTTTCCATAGTCACCTTCTGCCCACCCCCCTTCCTTTATTAATCCTCACTATCCCTCCTTTGGTCTTCCTTCGCTCCCTGATGTACCTAAAAAAGGTTTTATCACCCTTCTTAACTGAGTTGGCTATCTTTTCCTCAGTTCAGGCCTTTGCTGTTCTGACTGCCTTCCCAGCTTCCTTTTCCTTTAACTGATACAATTCTCTGTCCTGCTCCTTCTGTGATTCCTTGTACTTCCTGAATGCTTTCTTTTTCTCTTGAACCTTTACTGCCACCTCCTTTGAGAACCATAGTTGTTTCTTACATCGTTTAGTTTTGTTTATTTGCTTCACACAAAGGCTTGTTACCTCTGTGATAGCAGTTTTTATTATTCCCCATTGTTCTTCCACCCCTCCTTCCTGCCCATTTGCTAGTGCATTCCTTAGGCACTCACCCGTTTAGGCAAAGTCAGCCCTCCTGAAGTCCAGTACTTTTGCCTGTGTATGACTTTACTCTATTGCTATGTTTATTGTGAACCATACTGTTCGATGGTCGCTAGTTCGCAGATGGCTACCCACTTCTACATCTGTGATCCTCTCTCCATCTCCATTGGAGAGAACCAGGTCTAAGATTTCTCCCCCTCGAGTGGGTTCCAATACTAGTTGTCTAAGGCATGTCCCCTGTAGGGTATCTAGAATAACCCTACTCTTAGAAGTGGCTGCTGCAACTGCTCTCCAGTTAACATCTGGCATATTCAGATCACCCATCAGCAATATCTCCCCTTTTTCTGCCATTCTAAGTATACTTTCTATCATTTCCTTGTCTATTTCCTCCCCCTGAGAGGGGGTCTGTATACAACCCCTGTGCGGATTGTGATGTCATTGCCTGTCTCCAAATTGACCCACAGTGCTTCTTCTCCTCCTCCCTGTTTACCCTTTTGTTCTGTTGCTTTGATTCCTTCCTTTATGTAGAGAGCTACTACTCCTCCTCCTCCTCCTCCTCTTTTACCATCCCTATCCCTCCTGTAGATAGTGTACCATGTTATGTTTATGTCCCAGTCATGGTTCTGTGTGTACCATGTTTCTGTGACTGCCACGATATCCCAGATGTTCCTCCTCCATCAAGACCACTAATTCAGGAATCTTGTTACCCAGACTACGGGCATTGGTACTCATTGCTCTCCATTTTTTGATGGCTTTACCTTCTGTAGCAGCATCCCTAACTGACCTTTCTACCTTAGTCTTTTTCTCATTTAGTACTCTGTTTTGTAGGGGGAGGCTGGGATTTTCTTGCTGCTTATCAGTGCCTCTCCCCTTGACTAGTTTAAAAGCTTGCCAATGAAGCATTTAAACTGATTGCCCAAAAGACTTGTTCCCCTTCCTGGACAGATGCAGACCATCCTGCCAGTATAGGCTGGTGTCCCTCCAGGTGGAACCCCAGTCCCCAATGAAGCCAAACCCTTGTGCTCCACACCATTTTTTCAACCATTTGTTAAACTGCATGGTGCAAAGTACCCTCGCCTCACCCATGCCACTGACAGGCAACACCTCTGAGAAGGATACTGTGTGTGCTACTTGTCTTGGCCCCTCCCCAACTCTACAAAGTCCTTCTGCACTGCTCTAATCTCATGATGAGCCAAGTCATTTGTCCCTAGGTGGACAATGACGTGAGCTCGAGACTCCCGATGCAACTGTTCTCATGATCCTAAGGATGTGCTTCCTGTCCCTCAAGCCATGGCACCAGGCAGGCACCTTACTTCAGTTTTCCCTGCTCTCCCCAGTTCTATCCCCCTAATAATTGAGTCCCCCACCAGGAGCTGCTTCCTTTCCCTGTGGCGTCCTCTGCCTCCTTCCTGAGGGCCTTCCTTGTGACAGTTGTCTGCAACCTCCTTAGTCTCCTCTGCGGGTGCATCCATAGGGGAACTATGCTCCCCAAGAATGGTGTATGGATTGTGGAGTGGAACAACTGACTGTGTGTGCCTCTGTTCCACCATCCTTACCCTCCCTGAGCCCACTGTGGTCCAACTGTTGTGCTTTCTTTGCAACCTCTGAGGTAGTGGTAGTGGATCTGGTGCTCCCTGGATGGGGGAGGTTCCCTTACTACTGTCCAGTGTGGCCTGAAGATGGGCAACTTCCTCACTCAGGGCACAGAGTTGTCTGCAAACAGGGCAGGTTGTGAAAGTCAATCAACTCTGTTTTTCTGTCCTATACTCTTCCTATATTTACTGGAATAGCAAAAGTTCAGCAAGTCAGTCTTGCTGTTCATATCATATCTAGAGTTACTGAATTAACTGGTAAACAAGACACCTTCAATATGTAGTGCACAGAAGAATGACTGCCCTAAAAGTTGCACACAGATTAATCACCGCCTCTCACTGTCACACAGTGACGAAAACATTTATGTCTAAAACGCCCTAGCCTGGTACATACTGTTCGTAATCAGTGCTGATGATGAATGTACTATGAAGTGATCAATTGGGAAGACTCCTAAACAAGGACTGAGGGGAGACAAAAGTTGCTGCATATTTTCACAACCTGGCAGTTAAAGATACTAGTTCACTTCCATGATAATGGGAAACTGAGGCTGGCTGAAGATGTCATAACTTGGAAAAAAGCACACTACATAACAGGGCTCTCCCACCCATTCACACACCAATAGGGCAGATAGGGCAGTTCAGTAATCCTAGTAGCCACTCCTAGTGGTCGAATCATTCTGAGGGCATCCCAGCGCCAACTGCGTAACTATGGACAGTCCCATTTCACCCTGGATTATGATGCCAAGGCCATTTGGCCATCACAACTACGTGTGTAGGGCAGCAATGACTCCTGCACTCCAGACAGTGACAGGCCCATCTGGCAGGTGTGTTGTGACAGTGGAGATTACTGTCATGCTATTGTGTGACCTACAGATGCTGCACCACTGGCATGGGATACTCACAGTGGCATACACATGGCTGGCTATGTGTGCTGTGTTGTTTGTACAGATGTGCGGTATGTGGCCCAGGGGGAGCACATACCATCAGACAGGCACACTGTTGTTGGAGTATTCCCTACATTGAACCATTTCCACTGCATGGATGGTCCCAACCTTGTGGCAGCACTCAGCATGTGGTGCAGCCTGGCCAGCTGTACACCCTCCCCTCAACACCCTCTACGTCCCCAGTGCTGCACGTGTGTGCTGGATTGTGTTGGTTTACCCCAGTGGGGAGACTGGAGGTGTGTACTTTATGGACACATTGCCATGGTGTCAGCTGGGTACTGGGGCACCCAATAATACCTGGCATGGTTGGGACCAGTGCTAGATGATGGCAACATAGGAGGTGCTGTCCATGAGAGGCATGTTTCTTTCATGTCTGGTTTCTTTCTATGTTTAATTTTACTGGGTAGAGTCACTAAACCACTACTGGCAGACCCTCGCAAACTCCATAATTAACACTTGTGAACTACAGAGTTCCATAAACCATGGTTCTATGTCATGTAAAGCTGTGCAAAGGTGTGCAAACTCACTTTAGCGCAGTGCTAATCAGCAGTAAATATAAAAGTAAAACATGGTGAAGTCTGGGAACTCGGATTTTATGCACTCCCTCAGTGTGGGTGATGTCCAGAGATACACCTCTCGGGCTTCGCCCTTGGGGTTTATGGGGCATCACACACCTCGGGTGTGTATAAAATCCTCATAAACCACACTTCCCCATGCATTATTCCATGTTTTATCTTCTTGTTGTCCGGGTAAGCTCACTGGGCCAAGGCACATTGTCAGTAACCACCCAGAGCAGCTACATGTGTGGCTGACATGATACAGAGTATACTAAATACATACCATTAACAACCACACACAATTCACAATGTGCAACATTTTATTTTTTTTTTATTTATTTAGGGATTCGGATCATACCTTTGAGCTCAGAGCTCTTTTACAAAGGTTCCATGTCAAACAGTGACAATGACAGCAATAACAAACAGTTTACATACAATACTCGAATAGTAGGTAGCTAGTATACAGTAAGGATACAATGTCATTCATAGTACCAATGGTGATAGTACAGCGTCAAGAGCATTCAACTAGGGTAAAGGACAGTGTTTATATGTAGTGAAGGAGATAAACAGGTGTGACACCTAGTGTGAGAGTCCAAGGCATTGCAAACCATTTCTGCTGCAGGTGCTGTTTCATCTCAGTTCTATCAATAACAGGATGGTTGGCTCCTAAGCAATATTACTGCATTGTGTTCCACAGTTTAACTGCCTGTGCATATGAAGTGGCCCAGGGTGGCCGACCATCCACACTGCCTCCTCATTGGCTGCATACAACCTTGTTCCCTGTTTTTGCTGTGTCCACGCCCCCCATCCTTGGTTTACCCAGAGTTAAGACTACCTTTTCCTGCGTGGTAATTTGTACCACACAAAGTGCCGGCAAAGTCATGCAAACACACTTTGTTTTGCATTAATGTACTGAATATAGCATAGCGCCTGTATTCATGTACACACCCCCTCTCTTTGCACAGTCCATACATTACACCATTGCCTGGCGCTAATGCAGTTTGCCTGTGCTATTTGTCCTTTTGAATATAGAGGACCCACTCAAACCCAGCACAAACCTGGCACAAACCGTTTGTGCCCAGCGCAAAGTTTTGAATATCTAGCCCAAGGCTTTTGGTCTGAGAACTGGGCTCAAGGACATTTATATTTGAACTCCGCAAACTGGACATAACTAAGTCAGAGTTCTGAACATTGGATTTCATTATGCCCTAGCTTTGAAAACTGAACAAAGACTGCTTATACAGAGTCCAGAGTTGGACAATAGAAAAACTGCATCTGGACACAGGCTTTGACCCCCCCCCCAATAACCAGGAACCAACTTCCTTCATGTGATCAAGGGTTGTCAAACTTGGTTGACCTAATTCTGCCCTCATAGCATGAGATACACTACACGTTGCTACTTTAAATATTATTCATGAGACATGAGTCAATTGTTTTTCCAGTGGATTACAACTGGATAATACCCACAGTTTGGCTGCATGTAAGGTTTCTGCTAGTGAGTTTGCATTTGCTTCCCAAAGGGCTGATGTTATCGAATTTCCACCCACATAATGTGTGCAACCTTATTAATCCCAACAGTGTTTAGCTACATTTTTTCCACTTTTTGTCTTTCAAAAATACCGCTCCCAAATAGCCATAGGTTTCAACAAGTTCCAATTTAATATCATTTACCATATAATTCAATCTCCTAATTCTTCCTTTGTTTGATTGTGCATTTATTCTCTTATTTATATTTAATTTAGCAGATGCACAAACATCCTCCAAATTTAATAATAGACTTTCAAGGTTTCCAGGCGTTAAAGAACAACTCTGCCTTCAGCATGTGCTATCATAAATAAGATGTTTCAGCTGTTACAGTTTATTAGAGAATACATTCTTTTACATTGCACATCTTGGTAGTCCATCTAAAAGGTCTGGGGCCAGATATTCAAAACTTTGCTCCAGGGCTAAATAAGCCCAGAACTAGTAGCCCACTATATTCAAAAGGGATAGCCCCGGTGCTTAACCCGCTGAATATAGCATGCTAAGCAAGTCGGGCAAACTGGGCTGGGAGTGCAGTGCAAAAATAACCCAAGAAATAAGACAGCTCTGAATATAGCCAGAGCCGTAGGAAGGCATTTTGGTGCCCTTGGCAAGAGACTAATTTTGTGACCCCCCGAAAAGAGGACCCCAGAAGCTGTGAGAGGGGTTTGCATGCAGTGTGGTGAGTTTTGGGGCTTTTCTTGAAGAAATAACATACTTTTGTTACATGTTCCCTAGCCCTGATTTTAGGGATCTTTTGCTCCCATGCATGGAATTTGAGATGTGGGAGACTCTGGCTGGCATCAGAGTGTGCAACTGCAATTGTTGTTGACAAGTGGCTGACCAACAATGCCATCAACCACCCACCCTATATGCATTTTTGAAATATAGTGTGAAAGATTGCTACATTATGCATGGGGGCCTAGGGGCCACAAGGCCCCCAGAAACTCTGAGGGGTTTACATGCTCTGGGGTGAGTTTGGGGGCTTTTCTGGAAGAAAAACATACTTTTGCTACATGTTCTCTACCCTTGATTTCAGGGAATATTTTGCTGCCCTGGAATATGAGATGTCAAGCTTCATTTTACTTTTCCAGCCAGCCAGAGTCTCTCACATCTGAGATGTGGGAGACTGTGGCTGGAAAAGTAAAATGAAGCTCTCTTTTGCTAATCAAGTTCTAACAAATAACATCTATTACTAATCTACACTTCCCTCTCTTCCCTGATGTCACATTGCCAGCTTACTGCAGAAACCAGAATTGCAATAGCCCTGAGCATAAAATGTAGTGTCCGTTGTGAACATAAAACATAGCTTCTACTTTAAAGGGGCCAGAGTCACAACAGCTCACAAGCCAAGATCCCATCACCATCACAATTTTAATGTGTTAAACTTGCTTCAACCCAAAGATAAAGACCAGTGGGCATTCAGAAAATTTGTTTTCAGAGAAATTAGAGTTCAACACACACGGGCACACACACACACACACACACACATCTTTTATATGACTCACTAAAACTCTTTTAAACTTTTGTACAATTTCACAGACCTACTGTATGACTTTCACTGTGGACTTCTGTACCTGCTTATGCACTCTGCACCATACTAGTACCAGATCATAACTGAAAAGTCAATCTTTATGTTGCCAGTGTATTCAGTCAGATGGTCAATAAAATAAACAGAACCTTGGACACCTTATTCCAAACTTCTGACCCCATAAGCAAAACATGAGACTTTCAGACCCGTACACAAAACATCAGAACTCCAGAACCAGTTCACAAAGCTTAAAGCAGCAGTGCAATGTGGGCAAAAAAGTGACTCCTATCTTTTTTTCCAATATAAATTTCAGGCAGCTTCCAGTTTCATTTGGTCATAAAATGTTGTAGTTACACCATTTTTTTTATTTTATAAATGTTTTAGTTGTTTTTCACCCCCAAGGAAAAAAGATGGCCAACACATTTGACTTTGAAATATCATTGAGGCCTGGTAGGTGTTAAGAACAAGAAAATAAATAAAACTCATGGGCCTGGATTTTCAAAGGGGTTGCGCCATGTGCAACTCCCAATGTGTCCCAGCACGATATACAAAGGGGCAAGTTGTGCTGCACAACACCCAATGCGCTGGGGTGCATCGGTAATGTAGTTGGTGCAATTGCAGGGGACGTGCCCATGCATATACAGCACATCCAGATATTCAGCCTGGGATGCACTGTGCATATGCTGGCACAACTCTGCCTTGCGCAGCTCAGGGGGGTGCAAAGTTGTGCCTGGTATAACCAGGAACAAGTCCTGGCCACCCACAGGCGAGCAAGGGTGCAATACAGCAGCTGCCAGCCATGGGTGGCCACCCGCCCACCCAGAACACTGTCCACAAGTTTCCTGCCCTGGGAGCATTGTGCCCCCTCGCCCCGTCGCCCAATCATGGGCGTACATATACATAGACTCCCTGGTGGCCCAGTGGCAATCCCCCCCATCGTCCGATCGTGGGCAGGTTGTAATCAAACCCTGGTGGTCCAGTGGTTTTCTCCCCATTGCCCAATCGCAGGCAGGTTGAATTCAAAACCCTGGTGGTCCAGTGGTCACCTCCCTCCCTGTCGCCCGATCGCGGACAGCAGTAGCAAGACAAACTCTGGTGGTCCAGTTGTACCCCCCTCCCCACTCACCCACTGAGGTCCCCCACCACCAACACTCCCCCTGTCAATGGTGGGTGGCAGCACCCCACCTGCAAGCCACCTGGCCACCAGCCGATTGACAGCGTACAGTGCGAACTGTATGCTTGTTGGTCCACTGTGTGGACCAATAGGCGTGCAGACCATACTGTACTACACAGGCCCGAAATGTGAATGAATGCAGAAATGTACCATGTTTCCAAAATGTTTGCCTGGCGCAGACACATTTGTGCAGATTTTGCATGGAACTAAGTTGTTTGCCCAGCCCTATCATGTTTGCCGGGGGCAAAAATTTGCTATATTCAAAAGTGACATGCAAATGAGCCTACTTAGGCAGTCTGTGGGCATGTAGATTACCCTGCACTATTGCAGGGTCCCACAGCTCCACCTGTAGGTCAATCTGGCAGTACAGGGGCTGGTTGGGTCTGCCCACAGCTCCACCTGTAGGTCAGTCTGGAAATGTATGGTGGTAGCTGCAGGTTACATCTGTACAGAATTGCATAGAATATCATGCCCCAGGGGACTACGCAGCACAGTTATAGGTGGTGGTGCTGCATGCAATAGTCAAACTGTAGTTCCTGCTACAGTGCACAGCAGACACTACAGTAACAAGGGGGCCAGTAGTGTGAGGAACATAGCACTGCCTATGGTGTGTAGGGTATCAATGACTGCTGCACTTTACACAGTAACAGGCCAATCTTGCAGGTGTGTACTGAGAGTGGACATTACTGTTATGCTCCCAGTACCATATGTGTGTGCTGGATTCTGTTGGTGTCCACTGAAGGGTGGACTGCAGGTGTATGCTGTATGGACACACTGCCATGTTGTCTACTGGGATCACCACTTAATGACTGGCATGGTTGGGACAGGTGGCAGATGATGGCGACATAGGAGGTGCCATCTGTGTGTAGCATGTTCCTTCCATGTCTGGTTTCTTTCTATGTTTAATATTTACAGGTTAGGATCAATAAACCACCACTGGCAGTCCCTCACAGACTCCATAATTCATACTTGTGAAATACAGAGTTTCATAAACCATGGTTCTATGTCGAGCAAACTTGTGCAAAGCCACGCAAAAGCTGTGCAAAGCCACAAAGTTGTGCAAAGCTGGTTTGCTGAGAGTTAAGACTATCTTTTCTTGGGCTGTAATTTGCACCGTGCAAAGTGTCGTGCTAAGTCACACAAAAACACTTGGTGCTGTGCTAATGCACTGAATATAGCACTGTGCCTGTATTCATGTACACGCCCCCTCTTTTGGCCCCTTGCATACATTATACTTTTGCCTTTGCTACTTGGCCTTTTGAATATAGCGGACCTGCACAAACCAAGCGCAAATAGTTTGCGCCCAGAGCAAAATTTTGAATATCTGGCCCCTGCATAGAAAACATTTGCCTCTTCCCTGTTAACCTCATAGTACCTTGGTATATTACATGTTAGTGCTCACAATGACAACAAACTGTGTTGTTTCAAACAGCAAATTAGAGAATTCATTTTTTACTTTGCACATCTTGGTAGTCCATCTAAAAGATCTGAATAGAAAACATTTGCCTCTCCCCTGTTAACCTCATAGTGACTTGGTTTATGACATCATAGTGCTCACCGTGACAACAAACTGTGATGTTACAAACAGGGGGCCAGATATTCAAAACTTTGACCCTGGCCTAACTTAGCTTGGAACCAATACAGGTAGCCTGCTATATTCAAAAGGGATAGCCCCGGTGCTAAACTTGCTGAATATAGCATGCTAAGGAAGCTGGGCAAACTGGATTGGGAGTGCAGTGCAAAAATAGCCTGGGAAATAAGACAGCTCTGAATATAGCAACCAGGAAGTGCAAACCACAACATCAGCCTGATACACAGCGACGTGAAGGAAGGTAGAGGTGAACCATGTGGCCAAGGTGTGTGCTAGTGAAGGAGTGGATTCATTAAAGCTGCAAGCAATGTGAAATTCTGCAGAAATGTACCATGACTTATTGTGTGCTTTTCCCGGCTGCACAGAGTGGGCCAGGGTACAGGGGGACAGAGGCAGATGGGGGAGCCATCCCGACTGCATGGAGTGGGTCAGAGCACCAGAGGACTGTGGCGGCAGCCAAAGGGCTGTTTTGGTGGCCAATCTAGCCACAGGGAGCCAGGAGCAAGTGCACCGATTTGGAGAAAGAAAGGCAGGAGGAGGCAGCAAATTAGAAGCTGTGGCAGGGAATACATAAGTCTGGGCAGCCTTTAAAAGCTGCCCAGCTCATATTCTCCTAAAGGAGCTGACTTGCTGTATGCTTTTCCTGGCTGCATGGCATGGTCCAGGGTGCAGGGGGACAGTGGCAGATCAGGGAAGCCATCCTGACTGCACGGAGCGGGTCAGGGCACTGGATTTTTGGCAGCAGATCGGGGAAGCCATCCCGACCGTAACGGAAGCAGGTCAGGGCACCGGATTTTTTGTCCCACACTACCCAGCTTGGCCCCAACCTCTATTAAGTACCCAGGGAGGGACGAAGTAAGGAAACCAGGAAGGATCCCATTGGCGGATCGCAAAACAAGCGAGAAGGAGCTGTGCACTTTACAAAAAAGACTGGCTGGAGAGGGACTTGGAGGAGGAGAAAAGAGCATGTGGTGTTGAGCTCATTGCTGGAAAGGGGGGATCACCCTCTAGTTTAAGCTTAAGCTAGGTAAACTGCTTACTGTGTAGTACTGCAGCTAGTAACGGAGGTAACTGTTTACTGTGAGACTGTAGCTAGGATTAGTGGGTGACCTGATTAGGGGGTAGGGGTGTATCATGGACTAGTGGGAAACCTGGTGGTTCACCCAAGGAAACCTACTTGGAGGGGGATGGCACTACATGTCATTAGGGCCGGCATCTTTGGGAGGGTGGTGGGGTGCACAGGGTGTGGGGCAGCCATGATACTGGACTGGGCCTGGAAGTTCGGGGGTTGCCCAGTGTGCTACCAGCTGGCACAGCTTAGGGAGGAGGTTGCGGGGATTAGGAGACAGCTGGAGGGGGGGGAGGTATAGTCGGGGAATAGGGCAGGGGCTCTCCCACGTGGTTGCACCAAGCACCAGGGGTGGGGGCATAGGGCAAGGAGTGCAGCAGAGTACTCTCGGGTCACACAGGGACCCTGACAGAGGGGGCCCTAAAGGAGGACACTACCAAGGAAGCAGGCAGGTATCTAGGGACTCCCACAGAGTGGGGCCTAAGGGAGGACATTCTTAGGGAAGTAGGCAGATGGCTGGGGCTGGACAGAAGGAAGCAAGGTCGGGAGGTGGATCAGACCTTAAGTTCAGTAACCGCTTCAATTCTCTTCTTCTGCTTCAGGATGAGGGGGGTGATGTAGCCATGACAGGGGCAGTTAGAGAAGAAAGGGAGTGGGGGCAGGAGGCGGGGGCTGGATAGCAGGAAAAACAGGGAGGAACTTGGAATGCAGGAAAATGGGGGAAGCAGGGGATCAGAGCAGGAGGAGGAGGAGGAGGGGGTAGAGGGAGGAAAGCGCAAGGAGAAGAACCAGTTGGGAGTAAGAGCAAGGAGAAGGACCGGAAGTACAAGGAGTATACAGTAAAGGGAGCGGAGGGTTTAGGTCAGGGGGGCATGACAGGCAAGGAGGGGCTGAACAGAGATGGGAAGGAAGGGAGGACGAGACGGACTAGTTTAGCAGATGGGGGAAGGACCAGTCAGCAGTGATGGGGGGTAGCGGGGTACAGAAGGATACTCGGGAGGAGGAGAGGCATAGAATCAAAGGGGTGGGGGTGGCCAGGGTAAATAAGGAGGGGGTGGCAAGTGGTACCCAGACAGGGGAAGGAGCCGGTAGTAAGGATGAGGGACATGGAAGAGGGGGAAAAGGAGGAAAAGGGGTGGTCAGAGTGCTCCTGTTGGGTGATTCCATGATAAGGGGGATCAAATGGGATAGGGAGGGGGAAGCCTGCCCGGTTAGAACAAAATGCTTCCCTGGACTAATGGTGCACATGGGCAAGCATGAGGTATATATCAGCTGGCAAAGGATTGTGGAGGTTCCCTGGACATACTGGTCTACCTGGGTACCAATGACATTGAGGGAAATAGTGAGCTAGAGATACAGGCAAGGTTCACGGAGCTTGCCAGAGCCTGTCATGACATAGGATGCGCAATTTCCTTCTCCGAAATCCTGCCAGTGCCAAGGGCTAGTGGGGAACACAAGAGGAAGATTAGGGAGATAAACCAGTGGCTCAGGGAGTGATGTGGAACCAGAGGGTATGAGTTGGTGGGGGATTGGGGGGAGACCTGGGAGGATAAGGGGCTGTATGCTAGAGATAGGCTCCATCTCAATTTGGAGGGGAAGGAAATCCTTAAGTTGAAAATAGAGGGGTTCATTGGTGAATGGTGGGGTTTAAACTTGTGAAGGGGGAGGGATAGGAGAAGAGGCTGTTGAGGGGGTCCAATAAAGGAGGGACTCTGTCTCCACCCCCCCTGGGGAGCTGGAGAAATGCGGGAAAAGACCGACTGGTAAAGTGCAGACTGGGGAAAGACGGAATCCCCATGGGAACGTGAGCAGGGGAAATGGAAGTATAGGGAAAGGGTGGAAGGTAGTCCTGCTAAATGCCAGGAGCTTGGGCAATAAAATGGCTGAGCTCCAGACAATGCTAACTGAGGGAGAGGTGGATGTGGCAGCGGTCACTGAGACCTGGGCCACCGCAGGGCACCACTGGGACCTGAACCTGGAGGGGTAAACCATGTTCAGAAAGGACAGGGGGGAGGGAAGGGGAAGAGGGGTAGCAATAATAGTCAAAAACTGCATTGGCATAGGAGTGGAGGAGATGGAGGGAACTGTGGAGGCGATTTGGGTCACCTTGATAACAAGGGGGGGCAAGAGAGTAACAATAGGAGTGCTGTATAGACCCCCTGTGCTGGCGGAGGAGCTGGAGGAGAGTCTGGTGGCAGATGTTGGGAGACACTGCAGATTGGGCAGGGGAAGGGTGGTGGTGTTGGGGGACTTAAACATGCCAGGAACGGACTGGGAGAATGTGACATCCTCGGTGGCCAGGGAACAGAGGTTGTTGGATGTCTTTCAGGATGCGTTCCTAACTCAGAAAGTGGGGGAACTGACCAGGGAGGTGTGGATACTGGATGTGGTCCTGGCAGACAGTGACCTGATTGGGGGCCTGGAGCTAAGGGACCCGTTGGCGGGGAGCAACTGAGCCACGGTCTGGTTGTGCCTGGACTTAGGAGGGGTAGAAGGCTGCGCAAAGATGGAGGTAACCGACTTCAGGGGGGCAGATTTCAAGGAAATGGAAAGGATCCTAAAGGAGCATTTGGATGGGATTGGGCCAGACATGGACACTGACAGTAGGTGGGAAATCATCGGGGAGGGGTGCAGGATGCTATCAGCACCTATGCAAGAGTAAGACGCAAATGCGGTAGGGCCCAAAAACCCTGCTGGTGGACCAGGGAGGTTCAAGAGGTGGTAAGGGGAAAGAAGGCAGCCTATAGGCATTTCAAGTGCTCAAGGAGTGAAAGGGATCGAGGGGAGTACGAGCTGATGGCTAGAAGGGCCACTAGAGTGGTGAGGACGGCTAAGGCAAGGAAGGAGCAGAACCTGGCCAGGGAAATTAGGAGAGGGAACAAGGAGTTCTTTAGGTACATTGGGGAAAAATGAAGGGTGAAGGGGCAGATTAGCAGGATTAAAACAGGGAAGGGATGGGCACAAGACCCGAGGGGGCAGGCTGAGGTACTAAATGAGTACTTCGCCTCAGTTTTCACCAAGGAAAGTGGGGGCTGCATCATACATGGGAGGAGATGGTGAAACTGAGGGGGCCCTTACTGATCGGTGGGTCTGGGAGGGGCCATCACTGGCAGGAGGGGGAAGGCAAAGCAGGGGATGAGGTAGCGGAGGTAGAAATCATGGCAGAGAGAGTGAGGGAAGTCCTCAGGTCCCTTAAGATGGAGAAAGCACTGGGGCTGGATAAATTACATCCCAGAGTGCTGAAGGAGCTGGCGGATGTCCTGGCGAAACCCCTGACGGAGCTTTTCAGCATCTCTCTGAGGAAGGGGTGGGTACCCCAGGACTGGAAAGTGGCGCATATAGTGCCTATCCACAAGGGGAGATCAAGGGAGGTGGCGGTGAACTACAGGCCTGTCAACCTGACATCGGTGGTGGGCAAGGTGATGGAGGGCATTGTCAAGGAGAGAGTAGGGGGGACCTGGAAAAGTTGGGGTGCCTGGACGATAGACAGCATGGATTTGTCCCAGGGAAATCGTGTCAGACAAACCTTGTGGAGTTCTATGACTGGGTGATGAGTGCCTTGGACCTGGGTAGACTGGTGGATGTCCTCTTTCTTGATTCAGCAAGGTGTTTGACTCTGTTCCTCACAGGGGCCTGTTGGATGAGCTGGGGGAAATGGGGGGGAACCAGATGATCAGATGGATAGGGAATTGGCTCCGGGACCAAACCCAGAGTGTCGTGGTTGGCGGGATAGTCTCATCCCCAAGGACGGTCATTAGTGGGGTCCTCAGGGATCAGTCCTTGGGCCCCTCCTGTTTAATGCCTATGTCTCTGACATAAGGAAGGGTATCAGGCGTGAAATGAGTTTCTTTGTGGATGACTCAAAACTGGGGGCGGTAGTGAATGGGGAGGAGGGGAGGGTGGTCCTACAGGGAGACCTGGAGGCTCTGGAAAGGTGGTCTAGAAAGTGGAAGCTGAGGTTCAATGCAGGGAAATGCAAGGTACTGCACCTGGGAGCCAGAAACCCAGGCCAAGTGTACACCATGGGGGGGAAATGCTACAAGTCTCGATGGCTGAGAGGGACCAGAGGGTGGTGGTGGATGTCAAGATGAACAACTCAGAGACTTGTAGGAGGACAGCGGCCAAGGCCAACAGGATGCTGGGATGGATCGCTAGGGGGATCACCTCCAGAAGGAGGGAAGTGATACTCCCTCTGTATAACTGCTTGGTGAGGCTGCACCTCGAGTACTGCGTGCAGTTTTGGAGGCCAGACTTAAAGAGGGATATTGAACTCCTGGAGAGGATCCAGAGGAGGGCAACCAAAATGATCTGGGGCTTGGAGAGCAGGACCTATGGGGAGAGGCTCGAAGAGCTAAACATGTACACATTGGAAGGGAGAAGGGACCCGGGGGAACATGATAGAAGTCTTCAGGTACAGGAAGGAGGTAAATACGGGAGGAGCAGTCAGGGTGCTCCAGAGGAAGGAGGGGCAACTAGAGGGCATGGGTGGAAGCTGGAGGGGGGAGATTAAGGGAAGAAAGGAGAAGGCGCTATTTCACTGAGAAGATGGTGGAGCCATGGAATGCACTGCCCGGGGGGAGGCTGGTGGAGGCAGAGACGGTGGAGGCAGAGACGGTGGAGGGGTTCAGGGGGGTGGGACAGGTGCAGGGGAAGGGTTCTGGTAGCAAAGTCCAGTGCAGCGAGAATATCTGGGCCTGGGAAGGGAGAAGCCAGAGAGGCCGAGGGGGGCAGCAGTGTCAGCTCCCAGGGTGGGGGCTGAACAAACAAGCAGACGCAAAAGACCATTAGGCCTATTCTGCTGGCATTTTAGTATGTTAGTATATTTCTGAAACTTTTGCACATGGCAAAAATTTACTATATTCAAAAGTGACATACAAATGAGCCTACTTAGGCAGTCTAAGGGCAGACACCCAGATTAGCATCTCATTATGTCCCAATTTGCATGCAGTCTGCCCAGTGTTATTGCAGGGTCCCGCAGCTCCACCTGTAGGTCAGTCTGGAAGTACAGGGGCTTGCTGGGTCTGCCTACAGCTCTGCCTGTAGGTCAATCTGGAAGTGCATGGTGGTAGCTGCAGGCTACATTTGTACAGAACAGCATAGAATATTGTGCCCAAGGGGATTACACAGCACTGGCACAGGTGATGGTGCTGCATGCAACTGTCAAACTGTAGTTCCTGCTACAGTGCACAGCAGACACTACAGCAACAAGGGGGCCAGTAGTGTGAGGGACACAGCAATGCCTATGGTATGTAGGGCATCAATGACTGCTGCACTTTACATAGTGACAGGCCCAACTTGCAGGTGTGTACTGACAGTGGACATTACTGTTATGCTATTGTATGACCCACAGACACTGCACCACTGGCATGGGATACTCACAGTGACATATATATGGCTGGCTGTGTGTACTGTGGTGTCTGTACAGATGTGCAGTATGTGTCTTGGGGGGCACATACCATCAGACAGGCACACCGATGTTGGGGTATTACCTATACTGGACCATTTGCACTGCACAGACTGTCATAGCCTTGTGGCAGCGCTCAGTATGTGGTGCAGGCTGGCCACCTGTACACCCTCCCCTTAACACCTTCCTTGCCCCCAGTGCTGCATGTGTGTGCTGGATTCTGTTGGTGTCCACCAAAGGGTGGTCTGCAGCTATGTGCTGTATGGACACACTGCCGTGGTGTCCACTGGGTGCTGGGTCACCACATAATGCCTAGCATGGCTGGGACTGGTGGCAGGTGATGGCAACATTGTAGGTGCCATCCATGTGCAGCATGTTTCTTTCATGTTTGGTTTCTTTCTATGTTTAATATTTACTGATTAGGGTCAATAAACCACTACTGGCAGACCCTCACAAACTCCATAATTCGCACTTGTGAATTACAGAGTTCCATAAAACATGCTTCTATGTCGCGCAAAGTTGTGCAAAGCTGCGCAATGCCACACAAAGCCACAAAGTCACACCAAGCTGTTTTACCCAGAGTTAAAACTACCTTTCGCTGGGCAGTAATTTGCACCATGCAAGGTGTCGTGCTAAGTCTTGCAAAAACACTTTGTACAATGCTAATGTACTGAATCTAGCATTGTGCCTGTATTCATGTACATGCCCCCCCTCTTTTTGCCGCTTGCATACATTTTACTTTTGCCCAGCGCTACTGCAGTTTCCCCGCGCTATTTGCGCAAGATATATAACCAGCACTCCAGAGCTAGGAGTTTACCCTTGCAAACTCCAGTGAAGGAAATCCATGTGACACAGTTGTTGCAAAACCAAAAAATGTTTTATTTGCAGGTAAATTCTCCGTTTTTTAGAAGAGCAGGTACAACAGTCCGTCTGTAATCAGGCTGCATCACACTCCTCGGATGTGCAAAAAATCATCGTAAACCACACTTCCCTATGCATTATTCCATGTTTTATCTTCTTGTTGTCCGAGTAAGCTCACTGGGCCAAGGCACATTGTCAGTAACCACCCAGAGCCACTACATGTGCGGCTGAGATGATACAGAGTACACTAAATACATACCATTAACAACAACACACAATTCACAATGTGCAACACAATGTTACATTGCAAACCATTTCTGCTGCAGGTGCTGTTTCATCTCAGTTCTATCAATGACAGGATGGTTGGCTTCCAAGCAATATTACTGCACTGTGTTCCACAGTTTAACTGCCTATGCATATGAAGTGGCCCAGGGTGGCCGACCATCCACACTGTCTTCTCACTGGCTGCATACAGCCTTATTCCCTGTTTCTGCTGTGTCCAAGCCCCCCATCCTTGGTTTGCCTAGAGTTAAGACTACCTTTTCCTGCATGGTAATTTGTATCGCGCAAAGTCACACAAACACACTTTGTGTGGTGTTAATGCACTGAATATGGCATTGCGCCTGTATTCATGTACACACACTCTCTCGTTGCACAGTCCATACATTATACCTTTGCCTGGCGCTAATGCAGTTTGCCACGTTATTTGGCCTTTTGAATACAGCAGACCCGCGCAAACCTGACGCAAACCATGCGTAAACGGTTTGCTACCAGTGCAAAGTTTTGAATATCTGGCCCCAATTGTATTGTTAGAAGAGGGAGAGTCAAGATACATTTTGAAAGATTCAATGAAATAATTGCTGCATTATCTACAATATTTGGTAGAGCAACAGCAGAGGAAAGTAAAAAAAGAAGAACTAAAAACAAAGTTAAAACATAATTGGTGTAAATCTAGTGTTTTTCAGGAGCAGCTGACGCCTTTGAGAAAGTTTGGAAAACAATACTTAGACACAAGTCAGCCTGTGTTTCACACATCATGTACAGCTTTCTCTTCTCTGTTATTTATTACTGAAGAAGAAATTCCCACAAAACAAGATCTTTATCCTTTAGAGATCATCTATCTCTATAGCTTTTTCCCAACTGGAAATCATAATGTCCTCTTGTGACATCACAGTCTGTTGCTGTGGGAATAACTGTGATTTCACAAGCAGAGTATTATGACATCAGAGGCCAGATATTCAAAACTTAATGCTGGGTACAAACCATTAGTGCCACTACTGTGCCCCATTTGCACCAGTCTGCCATATTCAAAAGTCCAAACAGCGCCAGCTCAATCTGTTAGCACCAGCGCTAAAAGTTAATGTATGCATGGTCCAAAGTGAGGGGGCGGGAACATGCATACAGGCACACTTGCAAATTAAAAACAATAGTGCTGCACAAAGGGCATCAGCGCAGCATGTAGCGCGTCACAAAGTACCACAACTGAAAAGGTCCTCAACTCTGGGCAAACCACGGATTGGGGTGTGCACACAGCAGCAACAGTAGCATCATGGTACACATGCTGTGATAACACCTGGTAGTCTAGTGGTCCCCCCAAACCCCAATACAGGTTGTATATAATAACCTTTACTGTCCTTGGTAATCTAGTGGCCCCCCAGCCCCAATACCCAACACATGTTGTAAGTCACAACTTTCACTTTCCATAGCAGTCTAGTGGTCCCCCCAACCCTGATCTCCAACATGTGTTGTAATTCACAACTTTCACTTTCCCTGGTAGTCCCCCCCCCCAAACCCGATCCCCGATCACCGACACGTGTTGCAATTAAAGTCCCTTATATGTCTTCAACGGAAAGAAGCTTCTCACCTCATTACCTCCATAAAATCAGCACGGGATAAGACAATTAAAGTGCTGCTGTGGGACACTGCAAAGGAGTTCGAGTTATACTGCATGTCATTGTATAGTCCCATGGTAAACCCTCCTACTATTGATGCACTCCATCATTACCTGACCAGGATTCCATTGCTTTCCCTTAATCCGGATACACAAGCTTTACTGTCAGCCCTTATTTCTGAACAGGAAGTTTTATTAGCCATTAATTCATTGGCGATGGATAAAGTTCCTGGTCCTGATGGCTTAACCCCTAATTTTTATAAAATATTTGCTAAAGAATTTGCCACTTCTTTACTCCATTTGTACACATTTACTTATTATACCAGTATTTCTGGTTACACACTTTTGGAGGCCCTAATTGTGCTGCTTTTAAAACCAGGGAAGTCTCCTGATTCTGTTTCAAGTTATCGACCAATTTCATTATTACATTATGATATTAAGATACTGTCTAAAATCCTAGAGCTGAGGGTTGGTGCGGTGTAGGATGGTTTTATAAACCCGGAGCAAGTGGATTTTGTGAAGGGTCGTTCCTCTGTTGACCATATCTGTAGGTTGTTCCATATTTTCTCTGCATCCACAGACTCCAAGGTTCCTGCAGCCTTGATGTCCTTGGATGCGGAGAAAGCATTTGATAGAGTCGATTGTTTTTTTTTTTATGGCTACCTAAGAAGCTTTTGGATTTCCTTCTCCTTTCCGTCAATGTATTAAAGTAATATATTCTTCTTCTAGAGCTAAAGTCTATTGTAATGGGTGTTTTCTTCTACTTTTGTGTTACATTCTGGTACCCGGCAAGGGTGTCTTTTTGCCCACTTATTATTTATCTTATTTCTAGAGCTCCTTCTTTGGAAACTAAAGTTAAACCCTGCATTGAGTGGCATCCCAGTGGGATCTTGGCATCTTACATTTTCTGCTTACGTGGCTGACATACTCTTGCATGCTACACATCCTGTGAGATCTATCCCTGTGCATTAGCTAATATTGCTAAATTTAGTCAATTTTCAAATGATAAGCTTAACCTAGAGAAATTTGTCATTATGCCCCTCAATTCTGGTATTTTTAAAACTGATATTCTGGCTCTAGGGTTGGCCAGGAAACCCCACAAATGTAAATATCCAGGACTTTATCTACGATGGAATGTATCCCTACTAAAGAAGCTTAATTTGGACGACCTCCTAGATGTTGTTAAACAGGATCAACAAAGTTTGAAAGGGCTGCCATTAACTCTTTGGGGACTTACTAATATTGTAAAAATTAATATGCTCCCTTGTCTTTTTTTCATCCCCTTAATTTACTTAATCTCTGGTTACCTTCCTCTTGGTTTCATTCAGTGCATAGGGTTATTGTGGATTTTCTTTGGCTAGGTAAAATGCCTAGAAGGGCTTATTGGAAGTTAGCTGCCCCCAAACAGAGTGGGGGTTTCCATCTTCTGAATTTTCTTCTTTATTATTTTGGTAGTTTTTCTAGCAGATATATTAAATGGTTGACATCTCTTCCGCCGGAGGGATCGTCAATTTATGTGCCCATCTGGTGCCAGATTGAGCAAGAGGTAATTAGAAGCTTGGGCATTTCTCCTACTGTCCTTCTATTTTCTCCCCTGAGGATTCTTCCTCGCCCTCTTAAGGATACAGTTATTGATGCTTCCCTCCGGGTACACTTGCAGCTTTGTTCCATGATGCGATACAAGCCTTCTTAGGAAGTGGCACAACCTATTCTCAGAAACTCCAATTTCAAGATTGGGGGTAAGATGTTGGATGAGGCCTGGTTGCCTTCCCTAGAAGGTATTTAGGTTAGCAGCTTGCTTCAAGATGGAATTCTGCGTACTTTTCAACCTCTCATGACTTTCTGAAATGTACATACGAGAATGATTTTTAAAGTGTACCAGCTTCAGTATTGTTTACTTTATCGTTTTGGTTCAACTCTTGGAAAAATTAATAATGAGGATTGCCTGCACACCTGGGTAACATTGGCAATGCAGCCTCACGCTGTCTCTAAAATACATTCTTTTTGTATCCAAAAATGTACTTTGGTTTGACAGACGAATCCCTCAATTGGGTCACTGCCTTGCCCATTCCAATTTTAATTGGCCTAAAATTTGGTCTGATCTTTATATTTACATGATGCAGGATCATTTGCATCTTACCCAATTTTATATTCTGAATAACCTTTATGTTACACCTTGTAAACTTTGTAGAATGGGTCAGAATCAGTCGCCAATTTGTACACGATGTGAACAGGCTGTCGGCACTTTGTTTCACATTTCTTGGGTATGCAATGAAGTGGCTGCACTGTGGGACCTTATTAGGGAATGAGTTGATCCCATATTAGGTCTCGATGCATATTTTACTCCAGAAATCTGTTTGGTTGGAGATTTCCGTCAAATTGATACCAAAGAACATAGATTCATGATGGCCATGATTTCGATATCAGTTAAATGCCTGATGCTTCATCATTGGTTAGATCAATCTTTACCTTCTTACTTAGAATGGTTGCAGGAACTCCTGGATAATCTTCATGCAGAGAAGATTATAGCAAGTGTGAACAATAGATTAAATAGTTACAACAAGAAATGGAGCAAGCTGCATTTCTTATACATGGCTTGAGTGTGTCGATGTGTGCTCTCTCCCCATAGCCACATATTCGCTTTTAATTGTTTGGATGTTTCCCCTTAGTTGTATTTTATCTTATATTCCTTGTACATGTTTTGGCTTTTATTTTTTTTCTTCGAATTTCCTGTCATGTTTAGAGGTGGGTTAGGGTGGGTGCAGGTGGGGTGGGGGTAGTCTTGATGGGTTGCTTTGATTTGTATATTGCTCTTAATGGTTTGAGTATTGTTTACCAGGAGGGGTTATTTTTGTGTATTTCTGGTTTTACTGTTGTTGTAAAATTTCAATAAAGTATATCTAATTTCAAAAAAAAAAAATATCCCTTATATGGCATGGTAGTCTACTTCCACCCCAGCCCCGATCTTCCATAATGAATATTAAAGTATCCCTGGTAGTCCAGTGGACTGCTTCAGCCCCGATCCCCTGTAAAGTGCAATTCCCAAATACCCGCTGGTCTAGTGGACTCCCCAACCCCCAACCTGCAGTGCCGACCACCCCGCTTCCCCCATCCCGTAACCAAGCCAGTGACTGGCTCAGCCCACCACTCCCCTCTGCTGCCAGCCACTGACTGAGCTCTGAATGAGTGCATACTGTATACAGTAATACTGTATACAGTACGTGCTCATTCAGAGCTCAGTCAGTGGCTGGTCACGGAGGAGAGTGGTGTGCTGAGCCAGTCGCTGGCTCGATTAAGGGAGTAGGATGGTAGGTACTGCAGGGTGGGGGGTCCACTAGACCACCAGGTATTTGGGAATTGTACTTTATGGGGATCGGGGCTAGAGTGGTCCACTGGACCACCAGGGATACTTTAATATTCATTATGGGAGATCAGGGCTGGGGTGGGAGTAGACTACAATGCCATATGACAGATTTTAATTACAGCATGTGTTGGTGATCGGAATTGGAGGGGACCACTAAACTACCAGGGAATGTGAAAGTTGTGAATTGCAACATGTGTCGGGGATGGGGGATCAGGGTTGGGGGGACACCTAGACTACTAGGGAAAGTGAAAGATGTGGATTGCGACATGTATTAGCGATCGGGGATCAGGGTTGGTGGGGACCACTAGACTACCAGGGAAAGCGACAGTGTGTACAGTATGTGCAACATGTATCAGGGATTGGGGTTTGGGGGGCCACTAGGCTACCAGGAAATATGCATTATATTATTATTACATGTATAGGGGATTGGGGAGGGCCACTAGACAACCAGGGTATTTTTCCATATATAATATTGTGACATTTGGGATCAGGGAGGGGCACTAGACCACCAGGGTATTTTTCCATATATAATATTGTGACATTGGGGATTGGGAAGGGCCACTAGACCACCAGGATACATTTCCATATATAATACTGTGACTTCGGGGATCAGGGAGGGCCACTAGACCACCAGGGTATTTTTCCATATATAATTTTGTGACATTGGGGTTCAGGGAGGGCCACTAGACCACCTGGGTATTTTTCCATATATAATATTGTGACAGCAGGGATCGGGACGGGGGGGGCACTACACCACAGGGTATTGCAGTATATTATATATATATATATATACACACACACACACACACACACACTACATGATATTGGGGATCGGGGGGTACATCTACTGCTGCGCATTGGCGCACTGTGCCACACCCTCCCTGAGGGATATTTCTGTGTATCGTTAGACCAGCTCTGGTTGGTCTATGGATACTTAGAACTCCTCCCTCTGGGTGGGGTTTGAGACTCCAACATTCTGGGATGTGGCAGCCTGAGTCTGCCATATGCCCCTTGTACCATGCTGCAGCCTAGTTCTGGGCACACGGGCGGTGCAAGCCCCATTTGGGGCAGGAAGCCTGTGGTTGATGCTGGCTGCTTTTGTGCATTTCTCAGGGGGCAGTTTCTGACACAAGGTGCCACCTGCACCACTTATGTTTGGCGCTGGTACCTTGCATCTTTCTCTGGGCTTTGGGACTCATGCCTGATGACTGCAGCCAATGAGGGGGAAAGAGAGGGCAGACAGCCTCCTTGGGCCACTCCATATGCCATGAAGGGCACATACTGCACACACCCAGCACTACCTACATCTCTGGCATCTGGTACTGGACCCAATCCTGCCAGGCATTTGTGGGTGCCCCAGTGCACAGTGTACACAGTGGCACTACGTCCATGCAGCACACATCTCCAGACCCCCCATTGGGGTACACCAACACATTCCAACAGACACATGAAGCACTGGGGGACTGGAAGGTTTTGAGGGGAGGGTGTACAGGAGGCCAGGCTGCACCACATAATAGGTGCTGCCACACAGTGCACATGTGCCAGTGACCGGACTGCCCCTGACATCAGTGTGCCTCTCTGATGGTATGTGTCTGCACCCCCCCCCCGGCATATACCACACACCTGTATAGACACCATGTCACACATGGCCAGCCATGTGTTTGGCCTACCAGGTCAGTTCGCTGTATGCTATACGGCGTATGCTAAAACCATGCAATGCAGACAGCACAGGTGGGAATAGTGACAGGGTGCAAAACGCTAAATGGTCTATATGCAGTTGTGCACCCTGTCACTGTTCCCTAGCAGAGGATACGTTCTCTGCTGCAAGGAGGCTTCACTGAGCAGCTGCTGTGGCTCAGCAAAATGAGCCACAGGCAGCAATGGAGGCAGTGTGTCTGTGGACCAGGTATCGAATCCTGGTCCCAGACACATGGAATTTTAATTTCATTCGCACTTTGTGTGAATTAAGTATACAACTCCCCCACGGAGTTGATTATTTTAGTTGGGGTTCAGGAGCACAGCCCCTGTATTGGGGGAGTGCAGGGTGGAGCCCCCTGCAAAGCACAGAGATATGTCACTAGGCAATATATCGTGCTCTAATGACAGCGCAGTATATTGCTGCAGCAGAATGTCTTGTGACATTATAACCCCATGCCTGTGTTTGGTACTGTGGGAATACCATGCCATTGCCACAGCATATGGGGGCACATGACAGTGGTGTCCACTGTCAGAACACACCTGCCAGCTAGACCTGCCACTGTGTGGCTGGCTGCTATCTTTGATGTCTGACACACCATAGACATTGCTGTGTCTCTCACACTACCAGCCACTATGTCACTGTAACGTCTGTTAGGCAGTGTAGCAGTGACAACATGTCTATATCATGCAGCACCACCACCCATGTCTGTGGTGCTAGTCCCCTGGGGCACATTCGTCCCTGCTGCTGTGTACAAACGTATCCTACAGCTACTGAACTGTTGCTCAGGTATGACATACTGGTGGAGCTGTGTGCACAACCCAGCCCGCGGCTTCTGACCTGTTGTTCCAGGCTAATATACAGGTGGAGCTGTGTGCACCATGCAATAGCACTGGGCTAACTACATCGTAATGCAATCTAATCAGTCCATAATGACATGCTAATGTGGCTGTTTGCATACGGATTGCCTAAGTAGATTAATTTGCATAGGAGCTTTGAATATAGCAAAATTTAGCTCCGGGCTAATGTGTTTGTACTGGGCTAATGTGTTAGTACCTGGAAAACAGGTTAGCTCCGGGCAAACCTGTCAAAACGATAGCACAGTTCTGCAGTGTTTGGCCTGCAATGTTGTGTGCAGTTGTTGTACACCACTTCATTGCTATCACCCACACTGGCCACCTACTGCAACTCTGCCTTTCCCCACCTCTGTGTGCACTGGGCTGCTGTTGCAGTTTGCAGTGCCCAGTTGCTATATTTAGAAATGTCTTATTTGACAGGCTATTTTTGCATTACACTCTCAGCCCTGTTTGCACGCCTTTGTTTGCTCGCTACATTCGACTGAATTAGCCCCTGGGGTATTCCTTTGACTATAGTGTGCAAATTGTTCCAGGTGTAACCCCCCTGCAAATGGGGGTTCCCAAAAGACTTCCAGGAGCTTGCTTGAATGCTCCAAGCCTGAATGGTGTTTGGCATTTAAGCCATTTATCAGTGAGTGTTTTTAGAACCTCTGGTACTGTCTCTTTAAGAGCTGTCTGCTTGCAGACATAATTAGTTTATATGGGGGACTGTGTGTTTCTTTGATTGAGTACCACTCAAGCTGCTGCCAATTCACTTCATTTTTGCAGTCACTAGGAGTGCAAAGGGAACCTATCTGAAAGATGTAACTGTTTGCCAGAAATTATTTAGAGTAATAATGAAATTACAGTTTGTCTAACCTGCTTTCTTTGCAGTCAGAACTGTGTCTGCTAGTTCCCCATTCTGGTTTTGAACTGCTGAACTGGACCAATCAGTGTGGGGTAAGCTAGCTCTAAAATGGTGCCTTGGACGAATCAGAACTTGGACTCATAATCTGAGCCAGCCACAAGAGGATTGTATGGGCAGTGACTCTGGGAGATGTAGTTTAGACTTCAGTGCCTTTTTGGACCAACAGCAGCAGTCTATTGTGAGTGACAGCCAATCCAGTCAAGAACTGGGAGGAACTCAAAGGAAGTGCCCGGTTTTGTCGGTTGGAGTTTCAGTTGAGCTTTGGCAGTGAAGAAGGAAGGAGCCCTGTGCTTTTTCAGTGTGCAGTTTTAGTCAAAAAACGTGTGTAAGGCCCAGAGTTCCGGTCTGCAGCTTGTGTAACAGCTTGTTAGGACTGAATCCGTCCTGTGAAAAGAATCAAAGGATCTCTGAAGAGTAGAAACCAGGCTCACCCTGTAGAAGACTGGAGGAATTGCTGAAAATTGCACTTGGTCTGTCAGGAACTGAATCTGCTGTGTGTTCTCCCGGGTATTGTGCAGTAATTGCAATTGGGATACAGATGCAGCCTGCCTGGTATAGTGCTTTCTTTTATATGGATGTGTGAAGAGGTTTGTGTACCTCAAGTGAGCCCTGCTGACATTGAAGGACCCTATCTTATTTGGAGGTCGTGAGTACTAATTCAGGGTCGCTCCCTGTTGAATTACCACATTAAATCCAAATGGAATTACTGTACTGCTGACTGTTTAATTTTCCTTTTCTCTGTGTGAAAGGGCCCTACCAGCTGCCACGGTTTGGACTAGCCACTAGGGCTTGGGTACCCAGGGACAGTAACTGATAGGGATAGGCCTGTGCACAGAGCCATAAATGAGATTATTAGAGTGATAAGCTAATTAACCTGATTTCCCCTGTCCTTGTTATATCCCCTAAATAAATCAGAGCTGCTTGTTTCAGCAAAGTTATACTGCCTGAGGTATTTGTCTATGTTAAAGTACTGTACTGTGATTGTTGCACTGTATCTCATTTCACAGGAGGTCCCAGTGCGGAACCAGACCTGGGGGTAAGTGTATACTGTGAAGGTAATTCTGATATATTGTGTGGGCCACTAGTGGGAAGAAAGGGGGGTTGCAGTGTCCCAGAGGGCTGTGACCAAGTTAGTTTAACTATTGCAAACCCTGACCTCTGGGTGGAGGCACCCGCCATTGGATCCAGGCCCCTCAACCTGTTAGTGGCAAATCAGGCAGGGGTAGTAGCCCCTGGGATAGCGCCATCTAGGGGTTACACAAGCTTTATTTGCACACTGGGCAGTGCTAATTTTGCCCTGGAGATTGGTTCTGAATATTGGGCCCCATGTTAGGAAGAATAAATAGGAACTGATGAACCCTCAAGAAACAACTATCCTGTTTTTGAAGCAAATTAACTCATTAATTAATAATGAAGATAACAAACACTAAGCTGCTTTGTGTCCAAATATTATGTTTTTGAAAGTTCTTCTCGAGATGTTGGTGGCTGTTTAAGCTTTTTTATTATAATAGACAATTGGGGTAGGATTCACAAAGCTCTGTGAATCATGCAAAGTATTTGCGTGGAGTTTGCCCAGCTTTTGCGTCAATGCCCAATTCACAAAAGGACAATTGCCCAGTGCAAACTTGTTTGCGCAGTTGGGACAACATAATGTTTGCGTGGTGCAAACAGGAGAGGAGTGGCTATGCATACAGGTGCAATGCAATTCACAAAGCATTTCTGTCATGCAAATCGCCTTTCGCGGCACTTTGCACCGCACAAATTACCACCTGTAAAAAGGTCATCTTAATCCGGGCAAAGCCCAGAGGCTAAAGGTGGGAATGCAAAAGGCAGCACAATGGCTGACACCACCCTACAACTGATGTACTTGCTGGGGGATGCACTCCGGGAACAGCAGGAAGGAGGACACCCTGGGCCCATCTGTCACTGGCTGAGGCACCCTGCCACACAGAGACGGTTCCAGCCAAGAGTCTCCTTTGAGACACTGACCGATGAACAGCTGGTTGGCTGGTACCACCTCAACTGGGCCATGCTCAGGCAGCTGTGTGAACACCTGGAGGAAGAAATGCACACCACTACCCATCGCAACTTTTCCTTAATGGTGGAGGTGAAGGTGACTGCTGCCATGTGCCTCCTGGCAGCAAGCGCCTTCCACCCTCCATTGGGGATACCACAGGAGTGTTGCAGACATTCACCATGTGCCTGCTGGCCAAATTCCTATATGCTCTGCTGCCACATGCCAGGGAATTCAAAGTATTCCCCAGCACTGCAGAGGAGTGCACAGACACAATGTGGCAGTTCTGCCAGGTAACGTGGCTGCCACATGTACTTGGTGCCATCGACTGCACCCATGTGGCCATCCATGCACCACCTGGCCCAGAGTCAGATGTCCACCTCAACAGGAAAGGCTTCCACTCCATCAACTGCCAGGTGGGGTGCGAATTCACTGGGCACATCACCAACATGGTGGTGTGTTACCCTGGGAGCACCTATGACTCCATCTGGCAGAACTCCATTTTGTACCAGAGATTGGAGAGAGGTGAAATACCTATGGGAAACTGAGTGAGTACAACAACTGATCTGGGACTGGGAATCCTGGTGGGTCACACAGGGCTGCATCCCACAGAGGGGTGGGAAGGGGGTAGGAACCTTAAGAAGGTTCTGAAATGTGGGAAGAAAGCAATAGCTATTCAGATGGAAAGGGCAGGAATGTGACATAGCCTGCAGAAGGGCCACTGAGAATGTGACAATGTACCACAGCGCAGGTTGTCAAACCCATGAAGAAGGCCTGGCCATGTGTCATGGGTAGGGGATGTGCTGTAGCATGCCAGAAGGTTCCAGAATATGGACCAGAGTAGTGTACCACAGACATGTCCCATCTTACATGTGTGCTCTGTCCTTTGCAAGTGACAATGGCTACCCTTTGAGCCTCTAGCTCCTCACCCCCATCCACAACCCCACAAACGAGACAGAGGAGAGGTACAATTTGGCACATACCGCCATGTGAAACATCACTGAGTGGGTCTTTGGCATGCTTAAAATGCATTTATGTTGCCTGGACCACTCAGGCAGTGTCCTACAGTACATACTTCAGAAGGTCTGTAGCTTATTCCTTGCTTGTTGTATACCACACAACATGGCAAACACCTTTGGAATACCATTGCCAGTCCAAGAGAAACAGACATGCACAGACACAGAGCCAGAGAGGCAGGAGGTGGCACAATGGATGCAAGGCAGGGATACGCATATGGCACAGAGGGCCCAGTAGTACAGACAGAACATCATACGACAGCTGGAAGCCAGCAGAAGGTGATTAAGAAGCAAACAATACATATGAGACAATGTATGACCATTGTTTATTGTACACAACGCACAACATGAACAGACCCACAAAACAGAAATTGAACCTTAAGGGCACAGTAAAAACAGGCACACAAAGATACAACCAGTCACAATCAAGACATGATGCAACATGAAATCAAACAAAAAATGGACAGGTGTATGGGAAAACACAAGGAGCAAAGGCATATGTCAGTGAAACAGAGTTAACTAGAAAGGGCCACATAATGCAAGAAGTGTAATGCAACATGTCACAGATGTAGCCAGGGACAACCTGCCTAGCCATGTTATGCAAGACACCACATAGTAGGAGGCCAGATGGTGAATGGGGCAATGTAAAAAGAGACCCACACACAGGATTCAGCTAAGGAGGGTAATGGGGAGTTGGGAACATAGCAGGCTATGATCTCCAGAGGCCACCACACGTGTGGATAATGCCATGATGCATAGGACAGGGGATGTCATCATGGCCCCCAGAGAAGGCTGATGCTGAGCTGGAGGACACAAAGGTCTGGGACACCACCTGGGAGCCAGTGTGGCTGCGTGGGGATGTGGATGCCGACAACAACAGCTTTCGTCCCGGGGTGTGTGGCACACCAAGGGATGTGGGGGACACAACTGTGCTGCCACTGCCAGATGTATCCCACCATGGTGTGGACACATGCCACCATCCATGCTGGAAGACAGGGGACTGCTCACTGTTTGCAGATGTGCTTAAAGCGTGGTGCTTAGTCGCATAATGCACCCTGCCCCGGCGGCCACCTGCCCTCATGAGGTCCCCGAACAGACAAACGATGGTCCCAAGGAGCCATTCCCCAAACTCCTGGATGCCCTGCAATTCCATCTGGTGTTGCTGCTGGAGGAGGTGAAGGTAGTGACGCAGCTAGTCCTGCATCTCATCTAAGACCCTCTGGGATGTGGCTTTGGTGTTCACTGCAGCACATGTCATCACATGGGCACTATACTTAGCATGCTATCCAAGAGGGGGCACAGGTTCTGGAAGGACCCTAGATGGATGAGTGGCTGGTGGAGGTCTGTGTGCCTGGGACAGCACCATCAGTCAGTGGCAGCCTAGGTGGAGGTGGTTGATGTGCGTCAATCTGCATCCTTGGACCAGTACTGTCCCTGGGCAGAGTGGAAACCCCAGACCCTGTTGTGCCAGTCTGTAAGCAGGCATGACACTAGAAATGGGGGAACAGGAAGATGAGGCAATGGAGATGGGGATGGAGGTGTGGGATGGCTGGGCCAGGCCTGGTGCAAGGGCCTCTGAGGTGGTGCAGGTGGAATGAACAGTCGCAGAGGGGTCCTGGGTGAAATCTGTGGTGGTGGTGGGGATCAAAGTTGCATCCATAACTGCCAACAGGGATGTCGAGAAGAGTTCCTGGCTGGCTCCCCATGTGCCCAGGTCACTATCTGCCAAGGAGTCTGTGTCACTCTCCACCAGGAGGTCTGCTTGTCTGGGGGGGGCATTCCCTGGACACCATGGGATATACCTGGCTGCTCTGCCACTGGCTGTGGGTGTTCAGTGTCAGGAGCTGTGGGGACAGGAACATGTTTGAGAGGGAAGCACTTGATGCAGGGCAAAACCTACTGACAGAGTAATGTTGCAGCACTACCATGACAGTGCTCCATATATGTGCCCTGTGTGACCAGGAAATACTTGCAGATGGAAGTGGAGACTGTCACCATGCAACACACAGTGAGGAATGTGCATGCATGCACATGGACATGCAGCACAACCAACGCAGTAGGACACAGGAAATACACACACACACACACACACACACACACACACACAGTACACAAGGACACACCATACAGGGGATGCATGCAGTGGTGGTGATAAAAGGAGTGGGGTAAGAATGAGACACAATGCACCATGGAAACATAGATACCACTAGAGAGTGCACATTGTGCTCCGTGTGGCCCCAAACCAGCAGGGCAGCCCCACCCATTATCGGCCACCGACAATGGGCCAAGGACAGTCCAAGGTCATCCACAGAAACCATTACAAAGGTGTTCACCAGCCATGGCAGAGGTTGCCCATACTTATGTTTTCGTGGAACCACAGTGGTGCACCCAGTGATGTGGTGCATGCCAACACAATGGTAATGACAGTGTACTCCTTATGTGACTCACTGGCAGGTATGTAGGCCTCAAAGCCCCTGCAAGGCACCCTGGACACCTCAGTCTCCCACAACATCAATGCCAAAGCCTCCCCAACAGGGTCAAGGGGGTGGTAAACTACAGAGGCAGTAGGGGTGCCACCAGTGGCATGCTGTTCCCTCTGCAGTGAGGCCAAGTCAGACTTGCCACGATGGCAGAGATCAATGTATCATTTGCACACAACCTGTCCCTACCTCCAATGGCATTCACTTTGTCAGTGATCTCCTGCCACGCCTGGCATACAATGGCATCGGTGTTGCAGTATTGCCTGATGACAGACTCCTGGGCCTGGTATGCCTGGACTAGAACTTCAAGCTCCAGGGTGCTGAACCTGTGGGCATGGAGTATGTCCCTGTCACGGGCAGCACCTGCTAGGGGAACAGCTGAGGGAGAGGCCAGTGTCATGTAAACCCTTTGAGTTATCAGTTTAGCCAAACCAATCCATGGCAGGGTGGATGAACTGAATGCCAGTATGCATCTGGTGAGTGGTTGACTGTAACCCCTAATGCCCACTGCTATCCTACAGAAAAATGCACAGGGGCATGCCCTACATGCTGACCACAGGGGCCCCTGACCAGGGCGGCCACATGGCCAATAGGGGGACTGCATGACACATGATCAGCTATGGCGATGGCACCACTGACTGACATGAGCCAGCCACAGTGGGCAGCACTGAACAAGGCTACAGTACCCCGGCCCGCAGTACCAACCACCACTGTGCATTGAGCCAGGGTGAAACAAACATGGGACACACAACCATTCATGCTAATGTGCAAGAGCTTCACACCCTCATGCTGGGACTGTGGGAGTCTACCTGGACACAATAGGAACACAGGACATACATGTGTTGGGTATGCAGGCAGACATACACACCATGGTGCATCACAGACATGGATGGTGAGCCATGTCCCACTTCAGAGACTTGCCTGTCCATGTGGGTTGCTGGACACCCAAGGGGCTGTTACACAGTGTGTGTGACACATTGTCATGCCCTGGTAATGTATCCACCTGATGACCCAGTGGCAATGTTGTCTCATATGTCAAGTTGCCAACAGTGGATGTATGCTCATCTGCTCACCACACCGTACCCTGGGATATAACCTACAGGTCTGAACTGCACACATGTACTGGGACGTGACACCACTGGAATGGGATGTAGAGGGTTGGGCTGCAGAATGCCAACAGAGTCACAGCCCAAAGCACATAGTGACCAGAAGGGCCACAGTGCTGTTGGGTGTGCCATAAAACTGAGGGAACCCTTTCCCCCCAAGTAGGCCCCAGGCAGTGTGTGACATCTATGCTGTGTGTTCCAGCAAGGATCAAGACATGCAGCAGAAAACAGAATGGTCCGTGGCCCATGTAGGCTGGGTGGAATGCAGGACACAGACCACCTGTGCAGGTGCTGGCCCATGTGCCATATACACACCAACATTGGTAGTGGGCCCACGGGCAAAATATCACCACAGTCCATGTACCTGCAGGGACATGCAGCCAGAAGGGAAGGCAGCGTGTGTGCAGGACAGTGCCTGCCTAATGACAATCAAATAAACAGGGATGGTATGCAGCAATGTGAGATGGCCAGCACGTGTGTCATAGATGGGAATAAACAACGTTTAGACATTAGGAAAGTGGCATATGCTTACCTTGCTGTATGGCATGTCCCTCCTGGCTCTGGCAACTGTTGCAGGCTGAATGGACTCCATGACTTGCAATTCCACAGCTGTCTGAGGGTGGTGCACAAGTTCCCTGTTATAGTGCTGGAGCAAAGTAGTCAGGGCCCCGATTTTTCTGCGGCACATCGGAGCAAAGTTCTGTGACAGGGTTCTCATTTGCCGCAGAACTTCTGACACCTCAGCACCAATTTCTCCGGCAATTCTGCGGCACATTTTTACCCTTAATTTTTTTCCTTTTTTTGTTTTTTTTTGCCCAATCCGACACAATGCACGCTCGTAACACAGTCATTTTATGGGCGTTTGTCACCAAATGTTCAACATAGCCAGTGTAAGACCTCTGCTCATGATCAGTATCACTGTGATTTTATTACTCTGTCCGGAACACTGATTTCGCACATCGACTGCGCCATTGTGCGCTACATGCGCGAAAACACATTTTGGGTGAAATGTGAAAATGACAGTTGTACTGTTCATAAGGAGGTGTGGTAAAATGGTAATACTGAAAATCTGGAGTGAAGATATTAAAATGCTTGAAGTTACGAGCGCATTAAAACTCCGCAATGCACGCTCGTAAAACAGTCGTTTTGGGGAATAATTTCACCAAATTTTCAACATAGGGTTCTTAGAAGCCTACCTCATGAACTGTGACACTGTCATTTCGTTAATCATTCTGGAAAGGTGGTTCTGCGCAGTGACTGCGGAACCACCTTTCGGGACCGATTAATGAAATAACAGTGTCACAGTTTATGAGGTGGGGCCCCAAAAACCCCATGTTGAAAATTTGGTGAAAAAATTCCCAGAAATGGCTGAGTAATGCACTAAAGTTAAAAAAAATCCATTTATGCCATTATACAGCTTACCGGCATTTCTTCAGTTCACGGTCAGCTTTGAAGAGTGCAGACGTGTTCCCGGTCCACAGAAGATCATCGCGCTGGGCTCCGGAGGTAAGTATGGGTTGAGGTGGGGGTGAGGTGAGAGTGTGGGGAGGTGGGTACGCAGAGGGTGGGTGCGGGTTGGGGGAGAGGGGGCAAAAGAATCACCGATGGAAGGTTTTTTTTTTGCAGGGTTTTTGGAAGCTTCACACAAGGAGGAACTTTTGCCACGCTGGGGTGGGCTCCCAGCGTGGCATACTAATATTTCAGAAGGGGGCACGTTTGTACCTTTCTAATCTGGTGGCAAGGATCTTAGCCAAAATCTTTGTGTCGAATTGATACGTGAAATAGGTCTGAGGTTTTAGCGGATCTATGGACCTAATATCTATGGACCTAATGAAAATTCCCCTCCTTTTTTGTGCAACTGTCTTGAACTGATTAACTTCCCAGCTCCATACATTTTTGGTGGTGACTTTAATTTAATATTGAACCCTAACCTTGAAAGATCGCAAGCGGGCAGTAACAGATTGAGGTGCAGTAGAGATGCATTGCACCACAACCTGTGAGGTGCTCTCAACGCCACCTCTTGCGCACTCCCTAACATTTGCCATAACTTTCCTAACACCAACTCCTAACATGAATGTGCTCATTTATTTGTGCAGTTACTTTGCCATCAACTGTGTGGATGCGAGTAAGGCAGTCAAATCAGTGGGCATCCACACAGTGCCAGTACACCTTGCCTCCTTTCTCTTTGTCTAGGCAATACAGAAAGCCAGAAAGTAAAGCCAGTGGCTTCCCCTTCTGTCTCGAGACAAACTCCACATCCATGCCAACCTCCATTCTGACATAGTGACAGGTTAATATGGTAGCAGGTATCTTTAAGTGTTAGGCTACTGCATTGTGGGAAAGTAAAACAGGAAGTGACATGCAGTGAAGACCTGCAAAGAGCTACCAGCAATAAACATCTATAAAAATACTAACATCTAATACAATTCTAACCAAGTGCTATTATTACAGGGTATCTAATTATGTGAGGTGCTAAAGTTGAAGAGTGCTAATATTGGGGTCGCCAAAAAAAATACACTAATATTGAAGTCGCGGTTTTATAATCGCTATTTTAACCATGGAACCCAACAGTTTAGGATTTGGATCCTCAGTTTTATAGAGACAGCTTTGTGATGCACAGATGCTTTGGTGGCTGGAGTTTGTCAGACAGAACTTGTCGCAAAGTAATTAATGTTGCTTACAAGGTATTCAAATGTATTTTTACATGTACTGGGGCATTTATAGCAGTTGTGTGCTTTTTTAAATTCCATTGTTATGAAATTGGTCACACGTGACCAAATGTATAATGGTGAGTGGTTTCTGTGATGAAGAGTTTTGAGAAGGTGCAGGGACATTGCTGCAGATAAACAACGTCAGGTCAAGGGCCTTAATGTTAGCTGTTCCATTATGAGAGAATACAAGTATGGCAAGTATGGGGCACGTTTGTTCTTGGTGACGCCAATTCCGCTGGTGATGCAAATTCCTCGGATATTTCCGCGGTTTGCCGCACCCGCGGAATCGCGGAAAACTTGGGGCCATGAAAGTAGTATGTAAATGCATGCAGAAAGCTCCACAATGAGATGCAAATAAACCACTTTGCCCACTGACTGCCTAAGCAGCTCATTTACATGCCAGCTTTGTGAATAACAGGTTTTTGGAATTTTGCTATACCATGGTGCATTTGCACGATGGGTTTGTGCTCCACTACATGTTTGTGAACAGCATGCTAATGGTTGCATGATTCTTGGCATTTCCAAAACCTTTCCAAGCACAACGCATGCATGGTACACATTAGTGCAATGCCCATTGTGGTCTTACATGCAAACACAGTCTTACTACAACCATTGCGCGATGTTCCACCATGTTATGCTATCACGCAAATGCCACCCTGTGGCATGCACCAACAGCATGATCCCATAACTATGAAGGGAGTGCTCAGCTGCAGGTGGCATTCTCAAGCACAGTCAGTGCCAGGTGTGGCATCCCATGGCCTATGCACTGCCAAAGATTCATGTCCACAGGCTGTGCCCCTGTGTGACTGCCACAGACCACCTTGGACCACTGCAAATGTCCCTCCATCCACTGCTGGCATGGTCTGCATGTGATCCATTTGACCCTCCACTTGCTGTGGTGCCTGTGGTAACAAGGCCAGTTAACACATGCTGCCACATGCTCCCTGGGCACCATCTACCTCAACAGCTGCTTGGCAATATGTCAGTAGACACATGCTGCTTTCCGGACTCACCACCCTCCACATGTGACCTTCTGTCCCGGCATTTGGCATGCTTTTTCCACCTGTCACCATGTGTGCCATCTTGTCCCACATTCTGCATCTCTGGGAACCACTGCTGTCTCCTCAAACCATTACATGGACGTTGGGCTTCAGGTGGCCAGCCATGGGTGAAGCCTGAAGTGGGACACACCCATGGGCATGTCACTGTTGGGGTGCTGTGTCCTGTGGGCACTGAACCAGACATCCTCCCAGCACTGCATGTCTGCTTTAACATTTAATGTGCCCCTTGGACCCATGCTGCACCTGTCGGTCTGGCCCACCAGGCATGGCCGCTGGTGCCGTGCATGGGAGGCAACCCTCCACTTCCCCTCATCATCATGTCCTCATGTTGTGGTGGTGTGTTTACACAGCCTTGGGTTCAGTACCTAGCCTTCCTTGCACACATTGCCACTGGCCCTTAGCATATTGTCATGCTCTACAATACTAGGTATGTGACCTCCAAGTGATGGAGTGCGGTGCCACTGCCTATTTCCAGCTCACATTCAGCATCCCAGTCACACATCACATGGGATTTTGAGGAGGGGGGCTGAATACCTTGTACATCTCAGCACACTTGCGATGTATGTACTGATTTCACCCTTTTCCTCCTCCAAGGTGCAACTCAACAGCTTGATGTGCGGCAGCACAGGTGGGCCTGGAGGACCAGAACTGAACTACTGGGCCAGCTCTAAGCATGGGCACTGTGTACCATGGAGCACAGTGTCCATGGTACACAGCACCAATGCCTGGAGCTGGGCGCTGCATATCATGGGCATTGCTTATCAGTGAACGGTGCCAGGAGGATGTCCTGTGTAAGCTGCAGGGGGTGTGCAGCATTGTGCAGCAAATTGAGAGTAGGCTCCCACCACTGCCCCCTCCTCCTCCCACACTTTGATCCCTTAAGTCCTCCACTCCCATGCTCCCCAAGCATTTCCCCACCACTTCCTCCCCATGGCTGTAAAGCAGTACATCTGTAAATAGTTACCCCTCAGACCCCACCCCTCTTCATCCCATCTTTCCCCACCCATCTCTACCCTACATCCCTCCCTGTAAAAAAGTTGATTGTTGGGTTCCTTTTGTTTACTAATGTTGTTTTTATAATGCTGTTTTTATAATTAAATTTGTATTGTGTTTGTTAGCCTGTGTCCTGTGTCTCTTCTTCAAGCATGCAGGGCTTCTCTTGCTGGTGTTCATTGTTCCACCCTCCACCTGTGCAGGTCCAGTGGGGAGGCCACACATCACCATATCACCTGTATCCCTCACCAGATGGACACCTGTGTGTTGGCAAGTGTCCAGTGGTACTGGTTGCCATTTGTGCTCATAGGTCGACAATGGGGGCCATTGCCTCTTCTTTTTTTCTTTTTTTTTTTTTAATTGTTTTACCAAGTGAGACATACTAAGCTGAAAGCTTGTTTACAGGTGCAACCTGGGAGCACAGGGAAGTTAAGTGACTTGCTTAGGGTCACACAGTATATGCAAGTGGGGGCTGTAGGATTCAAACCCAGGTCTCCAGATTTGCAGCTCAGAGCCTTAAACCACTGTGCTATACTGCCTCCTCTTCTGTCACTGACATCCTGCTTCTGGTCTCTGTGGACACACTGTGCCCCACCCCCTTTTGGCAGGTCCTCCTATGTCACCAGCTGAGCCACTGTGCAATGCTGCCCACCTGGATATGTTTTGCTGTACTATCTCCTGTGCTTGTGTCTTTGTGGGCCCACCAGACATGCCCCATCTGGTCACATGTGTCTCAGCATGTGGCATACCTGTCATGTGTGGTGGACATTGCTGTGGGCCCATGTTGCCCTTGAGTACTATGTAGCCATGTGCCACTGTCCTTTGTTTGACCTGCTGCCTTGCACCACTGCACCTTTGCACTGCATTGTCCTGTTCTGCAACCTGGGCAACTGGTAGCATTGCACAATACAATTCCATTGTCCCCACTTCCTTTGTGGCATATTCACAATGGGCCCTATTCACAAAAGGTGCAGATGGGATACATGCCTTGTAACCCCAATGGATAGGCCACCCACACCTGGCCGTGCACACTGTGTCCCCCCACCATGCAATTCACATCCCTGTAATGCCCCCCCCACATGGACGACACACCAACCAATTGTGCTCCTCTGCATGGGGGTGAGCTGGGGACTGGCATGGGGGGATGTCCACACTCCATGACATTCACTAAGGCATGGGTGCCTTGCATGGGGGGGAAATGGCTATGCATTTTGGTGGGCAGCCATAAGTGGTACGTGCCCCCTGGATGTGACAACTGGTCATGGAGGGAATAGTGAGGGGGGTCTATGGACCCCTCACTGTGGCTGCCCCTGTTGTTGGGCCACATTGGGAGGGCTGGGGGACTGACATCTGGGGGTCCCCCACGAAGCTGTGAGCATGTTTATGCCCATTGACACCATGGCACCCAATGAGCACAAGGGATCCAGTGAGGGTCCCAGGACTGGCCACTGATTGGCTGCCTGGATGGGTCTGCAGCTCCATGTCTGCCAGCCCCCGTGAACCTGCATGCCGGGGGGGTGGGGCCGTGTAAGGGAGCTGGGTGGTGACCGCTGTTCATGAATGCAGTCCCCGCATGGCTCTCCCATGGGTGCAGAGCTGTGTGGGGGGATACATGTCATTCACGCGTACCACCCCCCCATGTTAGTGCATAGGGCCCTATGTGTTTAGAACAGGCGCTAACTGGGAATGCCTTGCCCTTCCACAATTAAAGTCTATCGTGCAATCTATTTTTTGTGCTGGTGCAATTCTTTGTAAAACCTGCCCCTTCTCTTTAAAGAGATTTTCTAAGTTAAATTATGAGGTTTATGCACCACATACATTGGTGCCTTACCTCATGAGAATGTGGTCTAGTCATATGTGCCCCATAAATGTCCTGTATGTGTGCCATAATTTCACTCATAATTTTATCTTCACTGGGATACTTTCACTTCCCAGACTTTAGATCCACCCCTGTGCTGCCCCACGCTCAGCCAATTTTATGACATGATGACAGGGAGAGCACAGTGACATGCTACACTATAATTTATAGGGGTACCTTTAACACCAATTTTATATGTTATAGTGATTATGTGGTCATTAAACACGGGCACTGGGTGACTAACAAGGCCCTCAAGTCATAAAAATGGCTGTGCTAGGGCGGTGTGGGGGCAAATCTAAAGTCTGGAAAGTGAAAGAATCCTGGTGAAGATAAATGGCTCTACAATACCAGTTCGACAACTATGTTGTCGACCAACATCACAGCAATGGATTTATGTTGACTGCAATTTACGGTCAACATAACTCTGGCAAGAGACCCCAGTGTTTTTTTTCATTGGGGGCTTTGCCCCCGAACCCCACGCACCCCGAACTAAAGGATTCCAACTCTGAGTCGGAGTTGGTTCAGGGAGAAGGTACAGGACAAGGAGACAGAGTGCCGTGGTCTCGGGTTGACTATTACAGTGAACTGCCGTTGATGTCAACATCAATGTATTCACTGTAATGGTGTCAGGATACAGTCAGCATACTAAATAAAATTATGAGTGAAATTAAGGTGCACCTACGGGGCATTGATGTGACACATATGAATAGACCACATCTTTTCTTACAATGATTATGTGGCATAGGAATGAAAAATGAATGAAACATTTATTTTTACGCAGGAGAGAAGTACAAAATGTAAAATACATCTTGACATTTCATGTCATAAGGGCATTAGCCCTGTTTACAAGACAGTCCTGTAAAAGATGTTGCAACATACAAAATTACAAAATCTCTCATAAAATACAACAATGACATAGACTCACAACAATCAATATACATTCACAGGTTAGCAATGACATTATGTAGACAGAGTGGCTTTCTGCCTATCTTGGTGAATCTCTTTAAATATGTTAGTGCAATGTCATTAGGATAAACCAGGACTGTGACTTCTCTACCCAGAATCTTGGTGGCAACTACAACAATTTTTTGTTGGGAGATCAAAATGTCATACAGGTACAGGGTTAAATAAAACTTAAAGGGAATATGTAGAGTTACTAAGTCAAGTAGGCCTAAGACAGTTGGTACATGAGGCAACTAGAGGACCAAATACTTTGGATTTGGTACTTTCCAACTTGGAAACAGAAATTACAAATTGTAATATCTTAGCACCCCTAGAAAATAGTGACCACAGTATGGTGATCTTTGACCTTAATAATAATAACCCTGAGATTGAGGGACTACTCAAATATTGTTATGGAACAAGGCAGATTTTATGCTATCAGGGAAAGTATGGCTACACAGGACTGGAATAAGGATTTTAGAGATAAAACATTACAAGAGCAATGGAGGATCCTCGAAGAGAAACTTGCAGAATGCATTAAAAATTACATCACTACAAAATAGAAGTATAACAAGGATATAAAGAAAAACACACCAAGTTGGTTTAATCATAAAGTCAGAAGGATGATCTAAAATAAACAAAAACTCTGTAAGATTATAAGAGAAATGGGGAACAGTGAAGGTTGGGTAAAATATAGGAAATTACAAAATAAAATAAAAAAGATATTAGAAAGCAAAAAAGAATATGAGAGAAAGTTAGCAGTCAAAACAAAAGATAATTATAAAGTGTTCTATGCACATGTAAATGAATTAAAGGGTGGTAGACAAAAAATAGTTCCCTTGCAAGACAAAAATGGTAAATTGGCTACTACAAATAAAGAAATGGCCAATATACAAAACAACTACTCCTCCTCTGTGTTTAATAAAAAAAAGGAGGTGCAAGGTGCAATCTACAATAACAGACATAAAGACCACCAAAAGCCCTATAGAAATAATAGAAAAAGATGTTCAAGAAAGATTAGTGGCACTAAATTCAAATAAATTACCAGTTCCAGACAGTCTTCACCCAAGATTGCTGAAGGAGTTAGCCCAAGAATTGGCCCAACCATTAAGTCACCTTTTTCAAACATCTCTGGATAGAGGTGACGCTATAGATGCATGGAAGGAGGCAATGGTATTACCCCTCTATAAACAAGCATTTGTCAATGCCGAACGTTCGATTGCAAGTATTTGCAGTGGTGTTTGGCATGTATGGTGCTTTACCCTAATGCCCTGTCGATTGCTGGTATTTGCACAATAAATTGTCAGCATGATCTTTCTGTTACCCCCATTGTGTGCTACATAGGCGGAAACACGTTTTGGGCAGGATGTGAAAAATGACAGCTGTACTGCTCATAAGGAAGTGTGGTAAAATGGCAATGTTGAAAATCTGGGTGGAAATATTGAAAATTCGCAAACCCTACGATGGTAGAACTGTACAACTAAAAACAGTCATTTTAGAATTTTTCACCAAAATTTTCAACATTGCCATTTAAACCCTGCTAATGAACAGTGTCACTGTGATTTTCTTACTGTGTCCCATATTGATCAAGCATTAACCGACTGTGCCATTGTGCGCTTACATGGGCGAAACATGTTTTGGCAAGATGTGAAAATGACAGCTGCAGTGCTCATAAGGAGGTGTGGTAAAATGGCAATGTTGAAAATCTGGAGTGAAAATATTGAAAATTCGCAAACTTACGAGCGCATGAGGAACTGCGCAACGCAAACTCATAAAACAGTCATTTTAAGGAATTTTTCACCAAATTTTCAGCACAGCCATTTTAAGACCTCTGCTCATGATCAGTGTCACTGTGATTTTCTTAATGTGTCCCATACATTGAGTTTGCACACTGACTGCGCCATTGTGCACTCATATGGCAGAAACACATTTTGGGCAGGATGTGAAAAATGACAGCTGTAATGCCTGCGAGGAGGTGTGGTAAAATGGCAATGTTGAAAATCTGGAGTGCAAATATTGAAAATTCAAACGTACATAGCGCATGAGAACCGCGCAACGACGCTTTGTAAAACAGTCATTTTAGGATTTTTTCACCAAATTTTCAACATAGCCATTTTAAGACCTCTGCTCATGAACAGTGTCACTGTGATTTTCTTAATGTGTTCCATACATTGATTTAGCTAATCGACTGCGCCATTGTGCGCTACATGGGCAGAAACACATTTTGGGTGAGATGTGAAAATGACAGCTGTACAACTCATAAGAAGGTGTGATAAAATGGCAATGTTGAAAATCTGGGTAGAAAATATTGAAAATTCGCAAACTTACGAGCCTGCGTGGGAACTCGCATAGCTGCGCTAAGTAAAACAGTCATTTTGGAATTTTGCGCAAATTTCAACATGGGGTTTGGGACCCCTTCTCATGAATGATGTCACTGTCATGGTGTTATTCAAGGCTGAAGGGTGATTTGCGCGCCAGACTGCTGCGTGCCTGCGAAATCACCCTCCAGGCCGAATAACGCCATGACAGTGACATCTTCATGAAGAGGTCCGACTCATGTTAATCTGGTGCAAAAATTCCAAAAATGACTGAGATATGCAATAAAGTTGTAGCCCATTATATAGCTTACCGCATTTCCTCAGTTCGCGGTCGGTTTTGAAGGGTGCAGACGTGTTCCCAGTCCACCAAGATCATCGTGCCAGAGTCCAGAGGTAAATGGGTGGGGGTTGTGGGGAGGCTGGGTGCGCAGTGGGTGGGTCTGGGTTGTAGGAGGGGTTGGGAGAAGCGCCGTGGGACCCGTTTTTGTTTTACAGGGAAAAAAAAGGCGACTTGGGACCTTTGCCATGCTGGGGTGGGCTCCCAGCATGGAAGAAGATGTGTGGGGGCTGAGGGCGGCGGGGATTGGGCACCCCGTGCGGCAAACTGCAGGGGAGGCTGAAGAGCCGGCGAGTTCAGCACCCATTCATGCAAACAAAGGAAACCCAGTTTGCCACGCTGGGTGGGCTCCCAGCATGGCAGCAGGATGGCAGGGCATGGAGCCCAGGGGATTGGGCACCCCGTTGTAAAACAAACAACGTTTGCCATGCTGGAGTGGGCTCCAGCGTGGCAGGAAAGCTTTGGGGAGGCAGGCGTGGACGTGCGGGAGGCGCGTGGCCGGAGGGGACGGCGGCGCTCAGTATGGCAGCGGTGTTTTCTTTAGCAGAGGAACACCGCTGTCAAGAGCTGAACCCTGCACCCATTGGTGCAGGACCGCCGCCTGCTCAAGGGAGCAGTGCATTGGATGGGAGAGGCACACCTCCAAGTGTGCTACTCTCCCAAAACGTTCCTTGTGCATGCGCGCAAGTGAACGTAAAAAGGAAGCAATGAAATCCTTCTAACTATAGGCCAGTGAGTCTGACTAGTGTTTTGGGTAAAGTACTAGAGGGCATTATAAAGTATTTTATAATAAAATTCCTGCAGGAGAATGAGTTGGAAGACAGGACACAACATGGGTTTAGAAAAGGCCAATCATGTAGGACAAATATGCTTCATTTCTGTGATAGGGTTAGTAAGATATTGGACAGGGGGGAATCTGTGGATGTGGTCTTTTTGGATTTCACAAAAGCTTTTGATAAGCTCCCCCATACACAACTTGTAAAACATCTTCATAAAACTGGTTTACATATTAATATAGTATCTTGTATTTGCTCTTGGTTGTCAAACAGAATACAGAGAGTAAATATTAGGGGCGCCTGATTAGATTGGACTGAGGTGACAAGTGGGGTGCCACAGTGGTCGGTACTAGGGCACGTTTTATTTAATATTTATGTGGTAACTTTGAGGGTATATCAGGAGAAAGTATGGATCACTAAGTTTGCAGATGATTGTCATCTGGGGTAGAATTGGTGGGCCAATATTATCATCTGGAGCTACAGCAAGTATTGGATCATATTGATAGATGGCACAATATTTATCTACTGCACCTTAACATTGATAAATGCTCAGTAATGCACTTGGGATCTAAAAATAGTATTGCATCTTATAAACTGGATAAAGTTTATCTCAAATCTGTAACAGAAGAAAGGGATCTGGAAATTTCAATTACCAGTGAACTCCAATTCACCATCACTTGTACTAAGGTTATCAGGAAGGCAAATGGAGTTTTAAATTGTATACTTAGGAACATTTCCAGTACAGAACAAGATATACGGCCACCACTTTATGGTTCACTTGTTAGGCATCTATTGGAGTATGGGGTCCAGGTATGGTCAGCCTACCATAAGGGCGATATCATGGGATTAAAAAAGGTAAAAAAAAAATGCAACACGGGAAGTTAAAGAGATGAAAGGAAAGAACTATAAATCAAGGCTGGACTCCTTGAGTATAGGAGGATACGGGGGGATATGTGTCTTTTATTCAAGGCATTTACGGACCAGGATGTATGAAATAAATTGGGGCTAAAACTAAGGCATTGAACTCATAACACCAAAGCACACTCCTTGCAGTTACAAGGTGAAAACTGTAGGACTTGGCACAGAAAGATGTGGTACAGCCAGAGAATCATCCCTATTTGGAATGCATTACCGGCTGAGGTAGTAGAAAGCTCTATGGTGGAGGCATCTAAACATCAGCTGGATAGGATGTACCAAATGGACAAATTTTAGTGTACGAAAGGCAAGCATTATGGACATCTCGTCCCCATGGCTCTGTACCAACCTATGTTACATATGTTACCTATGAAAGGGGGCTAATACAGTATGTAGTTTTACTTTATTTATTTTACTTGAAAAAGTTTCACCAGGAAGTACATCATGAGCTGTAATAGCTTGTTTCCAGATGAGTCCGGGGGGGGGGGGTGATACAGAGGAGGGTACAGAAACATTTGCAATTACATAGTGAATACAGAAAACATACAGCATAATACATCAGAATGGAGAGAGGTAAAACAATACAGTAACAAACAACTTAAAATTATAGCATATACAGCAGAGTAACAAGGAGACAATCACAACACATTAACAGAGTATCATAAGTATTTGTTCAAGACAATAGCTTACACCAACAAGGTCTTGCCAATTTGGACCTATGTCCTGATTTGGAAATGCAAGGTTGCATAATGCTTGTCTAATTTGTTTTTGAACATATCAATGGAATCACTGTTCACTATTTCTGATGGTAATCCATTCCATGCTGATACTACCCTTTGGTTAATCCAAGGTTGACTTTCAATTGTTTTGGAATGTTCGCCCTTTAACTGGTAACTACAGTATGTGCTCTAGTACATATATTTACATCTTTCTTTTCTAGACTGAGCAATACAGATAAACAGTCCAAAATATTTGATTTCAGAGAAACCAAAAGAGCACCACACGTAAAGTACAAGAGTAAGTAATTCCGTGTGTGAGGCTTAGACAGAAGTGCTATAGCCAACCAAATTAATTGTGATTGTTTAGAAAATGGATTGGGTAAATCCTGGAAGCTGATTGGCTAAGGCCAGCAACCAACCAGTCAACAGACTGGGAAATAATGAGTCCCATCTCTGCTGCCTGATTCCATTCTGAAATCCTTGTGCCAATAGAATTTTCAATTTGTAACTGCCGCCATGGTTTGTTTTACGGAGTGACTGAACTCCCCCCCCCCACACACACACACTGTAGTAGTCTCTGTACTTAAGCATCAACTATAGGTCATTTTTATTTAAATTTCCTCCTCTCACTATGTCAAAAAGTATTTCTTTTAACTCATAGCCAGGATGTTGTTCTTTCGCTTTCAAAGAGATGCAGCTGCCCATCCCCATTTCCTAAAAACATCTGTTAAGCACCAGGGTTAAGCCGCACAGCAAAACTTTCTTTTAAAAAAAATTGTGGCACACGCTATGCCCCTTTTTAACAAACAACTGTAGACTTTATTGAATAACAGTTTTGTTTTTTAAACATGTAGTGCTAGCATGTCGCATGCTGAGTGATATTAGACACTGCTTCCTCAGCTCGCCCTGGCTCCATTTACCACTGAATCTGTCGGGGAATAGTAGAAATCAGGAGTTGGAGCTACTGTTTTCACCGTCGGGTGAGTCACAGTAGGGGGACACCTCATAATAGATCCTAGTTACTGAATGACAGCTCTTAGTAGTTAAAAAAACTTAAAAAATGAAAGTGACAATGGAGCTCCTGATTGTATGCCCTTGGGACACAGCTTCCCAAGACTGCTTCTCACATCTTCTTGTGGAACTGCTGCTCTACCATGCCCTTGCCATTGCTTCTGTTTTAAAATCAAGACACCCGATGGCCCCCTTAAACAAAACCTCCCCGCCTTCAGTTCACTTCCTGAGGGGGGGTACAGACTGTTAGGTGTGCTTCCGTGTTTTGCGGACAGCTTTCCCATCAGATGGTCATGCATATTCAGTAACCACTGCTTGCCCTGGCTCCACTTCCCTTGACCAAACATTTACAACAAACAACACTTATTTTCTTTCAGTAGCACAAGCAATCTCTTACCAGCTGCACTGCTGCTCTGCCTTTTCTCAGCTGTGCTCTGATGAGTTCCACCCCTGTTCCAGTGCTGCACTGAACACTGAAATCCAAATGGGTGAGTCAGTGCTACTCCTGTAACAGTGGAACAGCGCCGTACCTCTTAAGTGCTCTTAACTTGAAATTGCCATCCTGAGCACCATGCAATGTTATGGTACAGTGAAAGCAAAACAAAAACATTAAAACAAAATCATATGGCTATTCCAGTGTTGTTTGTGGGGGGCTGGGGGGGAGGACAGACCATATCATCAATGAGAATGAGAACCATCAAGTGAACTCGAGAGTCTGCCTGTAAAACTAGTAGCATTACTCCCAGTCCCACAATAGCTCTGCCATTCATCCCAACACCAGGCATAGTGTTCAGCTGCCATACTTGTTGAAAAAACTAAATAAATAATTTAATTTAAAACTGGACAGACGATGAGGGTGGAATGTGGTAACCATGACAACCACAACTACAGTCAGGCAGAGGAACTATTTTATCACGAAAGTTATTTTAAAGTATTTTTTATTAGCATTTTTAATAAAACATATTTTCTTTTACAGTGTCCATTTTCTAAGCGCAATAATACTCTCCAGGGTGGGAGGAATTGTGCTATAGCAGACCTTTCAGGGGCTATAATGCCCTCCGCCTGTGGCATCAGGCCTCATTACACCCCTGGGCAGTCTGGTATAACACAATAGCACCCACCCTGTTGGGTATTATTGCTTACATAGTCACGAGGGTGAAGAGTGAAGGAGCAGGAGAAGGTCATTTTCCCCTTTGGGATGCTGAGAACCCCACAAGGGGACAGGGAATAGGCATGAGGGAAGGGATGGGATAGAACAACTTGGCTGGGCTTTGTAGAAGGGGAGAGAGCAGTACTAGAGGGGGATGAGAGGAATTAGGTGCAGTTGCAAGATGTAGCTATGTTTTGATGGAGGAGGGGGGATAAGCAGTGGGAGGACTGAGCAGAGCAGATGTCTAAAGGGAGGGAGTTCCAAACACGTGGGAGTTTAAACGAGAAGGTGGCTCGGTCAGACCTGTTATGCCAGATGGGGAGAGAGTGATCCCTGCGTGCAGAGGAATGGAGGGTGTAAAGGGGGGTTGGTGGGAAAGAGATGAGAGACTGCACGTAGGGCAGCAGGGAGCCAAACCAGTACTTCCCAATTAGGGTAGCACTATGTGCAAGGTGTCTGGCACTAAGGGACGGGAAGGAGAGCAAGGTATAGAGGTCAAAGTGGTGAGTACAAGGCACACAGTTGAGAGCGAAGTGGCAGAAGGAGTTGAAAAGAGTATCCAGTCTTGACAGGGTGAATTTCAGGGCAGAGTTGTAGATGGTATCTCCAAAGTCAAAGATAGGGAGAATCATCTTTTGAATGATCTCTCTCCAGGCTAGCAGTGGAAGGCAGCTGTGGTGTCTGTATAGAGCACTGAGTTTGGGAAGTAGCTTTTTGTGGACTAACTAGTACGGTATGGGCTGCACGCCCATTGGCTCATGCTCTGAACCAATGGGATTGCAGCCCTACCAGCTGTCAGTCGGCGGGCAGCAGGGCGGCAGGCAGGTGGGGTGCTGCCGCCTGCCAGCTGACGGGGGGGGGGAGTGAGGTGGTGGGGCTCCGTGGGTGGGTGGGGTGGGGGTCCACTAGATCACCAGGGATTTCATACTTGGGGGTGAGGAATGCCCGCCAGTAAGGATATTGGGCTTTGGGGGAATCTGATGCCTGCTGATCGGGCTAATGGGGGCGCAGGTTAAGTTATACCCGTGATCGGGCTAATGGGGGAGAACAACGTTATTCCCTTGATCGGGCTACTGGAGATACAATGTTATGCCTGCGATCAGGCTACTTGAGAACAATGTTATACCCGCAATCGGGCTACTCGGGGGTGGGGTATACTTCTGCCTGTGATCGGAAGGGCATGGGCGCCCGCCACGTGCGGCGGGAACAAGTGGAGGCCACCCACAGGTGGCAGCTGCTGTGTTGCGCCCTGCAATGCGGCAGCTCACCTGTGGGTGGCCCTCGACTTGTTCCTTTTTTGGGGGGCTCAGCTTTGTGCAGGCGCAGGTAGGGGTTGCACCTGCATAACTCTGCACGGCCTGGGCTGAATATCGGGCTGTGCAGTTTATGCATGGGCATGACCCCCCACCTGTGCCTGCATACATTACTGATGGGTCCCGGTGCATCGGGATTTGTGCAGGCGCCTTTTCACTAAATATACTTGCAGAGGCGCATCAGTGGGTTGTACATGGCGCAACATATTCTCATGCACTAACCCCTTTGAATATCTGGGCCGTTGTGTTTGTTTGCAGAATGTGTTTTGCAATGTTTTCTTTTGCAGGTGTTCCTGAAAGAACACAAGATGACCAGAAGGGAATTTTTGGGGCTCATCGGAGTCCTCTTGTTTAGAGTTGCTAGGTTTTGTCTAACTGTTTGGTACAATGTTTAACCATTTTTCTGCTTTGCAGGTGTAAAGGATTTTTATAGTTCTTCGATTTTTAGGAAATGTAATGCGCTGCATGTTCCTAAAGTGGGCTACAGTATTTTTCATGTAAAATGGTTTGGGGTTTGGGCACCTGGTAGGTAGCATAGGTCAGATAGTCTTCCCTAGAGGGCGGGGGGGTAGACAGACTGGGGGTCCTGATCTGCACCAGGGGCTCTCAGTGCTGATCTATTTGGACATGCTTCAGGAAGTTTCTTGGAGCCATTCAGAATCCATAGATAGCAGAGTAGTAGGATAGGAGCTGAAGTTTCTTCAGTGGGCCTCTATCCTTTAGTGTTACTTGCCTGTGCTTGGCACATGGTAGGGGAGAACCTGATCAACCCTCCCTGTAGAGAGCACAGAGGTAGAATGGCCTGGTATGGGGCTGTAATCTGGCTGTAATCAGCCAGTGGTCTGGTTGTGGTGAGTGTAATCACCCAGTGCCCTGGGGTTACTAGAATCCTATCAGTGTTAAAGTTAGGCAGGCAGATAAGGCAGCTGGTAAGCAGCTCACTTAGGGGCTGCTTACCCAATGACATCATTGTTTACTCAGCTAGCCTGAGGGAAGAATAATTATGTCATTTGGAACTCTCGCAGTAGCATAACCCTTTTCTGGCACAGCTGCTCTGGGGAGCTTTAGAATGTCCAGTTTGTCTGAGTGGTGAGAGGAGAGTGACAGTGAGAATGGCAGGATCTCTGCCAGTGGGCTCTGAGTCTAGGGCCCTGGATTTCTCACCCTATTTTTGGATTACAATTACCAGCTTCCAGTGATGTGATGGAGACCTTTTTTCAGCAGGATTTCCTGATTTTCATTCCAGGAGAAGGGGAAGGAACTGCTAATCAGTGGATCCAAGGGGCAATCCCCTGAAGGTCCTTGTGTGTTTCAGCTGCCTTTGGAAAGGACTTTGTGAGAGACTGGTTCTGATGAGCTACTGAGGGAAAAGGTGTTTTCTAGTTGTTCTCCATGCCTAGAGGAAGGAGCAACTGTCCTGTGAGTACTGTGTTTTGAGACAAGATCTCCATTTTAGGGTTTTTTGTTCTGGGTTGCATATGCCCATAGTTAAGTAGATTACACCCATCAGTGCCCCTTGTTCACCCAAGTGAGTGAAGTAAAGTACAGTGTTCACCCAAGTGTGTGAAGTACAGAAAAAGTGGAGTCTATAGCATTTCAGTGGGGAATGGAGGCTTCTGTGGTGTAACCCTGAAAGAATGGCAGAGACTGTCAGTTGGGGCAAAGGGTGGGAGGAATGCCACCTGGAAGCTCACAAGGCAGAACTAACTGGTTCATGGAAGGGTTGACAGTTTTACCTGAGCAAAGGACCATTGCTGCGGGTGCAGGTGTGTGGTACAATATAGTTCCACAAGTATACAACTATTTGGGAAGAAGATGTTCTGAGTGTATGAATTACTGTAGTTTCACAAAATTTACACTCTGGGAAAATTGAAATGTGTTCGGGTGTGTGGCACAGTCCATGTGCATACACCAAGGGAAAGAGAAAGGAATTGTTGTTTCTCTAGAAAATTATACTGTCTAGCAAGGAGAGTTTGGGAACTTTGTACCTGTTTGCCATGAATGACTCATGGGGGTCCATTGATGTTTTGGTAACACCTGTTGAATAAAGCCATACTGCAAAATCCCTTCATCTGTTTTGGACATGCTGATCCTTGCTTCTGGTGTGGAATTACTGGGGTCCCCTCAACAATTAGCATATGCTTGAAATCCTCTTCCCTGTACCTAGTTGTAGTTACAAAGGTTCATGTTTTTGTTCTTGTACCCCCGACCCCGTTCCTTTAGTTAATAAGCCTGGTATACATCCTACCGCTAAGAGTGGTACCAATCTTTAACATTTCTACTGAAAGTAAATGGTATGCCATATGTGGGAACTAGTCCTGTTTTATGGGGGTGTCCAGCTTATCAAAAGTGGTGTGGGGGTTACAGTTATAATAGGGTTGCTTTTTTAAGACAGTTCTCTGCACTCATGGAAAGCATCAGAGTTTGCCTCAGGGTCAAACAATGTCGATTTACAGTATGTTAGCCATAAATCTGTATGTATGACTGACATTCCTTCAAGAAATTACCTGTGCCCTTTGCAACCAAAGACCAGTGTGAACCATTCCCACCTAAAGTAACTTGCCTCCAGTATTAAACCCACATCATTTACTGGTTCAGGTTTTTTTGATCCATTAATGTTCGGATACTAAGCCATATTTAACCTTAATAAATGTCTTCTCTATGGCACTCCTAGTTTTCCTAATAATGAAGTTCAAATACCTTTTTCATTGCCTCAGACCTGGCTAAACCAGGTGTGCAGAGTATTATTCATCTTCACTGAGCTGGATGTGGTTTGATTCTCTGATATAGGTTATTTAAAAGAGAATATTTAATAGAGGGCAGTTATTCTAATATGTAAACATTAAGAAAATGTTTTGATTTAAAATTTTCAATTATATTATTTAATTCTTTTTCCAGATTCATTGTTCCACTTAACACTTGTAGTATTAATAATAATAAATAGAGAAATTATCAGTCGGAACATGAACTACCTTACCTTTAGATACCTAACAATTTTCAGTTCTATTTTCCTACTGATCTAGAGAGGGGAGTAATCACTCTCTGTTTGTTGCAAAATCTCAAGTTCCTGATATAGATATAAATTTGCCATCGGAGCCAGAGTATAGTCTAAAAGGACACAGAAATGGTTAACAAATGTTGCTGCCCTATATCTATCTGAAGGAAGCCCACCATTTAGGACTGCTCTCCCATAGTCTTTCATGTCTTCATTTATTTTCTAAGCATTTTTGTTTACCATAACATCAGGGGCCCAATATTCAAAACTTTGCCCGGGGGCAAAAGTAGCACTGCCCAGTGTGTAAATTTAGCCCACAGCCAATAGCACGCAATATTTAAAGGAATAGACCGGGGCAAACAGTGCTTAATATAGCAGGCAAAGGAAGGTGGGCAAACAGGGCTGTAACTGCAGTGCAAAAATAGTCCAGCAAAGAAGACAGCTCTGAATATAGCATCCAGGCAGAGCAAACTGCACCAGCAGCCCAGTGCACACAGAGGTGAAGTAAGACAAAGGTGAACTACATGGCCAATGTGGTTGCTTGCAAAGGAATGATGCACAACAACTGCAAACGACATTGCAGGCCAAATACTGCAGAACTGTGCTATGGTTCTGACAGGTTTGACTGGGGCAAACATGTTTGCCCAGCGTAAACACGTTTGCCCAGGGCAAACACATTAGCCAGGGGCAAAAGTCTGTTATATTCAGAACTGATGCAAATGAGCCTACTTAGGGCAGTCCAAGGGCAAACAGCCACATTAGCATGTCATTATGGCCTGATTTGCATGCATTACCATGTGTGGATTGCCCAGGCTATTTCAGGGTGCACAGAGCTCCACCTGTAGGTCAGACAGGAACAACATGTCAGTGGCTGCAGGCTGGGTCTGCACATGGCACCACCTGTATGTCAGACTGGAACAACAGAACGGTATCTGCAGGCTGGGTCTGTACACAGCAGCACATAATATTGTGCCCCAGAGGACTAGTAGCACAGGTACGGGTGGTTGTGCTGCATGCCATTGATGTACTGGTGTGTCTGCTAAGCTGTGTATTGGACACTACAGTACCATGGTAGCTGGTATTGTTAGGGACACAGCAATGCTGCCAGTGTGTCAAGCATCAATGACTACTGCTATCCACACAGTGACAGGCCCAGCTGGCAGGTGTTTTCTGACAGTGTACACCACTGTCACACTGTCGTGTGACCCACATATGCTGTGCCAGTAGCATGGGAATCTCACAGTAACATACACATGGCTGGTCGTGTGTGACAGGGTGTATCTTTGGGTGTGCGGTATGTGCCCCCGGGCGGGGGGGCAGACACATAGCATCATGCAGGCATACTGATATCAGGGGCATACCCATCACTAGTACATGTGCACTTTATGGATTGCCCCAGCCATGTGGTTGCACCTACTATCTGGTGCATCCTGGGCACCTGTACACCTTCCATTCAACACCCTCCATCCCCTCAATGCTTCATGTGTGTGCAGGATTGTGGTGGTGTACCCCCTATGAAAGGACTGGTGGTGTGTGCTGCATGGCCACACTGACAAGGTGTCCATGGAGTGCTGGGCCACCCTCAAATGCCTGGCAGAGTTGGGACCAGTGCTAGATGATGGAGACATGGGCAGTGTCATTTGTGTGCAGCATGTCTCTTCCATGGCATATGGAGTGGCCCAGGATGGTCATCCTCTCTCTCTGCCTCTTCATTGGCTGCAGACATCAGGTGCACCATGCTGCTGCTGTTGCATACAGCCCTGTTGCCTGTTGCTGCTGTGTCCATGCCCCCTATCCTGGTTTTGCCCAGAGTTAAGACTACCTTTTTCTGGGCAGTAAGTTGCACCCCGCTGAGTGCTGCGCAAAGTCATGCAAACATGCTGAATATAGCATAGCACCTGTATTCATGTACATGCCCCCTTTCTTTGCTCAGTGCATACATTATAATTTTTCGCAGTGCTAATCCAGCTTGTCTATGCTATTTGGTCTTTTGAATATACGGGACCCATGCAAGTGGGACGCAAACCTGGTGCAAACGGTTTGTGCCCAGTGTTAAGTTTTGAATATCTGTCCCCAGAGTTCTTTTTTTTAATTCTTTGGTAACTGGGTAAAGCCCACTAAGCACAAGTGCCTGTTTTCAGGGGTGACCCAGGAGCACTGGGGAGGTTACGTGACTTGGTCAGAGTCACACAATCTGCAAGTGGAGGTTGTGGGAATCAAACCCTGGTCTGGTAGATGTACAAAGCTCATTCACAGCTTGTTACTCTAACATCTAGGATATACTGACAGACCAGCCCTTCTATCATAGGTGTTGTTATTCCAACCCAATACATGTGCAACCCCTAGGCAGCACTACTCCAAGGGCTACTACCTCTGCCTGTATGGCTATGCACAGGTTGAGGGGCCTGGATTCCCAGAACTTACTTTAGACTGGTTCATTTCCATGTGGTTACATAATGCGCAGTGGCTCCACTCAGAGTATACTTTTTAAGGGGGCTAACTGTTACCTGGTACAACCCACTGAGATGTCATACCATCTGCTATTACCATTTGCTACCCCAACATATGACCCAATAGCATTTCCCTACATTTCAGACATTTTTGTAAATAAAGACTCTCTTTAATAATGTGCTCATGACCACCATTTGAAAAACAGTAACATTAATATTTATTTAGGGGACATAGGGATTAGGATGGGGAAACAGGAGGAGTAGAGGTTATGCATTGATTTTATTTACAAAATATACCTTTGATTTGTGCTGGTGAAAACTCTCCAGCTGGGTAAATACCAGACTAAGCAGAAAGAAATTACATTTTACCAACCCGAATGATACCCAGAGCCCTGGCTATCTAGCTGCTGACTAATCAGATGGAACACGTTTTATTTCCCACTACTGGTACCAGTTCCCCAGACATGTACGAAACCCTGCAATCTCACACTATGCCCTGGGTACCCAGTTACCAAAGTCCTGGATGGTTGCAGACCTGGTGGATGTTGCATCTGGTGGTGTCGGCCGGCTTTGATTCACAGAAGAAAATGATTTTTAATTTGGAAGACAATTTAGCAAGCAACAACTTTTAGATTCTAGCAGAAGTGCAGTGGTTGCCCTGCTTTTGGCAGAAGAGCAGGGTTGCCCTGCAGTTAGCAGACTGAACAATTCAGGTGAAGCTAACCAGCCGGTTACGTTACTTGAAACTTGGATTGGTAATCCTGAATATTCAGCACATTTATACGTTTGTCACATCCAGTACATTTATATTTTAAGATATAATCAAGTACAGTCACAAAAAGGGAATGCCTTTCACCAGGGGACAGGAGGGCCACCCTGGTTACCTTGAACTAGGTAGAAAGCTGTCATTTCCAGATTGCATAGGCCAGTCCTACTTAACTTCAGGGTCTCAGTCTATTAATGTGGCAGTACGGCTAGGGCTGGAAGCTCCACAGGACATCTTGATCAGATAATTAACATAAGTACATATCAACACATTTACTAGTCTGCCCTGGGCTCTCAATGGGTAACCCCAGAACAGGCATGGTCAGCAAACAGTTGTATTATAGGGGTCCACCAATGCTCGGCCTCCCCAGTCAATTTACCTGACCCAGTTAGTTAACCAACCAACCAGGGTGAATCCCAATAATGGATCTACCACCCTGCTCGACCTGCTACTTACCAATCATCCTGACAGAATTTCAAACCTTGTTGTCCAACCAGACTCTCTAAGCGGTCACTCCCCCATCCTCTTCTTCTTCTGGTAGTGTCAGTAACTAAAACTCCAACCAAACAGTATAGCCCGACACTGACTCTGACCTGGGGCCTCACTAAACTAAAACAATATCTGGCTCACCGGGACTGGTCCCCCATCAACTGTGCCCCTACCATAGATGAAGCCCTTGACTACTTCACCCACTTATTCAACAAAGCATGTGATAGCTACGCTCCTTTTTCAAAAGTGCAATCCAAAAAACGTAACACCCCCTGGTTCACACCTAAGCTGCTTCAACAGCTAAAGAATTCTGATCATCTCTGGCACAAAGCAGTCACCTCTGGCTTGCAGGGGAACAGGCAGGCCTACGAAGTGGCATGCAACAGATGTACCTGCGCTATAAAGATGGCCAAATCAGACTACTACAAAACTACCCTTGCTTCCTCCTGGGGGAATGCACAGTTTTTTTGGGACTACTTAAAGGAGCTAAATGGAAAAACCCGGCTCCCCCCAGCTAACTATTAATGATGACACTACCTCTGACCCGCTGGCCATAGCCAATTGCCTTAACTCTACATTCTCTGACCTAGGTGTACTTCTTCCAAACAACTTCTTTGATCCTATTCCTGTGACCTCTGAGCCAAACAATTGGTACCCCCCTTTCCACCTTAGGGTCGTAACTATAAGAGAGGCAGGGCCCTACCTTGCAAATGCACTCAGGGGCTCCTGCTATTGCAAAGATTCATTTGACATGAAAATCCTTCATTTGGTTCTAGACTCTGTGCTCTCCCCCCTGACTGATCTCATTAACCACTCTTTCTGTCTGGGGCAGTTCCTGACAGCCTGGAAGATGGCCACTATCACCCCAGTTCTGAAGAGTGGTGACACAACCTCCCCGAATAACTACCAGCCCATCTCTATTCTTCCTCCCCTCTCTAAAGCCCTGGAAAAAATTGTAGTCACCCAACTCACCGATTACTTGCTTGCACATAACATACTATGCAGGGAGCAGCATTGCTTCAGATCTGGACACAGTACAACAACTGCCCTCACTGAGTTCTCCAACTTCTTATACAATGCCCTGGATAAAAAAACACCCCATAGGAGCTGTCTTCATTGACCTGTCTAAGGCCTTCAACACAGTCTCCCACCCTCTGCTCCTAAGTACGCTCCACCTCGCCGGTCTGTCTCCTGGACCCATCTCATGGTTTACCAGTTACCTCACAGATAGGTCCCAATGTGTCAAGATAAACAACATCCTCTCAATCACTCTGACAGTCCATTCTGGGGTCCCCCAGGGCTCTATTCCCGGCCTTCTACTATTCAGCATTTATCTGAACACCCTGCCTAAATCCTGCCCAGGTAATCCTCTGCTCTATGCAGATGACACGGTCCTTTATGCCTCCCACTCTGACCTCACAATCTTACAGTCCTCCCTACAACATGCCTTCGGCCAGATCGAAAACTGGTTCATTGACTGTAGACTTGTGGTCAATGTAAAAAAGACTAAGTTAATGCTCTTTGCACACCAACAGAGATCCAGGTCAGGGATGCACAACTAACAATCTTTTCCCAAACTCTCATCCCTCTTGAACAGGTCCATACATATAAACACCTGGGACTAGCATTTGATTCCTGCCTCTCATTCCACCCCATTATCAACACTCTTTCTTCAGCCATAAATGGCTGCATATGACTACTGTATCAACACAGACTGTTTACCCCCTTAGGCCCTTTAACCTTGCTGTTACCTCCTCAGTCCTTTCACTGGTCAATTATGGGTTCACCATCTACTCTGCCGCTGACCACACAGCCCTCAATAAAATACATTTGGCTATAAACAAAGCAAGTAGACTCTTCTCTGGTGTAGGCGTACCCACACCTGCACCTTGTACGCCCTAACAAATATCCTCACTCTAGATGAAAAGTTACTTTATCAAATGTGACTCCTCATAAAAAAAATCCACCTAGGGCTTACCACCTTCGGGGTCTCTGCCTCTCTACTTACATCCCATGCCTCAGCAAACACCCGCACAGCAAATAAAAAGTTGTGGTCTACTCCCAAGGTCAGGACCTCTTTAGCCAAAAAAGGTAATTTCCCTACAGAGTACCAGTATGGTACAATGAACTCCCCTCTGCCGTTACCTCTATCTCCAACTTAGGTCCCTTCAAAGTAGCCCTCAAAGACAACATTCTCTTCTTCCGTTGCTGCCAATGCACCAGTTATTCATGGTCAGCTGGCCTACCCCTCCTACACTGCTACTGACTGTATGCTGACCATGCTTGTCTGGTCAAGTGCTCCTGTAGTGGTGCATAGTGGGCGTGTCATCTGGCTGTGGGTAATAAGCCTCACAGATCCACCAGACCCTGAGCAGAGTGAGTGTGTTAAGGTATGATTGTCTTATGTACAGTATTGTTGATTTGCTTGACAAAGTCAGTATCTCGACTGCTTTCACTCTGACAATCACAGGTTCCTTAGTAGGACCTGTGTAGCTATCAGCTTGTATAGGCCTCATCCTTACCATTGCTTGCATTGTTACTACTTTGTATATACAGGTATGTGTACTCTATTGCTGATCTTCAATCACAATATGTACCTGTTGTTATTGTTTATACCTTGCTTCTGTGTTGTATATTGTTTCTTGACATGGAGCCTTTGGAAATGAGTCTAAGACTCGGAGGTTTGTAATTCCGATATCTTCAATAAATAAATAAATAAATAAATATATGCAGTGGTAGGGTGCTGACCCAATGGACAGTCACAAATCAGAAGAAACAATTTAATAAAGGTCCATCCATGCTGGGCTAAGGTTATATGCAGCAGTAGGGTGCAGACCAAAGAATGATCTCTCATAGCACAGACTCTTGGGCAAGGCTGCCCTAATTCAGTAATTCAGAATGGTTACTTTCTTTCTTGCACTGGGGGGTACAAGAGTACTCACTCAGGCTCCTGACGGTAGATCCTCCGCAATCAAGGGTCCCGATGATCTTCAGTTCTCTCACAACTGAGGTTATTCACCTCTCTCATAGCTGGCTTGATGTCATCTGGTTGCCGGTCCACATCTTTCCCCAACGTGGAAGGGAGAGCTAGCACCTAGGGGACATTCTGGCAACCCCCAGGCTAGCAAGTTCAACATTAACTAAATTACTTTAAACTTAAACTGCAAGAAAACAAGAAAATCCCCTCCTGGGTGGAGGGGCTTCACTGGATTACTAGGCCCATTTACTTTGCTGGGGGCCTGAGCCCTCTATCCTGTGGGGGGCTCCTGCTTGACTCTCTCGATCTGGCAAAATGTTGAAAAAGACAGTCTTTTATAGGGCTCTTCTGAGGCTCCTGATTGGCTGAAGCTTTTGGGTGCATGGCCTCCAACTGGCTGGAGGACTTGTCAGTTAAGAAAATGAATAATGCATGAACCTCACTCGATGCACTGTTGGCTTGGTGTTTTGGCACCTAGAATTAGGTCCCTGCAGCTCCCCATGAGTACTTGGTGATTTCCCATGAGCTTTGCCTAATGTCCCACATGTCCTGGCTTTATTATCCTGGCTTTCCGATTGGCTGTGGTTGCTTGCAATGGCTGCTTAACCCACTGTCCTTTAAGTAGAATAATGACAGTCCCAAAGAATCCCACAGCTTCCACTTTCATATTGTGTGACCCTGAGCAAGTCACTTAACCTCCTTGTGCTCCCAGGTCACTCCTGTAAAAAAGCTTTCAGCTTAGTGTGCTATATCTGGTTAAACAACTAAATAAAAAAAAAAATCAAAGTCCTGGTGCAGCCAGAAATAATTAAATATTTGCCCCAATGCCCCACAGTCCATTAGCCCTGGTTGTGTACTTGCTGTCACTGCACAGATTAGCTAACTTGCTCAGCCCATTTTCCTGTCGCTGCTGCCAATATTTTGGCTCCCTGACGTGCAGCAGCAGACAGGCTGATTTATCTGAGTCCCAAAAGTTGCTGGTGCAGCCAGGAGCAGCATTTCTATTTATTTAAACATTTTCCCTCTTGTAAGCATGTTCCCCAAACAAAAATTGCAATTACAATAATGGACACTTTGAGGCTTTTATAGGTACTTGTAGTGCATTTTTTTTGGGGGGTGCAGAGCTGGTAAGGAGATTTGGCAAATGTAGAATTTAGATAAAGGAGCTACAGAGGCTAAATTTCTTACAAAATAATTCTCCACAAGCTATATAAACTTTCATTAGATGATTACACTAAAACGGAAGTGATTTTATTTTTTAATAAAACCCTCACAGTACAATTGCCCTTGTTCTTCCTGTCCTAGAATCCCAACATCCAGCCACTAGAATTACTATCTTCTTCTTACTTTCTGCAATAAACTTCATAAAAAAACTCATGTTCCTTGGCAGTTGAATAACTCTAAACACACAAATTACAGAAACTTCTATGCTAGGCAGGATGTTGATTAACCTATGAAGTCTTTATAATAGGGTTTTAATCACTCTGAGCCCCTGCACACACAGGCACAGCTAACACATAGGCTCCCCCTCCTCTGGATATAATGGACACTGGATATAATGGACAAAAACTATGTGCACAGATGCGTCTATTATAATAGGCTTGCACTGTACTATATTTATTTTATTTTAGACAACACTTCTTTTCCCTTTTTTCCAGCCGCAGCCGAGAACAAGCTGCCCCGAGGGCAGACAGACCCTCATGAATATGTATTAGATCAGGGCTCTGGCTCATTAATATTCATGAGCCCCACTCGAAAGCACTTGGCAGATCTCTGTTAATTTTACCGAAAGCAGCTGCTCAGGGCTCTGTCCATGGTCACCAGGTCCCACTTAGCTAATGGGGATCCCAGGACCAATGGAACACTCTTTAGTTCGACCACAAACTCAAGTGGTCAAAGATCAAAGGCTCTAATCGCGCCTGTGCGATCCCCACTGCCCTGAGGGCATGCTTCAAGCGGAAGATTGTGGTTTGGTTGCTTAGGTCCCGAAGGGCTAGATTTTTCCTTTTAGGGCTAGAATGGGGCACCAAGTAATGGAAAAGATTGGGACCAGGACCAGGGGGCCAAAGGAAGAAAATGCAGGCACTTCCTGGAGGCGCTCGGGAGAGCAAGAACAAAACCTGTAAGGTGGCAGGTAAGCCCCCGATTTGGCAGGGGGGATTACACATGGATGTCAGAGTCTTGCAAGTGTTTAAATGAGCCAATACAGGCATTCCTCTGCTGAGGATTAAAATGTCAAATATAGTACTCAATATAAGGTCTTCAGTTAACATTGCCACATTTTTCCATACCTCTTCATTACAATATGCCGAATATAGAAGTGGGAAATAAGCATTTAAAACTGTACGTTGACAATTACCAATTATCAAGTTTAACATCATTATGTAATGCTGAGTATTTTGGGTTGCATGACACTTAGATGTGATCACACATTTTCATCAATACCATCAAGCCAACAACAGATGGCATTTTCATACTTGTAAAACATGCTTCCCACTGTGGGAAATACATTAGGTGCCCATTATCCTTCTAAGCTTCCTGGCAGGCGGCTGATGATTCTAAATCACATAACAGAAAATATTTCTAGAGCTTTCCCTGTCAAGTGCACTCAGCTTGTTTATAGCCTCAACTCCTTTCTGTTTCTCATCTCACAAGTGACCTGTTTTGCAACTCATCTCCTCATCCTTTGGCTGACATCCTACTAAATCAGCTGAAGTGCAAACTGGCCTTTGGCCATGCATTTACAGCTTTCCTGAACAGTCCAGAAATGCCATTTTCTACCCATTACAGAGATTATCTGGCCTGAAATTCAGGCTTAATAATATAAAATGCTTTGTATGGTGCAGAGCATTCCTTCCTTCCTTTCTTCCTCCCTCCCTCCCTCCCCCTCCTTTACAATTTTACAGATTTGATTTAGTGTTCTAGATCATTTATTATGGAATGTAAAAACATGTTTCATGATGACCACCTCCTTGGTTTCTTGCATTTGTTCTCTATCTAGGAATGACCACTGAGATGAGACATGGTGTTCCAGGGAAACCACGGTGAAATACAGGGCTTGATAGTTCAGCACCATACTGTACAAGCAAGAAATGTTTTTATCTAAAATATCACTTCCTAGCTGTCCAGATGGTGCTGATTGTCAAGGTGCTGCACGTCACACCTCGCACCATACCAGCAACCCTTGTACAGAAATAAGCACGGGTTGCCAGGGGTCTGCTGGGGGGATAGGACTGAGCATCTGAAGGGCTGCTGTCTTCTCCCAGGGAGGGAGAACTGCTGGCTCCACCAGATGACTGCCAGCAGGTGCAGTTCTGGTGATAGTGTGTGTCAGGAGCGGCAGAAGTGAGTGGTGCTGCAGGACTCCACAGCATGTGCATGTTGATGAGTGCACCCCAGTATAGTAAGGGAGAGAATCAGTGGCAGAATGGTCATGGGGCAGGGGCTTTTCATGACACCCTGCCTGCGATCCCTCACTCGTTTTCTCACCAGGACTCAGGAGGCTGAAACTGGATTTGTGCTTCGGGGCGGAGGATGAGCCTCCCCCTCCCGACCTCACCATTGGGGAAATCCATGGGGGTAGCTGGCTGCCTGGTAAGTCCTGGGAGGTAGTGGATGGTGGGGGTCAGCAGGGCAGGATTGAAGGGAGCCCAACCTGTCCCAGCCATAGGAGAATAAGATATATATGGAAAAAATCCCTTCCTGTGTGATGCTCTAGTAAAGGTATGTAAAAATGCAGTGGCCACTGGAACCTCATGCCAGTATTCAGCCTTATACCTGTGTGCATGAGAAAAGGGCAGTCCAGGCAAAGCAGCACAATCTAGTGGTGAAGCTGTGAATAACAGTCAAAGGCAATAGTATCATCTAGTGGTGAAGCTGTGAATAACAGTCGAAAGCAATAGTGTCATCTAACTGTGAAGCTGTGAATAACAGCCAAAAGCAATAGTGTCATCTAGTTGGGAAGCGATGAATAACAGTCAAAAGCAATACAGCTATCTAGTGGTGTTCCATGAAATAGCGAGCATGAAAGTACAGTACTGTAAGTGAAGCATTTTAATTTCCCAACTAGGGGGAACTTCCCTTTAGCTGAAAGGTTGAAGTTACGGACTCGGGGAATTGGGGAACCAGGTTTGATTCTAAGTGAGGGCAGTGTGGCATTTGTTCAAGTAGAGGGGTCAGGCTCAATATTACCCAACTGGTACGCGCACCTGGATGGAATATGGGGGGAGGGAGGCTGTACTGAGTTCTTGGTGAGAGTATAATTATTTGCTTGGGAAGTAGTGATGTGGGTTGTGTTCAGATCCTCAAAAGAAACATATTTCCGTTATTGATGGTGGCGCAATACAATATAAACGCAAATATTCTATTCATTTAAACACTGAAACGGGGATAGTCAGTATTCTTTCTACCTTGCAGCTTAATAAGAGTATAACTCTTTGCTTGAGAAACAGCCGCATAAATTATACTAGTTGTTGACATTATGAAAGTTAATTAGATATTAAGGAAAAGTTATGAGACTATAGTGCTTTATATAAAAAAGGAAGGAAAGTAGGTCGGTCCCCAGCTTGCTGCCTGTCATTAACTGTCAGGAAACTGTACCTGTTAGTAACTGCCCAGGTACTTTACCGGTCAGTAACTGCCCCAAAACCAACTACATACCAGCCAATTAAGTAGACAGGTACTACTGTATTACCAGATAGTCGCAAGACAACTACTAGTCAGTTGACCATGTAATCCAGCATTTCTGCAAACTAATGAACAGAAGGAAGTTAACACCAGTTCACAGATGTACGGTGTATGGAGGAAACAGAGAGACTAGGCAGCCTAAAGAGCTCTATTTCAACAGCACAATTAAGAGGTAAATTGACACTCTCAAGCAGCACCAAACAACCCCCACATTTCACCATAGAGCAGTGTGTTAGCTTGATAGTTATGGTTCCCTGCTTTGGAATTGACTGTTGACTGTTTTTGGCATGTAACAGAGGGAACGCTCAGACAAGAGTGTAGTGTATGTTGTAAAGGTTGGAGAATTCTGTTCCAGGTTTGAGCTTGATGGACTGAATTGGTCCGTTTTATTGAGGAGAGAAATCAGGAGAAATTTGGTTACAGATTCGTGGAGCCTTTAGACCTGAGACAGCACGACCCCTGCAACTGTGGGTAATTAGTTGCCAGAGTCTGCTTCTGCCCGGGAGAAACAGGCCTGGATTGGTTGGGGAGCTCGCTGGCCAGCCGGCGGGTTTGTTCAGTTAGGGTGTCGAGGTGGCGGGGCAGATATTTCTGATGTCAGCCCTCATAGATAGGGTGTCAGCTGTCTGGCAAGGTTTTAGGTTACATCTGGACTGATATCAGATGTTCGTGACTCCAAGAAGATTTGGATTATACTGGGAGGTTCTTGCTACAAGGAGAGTACCTCTTGGAATTAAAGGTTACAACATGACAAGAAGTACATCCATGAGGAGATTGGCAAAACATTAGAGCGGGACAGGGCAGCGGCAAATGACCAACTCGTTAAATCTCTTCTCTGAGAAAGGACAACCATCGAAGAGGAACGCCTGAAAGCTAAGAGCTTAATCATTTCCCCCACCTGCTCTCATGTTGGTGCTCTGCTGGCCCCATACCTTAGCAATGAGAGGCCAAGTTTTCGGTGGCTCCTGGTTTTGACTTTACCTTATTCTAGACCTGGATTGAAGAGACTGCTGACTCCCTCCTGACTTTTTCGTGGATTATTAATTTTCCATCATTTGGACGATTGGGTAGTGAGAGGACCCTGTGTCAGTGTACTTTATTTATTTCTTGTTTCTTGAATTCTACAACTGTTTTTCCTGGCAGTGTGGAAGATTATAATTATCCCTTTCCTCGGTTGTGAGAGGACTGATGGGGGAGTTTATGGTTTTCTTTTTCATTTTTATGGTTTGTAATAATTTTGTCATGTTTATATTTATTTGTTATTGTATTATTATAATTGTTTTAACTGCTTGGCACTGAGAGTGCTGCCCTCTCTCCCCAGTGGTGAGAGGACTGGGTGGGGAGGGGAAATTAATTATTTATTATATTTTATTGTATTGGGTTTGGGGGGTGAGAGTCCCTAATTCAAAATCTTGAGTCTTATTTGACTGTGATTGTTTCCTAACTCAGATTTTTTCTGCTGCTAAATTGTTATATAGGGAATTGTATTTGTTTAGTTTTTTGTGGACATTTGTTAGAATATTTGATTATCTTACGTTTGGGTGTGGGTTAAATCTGTATTTTGGGTTGTTTACTTGCTGGTATTTGCTTAGTGTGGTAAATATGTGTTGGGAAGGCATAAGGATGGTCGGGTATTATTCCCTCTCCAGGCTCAGGGACCTCTGTCCTTTTTTCTGTCCTCCCCTATCGCCAGAGGTGTACAGACAGTGTAGGGCTCTGGGGATTGTTAGAAAAAGGAGGAGGATGAGGGTTGGGCCTGGAGAGTGAATGGAAAGGAGTGGGCAGATAGGGATAGTGGGGACAAGGAGATGCCCTGGGGCGAAATGGGTCCAGGAAAGGGGTCCTCCCTGTCTGGTTCCCATACCCAAGGGTTCTGCTTGTAGTCGGCAGGTAACACGGTCATCCTTGGATGCTCATCCTACTTGGGTGGTGTTATGCAACACCAGGTCTATTAAAAACAAGACTGCTATTATAGCGGATTTTGTTGGAACATCTGACCTGGCGTGCATCACTGAGACCTGGCTGGATGAGAATGTTGGCCCAGTTTTGGCATCAGCAATTCCACCAGGGTACTCGGTGATACACCGCCCTAGGATGGATCGTAGGGGCGGGGGTGTTGCTATCTGTTTTAGATCGGAACTGGGCCTAGTGGAGGTACCAGTGGGAACTACCAACTCCTTTGAATGTATCATGGGCGATGGTGTGGGGTGCAAGATTCTTCTCGTTTACCATCCACCAGGTGATGAGAATGTTTTCCTGTGGGAAGTTGCAGACTTCATTGTCGACCTGACATTGGGATCCCCCCAGATGGTTGGTTCTGAGGGATTTCAATGCCTGGGTCGACGATGAACTCTAGCAGTTTGGTCAAGACTTCTGCCAGTTACTGATTTCACTGGGCTTCACACAGGTTATTTTCTCCTCGACCCATATTGGTGGCCATTCCTTGGATTTGGTGTTCCTACTGGGGATGGAGATATCTGATTTGGTGGTGGAACCAGTCAGGTGGTCTGACCATCACTCCATTGGGTTCAGTTTTGAGGCCACCCCTAGTAGGCCAGCCCCTATGGAGATGGTCCAGTACCGCCCTTTGAGGGGTGTTTCCCCCAGATGGCCTGATGGCGGTGCTGGACCTATCGGGTTTACCGAGTGATTGCATGGACCCAGGGGACTTGGTACTTGCCTATAATAAGGCAGTAGTAGGGGCCCTGGATTCCACTGCTCCTGTTCATGTTCATCCCCTCGTTCTTCGTCCCAGGTCTCCTTGGTTTGATGAGACTCTGAGGGAGTCGAGGAGAGTCAGATGAAGGTTAGAGAGGTGCTGGTGGAAATCAGGCCTGGACTGTGACAAACTTAGTTTGATGGACCATTACGTGGTCTATCAATCAGCAATCTCTTGTAAGAAGGCAGAATTCCTGTCCAGAGAGATTGCTGCTGCACAAATTAGACCAGCTCAGCTTTTCCAGACTGTGGACAGATTGTGCAATCCAATCTGTCTTCAGCCCAGAAGAGCCTTTTCTCAAGAATGGTGTGAGGAGTTTGCTCTATTCTTTTCAGATAAGATTGCCACAATCAGGTCTGATAACAGCTTGACCCTCTCTAATGGGAACTGTAATGGTCGGCAGGAGATGTCGGACACCCAATTTGTGTGGTCTGACTTCAGCCTTCCCACAATCAGTGACACTGTGATGGTCATCCAATCATTGCGTCCGACCAATTGTGGTTTGAACCCGGGCTCCACATGTCTCCTACTGGGCTGTATGGATAAAATCGGTCCGGTCCTTGCTGAGTTAGTCTAGAGGTCTTTGGAGAGGGGATTTTTCCAAATCCTCTGAAGGAGGCTGTGGTTCAGCCCCTTCTTAAGAAGCCCTCCTTGGATCCAGATTGTCTGGCTAACTACAAGCCTGTCTCTAACCTGCCCTTTGTGGGTAAGGTTATTGAGAAGGTGGTCGCATCACAGCTGGATGATCATTTGACCAGCCACAATGTCTGTGATTCTCTCCAGTCCGGATTTAGGAAGAGACATGGTACCAAGACAGCTCTTGGCCGGGTACTAAATGACCTCCTAATAGCGAGAGATTGAAGGACTTGTTCCATCTTAGTCCTCCTTGATCTCTCTGCAGCGTTTGACACTGTGGACCAAGGTGTGCTATTGGAGCACTTGCAGTTTATCTGTGGGCTGTCAGGTACAGTCCTCAGTTGGTTTCGATCTTTCCTCGAGGGTAGGACTCAGAGGGTGGTGTCTGGGATTTTTTCCTCTGCATCCTTCCCCCCATCCTGTGGGGTGCCACAGGGCTCCATTTTGGTGCCCATGTTGTTTCCGATGTACATGCTGCCATTAGGAGCAATTATTAGTGGTACAGTTTGAGTTTTCACTGCTATTCAGATGATACTCAACTGTAGATGTCCTTTGTGCCCGGCCAAGATGCTGCCTTTTCGGTCATTAACAACTGTCTGGCCGAAATCCAGGACTGGATGAATGTGAGTTGGCTGCGGTTGAATCCAGAGAAAACTGAGGTGTTAGTTGTGGACCTAGGTTGCCGGGAGGTGGGTTTGTTGGCAGGATCACCCTAGGGTTTATGGCTTGGGGGTGTTCAGCTAACTACCTCAGACCGGGTGCAGAACCTAGGCGTTGTGTTTGGTGACTGTTTGACACTTAAATCTCAGGTGTCGGCAGTTGTCAAAGCCTTTTTTGACCATCTGAGGAACATCGCCCGGGTGGAGCACCTGGTTCTTCCAGACGATCTTCCTATTTTGGTCCATGCCTTCATTACCTCCCGTCTTGACTACTGCAACGCCCTTTATCTTGAGCTACCGGGGGTTGATATTTGTCGCTTGCAGCTAGTGCAGAATGCGACAACCAGGCTATTGACTGGTTCCTCTAGGTCCAGTCATATAACGCCTGTGCTCCGTGGACTGCACTGGCTGCCAATATGCTGGTGAATCACCTTCAAGGTCGGTTTGCTGACCTATAAAGCCCTACATGATCAGGGACCTGGCTACCTGAAAGATCTCCTTTGTCCCTACTGTCCCTCCCGCTCTCTCCAATCCACTGACGAGGGATTGCTAGAGATTCCCAGGGTTCGCTTAAAGACCTCTGGGGCCAGATCATTTAGTTTTATGGCCCCAACCCTGTGGAATTCTTTACCTCGTTAGGTGCGAGATTGCCTGACTGTCCAAAGCTTTAAGGGGGCAGTCTGAGGCAGTCGTAGCCACTGTGAGCCCCCCCAACAGTATGCCGCCAGCAGTGGCAAACACTGTAGGGCCCCGCACTATGACTTCCCAGCCCAATGGGACCACAGCGAAGGCAGATAGCTCCCTTCCCCTACCTACAGAACCCCTGCACCTGTCCCCAGTGGTGGCCCGGTGCCACACACCCTGGCACACAACTGTGTCCCATCCCCGTGAATGCCAACAACCACACACACACACACACACACACACACACAGATAGGGTCACCAGCTCTGGGAATGCAGTCACTCTCCCACCACTTTTTAGCCTTGCATATAATGATTTTTAAATGTTGCAGCATTGGATTAATTTTAATATTGTTTTAATTATTTATTGATTTTATTATGTTATGTACAGGTGCCTTGGATTTGGAAAGGCGCCTTTCATAAATAAAGTTTGATTTGATTTGATTTTAAATCTTAATACTGTAAAAGAGGGAGCAGACGGGCGTATTACAACTATTATCCTGAACTGCAGAAGAAAGCATTCTGTCAATGCCTTTTTATAGCTTTTATAGTAAATCTCACTCTGGAAATTAGATGATTGAGATAATGAGAAAATTATTAATTAGTACAGTACGTCATATTGGCCGGTTCTTAACCTCCTGAAGCATTGTCAACAAAAATTGTAGACATTTGCCATATTGCATGCCATTCTTCTCTCTAAATAAAAATCAAGAAATAATTAGTCTGTGTGCTCATTACCCCCACATTTCATTCTGTGTTAATAGCGCCTCCTTCTGTTCTATCCCATGAATTAAAATCCATAGTTTGTTTTGAAGTCAACTATTTTATTTGCAAACCACTCTACTTTTTTTTTTGACTGGCTGGTTTGCTGACAATCAGTCTATCATCCCTGCCACCTTGCCCCATCCCCTGGGACTTACCCGCTGCCTACTAGATTACCTCCCAGGGTGGAGCCATCTGGGAGCCACCCCCACTACTCCCAGATTGGTGCCATGTGTTGATCTGGTGGCAGAGTGCCTCAGCAAGCTGCATGGGGCTTGACTGAGGAGACGGATATCCTAAATGCCTCAGTCAGGACTTTTCCCATTGTATGGAGGTGTGGCTTACAATGATGTAATGGTGCATACATGCTGATGTCTGCCATACCTCCCAGGAACCTACCAGCATTGGCTGCGATGCCCCTGTCCTCCACCAGAGGTCAGTCATGCACCAAGTGCTACTCCACCCTCCCTCCAGAGGAAAAGAGAAGTCTGTCAGATGCTTGATCCTCCTCCCCCTGGCTGGCCCTCCGACTCCCCAGGCTCACACCCGAACATGGGCTGTCATTATCGCAGACGGAAATCCAACCACTGCACTTGCAGGCTGGCCCCAAACCAATCTACTTTTAACAGTTCGATGGTGCCACATCCCCTCCGTATAAAAGTCTGAGTATCAGATGAGTAAATGGAAAATGAGCATACGTGCTTACAGCAGTCCATATGCTACTACAAATCGGAGTCCATAAGAAACATCGACCCATTAACATGGTTACCAGCTTTTTAAGTAGCTAGCAAATATTTGGCTAATGATGCTGCAGAATTCCCCACAGAGAACATGATGTTCTGTTTTGATTATATTTAATTGAGATACTGGTTTGGAATTGTCTACATTGCATACATGAAAGAAACATGAAAACATGGGCTCAATTCTCAAAACTTGGCACACGCCGCACCAAAGGTGGCTTGCACCAATTGCTGGTGCGCCAGGGACCCTGCACCTGATTCTCTATTGAGTATGGTCCTGGCAGCAAATTCCCACAGTTTGTAGCAACTGTGGCTGTGTGTCAAACAGACAATGCATATGGATGTGTGCTGCAAGCTGTGGCGTGGCCATGCACAACTCTAGGAGGTCCCCGGTGGCTAGCGGCACCCCCCCCCCAGCCCTGATCTCCTTTGTATAAACATCAATCACATCCCTTGGGGCTAGCTGTGCCCCCTCAGCCCCAATTCCCTATGTATAAATATTAATTACATCTCTGGTGGCTAGCAGTCCCTCCAGCCCTGATCCTCTTTGTATGATTAGTAATTATGTACCTAGTGGTCTAGCGGACCCCACCCTTCCGATCCCCAATCTACCCATATAATATAAATAAATCTTTCCCTGGTTGTCTAGCAGACCCCCATCCCCTGATCCTGGCAGGCAGTGCCCCACCACTGCTTCCCCCATCCCCGTCCCATCCCTGAGTCAGAGACAGTATACAGTATAGAGTATGCACTCATTGATTGCTCACTTGGTAGCCAGCCATGGTGGAGAGAGGAGGGCTGTGCCGGTCACCAACTCAGGGATGGGAGAGGGGTGGTGGGGTGATTGGCACTGCCTGCTGGGGTGGGGATCCACTAGATTACCAGGGAAAGATTTATTTATATTATATGGACAGACTGGGGATAGGGAGGGTGTTCCACTAGACCACTGTTTACTAATTATACAATGGGAATCGGGGCTGGGGAAGGAACAGCTTGCCACCAGGGATGTGATTGATGTTTATACAAAGGGGATCAATATGGGGGGGATTGCTAGCCACCAGGGATGTAATTATTGTTTATACAAAAGGGATCAGGGCTTGGGGGGGATGGCTCGCCATCAGGGATGTGATTGATGTTTATGCAAAGGGAATCGAGGCTGGGGGAGGGGAACAACTAGCCACCATTGGGGATGGGGAGAGGGGAACATGGAACATTGGTGTAAGTTCCTAAATCCTCCCAGAGGACACATTCCTTAGTTCCCTTCGGCTATCCTTGGCTGACCTAATGGTACTTAGAAATTTGCCCTCTGGGTGGGTTTTGAGAATCCCTAATTAAGGGATATGGCAACCTGCATCTGCCACAAGCCACCTAGCATCATGCCACAGCCCATTTTGTGCAGCAAGGATGGCGTGAGCCACTATTAGTTCATGCAGCCTGCGTTTGCCACAGGCTGTGCTTGAGAATAGCTCCTGGCACATCTGTCGGTGCAAGTCGCACCTTGTGCCATTCATTGTGGTGCAAGCCCCTTGCACCACTCAGGGGGGCTTTGAGAATCAGGCACCATGTCTCCCTAGGTTACAACAGTTATATATAATGCTGTCCAATGGCTGCCATGGAGTTCCTCCTGTCTCAATACCTCTCTTCTCCCCTTGAGATACAGAAAGAGAAATGGAAAATAGGAAAGGTAAAGATCAGCTGCATGGAAGCCTGAAACTGGAAAATATTATTTTATGTTCTCCTGCAGCTGATATTCCTGCCCCACCCCCACCTAATGGCCTGTAATCTTCATATTCCCTGTGAGGACAAGATGCTGGCTTCAATACAAAGAAAGATATTTGCTCACCTTTAAAATGAGTCACATATTATCAATGAGCAATAGACTTGGGCTCATATCTGGACTACAAATCGGGACACAAAGTAGTCACAAAGACTGCTGTACACCCACACAAACATTGTGTCCCTTTCAGGCTCTGCTCAACGGGGGTCACAAACACTTCCTGTGTGTGCCGCAACATCCTGAGTTTGGATCAAGGGTGGTAAACTGGGTCCCAAATTGGCTTAGGGATAGTACACAGAGGGTAGTGGTGAATGAAGTTCAATCTGAGGGGGGGGCGGTGACCATCAGTGCTTGTATCTGTCCTCTTTGTCTTTATACATGGTATTGCAGAGGGACTGGAAGGTAAGGTGTGTCTCTTTGCAGATGACACTAAGATCTGCAACAGGGTTAACACTCCAGGAGGGGTAGAAAAATGAGAAGGGGCCTAAGCAAGCTTGAGGAGTGGTCAAGGGTGTGGCAGCTAAGATTCAATGCAAAGAAGTGCAAGATCATGCACTTGGGGCACAGAAATGCAGGGGAGGAGTACATGATGTGGCGGGGGGAGGTCAACATGAAAGGAACCTGGGAGTAATCCTATCTGATGATCTCAAGGTAACCAAACCATATGAGAAAGCTGTGAGGAAAGCAAGTGGAATGCTGGGGTGCATATGGAGAGGTATCTCCAGCAGAAGGAAGGAGATGGTGATACCACTGTACAGAACACTGGTGAGACCTCATCCAGAGTACCGTGACTAGTTCTGGAGGCCACATCTCCAGAAGGACATAGACAGCATAGAAGTGGTTCAGAGAAGGGCAACAAAAATTGTACAGGGGGCTGCACCAAAAGTCATATGAGGGGAGACTGGAAGATCACAATATGTATTCCCTGGAGGAGAGGAGAGAGAGAGAGGGGGGAGATATGATAGAGACTTTCAAATATCTCAAGGGTATAAATAATGTACAAGATGGTATCATCTTTTAAAAAAAAGATGTTCAAGAGAAGCCATGACATGAAGATGGGGGGGGGGAGACTTAGGGGTAATGTAAGGAAGTATTTTTTCATGGAAAGGGCGGTGGATCCATAGAACAGCCTCCCTGCAGAGGTTGTAGGGGAATTCAGAATTGCATGTGACAGACATAAAGGAACTCTAGAGATAGGAAAGAGAGGGTAAGCTGCAGATCAGTTAGGATCTGCGGCATATAAAACAGGTAAGGAAAATTAGCAGATTAGGTGGGCCAAGCAGTCCTTATCAGCCATCAAATTCTATGTTTCTATGTCATGTAGTATTGCAGCCCTCACCACCTTGATCACCAGCGCTGTGCTTGTACCAATTTACCACCTACTAAATGTTAAAGCAGCCAGGTGGTAATAACCGTGGGCATGTGCTTGCAACTAACATACTAACATACTAATTGCCGGCAGATAAGGCCTTACAGTCTATCGAGTCTGTTCGAACCTCAGATCCCTAGTTGGGTGCCGAGGCCCTCCCCCCCTTGTGTTCCAGAAACCCCTATCATCCATCCCCACCCCCCGGGCCAGGCCATCATCTGATACATCCGCTTTCTGTGTCTGTCCCACCCTCTCTTGAAGCCCTCTACTGTGGATCTCTGAACCAGCTCGTCAGGCAGCGCATTCCAAGGGTCCACCACCCTCTCAGTGAAAAACCTCCTCCTCTTTCCCCTTCACCCTTCCACCTTCCAACTTCAAACCATGCCCTCTGGTGATACCTCCCTGCTTTAATCTAAAGATCCCCTCCATGTTTACCCTATTTATTCCCTTGAGGTACTTGAAGACCTCAGTCATGTCCCCCCTTATCTCCTCTCCTCCAATGAAAACAAGCAGAGCTCCTCAAGTCTGTCCTCATACGTCAAATCCCTTAGTCCTCGTATCATCTTAGTTGCCCTCCTTCGTACCCTCTCCAGGAGCTCTATGTCCCTCTTCAAGTGTGGTCTCCAGTACTGTATACAGTACTCAAGGTGTGGTCTAACCAGTCCATTGTACAGCAGCAGAATCACTTCCCTGCACCTAGAGGTGATCCCCCTTACGATGCATCCCAACATTCTGTTTGCCTTGCTAGCCGCTCTCCTGCACTGCTCAGAGTTATTCATACATGCATCCACTATGACCCTAGTTCTTTTTCCCCTGTTGAGGCCTCCAGCGCCTCCCCTCCCAGTGTGTACCTGTATTTAGGGTTTCCCTGCCCAAGATGTAACACCTTGCACTTGGTGATATTGAAATTTAATTTCCATGTGTGAGCCCAGCTTTCCAGGGTGTCCAGGTCCCCTTGCAGTACCAACCTCCCCTCTTCCCCCTCAACTACTGCTCCCATCTTGGAGTCATCAGTGAAGAGACTCATTTCACACCCTATACCCTCCCTGATGTCCGATATGTATGCATTAAACAGGATCGGACCCAGGACTGAGCCCTGCGGCATCCCACTACTGACCTCTCTAGGGTTCGAGGGCTCCCCACCGACCACTACTCTCCGGGTGCATCCAGCTAGCCAGTTTTCAATCCATCTGACCATCAAAGGGCCTACTCCCAACCCCGTCAGTTTCTCCACCAGACCACATTGTGGGGGACAGAGTCAAACACCTTGCTGAAGTCGAAGAATAATATATCCACAGGCTTTCCCCTGTCCTGTTCTGATGTTACCCATTTGTAGAACTCCACAAGATTGGTTTGACATGATCTACCTGGCACAAACCCCATGTTGCCGACTATCCAGATCTCCCACCTCACTGGAGGACAGGAAGTGCAGTGGTCGCTGGAGGACAGGAAGTGCAGTGGGTAATGAGGGAAGGGAGAAGAGTAAACACCAAGGAGGTGTATAACTGAGAACTGAGTGGGAGGAGCATGTCACTGATGACCAGAGATGGAATGATAGCTGTACTGTTCATGGAAGGGCCTGTATTGCAAATGGGGGGTATACATCTCTAATGGGGAGACTGGATCACCAACAGGGGTTGTATGTCTAATTAAATATTCTTGAGCCTAGTAAGGCTCCTGGTTGGCTACTGGATAAGTCATTAATGTCTTAGAAATGACTGATCCAGCTGTCAACTGATGCTGTACTGCATGCACAGCCTGTGTCACTGTTCTCAAGACCTGTGAGTAAGTAAAATCTGGTAAAAAGTAAAGCTGTTATTGTGAATACACTTATAATTGCAATAAGAACCTCAATTTCCTTGGACTGATGACCAGTTGAGGGGAGATGGCTCTAGGCCGTGCCTCAGGCCACCCATTCACTCAACTTTTTTTTATTATTTTTAAAACTCAGTAGTACAGAGCAAGTGCAATACAGAATACAGCATTTCATTATACATATAAAAAAGACTTAACAGGTCTTCAAAAATATTATAACATAGTGCAACAATCTCTGAATTGCTACTATAGGTTGTTCTTATTTCATCATATAGACTTCGCTACTTACAATGACATCTACAGTATATTTCTGTCTTTTCTAGATCAGAAATAAGTTCAAAATGGTCCTGAAGAATCCTCTTAAACATATCTTGGCTCACGATTTTACCATGATAGTCTATTGCTATGGAATAAACTATTTTGTTGCATAATATACAATACCCAAGGTTGCCATTTTGTCTAAAACTTCTGTTGTGCATCATTCAAATATGCTGTTATATGTTCCATATTGTATGTTCCACTATCTCTTGTCAATCTACTCTAGTAGGAATTGTAGAATTGTACATTGTTTCCATTTTATAGTAACAGTATGATTTTTTTGCTGCTAACATATATACCTGGGCTATATAATGCATGTGGGTAATCCTTACATTTCTCAGAGTAATGGACAGAAGTATCAAAAGTGGTGTAACTAACTTGGATTGTATTCCTATCTGTTCCATTTGGTCCTAAAAATCGAGCCAATAATCCATTAATTTGGGGCTGGTATAAAATATATGGGCTTGGTCCGCATTTTGTGTCACATTCTCTCCAACACCATTTCATTGTTTGAGATAAAAATGTCACTACCTTTGCTGGGTTATGAAAATATCTTGAGTCGCATTTCCAAGTGAAATTCTCACCAGATACTTGAGGAAGTCACCTTTATATCGATAAGCCGATGTATTTATGCCAATCTTCATCTGATATTGTCACTGATAAATCTTTGTTCCATTTTTCCATTATGGAATGTGAGAAATCAGATAAATATTCTGTTGAACCTCTATACAAATAGCCAATTAAATGTCCCAGTGAGTTCCTCATTGAGCATCTAATAAAAGCTTCAGAAGTAATAGGACTGGGTCTACAATCTGAGTTCTATCATTCATTTTATGTTAGAAGTAAGCGTGCACCTGTAAATACATTGGGCCAGATTTTCAAAGGCTAGAGAATGCCTGCAATTGTCTGAAACCACTCATGCCGCTCTCCCCCCCCCCCTCCGATTAGTGGTGGCAGCCCGGCTGGTTGGAGGTGGGGGTTTTGAAAGCTATCACTGCCTAGACGTGGCAGTGTCTACAGTGGCAGTTCATGGCAGTGAAGTGCGGGGCAGTGTACCACAAAGGGAGTCAGTGGGAGTCTGTGGGAGATTGTGGGAGTGTGGGTATATGCTTGCAACATTGTGTTTGGTATTTGTGAAAATTAACATGGGCACGAAATATGTATTAGCAGGATGGGTTTTATTACTGTTGGGAGGGTTACTTGTTTATGATTGGTTAATATTAATGTACAGCAAACAACAGGAGGATAACAAATATGGTCCCTGAGATTTTACTATGTCTAGTTTGTTAATACAGGACAGGGCACAGGTAGAGTCTGGCCTGTTATTACAACGTTTTGCATACTCAGTAAGAATTTGTGGTTACATGGGGTATTATGGTGCATATCATAATGTTTATGTATTTATTAGGGAAATGATGCAGGGATTGAAACTTGCATTATTATTACTGCAAGCTGGTGACATCGAGAGAAATCCTGGACCATTAAATTGCTTTGATCAGGGGGTGTCTAAGGAAATTGTTCTGCATATGCTTGTTCTACTGCACATGGTTTCAAAATATTACATCACAGTGTGAGACGTTTGGTCCCTAAACTAGCTAAAATAGAACATATTGTGGATTTTTATAAGCCTGATTTGTTGCCTTTATCTAAAACCTGGTTAAAGCCAGTAGTACCAGACAATTCATGCGCTATTTCTGGGTATAACTTTTTCAGAGGTGATAGGAAGGATAAGAAGAAAGGGGGTGGAGTAGCTGTTTACTATAAGAATACATTTCAGACAATTGTAAAATCTAGCAGTGATAGGTCATTTGAAACTGATTGGTTGCTACTTCGGGTATTGTTGGGTGGTGTAAAACACCTAATTATAGGATGCCAAATTGTGGCCCCAATGGGTTAAAGCAATATCTTGATGTTAATGCTCCTTACTGTATATTCAACAGCATGATTTTTTATTAGTAGGGGACATAAATTTGAATTGGTCCTTAAGGTCTGTGTTGGGACTAGAGCACCTGTTAACTGCTTATGAACTATCTCAATGTATTGTTGAGCCAACTTGGCTAAACTCTCATACATTAAATCATTCTGTCTTGGATTGGGTCATCACCAATAGAATGAGTCACTTAACTATCTCAGGTGTTTTGCCTGATGCAGTAAGCGACCATATGGCTATATATGCAGTGATTAGTTTTGGCTATAAGAAGATTCCTCCCCGTTTGGTCCACATTCGCTCATTTAGAAATGTGAATCTTGATATTCTTCATGGTTACTTATCTCAGATTGTCTGATCCTATCTTTATTGTATCCCTGACATAGATACTGCAGTGGATTTTTTTCTATAATCAACTCCTTCCTATTCAGAATTTTCTGTTCTGTTACATACTATGAGGCTTAGAGGGGTCCCTAATTTTTGGTTTACCCCTACTATCAAGGCCTTGATTAAAGAGTGTAATGCAGCATGGGTGTCCTATAAAAGGAATCCTACAATACAACTCCTTAATAACTAACAATGTGTTATGCTTCCGAAGAAGGACTTGTTGGTTCAAAAGCTAAAGCACTTTGTTCTTTTTGTTACATCTGTGTTGGTCCAATAAAAGGTACCAGATCATTTGCTTCTGGATCTGTTCTTACAAGGACCAATATGGCAAATACTAAATCTGTATTTTATTAATGTGTAAGGAATAGGGTTTCTGATTTGGTGTGTAAAACCAAAAAATAATTTTTATAGAAATAAATTTCAGACAAATTGGGCTAATCCCAAACAATTTTGGGAAAATATAAATTCTTTGCTTTCCCCCTAATCAGCCTCTACTGTTCAAAACTTGCTGGTAAATGATGCTGATGTGGTTGATCCTGTTAAAATTGTTAACCTCTTAAATCAGAAATTTTCTGACTTATCTAATTATAGAGGAGCTGGGACACAGATAGATGCTGAGGGTTTAAAAATGTTTTGTTTTTTTTCGTGTCAAATAGACCATGTTTTATATTCAAGAAGATTGCTGAGATAGATGTATTCAAGTTATTAAATACCCTTCCTAATAAATATAGTAACTGTGGGGGTGGGCTGGACGGAAGATTCTTGAGGTTGGCCACCCCATTTATAGTTAAACCCCTTTGCTGTCCTTTCAATTTTTCTCTGGAATTCTGCCAGTTTCCATCTGATTGGAAGCTGGCTAGAGTTGTGCCAATTCCTAAAAAAACACAAGCAGTCTTGCTCGAGGATTTCAGGCCAATCTCGATTCTTAATCCTCTGGGCAAGATGTTTGAGAAGGTAGTAGCCAATCAAATTAATAATTATCTTGCTAGCTATGGTTTACTTTCATCACATCAACATGATTTTCATAAGAATTATGGAACTGGAACTGCCTTGGTTGGTTTCACAAACTCTGCCCTAAGAGGCTTTGAGAAAGACCACATGACTGGGGTGGTGTTTGTGGACCTGACCAAGGTATTTGATTTAACAGAGCATGATTTAGCATGCTCAAAATTAAGTGCCTTGTTTTTTTCTGAAGTAGCTGTCTCCTGGTTAAGAGACTAGTTAACAAATTGTTCACAGTTTGTTAGCATTGGTTCTTGTGTATCTGATACATCATTGATCAGTTGTGAAGTTACTCTGGTTCCATTTTGGGCCCCTTGTTATTTTCTATTTTTGTTAATGAACTTCCCTCTGTCTGTAAGAGATGTGAAACCATCCTCTATGCAGATGATTTGATCATTTTTTTCTTAAGGTTGGCTGTTCTACAGAATTAATGGCTGCTCTGAAATATGATTTTGAGAATATTTGTAAAGGGTTTTTGAATAACTCACTGGTTCTGAATTCAAAAAAGACTAAAGCCATGATTTTTGGTACCAATCTTATGCTCAGAGATAACCCATCCTTATGTATGAAGGATTTAAATGGTTTGGCTATTGAACAGGTATATCTATTTAAGTATCTCAGTGTCCTACTGGACCCTGGGTTGACTTTTTCATCTCAGGTTCTTTTAGTTACCCCTACCATAAATCAAAGGTTGAGTCTTTTGTATAACTTAAAAAAATGTTTTTCATTTGAAGTAAAAAAAAGGTATTGCAGTAGGTTCATTATTATCACATTTTGACTATGTTTCTTATATTTACTTGAATCTTGGGGGTAAGAAATTGCAATCTTTGAAAGTTATTTACAACAACATTTGTCGATTTGTCCTTTCGGTACCCATGCGACTCACCATTGTGCCTTGTATTCCCAGTTGGGTTGGCTGGCTCCAGTGGCCAGAATAGAGTATTTTTTTGACTGCACAATCTTTAAATGTGTTTTTCTTAAATCCCAATTCCCATTACATAATCTTGTAAACTTACAAAATGTTCTTTCTACCTTACGTTCGTCCAATGGTATTTTATTGGATGCAGTATTACTCAAACTTAAAATTGCTTCCCGTGCTTTCTCTATTGCTGGCCCAGTGTATTGGAATGCACTTCCTTTAATCATATGATAGGCTTCATCCATATTAAACTTTAAGGAAAAATTGAAAGCATATTTACTGCTGAAATTTTCATGTAGCTGCTTCTTGTAATTTATTGTTATTGTATAATGTATATTATTGTTATTATGTAATGTATGTTTAATTTTGTTGTGTCTTTTCTATTGTGTTCTGGGTTGGGTCTGAACAAAGGCCATTGGTCCAGTGTCCTTACCTGGTTAACAAATTAATAAATAAAAATAAAGTAAAAAAATGACGTAGGGTGCTTGCATCAAAAACAACTGATGCAAGGAGCAGCATGCGTCAAACCTTGCACCAATTCTGATTTTCAAATGGTGCTTGCGTCAAAAAGAGATCTGCATGTGCCAGAGTGGCTTGTGCCATGCTTGCACCAAAAAAATGGCTGAGCAATGTCAGAAGGGATGCCTGTGTCACCAAAATGATGCACCATCCCCTTATTTGGGATTTTCAAGGAATGCAAGTCCTGTCCTTGTGCCTAAGATGCATGTCGCTGTTAGACCAGCAACAGCTGGTCTAAGGGACATTAGAGAATATAAAGAGGCCCATAGCAGGTAGTTAGACCTGCCTATGCTACTATTAAGGGCCAGTATTCTCTTGCAGGACTAGTTTAGAACATTTTTGTGGCTTAGTCTTGGCCATTTCATCTGCCGTATTATTTTACTTAGCTTTTGTCATTCTCATCCTTTGCATCATTTTTTACTCAACTTGCACCATTTTTGACTCAACGTGCATTATTTATTTTGGTGCAGTTGTCTCTTGTGTCATTTTGTTGATGAATTGGACCTCTTGCGTCAGTTCAGGGGACTTTGTCACAGAGAACACTTTTCTTGCAAAATATGGCACACAGTATTTGATGCACCTAGCTCTGACACAAGCTGGTTGTTTGACACTGCTTGCATGGATCTAAGGCCCTTTTGAAAATCCGGCCCTTAAGGTATTGATACAAAGTACTAGAAAAATGCTCATTAGTCCTTACATTCCTAATTTCCAGTGGTAAACCATTCCAGTTACTCGGGGCCTCATATGCAAAAGCTTGTTGTCCACAAGAGGTCTTCATAAGAGGAAGTTTAAATACCACATTATTAAGCCTAGATCTAGAAAAATATTGAGACTGGTGTGACTGAAAATATTTCAACAAATTTTGAGGAGTTAAAAAATTAATTACTCTATATATAAATTTCAAAAGCAAATATCTATGATTTAACTGAATAGGCAATCAGTCCATCTCACTTGGAATTACACAGTTATTGTACAGTTGCAAACCCTGAGAATGGCCACCATATATTGACCAACATCTTCCTGAGAGATGTCGAACTGGGAGTTTAAAAAGCAGAGGTCCTGTGTTGAATAGATCATGTAATATAAATTCAATGCATTTCCACAAAGTAACCGATTTCTGGTTCAGCCAGTGGTAAATCTATCTAAGATGCGCTGCTCTTGCATAATTAAGTAGATGTGGAAGAGTCACCCCTCCTTGTTGCTTTGGAAGCTGTACGAGAGAGTGTGTTATCCTAGGTTTACGTTCTGCCTCAAAAAATCTGGATATAATTTTATCCCAATATTTAAAGTAGTGGGTAGAAGGCAACATTCGTAGCATTTGAAATAAATACAATAGATGTGGGAGTATATTTTTTCGTATAACCTCTACTCTGGAGAAAAAATTAAGAGGTAATAAAGCCAATCTAGTGAAGTCTGCCACCATACTCTGGGTGAGAGGCTCATAGTTTCAATGTTCCAGATGACATAATTTTTGCAGAATAATTATTCCTAGGTATTTGAATTTAGTGCACTGCCATTTAAACAGAAATATAGTTCACGTATCCAGTGGCAGAATATAATTGCAAGCTAATACCTCAGTTTTGGACCTGTTAAGTGAAAAGCAGACAAGTTTCCATATTCTTGTATATGTTGCCATACTGTAGGGATGGATCAAGTTGGATTAAGTAAAGTAAGGAGTATATCATCTGCAAATTATGCTATCTTAAACTCTTGACCACCAACTGGAAGTCCTTCTATTTAAGTAGATTTTTGAATTGCTGTGGTTAAGGATTCAGTGTTTAACAAGAACAATAATGGGAAAAGGGGCAGCCTTGTCTCATACCTCTGTGAAGGGATATTAGGGATTGAAATGTTCCATTTATATGGACATATGCTTTGGGGTCTATACATAGAGCCCTGATAGTATCACAGAATGTTTGGGGAAATCCAAAGGCTAGCATTGTATTCCATAAGGTTGATGTTTTAGTGATTTCCAAATCTTGGCTGAAAGGAGCCACGCCTGATCATTCTGTCATCATTCCCTCTTACAATGTCTACAGAATGGATAGGCAAACTAGAGGAGGGGAGTCGCTATCTATGTATCGAACAGACTTACGGCCTCCATACTTGACTCTGCTGCTGTACCCAAAGAATTCAAAATCTTGACATTAAAGCTCACATTGCCTTCTGAAGACTCTATCCAAATTATTGGCTGTTATAGACCCCCCTCAGGTGGTCTTGAGCTGCTGTCTCACCTAAGGAGGTTGCTGGAAGCTTCCAATTCAGAAGCAATTATTCTGGGTGTCCTAAACTTGGACTGGCATTCCCCTTGTTCCAAGCTGCTCAAAAATTTGTGTGATACCCATGGACTCTCACAGCTTATTCAGGACACCACCCATCCTAATAAAAAAAAAGCACCTGAGAACAGTTCCCTCCTGGACTTAATATTAGTCAATGAGCCACAGAAATTTGCATACACTGGAGTCTTCCACAACAACTTGAGCAACCATAGGGCCTTTGCGTGTGTGAGGACTACCATTAAACCCACCACCTCTTCCTCTTTCTGCCTCAAATGAAACCTCCACAAGCTAAATCCCTCAGCATTCCTGACTGACCTAGCATTGATCAGGTGGCAAGGCTTTTATCTAGCCACTTCCATCACTGAAGCCTACAATCTATTCTTGGAACTGGTTATGGAGGTCATCAATAGGCATGCTCCCCTTGTAAAGCATAGATCTAGAAAGTGGTCCTGCGCCTGGTTCACGTCCCTTCTCAAGACTGAGCTATGTAGGGGAGATGTCGTATGGAAGAAGGCATGCAAGACCAAATTGCCTGCCAACTGGGCTTCATTTAGAACAGCAAGGAACCACTGTATAAAGCTCATTAGGGCCACAAAGGCTGAGTACTTCCAAAATGCATTGACCTCCGCTAAACACAATGCATCCAGATTCTGGCAAACCATGAAAGTTATCGAGGGGTATAGCCAGACTTCCTCATCTCCTGCAAAGATTATTAATGGTAATAGTACCTTTACAGATAAACAGGAAATTTTAACCCAACTAGACAATCACTTTGCAATAGCTGGTTTAGCCTTTGACACCTCTCCTGCAAATCGTCTGCATAATCAGGTAATTGGCCAAACCTCCACCTGTCTGCCTCCCTCCCTGCCTGGTTAGCCTTGCATCAACCTTCTCTTTTAGCACTATCATCTACAAACAGGTTGAAGACCTCCTCCTGGCACTGAACTCCAAAAAAAGCACAGGAGACGATCTCCTTGAACCCTTCTTTTTAAAACTGGGTTACCACTATCTGGTAGCACTCATCGTCTATCTGTTTAACCTATCGCTAACCCAAGGACTCATACCCTGCCGATGGAAAGCAGCCCATGTCATCCTTTTATTTAAGTCAGGCGATCCTTCCGATCTTAATAATTATCACCCCATCTCGCTACTGCCCACACTTTCCAAACTCCTTGAGAAATTAGTTAATACCCAACTCAGAGATTACCTAGAACACAATAACCTTCTCAGCCCTCTCCAATCTGGCTTTAGGCCCAAACATAGTGCCGTTTCTGCATTGGCCAAGGTAATCAACAACTGGCAAGTCACTCTGGACACCAAAAAACATGTCAGTGCACCATTCCTGAGCAAGGCATTTGACACTGTCGACCATGACCTTCTCTTAACCATATTATCCAACATCGGACTTCATGACTCTGCCCTAAAATGGTTTGACAGTTACCTGGTAGGCAGGAAACAGCTACTGAAAGCACAGGGAGATACCCTCCCCCCAAAAAAAATCTTACAAAGAGGTGTTCCTCAAGGATCCATCCTTGAGCCCCTACTGTTTGCCATTGATATTAATAATATAAATGCAAATATCAGCACAGCTCATGTCCATCTCTTTGCAGATGACACTGTGTTGTATGTTGCTAGACCCACACTGGAACTAGCTTGTACTGAATTGCAACAGAACTTTGACATACTCCAGTGCAACCTCCTGCACCTGAAAAACACAAAAAACATACCTAAAACAATGTTCATCTCCCCTCATGCCCCACCGGTCGTCTCTCCGTTTGCAGCCTATAAACCACAGATTCTGACCCTGTTAGGGGAATCACTAGAAGTGGTAGAGACATTCAAGTATCTGGCCTTCTGGTAAGACAACAAGCTTTCTTTTGCTATTCACTTTCCTATTCTAACTGCTTCTCCTCTTATACTGTCTCTTTATGTTTACCTTCCCTTCTTCCCCTCATCTCACCTGTCCACCTGTGCCTTCACCTCCAAATGCCTTCACTCCAGCCAGCTAAACTGCCTTTTATACCTATGACCTATGTATCTGCTGTTTGCCTTGGGAGACATGATGGGTTTACTTTATGTTTACTGTGCTATTGTATTCTCATGCCCATAGTCTGAAATTCCTTGTCATTTTTGATATATGCACTCGTTGTTACCTCATCCAATGTATCATGCTCACTGCACTTCTGTTATCTATCATGCCAATTGTCTGTAATTACTTGTTCATTGTTGTACATAATGTATGCTCTGCCTTATTCATTTGTGTGCCCCAAGGGCCACCTCGTAAATGAGATTGCTCAAAGGTGCTTTACCCTGGTTAAATAAAGATTGATTAATTGATTGATTAAAAAGGACCATGATTTTTCCACATCACAACTTAAAGTTACTAAAGGAATTTGGCACCTAATTGCATGCTTTATGAACAGTAATGTACATCATATGCTATCAGTCATTTGTCGTTGCTTTACAAAGCCTGATTGGTCTTTGTGGATAAGATCAGGGAGTATTGATTCCACTCTATTTGCCCAGATATTGGAGTATATTTTATTGTAAGCCCACCAAATTGGGCTTACTTTTTGGTCCCGCAGCACCGGTCTCCCCATGGGATAGTTAGGGGGTTCAAATCAAATCAAACTTTATTTCTATAGCACCTTTCAAAAACCAAGGCCCTGTACATAAAACCAAATACAGATATAACATTAAAACAGGAAGCTAAAATACATTAATCATTAGGGAAGGCTAAATTAAATAAGTATGTTTTTAACTCATTCCTAAATCTATCAACGGTCAGGCATTCTCTTAACCGATGAGGTAGAGAATTCCACAGGGTTTGAGCTGAAAAAGCAAAGGCATGGGCACCTGATGTTTTTAATCGTACCTTGGGAATCTCTAGCAGTCCCTTGTCGGTGGATCGGAGAGGATGGGAGGGGCAGTAGGGTATCAAGAGGTCTTGCAGGTAACTGGGTCCCTGATCATGTAGGGCTTTGAAGGTTAGCAAACCAACCTTAAAGGTGATCCACCACTGAATAGGCAGCCAGTGCAGTTCACGCATCACAGGAGTAATATGACTGGACCTAGAAGTCCCAGTCAAAAGCCTGGCTGCCGCATTCTGCACTAGCTGCAAGTGATGGATATCAACCCTTGGAAGCCCTAGGTAGAGAGAATTGCAGTAATCAAGGCAGGTAGTGATGAAGGCGTGGATCAATGTTGGAAGATCATCCGGAGAAACCAAGTGTTTCACCTGGGCGATATTTCTCAGATGATAAAAAGAGGATTTGACAACAGCCGACACCTGAGACCGTAGTGTCAGGCTGTCATCAAAAATAATGCTGAGGTTACGCACTTGGTCTGAAGCAGTGAACTGTATGCCATCAAGCAAAACACCTGATGCCTGACCAGCTCGCATACTCGCCCTCGGACGACCAGGGTCCACAACCAGCACTTCAGTCTTATCCGGATTCAGTCTCAACCAACTAGTACTCATCCAGGTTCAGATCTTGGTAAGGCAGTTGTTTAGCATGGAAAGTGCAGCATCCTGTTCGGGCAGAAAAGACATATGCAGTTGAGTATCATCTGCATAGCAGTGAACACTCAAACTGTATAGCCTGATGATATCTTCCAATGGTAGCATATACACTGCAAACAGCATCAGGGCCAAAATGGAGCCCTGTGGCACCCCGCAAGACAGGGAGCAAGTGCCAGAGGAGTAAATTCCGGTGGTAACTCTCTGAAGCTTGCCTGCGAGGAAAGAGTGGAACCATTTGAGGACTGTACCAGACAGACCACAAAGCAGCTGCAGGCGCTCCAACAGCACACCATGGTCTACAGTGTCAAATGCTGTGGAGAGATCAAGAAGGACCAGAATGGTACACGCCTTTCGATCTCTAGCCATCAGGAGGTCATTCAATACTCGGACCAGTGCAGTCTCCGTGCTATGCTTCTTCCTAAATCTGGACTGGAGAGTATCATAGATCTTGTGAGTTGTAAGATAATCATCCAGTTGCAATGCAACCACCTTTTCAATAATCTTACCAGCAAATGGCAGGTTAGCGATAGGTTGGTAGTTGGCTGGGCAGTCCAGGTCCAAGGAGGATTTCTTAAGGAGTGGATGAATGACCGCCTCCTTTAGTGGTTCTGGAAAGACCCCAGTTTCCAAGGACCTCCAGCCAATTTCAGCAAGGATCGGGCAGATAGCATCAACATATCCCAATAAGAGGGGTGTCGGGCCTGGATCCAGACTACAACTGGTTGGGCACATTGTCTGGATGATCATCACAATATCTGTGAATTCTGGCTGGCTGAAATCTGACCAGAGACCGAGTGCGCACCACATCCCGCCGATCACCACACCTCCTCATAGGAGAGACTTTGCCAATGCTAGACCTGATACTGGTAACCTTATCTGCAAAGAATCGAGCAAACTCCTTGCATTTCAGCTGAGAAAAAGCTCCTCTGGGCTGAAGACAGATTGGATTGCACAATCTGTCGATGGTCTGGAAAAGCTAAACTGGTCGATTCTGCATGGTAGAACTCTCCCTGGACAGGAATTCTGCATTCTTATGGGTGATTTCTAGCTGATAGCCATCATAATGTGCCATCAGCTTAAGCCTGTCAGCATCAAGGCCGGACTTTCTCCAAGTTCTCGCCATCCTTCGACCAACTCACCTCAGCTCCTTCAAGGAACCATCAAATCAACGGTTCCTTGGGCGAAGGGTGAGGAGTTGAACACGAACAGGAGCAATCTTGTCCAGGGCATCTCCCACAGCCTTATTATAGGCTAATATGAGATCACCTGGACTCATGCATTCACCCAACAAACCCGATAGGTCCAGTGCCTCCGATAGGTCGTTAGGGGTAACTCCCCTCAAGGGGTGGCACTGGACCATCTCCGTAGGGGCAGACCTATTGGGGGGACCGTGAAGCTGAACCTTATGGTGTGATGGTCAGACCAGCTGACTGGTTCCACCCCCAGATGAGCTATCTCCATACCCAAAAGAAAAATCAGGTCCAACAAGTGACCCCCTACATGGGTTGAGGAGGTAACTACCTGTGTAAAGCCCATCATTATCATAAGCTGGAGGAGATTTTGACCAAAATGCGAGAGTTCATCGTCGAACCAGGCATTGAAGTCCCCCAGAATTATCCATCTGGGGGATTTCAACACCATGTCAACGATGAAATCCGCTATCTCCTGCAGGAATACTCCACCATCACCTGGTGAACAGTAGATGAGGAATATCCTGCAGCCTACATCCTCACCCAGGATATACTTGAAGGATCTGGTACTTCCTGATGGCACATTCATAAGGCCCAGCTCAGATTTAAATATAATGGCCACACCCCTGCCCATACGATCCAACCTTGGGTGGTGTATCACTGAGAACCTAGCCGGAACTGCAGAAACCAATATAGGGCCTGCATTTTCATCCAGCCAGGTCTCGGTGATGCAAGCCAGATCGGTGGTTGCAACAAGATCAGCTATAATAGCTGTCTTGTTCTTAATAGATCTGGCATTGCGCAACACCACCCAAGTAGGATGAGTTCTTGGGGAAGACCTCGGCATCTGCCCGCAGACATTGGGTGGGATTCGGACCTGCGGTGTCTCTTTTGCAGCTCCGTTCACCAGATTCTTTGGTGCTCGGTCTGTGGTGGGTGAACCAAGTACCAGGTCTAGGTTCCATGCCTCTGGGAGCATTTTGCGAAGTTTTGGGGAACTGAGAGAGAAAGATAAAAAAAAAGAATAATAAAAATATTGTAAATAGTTTATTGGCAGTCCGCACTTCTGAGCATGTGTGGCTGCTGAGGAAAAAAGTGGCAGAGTGGCTGCTCTGGGTCCTGGGTTCAGTTTTTTGGGGCGGCCAGGTCTGGGACCTCAAAGGCAAATGGGGGTAGAGATAAAAAATGTAAATAAATATTGTAAATAGTTTTGGCGGGTTGCACCTTCTGCGCATGTGTGCCCATTGTGCAGGGAAAATTTAAAGGAGTGGAGGTTCCTTTCAGAGGAGGGTAGTTCAGTGCCACCTGGCACTAGGGGCACAAAAGTGAAAATAGATTCTTGGGACTGCAAATCCCAAAAGTCTGTTGGGAGCTGTAGGGCTGTGTATGATTTTGGCACCTAGGGTTGTGGTCCAGGATTGGACCTCTAGTTTGGTGGGTGGCCATTGGCATCTAAGGGAAGAGAATAAAAGGAGCTGCTTTGGCTCCTTTTGGGAAGATGCTCTGGGGAGTGTTAGGGAGGCGGGAGTGGGGCTGATTGCCTGCTCAGCCAGAAAGGGCCCAATTTTTTTTTTTCTTTCAAGTAGTATGCCTCGGGACTGCAGACAGGTTGTGGTAGCGGCCATTTGGTAAGGAGCTCCTCTATCGGGGTTCTGGTGAAGAGCTGTTAAGGGGGCATTAGAGAGTGCAGCTGCTCTGCCCAGGAAGTTTTGAGGTTGCCAGACTGGGAGAATGAGAGAAGCAGAGAAAATATGTGGCAGAGTGGGCTGACTATGTGGGCCCTTATGACCAATTCAGATTGGGACTCATACCAGAGGAATGAGATGAGGAGGAAATGTGATCGCACTTGAGCTGTGAGTGGGATCCAGGGGTTCAAGCTCCACCTCTGGTCCCAGAGACTGCTTGCCATTGCATGTAATGCAGAGACTGTAAATAGGGGTGCCAGTGGGCGCTGGAGGGTCTGGGGATGGCCCTCTGTTATCTCTCAGTCCTGTATAGAGACTGCTCTGTTTTTGTGTCCAAGGAAGAATTGATGCTGTTTGCAGTGAGGCCTGATTCAGCGACCAAGTGATGCTGCCTGTGTTTGGACTGTCAGTTGCCTAGCTGCAGGGCAGCCACCTGGGCTTTAGCTCCTAACATGACCTTCATGGTCCGGAGCACGTATTAAGCTAATGATGTGACCTCTTGGCCCAGAGCAACTGGGTTTGTGTTTTCTACTCCATGGAGTGACTGTTCATGTTTGTAACTGTTCATTAAATGGGATCCACCTCATTCCTGCAGTTCTGGCATTTACTTTGTTTGTTTGGAGGAACTGTTTGCTGCTAAAAGAATTTTGCCTCCACAGCCCAGCCCCTGTAGTGTGTTCCAGGCCATGCAGCAGAGGAGCAGGAGGGCCAGTGAGGAAGATGTCGAGAGGCCTGCTTGGTGAAGACTACCTATAAAGGCCTTTGTGGTGAAGATGGCAAGGCCAGGCAGATGAAGATCAGCATCTTCATCCATCGAGATGTCCAGATCTGCACCCAGTGGTCTGAGAGCACCCCAGCTTCTTCAGGTCTGATGAGCCAGGCCAACCAGGTATGTGTTGCATAGTGCCCCCTCTCCAGTACATTCACATTCAGAAATCTAGCTGCCCTGAACAAATGCTCAGAAAAAGGCAGCTGGGGCAGTTCTGCAAGTGCACAGACAATGCAATGCAAAGCAGCTCTAGCCCCATGATTTGGACTGGAAGTAGGGTATGATGGAACTGAAGGGGTTATTTAAGTGATAATATCCAGTCAGTTGGCATATATGAAGCAATAACCGGCTGGTGTGCATCATTAAATTTTAGCCTCAGCATTTATTGTAGCCCACACTAGCCAGTATTGCGAGTATACTTCAATAATTGAATGCTACTCTTATAAAAGTTGGATCTGGTTTTGGGTGGCTGTGTCTAAAATGTGCCATTTGAGTGAAAGAATCTGCTGGTCTGATTGAGAAAACTGGTAGGTGGGGTTAGCACTCATCGGGCACAGAATGAAACAGAGCATTGCAGAGGGAGAGAGTTCAAAGATTTTGACTAATGTTATGTTAGAAATAAAGTAGAACATGTGAAAAGCCACTGTGTATCTAGTCTTTTATATAGTGCTGTTTCTGTGGTACTTTTTGTGGCTGGGGGGTTGGTAGGATACCAATGAGTGAAAGTGAAAGGGAGCAGATGAAATAATATTTTGTTTTTAAGAGTTCCATTCTGTGAGAGGTGCAGTGGGTTTATTTTATTTTGTGAGGTGCAAAACATGTATGTGTTGTGCAGCAGCTGAAGTGGATGGTCTTTCCAATGCCATTTTTCTGTCTTTTTTTGTTTGTGTTTTTTGCAGTTGCTGCGGTGTGAATAACCAATTGTGGACATGCTTACTGTACAAGTAATTGACTTTGGGAGTGCTTTAGGTGAATAACCAGGTCTGGGTGTTTTGAGGCATGATTTCTGGGATATTATCAAATGGGTAGAGAAAATGTTGCATCCTGATTGGTCAAGACCCCCCCCCCCACCAGGTCTGCGATTATAGAGCCCTGAAGGTGGCACATTACTGGCAACCAGGAAGCAGCAAATAGGGTGACAAGTGCCTTGGACCTGGGTAGACCAGTGGATGTCCTCTTTCTGGACTTCAGCAAGGCATTTGACTCTGTTCCTCACGGGGGCCTGTTGGATAAACTAGGAGAAATGGGGGTGGGAAACCAGATGATCCGATGGATAGGCAATTGGCTCCAGGACCGGACCCAGAGGGTCGTAGTTGGTGGGATAATCTCTTCCCCAAGGAGGGTCATTAGTGGGGTCCCACAGGAATCAGTCCTTGGGCCCCTTCTGTTCAGCCCTACGTATCTGACATAAGGACAGGAATCAGGAGTGAGATGAGTCTCTTTGCAGATGACTCGAAACTGGGGGCAGTGGTGGATGGGAGGAGGGAGGGTGGCCCTGCAGGGGACCTGGAGGCTCTGGAAAGATGGTCTAGAAAGTGGAAGCTGAGGTTTAATGCAGGAAATGCAAGGTACTCCACCTGGGGCCAGAAACCCAGGCCAAGTGTACACCCTGGGAGGAAATACTACAAGTCTCAATGGCTGAGAGGGACCTGGGGTGGTGGTGGATGTCAAGATGAACAACTCTGAGACTTGTAGGAGGGCAGCAGCCAAGGCCAACAGGATGCTGGGATGCATCGCTTGGATCACCTCCAGAAGGAGGAAGTGATACTCCCTCTGTATAACTGCTTGGTGAGGCCGCACCTGGAGTACTGCGTGCAGTTTTGGAGGCCACACTTAAAGAGGGACATTAACCTCCTGGAGAGGGTCCAGAGGAGGGCAACCAAAATGATTTGGGGCTTGGGGGACAGGACCTATGAGGAGAGGCTCGAAGAGCTAAATATGTACACTTTGGAAGAGAGAAGGGACCGGGGGGACATGATAGAGGTCTTCAGGTACATGAAGAGGGTAAATAGGGGAGGAACAGTGAGGGTGCTTCGAAGGAAGGAGGAAGGAGCCACTAGAGGGCATGGGTGGAAGCTGGAGGGGGGAAGATTCAGGGGAGAAAGGAGGAGGTGCTACTTCACTGAGAGGGTGGTAGAGCCATGGAATGCACTACCTAGGGGGCTGGTGGAGGCAGAGACAGTGGAGGGGTTCAAGAGGGGTGGGGCAGAGGTACAGGGGAAGGGTTCTGGAAGCAAAATCCAATGCAGCAAGAATATCCGGAACTAGGAAGGGAGAAGCCAGAGAAGGCGAGGGGGACAGCAAGGTCAGCACCCAGGGTGGGGGCTGACCAAAAGAGCAGACACGAAAGACCATTAGGCCTATTCTGCTGGCATTTTAGTATGTTAGTATGTTAGCTCATAGCAATGTATCACCAGATGCTAAAGGCACTTGGTGTAAGCGCCTCGTGCGTCGCTACACACCTTGGGTCGCGCGTTTATCAGATGACAACCCACAGTGGTTTAGTTGGGGTTTTCTGTGGCAGCTGCCATTTTTACTGCCATGCTGTTTCTGTGGTAGAGGCTTGTGTCCGTAGTGGGACCATGTTTTTGCAGTGGTTGCTGCAACTGCAGAATTACAGAAAACATGGGGTCCTGAGCATTGATATGGGGCCAAGCTCAGTGACTGTGGGTTGCCACACTGCCTGTAGACAGCAGGAACAGCTAGGGACACAACTGGGGCCAGATGGGTGATACTACACACCAGGGAATGATTAAGAATGAGGGAGGAGAGGGGAATTAGATAACCCAGTGGGTTAATAGCATGTTAAAAAGCCTTTCACCTCTAAGTCTGTGGTTCAATTCCAGACCAGGCTGGTAGTGGCCAAAAGTCATCATCATCTGAGGGCTATTGTTTGGTGGCCTATGTGAAATGAGTTGTGGTGGTCTCAGTCCAGTCCCCAGTTGGCAGGTGTCCACATCACAAGATCAATAACACAACTAGCACTTATTAGCACTCTTGTTGTCATAGAAACATAGAAATTGCCAGCAGAAAAAGACCTCTTGGCCCACCAGTCAACCCTAAGATCCCTACCTTCTGTGTTACCACAGACCCTTCTTGATCTTTGGCCTTACCCCCCCCCAGCCCTTTTACTAAGGTCCCCTAGTGTCTATCCCATGCATGCTTAAATTCTGCTACCATTTTAGTACCCACTACCTCTGCTGGGAGGCTGTTCCAGTCATCCACCACCCTTTTCGTGAAAAAGTATTTCCTCACATCCCCTCTGAGCCCCCCCTCAGCTTCATATCATGCCCCCTTGTCCATCAGCATCTCTTTCTGCATAAAATGATACCCTCTTGTACCTCAGTGATGCCTTTGGGGTATTTTTATTTCTATTTATTTAAAAGTTGATAGACAGGAAAGGCACACTGAACTGGGGCTCATTTCCGGGTGTGACCCTGGGAAATGGGGTACAGAAGAATAAATAACAATCACATCATATAAGTAGCTGCAGACAGTAGAGACATCACTATAACAGATAGCAGCAGCGGACTAATGCAATACTAATATATTAAGTTTTACCTGTATACAATGAGGATCTAAGCGTGCATGAATCTGTACAGCTATACATTTATGTACAAAGCAGCTGAACTGGACAGAAAAAGCGTCAAAATAATGCTCGGGAGGGGAGGGGGGCAGGTGCAGGGTGGGAGAGGGATGAGTTTTATTTGCTGCTTGAGGAATGGGAATGAGGGGGAGTCTCGAAGGCTAGGGTGTAGTTGGTTCCAGAGGTGGGGGAGAAGGGATACGAAGGCAGAAGCCTGAAGAGGACTGGCTGTGAGAGATGAAGAAGGTGTGGTGGTGAAAGGAGCACAGGGAGTAGAAAGGTAATGGGGCAGGATTGGGGTTGGAGGTGAGGTAAGGGGGAATGAGGTAAACCAGTACTTGGCAATGAAGGTTAAGAAGTGGATGTATCTTCTGTGTGAGAGGGAGGGAAGGGTTAAGGAGGAAGGATAGAGCAATGATGAGTCCAAAGTGGGAGTTGGTAGCAAAGTGGCAGAAAGAGTGGAGGAGGGTATCTAGGCGGAAGAGGGTGGTGGGGGGGTGAAGTATTTTAACGTTTCTATCATATCCCCCCTTTCCCTCCTTTCCTCTAGAGTACATATTTAATTCCTTGAGCCTTTTTTCATAGGACTTCTGATGCAGGCCATGCACCATTTTGGTTGCTCTCCTCTGTACTATCTCCACCCGATCTATGACCCACATGAGAGGCCAAGGACTGAATGGAAAAAACAAAGCCAATGTAGTCTGAAAAATCCACAGGAAGCAACAATCAAATGCAAGCTTTTATTGTAAACGAAGGCTTACATGCCCAGGTGTGTGAGGGAGTGAGCTACTCAGCCACAAGACACCCTGGCACTTTGAGTGTGCCACGTGTGAGTTACTGCATATTTTGACTCAAACCATTGCATATCCTCAATATGTATTAACTTGTTACATGTCTTTCTAACAAGTTTTCAGAAGCTGTAAATTGTCATTATACACAGGTTTGACATCACAAATCATGTTATACACAGTTGTGATGTCATACCCATGTTTGATGGTATTTTTGGACTGCTGGAAAAGTGCATGCTGGCATTTCCTTTTTTCCTCCCCCTTTCTCCAAACCCCTTACACCACATAGAGAGCAATTAATGCACCCATGCCAAATCCCTCCTCCCAGCAGTGATTCGTAGGCATGTGGTTTGTAAATTTCATTTTGTCATACTTTTTCATAACATTAAAAAAACAGCTATTATATAAAATAACATCTTTTGGGGTGTCAGTGCCAATTCCCTTGTTTTACATGCCCTCAGTTTGTGATGACCTTGCAAAAAGACTTGCAATTTACTCTTATGGTTTTCGAGGTCATCACAAACTTCAGGTGTATAAAAAACAGAGAATACTGGTTCAGCAGCCATGCACAATCAGCCTGTGCAGCCACAGAGGGGTTCTGATTACACCAGACCTTGACAGCAAAGCTTCAGAGGTCTGATGTAATCAGAAGCCTGAGGTGGCAGCTTAGTCTGGCTGGACATGTGGTTTCCCAACCAGTATTTTTTATAGTGTATAGTTTTTGGTTTTTTTTCCCCTTTGTTTTAGTTTTTATTAAAAAAAAAATTAAAGTGTTTTCACAGCATTTCCAGGGCAGGCAGGTGGTTTCAGTTTAGAATTTGAACTGATTGCTGAAGCCTTGTGAAAAAAAAAAAAAGCTGCCCCCAGGATTTCCAATCAGTTGGAACCTTGTTGTACCATAGAAGGGTACAACCGCAATCCATGACATTTGAACTGTGGTACAATAAGGCTTCAGCTGGCATGGAAATCCATGCAGAACATAAAGGATAGTGTACAAGTGCTCATACACAACAAGGATATTTTTTACTCGAGAGGCTACCATGGTAACTAGAGACCTCGAGAGTGAAGCTCGAGAGGTCTCCTTACCACGGAATCTTCAAGAGTTAAAAATATCCTTATTGTGTATGAGTGCTCATATAAAGTCTTTTATAGTGTGGGCACTCAGAAAATACAGAAGGTTTCCTTACCGTTTTATTTTTTTTTAATCGCTGCTCACTTCCCAGGCCAGCTGTCACTGCCGCAGCCATTTCCTTAAAATTGGAGGTCGCTGGAACGTGCATGCGTGACTGCGTTCCATGTTGTTGTGCTGCAGTAGCTATGTAGCTAGTGCAGCACAACAAACACAGTGACATTGCTACTTCTGCACAACAAAGCTGTTCTAAGCATGAATTTCCATACCCTATAAACCCTCACTATGCACTATTACCTTGTTATACGCACTCCTGCATATATTATTCCATCTATATTTGCTTGTGACTACAGGAAAAGCACAAATAATTCATTTAGTCTAATGTACAGGGTGGGGGTTGATAAAACTCAGAAATCACCACGTCCCTGTCTCTCCACTTGGAGTAAATGTGAAAGCCAGCAGTTCTGTAGGACTCCTGAAAATCTCCCAGAAGGAGAGTTAAACAGAAAAGGAATGTAAGAGCACATTCCTTTGACACAGTGATGGTATTATTGTAACAGAAGATGGTAACGGCAGCATTTTGAACCAGATTTCCTCACCTGGCCTTCACAAAACAGAAGCCCATCTGGATTCCAGCCATTCAAAACCTCGTCTTCTGCCAAGTCGCATTCCCTGCCTTCGCCTGTAATGTGATAGCAGAGATTAATTTAATCTCTGACTCTCTCATTAGAAGGTAGCAGCAGAGTCCAAAACATAGGTGTATCAACAGTGTTTTTGAAATACTTGCAATTACTAAGCTGTAACCCAACCTACCAGCAACAGAGAGAGAGAGAGATATGATAGCTATATAAGTCAAACGTTTGTTTAACATCTGTATTCTGCTGTATGATTGCTGCATGAAAACAAACCGCAGAATGATGTTGTGAAGGCCCAGCTAGGCAGTGAAATAAATTTATACAGTAAATCAGTAATCCAGGATAAATACATACACTAAAATGACAAACAGCACTCTATTCTGAAATCAGGGTCTTGGTTTGAACTGGAATGGCACCTCCTCAAACTGGAATGCACCCAGAATCAGGAATCCGGAACCAGAATATTTTCAGAATGCAGGAACCAGATGGAATGCAGCTACTGAAATGGTTCTAGAACCATTACAATTCCAGATCTGAAATGTACCTAAAAAAGGGGTTCAGGTCTGGAACTAATCTTGGACTGCCCTAGGGACCACTCACAATATGATAACCCGTTGCTGCATTCTGGGTGGTTCTGCCATGTGTCCTGGTGCATTTGTTTTCGGATACGTTCCAGGTTTTGAACCATTTTTCTCGCTGTATTCCTGCTCTGGTTTAAGCATTTTGGAACTATTCCATTTCTAAGCAGTTAGTTCCAGGGGCATTCAGATTCTGGAAACTTTACAGATTTTGTCCATACTGTACCCCTTCAATCACTTATGCACCTATTGAAAAGGAAATCACTAATATAGCTGCTGGGAAACCCAAGCCTCAACTCATCAACTTCACAGTTTAAAAAATATGCAGTTTTTTTTTTATATAACTTCTGTTACTTCAAGGTGGGCAAGCCAGAAAATGTTTGCCTAGAGCCAAGCCAGGGGTCTGGTTTGACTCTATGATCCAAAGCACAAGCCAAGCCATGGTGGCTACCAACAATGCCCCTCATGATTTGCGTAGAGGATTTGAAAGTTCTCACAACTGCGCTAACTGCTCAGACTGAAAAAATGCTTGCTTTGATCAAAACTGGCTCATCTTGACCTTGGCTCTCAATTGCTTATAGAACTGAAGCTGAGCCAAGCATTAAGCTCAAGCCAGGCTCAAGCCTGCTCTGGCTTGCCCACCTCTATTGTTACTTGCATAGTAACATAATTATTTAAGGTTGAAAGGGATTCTAGATCAATCTAGATCCCCCAAACCATTACACAAACATATTTCACTAGTGATCTGATAGGTGCTGGAACAGGGGGGCCACTAGGGCCATGGCCTTACCACTTTCATAATCGGCCCTATCACTTTTTGCAATCATGTTAATGTGTTTAATAGGAGAGAATTTATCCCTTTCATCCTTGGCGCTACCACTTTTCAAACCGTTCCAGCAATGATCTAACTCGTACACAAACATATATTTCATAAGCAATCTAACCACTTACACAAACATATATTTCATAAGCGATCTAACCCATACACAAACATATATTCCATAAGCGATCTAACCCATGCACAAACATATTTCGAACATACGAACATGCGAAATTGCCAGCAGAAACAGGCCTTATGGTCTATTGAGTCTGCAGCTAGCCCCTCATCATGAAGCTGCCCCTCCCGCCCCTTTCCCAGTATCCCTTACCCTGTCCCAATCCTCTCTTGAAACTGTCCTCTGTGTTACAGGACACTATCTCGTCTGGTAAGGTGTTCCATTTTTCCACACTCTTTCCATGAAAAAATGCTTCATCTCCCTCTTGAATCTTCCCCCCTCCAATCTCATTCCATGTCCTCTTGTGTCCCTCTCCCTTCTCATCTGAAAAATCCCTTCTGTGTTGGTCTTGTTCATCCCCTTCAGATACTTAAAGGTCTCAATCATATCCCCACCATCCCGTCTCTCCTCCAGTGAATACATATTCAACTCTTTCAGCCTGTCCTTGTAGGGCTTGCTCTCCAATCCCTGGATCATCTTTGTGGCTCTTCACTGAACCCCCTCCAACAATCTGATGTCCTTCCTCAGCAATGGGTGCCAGTACTGCATGCAGTACTCCAGGTGGGGCCTGACCAATGACCTATACAGGGGCAGGATAACCTCCCTCCTGGAGGAGATCCCTCATGCAATGCACCCTGGCATTTTGTTGGCTTTTGCTGACACCTTCCTGCTCTGAGCAGAGTTTTTCATGCTCCCCGTAATGATCATTCCTAGGTCCTTCTCCTCTGTGGAGCTCCCCAACTGTACCCCACTCAAGAGATAATCCCTCCCCTGGTTCTTGGCTCTGAAATGCATAACCTTGCACTTCTTGGCGTTGAACCCCAACTGCCATGTTTCTGTTCACTCCTGCAGCTTAGTCAGGTCCTCCTGTAACCCCTTCCACCCCTCCGCGGCATCAACCACAGTTCCCGTCTTGGTATCATCTGCGAACAGGCTGATCTTGCTCCGGATCTTGTGTGAGATATCTGCAATAAAAATGTCAAACAACATCGGTCCCAGTATCGATCCCTGTGGTACCCCGCTCGTCACTGCTCTCAGTGATGAGAGGTCCCCCACCATCACCACTCTTTGCTGCCTTCCCCTTAGCCAGTTTGTGATCCATTTCACCATTTTTGGTCCTGCCTCCACATATTCCAGTCCCCCCCCCCGACCTCCCATGCTGCACTGAATCAAAAGCCTTGCTGAAGTCGAAATACAGGACATCCGCTGCATGGCCCTTGTCCAGTTCCTGCGTCACCCAGTCATAGTACTCTACAAGGTTTGTCTGGCAGGATCTGCCCACTATAAACCTGTGTTGTTGACCATCCTGAAAACTGTCTCCCTCTAAGAAGCTCACTAGCCTCTCTTTTAGTATGGTCTCCATGAGCTTTCTCACGATCAATATGAGGCTCACTGGCCTATAGTTTCCTGGTTCATCCTTTGGGCCACTTTTGTAGAAGGGCACCACATGGGCCATTCTCCAGTTCTGTGGTACACATCCCGTGTCCAAGGAGGTATTGAACAGGTCAGCCAGTGGCCCCGCCAGGACCTCTGCCTACTCCCTTAGTACCCTAGGATGAATGCTATCAGGTCCAGGTGCTTGTCCATCCTAATGCCCTCAACCCTTCTAGTACCCTGCCTCTGTAACTCTGCATCTGTCATTCCCCCACCCACCCCCCTCCCTCACCTGGAGTATCTGCCTCCCTTATCCTGTGTAAATACAGAGCAGAAGTATTCGTTCAGTGCCTCTGCCTGCTCCGTCCCTTTCTCCACCCACCCCCCCCAACATTCTTAATCCTCACCAGCTGATCCTTGCTCCTTCTTCTCTCTTCGATGTAGCGAAAGAAGTCTTTCTTTCCACTTTCGATTCCCTACACCAGTCTCAGCTCCCTGGATGCCTTGGCCACCCTGACCAGTCTGGTAACCTCCCTGAACTTCTTCATGTACGTATCCTTATCTTCACCCTTCCCCGATTTCCTGTACTTTCGAAATGCTGCCCTCTTGGCCCTCACCCCTTCCATAACCTCCTGTCTCAGCCAACTGGGTTTCTTTGCCCTTCCCTTCTTGCTTTTCTTCCTAGTGCAAGACTCCGTTGCCTCCACCAGCCCTTCCTTTATGATGTCCCATTTCTGGTCTGCATCCATGTGTGGTTGCATTCATGCCAGGTGCCTGCCCAAAATTTCCCCCATCTTCTTAAAGTGTGCCCCCCTAAACTCAATCACCCTTGTACCTGTGTCCCCTGTTTCCCTTCCCATGTTGAGCATGAACCACACCGAATAGTGGTCATTTCCAGCCAGTGGTTCCTCCACTTTCAGGTTCCTTACAGCTTCCCTGTTATCCAGAGTCCTTTCTAACCAAGTCGGCCCCTGGACCAGCTGTGTCAGAAAGCTGTCTTGAAATGTTTCTAGCAGGACCCACTCCCTTGCACTCATGGTGGATGGGGTGCCCCACTCCACCTCTGGTAGGTTAAGGTCCCCCACCACCACTGTGCTCTCCTTCCTGCAGACCCTCCTAATTTGTTCAGCTAATTCCCTATCCAGGTCAATCCCCTGAACCGGTGGTCTGTACACCACCCCCATCCTCAGTGTCCTGTTCTTTGCATCTTAGAACTGCATCAATAGTGCTTCTGTCCTCCTCTCCTCCCCTTACGCACTTTACCCTTTCCCTTACATAGATCGCCACTCCCCCCCATTCCCCTTAGGTCTATCCTTTCTGAATAACCTGAATGCCAGGATCATCGTATCCCAATCCTGGTACTGGGTGGCCAATGTTTCCATGATGGCCACAGTGTCCACCCCTCCACTGCCAGAGAGCCACTAATTCCGCTGTTCTATTCCTTAGGTTTCTTGCATTCAGTGAGACCACCCTCCAGCCTATCTTCTCCCCTTCCTTACCCCTATTCTTCCCCCCCTTTATCCCTCCCTGTGCCACTTCCCTGCTGCCTTTACCCATAATTAGGGGGGTGAGCTCACCAGGCTCCCCTTTCTGGACCCCTTTCCTATCAGCGGTCCCCTCACCACCACCCCCCAGTTTAAATCCACCTTTGCTGATATATAACCCTCTACTCCCCATTTTAGTACTCCCTTCCCTTCCCTGCTCAAATGTAACCTGTCCCCTGCATATAGGTCACTATTGCCCCAAGTCCTGCCCCAGTCTTACACTAATCCATACTCCCTGGTATGAGTCCCTTTCATAAAAAAGACATGTTTTGAATGTAAACAGTGGCCAGACATTCACAGCTGGGCAGACAGTGATGAGAACAAAAGGACCAAGCTCTAATAAACAAATTCAAGTTTGGACCAGTCTGGGAAAAAGGTGGTTCCCAGAGTTTGAATGAAGGTCCAGGATGTAATGTCAGAGAGGCATGTACAATGATGTGGGTGTAGTGGGCCAGGAACTGTGTGTTTCAATGAAAAGTTATTTATGCTTTGGGATATTAAACTAGTAACATCACTGGTTTGAATCTGCCATAACTCACCGGTTCCCAGTTGGGGGTAAGTTTCTTCTGCTCTACTTAAAGATTTAGGTTTTCCTGTGTGACCTCTGTCTTTTTTAAATGTGTTTATTATTATTTCTGTAGAAATATTTTATTCCTTATAGTCTTTAATGTGTATTATCTTGTTACGTATGTAAATATTGTTGAGTATTAAATGATATTATAGCGGCATGATAGCACCACTATAGTTAAGATTGAGCAGGATTTTTAATGTTAAACTCAATTTTTTGCACCTTAATAACTTTGCCCTCATTTGATGAGTTTACACAAATTTGGCATGTGTGTTCAGGCTGTCAAAAGCCCAAAATGTGGAAAGTTTTGTGACAACATCTTATAGGGTTTTGGTGATATGGAGGGTCAAAAAAGTGAAAAAATAATTTTCTTGTTTCCTATACTTAACATGGGGAATTTTTGCCCTCACCTACAGCGTAAACAGTATGGAGTTGTTCCATGATTTTTTAGGGATGATGGGGTATATGCCTAGGGTGTGCCTTTGGGTGGTTTGGTTCAGAAATATTGGATAGCTTTTGTATTTCAACATTTTTTGTGATAAAGTTGAAATGCCATTGAAAAAGCTAATCACTTGGTAAAAAACTGAGTGATGGATACAATACAGATCGATTAATAAAAAAAAGATTGATTTATAAAAAAAAAAGTTTGCTGCTGCCTTTTCCTTAGTGTTTAGTGGTACCCCCCACTCATCCTCCTGCCCCCTCCCTCACTGTGCTGTCTGCCCCCATCCTCTGTTCCTAGTCCCGGCACCCAGCCATTAATTAAACCCTCCCACTCTCTCCCTCTGTGTGCTGTATACCCCCACCCTCTGTTCCCGGTCCTGGCATCCGGCCATTACTTTAACCCTGCCGCTCCCTCCCTCGGTGTGCTGTCCACCCCTCCCATGCCCTCTGTTCCCAGTTGCAGAAGGTATCAGGACCTTACTCCATACAGAACTGTCAGCGAGCAGTATCAGAGCAGCAGGCAGTGTGACAGGAGTGAATTTAACATCAGACGATGTTGCTTACATGGTGATTCTTTGATCTACCTGCTTGGCTGACTCGTCAGTTGGTGACCTGTTGACAGGGCTGTTGGCAATTGTCAATGGACATTCATTGTAATTCAGGAGCCACTGTTTAACATTCAGACTTTTGGAGACCTGAAACAGCGGCATCTTCCATGGTTTTGGTGACACTCCATTTCCTTTCTTCTTCCATCACAGCCATCAAACATGTTTGGTCCCCTTGATTAATTGAAATTCCCTGGTGTCTAGTGGCACCATCCCCCACCCTCCAATCACTTTCCTCTTTGTTCCCAGGTGTTTAGTGGCACCCCCCACCCTCCCATTTCAGGAAGAACCCTGAAATACAGAAAACAGTCCCCCAACTTTATTTTACCTGAAAAAAGAAAATGATCCCTTATGCGTCACCACCATCCCCCTCCCGTCCCAACCTCCCACTGAGCACCCACCATTCCACCCCACCCTTACCCTATACTTATCTCTGGAGGACCTAGTCTGTCATCATCTGTAGACTGGGACACATCTGCACTCTTCAAAGCCGAACCACAAACTGAGGAATTGAGGTAAGCACCGTATAATGTATTTCAATGATGTTTAGAACTTATTTATTTATTAAATTTTGGTAACCGGGTAAGCCCACTGGGCCCCGGAGGTCCCTTATTCAGGGGCGACCCAGGATTACATAGCAATAGATAAACAACATTGTGAAACAGTGAGCATGAGTTACATGTGTTACAGACAAACATACAGTAGTGGTACATAAGATAAATAGGGTGAGCCGCAATGCTGATAAGTAGTATTGTAACTAAAGGAAACACACTAGAGTCTGGATAGGTCCTGGAAAAAGTTGTTATCTGAGGGGTGGTCTCAGGGGCTGATGCAGTGGTAAGTACAGACTACCACCATATGAGCCTTAAGCCTAGTGCAGAAACTTTTGATAGAGGGTGCTTCCTGCACACCGGGTGGGAGTATGTTCCATAGGGTTGGTGCAATGTGAGCGAATGACTTGGTGCCTTTCCTTGGTTCTTACTCTGGAGACATGTAGGAGAGTTAGTCCCATTGCGCGGAGGAGCCAGGGATTGGACTTTAGAGCAATGAGTCCGGAGAGACTAAGGGGAGGAGTCGGATTGATTAACTAATAGGCTAGGTATAGCTGAGGATACTGGAGGCAGGTGTCCAGTGAGGGCCAGTTTAGTAGGGATAGGGTGTCACAGTGGTGGTTCCTGGGGTTTGCCAGAGAAGCAAAGTAAGCCACCTTATGCCATTTTTAGGTACTTTTGCACTAGATTTTCAAACTGGGCATTTTGGGACCCCACCTCATGAACACACTCACTGTTGTTTCATTAATCAGGCCCGGAAGGTGATTTTGCAGTTGCTGCATGAAATCACCTTTCAGGACTGATTAATGAAATGACAGTGTCAGTGTTCATGAGGTGGGTTCCCAAAAAGGCTATGTTGAAAATCTGGTGCAAAAATTCCTAAAAATGGCCGAGTTATAAGCATTCGTTAAAATGTTTCTATGCACATGCATAACTTTGATAATTTTCAATATTTTGAGTCCAAATTTGCAACACAGCCATTTTGTCACACCACCTCAAAAACAGTACAGCTGTCATTTTTCACATCCTGTCCAAAATGTGTTTTTGCACCTGTGGTGTGGCATGGCATTTTGGCACAGGTCTGAACATTTTACCTACAGGGTTTATGAGGTGGGTCATAAGAAGATTATTTTGAAAATCTGGGGTAAAAATATAAAAAATGCCAAAGTTATGACCATTCATTGCAATTTCACTACACCAGATCGTAACTTCGAAAATGTTAAATATTCTTACTCCAGAGTTTCAACATAGCCGTCTTATTACCCCACCTCATGTATGTCACAGCTGTCATTTTTCAAATCCTGGCCAAAATGTGTTTTCACACCTGTGGCCTGGAATGGCATTGTAGTTGCACAGAATTACGTTTTGGCAGGGCTTCAAAAATTTTCTGTATCGGGTACATGAGGTGGAGTAATAAATTGGCTATGCTGACAATTTGGTCCCAGTTGTCCTATAAATAGAAGTGCAGGGCCCAGAGGGACCTGTGCTTCCACAGCTTCATACATATATGCATCTACAGTGGGACGGGAGTGCAGGGTCCTCTGGTAAAATAAAGATATTAATATACTATATGAAAAAGTAAGGAAATAAACTGTGGTAATGCTCTAGTTAGGGTCAAAGTCACAAAAGTAGGGAAATGTGGCATTAGGGTTTCCAACCCTAACTCCCCACCCCCACCCTGCACACACCAACAGGCATCGAGAGGTGCCTTGGGGTCATCAGCCCTAATGCTCAACCCATTCTACTATACTGTACCCTTGTCAGCTTATTTTCTTATGGAATGGGGTGAGTGTTAGGGCTGATGACCCCAAGGCACGCACCCAATGCCTGTTGGTGTGTGCAGGTTGGGGTGTTATGGATGGAAACCCTAATACCACATTTCCCTACTTTTGTGGCTTTGACCCTAACTTTAGACCTATATCTATCTTGTGCCCCCTGGCTATAATTCAGGAACATATAGTTTATAATCATCTGCAGAATCACCTGGAACACCATAATTTACTTTCCCCAACCAGCATGGATTCAGAAAGAATCATAGCACTCTTAGAGCCTTAGTTAAGGTTACCACAGACATTTTCCAGGCCATGGACCAATGCTCAGCCATGGGTGCTATCTTTGTTGACCTGACAAAGGCATTTGACTTGGTGAATCATGGTCTCCTTCTAAATCAGCTTCTCGAGCTTGGTCTTGATTACAGTGCTCTATGCTTGGTCTGCAATTATATGTCCTGCTGTTCTCAAAGGGTTAAGTGGGCTGGTGCCCTCTCCAGCATTAAACCTGTAACCTATGGGGTGCCACAGGGCTCTATTCTTGGGCCAATCTTGTTCTCCCTGTTTATCAATGACTTACCCAGCAACTGTGGAGGTGCATCTGTGCACCTCAGTGCAGATGATGCAATTATATACCTCTCCTCACCTTGTTAATCAAATAAACAGTGACCTTGCCTTTGACTTCTCCACCCTGAAAAGTTGGTTTATGCGCAATCATCTCATCCTAAACACAAAAAAAACTAAAAGTATGTTATTCTCGCACCCTTCCTCCCTTCCTAATACCTTCCCCCTCTCTCTAGTACATCTGAATAGGGATGCACTTGAATCCATCCTTACCTTCAGATACCTGGGCATCACCTTTCATTCCTTATTCTCCTTTAATATATATGCCTCCACTACAGCTAAATCCCTGAACCAAAAGTTTGGTCTCCTCCATTGCATCCATCTATCCCTCCCTCACCTCTCCCTCCTGCCTTAAAATTGCTTCCTTTTCCCTTCTACCTCTCTTAACCTATGGTGCTCCTCTGTTACTGTCAACCAGTGTCTCTACCCTGTCTCTCTCTCCTGATCCAGGCATATCATAGAGTTGGTAGATTCGCACTGGGGGTAAAAGCCCATCACCATCACTGTGACATTCTGTCCACTTTAGGCTGGCTACCATATGAATCTAAGCTGAGGTATACCACCCTGAGTCTCATGCATAAGTCGGTCCACAAATGCACCTCTCCCTGCCTCAGTGAGATTGTCCGCCGTAGACAGGTTCCCTATGCCCTAAGATTAATATGCGATTAGCTACTACCCGTAAGTCCTTCACCTTTGCAGTAGTGTTGGATTGGAACTCCCTCCCCCCCCCGCTCTATCTTGCCTCACACTTCCCATATTCCAATCCAACTTGCACATCTCTTTCTCTCTCTCTCTCTCTCTTCTGCTGCTACATGCTCCTGCTCCAGGTGAAGTCTAATACACCCTATGTCACTACCTGTCTGTCTCCTTACCCTTGCCGCACTCCCTACCCATGATTTACTTCATCCTATCGGCTCTGTTCAACCCTTTATATCTTTCACACTTACCACTAGGTCTGATATTGTTATTAACCTTGTATAACCGTTGTCTTATAGATGTCTAGTCTGTTATTTGTTTTTTGTTGTTACCACTACTGTATATTGCTGTGCTTATTGATCATGCTTCTTGACTATGTTATATATATATATATATATATATCTATATATATATATATATATATATATAAATATCTGCTGCTGTAATTATCCTGCTATGAAATTGCTCCAAATTGTAACTGTCAGTCTTTTATTGCTCTGTATTACTCTTGTTGCTTCCCAGGTCATCCCTGAAAAATCCTGCTATTGTCTCAGTGGACTTACCCAGTTACCAAAATTCAAATAAATAAATAAAAACTAGAGCATTAATGCAGTTTTTTGCAATTTATTTTTTGTGGAATTTAATATTAACAATGAACATATCACTACTTCATTTGATAAGCTGGGCTGAGCTTTTTGCAGTCCTGCTGTTCCTCACTGAGTGACTATCCCCACCTTCTCTTTTGGCATAGCCAGATTGAGTCAGTAGAACTACTGATCCCACTGATATCTTCTTTCTTTACAGTGACAAACCTCCTTAAAACATGAATCAACTACTCCTTTTCCTATCGATCGACCCTGTTGGAATAGCCAGAATTCTTTCATCCTGCTGCCCAAGACATTGTCTTCCCACACTACATCTTTTTGAGTACCTCTAAGTCCTAGACTCGCATGTACATCAGGCTCCCTGGATCATAAATTTATTGGATGTGATCCTTAAATATCCTGCATTCAGGTTGGATTTGTTGACAGTCTATGCTTTCTTGCTCCAATCTGGGGGTCTACCACTGTTGTGCTACCCAGCACTGCTGTCCATTTCTTGGTGAAACTGTGCATCTAACTTCAGAACCTGGTGATCCCCTGTGCTACTTACCTCTTATTTCCCTATCCTTTAATTAGACTCCCCCAGATAAGGCTGAGTGAAATAAGAAAATTCAAGTTTTATGGAATTTTTCCTGAAATTCTACAGTTTTCACAAAGACTCATGGGATTTTACTTTAAGTGCAGATGTTATTTTGTAATTTCTCACAGCAAGCAATTAATAAAATTGACACACACAGTCTCCTTGTAAGGTCTACGAACCTGCCAAATTTAATGGTATTGCATTCTCTAGTTTTAAAGTTTCAGGGGTTTATAAATTTGTAGTTTACATTCTTGCAAAATTAAATTTTTAAATGTTGTGAAAGTTTGACTACTCCCATTTAAAGCTGAAAATATGAACTTTTTCAGAAATGACCATGTGGTACAGTAGTTTAAATGTTTCCACTCTGACTAAATTTGGATATGTAGTTTTAAAATTAGAGGGAATTAACCAAAATTTAAATTTTGGCACATATTTGGTAGGCTATAGCTTAGTCCCATTTAAAGCCAGACATCTGAAACTATGTGCATATACAAATATAGTGATAACATGTATACCTATTAATTTTTGTAAAAATTTCAATTAATACTATCAAAATTATACTAAAATTACTGAAATCCAAGTTTTGGCAAAATATTTGGCTACCTATAACTCAGCTCCCATTGAAATTTGAGACCTAAAACATGCTGTATATACACATTCTAGGTGCTTTTCTAAATCCTGATATTGTGGGGAAATTTGAAGCATTAATTTTAAAATGATCTCAAAATAACTAAAAACTGAATTTTGCTTAAATGTTTGGCTACCCATAACTCCACCCCCTTTCAATCTAAAGCTCTGAAATTTGATCCACTCTTGTCAGCCCTAAGGTTTCATATCTGGTGTTATTCGAGCATGTACTTTTAAATTATAGCGAAATAACTGAAATTTAAACTTTTGCAAAATTCTGCAGTATTTTTGTGAAAATTCCATGGAATTCTATGGAATCAGAATGGTCATTACATGGGTGGAATTTTATATTCTGTATAGCTCTAATTAATAGGTATAGTGAGGGGTGTCTCTTACCGAATAAGGATGTTATTTTATGCTGTTTTGGGCTGACAGAACTGCTCAGCTTCACTTCACAGTCCTCTTACCCAAAACAGCATAAGATAATGTTCTTATCCAGTGGGAGACGCCCCACACTATACCTATTATTATACGAGAGGCATTTCCTCTCAACCAATCAGAACACAGACTTGCCATCAGTTATTATCCCACAAACTGCACCGGAGAAGCCCCAGAGTCGGTTATTCAGTCAAACCCCACTCACAGTTATTTAATCAACACATAGCCATGCCTACATTCATTTAATCAACCTACAACCATGCCCACAGTAAGTTAATGAAACCTTTACCTGCTGCACCAATACTGACACTTTTTTCCAGAGATAGCCACTGAAGACACCCATAAAAAAGAAACAAAATATCAAGTACATTTTTAAATTAACCTGGTCAGCAATTCTACTGCAGTAGCATCACAGCCTAGACTTTGTTTCTACTATCAATTCCTGTCCGCTCGGCTCCAGCCAAAAAAACAAGCAAACCACAATCTCCTGCCATGTGGTCCTCCTGGCTGCGTTAACTGACTACATATGGAAAAAAAACACATAAAGGAAGTCACTGCAAAAGACCCCTGAATTCCAGGCACTTCAGACATAAAAAAGGTAACTGACCTCACCTCGCTACTGTGAGCGCCACTAACACTTCAAATGATGGCCACTGCATCCTGTGTTCTCGGTGAGCACATGTGAGTGGGGACACAACAAAGTAAGCAACTTCCAGGCACTTCAAACCTATGCGGGAAACTCCAGCTCATATAATAGTTATAAAATCCAGCAAGATGGAGTATACTTACAATAATCAGCTTCTGTGAAGATTAAATGCTGAGGCGAAAATTTAATCATCCACAGAAGCTGGTTATTGCTTTGTATACACCATCTCGCTGGATGTTATCACTTAAATATGTAGAAGACACCATGTCTGGGCCATATAGGAGATGTACAGTGGCAGACCTTGAGGAGCTGTTCAAAAGAAAATGGCTTGCCTTTGAGGAAGGCCAGCCATGGGAAGCTCATAGACAGCCTTGAGAAAAGAGACCAAGAAAGTGACACACAAGTGGCGACCATGAGAAAAGCTGTGAGACTGAGGCTAGGGTGCATGCAAGTGAACCAGATCCAGGAAGTGGGGCAGCTAAACAGATAAAGATGATGCAGCTGGAACTCACCCTGCTTAAGGCAAAGGCAGATGCTTAACGATAAAAGGCAGAGGCTGAGAAGCAAAATGCCAATGTGGAGCTGCAGAGGACAAAGCTGGAAGTTGACAACCGAGAGAAACAGACAGCAGAGCAAGAGAAAGAGAGAGAGAGAGCGGAACAAGAAAGATGGTGACAACACAAGATCCAGCTGAGAGAAGAGCGTGAGTGTGAACATGAGAGGGAGATGGAGATGCTACATCAGAGGGCACCACCAAAAATGCATAAGTACTGGTATCAGGGATTCAACCCAAGAAGTCAAAATTAATTTCAAAATTTTTCCCAGACATCAGGAGGGGATGACCTGGGTTTGTTTTTAAAATCTTTTGAGAGAATTTGTGTGCAGTTTGAATTGGACAGGCTTGCTTTGGCAACTCACGTTTTGCCACTCCTTATGGCCAAGGCATTAGAAGCCTTTGCCAGGATACATAGATACATAGACAGTGTCAGCAGATAAGGGCCTATGGCCCACCCAGTCTGCCCATTTGAGCTTGTAAGTTCAGTTTGTTTTCCTAGAAGTCTGTTGCCCCTTACCCCTGATCTCCAGAATTCCTTTATGTCTATCCCATACATTCCTAAATCCTGTGATTGTTTCAGCCCCCACCACTTCCTCTGGCAGGGTGTTCCACTTGAACACCACCCGTTCTGTGAAGAAATTCTTCCTCATGTTTCCTCTGAATCGTCCTCCCTCCGATTTCATCCCATGCCCTCTAGTCCTGGAACATCTTTTTCTCTTAAAAATAGTGTATTCCTGTGCCCTGTTCCTCCCTGTAAGATACTTGTATGTCTCTATCATATCCCCCCTCTCTCCCTTCTCTCCTCCAGGGAGTACATGTTCAGTTCCTTCAACCTGTCTTCATAGGACTTATGATGCAATCCATGCACCATCTTTGCTGCCCTCCTCTGAACCTTCTCTACCCTGCCTATGTCCTTACGTAGGTATGGTCTCCAGAACTGTACACTGTACTCCAGGTGGGGCCTCACTAGTGTCTTGTATAACAGAATTATGACCTCCCTTTTCCTGCTGGTGATGCCCCTGCCTATACATCCCAGCATCCTATTTGCTTTACCTGCTGCCTTGTCACACTGTTTTCCTACCTTGAGGTCATCAGAGATGATAACCCCAAGATCCTTTTCCTGCTTGGTGCATGCTATATCCTCACCCCCCAACTGATATATTGTGCCAGGGTTTTTGTGCCCCATATGCATTATGTTGCACTTCCTTGCATTGAATTTCAACTGCCAAACCCCTGACCATTCTTCAAGTTTCTGCAGGTCCCTTCTCATTCTGTCTACACCCTCTGGTGTGTCTACTCTGTTACAGAGCTTTGTGTCATCAGCAAACAGTGAAATTATGCCTTCTAGGTCCTGCGCAATGTCACTGATGAAGATGTTGAATAGGACAGGTCCTAGCACTGATCCCTGTGCTACCCCACTGGTCACTCTTCCCTCTGTGGAGTGACAGCCATTTACCACCACGCTCTGTGTCCTGCCACCCAGCCAGTTACCTACCCACCACACTACCATCCTGCCCACACCCATATTCCCCAGTTTGTGTAATAGTCTTCTATGTGGCACAGTGTCAAAGGCCTTGCTGAAGTCCAGATAGGCCATGTCCACTGCCCTCCCTGATCCACCTCCTAGTCACCCACTCAAAAATTCAACGAGGTTGGTCTGACATGACCTCCCCTGGTGAAGCCATGCTGCCTTGGGTCCTGTAGTCCATTGACAACCAGATGTTCCACCAATCTCTCCTTCAGTAGTGCTCCATGATCTTCCCCACTACTGAGGTGAGGTCTGACTGGTCTGTAGTTCCCTGCTTCCTCTTTGTTCCCACTTTTGTGTAAGGGGACTACATCTGCTGTCCTCCAGTCTTTGGGTACCTCCCTGTTTCCAGTGATCTGCTAAACAGGATAGCCAGAGGTTCAGCCACCACCTCTCTTAGTTCTTTAAGGACCCTGGGTGCACCCATCTGGCCCCATTGCTTTATCAACTCAGATCACTTCCAGTTCCTTCAGGACCCTTTCTCGTGTAAAGGGACTTGTGTCCATTTCTGCACCATTCTCACCCCTTGTATTCCCTTCAGACCCATTACCCTCCTCTTCCTCAGTAAAGACTGAGCAGAAATACCTGTTCAATATGTCAGCTTTACTGTTGCCATCCTCCACGTGGCCCCCATCCTCCCCCTTCAGTCTCACTATCCCTCCCTTTGTCTTTCTTTTTTCACTTATGTCCTGTAAAAGATTTTGTCCCCTCTACCCGCTGATTTTGCAATATGTTCTTCTGTCTGAGCTTTGGCTTCCCTTACTGACCTCCCTGCCTCCCTTTGCTTCTCCTGGTACTTCTCCCTATCCCCTTCTGCCTGTGTTTTTGTATTGCCTGAATGCAATCTTTTTGGCTTTCACTTTCTCTGCTACCTCTTTGGAAAACCATAATGGCCTCCTCTTCCTTTTCCTCTTGCTAACCTGCTTAATGCATAATTCTGTTGTTCTTGTAATCCCCATTTTAAATACTGCCCACTGTTCCTCAACCCTGATTCCTGTCCCATTCCCCTTAAGGCCTCTTTCAAGTATCTCCCCATTTTCCCAAAGTATGCCCCCCTAAAATCCAGGATACGTGTTTTTGTGTGGTTTGGTTCTGCTGTTTCTGTGATTTCAAACCACAATGACTGGTGGTCACTGTTCCCCTGGTGCTCCCCCACTGTTACCCCCATCATACTGTCCCTGTTTGTGAGCACAAGGTCCAGTATTGCCTTCTGCCGAGTTGATTCCATGACCAGTTGCTTGAGGAAGGCACCCTGAAGGGAGTCCAGGATAAATCTGCTCCTAGTTGATGCTGCTGCTGGGATGCTCCAGTCCACATCTGGAATACTGAAGTCTCCAACCAGTATTACCTCACCCTTATCTGCCATCCTTTGGATGGCTAGCATCAGCTGCCTATCGGTTTCTTCCTCCTGGACTGGTGATCTATAGACCATACCTGTGCGGATGGCTGTCCTCATTTTCCTTTCCAGCTTAACCCACAGTATTTCTCCCCCATTTTGTTCCTCCTGGATCTCTGTGGCCCTTATGTCATTTTCACATACAGTGCCACTCCTCCTCCTCCTCCCTTCCTGCCTGCTCTGTCTCTTCTGAATATGTTGCAGCCAGGTATGGCCATCTCCCAGTCATGGTTATCATTACACCAGGTTTCAGTGATGGCCATAATGTCCAGGTCTGACTGCACCATGACAGCCTCCAGATCTTCCATCTCGTTGCTAAGGCTCCTGGCATTTGCACACATGGCTTTCCATGATTTGACCTCCCTAGACTGTTTTGCTGTTCTACTTCAGCCCCTTCCTTGGTTGTCCTTATCCCTGGTTCTCCTTGCTGTCTGCCCTTCTGCTGAATTTTGCCCCTTTTCTGCCTATCCACCTCTTGGGCACTAATCTCCATCTTTTGCACGCTGCTTTGCAGAGATAGCCACTCCTCTGGTTCACTGGTTCCACTTCTAGCTGTGGGGGGTGAGCAAGTAGGTACCCTCCTTGCTGGCCTGCCACCCCTCCTTGCTAGTTTAAATGCTTGTCAATGTAGCATTTAAACTTATCCTTGAGTGCTTAGATTCCCCTCCAGGATGGATGCAGGCCGTCAGGCTTGAACAAACCTCCATCCCTCCAGGTGGGTCCCCAGTCACCAATGAATCCAAACCCTTCCTCACAGCACCAGTTCTTCAAACATGAGTTAAACTTCCTGGTGCATGCACTCCTTTGCTCTCCCTTGCCTCTCGCAGGAAGTACTTCTGAGAAAGTGACAGAAGTAGCTACTTGCTTGAGACCCTTCCCCAATTTCCTAAACTCTTCCTGAACTTCCTTTGGCTCCCCATTTGCCAGGTCATTAGTACCTAGGTGGATAATGACATCCAGCTCACCCTCCCGTCTTGCCTTCCCAGTGATCCCCAGGATCTTCCTTCCATCCCTCCATGCTGTGGCACCTGGTAGGCACCTCACCTCCCTGTCCTCCCCCTCCTGTGTTCCTAGCTGGATCCCTCTTATGATGGAGTCCCCCACCAGGATTCGCTTCCTCCTCCTCTGGGGTCCACTGCTTTCCCCGCTGAGGTCACCTCCTTGGTTAACCTCCACATCCTTTCCTTCCACTTCTCTGGGTACCTCTATTTGGTTGTCCTCATTTGCCAGTGTGGCATATGAGTTCTTGAGTGGAATAGGATCTGGGATGTGCCTCTGCCTGACTGCTCTAACCCTCCCTGAGCCCACTGTCATCCAAGTACTCCTCGTTCTCGACATCTTTTGAGGCAGTTGCATTGGACTGGGTGGTCTCTGGATAGGGGTGATGGTACTCCTGACCCAGTTTACTTCCGCTCTGAGTCTGGCTACCTCATCCCACAGTCCAGAGAGATGCATGCAGATAGGGCATCACCTCAGTGTCCAGAAGGTCTGCCTGAATATGGCTGCCCCACAGCCACTGCATTGCACCACTCCCCACATTATACTGCAAATATACTGCTATTCCACTACTTGTCTACTACTGAAGCTCTCCTAGTTCCCTTTTTATTAATTTACTGTCCTAAAAATCCTGCCACTGATCCTCAGATAATTTTCTTTAAAAAAAAAAAAGAAACCAATAAATAAATAAATAAATGAGTCAAAACACTTGTGCTGAGGGTGGGCTTCTTCCCCTTATGCCCTCCTACTTCACACCTTACTATACCCTGTGTTTAGCTCCTGTCAATCATATTTAACAGGGCATATAATTAAGAGTTGGGGGAAGGGGGAAAATTGCAACAATTAAAGACAGCACAGAATTACACCACCACTCGTTTTAAATTTTCAACAGCACAAAAACAATTCTAAGTAAAGACAACAAAGAAAGTACAGTGTCACTAAAAGCCCACAATCTAAGTTTAAAAGAAAAATAGCAATTGCCAGTTACTCTAAAGCACTGAATTGAATATGTTTCCTTGCTTCCCCTTCTGGCTTCTTCTGAGAAATAAAACTCACTTGCTACCTCAACTCTGACTAAGCCCCACCTCCAGTTATCACGTAGTTGAGGTCAGATGCCAGACAATTAACACCCTTCACCCAACTACAGGGCAGTCAGACAAGCCAAGATAAAATTTGCACCAATTAAAGACAGCACAGAATTACACCACCACTACGTTTTAAATGTTCAACAGCCCAAAAACAATTCTAAGTAAAGACAACAAAGAAAGTACAGTGTCACTAAAAGCCCACAATCTAAGTTTGAAAGAAAAATAGCAATTACCAGTTACTCTAAAGCACTGAATTGAATATGTCTCCTTCCTTCCCCTTCTGGCTTCTTCTGAGAAAAAAAAATGGACAATGGGGACTACATAGACTATTATAAAGTGAAAAAGGCCTTGTTGAAACATTTTGACCTGACTACCAAGGGCAATAGACAAAAATTATGAGGTTAAAGGAAGGTACTGGGAGATAGCTATTCTGAAATGTGTGTACAACTAGGCAGTCTGTTAGAGAGATGGTTAGAGGTGCAAAGACTAGCTCTATGGAATAGGGTTGTCAGAACTAGTTCTAAAAAGATTAGAACCCTTTTAGAACCCAAGGGTTTGAGTTCTAATTTAGAGCTAGAATGTCTAAAAGTTTTAAGTGTTATAGGTTCTAAATACTAAATAAAATGCTTTATTTGTTCAGACGTTTAAAAAACATCCTGGAAAACAAATTAACTATTGGGAATTACATCCTAAAATGTTTTTGAGAGAGAGAGAGACAGTGTGTGAATGTACTGCTTCTATGCAGATGTACGACACACATGGGACTGTAACACTTAACATTTGAATTTTGAAACACCCATTGTTTCTCTTATCTGGATGTGCAGTAAAACAATATTATTCCTGTGCTTAGAGTGCAATTCTTTTATTTATGATTTTTTCTCCACTCAGTATCTTTATTTGTTCTTGATTTCCAATCCTATACACAAAAGAGTTTGAGTTCTAAAGAAGATTAGAACCCCAGACCGTTTTCAAAGTTCTAGATCAGAACCAGAACCCAGAACTTCAGCAGGCTCTGACAACACTACTATGAAACAGATGAAAAAAAAGTATTCCTTATGAAACAGTTCATAAAGACTATCAGATACTGCTCATGCATGCTCACCAAGAATTGATGTGGTTTCATGGGCTTCCCAGCCCCCACAGAGATGAATTTAAATCAGCATCTATCTGATGGCTTTTAACCCAACAAAAAGCATAGAGTTGGAAGCAAGTAAGATGGACCCCTACCTGGTGTCCACAGGGAAAAAATCTATACAACCAATGGAACGGCCTACCTCAGAAAGTGGTGGATATGAATACAGTGCAGGGCATCAAACAGGCATGGGATAGGCATAAGGGAGAAATACAGATGAGTATGAATAGATGGGCCATTGACAGAGCAAAGGCCAATGACACATTCATAAGGTAGAAAAAGAAATGGGCAGACTGGATGGGCCTTGCGGTCCTTATCTGCCATCAGTTTCTATGTTTCAATGAGGAAGCAGGATGCAAAGTGGGCTGGGACTGTATAGGCTCTGGACACGGATGCTGCTTAGAAGGTCTTGGAGGAGATGATGGAGGCATTGGGCCAGATGGTTTCTGTGCAGGACCTGGCTGTGCTAACACCCAAATCAAAAGAAGTCTCTGCAAAGCTGGATGCTCTGGGGACAAAACAGAGGAGCAGGTGACCAGAATAGCTGCTGTGGAGACACGAGTTTTCTCACTCACAGAAGAACCACATGGAATGCCAAGCCCATGGCAAACCTCAAGAAGGAGCATACGGAGTTAAGGGAGCATCTGAATGCCCAAGAAAATCATTAATGCCATAATAACCTTTGCATTAGGGGGGCCCTGGAGGAAGTGGTGGGCCTTGACATGAAGACCTTCCCAGAAATTTGGATTCTGAAGCTGCTTAGGATAAACTGTCCCAAAGCCCATATCAGAATTAACAGGGCACATGGAGTGTTATGCCCAAAGTTGGTGGAGGGAGCCCTTCCAAGGCAAATAATGCTACAGCTCCATCATTTCCCGAACAAGTAACTTATTCTCCAAGCCTTCAGAGGCCAGGAATAGTGAAACTAGGAGAGAGCCAAATATACTTTATCCAGGACATCGCCTGTTCTGTTCATCAGGATTGTTGAGTGATCACTTGGAATTTAACTTAATTAAGTGGATAACGATATTTAAAGGATTATTGGTAGGGTGGGGACAAAATAAAATTTATCTGGACCAACCCACAATTAAACACCTTAAGAAAGTAACAATGAAAGGGCAGTTATATAAATTTTGTAAAATGGTGTTGATGAGTAGTTTAACTGTAAGTGGGGATATTCATCCTAATCCAGGCCCCTATATTGATTTGGATTTTGAAAATAATTTTAATTCTTGTGATGTCTTGAACCCTGATTTAACTGCTAATATTTTGAAGAAAGAAGGGCTGTGTGTGATTCATATTAATATCTGTAGTCTATTAAGAAAGATTGATCACCTGAGGGAATGGACTATTAAATATAGTCCAGATGTGATTATAGTTACAGAATCATGGTTGAATGATAAGATTATGGATAATATGGTGCACATAAATGGTTATAATTTATGGAGGAAAGATCGAACAAAGGGGGGGGAGTTTTTATTTACGCGTTTAGCTCCCTAAATGTGTTAACATTTAATTGCCAACAGGATTGGTGTAGTTCTGAAGTCCTTCCATTACTATTCAATGTTCATTTTAATAAGTCTTTATTATTACTAGGTATGTACTGACCACCAAAAGCTAGTCCTGAGGTGTTTCAAGCATTGCAGGACTTTTGGTGGGAATATCTGAATAGCCATGAGATTTTGTTAATTGGGGATCTTAATGTAGATTGGAAAATGGTAGAGAGTAATCATAGTAGTGTAGAGATGGGTACCATTTTGGGTATGACCCAGCTAATTACAGATGTAACTAGAGTTGACACTAAACATCCAACTTCTTCCACAATTTTGTACTTACTGTTTACTACGGATCCAGATAAGTCTGTGGCCAGTGGTGTTCTCCCAGATTCTTTTTCAGATCACCAGATGATATATGGCATAAGAAATCAAAAGAAACCAAGAAAGTCAGAGAAAATAGTCCAATACAGATAATCTAAAAACTTTGATTATATAAAATTTATGTTAGAGTTGGAAGAATATATTTGGGAAAGGTTAGAATTAGTCCCCACTGTTGATGATGCTTGGGTAATGTTTCATGATGATTTTTTGACAATTTGTAAAAGGCATGCTCCATCTAAAATTAGAAAACTAAAGTCTAATAATGCTCCCTGGTACAATTCTCACTTATTTAAAGTTAAGAAACAGCGAGATAGGGCATGGAAGGTAGCTAAATTTACAAAAGATGACATGGATTGGGTGAAGTATAAACAATTGCAGAATCATTATAATTATGAACTTAAGAAAGTTAAATATGATTATTATAATAGGGAATTAACAACTAACTTGACTGGTAATCCGAGAAAATTTTGGAAAGTTCTAAAAAAGGCCAAAGGGAGAACAGCAATTAGATTATCTGGAAAAATTTGAGATTGGGAAGGTGGAAATTCCATTAGGCCCACAAGTCATGGATAGTTTTAATGACTATTTTACAACCATGGGAACAGTGGCTTTGTCACAAGGTGTAACTAATTTCTTCTCACCAAAAGTTCTCAAAAAAGATACAGAAGCTGAGTTTGAAAGGGGTAAGGAGTTTGATTTTGAACTTGTGTCATCATTAGATGTACAAAATGCAGTACTCAGAACAGATATTAAGAAAGCAGGGGGTTTAGATGAGATTCCCAATATTCTTTTGAAATATGCTGCTCCAGTTATTTCGTATCCCTGGGCCAGCAATTTTAACATGTCATTTACATGTGGGGAAATTCCTGAAATGTAGAAGTTGGCTAGAGTAATTCCCATTTTTAAAAATGGCTCTAGAGTTTTGTTAGAGAATTAGAGGCCTATTTCATTATTACCACTAGTGGCTAAAGTGTTTAAAAAGATGGTAGCTAAACAACTTCAGACATATTTAGAAAAAGGGAGGATGATTAATAAATTCCAATCTGGTTTTAGACCTATGCATGGTACAATTTCCTGCCTTGCTGGAAGTCAATGGGGATATTGCTGGTGATCTGGAGAGGGGGATGTTGGTGGGGGCAATTTTTGTTGATTTGTCCAAGGTGTTTGATACCTTGGACCATGACATCCTCTTGTCCAGACTACCTGCTTTGGGTATTTCTACTAATGTAGTTAGGTGGTTTGATGCTTATCTAACTGGAAGAAACAAATGGTATCAATAAATGGATGGGGATCTGGTCTTAGGGCAATTATTTCTGGAGTGCCCCAAGGATCCATTTTGGGTCCAATATTATTTAATTTGTACAGGAATGATTTTGTTTTAACCAATTCTGATGTACAATGTCACTTGTATGTAGATGAGACCATTATTTATGTGGAAGCCACATCAATAATGCAGATAGAATCTATTCTGCAAAGTGCATTTGATGAGCTTCAGATATTTTATAGTGAATCTAAACTTGTTCTTAACTCAAAAAAATCTCAGGTTGTACTGTTCTCTAAAGAGAATAGTGTAACCTATTCTGAGTTAGGTTTGAATATAGTAACCAAAGATAAAATTGTCCTTGAGCAAGTGCAATGTTATAGATACATAGGAATTACCTGGATAGAACATTAGGATAGACTTCCCACATAGAACATATAATTAAGAAAGTTAGTGGATGTTTGGGTGCACTTTACAGAATTAGAAATTGTGTGAATGAAAGGGTAAAGAAGCATGTAGTTACAACTGCATTAATACCACTTTTGGATTAAGGAGATATTGTCTATATGGGGGCAACCTCAACCCAGTTGGCTAAAACAGATGTTCTTTTTAATAAAATAGCAAGGTTTGTTTTGAATGTACCTAAGAGAACCCATAGAAGTGAGCTATATCAGTCTTTGAATTGGATGTATCCAAAAGATAGAAGGTTTTTTCATGCTTTGATATACATGGTTAACTCAGTTAGGGGTAAAGTACCTGAATATATTTCCAATGAACTCCAGGTTAGGATGAGTAGAGGAGGCCTACGCTCTGTGGAAGGTATGGAATATGAATTGCCCAGAAGAAGGACAGATTTGGGTACAGCGCATTATTTTTTATTTGGGTCCCAATTTATGGAACTCATTGCCAACTTATCTTAGACCACTTAATTCTAGCCCTTGTATAGGAGAAATAAAAAGATGGTTTAAAATTGAAGCAGATAAAAGGTTTATTGCTGATCCACCTTGAATATTATGTATTAATTATGATGAAGGTTTGCACTTGCACATATATGAATATGTCCTGTATCATCTACGTAGATTATATAGATGTTAAGTAGTTAATTGTAATTTAATATTGCTGGGGTGTTAGTTTATACTGTATGTATATTTATGTATGTAATTTGTTTTGTAACTTTTTCACTATGATGTCAGTATGAATGTTTGTACTAAGGACCTCACTGGAAATGAGCTTGTCTCAGTCGAGTCTCCTATTCTTTTGCTTGTCAGTTGAATACAAATTTTTACTACTACTACTGTTCAGCAAAAATGCAAGGCATTTTCTCCGATGAATGACCTCAGGGTGAAAGGGATTGATTTCTGCTTTGCATACCCTGCAGTTATCACCCTAAGAATGGAGAGGCAATCGTTTTCCTTCTGAGAGCTGGAGAAAGCTAAGAAGTTTTGCAGAAAGAGAGAGAAGAAACTCACTGACTGATTATACTCTGCCTGTGCCTTGTAAATAGGAACTGCACAGACGGCATCGCATGACAGAGGCAGCTGTCCTGCTCTTTTTCAGCCTAAACCCCCCACTGTGTGCTGCAGTCTTAGGCAGTAAGAGGCTGCTGGTTAATGAGGACATTATGAACTGTTTTCTCATCTGCCATGGACATGGAAATTTGGACTGCTCGTGAATCCAAACTGGACCCAGATGTCTTTTCAGACATTGGAAGTTAAGCAATCTGCATCCATCCCTGGATTTGGTTTTCTGCTGTGATGTCACTGGTTGCCACTGCAGGATGTCTGATTGCCACCATCTCCATGTGGAATTCTCATTTTAGGACCAAGAGTGACCTCTGCACAAGTTAATTTGTGTCTGAGAAAAAGAACTGGGGACTATGGGGGACTGGGTTTTGTTTATCGAGGAGGGTTGGCAGGGGTGCCCGGGTAATGGTTACTTCACTGAGTCTGTACAGTGGTGAGGGAGTGGACACCAGGTGACAATCTACTAGAATGCTATTGAGCTGAGCATGATATATGGGAGCAAACAAGTGCTCAGCAGCAAGTTGGAGGGAGAGTAGGACTCGGGGGGTGGGATACTGAGTATATGTTGACTTCATGGGCTGAAGCCCAAATCATTGGCTGCTATGGCCATGCCATTGGATGGGCTTCACACTCAAAGTCTAAGGACAGTGGACTCAGGGTATTAGGTCCTGCAACACAGGACTACCAAAACAATGCCAATGGAAAAGGCTCAGGAAGTAATCTAATCAGTTACAGGGCTAAGAAATGTGTTGGAGGATGATGTGGTGGATATTTAAAAAAGCACTTTTTTCTTTTCAGACTTCAGAATATGGTACTGAATAGTGGTGGGCGAAGTGGGCTCAATCTGCACCGTGAAGTGATTCATGGAACAAAGGCAGATTCACGGAGTGATCCACAACATGAAGCGGAGTACTTTGCATTATAATGGGTAGCGTGAAGTCCATTGAAAACAATGACTTTGTGTTATTCCACCTTCCAAGACCATTACTCCACCAAATGTAAAGGTGAAGTGCATTGAGAACAATGCACTTTGCCTCACTTCGCCTTGTTTTTGAGCTCCGAAGGCAAATTTTGCAGTGATTCATGGGATTTCAGGTCAGATGAGCTCTATATTGATCTGCACAGCCTCAGTTCAGGGTAGTATGTGTAGGAAGGAGTAGGAGACAGTGTGCTCTGAGAGCTGTCTGTGATTGAAACCTTCTAAAAGCTGTTAAAAAAGCATTGTTGCATTTCTTTAGGGGCTCAAACTTTAGTTCATCGATTGTAGGAAACCCTCCTGTGTTCATATCATCGAGCGTTTTTGTTTTTGTGTGGATTTTGAATGTTAATGTACAACACTGAGTGTGTGTAGTGAAAGGCAGTGAAAGTGTGCTTTGGGAGAGGGGCGTATCTGTGGTGTAGGTAGATTTAAGTTGCAGAAATAGTGATCTCTTTGTTTTTTGGTTATATTTTTGTTATATAACTGGCTGTGTTAATGTACACACAGTAATATTTTCAGTAATTGTTGAAATTGTCTTGATGATTGTGTGTTGTGTGGATCTGGTGCAGCAGTTCATAATTTCAGGTTGTTTACATTACAATACATGGCATATTACTGAACTTTTCAATTTGCTACGCATTACTCGTCCAGCATTGTAGACAAACTGTTCTGTGTGTGAGTGTATGTGCAGTGTTGCATGACATCAAATAATACACCTTTTATTGTGCCACAGACTAGTGTAATTGCAGGCACAGCAGTGTGAACCTGCTATCCACTGCAACTGCCTGATTTTGTACTGTGATCGTGATATCTGTTCCTTGTTTTGATGCTTGTACTGCCGTAAAAATCTGCAATCAGTACTCCTGCCCACCGCCAAAAGGAATTTTTTACCAGATTGGATTGTTTTTGTGACCTCATCAGCACCACTAGTTACTGAAGTTGTTTTCACTGCATGACTGACTAGTCTCTTATCTGTTGCTGAAGCCACAGTTGTTTTTTTGGCTTCACATCCAGCGTTCCCCCAATCAGAGAGTGAACGTATCAAAATCTAAATTTGGTTATAATATTGTGGTTGATCCCAAAAATGCCCGCAAAGAGATGTGCAAGCAAAGCTGTTTCTCACCATGGCAATGCTGGCAGTAAGATAGTCTGTGGGCGTGGTAGTACTCAGATGCAGAAGTGCATTGCTGATGTGAGGAAAGGTATTTCTCCTGCAATGTTTTTTTACAGCCCAATCAGTAGCTTCACTCATAGTTGGAGGAGATGTTTTCCCAGCCAGTGGTGTTAGTGTTACTGGTGTTAGTGGTGGTGGTAGTATTAGTATTGGTACATCAAGTTCGAATTCCGACCAGTGTACCGTATCCAAAAATTCTGAGTGTGAAGCAGTGCAAGTGAGTGGCAGCGTAGTTGATGTCATACTTCCCAGTAACATCCCAGTAACTGAACCTGAGGATTCTGATAATCATGTCAACAATCGCATACAATGTGATATTCTGTCCACCGTGGCAGTTAATGTCACACATTTTCCATGCAGTGATTCACAGTGTGGTGAAAAAATATCAGGTGATGGCGGTGTAGATGCTGATGATGAATGTGAAGATGATGATGATGTTGCTGTTGTTGCAACATGCAGTCCACATGCTTGCATCCAAGTAGAAGATGTGGATGTGTGTGATGTTGATGAATATGATGATGATGTAATTGACCCCAGTTGGGAACCGGAGAAAAAGAAATTCAAAGTGGCTGTGTCTAAGTCTGTTTGCAGGAATTCTCCCCACCCCCACCCGTAAAACTTGTGATTTACGGTTTTAGTTGATGATGATAACCCAGTAATAAATATGATAGGTAGTTGTGGTTGTCAGTTGTAGTCCAGGTGTGCAGTGCCCGAATCATCATGTGCCCTCCCCCACTTCAGTGATTAAAATAATGGACTTAAATAAGCCACCTCATGGACATGTTAAAAGCAGAGCATCATAATCCCTTGTTTGGGATTTTTTGTTCAAGATGCAAATGATGAGTCAGTTGCAATCTGCCAGGTTAGCTATGTGAGTCTGAGTCGAGGCAAAAAAGGGAGCCATCTGGGCACATGAGGGCAGCATACGCATCTTAAGAATAGGCACTTGGCACTGTGGACCCAGCAGAAGCTGGCAGCTAATACCACAGTGGGGCGTTCACCCTCGTCACCAGCAACCATAGCGAGCATGTTGTCCCCTTCCATGACTGTTAAGTCCAGTAGTAAAGTAAATGTGTGCAGTAGTGAGGTAATAAGAGCAGAGGATTACTACAGTCATGATGAGTTGGAGGACCATAATGACTTTGAAATGTTGTCCAGTGCTGGTGAGAGTAGCAGTTTTTGTGGTGTGGTGGTGGTGAATGCAGTATGTCTAGTGCAAGTGGTACATCAACCCCGGTTGGCAAATCTGGCAAAATAACTGCATTTCTGAGTTTGTCATCATCACCTGTGCAACTGTCTTCTTCAAACATCCACACTCCACCCCCTGCCAATGCCATTCATCACAGAGCACAACCATCTGTGATCGCACCCCGTGTAAAATGTTTAAGTCAGCCCACGTTACAGTGTTTTTGCGCATAAGCTGAAGTACCCCCCCCCGAATCATACAGTGTCACGTGAACTTGATGCTGCTGTAGGGGAAATGCTGGCAATTGATCTTTTACCCTTCTCCTTTGTGGAGAATTCTGAGTTCTGGTGGTTTGCTGCATGTGCCTGTCCAAAATGGAAAGTCCCATCCAGGACATACTTTCTACCCATGCTGTCCCCGAGTTGTTCCGCACTGTGTCTGACTCAGTAAGACATGCCCTTCAACATTCCTCTTCTCCATTCATCCATTTAAGTATGGATATGTGGACAAGTGACAAAACAGCGGGGAGTTCATATTTGTTTATAACTGCACACTGGGCGCAGGTGCCGGGGGTTGTTTGTGATGCTGGTAGTGTGAATAATCAGTGCAGTAAGGTGGATTGTCGTGGTAGCAATCTTCCAGGAGTTCAATAGCATGCAACGATTGCTATGTGCAATGTGACCTGTTCACACACTGGTGAGAACATGTTGGACGTGGTACTGACTGAAATTGACAAATGGCTAAACCCTCTGTCCCCAAGAGCTGGGTTCATAGCAAGTGACAATGGGTAAAATGTGGTGAAATGCATCACGAATGGTGTTTTTTTTTTATGTTCCATACATGGCCCACCATTTAAATCTTGTGGTGCAGGAGTTTCTGCAGCACCCTGATGTAAAGGAAATGCTGACTGTTGCACGACGTATCTGCTCTCACTTTTCAAGATCTGGAAAGGCCTGTGACCAACTGCGGCAGTTGCAGATACAAAAAAGCCTGCCTCAGCACCGCTTGAAGCTGGAAGTTGTCACCCAATGGAACTCCACTTTATACATGGCAGAGAGGTTGTATGAACAATACAAAGCCATCTCAGAATATCTTGTGATGCACACTAGCCGTGACTGTTCCGGGGAGTCCATGTCTATGATGACTGAACAGTGGCACCTCTTGGACTCTGTAATAACAATTTTGCAGCTTTTTGAACATGCCACACAGGCACTGAGTGGTGAGTCTGCCTCCATTAGCCAATCAATTCCACTGCTGCAGGTGCTGAGGCAGACATTGGTGAATGTACAGCATAGCCTTGATGTTGCCGGAGACGGTGGTAGCAGTATGTTGCTGCAACACATGCTGACAGTATTCGACCAGAATCGTCACTTTGTGAGCATTCAGCGTAGTGACAACTTTGCCATAGAAACAATGCTGGACCCACGATACAAACATGGAATTACATCAGCACTGGAGGAAGGGCCTGAACAGGTGAAAAATATCAGTGGTCAACTGGTGCGCTTGGTTCATGGGGCACAGAAGTCATGTGCCAAGGTCAGCAAACGTCAGCAGCATAATGCAGCTGAAGGTGTACCTGTAGGACTATAAAGCATATCCTGCAAGGGGAAGGGGACAGCAGTTCCAGGTGGTCTGTCATCCAAAGTGGCTGGCGTCATCCCACTTTGGGAGGCTTTGTCCCAAGTTGGTATTTGTGAAATAAATGATTCTGGAGAACAGGATGATGCATCAACAACAGGACTTAGTGCAGCTCAGAGAATGGTTGAGTCATATTTGTCTGAAAACAGGCATCTGACAATAAGTGAAGGTCCTCTTTTGTACTGGAGTGGAAAGGTCAGTGAATGGCCAGAGCGGACTGCAGCGGCATGAAGTACCTCACATACCCACCCTCCAGTGTAAGTGTTGAGAGGGTATTCAGCTCAGCAGTTGCAATAGTCAGGGATCATTGGGACAAACTTATCTCCTGCAAATGTTAGTTTGCTAAAATTCATTAAAATGAATGAGAGACACATACCAGCACAGGCTGCAACCTCGGTATTCGTACCCCAGCCTAGTCATAGTGGTTTTGGTGATGTGGAAATGGACCATCCTGGTGGCACTGGCAGTGGCTGCCTGAAACGGCCCACCACTGATGTAGATGATGACACAATGGAGAAAGAATTTCCCAGTGGTCAGACTTCAGACATAGATGACTGTGAGGGAAACTTTCTTTATGAGGATGATGATGTGGTTAATGTTCGCAGGTTTTAACTGAAGTTGTTAAAAGGCGGCGTGCAATCCCGGACCACCAACACCACCACCGGGACTGATGTTAGCCACTGCCACCACTGAGCATGAGTCTGTCTGACCCCTGGACCACCACCACCACCACCACCACCACCGGGACTGATGTTAGCCACTGCCACCACTGAGTATGAGTCTGTTTGACCCCCGGACCACCACCACCAGGACTGATGTTAGCCACTGCCACCACTGAGCATGAGTCTGTCTGACCCCAGACCACCACCACGGGACTGATGTTAGCCACTGCCACCACTGAGCATGAGTCTGTCTGCCCCCTGGACCACCTCCACCACCACTGGGACTGATGTTAGCCACTGCCACCATGAGTCTGTCTGACCCCAGACCACCACCACTGGGACTGTTAGCCACTGCCACCATGAGTCTGTCTGACCCCTGGACCACCACCACCACCACCACCGGGACTGATGTTAGCCACTGCCACCATGAGTCTGTCTGACCCCCAGACCACCACCACTGGGACTGTTAGCCACTGCCACCATGAGTCTGTCTGACCCCTGTACCACCACCACCACCACCACCGGGACTGATGTTAGCCACTGTCACCATGAGTCTGTTTGACCCCTGGACCATCACCACAGGGAATGATGTTAGCCACTTCCACCATGAGTCTGTCTGACTCCCAGACCACCACCACCGGGACTGATGTTAGCCACTGCCACATGAGTCTGTCTGACCCCCGGACCATCACCACCAGGACTGATGTTAGCCACTGCCACCACTGAGCATGAGACTGTCCAGACCACCACATCCATCAGCCACAGACACAAAGCTTCTTAATATTTAAGCCATAAAGTGAGTATGTGTACTCATGTTTATTATGCTGTTTCACTTCCTTTAATTGTATGTTTTGTTTTCTGTAGCTTTTCAGAGCTGCAATGGTAAAACACATACGGTACACTTATTTTGGTTTTTTTACAGGTTAACAAAAAAAGTCTCCATCGCTAAAACTCGGTGGGAATGGTACTGCAGCTGTACTGTACAGAGAGGAGCCTATGAAATATCCATTTGAAATCCATTCTGGTAAGTATGAAGATTTTATTTCATCCGTTTCATTGTTTTGGAAAGACTGCAGCAAATATTGCAAACAGGTTGTGCTAGTTGACAAGATGTTGGTTTGAAATGTAACTTGACTTGAGATTGAGAACCAGGGAGGGACAAATAACAATGAAGTTGTAAGAAGTCATTAATTTCTTTTTTAAGGAAACTTCCAGATGCCTTGTTGTTCTGTCAAAGTGGCCTTAACCAAAAAAGTTCTTCAACATCATCAGGCACCCCCCTCCCCTAGGATTGGGCACACATGCAACACGCAGAAGTCATTTCATTAGATGACCATGACCATCATTAACAACCAGACTCCAGAAGGATGCAGATGAACTCTGTGAAGAAGTAACAAAATAAGAAACCATTACAGACATACCTGCAAATATGATTCCCCCCACCCCCCCAAAAAAATTACTTACCTTCATGTGCTTGAGAGTTGTCCATTTCCAGTTTCAATGCAAACAATTCTCATTGGGCATTGGAATGTGCACACCAATAGTTTCTGTGACCTGTGATACAGAACAAGACCATGAGTACATGTCCATGTCAACCCCCCTCCTCACCTAGAAAATACACAAACATATATATATATATATATATACTCACCAAGGCTACTATTAGTGTACAGCCAAAGGGCACCCTTCCATCCACTTGAGATGATCACATTGCATTTGCTCGAATCGCATCGCAGAACACATTGGACCAGCAACAGAATGCTCATAGGTCATCATTTTATACTGGGGGACTTTGTATGTGCTGAAACACTCCTATTTCACTGTGTTACCACTTGTCAATTTTCTGCACACAAGGAGGATGCATTTTGGGCCTGCAGAAAAAAATCTGGGGACTCTGTGCCACCACTGCATGCATGACTGAGTGCACCATTAATTCTGGGGGACTTTGCATGTGCTGAAACACTCTCATTTCACTGTGTTACTGCTTGCCAATTTGCTGCACACAAGGAGGATGCATTTTGGGCCTACAGAAAAAATCTGGGGACTCTGTGCCACCACTGCGCGCATGACTGAGTGTGCCATTAATTCTGGGGATGCATTTTGTGTGTTGTGTGATTGTTGTGAGCTCATGGTGTCATGCTGGCATTATCAATTAAAGCAGCATTGCAAGAATGTTGTGGCAATTTTGAACTGTACTTTTTTATGCTACTTTACATTGCCACAGCCACTAGTTACTCCGAGTCATGACTTGAATGACACGCTTCTTTTCACAATTTCTGTCTGCTTTACTTAGTTGACTACTTTTTTCATGTATGAAAAAAAATGAGCATGCTTTTCAATGTTGTTCTGACCAGGTTTGTATTTATTTGCAGCTGCTTTTCAATAAATATTGTTCCATGGTGTCATAAAACACTACCTGCTGCATAACTGTTAATTTACAACAGAAGTGATATATAACAACTAACTGATGTGATGGAGAAAAGCAGAAGAAAACAATGACAAAAACCTGGTCAGCACCAATTTAAAAGGAATGATCCTTTCATTATTTCACACATGAAAAAAGGTAGTACAGCAGACTCAACTACTGGAAATTCTCATATCATTCCAGTCAGGATGTAAGTAAAAGAAGCTGTAACACAGCATTAAGAAATATCAGAGTTCTCAACAGATTGTTGCGCTGCTGCTTTACAGAGATTCACCACATTACATAGTTATGGTGATGCACATAACCTAATATGGGGGGGCCTTACTTCCAGTGGAATATTTCTTGCTCCACAGAGTGCAATATATTTCTGAGAAAACCGCCAGTAATTTCATTACAGTGTGTCATGTAATGGAGGAAATCCCATTCAGAAAAGCTGCCCATATTCTGCCCCCCTTCTCAGCAATGTTAGGACATGATGCTGGGGGAGCGCAGGTGCATGCTTCACTATAGTGAATGTCCGGCAGCTATCACAATGTTTCGTTATGTTATAAGGTTCACTTTGCACTGAAATGTGGGGAGCGTTTCCACTAACAGAGCTCTTCTTACTGAAGCGTGCCCACATGTTTTACCCTGCGTGATCGGTATAACATAGAAACATTGAAACTGCTGACAATGGGACATTCACTGCGTGAGCCTAGCACCCATGCTCTCCTGGCATCACGTTCTAACATTGCTGAAAGGCAGGCAGAATAATGGGCAATCATCGAATAGAAATTCCTCTGTCATGTGACACGCTGTAATGAAATGACGGGCGGTTTTCACAGAAATGTATTGCACTATGTGGATCAGGAAAGATTCCCCTGGAAGGGAAAATATGTATTATTAAACAACAACAAGGAAAAAACACACAAAACAGTACAACACAGTAGTGGGGGGGGCAGAAAACAATACCTTAATGTGGCCACGGGATGTCGTGGTGGTCCAGCAGCAGGTGCAGCATTGTCAGTATTTGCTGCTGCTGTTCTTGCATTGTGTCAACCTACTGCTGCAAAGCGTTGACCCTCTGATTACTCTTCTCCAGTGCTGCCCACACCAGGGTGATGTCGGCCTCTGTTGCAGGGACTGTGGTAGGGTCCACTGCAGGTGGAAATCCAGGTAGTGGTGGTGGGAGAGAGGGAGAGGGTGGTGTTGGTGGCTGTGGTGGTGGTGGTGATGGTGGTGCAGCTGCTGTACTGGCCCTCCTTCTGCTGCAGCGAGGCACAACTTTGATCCCAGCAGCACCCTCGGCCACTGCCACAGAAGGGCCAGCAGGTGGATGCCTGGCCCCTTCCGTGGCAGCCTGCCACTCTGCCTTGTATTGATTGAACATGTGGGTGCACTGGCCACTGGTTCCCAAATGTGTCCCCTGGGGTCACGTTGCACCAACACACCACACAGATGACACACCACAACTGTGCTGTCTCCCCCCACAGAGTTATAAAACTCCCACATTGGGGAGCTGCGAGGGGGGGACCAGACACAGTCCTCGCACCACCTGTGGTTTCCAGGGGCACCTCCTGTGGCTATGGAGGTGGTGGAGGGGGTGCTGCTGGAGCCACTACAGCTGCTACTGGTAGTGGTGATAGTGGTGGAGAAGGTGGATGCACAGCAGCCACCGGTGGCACTGCTGCTGCTGCTGTTGTTGTTTCCACTGGGGGAGGAAACAACATCCAGGAGTTGGGAGCGGTCCAGCATCACACAACCACCCCCACGTGTCCGCACTCCCCTCCTCTGACCACGCCCACAGGTCAGCAACTTGCTTTCTCCAGGGTCCATGTCCATCCCTCCCACACAAGTTCCCAGCACACACACACACACACACACACACACACACACACACACGCATAAACAAAACAAAACTTGTAAAAAAATTAACTATCAAAAAAAAAATCACAAACACAATACAAAAACTAAATAAAGATGGCTTTTAAAAAAGCTGTTGTTTTCTTCACAGAAAGGTAATAAAGCTCTTTGTCACTGACTCCTATACTGCTCTGTCACAAAGCCTTCTCCCTCTGAGAACGCAAGGGAGAAAGTGAAACTGCTTCTCTGACTCACTTCCTTCTTGCCTGGCTAAAGCATGTGACTTACAGTACTGTAAGCCATGTGATGTGTGTGAGGCTGCCTATTTACTTGTCACGTCACCTTACTTTGTGTTAAGGCATAATGACAATGCGAAGTAATAATGATAACACGAAGTGAGCACTTTGCAGTGCCCACTTTGCATTGAGCTCCGTCAACGTGAAGTGCCCACTTCGCGTTCATTTCGCCAGTGGATTAAAAATTCACTGCATCTCTAGTACTGAAGTGTGTGCCATGTAGGGAGAGGGGGCAGGGGGAGGGAGTGGGAGTGGGAAGCTATGTTTGCAACAAGAGGGAGAGTGGTTACCTGCACTGATGTGGCAGGATACAACTTACAATAATATGCCAACAACATGGTGCTGGGGGGGGTGGTAGTAATGAGGAGACTGACCTTCACCCCTGGCATCTCCTTACTCTCCTACTGATTTCATGTTATATTTCAAAGTTCATGTTAAATTGCTTAAGGCACATATACCAAGAGAGATGATGCCAAATATGAAAGCTCAAAGGGAAAGGGACTGCTGCAGCAAGAGGAGGAATGCTGAGAATATCTTGGCTCTGGGACTGAGTCTGGTAGGGGGAACCCTCCCCCAGAGCTGGGAAAGGTGCTAAGTCAAATGAATACAGTTTCAGTGTGCACCTGGAATGTCCAGCATGTTTCTTCCACTAAAAAAAGGAAAAAGCTGCTTACTGTACTCAAGAGACAGAAACCCCAGATTGCATGCTCCAGGAAACGCATCTCACTGGAGAGGAACATAATAAGCTGGTTAGAGATTGGGTGGGTCAGTGTTACATGGCTTCCTTTGATTGCCACAAAAGGGATAGCTATTCTGATTCAAGAATCTCTCCTTAACTGGGGCTGATGGAACAAAACTGTCAAGATTTCTGTTTTTTTTTTTTTAATTTTAACAAGTGGGTGGAAGTAGATTGCTCTTTCACAATAAATAATTGCAAGTAAGAAAAGGACAGCAACATGACGACAACACTCCCCTAAACAAGCCCTATCAGACGGGCTGTGACTGATTACGTGCAGAGCAGAAAAAGGTCTAGTATTGTACTTTTTTTTCACTTTTAAGAAAAAAATCACTCCTGGCAGTTCTCCTGAGAAACACTGAAAATTATCCCAGAAAAGTATGACAAAAATTACCCTCTCTAGCTTGGAAATTAAGGAAAGGAACAAAAACTGCCAAGAGTTATGTTTTTTGTCTAATTTTAAAAAGTGGATGTAAGTAGACTGCTCTTTCCAAGCAGCTCATACACTATTTTCTCTTGCCTGCAGCTTCCACAAGTGCTTGGTCACATGACTTGCCTTTAGGGAGCTTCTAAAGTGGCCTTGGATTGGATAGGAAATCTCAGCAGGTCTTGAAATCTCACACCTTCTTCCACTGGCTGAATAATGAAGTACAAATTATGATTTATCGGCACCCCCCCAAATACAAATACTCAGAGAATATTCAAAATAAGGTAATCACACACACTTACCCCATGCCCCATATGAGGCTGCCCAGCTTAAATCAAAGTTTAGGTCCACAACCATTGGTTCTAACATAACGGCTGATAACAGGATTAGCTGATCAACAAATTTTGACTATTCTGTGTGGTAAAAAATTCCTAGGCATTGACCTAATAAAATACCCAATTCTAATATGAGCATAGGATTTTCTTCATCAATTTCCTAAAATACGAGCTTGAGCACTGAAGTCATGCTTTTACATCAGCAATCTTTCTGATGAGTTCCTATTTAAGTGCTTCTACACAATGCATACGGACATGTGATCAATATGTAACACTCTTTCTTTCTAGAGAGGACCGTGTAAAAGCTAAATATTTATTGCTATGCAATGGATAAATGGTATAAAAATTAAGCATTATTCAATCACTCATAGGCCAAGAGTTCAACATGCTCTGTGTGGGAGCCTTTAGCACAGCAGAATTGCGGTCATCTGGTTTTGCATTCTAATAGCTCCTTATGACACTTAGCGGGTGAGGGAAAGAGGTGAGAAAACCAGCATCGAGGAATAGTTGAGGAAATTCTGGTAACATGCACAGTACATGAAAAAGGAAGTCAGTTAAATCCAAATAATTTTTGCAAAGCTTCAGCGCAAATGCCAAACTGAAACTGTGTGTTATTACTTTCTGTTCAGCTCAAAACAGTGTTTAAAACAATGCAGTACTGTGTATTCGGGTGGGGAGCAAGATATAGTTGGTGGCCATCCGCTCAGGGTTTGACTAGTTGGTGCTTCTAGTCTGGAGAAGACCTGGATGTTTGGTTGGAGTTCGATCTGTGGCTTTCCCGTCTCCTATTTTGGGTTCTCCTCTTGGGATGAATTCTTTTTGGGGACAGGCAGTTTGAGAAATTGTAGCAAGTTGGTGATTTACATTTTCTTGCAATGCTGGAGTTCCAAGTACAGTAGGTTTATATTTGGCTTTGGTTTTTACACTGCAGCATACAGTAGCAGATCAGGTGGTACATAAGCATTTTTTTCACTAGTGTTCTTATTCAGATCAGTATCAAGCTGTGCTGGGTTGCTTCCAGCATGAGGCACATTTGGAACAGAGTGGGGATCAGCATCAAAGCTGCCTTGCACTTTATTTGAACTGCTTAGACAGCTGGAATGAGGTTTTTCTGACTTAAACCAGATCTTTACTTCAGCATAAACAATAAAAGTCCCAAACAATGTCAACGTATTCAAAAGAGTGAATTGGTCCTCGAGGTTCATGTGTTATCAACACTGATTGGTATTTAGAATCATAAGGGATATCACATTTTTGTAAATGCTGCTTGACTTCAAAAAATGGCCTGCATTTTTCCACTATTTCCCCTAACAAATCTTGAAATATAAACCAGAGGTGGGCAAGCCAGGAGTTTTTCGCCTAGACCCAAGCCAGAGTTGAGCCAGGGATCTGGCTTAACTCTATGAGTCAAAACATGAGTTGAGCCATGGCTACTGGCTGTCCTCTGCATAGGAGTCAAATGTTTCAGACATTACATTAACTGCTCAAACTGACAAAAACACTTACTTTAACCATAACTGGCTTGGCTTGAGCTTGGCTCTTAATTGCATATAGCGGTTGAGCGGAGCCTAGCCAGGCACTAAGCTCGAGCCTGCTCTGGCTTGCCTTCCTCTAATATAAACACTGTTTCACATTTCCACATCAGCAACCTTCATTCCCTAGCCACTTTTAGTATTCTCTCCTTCATGAAATATCTCAGGAAATTAGCTGTGTATTGATTTATTTGGTTTTTGATTACCAGGTAAGTGCACTAGCTAATAATATGCCTATTTTAGGGACTGTGTATTTTTCATGCACAGCTATGATGTGTCCAGGTTTACAGTAGCTCCAGTTTGGGGGTGGGGCCCGAGAAAGCGGTGGGCTCTCTCTATCTTCAGAGTCCATGGCCATTGATAACACAATAGTTCTCGTATGTATGAACTGCTGGAGAAACGTTATCATGCTTCCCCTTCTAATCCATCCGGAACTTCTATGGTTCTGACATTATTGCTTCTTCCCTATTCTCCAAATCATCAGTCTTCTCTCGCAAATATTGTATTTGTTGTGACTCATGATCTGATTTTTTGCCCTAGATAAGACCCAGTGTCCTCAAACAGTGACATCTGCTTTTCAGTCATTTCTACACTCCCTCACGCTTCATCAGTGTCTTATTTTAGGTTTTTCATAGAGTCATTGGGCCTGATTCTTAAAGCTCTGTGTCTGACGCAAAGTGCTTGCACCAAACAGATATGGTGCAAGGTGCACCTTGCGTCCAGGGCTGCCTCCATACAATTCATAAAGGTTGCCTGCGTCGACCGCAGGCTGCCTGCCCCAAACAGGGCTTGCATCAGCCCTGTGCCTTGCACTGCCCTACGACATGGCGCTAGATGGACTACGCCGACGCAAGCTGCAGCTTGCTATTCTCAGACAGCACCCAGTGGGAGATATTCTAAGTGCCCTTAGACCAGCCAGGGCTGGCGTAGTGGGACTTAGAATATTTCCCACTGGGGCAGTCATCCTATGTGCCACTGTATGCTGTGGTTGCCCCCCCGGTTCACCACTGGTGCCCTATCCTGCCAGGTACTGGCACCCATCCCCAGTGCCACTACCCCATCCCTGATGCTGCCCAGACATCTGTAGGTGGCATGGGCATGTGCCTCCAATCACTGCAGTTCCCACTACCTGGTAGTCTAGTGGAACCCACCCCTTGGTGCCCCACTAGCTGCCGACTGTGGTCTGCATTGGCACCATACTGTACATATGTGCACAGTGTCTGAGACTGGTGGCAGTCACTGTGCACATATGTACAGTAGGTGCCATTCCATGCCACAGCGGGCTTGTGACAGACACCTCCCATGTGCCAGGTGTTTGGCGTAAGGGAGAAAATGCCGCAAGTGTCGAGACTTAGACACTGGGACCCCTCCTGTACCTGAATTCAGTGCAGTGTCCCTGGCATATGGGGCTTTGGCGCAGGCTACCGTTCGCCGCAGCTTGTGTCAAACGCAGCCCCCATTGAGAATCGGGCCCATTGACTTCTGACGTAACTAATTTTATACCAGATAACATTTCTTTGACTTGCTGCATGTCTGACTTATCATTAGAAGTAGTGTCTGTTGAGTTAACGCTGTTTCTTCTGGGCTTTGCAGTCTCAGTCAGTCCCCCCACTGCCGGCAGCATCACAGATGGCCTCGATTTTGTCTCACCTACAAAAATAAATAAAACAAGTAGTCTGTTGTTTTTTCTTTGGTAAATCATTACATTATTACTTTAATGAATAAAGTTGTGTTTGCAGAGATTTTAACCATGAGAGCACTTTTTTAAATAATGAAAAATGGGTAGAATCACAGCTGCACACCTATGCATCCATACTTGGTGCCACATGTGCGTTCCAGAATTCTGGCATTATGATGTCAGAAAATCCCAACTACTAAGTGAACCCAATGTACTGTATTTTAATGAGAAACTATACATTTATCTCTGTCTTTCCCAAAAGTAACACATACTTCTTTCAGCAAAACATTGTACCTTTTATTTGTTTCTACTGTTGTGGTCAGTCTGTATGATTTTTTGCAAATTTTAAAGCAGAAATTATGTTAAGTTTTCTTCTTCCCAAACAAATCCGGCTAGGAAGAAAGTATCACCTACTAAATAATAACAACAGTTAGCAGATTATCAAAAATTATACATTTCAATTAAATTTACAGTATTTTTGTGAAAGAAAGATTTGCTTCTCTATAAAAAATCTGCTAACAGATTTGGAGTTTTCTATTGAAATGTACTGGCAGCCTTGGTAGAGGGTTTCTTGCTTCATTATGCATTAGGAATAATGTGTAGGTTACAACACACAACAAGCCTGTGTTTCCATGGGGGGGGTTGACATAACAGTATATGGACCTCAAGAACAAATCTTGAGAGATCCATGCTGTTATCTCAACCCCAAGATGGAAACACAAGATGAGTTTTGTATGGTCCCTCGTATTTTGCCCCTATAGTTAGGGTTGATTAGCCTGTTTAATGTTAAACCTCAAATTCTGCACTTTAATAACTTTGCAATCGATCAATGGATTTGCACAAAATTTGGCATGTGCTGTCCCATGAAGTAGATCTCTTGACATGGCAGGTTTCATTCCAGTTGGATGAGTTGATTCAGAGAGTCAGATAGTGCAAAAACCTTTAAAGTTACCACTCTTTGCAGTTTTTTCCTCATTGTCTTGCACCCAGATGGTAAGGAATTTTGGTGTGATTTTTTTATGGTAGAAACAGCTTGGGCAACACAACTGCCATGCATTTGTTTGGTGAAAAAATATTAATCTGTTGCAAAGTTATTCAGTTTTTAAGTTTCCATTATTTTCAATGGAAAGACCACTCTCCAAGATAGAGGAATGGGTTTGACAATGAATTTTGGCCTCACAAAAAAGGATCCTTGTTCACCAATAAAAAGAAATTCCTTTTTTGTGAGCCTCCATCTTGTTTTTTTTTTTTTTTTTTACATAACAAATCATCATAACACTGTCCAGGAATGTCTTTTGCAGACATCCAAACATGTATCTTGCTCATTGGGAGCTGATGAGATTCACTTAGTATTTTTTTATAGTTCCCATGGCCTCTGTAAATTTTTTAAAACTATTTAAATCATTTTTCATCATTTGCTAAGATCCTTTTTCTTGAATCCTTTTTCATTCAAGCAAAAAAGGATCACGAGTCATGAAAAAGGATTTGGGACACACAGAAAAAAAGTCTTTTCCCAGCTTTTCCCCATAATTTTCTATTTCCAAAATGTAGTGGTTCCTCTCCGCTCCTCAGTCACAGATCCCATATAAAATACACATTTTCCATAGTGTAGTGGTCCCACCCCACTCCTGGTAACTGATCCCATATGAAACATTAGTTTTCCATAGTGTAGTGGTCCCTCCGTCCTCATCGGTCACTGATTCCATATGAATATTAGTTTTCCATAGTGTAGTTGTCCCTCCCCCTTCCCCGGTCACTGATCCCATATGAAATAGTTTTCCATAGTGTAGCAGTCCCTCCCCCAGCCCTTCAATCACTGTTTCCCATTTCCCTGGTGTCTAGTGGCACCCCCCACCTGCTGATCATCATCCCCATTGTAAATCATAGATCCCTGGTGTCTGGTGGCACCCCCTCCACCTGCCGATCACCATCCCCATTGTAAATCTTAGATCCCTGGTGTCTAGTGGCATCCCACCCTCTCATCTCAATCGGAACCTGAAATGCAGAAAACAGTCCTTTGATTTTTTTTTTTTGCTAAACCTGTTTAAAAAAACAACAGTCTCAATCCGATCAGCCCCCCCCCAACTCCCACCTCCCACTCAGAACCTAACACCCTACACACACTCACTCACTCACCTGAGCAGGTCACAGGTTCAAGATCCACTCTCCAGTTGAAGACACGTCTTACTGCTGGAACCGACGACTACAATTTGAAAAACTACGGTAAATGTGTTTCAGTGTATTTCAATAGGTGTTTTCAACTTTTATGCATAACTTAGCCACTTTTTGAGATTATGACCCCAGATTTTAATATAGCCTTTTGGGGACCCCACCTCATGAATAATAGGACTGTTACTATGCAACTCCTGCCCAAAAAGTGATTTCACGGTCACTTGGCAAATTCACCTTTTCTGGTGGGATTTGGAATTTTTTCTTCTGCCCTATTTTATGAGGTGGAGTCATGAGAAGGCTATGTTGAACATTTGGAGTCACGATATGAAAAAATGCCAAAGTTATGACTATCCATTGCAATTTTGCTATGTACGCTCATAGCTTTGGTCATTTTAAACATTTTCACCCCAGATTTTCAACATATCCTTCTTATTACCCCACCTCATGTATGTCACAGCTGTCATTTTTCAAATCCTGCCCAAAATGTGTTTTCACATCTGTAGCATGGAATGGCATTGTAGTTGAGGAGAATTATGTTTTGACGGGGATTCAAACATTTTCTATACTGGGGACATGAGGTGGGCTAATAAGATGGCCATGCTGACAATTTGGTGACTGTTGTCCTATAAATGGAAGCGTAGGACCCAGAGGGACCTCTGCTTCCACAGCTACATACATATATGCAGCAATGGAGACCCTGCACTCCCACAGTAAAATAAGGATACTATTATACTATTTCAAAAAGTAAGGACATAAGTTGCAAAAATCTTTGTTAATGATCCAGTTAGGGTCAAAGTGACAAAAGCTGGGAAGTGAGGCATTAGGATTTTCCATCCTAACATTCCACCCTCCTAAACCAGGCAGGAGAGCAGGTGTGGGGTGCACCTTGGGCTTCTCAAGCCTAATGCTAACCCCATTCTCATAAAGTCTACACATCTGACCTTATTTACAGATGGAATGGGATGAGTGGTAGGCTTGAGAAGCCCAAGGCACTCCCCACACCTGCTCTCTTGCCTGGTTTGGGAGGGTGGGGTGTTAGGGTGGGAAACCCTAACACCTCATTTTTCAGATTTTGTCACTTTGGCCCTAACTGGAGCATTAACAATGTTTTTTTTAACTTATAGTATATGGTTTAAAATAATCTGTATGCAACACATTGCTGCACTTCTCCTCTCCCCCCTCACAAATCTCACTGTTTCTCACAATACTAAACTGTTCTTAAACAAGAAAGAGAAAACAAGCGTGTCTCACAAATGATGGCTGTTTCAAATTGCATTTTTCTTCTGTGAGTGACAGTGTTCTTGCCTACCCATCCTCCCACCAAGGAGGTCTGAGTCTAGCGTAAAGATAGTGAATGCATAACGGGAGCATCTGTGAGCTAGTATGTGAAGTCCAAGTCAGTTTCTGTAACTAACATCAAGAAGATTCAGGCTTCACTACGCATTGGGGAACCAAAGCAAAGAAACAAAGGATCCAGTCTCTTATTCAACTCAGGGGCACAGGAGACAAAGTGAAAGCAGTAGGAGTGAGTGTGGATCCAGGTCAAGACCATGTAAACAAAACGTCGCAGACAATAATACCATGGTCAAAAAGGCACCAGTAAAAACCATGCCTCGGAAAAACATCAGAAAGTAATGACAGTGCAGCAACTTGAAGGGGGGCAATTAACTATTGCCGACTTGTGGAGGGACAAACTCGGGAGGGGGATGCAACTTGGGAGGGGAGAAAGTCAGGGGGTGGGCAAATTTACTATTGTAACTCAGGGAGGGATGCAACTCAGAGGGAAGGGGGCATGTGTTAAGTTAACTTTATTTTCAGTAGCCTTCTACACATGTAGTTATGGTACCTGGGGACTTAGTTTCAGGTGCTCCAGTAAGGGGGAAGTTTTTGTGGGTGAGCACTTCCTGTGGTTGTAGTGGAAGGTCTGTAAGCTGTTATCACTGGCCTATCTAGTAATAAAAAGATCATTGCTGCACCCTGTACAGTGTCTTCTGGAGTTTTATTTGAACATTGGTAGCAGAGGATGGTTAGCAATTACAGGGTCCCGCCTGCATTTGATGAGAAAAGGGTGTATGAAAGCTGGAAAAATGAAGCTGGAATATGGCAATGTGTTACCGAACTGGAAAAAAACAAGCGCTAGCGGTCGTACTTTCGCTCAAGGGTAGAGCGAGGGACATTGGATTGGAGATTTCAGCAGAAGATTTAAACAAAGATACGGGAATGCAGACGTTAATCAGAGCACTTGATGATGTGTTTCTCAAGGAGGAGGAGGATCAGATTTACGAGGCATATACTAATTTTGACCAGATTGCTAGAGGCAGCTCAACATCCATGACAGACTACATTACTGACTTTGAGCAAAGGTACACTTTCATGCTCAAACACAATATGATTCTGCCAGATGCTGTGCTAGCTTTCAAGTTGTTAGATACTTCATGCTTAGATGTGAAGGATAAACAGTTGGCTTTAACTGCCTGTACAAGCCTGACATTTGCATCAACGAAGTCAGCAAAATACCACCAATAGCTTAATCTGGTTCAAGATCAGTTGGCATTCATCTGTATCCCCCTCCCCCGGGTCGTGCCTGAAAATAGGCAGGATTTGTCTAGTGCACTTACCCGGTCAACAAAATCTAAATAAATAAAAAAAAAAAAAAAAGAGGATTTTTGGCGATAAGACATCTATTGTGCCAGTCATACAGGGAATTCACGTGGGTCAAGATGCAACGTATTTCACTGAGCAAAAGAAAAAACAGGATAGCATGGCAAGCTATCAAAACGACCACAAGAGGACGCCATTGCCTGGCAAAAATCCGTTGGATAGATATGGGAGAAGATCAAAATGTGCCATTTGCCAAAGCACTTATCATTGGGCCAAAGACTGCCGGCACAAAAATGAACAAGTGAAGTTAATAGAGGAAAAAACAAATATAGATGAAGTAGAGCAGTGTACCATCACATTGTTTTCAAAGGAGTTCGCTACTGATGCAGAGGTATTTATGGTAGAGTCTTTAGGATCTGCAGTCGTTGATACTGCATGTACATGCACAGTCTATGGAGAAAATTGGCTAGATAGTTATGTAAGTGAACTTAGACAAGATGTAGTGCACAAGATGGTGGACATACCAAGTTGCAGAGCTTTCAAATTTGAAGATGAAAGAGTTGTGCATTCTATCAAAAGAGTTAAAATCCCAGCAAAAATAGGTCAGACAAAATGTCACATAGAAACGGAGGTTGTCCCTTTAGATATTCCTTTGTTGTTAAGCAAAACTTCCTTAAAGAAGGCAGGAGCAGTGCTAGACATTAAAAATGACAAAGCGGTGATGTTTAAACAACCAGTCATACTTGAGCTTACTACTTCAGGACATTATTGTGTCAGCATTCTAGACAAAGACATTACAGAGAGTCCATGTGAAAATGAGATTTTAACAGTGACAGAGAACATGTCCATGGATGAAAAAGCAGAGAGTTTTGTTAAAACTGCACAAGCAATTTGGACATGCTTCAGTTGATAAGCTTCAGAAATTACTGTGAAGTTCTGGTAATAATGATGAAGAGAGTGTTTCCATTCTACAACAGATAGTGAACAGCTGTGAGTCATGCCTGAGATACAGCAAACCCAAGCCCAAGCCTGCTGTTGGGCTACCAATGGCTTCCAAGTACAATGAAACAGTGGCTGTGGATCTTCATGAGCTAGGACCAAGTGTGTGGTATCTTCACATAATTGATCACTTCACACGTTTCAGTGCTGGAGGCATTGTAACTACAAAGAAACCTACTGAGATTGTGAAGCAGTTTATTCATTCCTGTTTAAGTGTGCATGGCCCACCTAAAAAATTATACGGCGACAATGGAGGAGAATTCAACAATGATGAAATCCGTGATATGGCAGAAAATTTTAATATAGAAGTAAAGACAACTGCTGGGTACAGTCCGTGGAGCAATGGACTTTTGGAACGACATAATTTAACACTCACTGAAATCCTAGTGAAAGTAAAAAAATAAAAATAATCAATGTGATTGGAAAACAGCCCTAGATTGGGCACTTATGGCAAAAAACTCAATGCAGAATGTCCATGGCTACAGCCCATACCAGCTAGTGTTTGGGCAGAACCCTAATCTTCCCTCCGTGCTGGTTGATAAGCCACCTGCTTTGGAAGGGACGACTATGTGTGAATGGGTAGGACAGCATATTTCAGCATTGCATGCAGCGAGGAAAGCATTCACCGAAGCAGAATGCTCAGACAGAATTCTCCGGGCTTTGCATAAATAACCTCGTCCTACAGATGAAAAATATGAGACTGGAGACAAAGTCTATTACAAACGCATGGATTGTGCAGAGCGGAAAGGACCTGGTGTCGTCATTGGTCAGGATGGCGTAGTAATATTTGTGAGACATGGAGGCACCTATGTGCGGGTGCATCATTCAAGGTTACGAAAAGTGAATAACGAGGAGGTTGAAGGAGCGGTGGCTGACCATCAGCATGCTACACAAAAGGTCACAGAAGGTGAGACAGATTTACCAGATGCTGAACACAATAACGTGGACACTATGAGTGGCACAGACAATGATGAAGTAGAGGACTTCATCAATGACACAGGAAATACTGATGAAGTGGACATTCAACAACCCCATGTGTCAAGACAAGATGGCTGTGTCAATCTAAAACCTGAACAAATTGTTAGATATACGGACAGAGAAAGTGGGATTCCATACACAGCAAAAGTTCTTGAATGTGCAGGAAAAGTTAAGGGAAAAACAAACACTGGTACAATTTACACTACTTGGAACCCTCTGCCATTTCAGATACAGCAGGGTCAGTTGACTTGTCACGTGTAGACAATCTTCACATCGAACCTATGGACAACCAAGTGCAACACTCTGAAGATGATGTACTAGTTACAAAGGAAGTATCTTTTGATTATGCAAAACAAGATGAGCTCAGTAGCTGGAAGAGCAATGGAGTGTTTGACGTAGTCAAAGACAATGGACAAAAGTGTATTTCTACAAGGTGGGTTTGTACCCTAAAAGAAACCTCGGATGGAATAGTTCCAAAAGCACGTCTGGTGGCCAGAGGTTTTGAGGAACTTGACAATAAAGAACTTCCAAAAAGACTCACCAACGTGCGCCTCAGAGTCCTTAAAATTGCTTCTAACTGTAATTTGTCAAAAACAATGGAGACTTCATTCCATGGACATTAAATCTGCTTTCCTACAAGGAACAGAGTTGTCTCGAGATATTTACATCAAACCTCCACCTGAAGCTAAAGGTGAAGGAACACTGCGGAAACTTAAAAAAGTGTGTCTATGGTCTGGCAGATGCATCTCTGTACTGGTACAACAAAGTTAAAGAAACTATGCTGAATACAGGTGGAAAAATGTCATAAGTGGATCCTGAGAGCAGAAGTTAAGGTCTGCACCAGGGTCCTGTGCTCAGCGTTAAGCAGATGTAAATAAATGAAAATTAGTTTGCCAGCACCAGGTAAAACTAACAGAGTGCTTTGTCCAAGCCTGCCAAATAAGGTTGTGTGCTTACTGCCAAGTGAGATTATGTGCTAAAGTATGCACCGAAGGGAATCCACAGCATGCCACATGTGCTTTCAAATCCAGCGTTCTTTATTTTTTCACACAACATATGAGGTACAAGTGCTCCCTCTCCTCACAGGCTCCTTACAAACTGCAGGCTTACAAGCTGCCAACCTCCTCCATTACTCCACACACAGTGTCCTAACGCGTTTCACACCACCTGGTGCTTAATCATAGGAATGACACTTACAAAGATAATTCCCATTAAATAGTATTGCATTTAAAGTGACAGTGCACCAAATTGAAAAGACTACCTAAAAATTCAGCTTTAATTTTAAGACTTTAAAACACATTATGAAATGGATTATCGCTCACTACTTTTACCACTATTACACCAGTGTCCACCATTGCTCTTCGCCATTGAGAGACATAGGAATCCACTGAATATTATAGGTCGTGGTACCTAAAAGAAAAAAAGTTAAACAAATTAAAATCTGGTACTGACTACATTCAACTACATAACAGCTCATGATACATAGGCATAAACAACCCTGCACTTCTTATTTCTGTAGAAAAGGTTTTATATCAATCATCTCATTAAGGCCAGGTTTTTCTGACCCTCCTAATGCAAAGATCCAGTATTGTTCTCTTTTAAGTAGTACATTGTCATGATTCCCTCCCTGGGGCTTCTCACTGGTTTTTCTATACCTAGAAATGACCAACTGTGTTCCTTTACATTTTTCACTTTCAACATATGCGCTGCTAGAGCATTTTTCTGGTCCCCATAATTGATAGCCCTCAAGTGTTCACCCATTCTTTCTTTTAATTTCCTTTTTGTTTTACCAATATAGAAGCTTCCACATGTACAAGATGCCATATAGATTACCCCTTCAGTTGCACAGGTTATAAATCCTCTCACTTTGGTTTCCCTATGTGTTTTAGGATTTGTAAAACTTTTTGTTTGTTTCAAAAAACTACAGAATTTACAGTTACCACATTTGTAGCAACCATCTTGTTGTTTTGGTAACCACATTCTGCCTTGTATTTGTCCCGGTTGTACTGAATGAACTAAAGTGTCTTTTAAACTTTTTCCCTTCCTATGTACTATCCTGGGCTTAATTTCACTGAGGTCCCTCAGGCCTGGGTCTAAACTCACTAAATGCCAGTTCTTTTTGACAATGTTACTACTTTCATTAGACTGTGCATTGTAAGTACTGACAAAATTTATTCTCTGATCTTTTATTTTTCCAGATTTTTCTTTTTCTTTTGTTATGATCTTTGACCTTTCCATTTGGCTAACCTCTTTTCTAGCTTGCACCACTAAACTTGTCGGATATTTCCTTTCTTTAAGTCTTGTCTCTAGTTCATTTGCTCTTCTTTCAAATGTAGAATTAGAACTACAATTTCTCTTTAGTCTCATAAATTGTCCCTTGGGAATGCCCGCTATGGTATGGTATGAATGACTGCTATCAGCTTGTAACAGTGTATTCCTATCAGTACTCTTTCTGTACAAATCTGTCTCAGTTCCCCCCTTTACCATCTTTCTGAACAATTAGATCTAAAAAATTAATTTGTTTGGTACTGAAAGTTAGAGAAAACCGTAAGTTGGAATCACTTATTTCAAGATATTTAATGAAATCAAAGAGTTTGTCCTCAGTTCCTGTCCAGATGATGAATATATCATCTATAAAGCATTTATACAGGTCTATTCTATCCCTATATGGATTTTTGTCACTATCCCTGATGGGCTCCTCTTCCCATTTTCCCAGGTACAGATTAGCAAAGTTAGGGGCAAAAGTGGCCCCCCATCGCAGTTCCTTTTTTCTGTATATATTGACCATCTGAAAAGAAAAAGGTGTTACACTGTAATACAAACTTGGCAAACTGAGTCAACATTTCTGTGGGTGGGTCTTGTATTTCTTTGCTATAAAGATAGTATTCCAGGGCACCCAACGCACCTTCATGCGGTATATTTGAATACAAGGCTTCCACATCTAAAGTAACCAGCAAACTCGTTTCTTCAATGGCTACATTTTCTAATAGGTTAATCATGTCACCAGTATCTTTTATATATGAGGGTACTGCTTGAGCTAAAGGTTTTATATAGTGATCAATATATTGTGACAATGGTTCAGTTAAACTACCATTCCCTGAAACAATAGGCCAGCCTGGTGGATCTGGGAGACATTTGTGTATTTTAGGAAGGACGTAGAACCAAGCTTTCATGGGATACTGTACAGTTAAAAATAAAAAAGTATCTTTACTGATCCAACCTTTCTCTTTTACATCTACAAGGTATTTATCTATTTCGGCCTTAAATAGTGTGGTGGGGTCTGTGGACACCCTTTTATAATAATCTTCATTGCTCAATTGTCTATTCACCTCCAAAACATATTTAATTGTGTCCATGACTACAACTGAACCCCCTTTGTCCGCTTTTTTTATTGTTATATTTTTATCATCACTTAATGTATCTAAAGCGGATTTTTCTACCCTACTTAGAGTACTCCTAAGGGGTATACTTGTCTTTCCATACTGATTTTTATCTAGGTTCAGTAAGTCTCTTTCACAGCTTTTTACAAAAGTCTGTAATGCTGGAGTTAGAGGAGGACAAAAGGTGGATGGGGGTTTGAATTTTTGAATAATTACATCTGTATTTCCAGTCTCTAGGCCTTCACTTACCCCCATTTCTATGGGTCCGATGTTCTCTTCTTCTCGTCTATTAAAAAAGGACCGCAAACTCAAATTTCTGGTAAATTTATGGCAGTCAATTATTGTTTCAAACAGATTAAATCTACGTTGTGGAACTATCTTTGTAAGTGTCATTCCTATGATTAAGCACCAGGTGGTGTGAAATGCGTTAGGACACTGTGTGTGGAGTAATGGAGGAAGTTGGCAGCCAGTAAGTCTGCAGTTTGTAAGGAGCCTGTGAAGAGAGGGAGTACTTGTACCTCATATGTTGTGTGAAAAAATAAAGAACGCTAGATTTGAAAGCACATGTGGCATGCTGTGGATTCCCTTCGGTGCATACTTTAGCACATAATCTCACTTGACAGTAAGCACACAACCTTATTTGGCAGGCTTGGACAAAGCACTCTGTTAGTTTTACCTGGTGCTGGCAAACTAATTTTCGTTTATTCACAAGTGGATCCTGCCATTTTCTACTGGTTAGATCAAGATAGCAATGTAGCTGGAGTGCTTGCTTGCCATGTTGATGACTTAATTTGGGGTGGCTCACATATAACTTTGCCACAACAGTAATACCACACTTAAGAAATGTCTTTACGACTCGCCGTGAGGAGCATGATAGCTTTTGTTACATGGGCATGGAGTTCAATACAGTTGATAAAATCGTACAGTTACAACAGCAACACTATATACAAAATCTTCATCCCATCCACATGGATTCCACAAAAGCGTTACACTGTGATGATCCTCTCACTGAAAGTGAAAAGGATCAACTGAGGTCAAAGACAGGCCAAATTCTCTGGGTTGCTAGACAGAGCAGACCTGATGTCATGTTTGATGCTTGCAACTTGGCGTTCAACACAAAACAAGCCACGGTTCAAACCATACATGAGGCAAACAAAATTGTTCGAAAACTAAAATCAGAACAAGTGACTTTGAAATTTCAATGTTTGGGAAAAGATGCCTCCTTAAAATTGGTAGTTTTTAGTGATGCATCACTAGGCAACCTCACGGATTGGGGTACTCAGGGTGGTCACCTGATTATCTTAACGGGTGAAGAAGGACGCTTTTCACCACTTTCCTGTCAGTCAAAAAGGATAAGAGTAGTCCGGAGCATGCTTGCTGGGGAAACCCTTGCGTTGGCTGAGGGAATTGACAATGCCATCTTTCTGGCAATGCTCTACTCAGAGCTCACTACCGGTGTTACCAAACACATCTTACCTGTGACATGTGTTGTGGACAATCATTCACTAGATGCTATCAAGTCGACCAAGTCAATTTCAGAGAAAAGGCTTCATCTTGAAATCAGTGGCATTAAAGAACTTATCCAGGCCAAGAGGGTCCAGCATGTTCTCTGGTCTACCACGAAGGAACAACTGGCTGACTGGTTGACAAAAAAGGGAGCATCGGCTCTTGTGCTTCTAAAAGCACTCAGTAAAGGGATGTGGCAGCTTGAGGAAGAAGACGCTTAGCCATGTGGACATTAAACTTTGCTATTATAAGAGGGGGGGCTAAAATTTAAGCCTTTAAAGAAAAGCGGGAGATTGTTCAGTTAACTTTATTTTAAGTAGCCTTCTACACATGTAATTATGGTACCTGGGGACTTAGTTTCAGGTGCCCCAGTAAGGGGGAAGTTTTTGTGGGTGAGCACTTCCTGTGGCTGTAGTGGAAGGTCTGGAAGCTGTTATCACTGGCCTATCTAGTAATAAAAAGGTATTTGCTGCGCCCCTGTACAGTGTCTTCTGGAGTTTTATTTGAACAGCATGATGGCAAAAAAAAAAAAAAAAAGAGGTCTCAGAATCAAATACAGGTCAACTGGATATAGTAAACCCATTCACTGCTTGTGACACTAATCTCTGTACTATGCCGCCAGCATGGCCAGGCAGCACACAATCACGGACTTACACTACTTAACATGAGTGAAAACAGCTACATGTACAGTGCTGTAAGCACTATTGTATCCTGGCTAAAATATACATGTAGCTGTTTTCACTTGTGCTGTTTCCTCAGTGCACATTTCACTGTGCTGTTAGTCCCACATGGTCTTGATCTGATACCCTGGAGCAGAGTGGGGAGTGAGCGCAGGTGAAACTGACCAGAGCTGTAAAAAAGTGAAAGTGGGCGTGAGCGTGAGGGGGCATGCAGGTAAAGCTGATAACAGAATGTGCAGAACAACTTTTAGCATGTGCACAAACACTTTCAGAATGTGCACAACAACTTTCAGAACCTACACAACTTTAAAAACATGCACAACAACTTTTGAGCAGTCACTGATTTCCATGCACAATAACCATATATTATAAGGATGCTTATACATTCTTTTATTGCTACTACTTCGCAAAATAAAAATAAAATAATGAAAAAGGTATGCCAAAAAACAACAAAAGCAAAAACAAAAATTGTTACCAAGGCCTCTAAAGACTCCAAACTGTCATTTTAAGATAAATAACTATCCTAGGCACATGCTCTTAAATCTACATTGCTTTAAAGACATGCATTGGTCAATGTCAAATGTTTGCTTGCTTCTATTGGCTGTAGAGTTGTTGGGCATAGACACTGCAGAGGCCAAAATTAACACATAAATAACATGAGCTATAATAGTGAGATTGTCATGACTGAGAAATGAAGAGGTTCACACATAACTTTGCTAATTTCTTATAATATGACATTGAATTGTCAAAATAGTAGTTTTTATGTTGGTGCGCTTGCGCAGCCAACATCATGGTACAGTGCAGCTTTAGAGGCGTGGTCGCTGTTGGGAAAATGCAGGGCACGCACCAGTAGGTGCGTCCCGCATTCCCCAATAAGCCTGCATGCCAGCGCCACACCATGCATACATAATGGGGGGAGCACATCTAAGAAAAGGTCTGCTGCAATCCAAGCAAAGCTCGTCACATGCAGCGCTCCTTTTCTTGCCGTGCTCGCCGCCATTATGTGCATATCGGCGAGCAGGCAGCCGCCTAACATCTGCCGGTCGGGGTGTCCAATCCCCTGTCAGTTAACCCCGCTGTCTTTGTGTGCTGGCAGAGGCCCACTCCCGTCAGCATAAACCCCCAATTGTTGAATGCCAAGGGGTGCCCAATCCCCTCGGCTCGCGCCCCCTCCCACTTTCTTTCTGTGCCCAGCGAGGTGCCCAATCCCTTTCAGCATTACTTCCTCCTTCCCTCCCGTGTTGTATGCCGATGAGGTGCCCAATCCCTGCTGGCTACTGACATCCCCAAAAACAGTTAGGTGGCACGCTGGAGCCCACCCCAGCGTGCCAAATGCCCCAAACGAAAACTGTCCCACAATGTTTTTCTGGTTTTTAACCTGTAAACGAAAACGGTCCCTCGTAGTCTCGATGCCCTCCCCACCTGCACGCACCCACTGCACACCTGCCTCCCTCACCCCCCACCCCATACTTACTCATGGAGTCCGCACGCACAATCTTCTGTGGACCAGGAACACGCCTGCGCTCTTCAAAGCTGACGCAACTGAAGAAATGCCGTAAGCTGTATAATGGAATGAATGGTGGTTTTTCAACTTTAATGCATATCTCGAGCATATTTGGGAATTTTATCCCAAAATTCTCAACATGGGGTTTTTTGGACCCCTTCTCATGAAATCTTGCACTGTCATGGTGTTATTTAGTCCGGAAAGGTGATTTAGCAGTCACTGCATGGAATCACCTTTTGGGACCGAGTAACAAAATGACAGTGCCACTATTCTTGAGAGGGGCTCTCAAAAAGCATATGTTGCAGGTTTGGTGGGAAAAATCCAAAAAATGACTGTTTTACGAGCGTGCGTAGCAACTGCTCAACGCATGCTCATAAGTTAGCCTATTCGCACTATTTTCATGCCAGATTATCAACATTGGCATTTTACCACACCTTCTTGTGAACCGTACAGCTGTCATTTTTCACATCCTGCCCGAAAAGTGTTTTTGCATTTCCAGCGCAGAATAGCACTGTCGCTGTTTGAAATCAGAGTTTGGGACACATTACAAAAATGACACTGATACTGTTCATGAGCAGAGGTCTTAAAATGCCTGTGTTGAAAATTTGGTGACAATACTCCATAAAATGACTGTTTTACGAGGTGCATAGCAACTGCGCAATGCACGCTCATAACAGCACATTCGCAATATTTTCATGCCAGATTCTCAAATTTGGCATTTTACTATACCTTCTTGTGAACTGTATAGCTGTCATTTTTCACATCCTTGCTGAAATGTGTTTTCGCGCTTTTGGCATGCAATAGCGTGATTGCTGTGCGAAATCAGTGTTCGGGACACATTATGAAAATGACAGTGACACTGTTCATGAGCAGAGATCCTAAAATGCCTGTGTTGAAAATTTTGTGACAACACTCCATAAAATGACTGTGTTACGAGCGTATGTTGCACAGTTTGCACGCACGCTCGTATGTTCGCAAACTTCTAATATTCTCACTCCAGATTTTCTATAGTGCCATTGTTCTGCACCTCCTAATGAACAGTACAGCTGTCATTTTTCACATCCTGACCAAAATCTGTTTTCGTAGTTCCGGCGCAGAATAGTGTGGTCGCTGTGGAAAGTCCGTGTTCGAGACAAATGATGAAAATGACAGATACACTGTTCATTAGCAGATGCCCTAAAATGCCTATGTTGAAAATCTGGGAATGAAAGTCAATAAAATGAGTGTTTTATGAGCGTGCATTGCACAGTTTGCACGCACACTCATGACTTTGTGAATTTGTAATACTTTCACTCCAGCTGTTCATCATTGGCATTTTTCCATACCTCCTTATGAACACTGCAGCTGCCTGAAATGTGTTTTCGCATGTCAGGCACAGAATTGCACGGCCGCTGTGCGAAATCAGTTTTTTGGACAGTTTTAGGAAATGACGGTGACGCTATTCATGAGCAGAGGTCCTAAAATGCCTATGTTGAAAATGTGGTGCTGAAACTCCATACAATGACTGTGTTGCAAGCGTGCATTGTGTAGTTTCCACGCACCCTTGTAACTTCGTCAATGTGCAATATTTTCATGCCACATTTTCACCACTGGCATTTGTGCACATCTCCTTATCAACAGTCCAGCTGCCATTTTTCACAGCCTGCCCAAAACATGTTTCTGCAGCTGTGGCGCACAATGGCGTGCTCGCTGTGCAAAATCACTTTTTGAGACACATTCACCAAATCACAGCACTATGTGTCTCTAGCTATGCCACTCCCACTGCCAATGCCAGCGCAACAACATTCGGCATTGACAAATGCTTGTTAATATATGGATTGTGAAATTAATACTACAGCAAAGCATTCAAAAAATTATTGTTAATAGGATCACTCCCAGAGTGATGATACTACACTTCAGCAGTGATAATAGCATTGTTCAGAGCCTGTAATACTACTAAGAGCTCTGAACAATACTATTATCAAGAAACCTTTACAGTGCAAGTGCACAATTCTCCAAATCAGTGATGCTGCCAAATGTCAATCAAGCATTCACGTTCACACCATGGCTCATCACTGGCCACTTTCTGTCTGTGGGCAGCCAAAACAGTTTCAAAAACATGGTGGTAGTCTCCAGCTTAGCGAGAGTGTAAAGTGTCCATGGCAATTCCCTGTTTCTTCTCTCTCGCCTTTTTTTAATTATACCACAAAAAGGAGTTATCTGGCTGATCATGTGCTCCCTCAAAGAAAATAAACGGTAGGACTAAAAGAAAACTGTTCGCCATATCGTCCGTGTGTGTGTGTGTGGGCAGCAAGGGTGGGAGGGAGAGAGACACAGCGAGACAGTCCGGGAAAGTGTGGCAGTCAGCTAGGACTTAGACAGTCCTTCACTGAAGGGCCGACCATCCATAACAAAACAGAGAAAACACAATTCGGATCCGTATATACTAAAAAACGAATGGATATCTCACAGGGCATTACTGGGTGAGGTTCTGGACACAGGAACCTTTGATAATATTACTCACCGATAATACCCAGTGAGCTACCCATTATTCTCTTTTTATTACCCCATCATATGAATATGACAGGTGTCATTTATCAAATGCAACCTGAAACATTATTTTGTGGAATGACTGCAAAAACAGGTGTCAGAGGAGGGTATGAAAATGACACCTACCATTTTTATTCAATGGGGGTGAAAGCATGACTGTTGAAAATGTGGATTTAAAACAGCATGATTAGGCCATTAGCTGTACTCAGTCTACCAAAAGTGGTAGCACACAGTTTGTAGGAGTAATAGCAGCAAGTTTGCACTCGTCCTGGAGATGATCCTGGGTTATTTGTATCCTGTTTGGACAAAAGTCAAAGATCTGACAACACAGACAGGTGTATCTGTGCAGCTCTATTTAAATTATTGTTTTGCCAAGATAGTATTCCTGCCTTTAGTTTTACAGAAACAAAAATCTATGCAGAGACAGAGTCTTCTAGTTCTGTGGAACAGTACTGTACTGTTCCCACAAGTCCAAACTAGCAGCTATTTAGACATACATTTAATCAGCATAATGAGGATCTAGACAGTTTTTCTCTGGGCTACAGTTAAAACAGCAGTTGTAATCAGTTTTATTTCACAGCTTATTTTATTCCCACAGTATAAAGGAGGTGAGCATGCACACATCATGGCCATGCGCTAGCCAGCTCTAGGAAGCAATCTGACTGCAGCCAGCCAGACAAGAAGGATGTTGTCCCACTAAAGGGCTGCTGCGACTTCTTTTTGCCACCTCTGCTGCTGAGGAAAAATCCAGGCTGCAGCATTAAGAATAACATGCAGCATGGTTTTGGGATGTGAGGCAAGAGGTGCAGCCAAGGGCCTACAACCACCTATGAAGTGCAGTTAATGCAGTGCACCACATATTTTTTTATTTATTTAACCAGGTATAGCACACTAAGCTGAAAGCTTTTTTACAGGAGCGACCTGGGAGCACAAGGAGGTTAAGTGACTTGCTCAGGGTCACACAGTATGCAAGTGGAAGCTGTGGGATTCAAACCCAGGTCTGGTCTGCTGGATGTCACCAAATTTGCAGCTCAGAGCCTTAGACCACTGCACTATACTGCCTCCTGGATATCCTGGAGTGCATTGTTATACTTGCAGTGGGGGCTATGTATGACATATTAGACATATCTGTAGTGCGTAGGCAACCTTCCTACCAAAAGCTGCATGTTAGGGGTACAACAGATGCCAGCAGCATGCACTAGAGAGGTATGTGCCTCTTCCACACTTGATCCCTCAGCTTTTGGCACAGTTACATGTGTGGGCAGTCTGGGGGTGTATCCAGGGGGTGTGCCCACACTCCGTACCATTCACGAAGGAGTTGAGTGTTGCGCAAGGGGGTGGAAGCTACATGGGCAGGTACTCTGCCCTAACTGCTGCATGTCCCACACTGGCCAGGCATGATGGGACAACAAATGACCCCTGCTGTGCTACCCCAGCCCTCCGCTTAGGCAGAGAGGTCTGGGGAGAGGCCATTCAGGCACTTGCTTGATAATTTTATTTTCCAGGACTCACACCATCCCATAATCCCCTGCTTCACATGGAGCAGTGGCTCCACTGCAGGACCAGGATGGGCATCTGATTGGATGCCTGCCTGTGTCCATTGATCTATCCTCCCCCCACACACCACCACATGGGGGAGGGTGCAGCCACAGACAGGTACCCTGTGGTGGCTGGCTATATTGAAAACAAGTGCAGAGCTGCGCAAGCCGGGTACACTCCTTTCACCTGTAACCAGCTTCTGATAGTGCATAGCCCCATTATGCATAAACAGCTCTAATGTGTTTTAAAGCAGGACTGAAATAAATGGGAGCTGGCAGCTCATTTGCTCCTGATCCTACTCACTGTTTGCAACCCCTGCCACTACCTCGTGGAACAAAATAGAACCCTTGTAACTGCTAAGGATAGCCACAGTACATAGAAACATAGAATTTATCAGCAGATGAGAACTGCTTGGCCCACCCAGTTTGTCCCTTTTTTGCTTCCTATGCTTTCACTGCAAATCCAATCTGATCTTCAGCTACCCCCCCGCCCCCCATTTCCCAGCTAAGGTTTCCTTCTGCCTGTTCCATACCAACATTTTAATAAATAAATAAATGCTTACTTGAAGCCCACCACTGTTTTTGACCCCACTACCCCTACTGGAAGACCATTCCTGGCATCTACCACCCTTTCGGTGAAGTAGTAACATCTCTCCTAAGTTCCCCCTTCCAGCTTTATTGCATGTCTCCTTGTTCGTGCACCTTCTTTCTAAAAAGTATTCTTCTTCTTCTGTACCTTCTTCAACTCCATGAGGTATTTATAGGTCTCTATCATACCCCCCACCTCCTCTCTTCCAGAGTTTATGTATTGAGATCCATTAGTCTCTACTGATAGGGTTTCTAATACAACCCCTGCAGCAGTTTAGCTGCCCTCCTTTAGATAGCCTCCAACTTGTCTATGTCCTTTTTGAGATGTGGTCTTCAGAACTGGACACAGTACTCCAGGTGGGGTCTCATCAATGATCTATACAGTGGCAGAGTAAAGGAATCAACTGTTAATGAAAATAAAATGTGGTTAATACAAAACAATTTATTTTACTTTTTATCATAAATACTGCAACTTGCAGTATGTGGCTAAACTTTTTCCCCTGTGAGTTTACACAGGAAGCATAATGTCAGACTTAACCTGAGAGATGTGTCTACTTCTGCTCACATGATCTGAAATATTGCTGAAGACAAACACAAGAAAATATTTTAGGAGTAATCATATGTGATAACCTAAAGGTGGCAAAACAGTGTGACAAGGCAGTGGGGAAGAGCCAGTGGGATGCTAAGTTGCATAGGGAGGGGTATCACCAGCAGAAAGAGGGAGGTGGTGATACTAAAGGAATAATGCCTGACAGGGTGGGTGTTATGCTGGGATAACATCCCACCTCGGGTGGTTGGGCCCGAGGCCACCAGCCGAGGGCATCCAACACCCTAGAAGGGATGTGGATCCCAGCATAACACTCACCCTGGAGGGCATTATTCCTATTATACAATGGCCTGTTGTTTATATATAAAATAAAAAAATAATTTTAAAGAATGTTTTTATTAGTGTAGAAAAATATTTTTGTTTCTTAAGAGGAGATGCAAAAAAAGGGATCAGCAATAGTGGCCATCATAATAACAGTAGAGCTGTGAACAGCAGGGATGTTATGTCAGGATAACATCCCTGCTGTGATGGCCAACTGACCAATCAAAGCCCAGGATTATTTCTTGCCACTGTATAATGCTGTACAAATCACTGGTGAGACCTCACCTAGAGTACTGTGTCCAGTTCTGGAGACCACACCTCAGGAAGGACATAAACAAAGTAGAGGCTGTCCAGAGGAGAGCAACTAAAATGGTGAAGGGTCTGCATCAAAAGCCCTATAAGGAGAAACTGAAATTCCTCAATATGTACACCCTGGAAGAAAGGAGAGACAGAGGATATGATAGAGACGTTCAAATACCTGACAAGTGTAAATAAGGTTCAAGAATAAAGCCTTTTTTTGGGCAAAAGATGTTCAAGAACTAGAGGCCATGCTATGAAGCTGGAGGGGGACAGACTCAGGGGAGATGTAGGAAAGTGCGTATTCACAGAAAGAGTGGTGGATACCTGGAACAGCCTCCCAAAGGAGGAGGTGGTAGGGCCAAAAACTAATGGGATTCAAGAAGGCATGGGATAGGCATAAGAGAACCTTGTGGCGGAGGAAGGGGGAAGGTAAAGCTGGATATCAAGTACAGTATGTGGTGTTATAGTAGGTAAGGAAAATGAGTAGACTGGGTGGGCCAAGTGGTCCATATCTGCCATCAGTTTCTAGGTTTCTGTTTACTTTATAAAGGGATTAGGGGATTAATATAATCCACCTGTGAGCAGAACCATGCAACAAGATCCTGTCATAGTAACATAATACTGTGTGGCAAAAAGGAGTTGGAGTTCATCTTTCTTGCCCACCTTTGCCACTCGGTAATGACTAATTTGTATATTATGCTGTCTAAATCTTCACAGTGCACTAAATGTGTACCTCCCTAAATTGGCCCCTGTAGTCTTAGGTGATGATGGAAGTACTGAAAAGCTATTTCATGCTCTATGATTAAAAATGCATATTTCAACCTTTGTTGAAAGGCCAGATCAGAAGGTGTGTAGCCAGCTATCAACATGGCAGGATGCACTCTACTCGATCTCCATGCCGACTATTATACAATCAACATCTAACCCAATTTTATCTTAACACTTCATACCTGGCATTTCAGAATAGTTGCACAAACAATGGGTTTGTAATCAATCATGATATCTGAGCTGAAAGTGATAAGGAATCCATACAAACAGACCACCAAAGGAGGTGGTAAGTGAGGACCGCAAGCAGGGTAGTCGAGCAGTGGCATGAAAGGTACATCAATGATTGACTCCCTAACTGAGGAGTGTCTTCTAGGCCAAGAAGGTAATGGATGGCTGGCTGATCACATTAGACAGAAAAATGGAAGACATTCAAACAAAAATACAAATCTATGAACAGCAGGCCAATGTAGCAGTGACAGAAGCAAAAGAAGCTACTGTACCTGTATGGTGGGAATATATCTGGTGCAACAACAAGGATCATTAAAGTGAATACACTACTCCAGTACACACTGAAAAATGTTGATAACCAAGTACTTGAGGGTGGTGGGCATGCCCAAGAACCTGGAAGAGAATGGCCGTATGAAGTTTATTCAAGAAGTTTGCACCATAAATCTCCATCTAACCTCAGAAGCTCCAGTCTCCAAAGTTTACCATATTGCACCCCAAAGGGCCTGGAAAAATTAAAGGGAGCAAGAACCCTTCATATGGTGCTTTCACAACTGATGTACAAAGATTGAATTTTGAAGGCAACAAGAAGATCGGGCCCAGTCACTTTAGATCTCGCTATTCCCCAACCTTAGTTTTATGATGAGGAATTGTCACAAGGCTTTTAACTTCATCAGGTCCTCCCTAAGAGAATTGGAAATTTCGTATAGTTTGCAGTTTCCGGCAAAGCTAAAAGTGAAATATTCTGGCAAAAGCTACATTTTCAACAATCCTAAGGAGGCAGGAGTCCTGTTGCTAAAGATTCAAAAAGATTTTGGACCACAGACGGAGCAGGCCAGTGATGAAAAGAACTGAAAACTAGAACTTGTGTTTTTTGTTTCTGCATTCTGAATCACATATGCCAGGTAACAGTTTGGGAGGAGACATGTCTGAGGTTCAGCAGTCATAACTGTGCCGTGTGAGACATTAAACTTAATTCTTCTTGCAGGCATATTATGTAAGACCTTTGTCACTATTTACAATTTAATATGATGCTGGCCTCATGGCCATTCTGTGTCTCACCTCTTCCACCTTTCTACTCCACCTCACATGTTTTACAGCAATGAACATAACTGTTTCAGGACAAATAACTAATATGACCTAACGTCGTACTTTAAACCTATTACCTGAATCAATGTCTCTGAAAGAAAGGGAGGAGTAATCTGGCAAATAGAACTTTCAATTACAGCTCAATTCACAAGCATTTGGAATGTTTGCATAGGTGCCAGTTTGCAACAGTGTTTTTCATATGGGTTAACGTAAAGTAATTTGGTGCAGTGTTTGTATTGACATTAAGAGGAAATTGTGGACAATGGTGGCCTCTCAACAGCTAAAATGGCGCCATGTGCACGAGCAGTGATGATCATCCTTCCTCCTGGAGTACTAGGTACCTAGTGCAGCCTGGGAAATGAGTTCACACTATCTACACAAGCTGACATTTGGGAACCTCCGTTGCCAAAGTGGAAAAGATTTGACCTTTTCCTACAGCTCCCCTATTTTTTTTTTCTGGAACTCAGGAAGACACCTGCACAATTCATAGCATAAATGCACTAAACAAGTTAAATTCATGTTCGTGTAAAATGTTATTGAAGTTTACTCAATGGAACTGCAACAGTAGAAACATAGAAACATAGAATTTGATGGCAGATTAGGACTGCTTGGTCCACCTTGTCTGCCCATTTCCCTACCTATTGGATAAGGTGCAGATCCTGGTTAACCAACAGCCTACTTCCTCCTACCCACCACTAGAATTGCTTTATGTCTATCCCATGCATTCTTTAATTCCCCCACTGTTTTTGATTCCACTACCTCCTCAGGAAGGCTGTTCCATGCATCTACAACCCTCATCATGAAAAAATACGTCCTCACATTACCTCTGAGCCGTCCCCCTCTATCTTCAAATTGTGCCCCCTTGTTCTTGCACATCTCTTTTTCTAAAAGATTCTACCTGCTTGGACTTTGTTGATTCCCTTGAGGTACTTAAAAGTTTCTATCATGTGCCCCTCTCCCTCCTTTCCTTGAGGCTATACATATTAAGCTCCTTTAGTCTTTCTTCATCTGTCTTCTGGTGCAGACCCTGCACCATTTTGGTTGCCCTCCTCTGGACAGCCTCCATCCTGTCTATGTCTTTGCAGAGATGGGGTCTCCAGAACTGCATGCAGTACTCCAGATGTGGTCTCACCAACTGTCTGTACAGAGGGATAACAACTTCTTGTTTTCTACTGGTGATGCCTCTAGCTATGCATCCCAGTATCCCCACAGCCCTCCTTACTACCTTCTCACATTGCTTGCCCACCTTTAGGTCATCTGATATGACTCCCCCCAGGTCCCTCTACATTTTTGTTGTTGTCAGTATCTCACCCCCCATTGTGTACTCTTCCCCTGGGTTTTTGTTTCCCAGGTGCATTACTTTGCACTTCTTTGCGTTGAATCTAAGCTGCCATACTTTTGACCATTCCTCCAACCTTGCCACGTCCCTTCTCATCCTTTCCACCCCACCTTGTGTATCAACCCTGTTGCAGATTTTTGTGTCGTCTGCAAAGAGACATACTTTTTCTTCCAGTCCCTCTAAAAGTAGTAGCCCAATGGCATGTTAGATGATTTTCCTTCCTAATTTTGTTTCCTTTTTAGTACGAGTTCTTGTATGTAACAGGAGCTGAGATGGATGTGCCGTACTAATATAAAAGTTTATACAATGCTGTATTAGGATCAGTAGTGGCCTTAGAGCTCTTCCATCCATCTCTCACCCTCCTCAACTTCCCCTAAGCATCAGCCTAAACTCAAAACCTCCCCTCACTGCATCTGTCAACTCCCCACCTGACCTACTCCCCCCCCTTTTCATGCTCCCTTCCTGGGATTGATCTTTCTTCTCATAATGTTCTTTGCACTGAGTGTTTCAATCCATTTGTTGATTGTATTTATGAATGTTTAGTGTATCATGCTCCAGACAGCTGCTGCATATGATGTGCCTCTTACCATGTTTGTACTATTTTTGTTTGCACTTTACATGTTCTGTATTGGTCAATCCTATTGTTATTGTTTGACTTTATCCTTACCCTCACCCCCAGGTCACACCTGGAAACAAGCCTTGGATCAGTGTGCCTTTCCCGGTTACCAAATTTTAAACAAATAAATAAATAGAGCTCATTAAACCATCTAGGGATGCTAAGATTATATATCTAGGTCCTTACCTTGATGGTAACATCCTAGATATGTGTATCATTCATGCAGAGGGTACTGGGTCAGTACAGCGTGGGAATGATAGCGCAAGCAAAACCGTGATGTCAAGCAAAATAGCAACAGGGATATTATTGCACAGATAATATTAACGCCATCCCTGTAGCTATATTGCATAGTAAGAGGATAAAGCCTCTGCTGGGTGGCATGCTGCCAATCAGCTGCAGTGGTACAGAGGATAGGGCCACAAGAAGGGAGAGCAGCTGATGTTGTAAGATTGGGGTTCGATTCCCAGTCCTGGGACAGTTATTTATTTATTTTTTGGTTTTGCCTCCCCCACCCAGAGTGCCTGTCTGTCCCCTGCCCTGTGTGTTTTGCCTCCCCAGTTGTCCTGCTAGTTCCTCCTTTCCCTCCACAACAATCCCCCTCCCTGAGGTTTCTCCCCATCCCCGACCCCCCTCGGTGGTAGTTATATTAATTTGGGGGGCTTGGGGGTTGATCCCTCACCCCAAACAGTCATTTTGTCTGTGAGTGGTTTGTTAGCTATGTTACTACTTGGTGTTTTTACTGAGTGCTATATTTGGTTTAGCTGTTATTCCTGGGTGGTATTTGACTGTGCTGTATTTGCAGTAGCTATTTTGACCCATGCCCATGCAGAGCCCAGTGGGGTTTTATATGCTCTTGTTGCAAACCATCAGTGATGTAACAACCCAGGTGAAATGTACCTGTTATCCTACTGTAATGTATGTAGTATCACAGTGATGTTTTATATGCTTTCTTTGTGGCTCAGTTAGTTAAGTCTTACTTATAAAAGTTAAAAAAATCTAAGTTAAAAAAGGGCAGATAAGTAAGTACTGTGAAACTACTGATCACCAGTTTTCATACAAGGCAAGGCAAGGCAAATTTTACTTCTCTGGCACCCATTCTTGGAGGCTCTGGGTGCCTAGCAATGAGACTAGGTTTGCTGGCAAAGGCACCTAGCTCCACCTGAGCTCTTTTCTTCTAGGTTGATTGAAAGGACAGAGCAAAGAACCTTACCAGAGCAAGGAAAAGGATTAAGGCTTCTTTGGGCTAGGCATATTTACTGAGTGTTATTATTTTCTTTTGTATTCACAGGGATTGTTACTGTTTGTTTCTAGCATTTTATTGCTTTATTTTTCTCTGATTCATATTGTTGTTGCTGGGTATACCTTCTGCTGCATTATTACAGGGTGTGCCTACAGATGTGCACTTACAGATTACTGCTGTAATCTTCTTATTCAAATTGTCTTTTGCAAGGTGTATCTTCTCTTACTGCTTTATTTTTCTCAGTAGCAAAGTGCTTCTTACAGGGTATATCTTCTGTGAAATTATTACAGGTGGTGCTTTACAAGTTTTACAGTTTTATCTATCATTAGGATAAACCTTCAGGGCTACTGCATTTTTTGCTGGCTGATTGTTTCTGCTCTTATCTCCTTGTTTCTTTCATCTGTGGTTCTTCTTTTTCCGCAGGGGAAGGGCCCAGTCACCAACCCCCATCCCCAACCACCCCACACGATACTCCTTTTATAGGGTAGCACAAACATGACATTTCCTGTAGCAAAGCAGGAAGGGGTGGATCAGAGGGGTAGCCACACAGTGACCTTATTTACAGGGGTACAAGTAATTTAACTTGTTATAACAAGTTATACAAAAACGAACAAACAAAACACAAAATCAAACTTTCACTTTCATTTTCCTCCTTCTAATTACTCTGACTAGGTTATAAACCCAGCAACTTATCTGGAATGGATATTATTAACTGCAGATACTGCAGGACACTTTTTAAAAGGGCAGTTTTACAGAATTTAGGACACTGTCCTACATGCTAGGCCATGGGAGATCTAAGGGCTCAGCTCCAGGCAGCATGGGCAGAGATTGTGTGCCTCAAATTGCATATTCAGGAGGAAATATATTATAAGAACTGCCCGCCATTTCCCCAACATCCAACAGAAGCACCTCAACTGCAGAAGGTAGCTGGTCTGGGAGGTTGGCAGGTGGTTAGGAGGGGCAAATCAGGTGCCCCTTCACTCAGTGCTCTCCAACATATCACCTCCACAAACCATATAAAAACTACAAACAGATATCTGCCTCTATCTCTGAAATTAAGCAAAGTGGCAGAGGACACTGCAAAGCAGGACACTGCAGCACAGGAGCTAGCACATCAAAACTCACCCAAAACAGGAACCAAAACAAAAAAAAAGCAAAAAGGAAATCAAAAAAAACTTCTGATCATAGGAGACGTCATGATTCAGGGAGTTGATACCTATCTCCAGCCAGGGGTAATGGTCAGATGTCTCCCAGGTACATCAGCATAGAGAGACACTGACCGCATTGCTAAAATTGTAAGGAAGCAGGAGAAAACATTGACATCCTGGTACACATAGGGACTAATGATCTCGTCAGCCAGTCAGTTGTGGAGACCAAGGAACACCTGACCAGACTGGTGACAAACTATCATCCATTTCATCCAGCCTTTCCTTCTCTGAGATCCTGCCAGTCTGGGAGAGGGGGACAGATGGACGGAAAGTCAGAGAAGGGGAGATAGGGGAGCTAAACATGTGGCTCAAGGGCTGGTGCCAGGAAAAAGGAAACAAATTTGTAGGGAACTGGCAACAGTTTTGGGAGTGAAAGTTCTTTAAATTTGAAGGACTGCATCTGACTAAGGAGGGGAGTCAGTGCATTGGGGCAGAAGTTTGACGTCTTTGCAGAATATTTAAACTAGCAAATGGGGAGAGGGATGCAGCACCCAATCGAATGTGAAGAACACCCTTCCCCCCTCAGCTAGTGGTCAAACATGAGTTCAGCATGTTTGTAGTTCATTTGCATCACCAGGTAAGGAAAAAGGTCCAGCTCCCCATATGAAGCACAGGGGAAATGCCAGACCATGCCCAACAACTAACACACTGAAATCTGGCCAATGGAAAATCATGTACACAAATGCTCACAGTCTGGGAAACAAGATCCCAGACCTGCAGGCAACAATGACAGAGGCTAAACTGGACATAGTAGCCATTAACGAGACATGGTTTACCTGTAACCACACTTGGGAGACTTCAGTACCTGGCTATGTACTGTTCAGAAGAGACTGAGGTGCAAAAGGGGGGGGGGTGGAGTGGCCCTTTATGTCAATGAAAATATCAAAGCTACAGAAATTCATAATATACATAAAGAGCCAGAAGAACTGTGGGTCACCCAGGAAACAAGAAATTGGACAGCAACACAAACTGGGGTTGTCTACAGGCCTCCAGACCAGGGGGAGGACATAGACACATTACTGTTAGAAGATATACAAAACATGACAGCCAAAGGGGAGGTTCTGATAATGGGAGACTTCAACATGCCAGATACAGACTGGTCAATACCAGCAGGAACATCCACCATAACTAGACACACAGTGGATTCCATGCAGGGGAGGGCCTCAAACAACTGCTACAACAACCCACAAGAGACAGGGCTATCCTAGATCTAGTACTGACTAACAGGGAAAGGATCACAGCTCTCCAGGTAGAAGATCACCTGGGGGCCAGTGACCATCACATGGTATGGTTCAAGTTTGGCCACTAGAACTAAATCATCCCATTCCAAGGCAAAAATATGGGACTTCAGAGGAGTTGACTTTGATAAGATGGCCAACAGAGTTAAGCTATCCCAGGCAAAAAGAAATACAGGTGAGGGGTACAGGCAAAGTGGGCAAGCAATAAGGATGCAATACTTGAAGCAACATCCCATTGTGTTAGAGAGAAAATGAAGTGCAAAAGAAGAAGAAGAAAACCACTTTGGTTCTCAAAAGCAGTAGCAGAAAAGGTCAGAGCCAAAAGCTGGCCTTCAGGAAATATAAGGGTACGCAGAGGGATGAAGATAGGGAGGCATACCAAACTTCCCTAAGGGAAGCAGGAAAGGCAATAAGGCAGGCAAAGGCCCAAATCAAGGAAACACTAGCACAAACAGTAAAAGAAGGTGACAAGGCTTTATATAGATACATTAGTGAAAGGAGAAAGTCCAGGGGAGCTATTGCTAAGATCAAAGGGGATAAGGGAGCGTGTGAGGAGAGGACCATGTAAAAAGCATCTATCTTAAATAGATACTTCTGCTCAGTATTTACTGAAGAGAAGGTAAGGCAGGATCCACAGCTCAGCGCCATGGACACGGGGGGGAGGTGTGCACTAGTCCCTTCACGAAAGAAAGGGTCCTACAAGAGCTCAATAAGCTCAGGACGGACAAGGCAATGGGATCTGATGGCATACATCCCAGGGTACTAAAGGTGCTAAGGGTGGAACTAGCAAAGCCATTAGCAGAACTGTTCAGTGAGTCTCTGAGCACAGGAGAGGTCCCAGAAGACTGGAAAAGGGCTCATGTGATCCCGCTCCACAAGAGTGGTAGCAGGGAGGAGGCAGGAAACTACAGACCAGTCAGTCTTACTTCAGTAGTGGGCAAGATTATGGAGGCACTCCTTAAGGAAAGAATAGTGCAACACCTGGAATCCATAGGAGCACAGGATCCAAGACAGCATGGGTTTACAACAGGAAGGTCCTGTCAAACTAATCTCATAGATTTCTTTGGGTAACCAGAGTGGTGGACCAAGGGGGAGCAGTTGATGTCACCTACCTTGACTTCAGCAAACCTTTCGATACTGTTCCACATAGAAGATTGAGTAATAAGATGGGTAGGCTCGGGGTGGGTCAGAAGTTGGTCAACTGGGTGGCAAACTGGTTGATGGGAAGAAAACAGAGAGTGGTGGTAAACTGTATACAGTCAGAAGAGCTGCAAGTCACAAGTGGGATACCTCAGGGATCAGTCCTGGGGCCAGTCCTCTTCAATATCTTCATCAGTGACATTGCAAAGGGACTGGAGGGTAAGGTTTGTCTGTTTGCAGATGACACCAAGATCTGCAACAGAGTAGATGATCCAGATGGGGTGGGCAGAATGAGAAGAGATCTAAATAAACTGGCAAAATGGTCTGGAGAGTGGCAACTGGGGTTTAACGCAAATAAGTGCAAGATCATGCACATAGGGAAGAGAAACCCTGAAGCCACCTATAGGCTGGGAGGGGAGTTGCTGGCAGTCATAAGGGAAGAAAGAGACTTGGGTATCATCATCACAGATGACCTGAAATCATCCAAGCAGACCACTAAAGCAGTAGGTAAGGCTAGGGGGATGTTGAGGTGTATTAGTAGGGGTATCACAAGTCGGAAGAGGGAGGTAATAATCCCTCTTTACAGGACACCGGTTAGGCCCCATCTGGAGTACTGAGTGCAGTACTGGAGGCTACACCTTCACAAGAACATTAACCAAATTGAGGTAGTCCAGAGAACGGCAACCAAAATGGTACAGGGACTGCATCAGAAAACATATGAGGACAGATTAACGGAGCTCAATATGTATACCCTAGAGCAAAGGAGGGAGAGAGGTGATATGATTGAAACATTCAAACACCTTAAGGGCATTAACAAGCTGAAAGAGTCTAACATGTTTCAATATAAGAAAAATAGCAGAACAAGAGGACACAGCATGAGATTAGAGGGAGGCTGATTAGGGGGTAATGTGAGGACATTATTTTTCACAGAAAGGGTGGTGGATGCATGGAACGGCCTACCTCAGGAAGTGGCGGATATGAATACAGTGCAGGGCTTCAAAGAGGCATGGGATAGGCATAAGGGAGCAATGCAGATGAGTATGAATAGATAGGCCATTGACAGAGCAAAAGCCAATGGCACATTCATAAGGTTGAAAAACAAATGGGCAGACAGGATGGGCCTTGCAGTCCTTATCTGATATCAACTTCTATGTTTCTATAAACACAATACAAGTAATACAAAGCACAAAACATTCACAGTTGATTGAAGGGTGTTGATGTTTCTCAGTTGGGCAGAAAAGATTTATTCTAGATAAGCCATGTGGAAGAGGTGGACTTTTAGCCTCTGTTTGAACACCTCAGCTGGGCAGACTTCCCGGACTGCAGGTGGTAGCGAGTTCCACTGGGTCAGCCTGGTGACACTGAAGGCATGATCACTCAATGTCTTGAGCCGAACCCTGGGAACATCCAGGAGACCCCCTAGACGAGGAGCGGAGGGAGCGGACAGAGGTTGCAGGTGACAGGAGCTCAGTCAGGTAGCCAGAGCCCAGTCCATATAAAAGAGCTGCCATAGTCTGCTGCTCAATAGAACTCCATCTTAATAAGGAGCTGCTGAAACCTCTGATAAAACATTGGAAAACCTAACATTTAGGCAATTTAGCTTGTATTCAAATACCTTCTAGTGATTTGTACTCCTTGAGTTCATTTGCTCCTGCAGATTATTCCCTACTTACAGTAATAATCCTCTCTTGTGGCATCATAATCCACTAGTGTGACACCAGTCAGTTGCCATGGGAACAGCTGTGATGTCACAAACATAGTATTATGAGATTAGGAGGGGAATAAGCAATGAGGGATGATAAACCATCAAGGAACAAAGATCATATTTTCTTGCATATGACCTTCAGTAATAAATAACGGGGAGAAGAATTACAGAGGTAATATGAAATCTCAGATGCATTGTGTCCAAATACTGGGCGAGATTTTCATTGTCTTGCATCCAATTTTCTGACGCCAGTGTGAAAATCCACCCGGGAAGTTAGACCACAAAGTATTGGTCTGACTTTCCACATGGAATTCTGCACCTGCATCAGAAAAACAGACAGACGTCCTGCAATTGCATGATACATAGCCGTATACTTCAGGAAATGTTGCGAATGTGTCCACATTTCTGTGAATAGGATGCAGCCATCTGGATGCATCTGAGAGGATGCAGTATGTATCGAAATACGAAAGCACATCCACCCCAATGAAAATCCCACACATCGTGTTATCAAAGTTCTTCTACAAGTGTCCACTGGCTTTTAAGCATACCTACTTCCTAGCAAAATTATGATAGCTGTTTTATGGGCCATTTCAGTATAATATTTCTTAACAGGGTCCCAGTAAGTTGCCATGGTATCCTGACTCATCACACATCAACTCAAATGCTTTAATTCCTGTTTTATTTTTACGGTTAATGGTTCTGTGCCTGTCTACACTGGGTAGAACCATCATTGGTTAAAAAGCATCACCTGACCATGCAGCAAATGCCCATATATGCACAGCCCATTACCAAACTAAAGTGTTCTACCTAGCAACAGCCTACTAACCGCAATGTAAATATTTACATGGGAAAAACAAATCTGTAAAACAAAGAAAGCCTTGCATCTCACCCCAAGTCCACTCACATGAGGTACAAGAAAAAAGCATGCGAGAAAAAATATACTGTATATATTTCATTTGATATACTTACTGTACACACAGCATTCATTTATACATGCTGTACAGGTGCCATTCCCACAGTCTAATAGCTAGAAGCCCGACAACATTTCACTCCCACCTCTGGAGCTTTATCTTGTGTCACTTGAGAATGAGTTGCGAGGCTTTCTTTGTTTTACTGATTAGATTTTTGGGCCTTACACAAGCAGAGCCAGTGGACAGCCTTGGGTAGTGTCCAAACTACAAAACAACAGCTTCTTTTGTCAGCCATTTTTATGTTTGCTTGCATGCATGTGCAAGAAACATAGTGCCACCATATGAGTTTTCGTAGGTGTGCCACCCCCGCTTCCATTGCCCTGCTTCTTTTTGCAGGCATGGCCGCACTGCACCAGTGAATGTCCGAGCTGTTTATGACAGCAGTTCAGATGCGGTGGCATACAGTTCAGAGAAAACTACCATTACAATCAGCGGTGGTAATGTGTAGGCAATTGCATACTGCCATCAGCAGGCAATTTGCATACTGCCGTGAACTACTGTCATAGGCAGCTCATTTACTTTACAGTATGCGGCAAGTGCAGAGCAGAAAGTGCACGCCAACACCCAATTCATTTGCCGACAGGGGAGCCCACTCCCCATCGGCATAATGTACCCCCCCATTTGCTGTGTGCCAAGAGGGTGCCCAATCCCCCTCGGCATCATGCCCCCCACAAACAGTCTTTATTTGCCGATGGGAGGCCCAATCCCCATTGGCTTTAGTCTCCCCTCCCCAAAAACATAGGCGGCACAGTGGGAGCCCATCCCAGTGTGCACAAATGAAGCTTGAAAATAAAAAACCTTCCCATTACATCCTTTTCATTCTTTTTGCCCCTGAAATAAAGAAAACGGTCCCTCGCAGTCTTTTGTGCCCCCTCCCACAACCCACGCCCACCCATTGCGCACCCACCTCCCCACACCCCCACCTCATACTTACCTCCAGAGCTTGGTGTGATGATCTTCGGTGGACCGGGAACACAACTGCACTCTTCAAAGTCGACCGCAAACTTAAGAAATGCCGGTAAACTGCATAATGGCATAAATAAGGTTTTTTTCAACTTATGTGTCTAGCGCGGCCATTTTTTGGACTTTTGCCACCAAATTTTCAACATGGGGTTATTGGGACCCTTCCTCATGAATACATTCACTGTCATGGTGTAATTCAGTCCCAAAAGGTGATTTTGCAGTCACTGCACGGAATCACCTTTTGGGACCGATTAACAAAATGACAGTGCCACTGTTCAAGAGGTGGGCTCTAAAAAAGCCTATGTTGCAAATTTGGTAAAAGAAACCCAAAAAATGACTGTTTTATGAGCGTGCATTGCGCAGTTTCCATGCTCCCTCATAACTTCATGAAGTCATAATATTTTCACTCCAGATTTTCAACATTGGCATTTTTTCACACCTCCTTATGAACAGTACAGCTGTCATTTTTCATATCCTGGCTGAAATGTATTTTCACACTTCCGGCACAGAATAGCATGGTCATTGTGGGAAATCAGTGTTCGGGACACATAAAAATCACAGTGACACTGTTCATGAGCAGAGGTCCTAAAATGTCTATGTTGAAAATTTGGTGATGAAAGTCCATAAAATGACTGTGTACGAGTGTGCATTCCGCAGATTCCATGCACCCTCATAACTTCGCAAATTTATAATATTTTCACTCCATATTTTCAATGTTGGCATTTTTCCACACCTCCTTATGAACAGTATAGCTGTCACTTTTCACATCCTGGCCAAAATGTGTTTTCGCACTTCCGGCACACAATAGCACGGTCGCTGTGGGAAGTCAGTGTTCAGGAAAAAGCAAGAAAATCACAGTGACACTGTTCATGAGCAGAGCTGCTAAAATGCCTGTGTTGAAAATTTAGTGACAAAAGTCTATGAAATGACTGTATTATGAGCATACATTGTGCAGTTTCCATGCATCCTCATAATTTTGTGCATTTGTAATATTTTCACTCCAAATTTTCAACTTTGGCATTTTTTCACACCTCTTTATGAGCAGTACAGCTGTCATTTTTCATATCCTGCCCAACATATGCATTTATACATCTGGCGCAGAATAGCATGGTTGCTGTGGGAAATTAATGTTCAGAACAAATTAAGAATATCCTAATGACAGTGTTCATGAGCAGAGGTCACAAAATGCCTACTTTGAAACTTTAGTGAAATAATTCCACTAAATGACTGTTACACACGTGCTTTGTGCAGTTTTCACGTATGCTCAGAAGTTCAAGCATTTTTAATATTTTCACTACAGATTTTCAACATAGCCATCTCTTCACACCTCCCTATGAGTGGTACAGCTGCAATTCTTCACACCCTGCCCAATCTGTGTATTCATACGTCTGGCGCAGAATGGCACAGTCGTTGTGGGAACTCAAAGTTTGGGACACATTAACAAAATCACAATGTTCATGAGATGAGGTCCCAAATGATTCCATGAGGTGTGGATCACAAAAAGGCCATGCTGAAAATTTGTAGTACAAATATCACCAAACGCCCAGGGCATTAGAGTTTCTAACCATAACGTCCCACCCTGTACAGACTGACAGGCATCAGGGGTGTGCCTTTGGATTGCTGATTGTAATGCTCATGCCATTCCACCCCCCCCACCCTGCAGTCAGTGACAGGCATTTGAGGTGTGCCTTGGACTCTTCGACCCCAGAGTTCACCCCATTCTCCTATACTGCACCCATTTCAGCGTATGTCCTTCTGGAATGGGGTGACTGTAAAGCCAAACACCACAGGGCACACTTCAACACTTGGTGTCTGCAGGATAGGGTGAGGTGAAATGGCATGAACGTTATGGGCGATGACCCAAATGCATACACCAATGCCTGTCCATCTCTGCAGGGTGGAGGTGGGGTTGGCGTGAAGTTCAATACTTCACTGCCATTCCTATTCTGCATCTGTCTAACTCCTGCATTCCCAATGCTAATACCAGCAAGCAAACATTCAGCATTGACAAATGCTTGTTTTCTTTAGTCTGCCACCTCACCAACAACAACAAGAACTTGGGTATGAAACTGAGAAAGTAATTTACCTTCCACTCTTTCAGCTGTTAGCAGTATGAACAGTCCCCCCCATCTCCCACTACCACCTGCAGTAGTCTCCTCTGAAAACTCCCACTGCCATAGCCTACCCACACAGAAACATAGAAACTGTCAGCAGACAAGGACCGCTAGGCCCATCCAGTCTGCCCCTAAGCCCTACACTTGTATGCAGCTCTGACCCTACTTGGTCAGTGGCTTTTGGCCTCTCCCACCCACCTCCAAGGTTCCCCTATGCCTGTCCTAGGCATGTTTAATTCCCTCCACTGTCATCGTTCCTACTACCTCCTGTGGCAGGCTATTCCATGCATCCACCACCCTCTCCATGAAGAAAATCTTCCTCATGTTTCCCCTTAACTTGCCCCCTTCTAATTTCATAATATGCCCCTTGTTCTTGTACTCTGCCTATAATGGAAGATGTCATCCCCCTGCACCTTTTTTATGCCGCTAAGGTACTTGAATATTTCTTTCATGTCCCTCGATCCCTCCTCTCCTCCAGTGAATACATATTGAGGTCCTTTAGTCTCTTCTCATATGTTTTCTGGTGCCAGCCCTGTATCATCTTAGTCACCCTTTTCTGGACTGCCTCCACTCTGTCAATGTTCTTACAAAGGTGAGGCCTCCAGAACTGCACACAGTACTACAGGTGGGGCCTCACCAGTGTTTTATACAGTGACATTACCACCTCCCACCTTTTGCTAGTGATACCTCTGTCTATGCATCCCAGCATGCTACTGGCCTGCCCTGCAGCCTTTGTACTCTGCTTAGACACCATTAGGTCTTCAGAATGATAACCCCCAGATCCCTTTATTCCTTGGTGATAGTCAGCAACCGCCCCCCCATCCTATGGCTCTTCCCAGGGTTCTGTCTTCCCAGGTGCATTATTTTGCACTTTTTGAAACTGAACCTTAGTTGCCACACTTCAGACCATTTTTCAAACTTCTCCAGGTCCCGCCTCATTCTCTCCACCCCGTCCAGTGTATCCACCCTGTTGCAGATCTTGGTGTCATCCGCAAACAGGCAGACCTTTCCCTCCAGCCCTACTGCAATGTCACTGATGAAGACATTGAATAGGACTGGCCTAATAATGACTGCTCTCTGTGGCACCCCACCAGTCACACCCCTCTCCCTGAACTGGATCCAATTTACCACCACCCTCTGCTTTCTGTCCATTCGCCAGTTCCTAACCCAGTTTACCATATTGTGCCCCATGCCCAGATTGCCCACTTGTTCACCAGCCTTCTGTGTGGGATGATGTCAAAGGCCTTGCTGAAATTGAGGTAGGCAATGTCCACTGCCCCTCCCCCAATTTATTTCTTTCATAACCCAGTTAAAAAAGTCTATCAGATTCATCTGACATGACCTTCCTGCAGTGAATACATGTTGCCTCAGATCCTGGGCACCAATGGATTCCAAGTGTTCCACTATTCTTTCTTTCAGCAGTGCCTCCATGATCTTTCCCACTACTGAGATAAGGCTGACCGGCCTATAGTTCCCCGCATCCTCCATACTACCAGTCTTGTATAGATGGACTACATGTGCCCTCTTTCAGTCCTCAGGAACCACTCTTGTGTTGAGTGACTCCGTGAACAAGGATGCCAGGGAGCTGCTTGCTCCCCTCTCAGCTCCCTTGAAATCCTTGGATATACTGTATGCCATCTGATCCCATTGCTTTGTCCGCCTTTAATTTTGTGAGTGCCTGTAGTACTCTCTGCACTGTGAATGAACCAGTGTTTACCTCCCTTCCCCCTTCGTGTCTGGTCCCCAGCTGTGGCCCCTCCTCCTCCTCCTCAGTGAATACTGAACAGAAGTATTTGTTGAGCATTTCCGCCTTACCTGGGTCTCTCTCCTTGCACTCCCCTATATCACCTCTAAGCCTTACAACCCCCCCACCCTGGTTTTCCTTCTTTCACTGATATACCTAAAGAATGTCTTGTCTCCTTTTTTCACTGTCTGTGCCAATCTTTCCTCAGTCTGTGCCTTTGCTTTCCTAAACAGCCTTCCCTGCTTCCTTTAGATTCTTTATGTACACAACCCTTTCTTTCTCTCTCTGAATCTCTTTATATACTCTGAAACTCACCTTTTTGGCCCTTATCCTGTCTGTCACCTCTCTTGAGAACCATAGTGGTTTCCTCCTTTTCTTGCCTTATTTACTACCCTTATGCATTCATTGGTCACCTCCTCTATGGCTCCCTTCGGGTGTTCCCACTGTTCCTCAGCTCCCCGTCCTATCCTCCTCATTTCCAGGGCCTCCTTGAAACACCTTCCCATTTTAGCAAACCCCCCCCCCCTTAAAATCTAAGACCCTTGCCTTAGTGTGGCTGGGCTGAGATTCTGTTCCCATGTTAAACCACACTATGTGGTGGTCGCTGGATCCCAGCTGACCCTCCACCCGGACATCTGTGATTCTGTCCCTACTGGTCAGTACTAGTTCCAGAATCACCTTGTCTCTGGTGGGATCACTCACCAGCTGTCTAAGGCCTGCCCCTGTAGGGAATCCAGGATGTCTTGGCTCCTGGCTAAAGCAGTTGCTGGGATAGTCCAATCAATGTCTGGGATACTGAAATTCCCCAGCAGTAGTACCTCACCATTTGTTGCCATTTCTTGAATCTGATCCTCTAGATCCCTATCTATCTCTTCCCCCTGCACTGGGGGTCTGTAGATCACTCCTGTGCAGATTGCTTTGCCATTGCCGGGCTCAAGGGTGACCCACAGTGCCTCAGTCTCTCCCTGCCTATCCTGCACTTCTGTTGCTTTTATACTCTCCCTTATGTAAAGGGCAATGCCCCCTTTTTTTTACTCCCCCTATCCCTCCTGAATAGAACATAAAATGGAACATTTGCGTCCCAGTCATGATATGCAGTGTACCAGTGGTCTCTGTTATTGCTGCAATGTCGAGGTCTGCTTCTACTATCAAGACCTCCAGATCAGGGATTTTATTTCCTAGGCTGCAGGCATTAGTGACCATGGCCTTCCATGGTTTGCTGCCTTTCCCCCTTTTACCTCTGAGTTTACCCTCCTGCTTCTTACCCCCACCCTCGTTTCCTTTACTATGCTGCCTTCCTGCTCCCACCTTTCCTTTCTGGTACTGGTGTCCCTTTTGAAATCCTACCTTCATGCTCCTCTTTTCTGGCTACATACATCTTTGTGTTGTCCTTACTTGCCACAGTTGCCAGTCGGGGTGGGCAGTAGGATTCACCCTGCTCTTTATCTCCACACTCCTTGGCTATTTAAATGCTTACCAATGAAGCATTTAAACCAGTCACTAAGGACTCTGGTGCCCTCATCAGAAAGATGGAGGCCATCTCCCCCATACAGGCCTGCATCCTCCCATGTGAGCCCCCATTCCCCGATGTAGACAACACCTTGGCCTCTGCACTAGCTCCCCAACAAAGTATTGAAGTTCCTGGTGTGGAGATCCCTAGCCTCCCCCTTGCCATGGACAGGCAGCACCTCTGAGAAGGTCAGGGAGTTTGCTACCTGCCCCAGGCCCCTCCCTAGTTCCCTAAACTCCCCCTGCACCCTTTCAATCTCTGCCTTGTTCCCAGCTAGGTCATTTGTCCCCAGATGGACAATGACATCTAGCTTCTCCCTCCTTGCTTGTACCCTAGTGATCCCCTGCATCCGCTTTCCATCCCTCCAAGATGTGCTTCCCGGTATGCAGTTTACCTCCTTCCCCTTCCATTCCCTTGCTGCTCCTAACTGTGCTCCCCGGACAATGGAGTCCCCCACCAGGAGTCTCCATCACCCACCCTTGGAGTTCTGTTCCAGAAACCCTGCTCATCCTCCATTCATGCAACCTTGGGTGACCCTTGGGGCCCTTTCTATTCCTCAAGCACTGCATAGGGATTTCTTAGTCACACCAGCTGCAGGATGTGCCTCTGCCCCACCTTCCTTACCTTGACTGAGCCAATTGCAATGCAACCACTACTCCTGCTGGGAATCCCTTGTGGAAGTGGGTGAGGATATGTTGGCCTCTGGGTGGGGGTAGTGGTTTCCCAAATCCTAGCTAACTCAGCTGGAGACTGGCTACCTCCACCCTCAAACCAGATAGGTGCCTGCAGATGGGGCAACACCACAGCATCCAGAAGGTTTTCCTAAATACTGCTGCCCCACAGCCACTGCACTGCACCACTCCCAGCATTATTACCCTTCTTATCAGCCTTTCACTATACCCATGGCAATTACTGTAACCAATATTCCTGATATCACCCAAGTTTGTTTACCTCCTAGCCGCTATGCCAAATCTTATGCCAGACCCTACTAATTTTGTTTCTCCCCTCTTCCCTTTCGCCTCTCAGTTCCCTACTTTTGTTGTTTCTTTGACTTCTCTTTTACTGAGGCAAGTCTGGGTGCATCAGACCTTCCCTGTGCCTGACAGGAAGTAGATATGCAGAGTAGAGAAGGCCCTATAAAGGTACACTACCCTAGGGTGGGTGGATGGGGTAGGGATAGGTGGGACCTTTCCTGTCTCTACCTGAGCTGAAAAAGCAAGCATAAAATAAAACAACTGGGAAAGAAAGCCTAAAGTAAATCAGGAAAGAAAGTCCAAAGTAATACAATCAGTAAATGAAAGTACAAACTATTCCAATCAGCCATCCTGCCACCTAACAAAAGCAACTGAAATTAGAGCTCAGCCTGGTTTATCTGCCTGTCCATTCGCCTGTAAATACAAGTCTACCTACCTAAAGCCCCAGTAGTCATTTCAGTCCCCCTGTTGCTCCCGTGGCATGGACTTTCTGTAGCAGCCCCTGAAACAAAGCACAGAACTGCTCCTGAGGTGTCACAAATTTCCCCTTTCTCTGATGTGGCTCCTGATGACAAAACAAAGAGCAGCTTGTGTGGTGCTACATACACAGCTGTTCTGTTATCCAAGAGAAGGGAAATAAAAAGGAAATTTTCCAAGCAACCTCTCACTCAATCAGTGCCGTGGATACTCTCCTGAACTGCACTTCCTGCAAGGAGATCCGCCATGGCCACTGACTGCTCTGGCACCTCAACTAACTTTTGTAGTTTTACCCTGTTTAGTTGTCTTTTACATTGTCATGGAAATCACTTGAAGCGAGCATAGAGTGGTTGCTCATCGATGCCCATACATTGTCCTCTATATGTTGTGGAACAATATTCAATAGCAAAGCACTATTCAATCATTATTTCAAGCATTTTTACAAATGTCTCTCATTCAGCACCTATTATCCATTTTTATGTGAAATAACCCACTCCAGGGAATGCCTTCCTGGAGAATTAATGTACACCCCAGGTGCATATAAAGGTACTCAGCCTTCGGCTCATATTTAACAATGCACCTGGAGGCTGAGGGAGGCATTAATTCTCCAGAAATACATGCTCTGCCATGGGTTATTTCTTACTCATTTTTATTCAGCTTGTGCTGTCCTGCTAGGATTTACAATTTAACAGGCCCATGTGTTAACTGCAAAAGGCTTTCTCACCAATTAAAATGCAAGAAGGTTAAACAACAGAAACTATCACTCCCAAAAGGGTGTTAGAAAAATACAAAGTCACTAGTTTTTTAAATGGTAGTGCATACTAACATTCAAAAGAAATTATGGTAAAATTATATACAAAAGAAAGACCTTTATAGAAGAGCCTGGTGGATGTCTGTAGCAATCTGGTCCTTCCACTACTGTTCTTCCATTTCCATTCTTCCAATCCAAACAAAAGGGGAGGGATTCAAACTATAACAGTCTGTGGGTAACAAAGTTTTAAAAAAGGAATAGAACTGTGTTAGGAGTGCGTGCCAGCACCGGTGAAGGTGTCCATTTGATTGAGGAACTGCTGTCAGCCCTAACTTCAAAACTGATTCATAAAGTGGTTCGCTTCTCGCTTCATTTTTCAAAAAACATTGTTTGTCAGCTTGGTGTGTCCACCATCAGAATCCTAATTTTGAGCAAAATCAATAGTGGTTTTCATTATTTTCTGACTGTTTTAAAATCCCAGGGATGTTCATGATGACTCCTGTGGCACCTAAGCACCTCGATCTTGGCAAGTTCGCAACAGGTAGAAGAACGTCTTTTAACATCTCATTCTACAGTAAGTCTGATATCAGCCATCTTAAGGACATGCTCCCTGAAATCAAAATAGACATTTCAGATCTTAAGGCTGCTAAGTGAAAACTTCAAAATTGTTTCCAAGAGGTAGTAGAACAGGTAGACATGATGGAACTGGAAACCATTGTGAATGAGCATCCATGCTCCAAAGTGCTCTCTGAAAGTATTAAAAATAAATGAAAAATAAGCACTCTGAAAGACTCCATAGCAATGGTGGAAAATAAAACGGACTACCATAACAAAAACAACCGGTATTTCCTTGAGAAACTAAATGACATTGAAAACAGGGGTTGTATGAATAAGTTACAAAATCTTTGAATACTGGAATAACCGAAATGGAGAGTCAGAAACAACCCTTATTATTACGAGCAGACCTGACAGACCGAGAGGTCTCCTTCTGTTACGCCTGAGTTATGCCCCCTATCGTCCCACATACACCTCACATACACCTCATACTGTACTCTTGGTCTGTTGTACTGTGATACTGCTATTTTGCACTAACATTGTAGATATGAGCACACATCATATAAGCATGGGTGCTAGGAATGTGCTATGCTATGGTGAATATCCCTGCTCCTTGAAAGAAGCAGTAGTGATGACTTTGTTGAAGAAAGCTTCTCTGGCAAACTATAGGCCTATCTTGAACCTCTCCTTTGTGAGGGAGGTGATTGAGAAAGTAGTGGCTGCTCAACTGGAGAACCGTTTGACCATCCATAGCATCTATGACCCTCTCCAATCCAGTTTTCGAAAGAGGCATAGTACCAAGACTGTGCTGGTTCAGGTGCTGAATGATCTCCTGATGGTGAGAGACCAGAGAAAATGATCCATTTTGGTACTTTTAGATCTGTCATCAGCTTTTGACACCATTGACCATGGGGTTCTGCTTGAGTGCCTGAGATTTATCTGTGAGCTTTCGGGTTTGGTCCACAGATGGTTTACATCTTACCTCACTTGAAGAACTCAGAGGGTAGTGTCAGGGTTTTTTTTCCTCTGATCTGATCTCACTGTCATGTGAGGTTCCTCAGGGCTCAGTATTGTCCCCCATGTTGTTTTCAGTGTACATGCTTCCCGTCGGAGACATTGTAGGATGGTATGGGCTGAGGTTTCATTGTTATGTCGATGATACCCAGCTCTACCTGTCTTTTGAGCCAGACCAGGAAGGAGCGGTCTCGGTATTTAACAACTGCCTTGATTAAATCCAGGATTGGATGAAGTCCAGTTGGCTGAAGTTGAACCCTAGGAAGACGGAGGTGATGGTTTTGGATCCTGGTCACCAGATAGGGGGCCAGGGGCCGGCTGCCCCCTGGGATTGTCTCTTGGAGGCACTGAGCTTCAGGCCTCTGAACAGGTGTGAGACCTAGGAGTGTTGTTGGACGCAGGGCTGACACTTCGTACACAGGTGTTGGCCGTCGTTAAGTCATCTTTCTACCATCTAAGAAACATCGCTAAGATCAAGCACCTTGTTCTGTCCGGTGACCTGCCTACATTGATCCATGCCTTTGTGACCTCGCATTTAGATTACTGCAACTCGCTTTACTTTGGGCTACCGGGGGTTGAGCTCCGCTGCTAGCAGCTGGTGCAGAATTCAGCAGCTCGGTTGTTAACGGAGATTCCTAGATCTTCCCATATCATGCTGGTGCTGTGGGAACTGCACTGGCTGCCTGTTCAGTGGTGGATCACCTTCAAAGTTGGGTTACTGACAACTAAAGCCCTACACGGACTGGGCCCTGACTACCTGAAAGAGCTCCTGATTCCTCATCACCTTGGGCGATCACTCTGCTCAGCCAATGAGGGGTTGCTGGAGAGTCTGAGGGTGGTTTTATAATCTGCTGGAGCCCGGGCATTTATGTTCATGGCCCCTACCCTCTGGAATTCTCTACCCCATCGGATTTGGGAGTGCATGACTGTGGGGGGAATTCAAACAGGCCCTAAAAGAATTTCATTGGAAAAAGGAATACGGTGATGATAATTGCTGATTTGGTTTAGCACTGGAAATTTTAATATGATGTTGAGACTGTTTTATTTGTTTTTAACTGTTTTAACTGTACTGTGTCTTGGTATTTGAAAGGCACCTTATAAATAAAGTATTATTATTATTATATTGTCATGCATGATTCATTATGCCTCACTATAATAAATTTATCTAGATTATGTTTGTCTTTTGTAGATATTCCATATATAATCTACCTAAACACTGATAAGATGACTCAGGAGGGATCATCAGTGATTACTGTATACTTATATTCTCATATAATTATATGCAGTGTGTATTTTACACTCAGATATGACTGTCAGCAGTTCTCTTTGTCTAAGCAAGCTGACACAGAGACAGAAGGCCTTTGTTATGTCTCATGTTTTATATTGAACGTAAGCCAGAAATGGCTCATGTAGTTTGAACTGTCAGCATTTCTTTTGTCTAAGCTATAATGCTAATGGCAGCATATTCTGTCTCATATGATACTCATTAGTAATTATGTCTCCTAAGTCATTCTCCAATGGAGTATGACTTAGGACCAATACATATTGTTTCTTATATCTGTAACTAAGTTGTAATCTCTTTTGCTATACTGTTATCTGTAGTATTTAGCTGCCCGCAACCCACTGTAGCTTCTCTAGGCATTAGAAACAACACCTCTAGAAGGGCAGAGAGCTCAGGCGCAGGGAGAGATAGAACAAGATCTTAGAGAACCTAAGATCTACAATTCTGGAGATTATGTACATTCTTCAGGAGTTGTGAGAAATCCATCTCCCTTGTGATTTTCTCTGTCACATGCTTGGCAGAAGTAGTATAATAAACTTTATTAGTACTCCTTGCTTGTTTATGGATATTTCCTGGCAGACTCTGAGACACAAGAATCTGTATTATTATTTTTATTGTTTACCCTACAACCCAAGAGTGTTTGGACAACATAATGACAACCACGAGCAGAGGCTGGATGTTTTTGCCAAGTCTCATTTTAATTTCCTCTGTAAATTAAAACACTGGGCGAGAGATCCCCAGTAACAAACAAGCAGAAAGTGTCTAATGTTTACATTTTTCAGTCAGTTGGGTGTTCCACAGTGCAGACAAAACAATCTCTTGGCAAATATTCAACCTCTGTATAATGAGTTGTTTCATTTTTTGAATTTTTTTCCTATGCTTTCTCTGTGGGAACACAGCTATAAAGGGATCTGAATATACAGACACAGACTGCTTTCTTGTGGATTCAAATCCTAATGAGTATATACTCATCTAGGAGTCCACATACGCCAAAGTCTGTTTGTGTCCTGTCAAGAACGTTGGTTGCAAACAACGTTTTTGATCCACAGACAGCTAAGGGTTTCTAATCTTATAAGACATGTCTAAATATATCAGTACTGAGTTGAGGCTGGATGTCTTAACAAGCCGACCACCATACCATGGAGATTCAATTTTGCAGTCACAGGGACCTGTGATTGCTGCCATAACCAAACAAAACAAACTGGAGTTTTTGGGCATGATTAATAATGTTATCAGTAACAATAGTGTTTCTGAGGGACAGAAGATTCTCATTTAAAATGATGTTGACGTACTTTTGAATAAGGTTGATACGCAATCTGTCATGAAGTCAGCGTCTGATGCTGCAGAAACAGCTTATGTTTGCTTTATTAGCATGTCCTTGGTTAATGAACACATTGCAGTTAATTACATGAAAGATTGTTTTCATTTCCTATGCAATGTAACATCAGCTTTCCCTGAGAAGACTGAATGTACTGCTTTTCCTATGCAGTGCATTAATACCTTAAGCCGCAACTTTAAAAACAATGTTGCTACCATCTAGCAACATTCTGGTGGGGAAACCCACTTTACATTTGATGGGGGAGGGGACAACCCTGATTCTGAAAGCCCCATGGCTGTGATATTTTCAGCATCATGGGCCACATTGGGGGGGGGAGGGTTACAGGTTTGATTTTTGAACCTGGGCTAACTGTCTCAGCACTACTTTCTCCACCCCTGATGGCTACTAAACTACAATCTATAGCTGGAGAACTATGTGCAGCTTGCACAACACTTTTCTCCACTGTGTAAGCACCCCTGATAAGTGCCAGCACTACCTGCACATGATGCAGAACCCCCCTCCATCAGTGACACCTGGATCATCCCATATTATGGTTGCAATGGCAGGCACTACAGGTAAGAAGGTACAATGTATTGTAATACTGATATCATTGTCTTTTCTTTTGGGATCATTGGCCATGGCCCCAGCATTGGTTAATCCTAACAAAGTTTTAGGGTATTTTGAAACTGCCACATCAGATAAAGCAATCTCAGCAGTTTTAGCCCAAACATACAATGGACACATCAGACCCATTGCTTATGCATCCCAAATGCTTGCCCCAGTGGAGCTAAAATGCAACCTTTGTGAAAGGAATCTTTTGGCTACATACTGGGCAGTGAGATACTTAATGTACGTCATTGAATATGCACCCATTATGCTGTGTTCCAATCATCTGTCAACTAACTTTCTGTTGTCAGACAGAGTAAAAGATGACTCTGTATCCAATGCCAGACTTACACACTGGTCTCTCATTTTGAAGGATCATGACATCACTGTCCTTCCTATCAAAACTCCATCCTTGTTGGCCCATGGCCTACAATTTGCAGGAGGGACCCATGATTGCTCACTCCAACCCCCTGACCTACCCGTCCCACTGCCCTTTCTGACAGAACCCCAAAAAGTGTTAAAAAACACCACTGTGTGTCATGTTGTGACTGATGACTCAACCACACATACCAACGAGGGTCAGATAGCAGGGTTTGGACTTCTTATTGTACATTCGGGTGATGACAGAGTGTGCATGGCTAGTAATTGCATCATCGTATATGTACGATTCACAGGCAAATAAAAAGAAAAGCAAAGAGGCAAAGAGTCTCCTAATTACCACAAATATTTGTGCATGGTATAGAGAGCTGGAACATCCTTGAGAAATACAGAGTTTGTGTTAAGAAAGGAATAAAAAGAGATGTTTCCTTACGTAAAATGATACCAGCACTCTATGAAAGGGTTAAGTTCTGTCAGCTTCAAGAAATGTCCTTGAGATAATTACAGAAAGCACTGCAGATACTATGTTTTTATTACAGTTTCTAATTGGGTCTGTTTCTCTCTAAACTAAATTTCTTTGGCAGAAGACAAACTTCTGTTCCAGTTCTCTGATATTACTTCTGAGAAATACAGTGACTTGCTTGTGTACAACACAACTCTAACCAGTTTAAATACTGTACATTCATAAGGTTTGAGCATTTCATATGTATATTCTTTATGCTTCACAAGAAGAACCCTTATTTGATGGCAATGTATAGGTTCCTTAATAAAGGAACTGAGGAATAACTTTTAGAAATAGCTCTTATAGAAAGTGAAAATGACATTCACCTATCCAGTGATGGCCTACTCATTTGGAACATCACTGCTGTAACACTCATGAAAAGTTACGAGTAATTCCTGAACACCTGAGAGTAGATTTTATCTACTGTACCAAATACATGATACTCCCAACTGGTGTACACCAGTGAGTCAGTAAAAACCCTAGACAGATTGAAATCCTCTGTCTTGTGTCCACACATGAGAAATGATGTTTCTATGATGTAGAACACTACATTCATAACTGTTTGATCTGTGAACAGACCAATCTTATACCAGCTAGGGCAAATGCATTGTTACCCCAGAGGAAAAGACCCCTGAAACAAAATCCAGTTTGACTACATTGACCTTATGCCAACCACTAAGAACAACTACTTTGCAATAATGATCACCGACCTATTTTCCAAACAGTTTAAAGCTATCCCAAAACAGAACAACACAGTCAAAGTGACTGCAAATGTCTTGGTTAACCAGCTATTTACCAGATAGGGTTTACCCCTAAAGGTTAATTCTGATTATAGGAATCCAGCTTTATAGCCAAGTAATGCAGGAAATTCTGGATTTGTTATGGGTAAAACAAACGTTTTATATCCCTTACCATCCACAGCATCAGGACAGGTGGAATGGGCTAACAGGCAGATCAAAGTTATGTTATAATAAACTTGTTCAGAAAACCCTAATGGACTGGAATTAATTATTGCCTTTACTCCTTATGGCAATAAGAGGGACACCCTCTGCAGGTACACAGCATACCCCATTTTTGAAATCATGACTGGAGGGTCTGTGAGACTCTCAGAACATTTACTTCTAGATCAGTGTACTGCCACTGCTGATGGAGCATCAGTAGGTAAACATGTTAAATATCACAAACAAGACATCCAAAAAGGTACATTTGTTTGCTTCATAATTTATGGGCAAGGTCCAACAACAGGCCATATCCCATTGTAAACAAACTCAGTCCAGCAGTCTACCAAGTTATACTGCCTCACTATATCAGTCATTGATAAATGGCTACATGCCAATCAAATAAACCTGTTTCAAGGAAATTAAATTACTTTTCCATACCCCAGTGGGAGGAATAGTACTAAACTAACTGTGTGTTTCTTTTTTCTTTTCTTTTAGGTTCCAGAGAGAGAGAGAGATGCTTACCTTCATGCTTATTATTTTTTTAGAAGTATGGGTCTTCTTACAAGCCCAAATTGCACATTTTATTGCAGATAAGAACCAGTGACTTAATCCAAAACAGATTGTTGAGGCAGAATACCTCACAAGCCCACATGATTTAACTGCATCCTGTGGAATTTACACTAAAGTCCTAAAAGACATGTTAATTGCCCAGAAAGGTAGTGAGGCCCTACAGAATGTTATGATCATTGCTTTGGATCAATTCTAGAAGTCAGACTTGATCTGGACTCCTGTTTATATTTTATTGATAATCAGGAATTTTGCATCCAAAAATAATATGGCAATAAAAGTCATTAGACCTGAAAGGTTTTTTTTTACCCAGTGATGCCCCATAATTTGTGACACTTAATACTGAGTGCCCAAAACAGAACCCTGGCCCACCCAGTGGTCTTAACAGCCACTTCTAAACCAGGTACCCTAGTTAACGATGTGCAGCTTATGCACATCCCAGTGATTTTGAAATCTCACCTTTAAACTTGGAATGATTTGTTATATGTTTCACAACAAACATTTCCCACTTTTTTTCATAATGATGTGATTGAATACCCAGGCAGCATACCAGGTACTCATTAATGACTCCCTATACAGGGACAGATAGCTCCACACATACACACACACAGGATTTTCGCATCCTGACTGTTAGTGGTACATCTCTTCACTGTAAACCTACCCACATGCACTAGGCATTTTGTTTTTGTTTGTTTAAAAAAAAACACAGGTTTAGACTCAGGCCTACTAGGATCTGACATATCTATTTGAAATAGGGCTGATATAGCCATTATTCAAGCACATATGTTAAAGGTTCATGATAGTATGAAGTATATCATACCCCCCCAACCACACTGCATGGTATACATGATTTTGCTCATTAAGAGTGATTTACATTTACAATATTAAGGATATTGTGAAGGGGTTTGACCTGACAAATGTTCATGTTAATGAATTAATTTCTGCTCACATTAAGGAAACAGATGAGCATCGCATAGCTAGGGAAGTCCTTTGCACTGCCTACAACTATTATGTTCTTACAACACTGTGGTAATCTCTTCCAGGATCTGGAATTAGGACATATCCTTGATCTCATACATGACAGACGTATGGGTCAGTGGCATTGCCACTTTTTGCACTTCTATTGCATGTGTTAACAAATGTTTATTTGAATCTAGCACTAGTCCCTTGTCAATGGCAAGGAACCTTGGATATGTCACCACATACACCAGTATTGCTTCATGTTTCAAAACTTATTCTTGCACAATCCAGGAAGCCATGTTTGTGACTCCCACAGTATTATTGCCGCATCTTCATCCGGCAACATCCATCTCTGATTGTCTGGCAACTATCTATTCTATTGGTCATCTTGATGGGAACTTTTATTGTGAAAAGGTTGAAACTACCTCCTTTCTTTGTTTACCATGAGGTCTTGGAATCGTGACTGACTCTAAACTTTGAGTGTCGTGCCTGAAAGGAACATCACCTTTTATGCAGATGTGACATCTTCCAACTTGTCTTACTAACTTGTGAATGCAGGCCTAATAACTGAAATTAGGCTTCCATTTGTGAACTTTCAAATAAATTGTATTCGGTCCAGCCAATTAAGATTCTACAATCAATCTCATTGTTATGCATACTATGAAGCTAGTCTGGGGTAGAGGCAATCCCCTAACTCAGCAAGAAGACTCCTCTTCATTTGATCTACAATCAAGAAATCCATTTTCTTCACTGCTTGTTTTCCACGCCTGGCTGGCACTTCATAAACACTGAGTACTGTTATAAACTTTTACACTTTGTGCAGCCGTGTGTGATCATCTTCAACAGAACACTGTTGCGATTCCATTGTAAAACTCAATGTGCAATCTAATGCACCCCTGCTGAGGCCTATGAAAATACTGCTGCCTCCTGAACATTTTGATCAACCTTTGGGAAAATCTGAATGCACCGAATCTGAACTATGAATCTTCATTTAACACTTGAAGAAACCCTGGATTTATCCCTGGAACTGTTTGTAGTTTATGGCTTGTGGACGTAGTTTGTGGACATTGACATTTCGTGTCCTGTTCAACTTACCAACTGAAAAATGTCATCCTTCAAGGTGATATATTCTGCTGATGTGGAACATTGTGTGGTGACCAACTATACATTCTTCTGATATGGACTAAAAGTTATGCAAAGTGAACTTTTCTAACTTCTGTTTTTACTCCCTAAACAGGTAATAGGTTATACGGTAATCACACCTGTTTCCATCCCAGAACCAGATATAATTAAGTCTAGTCCTAACTATCTTGATACTCTATCTCGATTTTTAATTTTTTATATTCATACAGGCAACTTAAGTTTATCTCTTCAATTTCTTCCCAATAGGACAGATACACACTTGTTACATATCAGTATTTACTGATTGTTTTGATATTGCAAAACCCCATTGTAAAGTTTTATTCCAAATGTTTATAGTAATACAAGGTTTACTAACATTTTCCCTTATAATTACATTTTGTTGTTTAAGGAAACCCTGAAATACCCGTGTGACCAGTTAATATGCCTCTATCAGGTTTGTGCCACAGGCCTGTAGACGAATGTTGCCTAACCACCGTCTTTTTGTTGTGTTGCCACTTTTGCAATTAGGGCAACAAAGAGGGGATTGTTACACCTGTGTTATGCCCCCTATCATCCCACATACACCTCACACTGCATTCCTAGTCCATTGTACTGTGATACTGCTATTTTGCACTAACATTGTAGATATGAGCACACATCATAAAAGCATGGGTGCTAGGAATGTGCTATGCTGCTAAGATATGCTAATATTGTCATGCATGATTTATTATACCTCACTATAATACAGTTATCTAGATTACGTTTGTCTTTTATAGATATTCCATATATAATCTACCTAATCACTGATAAGATGACTCAGAGGGATCATCAGTGATTATTGTATACTTATATTCTCATATAATTATATGTAGTGTGTATTTTACACTCAGGCAGATATGACTGTCAGCAGTTCTCTGTCTAAGCAAGCTGACAGAGACAGAAGGCCTTTGTTATGTCTTATGTTTTATATTGTACATAAGCAAGAAATGGCTCATGTAGTTTGAACTGTCAGCGTTTCTTTGGTCTAAGCTATAATGCTAATGGAAGCATGTTCTGTCTCATATGATACTCCTTAGTAATTCTGTCTCCTAAGTCATTCTCCAGTGGAGAATGACTTAGGACCAATACATATTGTTTCTCCTATCTGTAACGAAGTTGTAATCTCTGTTGCTATGCTGTTATCTGTAGTATTTAGCTGTCTGCAACCCACTGTAGCTTCTCTAGATGGTAGAAACAACACCTCTAGAAGGGCAGAGAGCTGGAGTGCGGGGAGAGATAGTACAAGATCTTAGAGAACCTAAGATCTACAATTCTGGAGATTATGTACTGTACATTCTTCAGGAGTTGTGAGAAACCCATCTCCCTTGTGATTTTCTCTGTCACATGCTTGGTGTAAGTAGTATAATAAACTTTATTAGTACTTCTTGTTTGTTTACGAATGTTTCTTGGCAGACTCTGAGACACAAGAATCTATATTATTATTATTTGTATTGTTTACTTTACACACCAAGAGTGTTTAGGCAACACTTCTGCTGGCCATTTTCTTATGTTCTTATGGAGGGGTCTGAGAGTAATAACATTATTCAAATCCTGCAACACACTTTACCACAGATTCTGGGTTTCCAGTGGCCACGGCCACTTGAAATAGACAGGGCACACCACTCCTTGATCCACCAACCCACCAAAGGTGTTAGACTCAGGCCCATTATAGTCTATTTTCTAAGATATTCAATCAAGGAAGAGATATTACATTTGGTCAGAGAATGAAAAATACTTTCTTGGAGAGAGAGTATTCATTTTCAGGATTTCTCCTCAGAGGTTATGGATATGTAACCCCTAGGTGACGCTACTCCAAGGACTACTACAACTGCCTGCTTGGCTAGTTGCAGGTTAAGGGGCCTGGGTACTGAAATGGGTGCCTCTACCTGGAGGTCGGGGTTGTTAGTGGTCAAGCTAACCTGAGCACAGCCCTCCAGGACACTGTAACCCCCTCTTTCCCCTCTAGTGGCCTGAACAATATGCAATAATCACTTTCACAATGACCCTTATTCACCAGGCAATTACCCATACTGTTTGCACTTACCACCAGGGCTGGTTCCTCTAGCTCAACCCTGAAGACCCCCTGTCAAACAAGGTTATGCACAGCAAATAGCAACAGTACAGTACCTTTGGTACAAACTGGCATCACAGTCAGGTTAAATGCAAAAAGAGTCAGATCTGATTTATTCAGGGGACCTGAACAAGGGAGGGTCATAATCAGGTTGATTTGCTTAAAGGCTATATCAATCAGACAGTTATTCATGCACTTCAGAGTCCCTACACAGTCACACACTCTGGGTACACAGGTAGGAAGATGGTGTGCTAGCCAGGAATGTTGCCCAGGGTAGGCCAGCGTCACAGGGGTTGGAGCCCTGTGATGGAAAAAAGTAACATGCACAACACATTATTTGTAATCCGGAGCTGGAGGGCTCAGTTCATAACAAAAAAGACAACAAAGCAATCAGATGCCAACACTTTAGATTTAGCTGTTGTTGCAGGGAGCTACCCTGATGTTTACTCACGATACCCAATACAGGACACAGACAGGACGAAATCAAGACAGCAGGTTGTTGAACTGGAGTGCCAGGATAAGCAGGGCCCACACAAAACACTGCAGCATTGTTCCTGTTCAGAGTGTGAGCAGGGGGCTGATCCCCAGGCAGGTCTCTCATTGATGGCTTTCTCTGTGCAGTGGGTAGTCTGGCTGGGCCAGTGTGGCAAGGCCCAGGCCCAATGGAGATGAATACAGATTCAGTCCGTGGGAGCTGGATGCAGTCTCCAGCAAGCAGAACATAGTTCAGCACACAGTAGGGAACCAAATCATGACCCACTAACACACAGCACATTTACATGTAAGAAATTCTACTGTACCAGGCAGATTGCTATCCGGTCGCAATTACAGAGTCTGCACAAACCGGTGCATTCAGAGGTGGCTGGAAATCCTGACAGGCCAACCACATTCAGCAAATCTTCAGTTTTCTTCAGGTTAAAGCCTGGTCACAGTCCAGTGGCTTAAATTGATCTCACAACTCGGATTCAGCCTGAATCAACTCTATTTTCCCTCTCAAGGACAGCAGGCAGACAGGCAGGCCAAAACTCAGCCCTTTCACAGTTCTCCCATGTGAATCCACACAGGATTGCTGCTCGACTATCTCGAGCTGTTACTCCTTCACTTCCCAACTCAGATCTGCCTAAAACTACAAGCAGTCTGGGACTTTTCTCAGGATCCAAAAGGTTTGGTTGGCTGATCTGTCTGTCAGCCACAATAAGGCTTCCCCCTCCAGGTTCATTTAGGTGACAAAAGCCCAAAACTACAATTCCTACAGAATTTTGCTCCCACAAGGCTCTGGGGACAGGATCCATTTTAAAGTCCCCAAAGGTACTGATTGGCCCATTTCGGCAGTCCAGAACCAAGATGGCGGCGATAAACAGAACTGTCCATGCTGCAAAGAAGGCAGGATAGATAAATTACAATATCTTTACCACTCTAACAGATATTCAGCAAACAAGTACATCTTATAACAGAGCTCCATCTGCCCAATTAGCGATGGCAGAACGGAGCAGTTATCTGACAGCCTGGGTAGGACTCGAGCATAGAAACACTCAGCTCCCCTCCCAAATTAATTATAACTGCAATCCTGGCAGCTCTTAAAGAGACAGTACACAGGGGTTCTACAGGCACTCTCTGGAAATACATTTAAACTGCTAAAATGCATGACACCAGCCTGGCAGTGAGCATTTAGGCAAGCTCAAGGAAGACTTTTTGGGAACCCCAGTTTGTAGCAGGGTTACAGATGAAAGAAAAGCGTATGCAGAGACTAAGAAAATAATGCAAGACTTGATTGTGTTCTATTTTATTAAAGATACAGCAGTTTTGGTGAGTCAGATACCATGGAGACCCTCGTTTCAGTGTGATTCCCCAAATGTTGCCTTGGAATACCTCAGTGAGCATTTTCCCTTACACAACTGGTGCCATAATTTGAATTTTATTTACTTAGTTTTTGTTGACCGGGTAAGTGCACTAAATAACAACATTGTCTATTTTCAGGCATGATCCTGAACTGAACCCTACTGCTCATGTTGACTCACAGTGCAAGACAACATTGCAGTCTGAGCCACAATGCACAGATCAACAAGTAGATAAAACTTCATTGGCTTTGGAATTTGTTGCCACAAGCTCTGCTAAAAGTAAACTACCAGTTCCTCAACCAGTAGCTCACTCCTCACCATCTTATGTTGCCATGACCAAATGCCACATTCAGTAATCTGCTTTAACATCCTAAAGTTCCAGTACGAATTGCAGGAGCAAACTCCCAACAGATGTACCTGTGACTCACTGCATAGGTTGCTTCCTCAGAGGAATCCCAAAAAGAGGAGATGAAGCAAGAGCCCAGAGAGCTCCAGAACTTCTGGCTCAGGTACCTCCTCTCTCAAGCACTAAAGTCATGACCACAGAACAAGAAAGCCTTGCGGATCTGGCAACTGGAGGAGCCATTTGTTTGGCTATCTGTTCCTGTCATATTGGGTCATGATCTTTACTTCTGGCTCATTAGGTCATATTCGTTGGAGACTCCTGCACTACTCAGCATCCTTCGCACATTTTATTCTAGTCATTTTTGTTGTCATGTTTCTTTATATTTTGCTAACCTAATCTACTGCTGAAGATGTGACCTGATTACATCAAGAAGATGCTGTGACAACCATGATTTGGCAGAGTGTCCTGCATTACTATGTGAGTACCGCACTGAACTATGTGACTCAGTTGTTAAGTGGTCTGCAGTCTATTCACAGCTTTGACTGAATTCACTCTTGTCGTTTAATCAGTCTGTAGTCTAGGTTTTTTTTGGGGGGGGGGTCTCACCAAAATGCACATTTACATGAGCAGACAGCCAAGAGAGTCACCAGGGTGGTGAGAGCAGCTAAGGTAAAAAAGAAGCAGTCCTTGGCCAGTGGGATCCGGAGGGGGGACAAGGGGTTCTTTAAATACATAGGGGGGAAGAAAGAAAAGTAAGGGGGCAGATCAGCAAGATAAAGATAGGGAATGGTTGGGCACAGGAGGCGGGGGAACAGGCAGAAGCCCTAATGAGTACTTTGCCTCAGTTTTTACCGGAGGGGATGGAGGGGCTAGATCTTGCAAGGGGAGTGGAGGCAAACAGGAGCAAGGGGTGGACTGGTAGAGACCAGCAACCCTGATGGGTCCGGGGAAAGACAGTGGCCACCACAGACAGGTGGGGGCCCAGCAGTGCAGGGTGAAAAGGGGAGGACATGAAGGCTGAAATCCCTGTAGAGAGAGAGTAAGGGAAGCCCTCAGGTCCCTTCAGACAAAGAAAGCACCTGGGCCAAATGAGATATATCCCAGGGTGCTGAGGGAACTGGTGGATGTCCTGGCAGTTCCTCTAGAGGAGCTTTTCAACATCTCTCTGGGGACTGGGTGGGTGCCCCAAGGTTGGAGGGTGGCCCATGTCATGCCAATCCACAAGGGGGGGGGATCAAGAGAGGAGGTGGGACTTTACAGGCCCGTTAGCCTGAGATTGGTGGTCAGCAAGATGAGGGAGGGTATTGTCAAGGAAAGGCTAGGGGGGTTACTGGAGAAAGCTGGGTACTTGCACAATAGGTAGCATGGCTTTGTCATGGGAAGATGGTGCCAGACAAATCTTGTTGAGTTCTATGAATGGGTGACGAGGGTCCTGGACCAGCGTAGACCAGTAGACATCCTTTTTCTGGACTTTAGCAAGGCATTTGGTTTGGTACCCCACAGTGGCCTGCTGGCTAAGCTGAAAGAAATGGGGGTAGGGAGACAGTTGTTAAAATGGATAGGAAATTGGGTCTCTGAGTTTACTCAGAAGGTGATGGTTGGAGGGTTAGCCGCATCCCCAAGGTGAGTCACTAGTGGGGGTTTCCCAGGGGTCAGTGCTGGGGCCACTCCTGTTCAACACCTATATCTCAGACATCAGGAGTGGGATCAGGAGTGAGATGAGTCTCTTTGCAGATGACTCAAAGCTGGGTGCAGTGGTGGATGGGGAAGAGGGGAAGGTGGCCTTGCAGAAGGACCTGGAGGTTCTGGAAAGGTTGTCGGGAAAATGGAAACTAAAATTCAATGTGGGAAAGTGCAAGGTTCTGCAACTGGGAATCAGAAATCCAGGCCAGGGGTATACCCTGGGAGGAGACATGATTCAACTCACAGAGGGTGAGAGGGACCTGGGGGTAGTGGTAGATATTAAAATGAACAACTCAGAGACCTGTAGGAGGGCAGTGACAAGGGCAAATAGGATGCTGGGATGCATCACCAGGGGGATTACCTCCAGAAAGGCAGAAGTGATCCTTCCATTGTACAACTGCTTGGTTAGGCCACACCACGAGTATTGTCTACAGTTTTGGAGACCACATTTAAAGAGGGATATAACACTCCTAGAGAGGGTCGAAAGGAGGGCAACCCAAATTATCTGGGGCCTGGGGGAGAGGACCTATGAGGACAGGCTCAAGGAGTTCGACACGTACACCCTGGAGGAGAGGAAGACAGGGGGAACATGATAGAAGTCTTTAAATACATGAAAGGGATCAATAAAGGAAGACCAGTCAGGGTGCTCCTAAGGAAGGATGGTGGGGCAACAAGAGGTCACTGGTGTAAGCTGGAAGAGGGCAGGCTCAGAGGGGAGAGGAGGAGATGTTATTTCACTGAAAGGGTAGTGGAGCCATGGAATGCACTGCCCAGGTAGCTGGTAGAGGTGGAGACTGTTGATGGATTTAAGAGGGGATGGGACAGGTACAGGGGGAGGGTAAATCTGACCAGGCCCAATACAGGCGGAACATCTGGGACTGGGGATGATATAACCCAAAGGGGGGGGGCACCAAAATCAGCCCTCAGTGCGGGTGCTGAAAATTGAGCAGACTCGAGAGGCTGTTAGGCCTATTCTGCTGGCATTTTAGTATGTTAGTATGACCCATTCCCTATCCTTCAGTATGGTTCAATATTCTTCCTTTTAGAATTTTGTGCAATCGGTGTTATGAAGGTAATGAAATGTTAGCTACCTGCAAGACATTTTTGTTTCCTCACCAAACCTCCTGGCCTCTCTGCACCTTTGAGAAGAGCCTCCTAGCAATTCCCAGGTTCAGTCAAAATCTTCAGGTGAGAGGGTCTTCGATGTTGCTGGCTCTACACTGTGGGATTCGCTCCCCCAGATCACTGAGGAAGGCTCCCTCACTAGAGGCCTTTAAGAGGGGCCCGAAGACTCATCTCTTTTCAGCAGCTATTGGTCTATTCTAATTAATCTAATGTAATGTAATTTTTAAGTTCTTTTACCTTCATTTTACTGTATTTAGTCTGTATTTTATTTATTATAGATTCATTTTGTAGTCCAATTGTGTTCAGATGTTGACTGGCTATTTTGCTGGACATATATGCTGTGGTAGTGTTCCACTGTATGTATACTGTACAGTGCTCTGAGCTCAAGGGAATGAGCACTTTATTAATAAAATTTTGTTTGCTTACAACTAGTAATATGAGAAATCTTATTATTTGAGCGTCTGACTATGTGCTTATGCCCTACTATACTTACTGCCAGAAAGCACAAAAGTCATTTTTAGGAACTTTGCTACAACTTGGGAGTGGCTTACACAGTGGTTCTCTGTTTAATACCTGCTTACATATCGAGTTGGTTAAGCTTGGTGGACAGATTTAACAGGATTCCTGACTCACTTCATGACCCTTTATCTCTCACTGCCAGCTTAATTCCATCATCCACAAGCCAACAGCAGCTATAAATAAAGCTTCAGCACTTTTATTTTTTGTGGATAAATCCCGCTATGCAGCATTCCAGTTTGTGTGCCTTGGAAGGAGTGCAATAAAGTGTAAGGCCTTCCTAAACCTAAAAGAGTGGTGGATGCATGGAACGGCTTACCAGCGGAGGTGGTGGGGGCGGAAATGGTGACAAGGTTCAAGGATGCATGGGATAGACACAAAGGGATCTTAGCGGTGGGGAAGGGGAACAGAGACCAAGTAGCATCGGTGGTGACACTATAGGTAAGGAAAATAGGGCAGACTAGAGGGGCCATCAGGTCCTTATTTGCCAACAGATTCTATATTTCAATGTTTAAACCATTTAGCTTGTACTCTTAAAAGCCTTCTAGCTTATTCTTTACAGTATGTCGAGTGTGGATGTAGAACAAACTTTTAAAAGCGGTCTGCTGAATGATGAGACACATTTTATGTTAGCCATTTAGATACTCTGAGATTAGCATGTATCTGCGTAGAGGTATGGTGTTTTTGAATTAGCCAAGGGGGTCTTGACCCCTTCACCAACAACTTGCACAGTTGTTGCTAAACTTTTGCATATTACTACGAACCACTCCATTTGTACGTTATTAAGTAAAAACATAGAAACATGGAAACATAGAATTTGATGGCAGTTAAGGACCATTTGGCCCACCTAAGTCTGCCCATTTCCCTACCTAATGGATAAGCTGCAGATCCTAGTTAACCAACAGCCTACTTCCTCCTACCCCCTACTAGAATTGCCTTATGTCTGTTCCATGCATTCTTGAATTCCCCCACTGTTTTTGACTCCACGACCTCCTCAGGAAGGCTGTTCCATGCATCCACAACCCTCTCCATGAAAAAATACTTCCTCACATTACCTCTGAGCCAGCCCCCCTCTATCTTCAAATTGTGCCCTCTTGTTCTTGCACACCTCTTTCTAAAAGATGCTACCCTTTTGGGCTTTGTTGATTCCCTTGAGGTACTTGAAAGTTTCTATCATGTCCCCCCTCTCCCTCCTTTCCTCAAGGATATACATATTAAGATCCTTTAGTCTTTCTTCATATGTCTTCGGGTACAGACCCTGCATCATTTTGGTTGCCCTCCTCTGGACAGCCTCCACCCAATGTCCTTGTGGAGATGGGGTCTCCAGAACTGCACGTAATACTCCAGATGGGGTCTCACCAACTGTCTGTACAGCAGGATAATAACATCCTGTTTTCTACTGGTGATGCCTCTCCCTATGCATCCCAGTATCCCCCCAGCCCTCCTTACTGCCTTCTCACAATGCCTGCCCACCTTTAGGTCATCTGATATAACTACCCCCAGGTCCCTTACCATGTTTATGTTTGCTTGCACACATGCGCAAGAAACGTGATGTGGCAGCTTAGGAGAGAAGCGGGTTGTGGAGATGTAGCACTGTGGCAGCCAATGCTGCCACTGCATTTGTGGGCATGTCCCTCTTTATTCAATGCAGTGGCACACTGCTGATGACACTAGTTCAGCAAGTGTGCCACCAACTTGAAAGAAATTGACCACTGCAATGAGGGAGCGACCCATCATTGCAGGGCATGCCTGGAAGACACTGGCCACTGGAATGAGGGAGCGCTACATCATTGCAGGGTGTGCCTTTCCTGCTGAAACATTTCTGTTCACCCCACTCCCTCGCACCATTCCAGCACCAGGAGTGCAAGTAAACCCTCCCACTCCCGTCCAGGAACCAGCAGTGTAGGTAAACCCTCCCACTGTGTGCTGTCTACCCCGCTCCCGGCAACCGGAGTTCAAGTAAACCCTCCTGCTCCCTCCCACTACGTGCTGTCTGCCCCACTCCCTCCATTCCCTGTCCCAGCAACCTGAGTTTAAATAAACCCTCTTACTCCCTCCTACTGTGTGCTGTCCACCTCACTTCCTCCATTCCCCGTCCCAGTCCTGGCAACCCGAGTTCAAGTAAACCCTCCCGATCCCTCCCACTGCATGCAGACCACCCTGCTCCTTCTGTTCCTCATCCCAGTCCCAGCAACCAGAGTTCAAGTAAGCCCTCCCACTCCCTCCCACTGTGCGCTGTCCACCCCACTCTCTCCATTCCCCATCCCAGCAACCAGAGTTCAAGTAAACTCTCCCAACCCCTCCCATTGCATGCAGTCCACCCCGCTCCTTCTGTTCCCCATTCCAGTCCCAGAAACCAGAGTTCAAGTAAGTCTTCCCACTCCCTCCCACTGCATGCTGTCCACCCCACTCCCTCCATTCCCCGTCCCGGCAACCTGAGTTCAAATAAACCCTCCCACTCCCTCCCACTGTGTGCTGTCTGCCCTGCTTCCTCCGTTCCCCATCCCAGTCCCGGTAACTGGAGTTCATAAAAACCCTCCTGCTCCCTCCCACTGCATGCTGTCCATACCCTCTGTTCCCCGTCCCGGCAACCAGAGTTCAGGTAAACCATTTGTGGACAAAAGCCATTATTATCTGTTTGTAGTGGTTCAGTGAATGTTTGTGAGATCAGTACTGTGATTATGATAGAAACTAGCAACTTAGCTGGTGTTTGTCAAGAAAATTCAAGAGGTGGACTGACCAGTCGGGCTACAGACTGAGGGCTCAGGAGGCAAAGGGGCCTGCCCAGCAGTGTTGGCCTGTGTTATGAGCATGCGTTGCGCAGTTTCCACGCACACTTATAACTTTGCGCATTTGTAATATTTTCACTCCAGATTTTCAACATTGCCATTTTTCCACACCTCCTTATGAACAGCACAGTTGTCATTTTTCACATCCTGGTCGAAAAGTGTTTTTGCAGTTCCGGCATAGACTACCATGGTTGCTTTGGGAAATCAGTGTTCAAGACACAGTAACAAAATCACAGTGACGTTGTTCATGAGCACAGGTCGTTAAATGCCTATGGTGAAAATCTGGTGATGAAACTCCACAAAATGACTGTGTTACATGCATGCGTTGCGAGGTTTCCATGTATGCTTGGAACTGCAAGCATTTTTAATATTCCCACTACACATTTTCAACATTGCCATCTCTTCATGCCTCCCTATGGAGTATGGATGGTACAGCTATCATTCTTCACATCCTGCTTGATCTGTGTTTTCGTACATGTGGTGCAGAATGGCACTGTCATTGTTGGAAGTCAGTTTTCAGGACACATTGACAAAATCATACCGCCACTGTTCATGAGAAGAGGTCCCAAATGCTTTCATGAGGTGGGGTCACAAAAAGGACATGTTCATAATTTGTACTGTGAATATCAACAAACGCCGGAGGCATCATGGTCTCTAACCATTACATCCTACCCTGTATAGACAGACAGGCATCAGGGTGTGCCTTTGGATTGCCAACTGTACTGCTTATGCCATCCCACCCCACCCCCCAGCCACTGACAGGCATCGAGGTGTACCGTGGACTCTTTGTCCCAGGACTTCACCCCATTCTCCTATGCTGCACCCATTTCAACATATGTCCTTATGAAATGGGGTGACTGTAAAGCCAAACACCCTAAGGCACAGCTCAATACGTGTTGGTCTCTGCAGAATAGGGTGAGGTGACATGGCTTGACCGTCATGGGTGACAACCCAAAAACTTACCTCACATCCTGTCCGTCTCTACAGGATGGAGATGTGATTCATGTGAAGTTCAGTACTTTACTGCCATTCCTAGTCTGCATCTGTCTAACTCCTGCATTTCTAATGCTAATACCAGCAAGCAAACATTCGGCATTGACAAATGCTTGTTAATAGAAGCACTCGTCTAAATTGACATTTTTGTTGTGTCTTTCTAATATTTATACTGGTCTGTTTGCCATAGTACTGCACTGATAAACACTGAAAAGAATGTTGCTGAAAGACAGCAATTTTGACCTTTAGGTCTGCAGGTGATACAGCACTAGAGGGATACAAATCTAGGTACTCACCACTGCAAATGATGTCAACCACGAGTGGAAAACATTTAAAACATAATTTATAAATTATGTTTTAAATGTTTTCCACTTGTGGTTGACAGCATCATTTGTGGTGGTGAGTGTCTGGATTTGTGTTCTTATGGCACCCCATCCTTGTGCGAGCTCCTCTTTGTTTGTAGCACTAAAGGGATCTAGTACTAAGGTTCATACTAAGGTTAGAAGAAAGAGCTAGTAGGCCAAAGCCCATAATGCTCCTATGCTAGGCCATAGAGTAGAATGTTAAGTCATACCCGACATAATTAGCATGTCGAGATGATGTTTAAAAATCTCTTTAGTATTACTTGTTACTACATCAGATGGAAGTCTATTCCAAGGCCCAATAGTTCTTACAGAAAAGAAAAACTTACAATTATTGTGTTTAAAACTCAAAACTCAGCGGAGACTGAATTCGGGGATTGCCAGAGCCTGTGAGAGGTAAAGTGTCCTGCACTACAGCCTGACTGTTGTGAGACACTTCCCACCCGCCCAGGGTTGGCGCTTCATTGATTGCTGCTGGCAGGTCACGTGTCACATCACGTGACCTACCTCCTTTTTACTAAGTGTCCACTTTCTCATTTGCAGCTTATAGACACCAACCACTAAGGGTTGCTGCACTCTCCACTCTAGCTCCTCTTTCAACTCTCTACCCCTCCTAGCCACTGCTTGAAAGCTGACCCACTAGAGGGCACTGCAGTTCCCTTTGAATCATTCTACCACCTACTCTCTTCACTCCTCTCATCAGCCTACCACTAAGCACCTGTCAGCATCAATCCTGGTACCCTTTTGTCCAAAGTCTACTGACAAACCACTACGCCAATGAACCAGGCCGACATCCTCCTCTACTTTCAAACTCTTAACCCTTCCTCCCTGAATTAAAAACACTTTCTACACTCTGTCCCTGAGCTGTGCACAAACCCAGTACCCTTGTAGTCAGAGTCAGCTGCTCTACCTCTGGACCATATTGCCTACCTATTTTATTCCTACGTTCTAAGCCTTTTAGTCTATTACCCCCCCCCACCTGCCAAAATATAAGTTTACCACTTCTCGCTTGCTGCCTTTGCAGGCTTTGAACCCTGCATCCTCACTTTCAAAGTCAGCAGTCCCACCACTCAGCTAGCACACCTGTCTATTATTACTGCAGCATTTCAAAACTCTAAAAACGCTCTAACCCTCAGACACTGCTAAAGTGTTATCTGAGTGCTTCAGCGGACCTTGAACCCAACTCCCTGTTGCTACAGCCACTAACTAAGCTCCTTTCTGCTACCCTGGTCAAGGCTTGAACCTAGTATCCTATATACTTCAGGCACCAGCCCTGCCACAACACCATAGCAGCAACTAGGCTTAGAAGTGACCTTTCACTACTATCTCCCCGCTATCATCCTAGTACCCCATTCTTTCTTCACTTCAGCCCCCCCACCCTTACCAACTATGCATGTGCACCCCCTGCTCACCAGCCTCTCTCTTCTCCTCCTCCTCCTTCTTTTGCCTTCCACCAACCCTATTGTCCCAACTAACCCTAGGCCTCACTACTCCTGTGTTCCTACCTACCCTCCCGTCTTCCCCTCCTCCTTTACCACTGCTCCTCCCCCTCCCTCCTCCTCCACACACCCCATATGCTCCTCTCCACCTCACCCCCATCCAGACATTACCTTTCCTCCCCCAGCTCCTTTGCGCTTGATCACTACAAGCCTTCTCTGCCTGTGCTGCCCTACCACCCCTGTTCTACTAAAACCCTTCCTCATCCTATCACTCCCGCGTGAACTCTCCATCTGGCACCCTCTGACCAGAGCACTTCTCCTCCTTCTACTCCTAACAGGGAACATACATCCCAACCCAGGCCCTGCCCTCCCACCCACCCACCCAGCCCATTAGTCTTCGTAGCCTACATGAACATATGCAGCCTGCTGAAGAGGTTGACACCCTACAGTGCTGGGCCTTGGCTCATCAACCAGACATCATAGCCCTGGTTTGAAACATGGCTGTCCAAATCCACCCCTGACTCATTTGTTTCCCTCCCAGGCTATACATATACCGGAGGACCAAGTAGGCAAATGAGGGGTGGCTGTGCAATCTACACTAGGACACAATACTTGGACACGCACTCCCCACCCCTGCCCTTTGTAAATGGGGCCCAGGCTCTTACCTCAAACTCACCCCTGACCCCTCTAGGAGCCCCTCTATCTCACCACAGCTTACGCTCCTCCAAAGAACCAGCACCGCCCTGGTATCTTTAACGGACTACCTGGCAACCCTCCACCATAAGGTGGAGCAAATCCTAGTAGGGGACCTTAATGTAAATTGGCTCAGCACCTCCTCATCTGCGATCAGAGACTCATTTGCCGCCCAAGACCTGACGCAACTCGTCACTCAGCCCCCAAGAATAAACCCTAAGAGAGGTACCAGCACCCTTCTGGATGTTATTATAACTAACCGACCCCATAAAATCCAAAACATCCAGGTCCTCCCAGACTCCCTAAGTGACCACTCTCCTATCCTATTTCATTGGGCAGTCTCCAATCCCAAACCCAAAGCCCAGACCACCCTCCACAGGCGCCTCCGCCCTGGTGGGCTGAAAAAACTTAAAGTATTCCTCACCCAGATAAACTGGTCCCCCATTCATCATGCTACTGACATTGACACTGCCCTCGCCTTCTTCACTCACACCTTCAACATGGCCTTTGATCTCTTTGCGCCCTCTCCAAATCCGTCCAAAAACAGAATGCACCTTGGGTTAGCCGGCCTTCTACAATTACTAAGGAATCGGGATAACCTCTGGCACCTGCCACTGGCAAACGAGTCGTCTGTCTGATAGGCAGGCTTACAATGCAGCCCGAATAAGTGCTCATGGGCCATCAGGAAAGCCAAGGCCAACCATTACCAGGCCTCCCTTACTCCTCCTGGAGCCCGCCCGACTTTCTGGGATAATATTAAGCAACTTAACGGAAAGCTCGCTCCCCTGCCCCATCCCAGCTCACTAGAAATGGCACTATCACCACCGAGCCTGCCACCATAGCTAACTGGTTCAACACCACTTTCACTGACCTTAGCTCAGTCCTCCCTAGTAATTTTTTGACCCTCCCCCAACCAACCTCCCCCTGTCCTCCAGTGCCCCAGCTTCCACCTGCGCAAGATTTCCACCCGGGAAGCCAGACCCATCCTAGTCAAAGCTTTGAATGGCAACAATCCCGGCAGTGACTCACTGGACCCCAGTATCCTCAGGCTGGTGCTAGATGAAGTCCTTGCCCCACTCACCAGCCTAATTAACCAGTCACTCTGCCTGGGACAATTTTCCACAGCGTGGAAAACAGTCATTATCACACCAATTCACAAATGGGGTGACAGGTCATCGGCCAACAACTATCGGCCAATCTCCATCCTCCCCTCCATCTCTAAAGCCCTGGAGAAAGTGGTGGCCATTCAAATCACTGATTATCTGGCTAAGCATAACATTCTTTGCCCAGAGCAACATGGCTTGTACCAGCACTGCCCTAATTGAATTCTCCAACTTCCTACACTCCTCCTTGGATACCAGCTCCCTTGCTGGTGCAGTGTTCATTGACCTCTCAAAGGCCTTCGACACCATCTCCCATCCACTTCTGCTGAATGCACTCTGCCACACTGGTCTCTCGGCTGGCCCCTTAGCATGGTGCACAAGTCATCTTGACGCCGATCGCAGGTGTAAAAATCAATAGCACAGTCTCCGACACCCGTCCCATTCACCTCTGGGGTCCCCAAGGCCCCATCCTGGGCCCCTTCTCTTCTCGCCCATTCAGAACACCCTGCCCAGTGCATGCCCTGGCAAAATTTACTGTATGCAGATGACGCTGTCCTTTTGCCACCACCGCATCCCGCCTCCCTCCAGGACACCCCACAGCAGTCTTTCAACAGTGCCGAAGCCTGGTTTAAGGAGCGCAGACTCATCATCAATCTTAAAAGACCAAAGCTATGCTCTTTTCCCACCCCAAAACAAAGCTAGCAACCACCCACTCTATATCCTTCCAAGTACCAATCAGCCACTGGAACAAGTCTGCTCTTACAAATACCTTGGGGTTACCTTCAACTCAGCCCTCACATTTCACAACCACATCGATTCCCTAACATCCGCCACTAACATACGGCTGGGCATTCTCTTCCGCCATAGAACCTGCCTTCCCCCAAATGCTCTCCGGCTCGCTGTTACATCATCCATTCTGTCCCTTGTAGACTATGGCCTACCAGTCTATGGTGCTGCCGACACCACTGCACTCAAAAAAATTCACTTAACCCTGAACAAAGCCTGCAGATTGATTACTGGTGCCCCCAGGCTCACTCACACCTGTCAGCTGTATGTTGAGGCTAAATTGCTTACCCTGGATGAACGGCTCCAATACCAAACCTGTCTCCTCACAAAAAAACCCTACTCGGGCTCTCCCCCCTGGGGTAACGGCATCCATCCACCAGAGCCCTCCCACTATTGCAACATGGTCTTCCAACAAGACCACTCTAATGGTCACCAGATCAAGAACTAGCCGTGGCCAGAGGTCCTTCTGCTATAGAGCCCCGACCTGGTTTAACTCTCTCCCTGCCCCCATCTCCAATGCCACCACCATCTCTAAGTTCAAAACCACCCTTCGAAACCACATCATCAACACTCGTAACTGCTCCTGTCTCTGAAAGTAGCCTCCACCTCTACTTCTCTTGACAACGCCCTCCGGGCAGCTCTCCACCTAGCCATCTCCACCACCACTTCCCTGTACACCGTGCCTATGTTTAACCTGGCCAGTACCAGCTGTTTCAGTGTTTACCTACTAAATTGCTCACTATTGATACCAACTTGTGTAACACCTGTTCTCAACTTACATGTACCCTGTAACCCAAATGTATTTGTCTGACCACAGTGTGACGTGGCGCCTCTGTTGAACGCCTATTGTTTTGCAAACCTACGCTATGTAACCAAAAACACAATGTATGTCTTTATGTGACAAAGTACCTTTGGAAATGAGCCTCTGGCTCAAAGGTTGTAAACGGATTTTACAAATAAATAAATAAATAAATAAAAGATTTACCAGTTAACTGGAGGACATGACCTCTAGTATTATGCATTGATGACTTAAAAGAAAATCCTAACTCAGTCATGATATAGGGGTCATGAATAATGTCATATAGGAGGAGAAGGTCACCTCCAATGCATCTGATCTAGTGACTAAGGTGCTGCCAGAGTTCTGTAGGTGAACATGACCTACATGAAAGCCAACCACTTGCAAACTGTTTTCAAGTGACTGTAAATAAGCAAGTAAGAATTACACACCATTGAGGGTGTAGGAACACGTATACCATGCAAGCCATGGTGCACACATTTTTTTGTAACTGTAGTTTTATTCATAGACAGCAAAAAACTAAAATACAGTAAGATTTTTTTTCATAAGTCATTCTAAAGCATTTCAAATTCAGTATTTCATAACATAATTAGAGCACAAAATAATTTTTAAATTTGGGGGGGAATTTTAAGCAGTATTCACTAATGAGAGTTATCTTGAGCTCTAACAAAAACTGAACATAAAAAATATATAGTTGCGCTCTAAGCTTAGACATCTCATCTCACGAGAGTAAAGTAGTTAGTATATTGAAAGCCCAAATTGGTAATCGCCTACGTTAAGCCTTTTCTGTTAAATCATAAATAGCACCAGTTCTTACAACCCTACCATGATATGCAAGCACTCAAAACAGGCATAGAGAAGCATTAGTCATGCAAGTAAATATGGCATATGTATGGAACTCGGAGAAGAGATGTATTTTAAGAAGGGTGGTTTGGGCAACATACTAGACTCTGGGGAAGGGGCGAGGGCTCAACTTATTGGGCATGTGGAGGGAGTAACAGTATAGCAAATTCTGTTTGAAATTACCTCCAAAATGAGCCAGAATGCACCAAATTTTTGAAATTTTCTGGGGGCCTAGGCAGCCCCCGGCCTGTAATTTACAATATTAGCACCAGCATCAGCACCCAATCTATTTCATGAGGGGCCCAAAACAACAGTTGTTGCCTGGGGTCCAAATGGGTCTCAGTCCACCCCTGAAAAGAAAGTCTTAAGATCACACAGTGGCGGGGTTAGGTTATTCTAACATGCTTGGTATCAAATTTCACAATTCAGTGCTTCAACCACTGGTCAATAGTAGGACAACTGATAAAGTCTTGAACACTAAAATGACATATATTTTTTTATTTCCTATTTTCATTTAATTAGGTACTAATGTCCATTGAATTCACTCTGTGAAAGTATAACATACATACGTACATCAAATTCCTTGCAAATGGTGGCTAATTCACTATGCCTTCATGGGAATGCAAAAACAAATTGGGGATTTTGACAAAAATGAACTTTGTCAAGGAATGAAGTAGAACAGAGTCCTTCTGTGTGTGTGCGGGGGGGAGGCATTAAAAAACAGTTTGCTGTGCAGTGTTTGTCAAGTTGTATTGTTGCCATGTCTGTCACCTCGACTAGGACTGAGATACTTCCAGAAGTTTGTGGGAATCAAATCCAGGATCTTAAATCCCAAAGGAAGCAAATCTGATCTTTAAGCTGAAGAGAAGTTTCCAGTGTCTAGGCTCCAGTTCTCCTAGCTGTACAATATATAGGTTAATTGATGTAAAACCATGCAGTCCAAGGTTTTATCTCCATCAAGAGGATTCTGATGACACCATAAACTGCAAGAGGTCTCTGATGTCATCAGAACTCCAAGACGTAAACACCTGCTTTGTCTGTGCATTGTTTCCATTTGTTTTTTATATAGCGTATGACTCCTAAAAACAAATAGAAACATTTCCACAAGCATCCTCCTTAAACACAGGTTTGTTCCGGTCCCCCCCCCCCCCACAACTTTTCACCTTCCATCGGAGCTGAATTGGAACAGAAGCCATTACAATGAGGAGTTGGCACCAGGCAGTGAATGCTCTAACAAGATGACAATACTTAAAACAAAATATATATATATATATTTTACCAAGTACGGTTTGGGGTACAAGGTGGATCATTAACAGGTAACCAGGTGCTGGTGTTTTCTTTAAAAGAAAAAGTTAGAAGTAAAACAGGAACACTTCTGTTTTGGGGATGGGCAGAGCAGTATATGCTAAATTTGAAATGGCACAAGTTTGGGAAAATGTATCTGTCCTATAGCAACTTTTGTGATTTTATACTGTCAGTGTTGGAATTACAGTGGGCCTTATCAGGGCTCGCCACCCCCAGCTCCAAAGAGAGCCCCAGTAGCTCACACATCACTGCCATTGACTTACAATAGGAAGAGGGGTGCTATTTAAATATGACTCTTATGGACCCCCCAGCTGCAAAAGCTCATAAAGTGTAATTCCAACAATGACTGTGGTACAACAATGTTTGTGACCATTACTTCAGCATTTACGAGCATTGAATTGTAGTACCCCCACAACAGTGGCAATATCTGTTTTTTTTTTTATTAATTGTTTAACCAGGAGTAGCACAGTAAGCTTTTTTCACAGGAGCAACATGGGAGCACAGAGAAGTTAAGTGGCTTGATCAAGGTCACACAGTATGCAGGTGGAATTCAAACCCAGGTCTGGTCTGCGGGATATCACCAGATTTGCAATTCAGAGCCTTAAACCACTGAGCTATACTGCCTCCCATTACAGTTCAGTAGACCGAAAGCTGATTTTGCACAGCGACTACGTCATTTGGCACCACAGGTGCGAAAACACATTTTAAACAGGATGTGAAAAATGACAGCTGTACTGTTCATGGGCAGGTACAACAAATGGCAATGTTAAAAATCTGCAGTGAAAATATTTAAAAAACTGGTGAAGTCACAAGTGTATGTAGAAACTGTGCAACGCACACCCATAATGCAATTAGTTTGGGGATTTTTTTTACAGCAGGTTGTTAGTACAGGTATTTTGGAACCTCCGCTCATGAACGGTGTCACTGTGATTTTCTTAATCAGTCCCGAACAGTGATTTCCCACAGTGACCACACATTTCTGCGCTGGAAGTGCGAAAACACATTTTGGCCATGGTGTGAAAAATATCAGTTGTACTGTTCATAAGGAAGTGTGGAAAAATGCCAGTGGTCATAAATCTGGACTGAAAATATTAGAAATGCATGAACCTGGAAGGGTGCGTGGAAACTGCGCAATGGTCACTCGTAACAGTCATTTTGTGGACTTTTTTCACCAAATTTTAACATAGCCATTTTAAACACCTCTGCTCATGAACAGTGTCACTGTGATTTTCTTAATCTGTCCTGAACATTGATTTCACACATCGACTGGGCCATTGTGCGCTACATGCACGGAAACACATTTTGGGTGAGATGTGAAAAATGACAGCTGTACTACTCATAATGAGGTGTGGTAAAATGGCAATGTTGAAAATCTGGAGTGAAAATATTGAAAATTTGCGAACTTACAAGCGTGCGTAGGAACAGCATAACGCATGCTCGTAAAACAGTCATTTTTGGGAATTTTTTTCACCAAATTTTCAACATAGGGTTTTTGGGGGCCTACCTCATGAACTGTAACTTGCTGTCATTTCATAAATTGGTCCCGAAAGGTGGTTCCATTGTAGTGACCGTAAAATCACCTTTTGGGGCCGAGTAACAAAATGACAGTGACAGAATTCATGAGGGGGGGTCCCAAAAACTGCATGTTGACAATTTGTTGAAAAATTCCCCAAAATGCCTGAGATATACATCAAAGTTGAAAAAAACACTATTTATTCCATTATACAGCTTATCTGCATTTTCTCAGCTCACGGTCGGCTTTGAAGAGTGCAGACGTGTTCCCGGTCCACCGAAGATCATCACGCTGGACTCCTGAGATAAGTATGGGGTGGGGGGTGCGGGGAGGCAGGGTGCACAGAGGGTGGGCGCTGGTGGGGGGAGGAGGTCAGGACAGTCAGCGAGGGAACATTTTCTCTTGCAGGTAACTTTTTTTGTAGACGACGTGGGACTTGTGCCACGCTGGGGTGGGCTCTCAGCTGGAAGGCTGTTTGGGGGGCAGTGGAACTGACTGGGGATTGGGCACCCCCGTTGACCATATGGACTGTTGCCATGCTGGGGTGGGCTCCCAGCATGGCACCTGGTAGTCTGTTGGGGGGAAAACAGTGGAGCCGACAGGGGATTAGGCACCCCCATCAGCCATACGGACTGTTGCCACGCTGGGGTGGGCTCCCAGCATGCACCTGGAACTCTGTTGGGGGGGCGCAGCAGAGCTAACAGGGGATTGGGCACCCCTGTGGCCATGAAGTGTGTGTGTGGGGGGGTGCATGAGCATGCAATATGCGTGTGTGTGGGTTGGGGGGAATGCATGATGCAATATACTAATCAGCATATCTTATCGCTGCTCACTGAAGTGGAGCTCTGCCTTTCAACTGTACGGCACTACATTTTCAACTGCTGTCATAGACAACTGCAGCATTCATTGGTGAACTGTGGCCACGCCTGCAAACACACTGACTGAATTGGAAGACAGGGTGCCACACTTACGAAAACTCGGATGATGGCACTATGTTTCTTGCACATGCATGCAAGCAAACATAATAATGTATGGGCTGCCATACATAACACGGCTGTGTTGCTATCAAGGGGTCAACACCCACATTAATGCCCTGTCAGTCACCATTAACTCTCGGATTGTCCTGCTATACCGGCACAGAGACTGCCTGCCTCAGGTTGCCCTCAGGCTGGCCATCACCTACTCCGTCTTGTCCCTCATGGACTATGGCTTGCCCATCTACACTGCAGCTGACAACACTACCCTCTCCAAAATCCAACTCTCCATCAATAAGGCCTGTAGGTTCCTGACCAGTGCCCCCAGCCACACTCACACCTGCCTTCTCCATACTACCATCAGTCTGCTCAACTTTGAAGAGTGACTGCTCTACCAGACCTGCTTTCTCACTAAGAAATCTCTGCAAGGACTCTCTCCCCCCCCCGGGGGTCTCCACCTCCCTACAGCAGCCATCTTTGTCCATCACCACCCATAGCTCTGTTAAGGCCACTTTCAAGGTGCCCAGAACCAAGACCTCTCTTGCCCAGAGATCCTTCCTCTACTGAGCCCCCACCTGGTTCAACTCCCTCCCTAGCTGCATCTCCAACTTGCCAAAAATTGGTTCCTTCAAAACAGCATTTCGGAACCATATCTTTAATACCCGCTGTTGTAGGTGCAACTAACCCCCTGTTGTAACCTGTGGTTCCCGCCCGCCTTGACCCCTGGCTCGACAATGTCCACTGGACAGCCTCTCCCTCCCCCAGACCTACCCCTTCCCTACTAGGTCCAAACAGGGATGTAACCCACTGTCTTCTCTGAGGACCTACTATATCCATGAGTGTAACTCACAATTTTGTAACATTATGTAACCTAAGTAACATACAAACTACTACATTATGTAACCTAAGTGTATCTATGTTAAATATTCCTTTTACTGCACTTGTAATGTTATCCTCTGTTTTAATCTTCACTGTAATAACTGTCTTGATGTCTGCCCCCCTGCAACGAGGTGCCTTTGTAAATGAGTCTCTGACTCAAAGGTTGTAAACCTGATTTGTAATGAATAAATGAATAAATAAATTGTAGCATGTGTACCTCAACAGCAAAGCTCGAGAAATTTTTGCTGTTGACTCAGCTACAGACTGGAAACATATGGTGAGTTGTGTTTGGTTGTCCATATGTTATTTTATATAGCTTATGGTTTCTTGCATTTCAAAAAAAGGCAGTCTAAGTATTATTTCTCCTGTTTTTGTGCTCGCCTACCTTTCAAAACTATGAAGTAATTAAGTGCATGTCCGTGGATGTTTTGGGCTGCTCTCTTGTTTTCTTGCTTTTCTTTGAAAATCTTGTTCTCTGATGGGATTTTTGAAAATACTGCATAGCTATTATTGAGGTGTTGTGAGTTGGTGAGTGAATGGGAGTTTTGACACTGGAATGTACAATGCATAGAATTATTCAGCTAATTTCCATTGTATGACAGTTGTAACATCAGAACTATGGTATGACAACTTTTAAAAGTCATAATACCACAGTTCTGTCATGAGTACTATGGTACAATGGAGTTTTTTAGTGTCTGGATTTTCATACACAGTAGACACTAACCATAAAGTGTTACTTTTTTTTAATTTGTACTTTCTCCCACCCATTCATCCGACTGACCCTCTATGACAGACACCCCCCAGTCCCATCAACTGAGTTCTCCAGGGCTTATCTTGCTTCATTTCCTGCTTGCCCCATACTCTCCTGGAGGTGCCTGGTCACCTGCAGGGGATCAGGCTGCATCCTGTGTTTTTTTCCTTGATTTCTTCCCCTGAACCCACTGTGTATGCAATGGAGGTGATGTGCACACTCCGCCTATGTGGAGGTGCTTCCAGTATCCTGCATGTGGGATCCTGCCCCCGTCTGTGGCCCCACTGCGCTGCCACTTGGATTCCTCCAGTCTGTAAATGAGCAGTAGGACACACTCAGTTCCTCCCCCCCATAAGGGTAGAGAGCTGTCCTAGGAAAGGTCAATCCTCCCTCCCCAGGCCAGCCACCAAGTGACCCTGCTCCGTTCCTGAACCAGGGATGCAGGTGTGGCAGGCAGTGAACCACTAAGCACCTTAGCCCTCTGTGCCACTGGGCCAGCCCACTATAATGTTTTTCAGTCTATGTATTTCCATATAACAACATAACCATATACTATACATAAAATAATGCATAGGTAGGTGTGTGCTATGATGTTTTTGTTACACACCTGAGGTGTGATGACCTATAAACCCCAAGAGTGAAGTTTGTGAGGTTTAGGAGGGCCCCACACACTGAGGGAATGTAAAAAAAAAAAAAAAAATCACACACCTCTATTTTTTTCATATTAACTAGTGCAAATAGTTTTTTCTGTCTGAAGAGTGAGTGCTAGCACAACCTAGAGCAGAAGTAAGTGAAAATGTGCATAAGAAAGCTCTTTTGAGAGCTAAACCCCTTTTAACAAAAATAAAGTGAAAACATCTACCTATGTGACAGCAAGTGCAAGTGAAAATGGACAGAAGATGAACTGTGAGTTTGTGCTAGCTGTAGGGCTGTTAAAAAAAATGTCAGCTCGAAATTCCATAATCAGGTGTGATGTCATGTCTGGTTATTACCGCATTTAACACAGCTCAAAAACAAGTTAATGAGGTTCACCGGTTACTACAGGAAGATAATTGTGTACATGATAACTGACTGTGGCGCTTATGCACATAGAATGTGTGTTAAGTTCACAAGGGAATTTGGGTCTGTCCACAAACATCAGGTTAACAAGTCAAAATTGGAATCAGGAGTTGGAGTTCTGTTCAAAGGCTCGAAAAGTTAGCCATTTGTGGGACTTTTAAAAGAAAATTCTGTTTCTCCTTTTCTCAATTTTTTCCTCCAGATTCCACCCACCTCCAACATAGCTTCTTCTTACTTCAGGTTCCCTGCTTCTGCAATGACTCCTGGATGCCCCTCTCTCATGGAACCATCTAACGGTCAACTAGCACGGTGGCAGCCCTTGGAGGGGAGGCAGCAGCAATGTCAGATATGATCAAGAGGGGGTGAGCATCTCAGGCAGCAGCATGCGATGTCGATGCTGCGGATTCCTGAGCAGGGCTCCACATTGCCTCGGGAAAGGGGTGCCAGAAACCAACAACCATGAGGTGGCATCATATTAGGGACTGTGGCTTCTTGCCTTCCCTTCCCCCGGTCACCAGCCACAGATGTCACACGACCTTCCCTGAGGCACTGCACATTCTAAGCAGAAAGCAGTCGATCTCCCCACTTAACCTGCTTGGAAAGGGCTGGGGCCTTTTTTTGTGTAAAAAAAAAAAAAATCATACAGAACTTTTCTAGTGCGACTGTTCTTTTAACAAACACTGGAAAGATTTGCCCATTTTTGCCATTTTCAATTGTGTAAAAAAACATTTTTCATACAGAAATGGTGATTAAAATAGAACATTCTAATTCATTTGCAATCTTTCTTTTAGGGTTTCCATGTGAAAATATTAATTATTGCTAGAAAATGTAAATTTTGCCAGACCATTGATTTGCATGTGATATTTCTTTTGTTGTTTCTATGCAAAGTGGAGTCTCTTCACAAAATGATTTTTCACGAGAAATTCTTCACAAAAACATATAAGTCAATTTCACTCAGCTTACTTCCTCCTTGTACAATTTACATCCCTTTTCAAACATATCCAGGCACACCGACTTACAGCGATAAAAGTAATGAAATTAGATTTTTCAAGACTTGGAATTCCAGGAATTGTTCCAGTGATTGTTAGTCTGATTCCCAGATTTTACCAGGATTGCACTGTCATGCTTTTAGTATGTCTATAAATAATCAGAATAAAAGAAGGCTTAATATACAGTGCATTAAATTAAACAAACTGGAAATAGTACAGGAAGCAATTACATGAAAAATGCAAGTTCTGTAGAATTACTGATCTAGTATAAAATGTTAAATTCTGTGAAATTATTTGTTTTTACTAGTGTGCTGGCATTCCAAATTTTTGAATTTTACCAGGGTTTCCAGTAAAAACTGAAAACCAGTGGCCTGCATATATCCCATAGTATGTATTGCCCCATTAGCCTCTGTATTGTATAATTTTATTGCAACCCCCCTACAAATTGGGGTTCCCAAAAAGTCTTCCTTGAGCTTGCCTAAATGCTCACTTGCAGGCTGGTGTTCCGCATTTTAGCAGTTTAAATGTATTGCCAGTGAGTCCCTGTATAGCCTCTGTGTACTCTCTCTTTAAGTGCCGCCTGGATTGCAGTCATAATTAATCTGAAAGGATGCTCTGTTAGAAGATGTACTTGTTTGCTGATCATTTGTTAGACTAACAATAATATTGCAGTTTGTTCTAACCAGCCTTCTTTGCAGCATGGACAGTTCTGTTTGTTTCCATCATCTTGGTCCTGGACTGCAGAATGGGCCAATCAGTACATCTGGGACTTTAAAATGGAGCCTGCCTACAGGGTTTGGTGGGGTCAAAACTTGTAGAAATTGTAGTTCAGGGCTTTTGGCGCCTAAAATAACCTGGATGGGAGCCCTTGTTGTGATCAGCCAACTGAACCTTTTGGATCTTGAGGGAAAAGTCCCACACTGCTGGCAGTTTCAGTTAGATCTGAGTTGGGAAGTGAAGAAGTAATGGCTCGAGATAGTTCAAGCAGTAATCCATAGTGGATTTGCACGGCAGAACTGTGGAAAGGCCTGAGTTTGGCCTGCATGCCTGCCTGCTGTTCCTGAGAGGGGTCTGGACATGCCATTGGATTAAAATCACTTGTAGTATATTTCTCTGTGTCCTGGAGTGCTCATTACCTTGGCTTTTGTGTGAAGTATTGAGGTTTGCACCTCACGCTGTGAGCACCCGCTCTTAGTGTTGCGCTGTTTTTCTGTTGGATTCGATTGTTCCTGAGAGGGAACTTGTGTTTTTCTTTTGGACTGAATCCGAACTTGGAGAGCGAATTAAGCCACTGAATTGTGAACAGGCTTTAATCTGAAGAAGACCGAAGATTTGCTGAATGCGATCGGCCTGTCAGGACTTTCAGCTACCTCTGAACTCCCAGATTGTGCAGAGACTCTGTAATTGTGACTAGAGAGCCATTTGCCTGGTACAGTGGAATTTCCTTACATGTGAATGTGCTGTGTACTTATAGTGGGTCATGATTTGGTTCCATACTGTGTGTCTGGACTGTGTTTTGCTTGCTGGAGGCTGTATCCAGCTCCACAGACCGAATCCTTATCCATTTCCATTTTCCTGGGTCCTGCTACACTGGCCCAGCCAAAATACCCGCTATGCAGAGAAAGTCATCGATGAGAGACCAGCCTGGGGATCAGCCCCCTGCTCAACGCCTTGAACAGGAATGCCTCTGTGATTCGTGTGGGCCCTGCTTCTCCGGGCACTCCAGCTCAACAGCCTGCAGTCTCGATTTCATCCTGTCTGTGTGCAGTATTGGGTATCGTGCGTAAACATCAGGGTAGCTCCCTGAAACAACAGTTAAATCTAAAAGTGTTGTCATCTGATTGTCTTGTTGCCTTTTCTTTCACGAACTGAGCCCTCAGGCTCCAGATTACAAATAGTGCATGTTGTGCATGTTGCTTTCTTCCATCACAGGGCCCCAACCAGCTGCAACGTTCCTGGTTAGCCCACCATTTTCCTACCTGGGTACCCAGAGTGTGTGACTGTGTAGGGACTCTGAACTGCATGCATAATTGTCTGATTAATATAGCTTTTAAGCAAATCAACCTGATTACGCCCTTCCCTTGTTCAAGTCCCCTGAATAAATCAGATTTAACCTGACTGTGGTTCCAGTTTGTGCCAGGAGTATTGTACTGTTGCTATTTGTTGTGCCTTACCTTGTTTTACAGGGGGTCCCCAGGGTCAAGCTAGAGGAACCAGCCCTGGTGGTAAGAGCAAACAATGTGGGTAATTGCATGGTGAATAAGGGTCATTGCGAAAGTGATTATTGTGTACTATTCAAGCCAACAGAAGGAGAAAAAAGGGGTTACAGTGTCTCGGAGGGCTGTTCCCAGTCAGCTTGACCACTACCAACCCTGACTTCCGGATGGAGGCACCCGAATCAGAACCTAGGCCCCTTAACCTGCAACTAGCCAAGCAGGCAGGGTAGTAGCCCTTGGGATAGCACCACCTAGGGGTTACATTATTATATCGCTCTGTATTTTGCACAGCACTTTCTGAACTGCCACTGTCAGTGTCATGCCTTGCGGTTAGTTGGAGTTATTCTGAGGATTTTTGTTCCTACTGTTTGCTATTTCTCCCCTTTAACCCCCTTCTATCAGGGCACACCTGGAACAGAGCTCCAGCCCAGTGTGCTGTGTCTGGACAATAATATTAAATCAACACAAATAACTAATTGTATTTGCTTTATTTTTACTTTCTATTTATAATTGTTGACCAAGGAAGTTACACTGAGCTGTGACAGTTCATTTCCAGGTACATTCTGAGAGGTGGGTTACATGGCCCTTTTTTATTGATAGGGGAATGTTAACCATCACACTGGGGAAAGCTCCCTACCCTTCTTCAACAAGCACCATGGTATGGTTATTTCCACTTGAACAGAGACCAGGGGTGGGCAGATGGGTCATTGGTTTAATGCCCCAATTTAAGGATGGCACCTCAACAGTGCAGCACTCAGTGTCAGTAAGGTGTATTACCCTAAGTACCTGTGTGGAGCTAGAACACACAACTTTCTGATCTTCTAGCTCCACAGGTGAGAGCCCTCCCTGACCCTTGGAAGAATTTGTGATTTTTACTGCCTCAGCATTCTACTGCATGCAGACTAACTTCATATTACACCTATGGTATTTGCAATAGTCCAGGCAGGGTACTAGTTCTCTGCTTTCTAGAAGTATTTTGCTCCCCAAAACAAGATAACATTTTCTAAAATATTGGGAGAGGTAGTGTTTGACTCCCAAAAGAGTATGGGTGCAACCATGCATAAAACGTTTGGGGGGGGGCATGGATCTGCTGAGCCTTTCACTTCAATGCTAATGTCACTGGTCATTCTGCAGCACCAGAAAAGTTGAGAGGGACTGGACCCACTCATCCCCAATTGTGATTGTGCCCATGCAAAAAGGGGAAGAGAGAAAATTAAGCGCAATGTAAATTTGGCAGAACTGACATAAAAAGTGATAGATTTTTATTCTGAATGAAAATGGATTTTACCAGTAATATTATACATCAAAATTCAATAACTAGTCTCTTAGAATAATTATATTACAGATTTGGGACCTGGAACCCAATAATACTTTCACTTCTCAAAAAAACTGAAAGGGCTTCCAAATTTGAAGTCATGGAAGTGTTTGACTGGCATCAAACATAAATTACTGCAACCCTTAAATGCAGGCAATTGTATTATAATTGAAAGGTTGTGCCTGTAGTTATGTGGGGGAAGAGCTCCTCCCCCACATCCTACTTATTCTGGCTATTGCTGCTCTGCTTAGAGCGAGTCGCACTCGTTTCTCGGCGGTGCAGCTGGTCCCAGCCCCCTCCCCATCCTTCTTGTCTCCCTCCTGCTCCCCTGTCTAGCCTACCCGTTGCCTTGTTCTCTCCCCTTCCCCTCCCGTTGTGCTTCCTCCCACCCTGTTCTGTCCTTCTCTCTCTGCTGTCTTCTTTTTTTCTTTTGGGGGGGCTTTCTGCCTATCGCACCTCAGTTCATCTGCCACACCTCCCATGCCTCACTAGTTGTGTTTGCGTACCTGCTGGATTCTGGATTCCTCCTCCACTCTGCACCATTTCAGACTTGTTCTACCATTGTTTTCATCTCCTACTGGCCGTACCTGTGTTTCCATAGGCTGCTCCACCCTGCCTTTCCTGGATTGCTCCGGTTTGACTCGCAGACTCCTCTGCCTTTTCACCTGCATTTGGACCCAGACTACGGCATCCGCTGCCGCCTGCATTTCAGGCTTTCCATGGCTATCTCTGTGCCCAGACAAACTCCATGAACATTCCCTCAGTACCGATAGTACGCATTTTAATTTGTACAAACAGCCTAAGGGTATTCACCTATTTGGCAACTATTTGGCGACCTATCAGGTCAGACAACGTCACTGCCCATACATGCCTCCTACAGTTCTCACCCTTACTAGTAGCTCATAGCTTGGTTGAAAAATAAGAACTCCTATTTACCTGGGAGAACAAGGGTAATTAAGTGGCTAAGTGTTTCCAGTATTCATCAGCTACTATGGTCAGTTTACAACCATTCAATTCAACACTGCCTTTAAAATCTATTTCCCAGTTAAAGAGACAGTTCCGGGATTCCGACTTCACCCCTTTTCGCGAAAAGTGCAAGTCAAATGCCTGTCAGCGTCTTATGTGAATGAGGTTTGGGCTACTACTCTAATTGCATACAAAACATCTATTCAGTCTGTCTGCTTAAATAAATGTTTTAGAACTGAACTTTATTCTCAGTCTGCAGTTTATCAAGAAGTTTTCCTCCTTGCGATCTGTTCCAAAACTTCTGGCCTCAATTTATGTAAGATCTTATACACTGGGATTCAGATTTGCTATTGGACCACTATATATGCTTAGTCAGGTTACCATTCCCTGACCTTCTGGACCTCAACACATTGTACAGACCTTGTCATGCCTGTCTCCCTACAGTCTGCCTTGTAGTTTTGCCCGTCTCGCCTAGCTCATCTAAGCCTATGTCTCTACCGCCCTCTACTGGGTTCTGTTGCTCAGCGACACTGGTAGCTCCTCTATGGCATGAACTGCTCCCTATTCATTCTAGTCCACCATAACCAAGCACAATTCAGCAATGTGTGGTTTAAGGCCATACTCCCCATTTCAGACAACAATGCATTCGTCGGATTCTTATGTTTCACCTGCCTTCTTCAAGATTCATTGGGGATCCCTACTTAACCCCTCAAAAAAGGGACTCTGTGCCATCTATCTGCCTCACGTCCCATCACCTGGCTTACCTGCTGTGCCCTCGAGGGCTTCTACTGCTTATTTATCATTAACTGCCACCCGCACATGGGCTTGTGGTCTGCTAGCCTTTGTGGGGCTTAGTTGCCATTTATTCCTTCCTTCGGCTGACCTACGTGTGGTCCAGCCCTCATCACCTCACGTATGGGTCTAGCTGTTGCCTTACCCCTGTCCTTTGACACCTGCCATGCATTCTCATGGCATTCAACAGGATAGGACGCCAGGCCAGGATGCCTGACATTCAAACGTTCTACTAAATTCTGGATTCTGCAGCTCTCTCCTTCACCTGCTCATGCCTACTACGCTCATCAGGACACCCTTCTTTGGTCTACCATGAACTTATATATGGACTACCGCTCAGACCTGTTACAATTAATTCCCCTGGATGTCTTTATCATGTTGCTTCAGTCTGATTGCAATTACTATGACTACCGTTTCCTGCCAGGACTCTCAGCCGAGCTCTAATTGGTAGAGCCATCCTATCTCATGCCTTAGGCCTCCAACATTACCATTTCCAATGTTCTCTACTACATTCTGCTGCCATCCTTGCTCATCCCAAACTCAGCATCTCTATAGGATTGTTCATATGGTCCCCATACTGCTACATTAGCCTCTGCGCCTGCCTTGCGAATTCAGGGCACGGTGGTTCAAATATAATTGCTTCTCTGTTATGTAGACTTACATGCGGATCTACTTAGTCCTACTCTGTTTTACTGAGCTATGTTCAGGTCCATGCTTGCTTCGAAACTGTTGCTCATTGCTGCTCAAATTCACTTGATTTTACTGCCATCCCCTCAGGTCAGTTCCTGGGATTCTGCTACACTCAATACGCATTTGCCCTTCCAGGGTTGTCCGTTTGACACTCACTGCGCTCTTAGCACTGCAGTGCTCATCCATCTGCTCCTGCTTGCTCTCCTACTCAACCTGCTTCGTCCAGCATCAGGGCCTGGAGGTTGACCATTCTACTACGCCTGCCTCACTCAGCTCGGGGTGTGAAGATTCTGTTCCTTACCATACTTGCTTAGCCAGCCAATTTGGGGTTTTCAGGCCATTTAGCCTACTGTCCAAGTACTGCTTTACCCATTCCAGACCAGAGGTTCATTGGTTCCACTTTCTTCAGCTTCACATCTGCATCCAGCTTATGTGCCTCATCTTCTAGAACTCTATGCTTCCATAACTCATACATCAGAACTTGGATCGCTACTCTAAGATGGACTATGCATTCCGCTAGACTTCAGTGACCTTCTGTTGATAGCTTGCCCTAGACATTGACAGCTCAGACTGGGAATTTGCTCAGGATATTGCTACCATCTCACAATACAATACCACAGACAATTATTCTTTACTACTTCGCTACTACTTGTGCATTGCATACAGGTTTGTCAGATACTACTACTACTGATCTACGTGCAGGTCTATTCTTGCTTATGCAATAATTACTCATATCTACCACCATAATCGGCTTTTACCTCTGGGATGACTGCTGCACTCTATCATTGCTCTACAACCTGCCTTGCCCCATGGGGATGGAAGTGTCACCGCATCACACTTTGAATGACCTGCGCCCCTACGAGGCTCGGAGATCTATCTAACTTTTATTACTAATGTGCACCTGCTTCGCCCTCAGGGCCTGGAGGTTCATCGAGAGTATCAAGCCTGCTTACAAGACCTGCTTCACCTACCTGGCCTGGTGGCCTTTCAGCTCTCCATCTACTTGTACTTCGAGTTCTATTGCTATCTACTTCCATCTGTTTGCCCCAATCAGGACCAGAGGTTTCAACCACTTTGCCCCAGCCTTATAGCCTGCATCTAGCTTCCTTTCTTCACCTAGGACCTTATTCTTGCATTACTTGCCTTCAAATCCAGGACCACAAATCCTCCTATTCTGGATTATAGAGTCATTCGACCAAGCTCAAGTTCTCCTTGGAAAGAATTCCTCACCTGTTGGAATGTTTTGACTGGTATGACTTGATCCTTTCAGATTGCTTATCCTCGCCTGTGAATTTGACCTGAATAATATCAGATTCTTGCCTGGACCTGGATATCTATTGGACTCTGACTTCCTAGAAGGATGTGCTGCTATCTCAATGGACTCCCATCACCAGGGCTCTGATTTCAGCTTTCCTGTTTTATTGGATTCTGGACTTACAATTTCTTGGACATCGGATTAGCCGACAATCTAATATGTTTAGTTTAGGATTATTCTCCTTTAGCATGCCCAGAAGGATATGCAGGTCAGTAGCTGTGGGTCCTCAGAGGTTTTTCCTCTCCTGCATGCTACTGGCCACACTCTCTGGAGTTGGAGGAGATAATCATAAGATATCATTAGTCTTTTGGGGGGGGGGATTTATCCTACTTGTCTAAGCATCCTTCCTACGGTGGGATACAGAGAAAGGCCAAAACAATCAAGTCATAACAAATTATTCATCAGTTCAAGCATCTAAGCACCCTGTATATACTATCCAATTCACAAGTACTACAATCACTGACTTGCTCATGTCTATGCTGGAGTATCTAAGCACTAATCATTTCATACAACTAATACCATGGAAGCATCATTTTAATTACTGGCCTGGCCTCTGAATCCAATCACAAACCTACATTATCCAGTTACAGTACGTAGCATAAGCACTGAGCTATGAACCACACATAATTGAAAGGCTATGCCTGTAGTTATGTGGGGAAAGAGCTCCTCCCCACATTCTACTTAAACATGCAGGCTACTTCCACTCTGCTTAGAGCGAGTCGCACTCACCCTCCATCCTCCCCTTACATCTCCTCCTCCTCCGGCACTCTTATCCCACCGGGGGGGGGGGGTTCATCCTTCGTGTCTTAGTATCCTTCCCACGGTGAGATACAGAGAAAAGCCAAAACAATCAAGTCATAACAATCTACTCATCAGTTCAAGCATCTAAGCACCCTGTATATATTATCCAATTCACAAGTACTACAATCACTGACTTGCTCATGTCTATGCTGGAGTATCTAAGCACTAATCATTTCATACAACTAATACCATGGAAGCATCGTTATAATTACTGGTCTGGCCTCTGTATCCAAGCACAAACATCCTGTCGCTATACTCGCTAACCCCCCAATCTGGCCACCCTACCCTCGCATCACCATGAGGAATTTGCTGGGGACTGAGTTGTCGTTATGGTCGGCGCCCTTCCCCATGCACCCTCCTCACGGGATACCCACTCCAACATTTTGTGACATTGGAGTTTGTAGACTGATAGCAATGAGGGCATCTTTTACAACATACTTTTTTTTTTATCTATTGGAGGGTCACTAGAGGAACATCTTTGTAACCGATCAACAATGAAGGCTCTTCTTAGTTGATGGGTGGCACTGATATACCCCTAGTGACCTTCTAAAACTTAAAAAAAATATAGTAAAAGATGCCCCATTACTATCAATGAAGCATCTTACACTTTACAAACTCTGATGTCAGAAAAAATGTTGAGTGCAGGGGTGGTGGCGGTGGGAGCTGAACTTCATAGGGACCAAGAAGAGGAAGGGATAGAGTGGTCAGCGCTCAGTTATGATCCCTTCACCTTCACAAAATAACAGTTGGCCAATTCCAAAATAGATTTGCGGTGCAGGTAAGCTACCAGTGGGGGGGGGGAGGTGCAAAGTAAATTGAAATGAGCAGGACTAGTGCTCTTTAACTGTAGAATCATATCCGCACTTTGTGTGTACTGTGGATTTATTTTCTGCAAACCGCCAGAACAATATACTGTGGAATATGTGATCCGCAGAACATTATTGCATGGTTTACATAGAAATGCTTTTCAGAATTCCATGGGATTAAAATTAAAATTCTGGAAATCATTTTGGAAGAGTAATTGCCATTCTGCATGAATTCTGCTGATGGCAATCTACATTCCGCACAGCTTTAGTTACAAGAAACATCATAGGGGTTGGCTACAAACCACAGGGGTCACAGTAAGAAGCCCTGGCTAGGTGTAATGATTCATTGACATCCACAAAAGTTTCAAATTGGGTTAAGGAGCTAGTGTACCACCTGAAATTAATACAGTATTAGTTTTTAAAAGCAGCCGACCATTACCCTTTATATGTGAGGTACTTTTTCTTTCCCTTTTGGTTAATAAGAAGATTTTTGACCTGATGTTAGAAGGTGTGTTATGCTTTCTCCTTCTGATATGTACATGTTGTTTTTCCTGACTTAGGCATTATTCTAATGGGGGTCAAGGGGTAACCTAACACAGAAACATAGAAGTTGACGGCAGATAAGGACCGCAAGGCCCATCCAGTCTGCCCATTTCTTTTTCTACCTTATAAATGTGCCATCGGCCTTTGCTCTGTCAGTGGCCTATCTATTCATAGTCATTTGTATTGCTCCCTTATGCCTATCCCATGCCTGTTTGAAGCCCTGCACTGTATTCATAGCCACCACTTCTTGTGGTAAGCCATTCCATATCCATACCACCCTTTCTGTGAAAAAGAATTTCCTCACATTCCCCTTAATCGGCCTCCTCTAATCTCATGCTGTGTCCTCTTGTCCTGCTATTTTTCTTATATTTAAACATGTTAGACTCTTTCACCTTGTTTATGCCCTTAAGGTGTTTGAATGCCTCGATCATATCACCTCTCTCCTCCTTTGCTCAAGGGTATACATATTGAGCTCCGTTAATCTGTCCTCATATGTCTTCTGATGCAGTCCCTGCACCATTTTGGTTGCCCTTCTCTGGACTGCCTCAATTTGGTTAATGTCCTTGTGAAGGTGTGGCCTCCAATACTGCACAGTACTCCAGATGGGGGCCTAACCAGTGTCTTGTACAGAGGGATTATTACCTCCCTCTTACGACTTGTGATACCCTACTAATATACCCCTAACACCCCCTAGCCTTACCTACTGCTTTAGAGGTCTGCTTGATGATTTTAGGTCATCAGTGATGATGATGCCCAAGTGTCTTTCTTCCTTTGTGACTGCTAGCAACTCCCTCCCAGCCTATGGGTGGCTTCAGGGTTTCTCTTCCCTATGTGCATAATTTTGCACTTCTTTGCATTAAATCCCAGTTGCCACTCTTCTGACCATTCTGCTAGTTTATCCAGATCTCTTCTCATTCTGCCCACCCCATCTGGATCATCTACTCTGTTGCAGATCTTGGTGTCATCTGCAAACAGACAAGCCTCTACCCTCTAGTCCATCTGCAAGGTCACTAATGAAGATGTTGAAGAGGACTGGCCCCAGGACTGATCCCTGAGGTACCCCACTTGTGACTTGCATCTCTTCTGACTGTATACCATTTACCACCACTCTCTGTTTTCTGCCCGTCAACCAGTTTGCCACCCAGTTGACCAACTTCTGACCCACCCCGAGCCTACCCAGCTTATTTATCAATCTTCTATGTGGAACAGTGTCAAAAGCTTTGCTGAAGTCAAGGTAGGTGACATCAACTGCTCCCCCTTGGTCTACCACTCTGGTTACCCAGTCAAAGAAATCTATGAGATTAGTTTGACAGGACCTTCCTTTTGTAAACCCATGCTGTCTTGGATCCTGTGCCCCTATGGATTCCAGGTGTTGCACTATCCTTTCCTTAAGGGGTGCCTCCATAATCTTGCCCACTACTGAGGTAAGACTGACCGGTCTGTAGTTCCCCGCCTCCTCCCTGCTACCACTCTTGTGGAGCGGGATCACATGAGCCCTTCTCCAGTCTTCTGGGACCTCTCCAGTGCTCAGAGACTCACTAAACAATTCTGCTAATGGCTCTGCTAGTTCCTCCTTTAGCTCATAGGTACCCTGGGATGTATGCCATCAGGTCCCATTGTCTTATCCACCCTGAGCTTAGCAAGCTCTTGTAGGACCCTTTCTTTTGTGAAGGGAGTAGTGCTCCAACTCCTCCCTGTGTCCATGATGCTGAGCTGTGGGCCCTGCCTCACCTTCTCTTCAGTAAATACTGAGCAAAAGTATCTATTTAGGATAGATGCCTTACAGGGTCCTCCTCCTCACATGCTCCCTTTTCTCCATTGCTTAGCAATACCCTCTGGACTTTCTCCTTTCACTAATGTATTAATAGAAAGTCTTGTCCTTCTTTTACTGTTCGTGCTAGTGTTTCCTCAGTTTGGGACTTTGCCTGCCTTACTGCCTTACCTGCTTCCCTTAGGGCAGTTTGGTATGCCTCCTATCTTCATCCCGCTGTGTTCCCTTATATTTCCTGAAGGCCAGCCTTTGGCTCTGACCTTTTCTGCTACTGTATTTGAGAACCAAAGTGGTTTCCTTCTTTCTTTGCACTTCCTTTTCTGTCTAACACAATGGATGTTGCTTCAAGTATTGCATCCTTAATGCTTGCCCACTTTGCCTGTACCCCCTCACCTGTGTTTCTTTTTGCCAGGGCTAGCTTCACTCTGTTGGCCATCTTATCAAAGTCAGCTCCTCTGAAGTCCCATATTTTTGCCTTGGAATGGGATGATTTAGATGTAGTAGCCAAATTGAACCATACCATGTGATGGTCACTGGCCCCCATATTACAATATGTTTTCCTTTTTTAATTCGTTTCTGCATAATCAAATTACCAAGTTAGAAAATGGTTACACTTTTTGAGTTTTTGCATGTAACAGACACAGTTTATAATTAATGTGTAAGTAATACATGTTTAAAATAAAATAAAAGTTTTACTGGAAAAAACAAGGGGCTAGATTTTCAAAGGTCCCTTAGATGCATGCAAGCTGCATCAAACAACCAGCTTAAGTCAGATCTAGGTGCACCAAATACTGCGCACCATATTTTACAAGAAAAACATTTTCTGTGACAAAGTCTCCAAAACTGACACAAGAGGTCCACAGCGTCAACAAAATGGCAGAAGGAAAGAGAATGATGCAAGCTGTACCAAAATAAATGGTGCAAGTTGAGTCAAACAAATGACTCAAGGAACGAAAATGACAAACTGAATAAAAACATAGTGCAAGCCGAGTCAAACAAGCATTTGTCAATGCCGAATGTTTGCTTGCTGGCATTGGCAGTGGTAGTGTAGAAGTTACAGAGCTGCATAATAGGAATGGCAGTGAAATATTGAACTGAAGCCAACCCCACCACCACCCCGCAGAGAGTGACATGCATTGGGCTGTGCCTTTGGGTCATCAGGCATAACGGCCATGCCATTTCACCACACCCCACCCTGCAGACACTGACAAGTGTCACGGTGTGCTTTGGGGTCTTTCGCCCTTATGCGCACCCCATTCCATTAGGAAATACAGTGAGATGGGTGTGGTATAGGAGAATGGGGTGAACTTTGGGGCCAAAGAGTCCAAGACATACTTCGATGCCTCTCATTGGCTGCAGGGTGTGGAATGGTATGAGCATTACAGGCAAGAATCCTAAGTCACACCCTGATGCCTGTCATTCTCTACAGGGTGGGGCATTATGGTTGGAAACCCTAATACCTCAGGCATTCGTTGGTATTTTCACTCCAAATTTTCAACATGGTTTTTTGTGACCCCACCTCATGAACAGTGGCAATATCAGTTTGGTAGCCGAAAGCTGCTTATGCACAGTGACTACGGCATTTAGCATCACAGGTGCAAAAACATTCCGAACAGGATGTGAAAACGACAGCTGTACTGTTCATGGGGAGGTGTAAAAAATGGCAATGTTGCAAATGTGCAGTAAAAATATTAAAAACTGATGAAGTCAATGAAGGCAGATAGAAACTGTGCAACGACACCTGTAATGTAATTAGTTTGGGATTTTTACAGCAGATTGTCAACACAGGCATTTGGGACCTTCCAATCATGAACAGTGTCACTGTGATTTTCTTTATCTGTCTCAACAATGATTTCCACAGTGACCACGCATCTCTGCGCCTGAAAGTGTGAAACATATTTCGCCATGTTGTGAAAAATGACAGCTGTACTGTTCATAAGAAAGTGTGGAAAAATGCCACTGGTGAAAATCTAGACTGAAAATATTACAAAGTCATGAACTTATGAGGGTGCATGGAAACTGCACAATGCTCACTCGTAACACAGTCATTTTATGGACTTTTGTCACCAAATTTTCAACATAGCCATTTTAAGACCTCTGCTCATTAACAGTGTAACTGTGATTTTCTTAATCTGTCCAAACATTGCTTTCGCACACCGACTGCACCATTGTGCGCTACATGTGCAGAAACACATTTTGGATGACATGTGAAAAATGGCCGCTGTACTGTTCATAAGGAAGTGTAATAAAATGGTTGAAAATCTGGAGTGAAAATATTGAAAATTCGCAAACTTACAAGCGTGCGTAGGAACTGCGCAACGCATGCTCGTAAAACAGTCATTTTAAGGAATTTTTTCACCAAATTTTCAACATAGCCATTTTAAGACCTCTGCTCATGAACAGTGTTACTGTGATTTTCTTAATGTGTCCCATACATTGATTTTGCATACCAACTGCGCCATTGTGCGCTACATGGGAAACACATTTGGGCAAGATGTGAAAAATGACTGCTGTACTGCTCATAAGGAGGTGTGGTAAAATGGCAATGTTGAAAATCTGGAGGAAAATATTGAAAATTCGCGGAACTTACGAAGTATGAGGAACTGGCCAATGCACGCCAGAATAGTTTTTTAGGATGTTTACTAAATTTCAACATTGGCTTTTTGAGAGCCCACCTATGAACAGTGCCAGTGTCATTTCATTATTTGGTCCCAAGGTGATTTCATGCAGTGACTGCAAAATCACCCTTTGGGCCCGATTAACGCATGACAGTGAAAGCATCTCTGAGAAGGGGTCACAAAACACCATGTTGAAAATTTGGTGCAAAATTCCAAAAATGCCTGAGATATGCAGAAAAGTTGAAAAACCCTATCTATCCCATTATACAGCTTACCGCATTTCTCAGTTTGCGGTCGGTTTTGAAGAGTGCAGACGGTTCCCGGTCCACAGAAGATCATTGCGCCAGAGTCCGGAGGTAAGTATGAGGTGGAGGGGTGGGAGGCAGGGTGCGTAGTGGGTGGGTGCGGGTGGGGGCAGAGACACCGAAGGACCGTTTTCCAATTTCAGTTTATTTTTTTTTTTAAAACAAAGGACAGAGATGCAGGACGTTTGCCACGCTGGGGTGGGCTCCCAGTGTGGCACAAAGATGGCTTTTGGGGTGGCGTGGAGCCGACGGGGATTGGGCACTCCCGTCGGCGACAGCATCTATTGTCACGCTGGGGTGGGCTCCCAGAGTGGCACAAGGAGGACTGTTTGGGGTGGGCATGGAGCCGACAGAGATTGGCCACCCCCGTCGGCGACAGCATCTGTTGCCACGCTGGGGTGGGCTCCCAGTGTGGCACCCTGTACTCTGGGGGGGGAGAGACAGTGAGCCAACAGGGATTGGGCACCCCATCGCGTTATATGATGTAGCCACACTGGGTGGACACCCAGCTGGCATGTGAAATGCTTTGGGGAGGGCAGAGCCGACGGGGATTGGGCACCCCTCGGCTATACAGTGTGTGCATGGCAGCAGACGAGCATGCGTGGCGTGTGTGTGTGTAGGGAGGCGATGAACAGGCTGATATTTTATTGCTGCTCACTGAAGCCTAGCTGCCCCTTTCAACTGTACACCACTGCATTTTTGCACTGCTGGACTGCTGTCATAGACAGCTCCAGCACGCATTGGAGAACTGTGGCTGCGCCTGCAAACACAATGACTGAATTGGAAGAGGGCTGCCACACCTCCGAAAACTCGGATGATGGCACTATGTTTCTTGCACATGCGTGCAAGCAAACATAAAAATGGTGCAAGCTGAATCAAAAATAGTGCAAGTTCAGTCAAAAAAATGACGCAAGGAACAAAAATAATGCAAACTGAATAAAACAAATGGTGCAAACAGTAACAAGATGGTGCAAGCTGATTAAAAAAATGATGCAAAGGACAAGAATGATGCAAGCTAAGTAAAAAAAAACAAAAAAAAAAAACAGATGAAATGGCCAAGACTAAGGCCAAAAATGTTTTCAACTAGTCCTGCAGAAGAACATTGGCCCTTAACAGTAACCTAGTCAGGTCTGGCCACATACTGTGGGTCTCTTTATATGGTCTAGTGTCCATTAGACCAGCTCTGGCAGGTCTAACAGCAACATGCATCTTAGGCACAAGGACGGGGCTTGCATTCTTTGAAAATCCCAAATAAGAGGATGGTGCATCATTTTGGTGATGCAGGCATCCCTTCTGACATGGTGCAGGCATTGTTTTGGTGAAAGCATGGAGCAAGCCACTCTGGCGCATGCAGACCTGTTTTTGATGTAAGAACCATTTGAAAATCAGAACTGGTGCAAGGACTGGCGCATCCTGCTCCTTGTGTCAGTTGTTTTTGATGCAAGTGCCCTGCATCATTCTCTGGCCTTTGAAAATCTGACCCTAGGTGTGATGTGTGGAACAGCCGTCTGTCTAGCAGCTGACATGCCTAGCTCTGTTCCTCTAGTTACATCATCAGCACTGTGACCTCACTGACTGCAACATCACAGCTGCTCAGGAAGAGCCACTCAGTAACTGCCAGGTCAGTCACCTGCGGTGTCGCTGTCACTGAGGTCACAGTGCTGATGAGGTTGTGGGGAGAATAGAACTAGAAAAGTCAACAGGCAGGCAGAGTACTATTCCACACATCTAGCATTATGCAATCACATAGAAAACATTCTAATGCGTAAAAGGAAAAATACTTCAAAAATAAGTTACAACTGACTAGCTCTGAAAATTTGCACATTTTCGTGTCTATTATTTTTGGCTCTACTACCCTTTTAATCTTCAAGTGCTAGTTCCAACAAATCCACATGAAAGTCAGCCCTGTATTAAACAGAGGTAGCAGCCACTTCATAGACTCTTGAGTGACAAACTGATGTTACTACTGGAGAAGCTGTGCTGGACAACACACAGCTTACCCATCTGAAACATTTATATTCTGTCTAGAGGTTCCATGCTGCTGTCCTGAATCAATGTAAAATAGGGCTGACTTGGGCACAGATATCTTTTGATTGCTGCCACCTACTGGTAAGTTCTATATCTTGTTTGAAAATAGTTTGTTTGCTTGCGCGCATGTGCAAGAAACATTATGTGGCAGCTTAGGAGAGAAGCAGGTTGAGGAGGTGCGGCACTGTGGCTGCCAATGCCACCACTGCATTTGCGGGCTTGGCACTCTTTATCCAAAGCAGTGGCACACTGCTGATGACACTAGTTCAGCAAACGTGCCAACAACTTGAAAGAAATTGGCTGTTGCAATGAGGGAGTGCCCCATCATTGCAGGGTGTGCCTGAAAGAAATGGACCGCTGCAATGAGGGACTGCTCCGTCATTGCAGGGCGGTGTGCCGTGCCTGCCAAAATATTTCTGTTCACCCCACTCCTTCCATTCTCCACTGCGGCACCAGGAGTGCAAGTAAACCCTCCCACTCCCTCCCACTGCATGCTGTCCGCCCTGGTCACTCCATTCCCAGTCCAGGAACCTGCAGTGTAAGTAAACCCTCCCACTCTTTCCCACTGCATGCTGTTCGCCCGGTCTCACCGTTCCCCCATCCAGGCACCAGGAGTGCAAGTAAACCCTCCTGCTTCCTCCCACTGTGTGCTGTCCACCCCGCTGTCTCCATTCCACATCCCAGCAAAAGGAGTTCAAGTAAACCTTCCCGCTCCTTCCCATTGCGTGCTGTCTGCCCCACTGCCTCCGTTCCCCATCCTAGCAACCGGAGTTCAAGTAAACCTTCCCGCTCCCTCCCACTGTGTGTTGTCCACCCTGCTCCTTCTATTCCCTGTCCTGGTACCTGGAGTGTTTGTCCCAGTTGTATGCTGCACAACTCCTTGCCCATAAAAGCAGACCCTACTGCATCACCCTGGTCCCAACTGCCCTACCAGTTCCCATATGGAATCTATGCTAAGGCTGCCCTTCTCCTCAATTCAGTATTAAAAGAATATTGTGTCAATCAAAAGAGCAACTGAAATTATTAAAATATGGAGAGGTTAAGCTATGGGAAGTGTTTTGATCAGCCTGGTATGTTTTTTATGTGGGAAAAGGTCATACGGTAAAAGGATTACTGGTTTTAAGATTTCTATGGCAGAAAAATCGGGGCACTCACCACTTTTAATGCATAACACTGACAGCTGCATCTCTTAAATGCATTTCATCTTTATTTCAAAGTGCAGCAAACATCCATTCTGTGCCAAGAAATACATTTGTGAAAGCAATGACATATGGTGCAAAATCAAGCAAAAATGTGCAGTTCAGGAACAAAGAGACCCCAACCTGATTCATTTCACATCTGAACTGATGCGTTTTCAAAGGTTTACACAAAAGTATCTGCACAAAATAGATGTTTGTAGCACTTTTGAAACAGAAATGAGAGGCACTTAAGATACAAAGCACTTTGAGATGCAATGTGTATGAAAAGTGTTATATAAATACAAATTTGTATTCTTCTTTTACCATTATTTTGCATAAGATACTGAGTGCTGCAGCTGCGTAGGTGGTAGAAAATGGATACCATGAAATTCCCACATAGTCTTTTTTATTATGTATACTATTTCCCATGTTCCTAAGATGCAGTTTGGCTTTCTTCATATCAGTGATGATCTATTAGCTGTCAGTGCTTCCTCCATGCTGACAGTGCCAGGAATTTAATCACACTGTCTGATACCAGCCCACCAGCAAGCTTCCAATCCCAGGTAGTCAGAATTCAGCACACTGTGTGACCTGATTAGGGACCGGTACCAGGCACACATTGATCAGCATCAAGATGCGGGGGATGGGCTACTATCTGCTCTGTTGACCAGATGCCATGTAGGTGGCTTTGCCAGCCAAGTGATGAGATGGATGGCCTTGCTGGGGCTTTCTAAAGCGAGAATCTGGACAGTGGCCACACAACCTATGATCACTCTCTGGCAGCATTCCTAGCCCTTGTCTACTCCATCATGATTTCTGCTACCAGAGGAATGAATCTAGCAAGTCCGCTGACCACCATTTTCCCTTTTCAGAAATATTTTTATGTTGCTAATGTTTCCAAACAACTTTTTTTTTCCATCTTTCAGACTTGCTTTCTTTTTGGCCTTTTGGCTTTCTCTCTCACACAAAACCAACAAGCATTTGTCAATGCCGAATGTTGCTTGCTTGTATGTGCTGTTTAGGTATTTGGAAGTGACAGTTTCATGCCTTCCTCCCAAGACATCCACTGTGTCTTTCCGTTCAGTATTCACAGAAGAGTGGGAGGGGCAAGGGCCACAGCAGTACAGCAGTTGCCAAGGGGTGAAGAGGTGACAAAGAGTCCTGCAGGAGCTCACTAAATTGAAGGTAGACAAAGCGATGGAACCAGATGGCATACACCCAAGGATATTAACAGAACTGCAAAGGAGATAGCAGTACCTCTGGCAGCCATGTTCACTGAGTCATTCAACATGAGTGAATTGGAGGAGGGCACATGTGGTCCCTCTACACAAGTCCGGCAGCAGGGAGGAGGCAGGGAACAATAGGCCATTCAGCCTTACCTCAGTAGTGGGGAAGATCATGGAGACATTGCTTAAAGAAAGGATAGTGGGGCATCTAGATGCCATCGGAACCCAGGACCATAGACAACATGGATTCACAGTGGGGACATCATGTCAGATAAATCTGGTTGATTTATTTGACTGGGTAACAAAGGAAGTGAATCGGGGTGGGACAGTGGACAACGCTTACCTTGATTTCAGCAAAGCCTTTGACACCATCCCATATAGGAGGCTGATAAACTAGCTGGGTAGGCTGGACATGGGGGAAAGGGTGGTAAACTGAGTTAGAAACTGGCTAACAGACAGGAGGCAGAGAGTGGTGGTAAATGGTATGCAGTCTAGGAGAGGGGGCGACCAGTGGGTGCTGCAGGGATCGGTCCTGGGGCCAGTTCTGTTCAATGTCTTCATTAGTAATATTGCAGAACATCTGAAGGGAATTTTTCACCAAATTTTCCAACATAGCCATTTTAAGACCTCTGCTCATGAACAGTGTCACTGTGTTTTCTTAATTTGTCCCGTTCATTGATTTACCTTTGACTGCTCATTATGCGCTTCATTAAGCGAAACACATTTTGGGTGAGATGTGAAAATGACAGCTATACTACTCATAAGAAGGTGTGGTAAAATGGCAATGTTGAAAATCTGGAGGAAAATATTGAAAATTACGAACTTACGAAGGCATGAACTGTACAACGACGCTTGTAAAACAGTCATTTTTAATTTTTTCACCAAATTTCAAGATAGTCATTTTAAGACCTTGCTCATGAACAGTGTCACTGTGATTTTTCTAATTTATCCCAGACATTGATTTCACACACCGACTGCGCCATTGTGTGCTACATGGGTGGAAACACATTTTGGGTGAGATGTGAAAAATGACAGCTGAACTATTTATAAGAAGGTGTGGCAAAATGGCAATGTTGGAAATCTGGAGTGAAAATATTGAAAATTCGCGACCTTTCGAGCGTGCGTAGGAACTGCGCAACGCACGCTCGTAAAACAGTCATTTTTAGGAATTTTTTCACCAAATTTTCAACATAGCCATCTTAAGACCTCTGCTCATGAACAGTGTCACTGTGATTTTCCTAATTTTTCCCGTACATTGATTTCGCACACCGACTGCGCCATTGTGCACTACATGGCGGAAACACAGATCTGGGTGAGATGTGAAAATGACAGCTGTACTACTCATAAGAAGGTGTAGTAAAATGGCAATGTTGAAAATCTGGAGTGAAAATATTGAAAATTCGCGAACTTACGAGCGTGCGTAGGAACTGTACAATGCACGCTCGTTAAACAGTCATTTGTTGGAATTTTTTCACCAAATTTTCAACATAGTCATTTTAAGACCTTTGCTCATGAACAGTGTTACTGTGATTTTCTTAATTTATCCCGTACATTGATTTCACACACCGACTGCGCCATTGTGCGCTACATAGGCGGAAACATGTTTTGGATGAGATGGAAAATGACAGCTGTACTATTTATAAGAAGGTGTGGCAAAATGGCAATGTTGGAAATCTGGAGTGAAAATATTGAAAATTCGCGAACTTACGAGCGTGCATAGGAACTGTACAACGCACCCTAGTAAAACAGTCATTTTTGGGAATTTTTTCACCAAATTTTCAACATAGCAATTTTAACACCTGAGCTCGTGAACAGTATCACTGTGATTTTCTTAATTTGTCCTGTACATTGATCTCACACACCGACTGCGCCCATTGTGTGCTACATGGGCAGAAACACGCTTTAGGTGAGATGTGAAAATGGCAGCTGTACTACCTATAAGAAGGTGTGATAAAAATGGCAATGTTGGAAATCTGGGAGAAAATATTGAAAATTCACTGACCTTCTCGAAAAGCGAGGAACCGCGCAATGCACGCCAGAACAGTCATTTTTGATTTTGATAGTTTCATAAGCTATTTCCGACGATAAACAGCCATGGCATGTCCAGTCTGGTGCGATTTTGGCGAGTAGACCGCGAGTGACTGCGAATCACCTTTTGGCCTGAATAACGCCATGACAGTGACATCATTCATGAGAAGGGTCCCAAAAACCCCATGTTGAAAATTTGGTGCAAAATTCCCAAAATGCTCCGAGATATGCAATAAAGTTGAAACTCCCCTATCTAGCTCATTATACAGCTTACCAGCATTTCTCAGTTCGTGGTCGGCTTTGAAGAGTGCAGACATGTTCCCGGTCCACCAAGATCGCGGCCAGAGTCCGGGGTAAGGATGGGGTGAGGGGGGTGGGGAGGCTGGGGTGGTGAGTGTGGTGCTAGGTAGGGGGGGTTGAGAGACGTGCGGACTGTTTTTTGTTTTACAGGTTTTTTTTAAAAATGACTATGTGGGACGTTTGCCACACTGGGGTGGGCTCCCAGCGTAGCACAAGGATGTTGGAGGGGGCGTTCAGCCAATGGGGGATTGGGCACCCCCGTCGGCCATGGCATTTGTTGCCATGCTGGGGTGGGCTCCCAGAGTAACACAAGGACGGGGGGGTGTTCAGCTGATGGGGGATTGGGCACCCCCATCGGCCAAAGGATCGCTTGCCACGCTGGGATGGGCTCCCAGTGTGGCACTCTACTGGGAGGGGCGCAGCTCGGCTGATGGGGATTGGGCACCGCCGGCTATACAGTGCATGCGGGAGCAGGCGCGCACGCCTCGGTGTGTCTGTGGGGAGCTGCGCATGAGCAGCCGATATCTTATCGGTGCTCACTGAAGCATAACTCCCTTTCAATTGAGAGGTATTACTGCATTTTGGAGCTTGTCAGACAGCTCCAAAATGCATTGGCTTACAGGGGCCGTGCCTGCCAACACACTGACTGAATTGGAGGAGGAGGTGACACACCTCCAAAATCTCCTATGATGGCACTATGTTTCTTGCACATGCATGCAAGCAACATAAACATGTCAACACAGAACTTAAACCAATCTGAACAGTATACATCAAGGAGAACTTCAAAATTAGCTTAAAAACTAGAGAACTTTGGTATACTAAAACACTCAATGTATGTCTCAACTGGCTTTTTGTGCAAAATATCCTCCCCAAAATCCAAGAACCTATCTAACTTTTAAAACATATTGTTATCAATATTTCTGCATGTTATAGAATACATTCATACACATACAAGTATTGAAACTGATTCTGTAAAACATGTCTCATTTGCAGTTATACGAATAATTTAGCTAGTGGACTATCATGGTATGAAGTAATTCAGCAGCAGAACTCACATGCGAGTCGAAATGTTCTATACATCACCTTATTCACAGTGGCCACCTGGGGCTGAGTAACATGACAGCACGTTAGAACTATTACACAGTTCAACACACTGCTGTGCAGTTCATTAATGGGGAAAAGGTACAGGTGTGTAGATTCTGTGGAGACAGTTTGTGTACTTCCCTGCTTTGATAACCTGGCAGACAGGGACCTCTTGGCCTACCCAGTCTGCCCTGATGTTCCCCACCTAAATAGTCTCCAGTGACCCTCACTCCTCCATGCCTGTTTACTAATATACCACTATGACTATCCCACACATGCTTGAAGCCCCCTACTGTTTTCACCCCCACCACTTCCACTGGCAGGCTAGTATGTTCCACCCTTTAAGTGAAAGAATATCTCACACATCTCTCTCAAACTGCCCCCCCCCCACCACCACCTTTCAGCTTCACTGCACACCCCTTGGTCCTGGTGCTCTTCCTCATTTTAAAGAGACTCCCCTCTTGCACCTCATTTGCCCCTGTGAGATACTCATAGGTCTTGATCATGTCTCCTTTCACTCACCTCTCTTCCAGGGTGCACATGTTTCCAGGTAGGGCTTCTCCTGCAGCCCCTGTACCATTTTTTTTTTTGCTATGTATCTTTTGGCCTCCTTCTGTGTGCCTGGGCTGCTTTTTCCCCTATTCTGGCAGCCACCTAGGGATTCCAGCTGCTGTGCAGGTGTCTGCACTCCTTCAAGGTCATGCCTGTTCCTCTGCAGCTTGCCCCCCACAGCAGGGTGGCGAGGATCCCCTATATTCACCCGTCCTTAACGGATCCAGTTCAGTGCATTCCAGAGTCAGGACTGCCATCAAGCTGCTCTGCCCCCGACACATACTCCTCCTCTATTTTTTATGATTACTCCCCCAGGTGCCAAAGGCATGCAAGGATGCCAGTGAAAGGGAGTACACACGTTTCCACACATGCCCTTTCCTGGTGTCTGCACCCAACTCCACCCCACAGTACAGCATAGCACCTTGTCCCCCAGCCTCCGCAAGGGGGTAAGCAGGTGCTGACTGTTGCCCTGGAGAAGGAGAGCAGTCCGTCGGACACGCGATCCTTCTCCTGCCTTGCCAACCCTCGGTGACCCATGCTCGTTCTTGAACACTGGTCACATGCAGTGCTGCTAGGCGATGACCTAAAGGTACAGCCCAATGCCTGTCCATCTCTGCAGGGTGGTGTTAGCGTCACTTCAGTACTTCACTGCCCTTCCTATTCTGCATCGGTCTAACTCATGCAGTTCCAATGCTAATACCAGCAAGCAAACATTCGGCATTGACAAATGCTTGTTGTTGTTGTCAGTATCTCAACCCCCATTGTTTACTCTACTCCTGGGTTTTTGTTTTCCAGGTGCATTACTTTCACTTCTTTGCATTGAATCTAAGCTGCCATACATTTCACCATTCCTCCAGCCTTGCCAAGTCCCTTCTCATCCTTTCTACCCCACCTTGTGTATCAACCCTGTTGCAGATATTTGTGTCATCTGCAAAGAGACATACTTTTCTTTCCAGTCCCTCTGCAATGTCACTTATAAAGACATTAAAAAGGACCTGACCCAGTACTGAACCTTGCGGTACCCCACTAGTAACCTCCCTTTCTTCACTGTAGACTCCATTTACTATTACCCTTTGTGTCTTTTTGTCCAGCCAATGTTTCACCCAGGCTACCACCCTGGCACCCACTCCCAAGCTGGCTAATTTGTTTATTAATCTTTTGTATGGGACTGTGTCAAATGCCTTGCTAAAGACTAGGTGGTCCATGTCCACAGCCCCTGCCTGGTCTACTACTTTGGTCACCCAGTCAAAGGAATCAATTAGATTCCTCTGACATGACCTTCCCGCTGTGACTCCATGCTGCCTTGGGTCCTGTGCCCCACTGGCCTCTAGATACTCAACAATTCTTTCCTTCAGAAGTGATTCCATCATTTTCCCTACCACTGAGGTCACACTGACAGGTCTGTAGTTTCCTACCTCTGTCTTGCTCCCACTTTTGTAAAGGGGAAATGCATCCACCCTCCTCCAGTACTCCGGTACCACACCATCCTCATGATTTGTTAAAAACGGTAGTCAGTGGTGTTACTAGTTCTCCTCTTAGTTCTTTTAGAATTCTTGGGTGAATCCCATCAGGGCATGCCCCATTGCTTTTTCCACCTTCAGTTTTAGGAGCTTTTTCAGAACCCTTTCTTCTGTGAAAGGACTTACATCGACCCCCCATCCACAGTGCGTCTAATGACTGAATTAGGCACCTCCCCTCCTCTTTTTTTGTGAATACTGAGCAGAAGTATTCATTCAGTATCCCTGTTTTTTCACTGTCCCTCTCTGCCAACCCACCCTCCTCTTTATTCAGCCTCACTATCCCTCCCTTTGTCTTTCTTTACTCCCTAATGTAACTATAAATGTTTTTATCCCCCTTCTTAACCAAGTTGGCTATCTTTTCCTTGGTTTGGGCCTTTGATAGTCTGACTGCCTTCCCCGCTTCCTTCTGCTTTAACTGGTACAGTTCTCTGTCCTGCTTCTTCTGTGTTTCCTTATACTTCCTAAATGCTATCTTTTTCTCCCTAACCTTTCCCACCACCTCTTTTGAGAACCATAGTGTTTTTTTCTTTCATTTTAATTTATTTGCTTCACACAAAGGCTTGTTGCCTCTGTGATGGCAGTTTTGATGTTTCCTCATTGTTGATGCACCCCTCCTTCTTGCCTATTTGCTAGTGCTTGTCTGAAGCACTCTCCCATTTTGACGAAATGAGCCCTCCTGAAGTCCAGTACCTTCACTTTTGTATCACTTGACTCTACAGCTGAGTTTATCATGAACCACACTGTTTGGTGGTCACTTGTTCCCAGATGGCTACCCACTTCTAGATCTGAGATCCTCTCTCCATACTCATTTGAGAGTACCAGGTCTAAGATTGCTCCCTCCTGAGTGGATTCCAACACTAGCTGTCTGAGGCATGCCCCCGTAGGGCATCGAGAATGGCCCTGATCTTGGATGTGGCTGCAGCAAAGGTACTCCAGTTAACATCTGGCATATTCCGGTGCCCCATCAGCAATATATCCCCTTTCTCTGCCATGCTAAGGATGCCTTCTATCATTTCCTTGTCCATTTCCTGCCCCTGAGATGGGGGTCTGTGTACAACCCCTGTGTGGATTGTAATAGCATTTCCAGTCTCCAGGGTGACCCAGAGTGCCTCCACTCCTCCCTGTCTACCCTTTGGTTCTGTTGCTTTGATCCCTTTCCACACATAGAGAGCTACTCCTCCTCCTCCTCCTCCTCCTCTTCCACCCTCCCTGTCCTTCCTGTAGATTGTATACCCTCGTATGTTGACATCCCAGTCATGGTTCTCTGTGTACCATGTTTCTGTGACTGCCATAATATCCAGGCATCCCTCTTCCATTAAGGCCACCAGTTCAGGGAGCTTGTTACTTAGACTACGGGCATTAGTACTCATTACCCTCCATTTTTTGATGGTCTTACCCCTTTTTGCCCTATCCCTGTCCTTACTGCCTTTGTCTTTTTCTCCATTTATCCCTGCCCTTCTCCCTATCGACTTCTCTATCTTCGTGTTTACCTCACTAACTACCCTGATTTTTTGGGGGGGCTAGGATTTCCCTTCTCCTTTTCAGTGCCTCCCCCTTTGGCTAGTTTAAATGCTTGCCAATGAAGCATTTAAACCTATCACTTAGGATTCTGGTTCACCTCCTGGATAGATGCAGACCACTGTGCCAGTATAGGCCTGCATCCCTCCAGGTGGACCCCCGGTCCCCAAAGAAGCCAAAACCCTGAGCTCTGCACCAGTTTTTCAACCACTATTTGAATCCTATGGTGCAGAGCACCCTAGCCTCACCCATGCCATAGACAGGCAGCACCTCCGAGAAGGTTACCAAGCATGCTACTTGTCTAAGGCCCCTCCTCAATGCCACAAACTCCTCCTGCACTGCTCTGATCCCTTTCCCAGCTAGGTCATTTGTCTCTAGGTGGACAATGATATCCAGCTCCCTCCCCTGTGCAGCTGCCTTCATAATCCTGAGGATTTAGGCAGGCACCTTACCTCCTTCTCCCCTCCCTCCCCCAGTTCTACCCTCCTAACAATACAGTCCCCCACCAAGAGTTGTTTCCTTCCCCTGTGTGGTCCCATGCCACCCTCCTGTGGGTCTTCTTTGTGGAGGTTCCCAGCATCCTTCTTGGTCTCCAATGCAGGTGACTCCATAGAAGAACCACACTCTGCCAGAACAGCATATGAATTGTGGAGAGGTACAACTGGAGGGATGCACCTCTGTTCCATCACCCTCACCCTCACCCTCCCTGAGCCCACTGTGGTCGAACCACTCCTCTTTCTTGGCAGCCTCTGAGGCAGCGGTGGTGGCCCTGGAGGTCCCTGGGTGTGAAAGGAGGCCCCCTGAATCCTGGCCAACTCAGCCTGGAGATGAGCAACCTCCTCCCTCAGCCCAGAGAGGTACCTGCAGATGGGACAACACCGCATCCTCCAGAACTTCTCCTGGAAGACTGCTGCTCCACAGCCACTGCCCTGCACCACTCCCATCATGTCTTATTTGTGGCCCCTTAACTGTTGTTTTGTATACTTACCCTTTCCTCTTTCTGTTTATTTTTTTTATATAATGTTTTTTTCCACCTACTTTTCTTCTGCCTACATGCCCTTAAAGCTCCTAATTGTCCCGTTCTGGGACAGGACGTTCCTATATTCCTCAGTAGTCTCCTTCTTACTTGCTCAGAGTCAGACCTCCAGCAGCTGGGGAGGAGGTGGACAGCTACTCTTTTCCTTCTAGGATGACGAGTCTTTTGTGCCTCTGTGATCACTCCCTTCCTGTTCCCAAACAGGAAGTTCCTGCTGCCAGTCAAATCCTGTGCCTATAAAAGTAGAAACGGCTAAGGGTGGGGGTGTGAAGGGGAGGGACTGAGGACAATATAGTCCCAGTAAAGTTCTAACAGCAGCTCCTTCCTCTTGCTGTTCTCTGCCAAAAGCTATCTATGTCAATTTTTAAATGTAAACACTTGGCTTCCTTCTTCCTAAGCCACTCCCCCTAATTCACAGTTTCTTTCTTCACCTAGCTAACTGCACAGATAACAGTTCCTTCACCCAACTCAGACAAACATACTGATTCTTTTTTTGTTTGTTTTACCCTAAATTAAAGTTCCCAGTAGTAGAGTTCTAGTTCTTTAGTCTAGTAGAGTAGTAAAGTTCTAACAGCAGCTCCTTCTTCTTGCTGTTCTCTTGAGTTTGATATTGCCCCTTTACTCTCAGGTCTTAAAGGAAAACCAGAAGGTTAAGGCAACATGCTTAGCTGGTGCCTTGAAGTTCTCACTCATAGCAACTGGTCCTTTGGACTGTCCTCTTACCTCTTACCTTGATTTACGTTTCATCATTGTTATTTGTTGTTTGCCAGTTATATTAAGATAGTCAAGTGTTGTTACACAAATGCAATATTTTTTACTCTTTCTCTGACTTCTTATTGCCACTGCGTTATTTAGAATAATCTCTGTTGTTGACTAGTTTCTTACCTAGTTTAAGGGAATATTTCTATTTTAGAACATCTGAATCTTTTTATCTGGTCGGTTACTAGACAGGAAGGTATCTTATTATGTTTAAGTTTCGCAAATTAATTTCATGGAATGTTCAAGGTTTGGGATCACCTATTAAAAGGAAAATGACCCTATCTTATTTGTACAAGCAAAAGGCAGATACAGTCTTCCTCCAAGAGACTCGTATGTTACCACCAGGGGCAATAAAACTTATATAGGGATGGGTAGCCCAAGCTGAAGATAGCTCATTTAATTCCAGAAAAAGAGGGATGGCTATTTTAATTAAAAAAAGGGAATTCTATTTGTTGTACACAAACATGTCACTGATTCTGAGGGCAGATTTCAGCTGTTAGAAGGCCTCCTTGAAGGAAGCCCAATAGTACTTTGCAACATCTATGTCCCTAACCAGGCTCAAAAGCAACTCTTCAGCTACAGAGCCTCACAGCTTAATAATCTGACAGGCTATGAAATTGTTCTTGGAAAATACTTCAATAAGGTTACAGACCCAGTCTGGATAAATCTTTCTCTGAATTAAGAACTTATATAACCCCTCACTCCTTTAAAGTAAAGGAGGATTTTGGATAAACTGGCTCTTGGTTATTATCTCATCCCAAAGGTAGAGTCTATGTTTTTGTATCTAACAGACATGGATCCAGTAGTAGGCTTGACTACTTTCTCCTCTTGCCTCTCCTGATTAACTCAATCTTCTCAGCTGACATCCTTAACAATAATTTCAGATCATGCAGCTATCAGTGCATGTTTGAACCTGAATAGTGGGGGGGGGGACCCTTTAGAAGGAGATTTAACACAGCATTGATTCATGATTGTGAGTTCGGAGAATGTATTCAGAAAGAGACAATTGAGTTCTTCAGTATTAGGATACTGGCAGGCAGAGTTACACAATCTTACTTGTGGGAAACCTTCAAGGTGTATTTGAGAGAGAGGGCAGTAAGTTATTCCACAACTGAAAAAAAGAAAATTCAAAAGATCTTAGGAGACTTATAAAAAATAACTTAAGGAAACTGAAACTTATTATTATAATCAGGATGTTAGGTGTAGGCAGGACCTGTTAATATGTATAACAAAACTCAGACATGAAATTAATCAACTTTATATACAAAGAGTTGAATATGCCCTGTTCCTTACTAAACAGGCCTTCTGGGAGTCAAGGGAAAGGGGTAGCCTGTGATGAGGGAGCTGGGGAGAGGGCACCAACAATGATGGTGACCCGCTGCACAGCACAGTGCAGGAACGGCTCCGAGGGGATACGGCGGCTGGTTGAAGGGGTGGGCAACTATAGCAGCATCCTGTCACTATATGTACACACACGTGGGAGCAAGCACACACAGCGAAGGATGTGGGGGTGGTGCCACAGTCAGTTGCTGTGCCGACCCAGTGGTGTGATGGGTGAATTGCCGGCAACAGTTAGCAGAGTACTGGGTTCAGGTCTGGGCGCTGGTACATTTTTGTTGCACCCAGCCCAAACTTTTTTCTTTTTAATATTTTCACCCCTGACATGCACCCCCGGAGTTGAGAATCCTTTAGTAGGGGAGCGGGGGACACAACTCCACCTAAAATATTAAAAATGAAGTCCCCAGCGCCCTTTTGCTGTGCGCCTGGGTGTCAGAGTGCCAAAATAAATTTTTGGCACTCTTGACTTCTGCATAATGGCGATCACCTTTAGGCTTTCACCATTATGACATAGATCTAGGGAAAGGCCATCAAATTGCTGGCCTATAAACTTAAAAACATAAATCTACAAATGTGATCACAAACATTCAAAACAAATCTGGCAGAACTGTATTGACAAAGAAATTAATAACATGTTCAAAAACTTTTATGAAAATGTTTATAACAGCAAGTCAGCATGTTCAGAGCAGCCAGCCCACCAGCACAGCGGTAGTGCTACTACATGTAGCTCTGACAACCCGCATTCTGGAATGAGTATGGTGCATCAGAGGGTGGACCAAGGGGGGTAGGATGAGCATCCCATGGACAGCTCTTCTCCTCCATGGTTGTGGCTCCCCAGCATATCAGTGACACCCAGTGGAAGCTGGGTATACAATAGCCAGGGCCACTCTACGAGGGGGAGGAGACAGAAGACATATGTAGTTTGGGCATGGAACTGCTCCCAATCCACGCTGACATCATTGCATGTCCATGCCTCTGGGGAAACTCACAAGAAAATTCCTGAGCTGGCTGCACTATGAAGCCCCTGGACCTCTGCCCAAATGATGCCCCAAGCTTAAGCCTTGGCTGGGGCCTCAGGTAGATCTCAGTCCCTCCCCTCAGGGGACCCCACCACAGGGGGAAAACTGCAGGCCTCCCAGTCCAGGCAGCCTGGGAGGGATGCAGGTACGAGGTGTGGGAGCTGAAGAGGGGGTATATCCTTTGCACCGAGTCAAGGCGATAAACAGAGTTAAAAAAAGTTGTTCAGAGCAGGATTATCAATAGTTTTCTGGATGGAGTTATCAAATGGGTAGAAAATGTCCAGGGTTAAGTTTGGATAAAAGGTACATTTACCTGTGCGCTTGTCCAGTCATAGCCTGCCAACTGGTCCTACTTAGGTTGACAAGGATACTGCACACCCAAAAGATTTATACTTTCCATTCAATTTAAAACTGAAACTTTTGGATCTAAACTCTGAGTTCCCAAATCACTGTCTGCTCATCTTTCACTGACCCCTACCAGTTGTACACCTCACCCAATTCTCGCTGCTGAAACTCTGGCCAAAGCAACTTTACTTTTAACAGCCCAGTTTGATAAAATCATGTTAGACCTCTGCTCAATATTAATTTTCACTGTGGCTGTTTCTCCAGTCCACTTTTTTTTGAATGCTGCAGTTTTTCCGGTCTCCCATCCTCCTTCCACCAGGTGCCTTGTCCTCCCCCACTCCCTTTTACATTACTGAATTCTAGTGAGTGAGTGGTCTGATCAATGAAACAGCAAAAACTGGAAAGCTGCTCACTCATACTGTAGTGCTATGATGGTGAAAGCGCTCAGTACAGTGGCCTTAGAAAGACATGCTCACTCCCAATTAAGCTGGCTGTGCTCTAAAAATAATATGCAGTAATGCTACAAAGGAGAAAAAAAAACATTAAATTGACACAAATAAAGGCGTTATGCATGAGGGGTGAAGAAACACCAGGAGACAAGCAACAAACAAACACTGAAAATGGGCAGTCTAAAAGAAACACCTACAGTCACAGACACCCTAAAAGAAACATAAAAAAAGTAAAATAAAAAAAATGCCAATAGTTTGCTTGTGGGGGCAGAGACAGACACACATCACCTCCCTGATATCTTGAAAACATTATGCAGTCCTGCAGTTAAAGGGACTATTTTCTTCAAACCTAAAAAACGTTAGAGAAAAAAGATAATGTGCTTTTTACTTTAAAAACTGCACTAACATGTTCATACTTTATTTTGAAAATTTTCTACCCATTTTATGAACAGAATTAGACACTTCAAGGTGTGGTTTATGGGCTGACAAGAGAGCTTCCCAGGTGCTAAAGGCACATAGTGCAAGTGCTTTGTGCCTCATTATACCCCTGGGGTGTGCTCTTATCAGCCCATAAACCACAACTTGTCATGTCCTATTCCTTAATTAACCTTTCATGCCTCTTTCATCACACGACTGATATAGTGAGGGAGCCTAGTCGGCTTAATGAAGTCACTTATGTTATATAGCATCTCAAGAATGGCAAGGACCCAGGGCTAGATGGTATCCCTTGGGGAAAATTATAAAGTATTACCCCCCCCAATAGCCCCTGTATTGTACAGAACTGTTCAGAATTCATGGGCTGAAGGTGCACTGCTTCTAACCATGTCAGAAGCTTTAATCTCTCTCTTATTCCCAAAAAGGAGAAAGGTTTAATGGACTGTAATATTTAAACCCATATCATTACTTAATCAAGATTATAAAATATTGGCCAAGCTTTTATCCAATAAAATTCAACTTGTACTTAACAAATTATTAGGATGTGAAGAGGCTGGTTTCTTGAGGGGCAAATTTGGAGCAGACAATGTAAGGGGGCTGCTTAATACCATCTGGGTATCTAAAACACAAAATACCAGGATTTGTAATAATTTTGGGCATGATGAATGCATATATCTCACTGGAATGAAATTTTAATGAACATAGATCTCACCAGAATTGGAGTAAGTACCATGTTAAGGATATGGCCTAAAATATTGAACAAGCATGCATCGGTTGCAATTATCACTAACAGTATGATTGCTCCATTTTTATTTTCGTTATCTTAGGGACAAGACAGCATTGCCCCCTCTCCACCTATCTTTTTTTTCTTTCTATAGATTTCCTGATTGGCTTATTGATGGCTCTCCCACAATTCACAGAAATCAAAGTTGGAAAATCAATTCAGACAGTTTTCGCTTATACAGATGATCTGCTCTTAACCCTCAGTAGGCCTCTTGATTCATACAATGCTCTTAAAACCCTTTTCCATCAATTTGGTTTCATACCAGACCTAACAATAAATTGGAACAAAACTCAAATGATGCCCCTTTATTGCCCAAAACTACTGAAAATATGTATCAAGAGGCAGTTTAGTGAAGCCATTCGGTCTGACAAATTACAATACTTGGGGCTAACTACTCACAATGATGTAAGGAAAATTCCTGACCTTAATCTATCCCATTCCCTAACCGAACTTAAATCGGATGTGAAAGGATGGGATGCATTTGAATTTATCCCCAACTGAGAAGATAAACATTATTAAAATGGTTGTGGTGCCCAAATCATTTCAAATAATGCAGCACTTACCAATGATCATAGATAAAAACATATTTTAAGAAACTATTAATTTTTTTATGGATGAAGAAATCTCCTTACCTCTCTATTCTTAAACTGAGAGCTTTCACAAAAGTGGGTACTTTCTCATTACCTTGGTGGGAGAGGTATTAATGGTCTTTTTCCTCCAAATAAGTCCTCAATCATGCTCAGTTGACCTCAGGCCCCAAACAAAAACAATCCTTATGGCTCTCCATGGAAGCTTAATTACTAGCCCCACATAGCATTCTAGATTTCATTTTCATTCCCCTTCCAACACACCTCAAGGGTAACCCTGTAATACTAGATTCTGTTAAGGTACTTCGGAAAGTGTTCTTGCAGATTAGTCCAAATCTTATTTCAGCTAGTGAAACACCTTTATGGAACACTACACTTAATGTATATAATGGTTCTCCCTTGAAAGATCCAGACTGGAGCAAACCTGGAATTAGCAAACATTTTGATATTATATATAAGGATTCTAGAATATTGTTGCCCTTTAAGAACTCAAAGAAAAATATGGAAGTTCATAGTTTTCATTTCTACTCCTCTCTGCAGCTAAGGGAAGCACTGAGTCATATTCTTGATGTAAACAACGCTCATCCTGATTGGCCCCAATTTATCAAACTAGATAGCTTAAGGAAAGAAGCTAATCTCCTTTGTAAAATACTCTTCCAACCTGATGACCTATTAACCATGTCTTCTAAAAATAAATGGGAACAAGAGCTCAATATTTCAATTTCTCTGGATGGGTGGGAGTCAGCTTGGAAAAATACAAAGTTTGCCAGCAAAGAGATACAGGGGAGATTAATTCAGTACAAAATTGTAGACTTTTATTACTATTCCCCTCTTAGATTCGAAAACATGGGATTTCTGCCAGGAGGAGCTTGCTGGAGATAAAACTCACAGGGTGCAGACTTTTCTCATCTGCGCTGGTCCAGTTCTAAAATCAAACAACTTTGGCTCACAATACTGGATATCTGTACTACAGTTACAAAACAAATTATTCCTCCACATCCAGTATTGCTCCTACTGGGCATAATTCCAGACAACATTTATTTAAATAAGCATCAAACTAGCTGGTTACTAGCAACTTCATTGGGTATCAAGAGGTTAATCCACTTAAACTGGGAAACAGGTATACCCCCCATCCTTGGAAGACTGGTATAAATACATGAGTACTGCAGCCAATAACGAGAGAATTAGCTATAAATTATTAGACACGGTTAAATTGTTTAACTCAATTTGGAATCCTTTCTTAAATATTTTGTGTAAGTAATTTATGCAGCCAACAGCATGCAATCCATTGCATATCTATCAGGTTTATACTGTGTAGCTAATCTAAAATACTTATGCTTCTCTTGGCTTTCCTCCACAACGCATTTATGCACTTATTTATGATTGTCATTTGAAATGCTTTAAACTTTGCATTGTTTTATGATACTCAGGTTTTTGTTTAATCCACTGTTTTATGTTTTATTGCTACATTACCTGTAATTGTTGTTTCTTTGTCTGTAACTCTCTGGGGTTGTGTCTGAAAATAGGCAATGCTTTCGTCTAGTGCACTTACCTAGTAAACAAAAACTAAATAAATAAATACTTTCCTGTCAGTAACATTGAAAAGCTATTTATTCATTGTAATTTTATCACACTCTAAGATGTTCTCTTATATTCTCTCAGTCAACAAAAGGAAATGATTTATCTTGATATAGTTATGATTTTAGCTGTATTATTACATGTATTTTCATTAATCCTTTTTCCTTTTTCTTTAGTTCTTATTATTGTAATAGTTTACTATATTGTTATGTAAAATTGTTCTCATTAAATTAATAAACATTATAGTGAAAAAAGGTTTTAAAAAAAGACATTCCATTAATTTTACACTCTCAATCCTTCCTGTATAGTTGAACAGGTTGACACTCATCCAAGAGACAGTAACATGATTTGCTTCAATGGAACTTAAAATGCAACATTTCGGCATGAAGTCCAGGAACCAAGTCGCGCCAAATACTCTGGCCATTCAAGTTTGACAGTGATCAGAAAAAAATTTCCAAATCCGGTTTCACTGTCAAAACCTGAAATGTTTGGCCTGAATTTTTAAACACAAAGACACGTGCTACAGGAACAGCACTACACCCAGTACTGCTGACACAGAGAGTGCTGAATGTTTCACTCTCACTGCCATGCTCAGCAACAGGGGGGGGTCAACATACTTGAAAGGCTAGTCCGTCAGTCCTCTTCCACAGCAAGTTTACACAGGGTGCTAAAGCAACTGACTTCCTGGAGATGGAGCTCTGAGCTACAGCTTGCCTGCTAATTCTCATGAGTCATGACCTTGATCCAGACAGTTCTGTAAGGAAGTCGTGCTCAGCATGTTGAACAAGACTGGGAAATCATGTGACTGTATTTATTGCAGTCTGATCAAACAATCTGTCTATTTGCTATTTGCTGTTGCTGGTAGCTCTACTCTGATTGGAGCAGGCAGTATGCTGTTGAGTGGATTTATAAACCCTTCACCTCAGCTCAGCTGGGTCAGAGGTGAGTAGAATGGTAGGCAGCAGTAACCGTGGTATGCCTGTCTAAGCAGAGGACAGATCATCGTGTACCATGCCATAACTGCAGTGTTCAGTTGCAAAGGAAGAAATGATCGATTCTTCAGACAGTCAGGAATGTTAAAAAAATAACAAACAAGCAGCAGTGTGTGATATATTGGGCCCGATTCAAAAAGCCTTTAGATTGATGCAAGATGGGTGCCTGTGTCAAACATAAATGACACATGTAGCACCTTGTGCCAAAAGATGCCGCTGGATCTATTGAGAGGCTGCATGCAGTAAAGGGGACTTGAGCCAATCTTGCGCCACAAAATGGGCTGTGGCATGGTGCAAGGGGGCTTGCAGCAGATGCAGGCTGCCATATCCCCAATTTGGTATTCACAAAACCCTTCCAGAGGGCAAAATTCTAAGTACCCTTAGACCAACCAGAGCTGGTCTAAGGGCACTAGATGTGTCCTCTGGGAGGGTTTTGACATATGCGGCACTGTGCCACACCTCCTAGCCCAATCCCAGTCATTAAATAAAAATAAAATCCCTAGTGGTCTAGCTGACCTTGACCAACCCTGGTCCCTGTTAAGATTTATAATAAAAACCCTGGTGGCCTAGCAGACCCTCAATCAGCCCAGATCCCTGGCTGGGTTGTTATGGCTGGTCCCACTGGCTGTAACATTTTTCTGCAGCTGCAGGGATTTCTATGGCAACAGCACCTGCAAGTTGCTGTAAATCATGCAGCCAGTCATAAACCAGCTCCACTTTTGAGAATACCACAGCTGCAGGAGAAACTGCGGTTCCACATGTAGCAACCCACTTGTGCCAAGTTCTTTCTGCATCTGTGGGATTTTCAAGAGCTGTGAGAATCCAGACCCTAATCCCTACTGTTCCAAAAAGTGACAGCACCTGTTACTGTTGTTTCGGACTACCCCACTCATTGTGAAGGGTCTGGCTACAGTTATTGTTCAATGCTTTTCATGCACTTTAACAAAATTTATTAATAATGTATGAGAAGCCATTTAAAATCAAGTGTGTTTTGACCCTCAAAACCCTTCATTTCATTTTGGGCCAAATTGGGCCAATTCAGGTTTCCCCCGGCCTAGCTCGAAAGTTACCTGTTGGACCAAATTTGCCACCTCGCACTACCCTAGTCAGCATACTAGGCAGAAATTCAGTTTGAAATCAAGGTTTAAAGAAACACATTAAGACAGCCTTATTTGATCATTCAAAGGCTATGCCTGCAGTTCAATGGGTGGAAGCAACCAGTCACACCCCCTGCCTGAGCTATTTAAGCTAGCTTCTTCCAACCTCACTCAAAAGCACCATTTCTTTACTGCAGCCATGGGCTCTGCCCCCCCACCATGTTTGTCTCCCATTTTCCCTTTGTGCTTTAGGACTTGCTGTTTGGTTTGTAACACTACCAGTTTTCTAGGCCCAGTGGTGGCACACTCCATAAAAAGTGGTATCCATTCTCATCTGCACTTTTTAGAAATGACCCCTTTCCTTTTTTTGGGCCTAAAAAAAAAATCACACCCCTTAAATACAATTACAAGGAGTCAATTCTGGCCTCCACCATCCCACGCCTCACCCTTTTAGCATAAATGGGTTTGCAGCAGATGCACAGAGTAACTTATTACAAGGTTTAAGACACTGGAACTCTTTTTCTGACAGCTCTTCATGCTGTTAAATGTACAGAAATGGATTTAAATCAGTGGAGCTTATATAAGCTTGGTATAGACCCTCGTTAGAGACAGTATACTCCCATATTTACCCCATACTTTGACAGTATAATACACAATGTAATTATTGCAGTTAATGCCATGAGTTAATGTCATGTTGTATTATACGGTATATATATATATGGTGTGGCTGGTGCTGTCCTACAGAGGGCCACGGCACCAGCCTTGTGGGTCCAACCAAGGTTAAGGGGCCTGGGTTCCCATACTTGCTGTTACCGGGGTGGGGTCCTTTCCCAAGATGCAAATAAAATGGTGGTGCCTCCACCTAGAGTGCATATTTAGTGGGCCTGATCTCTGCTAGTACAACCCCCTAGGATGTCGTACCAATCCACCTCCCCAAACAGTTACCTCAGCCATGGACTTACCAGGTCCGAACATCCCCCCAGTCAAACACAGTTGGCATTTTATATCTCACCACAATCACCAACACCACAACACCACAACATAACTAAGATAGACCACCTTAGGGTAGTTGGTTCATTCCTCTGGTGTGCCAAACAGACGAGGCACACTGATGAGTCCTGGTAGGACGAAACACGTATCTGTGTCTTCTGTTGGCACCCTTTGCAAACTGTGTGAGAGGCCTTTTGGCACCATGCATTTCTGCTTAAAGTTGAACCAGCATAATATTCTCTGGTGATTTGCATATGCAGACCATGATGCGTTGCATTATGGGGGCATTTGTGATTTTGTATTTTGTACCTCAGCTACACAGGTGCTCACTAAAAATCAGGCCCTTGAGTCAGCTCTTTCTGACACAACATCATAAGTTATTTACACAGGGAGGGTTAGAATGGGGTAGATGGCATAGAGGTTATGCAAACATTTGTAAGTGTAACCCCCCTGCAAATGGGGGTTCCCAAAAGTCCCCTAGTAGCTTGCCTAAAGGCCCCAGCCTGGATGGTGTTCGTCAGTTAAGCCGCCTATTTGTGAGTGCTTTGGGAGCCTCTAGTACTTTCTCTTTAAGAGCTGTCTGCTCACAGACATAATTAGTTTGCATGGGGGGACTGTGTGTTTCCCTGCTCAAGTCCCGCTCGAGCCGCTGACAAATCGCTCTGTTTCTGCCATCACTAAAGGGGCAGAGTGAGCACATTCCAAAAATGTAACTGTTTGCCCCATACCATTTAGAGTATTAGTGGGAATGTAATTTGTCTAACCTGCCTTTCTTGCAGCTGGGACTTTGTATGCTTGGCCCCTCCATTTTGGATCAGGACTGTAAACTGGATCCATTCAGGAGGGAGGGGTGCTTAAAATGGAGTATTGAGCAACCAACCGGGATTAGGACTCTCAGGAGCTGGCTGCCAATGAGGGAAATGGCCAGTAATTCTGGGAAGTGAAGTTCTGGACTGTGGCACCTTTTCGTACCAATGGGGGAAGTTGTAAGTGACTGGCATCTGAAGCCCTCCAATTGGGTCGAGTGGCGCCCAATGGGAATTCCCTGCCTAGCGGCCGAGAAGGCAGATCTGTTTTGGCCGTGACTGAGGAAGGAGTTCCGGGCTTCTGCGCTGTAGAGTTTTGAGCGGGAAGCATGTGTGGAGGCCAAAAAGTCAGGCAGCTTGTTTGCCATGGTGATTCGGACTGAATCCGCTATGTATGGAGGAACAGGAGAGGCTGTGTAGCCAGGAACCAGGCTTACCCTGTAGAGGACTGGAGAATCTGCTTCATCGTGCTCAGTCTGTCAGGAGAGTGAAGCTGCATCATAAATTCCTGGGTTGGCGGTAAGTGCGATTGCGATATGAAAGCAGCTGCCTGGTATTGTAACCTTCTCTTTTCATATAAATGTGTGCGGTGTGTCCTGCTCAGAGGCCCATGTCCCTCGCTGTGTGGAAGGTGTCCAGAAAAGGTTGTGAGTAAAAATCAGGGTAGCTCCCTGCCGGCTGAATAATTGGATTGCAAGGGTTTCAACTGATTTTCTTTCTTGATACACGAATTGAGCCTACTGGCTCCGGATTACAAATTGGGTATTGTGCAAGTATTTTCATCCTCAGGGCCCCAACCAGCTGCACCGATCCTGGCTAGCCACCCCCCCCTCCATCCTGGGTACCCAGCAACAGTGACTTTTAGGGACTTCAGCCCTGTGCACAGTGCTCTGAACATTAGTTTGACTGAATTAATTAACCTGATTTCCCCCTGTCCTTGTTACTATCCCCTAAATAAATCAGATTTGGTTGTTTAGCAAAGTTACACTGCTTGAGATATGTGTTTGTGTTGAAATACCTTACAGTGGCTCTTGTGTTACTGCATCTTATTTTACAGGGGGTCCCCAGAGTCAAGCTGATCAAACCAGTCCAGGGGGTAAGTGTATACTGTGAAGGTACTGCTGCTATATTGTGTGGGCCACTAGTGGGAAGAAAGGGGGGGTTGCAGTGTCCAAGAGGGCTGTGACCAAGTCATATCAGACTGTCTTAACCCCGACCTCTGGGTAGAGGCACCCGCCATTGGACCTAGGCTCCTCAACCTGTTAGCACTTACGCAGGCAGGGGTAGTAGCCCTTGGGATAGTGCCACCTGGGGGTTACTTAAGCTTTGAATCTGCATTTAGAGATTTAGCATTTTCAAACAATCACATTTTCCCTTTTTATTATTCAAACCCACATTTAGTTAATGCAGCCTCCATACTATCTGTCTAGTTAACTGCTTCAGATTTTGCCAAAACCCAAACCTACTGGTACCAGTTTAGAACGATACTCCAAGTTCTATCCCTGGGTACCCAGATGTCAGTTGCAGGCCTGAGATGCAGCTGGTCAGCCAGCGCTGGCATGCTTGAAGAATTAAAATTAACTTTTTACACCTTTTTCATATTTCTCTGTTAGCTTCCTATGCCAAAGAGCATACCTGAATTATACACAGTCCCCAGGATGTTGCAAAGAAATTCCTGCTGTTACGGTTCTACAGAAATCGGTCCTCAGGTGGCACTAACAACTGAAGTCCTGGGGTTGGTGAAACAGTAATTGCAGAACCGGTCATGATGCTTCAGTTTGAAGGGACAAGGAAACTGCAGCGTGGATCTTCAGCTTGCTTGGAGATATTGCAGTTTGTCCCCTTCAGCCTATTGAGGCCCAGTGCAGAGCACATATGCAAGGCCTGTCAGCCCCAAGGGACCCAGACCTGGGAGTGGCCCCATGGCCCGGCTCCCTCACAGGCCAGAGTGCCCTAGCACTCAAGTAAAAGACCCGTGGCCCCCTGCAGCCAGCAAACCCCACTCGATGGGGGTTAGCAAGTTCCCAACCTGGCCCTGGACTTAAGATGGAAACTTCTTAAGTCATTTTTCCTTCTCATAGTTCCAGCTATGATGTATAGTCAAGACAGTCTCTGTCCTTCCCTTTTTCTTGGACTCCAGGGGGTGCAAAGTCCAGGCTACAGGTTCATCACAACAGTCTCTTTTCTTAGCCATATCTAGGAGCAGACAGCAGGCACCCTGCTCCACAGGCACTTGCTAGTCCTTCTGCTTTCACAGTCTCTCAGCTTGAAACACAGCCACACTCTTGCTGTGGCTCACACACAATTCCAGAACTCACTCTTTCAGTTTTTGAGTTACATAAAGTCCCTTTTCCTTTCAACGTAAAAGTGCAGAACAATCTCTGATCAGAAGAGGCTTTCTCTCTTCACAATTCTCTCATCATATCTCTCCTCTCACTTTTCTCACTGATGAGGTGCAGATGAAAGTACCCATCTTTTCCCAGGCTCAGGCGCAACCTTTGTCTTTTTCTAGACTCAAGACACAACCTTTTCTTCATCTCACAGCTGTGGTGCAACTTTCTGCCACAGCAGACTTTTCCAGGACCCTGCAGCTTTCTCTCTCTCTCTTCCAGCAAAGCTGCTCACTTAACTCTCTTCTTTGTCCACTCTTGATGGAGGGAGGCATGATCAGCCCCAGAGGACAGATGGCTGGCAGCCCCCAGGCAACCCCAGGCAAGGCCCTCTCCCAGCCTTGCAGCCCCACCATCCTACAGGGGCAGGAGCCCCCCTCCCTCTGTAGTAGCTCTCGCCAGACTAATTCAGAATCACTACGTTCTCTCCTTTTCGGAGCTTTTTGGCAGCTCCCCATTGGCTGGAGCCACTGTCCTCAAAGAAAATGAATATGTATGAGGCCCCTTAACACCTCATTGATTGTACAAAACGGCAATATTCCACAGTATTTTTCCCCCGAGAGTCTGTTCACAAGCCTCAGAATGCTCCTGAGAAATCCTGACTTTGTGGTTGGTTGGATGGTATTACAAGGGCTGCAGACATGGCTGCTGGTGTCCACAGTCCCAACACAGTTTAATAGTGTCCCAAGTTTAAATTATTTCTGCAGCAAAACCTTTTACTGATAATTATTTCTTTCAGAGTTGTTGCCGCATCTGTGCCCCACTAAGCAACTGCTCCCTTTTACACTTTTGTTTCTCCCCTGGCTTACCGCTTCTACTGTTACACCTTGCCCCTAGGAAGCACATAGAATCCCACTGTCAGCCATACAGAATCACACTTTACTTTCCTAATGCAGCCAACATAGATACATTTCTTTATACAAGGCCCCTCAGTTCGGTAGCAGTCCCTAGGAGGCAGTACGTCAAAGTGATTTAAGGCTCTGGCTGAAAACCTGGAGACTTGGGTTTGAACCCCACAGCCCCCACTTGCATACTGTGTGACCCTGAGCAAGTCACTTAACTTCCTTGTGCTCCCAGGGAATCAAGCTTTGGCTTAGTGGGCCTCTCCTGGTTAAACAAGTTCCCCTTTCCCTTTCTTCTGTTACCACACAAACCCATTATACATTTTATTTACGTCTCCTGCCTGTCGCTAGTGCTAATACTTCCCTTGCGCTAGACAGGCTCCTGCTCATGCATTATTCATGAGCCACCTCTTTAATATTCATGAGGTGGCTCCCTGCTCCCCAAGCAAGATTGGCATTCCCAAAAGGCTCTCCTTCTCCTTCCCAGTTGTCTCTCCAGTCTGTTTGAGGTTTCCAGTCCCCATCTTGCCTGCCAAAGGGACTGGGACCACCGGAGAGATGACCTCAAAGACCTTGGAATGGGCAATTGAAAAGGCTCTTCTGCACATACATAGAGCTCATCCAGCACTGGAGTTCCATAAATGGGTGGTGGTTCCACACTCCAACTCTCCCAGCCCCATTCTCTCACAAATTAATGTTGGTTCTGGTGGGATGATCAGTGGACTACCAGGGGACTACCCAGGAGCAGAAGCACACCAGGGAAAAAAGACATGGGGGTGGAACAAAACCTGGGGGAAAACAGGAGCCCCCAAAGGGGCAGTCAGGTAAGCCCCCAGGACAGGGGGGGCTACACAACATTGAAACACTTTGGAAAGCACCTGGACCTAGCCTAGCCATCAGCAGTGGCTGGGGATGTACCTGGGATGCAGCATCTGTTAAAATGGGTTTTGAAAGTCACCCCCAACCTGCACCAAGCCACCAGAGTTGGCTTACCTTCACAGACACAGCGTCTGTTGAAGTGGGCATTGAAAGTCAGGCATGCCCATGCCAGGCCCAGATCTGGGGTTGAAAGCCCCCACTGAACCTGAACTAATCCAGCAGACCAGACCAACCACCTCACTCCCCAGGGAAGCACCTGAGACCCAGCCTAGCATCCAGCAGCAGCTGAGTATGCAGCACGGGATGCAACATCTGTTGAGCAGATGGTTGAATGGCCCCCCCACACGCAGACACACAACCTGCACCATGCTACCAGGCTGGGCCTACCCCCCTCCTCAGCACATCAGCTGTGCACATTCCAAGGTGAGATTGAGTAGTAATGAGAGTGTGATATACAGTATGGGGGATTGGGGGAGGATATAGCTGTAGCACTATCTGTACTTCCTTAGAGTCCACACACGTTCAGCTATAGATGATGTAATAAATAAAATATAGTTTTAAAGAGGCCTCTGCATGTGCTTATTTCACATATATACATATACTGTATTTTCCATTATCATATTCAATATCCTCCAGTGTCATATTTTTTTTCAATTCAAATTTTATTAAAGTTTCCAATACAGAGAACGAATCACAGTAGAGTAAATCATGAACCTCAAACATCAGATGCAGAGTACAAGGTGATTCGCTCTCCTCTCCAATGTCATATTTTGCTCAACACGGATCCCTGCCTGAGCAGCACAACAAATGAGTTCATGCAATGCATCTTAGGAGTGCCTGGTAGGAGTGGTAGTTCCCAGAGGTAGTCACGAGAAACATCTAGTTTTCAGAGGTCAGGTTAAAAGACCTCATGGAAAGCAACATTTCCCCAATGAACACACATCAAATCCCTGGATCAAATATTGGCATTCAGGACTGTTTGCAGTATTTTACCTGTACGGTAAAAATATTTTATGTGTATGTCATGCAAACATACAAAGAACCCAGGCAAAGAACTATACCCCTTAATGTTTGCTTTACCTCAGTTGTACCAATGCTAACCACATTTATAATAAAAACTGGATGCTAAAAGCATCTGTTACCCGAATTTGTTAGTTGGTTCCTTTTTATCCTTCCAGAGACAGCCAAACCACAAGTATTACCTGACATGGGAAACCTTTTTGGGCACGAAGCTTCTATAAACAATTTATTCCCAGGATTAGATCCTGGATTAGTGTCATGGCTAGCATGCTATCTAGCTTGTGCTGTATTGGGAGTACCTGGTTGTGAGACTGGATTAAGAGATATCTAAGCAGGTATCTCCAGAACCAGACAGGGTACCTACCAGACTCGGCCACCCGGCCAACTACCAGACCTACAGGTGGCTACCCCAGCCCCCCAGGCACTACCCCAGGTACATACCCTGGTACATACTGATAGTTGATGTTCTGGGGTCGGGTCCAGGGTTGAAGATCCTCCTGGATTGTCCTGTTTTGATCCATGCCGGGGGGGCTGTGAGATGGTCACCGATCTGGCATTCCTTCTGCTTTCCCTACTGTCATCTGGGGCTGTCGTTCAGGCCATGGGTCCATGTCTATCATCAAGTCATCACAGGATTCATCATCTCAGACTGGGCCATCAGGAAACCTGCTAAGATGGTCTGTTAGATCAACCACTGGGATTGACCTCTCTGTGGAGTGTGGACTAGGAGTGTGGAGCCCTCAGCAGAGACTGAAGCTAGGGGGTGAGACGGTGGTATGATGCTCTTGGTGATGCTTGGGCCAGGACTTGGCCTACCAGTAAAGGTCCTTCTAAAGTTCATACCTAAGTTCCAGGCTGAGTATGTGCCTCCCGGTGCCTCCCTGACATGAGGGTACTTTCGATCTGGTTTGCAACTGGTTCCAACTAGTTCCAGGGGCTGGCCCGGTTGCTGCCACATGATCCCATAGGGGTTTCCACACATTGCAGTGGTAGATTTTAGTGCCACTCTACTATTGAATAGTACAGGTGTAGGGGAGGGGGAGGTTTGATTGTCAAGGTTGGGTACAAGGGTTTCAACTAATGAAATGATTGGGCCCATGATCAGGTCAGGAATCAGATGACAATCCCTGCCACCCCCCACCCTCTATCCTCACAAAATGATGAGCAACACTATGCACATATTTAAAGGACAACAATAAAAAAAAGTACCATCACCAGTTGGTGCCAAAATGTCCGATTAGCACTTTTAGCCAATTCAGGCATTTTTTACAATACCTGTAAATGTTTTTTTAATAATCGAAACAGCACACCACAACTTCCGATTTTCATTGCTAGCAAGCACCATCTAAGAAGCAAGTGCATGCTTCCCTCACTTACTTTATGATAATATGCCCTGTTGACTTTTTGATTGGCAGGGCATATTAGCATAAAGTAAGTGAAGGAAGTGTGTGGCTGCTTGTGAGATGGTGCTTACCAGCAATGGAAATCAGAAGTTGCAGCATGCTGTTTCTATAATTAAAAAAAACCTATACAGGTTCTGTAACAAATGCTGACAAAAAGTGCTAATCGGATCTTTTGGCACCAGTTGGTGAAAGCTGGTACTTTTCCATTGTAGTCCTTTAAAAAATGTACCCTAACCAAAATCAAAAACACAGCAGCAAGCATCCATGTCTACATTTAAAAAAAACCTTTGCTGTGATTTGACAGATAAGGATACATACCTCAATAGCTTCAGAGTGCCACCACTGGGAGTTCAACCAAATCCAGGTCAACACCAAGAAAACAGTGCCTATGACCTTTGGAATATTATATCATTGTTTTGGATTTTTTTCTGTCAACATGGAATCTCTGTAAATGAGTCTCTGGCTCAAAGGTATTGTAATCTGAAAACAAATAAATAAATTAAACAGCCAGAAACTAGCCAGACTTGTCCCTCTCCATTCACCACTCTGGATGGTCCCCCCTTCCCCTTGAATTGGTCACTCCTTCAAGTATCTTGGTATGTGGCTTGACAGCAGGCTCAACTTCTTTTCCCACATCAACACCATCCATGCCAAGCTCCATCCCAGGCTTGGTGCCTCGTACGGTAACAAAGGATGCCTTTCTCTTCAGGTCTGCTGGGTGCTAGTAACCAAAATGGTGCTCCTGGTCTTTGACTGTCAGATGTTTTCAACAGTACCACCCTCTCCTCTTCCCTTGCCAGGCTGGAAACCCTCTGTAATGATTTCCGTCATTCAGCTACCAACCCCCCGCGATCACCATTGCTCCATCTACTCTTTCCTCTCCATCCTCCCCCTTCCCTCCCATTGCCAGTACCACTGAGCAGCTTTCATCTCCAAATACTGGCTTGGTATCCACATTCATCCCTCCCATTCCATTTGCCTCACACTCCCTTTGCTCCAGGGATCCTCACACCTTCTCCCTCCCCCTTCCTCACCTCTTTGCTGGGCAGTCAACCTTCTCCTATCACCTTCTCTCCCTCTGGAACTACCTCTCCTCCTCCATCCATCTCTCACCATCCCCCACTTCACTTGGGCACCAGCTTCAACTCCTGCACTTCCCCTCCCGCTCTTGTTAGCCCCCTACTTGACCTGTCTGTGATTCCCCTTCCCTCCCCAGTTTTGGTACCCCTTCTGGAGTCAGTTTATGATTCATAATATCAATGCACTGATGTGTTCAACCTGTTGTTACCAATTACATCTATCTGTGGTGCTGCTCATAGTTCCAGCACCAGTCATCCATTATTGCTATTTTGCACTTATTCCATGTTGCACTATCTTTGCTTGCACTTTTTATATGTTATACTTCTACACTTCTGTTTTTGACTAATTGTATCCCCATCCCCCTCCCCTCGGCTTACACCTGGAAATTAGCCTTGACCCAGTGTGCCTTTCCTGATTGCTAATTCTCAAATAAATAAATAAATATGTCCTCTATGGAAAATTTCTCTGGTCAAAATCAGGTTGTCCTGAGTCGGCCTGCAGGCTCATGGCAAGGCATCTACCTGCAACGACAACATGCTAAGTTCGGGAACAGACTCGAGAGTCAAAGGCCCGGCTGGGGGCAGAAGGACCGAGCAACACAAGAATGGCTCTTCTTCTCGGGGGGGAAGGGAGTTTGTGTGTCCAGTGCAATATGGACTCCTGGCAGAGGCCTGGAGTTCTGCTGTGACAGTTGCCTACATTGTGGGGAAGCAGGACTGATGTCAGATCCATCCCATGAAAGTCACTGAATGTCCCACCTCCTTTGGAGTTAACATGCAAAACATCACTGGTGGTCCCATCTATGTTGCCCACCTCCCCATCTCCATTGCACTGACCGTGACTCTTCGTCCCCTATGGGAACAGTTCTCTGTCGACTGGCCCGCCCCTGCACCCCCATCCAGGGGGGTAAGCCTAGGGAACCCTGCCAGCAGTAGTGATGCTGCTTGTACTCTGCATGTCTTTCTGTGGGGTTGGGGGGTTGCCTCGATGGCCCTGCCTTGAGGGAGCAAGCCAAGGCAGTTCTCTGATCGTGGCTATCTCAGTGGGTGGACAGGTCTGGAGAGGTTGGGTTTGAGGTACTGGGGGACACTGGCACCAACACAAAAAAAAAAACAGGTTGTTCTGAATCTTCCTAGCAGAGAATGCACATATCTGATGAGGAGATATGATCTCAGAAGCCAGTGGCAACAGTCTGGCCAGAAATATTTTAGATAGGATATTTATGTCAGTATTTTGCTGGCAAAGGGTGCCAGTTCTTAAGATCCAGCCTATCACCCTTCTTAAAATCATATATGAAGAAGGACTGCAACATGCCCTTAGTGGCAGTCTGCTTTTCAATACATCATTAAAAACAAGCACTAAGTCGGTCCTATCAAGTCATTGAAGGTCTTCTAGAATTTACAAGGGAGACCATCTGTCCCTGGTGTCGTATTGGAATTTAATTTTGAAATAGCACTTTTCACTTCCTCCAACAGAATGGGCCTTATTAGACCACTTGTAATGTGTTCAGACACTGTGGAGACAGAAAATGTTTCCATTAAATCATTAGTATCTTGCACAGCTGGTTGCATACCAAATTTCTCTTGGGCTCATTTCTGCACCAACTGCAAGATGTCTTGCAGATCTGCAATGTCATCTCCCTACCTATTTCTAATATCCTAATTATCTTATGCTTAACCCTCTCCCCACATCCCTTAAAGGCTTCCACCCATTGTTTCCTTCCTTGAGTCTCCGCTTGGAATCCAAACTGCAATGATTTACCTCTATCGTACCGAAATGTTTTCTAACGAGTTTTAACAAATTATATCTCCACATCACTGATTGCACTGGTAGCAGGATTTGGACTGGCCTGCATAGAGCAAAACCCTTAGCTGTGCCCCAAATAAAAGCTGTTGGGAAGGTGCTGAATCCCTGCTTCTGTTTGTCTCAGATTCTCTCACACCTTCCACCCACCGGTCAAAATGACCTCAGTCAATAATTGCCTCAGGATCCCCGTGCTTGTGCATTTCTCTTAAAGCAAATACAAGACATCTGTGATACTAACCTCCTTGTTACAGAGCAGTGTGGTTACAGTTTTCTGAGCTGGTTTCATAAGGGGCACTGCTAGGGAGAGGACCATAGTGGAGAATGCTTAAGTGAATGATGTTTCTGCCAAAACCATTCCAAAGAGGGAGGACTAGAGGGGCCTTGGCTATCCCTTTCTGTCGCACCTCACTTGGGCAACATACATTTGCCTACCGGGCCCCTCTATGAATGAATGAACCCCCTGAGCACCTCTTGCCCACCAATTGTCTGGCACAATTCAAAACTGACCTCAAATAACACCTAATAACACTCTCTAAGTGCACCTGCCCCTGAGTCCAGCCATATCTGCTCTCTGCCCCCAGCAAGCACTAGGCAGGCCTCAGGTACCCCCTCCCTCTGGCCCTTCTCATGACTTGCACCAGCAATCAGTTTGTGTCATGCTCCTTCGGCACCCACCACCACCTCCCCCTCCCCCAACTCACAGTCCTGTGAGTTTCCCTAACAGTCACTACTAATGCAGGCTGCCTGACCATGCCCCCTCACACCCCACCATTTTACTCTAGCATGTCCTCTCCACTCAGCCTCCCCTCATCCCACCATTTCTCCCTATACCTTATCGCCTTTCTTCCCCCACCCTTCAACTCCACTGCAGTACATACCTCTCTCTCACATACCTCCTTTCTTCACCCCTCTGCCAGCTATCCCCGTCCCTCTGAACTACTGACAAGGCACTTTGTGGCTGCTTATTCCCCCCTCCCCACCCTCATAAAATGTTTTTCTTGTTATTTAACTTGTACCTATGTTTTGAGTTATTCTGTAAGTTCTGAATCCAAGCTGTATCATTCATTGTAATGTACCTTTGCTTTCTCCTATTGTACTTTGTTTTGCAATCTATGATGTGCAACCTTTGTAAAAGAGTTTGCGCTCAAAGGTCTTTTCCGAATCACTAAATAAATAAATAAAGTAAATAAAAAGCCACCCGGGGCCTGATATTCAAAAAGGCGCAAAGCATAGTGCTAATTGGTTGCCCAGGTGTCCAAAAATGCTATATTCAGTGGAATAATACACTGGTACTATTCAACAGAATACAGGGCCATGACAGCCCAGTGCTAAGCCACTTAGCACTGTGCAGACCTGGCTCCCGAAATAGGGCACCACAATGGCTTGCGCCCATGCTAAATTATCTGATATTCAAATGAGCCCATTGGGCATGCAAGGTGCTAAGGGGCCATTTGCATGCCCATTATGGGATCATTTGCATGGGTAGCCCAGCAGTTTAGCTTGGCACCACCCCCCACTTGCCCAGTTCCAGAGAGCCATACCTGGTGCTAATGGTGCCCCCTCCGGCACCGATTACTGGCCCAATGTAAAAATAAACTTTCCCTGATGTCTAGTGGTCCCCCTTGCCAGACCAATACAAAAAATACACTTTCCCTGGTGTCTAGTGGTGCCCTCCCTTGCTGCTCACCTGCCAATGTAAAAAAGAAACTTTCCCTGGTGTATAGTGGTCCCCCCACCAATCACCAGCCCAATGTAAAAGAGAAACCTTCCCTGGAGTCTAGTGGTCCCCCCCCCGCCTGATCGCCAGCTCAATGTAAATCATAAACTTTCCGTGGTATCCAGTGGTCCCTCCCTCCCCCCAACTCACACCCATGTCCAATGTTTACATACGTATTCCCTGGTGTCCAGTGGTCCCTCCCCCCAACTCACACCAATCCTCAATGTTTATATACGTATTCCCTGGTGTCCAGTGGTCCCTCTCCCATCCGCACCCATGCCCAATGTTGAAGTAACTATTCCCTGGTGTCCAGTGGTCCTGCCCCCATTCTGATCCCCTGTATGAGGAAGCTAAACCATTTCACGGTATCTAGTGGACCCACCCTCCCTATCCCTGATCACCCATAAAGGACATTACATCCATTCCCTGGTGTCTAGCAGATCCCCATTGACAGCTCAGTCAGTGGTAGGCCATGGTGGAGAGCAAAGGGCTGTGCTGGTCGCCAGCTCGGGGTCAGGATGGGGGAGTGGTGTGGTGGGGCACTACCTGCCAGAGTGAGTGGGGGGGGTCTGCTAGACACAAGGAAATGGCTTTACTGTTATTTACAGGGGATCACTAAGAGAGGGAGGAGGTCTGCTAGATACCAAGGAATGGTTTAACTGCCTTATACAGGTGATTGGGATGGTGAGCAGGACCAGCGAATACTGTATGTATATAAACATTGGACATGGGTGCAGGTGGGGGGAGGAATCATTGGACACCAGGGAAAGTTTGTTTTACATAGGGCTGGAGATCAGTGGGGGGACCACTAGTACCAGGGAAAGTCTAATATGTAACATCAGGCTGGTGATTGGTGGAGGGGGCACAACTAGACACCAGGGAGCACTGTGTTGGGGTTTGGTGGGGCCACCGCACTTCCTCCGCCAACTGCTAGGGTTGTGCAGGAGTAAGTTGTGGCTTTGATCGGCGGTATGTGTGCCGAGCAAGAGGACAAAGCAAAATGGCCTTGCATGGTGCACATACTCTGAATATTGGACTGTGCCAATATTCAGGGCTCATTCCCTTCATTTACATAGTACCACCCTCGGAATATTGCCAGGCCCAAACCCTGTTTTCCAGCATTAAACAGGCTTTTGAATATGGGAAATCCACGTAAAACTCAGTTTCCGCAGGTAAACTGGGATTTGTGCCTGGGCAAAGTTTCTACTATCTGGCCCCTGATGTTTTAAAACTGATGTCAGATATGGACTCCCTGGCCACTTGAATCAGGGCATAGATTTCCCTAGTCACAAAATCTATGGATTCCTTAAGCACACTTCGAGCCACATGTCTCCTATTTGGGATGTTATCCAGGCCTCCCTTATATCAAAGGTGAACAGCATTATGCCAGTCTTGACAGGGTATAATAGGGACATGAACGAGAGCAGCACAAGATCTAAGTCTATCAGGCCAGGTATAGGTAGAAACTGTGTTAGCAGCTTGTGAGTTAACCAAGGCAAACCTTGTAGTGAATGGCTGCACTTCCTCAGGTTGTGAATTAGATGCAGGGACAGGGGATAAAGTCCCATTAGCAACATCTGGTGTCATCAGGGATATGGGAGCAGGTTGATCCTGTAAGCACTGACAGCCAGTGGTTTAAATCAATAAGAATACAACACTAAAAAGGTAAAAACTGGCAAAAGCTACTCAAATCAGTAGTTGCGACAAATTTGAAAACAAAAATCGCAATGAACATCAGGTAGACAACTTTGCTCCGAAAGCCCATACACCACCAGCCGATGGGAGCAAAACACAACCACAGTGAGAATGACCACTGAACAACAGCCTCCCGCACCCTCTGAACTATAATATAATCACCTCCAGGTCAGAGGTGTATGGGTGAAACACAAAACCCCTGGGGCGGCAAGATGGCTGGTGCTTCAAAATCCCGATCGACGGAATGACTGTTGATTGGGTTGCAGTGCCAACATTGTAATTGCAGTAGGGGTTTTGCTGCAGTGATGACACACCCAAATAATTTATCTAAGATGTCAAGCAAGACAACAAAGCTGAAATTGGGTAAAACCAGTATTCAAGCAGGTAAACTGAAACAACTGCTGGCTGATGTTGGGATGGAAAGCTTTGCAGGCTACATCAGGAACTCCCAAGGCAGATCAATATCAGTCTCCTCTCTTGACTTGGACCTGGAGGAAGATGAAAAACTGACCATTACTGAATGGATGATACAAAACATTCTATAGTCAGTCAACAAAACTGAATCATTAATTACAGACTTGCAAATGGACCTGCAGAGTACAGATAGAAAAGTTTCCAGAAATGAGGCCAATTTGGGGGAGATGCCTCAGATGCAGGAGGAACACAGTCAGGTTCTACCATATCTCTTGAAGCAGGACCGAGACATGCAGGCTAGGCTAGAGGACGCAGAGACTTGGTCGGGCAGAAAAAACTGCACAATCACACCATTAAAGGAGGAGCAGAAGAGGGCTACCCAACAGCTATTGACTTCATCCAGCATGTCATCCGCTGCATGCTAGCCATTCCAGCTGACATACCGTTTGACATGGAGAGAGCACACAGGTCGCTCAGCCCCAGATCAACAGACCCAGAGGCTCGTCCCCATTCTTGGATTGTTAAACTCCTTAGGTTCCAAACAAAACAACATATTCTTTCAGAAGTTTGGTGCCTTGTAGATACAATGACAATCAGAGAATCTTCTTTGATCATGACTTCTTATTTGAGCTGCAGGCTAAAAGGCATCTAGTTCACACGGTGGCCAAATAAATAAAAGAAAAACTGGTGTAAAACCACAGCTCAACTTCCTAGCTAAACTCAAGATGTACTTAGACAATGATATAAATTATACAACACTCCTTGATGTAGCACCCAAAGTGAAAATAATTGAAAATAGCCCTGTTGGACTTGCATATGGAGAACCTGGAGGCAAAAGCTACTGCAAGCAGCATAGGAAATTGCAGTTGGAAAGGAAAAGAGTGAAGACTGAGGCCACACTACTGAAGCACTTGGTACCAGAGCTAGGAACTGCAGACCATTGCAGTGAGGAAGGCAGAGGCATTACAGGGCATGAAAGTTAATGGTCATAATAATACAATACCCCTCAATGCAGACAACACCTTAATATACATGGGGGGGGGGGGCCTAACAATCACTATCAACATTATTCAGTCTTAGAGCATTTTGGGCAGGACACTGGTTTCAAAGTTAATGAAGACAGAATGGGAACTGTCATTATTAGTGCCTCACTTTTTAGATTAGATGAAGGCAAGTCTCCCTTTCAAATGGGTTAAAGATAAAGTACACTGTTTGGGTATATAAATTCCCACTCAAATAAACAGATGTAACAGTGTTAACTAGGGTCTATTTAAACATAAGGTGTTTGCAGATTTGAATAGATGGAGTTCCCTCTCCTTACTGTTCTCCGACAGGCTGAAAAAGGTTAAGATGAATATATTATCGAGATATTTATTCTATACTCAACATTGCCTTTGTCCATTCCTCTAAAAGACAGGAAAGAGTTAAAAAAATGCTTTCCAAGTTCGTTTGGGATGACAGAAGACCTCAAATCTGCTGGTCTCTACTCACTGAAAGTAAATACAATGGGGAAATGGGTTTACATTTTTCCTCAATACCATGAATCCGCCCAGCTAGTTCATGTGGCAGAAATGATTACTGGTTCAGAGGAAAATGGCTGGACAAACATGGAACAGAAGGCCCATATTTCCATGCCACTAACTGCCCTGCCATAGTTCATTAACTAAAAGGACCTGGGGAACATCACAAATATATGGACCAAAAACAGTATGCTAATCTGGCTGTAGATTAGAAGAAGGTGGAAAGCACCACGGCATATCTGGCAAATAATTCCTATACAATGGTTGCCGCAGTTCCCTCCGGTGAGATGGGTCACTGGGTTTTAGGTTTGGTACAGGAAAGAGCTAATGCATCTATCTGATTGATTTCTCTCAGACACAGACCAAATTAAAGTCTTCTAGCAATTAAAACAAGAGTTTGTACTGTACTACAAAGAAATTGTCATAAGTATTTATAGCGCAAGGACCTGGATTTTCATAGGTACAGTATTTATAATGCAGGGACTTTATATTAAAGGGCACAGGGCTAGCGAACCTAAAAGCAGTGCTACCATCTAGTCTTATTTTCTTTTTGGAATAATTTACAGTTGCTGGATCAGAAGGGCTTTATCTTACGGGTACATTTGCTTCTACTGGGGGAGGAGGGTAAAACAGCCATAGTAGGAATACAGATTTAAATGGGAAGAGTAGGCCAGTATACACCTCTCCCAGAGGAGTGGACAAGAATTTGGCAGGGGATGCATAGTACTTCAGCCTCCTTACTATGGTGAGAATTCACATGGAAAGTGGGGTTAAAGTTCTTTATTACACCTGTTGTGTCAAAACATCATGGCGCTGGAGCCACGGATCAATGCTGGGAGTAGATGTGGCAGAAAAGGCATATTTTTTGTGAATGTTCGGAGAGAGAATCTTTCTGGTCAGAAGTGAAGGAGGCAATACAAAAGATATTGGATATTTGTTTGGGACTCAAATTTGAGAATTTGTTTCTTGAGCTGCCCCCAGAGGCGCAAGCCCATCCCATAAAAGATACCCGTTCCCTATTTTAATAGTGGCAGTAGGTAAGGATATACAGTAACACAGCAGTGGCTCATGAATACATACTCCAAGGTGCGGCAATGGCATAGTAATATTCTTAAAGAGCAACTGACACGTCCTGGCAGGCAACCCAAACAGTGGAGATACCTGCCCTAGGAGCTAATCTAGTCATATTAAGACTAATTTTGGTGACTTACAAAAAAAGTTATTACCTTTGTAATGACTGTCTTGTAACTTCCATGTACGAGCTGAGTGGCCACTGAGTGCTGCAGCACCACCTCTAAAACAGCATAATTATGATGCGAAATAGGGAATGGGGATGTAGGCACTTTATGGAGAATATAATAAGATCGGGTTGGGGAGCTGCCTAAATGTACTGAGATTATCTTTGCTGGCAGGTGTACAAGTATGGGGCTATAATATACGCTATATATTAGCTCTATACATGTATATCTGCCAGCAAAGATAATCTAGGTAAATTTAGAAGGCCCCCCCCCCGATCCTTTTGCATTCTGCATAGAGTGCCTGCAACCCTGTTCCTTACCTCGCATTATAATTATGCTGTTTTTAGGAGTGCGGCTGTAGCGCCCAGGAATCGCTTGTGTTGTATACAGAAGTTACAAGCCAGGCTTTACAGAGGTAATAACATTTTTTGTAAGTCACCAAAAAGGTCAAAATATGGCTAAAATAGCTTCTAGGGCAGATAACTCCATGTTATGGATTGTCTGCCTAGAGCCAAATATTGGGTCAGCTGCTCTTTTAAGATCAAGAGTCTGGAAGCAATTATAGTCCTACTGCAGGTGAAACAAGATAAATTCAGTTCTAGATAGCTTTTATTTTTTTTCATTACAGAGAAGTGAGAGAAAATATTTGGCACTAGAACAGTTACTGGGATAACTAATCATCATGGCCTAGTCTGGAGGTTTTAATGTGACCCTTGTGAGATCAAAGATGTATTGTAATTATAAATTACAAAAAAAAGCACAGCAGTTTTTGTTAAATTTCTGCTTACCAAGCCACACTACAGTTATCAGTTTTGTTAATGTAAAGTTGCGAGTCTGATACTGCATACTTGGTTCTGTATCAGGTTGTAATAACCTATGCACACTGAAACCATGTTAGACTTTTTCAGTATGGACTTGACCCCAAGCCGCCAGAATCAAGGACGTTTCAGGGATCGGTTCTTCGGTGCCAAAAACTGGTTCAGTGGGTAACTATCTCTAGACTCCAATCTCAAAGCTTTTACCAGCTCTTTCAGGTACAGTTTTTCTGAGTTAAAGGGTTTGATTCCTCTGTACTCCAGGTGGGGAGAGAAGCAATCTACGCCTGAGCAGCCACATCCACCTCCTCCACTCCAGGATCCAACATCCTCCAAAGAGGAAGCCAGGTCCCCTGCTGGAGAGTAGGGGAATTTTCATTTATAATAAAGAATCATACATACAAAATAAAGGCATAACAGTCTAAGAAATCACATGATTATTAGTGCAGAAAATTCAGAAAAAAGGAGTATATGCACAAGGAAAGAAAAGCAATAAAAAAAGCCAGAAAAAAACCAAAAAAGAGTTTGAGCGGTGCACTTGGTCATCAAAAATATAACTCAGGGGGCACTGATGAGCACTTAAAGAGACCAGCCATGCCCGCATCTCGCTCCTCCTCGCTGAGGCAATTTAAAGTTAAGAAAGTGCTACATTGTCCATGCTTACGATTTATTTTTCTACAAGACCGAGCAGTACCCTGGTATGGACAAGTATCTGTCGTCGGGTGCTGGTAAAAGCCAGCGAGCGGCCGCTAAAGCAGCAAAGAAAAGTGCAGCCTGTACGCAGGTCGAGAGCCATCAAGTAGTGTCACTTTCAGCCATGGAGGTGAGCGCCCTGGGTTGACAGCTAACAGGCCAGGTCCTAGTGGCCTTGGAGCCGCAACTTCGTAAATTGGAAACCCGCATTGATAACAGGCTCAAGGAGGTATTGACACAGCAGGCTGCCCAGGGGACATGCTTAACAGAGGCAGAGGAGTGCATTTCTAGAATGGAGGATGAGCTTCAGGGAATCCCGGGGCAGATACTAGCCCTGCAAAAAGAGCTGGAGATTATGAAGGAGGAGGCGAACTACCAAGAAAATAACCACCGGAGACTTAATCTCCACCTGCGTGGTCTACCAGAACAGATGGAAGGAGGGAATGCTCTGGACTTTTGTGCAGAAACCCTACCAAAATTGTTGGGACTGGAAATAAAGAATGGAAGGCTGAAGCTGGAATGTGCACATCGGGCGGTTATGCCCAGGCCACCTGCAGGGCAACCGCCTCGTCAAATCATTATGCAGTTTCACCATTACCTAGATCAAGAAACAGTTCTACGCACCTACCGAGAGAAAGGCCAGCTTCTGATGGCGGGTCATTGAATCTTTCTTTCCCAGGATTACTCTGCGAGGCTCCTCAACAGGTGCAAAAAAGTTCAATGAATCCATGACTACCCTTCATTCTCTTAAGTTGGAAAACTATTTGATTTACCCAGCAACTCTCAAGGTGAAACATGAGGGAGCAACATATTCATCCTGGGAAGCAGATAAAGTGGTGAAGTTTGTGGAGGATCTACGAAAAAAGAATGGGTGAAGTACAAGCCCTGAGCAGTACCAAAGTTTCAAGGCCTTGTTGGCACATGGAGGGGGGGCTATCTGATATAACTGGCTCCTTTCTGCTTGTTGTTTAACTGAGGGCTGTTACCACGTTCTGGGGACATGTGCTGTCTTCTTGACCAGGTGGGCAATGTTGTTTGTTTTTTTCTCTCTCATTTTCGCTCAGGATGGACTCTTCTTCCCTTCTCACGCTCTCCATTACCAGGAGCTGCAGGGTCCTGGTAGACAGCATACCGGAGTATCCAGAACAACAGAGACTTTGAGTTGCTTAGCTTGCAAATTCGGGGATTGCTCTGTCGGTAGCTGCTTTTTATCTGCAGGCAAACTCAGAGGAATCATAATCTAAAATATATGGGGAGCGTTATGGGGGGGGGAATGTTACATGATGGGCAGTGACAGGGAGACAGAGTGTGGGGAAACTCGCTTAGTCGGCTGGATACTACAGCCTGCAAAATGGGGTTTGTTTGTTTATGGACAAAGGAGAAAATGTGGAGGGAGGAATGTGGTCTTGTAGTTGGGGGATGACTCAAGAAGTGGAGGATGATGACACCATCATGCTGAATTAACATCGTCCAGGTGGGGCCCCATGTGTAATTATAGGGCTGCTCATATGGGGCGCATATTTGGGTGGATCTGTCTCATCTGAACGACCTGATCTGATGGCAGTGTATGAGTGGCCCTACAAATACGGGTAACTGCAAAGGGGATTTTCTGGATATATATTGATGTGGGCTCTGAATGGATGAATTAGATACCGGGGGAGGTTCGGGGTAGAAATGTGCAAGAATGGGCGGTTATACTGTATACCTCGGGGGGGGGGTGGAGCACTACTACCTAGAGGGATTTTAATTTCACCCAAGCATAGTTGGAAGATAGTGTCTGGGGAGGGATGTTGGGGTATGTTCTTAGACCAAAGGATTAGGGGGCAGATCTGGCAAATTGCAGTGGAAAAGAGACATGTGAGGGGAAGGGTATGGGCAATTTGTTTACTAAAAATGTTGGAAGGGGTATGTTTGACTGCTTTTTCTATGGTTGGATTATTGTTACTGTTTTACTGTTCGCATGTTTTTGCACACAGAACTACGATCACAGGGTTATGGAGCTTCAGGTGCGTTGGAGAGATAAGACAAAGTGGAGGTGGGCATTTGCGTCATGTCTCGAGGCTGGAATGAAGGTTCACATGTTCAACATGGGGGGTATTGTGACAAGAGAATATTATCTTAATGGCTAACCACCAACACTTAAATGTATGTTCCTGGAATGTTAGAGGGATAGCGACCCCTGTGAAGCATGCGAGTCTCCTTACTGCTCTATGGAGGCAGGGAGTCCAAGTGGCGCTTTTGCAAGAAACACACCTCATGGTGGCGGAGCACATCAAATTGGCACAGGCTGGATGGGGAAATGTTTCACAGCCTCTTTCAAGGCACATAAGAGAGGGGTCGCTGTCCTTCTGCACAAACATCTTCCCTTTCAGGTGCATTGAGTGGTTAGAGACCAGACTTGGGGAAGATATATTTTTGTTGTAGGAGAGCAATGGGGGGAGCAAGTAACGTTTGGTACTATATATGCACCAGCAGTGTTTGAGGCCACTTTTTATAACACTATGCTCTTGCTTTTAATAAAGGAGCAATTCCCAGGCCTACTTCTAGGGGGTGATTTAAATTGTACTCTGGACCCTCACCTAGATCATTCCCAGGGTAGAGGCCACCAACATGAGGCAATTTACCAGTGGTGTAGGGGAATGGTAAAGCTGGAGATGATAGATGGATGGAGGGAAGTGAATCATGGGCAAAGGAGTACACCTTCTTTTCCAATCCGCATGGCACTTGGTCACGGATTGACTGTGTTTCTGCCACAGGCATGGTATGGAAGGATGCAGGCAACGCGGCATAGTCCTATCCATGTTTCGGACCATGTTATGGTGATTGTTTCTTTAACCATGAATAAGCTGAGAGAGGGCCACCCCCTTGGAAATTCCTGACATATTTGCTGGGAGACAACGACTTCAAAGAATATTTAGGGGACCAATGAGAAACTTATATAACAGCTAATGCAAACTCCCCCACCAGTAGGGCCATCATTTGGGATGTAGGAAAAGCATATATGAGGGGGATGATTATCAAATATGTAGCTAAAGTTAAAAAGCAGAAGCAGGCTAAGAGAATGGAGTTGGAAACTAGAGTAAGGGACTTGGAGAGGCAGGCTGCAAATGGGGAGGATGCAGTGGTGTGGGATGGTGTGAAAGCAGCTAGGGAGGCCCTGAATATGCTACTTAGTGGAGAAGCTAGAATGGCTTGGGCATTTGGCAAGAAAAGGTTGTATGAGTGGGGAAATAAGCCTGGTCCCTTATTGGTTCGACTGATGCATGGGGGGAGGGGCACAACTTATATATCGGTGATCAAGGATAGAAGGGGGGTGTTGCATAAATTTGCCCCACGGATTTGGGAGTGTCTCCAAAGATTTTATGAAACATTGTATATGTTGGCAGGGGGGCAGGGGGCTGGGGATCAGGGACAAGCTTTCTTGGATGCTTTACAGCTGCCCAAATTGACAAGGGAGCAGAAAGAGGCCCTAAATGGTCCTATTTCGAGGGCAGAAGTGTTGAGGGCCATTCAGCGGCTTCAGAGTGGTAAAGCGAACGGGCCGGACTGGTACCCAGTGGAATATTACAAATGTTTGGCGGGTCACCTGGCTGGTCCACTGTGTGACACCTTTCAGCAGCAGGAAGGGGAAGCTTTGAGACTGCTGGACACCTTCTCAGATGTGGTGATCTGTTTGATTCCCAAGGCAGGCAAGGATGTTTTGGAGTGCTCCTCCTTTCGTACGATTTCACTTTTGACCTGCAATGCCAAGATATTTGCAAAGGTGTTGGTGGATCATCTGGAAGAGGTATTGCCCAATATTGTCAACCCAGACCAGACTGGGTTTATTAAGGGGCGTCTATCCTATCATAATGTGCGAAGACTCCTTAATGTCATCTGGGAGGGGCCGGAAAAGAGGAAAGAGGATACATGTGTCATCTCTATGGATGCTGAAAAGGCCTTTGACTGAGTGGAATGGGACTATTTATTTGAGACATTGACCCGGTTTGGTCTGGGGAACATGTATGTGGGCTGGGTGTGTGTGCTATATGGCTCCCCCCATGCAAAGGGTTTGGTAAATGGCACTCTTTCTGGGGGTTTTGGCTTGAGTAGGGGCACCAGGCAGGGATGCCTGCTATCCCCGTTGCTCTTTGCGTTAGCGGTAGAGCCACTGGCGATAGCCATTCAGGAGGACGAGCGAATTCAAAGGGTGCGAGGGGTCTCAGGGGAACAATATAAACTGGCGATGTACACGGATGACATGTTGCTTTTCATTACAGAACCCGAGAAATCCATGACCATTCTTCTGCAGTTGGTTGAGAGGTTTGTGCAGTTCTCAGGGTACAAGCTTAACTTAGATAAATCTGAAATTATGAGGCTCCCCAAAGATATGGGATGGGGTCAGGGATGGGGTTTAAGGAGAGTAAGTGGGCACTTTACATACCTGGGAATTAAAATTGGGTGGTCCTTGGGCTCCCTTTATGGCCTGAATTATAGTCCGATTCTTAGGACGGCGGAGACCGACTTGAGACGGTGGGTGTCTCTCCCAATTTCTTGGCCCGGGAGAATAAATTTAATTAAAATGAATATCCTCCCCAGGCTGGTCTATATTATGCAGATGCTGCACCTGGGGCTGTCCAGGAAGGATATCAAGAGGTTGGAGGGATTATTCTCTGTATTTATCTGGAAAGGGAAACACCCTAGGATAAGCCTGTAGTGCCTTAAGACAGATACTGGGAGGGGGGGTTTAAACTTCCTAGATATAGGGACCTATCATATAGCAGCTGAACAGAAGTATATCTGTGACTGGATACACTTACCCCCAGCCACAAGGTGGCTAAACCTTGAGCAATGGGGCTGCACAGCAAGACTCTCAGCGTACCTTAAAAGATGGGGTAGGGGGGCTTATAAAAGGCAGGAGACTAAGAACCCACTGGTGGAAACAGCTCTGGATAGTTGGGACAGGCTACTGAAATGGAGGGGGCAAAGGCTGTGGATACTTATTTGGTACCGATAGCTGGAAACCCATACTTCCTACTGGGGTGGGAGGACCCTGGATTTAAGCTGTGGGAAAGAAGGAGTATAAGGAATTTGGAGGATCTCCGTAGTGTGGGAAGGATTAGTTCATTTTTGGACTTGTGCCAGAGGCTGGATCTGGGAGAGGACACCTATTTAGATATTTTCAGATTAGGGCTTATGTGGCAGGGTTAGTTAGAGAAGGACCCAGGATAGTGGAAATGAGGAAAATTGAAACACTCATGCAAGGGTCCAGATGTGATCCTAAAGGTTTTATAGGGAAAGCTGTGAGGGATTCTAGGCAATGCTTCCTGGATCTCACAGGTAAAATCTGGAAACTTTGGGAAATGGATATAGGTAACCAGATAAGTGACCGAGACTGGGCTGAGTTATTACCCATGTATATGGGACTCCTGCTCTGTAATAAGTTCAAAGAAGCCATTCATAGGTTTATACACAGGGGGTGGGATATTCAGACTGTGCCAAGCAGTGGCGCAAGCCTGGGTGCAGCGCAACTGGGATGTGCCAGTGAGCTGACAGGGTGATATTCAACGGTGCTGCGCCATGGCACAGCACCGTTGAATATCGCACTGTGGCCACCCGCATTGTGCATGGCACAGTGGCACTGCACCAGCACAAGTGGCCAGAGAGGGGCAGGGGGATGCGTTATCTCAAGTGCCGTTGCGCTAGGCGCATCAACCGCGATACTCAAAGGTGCACATGCAAATGGGGCCATAATGCATGCAAGGTGTAAATGGGGCCATTTGCATGTCATCATTGCCCCATTTGCATGCAGGTGCACCCATCCCCGGCGACTTGTTCCTGGTGCCCTGCCAGGCTGCAGCTGTCGGGGACCAACGCCCCCTGCACAAGTGGCAAAGTGCCCCCCTGCCCGATCGCGGGCATAAGTATAAAAATAAGGAACTCCTATATCCCTGGTGGTCCAGTGGACACTCGCAGCCTGTTCACAGGCATAAGTATAAAAATAAGAAACTCCTATATCCCCGGTGGTCCAGTGGACGGCTCCCAGCCCGATCACGGGCATAAGTATAGAACTAAAATGTCCTATATCCCTGGTGGTCCAGTGGACTGCTCGCAGCCCGATCAAGGGCAGAAGTCTAAAAAAATAATAGATCCCATCCCTGGTGGTCCAGCGGTACCCCCTCCCCACCCTCCCACTGAGCCCCACCACCCCGCTCCCCCCCCGGTCACTGGTGGGTGGCAGCTCCCCACCAGCAAGCTGTACGGCAGACTGCCGATTGACTGCATACAGTACAGCTGTATGCCCATTGGTCCACAGCATGGGCCAATGGGCTTTCAGACTGTACCGTACTACACAGTCCAGATATGTGAATGGGCCCCACCTTTTGCTTTAAGGAAACAATACATCTTTTAAGCCACAGCTGTCATTTAATACAAGCAAATAATACTTCCAGTGTACCACAATGTCATGTCCCCCAAGCAAACATTAAAGTCTCATTGTCCATGTCTTGAAATTAAGATTCTGTTCTGTCCATTAGATGGTAATCAAGTCCTAGAAACATGCAATGGGTACTAGGCATGATTGCGTGGGAATTATGTGCCAGAGGCATGTATCCTGCTCATGTAGCTCCGCAGCTCTGGACAGGAACAGGGTGCATGATATTCACTACAGTATGCACCCATGGGGCACCTGTCCATAGCCCGCAGCCTCGGTGCACAGACGCGCAGAGGACATTTCCACAGACTGGACATGGACATGGATTAAATGGGATTGCCGGACCTGGCCCACTAATAGATCCATTGTGCCCATGGGGCGTGGATAGCAACAGAGGGCCCCAGCTCTCCTTGTTGTCCCATGAGCTGGGCAGCATGTGGGGGTCTGCAGCACCCCATGCCGCCAAGTGCTGCTAGTTGTGTCCTGGGGCACTTATCTCTTTGCGGCTGGGTGTTACCCAGCATAAGATGCACTTCGTGTCCAGCACTCTGCACCTTGTGAATGATGCAGAGTGCAGGCATGCACCTCGCCTGCCCCCAGTGTGTTGCTGTCTCTGCGGCCAGGGGATCAGGTGAGTAACTGCCATGCGCACCCTCTGTGAGTGGGACCCCACTCCACAGCATTCAGTTGTAGCAATGCCAATGCACCTGGTGTACGCGGAGCATTGGCATCATGCATAGGGCCCAATATCACAGCAGTCAGAAAAAGAGGTGCTTCATTGTTTCCTGCTGGTTAATGCACCCCACCCCAGTACACATACACTCCAACAACTACTTCAGCTTTTGATTATCTTTCACATTTAATTTGTTATGGCTTCATAGCTATATGGTATCCCACATATTGGAAGGTACCCTGCTGTTGGACAACAGATGCAGTAAACAGACATGGATTCCAGGGGGCTCATGTTCAAACATTCTAGGCACTGAAAACATAGAATCTAATACTAAGGAATACAAGGCTTTTCTGGGTACATCCCATAGCTGCACATATGTGATGTCCCAAGCCTTAAGTTTGGAGACTGCTTCCTTCATGTACCTGGCGGGTTATGACAGACCTCTTTAATTGAGTCCTATTTCCTGCTTCCCATAGTTTTAATCATGCTGAGACAACTGTCTGTACCCAAGGTACCCCAAATCTTCCAGACTTCACTCTCAAAGGCCTAATATTTTATGAAAGACATACCACAGAAAAAAATCAAAGGATGAATCATGGCCAACCCTCCCTATTTAATTGGATAGTATATAATATTATGCTTTGACGTGTTCAGTCTGCTACCCCAGAGCACTTGTAAAAAAATGTTCAGAAGAGTCGTTTCCAGTAAACTTGGAGGAGGAAAAATTTGACTAACATATAGAACAAGTTCTAGCCAGAGCCAATCTGGCTATGGCGAGCTTGTAGAGCTCTGCAAGAGTGAGTGCCACTCACTGGTGGCAACACAACTGCACATGCACGGCATTCATGTATTTGTAGTTGCAGTGATTGGCATTCTGCCATTCACAAGATGACAGTGGCAGCGGAACTGTGCATGCGTGCAAGGCGCGCATGAGCAGTTCTTGCCCTGGAATGCGGAAGTAACAGCCAAAATAGTGCATCTGTTACTCCGTGGCAGAGGGTTTCAAGCACCACTGGACTTTCAGAAGGATGCTTCCAAAAGACCAACGGAAGGTGCCTTGTTCGGCCGTCTTAAGGCAAGTGATGCCAAAATGGCTGAAGGCTCCACCCACAGCCATATAAAGGGGAACTAAAAATGTTTTTATAAGGAAAACCCTCTTCTTTTTACTAAAACTCAGTTTTTTCCAGTTAGTAACTTTCTTCCTTTTTCCAGTTAATCTTCCCATTTCAATTTGGCAAGATTCCCTGAGCCAATCTTTAACCCCCAGATGGTTAAGGGCTTTATCTGTAGCGTAATACCTCCAACTGACCGTGGTGTGACTAGAACCCCGCCCAACACTCTCCCTACACATTTTACTTAATGTACCTCCTGAGGAAAACCCAAACAAACAGAACCAATGTAAAGCTTGTAAAACAGAAGGGTTATCATGAAGCAACAGGAAGCAGCACACAAACATAATCTGCGTAAGCAATGGCTTTATATTTAATCTCACCTTCTAGAGACTGCAAAGGTCATATAAGTGAATTCTGCTCAAGTTTATGCAATAATGGATCCAAGCAAAGGATATACAATATAGAACTGAGAGGGCACCTTTGACATATTACTTTGGGAAGAAGGCATGGGGTGCCCAGTCAGCCATTTAGTACTGGAATGATAGAGGCTTTACTATATAAACACAGAGTCCAGTGCATGTAACTCACTGGAGTCCCATAACTATTTAAAACAAACTGCAAAAAGTCATGGGGAACAATGTTAAAAGCCTTACAGACTCAGAATGATGGCCACCACTCTAGGCACGCCATGAACTGAGGCAAACTGCCTGCTCAGCACTTTGTTTGTTTGCTTGCCGTTTTTGTCATCTTTTGATCGTTCATTTTGTTTTGCCCATTTTCCTCTCATTTGTCTGAGGGATTTCTCATTCCCATTTGGTTCTGGTTTTGAGAGGTTCCAACTTTTTGCTCTGCCCCACTTTCTGTTCGGTCTGTTCGGTCATCTGCGAGTGCTTTGTGCCGGATTGGATGTAGCGGGGAGCTGAAGGATTTGTCACTTGATGTCAAATGTTACTGGTATGACTGGTGATGGTCTTGTAGTGTGTACTGTGACCATCTTGTTTTTGCCCCGATACCGTCTTGACCGATAGCGGTAATCATTGGAGATCTATAGCCGCACATTTAGGGAGTTGTGGTGAAACAATGAAGATGACTAGCTCTCTAGGGAGGAGTGCTTCTTAAATTTGGACTTGCTTGATGGTGTGGAGCTCAGTGGAGACAGCATTTGTAGGACAATTTGTCCAGTTGGATAGTGGAGCTTGGAACTTGACCTGTGGAATTGTGCTTTCAGGACAGTCTGTTTAATTGCTCAGTTGAGCTTCAGTTCCTCCCTGTTTAGATTGGGGACCCTGTATTTTGTGGGGGCCTGGCTGCTGAATTCTGCCCTGCTTGAGTGGGCCGGGCTGATTGGGCCGGGGAGCCGACCGGAAGGTGTGCAGTCTGTCTAGGTTTTCTGCAGGCCTAGACGGTGGGCTGATTTAAGCAAACTGACATAATAGCAGAGTGGTTATTTTTAGCTGCCGGCCCTCGCAGGCACGGGTCCCGAAGCATGGATTTTATCGTTCTGGATTATATTCTGCCAGCAAGTCCTTCATTCTGCTCTGGAACTATGGCTAATTTTTGACCTTTTCATTTGAGGCAGTGAGAATGTCTTTAGTTTGGTATTCCCTGGTGGTGAGAGGACCTGGGTGTCCAAACTTTATTTACTGTTTCTTTCATGCTCAAAGTGAGAGAATTACTGGATTTTCAACTGAGGCAGTGACAGTGCCTTGACTTTTAGTACTCTCAGGCTGTGAGAGGGCATGACAGTCTGAACATTACTAAACTGTTTTTTATTTTTTGTATTGTTTTTTTCTGAGAGCTGAGTGTTGCACTGAAATATCCATGCAGGGCTAGAAGGGGTCTATTTTTAATCTTGTTTTTAGTATTTGTATGGGGGGGGTGGTATTTATATTTTATTTTTGTCAATTTTTTTTGCATTATATTTTTTTATTGAGCATTTCAAGTAAAAAGACACACTTTACGGAAAGCACAAGTACACAGGCGAGTCCTCAGCACAAGGTACAATAGTAAGAATTAACAATACAACCACATCTTACAATGGAATCATCCCTCTTATAATCCCATGGGGGAAATCAACCACTTACCAAAAAACTCATGCTCCAAAAGCCTATGGCACAAGGAGGGTCCCAGAGAGAGAGGTAAATGCATCCCTAGCCAGTCCCTTTAAGAAGCAGCCAAAGTGTGAGCCCTCAGGCCCACAGCTCCCTCTGCAGGATTTCAAAGATACCCATAAAGCATAAGCTCCAGTTTACATAAGATCCCCTTTACAGTATAAGAAAAAAACAGACAAACCCAAATGTTCTCCCTTTAATATAAAACATATTTTAAACCCAAAACTCAGAGCAATGCCCCAGCCCACCTTTCTAATTTTGAGAGCATGTAGATAACATAACAAACATTTGTTTAGGTCCCAAAGTTGCAATACAGGAGATAAACAACAGTGACCTGCAATGTTATGGTAAATCCACAATATTCCTTACTTCTATTAGAAACAGCACATACTCATGCGTATCAGTCCAGAGCAAGTCCTCAGACAAGATTCTGAATGTTCAGTAGGATATCTCCCCTGTATTTAAAAGCAACAAACCCAACATTAAAGATCACCCATACTTAACAGGTGCGTTAACTAGTAACCCTCAAAATGAAGCAAGAAAGGGAGGTTATACTTTACTGTTTTTCATTTGACTCCCCCCCCCAAAAAAAACAGTCACTCTCCTTCTGAATCAGCATCTTCATTCTCCTTAGACCCCTCCTGCTCAATGATGTCCATAATCTTTTCAGCATCCTTCGGATCATTAAATAGGTAGGTTTTTTCCTTCCACGATATGCGAAGTTTGGCCGGGTACAGAAGTTGATGGTGAATTTTAGATTGCCGCAGACGGGCTCGAATCGCATCAAATGCTTTGCGGCGCTGTCTAGTTCCGAAGGATAAATCAGGAAAAAGTTGCAGTTCAGAGTTACCATACTTGAACTTCCTTCGTCTTCTTGCAGTGGCCAGCAAATGATCCCTGTCCCCATGCCAGAACAAACCACCACAAACGTGCCGGGGTCAGTGGATCCTCTCTGCACCATTTGAGGTTGAAGCCTGTAAGCCTTCTCCAATGATAATGGCAGTTCCTCCTCTGTAAGACCAATTATGCCAGGTAGAAGAGAGCGGGCAAAGTCCAAAGGGTCATCCCCTTAGGCCAATTCCAGCAGGCCCCAAATTCTAATGTTCCGTTCGTGGGCCTGGTTTTCCAGGACCTCCATGCGTTGACTCAGCTAGGTACTATCATCAATTAATTTTGTGGTAGCACCCATGGTTTTAGTTATGTTCTGTTCCAACTTGGTCATCGACTGGTTATTCAAATCCATTTGTGTCTCCAGAGGTGCAACTCTTGGTGTTAGGATGTCAAATTTGTGGTCCAATTCCTGGACCGTACGCACTAGATGCTGCAGCGTAGAATTGACCATAGCCAGGAACACCTCTCCAGACTCCACACCACCAGAGGTCCCTGTCACTCCATCTCTAGGAGGCCCACTGTCCCGTCTGCCTCGTGGTAGGAAAAAGTCTGTAGAGGCAGATGCTGATCCTTTATTTTTCCCCATTTTGCTCGCAGATAGGGCTCAGGGGCATACCAGAAGCAGAAGAGCCAGGCTAACACAAAGAATGGGACTCAATATAATAATTAATATAAAATAACAGTTGGAGCTTCTGAAATGTGTGTCCTCCTGCGTGGCTGCTCAGCAGCGCCCCCCCCCCATCTATTTTTTGGAAGGGATATTATTTTATAGTTTATTGTTTAGTTATGTTGTTTAATTTTATATCTTTGTATCTCTCCTCAGTGAGAGAGAGTGGGAGAGCTTTAAATAGGTGTTTAGTTAAACATTTAGTGTCTTTTATGTTACTTTTTAGTTTTGTGAATGTGAATTATTGGGTTGGATATTTTTTTTTTTAGACTTGTTAGGAGTTTTCCTTCTGGGCTTGGTGCATTGTTGTATTTTGTTATGCCTATGGACTGTGTAGGCCTTCCCCCCGATCATGCGCTATTCGTCCTCTATTCTCCTCTCCCTCTGTCCATTTTTTCCCCCTCCTCTGACATGGTCAACCTACCAGTGCTGTCAGGCACTGGGTATTGTTCGTAGGAGGAGGGGTGGGGGTGGGGAGTTTGGACACCAGAGGACAAAAGAACTGGTCTCTCGCATCCGGGTAGTTAGACCCAGAAGGCGCCTGCCTTGGGGCAAAATGGAGCCTGGAACATGGTTTACCATGCCTAGTCCCCATACCCAAGGGCACCACCACTATGTCTGGTGGGCAAGTAGCCGGGGCGGTCCTGGAAATCCGTCCAACTTGAGCGGTGTTATGCAATGCCAGATCAATTAAGAAATAAGACTGCAATTATTGCAGATCGTGTCAGAACAACCGATCTGGCTTGCATCACCGAGACCCGGATGAAAATGCTGGCCCCACGTTGGAGGCTGCAATTCCAGCTGCATACTCGGTGATACACTGCTCGAGATTGGACCGCGTGGGGGGAGGTTGCGATCTGTTTCAAGACCGAGTTGGGCCTTACTAATGTACCAGTTGAGGAGACTGAATCATTTGAGTGTACTGTGGTAGCAGGTGTAGGTTTCAGGATAGCTGTTATCTACCGTCCACCCGGGGATGAGAAGTGATTCCTACAGGAAGTAGAGGATTTCGTGATTGACATGGCGTTTGAGTTGCCCAGACTGATGGTTCTGGGTGACTTCAATGCTTGGGTCGATAACGAACTTTCACAATTTGGGCAGCACTTCCTCCAGTTGATGACATCTCTGGGCCTTACACAGATTGTTACCTCTGCTACCCATAAACATGGTCACTCTCTTGACTTGGTCTTCCTCCTGGGGATCGATGCCTCCGACTTGGGGGTGGAACCTGTCAGTTGGTCCGATCACTAAACTGTGAGGTTCAACTTTTGCACCCCTTCGTACGCCTACCCCTGTGGAGATGGTCAGTTACTACCCTTTACGAGATGTGAGCCCTGAAGGCCTAGCGGTGGTGATTGATCTTTCAGAGTTCCTTGTGGTAAGCAGGAATCCAGAGGCTTTGGTGCTGGCCTATAATAAGACCATCTCCTCAGCACTGGACTCTATTGCTCCAGTCCATGTTCGCCCTCTCTCCTTTCACCCTCGGGCCCCCTGGTTTGATGGGATCCTGAGGGAGTTGCGGCAACTGGGACAAAGGTTAGAGCGGCGTTGGCGGAAGTCCACCCTGGAGGTCAACCACCTTAGATTGGTAGAGCATTATCAAGTCTACCAATCAACGATCTCCCATAAGTAGGCAGAATTCCTGTCCAGGGGGATTGCTGCCACTCAGAACTGCCGGCTCAACTCTTTCAAATGGTGGACAGGTTGTGCAACCCAGCCTGTCTGCAACTCTGAAGAGCTTTTTCGCAAGTTGAGTGCTATGAGCTTGCTTGGTTCTTTGCAAATAAGGTGGCTGACATCAGGGCGGAGATCCTCCAAAGTCGCTCTATGGGAGATGCTAGTGATCGGTGCCTGGTCACTGTACCTTGTATTTCCTGGAGTACCTTTGACCTGCCAGAGTTCCTGGATGTCATGTGGATTGTCCAGAGTATGTGCCCTATGTGCTGTAGTTTGGACCCAGGCCCAACTTCTCTGATTATGGGTTGATGTGATATTATCGGCCCGGTCCTGGTTCAGATAGTCTGGTGCTCCCTTGACTTGGCTGAGTTTCCTAGCTCCCTGAAGGAGACGGTGGTGACACCCCTCCTGAAGAAGGCTTCATTGGACCCAGACTGCCTGACCAACTACAGACCAATCTCAGACCTTCTCTTTATAGGGAAGGTTATTGAGAAAGTAGTGGCAGTACAATTGAAGAACCACTTGACCATGAATAACATCTACGAACCTCTCTAATCTGGTTTTCGAAAGAGGCACAGTACCAAGACTGCTCTGGTTTGGGTGCTCAATGATCTCCTGATGGCCAGAGATCGGAGAAGCCGCTCCATCTTGGTGCTCCATGATCTCTCTTCAGCTTTTGACACTGTGGACCACGGGGTGCTGCTTGAGTGCCTGAGGTTCATCTGTGGCCTGACCAGTACAGTCCTCAGGTGGTTTACATCTTTTCTCACTGGCAGAACTCAGAGAGTCGTGTCTTGGATTTATTCCTCTGACCCATTCTGTCTGTCATGTGGGGTTTCTCAGGGCTTGGTGCTGTCCCCCATGTTGTTTGCGGTGTATATGCTGCCCCTCGGAGACATTGTAAGACAGTATGGGATGAGGTTTCACTGTTATGCTGATGATACCCAGCTCTACCTGTCTTTCGCACCTGACCAGGATAGTGCTATCTCTATATTTAACAACTGCCTCACAGAAATCCAAGATTGGATGAATTCTTGCTGGTTAAAGTTGAACGCAGGTAAGACTGAGGTGATGGTTGTGGATCCAGGTCGCCGGATAGAGGGGTGGAGGGCTGGACAGCCCTTGGGACTCTTTTTGGTAGGCTTCCAGATCCTTACCTCTGAACGGGTGCCAGACCTGGGGATGGTATTTGATGACAGGTTAACACTTAGATCTCAGGTGTCGGCAGTCATCAAGTCTTCCTTCTACCATCTTAGGAACATCACCAGGATCAAGCACCTCGTTCCATCTGGTGACCTTCCTATACTGATCCATGCCTTTGTGACCTTGCACCTTGATTATTGCAACTCCCTGTACTTAGGGCTACCTGGGGTTGATATCCACTGCCTGCAGCTAGTGCAGAACGTTGCGACACACTGCTGACAGGAACTTCTCGGTCCTCTCATATCACACCTGTGCTGCACAATCTGCACTGGCTGCCAATTCGGTGGTGGATCACCTTTAAAGTCGGATTACTGACTTACAAAGCCCTACATGGACTCAGCCCTGACTACTTGAAAGAGCTTCTGGTACCCTACTGCCCCAAGCGACAGCTCCATTCAGCTGATGAGGGGTTGCTAGAGATTCCAAGGGTGTCTTTAAAATCTTCCGGGACCCATGCATTTATGTATGTGGCCCCAACCCTCTGGAATTCTCTACCTGTCAGCTTCAGGAGCGCACAGCTGTGGGGGGTTTCAAACAGGCTTTGAAGTCTTTCCTATGGCACCAGGCGTTCAGTGCAATGGATTGTTGTATTGCTGATTTTATTACTGTTTTTAAACTTATTGTACAGCGCCTTGATATTCGGAAAGGCGCTTTATTTAAATAAAGATATTATTATTATTATTAATAATAATAAGAAACTCATGCCCTGTCAGTATTCCCTCTCTCTACTACTTTCCACAGCAGAAGAAGATGATCTTGTTTAGCCCTCCCCAGAAACAAGAAAGCTTGTGATGTGGAAACCAAATACCCAATAACCTGTAATAGTCTGCACATCAACATTTTTGCAATAGTTTTCAAATCTTAATTAAGAAGACAGATGGGTCTCCAATTATTTAAATCAGTTTTCTCCCCAGCCTTATGTAGAAGAAGTAGCAAGCCCTCCTATAAGATTGAACCAAAGGCAAGATGATCCTCCCTGAAAAACCCATTAAAAACCTGGGCCAGCTCCTCTACAGGTGTAAAACCTATCAACTCTTAGAAGTCACTCATCAAGCTATCTTTCCTTGGAGTCATATTATTTTTCAGAGAATGGATTGCAGAAATAATTTAATTGGCTAAGAATTTCTCTAGCAGTATTTATTTATTTATTTAAGCGTTTAACCAGGAAGGCATGCTGAGCAGTCTACTGCTCATTTCCAGATGCGTCCTGGGGGAAAGGGGTACAGATACATAGTTGAAAGACAGACATATAATACAATTGTGGTTCCATAATGAGAATACATGCTAGCACAATAGGTCCAGGTTTAAATACAAAAGGATTTGAGATAATAAAAGAGTACAGGCAAAAACTAGAATCAGTGCCATATAATATAGACAGATAGGTAGAACATACCAAAATGTGTACACAGCTTGGATGCATAGCCCTGACAATTTTGTGACCCGTAAGAAGTCTAGGTGCATGAGCAGGTAGCTGAGAAATGTGATTTGAGCATGGAGTTAAGGAGTGGCGGAGGAAGAGAAGTGGCGAATGTTTGCTGGGAGGGAATTCCACAACAGTGGTAGGCAATAGCTGACAGCCGCTTGGCCTGCAGCAGTGGACTTAGCTAGGGACTGAGAGTCAGAGTAGGAGGGGAGCAGCTGGGACCAATATTTGGCTGTGAACTTAGTACAGTGGGACAGTCTTGAGTTGTCTAGAGAGGAGAGGTTCATTGAATGGTAAAGGGTACAGTGGTGTGTGGAGTATGGACAATTCAGGGCAAAGTGACAGAAAGAATGGAAAAGAGGGCCCAGTCTGGTTCAGGTGGACTTAGGACCAGCACTGTAGACTACGTCCCCGTAGTCGAAGATGGGGAGGATCATTTTCTGCACAATGGCCCTGCGGGCACAGACTAGGATGCAGTCCAAGTTGCAGTAAAGTGCACCGAGCCTGGGGTGCAGCTTTTTGATTATAGAATCAACATGGGCAGAGAAGTTGAGGTGCTGGTCCAGGCAGACCCCAAGGTATCTGAAGGAGGTACTGGCCTCCAGGGGTGTTCCATCCAGGGTGTGGAATGTGATTGGGGAGGGGAGCCTCGACAGTCTCTGCCTAGTGCCTAAGGTTACTGAGACTGCTTTCTTGCCATTGAGGAGGAGTTGATTGGAGTAAAGCCGTGCTGAACCACTTTAAAGTCCAGCTGCAATCTAGTTGTAACCTCTGAGACTGTGAGGCCACATGTATATAGCACAGTGTCGTCCGCATACATGTGGATTGAGGTGTGTGGGCAGGCAGAAGGCAGGTCATTCAGAAAAATGGAGGACAGGAGTGGGCCAAGGACAGAGCCTTGCGGTACACCTGTGGTGACTGGGAGGGGGCCCGAGATGGAGGAACTGATTCTGATGGATTGGGACCTGCCTGTAAGGTATGAGTGGAACCAGCTAATGGTGCAACTGGATAGACCAGGGTTGGCAAGTTTGGACAGGAGGAGAGGGTGTGAGACAGTGTCAAATGCCTTGGCCAGGTCGATGAAAATGGCAGCTGTGATGTGGCCAGCATCCTTCCCAGTGAGGATGGAATCAGTAAGCCTGAGAAGGGAGGTTGTGGTGGGGTGGGATTTCCTAAAGTCAGACTGGTAGAGGGTGAAAAAGAAGGAGGAATCCAGAAAGGGTGATAGACGAGAGAGTACTGGACATTCTTGCAGTTTTGCCAAAATAGGTAGAAGGGAGATGGGTCAGTAGTTGCTTGCGTTTGAGGCATCCCCGCCTTTAGGAAGGGGGATTACAGTGGCATGTTTCCATTCAGAGGGTACCTCAGCAACGGAGAAGGACAGGTTAAAAAGGGAGACCAGGGGTTTGCCTATGGCGGGGGCCGAGAGGAAGAGCATCTTGGAATCCAGCCCGGAGGGGCATTTGCCCTTCCTAGGATTAAGGGCAATCAGTGCCTTATAGACCTCATCAGGCGTGACCTGCATGAAGGAGAAGGGGTGAGCTGGTACAGTGGTTCTGACTGTGGTGGGGGGGTGGTGTACTGTGCAGGGTGAAGTCAGGACTGGGGAGTGACATTGTTATTTGTGAACTGGGAGTTAAACAGTGTGGCCACTGCAGGGGGTTCAGTGATGCTGAGGCCTCTTACCACCAGGATAGGAGAGGGGGCTGCGATGGAGGGCTGAGAAGTGATTTTACCACTTTCCAGAATTTGGCTGGGTGGTGGGAGGTTGAGTTGAAGGTGTCTTTGAAGTAGCTGGCGTTTGCTTGGTGGATTTTGCTAGTACTGACATTGTGTAACGTACAATATTGCTGTAGGTCAGCTGGTGATCTGGAGGCCTTGAAAGGTTTCAAGGCTTTGCCCCTGCTTCTGAGGAGGGTTAGGATTTCAGTTGAGATCCATGGGAGGTGAGCACCACTGACTCTGGTTCGCCTGAGAGGGGCATAATGTTCCCAGATGGCAATGAACTTGGCCTTAAAGAACTCCAGAGCCTCATCTAAGGACTTTGGTTGACTGATGCATGACCAGTCAGAGCTGTCCAAGTCAGTTAATAAGGAGGTGAGATCCAGTGATTTGAAGGATGTAGCCATGAGGATTCTGGGTGGGTGGACTTTTGGTTTGCAGATATTATGCACAGTGTAGATTCCATGGTGGTCACTGAGGGCATCTAGGAGGAGGCCTGAGGCTATGATCCTGTGAGGGTGTGAGGTGAGGGACCAGTCTAGAATGGTGTGATTCAAAGTTTTGTGATTTAATCAAGTGGGCTCGGAGATTAGTTGAGCTAAATTTAGGGCAGTGACTTTGTCCCAGAGCTTGGAGTTGGCCCCAGCAAGCCAGTTCAGGTTAAAATCCCCAAGTGTACGGAGCTCGCCTCCTGAAGCCAGGGAGTTTAGTGTGCCCAAGAGATCAAGTATAGCAGCTGTGGTGGTGTCAGGTGCACAATAGGTACCTGCAACGTAGACTGGAATTGAGTGGGGAAGGGAGAGTTTGATCATAAGAGTATCGATGGATTTTGAAGGCAGGGGAAGGGCGACTGTGGAAAACTGGATGGTGGAGGCAATGTACATAGCTATGCCACCCCCTTTTTGCCCATGTGATCATGTCAGGTGAGTGTATAGACAGGAATAGAGAATTCAGAGTCCAGGTTGTGGGTCTTTATCCAGGTTTCTGAGATAACCAGGATATCCGGGTTGAGGGACATGGAGAGGGGTTGAAGCTGGGTTATTTTATTTAGTAAGCTACATATATTTAGATGGGACAGTTTTAGGTCTGGGGGGAGTTGGAGTGGTAAGGAGGAGTTAGGTGAGTGGTGGTGGTTGGGTCCGGGGTTTGGCTCAATATCACCAGCTAGGAGTAGCAGTAGGGTGATCAGGAGTTTGAAATTATGTGCAAGCCAGCGCAGCTTATTGGGGGACACATAAGGCCTGACGATATCAGGTGTTGGCTGACGATCATGGGGCAGAAGGACTAGGTGGCTGGTTTGGAAGCTGGGTGGGAGTACTTCAGGGCCAAGTGATAGCGTGTGGAAGTGTCACCCAGGGTGGGTGTCAGCTTTTGTACTGGAGTGAGCAAGGATAATTGGGAGCCTGATGCATGGGACCTGACAGACCAGCAGATCAGGATAGTTAGATGGGAGGAGGGACACCCAGAGGATGAGGATGAAGATTGTTAAAAGAGCTAGAATCTACATCGTGTAGAGGCAGCAGTGCAAGAGTTAAGTTTCTGTATTGTTGAATGTTAGAATGGAGGCCACTAGTGGTTGAAAGGTATAGCCTGCAAATGGGAAACTGAGCTGATTGGTTTTGTTTCTCTTAGTACCACGTGACCATGGGTATATAAGTAATAGTTTGCCAAGGGTGGTGGTGGGAGTGGTGGGGAGCTGACGTGAATCGTCAGCAGGGCTTAGCTCTCTGGTGAGCTGCCAAGGAGCGGGTGGCTGCGTACCTCTTTGCTGTGAGCCGATGGGTGGGTGCATGCAACTCTCTGGTTCGGGTAGCATCAGTATCATTAGTAACTCCTCCTGGATTTTAGGTAAATCAAGGTTGGAAAAGGAAACCTCCCTCCCTGCATTATACATAGATCCTAGTCTAAATAATTTTACAGTGTATGATGATGTAATGTCCATCATTGCCTGTGACTGTAGATTCCCATATTCATCGTGAATGCACAAAAACAAAATCATTTTATCTATTCACTTCCTGCAAGCTTCACAGAGACACAGAAAAGGAAACTTCCCCTGTGTTCCATAGCATTGTTCTTTTTGTAAGGCTTTAGACCTGCATAAATTAAAATTTGACATTTCCTGCTATAAATATTTTGGTCCTTAGTGCACAAGCTTGTCTTCAATGCCTCAAAATGTATGCTTTTTCATAACTCAAAGAAAAACATTTCTATTGAAGCAAATACTGCTATTTTTACATTGAATGGTACTAACGTCAAACAAGTAGCCGTTTTTATGTTACGCGTATGCGCAAGAAACATTATGTTTCAGCTTAGGAGAGAAACTGGTTTTGGAGGTGCGGCACTGTGGCGACCAATGCCACCACTTCATTCTTGGGCTTGGCCCTCATTTATCAATGCAGTGGCACGCTACTGCTGACACTACAGTAGTTCAACCAGCAAGCCACCAACTTGAAATGAATTAGCCGCTGCAATGAGGGAGCGACCCGTTATTGCAGGGCAGTGCCTTGCCTGGTGTAACATTTCAAAAAAACATGGCTGCGGCTGTCGACATCCGCTCACAGTCCCCATAAAAGCTGATGGGGGTGCCCAATCCCCTGTCGGCATGCCCCTGCCCCAGTTCATTTGCCAATGGGGGAGCCCAATCCACATCAGCATAATGTCACTCCCATTTGTTGTGTGCCAAGGGGGGGTGCCCAATCCCTCTCAGCATCATGCCCCCCAGACAGGCTTTCTTTGCTGAAGGGGAGCCCAATTTCCAATGGCTTCAGTCCCCCTCCCCAAAAATGCAGGTGGCACACTGGGAGCTCACCCCAGTGTGACCAAAGCAAACCTGAAAAAAAAAAAAAAAAACTTCCTGTGACGTCTTTTGTTTTTTGTTCTCCTGAAACAAAGAAAACTGTCCCTCGCTGTCGAATCCCATCCCCCAACCCACACCCACTCTCTGCGCACCTCACCTCCCCACACAAACACCCTCTCCCCATACTTACTTTCGAAGCCTGGCATGACGATCTTCGGTGGACCGGGAACACATCTGCACTCTTCAAAGCAGACCGCAAACTGAAGAAATGCCGGTAAGCTGTATAATGGCATAAATGGGGTTTTTTTCAACTTATGTGGATAACTCGGCCATTTTTTTGACTTTTGGCACCAAATTTTCAACATAGGTTTCTTGGGACTCTTCCTCATGAATTCAGTCACTGTCATGACATTATTCAGTCCTGAAAAGTGGTATCGCAGTCACTGCATGAAATCACTGTTTGGGACCGATTAACCTAACAACAGTGCCACTGTTCATGAGGTGGGCTCCCAAAAAGCGTATGTTGCAAATTTGATGAAAAAATTCCAAAAAATGTCTGTGTTAGAAGCATACATTAAGCAGTTTACATGCATGCTTGTAACTTTGACAGTTTTTGATTTTTTTACTCCAGATTTACCATATTGCTATTTTTACATACCTTCTTATGAACAGTATAGCTGTCATTGTTCGCATCCTGCCCGAAATGTGCTTTTGCACATCTGGCGCACAATGGCATGGTCGCTGTGTGAAATCAATGTTCGTGACAAAGTAAGAAAATCACAGTGACACTGTTCATGAGCGGAGGTTCCAAAATGCCTATGTTGAAAATATGGTGACAAAATTCCACAAAATAACTATGTTATGAGCGTGCATTGCGCAGTTTTCATGCACACTCGTAACTTCGAGAATTTTGAATATTTTCACTCCAGATTTTTAACATTGCCATTTTTGTACATCTCCTCATGAACAGTACAGCTGTCATTTTTCATATCCTGCCCAAAATGTGGTTTTGCACATCCGGCGCACAATGGCTCGGTCGCTGTGGGAAATCAATGTTCGGTACAGAGTAAGAAAATTATAGTGACACTATTCAAGAGCAGAGATCCCAAAATGCCTATGTTGAAAATTTGGTGAAAGAATTAAAAAAAATGACTGTGTTATGAGCGTGTATTGCGCAGTTTTCACACATGGTCGTAACTTTGAGAATTTTTAATATTTTCACTCCAGATTTCCAACATTGCTAGCTCTTCACACCTCCTTATGAATGGTGCAGCTGCCATTTTTCACATCTTGCTGAAACTGTGATTTTGCACATCTGGCACAGAACGAAGTGGTCGCTGTGGGAAATCAACGTTCAGGACAGACTAACAAAATCACAGTGCCAGTGTTCATGAGCAGAGGTCTCAAATGCTTTCATCAGGTGGGGGTTGCAGAAAGGCCATGTTGAAAATTTGTACTGCAAATATCCACAAACTTCTGGAGCGTTAAGTCTTTCTAACCATAACGTCCCACCCTGTACAGACTGACAGGTGTCAGGGGTGTGTCTTTGGATTGCCGGCTGTAATGCTTATGCATTCCACTACCACCCACCAGTCAGTGACAGGCATCAAGGTGTGCCTTAGACTCTTCGGCCCCAGAGTTCACCCCATCTCCTATACTGCACCCATTTCAGCGTATGTCCTTATGGAATGGGGTGACTGTAAAGCCAAACACCCCAAGACACACCTCAACACTTGTCAATGTCTGCAGGATAGGGTGAGGTGAAATGGCGTGAGCATTGTGGGCAACGACCCAAAGGCACACCCCAATGCCTGTCTGTCTCTGCAGGGTGGAGATGGAGTTGGCATGAAGTTCAATATTTCACTGCCATTCCTATTCTGCATCTGTCTGACTCCTGCACTTCCAATGTTAATACCTACAAGTAAACATTCAGCATTGACAAATGCCTGTTAAATATCTGGGCCTTTACATAGATAGTTCATTAACATATAGTTTTCATATTTCACATTTGATTAAAACACTTCATCAAAGATTAGGTGCACTATACAGGATTAATTCATTTTTCTTAGCATCTATGAGACTTTTGTTATCAGAAGTTATTTTGCCTCCTTCAATTGATTATGTGACTGAGCTTGGTCCAGCAAACCTGGGTTTGTTTTCCCACAGCCTCCACTTGCATGCTGTGTGACTCTGAACAAGTCACTACTTAACCATTCCAGTGCTCCCAGGTCACCCCTGAAAACTGGCACTTGTGCCTAGTGGGCCTTACCTGATTATCTTTTTTTATACTTCGTTTATTAAGGTTTTAAGTACAGTAGTATCACATAATAGTAGAGAAACACACTGTATGAACTTCATCTAGAAAGGTTCAAGATTATACAGTACAGTTTCAATTGATAAGAATTATATAAAAACTTATAAAATAACATGTAAAATAAAAACAGCCTAAATTGGATTTCATCATTATAAACAAACTGATATAAGTAAGACTGTGCAGTAAACAAATAATAACTCAATTGTTTATTTTGAACATTAAGGCTAAAATAGATCTAGCTAGATAGATTACTTGTAACCCCCTCCAAGTCACTCAGGTCCCATCTATTCCATCTGTTGCTATATTTATCATTCTTTTGGGCTAAATTACAGGTTATTCTTTCCAATTGTTGGATATTTTGCACTATGGCCACTGTCATTCCACTCCTGAAAGGTGGTGACCCATCCATCCCTGGTAACTACTGCCCTATCTCCCTCCTCTCCATACTGGCTAAGGTTCAGGAATACCTGGTCCTCTCTCAATTCTCCTCCTTCCTTGACTCCTCATCTTTTTTCACACCTTCCCAGTCTGGCTTTAGGAAGGCCCACTCCACTACCATCTCCCTCATAAGGCTCACGGATTCCATCCATACTGGTATGGACTTAGGCCACATCATCTCACCAATTTGTGTCGACCTGGCAAAAGCGCTCAGCACTGTCTCCCACTCATTCCTCAGTCCAAGCTCTCTCTTGCAGGACTCTCCAGTGTGGCTACCAACTGGTTCCACTCCTACCTGATCAGTAGATCCCAATCGGTCCGTATTGGAAACATCACCTCTGACCCCCTCCCTGTCACCACTGGGGTGCCCCAGGGCTCCATCCTTGGACCACTCTTGCTTATCTGTCATCCTTAATGATCTGCACTCTGCTTACCCTAACACATCCATTCATATGTATGTGGACGACACTGTGCTGTATACCTTCAGCCCCATGGTCACTGATGTGGTGACCAGACTCCAGCTGGACTTTAATAATGTTCACCTATCATTTCACTTATCGTTTCACACAAATCAGCTTTCACTCAATGTCAAAAAAACTGTCTCGGCTGGATGCTTTATACTGAAATCGTGGTTACGTACCTCTGCCAGCTCACCATGCCATTGTACAGAAAATGATCCTCCTCATCTTTGACTATGGGGACGTAGTCTACAGTGCCATTCCCAAGTCCACCCTAGCCAGACTGGACCCACTCTTCCACTCCATCTGTCATTTCACTCTTGACTATCTTCCTCTCATCGACATCTGCATCCTCTACTAGTCCCTGGGACTCTCCTTCCTACAGGACTGAAGACTGTCACATTACACACAGATCACGGCCAAGTTTTGGACCCAGGCACTACCTACTTACCTCACATCTAAATTATCTGCTCCTACTCTTCCAGCGTACGCACTGAGGAACAATGATGCCAGGCCACACATGTCCACAGCTGCAGGTTAGGCAGCTGTCAGGTATCACATGCCTAAATTATGGTACTCCCTTACTACCTCCATTCAGCATGCATCCACCACCCAGCACCTCAGCTCCCTCCTCAAATCACATTTCTCCTCCAACTGCACATGTGACTAAATAATCTTGTCTTTCCTAGGGCCAGCATCCTCCTATTGTGTTTGTATAAGTTAGACCCAAAGGGATCTGAGGTATGTCCATATTGTAGTTTTTGACTGTTTTACATGCCTTGCACTACTACTTGCTGTGGCCCTGTATTTATGTACTGTACTTTGTGCCTTGTGTTGTTGTATCTTGTATGCATACTGTACTTTCACTTAATTACTTTGTGGACCTTGTATTCATACTTGTCCTGTTACCACTGTTAATTTTCACTCTCTCATACCCCCCCCCCAGACACATCTAAAATCAAGCAGTAGTCTGCTCAGTATGCCTTCCTGGTAAAACTTTTAAATAAATACAATGGTGACCCAATCTGAAATGTCTGGAGATGCACTTTGGAGCCATCTTTTGGTTATTGATTTTTTTTTTTTTACAATTATTTAACCAGGAGTGGCACACTAAGCTGAAAGCTTGTTTACAGGTGTGACCTGGGAGCACAGGGAAGTTAAGTGACTTGCTCAGGTTCACGCAGTATGCAAGTGGGGGCTGTGGGATTCAAACCCAGGTCTTCAGATTTGCAGCTCAGAGCCTTAAACCACTGTGCTATACTGCCTCCCTGCCTCCCATACCCTGATTTCAAGGCAGTTGCCACCAGGATTCACTAGAGATATTTCTCCTCTCTTCCTTTTATGTCCACTGGAATCAATCCAAGCACCATGTGTTCAAGGCCAATTTGAATTTGTGTAATAAATATTTTTTTCAGGTGTTCTATGACCTGGGTCCAGAAATGTTCGAGTTTTAGACAATGCCAGAAAATGTATGACTGTGTACTTGGGTCAGTCCCACACCTTCTCCAGCAAAAAGGGAGAATTTCTGGACAATAGTGCATCACCTGGACTGGGTCCAAGAAGAAGCAAATCCTCACTTTCCAACAAAACTCCCTCCAAAACTAGATTTGATTCTTACTAATATGGGGGAATCAATTAATAATCTATTAATAAAAAGCCCATTAGGGAGTAGTGATCATTCCACTGTTCACTTTACCATCTCTAATACTGATCTTCGATACACCTCAGGAACTAACATCCAAACTAGATTTTGGGAAAGCAGATTTTGATGGCTTAAAGAAAGAATTCGAATGTTGGGACTGGGAAATGGAACTAGTCGTTAAAACTGTTCAAGTTATGTGGGATTTACTCCTAGATAGGATTAAACAGCTTGTTGGAAAATTTATACCACATAAACTCAAATATGATAGACCTAAATTGAATAAACCTATGTGGATGAATAGATCTATCAAAAAGTTATTAAATAAAAAAAAACAGACTGTTTAAATGATACAAGAGTTATGGATCACCTTTAAATTACCAGGCTTGTAGAGAATGTTTGAAACACATTAAAAAGAAAATAAAAAGTGCAAAAGCAAATTTTGAACTATCACTTGCGGTAAAAGCCAAGGATGGTAAAAAATAATTTTATTCATATATTAATGGTAAAAGAAAAGATAATGGCATAATCGGAACCTTTGTCACTTCTGCTGGACAAGTAGCAAATTTGGAAGAGATGGCAGATCTCCAGAACAAATATTTGTGTTCAGTTTTTAATAATGTTAGTCTGAACACATATTTTGGTATTCATAGCTCTAGTCCTGGAAAAATCAGTGTGGAAGTTAATGACATACAGGTCAGATTATCAAGATTAGACATTAACAAATCCCCTGGCCCAGATGATATACATCCTCGAGTTTTGAGTGAATTGGCAGTTGTTCTAGCCCCCCCCCTTACATATTTATTTCAGACCCCTTTTGACCTTGGAGAAGTACCGTGGGATTGGAAATTAGCATTAGTGGTCTCGATTTTTAAGAAGGGAGTACGGACAAAACCAGAAAATTTTAGACCCATCAGCCTGACTTCACTTATGGGTAAAATACTAGAAGGGGTAATAAAAGATTATATTTTAAGTCACCTGGATGTAAATGGCATGATAGATAAATCACAGCATGGGTTTACCAAGTCAAGGTCCTGCCAGTCAAATTTATTAGCATTTTATGAAAATGTAAATTGAGAACTGGATATGGGAAACACAGTTGATGTTATATATTTGGATTTTGCAAAGGCATTTGACAAGTTACCCCATATTGAGCTATTAAAATTACTCGAAGCAATTAACCTGAATCCTAACATCTGCAACTGGGTATCAGCATGGCTGCAGGGGAGACAACAGAGGGTCTCGATTAAGGGAACATTTTCTAACTGGCCTAAAATCACCAGTGGTGTCCCCCAGGGTTCCATTTTGGGCCCGTGTCTGTTTAATATCTATATAACCTCCCTGCAATCAGACAATTCTAAAGTTTGGATATACAAGTTTGCGGATGATTGTAGGTTAGGAGCAGCTGTGAATACTCAGGAAGAAGTAACAGAATTACAGAAGGTTTTGGATACAATCTCTGATTGGACTATTACTAACCAATTAGTGTTAAATGTCGAGAAATGTAAAACAATGCATTTGGAAAAACAAACAAATCTAGTAATTATTCACTTGACAATTTACAACTTACCAATACTTTCGAAGAAAAAGATTTAGGGGTAACCTTTTGTCCTGACTTCAAGTTTAGCATACATTGTAGAGCCCTGACAAAGAAAGCTATCCAAAATTTAAACTGTATACTACGCTATATTGCAAGTAGGGAGGCCAAAGTTCTAATTCCACTCTATATAGCCTTAGTTAGACCTCATCTTGAATATGCTATTCAGGTTTGGTCTCCACAATATAGAGAATATATCATTAAAATTGAATCTGTTCAGAGAAGACTTACAACAGCTATTAGGGGAATGAAAGAAATGTCCTATCCAGATAGACTTGTATCTCTTAATTTATATTCTTTATGTTATAGAAGGTTTAGGGGTGATATGTGAATGCTATATAAGATAATTGGATCTGGTAGTTATTGTTCTGAATTTGGAATTTGTCCTAGAACCGAAGAATATGGTAATAGAAGGCATAATAAACACTTGATACAACCTAAATGAAGACTTAATATAAGAAAGCACTGGTATAGTCAGAGGGTGGTTGTCCCATGGAATACTTTACCACGAGCTGTAGTTAACGGTCAGAGTATGAATCAATTTAAAAACAATTTGGATCTACATTATGGTGAAAATAAATTTTTATTTTAAAACATGCTACAAATGGGCAAGCTTTAAGGACGTAAGTCTAACTGCTTGTAAATATCTATGAAATCTATGAATTGGTGCAGAAAAAGTACTCCAAGTACCCCTCCAGATCTGTAACCAGTGATGCTGAGAGATAGGGGCTCCGAGTCCCATTTTTGTTTAATATACTGTGGTGAAATGACTCTGTCATTTATGTAGTTCAGATATAAACTTATAATTGCCTGCTCACCATGAGAGGATTGCCAAATTTTCCGAAAAGGAATCTGCTCAGTTTCTACCCAGTCTCCACTTCTGCCTACTTGCCTCAGTTTATTAATATAATCTCTTATCTGATAAAACCTTAATATATCTGAGACAGTCCATTTGTAGCTTTGTTTAGCCTCTTCAAAGGTAATTACTGTATTGCTGCACAGTAATTGATATGGGGAGGTAATCCCCCTTCTGGTTTGGGTTACAAACAAACCGTCTTGCTTCGCTGGCTCAAATTCTGGATCGTATGCCCACCATTTGAATAGCCATAAGTGTTTTCTAGTACAGTATGTCCTGTCAATGTTCTCCTTTGCCACTCCTCCCGAACTGCTTGTATGCCTCAGAGATAGGTAATATCAGTCATCCTACTATACCTCTGGAAATGCAGGGCCTGCAAAGGCAGCTCTGTCTGAATTGCTAAGTCTATTTTCTTCCATGCAGATTCGTATTGTCTATTACCCCATAGTAAGGCCACTCGCATCTGAGCTGCTACCCAGTATCCTGCTAAATCAGGGAATGCAAGCCTCCCCTGCTGCTTCAGGAGAAATAATATCTTTCTGTTCACCCTATGTCGAACCTTACCTCATGCAAATGAGAAAAAAAGCTGTTGCCACTTCTTAAGGGCCTGAGGTGTTATTTGGCAGGGTACACACTGAAAAAGATACCGTAATCATGGGAGGACATTCATTTTCAAACCCTGAATTCAAGATATTAACGGTAATGGTAACAATGACCATCTGGTAAAGTCACTTTTAAGTTACCTGGTTAATGGTACATAATTTAAAGAAAACAGAAGGTCTGCGGTAGTTCCTATATTAATTCCAAGGTATTTCATTTTAGCCATGCCCCATCTCATTGGAAAGTGTCAGGCCACATCTACAGAGGGGGAATAATAAAAATTAAGAACCTCTGTTTTAGATTTATTTAAGATATAACCCAAAAGGGAGGAAAACACTTCTAGCTGTCGGAAGACAGCTGGGAGACATGTATCTGGGGAAGCAAATACAACTAAATATCATCTGCATAAAGGGCAGATTTATGTTCCATTCCCCTAAGCGTTACCCCCTGTATGTGCAGCTTGTTAGCGTGACTAGCCTGATCAGATTCTTTGCGGTAATAGAGGTGCAAATGAGTCACAGACACGTTGCATATCGGTAATAAATCTAGTTTATTACACAAAAGGAAATCACAGTTGCCCTAAGCAGTTCTTACCATAAAACACTGGGAGCCAAGCATAGCATTCCCCAATACCCCAAGGAGTGTAGAAGGTCTCCAGGGGAAATACTCAATACATTACATTATATACTGGGATAATTTCTATGGTTACCATTCATAAGAAACAGTTCTAGATACATAAAAATGTTCAATGGCTCCACAGTGTTATCTAGGCCTATACAGTTTGTGCTAAGTCAGTTATATCGTAGAACAATGAAGGCATACATGGTACATGGAAAACACAGGATGTGGTGCAATTATACATAAATCCAAAAGATGGCAGTGCCGACTACACAATACTACATCAGAAGACTACAAAGACACAGGTGTCTTGGCCTGCTATGTGCAGTTTCCATGCACAGAGAAAGTATGGTAGTACAAATCATAATATACCCTGACACTTACACTTGCACAGCAAGTGTCCATGCCCTATAAGTTAGTATAACATATGCATAGTATGGTTTGTCTAAGGTGTACAGGTGGAATGCCAATTAGGGTATAAGGACCTCACATAACACACACCCCCTTGTCACCATACTGAAAAGGCAACAACACTATGGGAAAGTGATTGGAACAAACTTGTTTACAGACCCGAGGAGTCAGCCTTGTAAATGATTTCGAGCTGTTCTCAGTGTTGTTTGAGAGTTTACCTTATTCAGCAAAGTGTTAGTATGAAAAAGGTTATCAAAAATGCTTGTACAATAACAAAACATTTGAAAGTCATTTCTAACCAAGTATTAGAAAGTGCATTACTTAAATCACCAGCATGGATAAGGGTATTAAGAGAATCTTCAGCTGTGGAGATATTGTTACTGATGTGGATGAGGTGTGTATCCTTTCTCTCTAACAGGGACTTAAGAGTCAAAGTCAAAGGGTCAATGTGAACATTGAATATGTGTAAATACTGAGAGAGAGCAAGCAAATATTCAGGGTCACCGTCAATAACATCTGGTTCCACAATGGGAACATGAATAATCACTGTATGGTCAATTACAGTAGTCTGATAAGGAATAAAACAAAAGTTAGGTTGCTTTATCTGACAGACCTTATCACCATAGGAGAAAGATTTATGATTGGTTACAATGTAGTTCTGTCCATCAAAATTATAAGTAATTTTAACAGTTGGTAGCCTCCATTTCTGTAGTTGAACTGAGCAGGTGTGAGATTTATTTGTAAGTCTTGTTGTCAGCCTATGAACCTCTTCTGAATAAGTATTGTAGAGCTGTCCAGTGTTCACCACTGGTGATGGTGTTGATGATGCATCAGGGGTATCTGTATCATTAGAAGAAATGTCCTGATCAAAGGTAAAGGACCAGTAACTGCTGTCCGGTGAGTATCTATAAACCAGCTTGATGATGTCAAAAACATCGCAATGACACAATTAGTGATGACCTTTATGTGCACAGTAGTCTGTGTGAGGTGAGACCCATGCTTCCAGAATCAGATGAAATACCAGAGGAGGTGACAAGTCAATGAGCTCTCTGTAGATGTCCTCGTCAAGTTGCCCAATGGAGTGAACAGAGGCAAGCATATCAAACATCATAGTTTGAGGATCAAAGCATGGCAAGAATACAGTAAAGGTTACAAACATGGTATCCCAGGCAGTACAACGTTTAACAGTGAAACAAGGGCCTCTATTAGGATGTCTTGTAACGTATCCTAAATTTCTAGCAGTAGACACAGTAATAGAAATTGAGCGAGACATACACAATGTAATACAGGATGTAGATTTACAATGCAGGCAATACCATTTGGAAATTCTTCTATCATGAGTGATATCTGGAATATGTCCAGATTCCAAATCATGGAAAAGATTATTGATGGTGGTTATGACATAAGAGCCACAAGCAGAGCACAGAAGTTCCCTGGCAATATATTGCTTGTCTGCTGATTTAGTTTATCTTTGGTATCATTAAAAGATTTAGCAATATTTCTCATATTATATACTATAAAATGTGACTAATGCCATCCACTGCAGGTAACAAAGGGGGCAAAATATCATTCTTCATGGCCTCCTGGAATTTTAATGTGTGACTTTTCATGACAGCAATGTTTGCTCTGTTCCAGATGGACATACCGGGTCTGAAGAGTCCAGAAATGGTGCCGGTGGCACCAGTAACGTCAGCAGAATCTGCGTGTTTCTTGCGTGATGTAGTGTTCTTTTAACCTGAGGGATTGGTCTATGTCAGTGGTTCTCAAAGTGTGAGGCCAGCCTCCCAAGGGAGGCCCCAAACTGTTCCAGAGGAGGCCCAGTCAAGTCTGAGAATGTACAGTATTTAAATTTTAAAGTTTTGGATGTTTTGTGTGAAGGGGTGAAGCAAACTAAATATGGATAATGGTAGGTGGATTTCTTTACTTATGCACAAATTGGTGATCAGGAAAGACCAGAGCCAAAGCTTGTTTTTGGGCATATTTATATGTAAATTGGTGATTAGAAGGCAAACTGACTCAAGACTTGTTTCTGCAGTAGGAGTTTATATGCAAATTAGTGACTGGGAAAGGCACATTGAGTCAAGGATTGTTTCTGCAATAGGTGTTTATATGCAAACTGGTGCCTGGGAAAGGCACACTGAGCCAGTGCTCATTTCAGGTGTGACCTAGGGAAAGGGTACAGTAAGATGCTTAACAACAGGGAAAGGGGGAAGAGGGGAAGAGATGAAGTGGCTAAGTTAGTTGTTCCAGACAGAGAGGAAACAGAGTACAGTAACAAGGGTCCTAGAGTCATAAAAGTGGAGTGACAAGGATAACCTGGGGTGTGCGGTTGAGAGTGGAGCACAGTAAGTTGAATAAAAAGAGAATGTACTCCATCAGTTTTATTGGTCTCACGTGATTCCTGGTGTACTGTGCAAAGTATAATTTTTTTCCTATGGTGGGCCCCCCCAAGATTTTTTCCAAATTTGAGGAAGGCTCGAAATCTTTTCCATGGCTTGGGCAAAGCTTGCTATCGTAAAGTGTGAGAACTAAGGGTCTATGTCTAAATAAACCTAAATGTTCAATATTATGTATACCAGCTACAGGATTTTGAGTGCGTGTTTGATAGGCTGCTAGACTATCAAGGAACATAGTGATGAAAAACTTAGAAGTGTTTGTAGTAGAACACATACCAAATTCTGCCATGTTCCAATGTGTAAGGTTGAAAATGACAGGGGCATGTGTGAAAGGAGCCTGTATTTAGGAGACCAGAAGGTATCTCTGCCTAAGTCTGTTCCAACAGTTTTCTGTTTTTGGGTTATCCGTTTTGTTTCAATCCTCTCTGCCACACGCTGAAATCTTCCGCTTTCTCTTTACTATCCTTCCCACTGGTCTCCTTTTGGCCCAGGTTCCCCATGGTAAAAGTAGGTACTTTGGTTGTTACATTATTTTATTTACTAATGTTGTTATTAGTCAGAGCTGTATTTACTGTGAATGTACTCTTCCGTACAAGTCTAACTACACTGGGAACGTTTATTAGGAATGGTACAAATTTTCTTTGTACAGTACCTGTACAGTGTTGTTATTTAATAACCCAGAAAATGTTCATGTGGGTATGGGTTCTGGCACATTGAGGATGCAGCACACCCTTGTCAGTATCATGAGGTTTGCCACTGCCGATAGTAAAATCCTGTTTCGGCAGTGTGCGTCTGTGATTCAGGGCTGAACAAGCGAGCTGTCAGGCTCAAGTGTGCATATGCAGCTCTGCAGACTCTTGAACCCAGGCGGACAGCCACAGGTAAAGTTAAAAGCGCTGCCTACAATACATTGGAGCACAGGGCTTGGAACTTGAAGCGTTCCGTGGAATGCATATACTTAGGAAGCATTATGATGTTAGGAGCATAAAAGAAAGGACATTCAGTGCAAACTAATGCATTCTTTCCTTACATTTGTGTTTCGGGTGTTTGCACTCTTTCCTGGTAGCACACTCCATAGAGCCTCTGTTATCTCATCTATACAGCCGGCCGGTCATTCTATCTCCTTATTTATGATACAGAGGATGTGTGGAAGGGGCTTGCCTACAGAGTTTACTTCGAACTCCTTGTATAATTATTATTTCGAGTTTTTTAAAACTTGTTTAGAGACTGGGCTTGATAAAATGATATGCTGAGTTTCAATATTTGTTATCAATGTAGAGATAAAGAGTTTGCTGAACTGTAGTAGATACGGGCGAGGCTTAGTACATCAAATGTTTTTTTTTTCTGTATATAAATTAAAGTCCTGAAGAAAAGGAGTCAGTTGAGTACTGGGCCCTTGACCCTTTAAGTACGCTAGCTGTTTACTGTCACAAATGCACTCAGTAGTTCAGGCCCTCTGTTCCCACAGTGCCAACCTCCGAGCGCAAGATTGTGAACAGGTAACAGACAGGGTAACCCTCCTTTCTGCGTGTGGGTCCAAATCACCTTTAGCATCAAGTTCTGGGGGGGATTCAAACTGTGAACCTTATGCTAGTGTACCCAAATGTACAGATGCAGATTCGTACCCTCTTCGGGGATTGCGGTAAAATCTTATGCCAGGGGGCACCAAGACAGGCTTCCAAAATGAACCCTTAGAACTCTATAAAAGACTTTAAGTATATTCTTACCTTTTCCCAGTTTAGTAACACCATCAAGCTCTTGAACAGATTTGTCAGTCTTAACCCTCTATATGACACGTGCAAAAGAAAGAACTTGGAAGACCCAGGCAGTATCTTTCAAATGAAAGGTTTACTTAAAAATGGATAAAAATATGTAAAATGTAAACACAGAACAATATGTCAAAGAGCATACAATCACATAAAGAAAACAAGGAAAACTACAGACAAACTCCTACCAACATACAGTTAGATATTTTATATCTAATGTATTACCTCTGTACAGTGCTTAAGTTAGATCAGAGATCTTATTTCTTAAGAGCCCAAAAAGATATGTCACAAAGATCAGACACGAGTTCTAGTTAAACTGTGTCTCCCCCACACACCCTTCTGTGATGTCATCCAGCTCTTGCTTTTAGAATATAAAAAATATACAAACAATGATCTTCCTGTCAGGAGATATTTTAAAATACTGTGACTTCAGCAAAAACGAATTTCCCAAATTATGACAGTCTTTAATCAAGCCTTTCTTCTTTGATCTTGAGCAGTTCCTGTTTTCCCAAGGAACATCAAAGTTTTTTTTTTTTACAACTTTAGCACTATGGTGGTATAAAAATGTTTTTCCTCTAAGACATCATAAATTTTTATGAGCCCTATATCCTGGCAGCTGGGTCAGTTCTAATTAAGACAGGAAAACAGGAGACCCTTAATTAAGTGTCTCTGGTCCTTTAATTACCTCTTGGCTAGTTCCTGTAGCTGAAACCTGGGGGGGGGGGAGACACCCATACCACAGGCTGTCTTTTGGTTTTAAAAATATCATAGAACAATCATAACCAGCTGGCCAAGCGTCACATTTACTAGTGGTATGCTATGCTTTCTCACTGAACAGAAGTGAAGCTTATGACTTGATTTGTTTGATTTTCACTCTATTTTATTTGCCGGCTAAGTCCATTTTTATTTTGTTTTGCTGTACAATAAATGTGAGATTACATTGCTTGCCACAACTACCTATATGTCCATCATTACCCAGTCTCACAACATGCATGTACTATAAGTTATTAATTAGGGTACCTGGGATAGAAGTTGCAGTAAGACCACTAAGTGGACCAGGTTCCTGTGGGGGACATTCAGTAAGTTCTGCTTCAGTAGGAGGTAAAACAGACAAAAACATAGCAGCTGTAGCCATATAGTTGTTTGTAAAAAATTGTTTTGTGGAGTCTCTGGGGAACCTCTCGCAAAATGCAGGGTCAATTAAAGCAGCACGGTTATATAAACCAGAATGTCTATGATTAGCTTGCAAAATGGGCAGAGTACCATTTGGGGCAATTTTGGTGTTGGGCCAACTATGGAAACTTCCTTTGGATAGGCGGGCCACAGGAAGAGTTTGTCCATATAGATCTGTTTGCTATTCAATTTGAAGGGAAGATTTGTCAAGGACCACAACTGAGGCAGTGAGTTAGGCGTCCTTGCATTCTTGAACAATTATCAATTTGTTTGGGACTGAGATAGTAACTCCTTCTGAAATAGTAGTAGGGAGATGGTCTAGATGTGGAAGGAGGCATCCCACCATGCCTTGGATGCAGGGAAAAGCTCCTGAGATGAGGAAAATCAGGTGCAAGATAGCCATCTTGTAGGGTTACCTGTAAGGAAAAAGAAAAGGTCAGTCGGTTCAATTTCGCCCAATGGGGTTAGGAAAAGTAATTATACACCTTTGCATAGTTTTAGTTGGTTAACATGCAACCATTTCTCAGTAAGTTTCTTGTTTTGCAGAAGTCTAACTTGATAGACTGCGGGACACTTATTGGAGAAGGAGTGCGTAGGGTGAGCAAATCTGAGTAGCATTACCTGATCACCGACTTGCCAATCCACTTCTTGTGCATGGTTGTCAAACTGAATTTTGGACTGTTGCTGGGCCTTGCCCATGTGATGTGCAGTGTACAGATGTGTTTTTACAACATCATCTTTGAATTTAGCCACATACTTGTCTACAGAAACTCTGTCTGCAGTGGGAATACTCAAATCAAACAACAGATGTTCAGGTAATCTCATAGTTCTACTAGTCATCACCTCAAAGGGTGTCAGTTGGATGGTGGTTAAAGGAGTACCCCCTTATTACCATAAGGAGTAATGGCAACAGGGCATCTTAATCCTTGGGATTGTCCTCAATGAATTTGGAAAGTATTTGCTTAATCCATCTGTTGGTTCTCTCTACTTGACCCAAATATTGATGGTGGTAAGGTATGTGGAACTTCTGATGTACCCCTAGAAGTTCAAGTGTTTCTTGCATTAATTCACCTCTAAAACTGGTTCCTTTGTCAGAGTCCACCTTCAGAGGTAGACCCCACCTGGAGAAAATCTGTTCTAGCAGGACTTTTGCAGTAGATTTGGTTGTACAGTTCTTAGTGGGGAAAGCTTCAACCCACTTAGAAAACAGATCAGTAACCACAAGTGCATACTTGTTGTTCCTGCTGGTGCTGGTCAAAGGACCAATAAAGTCAATCTGTATGGCATGCCATGGGCCAGAATGTCTTTGTGGTAGGAGTTTTGCATTTGTTTGGTTGGTATTGGGTTGTTCTGAGCACACATTAGACAGTTGTCAATGTAATGTCTGACATCTTTGGTAATGCCAGACCACCAACCAACAGTTTTGAGTCTCTGCAGTGTATTTTCAACTCCTTGGTGTCCACTGGTGGGAGTATCATAAACCTGGTGGAGAAACTTAGATCTCAAAGATTGAGAGACTACCCACAATTTGTAGGGTACGTCCTCCGGCTTGTAACAGATCAATTTGCCATCTTTTGACAAATGTATCCTACTTGTATGTCTCTTGTATGGACTGTGAGTGGGTTAATCTTGTTCAGTTCCTTTGTCAAGGAGACGGAGTTGGGGGTCTGAGTGTTGTGCAGGGGACAAGTCCAGTGGCACAAAAGGTTGTGGTTTCTTCTTTAAAGCAGCTATTTGCACAGCTGCCAGAGCACTGGAGTGATTCATTGTCCATGTCTTCCCCCTCAATCACCCTCTTTTGCAAGAGTATATGCTGGATCATGGAAAGAATTATAAGGGTCAGTTTTAGAGTGGGTGAAAAGTTTATGTTGGAAGTGATGTGTGAGTTCGTGAATATAAATCTCAAGTGATTTATATTTCACTGGGGAGCCATCAGAAGATGTAAAGGAGTTGTTCTGCCAGAAGGGTAAACACTCAGTAAGGGAGCAACAGACCCAGTTGGAGTTTGTGAAGATGATGGTGTCTTCGGTGCCATGTTGTATGAGCTCAAGTGCACAGGCCACAGCTGCCAAGTCTGTGTAATGTGATGATGCAACACTGCAATGCTTGGAAACTTCAACAGTGTTGCCATTGGGATACATGATGAGCACTCCAAATCCAGCTACCTGTTCTCCCTGATTGTATGAGGTAGAGCCATCTGTAAACATATGACACAGGGAAGTGTCTGCAAGGAGTTTTGGAGCAGCAGGAAGAAAAGGGCCTGGTTCAGGCAAATCAGGAGGCTGCAGTGCACAATCATGTGGTTCTCCTTGATATAGGAGACCATGGGCTAGAACTGATGGCATTTTGCAGGGTGGACCTGTGCAGAATATCTCGGTCCTGGAGAAGAGACCAGTGAGTCAGCCTGGTGTTAGATACTGATCCATCCTTTACTCTGTCTGATAGCAGAAAAGTGGTGGCTGTGTGGTTTGTGTTGATAATGACAGGTGAGTACCCAGTGATATATAGGAAATGCTTGACAGCCCAGTAGTTAGACAGAAGTTTCCTTTTACAAAGACTGTACTTCTGTTCCACTGGTGACAACATTCGGGATGCATATGCAATAGAACTCAGAGTATCATTCACATTCTGAGCTAGGACTGCAGACATAGCAATGGCTGAGGTGACTGATTACAGATGGAAAGGCAATGCTGGATTGGGGTTCACCAAGGCTGGAACAGAGGCCAAGTCCTGTTTCAGTAGTGTCACAGCCTGAGTGTGTATGGGACCCCAAGATCAGGGAACATCCTTTTTCAGAAGCTCATACAGAGGTGCAGCCTTATTTGCAAAGTCACAAATGAAGTCCCTGGAATAGTTGACTATTCCCAGGAAATGTTTGAGTGTTGCCACATCAGTGGGTAGTGGCAAATCTTGTAGGCCTTGGATTTTCTTCCAAGCTGGGCTTCAACCTTGTTCTGTTATGCATAGGCCAAGAAAGATGACTTCTTTCTGGCAAAGTTGTGCCTTTGCAGCATTGCATTTGAGGCCTGCCCTCTGTAGAAGGGTGAGCAGTTCATCCAAGAGGTCAAGGTGTTGTTCCTTGGTGGCAGTTGCCAACAATAAGTCATCCACATACTGCAGAACACATTGTGGGGTGGAGAAACCTTCCAGGGCATCCATCATGTGTAGATGGAAGAAAGAGAGAGAGAGGGGCTACTGTGAAACCCCTGGGGTAAGCAGGTCCATGTGTACTGTTGACCTTCAAATGTGAAGGCAAATTTGTACTGGCCTTTTAGGGTCAGAGGCAGTGATCAGAAGCCATTGGAGATGTCCAAAGTGCTGAATCACTGGTGATCAGGGGTTAGCAGTATGAGCACATCAGGTGCTGATGCTACTGTCAGTGAGCAGCTAGGAGAGACTTGGTTAAGCCTCCTATAATCAGTTGTGAGTCTCCAAGCTCCTGTGGGCTTCTTCACCTGCCAAATAGGTGAATTGGCAGTTGAGACACAAGGTCTGATTACACCTTGTTTGAGGAGTGACTGAATGGTTTCTCTGAGTGATGGTAAGGCCTCAGCAGGAAATGGATATTGCCTTTGCCTGTCATGTGCTGGGCCTGGGATTTTGATGGCTGTTTGCATCCTCCCACAGTTATGCCTGTGTGTGGAAATTGCATCAAGATGCTTCTGCAGGATGGGTAGGAGTCTCTTGAAAAACTTGTAGTTCTGGAATAAAGCTATGACGTCATATTTCTTCTCATTGGTGGACATAGCTGTAAGCACATGTGAATCAGAAATCATGACAGTGTGGTATTTTTTTTCTGATTTGGATCAGGAGCATATTGGCCAGATCCACCACACAGCCATGTGGCACCAGAAAATCAATTCCTAAGATGCCGGGATGATCACGTAACACCATAAGATCGAAGGTATGGTGTGTGTTCAGATTGCCTATAAGTTAACCACTGAAAGTATGATCAATCAGTATGTAGCTTCACAACATCTACACCTAATGTATTGGTCCTCCATCTGGTAGACCAAGGAGAGTTTGCTGGGTCATCATAATGTAATACAGACACAGCCACGCCTGTATCGAGTAGCATTATCAGTTGGCGGCCCCCGACCACGGCCTTGGTGCAAGGCCTTCCATTTGTGTCCAGAGTAAGCTTGTTCACAATAAGGACTGAGGCCTGTAGTTGTCAGTCTGTACTGCCAGTACCAGGGATTTCCCAAAACAGTGATTGGGCCTGTCCTTGTCAGGCCTCATCCCGGTCCTGGACAGCCGCAACAAAGGGAGCAGCATTGGGGTTTAGGCCTGTTGCGGCCAGGTTCCCTGTGGTTGCTGAGTCCCTGTGGCCTACTAAGGCCTGCTGTCCCAGGGCCAGAGCTGCAATTACATGTGAAGGAACCACATCCGCTGAAGATCGAACCGAACCAAGAAGTTTCCGTAGATTTTTGTTCTCCTCTGTGATTTCTTGGTAGGAAGGTCCTGACCAATTATTTTGATTGCCCCAATTGGAATCAGAATTCCAGTTGATTTGTTCTTGTTGTGGTTCCGGTTCCCACCTCTGGACAGGGGGTGCTGGCGGTTGTCCAAAGATGCAGGCTTTTTGTCTTGGACCTTGCCCTCCACTGTGTAGTGGGTTGTGGACTTGCCAATAGACTGTACCAAGGCCACCTTTTTTGAACCAGATCCAAGATCTTTGATGTAGAACTGGTAAACGTGCTCCATTTTCTGAAGGATGTCTGCAAAGTTGTCTGTGGTGGGGAAAATTGCTGGATCCACCTTTTCACAGACAGCTGGAAGCATATTCCGGAGAAACACATTTTTTTATTCAATGAGGTCAACATCTGCGTTTTCACCTGCAAAGTATTTGCCAGCTCAATAGGCCATCCACAACCTCTGATGAAATGTCGCAGGGCTTTCTTTGACATTTTGTTTTATGAGATGGGCCAGCATCACCCCAACCACACCTGGGTTGTGATGGCAATGAGTGATCAAAAGTTGCTCTCATGTCTCGGCTGGCTACATCTGGGAGCTTTGTCCATAGGCCTGGGTTGATGGTCTGTCAGAGAATCTGTACATGGTAGTCCTTCGCTAGGCTGAGCATCTCACATTTGGAATGTACTTTCTCCAAATGGCAGCTGAGATTGTCAGTGGGGCACATCCGGCCAATGCTGTCAGCGATCTGCTATACAGAGTGGTCTCATGCTCCGTGAAGAGCGGCCTCCGCTGTGGCATTGGCCACAGTTCAGACCACAGAATTCTGGGAAGTGGCCTCTTTCAGCATTTGTTTTATATGCACTTTAAAGGCCTGCTTGCTTCTCTTAGGCAAATCTGAATTACCGAGGGCTGCCTCAATCATTCTCTCCTATCATTCTTTGTCAAGGCAGCTATTGGAGCAGCCGTTGGTAGGCCTAGAGGGTCCGGTGGTAGGGTTAGAGAGGCCAGTGGTAGGCCTAGGCCTCCCCCACCATGGGGGTCCCATCATAATTCAATCTGAAAACCCCATGCTGGGGATTTCAACTCAGTACTCCAAGGCAAGATAAACAGCCAAAAAGTGTGAGGCTGAGGGGCTGTTGGTTATGGCTCTATCTGCTGCTTTAGAAGCCTCCGAATCAAGGTTTCATTCCCTCAAACTGTAACTCTCATCCCTTAAGAAAGAGATAGGACTGTATGCATCTGAAAGTTCGAAAAAGGAGTAACAGCTGGAGACTGAAATTCAGTCATTATGAAATGAGAAAGCCGGGTTAAAGACCAAGGTGAAGTCACCCCCAAGAATCACCATACCATCCTTCCAATCCTGTAATAAAACAAGAAAGGATCGGTAGTCCCCATACTTAGCACTCGGAAGGAAGTACACAAAAGCCAAGGTAATCCTTAACCCCCATATGTCCCTTTCATTAGAGCGTACCTGCCCTCCCTATCAGCAAGAGTACAAAGAAGTAACTGAACAACTGATATTCATCCCAGCTAGCTTCTCATGTTGTTGCCTGGAAAGATGTGTTTCCTGCAAAAAGTGGAATTCTGCCTTTGATTTTTTTAAGAAAACTCAGTATCTTGCTACATTTCATAGGGCTCGTATGCTCGTGCACATTATATGAACATATGGTGGTATTTTGTTTATCCATATTGGAATAATATTAAACCAAGGCTCTGCTTTAACTGTAACTTAACCTCTATGCACCAAAGATTTGTCATCAGAAATGCCTGACTTCTTGTTGTCCAATCCTGCACATAATAATCAAAAAAGGAGAGACCCCACAAACAGAACATGAAAACAGCCAAATGGGCTAATTCTAACTAACAAGGAAACCCAAACAAATGTGCTTCTATTCCTAACCCAGGATCCAATTAGAGACCCAGGATGGAATGGGATGGGGCAGAGGTGGTTTACACCTTCTATAGAAGGCCCCCGAGCCGAGATGTGTATATTATGACTCCACACAGAAATTTCACCACAACCCCTGTGCAAGCGCACTTTGCAGTAACCTGTAGGTAACCTTTAATACCGTGTTAACCCCCCCCCCAGTTATAGTACATGTCATTCATTTACCCATATCCTCCTCTGTAAATATATAAAAAAGAAAAGAGGGTGACGTGCACAATTTCCTACTCTCCTTGTAGAAAACTGAAAAACTTTGATAGAGTATTCCCCTTGCTCTGGGGGAAAGAAAGAAAAGAAAAAAAAATGAAATAGGTAGGTATTGAAAAAAAAACATAACATATATAACCCTTTTAAAAAATGAACACTCCTATTTCAAATGAATTCATTTCTCAGTTCAGGTCCTGCATATGTCCCTTCATTTTAAAGTTTGTGTTGTGTTTCTGTGCCAAGGTCCAAAACCATATTGCTAAAATAAAACACTTTGATTCCCTTCTTTAAATTGCAGGCAGGAGAATACAGTGCCCCAATATGCAAACAAAACTGATTCCCTTCAACTATATTCCAAAGTAAGTTTAGAAGCAACAAAAAGCATGGTCAGAATCAACATTAGACATTAAACGATTTCCAAGTTTAGGCCAAGATATAGCCCATGTCCCAGTAAGAGCAGTATCACATCGATATAGCAAAGACTGAAACTGCTTGCTCTAGAAAGCGTCCTTGCTTTCCATGAATTGTGGACTCTCCCAAGTGTAACAGTCACTTCACTGACCCTCAGGTGTCCTTTAATGTTGCCGCTACAGTTGGGTTTTTCCTTATCTGCGCCATTACAGCTGCCACTTTCTTAATCACGTTCTGAGCCGACATTATCTGCAGTCTGGTCTGTTTCCTGTTGAGGACTAATTGCCGGTCAGGTTGGAACAGGTGCTTGTCATTTAATTGGTAGACCCGTGATTTGGAATCCTTTTTTGAGTAATTGCTTGTTTGGCATCCAAAGTTGACTTATAAGTGGCAGAATCTTCCTTCCAAAACACTCATAAATGGGCTGGAAACGGTGTTTGGAATCTAATGTTCTGCTCCTTTAGTACTTTCAGCAGTGGGGCATATTGCTGCCTGACTGTCTGCACCTCCGGGGGGATAATCATGGTCTAAGGTAAGCTTTGAGTTCATGTAGGTTATGTTCCTTTTTGTCCAGGCCCTCCTAAGTAAGTCCTCCTTGGTTTTGCAGCTGGAGCATTTTATTATGATCGAACGCGGGTGTGCCGTCGGATCAGTTGACTTCTTAGATAGTGCATAGCCTGGTGGAAGGTCCAACACATCTCTTTCTCCATCAGATTCTCCATAAAGGCGGGCCATTGGGTATATTTCTGCACCTTCCTCTAGTCCATAAATACGTAAGCTGTCTCTCCTAGAATGGCTATCTAGGTGTAGGGTTTTGGCATATAGCGCTGAGGTTTGGCAAAGAGCAGCTCCATAACTCCTCCAAGCTGGTAGGTCTGATCTTCCACAGAGGCAATCCTCTCCTCCACCATGTCCACTTGTTGGTCCAGTTTGGTATGTTTGTCCAATATGTTTTTAAATTCTCAGCGATTTTCTGATCTGGAATCTTTTATTTCTTTTAGAAGCATTTCAAAATGGTTTCTGGATAGATGTTCAAGCTCCCCATCTGTGTCGATGTCCAAGTCCCGTGTGCTTGCCGGAGAGGCACTCCTCTCTCGATGCAGTAGGCCCTGTTCTGATCTATGGGCATCCAACTGTTTATCAGGTGTCTTTTTAGATGATTTCAGATCACAGGTATTCCTTGAACCTCCGCTCAACATTTTCGATTGTTTTTTAAATGTTTTACCAGGGAAAAAGTAGTTTAATAACGAAGGGGGTCGGGAGCTCTGAAATTAGACTGTACACCGGGCCATGGCAGAACTGGAAGTCCCCTGATTATCAAAGAATAACACACACACACACACACACGCATATATGCACACACACACAAAAGTAACCCCTGGCTGCATTCTTTAGTCTGTCAAGCAAGGTGTGCACTACTAACAAAAGTGACTTGGTAACTGAAGTACGGTAACAGGACAGGAGAACACAGTAAAGGGCAGGTGATGGTCTGAGAGGAGATACCTTTTTTAAAAAGTGGTAGTAGCATGTACACACAGAATATATTGGACCCTCCCACCCATCTTTTGAACTGATTTATTTTTTTGATTAACAGACTTTGCTGTTTGTATTTAAAGAGATGGTCCCCCACAGTTTTGGCAATTTATTTTACTCAATTAGGATGTGCATGCAAGCTACAATTGATAATTATTTTTAGTACACATGAAAAGTCACACTGAGGTAGCATTGTGATTTGTGAAAGAAAATACCCACTTTTATGTAGTGTTTGTAATTTTTTTTTCTTTCGTACAGTAGATGACTACTGATTCAAAAGCAACAGATCAGTCGGAAGTCAGAATGGGGTAAGATGTTATCCAAGATAGAGACTTGGCGAATAGGGTACATAACTGGAAGACATTGACCAGAAATCAATATAATCATTTACAAATTTAAGTTAACCTTACAAATAAAAGACTGAAGAAAAAATGTGTGAGTGTGAAATTATTTCATATGTTCTATAGAGTCAGAGAGTTCGGTGAAAGAAACAAAATGGAGACTGGCATGAGACAGGACACGAATGACATGAGAGACTGACTGAGGCAGCATTCCCTTTCCCCCAGTACTGGGCCAGTAGTACTATTATTCTTCTTCTTCAACATCACTGCCAGTAGGATCATCATCATTACTGTCCGAGCAGTATTATGGAAGTTCCCCTGAGTATCCTGCCAGTATCTAAATAGTAAAGGGCTAATTTTTGTAATGCTGGCCAGACTGCACCCTTTTCATGCCAATACTGAAGAGGGTCATCACGAACATTTATATCTCTAGGATACGTTAAGAAGTCATTCGTCATACTGCTTGCTGAGTAGCTTGTGATGGGAGAAGTAACAGCATTGTCTTTTGCTACGTCATCCAGTGCTGCCCAAATGTTGTCATGGAGGCACTGTACAAATTGCTTTTGGGATCCGACTCATAATACCAGGCTTTTCTTATTCTTCTGCCTTCACTGGGATCTGTTTCTTGGAAGGGAGCATAGTTATTTTCATGATCAGTAGCTACAGTACTTCAAATTGGAGTTTCTGTTGTTATTTTACAGCAACTTTTATTATTGAACAGTTCTTTGCAATGGTGGAGGTCTATGCTACCAGATTGAAGAAGACTGGCAAACCGGTTTTGAAATGTGGATCCAACATTGTTGCTATCACATAATGCTCAGATTCCAAAATGTATTTATTTATTTAAGACTTTAACCAGGAGGGCACACTGAGATTCCAGGTGCGTCCTGGGGGTTGGGGGGGGGAGTACAATACAATACACTAAAATAAAATGCAATAAAACAGTGGTAGTTGGACAACAACAATAAACAAATAAGTAAGTACAGCCTGTACAGAGCTAGGAAAAAAATAGAGATTTAGTTGCGGTACATACAACAAGGAGCATAAGAACAGTGCGAGCGTATAGTGCAATGCAAATAAGCAAACACAGTACTGAGCCATAACTACAGTCAGAGGAGGAGGAATTGGAGCAGCTTTTATTCACATGTGCAAGTGGAGGAGAAGTGATCAGAGAGGCGAGCTTAGAGATACCAGGCAGAAGGGGCATGCCAAATGCCCACCAGGAGGGAGTTCCACAGCTTAGGCATGCGGTAATTGAAGACTGACTGGCCTGCAGTGGTGGACATGTGTGGGATAGATAATAGTCTAGTATCATTGTGCCTGAGTGAGAAAGCTGGCAGAGAAGAGGCAGAAAGTGCAGAGGAGAGGTAGAGGGGCAAGAACTGGGACCAGAACTTAGCTGTGAAATGAATGCAGTGTGTAAGGCGGTGGTTCTGCAGCGAGGGGAAGCCCAGTGACCAATAGAGGACACAGCGATGGGTGGAGTAGGGATAGTCGAAGGTGAAACGACAGAAGACATGGAAAAGTGAGTCCAGTCTGGCCAGGGTGGACTTGAAGGTGGCACTGTAGACTACATCCCCATAGTTAGTAACTGTCAGAATAATGTTCTGTACCATTGCATGAAGAGCTGGCAGTGGGATGCATACAGGACTATGGTAGAGGGTACCCAGTCTGGGGTGTATTTTTTTGTGAATGTCATCGATATGCCCAGAAAAGTCTAGGTGCTGGTTGAGACAGACTCCAAGATACCTAAAGGAGGTGCTGACCTCCAGATCAGTCCCATTGAGAGTGTAGAAGGTGGGGGTGGAGGGGAGCCATGAAAGTCTCTGCCTTATGCAGAAGGTCATGGATACAGTTTTCTTGGCATTGAGGTAGAGCTAATTTGAGTGAAACAAGAGCTGGACATTGCTTAAGTCCTGCTAGAGTCTGGTCGCCATGTCAGAGGTGGAGGGGCCAGATGTATATAGTACCATGTCGTCAGCATACATGTGAATGGATGTATGTGGGCAGGCAGAGGTCAGGTCACTGAGGAAGGAAGATAGAGAACAGAAGCAGCCCCAGGACCAAACCATGTGGCACACCTGATGTGATGGGAAGGGGAGGCAGAGGTTTAGCTACAAAAACTGACTGATTGTGACCAGTCTAGCAGATAGGAGCAGAACCATTCTGTAGCCGGGTCAGAGAGCCCTGCGTAGGAGAGCTTGGTCAGAAGGAGCGTGTGGCAGACAGTGTTGAATGCCTTGGTGAGGTTGACAAAAATAGCTGAGGTGATGTGCCCAATGTCCATGGTGGAGAGTATGGAGTCAATGAGCCTCAACAAGGAGGTGGTGGTGGAATGGGACTTCCTGAAGCCAGACCGGTAAGGCATGAAGAAGGATAAGGAGTCGAGGAAGGAGGATAGTTGGGAGAGGACAAGGTGTTCCTGGAGCTTAGCCAGTATGGGGAGGAGGGAAATGGGGCAGAAGTTGCCGGGGGCCAAGGTATTGCCGCCTTTAGGAGGTGGGATGACTGTGGCATGCTTCTACTCAGATGAGATGGAGACTAGAGAGAAAGATAAATTGAAGAGAGCAGCCAGTGGGGTGGCAATGGCTGAAGCCAATATGTACAACATTTTGGCATCCAGGCCAGAGAGGCATTTGCTCTTGGATGGATTTAGAGCAAGCAGGGCGTATAGAACCTCAAGTGGGGCGGCAGAGCAGGAGGAGAAGGAGGAGGTGAGTGGAGAGGCTTGAGCGGGGGTGGACAGAGTAGGTGGGGGATGGAAGAAGAGGAGTGTAGGGACATTGGGAGAGAAGACAACAGTGACGAGGTGCAGTTAGTGAAAAAGGTGTTGAAAGAAGAGGCCACAGCTGGAGGGTCACTAACAGTGGAACCACCAATGTTTAAGGTGGGTGTAGGAAGCAGGGAGTAAGGGGAGAAAAACTATTTGACCACCTTCCAGAATTTAGCATGGTGGCTTATATTAGAGTGCAAGACCATTCTGAAGTAACTGACTGTAGCCTGTCGGATTAATCTTGTGCATGCATTATGGAGAGCGCGGTACTTTAGGTGGTGATGGGAAGAACTGGAGACCTTGAATGATTTCCATGCTAGGTCCCTTGCTCCGAGGTTTGCAATGATGTCTACTGTAATCCAGGGGAGGTGGGCATCCTGCACCATTGACTGTCTGAGAGAGGCACAGCGGTTCCAGACAGCTAGGAATCTGGATTTGAAGCCTTCCAGGGTGGAGTTCAAGGAGGTGGCCTGGTGGATGGTTGACCAGTCCAACAGTAGCCAGGTCATGGAGAAGAGAGGGGAGGTCGAGGAATTTGTAGGACCTGGACAGGAGGATGTGAGGGGGGCTGCCTCGGGTCTGAAAATTTTGCTTACCACATACATCATGTGATGGTCACTTAGGGCGTCAGGTAAGAGCCCCGAGGCAGGTATCCGGTGTGGATGGGAGGTGAGGGACCAATCAAGAAGTAAGTGGTTTAGTGATTTATGGTTCAGGCGAGTGGGCTCAGTGATCATTTGGGACAAGCTTAGGGCAGTTACCAGGTTGCAAAGTTTGGCATTCTTGTTGGAGAGCCAATTCAAGTTAAAATCACCCAGGATGTGTAGCTCACCACTGGGGGCCTTAGACTTTAGGGTGCCAAGGTGTTCCAAGATGGTGGGCATGGAAGTGTCAGGTGAACAATAGGAGCCTGCAGTGAAGAGGGGAGCTGTGTGGGAGAGAGAAAGTTTTACCAATATTGAGTCGATGGTTTTTGTAGGCATGGGTAGTGTGACTTGGGAGAACTGGAGCGCAGACGAGACATACATGGCAACGCCACCACCAAATCATGGCAATCCTGCAGTCCATTTCCAAACACAAAGACAGCTTTTCAACAATTATAAAAAGGGTCTTGCAAATGGAGTATCATGATTGTCTGATGTCATTCCATAATCTCTATATTAATCTTTAATTAATATACTTGCAGAGCCGCTTCTCCTGAGTAGTGGTTTTAGAAATTAAGTACCAATCTTTGCAAATTTTTTTTTTTCAGAATCTTCATCTGCCATTACCATTAGTGCCAGGATGTGAGTTAGAGTTCAGCAGCACACATAAATATTCAATAACATTAGACAATCAGACACATAAAGTGGATAGTTAAAAAAACACATAGCTAACACAGCCTGGTTAACTGTTTCCTTAGGCATGTACGCCTACAGTGTCTTGAAAATCCTCACTGATCAGCACAGACATCCTTATTCTAGGTAATTTACACAGGCACCCTGTGACACAAACCCCTAGCCAGAGAAGCAGAGACGCAAAGTGCCAGTTCATGATGTTTGGAAAAAAAATTGTTACAGAGCCAGTCAAGGAGCACAGGCTGTTAGACTGACCAGAGTTTGAGCTGTTAAAATACGTGCCATCTTATTTACTTGACCCTGACCTACCCACCCCCTGAACTCACACTTCTTTGATGAAATCTTTGACCACATGCTGTTCGATGTTGTAAGACCCTGGTATACATAGTCACAGTAAGTGCCTCAACTAACAGCAATATCCCTAGTTGCCAAGGTCATGCTGTCTAACAACAACAACTACAAAAATTGTGGAATACAAGCTCTTAAGATGCAGCAGTAACTCCTTTAAAAAAACAGAACCAGACACTGTACCTCAGTACAGCATATTTTATTGAATTTTTGCATTGTCCTGCCACAAACAGGAAAAAAACTGCTAACAAGACATATTCAGCAACTTCATTACTCCTCTTGGTCTCTTTCTTTGACTTAAATGAAATCTGTTAATAGTGTATGGTGGAATGCTGTTCCGCATGGAAATCCATGTCTGGAACAGCATTGTTGTCCTGCACTCAGTGCGTCATGATATTGTTGTGCTGCACTGAGTACATCACCGGTGCAGCACAACAAGATCGAACACATTCGCGCATGCGCAATTGAGCAGCCCACGGCAATACGGAAGCAAGCATGCGGCGGCAGACACCGGAGTAAGCCTTTTTTTTTTTGGCCATATACTTGTTCTGGTGTTCACGGAGTACTGCTTATGGTTGCCCATACACTATAGAAGATTGTGTATGAGCAACCATACACAAACAAGGCAGTTGTGAGATCTTGAGGTTTCCGTGGTAACGGACCTCTCGAGCTACGCTCTCGAGGTCTCTGGTTACTACGGAAACCTCTATCACAACTGCCTTGTTGTGTATGCTGGCTCATACTCAATCCTCTATATATTCTGAGGCCAGTTACCATGATGGCTCAATACAGAATTCTGCACTCATGTGGAACCCAGAGAACACAAAACTCCACATCTGTGTGGATGGACTATTTAAGATAAAAAAAATAGGTAAAATCAAATTTAAAGTATTTAAATAAAAGGTACAACACTTATTTTTTTAAACCCATTTTTAGCGCTGTGGGCGGAGCCTACAGCTCTACTGGGATCATAGCTCTGAAAACGTCCGATTGTGGAACCTTCCATTGGACATTTGGAAGTATCCTTCTGAATGCCCAACTAAGCTTGAAACCCTCTGCTACAATCGGCCTTTACGGAATAACAGCCGCACTATTTTGGCTGTTACTTCTGCATTCCATGGCATGAATTGCGCATGCACGACTCACACACATGTGCAGTTCTGCTGGCGGTGTCATGTTTGGCAAGATGCCATTCATTGCAATTGCACATTAGGGATGGGTGGACCGGTCTGCTTGAAATCAGAACCCTCCCCGGATCTCAGAGTATCCGACGGACCAGGGTTGATCAGGACACTGCTGCTCAGTGTAGCGGGTCCGTCTTGTATTTTTATTTTGAATGCTGTCGTATTTTAACCCAGGTCCCCCCTCCTGTCTACATAAACTATCTCCTCCCATGCAAATGTTATAAAAAAAAAAAGTACTCTGCCACCCGGCACTGCTCCTGCACCACTTGTCAATCCAGTGTGCATGCTTGCTTAACGTAAACAAACGGAGAGAGAAAAAGAGTGGGAAGAGGTGAAAACTGTCAGCAGCAGCGTAGGCAGCGTGGGTAAATTTTATTCCGTGGTGGTAGGGTAGGTATGAGCATTCGGCTCTCCATTTTTAAAAGTACTCAGGATTTTGCCTAAACATGTAGCATTGTAGCAGGTGGGCTGTGTGTTCGTTATTGAATCACCGGCCTCCTGCAATGTGTGGGGAAAGTGTTTAGCAATAGCACAGCAATTGTTTCAGTCATTACTTCAGTACACATGGTAGTATCTCACTATCTTAATGGAGACCCAAAATGCGGGGCACATCATGGAGTGTTGGAATAGGCAACTGAGCTATGAAGTCCTGAAGCTGAAGCATGGAGCGGTGGTAAAGTGACACCTTTTTGTTGACTGCCTGTTCAATCAGTTTAAAAGAATAACCACTGGGAGTTGTTTTATTTGCAAAAAGAAATAAGCAGTATTTTAACCTTATGGGGTAATAAATAATAGAATTCCATTAAATATCTGGGTGCAGCTAGAATGTTTTTTCACAAGTGCGAAGAGTGCAATATGAATTTCTGTTTTAATGTATGAGCTCATGTATACTACACTGCCCTACCCTGTAGGACTCAGCAGCTGTGACATGTAGATGGTGCTGGATTTCATGTATACAGTGTTATATCCTGTAGGACTCTGAAGATGTTACTGGATTTCACATATACTACACTGTTTTCCCCCAATATCTGAGCTAACAACAATCTAGTGTTGCAACATCTTGATCATGCAGGCTGGATGGATGTGGGCATTCTGAGTAATAAAACAAGGGATGTGTCCATCTTCTTAGTGTGAGACATTTGAGAGGCGTGTTCATTTGTTTCTGTTTTTAGTGGTTTTAATCTGCTGCTTCACCTTTTTATTCAATGCACTTGTACTGCTTTGCACATGAATGTACGTTTTGTTGGCTCGTGTGTGTGTTCATCTGACCTGCTGAACACTCAGTGTGCCAGGCTAGTGCAGTTTCATTTATTGGTGGGACGCTTTGTTCTGTAATGGCGCGGAGAGGGGACTGGGTGAGTGCACTTGTGAATTGTGAAAAAGTGGGTGCCAGCCAGCATATGGAAGAATAAGTGTAAAGGAAAAGAGCATTTCTGGAGTCTCTGGAGCCCCAAAAAAAAAACACAGTAGAATGATATACAGAAAGGAGTCAGAAATGCAGAAATACACTCAGATCAGAAACTGTTTTTTTCTATGTTAGTGCATTTTTGGTGATTTTTCTGGTTTTAACATTAACTTCTTAAAGGTTCTGATTTGAATCAGAATGAATCAGAACTAATCAGAACTCTGCCCTGGATCCTGGTCCTGATAATAAGGGTCAGGACCTTTTCAGGTCCTCCCATTCCTACTGCACATGCACGAGTGTTGTGCATGCTCAGTTGTGTTGCTGCCACCAGCTCCATGTCATTCTGTGGCCCCGCATAGCAGAAAACAGTAAGGGTGGAGGGGCTACTAAACACTGTAGCCAAGGATGTCCAAGCAGTGACTGTTTAAATAAGCTGTGATTCAGTATTACAGGATCCTCCGGGAATACAATATTATTTATTTATTTAGTTATTGTTGACCGGTTGGGTGCGCTAGACAAAAGCATTGTTTGGGATCGCCACTGCCAGCTCCGTGGCATTCTGTGGCCCCCCCATCAACATCGGACTACACAATCCCCGTGTATACACCCCCCAGTCATGTGGCACACTGGGAGCCCACTACAGTGTGCCCAAATGTTTGTTTTTTCTGTAAAACAGAAAACGGTCCCTTGTCGTCACTCCAGTCTTTTTTTTCTCCCTATAAACAACAAAACGGTCTCTTGTCGTCACTGCAGTCCCCCTCCCCCATCTCCACCCTCACACTGAGAACCCACTTCCCCACACACCCCTTACCCCGTACTTACCTCCGGAGGTCGGCGCTGTCATGTTCTCTGGATCGGGACACGTCTGAACTCTTCAAAGCCGAACTGCAAACTGAAGAATCAAAGGTAAGCCTGCTATAATGCCATTCAATGGGGTTTTCAACTTATGCTGATATCTTAGCCCTTTTTTAGAATTTTTTGCCCCAAATTTTCAACATGGGGTTCTTGGGACCCAGCACGTGAAAGCTGTCACTGTCATTTTGTTACTCAGTAACGAAAGGTGATTTTGCAGTCACTTCGTGGAATCACCTTTCAGGACTGATTCACAAAATGACAGTGCCACTGTTCATGAAGTGGGTTCCCAAAAAACTCATGTTGCAAATGTAACCCCTAGATGGCGCTATCCCAGGGGCTACTACCCCTGCCTGATTTGCCACTAACAGGTTGAGGGCCTGGATCCAATGGCGGGTGCCTCCACCCAGAGGTCAGGGTTTGCAATAGTTAAACTTACTTGGTCACAGCCCTCTGGGACACTGCAACCCCTTTCTTCCCACTAGTGGCCCACACAATATAGCAGAATTACCTTCACAGTATACACTTACCCCCAAGGCTGGTTCAGGCACCGGACATCCTGTAAAATAAGATACAGTGCAACAATCACAGTACAGTACTTTAACATAGACAAATACTCAGGCAGTATAACTTTGTTGAAACAAACAGCTCTGATTTATTTAGGGGATATAACAAGGACAGGGAAATCAGGTTAATTAGCTTATCACTTTACTATCTACCTATGGCTCTGTGCACAGGCCTATCCCTACCAGTTACTGTCCCTGGGTACCCAGGCCCTAGTGGCTAGTCCAAACCGTGGCAGCTGGTAGGGCCCTTTCACACAGAGAAAAGGAAAATTAAACAGTCAGCAGTACAGTAATTCCATTTGGATTTAATGTGGCAATTCAACAGGGAGCACCTCAATTAGTACTCACGACCTCCAAAGAAGATATGGTCCTTCAATGTCAGCAGGGCTACTTTTGATCTCCAAGAGACTCCTCACACATTTATATGGTAAAAAAAAAGAAAGCACTATACCAGGCAGGCTGCATCTGTATCCCAATCGCAATTACTGCACAATAACCAGGAGAACACACAGCAGATTCAGTTCCTGACAGACCGAGTGTAATTCAACAATTTCTTCAGTCTTCTACAGGGTGAGCCTGGTTTCTACTCTTCAGAGATCCTTTGATTCTTTTCACAGGACGGATTCAGTCCTAACAAGCAGTTACACAAGTTGTAGACCGGAACTCTGGGCCTTGCACACGTTTTTTGACTGAAACTGTGCACTGAAGGAGCACAGGGTTTTCTTTCCCTTCACTTTCAGATCTCAAACTGAAACTCCCAACAGACAAAACCGGGCACTTCCTTTGAGTTCCTCCCAGTTCTTGACTGGATTGGCTGTCACTCACAATAGACTGCTGCTGTTGGTCCAAAAAGGCACCGAAGTCTAAACTACATCTCCCAGAGTCACTGCCCATACAATCCTCTTGTGGCTGGCTCAGATTATGAGTCCCAAGTTCTGATTCGTCCAAGGCATCATTTTAGAGCTAGCTTACCCCACACTGATTGGTCCAGTTCAGCAGTTCAAAACTAGAATGGGGAACTAGCAGACACAGTTCTGACTGCAAAGAAAGCAGGTTAGACAAACTGTAATTTCATTATTACTCTAAATAATTTCTGGCAAACAGTTACATCTTTCAGATAGGTTCCTTTGCACCCTAGTGACTGCAAAAATGAAGTGAATTGGCAGCAGCTCGAGTGGTACTCAGAGAAGCACACAGTCCCCCATACAAACTAATTATGTCTGCAAGCAGACAGCTCTTAAAGAGACAGTACCAGAGGTTCTAAAAACACTCACTGATAAATGGCTTAAATGCCAAACACCATTCAGGCTTGGAGCATTCAAGCAAGCTCCTGGAAGTCTTTTGGGAACCCCCATTTGCAGGGGGGTTACACCCTTCCTGGCCTGGGAAAGCTTGACGTCCGCGTCAAGCAAGTACCCCCATAAGTTTCAACTGCAACCATACATTTGCATTAGGCTTCGCATATGTAATCATTTCAGTCAATATATCATTTTACCAAGAACACATTTCTGAAACATTGCAGTACGTCACTCTTTACACAGTATTACATACACATTGTACCATAACTCAAGTTATTACCTCTTGTACATGAAACCTGAAGAGGGGCCCTTCCTATCAGTTACCTTGGGGCTGGATGGGGCAAGGCACCATGCTTAGAGGGCAACACAAGTAACTTGGAGTTAGCACTGATGCTCAGTTTGGGCAATGAGCTCGGGGACACATACACTCCTTTATGGACAACATTGAGAGGCAGGTCCACTGGCGGCGGGGAATCATAACTGAGGTGCACCACAGGCTTTACAGCTCGACCAGTCTTTCTAGGGGGAGCTGTTGCAGTCTCTGCACTCTGAGCCTCATTTCAGCATTGTTCTCACTTGTCAGGGAGTCTCCATGGGGTAAGAGGCTAGAACTTGGGGCACTTTCAGCTCCAGGAGTTACAGTTTCTGAGTCCACAACATTTGCCTCGCATGGAGAGCTTTCAGACACTGGCAGTGGACTGTCAGGGCACTCAAAATACTCTTCTTGTTCGGGTGTATCACCAGTCTGCCCCAATCTATCATTTTCTCCCTGAAAGCTCAAACAGTTCAACCATGCACAATGATTCCATTTCATCTGATCTGATGCTTTGCACTTCACTTTCTGGGAGCATTGGCTCCAGGGATGAAGCTGGGGGCATAGACAGTCAGAAGGCCCAGCTTTGTCTCCAGTATTGACTAGGGATTGCCCGAAACAATTGACTCAGTTCGTAAGAAGGATAGTATTCAAAGTCACTCTCACTTTCTTCTGATATGGACTGACAGTCATGCTCAACTGGGACTTGTGCAGGGGAACACTTTAACTCTGCTTCTGTAGGTGCAGACTTCCTTGATCTTTCTTAGCAGCAGCTCTAGTCACTGGTCCAGAGGGGCATCTTCTGGGGCTCAGACTCAATCAGGATTTGTCCAATGGGTAGTAAATGATTTCTATGCATTGTTTTTACATCTTTTGAATTGTTCTCAGGCCTTACTTTGTACACTGGCAGATCATCTAGTTTGCCCACTACAATGTGAGGGAGATGGTGCCATCTGTCAGCAATCTTGTGTTTGCCATGCAGTCCCAGATTTCTTAGCAATACCCGATCTCCCTCCTGGAGTTCCTGTGCTTTCACCTTTTTATCATACCTTTCTTTGTTGGCCAGATTTCTTTTGGCAGCCATGGTTTGAGCCAGTTGAACGCATGAGTTAGCTGGGCCTTTAACTTTGCACATACTGTAAATAGTTGTCAGCTTGAACCCCATCAGAGAGACCCCAAAACACACATCTACCGGTAGTCGAGCTTCTCTTCCAAACATCAGGCGGTAGGGAGAACCAGTGGCATCACTTTTGGTGCAGTTATAAGCATGTACCAGGGTGCTAATTTGTTGGCTCCATCTAGGCTTGTCCTTTGGGTGCAGGGTGCCTAGCATATCTAGCAAAGTGCGGTTGAAACGTTCAGGCTGTGGGTCCCCTGGGGTGGTAAGGAGTGGTTCTGGACTTTCTCACTCCCCACAGAGAAAGCATCTCTTTGATCAGACGACTCTCAAAGTCTCTCCTTGATCAGAATGGATTCTTTGTGGAGCCCATAGTGAACAAAAAGTTTTCTCAGTACTTTGGCTACAGTGGATGCTTTCTGGTCTTTGGTGGGAAAGCTTGGGCATATCTCGTGAAATGGTCAGTGACCACCAGCACATTACTGATATTTCTTTGATCTGACTCCAAACTCAGAAAATCAATACAGACCAGCTCCATGGGTGCACTGGTGGTTATGTTAACAAGGGGGCAGCCCTCTGGGGCAAAGCTTTCCTCTATAAGCAGCGACTACAAGTTTGTATGTGTTGCTCCACATCAGCCCCATCTTAGGCCAATAGAATCTGGATCTCACCAAGTCAAGTGTTCTGTCTATACCAGGTGCCCCATGTGGTTGTGCAAGGACCCTCAATACTGAGTCTCGAAGGCAGTGGGCAGCACCAGTTGTTGTTTGTCTACTTGTCCCCCTCTGTCTACTGTTTCTCTATATAACAGTTTATTGATCAGTTTCAACTTAGGACCTTCTTTGTATAACAGTGCAGTTCTCAAATCAGTGGGCGTAATTTGGACACATCTTTTCCTGCATAGAGGCTTCTAAAGCTGATTTGATCATAGGATCAGGAGATTGAGCCCTTGAATACTGTCATTGTCCAGCTGAGGCAGTGCACCAATGTCTATTGCAGAAAAGTGGCAATAAGCAGCAGGTATGCAATTCTCAGAGGGTCCCAAGCAATCCACCATGCAGTCCACTGCGTCCGTGGACATTGTTCCTCCCTGTCAAACTTCGGCAGAGTGCCGAATGTCAGGTTCTGCCAATCGGACCCAATCATTCTGGGGAACAGGCCTCGGGAGAGAGCATCAGCATCTATGTGGTTCAGACCTGCTCGGTATTGAGCATAGTCATATGTAGATAATGCAGAAAGCCACCTGTGGCCAGTGGCATCCAACTTAGCTGAGGTCTGCACATAGGTCAAAGGATTTTGTCAGTTTTACTAGTATTTTAGCCCCATACAAGTACTCATGGAATTGGTCAACAATAGCCCACTTCAAAGCTAGGAACTCTAACTTATGTACAGGATAGTTCTTTCGGATGGGGTCAGGCTTCTACTGGCAAGGCCACTGGTCTCAGGCCATTCTCGTGCTCTTGGTACAACACAGCCCCCAACCCTTGCAAGCTAGCATCAGTGTGCAGGGCGTAAGGTTTTCTTGGATCGGCATAGGCCAGCACTGGAGCATGGGTAAGTTGATATATGATCTCATGAAAAGCAGTCTCACAATCAGGAGTCCAGCGGGCCCCAAATACTTCACTCGGATGAAAATACACTCTTTCAGTCTTGAGGGACGTGACTTTTGGTATTTTTGTGGGTTGGGGATACCCTGAGTAAGGTTAAGTAAAGGCGGATCACTCTTGAATAGTCCTTGATGAAGCTTGATAATAACCACAGAATCCAGGAATCTTTGCAGTTCTTTTAGATTTTTGGGCTGTGGCCAGGTGGTCAAGGCCTCAACTTTACTTGGGTCGGTCTCTATTCCCTCGGTGGATACTATGTGTCCCACATACTTTACTGATGTTTGAAAGAATTGACACTTATCAATGGACAGTTTAAGGCCAAAGTCCTCCAGTCGATCCAATACCTTAAATAATCTGCTCTCATGTTCCTCCAGTGAAGCTGCCAAACACAATAACATCATCTAGGTATACCAGGCACTCTAGTAAGTTCATGTCCCCACTGCACGCTCCATCAATCGTTGAAAAGTGGCTGGGGCACCTGAAAATCCCTTGAGGCATCCTCATGAATTCATAGAAATAGCGGACAGATAAAGGCTGTCTTCTCCCGGTCCTCTGGGGCCGCCGGGATCTGGTAGTACCCACTGCGGAGATCCAGCACAGAGAACCACTTGCTCCCGTTTAGGCAGTCCAAAGCATCCTGAATGGAGGGCATTGTGTACTGATCAGGGATAGTCCGCCGGTTTAAGGTGCGATAATCACGCACATCCTTACTGTCCCATTCTTTTCCTCACTACCACAATGGGGAAGCATAAGGGCTTCTGGATTCTTGTATTACACCAGCCGCTAACATCTCTTGCAGATGCCGTCTCACATCATCTATATCAGCAGGTGCCAGGCGTCGAGACCTCTCCTCGAAATGGTCTTTCGTCATGCAGCGGATATTGTGCTCAGCTCCTTGACGCCATCCTCACGTCCCATTCCTTTAAAGAAACACCTGGTCTCTCTGGGCAAGCTTCTCACTGATCCTCACTTTCCATTCAGCTGGCAGCGGGAGTTGCGAAATCAAACAAGTCAGTTACTCTGTCATTCTTCCTTGAACTCTTGCTGCTGGGTAGCACTGCAGTGTCTGCACAATGCATTAGCCAGGATGCAACCTCTATTTACTCGAATGTCTCTTTCAGACATTATGAACTTGGACCATTACCCTTCTGGCATAAGCATGGGCTCTAGCGGGCAAAATACTAGGCTTGACCAGCAGTCCCTCTGGCAATTTTCCATCGCCTGGTGCATCCAACATTAATATTTTATTCTTAACATCCTTTCTGATCACGGACCTCTCCTGTAAGGTACACTGGGCATTTGGTGCCAGGATCAGAGACTCAGGATCCTTCTTCCATACAATTCCGACGGTTCCTCTGGTTTCTATATTTTCAGCATCTCTCTGTGCCTCATAGGCCTTCTTAATTAAAGCGGAACTCTTAAAGCTCTACTAGTCTTTGACCCCTGTTTTTCATAACACAAATGTGCCAGCCTTCTGAACATATGAGCATTTGTTCCAATCAACAAAGGACACCATCATACAGTCCAGTGGGGGGACACACTAAGGCTAGGGTCTCTACTTGTTGACCCACTCCAGCCACGGAGGTGGGAAAGACAGCCAAATTCGGATATACCCGGAATAGGGTAGGCCTTCTCACTTAACCCCCATACATGCAGTCCTTCTAATGGTTGTAAGGTACGTCTGACAAATGCTCTGATACCAATCTTGAAACATAATTGTCACTTGGGAGCCACTGTCTAATACAGCTCTTGTAGACACTCCATTTACCTTTACAGTGGTCTCCATGGAGGGACCCACTATTCTGGACCAGTCTGGAGAGGCGGTGGTGGGGGCCTGGGCAACTGACCTTGCCACAAAAGGACGTGAATTAGCATTTTGGTGCCCTCACTGGGATCATTTCTGCACCTCTTAACCACTGATTTGTTCTCCGAGCTCTCCTTGTAGCCTATATGCAACTTTGTCAGTGTCTTTTGGGGATTGGCATTCCCTTTCATGTGCCCATCCTTCCCACAATTATAGCAAAACATACTTTTGGAGTTTGAGCTGGCGAGGTGCCACACTGGGAGCCAGGGGCGGGGTATTACTAACTGGAAACCTTGGTGCCATCTCTGTCTGCGGCGTGATAAGCATTTGGAGACATCTCGTCAGTTTCTCCACTTCCATGGTCAAGGAATCGAGTTCGGAGCTGTTATCAGCAGGAGATACATGGTGGGTATCCCCACCCCATAGCAGATGCAGTCGGATATAGGTCGGGGCCCGTACTTGCAGGCGTGGCCTTCATAAAGGACTGTTTTTGAATTCCGGATCTCTCTCAACAGTTCGCCCCATTGTGGCATATCTTTTTCTTATCAGAGCACTCATTGACTGCCAACCTCTGCCCCTGAACTTCACTTGATGGGCCACCCTCAGTCACTCGGGTCATAGCCACAGCTATTGGTGCAGATCCTCCGAGTCGCCTTTTCTCAACTCCTCGAATTTCTCTCATTAACTCATCATAGGAGGGTGGGGATTCCAGTCGATTTGCCAGGCGTAACTGAAGCAACAGCAGTTCTGAGAAGGGGCAGACTTAAGGATTCTGTCCAGTCTGGTTCGGTCCAGTTCAATCGCTGGCAAACTACCCTTTCTGAGGCATTCTTGCAACAATTTTTCCAGCCGAGACATACACAGACAACAACTCCCTTGGTACTGTTGTGCATTTCTTACTCTCCACCATAGGTCCTCATCAGAATCTGGGCTCCCATACACATTCTCCAAGGCCTCAAGATGAAGCTTGTGCAGTGCTTCAGGGTTACTGGCCCGTTTAGCCGCGGATGGTAGCCAGGGCAGGACCTCGGAGGCTCTCACTAACCCTCTTTCGCTTTTTAGGCTTCCGAGCATTGCCATTCTAGCACTTGGGGGCAACATAGGTTATCCAGGTCTCCCAGTCATCCTCCCTTGGGGTGGGGAGGTGCCAGAGAAGATCCTCAACTCGGTAAGAGTCGTGACTAATGGCAGGTGCAGAAATAGGAGTCTGCATTGGTTCAGCCACCATTACGGGTACTGGAGCAGGAGAGGTGTTGGGAGGAACACCCCAGGTGGCAAGAATAGTTTCTTCAAGTCCTCCACAGTTTCCCTTCTCCCAGCAACCATTTAGCAAATTTCTCCTCAAAAGTTTCAGATAGTGGTGGGGCTCATTCCCCGGTCTTTACTGTCCTTAGTTATCACTCTCCAAGCAGTGAGGGCCCTCTGGGGTAATGGTCTGTGGTACTTTGGAGCTATCTATGGGATCCTTAAACTCTACTAGGGCCAGGAAAGTGTGGGTGAGCAGATTAGCGTGCCGACCCACCACCACAGGATTTTGTAAACCTTCCACCTTGGAAAGTACTCCTGCACAGTGTCCGTATTGATAGCAGGGGATGTCCAGGATAAGCATAGCATTTGGGGTCGATCTCCTCCCCAGTACACCACTCCACCAGCCGGTGCACAGCCACTTCTGTCGGAATTGCCATTTATTTATTTATTTATTTTTTTCCCTTAACAGTGGTTTGTAAATATGGCCACTAGAGGACACACAATCCCAGCGGTGAGCCTCAAAATGTAACCCTAGATGGGCGCTATCCCAGGGCTACTACCCTGCCTGATTTGCCACTAACAGGTTGAGGGGCCTGGATCCAATGGCGGGTGCCTCCACCCAGAGGTCAGGGTTTGCAATAGTTAAACTTACTTGGTCACAGCCCTCTGGGACACTGCAACCCCTTTCTTCCCACTAGTGGCCCACACAATATAGCAGAATTACCTTCACAGTATACACTTACCCCCAAGGCTGGTTCAGGCACGGGACATCCTGTAAAATAAGATACAGTGCAACAATCACAGTACAGTACTTTAACATAGACAAATACCTCAGGCAGTATAACTTTGTTGAAACAAACAGCTCTGATTTATTTAGGGGATATAACAAGGACAGGGGAAATCAGGTTAATTAGCTTATCACTTTACTATCTACCTATGGCTCTGTGCACAGGCCTATCCCTACCAGTTACTGTCCCTGGGTACCCAGGCCCTAAGCTAGTCCAAACCGTGGCAGCTGGTAGGGGCCCTTTCACACAGAGAAAAGGAAAATTAAACAGTCAGCAGTACAGTAATTCCATTTTGGATTTAATGTGGCAATTCAACAGGGAGGCGACCCGAGTTAGTACTCACGACCTCCAAAGAAGATATGGTCCTTCAATGTCAGCAGGGCTACTTTTGATCTCCAGAGACTCCTCACACATTTATATGGTAAAAAAAGAAAGCACTATACCAGGCAGGCTGCATCTGTATCCCAATGTAATTACTGCACAATAACCAGGAGAACACACAGCAGATTCAGTTCCTGACAGACCGAGTGTAATTCAACAATTTCTTCAGTCTTCTACAGGGTGAGCCTGGTTTCTACTCTTCAGAGATCCTTTGATTCTTTTCACAGGACGGATTCAGTCCTAACAAGCAGTTACACAAGTTGTAGACGGAACTCTGGGCCTTGCACTTTTTGACTGAAACTGTGCACTGAAGGAGCACAGGGTTTCTTTCCCTTCACTTTCAGATCTCAAACTGAAACTCCCAACAGACAAAACCGGCACTTCCTTTGAGTTCCTCCCAGTTCTTGACTGGATTGGCTGTCACTCACAATAGACTGCTGCTGTTGGTCCAAAAGGCACCAAGTCTAAACTACATCTCCCAGAGTCACTGCCCATACAATCCTCTTGTGGCTGGCTCAGATTATGAGTCCCAAGTTCTGATTCATCAAGGCATCATTTTAGAGCTAGCTTACCCCACACTGATTGGTCCAGTTCAGCAGTTCAAAACTAGAATGGGGAACTAGCAGACACAGTTCTGACTGCAAAGAAAGCAGGTTAGACAAACTGTAATTTCATTATTACTCTAAATAATTTCTGGCAAACAGTTACATCTTTCAGATAGGTTCCCTTTGCACTCTAGTGACTGCAAAATGAAGTGAATTGGCAGCAGCTCGAGTGGTACTCAGAGAAGCACACAGTCCCCCATACAAACTAATTATGTCTGCAAGCAGACAGCTCTTAAAGAGACAGTACCAGAGGTTCTAAAAACACTCACTGATAAATGGCTTAAATGCCAAACACCATTCAGGCTTGGAGCATTCAAGCAAGCTCCTGGAAGTCTTTTATGAACCCCCATTTGCAGGGGGGTTACACAAATTTGGTAAAAAATTCCCAAAAATGGCTGCGTTATGAGTGTACATTGTGCAGTTTCTATGCAAGCTCCTAAGTTCGCCAGTTTTTAATATTTTCACTCCATATTTTCAACATTGCCATTTTTGCACACCTCCTTCAAAACAGTACAGCTGTCATTTTCCACAATCTGCCCAAAACGTGTTTTTGCATCTGTGGCTCAGAAGAGTGCATTTTCTCTGCAAAATCACCTTTTGGGACAAGTAAACAAAATGACACTGGCACTGTTCATGAGGAAGGGTCCAAAAAAGGCCATTTTGAAAATTTAGTACAACACCTTCAAAAAACAGCCATGTTACACCTTGGTGTTCAATAATTTCTATGCACATGTGTAACTTTGGTCATTTCACAGCCCTATCAGCTCTGGCTAAAATTTGTTATAATAGCAATAATGAACTCTGGGGGTTATATTAATGTTCAAGTTAATCGCCCCCTGGGGGCAGTATGGCACTTGGCTGCACCTCATGCCTCATTACACCCCAGGTGTGATTTACTAGAATATTAATGTAACCCCCATTATACATTGCTTAAGAGTGACATCTGTGCTTGCACCTCGCTCTTCAAATGTTTCTTGGAATCCTTCCAGTCTCTGCATGAGAGAAGACATATTAGTGGAATGACATGACTTATGTTTGTACTGCTAGTATTCACTTCATGTGTGTGGCTTCCTCAAATGGCTGCAGCACATGACATGAAGGTAAGATTCCATTACCCAAAGGTGAGTGTAACATCCCCTTTTTCTACAGCATGGTCCATGGTGTACTGGTACACTGCTTTGTGTCGTTCTTGGAGTCTGTAACACGTAAAAGGTAGCATTCCGCCTGGTAACAATTTCTTGCTTTAGCTAGTGAATTGGTAAGTTATTCTGTTTTCACAGTTCCCATAACATTTTTGGAAGGCTACGGCCTGTACTTCAAGGGGGTGGTGCAACTGGCCACACCCAGGCTACTCTCCTCACTCAACACACAAGAATTTTTTTCTTGCAGCCAGAGGCTCTGTCCATCCTCTCTCCGGGCCTACTCTTTCCCTGAGCCCTGCCCCCCCCTCACTGTATTTGTCTTCTCCCTTCCTTCCTGTTGGAATCTACTGGCTGTGCTAGACTCCCTGCCTGGTTTGTGCTCCTCCTGCTTCTGGATTAGTACATTTTGCCTTTGCCTCCTGCTTCTCAGTCCGTGTTTTGCCTATTACTACAGTCTGTGCTTCTGTCTCAGTTGTTTGTTCTCATACAAGCATACGAAGAAGCCAGCAGCAGAAGGCCATTTGGTCTATCAAGTCTGCTCATATTGCAGGGTCCACAGCTTGAGCTAATGTCCCTGTCCTCCTTCCTCACCCCTCCCATCCTCCCTACCCATGATCCTTACTTTCCCCTATGTCTATTCCAGCCTCTCTTAAAACTGCCCACTGTTTTCAATGAGATTTCCTCTTCCGGCAGTGCATTCCAAGTGTCCACTACTTCTCTGTGAAGAAATGCTTCCTGACCTCCCTCCTAAACCTCCCACCCTCCAGCTTAAGACTGTGCCCCTTAGTGTTATGGTTGCCGCTCAGCTTATAGAGACTCTCCTTATCAACCTTATTTATCCCTTTCAAGTATTTGAAGGTCCCAAGCATGTCCCCCCCCCTCTCTCTTTCTCTCCTGTCCTCCAGGGAGTACATGTTCAGTGCCCCCAACCTTTCCTCATATGCCTTACCCTGCTGACCCACTATCATCTTTGTAGCCCTCCTCTGGACCTTCTCCAGCAGGTTAATGTCCTTTTTGAGGTGTGGGCACCAGTACTGAACTTCATACTCTAGATGCGGCCTTACCAGTGACCTGTACAAGGCAGTGAAACCTTCTCTGTCCTACTACTGATCCCCCTAGATATGCATCCCAGCATTTTGTTTGCCTTTGCTGCTGCTTTCTTGCACTTTGTGGAGTGCCTCAGATCACTAGGGATCATCACTCCCAGGTCCTTCTCCTTCTTTGCTGCAGATACTTGTACTCCACCCAGGTAGTATTCTGTCCTGGGATTCTTGGCTCCAATATGCATAACTTTGCATTTCTTGGTATTGAAGCCAAGCTGCCAGATCCTGGACCACCTCCCCATCTTTTCCAGATCTTCCTGTAGGTCCTGTATCCCTTCAGCTGTTTCCACTGTCCCACAGAGGTTGGTGTTATCTGCGAATAGGCAAATGTTTTTGGCCTTAATGCCATCTCCCATGTCATTGATGAAGACCTTATACAACACTGGCCCAAGCACAGAGCCCTGTGGGATCCCACTGGTTACCTCTCTGGTACCAGATAACTCTCCCCCCCACAACCACCCTCTGGGTTCTGTCCCTCAGCCAGTTTTCCACCCATCTGGCCATCTTTTCCCCAACCCCAAGATCCACCAACTTCTTGATCAAACTTTTGTGGGGCATAGAGTCAAAGGCCTTGCTGAAATCAAGACAGAGGATGTCTACCGCTTGGCCCCATGTACTGTCATAGTGACACAGTCAAAGAAGTCAATCAGATTTGTTTGACACAATCTCCCCCCCATGAACCCATGCTGCCTTGCATCCTGGAGACCGTGCTTCTCTAAATATTCCATCAACCTTTCCTTTAGTTTGATCTCCATGAGATTGCTCACAATGGAGGTCAGATTGGTCTGTAAATCCCTGGGTCGTCCTTAGGACCACTTTTGTGGAAGGGCACTACATGTGCTCTTCTCCAGTCCTGTGGTACCACACCTGACTCTAGTGAACTATTAAATAGGACTGCCAGTGGCCCTGCCAGTTCCTCAGCCAGTTCCTTTAGTACCCTTGGATGTATTCTGTCCAGGCCTGGTGATTTGTCCACCTTCAATGCCAGTAGCCCCTCCCTCACTCTATCCTTCTCTATCACTACATCTGTGTTCCCCTCCCTGCTCCTCTTTTCCCTCCTGATGGCACTGGTCCATCCTTCTCTTTGGTGAAGATGGAACAGAAGTATTCATTTAGTATCTCTGCTTTCCCTCCCATTATCCTCCACCCACTCCACCCCTTTCTTAAACCTAACAATCCCTTCCTTTGTGTCCCTTTTCTCACTTACATAGCGAAAGAAAGCCTTCTCCCCCTTCTTAATTCCTTTAGCTATCTGCAGCCCTTTCTGTGCCTTTGCTCATTGAACTTCCTTATTTGCCTCATTAGTCAGCCTTAGGTAATTTTCCCTATCCACCTCTTTTTTGGTCTTCCTGAATTTTCTATAGGCCAACCTCTTTTCCCTTACTTCCTGGGCAATCCCAGAACTGAACCAGTCGGGCACTTTTGCTCTTGTGTTCTTACCCCTGATCTTAACGCATTCATCTGTGGCAACCAGTATTCCTTTCTTAATGATGGACCACCTTTGGTCCGCCCCATATCCGTTTTGAAGCCTGCCAGATGGCTCCTTAACTCTTCACCCATTTTCCTCCAGAAATCCAAGATTTTGGTCTTAGTTGGGATGCTTTCTCTGCCCATATCCAACTGGAACCACACTGTGCAATTGTCACTTCCACCCAGTGGCTCCCTGACCATTATTTCCTGTATGTGCTCCCCATTTGTGAGCACCAGATCAAGAATTGGCTCAGCTCTTGTTGGTTCAGTGACGCTCTGAGTCAAGAACCCACTCTGCAGACCTTTCAGGATAACCTGAATCCTAGTACATGTTGTGGAGGGTATGCTCCAGTTCACCTTGGGTAGTTTGAAATCTCCCACAGTTACCACCTCTCCTTTCCCAGCAGCTTCCAATATTTGTGAGCTCAGTTCCCTGTCCCTTTCCTCATCCTGACTGGGTGGTCTGTAAAGCACCCCAACCTCACCTTTCTCCCTCTATTGGACCTTAACTGACCCCATAATGCCTCCACCTCCCCTTCCTTTGATTCCTCCCTTGTGCAAGTTATTCCCTCCCTGATATAAACTGCCACCCTCCCCCCTTCCCGACTACCCTGTCCCTCCTGTATAGTTTATATCCAGGGATCGCAAGGTCCCAGTCATGGTGTGATGTTGCCCAAGTCTTGGTTACTGCAGCTATGTCCACCCTCCTCTCTGCTAATAGTGCCTGCAGGTCATCCATCTTGTTTCCAAGACTTTGCGCATTCAGAGACACCACCCTTCACCTAGAATCTGACTTTCCTTCTCTTCCCTCTATTATTCTATTCACATTTATTCCATCTGTGTGCACTCCTCCGTGTACCCTAATTGTGTTTTCCTCTCCCCCTTCACCCTTTGCTAACTGTGTCCTCGTCCCTTCCACCTCCTCCCTCCAGACCTCTTCCATCACTGTGTGGGGGAGGTTCACTGACCACCTCCTCTTGGAGTCTGTGGTCCTGCATGCCCGCTGCCCCCTCCAGTAATTTAAATGAAATGTAGTGGTTATGTATTCCCCCAGCCCCAGTTTGCCCCTGAGTACCTTCAAACCCTCCTTACTGAGGTGTAGCCTGTCTGGTGAAAGGAGTGCTTTGTTTGACCAGGTCTCCTCTCAGTCACCAATACACATAAACATCTCCCTACTGCTCCTGTGGTCCTGATTACTTCGTTTGCTCTTTGAGCTTTTCCTGTATGCTAGTGCCCCTCTGTTTGCATTGTTATATTTAGCTGCATCGCCAATCAAGCTCTCAGTTCATTTACCGTATTTCAGCAATCACTTTTTCCCTGCACAGTACTAGGGGCCTGTGTGCTCTCAGTTCCAATTGCTGTTTCCATGATGTAGTCCTTATTTATTTGCACCTGCCTTTAGTACTCGCTCCCCTTATTAGCTATCACTCTGTCTCATTCCGCTGCCTGCTCCAGCAGTGTCCTGCCCTACTGCATTACTCCTCACTTCTATGTTTGTGTTATTTGGGCTCATTTATTGCTACTTCCACTTTTACCAAACCCACATCAGTCTGCTTCTGATAATAACCTAATCCTGCTTTCATGGCTGGCACGTATTTCATTTATTTCATTAGCTGCTTGGTGTCATGGCATCATGTTTGTGGCTTCTTTGTTTTTCCTATGGTGGGGGACTGAGGAGTCACAGTGGGCATTGCGGCCCCAGGCAGCAGGAGCAGCTTCCTATTTGTCATGTATTGTATGAGCTCCTGACTCTCCCAGCCTCCTCCTGCTGCTTCGCATAGCCTTTATGACACTATGCAACCAGCTATTCCAGGCAACTCTCTACCTAAGGTCTTCTAGCTCTACCTAGCCTTCTACCATCCCTTACCTAATATTATGCACCTGTTTTACACAGTCATCCCACCTTCCTGTCCCTTGCACTACCAACAATGCTCAACCCCTTCCAAGTCTGGCAGCATATCAAGTTTACTTGCTTTGAACTGCACGTCCTACCACACTGGCTTTGCAGCCTCCTCCTGCCTACCCAGCTTCACAGCTTCCTCCTCTTCAACCACCAGCCTTGGGCTTCACCCAGCCTCTCTATTCTCTTGCTCCTGACATACAATTCAATTTACTCCCAATTTAGCTTCCTAATGGACTTGGTCAGCATGCATTCCTGTGGTTGATAAATGCTGTTTGCCTTACCTAGACCCATGAGAGGGTCCATATTGCTCAGCCTGACCAATGTACAGGTCTTTCCCTGTCAGTTCTCATCCTGTCAAGACCCATGAGAGGATCCACAATGCTCAGTCTAACCAATGTACAGTCTACTCATGTCTATCATCCATCACGACCCACTTGCCGGTCCCACACACATTACAACTCACCCCTCCACATTTTGGAGACATGCCGATCATATCCATTACTTCCTGGTTTCAGGGCTAGCCCTGTGGACAATGTTATATCTGCACCCCAAAGTCTGCATCTTGAGCATGCAAATCTTGGGGTGGGGTCCTTCTCACCTGGCCCATAGTTGGGAATGTCCTCGCTCTGGGTGGACCTTCAGTCATTAACTGTACCAACGGCACCTCTCAATGTAGCATTGAAGACGTCAGTGGCGAAGGGGCAGGGCTGTCATGGGAAGTACCCCTTTAGCTGCTCGACCGGGTTCGGAGGCACCTTTTAAAGCTATTCTCCCTACAACAGCCTGTGGTTCATCTAGTTTGTTCTTAGATCAGTAGGTTGGCTGAGTGCCTCAGTGGTCATTACTCTCCTCCTCCCACCATGGAGGTTGGCACCAAGATGCCCCATTGTTACAGAGTTTGCTCGCAACCCTCCATGGCATTCCCATTAGAGGAATAGAGCGAGAGTGTTCCCTGAAACTGCAATTCTGCTGGATTGGTCTATTAAATTGCAGTAGCAGAACCGTCACTAAACAAAACTGGCCCAAAGCCTGGAAGGAAGGCAACCTAGGCCTTGGATCCCCCAGAGGTTCCCCCTCAAAGTTTTTTTTTCCTCTCCTCCATGCCAATGGTCATAATACTAGCTAGGGGTAGTTGTAGTCCTGAGATCACTTAGTTAGGTTTTCTTTGTTGGATGGAGTTGGGTGGCTGCCCCATAATTGTCTCTTCTCCCCCTTTAGATGTTTTCTCTTTCCTTAGGAAGCCAGGCTTCCACGCCTTACAGGCAGACCTCCGAGCAGGTCACTATTCACCTGCTGTTTCCTGCCAACTCTACTCAAACAATATGACCAGCTGACCCATGCTACCAACTGAACCCATACTACCAACTGGTCTATGTACAGGTCTTCAACCCCAATAAGTGTTCACCACCTTGTATGCTTTGCTCGACACTCTTTTTGAGCGTCTTCCTACGGTACCTTTAGCCAAGGGAATCACTCCTGTGGCACCTCAAGGGGGGGAACCTTCCTCTAGGATTCCTTGCCTTCGTACCCCTACAGGGTGGTATATCCCATGGATAGAGAAGAGAACAGCCAAAGATTATCTACATTACAGAAGCACGAAACCAGTTGCACAGGCACACTGAATTGGAAGGCTACAGCCTGTAGTTCAAGGGAGCGTTGCAACTAGCTACACCCCTGTTCAGACTGTTTAAGGGCTTCTCTCCTCACTCTACACACAAGCATTTTTTTACTTGCCCCTCCATCTACCCTCCTTCTACAGTGGCACACCTCCCTCTGTCCTGTGGGCTTCTTCCTATGGTACCTTTAGCTAAGAGAATCACTCCCTCAGCAGTGCAAGGGGTGGAACCCTCCTCTAGGGTTCCTTGCCTTCGTACCCCAAAAGGGTGATATATCCCATGGATAGAGAGGAGAACAGCCAAAGATTATTTATATTACACAAGCATTAAACAAGTTGCACAGGCACATTGAATACAAGCTTTTGCAGACTGCCTAGACTGACCCCATATATTACATGCAGCACCTGGCATGTTCTGCACACTCCTGTTTCCATTGAGAAAGTCCTGTACCACTAGATTGAGAGTAGGTACAAAACATGGTTAATGCAGAAACCCACCATCCTTTAATGCTTTCACAATGTTAGCTCCATTGTCTGCAACCACAAATCCTGGAGAAAGGCCTTTAGGTGAAAGCCATTCTGACAACCGTTTCTTTACCTCCTGTAAGATGTTCGCACCAGTGTGATTTTTATGTTTACTTGTGCGCATGCTCAAGAAACATTTTGTGGCATCTTATGATAGTAGCAGGTTTCAGAGGTGTGGCAGTGTTATGGACAGTGTCGCCAATGCTTTTTTGGGCTGGTCTGTTTGGCACCAATGACTGACCACGCTGTCTATGACAGCAGTTTTGAATCATGCCACCAACTTGAAAGAAATTCGATGCTGCAATCAGTGAGCACCCTGTCAGTGCAGGGTGTAACCTCCAATATGCCTGGCAGTGCATGTGACAACCAGCTGGGTGGCCAGGCCTCATAATTTCTTAATGAGCCTGACATCACCTCCGCTGAAGGCTGATTCCATTGCTGCCAGCTGTGTGAAGGGCAGTGTGAAGTGGCTCAGTGGGTGTTTGAACATCACTTTTTGTGATTTAATTGAATTTCTCAGTGAGCAGCAGCGGACAGTCACTAGAACCCTGGCTCAGCACACTTGGCATTTTACCTACCGAAATTGAGGTAAGAAAGGAGTCACGGGGGAGTCACATGTTGCTGCTGAATAATTAAGGGCACTTCTCAACATTAAACCACCCTGCATGTGTTGTGTCACAGAGTTTGTGCAGTGGCCCATCGCACATATACCACCATGCCATTGCCTGGTCAAATGAGCGTACCCTTCCTGGCTAGTGACATGGGAGAGGTTGGGGCGCATAGCAATCAAGTCCACATCCACTCCCAAAGACTAGGCTTTCTTATTTGTAATAAGCATAGTTGTCCCCGATGAGTGACTACTGTTCTGTTTGTCAGGGTACCAACCAGATAAATGAAAATGCCTTAGAAGTTTGTGTTTTTTAAAAACTGCTTGCTATTGTGAGGCAGGCTGGTAGGGTTGAAGAAGCATTTTGGTTAGTGGCAGTGACATCTCAAGGCACATGCGCCAAGCTGCACCAGCTACTGCTGTCCTTTCAGTATATCCCCAGCATTGCATGTGTAATCAGCACAAATACTGCATTAATCTTTTTTGGGGGGAGGGGGGAGTGAGGATTGACTCTGGTAGTGTAATTACAGAAATTACTATAATACAAGGACATCGGTGATTAATATTTTATTAAATGTTGCATTGGCCCATGTGTTGGAGTTTGGAATGGATTTATCATTCATAAAAGTATGGTAATAGCAGTAATAGTTAGGGTCAAAATGAATTACTATATGAATCCACATTTATTTTACCAGAAAAAAAAGAGAGTGATACAGTGGGGTGTTGTGTGTGTTTTGTCAAATGCACAAGACACTTTCACCTTATGTGGTGTTTATTCATTTTTATATTGCAGTGTTTAATGTAAAAAGTAAGGCACTCTGCTCCTGAAAGCTGCAGCAAGTGACAATTTGACATTCTTGATACATTTTTGTGATGAAATGCTGGTCTGCATACTAAAACAGTGTTCTCCATTCATTGTTTTAGGGCGGTGGGCCACCACCCTATATTTTTTTACCACCCCATATTTTTTTACCACCACCTTATATTTTTTTGCCACCACCCTGTATTTTTATCCATTACTGATTGTTTGTTTACGAAATCCTCACAAAGTGTCTTTTATTGACATCCTTTACTGCACTACTACCCCTGGTTTGATACCAGCACACTATATTTTACTTAAAATCCACTTATGCACATGTACAGTGAATATAGGAGGTCCAGAAAAATAATGTTCCTTTTGACCCGATCACCAGTGCCACCACTCTATATGTTCAGACAGTTGGGAACCCTATAAAGAATGCAGGAGAGTCCATCAAGAACTCTGGTTGAAGTTGTATATTGTGCTTTTTTCCCTGTGTTGATTACATAGCAATATAGAATTTGTTGGCAAATAAAGACCGCATGATGTATCCAGTCTGCCCATTTTTCGCTACCTACAGTATCATCACAGACCCTACTTGATCTCAGGCTCCCCCCCTTACCTTCCACCAAGATTCCCTGCTTATTCCATGCATTTTGATGGTTCTTCTCCTGTTGCTTTATATATATGTATATATATTTACTGTTTTGTCCAACATCGCTCTATTTACCTTGTAGTACCACTGTAATTATTCCTAGTTATATTGTTTATGTATATACCATCCTCATGTATTGATTATATGTTTCCCAGCATTGGCTGTTCACCCCTGCCTTGTATAGCTCATATTGTACATTTTGTTAAATAGTGTCTGTTAATTTTGTATCCCCATATCAACTGTATGTATGGTTTGTTATTGTTAAAAAAGGGTCCTCCTTGAAAATGAGCTTGCTCAATTGACTTATCCCGTCACAATAAACTTGAACTTTTGAACCCCACTGCTGTTTTCAACACCCACCACTTCAGCTGGTAGGCTGTTCCAGGAATCCACCACTCTTTTGGTGAAACAGTGCTTCCTCACATCTCTCCTGAATATGTCCCAAAACTTCATAGTATTTCCCCTTGTTATTGAACACTTTTTTTTTAAATACTGTCCTCCTTTGCTTTATTTCCCCCATGAAATTCACCTCTTCCAAGGGTTTACAGACTGAGTCCCTTTAGTCTTTTCTTACAGGGCTATTGATGCAGATCCCACACCATTGTAGTTGCCCTCCTCTTGACTGCCTCTACTTTGTCTATGTTGCAATCACAGTGGCCCCTTTTGGCACAATTTAAGCAGCAGTATTTATTAACTAGGGGTCTGCAAATACATAAATTATGTATTCATTGAATATTCATTGAATACAGCCTGGGTATTTGACTATAATGTAGTACATTTATAAAACAAGCATTTGTCAATGCCAAATGTTGCTTGCTTCTATGTGCTGTTTAGGTATTTGGAAGTCATTGGAGTGCAAATATTGAAAATTTGCGAACTTACGAGCGTGCATAGGAACTGCGCAATGCATGGTCGTAAAACAGTCATTTTAAGGAATTTTTTCACCAAATTTTCAACGTAGCCATTTTAAGACCTCTGCTCATCAACAGTATCACTGTGATTTTGTTAATGTGTCCCATACATTGAGTTTTGCACACTGACCTGCGCCATTGTGCACTACATGAGTGAGGAAATACGTTTGGGCAGGATGTGAAAAATGACAGCTGTACTGCTCATAAGGAGGTGTGGTAAAATGGCAATGTTGAAAATATGGAGTGGAAATATTGAAAATTCGCAAACCTATGAGCGTGCGTGGGAACTGTGCAACGCACACTCATAAAACAGTCATTTTTAGGAATTCTTTCACCAAATTTTAAAATTCCCACTTTAAGATCTCTGCTCATGAACAGTGACACTTTGATTTTCTTAATGTGTCCCATACACTGAGTTCGCACACCGACTGCGCCATTGTGCGCTACATGGGCGGAAACATGTTTTGGGCAGGATGTGAAAAATGACAGCTAAACTGCTCATGAGGAGGTGTGGTAAAATGGCAATGTTGAAAATCTGGAGTGAAAATATTGAAAATTCGCAAACTTACGAAGCGTGCATCAGGAATGCGTAACACACGCCAGAAACAGTCATTTTAGGAATTTTTCACCAAATTTTCAACATAGCCATTTTAAGACCTCTGCTCATCAACAGTATCACTGTGATTTTGTTAATGTGTCCCATACATTGAGTTTGCACACTGACTGTGCCATTGTGCGCTACATGGGCGGAAACACGTTTTGGGCAGGATGTGAAAAATGACAGCTAAACTGCTCATGAGGAGGTGTGGTAAAATGGCAATGTTGAAAATCTGGAGTGAAAATATTGAAAATTCGCAAACTTACGAGCGTGCGTAGGAACTGCGCAACACACGCTCGTAAAACAGTCATTTTTAGGAATTTTTTCACCAAATTTTCAACATAGCCATTTTAAGACCTCTGCTCATGAACGGTGTCACTGTGATTTTCTTAATTTGTCCCATACATTGATTTGCGACCGACTCGCGCCATTCTGCACTACATGGGGAAACAATTTTGGGTGAGATGTGAAAATGACAGCTGTACTACTCATAAGAAGGTGTGGTAAAATGGCAATGTTGAAAATCTGGAGTGAAAATATTGAAATTTTGTGAACTTACGAGCACGGTGTAGAACTGCTAGCATGCGGCTACGTAAAACAGTCATTTTGGAATTTTGGCACCAAATTTTCAACATGGGGTTTTGGGACCCTTTCTCATGAATGATGTCACTGTCATGGCGGTATTCCAGGCCCAAAGGGTGATTTCGCAGTCACTGAGGAAATCACCTCGCCCGGTCAACGCCATGACAGTGACATCATTCATGAGAAGGTCCAAAACCCCATGTTGAAAATTTGCCCAAAATTCCCAAATGCCTGAGATATGCAACAAAGTTGAAACCCCCTCTCTAGCCCATTTTACAGCTTACCAGCATTTCCTCAGTTCGCGGTCGGCTTTGAAGAGTGCAGGCGTGTTCCCAGTCACCGAAGATCGTCGCGTGGAGTCCGGAGGTAAGTATGGGGTGGGGGGGTGGGAGGCTGGGTGTGCAGTGGGTGGGTGCGTTGTGGGAGGGGGCTGGGAGATGCGCCAGGGACCGCTTTCAGTTTTCAGGTATTTAAAAAAAAAGATGATGGGACCCTTTGCCATGCTGGGGTGGGCTCCCAGCGTGGCACGAGGACGTTGGGGGCATTCAGCCGACGGGGATTGGGCACCCCGTCGGCCATAGAATTGATTGCCGGCGCTGGGGTGGCTCCCAGCGTGGCAAAAGGACGGTGAAGGTTCAGCCGATTGGGATTGGGCATCCTGAACGGGCCATGAAATTTGTGGATGGGATGCTCACGACGTGGGGGATTGGGCACCCCCATCGGCAAAGGGACCAGCTGGCAACGCTGGGGTGGGCTCCCCAGCGTGGCAACTACTACTTGGGGAGGGGCGCAGCTCAGCCGACAGGGATTGAGCACCCGTCGGCTATACGGTGCATGAAGTGCGCGCACACCTGCGGGGGGGACTGCGCGTGAGCAGCCTCTTATCGCTGCTCACTGAAGCTCCCTTTCAATCAGGGTTACTGCATTTTGAGCGTGTCATAGACAGCTCCAAAATGCATTGGCTTACAGGGGCCGCGCCTGCCAGCACACTGACTGAATTGGAGGAGGAGGAGGTGACACACCTCCGAAATCTCTGATGATGGCACTATGTTTCTTGCACATGCATGCAAGCAACATAAAAATAAAAGTAAAAATGCTGTGAACATGCCGGCCCGGTGGCGCTGAGGATTGAGGCGCTGGATGCCACACCTCGCACCACACTGGACACCTGTGTTTGGGAATGGGCAAGGGCCACCGGGGTCCAGCAGGGGAGGAGAAGAATTGAGCATCCAGAGGACTGCTCTCCTTCTCCGGAGAGTTGGAACGTGCAGCACCGGCACCTGGTTGCCCCTGACGGAGGCTGGGGAGCAAGGCACCATACGAGAGCAAGGGAGGAGCCGAGTGCAGAAACATAGAGGGGAGCATGCACAGAAGCATGCAGATTCCTCCTCTGCTTGTGTCATTGCATGCACTCGGCTCCAGAGGGAGCTTACAAGAAAAATGCCGGCTCCCCTTGTATGAGCCGCTCCTGGTGCCTGTCACCTCTGTCCATGACAGTGCCTTCTATGGTGGCCCCACGGGGGGGACTTCCCCAAGTATAAGGAGGCAGGTCACCGGGAGATAGGCAAGCCCATTCACGGGGCTAGGGGAGCCCGGGAAAAAAAAATGCCGTGAACATTTTAAAAAACAGACAAATGCGACATTTTTTGCTTAGCATGGATACAGAACATTAGCAGGGTTTACAAACGGAGTACATTAAAACACAGTTGTTCAGTTAAGTATGTATGTGCGGACTGTTAAAATTTTTTTCCCCACTTTGATAGGCCTACCAAAAACAGAATAAACCTGGGCTTCAAGCATGCCAGGGATAGACATAAGGGAATATTAATAAACAGGCAGGGAGGAGGGAGGGTCACCATAGACCAGTTAGAGTCTGTGACATACTAGGCAGGGACCATCTGGGCAGACTGGGTGGAACAGGAAGTTCTTTTCTGCCAACTCATTTTATGTTTCTGTGCTTCTATGACATGCAAATACATAAATGACGTATTCGGTGAATATTCGTTGAATACAGCGCAGGTATTTGTATTTGCATAGCTCGTATAATGCAGTACTTTCATTTTTTTTTTAAATGCTGCGTACATTTAACCCCCACCCCTGATAGACAAATGAGATGTTTTTGCTTAGCATGGGTAGAGAACATTACTAGAATTTAGAAACTGGGTATATTGAAAGAGAGTTGCCCATCGGAGCATGTATAAGTGGACTATTAGGCATGTTTTTTTTTCACTGTTCGGTCTGATAGGCCTGCCAAAAACAGTGAAGCAATCATCTGTTTTGGAGACCGAGGTGAAAGCAGCAAAGAAGACACTTGTAGTAGAGGGGTGGCACTGGCAGATACAGATGTTTTGGGGAGCAAAGCACTTGTAATGGCAGAAATGTATTACTGCAGTGGAAGTGGAGCCTTGAGAGCTGTACAATCATTGGAAACTGCATTTTCCAGGTTGAGCACTTAAGCAAACCATGCATTATACTTTTAAGTGCCACTGAACCAAAATCATTCCTTGTAGGGAGTTTGTGGATCTAGGAGCAAGGCTAAGCATTAGTAAAGGAATAATGCCCGACAGGGTGGGTGTTATGCTGGGATAACATCCCACCTCGGGTGGTTGGTCCCGAGGCCACCGGCCGAGGGCGTCCAACACCCGAGAAGGGATGTTATCCCAGCATAACACCCACCCTGGAGGGCATTATTCCTATTATACAATGGCTTGTTGTTATATATAAAATAAAAAAATATTTTTAAAGAATGTTTTTATCAGTGTGGAAAAATATTTTTGTTTCTTAAGAGGAGATGGAAAAAAGGGCTCATCAGGATCATCATCATCCATAGCAGCCATGATGATGACAGTAGACCTGTGAACAGCAGGGATGTTATGCCAGGATAACATCCCTGCTGTGATGGCCAACTGACCAATCAGAGCCCAGGATTCTTTCTTGCCATTGTATAATATGTGATAAACAGGTCAATGAATGCCTTATTCTACTTTATTAATGTGAAATTAAGCAGGGTAGATCATCTTCTGGCAGTTCTAGTTGTGCACTTAAACAAGATGTGCCCTTAAACCATGTGCACTTATCAGGGTTTTTAACAGAACAGTATATGTAGAAAAAAACAGGGAACTTAGAAAATGTGCATTTAAGTGGTATGTGGGCTCCACATTACATGTAGTAAAGGTAAATACTGCTGTATCCCTGAGCAGGCCACTCAACTTTCTAATGCTTCACCTCCTCTCTCTTCTGCTTGTGCTCGTTCTCTTTCTGCTTAACCCCAACCCCGCACTATCTACACTTCCTCCCTGTGCTTGCCTAATAATGGAAGCAACTACACCTGGTACAAAGTGCTTTCAGAGTGACGTTTGCATGGTAGGCATGCTACAAAACCAAATTCCTTTCCTTAGTTACAAAGGTAAAAAAAAATAAACTTGTCACTAGGAAATAGGAATCTTAGTTCTTACTGTGTCCTTGTGGCAGTCTGTTTCACATTTGCTGTGATACAATACACTTTTGTAGTGTGAAGAGCCTGTTGTATTCTGAATGTCATGTCATTTTGTCTGCTGAAATGACATCTGCAAATATATAAAAACCCATGGTCGGTTGTGAGGCTCAAGGCATAGAGGTGGGCCTTCAGCCACCTGGGAAGTGCATTTTTGAGCAATCTGGAGTGCGTTATTTAATGTGTTACATTTGTAAAAAGATCAAACATGTTCTCTCTCACTTTTTCTCACACAGACATGTGCTCACATAAACTCAAAATATACCCACACTATATTTCCTTGTTTATTTTGTTAATTGGGTGAAATCACTGATACTATCTTTTTTACAGGAGTGTTATGTGGTCTTTCTAAGTACTGTATGTACATATGATAAGTATTGTTTGGACTCTAGAGGTTGTCTTTGGTACCATGTTCTGCATTGAAGACCTGCTCATGAATTTAAATATATGCTCTGTTTTGCCCTACAGCCACCATGTGGAACCTCTGCCTTTTATTTGCAGTGTCCTTTCTCTCCTGGCATTTCTCATTGGCGAAGTTTGATGAGTTTGACAATGATGACGTCACAGAGTATGATGAGAATGACTTTGCAGAATTTGAGGATGTGAGTGAGGACAGGCCCACTGAAGCATCCCAAAGGGTCATTACTACTGAGGATGATGAAGAGAAAGCCACAGTAGAGCTGGAAGGGCAAGATGAAAACCAGGAAGACTTTAAAAATCCTAAAACTCAGGTAAGATACCACTAGAACTCTGAGCTCAGCCACATTCAGCATCTTCAAATGTTGTGATCTCCTTTATGGTCATTGACAGCTGAAGACCAGTGTGAATGTAACTTTGATCGCAGTTCAAATGGCATGCTAGCCTAAATTCAACCTGTATTGACAACTAGTTCGGGGGCTGTTTGCAACTCATGAACATTTCCAAATTCTCATTGGAACTCCAATAAATATAAACTCATGTTTACTACCAGCAGATCTTCTGGCTAACGTTTACAATGAATGATCATTTTCAAACAGTTATTGGAATTTTCTCTTAGAAGTACAAATCCCTTTCCAAAAGCCCTACATCTCTGTAGAAATCCATGCAGGTAGTGTGGCTTGGAAGGTATGGATGTTAAAACCCATGCTTATATTAAACTGGAGTGCTGGCTGGAAAAGTCTGTGAGTTGCTGGTGGGAACTGGTCTTGGTAGGGAGGATGGTCCCTCTTGGGAGCCCCCATGTATGGAGCAGCACTGGGAACCAATAAGTTGACATGTTACCTGGGTGTGTTGTTTTTATCATTTATTTTATTTAAACTTTTGTTGACCAGGTAAATGTAACAAGCCAAGGTCCGTCTTCATACATGGCCCAGGGCTTATTTAAATAGCCAAAAGATGTTATAATAAATATACAAATAAGACAAACATCAGTGCAAAGTGTACAAAACACGTACAATTAAGCTGTGCACAATAATGTATCGTAAGCTGTCGTTTAAAAATGTTATGGCTAACGCAGTCATGCAAATGATTGGGCAAGAAATTCCAATTTCTGGCAGCACATACTGATATAGCATATATTGATCAAGGCCTGGTGTTCAGGTAGCCACTGTGGCTGTAACTACCTGAGAACAAATGACCAGGTTGCATTTCTGCCTTTTCCAACTGGTCTGACCTCCCCACTTCATGTGTTTGTCACATCAAGTATGGACTACTGCATAGCATGCTCAGATTTGTATTGACTCTGTTGGCATGTATTGGAGGAGGTAATATTTCAGTTAGCAAACTAGTTAGGCAAGTGGAATGGCTATTGGACCAGTGGATTTTGCAAGCCCTTGCCCAGTCTGCAGTGACTGCAAAACTTGAATTTCAACCCCATTTCTAACTCTTTAGCCTGGTACCGATTATAGGTGCATGCCTAGAGCAACAGGACTTTGATGCAGTGACATAGGATCTTGGTATGGTGGCCTGTCCCTTCATTCTGCCCACTTGTTTTGTCTTCCTCACTGTATACACCCTTTCTTTCCCATTCCAGTTATGCAGGCTGCTGGGCTGCACCTTATCTAGCGTTGTACCTAGGAATAGAAAGAAGGCAGATAGGGAGTGTCGGTACAATAGGGGTTCCTTGGATAAGACCGGGACCTTGAGAGAGATGAAGGAGGTTCCTGGTCAAGTCTGGGCTTTTGGAAAAAAGTTTAGATTAAAAGAAAGAAAAATAGACAATTTGCATATTTCAAAGGGTTCAACGGGCTTTTAACTTCTTAACTGCTGGTCTGTATTTACTTTTTAATTACAATGTGTGTTTTTGTTTTGTTTTTTAGATGATGATGATGATGATGATGATGCAGAAAATGAGCCCTATGATGATGAGGAGTTTGAAGGTCATGAGAAGGACACGCCTTTGAGAGGAAACAAGGACCTCATTACAATCGTTAATGTAGATCAGGTTTCTGTGCTTTAAACTTTTAGGGTCCTTTTTACGTTGGCTCGCACTTGCGCACCAGTCAACATCTTGCAGTAGTAGCAGATTCAGAGGTGTGGTCACTGTTGGGAGAATGCAGGGCACGCATCAGTAGATGTGTCCCTCGTTCCCCAATAAGCCAGCAGCAGGTGCTGACATCATGAATTCCTAATGTGGCCACCAGATCTAAGAAAAGTTCTGCTGCAATGAGAGTGAAGCTCTCATGTAGCAGAACCACAACGCCCCTCCCGGTGTGCAAGCAACATGGCGGCAGTGACTGCCACCACTGCCGCTGCCTGCTGTCACAATGCCAATGGGGGTGCCCACTCCCCGCTCTGCATAATGTCCCCCTCCCATTTCCACTGTATGCTGAGGGGTGCCCAATCCCTCGCATCATCGCGCCCAAAAAAATTTATTTGTCGCCGGGGCCCAATCCCCGTCGGCTTTTATCCCTTCCTCATTTATTTTGCTGATGGAGGAATCCACTCCCCATCGGCATGATGTGCCCTGCTTTTGTTGTGTGTGCGAGGTGGGTGCCCAATCCCCTTGGCTCTTGCCCCTCTGTTATGTGCTTGTGAGGTGCCCAATCCCTGTCGGCTACAGCATCCCCCAAAACACTTAGGTGACACTCGGGAGCCCACCCCAGCATGCCAAATCCCTGAAAACAAAACCATCCCACGATGTTCCGTTTTATTTCCCTGTAAAAGGAAACGTCCTCGTGGTCTCCCTGCTCCCTCCAACAACCCTTGCCCAACCACTGCACACCCTGCCTCCCCACATCTCCTAACTCCATACTTACCTCCAGAGTCTGGCGTGACTATCTTCGGTGGACCAGGAACATGTCTGCACTCTTCAAAGCCAGCTGCGAACTGAAGAAATGCTGGTAAGCTGTATAATGGAATAAATAGGGTTTTTTTTCAACTTTGGTGCATATCTCAGGCATTTTTGGGAATTTTGACACCAAATTTTCAACGTGGGGTTATTGGCAACCCTCCTCATGAATTCAGTCACTGTCATGGTGTTATTCCATCCCAAAAGGTGATTTCACGGTCACTGTGCGGAATCACCTTTCCAGACTGATTAACAAAACGACAGTGCCACTGTTCACGAGGTGGACTCTTATAAAATGCCTATGTTGCAAATTTGGAGGAAAAATCAAAAAATGGCTGTTTTTCGAGCATGCGTTGAACAGTTTCCACACACACTCGTAACCTCGTGAATTTGTAATATTTTCACTCCAGATTTTCGAGATTGCCATTTTTCCACACCTCCTCATGAACAGTACAGCTGTCATTTTACATATCCAGCCTGAAATGTGTTTTCTCACATCCGGCGCATAATAGCCCGGTTGCTGTGCAAAATCAGTTTTCAGGACAGTTTGAGGAAATGACAGTGACACTGTTCATGAGCAGAGGTCCTAAAATGCCTATGTTGAAAGTCTGGTGATGAAATTCCATAAAATGACTGTGTTACAAGTGTGCATTGCACAGTTTCCATGCACCCTTGTAACTTCGCAAATCTGCAATATTTTCATGCCAGATTTTCAACACTGGCCTTTTGTCACACCTCCTTATGAACAGTACAGCTGTCATTTTTCAAATCCTGCCCTAAATGTGTTTTCACACCTGTGGCGCACAATGGCGTAGTCACTGTGGGAAATCAACGTTTGGGACAAATTAACAAAATCACAGTGCCACTGTTCATGAGGGGAGGACCCAAAATGCCTGTGTTAAAAATGTGGTTAAAAAAATAATCCCAAAAATAATTGGGTTACAGATGTGTGTTGCACAGTTTCTATGCATGTTCATGACTTCACCAATTTTTCATATTTTCACTCCAGATTTTCAACAGTGCCATTTTTTGCGTCTCCTCATGAACAATACAGTTGTCATTTTCCACATACTGCCCAAAATATGTTTTCATCCCCGTGTCGCCAAATGGCATAGCCACTGTGCAAAACCACCTTTCAGCTAGCAAACTGATAGTGCCGTTCTTCATGAGGTGGGCTCACAAAAAGCCCATGTTGAAAATTTGGAGTGAAAATACCAACACACGCCTATGGTGTTAGGGTTTCCAACTGTAGCACCCCACCCTGTAGAGACTGACAGGTGTCAGGGGTGTGACTTGGGATCATCAGTTGAAATGCTCATGCCATTCCACCCCACCCCCACCCTGCAGCCAGTGACAGGCATCGTGGTGTGCCTTGCAGTGTTCAGCCACAAAGTTCACCCCATTCTTCTATACTGCACCCACCTCAGCATATTTCCTTATGGAATGGGGTAAGTATAACATACAAAGATCCCAAAGGACACCACGACACTTGTCAGTGTCTACAGGGTAGGGTGAGGTAAAATGGCATGAGCGTTATAGCTGACGACCCAAAGGCACACCCCAATGCCTGTCGGTCTCTGCAGGGTGGGGATGGGGTTGGCGTCACTTCAATACTTCACTGCCATTCCTATTATGCGTCTCTAACTCCTGCACTACCACTGCCAGTGCCAGCGAGACAACATTCGGCATTGACAAATGCTTGCTTTTCTGGGTTGTTGCGTTGGACTGTTTTTAGGAGGCTACTGAGGTAGGCTGCATATTGACCATTTCTTTACACACTTGTAGTTGAGATTTGATAATTCGGCTCCTATCTCCTTTTAGGACAATAGATGAAACCCAAAACAGAAAAGCAATAATAAACATTCTATAGAATTTCTTTTCTGGTTTCCATGAACTTCTACCCCTACCACCAGTACAAACACTACTCTGATTCCTCTTCCTACTGCACCTAAACACATAACACTGCAATAGATTGTGTTTGTTATTGTCTCGAAGTTCCTTTTTCTTTCTTTTCAATTCCATTTTTGCCCTGTTGGAACTTACCAACTGGGACATCTTTCGACCACTGCCAACACCACCTTCCTTCTTATTAAGGCTCTTGCTACTTGGGTTTCCGGGACTCTCTTGGTGCCCACAATACCCCACTATATTGCCCCTTGGCTTGCCACCCCCTGAGGCTGGGTCCAATTACAGCTCATTTGCAGCATCACCCTTCTTATGTAGCTGCCCACAGTGGAGGTGAATCACAGGAGCCAGGAGATGCAGCTCCACTGCAGATGTGAGGGGCAGGTGAGGCTTCATCTGTCCTACTGGCTACCTACATTTTATCCTCTCTATTTCTCTCACATGGGATGCCACATGCATGGCTTCCACTCATGCATGGGCATAGCATTGCTGGTATTGGCTACATCCCAACTTGGTGTTTACAGTGTCCCTGACCATGCTGCCACCCAGCCTCCACTGGGCAGCAGGCAGATGACAAGGTACTTGACCCTTTCTTTCCCAAGGAGATGAGCGGTCTGTGAGATGCTCCATCCTCTTTCCTAGCCAGCTCCTTATGACCAAACACAAGTTCACAGTGTAACAAGCAGTAGCACTACTGCTGCCCTGCTGTGCTCGAGATTTAACAAAAATAAATCTGGTAGAGTTTTCCTGTTCGGTAGCCAGGGAATGTTATCCATATTATATATCCAGAATTCCTGTGAGATCACCTTGTCCGTGGTGGTCAGGCTTACAGTGTTCACATCTTGGCTTATTTTATGAAGGAAAGAACTCCTTTTAAAATCACAGAAGGAAGAAATACTGTGATTAAGAAACTAAAAATCCTTAAATAGTTGTCATGCTTTTTTTGGGGGGGGGGGGCACGGGATTCTATTTGTATTCTGACCAGCATTAAAAAGGTCTGTTGTTGTTATGTCCACATTAATTCCTGGTAGGGACTGTTTTCCAAGCAGCTTGTTCCTAGGGTACAGTCATCACAGCTGTGTGGGGAGAAAACATGGCAAGGTTTTCTAAGAGTGGTTAGGTCATTTTGTGGACAGGCATAATTACATAGTGATTCACAGCAGGTGAACGCCTCAAGACCCACTGAGTCTGCCAGTTTTTGTGTAATTTGTGAATTGTACCTTATTGGACAGTCACTCAGGAAATATTTCCTGTGTTTAACCTTCACTCATTTTCACAATGCCCATATGTCTAGTCCATCTATGCTTACAGTATTACAACACACTTGCTCTTCAGAAGCCTGTTTCCACCACCCTCTCAGTGAAATACTTCCTGACATCTTTCTTAAACATTCATCCTACCAACTTCATAGTTTCCCCACAGTGGAACAAATTAGATGGCCAGGTGGCCATTGGCTGCTAACCAAACTGGTTTGGCTACCAGATTTTGAAAGTTACCAGCTAACTAGCAACCTACCTACAAAGTGATTTTTCAGTACTTAAAAATGAAGGCCACTAAAAATATTAAATTATATGCCATATTTTGAAAGTTAGTGGCCAAACTGGCCATCAGCTCATAAACTGATTTGTCCCACCTTGAGTTTCCCCTTGTGCTGGTGTCTGCTGTAATTTTAAATAAATCCTTGCATTGCACCTTGTTTATTCCATTTAAAAATGTAACTGCCTGGATTATGTCACCCTCTCCCTTGTGTTGCCCATTATGTATAGATTCAGGTCTAATAATGTTTACTCGTATAACTTTTGCTCTGTTGCCCTTGCGTAATTATTGTTATTCTCCTCTGCACTGCCTCAGCCCTATGTCTATCTTTTTTCAAGTGTGGATTCCAGAATTGCATACAATACTTCCAGTTGTGGCCGCCTCATCAGGGATTTGTAAAAGGGTGATACAGTATTGTTTCCTTTTTTCTGCTATTGTTTTCCCAACCTATACAACCCAGCATTTTATGTGCCTTCCCCACTGCCTCATTACATTATGATGGCTGGTTTAACCTCTCATTAAAGTCTCTTTTCTCATCTGTTTCCTCTATTTTTATGTTGTCTATTATGTCAGTTACTCTTGGATTCTTTTGTTCCAATATGCATAATCTTAGCTTTTTTTTTTGTTTGCCGAACCCTAGACAATTTCTTAAATATTTCCAGATCCTCCCTAAGTAATCTTGTATCCTCATCATTATCTACTCTGCCACAGATCTTGGTATCCTCTGAAGTGAGACTAATCTTTGAATTAATTCCCTCACCTATATCACATATGAAAATATTAAGAAGAACTGAGCCCAAAACTGATACCTGGGGAAACACACTAGTGACACCCTTTATGCCTGAGACTGCTCCATTAAGATTAACTCTGTCCTTCTGCATAACCAACTAATTTGTCTAATAATATTTTTGTCAGACCCCCTCCCCAAGTCATTTATTTTTTTTAAATAATCCCTCATGAGGCACTGAGTTAAAGGCCTTTCTAAACTCCAAGTATAGTACATAAGTACATATGCTGCCTGACCTCTATCAGCTGACTTTGTGACCAGATTAAATAAGCATTTGTCAATGCCGAATGTTTGCTTGCTGGCATTGGCAGTGGTAGTGTGGAAGTTACAGAGCTGCATAATAGGAATGGCAGTGAAGTATTGAACTGAAGCCAACCCCACCACCACCCTGCAGAGAGTGACAGGCATTGGGGTGTGCGTTTGGGTCGTCAGGCATAACGGCCAAGCCATTTCACCACACCCCACCCTGCAGACACTGACAAGTGTCACAGTGTACCTTGGGGTCTTTGGCCCTTATGCGCACCCCATTTCATTAGGAAATACGGTGAGATGGGTGCGATATAGGAGAATGGGGTGAACTTTGGGGCCGAAGAGTCCAAGGCATACCTCGATGCCTCTCACTGACTGCAGGGTATGGAATGGTATGAGCATCACAGGCAAGAATCCCAAGTTACATCCCTGATGCCTGTCATTCTCTACAGGGTTGGGCGTTATGGTTGGAAACCCTAATACCTCAGGCATTCGTTGGTATTTTCACTCCAATTTTTCAACATTTTTTTTGTGACCCCACCTCATGAACAGGGGGAATATCAGTTTGTTAGCCAAAAGCTGCTTATGCAGTGACTACGACGGCATTTAGCACCACAGGTGCAAAAACATTCCGAACAGGATGTAAAAAATGACAGCTGTACTGTTCATGGGGAGGTGTAAAAAATGGCAATGTTGCAAATCTGTAGTAAAAATATTTAAAAAAATGGTGAAGTCACGGCGTACATAGAAACTGTGCAACGCGACACCCGTGAATATAATTAGGTTGGGATTTTTACAGCAGATTGTCAACTCAGGCATTTTGGTGCCTCCAATCATGAACAGTGTCACTGTGATTTTCTTTATCTGTGCCGAACAATTATTTCCCACAGCGACCACGCATCTCTGCGCTGAAAGTGTGAAAACACACTTCAGCCATGTTGTGAAAAATGACAGCTGTACTGTTCAAAAGAAAGTGTGGAAAAATGCCACTGGTGAAAATCTGGACTGAAAATATTACAAAGTCATGAACTTACGAGGGTGCGTGGAAACTGCGCAATGCTCACTTGTAACACAGTCATTTTATGGACTTTTGTCACCAAATTTTCAACATAGCCATTTTAAGACCTCTGCTCATGAACAGTATAACTGTGATTTTCTTAATCTGTCCTATACATTGCTTTCGCACACCAACAGCACTATTGTGCGCTACATGTGTGAAAACACATTTTGGGTGACATGAAAAATTGCAGCTGTACTGTTCATAAGGAAGTGTAATAAAATGGCAATGTTGAAAATCTGGAGTGAAAATATTAAATTTGCAAACTTACGAGCAAGCATAGGAACTGTGCAACGCATGCTCGTAAAACAGTCATTTTAAGGAATTTTTCACCAAATTTTCAACATAGCCATTTTAAGACCTCTGCTCATGAACAGTGCAGCTGTGATTTCCTTAATTTGTCCCATACATTGATTTCACACACCGACTGTGCCATTGTGCGCTACATGGGCAGAAACGCGTTTTGGGTGAGATGTGAAAAATGACAGCTGTACTACTCATAAGAAGGTGTGGTAAAATGGCAATGTTGGAAATCTGGAGTAAAAATATTGAAAATTCAGCGAACTTCTGACGTGCATAGTAACTGTACAGCATCGCTCGTAAAGTCATTTTGGAATTTTTACCAATTTTCAACATAGCCATTTTAAGACCTCAGCTCATGAACAGTGTCACTGTGATTTTCTTAATTTGTCCCGTACATTGATCTCGCACACCGACTGCACCATTGTGCGCTACATGGGCGGAAACACGTTTTGGGTGAGATGTGAAAAATGACAGCTGTACTACTCATAAGAAGGTGTGGTAAAATGGCAATGTTGAAAATCTGGAGCGAAAAAATTGAAAATTCGAGAACTTATGAGCCTGCGTAGGAACTGCGCAACGCATGCTCGTAAAACAGTCATTTTTTGGAATTTTTGCACCAAATTTTCAACATGGGGTTTTTGGGACCCCTTCTCATGAATGATGTCACTGTCATGGCATTATTCAGGCCCGAAGGGGTGATTTAGCGAGTGACTGTGAAATCACCCTTCAGGCCGAGATCGCCAGGACGGTGACATCATTATGAAGGGTCTAAACTATGTTAAGCCAGTGCATCAAAAATACCTGAATATGCAATAAAGTTGAAAAACCCTATCTAGCCCATAATACAGCTTACGGCATTTCCTCAGTTCACGATCGACTTTGAAAGAGTGCAGGCGTGTTCCCGGTCCACGAAGATCGTCGCTGAGCTCAGAGTAGTATGGGGTGAGAAGTGTGGGGAGGCAGGGTGTGCAGTGGGAGGTGCAGGTTGTGGGAGGGGCCAGGGAGACTACGTGGGATCGTTTTCCTTTACAGGTTAAAGAAAAAAAAAGGATGGCGTGGGGCGTTTGCCATGCTGGGGTGGGCTCCAGCGTGGCACAAGGACAATTGGGCGTTCAGCCGACGGGAGTTGGGCACCCCGTCGGCCAGCATCGATTGCCATGCTGGGGTGGGCTCCAGCGTGGCACCCAGTACTCGGGGAGTGAGGACAGTGGAGCAGGCGAGTTGGGCACCCCTCGTCGGCTATATCATTAACTGCCACGCTGGGGTGGGCACCCAGCATGACATTTGGAAGGCTTTGGGGGTGGGAGCCATAGCACAGCCAATGGGGATTGGGCACCCCGTCGGCTATACAGTGTGCGTGTGTGTCGCGTGCGTGGGGAGGCGCGCACGCCTGCATGGGCGTGTGTGTGGGGGGGAGCTGCGCATGAGCAGGTGATATTTTATCGCTGCTCACTCAAGTGTAGCTCCCCCTTTGAATGGTATGCCACTGCATTTTGGAGCTTGTCATAGACAGCTCCAGCATGCATTGGCTTACAGGGGCCGCGCCTGCCAACACACTGACTGAATTGGAGGAGGAGGTGACACACCTCCGAAATCTCGGATGATGGCACTATGTTTCTTGCACATGCATGCAAGCAAACATAAAAATGTCTTAGGTTTGTTTGACATAATGAGCTTCCCTTTGTGAAACCATGTTGTTTCTCATCTTGTAGCCCATTTCCCTCTAAAAAGTACAACGTCTTATTTATGAATAAAATTGCTTATTATTTTTACATTATACATAGTCTCCGAAGAACCAAACCTTTTGTGTGTTTTTAATGGTTTCTTGTATTTATCTGATTTTGTACTTTCCCTTTCTGTATGTTTGCTTATGCGTGCAGCATATAAGAAACATACTGGGGTAAGTATAGCATTGCAGAGGTGTGGCAGTGTTTGGCCAATCCAGCCAACACTTTCAGGGTCTCGGCTCTCAGCCACCAATCAACAAGGAAGCTGCCGATGACGACAGTTTCAGAGCAAGCGCCAGAGATGGAAGAAATCTGCTGCTCCAATCATTGACAGTTTCATCATCCCTGATTGCAGCAGCAGCTTCCCTTCCCTTGCAACTAGGAACACAGAGGCAGCCAACAAGACTCTCCACCCATGTGCATTACAGCGCACAGTAATGCACATGGGTGCAGTTCCCTTCTTGTCGGCTGCTGTCCTGCGCCCCATGCCCTAGTGTGCCTTTCCTGGCAAACCATGTAATATTTAATGGTGCACTGGGAACCCACCCAAGTGTGCCAAAATATGGCAGCTCCTACCACCCACCACACAGTCCCTTTAAGCTGACATGGAGTGCCCAATCCCTGTGTTGACAGGCCCTCCCCCTTAGTGTGTCTTTCCTGGTTAAACAATCCCCCCTTTATTTTCCAACACTGGGATGCCCACTCCCAGTGTCAGATGCACCCCCCAGCCCATCAACACCCCTTGCTGACATAGAAACATAGAAACATAGAATTTAATGGCAGATAAGGACCACTTGGCCCACCTAGTCTGCCCATTTTCGTACCTAACAGATAAGCTGCAGATCCTTTTAGCAGTGTCAGTGGCTCAGTAGGTAGCACACTCGCCTCTGAGGCCGGGAGATCAGAGGGCTGTGGGTTCAGTTCCCACATCTGGCACTTGGGTTAATATCCCAGTACTGACACTGTAATGCAGCATGAGAGGGGTGCTGCATTTCTGAGGTGCCGTCATTCGGATGAGATGTTAAACCGAGGTCCCATCTGCCTGAATTGGTGGTAGTTCAGGTGGATGTTAAAGATCCCATGGCACTTATCGAAAAGAGTAGGGGAATTTCCCTGGTGTCCTGGCTAAATTTCTCTCATTCACTAAAATACCACCAACAGCTTAATCTGGTTCAAGGTCAGTTGGCATTCATCTGTATCCCCTTCCCCGGGTCGTGCCTGAAAATAGGCATGATTTGTCTAGTGCACTTACCCGGTCAACAAAAAATAAAAAAATAAATCCTAGTTAACCAACAGCTTACTTCCTCCTACCCCCCACTAGGACTGCCTTATGTCTGTCCCATGCATTCTTGAATTCCCCCACTGTTGTTGACTCCACGGCCTCCTCAGGGAGGCTGTTCCATACATCCACAACCCTCTCTGTGAAAAAATACTTCCTCACATTACCTCTGACCCGTTCCCCCTCTATCTTCAAATTGTGCCCCCTTGTTCTTGCACATCTCTTTTTCTGAAAGATGCTACCCTCTTGGACTTTGTTGATTCCCTTGAGATACTTGAAAGTTTCTATCATGTCCCCTCTCCCTTCTTTCCTCAAGGGTATACATATTAAGCTCCTTTAGTCTTTCTTCTATGTCTTCTGGTGCAGACCCTGCACCATTTTGGTTGCCCTCCTCTGGACAGCCACTCACTCTGTCTATGTCTTTGCGAGATGGGGTCTCAGAACTGCACACAGTACTCAGATGGGGTCTCACCAACTGTCTGTCGGAGGAATAACAACTTCCTGTTTCTACTATTGATGCCTCTTCCTATGCATCCCAGTATCCCCCAGCCTTCCTTACTGCCTTCTACATTGCTTGCCCACCTTTAGGTCATCTGATATAATTACCCCAGGTCCCTTTCCATTTTTACTGTTGTCAGTATCTCACCCACCATTGTGTACACTTCCCCTGGGTTTTGTTTCCCAGGTGCATTACCTTGCACTTCTTTGCATTGAATCTGAGCTGCCATACATTTGACCATTCCTCCAACCTTGCCAAGTCCCTTCTCATCCTTTCCACTCCATCTTGTGTATCAACCCTGTTGCAGATCTTTGTGTCATCTGCAAAGAGACATACTTTTCCTTCCAGTTCCTCTGCAATATCACTTATAAAGACATTAAAAAGGACGGGTCCCAGTACTGAACCCTACGTGTGCCCCACTAGTAACCCTCCTTTCTTCACTGTGTACTCCATTTACTACTACCCTTTGCATCCTGTTGTCTAGCCAATTTTTTATCCATAGAAACATAGAAACATAGAATATAGAACAGATAAGGACCGCTTGGCCCACCCAGTCTGCCCATTTCCTAACTGATGGATAAGCTGCAGATCCTAGTTAACCAGCAGCCTACTTCTTCCTACCCCCACCCCCTAGAATTGCCTTATGACTGTCCCATGCATGCTTGAATTCCACCACTGTTTGTGACTCCACAACCTCCTCTGGAAGGCCGTTCCATTCATCCACCACCCTCTCTGTGAAAAAATACTTCCTTAAATTACCTCTGAGCCACCCCCCTTCTATCTTCAAATTGTGCCCCCTTGTTCTTGCACACCTCTTTTTTTGAAAGATGCTACCCTCTTGGACTTTGTTGATTCCCTTGAGGTACTTGAAAGTTTCTATCATGTCCCCTCTCCCTCCTTTCCTCGAGGCTATACATATTAAGCTCCTTAAGTCTCTCTTCATATGTCTTCCAGTGCAGACCCTGCACCATTTAGATGCCCTCCTCTGGAAAGCTTCCATCCTGTCTATGTCTTTCTTGATTGGATCTCCAGAACTACGCAGTACTCAGATGGGGTCTCACTAGCTGTCTGTACAGAGGGATAATAACTTCCTGTTTTCTACTGGTGATGCCTCTCCGATGCATCCCAGTATCCCCAGCCCTCCTTGCTGCCCTTTCACATTGCTTGCCCTCCTTTAGGTCATCTGATATGACTACCCCCAGGTCCCTTTCCATTTTTGCTGTTGTTAGTATCTCACCCCCCATTGTGTACTCTTCCCCAGGGTTTTTGTTCCCAGGTGCATTACCTTGCACTTCTTAGCATTGAATCTAAGCTGCCATACATTTGACCATTCCTCTAACCTTGCCAAGTCCCTTCTCATCCTTTCCACTCCACCTTGTGCATCAACTCTGTTGCAGATCTTTGTGTCATCTGCAAAGAGACATACTTTTCCTTCCAGTCCCTCTGCAATGTCACTTATAAAGACATTGAGAGGACTGGTCTAATCTGAACCCTGCGGTGCCCACTACTAACCCCCTTTTTCAGAGTGGACTCATTTACTATTACTCTCTGTGTCCTATTTTCCAGCCAATTCTTTACCCAGGCTGTCATCTTGGGACCCACTCCCAGGCTGGCTAACTATATTAATCTTTTGTGTGGGACTGTGTCAAATGCCTTGCTAAAGTCTAGGTAGGCCATGTCCACAGCCCTCCCTGATCAACTACTTTGGTCACCCAGTCAAGAAATCTATCAGATTTGTCTGGCATGACCTTCCGCTGTGAATCCATGCTGCCTTGGGTCCTGTGCCCTCTGACCTCTAGATATTTAACAATTCTTTCCTTCAGAAGTGATTCCATCATTTTACCTACCACTGAGGTTAAACTAACAGGTCTGTAGTTTCCTGCTTCTGTCTTGCTCCCACTTTTGTGAAGGGGAATCACATCTGCCCTCCTCCTGTCCTCGGGTACCACCCCATCCTCCCATGATTTGTTAAAGAGAGTAGTCAGTGGTGTCACTAGTTCTACCCTTAGTTCTTTTACAATTCTGGGATGAATCCCATCAGGCCCCATTGCTTTGTCCACCTTCAGTTTTAAGGGTTCTTTCAGAACCCTTTCTTCTATAAATGGGCTGTATCAACTTCTGTATCCAGAGTGTTTCTACTGTTTGTTTAGGTACCTCCCCTCTTCCTTTGTAAATACTGAGCAAAATATTTGTTTAGTATCTCTGCCTTTTCACAGTCACTCTCTGCCCACCCTCCCTCCCTTTATTAAGCCTCACTATCCCTCCCTTGGTCTTCCTTCACTCCCTGATGTACCTATAAAAGGTTTTATCCCCCTTCTTAACTGAGTTGGCTATCTTTTCCTCGGTTTGGGCCTTTGCTGTTCTGACTGCCTTCCCAGCTTCCTTTTGCTTTAACTGATACAGTTCTCTGTCCTGTTCCTTCTGTGATTCCTTGTACTTCCTGAATGCTTTCTTTTTCTCTTGAACCTTCACTGCCACTTCCTTTGAGAACCATAGTGGTTTCTTACCTTGTTTTGTTTTGTTTATTTGCTTTACACAAAGGCTTGATACCTCTGTGATGGCAGTTTTTATTATTCCCCATTGTTCTTCCACCCCTCCTTCCTGCCCATTTGCTAGTGCATTCTTAGGCACTCACCCATTTTGACAAAGTCAGCCCTCCTAAAATCCAGTACCTTTGTCTTTGTATGGTTTGACTCTATTGCTGTGTTTATTGTGAACCATACTGTTCGATGGTAAGCTAGTTCCCAGATGGCTACCCACTACATCTGTGATCCTCTCTTCATCTCCATTTGAGAGAACCAGGTCTAATTGCTCCCTCTTGAGTGGGTTCCAATACTAGTTGTCTAAGGCATGCCCCTGTGGGCATCTAGAATAACCCACTCTTAGAAGTGGCTGCTGCAACTGCACTCCAGTTAACATCTGGCATATCCAGATCACCCATCAGCAATATCTCCCTTTTCTGCCATTCTAAGTATACTTTCTATCATTTCCTTGTCCATTTCCTCCCCTGAGAAGGATCTGTCTAACCCTGTGCGTATTGTGGTGCCATTGCCGGTCTCCAAATTTACCCACAGTGCTTCTTTCCTCCCTGTTTACCCTTTTGTTCTGTTGCTTTGATTCCTTCCCTTATGTAAGAGCTACTCCTCCTCCTCTTTTACCCCCGTCCCTCCTGTAGATAGTGTATCCTGGTATGTTTACATCCCAGTCATGGTTTTGTGTGTACCATGTTTCTGTGACTGCCACGATATCCAGATGTTCCTCCTCCATCAAGGCCACTAATTCAGGAAGCTTGTAACTCAGACTACAGGCATTGGTACTCATTGCTCTCCATTTTTTGATGGCTTTACCTTCTGTTGCAGCATCCCCCACTGACCTTTCTACCTTGGTCTTTTTCTCATTTAGTACCCTGTTTTGTAGGGGGAGGCTGGATTTTCCTGCTGCTTATCAGTGCCTCCCCTTGACTAGTTTAAAAGCTTGCCAATGAAGCATTTAAACCGATTGCTCAAAGACTTGTTCCCTTCCTGGACAGATGCAGACCATCCTGCCAGTATAGGCTGGTGTCCCTCAGGTGGAACCCCAGTCCCCAATGAAGCCAAACCCCTGTACACCCATTTTTCAACCATTCATTAAACTGCATGGTGCAAAGTACCCTCGCCTCACTCATGCCATTGACAGGCAGCACCTCTGAGAAGAATACTGTGTGCTACTTGTCTTAGGCCCCTCCCAATTCTACAAAGTCCTTCTGCACTGCTCTAATCTCATGATGAGCCAAGTCATTTGTCCCTAGGTGGACAATGACATCCAGCTCAGACTCCCGTGCAGCTGTTCCCGTGATCCTGAGGATGTGCTTCCTGTCCCTCCAAGCCATGGCACCAGGCAAGCACCTTACTTCAGTTTTCCCTGCTCACCCCAGTTCTAGCCCCCTAATAATTGAGTCCCCCACCAGGAGCTGCTTCATTTCCTTGTGGTGTCCTCTGTCTCCTTCCTGTGGGCCTCCCTTGTGACAGCTGTCCTCAGCCTCCTTAGTCTCCTCTGTGGGTGCATCCATAGGGGAGCTGTGCTCCCCCAGAATGGTGTATGGATTGTGGAGTGGAACAACTGACTGGGTGTGCCTCTGTTCCACCATTCTCACCCTTCCTGAGCCCACTGTGGTCCACCTGCTGTGTTTTCTTTGCAACCTCTGAGGTAGTGGTGGTGGCTCTGGTGCTCCCTGGATGGGGGAGGTTCCCTTCCTACCATCCAGTGTGGCCTGGGGGAAGGTTCCCTTACTACTGTCCAGCATGGCCTGAAGATGGGCAACTTCCTCCCTCAGGGCAGAGAGTTGTCTGCAAATAGGGCAGCATCTCAGCCTCCAGAAAGACTCCCAGAAGACTGCTGCCCCACATCCATTACATTGTACTACTCTCCACATGTTTATCTACTTTTTTCTTTGTGTGTGTGTGTGTGTGTGTGATTGGTTTGTTATATAGAAACATATGTTATACAATGTGTATGCTTATATTGTCAGTGCAGTGTGCTAGAGAGGATATGACAGTGATATGCACCTTGCACTCTTGAGGAAATGATGTCAGAACCCCAGGTATAAAGGAACTATATCCAGGGGTGGGTGGGGTGAGGGGTGGGAAGGGGTTGGGCCTAAACTGTGCCCTTGCAAAACAATCAGCTAAAATCTCTGACCCAGCACTGTGATGGGTACCATCTTGGGACCCACTCCAAGCCTAACTAACTTGTGTATTAATCTTTTGTGTGGGACTGTATCAAATGCCTTGCTAAAATCTAGGTAGGCCATGTCCGCAGACCCTCTCTGGTCTACTACTTTGGTCACCCAGTCAAAGAAATCTATTAGATTTGTCTGACACGACCTTCCCATCGTGAATCCATGCTGCCTTGGGTCTTGTGCTCCACTGGCCTCTCGGTACTCAACAATTCTTTCCTTCAGAAGTGATGCCATCATTTTCCCTACCACTGAGGTCAAATTAACTGGTCTGTAGTTTCCTGCCTCTGTCCTGCTCCCACTTTTGTGAAGAGGAATCACATCTGCCCTCCTCCAGTCCTCGGGTACCACCCCATCCTCCCATGATTTGTTAAAGAGAGTAGTCAGCGGTGCCACTAGTTCTACCCTTAGTTTTTTTAGAATTCTTGAGTGAATACCATCAGGCCCCATTGCTTTGTCCACCTTCAATTTTATTAGTTCTTTTAGAACCCTTTCTTCTGTAAATGGACTGATATCAACCCCCGTCTTCAGAGTGTTTTTCTTGTTTGGTTTAGGTACCTCCCCCTCCTCTTACTTTGTGAATACTGAGCAGAAATATTCATTCAATATCCCTGCTTTTTCACTGTCACCCTCTACCCACATTCCCTCCCTTTATTAAGTCTCAGTATCCCTCCTTTGGTCTTTCTTTGTTTTATTTATTGAAACAATCGAATTACAAACCTTTGAGTCACAGACTCTTTTGCAAAACTCCGTCGGTTACAAAGGGTGGAGGAAGACAGATATAGAGAACATACTTGAAACAGATAGAATATACATAACAAAATCACAGGAGGTATTCCAGGCAAAACTTAATGACTGATAAGGAAGTTAGGCTGCAATCTTGGGTTACAGGCAGGGATTTGGTGAGTTCCGTGGGGCCTTGTGAGACCTGAGTCAAGAGTAAGGGAGGGAGGCGTTCATCTGGGTGAGCAGAGTTAGCCGCAGTCACATATGGCTCTTTCAAGGAGGTGAGCTTTGAGGCCTGTTTTAAATTGAGAGATGCTGTGGGTCTGTGCAAGTGAGTGAGGTAACTCATTGAGCCAGAGAGGCTCGGTATCGGAAGGATCTTTGCCTAGAGAGGTTCTACATTGAGGTGCAAGGAAAGGGGAGCTTGCGGAGAGTCTCGTATTGCATCCGTGAGGTGCTGAACTGATTAAGGGGAAAAGTCCGACGGGGGCTAGGTGAAGGTGTATTTTTTTTGCGAGGATGCAGGTGTGGAACTGTGATCGATGTTGGAAGTTTAGCCAGCCAGATAAAGCATAAAGATCACAGGTGTGGGTTAGCCTCTCACAACCAGTGACTAGGCGGCAGGCTTTGTTCAGGACAATGTTTATCCTATTCAGGGAGGTGGGTTCAGCAGAGCCATATATAGTGATCCCATAGTCCACCAGGGAGAGATGGAGGAGGTGACTGCAGCTGCATAGCCTTGGGGGTAAGCAGTGCTTGAGCGGTACAGGAGGCCTACCCTAGAGCTGATAGAGGAGGAGAGAATTTGGGTATGCCTCTGGTAAGAGAGGGAGGTGTCTAAAGTGACACCTAGATATTTGAAATCGGAAACTTGTTCCAGAGGGGCACCTATTGCGTTCTTGATGAGGAGAGCAGACTGACTATAAGGACTTTGGAGGTGGGCAAAAATCATGGACTTAGTTTTTTTATAGTTGATAATTAGGCAGTGTTCAGAGAACCAGGTCTCTAGTTCCTGGAATTGCCTTTGAAGGATCTGCTGGAGGGCGGTAGGGTGGGCGTGTTTCCCGAACAGAACCGCATCATCGGCATAGAGGAGCAACTGACCGCTGCAAGCCTTAGGGAGGGAGTTTAGGAAGAGGGTGAACAGCAGTGGGCCTAGGATAGACCCCTGAGGGACCCCAGAGGAAACTGTTTTGGGGTGGAGAGGGTAGAGCATATCCTGACTTGTTGCGTACGGCCTGAGAGGTAATCCTTGAACCAGGTCAATGTCTCGGGGACCACATTTTAGTGTAGGGGAGGACCTGTGAAGCAGAAGCTGTTGATTGACCGTGTCGAGAGGCGGGTTGGTCCACGTATATGGCCCGGCAATTGAGCCATGGTTGAGGGCTTCGTGCAGGAACGAGGTGAGCTCTGTGAGAGCGGTGATGGTACTATGACCTGAGCGGAAACCATGCTCCTGGCTGAGAAGCATATGCTTAGTTAGGTGTTCGGTTAGCTGGTCTGAGACTATTCTTTCTAGGGCTTTGGAGAGGGGTGGCAGTATAGAGATGGGTCTGTAGTTACTGGTGTCAGTGGGGTCCCCGCCCTTCAGGATGGGAGTGATTATGGCTCTCTTCCAGGTAGAGGAGAACTGGCCTAGGCAGAGTGAGAGGTTAAGAATTTTAGTGAGGTGGGGTAGCGTGGCATCAAGGGAGAGCCTCAGGAGTTTAAGATCAAGGGTGTCATTGCTATAGCGGGTATTCACTCCCTAATGTACCTATAAAAGGTCTTATCCCCCTTCTTAACAGAATTGGCTATCCTTTCCTCGGTTTGGTCCTTTGCTATTCTGACTGCCTTCCCAGCCTCTTTCTGCTTTAACTGATAAAGTTCTCTGTCCTGCTCCTTCTGTGTTTCCTTATATTCCCTGAATGCTATCCTTTTCTCCTTAACCTTCCCTGCCACCTCTTTTGAGAACCATAGTGTTTTTTTCCTTTGTTGTGTTTTATTGATTTGCTTTACACAAAGGCTTGTTGCCTCTGTGATGGCTGTTTTGATTACTCCCCATTGTTCCTCCACCCCTCCTTCTTGCCTGTTTGCTAGTGCTTTTCTGAGGCACTCTCTCATTTTCCTAAAGTCAGCCATCCTAAAGTCCAATACTCTTGCTTTCATGTGCCTTGATTGTATGGCTGTGTTTATTGTGAACCACACTGTTTGGTGGTCGCTTGTTCTCAGATGGCTACCCACTTCTAAATCTGAGATTCTTTCTCCGTCCCCATTTGAGAGTACCAGGTCTAATATTGCTCCCTCCTGAGTGGATTCCAATACTAGCTGTCTGAGGCATGCCCCCTGTAGGGCATCAAGAATGACCCTACTCTTGGATGTGCCTGCAGCAAAGGTGCTCCAGTTAACATCTGCCATATTCAGGTCCCCTATCAACAATATCTCCCCTTTTTCTGCCATTCTAAGGAAGCCTTCTATCATTTCCTTGTCCATTCCTTCCCCCTGAGATGGGGGTCTGTATACAACCCCATGCAGATTGTGGTGCCATTTCCTGTCTCCAGGGTGACCCAGAGTGCCTCATCTGCTTCCTGTTTACTCTTTAGTTCTGTTGCTTTGATTGGGGTGCCCAATCCCTGAGTCAGCATCCCCCCTCCCCACCACCATTATGGCACACTGGGGGCCCACTCCAGTGTACCAAACTTTTTTTATCCTGTAAAGAAAAAAAATGTCCCTTGCTGTTGTTTTTTTTAAGCTGAAAAAAGAAAACAGTCCTTGTTGTCTCCTGGGCCCCTCCCCATCCCCACCCTCCCTCTGCACCTCCACCTCCCCACACCCCTCTCACCCCATACTTACCACTGGAGGTTTGATGCAATGATCTTCTGTGGACCAGGAACATCTCTGCACTCTTCAAAAGCTGACCACAAACTGTATAATGGCAGGCAATGGGAAGGGGGGGTCAACTTAGGTTACTATCTCAACCATTTTTTTTCAGTTTTGGCCCTAAATTTTCAACATGGGTTCTTGGGACCCCACCTCATGAACACTGTCACTGTCATTTCGTTTCTTGGTCCCGAAAGTTGATTTCGCAGTCGTTGCACAGAATCACCTTTTGGGACTGACTAACTAAAATGACAGTGCCACTATTCGTAATTGGGAATCTAAAAACCATGTTGCAAGTTGATGAACAGACTCCAAAAATGACTGCATTACAAAGGTGTGTTGTGCAGTTTCTCATGCCTTCGTAACTTCACCAATTTTAATATTTTTACTTCAAATTTACAACATTGCCATTTTTTCACACCTCCTTCAAAACAGTACAGCTATCATTTTTCGCATCCTTGCCAAAATGTGGCGCAGACTGACGCAGTCACTGTGTGGAATCAACTTTTGGGACAGATTATTGAAATCACAGGGCTACTGTTTATGAGGGGAGGTTCCAAAAAGGCCATGTTGAAAATCTGGTGAACAAATTTTAAAAAATGACTGCATTAAGAGTGTGCATTACACAGTTTCTACGCATGCTCGTAACTTCGCCATGTTTTCGTATTTTCATTCCAGATTTTCAACGTTGCTTTTTTTAACATCTCCTCATGAACAGTATAGATGTCATTTTTCACATCCTGCCTAAAATGTATTTTCGCACCTGTTGCACCAAATGGGGCATTCGCTGTGTGAAATCATCTTTCAGGATTGAGTGACAAAATGATAGTGCCACTGTTCATGAGGTGGAGTCTCAGAAAGACCATGTTGAAAATTTCGATTGAAAATATCAACAAATGCCTGGGGCATTAGTGTTTCCAACTGTAATGTCCCATTCTGTAGAGACTGACAGGCGTCGGGGTGTGTGACTTGGGGTCATCGGCTGTAATGTTCATGCTATTCCACCCCCACCCTTCAGCCACTGACAGGCATCGGGGTGTGCCTTGGGGTCATCGGTCTTAACGCACACATCTCAGCTTATTTCTTTATGGAATGGGGTGAGCATAAGGGCCGAAGACCCCAAGGCACACTGTGACACCTGTCAGTGTCTGCAGGGTGGGGTGAGGTGGAATGGTGAGTGCTATGGCCGATGACCCAAAGCCACACCCCAAGGCCTATCAGTCTCTGCAGGATGGGGGTGGGGGTTGGTGTTAGTTCAATATTCTGGGACAACCTGAAGGAATAAATGGCAAGCCCTTGTCATCCTCTCCAACTCAGCTCAACATCAATGGCTCCATTTCTAGTGATCCACAACTTATCTGTGATACCCTAAATACCTCATTCTCTGACCTTAGCTCAGTTCTCCCGCTGAATTTCTTTGATCCCCCTCACACACACACAAACCCTCCACCCCCACTCATCCACATTTCTATTTCTGCACCATCTCAGCTCAGGAAGCAAAGCCTTACCTCCATAAAGCCCTTAATGGCACCCATCAAAGTAGTGATGCCCTAGACCTCCAACTCCTCTGCCTAGTACTAGATGTGATCCTCTCCCCCCTCATCTTCATTCTAAACCACTCTCTCAGTCTTGGTATGTTTCCCTTAGTCTGTAAAACTGCTACTATCACCCCCATCCATAAATGTGGCAGCTGAACATCCACAGGGGACTACCGCCCTATCACGGTCCTCTCCCCACTTTCTAAAGCATTGGAAAAAATAGTCTCAGATCAGCATATGGACCACCTTAACAAGTACAACCTTCTATGTGGCGAACAACACAGGTTCAGGAGAGGTCATAGTACCACCACAGCCCTGCTAGAGTTCACTAACTCTATTCACTCTGCCCTGGACAAAGGACACCTGGCGAGCTTGGTTTTCATCGATCTGTCAAAAGCTTTAAACACTGTTAATCACGCCTTCCACCCTCTCTCAGCTCGGCCTCTCCAATGAAGCCACCACCTGGTTTGAGGACTACCTGTCAGTTAGATTTCAATGGGTTAAAAAAATGGGACCCTTTCTAACTGCCTCCCTGTCCACTCTGGGGTACCACAGGGCTCCATATTAGGGCCCACTATGTTCAGTCTTTTTGTTAATAACCTACCCAAGGCCTTTCCTGGGAATATCATTAAGTACGCAGATAATGCCGTAATCTTCTCTGCTCACCCCAACCTGACTCCCCTTCAACTATCCCTACAAGATTCTTTCAGTAAGGTGGAGGCCTGGTTCTCCAGTCACCGGTTGGTACTAAACCACAAAAACACCAAGGTCGTGCTCTTCTCCCACTACCAAAACAAATCCCAAATATCCCCCTTCCTAATTTATACCAAGCATCTACACCCTCTACAGCAAGTCCAGAACTTTAAATTCCTTGGGATCACCTTAGACCCAGCTCTCACCTTCCAAAAGCACATTCACCTCCTTGGCTCAGCTATTTATGCTAGACTCGGCCACCTCTACCGTCATCACAATTGTCTACCCCCTGAGTCCCTGCAACTTGCTGTATCCTCCTCCGTATTGTCCCTCATACACTATGGTATACTTGTCCATGGGTCTGCAGATAACACCACTCTACATAGCATAAGAGTCTCCCTGAACAAAGCATGCTGTCTAGTCACTGGTTGTAACAGTCTCACCCATAACTGCACTCTTTACAATATTGCAAATTTGCTCAACTTTGATGAAAGGCTAAAGTACCGGACCTGTCTGTTTGGCAGGAAAATTTTCAGTGGCCTCGCCCCACCAGGTGTCTCCTTCCTCATTCACCCATCTTCATTGAGGTAGCTACCCACAGCTCCTCCAAACCCTCCCTCTAAGTACCACACTTCAGAACAGCTTTAGAGCAGCTATCCTTCTGCTACCATGCCCCTACCTAGCAAAACTCTCTTCCCCACCATATTGCTATTAAACATAAACTCGGTAGTTTCAAGACCCTCCTTAGGAACCATATCCTCAATTCTCGCACCTGCAACTGCCACTAATGAGCTCCAATTCCTACTAGCTCTGTCCCTCCTCACATACCTTGACAAGAGACTCTGTCCTGCCTTCTCCCTCCTCCCTCCCTCCTCCCAGTCTCGTGCCCTCCGGCTCTGACAAGGGACCCCCATCCCACCTTCCCTGCTGTTTTCTTTTTTCTTTTCATTGACTTGCATAATGAGTACTGTATGCTGTTTTTAACCTTATTCAATTACTTATTGTTTGCCTTGTAACCTATGTTTCTCCTTGACATGGGGCATTTGTAAATGAGTCCCTGACTCAAAGGATTGTAATTCTGATACGGTGTAATAAATAAATAAATACTTCACTGCCATTCCTATTATACAGCTCTCTAACTCTTGCAGTACCAATGCCAATACCAGCTAGCAAACATTCGGCATTGACAAATGCTTTTTTTTTTTCCCAAAGCTTGCAATACAGAAGGCAGCCTGTTTATAAGGATTTTGTTAGTCACTAGTGATACCAGAAGATGTTGCTGAGAAAAATGATACACCATGGGTGGTGACAGTCATGTAGTCTACTGTTTGACCACTCATCCACCTATCTGTTGTTATATGTCAGCAACCGATGACTGCAAGGCACTGTTTACCTTCTAGTGTAGTTCTCTATAAAGAGCTGGGGCAGCCTTTCTGGAGAAACATGTCCATGATGGCAGCTGTTATCGAAGGGCAGCAAGTTTCATCACCTCCCAAAACCCAGCAGTGTCAGCAATCGAAAATTGTCACATACCCAGTGCAATCACTGCAGATACTGATTTATTTAAATGCTAAGCAGCTGGATGGCTTTGATCATATTTAGTTCTCCCTTCAGAAGCCTGCTGCATCATTATTTTTAGTTTTAGTAACAGGTAAGGCCCACTAGGCACAAGTGCCTTTTTTCAGGGGCGACCTGGGAGCACTGGGCGGTTAAGTGATTTGCTCAGAGTCACACAGTATGCAAGTGGAGGTTGTGAGAATCAAACCCAGATCTGGTCTGCTGAATGTATCAAGCTCATTCACAGCTCATTACTCTAACCTCTAGGCTATACTGCCAGCTGATTAAGTGTTTCTGAGGTGCGACTAGCACACTAAAACAGGCTGTAGGAGACAGAGAAGGACTCATTATGTTGTTAATTAGGGAGCTTTCTGATTCTGATATAGACCTAGCAAATAAAGGGGTTGATGCAGTCAAAGTCATGCCCAGTGTCTGAGGGGTGCATCGTATATGGAGAAATGTTAGCTATCCCACCATGAGTGCCAGTGTTAACCTGTACATTCTCTGCCATGTCACCTTGTGACTTATTCCTGGTGCACTGAACTGGAGGCATCCGCTGTAAGTGTCCTATTAAGGTTGATGTGCCAAGGTTGCTTGCCTGTCTTCTTCTGCTGAAAGAGTAATTTGCACAAGAAAACTGGTACTGGGTCTCAGGATCACTTAAACAAAACTTTAATAAGTGCAAATACAAGCAGTGTACAAAAACTTCCCTCTGACGGATTTCGCCCCTGGCTTTTTCAAAGGGACAAAAGAGGATGGCCGGATTGGGTTTTAATAAACATCATTAGACCAATCAAATAGCATCTTATAATGTTTCAAAGACATGCATACATTTGTCTGCCTATTGGTTGTCATGGTGACATGTTAACCAGGAAGTAAACATAATACTAGGTTTACTTCATGTAGTAAGCTTGTGCTTTAAATAGACAAAACCTGTTGCAACCATTATATTATAGTTTATTTTAACAATCTGCTACATTTTAGTGGCCACAAATAAATTAAAATAGCAACAATTTAGTTCCAAAGTCCATTGCTACACATTAGTAGTAATACTTTTTATTTGCTGCCATCCCTGCATCTGGCTAGGTTTCTTAGTTGGTAAAAAATGCATGCTGGGCCGGCCCGGTGGTGCTGAGTGTTGAGGCGCTGGACTCCACATTTCGCGCCATGCCAGGAATCTGGGTTCGGGAATGAGCCCGGGTCATCAGGGGTCGGCAGGGAAGGGAGAGGATTGAGCATCTGATGGACAGCTCTCCTCTCCCGGAAGAGAGGGGGGTCTGCGCTCGGCGCTTGATTGTCCTCTGGCAGAAGTCAGAGGTACAGCAAGTGCAGAGCTAACTCCAGGGGTTAGGGGAGTGGTGACATTGGTGGTGACACCATGAAGTCAGGGTACGTGCCACTTCCCCAGAATAGGGAAAATCAACGCCTGGTCTCCTAGATGGTGGAGCACTATGCAGAGACCCTGATTGCTCATGCCTGCCTGGTGACCCGTTGGAGTACGATGAAATTTGAAGTGTATCGGGGTGTATTGGCCCCACCTCGTACCCACCTGGGGGTATAGCAAAGGCTCCATGGGGACTTGACGGGGGCCAGGCAGGCCATGATGCGGGGACACTGCAGTGTGTTTCCCGAAGGAGTGGAGACCAGATGCAGGTTGAGGAGCATAAATAGAAATTAAAAAGAAAAAAGTGCATGCCCTTAGCTGGAACCTGTAAAGTGAAAAATGCTCACAGGAGAATGAATATTTAATAAATACAGTATAGGTATCAAAAAAATCTCACTGATAAACTTTTCTTTTTTTCTTGATTAGGTGTGTCACTTCTAACCTTTAATTCAATCCAGGTGGATACTGGCCCCCCCCAGCTGTACTATCCAGAGTGCCTCCCTTTCCAACAGTAGTGCAACTGGATCTCCCCAACCCCCTGTTTCCGTAGTAGTACTTTCTATGTGTGGTTCATAGCTCAGTGCTTGTGCTCCATACAATAGAGCTGAACGATATAGATTATGCTTGGATACATAGGAGTCAGAACAGTGAGGACAATACTTGCAGAATGTATGAGTACAGAGCTCAATACGTATACCCTAGAGCAAAGGAGGGAGAGAGGTGGTATGATTGAAACATTCAAACATCTTAAGGGCATTAACAAGGTGAAAGAGTCTAACATGTTTCAATATAAGAAAATTAGCAAGACAAGAGGACACAGCATGAGATTAGAGGGAGGCCGATTAAGGGGTAATGTGAGGAAGTTCTTTTTCACAGAAAGGGTGGTGGATGCATGGACCAGCCTACCTCAGGAAGTGGTGGATATGAATACAGTGCAGGGCTTCAAACAGGCATGGGACAGGCATAAGGGAGCAATACAGATGAGTATGAATAGATAAGCCATTGACAGAGCAAAGGTCAATGGCACATTTATAAGGTAGAAAAAGAAATGGGCAGACTGGATGGGCCTTGCGGTCCTTATCTGCCATCAGCTTCTATGTTTCTATGAGTTTATGAAATGGTTAGTGCTTAGATACGTCAGCATGGACATGAACATAGGTCAGTGATTGTAATACATATAGACTAGACTGGATGTGAATAGTGCTTAGATACTTGAACAGATGATGTGACAACTTGTTAGGACTTGATGTTTTTGCCTTTCTCTGTATCCCACCTTTGGAAGGATGCTTAGTTGAGTAGGATTGAGACCCCAAAGGAAAAATCATAAGTACAGGTATGATTACCTCCTCCAACTCCAGAGTGTGTGGCCAGTAGCATGCAGGAGAGGAAAACCCCCCTTTGGGGGAAACCTCTGATGACCCATGGCTACTGACCCGCCCATCCTTCTGGGCATACTAAAAGAGAGTAATCCTAAATTAACAAATATTAGGTAGTTGACGAATCCAAAACCCAGTCGACTGAAGATCTTAAATCCGATGAGAAGTAGGAAAACTGGAGTCGAAGTACTGATGTTGAATGTTTGGCGAGAAGATGGTAGCATATCCTTTAGTGAATTCCCAGTCCAATAGACATCAATGTCCAGGGCAAGAAGTTTGATACAAAGTAAATTAAAATCCAGTTGAGAGCATAGTCGATCTTGAAGTGGTGGTCCATGTTCTGATTTGCAAGTTATGCAAGCGTAGAGTCTTTGGTGGTGAACTGAGTAAGCCGGATGCAAGTTGTGAACCTAGAAGATGGCAGAGCAATTGGAAACTCCAGGTCTTGAGTGGGGTGAAGCAGGTCAGTGGACATTAGGCAAGAAAAGCCTGGAAATCCTTCAGCCCCATCTGGTGAAGCAGGTAATGGTAAGGAGCAGAGCCTCCACACCCCAAGTGGGGCGAGGCAGGTCCCAGAGTACTAGGAGAACCTCCATGTCCCTGTGCAGGGTGAGGTAGGTGCAGAGTAGACATATTCAAACCTCCATGGCCCTGGTGTAGGACAAGGCAGGTGTAGAGTAGAACTATTTGAACCTACATGCCCCCAAATGGGGAGAGGCAGGTGTAAACTAGAAATATTCGAACATCTATGCCCTGAGCAGGGCAAGGCAGATGTAAAATAAAACCTCCATGCCTGGATAGGTGAGGTAGGCTGTAGAGTAGAAGTGAGCGCAGCAGACATTCCAGAGGCTGGCGCTGAGGGGATGGTGGTAGGAATGGAGCTATGCTTGAGTAAGCAGAGTGGACCATACATAAATCAGCAGTAGAAGTGATAATCGAACAGCACGTATGCATGCAAACCTAACAGCAAAGGAGCAGCACTGGATAACTGTGCAAGGTAGAACGGTGAAGACCATTGAGGGCATGTAAGTAAGTAGGTAAATAAAAGCCTCCTGTTTGCTGAGCAAAATAGCCCTGTAGAGGGCAGTTTATACGTACGTTGGGCAGGAGCTAGGATGACGTGGCAAGCTGGAAAGGCGGACTTATGAAATCAGGTAAGACAGGTTCTGTACAAACATGGTGTTCCTGATGGTCAAGGCATGGCAGAAGAATGCAGTGAAAAAGACTGAGTCGGATAAGTTGGCAACTTGACCAGATTCAATAAGCCTCAATCACTGGAGTAGGTTAATGTCCGAGGCCTAAGCCATGAGATAGGAATGGCACTATGGGATAGAGCTCGGCTGAGAGTCCTGGCAGGAGACAGCAGCAGTAGTAAATCCAAACAAACTGAAGCAGCATGGAAGAAACATCCAAGGGAATTGATTGCACATATCCTGAGATGTAGTCAATATGTAAGTCCACAGCAGAGCAAAGAAGGATATCCATGATGAGTGCAAGTAGGTGTGAGCAGGCAAAGGTAAGGGCTGTAACATCCAGAATTTGACTAGTACGACTGAAGGAGAGACATCCTGGCAGTGCGTCCAATACTGATGAAAAGTCGGAGATGAGTAAGTGACATGAAACTAAGGCTTCTGGCGGATGGAGATCTGATGGAAATGCCCAAAAAGGATGAGAATAATCCAGAACAGGCAGGCAAAGGAAGCAGCAGAAGCAGAACCAGATCCAGTCCAGGGAGAAGGAATACATCTCAGAGGCACAAGGACAAGGTAGGTCGACAGAATGAAGGTCCTGGTACAGTCCAGATCCAGATGAGCAAGGCAAACAGCAAGTAGACAAGACCGAAGATGAAGGGCCGGCAGAAGGAAATCCAACAGGCTGCAACGGAGGGGAGAAATGAGCCATACGATCTGGGGCAGGAGCTAAACAGCAGGAAGAGGGAGGCTGGAACGGAGCCGAATCCAGGGGCACAAGGGAGGCATGAAGCTGAAGAAATAATTGTCCAGAGCCAACAATGGAGGGCCATCCTCAAATGTCCTGGCAGAGACCAATGCTGAAGGAGACAACAGACAGAAGGAGACTGGAAAGCAGGAATGAATGATGCAGCAGTGTGGTTCAGATGATGGTCAGCAGGAACAGGATCCGGAGCAGGTTGCAGAATGCCATGAGAGAGTGCATGGCTGGAGTGCACGACATGAGTCCATAAGAGGATGGAGGCAAACAATCAGCAAGGCCCCTATGTGGCAGCAGAGCGACTGGACCTTTATGAAGGTTAGCCAGAGGAAGGGGAAAGAGTGAGCCAAGCCAGCCTCTGTCAAGGCTAGCAGGACTACAGGACCTCCATGTAGGGTAGCCGAAGGAAGGAGGAGTGAAAGCATGCCAGGCTAGGCCTCTACATAGGCTAGCAAGAGCGACTGGACCTCACGAAGGCCAGCCGGAGGAAGGAGTAGAGCAAGTCTAGCTAGGCCTCTACGAAGGCTAGCAGGACTGGCAGAAGAGGCATGGCTTCCACATAGGGCTGCCTGAAGAGAGGAGCTGGGCAGCAGTGGTGCATCCAGGGTCAGAGTATGGAACCACCCAAGTGTTCTTCAGTAACAAGGGACATCTCTGGTGCCTGGAAATGCTCAGTCATCATAGAATTAGTGCTGCCAAGGTAAAGCACTGTAAAAAAAGACAGGAACCTATGAGGTAGTATGGGAAGGTGAGAAATATCCAGGTCTATAACATCATCCATGGAGCAGAGGCCAAGCTGACGAGACCAGGCCCCCCGTACACTTTCATGCTAGCCCGATCTATGAGATGGACTGTAAAAGCAGGGGAGGCAGTGAAGGATGCCAGCCAGTGAGCAAACAGAGAATGGAAGACAGGCAGCCCCAGTACAGTATGTGCTGGGCAGTGTGAATGTGCTGGAACAGTGGAAATGCAAACAACAACAACAGGCCTGAAGATGCAGATGCACAGCAGGAGCAGAGACATGTGTCCATAAGGAAGCTAGGAAGTGCAGATGGCAGGCCGGTGCCATGGTCAGAGGTGCAGAGGCAGCAAAAGCGGCAGAGCTGCAGCTAGAATGGAGCAGTCACAGTCTCAGGAGGAGCAAATCCAGGAAGAAGCAGCACTGTAGCCAGCCAATGGTGCTGAAGGAGGGCTCTACCACTGCGGTTCGACGAAAAACAACCGTCAGTATAGTGCCAGGTTCCATGTCGACTGCGAGTTGCACTCGGCATGGAACTGCACACTTCAGGCTCTATTTTGTCATCGGGAGGCTTTGCCCCCTGAACCCCCCATGTGGGGAGCTTGGCTCCCCACACTTCCCAAACTAAAGGATTCTAACTCCTGGTCGGAGTTAGTTCAGGAAGGGGGTGCAGGTTGGGGGAAGTGGTTGCCTCCTTCCAACGGCACTTCTACGGGGGCACGGCACTGTTGTTGATATCGATTCATGTAGCCATAGAAATGTCACTGTTAGGGTGGCATACCATGAAGGAGGAATCCAGTGACTGCATTAGGTGGAAGAGGAAATGGAGGACATCCGAGGCCGAGCAATGGCTGTATCGGCACTAGGCTGATCCCAGGAGGTGCCCAGTGAAGGAATCATGTTTAGTAGCACAGCACCTCCACCGTATGAAATGAAAGCAGGAACCACCGAATGGCATGGAGGCCGATGCTAGATGAGAGTTCTGCCCAGACAGGACTGTAGGAAGCAAATGTCTGAGGTTATCACTGTGTCATAGCAGATGGAACTCTGGGTCGAAGTCAGAAATCAGATGGGATGAGAAATGTACTGTACCACCATACGGTACAGCAACTGTGGGTTAGGCGATGGAATAGCAGAAGTGAATGATGGAGCAACTCACAAACAGTAATGCACGGAGTACGGCGGGCGGACTGAAGCGTGGATGGTGGAAGCCCCCCAGAAGAAGGTAAAGCACAAAAAGGGGGGGCGGGGGGATGCACAACAGGAGAAAGGAAGGAAGGCAAGCAAGTCAACACCAGGAGAGACCAGGGAGCAAGAGCAAACAAGGCAGGGACCGAGGGGGGGGATCCAACCAGCCGCCACTGCCGAGCAGCAAGTGCGACTCATTCTAAGCAGAGTGAGCGGAGCCTGAAGTATTATATAGGAGATGGGGGAGGAGCTACCCCCCCCATGGAAATACAGGCAAGCCTTTCAATTATCTACACCACAGAACCTTATTTTGTGGTTTTCAGGGTCCCTTTGTTCCTTGACATGTACTGCTATGGCATTCTTATCATCTCCTTTTTGTATAGCCCTCATATGTTCCCCTACATGGAGTTTTAACGTTCGGCTACTCATTCCTATGTAGAAGGTTCCACATTGACAGGTGGCCAAATATACTACATTAGGAGTGTCACAATTAATGAAGTTGCTCATTTCCCAACTTTTATTTACATTGCAACTTGTGAGGTGGTCCATTATTTCCATAACTGTGCAATATTTACAATGACCACATTTAAAATTACCTTTTGGTAAATCTGGTAGCCACACAACTGTCCTTTCTGGTTTTGGTTGGAGGCTGTGTGTGAGCCTATCTGCTAAGTTTTGAGTCCTTTTGTATGTACACCTTGGTATGTTGGGGCAAAGATTAGGTGATATAGGGTCTGATTTAATGATGCCCCAATTCTTAGTGATGATGTTTCTAATGGCATCAGACTGTCTACTGTAAGTGCTTATAAAATGTGTTGCTTGTTCTTTTGGTGGTTGTTTTTTATGTTGAACCAATCACGCTTCTTGTTCCGTGGAATCAGCCTCTCTCTCTGCTTGATTTAACACATCCTGTTTGTACCCCCTTTCCTGGAATCTATTGCGCATTGTGTTTCTGTTTGCCTCATAATCGTTCTCCTCACTGCAGTTTCTTTTAACCCTTAGATACTGGGATTTTGGAATGTTATTGATCATGTGTCTAGGATGGCAGCTGGTGGCGTGCAACAGTGTGTTCCGATCCATAGCCTTATGGTAAAGGCTGGTTTCAATGGAGTCATTCATTTTTTTCTCCACAACCAAGTCCAGGAAACACACCTCTTTCTATTCAGCATGTACCATGAATCTTAGGTTGGGATAAGTGTTCTCCGACCTTTGAATCTATTCATCCAGCGTCACCCTATTCCTTTTCCATACCATGAAGAGGCTGTCGGTAAAGTGCCTCCAGAGGTCAATACTATTGTAAAAAGGATTGATCTTGGGGCTATATACTGTTTTTTCCCAATAAGCAAGGCATAGGTTTGAATAATTGGGGCCAAAAGTAGCCCCCATAGCGGTACCCCTAACCTGCAGATAGAATTCATCCTGAAACACAAAAGCATTATCTTGTAGAACCAGCCTGGCACATTTGCATAGGAAGTTCACTAACCCAGGCTCAAAATGGGTTCCCTCTTCCAGCCAATAACGGGCAGCCTGAATAGCCTCTCTGTGTGGAATATTTGTATATAGGGCCTCAATGTCAAGGAGACCAACCACCAAACTTGTTCTAGTTCCAAATCGACCAAAATACCCCAAACCTGCATTACGTCTTTAAGATATAAGCATAATTTAACCACCAAGCCTTTGATATGCATATCTATAAATTGTGACAATGGTTCTAAGAGACTACCTATCCTGGACACTATGGGATGGCCTGGGGGTCTGCTAGTCTTTTATGCACCTTTGGTAAAATATAAATGCATGCCCTAATGGGATGTATGCAATAGGTGTGGGTGGATAAACAGTTACATAAAAATGTTTATTTTCATTAGTGTTAAATAAATACCAGATCACCCATTTATTTGTAAGCAATTAGGCATGATGGGGTGTGTGTAGAACATATTTTGCCACATGGCTAGCGGTGTAATAAGGCACAAGGCCGAAGGCCGAGTGATTTTAGCTGCTGGCCATGCAGTAAAATGTGTTCCACACACATCCCAGAGTGTCTTATTGCACTTATAAAATGGGCTCCTTTACAACATTTTACAATTGGGAAAAGCATGTTTATATGTAGAAACAATAAATTTACTTGTGTGCATTTATGATAAAATAGTCCTCCTGTCCACTACAAATGACGTCTTTGATGATGCCATTGTATTGTTGCCTACTTTCTTCTTCTTGTTTTTCCCCACATTCAAGATATGGAATGTTTGTCATGGAGTGTTTACCATGGAATACATGGATTCAAAATTCTGCTCAGTTCCACTGCTTGAATGTTACTCTCCTAACATACTAGACACACACACACAGAGCCAGAGTCTCAATTATCTCACTGTCAGGGAAGGAGAAGAGACTTCCCTGATCAGCAGGTAAAGATAGAAGGGGGATTTTTCATTGTCAGCAAAGAAACAGTTGTAATGAAAACTATAAATAATACTTAATGTTTCTAATTTGATTATGTATGTAAGGAGAATGTGATGATCAGGGAAACATCATTTAATTAATCTGTTTTATTTTGTATTTAAGGTAGTTTTATTTTTAGGGCCCACTGCAAGTAAATGTGATGCTTGCAGTTACAGGGCAAAAACATTGGCTGCCAGTTGAGTTCTTAACATTCTATTTGCTTAATGATTCCAGTAGTGATCAGTGCACACTTGGCAGTACTTTTTATTTTCCATGCGTGGAACATAATTGCTACATGAACAACAGCCAATCAGATTTCAGAATTTTCTCTTACCATTTTATAAAACACGTCGACGTCAATCAAGTAACATTTATTTAACACCCAGCCATCAATCAAATTTCCCAGGGTACAAATTTACATAAAAGGTGCTGAAACATATTTCTCAATGATTGCCCCTCTTGTGCCAGTACCAAGCACCTGGCATTGCATACAGATATGCATTCAAAGTGCAAAAGCCACAGGTAATGGCAAACTTCATGCACAATGGCTGGAAAGTACTGCAAATCACATGGAAACATATAAAAACTACATCTATTAAAAAATCTGAAACAGAATGAAAAATTGACCAGCAAAACGGGGAAAAATGGCAAAAACAACATCAGCAGACAATAGTTTTGACCTGAAATTACAAGACATAATAACTCAATTGGAAATGGACACAGAGCCCTCGAAGCTCCACAGAATCCTCCCAAGCCACAAACAGCAGGTACCACATTAAACCTTACACTGGACATAACAAGAACACTGCAAAAGAGCACAACCATCAGACTTTCTGTAAACAGCCCTTCACAAAGCTGCACAGTGACAGTCACACAAAAAAGTAACTCAGGCCTGGCTCAGTGGTGCTGAGGGTTGAGGCGCTGTATGCCTTACTTCTTGCAATGCCGACGACCCAGGTTCGGGAACGGACTTGGGTCGCTCGGGAGTCAGCTGGAAGAGGAAAGATTGAGCATCCAGAGGACTGCTGTCCTTACTCAGGGTGGGGGATCTGTGCTGTCAGCTGTCAGCTGACACCTATTGGTGGCTGGGAGTCAGCATAGGCACGCAGCCATGCAAGAAGCTAGCCCACATCCAGGGTGATCAGTTTCCTCTACAGAGGTGGAGATGGCCTGCCCGCCCGTTGCATGATGTGTGCACTGGAGAAAATGGAAAATCCCGGTTCCTGGCAAGACTCATAATGGCCGATATGACCGGAGGATGTACCCCTCCGATAGAGGGGTCATAGCCCCCTGTCAGGTCCGCAGTGGCAGAGAAAGTACATATGTACTAAACTAAGTGGGACCCAGTGACCACGGGCAGGCTGTTCCCTTGCAAATTCAAGAAGTTCCAGAGGGGATTTAGATCGGGGTTCATTTAAATATTTGTGTGCCTGAGCCTTGATCCCTCTGAATATTCAAGAGGGCCTATCTGCCCTCAGGACAGCTGTATTTTGGCTGTGTCCAAAATGGAAAGGAAATGTTTTTATTTTATACTGTAACTTGCTATTGTATGTGGGAGAAAGTGTCTAAGAAGGGAAAAAGTGTCTAAATAAATATGTGCTTTGCTCCTGGCTTCACCAGATAAATATTGGGACTCAGAAACGTGTCAGCCTGTCTGCTGCTGCAGAATAAGGGCACACTAAATATTGGCAGCAGCAACAGGAAAACAGACTGAGCAAATTCCTCAGTCTGTGCAGCGACAGCAAGTACACAACCTGGGCTAAAGAACTGTGGGGCATTGGGGCTAATAATTATTTTATTCTGGCTGCACCAGCACTTTAATGCCAGACTGCATCTAATCTGCTTACAGGACAGTGGGTTAAGCAGCCATTGCAAGCAGCCACAGTCAATTGGAAAGCCAGAAAAACAAAGCCAGGACTTGTGGGACATTCACAAAAGCTCATGAGTAAATGCTAAGTGCTCATGGGACTTACAGGGACCTAATTCTAGGCACCAAAACAGCAGACCAACAGTGCATTGAGTGAAGTTCATGCATTATACATTTCTGTGATTGACAGGTCCTCCAGCCAATCGGAGGCCAATCACCCCATCACCACAACCAATCAGGAGCCTCGGGAAAGGCCTATAAGAGTCAGTGATTTCCAGCATTTTGCCAGATTCCAGCCTACAGATTCAAGAGGGAGCCCCACAGGGGTGGGGGTTCAGGCCCCTGCCATGCTTCTGGGAATGAGCATTCCAGCTAAGCCCTCCATCCAGGAGGGGGTGTTTTGTTTTAGTTAATGTTAAAGTAACTTAGTCAAGTTGTTAAACTGCTAATCTGGAGGTTGCCAGACTGTCCTCCATGTGTTAGCCCTCCCTCCCACGTTGGGGAAAGATGTGGACCGAAGACCAGATGTCATCAGGCAGCAGTGAGAGCGCTGACCAAGTACAAGTACCTTAGTCATGAGAGGACTGAAGATGCCAGAATGCCTTCTATAGTTGAGATCTACCATGGAGGATGTGCATGAGTACCCTTGCACCCCCCAGTGCAAGGGAGAAATACTACAAGTTAACTTATGGGCCTACCTTCCCTTGTAATTGTCCTATGCCAAGAAAAACAGAATGAGTAACCCTGGGCCGACATGTCCTCTATCTTAATTTTGCTCCCATAGACGCCATATGGTGTCGGAACCATCCATTGCTGGATCTGACCCAAAACAGCCACTGGGAGCAAATGAGCTGAAAGAAAGACAAAGTCATTATTCTGGGCCACCTTGCCCATGTGTGACTGTTTAAATGTAGTCATCCCATTCGCACCTTGCCTGTTGCCCAGCTGGCTCAGCACAGGTATATTTTTGAGACTGTGCTATGCAAAGTGCAACTATTGCTGGGGGTACCCAAGAGAGCCCAGACAGCATGCATTTAGGTAAAATCATATAAATGTGCTGATATTTATCAGTGTTATGTGTAGTGTAGCTTTACGAAATGTTAGACAGTACAGCTTTAAGAAATCTTCTTCCTATGAATCTTCCTGTGTGTGTTGAGAACAGTGTTCCCCTTGTGTCTGAGCTGAACGGAAGTAAACAGAGAAGGCCTAAATTTCTGTGGTGCATGTTTTTCTTTCTACCAAGACCCTGATGTGTTTAAGGTACTTATTTTCAGCCATCAAATACAACAAACTGGAGGCAAGGATGGTGAAAATTTTCATAGCTCCAGCTTTCTGAATTACACCATTTTGTGACTTTCTGCATTGGAGGTAAGTAAGCAATTTGGAACTGTGGAGAATCATGGCAACTTCAGCCAGCTTTGAGATTTTTACAGGAACAGACTGGGATACATGGTCCAGATGGTTTGATCAGTGGTTATTACTTAATCCTGCCATACAATCAGCAAATGATCAGCTACAGGGTGAGCTTATTCGAGCTGCTTTTCATACTTTCTTGGGGAGTGAAACCTTCAAACTTTTATGCAGTCTGTGTTCACTGGACCAGCCGGAGGATTTGTCATATCAAGAGCTAAAGGCTAAATTGAATGCACAAACAGTTTAACAACTTTCCCAAGGGCTGAATGTTATAAATTCTATAATTATCAGCAGAAACCAGGTCAGTCATTACAATCTTATTTGACTGAGATGAAAAGCTTAGCTCTCACATGTGAGTAGAGCAGGGAGCATCGTGAATCTAATTTTTTTTGTGTGACTCTCTTTATGCATCCACCTACCGGGGCATCTCTCAGGTGATCCACGCTCGGTTCCATGGCTCCACCACCCACCTGAACTGCTCCTCCGCATGCTACATCAGGTTCAGGACCTGGGACCTCCCCCCAACCCAACAGAGAGGCCCCAGAGTCCCCAGGGGGAGAGTCTGAGGAAGCGGCCAACACTGGGCATGTGGCCGGGACCACTGGTGGTTGCCGTCGCCTCAACTGGAGGTGGGGGATTTTTCTGCTTGTTCCTTGCCCCCACGGAGCATGGCATGCAATGACACCCATGCACGACTGCCCTGCTGGTGTCTGCCACGCTCAGTCCCCTGCGTCTGGCTTGGTGTTCCTGCAGTACCCCCGATCTCCATCAGGGCCTGCCAGGACACCAAGCAGCCCCTGGAACCCTCCCCAGGAGAGGAGAGGAGAGCTGTCCTCCGGATGCTCCATCCTCTTCCTCCCCCGCTGACCCCTGGCTCCCAGAGTCCATCACCGAACCCAGGTCACCGGTGTGGTGCGAGGTGTGGCATCCACACCTCAACCCTCAGCGCCACCGGGCCAGCTTTGAATCTAATTTAGCTGATAAGTTTATTATGGGGTTGAATAATGAACATCGCATTCAGCAATTACTTTCTGTAAGTGTCAAGAAGTCTGCTGAAGAACTATTACAGTTGGCACAAATGTATGAGGCTGCAGAAAATGATGCACATGCTACAATGAACACTGAAAATGAGGTACAAGTAACTACAGTAAACCCCAAATTGAAACAGCTTAAACCTAATTCTAAGCAACAGTTTTCAAAGAAAAATACAACCACTTCACCCAGACTGCATGGCCAGTACAAATGTGCATCATGTGGGTCTTCTCAGTATAGCAGGGACCAGTGCAAATTCAGAGAAGTTCAGTGTCATGCATGTAAATGTCAGGATCATATTGCTAAGGTCTGCAGAAGCAGGAGAACTGCAGTGGTCAGTTCAGAGAGCACAGACAGTGCAGTGGTTTCTATTGCACCACAAATGCAGACTAAAGATGTTCCTCCTTTTTATGTGTTACTTCAGTTGCCACAACTGAGGCATCAGTTGCATTTAATAAAAGACTCTGCTTCCCCAGTTACTTTTATTAACCATCAAACATGATCTGATCTGGATAAGACACCATTGTCTCCATGTAATAAGTTTCTGCATGCATTTGAATGGCAACCAATTCAGCCACTGGGCTTGTTTACCACTTTAGTATGCAGGACTGATTCTCCTAGCACATCTTTAATTTTTCTGGTTTCAAAAAAGGGTGTCAACATTTTGGGCAGAGATGCTCAGGTTCTTCCAAACATTCATATTGATCCAGCAGATTTTGGTCTACTTACTGCTGTCCAGGTACCACAAAGCAGTAATCTGTCCAAGCTTCAGGAGGTTTTAGACATGTATGTAGAGTTGCGGAAAGGCTTGGGATGTTGCACAACAGCTAAAGCCAAGCTAGTTACAAAGCCTAATGCAGTCCCTAAGTTTTGTAAACCATGAAAACTTCCTTTTGCCTTAAAACTGGTGGTTGGGGCAGAACCAGACAGACTAGGAAAAGCGGGTGTGCTGGAAAAGGTTTCAGGTTCAGATTGGGCCACTCCAATTGTGGTGGTATCTAAACCAGGTGGCAAGGTTCAAATATGTGGAGATTTTAAGGTGACACTTAATCCAGTACTTAGCACAGATGTATTTCCTTTACCCTTACCTGAGGAACTTTTTCATAGACTGAACGGTGGTGTGGGGGTTCTCTAAACTGGAGCTCGCTGATGTATACCTTCAAGTGGAGCTGGATACAGACTCTCAGAAATTGGTAGTGATTAATACACACCAAGGACTGTACAAGTACAAACGGTTAAGTTTTGGCCTTAGTTCCGCTCCGGCTATTTTTCAAAAAGTGATTGAGCAAATGGTGGGTGATATACCAGGTGTTGCTTGTTATTTGGATGACATCATTGTCATGGGCAAGACAGAAGCAGAGAATTTACTTAACTTACAAAAGACATTAGACAGATTGCAACAGAGTGGATTCAGACTCAGGAGAGAAAAATGCCAATTTTGTCAACCAAGTGTCACTTACTTAGGTCACACTATTGACAAAGACGGAATTCATCTGAATGATGAAAAGGTGGAAGCCATTGTGCACATGCCTGAACTGCAGAATGTTTCAGAGTTGCACTCATTCTGGGGTATGGTGCGCTACTATGACCGTTTCATACCTGGCTTGGCCACTAAATGTGCTATCCTAAATGAACTGTTACATAAGGGTACTCCATGGAAGTGGACCAATGGCCACAGTAAGGCAGTTCAAGCCATCAAGCTCTCTCTAACCAATGTGAATAATTTAACTCATTATGACCCTAACTTACCTATCATATTGGCCTGTGATGCTAATCCTGTGGGTATAGGAGCTGTCCTTTTCCATACAGATCCAGAAGGAGTGGAGAAGCCGATAGCCTATGCTTCACACAAACTCACTGCAACTGAAAGGAATTATGCCCAGATTCAGAGAGAGTCATTAGCGATTGTGTTTGGAGTCCAGAAATTTTGCCAATACTTGCTAGGTCGTAAGTTTCACCTGAAGACAGATCACAAGCCACTAGTGACAATTTTCAGTCCAGAAAAAGGAATTCCAGAGACAGCCGCTAGCTGACTTCAATGATGGGCATTAATTTTGTCTGCCTGTAATTTCAAGGTTACATACCAACCAACAGACCAGCATGGAAATGCGAATGCCTTGTTGAGGTTACCAATATCTAGAGGAATGGAGTTTGGTGTGGGACTTAAAGAGGAGCCATTAGTATGCCAGGTGGGGCCAGATAGTTTTCCAGTGCAATTAAAAGATATGGAGGACTGTACTGTTGTGTGTGCAATGGAGCTACAACAGTTAGATCAGCTTCCAGTACTAGCCAAGGACATTGCAAAAGCAACTAGTCAAGATGTAATTTTGAAACAAGTGTATCAGTATACGCTTGAGGGCTGGCCGCAAGGCACTACTTGTTCAACTGCACTACAACTCTACCATACAAAGAAGCAGCAGTTGTCCATTGCTGAGAGGTGTCTTCTCTGGGGATTACGTGTCGTAGTACCCCAATGTTATCACTCAAATGTGTTGACTCTTTTACATGCGGGCCATCCAGGCATTGCTAACATGAAATCCCTGGCCAGACTTCACGTATGGTGGCCTTCCAAAATGTTGAACTCTATCTTTGCTACCAATGGTTTTCTGCAAGTGATTGTCTTGGATAACGGACCACAGTTCACATCTGTTGAATTCCAAGCATTTTGCCAGCAATGTGGTATCCACCATATTCTTTCACCTCCCTGCCATCCAAGTTCAAATGGTGAGGCGAAACACCTGGTTCAGACTTTTAAAAAGAGTATGGACAAAGCTAATCCTACTACACCGACGGCAAAACAAATAGCCCTTTTGGACTTTCTTGTGATGTATCGAACACCTCATTGCATCACGGGAATATCCCCTGCAGAATTGTTGTTTGGTCGCCAGATTCAAACTCAGTTGAACCTTCTTCACCCTCTAGGCTACAAGTCAGTAACTGAAATGCTTTCTAAGACCAGATCCTTCAAACCCAATGATCTCTTGTAGGTCAGGATGTATGCAGGCCTGAAGAGATGGTTAGAAGGCATGGTAGAAAAAAAGTTTGCAAATGTTGTCTATACTGTTCAACTGACTAACCAGAGGAGAGTGAAAAAACACGTGGACCAATTACGTACTACAATTCAGACAGAACAAAAAAGGGATACCCAGAGTCGGGGTAGTTATCCAGCATTAATTGTTCCAGAACAAGAACAGGAACATATAGTGGAACCACTGAGTTTGAGACAAAATGTGGCTGATGCTAATCAGATTCCAGAGCAACAGCCTTCAGTCCTACTATGTCGTTCAGGATGTATAAGACATCCACCAAAGAGAATGGACTTGTAGAGATATAGCCTAATGACATAGACTAACTAAAGGGACATTGCAGTAATAACTTTAATAGCTTCATACTATTTTCTGAATTATTTACTTACGTACTTTCTAGCTAAGTCAGAAGGGATTGTTATGTGTAGTGCAGCTTTACAAAATGTTAGACAGTACAGCTTTAAGAAATTTACTTCCTGTGAATCTTCCTGTGTGTGCTGAGAACAGTGTTCCTCCTGTGTCTGAGCAGAATGGAAGTAAACAGAGAAGACCTACATTTTTGTGGTGCATGTTTTTCTTTCTACCAAGACCCTGATGTGTTTAAGGTACTTATTTTCGGCCACCAAATACAACAATCAGTACCCAGTATTAGGTCAAGCTTGTCCTGTGGAGTTGCCAGACATAGCTACCTTGCCACTTCAAGGGATATGAGACCCAAGGGTCGACTTGAAATATGCTTAGAACCTGGAAATGACAGATTTCCACCTTGTTGAATTATGTCTAAGAATATAGACAAGTTAAAGATGTATTGGTATATAAATGTACTGGACGTGATCACAATATATATGTGCTGAATATTCACGATTTTTGAATCCAAGATCTAGCCATGGTAATCTGGAACAGCTGCCTTTTCTGGACTGTTCAGTCTGCGAAAAGCAGGGCAATCTCTGCCATTCTGCAACAACAAGGGCAACCCCTGCTACTCTGCAAAAAGCAGGGCGGCCCCTGCACCTCAGACAAGGATCAACAGCCATTGGTGTTTCAATTGCTTCCATGTTAGCCCCTTCCTTTAAAAATCAAAGCTGGCCAACAAGACCAGCTGCAGCATCCAGGACTTTGGTATCTGGGTACCCAGGGTATAGTGTGAGATTGCTGGGTTTCATATGTATCTGAGACTGGTACCAGTGGTGGGGATAATTGTTGTATAACATCTGATTTAGTCAGCAGCTTAGATAGCCAGGGCTCTGGGTATCATTGTCTGGTTGGAGAATTTGTGATTGCCTTTTCTCTAAATTCGATAGCCACCCAGTTGCAGGGTTCACCAGCACAAGAAAACACTTTGTACATTTTGTAAATAGTGATCAGCATAACTTCTATTCCTCCTGTTTCCCCATTCTAACTCCCATGTACCCCAAATAAACCTTGTTATTACTGTTTTTCCAAATCATCATGTGTGAGCATATTATTAGAGAGAGTCATTCATTGCAAAATGTCTGAAATGTGGGAAATGTCTATTGAGTCATGTCTAGGGTAGTAAATGGTATTTGTGGGTGGTATAGCATCTCAGGGGGTTATACCAGGTAACAGCTAGCCCACCTAAAGGTATACTCTGAGTGAAGGCACTGTGCATTTTTTATAACCAAATATAAGTTTACAAACCCAAACCCCTCAGCCTAGCTCGTAGGTAGTAGGAAGGCGTGTAACTCTAGGAGTAGCGCCGCCTAGGGGTTGCACAGTTCTTGGATTCAAGGGGTAGGAAATTGAGGCTAGGGGTGGTGTATAGGCCACCGGCACAGTCCAAGGAGTTGGATAGGGAGTTGGTGGATCACATTCAATGAGTATGTAGTAAGGGGGACATGGTGATCGTGGGGGACCTCAATCTACCTGGGATGGATTCAGGAACCCAGGCCACCTCTAGTGCCAGGGAACTGGTACTTCTGGATGCATTCCAGGATATCCATCTGGCGCAGATGGTTGGCGAACCAGTCCGGCTAGGTAATACATTGGATCAGGTGTTGTCAAATGGAGAGACAGTAAGGGAGCTATGGGTGGAGGACCCACTAGCTGGGAGTGACCACTTTTTAATGTGGTTTGCACTCAGCATGAGCAGGGAGGCTGTGGGGTCAGCAACAAGGGTAGTGGACTTCAGACGGGTGGACTTTGGGAGGATGAGGGAAATACTGAGGGGGCACCTTAAGGGGATTAGGTTGGAGATAGATGCACAACAGAAGTGGGATATCATAAAGTCTTGGCTAAAGGAGGCTACTGAAGCATGCACAAGGACTCAGAGCAAGAAGACCAGGGCTAAGGTGCCATGCTGGATGACCAGGAATGTATTGGATGGGGTGAGGGCCAAGAGAGTGGCTTTAAGGAGACTGAAAAGAACTGGGAAGGAGGAGGACAGGGAGATGTATGTGAGGCGGTCCAAGGAGGTACTGTAACCAAGTTAGTAAGGGAGGGCAAGGCCTCCAAGAAGCTGAGGCTGTCTCGGGGCATCAGGGAGGGGGAGGAGGAATTCTATACATACGTAAGGGAGAAAAAGAACTGCAAGGACCGAATAGTCTGGATCAAGAAGGAAAGAGGGTGGGTGGAGGAGGAACAGACAGAAGTACTGAATGAATACTTCTGCTCTGTGTTCATGAGAAAGGTAGGAGGTCCGCTACCTCCGTGGACTGGGAGGGTGGGAGGAGGGGGGGGAGGAGGTGACTGATGAGGTGATTCTGGAAAGCAAGGTATTGGAAGTTCTGAAGACACTTAGGGTGAATAAGGCACCAGGTCCAGATGGCATTCACCCTAGGGTGTTGAGGAAGATGGCGGAGATGTTGACCTGGCCACTGGCTGACTTGTTCAACACCTCCCTGGACACAGGATGCATGCTGCAGGACTGGAGGTTAGCTCATGCGGTGCCTATCCACAAGAGAGGCCCAAAGAATGAGCCAGGTAATTACAGACCTGTCAATCTCACTTCCATAGTGGGTAAACTTATGGAAGCAATCTTGAAGGAGAGAATGGTAAAATTCCTGGAGGTCAATGAGCTCCAGGATGGGCAGCAGCAGCATGGGTTCATCTCCGGAAGATAATGCCAGACCAACCTAATAGAATACTACAACTGGGTCACAAGTGAGTTGAACAAGGGCCATGCAGTGGATGTTCTATATTTGAATTTCAGCAAGGCCTTTGATTTGGTCCCTTACAGGTGGCTGGGGACAAAGTTGAAATACATAGGGGTGGGGAGTAACCTATGCCATACTGCCCCCCCCCCCAAATTGTACCGTGCTCCCTGTAAACTATTATCTTTCAGAAAGTTTAACCATTATGATCCTTCAGTGGTATTTAGTGAGGTCTGGGCAATCAACTGGTCGTCCCTTTACTGCCTCAACAATGTCTCTGAGGCGGTCTCACTTTTCACCTCCACTCTCGCTCACATCCAAGACAAACATTTCCCCCTCAAAACCAGGAGGGTTAGAGGGGGCTGTACTCACTAGATTACCAGGGAACTGCTGGCTCAAATGAAAAACTGGGACCGAACATGGAAGGAATACAAATCATCCCCAACCCCTCAACTCTGGAATGCCTACAGACAGCTGCGTAATTCCAGCAAACAAACCACCAGATCCCTCAAGCATAAATACTATCAAAACCAACAAACAAACAATCTGGGCAATCCACACAGTTTCTAGTCCTCAATTGGTTCTCTCCTCAATCCTAATAACAATAGTCAAGTAACACAACTTTTCTCCCCCTCTTGTTTTCACCTCGGACCCCTCAGAAATTGCTAATATTTTCAACCTAACATTCACCGACCTATCCACTTACCTAAAAAAACTCCCCATCCAGGTCCCCCCTAAATTTCACCACCAGACCAACAGCTCCACAACCTCCTCTATCTCAACCCCACTCCTCCTCCTTTCTATCTCAAGACCATCAGGCAAGCTGACATTAGCAAGTTACTAAAATCCCTGCCTGCAAGAGGTAGCCTGGGTAGCGATGGTCCATACCCCGCTTTCCTGGAACTCATCTACCCTGCAATTGTGAATCCCCTCACCTTTATCTTCAACCTCTCCCTAATTTTGGCTACTGTTCCTGACTCCTGGAAACATGCCAACGTTGTACTAATATTCAAGGCTGGTGATCCTCTCTCCCCTGACAACTATAGACCCATCTCCTTACTCCCGCACTTGAGCAAACTACTTGAAAGAATTATCCACTCCCAGCTAACAGAGCACCTGGAAAAATACAACCTCTTATGCCCTCTCCTACATGGCTTCCATAAACTACATAGTACCTCCTCTGCTCTGACACTTTTTTCCAACCATGTGCTCAGGTACATGGATCAGGAGCATACCCACAGGCCCAATCTTCATAGACCTGTCTAAAGCCTTTGACCTGGTTGATCACAGATCCATGACAGGTGTTCGACAAAATATTTGTCAAATGTCCTGGTAGTGAAACCGGCAGATCGACCACATTTTGCAGTCGGCTGCCGGTTTCCAGTGGCTGTGTGTGTTTTCTTCAGGGGGCTTCTCCCCTTGAACCCCCCATGCCGGGGGGGGGCTGCACCCCTGCACCCCCCCACTTTAGGATTATCAGCTCCGAGTTGGAGCTGATTTGTGGGCGTGCAGGACCCCCGACAGACAGTGCCAGGTCCCAGCGGGTTCCCTACAGTGGCATGGCACTGCAGTCACTGTAGGGGACCTCGCTGTCGACCTGTCACTGTGGGGTGGGTAACTGGTTGATCACAACCTCCTCCACTCAACATTGCCCCTCTTTGGCTGCTCCCTGGACCTTCTGCCTGGTTTCTCAGCTATGCATCAGACAGGTCCCAGTCAGTCCTGATTGATAAGGTCTCCTCTACCCCCCCACCAGTACTCACTGGAGTACCCCAGAGCTCCATACTCGGCCCACTCCTCTTCTCCATGTTTATCAATATGCTCCCCAAGGACAGCATCAGCTGCTCTGCTCTCCTCTATGCTGATGACTTGGTCATACATCACAGTGATAAATCTGTTGACTCTGTCTCCTCCATCCTCACGCATAACTTAGCATCTGTTCACCAATGGCTCCTCTCTAACAAGATCCTTGTCGATGATAAAAAGACTAAGGCTATGCTTTTTGGATCTAAACCCTTCCTAACTAAAAACCTCTAAAGCCAGCTCCTTCCTCTTAGTTCTCACCCCTGCTGGTATGCCTCTGGATAATGCCACATCCTTTGAATACCTTGGAGTTACCCTTGACCCCTCCCTTTCTTTCTCTGAACAGGTCAACAACACTGTGAGATGAATCCACCAGAAGTTTGGTGCTGCATGCTGCTACAAGCACTACCTGACTGCTGAGGCATGCCGGGCCATTACATGTTGAAACCTTCTTTCCCTTCTCGATTACTGCTCCCCAGTCTACTCATACCTGTCCACCACCCTTCTCTCATGGCTAAACTCTATATATAATTTAGTCTGTCATTTCATTCTTCTAGCTCCCTAGCACTCGCACCACTGCTTGCTCTACCAAGAGCTAGCGTGGCTGCTCCTGCAAGGATGCTTTGACTATGTGCTGGTCTGTCTGGTGGGCAACTCCCTCCGTATCCAACTAATGTCCCCCTACTCACCCCTCTTGACAGACAGAGTGGTTATTAGTAATCTTCGGGCCTCATCAGTACCCTCCCGGTAGTATCTCATGTCACCACCTCCATGGGGAAGTGAGCTCTCTCTGTAACAGAACCCTTCCTTTGGAACAAGCTCCCCCTGGTTGTTCACGCATCCGCTAACCACCAAGCTTTTAAACATGCAATGAGGGCCTGGCTCCTTTCGGCTGCTATCTGTCACTGTCCCTCACAGAGACACTAGGTTGCTTTATCTCACCTATGCCGTAAAGCACTTAGGCAGCTCCGGCCACTAGTCCCCCCAGTGCTCCATTCCCCTTACCCTGTAACCTCCTGCCCATGCCTTTGCTCACCCATTCCCCTCTCCTCCTCCCTGCTCGAATTTCTCTCATGCTCTGTATCATTGTTTATATTTTCTGACTGGACTTGTACAACCACTTTTACTAGCACTATATTTACTCTTGTTTTTTTGCTCATAATCTTCTATTTTTACGCCAGTGCTGATTGTAATCAACCTTGACCTTGTATTTTCTACCATTGCTGACCATTACTGTGTACTGAACTCATCCTTTGTATCTCATGCATTCATGTTATGCTTGTACTTGCCTCATCACACTTGTGGCCCGGGTCATGACTGAAAATGGTCCTTTGGATCAGTGCACCTACCCGGTCACCAAAGACACAAATAAAGAAATAAAAACAAGGGTCCTCCCCCATGGACCACACCGACGGTCCCCAGGACCAGGCTTTCTGGGCTTTATAGATGTCATTAAAATTGTTCAATCAGGTGTCTTGTAAAAAAATACTGTGAACTCCTGAGGAGCTAAGAGCAGAAAAGGTAGTGAGTTTCATCCTGTAGTTCTTAATACTATTAACGTTTATTATAATAATTTTCTGAGAAGGAAAAGACCCTTGAGTCATGTAAAGTGGGAGAAAGAGTAAATACAATTATTCAAGAAAGCCATGTCATCAAGTCTGTTTTTTCTGAGTTCTTTTATGGGCTATCTTAGTGTCTGCAATGTTCCCATCAGTTTCAGAAAGGTATTTTTGTGAAGAGCGAGAGGATAGATGATGTCTGAGAGTCATCATTTTCCTGCTCATCTGCATCTCCTTGCAAGACTGTGTAACTCTTGAGTTTCATCATAGTGTCATTCCTCAAAATCTCAGGTTTAGGTAGCAGTCACTTGCTCCATCGTTTCCCTCCAACTACTTTAAAATCATTCTGACGAGGGGCCAGAGGAGGCATAGTAGCTTGATGCTGAGTTTCTGAAAGTTTGAGCTGTGCCTGGGGCAGAGGTCCTCGTGCACCACAGGGAAGAGCATCTTTTTGAGGGGTTACAGTGTCTATGTGGGAAGCTTCATTTGAACATACCCGAAGTCTGATTCCCCCAGCAGGTTCAGTAGGTCAGGGTTCAGCAGGCAAATCAGCATCCATTAAATCAGCATCTGGTGCATGTGAGGGCTCTGTTTCATTAGTCTAGAACTGTTCCTGTCATACTGTCTGTTGTTGTGCCTCTTGGACCATGTTGTCCTGATCATAGTAGGAGCCTTTGTTATGGACAACAAAGGGACATTTTTTGTAGAAATGCTCCAAAGGGATTGCACCACACTGGAGTAGGGCAAAAATAGCTAGAGTGAGCACTACCCATGCAAAGTTCACAAACTACCATGTCACAGGCGTTACTGAGGTGGGAAGAGGATCCACTTCGATGGCATGTTTTGGGCTGTCCTGCACAGAAGAATAAAACCACTATTGTGACCTATGTAGATACTGCTAGGTATATGTTGTGGGCCGGTATTGTTTGTTTACAGTCTCACTTTTATTTTCCATCCCCCAGTCCAGAAGTTTTCTAAGTCCATTATTGGAAGAGGGCGATCTGTTACATCAGCTAGTTGTTTAACCCAAAATAGTATATTGGAGATGTGGATGCCTTCATTTTTAAATAATATGGCTATGTTTGTAAGCACTGATTTGGTAAAGGGGATTGCGATGAAGGGGGACTGCACCAGGAAAGTTGTAAAAGTGTTACACTTTGTCCAAAACCTTTCTAAGAGCTGAGGGGTTTTGAAACTGATGTCCAGCTGGTTGTCCCCAGCTGTATGAATTAAAGCAAAGATTTCCATCCCCAAAACTTGTAAAGATTCTTTTAACAGTCTTCAAACTACATACACCTGGTCTGCGGTTTCATCTAGACCACCTTTATATTTTAAGTGGACAGCATTTTGCAGCTTGGGCTGGTTCACCCAAACTGGCAAACAAATTGGGCATTTTAAAAGATCCTCTAATATTGTCTTTGTTTTTGCTGAGCAAAGATTTAAAATCTTCTGAAGCGCAGTAGGAACAATACTAGATCCCTCCATAACAGTCTGCATGTTTGCAAAGTCTGTATCTTGCTGGGCATGGGGTCATGTTGCAGCATGCAAAAGCCACGCGGCAATAAATGCTGCAAACAAAACAGAGCTGTCTGAAACAGGGTCGGCAAATACAGCAACCTGTCGGCTACAGCGTAGCCCCAGCAAAACAAATGGGGGTTGTTTCTTTATGCAGAGGGGGGCTCTGCCCCTCCCGCACCCCCCAGACTTAATATAATCAACTCCAGTGGGTCGTGGACTTCTGGGATGGGGAGAATTTGGGAAGGGGGAAATAACCTGTTTACATAAAAAACATTCATAGCAGGAAGGAGACCTGGCAGGAACCAAACCACAGTCTCAGGCCTTCTACCACACTGTGTGCTGGTGCCCTAGCCACCCCACCACAGGAGCAGTTCAGCAAGTCACCCCAGCTCACGGCAACTTCAGCTCGCTTCAGGAAACATTCAGAGCGACAGAGGGAGTAGTGATACCTTACTGCTATTATCCCCTGTTGCTCTAAATTCCTTCGTGCTTTACACAGTGCATTTCTTACAGCGCTTTTCTTGGTGTGCTTTTTTGACCCGGTATCATCTTGCTGTCTCCCATCTTTATGCAACCATAAATTCCCCTCTCTAGCAGAAGTTGCATGACTAGAAAGTACAGATTTGGAGGCTTGTAATTTCACTGATGTAACTGGTTTATTTAGTTTGTTAATTTCGAAAGTGGGTTTCCCACTGGCCAGTAGCATTGCTATAGCAACCACAGTGACAAATTGAGCAGACTCGCAAGCTGCATTCATGACAGCTTTTAGCAACACAAAATCTGAATTTGTAAATTAAAGTTAATACCTTTAACAAGTTACTGTATTTCTTTTCCAGTAGGAGCCATGCCAGCCTCCCAGGTTGCTCCATCTATGGATTGGGTCCAGCCCACTTCTAAAAGAGCTTTTTCTGGGGACTAGGGGGCTCTCACTGCAGAATCCAACTTATGCGAAGAAGCTGTCTTGTCTGGCACTGTGACTCATGTTGAGGTAGGGGTTGTAGGTGCATTAGGAAGATGTAAATCTGTGGCCAGAAACAGCTGTCCAGGACGTTGTGCTCCAGGGAGAGCCTGAAAAGCAGCATCCTCATCTGCTAGAAGCTGTAGAAGTCAGAGTTGTCTTTCCAAAATACCTGCTACTAGTGCTTCATCAGCCAGATGTTGAGAGCTGCTGGGTAAGCTGGTAATCTGCACCTGCTCAGGTGTGCTTACCTGAGATAGGGCTATAGCTGTTTGCTGCTGGAAAAGTCTTAATTCAGCGATAGCATGAGCAGCTGGGTTGGCAATTGTAGTTTGCTCAGTAGAGCAATCCAAATTGTCTGGAATATCCATTGAACTGGTGAACACAATGGCATTCTCTGTTATCTTCAAACTGAGACCTCTTCCTCCTGGGTCAGCCATCTTGCCAACTCAATGGCCAGCATCTCACCCTACTGGTAAGAGAAGGGGAATTTTTATTGAGAAGAGAACAGAACATACAAAAACACAAACAGAAGCAGGCCTGGTGGCATTGAAGGCTGAGGCACTGGACACCTTACCTCTCACCACGCCGGTGACCCAGAGTCAGGAACGACCTTGGGTCGTCAGGGTGCCAGCAGGGGGGGGGGCGGGATTGAGCAAGCCGGCAGGCTGCTCTGCCGGGGGTGATGGGTTGCTCCCCCATAGTTCCACCCCCACTGGGTGGAGGTCCGGTGGGTAGTGGAGGTGGGGAGGGGGCAGCAGTATGGGTGGGCGGATGTGGCTGAGCTGGCTGCTGGTGTGCATGCATACCTCCACATGCACATACTCCTGTATGCCAGGGCCTTGGGCAGGAGACAGTGGGAGAAAAACCTACAGAAAATACCATAAAAAAAATCTCTCTAAAAAAAACACAAAATCAAAAAGCAAACTACAAACATGAACAAAAGGTAAACAAACCAAAAAAATAACACAAATCAAGAGAGTACAGTAGATAAGTAAACGGAGTATCACAATTCATCCAGACTACTTCAAGGCAGCATATAGTAAAAACAACAATAATGGCATTGAAGAAAACCCCCACCACTAATTCTACTTCAAAGTCATCTCCAGAAGGGAAGCCAAAAAGTACCTTCTACGGTCCTTAGGGAAATCAAGGTTTGGTGGAGACTAACTTGACCTTAAACTTATTGCCCTTACCCTTGATGTTATACTTGTACAGCTAACACAGATCTTGAACCTGTTGCTATATTTTGCCAAATTCCCTCAAAGATGGAAAACTGCTGTCGTTACACCTGTCCATAAAGGCGAAGATAGAACCATGCATACTAACTACAGCTCCATCTCCATTCTCCCCCCCCCCAAGGCCTTGAAGCATATCATGTCTGACCAGCTAGTAGAATATCTTGATAATTATCAGATTAAATGCTCCCAATAGCACGGGGTTTCAAAAATCACACAGCACCACCACTGCACTAGTTGAATTCACTACCTCTATACATAATGCTCTTGACCATGGTCAGATGGTCGCCCTCACCAAGGCTTTTGATACGGTCAGCCATGCACTTCTGCTTGACCAACTATCCATCCCTGGACTCTCCAACAGCACTGTAAGTTGGTTCAAAAAAGCTACCTTACGAACAGAGTGCAGCAGGTAAAGATAAATAGTGTACTCTCGGATAGACAGGAAGTATGCACTCGTGTCCCACGAGGTTCCATCCTTGGTCCCCAACTTTTTGGCATATTCCTCAACCAACTCCCTATAGCATTCCTGGATAGAATTCTACTTTTTGCAGATAATACTGTGATCTATACCTGCAACACAGACCAACTACCCCTGGGAAAAACAACTTTAGCTGAATTTCACTAGTGTTGAGAACTGGTGCCTGAAGCAACAGCTTTTTTTTACCAATTATTTTACCAGGTGAGACACACTAAGCTGAAAGCTTGTTTGCAGGTGCAACCTGGGAGCATAAGGAAGTTAAGTAACTTGCTCAGGGTCACACAGTATGCACCTAGGGGGCTGTGGGATTCAAACCCAGGTCTCCAGATTTGCAGCTCAGAGCCTTAACCCACTGCGCCATACTGCCTCCAGCTGCTCATGAGCTACAAAAAGACCAATGTAAAGACCTTTGCCAATCCCCACAACAAGCACAGAGCATTCCAGCTCACAATTCTAAATAACCTCAACACCCCCTTGGACCAGGTTCACACATTCAAGTACCTAGGGGATACCCTAGACAGTATCCCCTCCAATGCAAACCATGTTGAACAGATCGCCAAGGCTGTAAATACAAGATTAGGACTTCTGTACAGACATAAACACTGTTTGACCACTGAAGCACTTCAGATTGCAGTTGACAGCTCAGTTATTCCCATAACTGACTATGGCCTGGGAGTCTATGGCGCTGTAGCAGACACAACCCTAAAAGGGTTACAATAGTCTTAAACAAAGCCTGCAAGCTAATCACAAGAGTCCATCGGCTCACACATACCTGTGATCTGTATGTGCAAACTGGCTGGAGTCACCTGAAGGGCAGGCTGAAGTATCAGACTTGCCTGCTGGCTAAAAAACATCTGTGGGCTTAACCCCCTAGTATCCAGAACTTACTATGTCACACGTGCAACCCTCATCATACCATCGTGTCAGGCAGCTGTTCAAGGTCCATTTCTGCAATACAGTGGCAAAGGTCATTTGCATATCATACCCCACTTTGGTACAACTCTGTTCATTACAACATTTTGGCCAAATCAAAGATTGGACCCTTCAAACGCAAGCTATGTGAACACCTCTTGGTACCCTGTGGCTGTGACTGCCCCACATAACAGGTGCATGAAGCTCTGCCCTAAAGTCCTGACATCGCACCTGGATTCTATGCCCATGGTAGCACTTAGCAGCTAGCCTGCCTGCCCCCTATCTTCTTGCCCTAGGCCCACCAACTAACCCACCTCTTCTTACCCCCACCTCCTCCACCAAACTCCCTAAATTTACCATCATCCTCTTATCCTTCTCAGCCCTCTTCTGCCTTCTCCTCATACCCCCTTCCCCTCCCTCTGTGCTATAGCCTCTGGACAAGGCCTGATTGTCTGATTCCCTCTGTCTTGTTAACCATACTACTTTATTGTGTTGTGAGCTAGATTATTAAGTTGTAACCTAGAACCTATGATTGTTAGGCCTTGCCAACTATAGGTGAATGTTGTGTAACCATGTTCTGCTCCTAACCTTATTCTCATTGTCTCATTCTCAAAACATGATTTCATGCAGTGGCTGTGAAATCACCTTCCGGGATGCAAAAAAACATTTTACCAGGATCTGAAAAATGGCAGCTATCACATTCATGAGGTGCTGTGAAGAAATGGCTATGTTGAAAATTTGAGGTCAAAATATTGAAAAGTACCAAAGGTACGAGCCTGCGTTTGCTAATTTAAGAGCAGGCTCATACCTTTTTTTTTTTTTTTTAATATTTTCACACCAAATTTTCAGTGTAGCATTCTTATGACCCCACCTCATGAACAAAGGTGGAGAAAATTTTCAGTTTCTGTCCCCAAAAGGTAATTTTGCACAGCGACTGCGAAATCACCTTTCGGGATGCAAAAACACATTTTTGCCAGCATCTGAAAAATGACAGCTGTCATGTTCATGAGGTACTGTGAAGAAATGACTATATGGAAAATTTGGGGTCAACATATTGAAAATTGCCAAAGTTATGAGCCTGCATTTGCAAATTTCAATGCAGGCTCATAACGACTTTGTTTTTTTATATTTTTACACCAAAGTTTCAACATAGTCTTCTTATGACCCCACCTCATGAACCCTGTAGGTGAAAATTTTCAAATCCTTGGGAAACTAGCATTCCATCCCGCAGGTGCAAAAACACATTATGGGTAGGATGTGAAAAATGACAGCTGTATTGTTCATGAGGTGGTGTGATAAAAAGACTATATTGAAAATTTGAAATGAAAATATTGAAAATGACCAAAGTTGCACGTGTGTAGAAAATTTTGAATGACCAGGTGTAACTCAGCCATTTTTTGGAGTTGTTTCACCAGATTTTCAACATGGCCTTTTTGGGACCCTGCCTCATGAAGAGTTCCACTCTAATTTTGTTCACTCATTCCAAAAGATGATTTTGCATAGTGACCGCGCCATTCTGCACCACAGGTGCAAAACCACATTTTGGGCAAGATGTGAAAAATGGCAGCTGTACTGTTCATAAGAAGGTGTGAAAAAATGGTAATGTTGAAAATCTGGAGTGAAAATATAAAAAATTAGCGAAGTTACTAGCGTGCATAGAAATTGCACAACACACGCTTGTAACAAGGTCATGTTTTTGAATTTTTTCATCAAATTTGCAACATGGGCTTTTTGGAACCCCACCTCATGAACAGTGACACTGTTGTTTTGTTAATCAGTCCTGAAAGGTGATTCCGTGCAGCAACTGCAAAATCACCTTTTGGGACTGAGTAACGAAATGACAGTGACAGTGTTCAGGAGGCGGGGTCCCAAGAACCCCATGTTGAAAATTTTGGGCTAAAATTCCTAAAAATATCTGAGATATCAACATAAGTTGAACCCCCCCCCCCATTGACTACTATTATATGGCGCTTACCTTTGATTCTTCAGTTTGTTAGGTGGCTTTGAAGAATGCAGACGTGTCCCGGTCAGGAGAAGATGACAGCCTGACCTCCAGAGGTACAGATGGGGTAAGGGGAGGGGTGGGAGGTGGGTGCTCAGTGGGAGGGTGGGGATGAGGGAGGGGACTGGGAGACAATGAGGGACCTTTTATTTTTTTACAGGTCTAAAAAGACAGAAGGGGACAGTTTTCTTTATTTTACAGGGAAAAAATATACATTAATTTAAACAAACTGGGGTGGGCTTCCAGTGTGCCACAATAGTAGTGGTGGTGCTGGTGGCGGGGGGGGCTTGCTAACACAGGGATTGGGCACCCCGATGTCGGTGAGGAAATGGGTACCAGAGGGTGCGGGGTGGACAGCACACAGTGGGAGTGTTTTATTACATCTGAGGGCTGAGACAGAAGCAGGGAGGACAGCACACAGTGGGAGGTAGTGGAAGGGTTTTATTTGCTTCTGGGGGCTGCCAGGGCTTGGGACCGGAGTGGGGAGGGAAGCATGCAATGGGAGGTAGTGGGAGGGTTTTATTTACTTCTGAGGGCTGGGATGGGAGTGAGGAGGACAGCACGCAGTGGGAGAAAGTAGGAGGGTTTTGTTTGCTTCTGGGGGCTGCCAGGGTTTGGGATAGGAGCAGGGAGGACATCATGCAGTGGGAAGGTTTTATTTACTTCTGAGGGCTGCTGGTGCTTGGGACAGGAGCAGGGAGGACAGCACACAGTGTGGGAGATAGTAGAAGGGTTTTATTTGCTTCTGGGGTCTGCCGGGGCCTTGGACAGGAGTGGGGAGGACAGAACGCAGTGGGAGGTAGCAGGAGGGATGTCTGCTTGCCTGACCGATCAGTCTGCCTGTACTTCAAAGGACCGAGCCTTGAAGCTACTCAATCAACAGCTAGCTCTGTCCTTTCAAAACATTGCCCAGACCATTCCCCTCACAAAATCAGTGTCATCAGGTCACTGCCTGCTGAGTTGCCTGCCACAGACCAGCCCCTACAGCACCACTCTCCATTGGGCTGGCACCCCTCACACCCTTCTCTAGGAACTTTCATATCAACATGTTTGTTTGCTCTTGCACGCATGATGAACATAAAAAGGTGTTCCATAGATTCTTCTTGCTGTATACACATCTGTCTAGGACACATCCTGTCAGCTTAACTTTTATTCTTTGCATTCCCTTTGATCCTCAAACGTCCATGGCAGCTTAGCCACATTACATCCCACATTCTAGCCCGGCGTATGGGAAACCCATAAATAAGCTTCAATTTGGGCCTGTTACTAAAAGAAATGCCTTTATAAACTGGGTCTAGAGAAGGCTTGGTGTTGGATCATAGAATACATCTGAAGCCTAGATTATACTGGTATGCTCCGCCGACAGTGACCATCACTACAGCGACTACAGCGCCAGGTCACTGTAGTGTTGGCACTGGACCCTGGCACTGTATTCTGGGGCGGTCTCCTAATCAGCTCCAACTCGGAGTTAATTATCTTTAGTGGGGGGATGAAGCAGGACAGTCCCCTATGTGGGAGGTTTGGGGGGCAAAGCCCCCCAAAGAAAAACATGTTTGTATGTCAGAAACCATATGCTGACCACAAATGTGGTCAATATGATGGTTTTGCTGTATGGTCATTCGACAAACATTTTGTTGACAACCAGTCATGAATCCAATTATACTAAGACCTGGGAAATATTCAAGTTCCATTTTCATATCTTTTCAAGCACTGGTCTGAAAAAACTGGGAGTGCACGTAGCTTAGAAAGTAAATGAGGGGGGATATTCTCCATTGGGTTAAAAAAGAAGACATCCAGGACTGTGAACAAAACTTCCACAAGGCAGGAGTGGGTAATGGAAAGGACTGGATGTTATAATACAAAACCATGCTGTAAACAAAACTAATAGGGTTAATAAGACCAAAGCCCCCCAGCTTTGACTGGTAAATATAATAGCTCTCTCTTTATAGGGTTCAGCTGACTCCCCCAGACAACTTGAAAAACTAAACCCAACAAGGTAACTTCAAGCTTTTTAGGCACAGGATACACTAAGTAAAAGTGGCAGTAGGAATGTTTTAATAATTGCAACTTTCTTTTTCTTGGATTCTTGCCAGGACTTCCACACTGTCACCTTTTTGGCTCCTAAAGATAATCTCTCTTCCCGATTATAGGTGCTCATGTCTCCCCAACCAAACAAAACACCCAAAATCTTTATAGGGTTTGTGGAAACTGGAATTCCAGCAAGCTTCTTGATTTGTACAGTAGAATCATTGAGAATGTTACCCTTACTTTTGTGTTTATTAATAGTCGCCCCTGCCACCTCAGAAAACCTTTCCGGCATAGACATATCTGGATGTCCAGATTGTGGTGATGCAAGAAGGCAGATATGATCTGCATAGGCAGTGACTTTAATTGCAGAGAAATCTGATGTCCTTGTGTGGAGTCAGTCTGTGTAATAGCACTTAGTAAAGGGTCTATGCAAAAAATATACAAAAGCGGATTCATGGGGCATCCTTGTCTCACCCCTCTGCTGATTTGGACTTTAGATCCAAGAAAAGCATTAACTAATGGAACAGAGGTAGCTACACCATAATTTTTTTTTTTGTTATTTATTATTGATTCGGAAAACACTTTTGAGCGCAAGCTCTTTTACAAAGGTTCCACGTAATAGATTGTAGACAAGTTAAACAGGAGAAAGCAGAAATAGCATCACAAAATGAACAAATGTACAATACATCCTGGTTACCGAGAGTAACAGTGCTAACACATGAATGTAATTATATAGGCAAGAAGAACTAGTGCAGCCACAGAGAGCCTTGTCACCGGAATTGGGGGGAAGGGGATTATTGGCCGTGGGTAGGGTAGTGTGGAGGGTGCGCCAAGGAAGGCACGTCATGATCAAGTGCTCCTAGGAGGACAGGGCGTGATCAAGTGCTGCATCTGTCTTAGAAGAGGCAGAGAGGTGTGATACCTGCGGTCAGTCAACTAGATGCAGGTGCACTTAGAGATTGTTATTAGGTGCTGTTTGAGGTCAGTTTTGAATTTGGCGAGACCACTGGTGGCAAGGAGGTGTCCGGGGAGTTCATTTAACCACAGGGAGGTCCTTTAGGCAAATGTCTGTTACCCGAGCGAGGTGCAATGGAAGGGGACAGCCAAGGCTCCTCTGGTCCTCCCCATGGTGGCCTGTGGCATGTGAGCAGCCACAAACAGTTTGCCTACGCAGGGGGGTGATTTGCCCAGTAGCGCTTTCTTCCCTAGGGTGCAAGTCTGGAATTTGACCCTGTTATTTAAGGATAGCCAATTTGCACACTCATACAGCAATACAGTCACAAAATATATGTGGAATACCGTAGTGAAGTAAAACTTGTCGCATAAAGTCATGAGAGACCTTGCCAAAGGCCTTTTCCTGATCAATAGAGAGCACATACCCCTGTATCCTAGCCTAACTGCCCATGTCTGCCAGTTCCCTGAGAAGAAGGAGACTATCATAAATATTCCTACCAAGGACAGAGCAGGTTTGTACCAAGGAAATAAGATGAGTAGTTTTAGCAAGCCTAGCAGTAACATTTTTCATAAAAAATGTCATTACGGTATTAAGCAAACGGACAGGTCTCTAATTATTCTTGTCATGTCACTTCTATCATTTTTCTTAAATATAAAAATATGGATGGCAATGCCCAAACAGGGGTCTATGGAATGGTCAAGAAGCATCCAATTAAATACTATATGCAAGATTTCAAGAAAGATCTCCCATATATTTTTTTGCAGAATTCCACCGGGAGGCCATTGATACCCGGGGTAGTATTATTCTTCTTCAGGGATTTAATGGCTCTTTCAATGTCCGATAGTTGAATGGGGGTAACTAATGGTTCAGTAACATGCAATGGGAAGGTGGGTTTGGGTGTGGATTGTAAAAAGTTCAATACTTTTTGGCCTTGAAGTGCCAGGGCTGTGTATATCTTTGCAACATGATCAGTGACTCCCTTTAAAATACCATCAGGAGAACGAACCATGTTTCCACTGCTATCTTGCAAAAAGTCCATTGTCCTAGAAGCAATTCTGGACCTACAACTCTCAAAAATATCTCCAGAAGCAGTCTTTCCTGGAGTACTAACTGTGTGCTCCTGTAATAGAGATGTGGCTCTTGAATACTGCAATTGTACCATCTTTTTTATAATATTAGTAATCTGGGTGGTGTAAGTGCCTTTACCCTCATTTACCAGGGCCAACAATGTAGATAACTGGGATCTGAGTGTGAGATATCTCTTATAATATTGATTGTGTAGAGCACGAGCCTTCTTCTGTAGCAACAATTTAAATTCATATTTAGTGCCCCCACCAAGTACTAATATTATCTTCCAAACAGGCTACTGACTTTAGTGCATGAAGGAGTTCTAAAATTTGAGAATGAACATCAGGGTTGTCCAGTAGGGTGGCTTTCAGTTCCCAATAGCCTTTATCAATGAGTTGTCGTTCTTGTAAATCTAGTATTCTGTCTAATACTGCATGATCAGAGGTTTCAATAGGATGTACTCTAACAACATGGATAAGTACATGCTGTGAGGCAAAAGCAAAATCAATACAGGTGGCTAACATCCCTCTAAAAAATGTGTAATCTCCCTGACTATGTACAGACCTATAAGAGTCCGTTAATCCAGCAATCGTAAGGATGGAATTCAAACAGTTGGTATCACAGAATTGTTTGGGTGTTTTAGCTCCTCTATCAGCCCTGTTGAGCATACAAATAAAGTCACCCACCCAAAGCAAGTGTCTGGAGGTAAACACATAAGGTTTAATTAGTGTAAACAACTCCACCCTCTCCTTTTTGGATTGGGGAGCATAAATGGTAATGACTCTCCACATTGAGTTGTTATAAGTAAAATCCAACACCAGAGCCCTACCTGGGCAAACATCCAGCAACCTGGTGATAATGAAACAGTTACCCCTAAAACAAGATCCCCAACCCATCACATCCAAACCAAAAGAGTAAAAAGAAGGTCCCCAACACCACAATTTATTTGCTTGTGAAATGAGAGACTTAGTATTAAGTCTAGTGTCCTGAATGAAACAAAGTCACTAGTCTTCTCTTAGCATTTTTAACACTATTAACACTCAATGTAGAGATGTGCAGGGTAGTAAGAAAAGACATCCCAAAAGCAAGACGTTTTGCCCGTTCTTAGACTGCTTCTGGTGTGGGTACCAAGATTTCTCCTTCTACCTCGGGGTGCTATTTGGGCAAGGGGTTCTTCAGAATCAGAGGTCACCATTTGTTGGGAGGAAAAGGTGGAGGAGGTTTCAGAATCTATTCCAGGGTCAGAACCTTGGATACTAGCCATTAATACCTCCCTTCTGCTCTGTAAAAAAGTTTTGATTTTTCAGGCAATGTTTTGGAGAGGTTGGATTTAGGCTTGGTTTGCTTCAAGGATATATATTTTTTTTTGACCACAGTCATATTTGGAGGGGGCATAGCCTACCATTATCTGCAGGGGCATCTGTTGTAATGACAGGAGGAGCAGCATTGGGGTCACCAGCCTGTGTACAGGCATCTATACAGAAGGTACTGGGACAGGGGCAGGTTCCCCAATAGAGGGAGCCACTTCAGGATCCACTTGCATGTTGTTATCGGAATTCTGAGCATGATGGGGTTCAGGGTCTGGAGTGCATGGAACTTCATGTCTGGCAGGTGGGTTGGCAGTGGTAGGGGTAGCAACTGATTCAGGATCAACATGTTGGTCTTGTGCCTTATGTTGTTCTTCAATATTAAGTTTCTGGACTGCAGTCAGAATGGGGTCCTGGTCAGGCCGATTAGACCGGTTTTGGGTAGCCCAGGCGCAAGGCCTATAGGAATTACCCTTTTCCCCACAAAGGTTGCATTTCATTTCATTCATACACAAGTAATTCAGATGCCCATATTCTAAACACAGACTACATTTAATATGATCACAAGCAGAACTTCGATGAAGAAAGGACCCATACTTACAACAATTGTCTTGGACTGGCCCAGATAAAATCAGTGCCCTCAGTCCTTATCAAGAAAAAAGCGACTTGGAAGGTGACTGGGGCCCCACACCAGACATTCAAAGTTTAACTTTAAACTGCCAACCATCAGTCCAAATATGTTCTCTGTCAAAGATGGGCTAAGGTGGGCCCAACAAATCACACCTTTGAGCCAGCCAGTGTTGAATATCGTGGACATTTGCCCCTTTGTTATGGAAGAGAATAGTGACAATTTTAAAGGCAGGCTTCGTGAGAGGGATAGCCTGAAATGGTAACCACAGCAGGAAATACTTGTGTTTGTCGTACTGGGCTCAAAGTCTGTCCAGCCCCATCAGTGTTTTGAGACTGATGTTGAAAAACACATCTCCAGAGGTGGGTATCAAAGTGTAAATCTCATTGGAGAAGAAGCACAGAGTCTTTCAATAATTGTCTGCCCAGGTATATTCTATCAGGCGCAATGTCCAGGCCCCCCATATACTGTAATCTTACAGCATTCCTACGTTGAGCAGGCAGTGGTTGTGGAGCATAATGGTCTTTCCTGCAGAACTGGGGCCGGCCTATATGTGTCCTGTCCGTGGCAATAGGTTACAGTGTGGGTGAATGTGGGGCTTCCAAAACCATCCTGTCACCCAAGAAACGTCCTTATGACTAGACTCCCCACCCACATAGTTTTCTCCAGTCAGTTCTGGGGCATTGTAATGGAGGGGGAAGCAGTCTGGGAGCATCTGAAACAACCACATAATCAGAATGAAAGTCAAGATCTGCATCTGTTATAAAAAAGATTGTACAGAAACATTTGGCACTGGGGGGATATACCCTTGGCATTTGGTTAAAAAAACACTCACCACCCTCACAGTTTGACTGAGTAGGGAACCCAGGTATAGGACTATGGGCAGGGTCAGGAATCCATTGTCCATTACTAGATTTCTTCCAGCCTGCACTTCTAAGGGAATTTTCAATGGACCAAGGCGTTTCTTGACATTAGTCACCACAGTCCGTTGTATATCAGTCGACCTCCCCCTCTGTAATAGTTTTCTTAACATGCAGGTCAGAGCTAAAGACAGACGTAGTACTCACTTGAGAACATGTTACAGGAGTTAAGTCATCATTTAATCCAAGGATTCTGGTCAGTAGTTTGTGGCAAAATATTCCTAGTGCCAGAAGCGTGTTCCATGAGCAGTGCACTGCCAATGAGCGGTGGCTACTTTGATGGTGTTACGTCAACATCAGCTGCTAATCCTCGTCTGTCTGAGGCAGGCTCCATAACTGTGAGGCCAATGCCAGATGCAGGGAAAGGAACAGGAGGCATGTCCACAAGCAGAAGGGCAGCAGAAGAATCTTCGGTAGGTTAATTCAGCAAGGTTAGTAGAAACTGTTATTTGTCTTTTAACAGGCCTTGAAACCACTCTTCCTCAGTCCAACCATGGAGCAACTCAGCAGGGATAGGCAAACCTGTCAGAGTTTCCCTACTCATAGCTGGCTGTTCAGAGCAACGTCATTTGGGTACAAACACGATCTCCTGGGCTTGACCTGCAGGGAAGGAGATCATCTCCCCTGTAGGCACACCAGTGCCCTCCTCTCTCACAGGACTGTCCACTATGATGGACAGCAACTCTTCCTACAGGAAGAGAAGGGGAATTTTGTTTTTATTAAATATTCAAACAATACATAAATACAAACTCATTTTGTAACAGCCATTATCTTTACATATTCATAACCACATTAACTCTTCCTTTATGTGACCGGTATGTCCAAATCAGTAACCCATGGAAGGTTTCTCCATACATTCCTTATATATGTATTTCTGTTTGAACAGTTTTCTCTTTTTAATATATGGATTGTCAAATTAATACCATCAGAAGGCATATAAAAAAATCCTGGTAATAGTATGGCTCCTGAATCGATAATACCACTGCTCCCGAGTGATAATACTATCATTCAGGAGCCGTAATACTGTTATTCAGGACCTGAACGATAGTATTATCACCAAAGATGAACAGCGCAAGTTAATAAGTCCACCTAGTCACGCCTTAAGCGGCCTTCCGACATGCTTCCAGCTCTAAACAGTTTGAAAACATGGCGGCGGATTCTCGCTAGTGAGATGACACTATGTGGAGTCCACAGTGACAAAACTTCAGTTTTTGGGGTATCTACAAACAAAAATGTATCTCGCTGAACTGCGCTCACCCATCCCCAAAAACAAAAGGTAAAAGAAAATGAAATTGTTGCTGTGCATGTGTGTGAGTCACGGAAGGCAGGCAGACCAGGCAACACTGTGTGACAGGCTGTGGCAGTCGGCTACGAGTGTGAGATTCCTTTAGTTAACAGTCGACTGATCGCAGCAAAATGATAAAAAAAAAAAGTCGGATCCATATATTAAAAAAATAATAGGTAACTGGGCATTACTGGTGAGATACCCTCTCGAGGTTCTGGACACTGGAACCTCTCGAGCTTCGCTCTTGAGGTTCCTATGTGTCCAGAACCTCTCGATGGTATTACTCACCAGTAACACCCAGTTACCTATCCATTATTCTATTTATAATATATACACAAAATCTCTTTGGTAATATTATTGTTCATTTCTTCATAATTAATCTGCTTTTGTTGCAACGTAAACATGCATCTGACATTCCAAATATACCTCTTCACTATGGAGAAAATTACATTTAGTGTGCTTCTGTCCCATTTATCTCATTCTCTCCCATATACCCCATAAATTAGGTTTGCATAATTTATTTGTTTAATTATTAACCTATCCCAACCATTTGCAATATAATTCCAAAATGTTTTTATAAACTCACAGGAAAAAAATAGTTTCATAGTTTCATAGTTGTCACTTTCGTCCTTGTCTGCTTGCAAGAGTTTATTTCATCATCAAGTGAACTAATTAATAAACTAACAACTTAGTTCTACTATAATCATTCAATCTTACTTTAAAAATATCTAAAGTTGGACTACTAACTATATCATGGGGAAGAGAATTCCACCTTGAAACAACCCTCTGGCTAAACCACTGTTTCCTTTTCTGAGATTTCCACTTCTGTTGTGTAATTTGTTTACAATGAGCTCTTGTATTGTAATTTCTAACAAATAATTTGAGTCCTAAATCTTCTCTGAGAGTATTGTTAACTGTACAATACAGTTCGATCTTCCACACATCCTTTCCGTTATAACTTTATGTTTCTGATTATCTTTGACATTTAATTTCTCATGACCACAAAGCCACAAAACCTCCCAAAATTTGAGAGGTATTCTCTTTTTTTGAAAAAGCATCATTAAACTCGGGATCTGTTCTTTAGGACACTGAGGGAACGTGCATTCTTCCGTGAAATGCCTTTCTAAAACTATATTATATAACTGTTTTTTTATTTTTGTTTATAATATTTCCATAAGTTAACCCCCATCTTTTGAGTCTGACAAAGACCTCTCTATAATATGAAGGGGCAAATAACACAGTTTTAAGTACTTTTAGCCTACCAGACTCCCATCCCTCATAACATGTATTTATTTTATCTTTTAACAAACTTATCCACCAATTCTTAACCTGTTGACATACCGGACATACATTTGCATGTGTAAAATTAATAAATAAGAATAAAAGGGGATTAATCATATTCAGGCTTCCTTCTGTTACCCTCAAATATAGGATGTTCTTTTTTAGGGGATTCAGTCTACTCCCCCAAATTGCTTGGAAGAATAAACTAAAAATGGTCATTTCCCTTTCTTTTGGAGGAGGAAAAACCATACTAATATATATATAAACATAGGAAATAAATATGTTTTCACTAAATATACTCTTTTCAACTTCCCCATTGTACATTTGTTCCAGTTTTCAACCATTATTTTCCCTTGCTGAATCTTTCTGTCCCAGTTAATCAGATCTTGTCTACCTTTACCAAATTCTATACCCAGAATCTGCATTGGTCCGTCCTCAATCGGAATTCCTGCTATACTTGTACTGACACTACCCCCACAATTCGCTTTATCCTGCTTTTATTTGTATTGAAATGAACCCCAGAGGAGTCCCCATACAATTTACAGAAATCAATAGCTCTTTCTATGTCCTTTTCCCTTTTTAGCATTAAACATACATCATCTGCATAGGCAACAGTACTCAATGGCATTCTGAGTCCTGAAACCAGCAAGGGTGAAAAAAATTCTGCCATTCAGAATTCTTATCAAGGGGTCAATGCTGAACACAGATAGTAATGGACTAAAGGGGCAACCCTGTCTTACCCCCTTTTTATTGGTATCATTGGTCCCAAAAAGCCATTAACTAAAGGTTTCACTACCGCTGCCTTGTAGATCATTTTCATTCATTTTATAAATGTTGCTGGAATTCCATAATATTCTAAGGTAAACCATAAAAAACTATGATCTACCAAACCAAAGGCTTTCCTTTGGTCCAATGTTGCAACGTACCCTTGTACGTTTTGAACAGTGCCTGAGTCAAATAATTCCCTCAACAAAATCAATTGCTCTGTTATTCCTTTCCCCAGGACCGCGCATGATTGTGTCTTGGAGATAACATGTTGTGCTGTTATTGAAAGTGTATTATTTAGTATTTTCATCAATATTTTAAAATCCTCATTCAATAAACATGTGGGCCTCCAATTATCTAAGTTGTCCCCTTCACCCTTTTTATATAAAAAGGTCACAATACCCATTAAGATTTCCAAAGGAAAATTCCCCGTTTCCAACATGTATTTATAAACTTTAGCCAATTCATTTGAGACAGAAGAAACTATTACTTTATATATTTCTGATGGAATACCATCACTCCCTGGTACCTTCCCTTTGGGGAGAGATGTAACAACTTCAATTACTTCTCTAGGGGTAATGTCTTTGCTTATGGCAACAAGATCTTCTAAAGAATATTCAGGTATATTTATTCAACTGTATAAATGAGAAAAAGTGTCTGTATGTGTATCCTGTTTGTCGTACTGAACCCTCATTTATTGTGACACTGTTTGTAATATTTCTTGTTGTTTTGTTCTAACTATTCGATTTTCATCCCAAACCACTGTCATAATTTTTTTTATTCTGTCCTTACAACTAACAAACAGACAAATATTATCTAACTTCCCCTGAGTGCCAAACTGTTGTTGCATGGTGAGTGACGTTATTGCTTTATTGTGAAATTCCCTCATTTTTTGTTGAATAACCCTTATTTGCTCCCCATAATCATGTCTTGTCATCTGTGCCAAACTCATTAAATGCTGTAACTGCCTCCTGTATTGTTGGTATTTAATCTTCCCTAAATCATTTTTATGTTTGCTAATTTGTAATAATAAATCTTTTAGGTCTTTCTTCAGACTTTCCCACCATAACAGAGGATTATCAAAAATATAAATTACAGTCTTTTTCCCACTAATTAAATACATAATTTGATGCTTAGTGCCATCCATTTGAAGTAATGTTGTATTAAATTTCCACAACCCTGGGCCGTTAGTGTGTTCCAATTTTCCTATGACCACAGAGAGTTCATTGTGATCTGTGTATTCTACAGATTCAACTTCTGCTGCCTGCACAAAAATCCCTTTGCTCAGAAAAAGGAAATCTATTCAAGTGGCATGATTACCCCTTTGAAAAGTGGGTTTAACCTTCTCATGTATAGCTTTATAAGCATCCCTTAGATTAGTCATATGAAGTGTATTGTTTAAAAATGTCATATCACCATAGATTTTAGTTGTAGAAGTATCTTTCCCCCTATTTTGGCTAGACAGTCCACAGTTAACCCCCCCCCCAACTACATTTTGGTCTGAAAACAAAAATGGCCTAATTTGTCTGAATATCTCTATTCTCTCAGTTTTAGTCTGTAATGCATATACATTTATTAACCTATAATGGGTCCCCTTATACTTAATATCTAATAAAAGTACCCTCCCTGGTATTAAATCCAGTAATGTTATAAGTTGTATGTCTATCAAAAATAAAATCCCCACCGCTGTACAAGCACCTAAACCAATTGACCAATAAGATGCCCCCATGTACCATTCGTTTTGCACCTTCTGTATTTCTCTGGTCATATGCAAGCATGTGTCCTGCAAAAAAATAATGTCCACACCATTGAAACCTAAATGTGAAAATATCCCCCCTCCTATTTTTATTCTTAATACTATTCGTTAGTAGGTTCAACTGCTGCTGTACTGACATTCAAAAATCATGGTGGATTATGTTGCCTTGTTTTTTCCACTCCTTCTGCCTTTTTCTTCCCTCTATTCTTTTTTTTTCTTTTGTTCAGCTGTTGTTTTATTTTCTTCACCTATTTCACTAGATTCTGAATCTGAAAATATCCCAATGCATGTTTTATCCTCCAAGGAATTCCCTGATTCATTCTCTACTGTATCTTTGTCATGAGATAAGGGCTGAAACCTATTCGAAGTTCTGGTTTCTGATATTTTATGCACTTAGGAGGCTGGTTGCCTCCAGCTTCTATGCCTAGTTACTGTTTTTTTTACTTCTGTGGTAGGGGCAGGTGGTGGGAAGGGGGCATCTCTTCTCTTACAATTATTTGCTGCACAGTTTGCTCCATCTCACAATTTTGCTGTTCGCTTACCCCACCTGCAGGTATTACTACCTCCATAGCCACCTCCCTCTGCAACTGTTACCAGCCCAGGGCCAGAAACAGGGTCACTGGAGTGTGTCACAGGTTCAGAGCCTACCTGAGGTTCCTGGATATCTACCTCCTTTGGTCCTTTAACCAAACAATTTTGCTTTCTCCCCTTGGGCCATGGCAACCATTAGTCGTTGTTTCTCAAGATCCCCAGTCTCTGATTTAGAATGTGCAGCCTGGTCATAATTAATGTAAGAATGTTCTGACTTTCCTCATAGGTTACAAAGCATTTCATATTCACATTGAATGTTTTTATGGCCTATCTTACCACATAGTGAGCATCTAACTTTGTCACAAGTATTACTTATGTGGCCAGGGGCCCCACATTTGTAACAGGTTTTGGGTTGGCCAGGATAGAACAGAACACCCTTGCCCCCCCCCCGGAAAAAGGAATTAGGTAAATGTTGTAAATTACTCTCAGTAGTTTTCAAAATTACTCGAACCCTCCAACCCCCTCTCCAGATATTTTCCATATCAAATATGGCTTTGGGGTGTCCCATAACCATGCATCTCTGTTTTAACCAGAAAACTAGATCTGTCACACTGACCCCCTCATTTGGAACAGTACTGTAACAGTTTTCTGAGCAGGCCTGGTCAGTGGGATCACTTCAAAGGGGGTCCATAGTGGTGTATTTTTGACTTTATTATACCTGGCCCAGAAACTCTCTAACCCATTCTGTACTTTAAAACTAATGTCAAACAAACTTTCCCCAGATACATGAATTAAAGCATTTGATTTGGCAGCATTAAATTTCAAACTTTCCTTAAGTAATACTCTACCCACATGCACTCCGTCAGGAAAAGAGTCCAAACCCCCCTTTGAATACAATGCGCACAGCATTATGCCACTTAGCTGGTAATAATTTTTTTGAAAGAAGAAGGCATAAGTTTGTGACTGTTGTTCTTTCCTCCCCCCCCCCCGGCCAGTTTTCTCCTGTGTCACTTCCTCGCAGGTTTTCCCCATCACTGACATCTTCAAACTCAATATTTCTCTTAGCCCCGTTTACCAAAGTTTGCTTTGTTTAAAGCAATCATTTGCTCAAAGTTTAATGTGGGGTTTTGTGTTGGCTCCAAATCCTACTCAACAACATAATCCATATGAATACCTGTCAGCAAATGTTCTGTTTCATTCAGTATCTCTGAGGTATTTTTCTTGCCTGTCACAGTCTTTCCTTCTGAGAGCCGCAACCCTGGTATTCGTATGGGAGCAAACCCCTGATGTCCATTGTTTAGTAGTGGGTGACCGCATCCAACCCACTGCCTGCAAAGAGCTCTCAACAGTCCAAGGCTTGTATAAATCCATTTCTGATTCTGCCCAAACTTTAATGGTCACAGTTGTGCTTTTTGCAGGTTACTCTTGCGGTTTTGCCAAAAAAGTAAATATCGTAACCCCATCCTGATTACTTTTCTCTGTTTGAAATACCACAGACTCTTTCTCGGTGCGTAAATTGTCTGGTTGCTAGGATCATCCTGAGGTTGCATATTCTGGGCTGGTGCCTGACAACTCCCACCAGTTGCCACTTGGTTGCCCGGACTACTTAAATCTGCATTTTCAGTTTGTAGCAATCTTATTTCTGTATTGTTAGCATCCTTGTTTGTATGACAAGATTCATCATTATTTGGCAATTTTACAGACAATACCTCTGCAGGCTGGTGCTGAGTTTCCTTTCCCGATTGTTGGGCCATCTCAGCCATTTTAGGTATCTGAAGCACCACTCCCTCAGTACAGGTCAAATCATCCTCTAAATACACCGCTGCATCATAAAAGATGTCTGTATCATAACTTTCCATTTGTAGTGGAGCAGCCATAGCTCCAGGCACCTCCACATCCTCATCCATTGAAGTTCAGACAGAGACAGACACAGTGTCAGACAGCATGTCCCTCTACAGTCCAGTAGGGGAATTTGCTGGGGAAAAGGGAAGTATTATTCCAGAATCAATACTTTACATAAACCAAGGAACACTAATCATATCATGTATTCCAACTAAAAATATTATTCTTCTGTCTATTCAAGTTTCCCAACTTAAGAATTCCATAAAAAGGATTGCCATCCTTTCCAAACATAGTCCAAATGTGCTTTCGATAAAGAAGTTGAATCTGTTGCATAAATCCATCCAAGGGCCACCTGTATATTCTTCACAACCACTTCTAATGGAACAAAACGTTGCTGAAGTACCCACTTGCATCTTGATTGCCACAAATAATACTTAAAGATAGAAACACAATGGAAAGATATTCAGCCATAAACTGATTCCACTTCTGAGAGTAAGTCACATAAATTAATTCAGCATAGGTCAAATTCCGAAATAACATCAAGTCCATTTGTTTTGCTATCATGTGCCAAAATTGCATTGCATAAGGACAGTCTAAAAATAAATGTTTTTGAGTTTCAAAGATTTGCTGACATCCTTGCCTTAAACAATAACGTTCTGTAACTGCTTTATGTTTGTTGTTATTCCTCACATTTAATTTTCCATGAAGTATCAACCAGACCACATCCCAAACATATACAGGCAACCGTTCATTTTGAAGTTGAGAAAAAATCCTCAAACTCTGCTGTGGGGCACAATTTGGTAAATTCAGTACTTCTTGACATTGTACTGTAACCATTCTGTCATACAACTGTCGTCTATTTTGAAAACATGACATATCAAATGGCACCTTCCACACAATAATCTGTTGAAACATTTCTTTAACTGCTTGAGGAATAAGTTGTATATGTGTTAATAATCTACTTCTTCCACTTCCCAAGCCCTGATACAAGGTACAGTCCATTCCTGTAGTACAGTATACCAGGGAAACTGCTGAGTATGTGCCTGGTCTACAATATTATAGTGCAGAAAAACACTATCATAAAAGGCCACTGGATGCATCATTCCTATGCCACCTTCCTGAATACTCCTGTATGTCACATTCCTTTTAATCGGGTTCAATCTACTGCCCCAGAGAGCCCTAAAAAAAGACTATACAATCTAGTAAACAAAGACTTTGGGGGGTATAACTAACGTACAACAATATAGGAACTATCACGTTTTTTATCAAAAATATTCTTTTTCTTTTAGCAATTACCCCATGAATCCACCTCTCTATCTTACTTTCTGCTTTTTTCAGTTTGTCTTCCCAATTGAAAACTGCTAAATTTCCTTTACCAACTTGAATACCTAAAATTTATATGGGATCATCTGTAAGTCATATTCCAGCAAAACAGTGTCTATTAAGGTCTCCAGTACCTAATCTAAACCCTATACTTTTGTCTGTATTGATTTGTGAATCAGAAGCTTCAGAGAACTCTTGAAGACGAGTCTGAATCACCTTTTCCTCCTGAAAATCATGTGCCAAAAGAACCACGTCATCAGCATACACCAATACCTTCAAAGGTAGGGTATTATCAAGTAACCTAAAGCCCTGTAACTCAGGGTCACTTTTAATAAGTTGTAACAAAAGGTCTATCCTAAAAACATAAAGCAGGGGGCTCATTGGACATCCCTGTTGTACACCTCTATGTACCCTAATCTGTTTGCCTTTCCACCCATTTATTATAGGCCTGACCATTGCACCTCTATATAGGCTTTTAATCCAACCCACATACTTTGAGGGGATTCCATAATATAACAAAACTAAATACAAATAATCCTGACTAAGAAAATCAGAAGCCTTCTTTTGATCACGGCTAAGGACAAAGCCCTCTTCCCCCAAAGTACCCCTATGAAATACTTCCTGTAAGTTAATCAAATTCCCTTGAATACCTCTCTGAGGAATAGCACATCCCTGTTCCTTACAAATGAGGACTTCTGCACAAAGTGCTAACCTATTTGATAGAATTTTACTTAGTATCTTCATATCAGTGTTCATGAGACAAACAGGTCTCCAATTCTGCAAGTTTGTTCGAACCCCCTTTTTAAACAATAAAATCAAGTCAGCTTCCAGTAATGATTGTGGAACTTCTTCTGTAAGCAATAATTCATTATAAAACCACACCAACTCCATACAAAAGGTGTCACAACCAAATTTATAAAACTCAGCTGTGAGACCATCAGGACCTGGAGTGGAATCAGTTCTCAGTCTCCATATTACTTCCTTGACTTCATCTGGAGTAATAGGCACCATCAAAATGTCTTGTTGTTCAACAGATAAAGTTTTGGGTTCTAATTTATTGATATATCATTCTGGATGAAAAGTAACTGAGGAATGACTAAAGGAGTTTTCTACATAGTCATTTACTACAGATAATATGCAATCTTTATTTGTAGAAAGGATACCTCTCTCATTTTGTAATTCCCAAATAATTTTATTTTTTGAGTTCTGTTGACTTTCTTTAAATGGGTCAAAGGTACTTTTCTTTGAAATCATTCCAAAACGGAATTCCTGTTGCAATGTCTTAGCCCTATCATATTGATAAAAATTAATTTCTGTTCTAATCTGAAGTATTTGAGAGCTAAAATCATGCCCAGTACTATCCACCAAGGAAATCACTCTATGAAACTATTTCCTGAGTTGTCAATATTTAAAATATCGATCTTTATTATGTTTCTTAACATGCTGCTGAAAGAAGGACTTATATGCCGCCTTAGTGTCCAACCACCAATCAGTTAAGGAATCGTACATGCATTGCACCGAAAGCCACGCTTCCCATAACTGGTGCAGCTTAATTCCAATCTCTTCCTGGTGCAACAAGGAAGAATTCAACTTCCAAGAAGGCTTTCTCCCACTACAAAAGCTATCCTATTGTCAATCAATTATAACTGCCGAATGATCAGAAAAACTAAGTTCTCTAATCTCTGACCTTTTGATGCTTAATTTGTGGGAGACAAAGAAATAATCAATTATAGTCTTTAAAGACCCTTTATGAAAAGTAAAGCCCCCTGTTGCCTGAGAAAACCTATAGACATCCTGTAGTTGTGCTACTCCTATTATTTCCTTCAAGGCATTTGAGTCACAAAACATTTTATTCATCTGTAGTCCACAGTCCTCTCTTTGCAGACTACAATTGAAATCCCTTCCCCAAACCACAATCCGTGAAGTACATAAGAAAGGGTGAATTTTGCCAAAAAACTCAACCCTCAAAGCCTTCCCCTGAGGTGCATATGTATTAATTAGGCGAATTCTCTTGTCCCTATAAGTAATATCCAAAATCAAGGCCCTACCAGGTACTAAATCAAGAAGCCTGGTGACCTTTAAATCCATATTAGAGAACAAAATTCCCAATCCATCACGCTTATCTTGACCCTGAGACCAAAAAGTAACCCCCTGTTGCCATCCATTGGAACAATGTGCTATTTCTTTAAAGGTTTTGATCCTAGTGTCTTGAAGCAGTATAGCATCAGCATGCAGCGCACTTAATGCAGAGAAAGCTATATCCCTCCGTATACAATTCTTGATACTGTTGACATTTAAGGACAAAACCCTAAAACAAGTCATGAAAAGAAAAAAAAAGGAAAGAAAAGGAAACAATTTTATCTCGCTGTCTTAGACCTAGTTGGCCATCTTTTCTTGCTAAGGTGCCTTCATCTAATTCTGATGAAGTACCATAGAAGACACCACCAAGGAGGAATCAGAGCCTTAGTCCTCCTCTGCTTCACAGCCCTCCATTGATGTGTCTACCGCTAAGACTGCAAACTTATTTGAAATAAGTTTTCCCCGTCTCTTAACTATATGCCTTTCTTTGCCTCTGGGTTCTGCAGGAGTATGTAATTTATCCCTCATCCTCTTCTTATACTCTACCTTCTTAAAAGGTTCTACAATAGGCTGGGGAGGGGGCATCGATGCAGTATCCAAATAGCAGACTATACCATCTATGTCCTGCCTTCCAACCACTCCATCATTGAACACTGTCTCCATACTTATTTCCTCTGGAGTAGCCCAAGGCAATACCCCCTGACCCTCTTCTGCTGCCCCAGTGTCATCAAGTAACCCCGTCTCCTCCTGAACAACTAAAACTTCCATTTCCTTTCCAGGAAGAAGGTTGACCCCTACACCCCTATAGGTTCTTGGGTTCCAGCCCTCTCAGTTTGTTGTTGTAAACATGAGTCCTATGCCTCAGAGGAGTTCAATTCCTGTTGCAGAACAGGTGTATCTTTCTCCTTAAGTATGTCCTGCATCCATTTTTCAGAGGCTAAAGCACAACTTTTTTTCTGCGCTTGTGTGATCAAAACCTCATGAGAAAGGTTGTCTCAAATTATGGGACACCCAGGGACATTTAACATATGAGTGACCCCTTTCTTCACGTAAGTTACAATGAAATAAATTCTTATAAGCTGAGGAAAAATGGCCAGTTTCCAAACAGTGGGAACATTTTGGGGTGTCACAAGCATTACTCAGATGAAGCCTAGAGCCACACTTATGACACGACTTAGGCTGACTTGGATAAAACAAAGAGCCCCTGTCTTTACCAAGAAACAAACAACTAGGTAAATGTGCAACACCAGTATTTGTCATGAACAGTTTACATTTCACCCGCCACCCCCTGTCCAGAATTGCTCTGCGTCTATGGGAGGGATGTTCTAACACCTCACACAGTTTTTTAAGCCAATATAAAATATCAGCAACGTCCACCCCCTCATTCTTGAAAATAATGGTAATGTTTCGTATGGCTGGCTTCGTGATTGGAATTGCCAAAAATGGGGCCCACAAAGGAGTGTCTTTTAAACTACTATACTTTGTCCAAAACCTGTCTAAAGCTTCAACTGTTTTAAAACTGATGTCACAATTACTTTCATCAGTATGAATCAAAGCAAACATTTCAGAAGTATAAAACTTCAAAGAATCTTTCAACAACTTTCTCCCAATATACACCCTATGTGGTGGATCCTCCAGTCCACCCTTGTACATTAAATGAATAGCATTTCTTCTCAGGGCAGGTTCCCTAGTGTTAGATTTAAATAAATCAGCCATCCTCAACAAAGGCTTAAACATTTTTTGTTTTAGTGGGTCTTGTAATAAGTCTACTCATAACCCAACTGGTGAGGGCTCAGTCTGTTTCAAGTGGTGAGAAAAAGAATCAGAAGCAGAGTTAATAGCTGGTAATGTGGCAACTGGTTGGTCATCGTGAGAAACCCCACAGTCATCAGAAGTGACTTGTTCCTTCACAAGGTCCCCCCTGCTACTTTCACTAGAATGTACATTTGTGATTAAATCTCCAGCAGCAGACACTGCCATATGTGACCCAGGCAACTGAGAAGCCCTCTGGTCCTTGGGAATCAGTTTCCCTGTAGCAGTAACAGATAAACCATTATAGTCTTGCACTTTGGGATCCACAGGGTCTGGCAACCAACCAGTTTCTCCCTGAACCCATCCTGCAGCTGCTAAGGCCATCTCCAGACACTTCCCATCTCGATCCCCTACAAGGGATAACAATGTCCCTTTACAATTTTTCCCCCCATCCCCAAGGTTTTACTTATCTGTGGAAGCTCTACAACAGCTTGTTTCCATGGTTTAGACTGTAAACAAGTCTCTGGTTCCACACCACGCTGATCCTCCATAACTTCCTCCTTCTCGACCAAACAAATGGGCACTTGCCATTCAATTGCAGATCCAGTGCTCATACTCGCAGCCAATTGTGACTGCTCTCCTAGCGGTATATCCAAAGGTAAAACAGTCACTCTTCCCAAACTTGAACCATGAGGTTCCCATCTGTCACCAACCTGCTCGCAGTTGCAGTCAAAACCCAAATCAATGCCAACTGGCAGGTCGGCATCCAAAACAATGCAGGAATTCTTCATGGATTCAGAAAGTAATGGCAAAAAGCTAACGCCATTCTCTTCAATCTCTACGTTTGTCGAGGCCGGGGAGGAGACCCTCTCCCCTGCCTCCCGCACATCCTCCACCTCCAAAGTCCAGGACACAGGGCCATCCTGAGAACGGACAGCAGCTCCCCCTACCAATGAGTAGGAGAATTTTTTATTACAACCAGAAAGCAAAACATATACAAAATAGTGTTTACAGCACACAAAATCATAATATAAAACAAGGATTAACAGAAATAAGTATTACATCATACATTCAAAAATCAGCAGCAGTTTAGCAACCCAACAAACTAACCAGTGCAAACTCCCCCCCCCCAACTAAAATAGTAGGGACTTGTTTATTATCATAACAGTAGACCAAAAGTGAAATATAAACTGTGGTATGTCACATAAAATAATAAACAAATCATATGGAAAACAAAACAAATGAGTATTGTCAACATACCATGTCAGAGCAATGTAAAAGAAATAATATGAAAACATCCCCCCCATTAAAAAGGATTAGGGGAGTATTTGCAACTAAAAAGCAACAATCAAACAATAATATATACAGTAGAAATCATAATGCACAACAAATGGAAACAAAACAAGTATACTAGCATAGAAATGGGATGTACAGGAAGCATAGAAACTAAGTATGCACAACAAACAGCATCATAAAATGATTGGAAAATTAAAAAAACAAATAGCACCAGAACATACAAATGCCCTCCCTTAGAGCGAGGAAGTGGGTCTAAAACAAAACTAACACGTATGCAGAAAATAGCAGTCCCCACCAAAATTACCCCAAAAGGAGGTTCTAGCCTTGCAAGCAGGGATACCCAGCACTTTTCAAGAAAGCCTGGACATAGCACCATAACCTTTACCCTGTGTCAAGCCAGTTCATTTTCCTGCACCACAATCGAAACAGTTCAGGATGCACTTTTTTCCTTTCCTGACGTCTCCAGCTAAGTACTACCTTCTTAATGTTATAAATAATCTGGGATGCAGAGAGTAATTTCTGTCAAGTGTCAAATTACACCGCTTGCCACAGCTGAAAGCCTATATGACCCATTAACAGGCGATAGTGATTACATCATAAGTCACCCAGGAGCCTGGCAGAACCCTTCCACCCAGATCTGTGATGTAGGATCCCGAAAAGGATTTAAAGGCCACACATCCTGAAATTGGGACCAAAAGGAAACTACAAAGGGACAATCCACAAAAAAATGTTCCATAGTTTCAACCACCCCTAAGCAGGTTTTCTCCCTGGGACAAAACCTCTCCAAGAGTTCTTTATGCCTCATATTGCCTTTTACCCCTGATCTCTTATGGAGACATAGCCATAAAAAATCCCACATATAGCGGGGCACCTCTTGCTTACTAATAATTGTAATTTGGAATGTTGCTCAGAAACTGGTAAACCAAGGATCCACAAAAAAGTAATCCTGCAATTTAGTACTATAGAATTGCTGATGTGTTTGAAGAAGAAAGGATTTTCAGACAACATGCCAGGATTTCAACTTTTGAAACATTGTATGAAAGTGACTAGTCAATGCACATAGCCGTACCTGCCGGGCCAAAAAGGAATCCTGAACCCAATGCCTAAGAAGGGGATCTATACTATCAGCCACTCACGGGGACCAGATCTTAACAACCCCCTTGAGCAAAGGAACTAAATTATAAAAGATAAATATACTATGCAAGAATACAACCGGATTCACCATACCCAAACCTCCCTCGCCAATAGGTAAATAAGTGATACACCTCTTCACCGGATTTAATCTATTACCCCATAAACAAAGAAAAAATACATCATAAAGGAGGTTTCTAAAGAAGGGAGGGGGAAAAACTGCAGCTATAAACAAAAAATATGGCAACAAAAAAGTTTTAATCAAATAAATTTGCTTTGCTTTAGACATTCGGCCCTTATTCCAGAGTAACACCCTATTACGTGCCTCCAATAATTGGCTCTCCCAATTGTACCGATGATCATCCACATCTCCAAAATAAACACCAAGAATCTTCCTATAGCCAGTTTTAATAGGCATGTCCCAAATCAATGCCGCATCAGTGGCCCCATACCCCAAAGGCAATATCCCACTTTTAAACCTATTAATAGAGGAACCAGACATAGCTGAAAAGGTGTGCAATAATGTCCGTGCAGCAACAGCAGAATTTTTATCTGACAGAACTAAAACCAAATCATCTGCATATGCTATTGTCACTATCTGTGGGTCCATATAACCAACTGATAATCCAACAATATCATCTGTATTATTTAAAGCATGCAAAAGGGGGTCCAAGAATAAGACATAGAGTAGGGGACTTAGTGGACACCCCTGCCATACTCCCCTATGTACCTCAATATCTCTTCCCAACCATCCATTTATGCTAGGTATCAGAGTGATGTCTGTATAGCAGGTACGTAGCCAGTTTATAAATTGTGAGGGAAACCCATACCGTCTCAAACTCTCCCACAGATAGCTATATTCTACTTGATTAAACGCTTTAGCCTGGTCAAGACAAACCAGATGCCCAAACATGTCTCCAGATGCTCCTTTAGCTATAAGCTCTCTGAGTAGGATCAATGCATCCTGAACCCTTCGATGTGGCACCCCACTAAATTGTGATGGATGTAATAAGGAACCCAATACACCCCATAATCTAATACAAAAGATTTTCATCAAGATCTTATAGTCAGTGTTCAAAAGAGACAAAGGCCTCCAATTATCTAAATCCCCACGCTCCCCTTTATTTTTATACAGTAAAAGCAACACACCCTGCAACATGCTTTTAGGTAGAGACCCCACCTATAACTCAGCATTCAATATCCGACATAGTTCAGTACCCAAAACTTCCCACAAACTTTTATAGATTTCATGGGACAATCCATCAGCACCTGGAGTAATTCCCGACTTCAGAGACCAAATTGCAGTCTTTAGTTCATCTACCGTAATGGGTTGGACCAAAGTAGACTGCTCATCTATAGACAAAATAGGGACTGGTCTTCTAAGAAACCAATCATTAATGGGGTCTCTAGGAGCAATCTACTCTTAAAGGATGCAGTAACATAGTCATGTATCGTATCTAAAATACCAGTGTTTGTTGTAACACGCCCCCAGTTGAGGTGTTTAAATACATCATAGCTCGGGAGTGTTTAAGAAGTTTCAGATTTTCAAAAGGTAAAGTATCCTTCTTTGTACCACTAATCCCATATTTATGCTTTCTCTCCACATCCTGTAAAACATGAGATTGTAAATTAGCCAACTCTTCCTTTACCTTTTTAATTTGATCCAAACCTGCAGATCCCAAAGACTGGCGGAAAGTAGACAAAAAATGAAGTCGTTCTCTAAGATATTGAAGTCCATCATGCCGGAATCTCCCATTTAAATGACCTATGGTTTGAAAATAGAGTCTGACTTCGCATTTTGTGTCCTCCCACCAAGTATTTAAATCTTCATATAGAAAGAAAACAGACTGACGTACTAAAAAAAGGGAATGTAGACCATCAGCCACACCAGGGATATCTAATAAGATAACATTTAATTTCCAAAAACCTGGCCCCCTCCGAACTTCAGGCACATCACATAACACTAATCTAAGCATTTTATGATCTGATGTGGCCACCTCCTGCAAGGACTGTGATTGCACTACAACCCCTGGTGAAAGAAAAAAATAGTCAATTCTGGAAGCTCTAGTTCCGGAAAAATAAGTATTCCCAAACCCATTAGAGGTAGGCCCAAAAGCATCATTCAAACCAGTATCTGCAAGAAGTTTTGACAAGCTTGCCATATCACTATACACTTTTTTCCTCATTCCAGAAGAAACACTGGAAGGCAAGGAGCAGTTAAAGTCCCCCCCAAGGATAGTAACATAAGAGGTGCATAGAAAAGGATATAATGAATTAAAAAGGGTTACTAGATCAAATTTAGGTTGAGGTGCATAAACATTAAGTAACTCAAGGTAAGGAACCCATTTAACATCCAAAACCAAGGCCCTACCGGCTAAAATCTCTATCTGATGAATTACTTTTATATGTGAATGAAAAAAAAAATCCCCACCCCACTACACAAATCACTTCCCAAAGACCAAAAACAATCTCCCCACACACAACCAGTAGTGGCAGCCTCTTTCTCCGTAGGAGAATGCAAATGAACATCCTGCAGGAAAACACAGTCTAGATTTTCATATAAAAAATGAGAATAAGTGCTCTGACGTTTAACAGGAGAGTTAATGCAATTTGCATTTAAAGTTGCCACTCTAAAGTAAAAGGGAACTATGAGTTAATGAAAGGGTAAAGTCACTTTACTTTGCTAGATGCTCTTGTTACCCTTCCACTTTTCCCATCTAATGGCTTAGGGTCAATCTGTCCTTCAGCAGGTTCCAAGGGCTCAGGCCTTAGGGGAATGCAGAAGGCAGAGACATGTCGGAAACCGCCCTGGAGCCTCTACCAATACTGCAAAGGTATTAGGTCAGCAATAGAACTATGCATGGAAGGTAAAGCTGTTTTCCTACCCACCTTCCCTTCCTTTAACAGATTTCCTTTCTTGCCACTAACCATAGTAAAACCGTCTACCAAGGGGTCCAAACTAGACAATACCGAATCCTGGCAAATAACCCCCCCTTGTCCTATCTCTGGTACCTCATGAGTCACCACTTCAGGTATATCTATAGAGTCTGTGCTTGAGGTAGAGTTAGCAATCAAACCTGACACGGGCAAAGGGAGACTAGCCCCAGAGGTACTGGGATCCAACCTTCCTCCAGTAGGAATGCCAAGTCGAACTGCCTCCCTAATATAATGGTCCTGTAACCCAAAATTAGCTTCCGGTGTGTTTTTAGCTGCCAAAGGGCAAAGTTCAAATGTGTGACCCACCACATCACAAAGATTGCATTTAGAGGTTTGGAAACAGTGAGCACTAGGATGACCAGACTCCCCACAATAAGAACATTTTAGCACATCACAAGAGGTGCTTATGTGAGTCCAAGACCCACACTTGAAGCAAACCCTTGGCTGACCTGGATAAAAAAGGAACCCCTTATCCCTCCCCAAAAAACAGTTGGGGAGATGCACCAAATCAGAATCAGTAGAGTGGAGTTTAATCCTAAATTTCCAACCCCATTCCAAAATCCTCTGCATCCAGGATAGGAACAGGATTCCTGTATTTCACATCTTTTAGATAACCAGTTAACAATATCTACGACATTAACCCTTCATTTCTGAAAATGATCGTAATGACCCTAAAGGCCTGTTTTGAAAGAGGCAGTACAATAAAGTCCGACCACAGGGATTAGTTTTAGATTTAAATATGACTCCAGAATAGTTCCAAAAGAGCTGGGGTGCGAAAACTGACATCAAATGTGAACTCTTCAGGAACATGGATCAAGGCGTAGACTTCAGAAGGGGAAAAACCCATACTTTTCTTCAATAAAGTTTTTCCAACATAAAATCTATCAGGGGGATTATCCCTGGGCCCAACATATCGTAAACGAATGGCATTTCGTCGCTTGGCTAATTCTAGAGGTTGCCTAAAATGACTGGCATAGGAAGGTTTTTCCACAGGTTCCAAAGCTGGTCCCTGTATGACAGAGGAAGTAGCCACATCTGCAGCCATTTCCACTGACAGGCTGTCCAAGGGTAGTCCAGAATCAGTAGTAGATTTAGGAAAAGGGGAGGCTGGAAGTGCAGAGACTAAAACAACAGGAGAAGGGACTGTTAAAGCCACAGTACTTATCTCTGCAGACTCCGGTAGTGCTGAAGATCCATCAGCCTGCTTCCATGAATCACCTGAAATTGGAATCCAGCCAGCCCCACGCAGCGCATGCTCCGGAGACCAGGATTCATCTACCAGATCTCCCCAATCTTTAGAAGTCGAAACTTCACTGACTTTCGGCCTTTCAGTAGCTGGATGCAACTTGCTGGGCCCCGCTGCTGCTGCAGTGCTCGGGGAACCCTCCGATCTCTTCCACTTCCTGTCATCCTCCACAGTGAGGTTCCTACGTTCCTGTACCAATAATGCACTCACATGAAGAAGTTCTTCTTCCAAACAGCGTTGTTTTTCCGACAAACTAAGCCCCAACGTAGCAACAGAAACTGAAGGACCACTTGAGTTGGCGTTTGCTGGCCACCGCACGTGCATCCCAGCCACCATTTCAGCATTTCCAGACTCGGTGAAATCAACAGGTAAGGAATTACTTTGGGCTATCGCAGCCCCATGTGCAGCTCCTCCACTGTCCTCCTCCTCTGCCATCTTGGTCCCACCAGAAAATGGGTCCCCCCTGCTCACAGGAAGCAGGAAGTAGGGGAGTTTCCTTGGTGTCTGACTAAATTTCTCCCATTCATTACAAATACCTTCAACAGCTTTACCTGATTTGGTATGTTAGTTTGCATCTGTATCCCTTCCCCTTACCTATCCTTTTTTTCGCAGTCAACAAATACAAAAAGAAATTAAAACACAACCTGTTGTACATGCCGCTGCTCACTTTTAAAATGTGCAGGGAAATTCCTGCATTATGATTAGTTGTTACTTGTACATCAAATTTGTTCAATGTACAGGTAAAAACAAGTATTAAAAAGCAGTATTGCACTACAAAACAAGTATTTGTCAATGCCGTTTGCTTGCTGGTATTAGTGCTGGAAATGCAGGAGTTAGACAGATGCAGAATAGGAATGGCAGTGAAGTACTGAACTTCACGTCAACCCGACCTCCATCCTGTTGAGGCGGACAGGCATTGGGGTAAGTGTTTGGGTCGTCGCCCATGACGGTCATGCCATGTCACCTCACCCTATTCTGCAGACACCGACACATGTTGAGGTGTGCCTTGGGGTGTTTGGCTTTACAGTCACCCCATTCCATAAGGATATATGCTGAAATGGATGCAGCATAGGACAATGGGGTGAAGTCTGGGGCCGAAGAGTCCAAGGTACACCTAGATGCCTGTCAGAGACTGAGGGGTGGGAGTGGGATGGCATGAGCAGTACAGTCGGCAATGCAAAGGCATACACCGATGCCTGTCAGCTTGTACAGGGTGGGACATTATGGTTAGAAACCCTAATGCCCCGGGCGTTTGTTGGTATTTGCACTACAAATTTTCAACAAGGTCTTTTTGTGACCCCATCTCATTAAAGCATTTGGGACTTCTCATGAAGAGTGGCAGTGTGATTTTGTCAATGTGTCCAGAACTTTGAGTTCCAACAGAGACCATGCCATTCTGCGCCACATTTACGAAAACACAAATCGGGCAGGATGTGAAGAATGGCAGCTGTACCATCCATAGGGAGGTGTGAAGAGATGGCAATGTTGATAATCTGTAGTGGGAATATTAAAAATGCTCGCACTTTCGAGCATACATGGAAACTGCGCAACGCATGCGCATAACACAGTCATTTTATGGACTTTCATCACCAAATCTTCAACACAGGCATTTTAGGACCTCTACTCATGAACAGTGTCACTGTGATTTTCTTAATATGTCCTGAAGACTGATTTTCCACAGCGACCGCGCTATTCTGCGCCGGAAGTGTGAAAACACATTTCAGCCAGGATGTGAAAAATGTCAGCTACACTGCTCAAAGGAAGGTATGGAAAAATGGCAATGTTGAAAATCTGGAGTGAAAATATTACAAATGTGTGAAGTTATGAGCGTGCATGGAAACTGCGCAAAGCACGCTTGTAACAGTCATTTTTGGACTTTCATCACAAAATTTTCAACATAGGCATTTTAGGACCTCTGCTAATGAACAGTGTCACTAGGATTTTCTTAATCTGTCCCAACACTGATTTCCCACCGCGACCGTGCTATTCTGCGCCAGAAGTGCGAAAACACATTTCAGTCAGGATGTGAAAAATGACAGCTATACTGTTCATTAGGTACGTAAAAATGGCAATATTGAAAATCTGGAGTGAAAATATTGCAAATTTGCTAAGTTACGAGCATGCGTAGCAACTGCGCAACACATGCTCGTAAAACAGTAATTTCTTGGATTTTTTCCACCAAATTTGCAACATAGACTTTTTGAGAGGCCACCTTATGAACACTAGCAATGTAATTTTGTTAATTGGTCCCGATATGCCCTTTTGGGACTGAATAACACCATGATAGTGGCTGAATTCATGAGGAGGGGTCCCAATAACCCCATGTTGAAAATTTGGTGCCAAAATTCCCCAAAATGTCTGAGATATGCAACAAAGTTGAAAAACCCCTATTTATACCTTTATACAGCTTACCGGCATTTCTTCAGTTCACGGCTGGCTTTGAAGAGTGCAGACGCATTCCCAGCCCACTGAAGATCGTCGCTCTGGACTCCGGAGGTAAGTATGGGGTGAGGGGGTGTGGGGAGGCAGGGTGTTCAGAGGGTGGGCATAGGTTGGAGGTGGGGAGACCGGACTCAACGAGGGACTGTTTTCTGATTTACAGGGGAAAAAAAAAAAAACTTTTGAAAGCCAGTGTCATCAGCACACTGTGTCTCCATTGGTCCACCAGTGTCAAGCCCCCAAATGCAGTGCCTCTGTTGGTTGCCACAGTGCCAGGCCTCCACAACCCACTTCTCTCCTAAGCTGCCACATAATGTTTCTTGCACATGCACACAAACATAAAAATTACTATGCTATTAGAACACTGAGGTTTTCAAACACTGTCATATTTTTTTCCCTGTCTCCGCTCGGAAGCCATTCTTCAGTGAAAACACTTCAGCTAACATATTTGACACCTTCCTATTATAGTAACTACTAGCCCTACACATATGTCATCTGTAAAAAAAATTATTTACTAACTGGTCTCATTCTGTGAGCTGAGGATTGCACTGTCACTCTCACAACATGGCTGCTCCCACTGTCTTCACTGCAAATCATGCGCTGCTTTAGAAAACTAAACCATCTAAACTCAACCAGTCACTCATTGTGGTAACAAGCTTAGTATTAGTAAATAAATACATAAATAAATACATCTTTGTACTCTCAGGATTGCATCTGGAAATGAGCCTTGGCTCACTGTGCCTCTCCTGGTTACCAATTTTCAAATAAATAAATAAAAACTAACACGTATTTCTATTATTATTTTTAATTTTTATATTCACAGGCTGACTTCTTATAGGCAAGGTGGGGGGGCTGAAGAACTGTCACTCGCTTGATAAGGCCACTCACTCATTCCATCATTGGAAGGGGAGGGGCCGCTCGGTCCTGTATGGCTGCTCGCTGTAACACATACAGCCTCTCAGTCCTGTACAGTCACATGCAGCACTCGCACTTCACTAGAAACAAAGAAACAAACAAAAAGACAGTTTCAGTTTCACATTCAGTCACCCTCAGCAGTTATTCATTTACCAAACCTCCAGACTTGAGACAAAATCACTCCTGCTTTCCCCGTTGTCCCATCTTTTCCACATGGCAGCTAGCAGCATCGCCCTCATGTCACATCTACTTTCCCTGCTCCTAGCTTACAGTCTCACTCTCCAGTCTGAGACTCACAAAAATGCCAGTGTCTCCTCCAGTCGGAGGGGATATGTGTGTGGTTAATGCTGGCAACAATCTCAAAGGACACTAAACAACAAAAGTACTACAACAAAGAAAATGAGGTCATGAAGTTAAAAACATGTAACTTATTTTATAAGAACAATAGGATACACAGTCCCAGCACATGCCACTTATGTGTTAGCTGCCATGACTTTTTTTTTTTTTGCATTAAAAGTCCAGTAGTAAACATTGGGCATCCATACATGTCATATCAAGAAGATCTGCAGGACAGAGATGGGCAAAGTTCCTCAACTTTGCTACGTGGAGTATTTTGCATAGAATTCAAAATTCACAAAATACACTGCATTGTGAAGCGAATAACTTTGCATTGCTGAGAAAATGCGAAGTTGCCATTGAAACCTAAGGGCTTCATATTACTTCTCCTTTCTTTGGCTCCTAAAGGCACATTTTGCAATGATTCATGGGATGGCAGGTCACATGGGCTCTATATGTGCTTGCACAGCCTCATTTCAGCATAGTGGGCCCTATGCATTATGTGGTCGGGGGTATGCAGACATCGCGCATACCCTGCCTGCGTAGCTGCACACCCATGGACAGGTGCGCATATGCCGGTATGTACAACCAGCACCCACCTGTCCACAGCTCCACCCCCCCCACCAGCACACAGGTGCACAGTTGTGTTTTCCGTGGACCAGGCACACATCCAATGGGATGCCTAGTCCTGGTCCGTGAATGGATCTCTTGTGCCCATGGGTTGCGGAATCAAGATGAAGGGCACAATGTGTGCCTCAAGCTCAGGGTGGGAGGGTGCCTGGTCCGCTGCCCCAGCCCTTAATGTTGCTGCATATGCTGAGGCAATATGTAGGGGGGGCTTCAGTGCCCCCACACCCACACCGCCACCAGCGGCTGCATCTCGGGGAGTGCGTATCCCTTATGACTGGGTGTTACCCGGCATAAGGTGCGCCCCCCGCACCTGGCACTCTGCACCTCTGTGACTGGCGTGGGGTACAGGCATGCCTCCCCCAGACTGCCTCAACCGCGTTGATCTCCATGCGGTCTGGTGGTGGGGCTGCCCATCCCATTGGTGACTTCTGTGGCTGGCTGTGTGGGTGGCGCAGAGGACACAGAGTGGCTACACACCCCAGATGTGTGGTGTGTAGCCACTCCGCCCCCTTCGTGCATAGGGGCCTTCATGTGTAGTGCAAAGCTGGAGTTAGTTAGCTCTCAGAGCCATGTGCTTTAAACCTTCATAAAACATTCCAAAAAATTATTTACGATTGGACTTTTGAGTCCAAATTTAGAACATCGAATGTACTATTTCCTTGTGTGTCTGTATCATCGATTATGTATTGATTCTGTGTGAATTTTACATCTTAAATTAGTACTTTCTCTGTCTGTACTGAGAGACAGTGCAGAAGTGTGCTTCAGGGAGGGGCAGATCTGTGATGTAGATGGGAGATTCACAGACCACAGTGTGAAAGGCAGTCTTGCCAACTGTTGTTGGCTAGTGTTTAGTATTGGTGGGTTCAGCTGTGCACACAGTTACACACAGTAATACTCCTAGTAAGTTTTGATAATTTTGTGCTATTCACTGTGCATTTTTTTCTGCTTGTTTAGAAGACTGTTTTATTTTAATGAACTGTTAAACTGCGCGTTACCTTTAGTCCATTTGCGTGCCAGCAAGTCATATGCCTTTTACTGTGCCACCATAATAGAAATACAGTTAATTTCTGAGCCCATCTGTATTATTGCTTCCTGCTTCTGTCCAGCTACTGTTGTAAATATTACCCTTCCCCAAAAGAAGGTATTGTTGTTCCACTTTTGGATGTGTGAAGAGTGTGGTGACGGACTTGTGCCTCTGCTGTATCTCTTCATTGCCACTTTTTCCATCTAGAAGTCCCTGTTGTTGTTTTTTTGGCTTCCCATCCATCCAGAACTGAAGGAATATAACCTTGATGTTAATTGTCTCTCTTCAGTCTGTTGAAATTGTTGTCACTGTACAACTATTCTGCATTTCCCCATAGTGCTGTGAACATTCTCTCTCCAGTGCATATTAGAGCGTTAAAACAAACAAAAACAGACATGATAAAAAAGTACCTGTTGCTGTATCTTTTGCATTGTACTGTTTTGTGGATTCTCTTGAATTTGTTACAGCACCCCACAAAATTAGAAAAATCACTTTTTGTGGTGCATATGTTTCTTTTCTTAGTGATTGTCTGTGTAATCTGAAAAAATGCCTGCAAAGAGATGGTCGTGCAAAGCTATTTCTGGTTGTGGTGCTACTGCCAAGAAGACTATTGCTTGTGTGCCACCAAATGGTAGCAGTGGAAGTTGTTATGATGATGAAGCAGGTTCATCAGGGGCTAGCAATGTTAACTGTGGTCGTGGACGTGGTACTACTAAGAAGCAGAAGGTTGGCCTGTGGCATACCCTGCAACACGTCCTCTGGGGATTGAGGCACCAGCAGCAGTGTGAGGGCTCACTTTCTCTCGCTGGTCTGACATCCTGATGCCTGCTGCCAGGAGGGTTTACAGTGACATTTCTGCCCCCAACAAGTTTACCAGCCTGTCTTGGCAGTGCTGTCAGTTGGGCAAGTAGCAGAGAGCTAGTGGAAACTGTGGTCCCTACCGGGCTGGGAGTAGGGACTCTTGCACTCATGGGTTGGCTGGCAGGAAGAAAAAGGCAAAAGGGGAAAGAAAGACCAGTCAACTTTTGAAAACAGGACCACTTGTTAGGAAGGGAAGAGGGATTGTTTCTTGTGTCATGACTGGTGATCGGACGGCGGGGTCAGAGACTGAAGAGCTGCCAATTGCAGCACTTGCATGTTGGGTAGGGTGAAAAAAAGTCAGAAGGGAAAAAAAGAGAGAAAAGTTAGCTTTGGAAAATGAGACCAGTTGCTGGGAAGAGGGCTTGTTTTTTGTGAAGAGCAGTTAACTGTGGTAGAACCAACCAAAGCTGCATCCAACCCATGACAGGTAAATGAGTCGGAAAATGATCACCAGAAATTGATGGGGGACCATGTTGCTTGGTGGCACCAGGGGGTGGGAACTCAGGTGTCACACGGTATTTGGGTGGGGAGAGGACACGGACATGGGGGGGATGGAGGATGAGGAGCAGGCTCAACAAGATACTGCTCGACTGACTGCTGGGCAGCACCTTGTGCAGTAGATAAAAGGATGCAGCCGCATTCTAACAGGTGTGGCTGACTCCTTTCAGCTACAAAGTTATCACCCTTCAGCCAGGCTGAACACCAGTTTGTCACTATAGGAACATAGAAAAAATAGACTTTGACAGCAGGTAAGGACCGCTTGGCCCAATTAGTCTGCCCATTTCCCTACCTACAGGATAAGCTGCAGATCCTAGTTAACCAACAGCCTGTTTCTTCCTACCCCCCATAAGAATTTCCTTATGTCTGTCCAATGCATTCTTGAATTCTCCCACAGTTTTAGACCCCACAACCTCCTCAGGAAGGCTGTTCCATGTGTACACCACCCTCTCTGTGAAAAAATACTTCCTCACATTGCCCCTGAGCTGTCCCCCCTCTGTCTTCAAGTTGTGTCCCCTTGTTCTTGCACATCTCTTTTTCTCAAAGATGCTACCCTCTTGGACTTTGGTGATTCCACTGAGGTACTTAAAAGTTTCTATCATGTCCCCGTCTCCCACCTTTCCTCAAGGGTGTACATATTAAGCTCCTTTAGTTTCTCCTTGTATGGTTTCTCTTGCAGAACCTGTACCATTTTAGTTGCCCTCCTCTGGATTGCCTCTATCCTGTCTATGTCCTTGCGGAGATGGGGTCTCCAGAACTGGAAGCAGTACTCCAGAAGGGGTCTCACCAACTGTCTGTACAGAGGAATAACAACTTTCTGTTTTCTGCTGGTGATGCTTCTCCTTATATATCCCAGTATCCCCTCAGCCCTCTCTACTGCCTTCTCACATTGCTTGCTAACCTTAAGGTCATCTGATATGATTACCGCGAGGTCCCTTTCCATTTTTGTTGTTGTTACTACCTCCCCCATTGTGTAATCTTCCCTTGGGTTTTTGTTTCCCAGGTGCATTATTTTGCACTTATTTACACTAAAGCCAAGCAGCCATACTTCTGACCATTCCTCCAACCTTGCCAAGTCCCTTCTAATCCTTTCCACACCTCCTTGTGTATCAACCCTGTTGCAGATCTTTGTGTCATCTGCAAAGAGGCATACTTTTCTTTCCAGTCCCTCTGCAATGTCACTTATAAAGACATTAAAAAGGACTGGATCCAGTACTGAACTCTGCAGTACCCCACTAGTAACTCCTCTTTCTTCAGAGTGGACTCCATATACAATTATCTTCTGGTCCTGTTGTCCAGCCAATGTTTTACCCAGGCTACCACCCTGGGACCCACTCCCAGGCTGGTTAATTTGATTATTAATCTTTTGTGTAGGACTGTGTCAAATGTCTTGCTAAAGTCTAGGTAGGCCATGTCCACAGCCCCTACCTAGTCTACTACTTTGGTCACCCAGTCAAAGAAATCAATTAGATTCATCTGACATGACCTTCCTGCAGTGAACCCATGCTGTCTTGGGTCCCATGCCCCACTGGCCTCTAGGTACTCAACAATTCTTTCCTTCAGAAGTGATTCCATCACTTTCCCTACCACAGAGGTCAAACTGATAGGTCTGTAGTTTCCTGTCTCTGTCTTGCTCCCACTTTTGTGAAGGGGAATCACATCTGCCTTCCTCCAGCCCTCAGGTACCACACCATCCTCCCATGATTTGTTAAAAAGGGTAGTCAGTGGTGTCACTAGTTCTCCCCTTAATTCTTTTAGAATTCTGGGTTGAATTCCATCATGCCCCATTGCTTTGTCCACCTTCAGTTTTAGGAGTTCTTTCAGAACCCTTTCTTCTGTGAAAGGACTGGGATTGACCCCCCTATCCAGAGTGCTTCTGTTAATTGTATTAGGCATCTCCCCCTCCTCTTCTTTTGTGAATACTGAGCAGAAGTATTCGTCCAGTATCTCTGCTTTTTCACTGTCCCTCTCTGCCCACCCACTGTCCATTCTATTCAGCCTCACTGTCCCTCCCTTTGTCTTTCTATGCTCTCTGATGTACCTATAAAAGGTTTTATCCCCCTTCTTAACCGAGTTGGCTATCTTTTCCTCAGTTTGGGCCTTTGCTATTCTGACTTCCCTCCCTGCTTACTTCTGCCTTAACTGGTACAGTTCTCTGTCCTGCTCCTTCTGTGTTTCCTTATACTTCCTAAATGCTATATTTTTCTCCCTAACCTTCCCCGCCACTTCTTTTGAGAACCATAGTGGCTTTTTCTTTCATTTTGATTTGTTTATTTGCTTCACACTAAGGCTTGTTGCCCTGTGATGGCAGTTTTGATGTTTCCCCATTGTTGCTCCACTCCTCCTTCTAGCCTGTTTGCTAGTGCTTTTCTAAGGCACTCTCCCATCTTGCCAAATTCAGCCCTCATGAAGTCCAGTACCCTCACTTTTGTATGGCATGACTCTGTAGCTGAATTTATCATGAACCACACTGTTTGGTGGTCACTTGTTCCCAGATGGCTACCCACTTCTAGATCTGAGATCCTCTCACTGTCCCCATTTGAGAGTATGAGGTCTAAGATTGCTCCCTCACGAGTGGGTTACAAAACTAGCTGTCTGAAGCATGCCACCTGCAGGGCATCGAGAATGCCCTGCTCTTGGATGTGGCTGCAGTAAAGGTGCTTCAGTTGACATCTGGCATATTCAGCTTGCTCCTCACTTGGCTGTCATTGGTAAGCCTCCTGCAGCCTGAGCTGCACTGGATGGCACAGTGACACACTTCTACAGGCTCTACTCTCCTGAGTAGACACAACATGTGTTTTGTGCCTGCGTGCATGAAACCTCCCCCACACCTCCTCAACTGCACTGCCCCCTGAGGTCAGCCATGTGGCAGTAGAGCAGTGGAGCTGGCAACCTTCCCTGGAGGAGGAGAGCATACTCTGGGATGCTCAATCCTCCTCCCAATTGCCAGCCCCTGACAACCCGTGCTCGTTCCTGAATGTGGATCACCAGTGTCACGAGCAGCAGTGCTACTGCTGCCCTGATGACCTGGCTGTGGATCACAGAGCTGGTTAACTTGATCAGCTGATCCACATGCAATTTACATCAGATAGCAACATTACTGAGCAAGTCAATGTATTGAAATGTCTAGGAATCTGGCTTGATACAGTGTATCACTTGCAAACAGTAGACAAACTGATCAAGTGTTAGCAACTGAAGGGTTCAAATTCAGCTGCTTTCTCTACAGGTCTAAATGCTGCCTATGTGCTGATGTGAGGAAGCAGGTACCTGTAGTTTTCACTTCCTGCTCTCTTCCCTCGACTATGGAGACATCATATACTGCAAACAAAAACACTCTGCTGCCCCCGGATCATTTGTTCAAGTTGTGCAGGTTTATCTTCTACTGTGGATGGTCTGCCTGTCACTGTCTGCTGTATGATTAGTTTCACTGGCCAAGTCCCTCAAGTAGATGGTCACGTGTCCACCACTGACTTTCCTCGTTGTACAGCTGTGTACAAGGAAAAGCCAACTATTATCTCCTAGCCCTCCTCACTCAGTCAAGCAGTGCCTAGTCACTCCATACAAGAGCAGCTCTTAGCTTCTCATTTCCTAGGACGAAATGGGAATTTGATAGAAAAGGCTCTGCATTTACAGCACCAGACACTTGTAGCAAACCATCCAGCTGAGGAATGCTTCCAACTTGCAAGTGTTCAAGTCCAGTCTTTCCAACCACCTTAGAATTCTATGGACTCGATTCAGAAAACTCCCCTGAATGGCGCAAGGGTCTTGTGCCACAAAGAATGGCACAAGGTGCAACTTGCACCAAAATATGCACCAGGAGTAATTCATGAAAGCAGCCAGCATCGAAAGCAGGCTGCGTGTGCCTAAGGGGGCTTGCGCCAGCCATGCGCCACAAAATGGGCTGTGGCATGGTACTAGGGGCTTGAGGCAGGTGCAGGCTGCAATATCCCCAAAGTCAGGATTCACAAAACCCTCCAGAGGGCATATTTGTAAGTACCGCTAGACCAAGTCTAAGGGTACTTAGAAGTGGGTCCTCTGGGAAGGTTAGATACCTGCACCAATGTGCTGTGGTCCTATGTATAAAAATGATCATGTCCCTGGTGGCTAGTGGTTTGCCCCATGCCCTGATCTGCCCATAGAATAAAATATATTTCCTTGGGGGTCTAGTGGACCCCCCTCCATATCCCTAATCTTCCCACAGAATAGAAATAAATCATTCCCTGGTGATCTAGTGGACCCCAACCCCAGCAGGCAGTGCCCCACCACCCCGCTCCCCCATCCCATCCCTGAGCCGGCAACCAGCACAGCCCTCCACTAACTGCTATGGCTGGATGTCGACTGAGATTTCAATGAGCACATACTGTATACAGTACATGCCCATTGATTGACAGCTGAGCCGTCAGTCAGTGAGCACATACTGTATCTCGTGAACTCCTTCTGGAACTTTCCATCCTCAACACCACTATTTGTTGGCAAAAAAACATGCCAGCTGCTAATGATGGCCTCTACCTCCACCGCTGCTCCCACTGCAGACAAAGGTCCGCTGGGGGGTCCTGCTTCCATGACCCCACCCTGGGGGGGGCAAGCCAGGGCTTAGAGAGCTGTTTTTCCTGGGGAGGGGGCACCCATCCGGTGCTTTCACCCAGGGGGTAAGCCTGGGGTGGAGGGGTGGTGAGCCGAGCGGGGGATCAGAACAATAGCTGGTAAAAAAAAATGTATAGGTGCAAGTGGTAACATAAAAGGGTTCATGCAAGAGGAGGTTATGTGATGTCATATGTGGATCTGATATATACTAAGATGGTAATGTATTACTAAGCTACAGATCTAGCATACTCGGGCTATGATAAGTATTTAGGGTTCATAAGAGCTGTAATACACTGAGGGAATTGCACTAATGTGTTACTGTATTAATGTAGTACACTGAGGGGATTGTATTAATGTGTTACTGAGTAAAGGCCATCAAATGAGGACATGGGGGTTAAAGAAGGACTGATATCGGACTAGTAATAGAGCATATAAGTACAAGAGTAAGGACCGGGGGAACAGGTGTGGGGATACACTTAAGCCAATCACAGGTGACAGGTGTGGGGATACACTTAAGCCAAATGCAAATAATGGGGAGTAGGTGCGAAGGACTTCAAGGGGAGGAATATGAGGGGTGGTGGAAGTGGACAGATATGGATAAGGGTGGGTGGAGGCTGCAGAATAGAGGGTGCAATGATGGGCACCGTGGAGGGAGGGTGTCAGGCACAGGGAGGATAGTGAGTTGCAATGGATGTGGGGCGGCTGTTTGGATAAATTTATTATGGAAACTGGGAGGCTGTCCAATTTGCTGCAGACTAAGGAAATTGGAGGATGAAGTAATGGGGTTATGGAGGGAACTAAGAAGAGTGAGGGAGAGGGGAGCTGAGGCAGGAGTGACCCCACTAAGGAGAGGCAGGGAGATGCAGAGAGGGAACTGCAGAGCTAAAGATGGGGATATAAGGAGGATGGGGGAGGTCAGCGAAGGTGCAGTAGGAGGGAGGGAGGGATCAGGGAAGGAAGAAGGAGGTGATGGGCACCATTGCAGGGTTATCAAGTAATATGTTTGCAGTGTTGGAAGGGGAGGTATTGGAGGTGTGGGGGGGAGAGGGTTAGGGAAGGTCCAAGAGGCAGGAATTACAATGGGAAACAGAGATGGGAGAGGAAGGGTAGGGTAGAGGAGGAGGGAGAGGTGGTAACAGGAGGGGAGGTAGCAGGGGAGAATTATGCAAAGAGCACAAAAGGTGCATAACAGGGATGTAAGGAGGGAGGCAGTGGGGTTCCAGGGGAAGTGGACAGGGATCACAGTGAAAGCACGGGTCAGGATCAGAATGATGGGGGGGTGTTGGTGCTGGGGGACTCCATACTGAAGGGGATCAGATGGGGAGGAAGGGAGGAAAGGTACAGTCATATCTGAGTTGAGGCAATTCCAGGGTTAAAACCAGACAGGGGATCCTCTACAACCGGGTCCCTTACCAGATCCCAATCTGCCAGAACCACATCCAGGACATGCCCCTCCCTTGTGGGCTTCATCACGTGCTGTGTTAAGAACACAACCGGGAAGCCATCCAGCAGCCTCTGCTCCTTGACCACCTTAGAGGACATGGTTCCCCAGTTTGTACCTGACATATTAAGGTCCCCCACAAACACCACTCCCTCCCCTTTTGGTCCACACTGGGCAATGATGTTGTCCAGCAAACCATCCTCCATAACATCACCCATCCTGGGGGGCCCTATATACTACACCCAGCTTGACCTTACCTCCTGCCAGGGTTCGTAAGGTGACCCATAAGGCCTCCACATTTCCCTCTGTCTCTTCTATCCTAGCAATTTCTATGTCATCTCTAATGAACATAGCCACTCCACCCCCTCTGCCCTGCTTTCTATCCTTCCTAAGCATAGTGTACCCCTTCACATTTAGGTCCCAGTCGTGGTTTTTGTTGGCCCACATTTCCATCAGGATTACAGTTTTTTCCCCCCAAAACAGTTTGTTTCAGCTGCAGTTAATAAAAATGTGAGTATACCAATAAAATCCACTTGCCTGGTTACTTCTTACGCTGCGTACCAGGAGTTCATCTTTTTTTTTTTTTTCTTCTTGATCCTACCACATGCCATGCCCTGTCAATGCTATTTCCAAGTCAGTGTGGTGGCCTTCTTTTTCTCTTGAGAAAAAAATAATTAGAACATTTGTAAAGCACTCAGATTTTTGTGGAATTAAAGCATTTTCCCATCAAATAAAACTGGAGGATGCCTGGAATTTTTTATAGTTAAAAGCAGGATCACATTTTTTACCCAGTTTGGTTGCAGTGCTGCTTTACAAACATGGCACAATAAGAAAGTATAGCCTCTTTATTTATGTATTTGTTTTTTGTCATTTTTGATCAGGGAAGGAATACTGAAATGTGATAACTCTTTCCAGGTGTGCCCTGGGGGCTGAGTTATAGGGACCTGTTTTACTGACGGGTAAACTTTGGCCATGACACCTGAGAAATTCCCTACTTTCCTTTGAGAACCTGGGCACTAGCAGGGAACTATAGCTTCCGTCCTGCTGCTCTGAACCAGGAGGCTAACAATCCACAGCTCCTACCTGAGTTGCACCTAGATGACTGGATGGAAGTGCACAAACAAACTAGAGATGTAAATGAACAAGGGGATCCATATTGGCATCAGAAGAAAGTAACATGAAAAAACATTAGAAGATTGTAAGCAGTACCTGCTTAAACTGATGGCAGACGAGGAACAGACTTTCTTGTGAAAGAAAGAAGAATTAGTAGTGAAACAGACTGTAACAGTTTGACGCATTGCATCAATGTCCCAGCAGAGCGGTCTTACAGATCCCCAACTGACAAAATTAGCTGTTGCAGTGAGTGCCAATACATCAAAGGTGCCACCTGGCAGCAGAGTTGGCACTGTCAAAGCCCCACTAAATACAGATGCTAAAAACCAAAAGAAGAGTGAAAGATACAAACAGTGGCCTCAGCCAAGGTAACCCAACTACATGAACAGGTCACCGTAATTATGACTGAAACTCCAGAGGCTGACACTAAAACAGAGCAGCCTGAACAAAGTGCAATTAAAATTGTTCGCTAGGCCTATAGCTCAGTCAGTTCACTTACCTGGTCCTGCAGATGGACACCATGGAGGATCCAGAATGGACCCCAGAAAAAGTGTTACTCAAGGCAAGATGGTTGCAGATTCCAGACGCCTTGTGGCAGTGGCAGCCAGACTCTACATTTCTCTCAGCAACTCCCTAGATAAGAAGGTAATATCTTGGAAGGGGCCGGGAGCTACTGCTGAGGTTTCCAGTGCGGCCGGTGCTTTACTAGTCTTGGCAGCACTGTTGTAAATTCGGAATAATTCAGCGGAGTTTGCACAGCCTGTTCAGCCAGTTAAAGAACAAGTGTCTATAGGCACAGCATGTGTAAATGATATTGCTAAAAAACGTTTATTACACATAGTGCTCTATATAGAACTAAATGCACTAAATAAACTACAAATAGCAGTTGCCACATAGGGAGTTTCTGAGATGCAGGCTGGCTTTCCAGTTTAGTAATAGTCTTTACTGCATGATCCAGAGAGTCAACCTGTATCTTGAAGTCTCCCTACGTGGCCCCTTTTATTTGTAGTTTATTTAGTGCGTTTAGTTCTATATAGAGTGCAATATGTAATAAACTGTTTTTATGATTCCGTAGGTGTCCCACTCCATGGTTATTTCAAGTTGCAGCTGATCTCGATGTAGTGTCTGCAGCAGTGCTACATACAGAATGTATGAGGTTTACAGCCACATGGGGATATTAATTATTACACCTCTCCTTTGAACAGTATGCTGCACTCCCATCTGTCAGTGTACAGCTACATGGGGATGTTAGTTATTAACCCTTTTCTTGGAACAGCATGCTACACTCATATCTTTCAGTTTAAAGCCACATGGGGACATTACTTATTACACCTCTCCTTGGAACATCATGCTACACTCCCATCTTTCAGTTTACAACCACATGGGGACATTAGTTATTACACCTCTCCTTGAAACAGCATGCTACACTCCCATCTTTCAGTTTACAGCCACATGGAGACATTAGTTATTACAACACTCCTTGGAACAGTATGCTGCACTCCTATCTTTCACTATTTAATAAGGAAAGTTTACTTTTACCACTTACACTGTTGTGGCATTTTTAGGTATGTTTCTTAGCATCTCAAACACCTTGTTTTAATGAGAAGTGACTATCCATTTGGAACCCGACTTGGAACAATTACATATCTGAGGGCATCCTGAACTGCATCCTAGGACAAGCAACAGGTAAATCAAAGTAAAAGCAATGCTTTGTTTATAATCTAAAGAAACAACACGTGCTGCAGGCCTCTGACTTTTTCTTTCCTAATTGCTCACTCTCTGTTTTCTCTGGGATCCTCTCTACATTACAACCATGTGAGGTCATGTGGATTGCACAGTTCAGCCTTTCTCTTCTCAAAATTCCACAGGGAACATACTGTATAACAGTTTAAATTCACACCTGTTATATGTCATGCTCTGAGTACACCCAACATGTTCACATCTTCTTATTTTCACTGGTGGAACACTAGTGCTGCTGTTGTATAATGATTGACCTAACATTCACTGTCTTTTATTTTAGCGCTACCATGAAATTAGAGAAAATAGTGAAAATAGACAGTGAATATTTCCTATTATACAGTATTATGAGCCCCAATACATGGTAGTACAACTACACATTTAGGAAAACAAGAGTGACTATTCTTATATCATACAGGTGTAGCAAAATCACAGAAAACCTTGAAAAACTGGACTCTGATATCAGGCAAGTAACTGCTACGGCTACGTTAGGGTGTGTTAACAACTTCCACATTTTATGCTGTTTTAACCAGCAATGTGAAATCTGTCCAGTTTCATTAGAGTAGCTCCTGAGAGGTATTGCTGGGCTTTCTGCATGACCAGTATCTCCCCCATTTACAACTTCACTTTTGTATCTCGAGCCCTCTGATGCTGCACAGCTACAGTGTATCGCATCACAAGTGGTTTGAACTGCAGAGTAACCAGTGAGAAGTGTTGTGATGGCTGTAACACCCTGCAGATTCCAAAGTCTTTTCTGGATGAATGTAATACCTATTTTAAAATCTGCCTCAAAGCGTACCAGGCCTGACTCACCTTCATTAGAGCATGCAGTTATGAATCCAGATCTACTCTTGTTTTAAGTAGAAATATATTTTTTTGGCATACATAGCAACATAGACTTTGACAGCAGATAAGGACCACTTATCCCACCTAGTCTGCCCATTTCCCTACCTACAGGATAAGCTGCAGATCCTATTTAACCAACAGCTTATTTCTTCCTACCCCCCCACAAAAATTGCCTTATGTCTGTCTCATGCATTCTTAAATTATCCCACAGTTTTAGACCCCACAACCTCCTCAATAGAAGGAGGCTGTGGCTCAGCTTGAGGTTGTCTTGAGATTTTACATTGCTGCCGATCCAAGCCACGACTTTGGCTCAAGCCCACACTGGCTCACCCAGCTACATCTCTCTCTGGGGGTTGCAGTGCCTGCTAAGTATCACTCCCTCTGGGAAAGATGCTTTGGGGGGTGGACAGCAGTCGCTACCTTCGCTGTGTCCCTGATGTTACTTTCCATGCCCTGCACCCCATGGAACACTCAGAACTTACCTGCCCACCTCCATACCACCACTCTCCCTCTCTCTCCCTCACTCTGAAGGGAAGTCAGTCACCACTTACCTCACAGTTCAGCAACTATCACTTTGGGCCAGCATGACAGCAGCTAACATCGTTGTGGGGGGGCACTCTACACACTACTGTGACTGACTGTCTCTCTCTCTGGGGGTTGCAGTGCCTGCTGTCGGGGGTGAGGGGGACCAGGAACTCCACCTATGGGACACACAGTCTGCTCCACTTCGTTCCCACTACTTGTGCTGCCTGTCACATGCTTCTCCAGCCAACCTAGCTGCTCTGCAGTGACCCATGAAGTGACAGAGTCAGACTTTTTCATGTACTTGTGATGCCTGCTGCTGCGACTCCTTGACTGCTGGCACACTACCTTTCTCCACTTGCTCTGTTGGGAGTTGGGGTGAAGGAACTCCTTGCTACACAGACAGAAAACAAGCAGGAGAAATGGGATGCATTAATTTCTCACTCTCCTAACATCACTGTCAGGCATGAGAATGCAGGGCTGTGGTACAGCTGTATCCGCTAACTGTACACTGTGACCTGCTCGCTCAGTGGGAATTGCAGATGGCTGCCCCTTCCTTTCACTGATGCCTACAGCTAACAAGACCCAGCAGCACATCACTGGACTCCCTCCATGGAGTTGTGGATTAACAAAGCTGCTTAATCCATGGCTACGCTAGGCTGGGAGACCTACAGAATAGGATTGCATGCTCCTCACCATCCATGTTATAACTGCCTATAGAGAGTGCTTCACAGATGCAGAGGCGACTATGTTGTCACTCCAACATGTTCATTCACAAGGATGCAGGAGTCCTTTTCTCATAGCAAGAGGTCTGCAGGGCTCCGACCACTGCAGCCCTAAAAAGGAAATTGAGAAGGAAAACAATTAATAAGTACCTTAAATAATGAACAATATAGGACTATTTCAAAATAAATGCACAAAACAATACATTAGAGTTAACAAGCAAACCTCCAACATGCCTGCATTAACACTTATATTACAAAATTTAAACAATAGGTTTATGTTCCCTTGCAGGGAAAGAAGGCTCAACCTGGTTTTATCTTTTGATCCAGTCTGGATGTGTCACTAACTGGGCTCTGAACCACTCAGGAAAACTTGCATGTTTCTTGGCAAATCTGAGTATATCAGAAAGCAAAAGACCAGAGTTAGAATCAGAATCGACATATGAACATAAGAACATATGAAACTGCCAGCAGAAACAGGCCTCATGGTCTATCGAGTCTGCTTGAGTGTGCAACTAGCCCCTCATCACGCAGTTGCCCTTCCCGCCACCCCTTCCCAGTATCCCTTCCCCTTCCCCTTACCCTGTCCCAACCCCTCTTGAAACTGCCCACCGTCTTACAGGACACTATCTCATCTGGTAAGGTGTTCCATTTGTCCACCACTCTTTCTTTTTTTTTATACTTAGATTTTATTAATTTTTTTCCTTTATACATTACCATTTTATCGATCAGATCAGGTCAATCGGCATCTTAAATGGACATGTTGATTTTTCCACTTAAACTGTTATTTTCTTCAATTTAGACATAAAAAGGAAAAAAGTATAATAAAAAAATATAAAATAATTACATTATTGAAAGATTTTTTAAAAAGAAAACTAGGGAGAGAAGTTAATAAAACCAAATAGAACAGGTATTATCAGTTGAATTGATTCTTTCTACTGCCATCATTGACAAGTCATCCTAAAAAGGGGGGGTTACAATAATCAGGGACTAGCACACATTCCTCACATTCATTCCTAGATAAAAGAAAGAAAGTCAAAGAAAGGTTCTTAAATTAGATGGGCCATGGGGGGGCCATGAGGGAAGGAGGAGGAAGGAGGAGGGGAGGGAGAGGGAGGAAATGGGAGAGAGAAGGAATAAAAAGGGGGATAAGGAGTGTAGAGGTATACAACTTCTAATTCTTAGTTTCAAGTCGTTTCATCAATATATAGCTCCCATTTATTCCATCTAACATCATATGCATTCCCTTTATGGTTTATACTATATGTTATTCTTTCCATTTGTCAGATCTGGCTGACTATATCCAGCCAGTCCTGTACAGCAGGAGGTGATTTCTGTAGCCATCTCTTAGTTATGGATTTCAAGGCCGAGATTAGCAAAATGGACCAGAGGTATCGAGTATCCTTATCCATGGCTTCATCTGGGCACAGACCCAGCAAATAATGCTCAGGGCCTAATATCTTTGTCAGGCCAAACAGAGCGGCCAGGTGTTTAGTTACACTGGACCAAAAGTCAGAAATTCCTGGGCAGTACCAAAGCACATGGGCCTGGTCAGCTAGCATCTCCCCGCACCCCCGCCAGCAATGTGCCTGTACTCATGCTCTCATTTTACTAAGCTTTTCCGGTGTGTAAAAATACCTAATCCTTACCTTCCAGGCATATTCTCTCCACCCTGGTGATGATGTTGTTTTCCAGGTGTTTTGGAATACTATGCCCCACGTTTTAGAGCTTAATATTATCCCTAATTCTTTTTCCCATTTCCTTTGGGTGCTGTTTATGTTGTATGCTAAGTCTGCAATCCTGTTGCCATATAGCATCATGATCGCGGCTTTTCCATGGTCTCCCTCCCAAACTTGCTCAAACACCCTCGGATGTGGTCTCTCATCGAGCCACAACATATTATGTCTTAATTTTTTGGCTAGATAGTCCCGGAGCTGAAAATAGAACAAGTGATCCCCTGGTGACCAACTGTACCTAGCCCAAAGGGTTTCAAAGGACATAATATCAGGCCCCCTGAAGAGCTGCCACGTTGCCATGACCCCCTGTCCCATCTGACCTCTATACCAACCATGTAGGGCAGCCGGAGAAAAATTCACATCGTAGTACCACCATCTGTGCTTCCATAAATTTGTGGCCGTACAACCTTGCCTGGTGCCGTGGATCCATCTCTGTAGGCTAACTTGTATTGTGTGGCTTCTGAAAGCAGATATGTCAATTTGTGCAGGTGGAAAGAATAAGAGAGCTGTTAAAGGAGGGGAATTTGCTATGGAGAGCTCCATTTGTTGCCAGTGCGCCTTATATGAGGGGTGGGACCACAGCAGAGCATTTTTCATCTGCACTGCCACCCAATATTCATATAGGTCCAGGCAGGCCCTCCCTCCTCTATGCTTAGGCAATGTTAACACTTTTTTAGATATCCTGGGATGGGATTTGGCCCAGAGAAACATCATTTTTTTTGCCAGGCACCTACCACCCTCTGTGGAATAATACATGGAACAGCCTGGAACAGGTAGAGGAATCTAGGCAATATATTGGTTTTAATTACTTGAAGTCTGGAGTAGAAGGGGAGAGGTAAAAGTGACCACCTCTCTATATCTGTCCAGACTCTTTTCACTAAGGGAGGGAAATTATCTTTAAACAGATTTTTAGGGAAGGGACCAATCCGGTCCCCTAAATATTTAATAGTGTGACAATCCCATTGCATGAGATATTTAAGTCTTAATCCTTGGGGAACGTTCACACTAATGGCTAAAACCTCGGTCTTGGTCCAATTAAGTTTGTAGCCCGACAAATTAGAGTAAGTTTCAATTTTCTGAAATACTTTTGGAAGTGATTCTTCGGGCTGAGTGAGGTAAAGTAAGATATCATCCGCATAAAGTGTGATTTTATGTGTCGTGTTGCCCCACTTGAACCCCTCTATTCCTCCATTAACCCTGATACTCGAAGCCAGTGGCTCTATATAGAGGGCGAATAGGAGCGATGACAGCGGGCAGCCCTGGCGAGTGCCTCTGGTAAGATCAAACGGCCTCAATACATAACAATTAGCTCTTACATAAGCTACTGGGGAAGTATACATCTTGGTTACTGTATTAAGAAGAGTCTTCGGGAACCCGAAGCCGACCAGGGAGGCCCACAAAAATTCCCATGACACTTGATCAAAGGCTTTCTCAGCGTCCAAGCTCATAATAACAGCAGATTTTCTGGTAGCCTGGATTTTTTCTATTATGTTAATTGTTCTACGGACATTATCCAGGGTCTGACAGCCCGGGACAAAGCCCACCTGGCCCATATGAATCAAGTCTGGCAGAACTCCTTCTATTCTTTTGGCTAAAATTCCCGCCATTATCTTATAATCTACTTTCAATATAGATATTGGGTGGTAAGACCCACAAATAGTTATATCCCTGGCCGGCTTCGGGATTACCTAGATAATCGCCCTCGTCCATGAGGAGGGCATCGAACCGGTGTCTCCAGAAAGGTAGTTATACGCCCTACACAGCAGAGGTTAAACCTGGTCCTTGAATCACTTGTAGAACTCACTAGGGAGTTCATCCATACCAGGACATTTTCCGGTTTTAATTCTCCCAATTTCAGCCCTCACCTCAGCTTCCATGAAAGGACGGCTCAAGGTCTCCCCTTGTGCGAGGGACAATTTGGGCAAACCCAAAGGGGACAAGAAAGAATTAATTGCCTGTTCTGTTGGCTTAGGGCCACCATTATAAAGCTTTGCATAGTATTTTGTAAATGCCTCTACTATGTTTTCGGTTTTGTAGTGTAGGCTCTGAGTCTCCGGGTCTTTTATTTTGGAGATCGTCGCTCTGCTCCAAAATTGGCGTAGCCGACTTGTTAATAATTTCTGGGCCCGGGGAACCTCCCTCATAATACCTCTGTCTTAAGTAAATGAGACGCTGTTCTATCTTATAGTCAAGGATCCTGATGTATTCCTCCTTTAATTTTTGTATAAGTTTGCCTCTTTCCCTATCAAGATTCTGGTATTGTAATTGCTCCAGACTATGAATTTGTTCCTGCAACTCATTACGTCTTTTCTCCCTGTTTCTCTTCAATCTAGATGAAAATTCCACCAGGATCCCCCTGACTATGGCCTTGATTGTGTCCCAAAGAATACCTGGGGATATTTTGGGGTGTTGGTTCATTTGAATAGCCTGCTCAATGGATTGAGATATCTTGTACTTCTTTTGACTGAAGGAGAGAGATATTCAGCCTCCAGAATTTAGAGCTTTTGGGGGGTCCTATTTTCAATCTCATGTATACAGGACTGTGGTCTGAGAGTGGAGACACCCCAATCTCTGAGGATTTGCAAATTTCCAAAGTTTCCCTGGTGGTAATGAAATAATCTAACCTGGAAAACGTCTGGTGAGGGGGTGAAAAGAAGGTGTATTGTTTACACCTGCCATTCAGGACCCGCCAGACGTCCACTAAGCCCACCACTGCCAAAAAGCTGGCCACCTTCTGAGCCACTCCCTTCTCCCTTCTCGGCAACTGGGTCGAGGAGTCTAGTTTGGGATTTAATCTCAGATTGAGATCTCCCCCCATCACCAAACGGCTCTTCGCCCACCACAAAATTTTAACAAAAAGATCTTGATAGAAAGTGAAGTCTGAACCTTGTGGGGCATACAGTGACACCAGAGTTATTTTTTCTCCCCCCGCCATCATGCCTTTGGCTGCTACATACCTGCCCTGCCCGTCCACCAACTTATCTTTTAGGACAAACTGCGTAGCCCTAGGAATAAGTAGCGCGGCTCCCCTCCTACGGCCATTGGAATATTCGGATGCTATCACCTCGTGGTATCCAAATTTTTCCAATTTACTGTGCTCAGCACTATTCATGTGGGTTTCCTGGAGCAATATAACATGCGTTCCAGTTTTCTTCAAATAGGACATGACCTGAGAGCGTTTGATAGGGTGTGCTAGCCCATTAACATTGTAGGTTAAGATTATTAGATCAGAGTTAGCCATCTTTATAGATTGCGTTAAAACCTAGTTTAAATAGATATAGTGCCTATCCAGTCCCCTACAACCCCTCCCTACCCCCTCAGTTATCTTAATGGCCAGTAGATCTCCCTTATAATAATAAAAGAAAAACAACATAGCAGATTTCTCAACTGCAACAATACTCCAAAACTTTAGAACTATATACAAGTTAGCTTCCATGGTGGAGGTCATCCTTGCTCTAGGAGACCGCTGTGTGTTCAGCTTCCCCACCTGAAAGAGGTGAGGGTAGCTGGACAGGGGAGATGGAGCTACAGTACTCTTCACTGCTAACAAGCAGTTCTCCTAAGGAGCCTACGATGGAAGACTCAGAAAAAAAAGGCTCCTCTTTAGCTAAAGTCTGCCCACTTAGGGTACAGACCACTTTAAAAGATGTCAAGTTGCCTTTAGCAAGCCCCCGTAGGTACCCTTTTCACAGCAACTTATATTTAGTAACTGTTCAGGTAGACCCCCCCCCCCGAGGCAACCCATTCACGTTATAAAGAAACCACAAGCAACAAGCCTGTAATTATCAGTCTATTGAAACTAGATCAAGGTGTTCTTCTATCCCCTTTGAACAGGCATAAATCATATGGACATCTCAAGGTTTTTTGTTATGCTCATATTCAAGCAACAGGATTGTTATCAATGTAGCCCTTTTCCCTTCTGTTAATACACAAAGGGCATCATGAACCTTCACGAGGTGCAGGGAGATGTTTGGCAGCCACGTTGCTCCAGACCTCAGTCGTGTCCCTGTATTCAAAATCTCCACAGTTTGTCCAAAAGTTCTCATATGTCAGTCCTGCGTGCATTAGGTTGTTATTGCCCTGGGATCTCCGCTGAGTCTCCTTAATTCCTGTAGCACGCAAGGCATTCATGATGGATCCCCTTCCCCTTTTCTGTTTGTTCTGCACCATCAGCCATTCCACGGGGGCCTTCCATAGGGTGGACTGTCCTTTCCTTACCCAGTGATCCCCCCCCGGTACTGCCTCCATCCAGCCCCGCTGCACAAGAGCTTTCCCCACATCCTCCTGTGAATCATACGCTTTCATGCCTTCAGACCAGAAGACGTGGATCCTAGCTGGGTAGGATGTGTTGAATCTGTTTTTTGCTCTCAAGATTTTCAGGATGGGCCCATATTTCAATCTTTGCCTCTGAACTTCCACAGGATAATCGTGGTCAAAAAATAAGCGGCTGGAGAGGTATTTCATCTCCTTCTGCTGCCAGGCTCTCTGGAGGATATCCTTCTTTATTTTAAAACTATTGAACTTGAGCACTACTGACCTGGGCCTGGCTTCTGGTGGGGGTTTCATCTGTAAGGCTCTATGCGCTCTGTCTGTGCCCAGTTTAAACCCTGAGGGTAGCTGCAGCACGTCTGTTATTAGATCTGTAATGAAATCAGTCATTGTCGGGCCTGATTCAGTGCCTTCCGGGAGGCCATGTATTCCTATATTCTCTCTTCTCAGGCGAACTTCCAGGTCTATGCATTTATTCTAGAGCTGTTCAGTGTGTTCCACCAGGGCTTGCAGTATTAGGCCCATTTTGGTAGTATCATCCTCAGAATTACTTATGCGAGTCTCTGCTTCCTCCAGTCTCGTTTCCAAGCCTTTGAGCTGCTGATTAAGCTGCTTAAATTCAGCCCTATTCTCCACTGTCATGGCTCTGATCTCTGTAAAGAGTTTCTTAAACTGGGATCTAGATAGCTGATCGGTTTCTGCATCTGTATCCGGACTACTCGCAGGGGTAGGGCTTCTGCTTTCGTCTCCATGAGTCGTCTTGAATCCTGCAGCATCAGGCCGCTTATTAGCGTCTTTTAATTTAGATCTACATCTGGTGTCCTTAGCATATTTGGTAGTTGCCATTTCTGGAAATATTGAGCTGGTTTCTATGATTTAGGTAGCTTTTTTGGCCTCTGGGAGGTAGAGCTCTCTCTAGCTGGCTGCTATTGGCTCCGTGACGTCACCGGAAGTCCTGTCCACCACTCTTTCTGTGAAAAAATGTCTCCTCATCTCCCTCTTGAATTTTCCCCCCTCCAATCTCAGTCCATGCCCTCTCGTGTTTCTTCCCCATCTCATCTGAAAAGTCCCTTCTGTGTTGGTCTTGTTTATCCCCTTCAGATACTTAAAGGTCTCAGCCATATCCCCCCATCCCTCCTCTCCTCCAGTGAATACATGTTCATTTCTACCAGCCTGTCCTTGTAGGGCTTGCTCTCCAATCCCTAGATCATCTTTGTGGCTCTTCGCTGCACCCCCTCCAACAATCTGATGTCCTTCTTCAGGGATGGACACCAGTACTGCATGCTGTACTCCAGATGGGGCCTGATCAATGACCTATACATAGGCAGGGTAACCTCCATCCTTCTGGAGGAGATCACTCTTGCATAGCCACCCCACCCATCCCTAATGTACTGTCTCTTTAAATAACAAGATTCTTCTTACTCAAGTGTCATATCTAAAGGTGCCAGCTATGTGTACTTAGTTCAGAAAAATACTTTACCTCATATCTGCAATGCCACTAGTTAAGGGAAATCCTTAGGTACCCTTTTTTATTTGGCTGAACTCCCCCTCAACGATTCTGAATCATCAGGGGCTCATTTGTAGGGCACTCTAGTGGCACTCAACTACATTAACCACAAAGCCTTTTTTTCATTTTCTTCCTGTAAATACAAAAAAGTGAACACATGCTGTACTTTCTTTTGACCTGGAAACATTAATTTCCTTTCAGTCCAACAAAACCCAGCACTCAAAGCTCAAAAGCAAAGAAGAATAGTCAAAAACTCAGTTTTTGCAAAAACGTGGTAAATACCTTTTCTTAAATCTGGGAATCCAATAACACAGTGAAACAGCTTGAATAGCAGCCTCCACTCCAATACCCCAGCACTTCATCCAAAGTCTTTGTCAGGGGGGTGGAGTTACAGTGGTAATAGCCTCCCTAAAACACTGTTTCAGCCCAGGTGTTCATTATTGTCCCCTATTTGTAACATGGCTGTAATTCAAAGAATCAGTAGTTTAAGGAGGGATTCAAACATGTAAACTCAGGTAGTTGCTAACATTACAGAAAGTAACAAAACTAATAATATAGCATTAATTGTAATACAAAATACCAAAATAACTACAAAAGGCAAACATTTTCGGCAGAATATCTAATTTTGAACTCTTACTAGTATTGCAGCTGCTGAAATTTTAACTGCATTTCCCTTCAGTTCTGTAATATTCAATCACAACCAGTTCCATTGATTAAAAGGCAATAGAATAACACTGCCCAAATAATCTATAGATTATAAATCAACTCGTAGTTGGGACAAAAAAAAAAACATGAATAGATGAATAGAAAAGAAGTAAATGATGGTTGTCCCTTCATATAGGAAAAGCAATCTCCCATTGTGACTTGTCAAATCCAGTTTCTGGGTATGGGGGATCAACCAGCCCATACCATTGGAAGGCATCCAAGAAAGAACTAGAAAACAGAAAGCAGAGAGGAAAAAAGTTTAAGAACTATTACCAACTAAAGCCCAGTTATATTAATACTATATAACAAATAGTATAAATCAGTATATGCACATAATACCATAACAGCATATCCACATTTTATTCTAATGTCTCAGTTTTTATCTCCTTTTTATGTTGTCTTGTGCATGTGCAAGAAACATATTGCGGTAACTTGGAATAGCAGGTTTTGGAGGTATGGTCCTGTAGCGGCCAGTGGCACCACTGCTTTTTCGGGCTAGGCTCTGTGGCACGACAGTAGTGCAAGAGCGTGCCACCGCCTTGAAAGGATTTAGCCACTTCAATAAGGGAGTGCCCCCTCATTCCATGGCATGCCTTCCCTGGTGTAACATTTCAATAAACATGGCAGAGCTGTCCGCCTCTCACAGTCCCCGTAACAGCCGACGTCGAGGGTGCCCAATCCCCCTGTCGGCATTTGCCCTCACCAGTTCATTTGCCGATGGGGTAGCCAAATCCCCGTCGGCATAATGCCCCCCCCAAAAAAATTTGTTGTGCCGAGGGGGTGCCCAATCCCCCTCAACTCATGCTGCCCCCTAAAAGCACACCGCAGCCAGGGGTGCCCAATCCCCATCAGCTCCAGCTCCCCCCACAAACAAAAAGCCAGGTGGCATGCTGGGAGCCCACCCCAGCATGCTCATGCCCCTTCAGCACACTGTATGGCTGATGGGGTGCCCAATCCCCTTTGACCTCAGCCCCTCACAAAGAAACACCCAGGTATGCCAGCACACTGGGAGCCCACCCTGATGTGCCCAAAGCATCCCACATTGCTGTACGAACATACAAAATTTTCCAGCAGATAAAGGCCTAGAGGTCTATCAAGTCTGCTTGAATGTGCAGCTAACACCCCTTATTCTGCAGCTGCCCCTCCCTTCCACCCTTCCCCTACACTGACCCTCCCCCTTGTCCTGTCCCATCCCCTTTTGAAGCAGTCCACTGTTCTACTGGATACCACTTTTACAGGTAACGCATTCCACCCAGCTACTTCCCTCTCTGTAAAAAAGTGTCTCCTCATCTCTCTCCTGAACCTTCCTCCCTTCAGTTTCAAATCATGGCCCCTGGTGTCCCTCCCCTCCCTTACTTTGAACAGCCCCACTGTACCCGTCTTGTTTATTCCTCCTATGTACTTAAAGGTTTCAATCATGTCCCCCCGTCCCTCCTCTCCTCCAGCGAGTACATGTTCAGTTCCCTCAGCCTCCTCTCGTATGATACATCCCCCAGCCCCTTGATCATCTTTGTCACCCTGCACTGCACCCCCTCCAGTAACTTAATGTCTCTCTTCAGATATGGGCGCCAGTACTGCATGCAGTACTCCAGGTGTGGTCTAACCAATGACCTATACAGTGGCAGAATCACCTCCTTCCTTCGCGAGGATATACCCCTTGCAATGCAACCCAGCATTTTTTTGGCCTTTGTAGCTGCCTTCCTACATTGTGCCGAGTTGTTCATTTACCCTGTAATGAGCATCCCCAGATCCTTCTCCTCCTCTGTCTGGGCTAGCTGCACTCTCCCCAGCTGGTAACTCCTCCTTGGGTTCTTCATCCCAAAATGTAGCACCTTGCACTTTTTGGCATTAAACCCCAGTTGCCAGATGTCTGACCAGGTTTCAAGCTTTGCCAGATCATCCTGCAACCCCTGCCATCCCCCTAGGTCATCCACCACCGCTCCTACCTTGGTATCATCAGCAAACAGACTGATCTTGCTCTTGATGTCCAATGATATGCCTGCAATGAATATCTCAAACAACACTGGTCCCAACACCGAACCCTGTGGAATACCACTTGTCACTACCCTTGGGTGTGAGTGCTCCCCACCCATCACCACCCTCTGTTGCATTCCCTGAAGCCAGTTCCCTACCCATCTCACTAGCTTTGCACCTGCCCCTGTGCCTTCTAACTTACTTCCCAGCCTTCCATGTGGCACAGAGTTGAATGCCTTACAGAAGTCCAGATACAGGACATCCACTGCATGGTCCCTGTCCAGTTGCCTAGTTACCCAGTCATAGAACTCCACCAGGTTGGTTTGACAGTATCTGCCATGTATGAAGCCATGCTGTCTGCTGTTCTGTAGTCCTTTTACCTCTAGGAAGGCCACCATCCTCTCCTTCAGAATAGTCTACATTAGCTTACCCAAGATGGATGTGAGGCTCACCAGTCTGTAGTTCCCTGGTTCATCCTTGGGTCCACTCTTGTGGAGGGGCACTACATGAGCCATCCTCCAGTCCTGAGGTACACATCCCGAGTGTAGTGAGGCATTAAATAGGTCTGCCAAAGGTCCTACAAGGGCCTCTGCTAGCTCCTTCAGTACCCTGGGGTGGATGCCATCTGGGCCTGGTGCCTTGTCCACCCTTAGTGCCTTCAAACCCTCCCAAACTCTGCCCTCCATGATTTCCCCATCTGTCACCCTCTTCCCCCCTGTTTCTGCCATTCCTCCCCTCTTGGGTGTTGCCCCCCTCTTCTCCTTAGTAAATACCAAGCAGAAGTAATCATTTAGTGCTTCTTCCTTATCACGCCCTGCTTCCACCCAATCCCCCCTCCTTCTTAATCCTTACTATGTGGTCCTTACAGCTCCTTTTCTCCCTGATGTACCTAAAGAAGTCCATCTCCCCATTCTTAATGTCTTGTGCCAGCCTGAGCTCCGTAGATGCCTTGGCTTCCCTTACTGCCCGAGTCACCTCCTTCGATTCCGTCAAGTACTCCTCCCTGTCCTCCCTCCTCCCTGTTTTCTTGTACCTTCTAAAGGCAGCTCTTTTCCTCCTTACCTTTTCCATGACCTCTTTGCTCAACCAGCTCAGTTTCTTAGCCCTAACCTTCTTGCTCTGGGCCTTTCAGCAGGTTTTGGTTGCCTCCACTATCCCGAGTTTATGAGCTCCCACCTCTGGTTAGTGTTCATACTAGGTTGAATTCTGGCCAGGTACCCTTTTACCACTTACCCCATCCTCCCAAAGTTGGCCGTCCAGAAGTCCAGCACTCTTGTGCCAGATTCCACTGCTTCCTTGCCCATATCCAATGTGAGCCATACTGAGTGGTGGTCACTCCCTGACAGCAGTTCTTCCACTGTAACTTCTCTCACAAAGTCCCTATTTGCCAGCACAAGGTCAAGGGTATTCCCTACCCTGGTTGGTTCACTGACCATTTGCAGCAGGAAGCTGTCCTGAAAGGCATCCAGCAGTACCTGTTCCCTTCTGTTCCTGGCTGTTGTGGTACTCCAGTCCACTCCTGGCATGTTGAAGTCCCCCACAATCACCACACTACCCTTCTCACAGGTCCTCCTGATCTGTCCCACTAGTTCCCTATCTAACTCCTCCGTCTGAGATGGCGGCCTGTACACCACTCCCATTCTGAGAATCCTATTCTTGGAATTCTGGATTTGCATCCAAAGTGACTCTCTACTACCCTCCTCCCCTTCCTCCCTTACACACTTCAGTCCTTCCTTCACATATAGTGCCACCTCCCCCCCTTTCCCAATCACCCTGTCCTTATGAAATAACCTGTACCCTGGTAAAGACAGGTCCTAGTCATTGTACTGGGTGGTCCATGTTTCTGTGATGGCTGCAATGTCCACCTCTCCCTCTGCCATGAGCACCTGTAACTCTGGAGTTTTCCTCCCAAGACTCCTAGCATTAAGGGTAACCACTTTCCAACCTTTCCCACCCCTCCAATCCTGCCCTCCTTTCCTAGCATCACCAATAGTACTTGCCATTTGTCCTGTGTCACTGTTATGGGGGGTAAGCTCATATGGTTTCCCAACCTGTGGTCTCTGCATGTCTCCTGCCCACTTACCACCCCCCGCTCCTAGTTTAAATTCCCAACTTCCTCTGTGTACTCCTCCATCCACTGTTTCAACACTTCCTCTCCCTCCTCACTCAAGTGTAGTCTGTCCTTGCAATAGAGAGTACTGTCCCCCAGGTCCCTCCTACCCCCCAACACCCCATACCCTTTAGCATAACACCAGGTTCTTAGCCATCCATTAAATTCCTCTATTCTCAACTTTCTTGTTGTGCTTGCCTTGGGCACTGAAGTATCTCAGAAAAGTTACTGATCTTCCTGCCCCCTCACATAATTGTGCTAGTTCCTCAAACCTCCTCTGGATTGTATCTACTGTCTTGTCAGCCAGGTCGTTTGTCCCAAGATGTATAATTAAATGAGGCTTGTCCCTACCCCTTCTAGCATATTTCAGAACAGATTGTACCACCCTTTCCTCTGTCATTCCTGGCATGGTCTCCACCCAAATGCGACTATGCCTCTCCCCCTTGCTACCCCACCTGACTTCTCTTAGTATTGAGTTCCCCAGCATTAAGATTCTACCCATCTTACTCCCTGCTTGCTTCCATTCATCTCCATCTCTTATATCCAGCTCTTCCTCTTCCTCCTGCACATTATTTTCCCCTTTTGACCCTGTTGCAATTCTCCCAGCAGAACTTCCCCCCGCACTGGTTTGGTCCAGGCATTTATCAATTACTCCTCCAATTGCATAATTTCCCTCCTCCTCCTTCTTCTTCCTCTCCAGCAGTGTAAAACTATTTTCTGAAGACCCTTCACAAATGCCCACTCCCTCTCTCTTCATAGTGATCTGTTCTCTCCATTCCACTCCATGACTTTTGCCACTTCTTCTCCTCCCCTCACAAATCCCTATCTCCTCCTTCCATTTGTCTTTTGTCTCCTGACTTGGTTTCCCTGGCAATCGTTCTTCCTGGCCTGGGCCCCTTTGTCTCTGCTCCCCTTCTTCTGACCCTCTCCTCACTACTGTAAAAACAGAAAACGTCCCTCACGGTCTCGCGTGCCCCCAACCCATATCCACTCTCTGCGTACCCACCTCCCACCCCCATACCCCATACTTACCTCTGGAGGATGGTGCGACAATCTTCGTGGACCGTGAACACGTCTGCACTCTTCAAAGCTGACCACAAACTGAATAAATGCCGGTAAGCTGTATAGTGGCATAAATAGGGTTTTTTCAACTTTGGTGGTTATCTTGCCCATTTTTGGGAATTTTTTTATCAAATTTTCAACATGGGATTCTTGGGACCCACCTCATGAACTCAGTCACTGTCATTTTGTTATTCGGTCCCGAAAGGTGATTTAGCGGTCATGGTGCAAAACCACCTTTCGGGACTGATTAATGAAATAACAGTTTTACAGTTCATGAGGTAGGATCCCAAAAACCCTATGTTGCATATTTGGTTAAAAATTCCCCCAAAATGACTGCATTATGAGCATGTGTTGCGCAGTTCCTACGCATGCTGGTAACTTCGAGAATTTTTAATATTTTCATTCCAGATTTTCAACATTGCCATTTTTGCACACCTCCTTAAGAACAGTACAGTTGTCATTTCTCACATCCTGCCCAAAATGTAGTTTCGAGCTACTGGCGCAGAATGGCGCAATCACCATGGGACATCAACGTTCAGGACAGATTAACAAAATCACAGTGCCACTGTTCATGAGCAGGGGTCCCAAATGCTTTCATGAGGTGAGGTGAGAAAAATCCCATGTTGAAAATTTCGAGTGCAAATACCAACAAATGCCCAGGGTGTTAGGGTTTCTAACCATAACGTCCCACCCTATAGAGACTAACCGGCATCAGGGGTGTGACTTTAGATTGTCGGTTCTAATGCTCACGCCATTCCACCCCCACCCTCACCCTCACCCCACCCTGCAGCCACTGACAGGCATCGAACTGTGCCTTGCACTCTTTGGCCCCAGTGTTCACTCTGTTCTCCTATACTGCACCCATCTCAACATATTTCCATATGGAATGGGGTGAGCGTAAGACCCATGGACCCCAAGGCAGAACGGGATACTTGTCAGACTCTGCAGGGTAGGGTGAGGTGAAATTGCATGAGCATTATGACCAAAACCCAAAGGCACACCTCAGTGCCTGTCAGTCTCTTCAGGGTGGTGTGGGGTTAGCGTCACTTCCGTACATCACTGAGATTCCTTTTATGCATCTGCCTAACTCCTGCACTACCAATGTCAATGTCAGCAAGACAACATTCGGCATTGACAAATGCTTGTTTAGAAATGGTTTGAGGTCCCACACTAAGTTATGCCCCTTAGGCTGTAAGGTATCCAAAGTGAATATCCAAAAGCTGTCTCTGTAGCAACTTGAGTAGCCTGTCCCCACCTCTAGGATTTCTTCTCACAAATCCCAATGCCATGAAAAAATGTCCCTTCTGGATTCCTGTGATGTTTATCACTGTAGCGGTGTATTAAAAAGCCCTGCCCGGATGTTCCCGATGTGTTTCTGTATCTGTTGACTGTGCGCAGGGCTGTTAGAGACTGATTCATTTCCTTTCACCTAACACCGACTTTCCAGCTTAAATGGGATCAGGCACAAGACGGCCCTAATGTTGCCAGGTCACAGGCAGATGGAACAGGGTTGGCTGTACATGGCCACATTGTTTGTTTTACATGAAGCATAGAACCAGGTTTTTGTCAAAAATGTTATTAATGTCCTGTGGATTACCCTAAAGATAGGTTTCCTCAAAATTAAAAATATGAAATATGTTCATTCACCTCAAAATAGGTAAGGAAGAAGACACCCCTTCCACACACTGCTGGTTGGAAGGGAATACTAGACTCTGACTAATACTGTACCTTCCAAGTTTATGAGTAATGTGTTCATAGTTAGAGAACAAACAGCTGTCTAAAACATTTTTTGAACAAATATTATGCTTTTCAACAACAAGTGCTGCCAGGGTAAAGTTAAGCCACATGAGAAGCATTTCATTTCACCTCTCTCTCTCCCCTGTATGATAACATTCTTTATGAAGCTAGCTGGAGTGCTGTTAAGCATGACTTACTTAATAGCCGAAATAAAATTCCTGAGTTTATGAGTTTATAGTTTGGCTATATTTCCATAATTTTTTTTGGTTGTTATTCTGTTTTTCACTGTGCCGACTGGCCCCATCCATCAGTCCTTCCAGCCCTGTCACCCCAGCATCCTCATAACTTACCTCGTCTGGCTGTTCCCCTAGGACTTGCCCCCACCAGTGGGGTCTCCCAAACCCCACCAGAAACAGGATCCGGTTCATGCAGATGTTTCCTGATAGCCGGATGCAGGGCCTGCAGGAGACTAGTGAAATCCTATTGGTCGGCACCATTTTCCCTGTTCTTCGGTCCCCTGATGCAGAAGAAATGGCATGCAATGATGCCAATGGCTGAGCTGCTTATGCTCTCATATGCAGCATGTTGGGGGTCTGCACCACCTCCACCCCCATGCATGCGGTCCCAGTGACCAACTCCCAGCTGCTGCTAGGAGACAGGCTAATGCCGGGCACCAGTTCCACCTCTCCCCAGGAGATGAGTGAAGTCCCTTGGATGCTCGATCATCCTCTCCCCTGGCCGTGTCTCTAACTTCTGAGCTCACTTCCAAACTCAGGGCGTCAGAGTCACAAACATTAATGCTATCACTGCGCCAGTAGGTTGGCTATATTTCCATGATTTTAGCAAAGATATTGCCAACTGCAAATGCATTTATTATGTTTTTCCTAATGTCAGTGTTTATTATTCCTGATATTGGGTCCTCTACATGTAATGACTGCACCTACAAAAAGAAATACATTGGGCCCTATTCACAAATGTTACATGCATGCTATGCACCCCATAACATGTATGCATACTACAATATACTGTGCACAACACACCCAGAATAGTACATGGCATGCACACACTGTTGTGTTTGTAGCATGGAAATAGCCCTGATGTACCATCAGTGTCCCCTAAGATCAGGGAGCAGTGCTAGTTCACCATGTTATGTTTTGTGGCCTGCAGTCAGCACTGATCCCCCCCCCCCATGTCTCCTAAGGTCAGGGAGCAGAATTTGTTTCATGCTAGATTAACAGTTATGATATTTTTGGCCTGGGGGTAGCTCTGATGTCCCACCATAGCCCCCTAAGGTCAGGGAGCAGTGTCTTTTACATGTTAGTTTACCATATTAAGTTTTGTGGCCTGCAGTCAGCCCTGATGCCCCCCCCCATGTCCCATAAGGTCAGGGAGCTGTGTCTGCTGCACACTAGTTCACCATGTTATTTATTGTGACCTGCTGTTAGTCCTGGCACTCCCTAGTGTCCCCTAAGGTCAGGGAGCAATGTCAGCTGCAAGCCTGTGCACCATGTTATGTTTTGTGGTCTGTAGTTAACCCTGGTGGTCCCCCAGTGTCCCCAAGGTAATGGAGCAGTGTCTGTTGCATTCTAGTTCACCATCATATGGTTTGTGGCCTGCAGTCAGCCCTCATGCCCCCCCCAACACATACATACATACATACTGTCCTTTAAGGTCCTGGAGCAGATTTTGTTGCATGCTATTTCACCATTTTATGTTTTGTGTAGGGGTGTGTGACCAACAAATAGCATCTCCTGACTACCACAAACAATGCAGTATTCATTATTCAGATCTGAATTAGTGTTGCTTCTATAGTATCCTAGAAACTAGGATACCAACAATTGAACATATAGTTGCTGTGGTAGGACAGCAGTGCTATCTGACCATGGATCTTACAAATGCTGTGGATCCTGTGGATCTTAGTAACAGATCCAGCTTGGATCCTATCTGATCTAAGATCTCTGGATCTGACTTAGGCTCTATCACTGTCTGACCCTGGATCCTAACTATCTGTCCTAGGATCCCTTGATCCTACCGAGAATGCATTGCTATCTGACCATGGATCCTACATCCATCTTTGGTAGGATTTCTGGAAGTATCCTAGGTAGGATACTAGCATTGTCTGACAGATAGTGGTAGGATCCACAAAAGCACTATCTGAGCAACACTAATATGAATAGCGAATAGTTGCATTATTTCTATCTGTTCTTGTTCAGAAAGTACAACATTGAAGAAGAAGAAAAGAAACAGCCCCCATCTTCTATACCCTGTAAACAGTGCAACCCTATCCTCTTAATTTTCTGACAGAATCCATGCCACCCTCCCTCAAGCACCCACATTAATACAAAATTAGCAATATTAAACAGAAAAAGCTCAATGGGTGGTCTGCACAACCCTCCTACCATCATAGGTGTCCACCATCTTTCAATGCTTATTTGGGCTAAATGAATTATATTTCCCACACCCCACCCAGGCAAAGCCCCCCTAGCACCCAAGAACTGGTGAGTCACGAGTGTAAGGTTGATGAAAGCAACTGACGCAACCCATTCTCCTTGACGGCTGAACACCTTCTTCTGAATGAAAGCGCTTGATCAGTTGCTCATAGTAAAACCAGCTGATCACATGATCAGTTGGTTTTACTATGAGCAAGTATGTGAGCACTTTCATTCAGAAGAAGGCGGCCAGCCATGGAGGATGGTGGGTTGCATCAGTCACCTTCATCCTCCTTACACTCGTCAGTAGCTGCCTCAAGGGTGCTAGGGGGTGCTGCCTGGATGGCGAGGTAGGAAACATATTTCATTTAGTGCAAGTAAACACTGGAATATGGCAGCCGACCTTGGAAGTGGGTGGGTTGTGCTGGCCACCCATCATGGGAGTTTTTTAATTTTATATTGCTAATTTTCTGTTGAGAATTGTGGTGGAAGGGGGGAGTGGCATGGATTCTATCAGAGAGTAGTGGGATAGGGCTTGTATATTTTACAGGGTATAGAGTGGGTGGCTGTTTCTTTTGCTTTTTTTCCTATAATTTACCTAATAAAGAATATGAATACTGAATAGCAAATATTTGGTGCCCTGAATAGAATATCTGGCTCAAATATTTAGAATAAGATATTCGCACACCCTAGTTTTGTGACCTGGGATTACCCCAGCAGCTTCCCTTGTGCCCTTAAGCTCAGAGAGCAGGGTCTGTTGCATGCTAGTTCACCATGTTACATTTTGTGGCCTGGAGTTGACCATGATGTCCCCTTGTGTCCCTTAAGGTCAGGGATCAGATTTTGTTACAAGTTAGTTCACCATTTTATAGAAAAATGGAACTTTGCAGGCAGAAAAAAACTCCCTGTCCCATCCAGTCTGCACAAATACCATCCCCCCATCCAGTCTGCCCGAATACACCCCTTCTGTCTAATGTAGACTGGGATTAACCCTGATGACCCCACTCCCCATGTCCCTTAAGGTCAGGGAGCTGTGTCTGCTACATGCCTGCTCACCATGTTATGTTTTTTAGCATGGAGTTATCCCTGATGTCCCCAGTATCCCCTATGGACAGGAAGAAGTGTCTGTTGCATACTAGTTCACCATGTTCCTTTTTTATTGTCCCAGTGTCCCCTAAGGTTAGGAAGCAGGGTCTGTTGCATGCTAGTTCACCATGTTATGTTTTGTGACCTGGGATTAGCTCTGATGTCTCCTCAGCATCCCCAAGGTCAAAGAACACTGTCTATCACATGTTAGTTCACCACATTATGTTTGTGACTTAGAGTTATTCCTGATGTCTCCTGATCCCACACTGTCCCCTGAGGTCAGGGAGCAGTGTATGTTGATGCCAGTTCACCATGTTATGTTTTGTGTCCTGGAGTTAACCCTGATGTCCCCCAGTGTCCCCTAAGGTCAGGGATCAATGTCTATTGCATGCTTGTTCATCATGTTATATTTTTTGGCCAGGAGTTAGCCCTGATGTCCCCCAGTGTCCCATGAGGTCAGGAAGCAGTGCCTGTTGCATGCTAGTTTACCACATTACATTTTGTAGCCTGTAGTTAGTCCTGATGTTACTTCAGTCTGCCCAAGGTGAGGGAGTAGTGTCTGTTGCATGCCTGTTCACCGTGTTATGTTTTGTGGCCTGTAATTAGCTCTGATGTCTCTCAATTGTCCATAAGGTCAGGGAGCAGTGTCTGTTGCATTCTAATTCACCATGACCTGAAGTGTGGCCTGGAATTAGCCCTGTTATTCCCCCCAGTGTCCCATATGGTCAGAGATCAGAGTCTGCTGCACGTGTGTTCACCACATGACGTTTTGTGGCCTGGAATTAACCCTGATGTCCCCTCAGTGTCCCCTAAAGTCAGGGAGTAGTGTCTGTAGCATGTTTGTTCACCATGTTAAGTTTTATGGCCTGGAGTTAGCCCTGATGTCCTCCCAGTGTCCCATATGGTCAGGGAGCAGTGTCTGTTGCATTCTAATTCACCATGATCTGAAGTGTGGCCTGGAATTAGCCCTGTTATTCCCCCCAGTGTCCCATATGGTCTGGGATCAGAGTCTGCTGCATGCGTGTTCACCATGTGAAGTTTTGTGGCCTGGAATTAGCCCTGATGGCCCCCCAGTGTCCCCTAAAGTCAGGGAGTAGCGTCTGCGGCATGCTTGTTCACCATGTTAAGTTTTATTTATTTATTTATTTATTTATTTATTTATTTAGCTTTTGTTGACCGGGTAAGTTTATGGCCTGGAGTTAGCCCTGATGTCCCCCCAGTGTCCCATATGGTCAGGGAGCAGTGTCTGCGGCATGCTTGTTCACCATGCTATGTTTTGTGGCCTGGAGCTAGCCCTGATGTCCCCCCAGTGTCCCCTAAAGTCAGGGAGTAGTAGTTGTTGCATGGGTTTGTTTTTGTCATAAGAAAAGTGTTGTTTCATCATGAGGATTTACAAAACAGAGGATGATGTTGTGATTTCTAATTCTGAGTTATGACTTCATCCTCCAAAATGAGCCCAAACAAACTTTTCAAAGTCCTATATTCAGATATTCTGGCCGATTTGGGCAATTTACCAGCTTTAGAGTCATTTTATGTCAAAACTAATTTTAAATAGTAAAAAAACAAACTATGATTTTTTTGAGTAAACACAAAGTTACTAGCACTCATCACAGAATATCTATAAAAACAGTAAAAAATGAAACATTAAATCAGGTTGAGTTCTACAGGTATTTGGGGGTATTCATGGATCAAAATTTAAAATTTAACATTCACATAAAATCTTTAGTAAGTAAAACTAATAACAAATTAGGAGCTTTTCGGAGGTCAAAATACTGTTTAAATCAGAACATGAGAGGGGATATTATAAACTATTTGATTATACCCTGTATTGACTATGGAAGCCATGTCTATGGCAGGACCAGTAAGACAAACTTGAGAGCTATTCAAGTGTTATATACAGTAATAATTTGGCCAGATTTGTACAAAACTTTGAGTATTATACTCATCACTGTGACATGTTTATGTTACTACAAGAGCCTCACTTAGAGCAAAAGAGAGAACAAATATGGCTAAAACAGATTCATGATGTAGTACACAATCAGGACCCTAGATACCTCGTAGACAAAATGTCATGTGACATATAGTCAGATCTATACTCTTAGAGGTAATGGGGAAATAAATTTGTTACACCTTAACTACATAATAGATCTAGGGACATGAACTTTGGAACAAAAGTAACTAAGCTGTGGGCCCCAAAAGATGAAGAGACAAAACAAATTCAACAATCAAAACATTTTATGAAAGTTATTGGTTATGACTTAAGAATGAAATGCATATGTAACGGCTGAAGTGTCTACTCAATGGATGGACTGACTAAAGTGTACATGACGAGTGTAGAAAAGCCTTCTTAATTTTAGGAAATCTGGCTGAACGCTAACGTTTTTAGCTAGGTTATATATTTTGTCTATTAATTAGGTATTAGACCGCTGAGTGAGTGTAATAATGTAGTGAAGGATGAATTGAAACTTAAAATGGATTAATTATTGTTGCTATGATGTATGATATATAAGTCTGAAATTTATGCAAAATGTCTATTAGTTTTGCATGTAAATTGTTACAGGTCCATCTTGAAAAAGGGTCTCTGACCTAATGATGTTTAACACTGCTACCTGTGTAAAAATGAACTTTTACTACTACCACTACTATAAGTGGCACCTAAAGTGTCACAGCTAATGAGACTTGTGCCCAAACCTTAGACCACCTTTTGGGTGTCCTAACATTTGCATGAAACTTGCTAGGATGCAACAGAAACATGCCACATCTTGCTGCTGCGTGCATGAAAGTGCTGTGCTGGATGTTCAAATGCAGCAGAGAATACCGATAAAAACATTGTGACAGACATGCTTATTGATGCACAGAATTACTCTAACTGCAACAATGCAAAGCATTGTGGGAAATATGTGCAACTCTCCATGAAAGAGGTTTGGCTGTTTCTGCTTTAAGCAACAGTGCATTATGCTTTTTCCTTAGGTTCTTTTAATCATTTTAAATGATGCTTCTTATTAACTCAGATCTAGAAAAATGCTAACACAGACTCAAAATGTGGAAAAGGGATTCATGCACAAAAGGGGTACTTTGAAGCAGAATAAAAAGGGCATAGGTCAAAGTTTTCTACAAAACATGATCTACTGCTTTAATTTGGAAATTGGTTAGGTAGCTTTTGTATTGCTTTCATATATACATCTTCTCTAAATTTAGCATGTTTTTAGAAAACTGCTGGCACCATGCAGTGTGTTTCTTCTAACATGTGTTATACAGAAAAAAAAATTAAACTTGGTTTATGATTTTTTTTCATGCTGGGATTCGAGGATCTGATTATGGCTGCAAAATAAACAATCACTATATCATAAATCCAAGAGTTAAAAGATAAATTATTTTAATTTATGATGGCAAAGAAACATGGTATTACAGAGCTCTGAAAAAGAAATTAAAACTTACTCAATCCATCTGTAATTACATTCACATGGAGCAACCCTTTCAGCTTCTTCCAGGGCATACTTGATGCAGCCACTGGATCAGAAGACATTTGTGGCTGTTTACCATTGTATGTTCTTTCTGTTTGTTGAAGCAGCATCATTAATAAGGAATAAAATATTGTGCAGTGGCATTGTTTAAAGTGAACCTTTCCTGCATTTTCTGTCTGCTGAAAAGCAAAAACACGGAGCTCCCGTACTTCAATGGGAGCTCCACTGCAGGGTTTAAACTTTTTTTCCAAAAGACCCCAAAGGAAGGGAAGGAACTGTAATTAGCCCCTGAGGGGCTGGATATACAATCCTTTACACTTTCTGACTCTGTGATCTGCCCCCGTGTTCCAACATTTTGTGATGCCTCTATATGGAGTGGCGGGGGAGAAACTCCATCCACTTCAATGGAACATCTTTTTTAAAGCTGATTTCCTGATTTCAGATCAGGTTTTGCTGCAGATTGATGCCAGGGTTCAACTAACAGGAACCTCATTTGTTGAACCCTGGCATGAATCGGTACCAAAACCTGATCTGAAATCAGGAAATCAGCTTTGAAAAAGATGTTCCATTGAAGTGAATGGAGCATGGCTCCCACACTCTCCCTATAGAGGCATCACAAAACATTAGAGTATGGGGGTGGATCACAAAATCAGGAACTGGAAAGGGACCATGCTGCCAGCCACTCGGGGCAAATTACAGTTCCTTCCCTTCCTTTGGGGGTTAATAGAAAATTGTTTTAAACATCACAGTGCAGCTCCCATTGAGGTAAGGGAGTTCCATGTGTCTTATTTTTAGCTCCAAGAGAGGTGTTCTTTAAGCTTTTTATGCTTCAAAATGAATTTTCTCCCAATAATCACCTGTCAAGTGACAGCAGATCCAAGAAATATACTGATACACGTTTTTATTTGTTATAGCTATTCACCAGCTATTTTACAATCATACCTGAAAGTAGTTCATATAGTCACCCATTCAGTCCTATGGAGGCATAATATTACCTGTCAGAAATGCCTTCATTGGTGATCAGTTTCTCCATTTATGGCCATTCCCAACATGTCCTGGTCACTTCCCAATTATACAATGGGCACCTAAAATCCTGTAACCTGATTGATCAACGGAGGTCTTTACCTGTGGGTACAGTAAATCCAGCAATAATCCATGGCTGAGGAAAGACATTTTAGAAAAACATAAACACAATTTAATTTTATTTAACAAATGGGTTAATTGTATAATCGCAATAAGGCACTTTAGGACTTGGGTAATTAAGGGGATTATCCTCTTGTCATGTGGTTAAGTCTCTCAGCTTGTCATTGTAGAAAGCAAACAAGTGGCACACACACCAGCTCAGGAATAAAATTCAGTAGTATATGTTGCCACAAAATTAACAGACATGCTGTGCTAAATACCTCTACGTATCACCTTCTGCAAAGGCTTCCTCAGGGTACCTGTCATTATAGATTCAATTACTTTTTTTTAAAAAGTGCTTGTAGCTGAAGTCTTAGTATATGGAATTATATATTGCATGTTCTTACGGCATTACTGTTGCTTATGATATTGACATGGGTTATTTCCCCTGATATTCTAAGGATGCACGTGTGACCGTGTATTTTTTCTGAAACCTGATCCTACCTTGTCTTCCAACTTTTCCATTGCTCCTCAGTTTTTATGTTGGCATGCTTGCGCAGCCGACATCGTGGGACAGTGCAGCTTTAGAGGTGCGGTTGCTGTTGGGACGAATGCAGGGCAAGCACCAGTAGGTGCATCCCGCATTCCCCAATCAGCCTGCATGCTGGCGCCACACCATGCATACATAATGTGGTGAGCACATCTAAGAAAAGGTCCACTGCAATCTGAGCAAAGCTCATCAGATGCAGCGGTCCTTTTCTTGCCATGCTCACTGCCATAATGTACATGGTGAGACACTGGAAATAGAACTGCCGATGTCAGGGGTGCCCAATCCCCCTGTCAGCTGCCCCTGCCCCCTGTAAATGTACCGATGTGGGAGCCCACTCCCGTTGGCATAAATCACCCCCCAATTGTTTAATGCTGAGGGGGTGCCCAATCCCACTCGGCTCTGTACCCCCCTTCTTTGTGTGCCAATGGGGGTGCCCAATCCCCGTCAGCATAAATCTCCCCCCCGTGTTGTTTGCCGACAGGGTGCCCAATCCCCATCAGCTACAGACACCCCCCCCAAACAGTTAGGCAGCATGCTGGGAGCCCACCCTAGCATGCCAAATGCCCAGCAAAACAAAAACTGTCCTGCGATGTTTTTTTTCTGTTTTTTAACCTGTAAAATGAAAACAGTCCCTCATAGTCTCCATGCCACCCTCCCCCCACCCACACCCAGCATCTGTGCACCCTGCCTCCCCACACACCCCCTAACCCCATACTTACCTCTGGAGTCCGGTGCGATGATCTTCGGTGGACCAGGAACACATTTGCACTCTTCAAAGCCGATCGTGAATTGAGGAAATGCCGGTAAGCTGTATAATGGGATAGATAGGGTTTTGCAACTTTGCTGCATATCTCAGGCATTTTTGCAAATTTTGGCCCCAGATTTTCAACATGGGGTTTTTGGGACCCCTTCTCATGAATTCTTGCACTGTCATGGTGTTATTTGGTCCTGAAAGGTGATTTCACAGTCACTGCATGCAATCACCTTTCAGGACTGTGTAACGAAATGACAGTGCCACTGTTCATGAGGGGGGCTCTCAAAAACCATATGTTGCAAATTTGGTGGGAAAGATTCAAAACATAACTGTTTTATGAGCATGCATAGCAACTGCACAATGCACGCTCGTAACTTAGTGAATTCACAATATTTTCATGCCAGATTCTCAACATTGGCATTTTACAACACCTTCCTATGAAGCATACAGCTGTCATTTTTCACATCCTGGCCGAAATGTGTTTTCATACTTCTGGCACAGAATAGCTCGGTTGTGGTGTGAAATCAGTGTTCAGGACAAATTACAAAAATGTCAGTGACACTGTTCATGAGCAGAGATCCTAAAATGTGTGTGCTGAAAATTTGGAGACAATACTCCATAAAGTGACTGTTTTACGAGCGTGCGTAGCAACTGCGCAACTCACGCTCCTTCATTAGTGCATCTGCACTATTTTCATGCCAGATTCTCAACATTGGCATTTTGCCACACCTTCTTGTGAACTGTACAGCTGTCATTTTTCACATCCTTTTCTGAAATGTGTTTTCGCACTTTTGGCGCAGAATAGCGCATTCGCTGTGCGAAATCAGTGTTCAGGACACATTACAAAAATGACAGTGACACTGTTCATGAGCAGAGGTCCAAAAATGCCTGTGTTGCAAATTTAGTGACAATACTCCATAAAATGACTGTGTTACGAGCATGCATTGCGCAGTTTGCACACACTCGCGTACGTTCGCAAACTTCTAATATTCTCACTCCAGATTTTTTACAGTGCCATTGTTCTGCACCTCCCTAATGAACAGTACAGCTGTCATTTTTCACATCCTGACCAAAATCTGCTTTTGCAGTTCAGGCGCAGAATAGCGTGGTCACTGTGGAAAGTCCGTGTTCGAGACACATGATGAAAATGATAGTGACACTGTTCATTAGCAGATGCCCTAAACTACCTATGTTGAAAATTTGGGAACGAAAGTCAATAAAATTATGGTTTTATGAGCGTGCATTGCACAGTTTGAATGCACGCTCGTAACTTTGCGAATTTGTAATAGTTTCACTCCACCTGTTCATCACTGGCATTTTTCCATACCTCCTTATGGACAGTGCAGTTGGCTGAAATGTGTTTTCGCAGGTCCGGCACAGAATTGCACGGCCACTGTGCAAAATCAGTTTTTGGGACAGTTTGGGGAAAAGACGATGACACTATTCATGAGCAGAGGTCCTAAAATGCCTATGTTGAAAATTTGGTGCGGAAACTCCATACAATGACTGTGTTGCAAGCGTGCATTGCGCAGTTTCCACACACCCTAGTAACTTAGTCAATCTGCAATATTTTAATGCCACATTTTCACCACTGGCATTTGTGCACACCTCATTATCAACAGTCCAGCTACCATTTTTCACAGCCCGCCCAAAACGTGTTTCCGCAGCTGTGGCGCACAATGGCGTGCTCGCTGTGCAAAATCACCTTTTGAGACACATTCACAAAATCACAGCACTATGCATCTCTAGCTGCACCATTCCCACTGCCAGTGCCATCGTGACAACATTTGGCATTGACAAATGCTTGTTTATGTGCATCACCACTGACTAGAAACTACAATTACCTCTCTCCCCACTTCAAGAGTCAATTTTGCCAGGTAAGACCAAAGATATTTACAGATCCTCAAGCTTTTTTTCTTTGTTTGGCTGTATATAATTCAGTGGAATGGGATTTATCAGAACTTTGTTGGAGTACTGGAGTTTTTAGAAACTTTTTACAGCAAATTAGATCAGTTCAGACTACCTCCCCACATGCACACACACATACACCCATACTGCATCCAGAATGTGTCAAGTTACAGTCTTCCTAAGGTGAGTTATGTTTGGAAATAAAACAAAGATTGTTATAAGATGATGTGTATTTTGAGGCTGAAAAACAGTACAAAATTCTTCACTGTGAAGTTTTATTTGTTAATTTATGTGGCGTACACCAGAAGACTTAGAGCACGCTGTCCGTGCACAACCTCAGATTCCACATTAATTATCCTAACTCCAGGGGTTACGAATCTCTGAAGACTGTGCACAGAATTCATTAGAGGAAATCCCCCCAAATGGAATTCTGTATTAAACGATAAAAGTTTGTATAGAAATTGCAGAATGGTCACCGGTTGAACTCCTGGTGTTGCTCTTTTAGTCTGCATGGTCTTGGCCGTCTACCTGCAAAACACTATACCAAATGTAAGCACCCCACCCAGTGTCTAGGTGTATCCAGGTGGTAAAGGTGGGAGGGGGGCATCATACAACCCAAGCAAACACAGTCCAAAGAAGATGGAAATGTGCTTATTACCTGGTTCTTCTGATAACAGGGAGTTGGCTGCGCTAGATGGAGAACAGGTACACTTCTTAGTTCCGAAGATGAGCTACTGGGGGAAATGGTGGTTAGCAGACACAGAATGTACAGTTTAGCTTGATTAAATCCAATGTCCACTCCAGAATCAAAATCCATAAACATATTTAATGCACAGGAAAGTTAATGAACCACTCCATGGAGCGTGAGGGTAACAGATAAGGTGGGGACCCTTCTCAGGTTGAACCCTGCTTTTCTCCTGCAACAGCCTCTTTTGCCAGCAGACTGAATTATTGCATGCAGTCACCCTCTCAAGCCTAAAAGGCCACATTCTTGGCAGCAGCAATACAGCGGTCTGAAACAGGCCACATATAGAGGTAGCTTCTACTTAACAGCACTTCCATCTCATATCCCTTCCTTTCAATCCAAATCCTTACACAGCGACTTGCTTACTTTCCATTCTTTAGTTCTCAAAACTGGGCACTCACTGGGGACTATGACAGCATGAGACATTTCTACTGTCCCAGTCCCACTTCACATGTGGCTTTACTTTAAACTTTCTCCACCGGAGGGAGGACTTTACAATACTTGGAGCATTTCCTTCACTTCATGATCTTACACAGTCAAACTGGTATTCTTTATCAAGAACTGAACCATCAAAGACCTTCTGGACATCCAGTTACTGATGCCATGTGCCTAGAATGGCTTCCCAGGCAATTCTGCACCCTGATCTGGAAACCAGCAGCACCTCTGCTCATACAGCAATTTCAGTTTCTGGACCGCCTTCACCCAGGGAACTGCTGCTTGTGCCACATGCAGCATCCAGACAGTCTGCCGCCCTGCTGGGGTCCCAATCAACTATTCCCCACATGGACCTTTCCCTGCCTCCACAGGCTGCCCAACTCAGGAGTCCCCACACTGTAGTGGCCACCAGCCAGGGGAAAAGGGGTAGTGCTGCCAACACTACACCCACAACAGTCCAGGCTGCCACCACAGAACTGCACTCCAGGCCCAATTTGCCAATAGCAGGCCCACTCACAGGACACTTACTGACTCCACGAACTGCACGCGCCCACAGGAAAGACTACTTCAATTAAAAGGGCCTCATCAGTGCTTACCCTACCAAGGTGCTGAAGTTCACTTTGTTGGCCTCCCATCTACCTGTTCCTTGGGCTCCGGCTCCCATACCGCACCAACAGGCCCCAAACTTTCTGCTCCACAGGCTCCCAAACCCACAAACGTGGAACCAATAGGTAGAGTGGAGTGCAATTTAACAGACCCCACTTTGCTTCACAACACCCCACAAACTTCTACTGAAGCCTCTGCCCAGCAATAAGGGGAATGTAAGTCCCCTAATCACAGTTAAAAGCCAGATCACCCATCATACCCATGTCATGTGTCCTGCCGTTATTGCCCATGCAGATTTGGAGATGGTAAATGTGAGAAACTGCAAGGGATGTAATATTCCTCTACTACAAGTACAAACAGGCCTAAATTGTACATTATTTGCAGTGGAAGATTTCCCTCCCATGTAGACATCCACAGACACGAGGTTGATGACCTTAGAGAAGGCTTGTCACTCAGCTCCTGGCAGGCAAACACAGCAGCTACAATGCAATCCCAGCAGTCACTGCTCATGAAGATGCTGAAACACACAGAAGCATCAGCCACCAGCCAAATGGCACAGCCTGTCACATGACTCTGGAACAGACTCAACAGACTGGCCACCTCTGGATAACAAAGGAACTAAGGAGGAACCCACTCCAGACAGAGATTTGGAGTTAGAAACATCAAATTAGCCAGCCCAGTAGTGCTAAGGCCTGAGACATTACTGAGCATCTTATCTCGTACCACGCCAGTGGCCTGAGTTGCAGAAGGAGCTGGGGATGGCGGGGGAGCTGGGGTGGGAGTAGATGCAGTAGCCACCAGGCAGCTCACCTTGCCAACTCAGCTCTTGGCTGCCACCAGGTGGAGGTCTGGTAGCAGAGTTGAATGCCTGAGCGGCAGTTGTAATAGCAGACAATATCGGGCACATTCAGGATGGTATGACTGTAGGCTAGCCTATAGCACCTGGTATTCCCAGGCGGTCTCCCATTCAAATACTAACCAGGCCCGACCCTTCTTAGCTTCCGAGATCAGACGAGATCAGGCACATTTGCCAGTTTGCAAATTTTACACAGGGCAGAATCAGCCCACTCACCTTTAGAGATAACAACTAACAAACAGATAGTTAAAGACCAAGCAAATGCCTGTAATATAGAGGATCCTGATGTGGAATATTAAACATGCACAGGATATGCTGGAATACGTATAACAGAGAAAACTTTAAAGCAATATTATCCAGCGGGCATGTAGTAAATCTTAGAAATTCAATAATTAACCGAGAAAATTTCTTGAACTAGAACAAAATTATTTGGTCCCATGTGCCAAGAACTGCAAAAGTGTAACAAAATAACACACACGTGGTTTAATGAAACATGTAAAAGGGAAGAAAGAAACTTAATAGTTTAGTGCAGATAGTGAAAAAACACCCTAATCAAACTAATCATCACACTTGGAATCTTGCTAGGAAGAAATATAAAGTAGTACTAGAGAAAGAAAAAAAGGAATATTAGACCAAAATGTGGGACAAACTAAGGAAAGGAGTATTAACAAAGGATATCAAGAAATTCTGGACTATGGTCAGTATGGGCTATAACCAATATAATAAATGTATAGAGACCTCGATTACCCCGAATGAATGGCAGAAACATTTTGAACATTTGTGTTATTCAACTCAAGAAGAACAGAACTCTAATAGGATATATATATAGATGCAGAACAATCATTGAGACTGATGTATTTTAGTAAAAATGAAATATATGAAGCAATTTGTTATGTCTGCTTGCTCGCATGTGCAAGAAAGATGGTGCCATCATCTGAGTTTTTGGAGGTGTGGCACCCGTCTTCTAATTCAGTCAGTGTGTTTGCAGGTGTGGCCACAGTTCTCCAATGAACTCTGCAGCTGTCTATGACAGCAGTTGAAAATGCAGTGTTGTACAGTTGAAAGGGAGAGCTACGCTTCAGTGAGCAGCGCTCCCCCCTCCACACTCACGCACGCATATTGCATGCTCATGCACTCCCCCCCATGCACACACTGTATGGCCGACAGGTACCCAATCCCCTGTCGGCCCATGCCCCCCAAAAAGTTTAGGTGCCACACTGGAAGCCCATCCCAGTGTGGCGAAAATTGTTATGGCTAACGGGGCTGCCCAATCCCCTGTTGGCTTCAGGCCTCTCAAACAGCCTTCCAGCTGTCGCACTGGGAGCCCATCACAGTGTGGCAAATGTCCCATGTCGTCTTCCAAAAAAAAAAAAAAACCTGTAAACAAAAAAAGTTCCTTCAGTGGTCTCCCTGCCCACCTGCGCCCACCCTCTATGCATTCTACCTCCCCACACCCCCCTCACCCCATTCTTACCTCTGGAGGCCGGCAAGATGATCTTCGGTGGACCGGGAACACGTCTGCACTCTTCAAAGCCGACCATGAACTGAGGAAATGCCGATAAGCTGCATAATGCAATAAATAGGATGTTTTCAACTTTAATGCATATCTCAGGCAGTTTTTGGAATTTTGGCACCAACTTTTCAACTTGGGGTCTTTGGGACCCCTCATGAATTCTGGAATTGTAATGGCGTTAATCGGGCCCAAAGGGTGATTTCTCAGTCACAAGTTTTTAATATTTGCACTCTGGATTTTCAACATTGCCATTTTACCACACCTCCTTATTAGTAGGGATGTAAGTTTGTCATGGCAGTCATACACGTCATTGATTCCATGACATTTGATCTTTATTCAGGACTTCCATGACTTTCACTAGTGTCATCAGAATGTAGCAATGATGACACTGCCACAACATTTACTACTGCTTACTAATGATTTCATGAACAATGAGTCATTAAAACCTTATCCATGACAAACTTACATCCCTACTTATGAGTAGTACAGCTGTCATTTTTCACATCTCACCCAAAATGTGTTTCCACGCATGTAGTGCACAATGGTGCAGTCGGTGTGCACAGTCAGTGTGATAAATCAATGTATGGGATAGATTAAGAAAATCACAGTGACACTGTTCATAAGCAGCGGTCTTAAAATGGCTATGTTGAAAATTTGGTGAAATAATTCCTAAAAATGACTGTTTTACGAGCATGCATTGCCCAGTTCCTACGCACTCTTGTAAGTTCACAAATTTTTAATATTTGCACTCCAGATTTTCAACATTGCCATTTTACCACACTTACTTATTAGCTGTATAGCTGTCATTTTTCCCATGTTGCCCAAAATGTGCTTCCCTGCCATGCAGTGCACAATGGCGCAGTCGGTGTGCCCAATCAATGTTTGGGAACAGAATAAGAAAATCTGTGACACTGTTCATGAGCAGAGGTCTTAAAATGTCTATGTTGAAAATTTGGTGAAACAATTTCCAAAAATGACTGTTTTAGGAGTGCGCATTGCGTAGTTCCTACGCACGCTCGCAAGTTTGCAAATTTTTAATATTTGCACGCCAGATTTTCAACATTGCCATTTTATTACACTTCCTTATGAGCAGTACAGCTGCCATTTTTCACATCTTTTCCCAAATGTGTTTCCGTACATGTAGCACACAATGGTGCAGTCGGTGTGCGAAAGCAATGTTTGGGACAGATTAAGAAAATCACAGTGACACTGTTCATGAGCAGAGGTCCTAAAATGGCTTGTTGAAAATTTGGTGACAAAAGCCCATAAAATGACTGTGTTATGAGTGAGCATTGCGCAATTTCCACGCACCCTCATAAGTTCATGAATTTGTAATATTTTCAGTCCAGATTTTCACCAGTGGCATTTTTCCACACTTCCTTATGAACAGTACAGCTGTCATTTTTCACAACATGGCTGAAATGTGTTTTCACACTTTCAGTGCAGAAATGCATGGTCGCTGTGGGAAATCATTGTTCGGGACAGATAAAGAAAATCACGGTGACACTGTTCATGATCGAAGGTCCCAAAATGCCTGTGTTGACAATCTGCTGTAAAAATTCCCCAAACGAATTACATTACGGGTGTACGTTGCATAGTTTCTATGCACGCTCATGAGTTATACTAGGAGATGTAGACATACAAAAGGCCGAGGCCAATATAAGTATGTCTCCAGCCAGGCTGGTATATTCCATAGTTATTATAACAATAATGTGTCAAGTTTATGTTTAAATCTAACATGATCAACATTTTCTACTAGAGAACTAGGGAGTGAATTCCACAAGGGAATTATCCTTTGTGTATAATAAGATCTTCTTTTATTTGTTTTTGGATATGTAAGGGTCAACTGATATTTATGACTTCTTAGATTACAATTATGTTTATTATAACACATATTAAAATGTATAAGTAACTCATCATCATTATGAATCTTATGCATAAATAGAGCATCCCCTCTTTTCCTTCTTTGTTCCAGGGAATACATTCCCAACTCTTCCAGTATTTTTTCATAACTTTTACTGGAAATATCACCTACTAGTTTAGTTACTCTCCGTTGAACCCCTTCTATTTTGTTTGTGTCTCGTCTGAGATAGGGACTCCACAAAGGGGAACAATAATCAAGGTGTGGCCTCACATAAGCTCTATACAATGTCATAATACATCTTCTATCACTGGAAGCAAAGCTTCTCTTTATACAGCCTATTAGCCTATTAGTCTTATTTATGGTACTGTTATAATGAACTTGAAAATTTAGGTTACAATCAATTGTTACATCTAGATCTTTTTGCTGTGTTACAGATCTCATTACTTGGCCCTTTAATGTGTATTGATAATGTGGATTTTTTTCCCAAAATGTGTAATAACACATTTATCAATACTAAAGGACATTTGATTTTTATTAGCCCATATTTCAATTTTATTTAAATCACTGGTGAGTTTTTGATAATCTGTTAAAGTTTCAACATTTGCAGTTATTTTGATATCATCAGTAAATTTTATAGCGAAGCTATTCAGGTTAGATGTCATATCTCATATATATATATACATCAAAAAGGATTGGTCCCAAGATCGATCCCTGCGGAACTCCGCTAGTCACAGCTCTTATTCCAGATATGTGTCCTCTTATACTTACACGTTGAGTACAGTCATTTAACCACTCTTCTACCCAGTTTATAATTGGGTTTTTAATTCCTAAAGATCTCATTTTCTCTATTAGGAGTCCATGCGGCACTTTATCAAATGCCTTGCAAAGATCAAGAAAAACTACATCCAATGCATTGTTATTCTCCAGCCTTTTACATATGTATTCATAGAAAGCCATATTACCTGATAAACAAGACCTATTTTTCCTAAAGCCATGTTGAAATTTATCCTCCAATCCCCTATCTCATAAATCACGCTCAATCCAGTTTTTGAGTATTGATTCAAAAATTTTACCTACTGTACTAGTTAAACTAATAGGTCTGTAATTTTGTATATGTGATTGATTTCCCTTTTTAAAAATAGGTGTCACAATCGCTGTTTTCCAATCTTTTGGAACATCACCAGTTTTTAATGACATATTGAAAAGTTTGTATAATGGACTTACAAGCCACTCTTTAATTTCTTTTAATAACCTTGGATGTAATTTATGTGGTCCCAGTGATTTATTTATATTTAATTTATTTAAATTAGTCATAATCTCTTTTTTAGTTATCTCACATACCAAATCCTTTTCAACTATATGATTTAGTGATTGTTTTGCAATTTTTGACTTTGCATTAAAAACTGAACAAAAGTATTTATTAAATTCTTTGGTGCTATCCTGAAGTGTTATTTCATTATTATCTATAATTAATGGTCCTACATTTCTTGAGTTGGTTTTTTTATTATTTATATGGGAATAAAAGCTTTTCCACCATATTTAATATAAGCTAAATTTGTTTCGAACTTTGTTTTTTCATTTTTAATTTTTGTTTTACATATTTTTAGAGATGTCTTATATTTCCATATGTTATACTCACATCTATCTCTTTTCATTGCTCTAAAATATCTCTGTTTTGTTTAATTAGTTTGATAGTAGATAGAGTTATCCATGATGGAATTTTATCCTTTTTGTTATACATAGTTCGATTTGGAATATATTTGCTTTCCAACTCAAGAATTTTGTTTTTGATTTTTATCCATAAATCATTACTTGACTTAAAATTACTGTCCCATTTCCAATTAAATAAATCATGTTTTAATTTAACAAAATGTGCTCTATTATAATTTTTTACAATTGTTTTACCTACTATGGTTTTAATATGCATAGAACTGGTAAAGGTAGCTATCATGTGATCACTGTATAGTAGTGGTGGTTTAACCTTTATGTTTTTTATTTTATCTGGAATATCTGTTAATACTAAATCCAATATATTACTATTTCTAGTTGGTTTGTGTATTAATTGACACAATCCATTAGTTACACATGCTTCTAAAAATAGATTCTCAATATTATTACTACCTGTGTTATCTTTCCAGTTTATCCCTGGAAAGTTAAAATCTCCCATCAGGATTGTTTCATTATAGTTTGACTTGTTATTTATACTTTTTATAATATCTTGATTTATTATTTGATTAGAGTCTGGTGGCCTATAACAAAGGCCAATAAGGAGTTTGGGTAATTTGTCCCCCAGTATTTCAACCCATATAATTTCACACACCAGACTGTCTGTTAAGTCAATGATTTGTTTTGATTTTATATTGTCTTTTACAAATAAGGCCACTCCCCCCTTTTTTATCATTTCTATTTTTGTAGTATGTTTTATACCCTAATATATTATTGCACCATTCCGAATTATCATTCCACCATATTTCAGTTATTGCTGCTATATCAATACCTTCATTATTTAGAATAAATTGAAATTCAGCCAATTTTGCACCATGTAAGCTCTTTGCATTAGTTGATAAGAAATTTAGACCTAGTTTCCTTGTACATGATCTTCCTGTATTTTTTACTATTTTAGGAATTTTTGAATTCGGTTTAACAATTTTGTTAAGATTATCCAAATATTCCCTACTCCCCCTTTTTATTAGTTTTTTGATGTATTAATCGCGTTGTAAATAATGCACCCCAATGATCTTGAACTGTATCTGTTTAAGTGTAGTCCGTCATATCCGTACAGTTCATTTCTGTTTTCAAACTTCTCCCATGTTCTTATACAAAGAATATTATTTGTCAGGCACCATCTACGTAACCAGTTGTTAAAGGATTTGATATTTCTAGTTCTGTGGTAACTTGCCCTGGGTGCTGGTAAGATTTTAGAAATGATGGGAGTTGCATCCAGATCTTGTATGCATTTGATAGCGTTTTCCATGTCCCTAATAAATTCTTCTACCTCCTGTTTCCCAAAGTTATTAGTTCCAACGTGTAAAACTACTGTTTTTGGTCCACTCACATTTTCTAACATATTTGGAATCAAGTTTGTAATATCTTTTTGTTAACGACCCACTATAACTACAACTGGTAACATTTTCTTTGTTCCCTCTTGTTGTATATCTATCAGTAAACCTTATTGTGGAATCCCCCAATATAAATATTTGTTCTGGTAACTCCTGATCCTGATTTAAATCCATTTGAGGTTCCAGTAACAGGGAGCTAGCTAATGAAATAGTAGATTCTGCGTCTGATAATGAGATGCTGTGTGAAAAAGATTCAGTGGAATCTGATACTGTCAACAAGTGGGGGGGGCAGAGCTATACTTAATGTATTAACTGGTACCTCATGGCCAGAATTTGACTCCATTCGATGTTCAGGTAATGAATAACTATCTTGGCTAACTATAGTTTTGGTAACTGGTGATAAGATACTATCTGAAGCCCCTTCAATAGATTTTGTTAAGTCTGTAGACAGTATAATGTTCCCCTCAGTTGTTAAAGCCAATGGGTCAAAACTATTTAACAGTGATAGTCTAAAGACTTCAGCTTTTCTACCTTTCTTTTATTTTGCTGGTCTTTCGATTTGAACTTCATACCAGTCATTGTCTAAACTGTCCTGAATATCCATATCCCTAGGTCTTTTTTTTTGATAATGTATCATTAAAACACATATTAGTGGATGCAGTATCCTGGACTGTTTGATGGCTAGGTTCCATGTTACTAGTTACCTGATCAGTTCCTCCTTTTATTTTAACATTTTCTGTCTCGCTTGGTATTATTTCTTTACATTCATCATTTACCATCTTAGTTATTAATGTCTGTTGACTAATTTCCAAGGCTTTTAATCTAGTACTAAACAATGAAAGTTCTTCACTCATTTCTTTATTTTGTTTACATTTTAAACAGATGAATGGTAAGTCAAGGATGAGAAGGGACTTGGCAAGGTTGGAGGAATGGTCAGACATATGGCAACTTAGATTCAATGCAAAGAAGTGCAAAGTAATGCACCTGGGAAACAAAAACCCAGGAGAAGAGTACACAATAGCAGGGAGGTACTAACAACAACAAAAATGGAACAGGACTTGGGAGTAGTCATATCAGATTATCTAAAGGTTGGTAATCAATGTGAGAAGTCAGTAAGGAGAGTCAGGGGGATACTGGGATGCATATGAAGGGGCATCACAAGTAGAAAAAGGGAAGTGGTTATCCCTCTGTACAGACAGTTGGTGAGACCCCATCTGGAGTACTGTGTGCAGTTTTGGAGACCTCATCTATGCAAGTACATAGACGGGATGGAAGCAGTCCAGAGGAGGGCAACTAAAATGGTGCAGAGTCTGCATCAGAAATCATATGAAGAGAGACTGAGAGAGCTTAATATGTATACCTTTGATGAAAGGAGGGACGGGAGAACATGATAGAAATGTTCAAGTACCTCAAGAGAATCAACAAAGTCCAGGAGGGTAGCATATTTCAGAAAAAGAGATGTGTAAGAAAAGGGGACACAATTTAAAGACAGAGGGGATGGCTCAGGGTAATGTCAGGAAATCTTTTTCATGGAGAGTGATGGATGCGTGGAACTGCCTTCCTGGGGAGGTTGTTGGGGCTAAAACAGTGGGGGGATTCAAACATGCATGGGACAGACACAAGGCAATTGTAGTGGGGGTGCAGGAAGTAGGCTGTTGTTTACTAGAATGTGCAGCTTATCCAGTAGGTAGGGAAATGGGCAGACTGGGTGGGCCAAGTGGTCCTTATCTGCCATCAAAGTCTATGTTTCTATGTTAAGTATTGGTATTTCAGAAAACAGATACATATCACATTCAGTGCATGGTATCCCTACTGTGCCTCTAAATGTAATTGTTTGATCCATTTCTAAACTTACTATTTCCTTAATACAAGTTTGTAGAACTACTCATAAAAGTTAATCCAGTGGTACACTACATATAACCGTACCTACTAATCTTTGGATCTCCTGGTTTACTTTTCACATATAACGCTCAACAACACGTAACACGCACCGATGCACGTGTCTCTGCGTGCGTCTCCATGCGCAAGGCCATGCGCACTCTGCACACACTCACCCTGCTCGCAGCAGGAATGCTTAAAGCTCCTCCAGTGACCCAGAAGTAACATCTGGGGTCACAGCTCACTCGCGATTTAGTCGAACATTTTTTACATTAATCAGCCCAAAATAAGACATTTGACTTGCAGGCACAAATAAAAATACCCCCAGTATACACAATTTTAAAAAGAAATTTGCTTGGGAGTGTAGTGCTAGCGACCTGTCAAGGAACTAACAACTGCCTCTTCCTGGTCCCGTTGTACACTAGGAGCAGGGCTCAAAATTAAAGGGGGCAGACAGTCTTACACAGTTCAATGTATAAAACTAAAATAACACTGACAGTCAATGGTTTATCTTGCTCATATGTGTCAGCAACAGCAAGGCAAGGCTTTCTATCGCCAGTTTAATTTAATAGTTTCATTGCAGATTTTCAACATTGCCATTTTTTACACCTCCCCATGAACAGTACAGCTGCCATTTTTCACATCCTGTTCAGAATGTGTTTTTGCACCTGTGGTGCTAAATGCCATATTCGCTGTGCAAAAGCAGCTTTTGGCTAACAAATTGATATTGCCACTGTTCATGAGGTGGGGGTCACAAAAAAACCATGTTGAAAATTTGGAGTGAAAATACCAACGAATGCCTGAGGTGTTAGGGTTTCCAACCATAACGCCCAACCCTGTAGAGAATGACAGGCATCAGGGGTATGACTTGGGATTCTCGCCTGTAATGCTGATAACATTCCACACCCTGCAACCAGTGAGAGGCATCGAGGTGTGCCTTGGACTCTTCAGCCCCAAAGTTCACCCCATTCTCCTATACTGCACCCATTTCACTTTATTTCCTGATGGAATGGGGTGTGCATAAGGCCCAAAAACCCCAAGGCACACCGTGACACTTGCCGGTGTCTGCAAGGTAGGGTGTGGTGAAATGGCATGGCCATTATGCCTGACAACCCAAAGGCACATCCCAATGCCTGTCAGTCTCTGGAGGGTGGTGGAGGGGTTGGCTTCAGTTCAATACTTTACTGCCATTCCTATTATGCAGCTCTGTAACTCCTACACTACCAATGCCAATGCCAGCAAGCAAACATTCGGCATTGGCAAATGCTTATTTCGTTAAGAATAATAAGGTCTCCGGCCTGGACAAAATATTAGGAGAAATTTAAAAAGAATTTGCAGAATGGTGGGTACCAATTTAATATGTAGCCTATAATGGCCTACTGCAAGATTATGAAATATCTTATTCCTGTTGGGGAAGTACAATATACCCAATCTATAACAAGCATTTGTCAATGCCGAATGTTGATTGTGTTGGTCCGTTGAGCTTGCTCACTGCCCCTCTGTCAGTTGCTCGTTCTGTTTCTCCAGTGCTGCAGGCTGCTGTTTTGTACTGGGCTCCTGCCTGCATTGGCACCCTTTTCTGTCCACAAAGAAATCAGCAGCTGTCCCAACAGAGTTTCGTTGAGGTGGCTCACTCCCCCCCACCCACTCATTCTGTTTCTCCTGGCACTGCAGGCTGCCCTTTTGTACTGGGCTCCTGCCTCTGTTGGTGGCTTTTTCTGCCCACAAAGAAATCTGCAGCAGTCCTGACACAGGTCCATTGAGCTTGCTCACTCCCCCTATCACTCGCTCATTCTGTTTTTGCCGGTGCTGCAGGCTGGCCTTTTGTACTGGGCTCCTGCCTGCATTGCCGCCTTTTTCTTCCCACAAAGAAATCCGCAGCAGTCATGATAGAGCTCCATTGAGCTCGCTCACTCCCCCTCTTTCACTCACTCATTGTGTTTCTCCCAGTGCTGCAGGCTACCCTTTTGTACTGGGCTTCTGCCTGTGCTGGCACCTTTTTCTGCCCACAAAGAAATCCACAGCAGTCCCGACAGAGCTTCATTGAGGTCGCTCACTCCCCCTGTCTCACTCACTCATTCTGTTTCTCCTGGTGCTGCAGGCTGCCCTTTTGTACTGGGGTCCTGCCTCTGTTGGCACCTTTGTCTGCCCACAAAGAAATCTGCAGCAGTGCCGACAAAGCTCCGTTGAGCTCGCTCACTCAGTCTCTTTCACTCACTCGTTCTGTTTCTCCCACCGCTGCCAGCTGCTCTTTTGTACTGGGCCCCTGCATGCATTGCTGCCTTTTTCTGCCCACAAAGAAATCTGCAGCAGTCCCAAAAGAGCTACATTGAGCTCACTCACTCCCTCCCCCTCCCTCACACGGTCATTTTGGGTCTCCCACTGCTGCAGGCTGCCCTTTTGTACTGGGCTTCTGCCTGTGTTGGCACCTTTTTCTGCCCACAAAGAAATCTGCAGCAGTCCTGACACAGCTCCATTGAGATCACTCACTCCCCCTCTGTCACTCACTCATTCCGTTTCTGCCAGCGCTGCTGGCTGGCCTTTTGTACTGGGTTCCTGCCTGCATTGCCGCCTTTTTCTGGCCACAAAGAAATCCACAGCAGTCATGATAGAGCTCTGTTGAGGTCGCTAACTCCCCCTCTCTCACTTGCTCATTGTGTTTCTCCCGGCGCTGCAGGCTGCCCTCCTGTACTCGGCTCCTGCCTGCATTGGCACCTTTTTCTGCCCACAAAGAAATCCACAGCTGTCCTGACACAGCTCCGTTGAGGTCTCTCACTCCCCTTGTCTCACTCACTCATTCTGTTTCTCCTGGTGCTGCAGGCTACCATTTTGTACTGGGCTCCTGCCTCTGCTGGTGCCTTTTTCTTCCCACAAAGAAATCTGCAGCCATTCCGACAGAGCTCCGTTGAGCTTGCTCACTCCCCCTCTCTCACTTGCTCATTCCGTTTCTGCCGGCGCTGCAGGCTGCCATTTTGTACTGGGCTCCTGCCTGTGTTGCTGCCTTCTTCTGCCCACAAAGAAGTCTGCAGCAGTCACAATAGAGCTCCGCTGAGCTCACTCACTCCCCCTCTCTCACTCGCTCATTCTGTTTCTCTCACCACTGCAGGCTGCCCTTTTGTACTGGGCCCCCACATGCATTGCTGCCTTTTTCTGCCCACAAAGAAATCTGCAGCAGTCCCAACAGAGCTCCGTTGAGCTCACTCACTCCTTCCCCCTCCCTCACTCGCTCGTTCTGTGTCTCCTGCTGCTGCAGGCTGCCCTTTTGTACTGGACTCCTGCGTGTGTTGTTGGCTTTTTCTGTCCACAAAGAAATCTGCAGCAGTCCTGACTTAGCTGTGTTGAGCTTGTTTCCCCCCCCCCCGTCTCTCACTCACTCATTCCGTTTCTGACAGTGTTGCAGGCTGGCCTTTTGTACTGGGCTCCTGCCTGTGTTGGCGCCTTTTTCTGCCCACAAAGAAATCTGCAGCAGTCCTGACAGAGCTCAGTTGAGCTTGGTCACTCCCCTCTCTCTTACTCGCTTGATCCTAATCTGTCCCAAACACTGATTTCCGGCAGTGACTGTGGTATTCTGCGCCAGAAGCGTGAAAACACATTTTGGCCAGGATGTGAAAAATGACAGCTATACTGTTCATAAGGAAGTGTGGAAAAATGCCAGTGTTGAAAATGTGGCGTGAAAATATTACTAATTTGCGAAGTTACAAGGGTGTGTGAAAACTGCACAACGCACGCTCGTAACACAGTCATTTTATGGAGTTTCATCACAAAATTTTCAACGTAGTAATTTTAGGACCTCTGCTCATGAACAGTGTCAGTGTGATTTTCTTAATGGGTCCCGAACACTGATTTCCCACAGCGACCGTGCAATTGTGCGCTGGAAGAGCAAAACACATTTCGGCCAGGATGTGAAAAGTGACAGCTGTACTATTCATAAAGAGGTACAGAACAATGGCAATGTTGAAAATCTGGAGTGAAAATATTATAAATTTGCAAACTTATGAGCGTGCATGCAAACTGCACAACATACGCTCATAACACAGTCCTTTTAAAGAGTATCGTCACAAAATTTTCAACATAGGCATTTTAGGACCTGCGCAATGCATGCTCCTAAAACAGTCATTTTGAGGATTTTTTCCACCAAATTTGCAACATAGGCTTTTTGAGAGCCCACCTCATGAACACTGGTACTGTCATTTCATTAATTGGTCCCAAAAGGTGATTCCACGCAGTGACTGTGAAATCACCTTTATGGGCCAAATAATGCCATGACAGTGGTAGAATTCATAAGGAGTGGTCCCAGAAATCTCATGTTGAAAATTTGGTGCCAAAATTCCAAAAAATGCCTGAGATCTACATCAAAGTTGAAAAATCTCTATTTATTTCATTATACAGCTTACTGGCATTTCCTCAGTTCATGGTTGGCTTTGAAGAGTGTAGATGTGTTCCCAGTCACCCAAAGATTGTCATGCCAGACTCCACAGGTAAGTATGGGGTGAGGGGGTGTGGGGAGGCAGGGTGTGTAGAGGGTGGGTGCGGGTTGTGGGAGGGGGCAGGGAGATGGTGAGGGACTGTTTTCTTTCTTTACAGGTTAAAAAAACATCGCAGGATGTTTTATTTTTTTACAGGGCTATTTGGCATGCTGGGGTTGGCTCCCAGTGTGCCAACAGTGTTTCTTTGAGGGGAGGCATCTCTAGCTGACAGGGGATTGGGCACCCCCATTGGCACAAAAGAGAGGCACCAGAGCTGAGGGGGATTGGGCACCCCCTCGGCACAACTGCACTGTGTGTTTTGGGGGGGTTTGCCCATGGGGCATGGGCACCCCTATCGGCAAATGAAACTTTGGGGGGCAGGGCATAATGCCGATGGGGAGTGGGCTTCCCCATTGGCAAAATTAATGTATTTGTTAGGGGCACTAAAGCTGAAGGGGATTGGGGCCCCCATCAGCATACAAACACTGAAGGGGGCACATGCTGCTGAAGGGAATTGGGCACCCCCTCGGCATAGGGGGCCTCTCTCATATTGTTTGTGAACACGGCGGCAAGTGGCTGCCATGTTCACAAATAATATTACAGTACTAACGTTCCACCCTGCAATGACAGGTCACTCCTTCATTGCAGTGAATGGCTGACGCTGCAATGATGAGGTAGCCCCACCCAGCAATGATGGGTCACTCCCTCATTGCAGTGAATGGCTGACGCTGCAATGATGAGGTGGCTCCTAATTGCAGTGGCTGAAACTTTTCAAGGTTGTGCAATGCTGGCTGAACTAGTTTCAGCCCCAGCGTGCCACGGCATTGGGGAAAGTGGGCCAAACCTTTAAAGGCTGTGGGGAGCATTGGCCACAACAGTGCCGCACCTCCACAACCTACTTCTGGAAAGCTGCCGCAATATGTTTCTTGCGCATGCGTGCAATTAACATAAAAAGAAAGGGAACCCAATGGATCCAATCATATACAGGCCAATAAGCCTAACTGACAACTCACAGAAAATTTTCTGCAGGATTGTATTGTCAAGACTTCAAGAATGGTTAGAAGCAAACAATATATTATCAGAGTATCAAAATGGATTTAGACAGGGTTGATCAACTATACAACACTGTTATGTCCTCAACCATCTTGTTTGGAAGTATGTCAGTATCAAAAAAGGGAAACTATACTGTTGCTTCGTAGACTGCAAATCAGCTTTAGACTTAATCAGTAGAAATTTATTACAGAAAAAATTGTTAGCCTAATAATATAAACCAACATATACTGGATATCTTAATAAGATTACATAAGGATACATGGTTGCGGGTGCAATATAATCAAAATGGTGACTTGACAGACAGGATAAAAACAAACCTAGGAGTAAGGCTGGATGTTTACTTGCACCGACCCTATTTATCACCTATATAAACTCTATATTCACTCAGTTAGAGAACCCAGAATACCATTCCCCTACTGTAGGTGGAAAAAAAATATCTTTGTTGTCTTATGCAAATGACCTTATTTTGTTTTCCACTTCATTGTTGGGCCTGCAAAGTAAAATCAGTAATTTTCAAATACTTTGTCAGACCAATCATTGAGTCATAAATAAAGAGAAAACTAACCTGATGGTATTTGGACAGTCACAATAAAACTCTGAATATTTACGTAGATGAAGAAAAAATTCAAATGGTCACAAATTACAGTTACTTGGGGGTTACTTTCTCTTCAAATTGCACATGGGCAGAACATTCAAAAAGAATCAGAGAACAGTGACTTCATTTAATGCCTGTAAAAGGTTCTCTAATAAGATGGGTGGTAGCTCAGTAAGAAGCCAATTAAAAACTGAGGCAAAAATTAAAACAAGCTTACTGTACGCTGCTGAAATTTGGGCAACTAAACTATTAAAATAAATACAGATACTACTAAATAAGATATGTAGGTATATACTTAGAGTCCTCCAATCTACCTGTACCCCTGCCCCAATTATAAGGACTGAGTTAGGACAGCTACCATTGGCAGCTCATGTAATAGAGAGATATATTAATCATGCATTAAAATAGTTTTTACTTCCTGAATATAGATTGCCTAGATGTTGTATTGAAGAAGAACTAGATTATAACAGCAGAGGATTTTTACCTCCAACATTAGATATTATAAAGAAGCATACCATCAGTAATGGTATGAGTGAAATACTTTAGCAGATATACAACAGATCATATGAAGAAATCAAAATTTAAATCAAAAATAGAATCAGGGATATGCATGTTTCATATGATATGGAACAGATACATAAATATAAGAATTTTTCCTGGTATAAACAAATTAAAGAGGATCATAATTATGAATCTTATTTAACAGCATTTAATGATATAAAACAAGAATTATGGCACGTTTTAGACTAGAACAGTTTAAGATTAATTATATGTTATTCAAACAGAATTGCAATAACAATCCAACAGAATTCTGCAGATGTAATATGAACCTGTACGATGATTTAAAACACATAATGTTGGTTTACCTTTTACTTGAAAAATCCAGGAAAAGGTGTTTGGGTCGTACCTTGGGGAATATGAGTACACCGCTTGAACAAATTCTGTTCAAATCAAAAGACCAAACAGTGCAAAGAGATCTATTGGGGTTTATGAACTCATGCAAACTATAATAAATTAACATGAGCAATGAAGTTTTATAACTATAACACTAACGGTAAATAATTTATTAATTACATATTGTATCTCTGGCTTGTACAAGAATGAAACCTGTAGATATTGTGCAATATGTTTTTATAATTTTTAAACTTTTTATCTACCCATTGTTGTAATTAAATTGTAAAAACTAAAGCTGAACAATAAACATTGATTTAATTTGAGTTGTATCCCGCATCACCACAGTGGGGGGAGAGCCACAAGTTCTGGTCACCTGTGCGCCTTGACGTGCATGTGCCGCCCGTGTTGTCTCAGCTCGATCAGGGACAGAAAATGGCAAATGATACCCAAGAGTTAGCTAGCATATTGCACATCTCTCCAGCGCTGCATCATCACCTGGGCACCTCAAGGCGCAATCTGGATATGTTAAGTGAGGTGAGGGGGTGATTGTGGAAGGGTGCCTGGTATTTGTGTTCATATACTCACTGTTTTCTAAAAAGTCTACTGCAGTAGCATATCTGTCTTTTCTGTGCTTTTTCTCTTTCTGTAGTGCCCCATTTTCAGGTTGGCCACCTCAGCACAAAATGGGTGCTTCTTTACCGTATTCTTCATTTTCTAGCAGTCTATCACTTTTATTTTTTCCTTTCTGCTCTGCATAGGAACAAATACCAGCCTTCCCTTGTCTCATTCACTGAGGTATAGTGTGTTTCAAAATCATAGCTTAAGCACAGGAACTCGGGCTGGAGCTACTCAAACCTGCACATGAGACCGTGGGTGTAGCTGCTGGTCTTAATGTGTTTTGTGTTTGTTTAGAAAGCCCTGCTCCCAGACTATTAATTAAGGCACACTGGGATAAGGTCTAAGATCAGGTAGTTAAGCATAAGAACCATTAAAAAGCATGGTAGTTTGAGTGTTTGAAGTATAGATACACTGCAGCTAATCCTGTCTGCTGTTGTTTCAGTGTGCAGTACTGTATAGAGCACCTTGGACACACTGACTCAGTCTTGGGTGCACATTCCTTTTGTAAATAGCTCAAATGCAAATGTTATAAAGGGGTTTTACAGCCAGTGTTGAAAATTTCAGTTGTGGTTATAAAAAGATATGAGCACACTTTTTAGAGTTTAGAGCATGACGTTTACAGCATGAAGCACCTTACTGGGCAGTTAGAATTCAGAAGTTGTGTGCTCCATGCTGTGAGACTGCTAAATATTGCACACTCTGAGACATTGTGTGAGGCAATCTGCAATATTATCCCCAAAGCTCATGCTGTCTATGGTTTTGGTTAGTTAGCATAAGATAGTTTAGCCCTTTTTGTGTTGGCTTGTGCGCATGCGCAAGAAACATCTTGCCACAGTGCGGGTCTTGGGGACGCAGCTGCTGTTGGGCGAATGCAGGGCATGCATCAGTAGGTGAGTCCCTCATTCCCCAATCAGCCTGCATGCCACCGCCACACCATGCGTACATAATGGGGCGAGCACATCAAAGTAAAGGTCCGCTACAATCGTCATACGCAGCGGTTCTTTGCTTGACGTGCTCGCTGCTATTATGGCCATGGTCGGGCGAGCGGGCAGACACCTCACCTCTGTCGACATGGGGTGCCTAACTTCTGTCAGCAGCCCCCATGTTTGTGTGTGCTGACGGGGAGCCCACTCCCGCTGGCAACCCCCCCAAATGTGGAATGCCGAGGAGGTTTCCAATCCCCTTGGCTCACGCCCTGCTTGTTTTATGCAGCGGGGAGCCCACCCCGTCAGCATCAGCCCCCAACTGTTGAATGCCGAGGTGCCCAATCCCCCTCGGCTCGCCTCCCCTCCTTGACTTTGTTTGACTGCGGGGTGCCCAATCCCCGCCATTACCCCCATGTTGTGTGCTGACGAGGGTGCCCAATCCCCGCCTGCTACTGACCTCCAAAACCCACTTAGGTGGCACGCTGGGAGCCCACCCTAGTGTTCCAAATGCCCTGCAGTGACAAAACTGTCCCACGATGTTTTCTTTTTTTTACCTAGAAACGAAAACTGTCCTCGTAATCTAGATCCCCTCTCCCACCTCACCCACCCACCCACCCCCCTGCCTCCCCTCACCCCCACCCCATACTTACCTCCGGACTCTGGCACGACGATCTTCAGTGGATCGGGAACACGCCTGCATTCTTCAAAGCCGACCGCGAACTGAGGAAATGCCAGTAAGCTGTATAATGCAATGAATAGGGGTTTTCAACTTGTTAGAGTATCTCAGGCATTTCTGATTTTGGCACCAAATTTTTCAACATGGGTTTTTTAGTCTCCGATGATTCCTGTCACTGTCATGGCATTAATTGGCCTTGGAAGGTGATTTCGCAGTCACTGCGCAAAATCACCTTTTGGGACCCATTAACGAAATGACAGTGCCAGTGTTCATGAAGTGGCCTCTCAAAAAGTCTATGTTCCAAATTTGGTGGAAAAAAATCCAAGAAATGCCTGTCTTACGAGCGTGCGTTGCGCTGTTGTTACGCAGGCTCATAACTTCAAGCATTTGCAATATTTTAACGTGGTATTTTCAGCATTGGCCTTTTTCTGCACTTCCTTGTGAAGAGTAAAGCTGTCATTTCCCACATCCTGCCCAAAATGTTTTTCCGCCCTTCTGGCGCACAATTGCTCAGTCACTGTGGGAAATCAGTGTTTGGACCAGATTATGAAAATGACAGTGACACAGTTCATGAACAGAGCTCCTAGAATGCCTATGTTGAAAATTTGGAGCTGATACTCCATAAAATGACTGTGTTACAAGCGTGCGTTGGCAGATTGCATGCATGCTCGTACTGTCGTGCATTTGTGATATTTTCACTCTGGATTTCCACCATTGCCATTTTTACACACCTCTTGATGAACAGTACAGCTGTCACTTCACATATCCTGGCCAAAATGTGTTTCCGCACTTCCGGTAGCAGAATAAGTGATGCGTAATGCGAAATCACTTCTTGGGGCACTTTGAGGAAATGACAGTGACACTGTACATGAGCAGAGGTGCTAAAATTCCTATGTTGAAAATTTGGTGCCGAATGCCCACAGACTTCCAGTGCTGCAAGCGTGCTTTGCATATTTGCCACGCACCCTTGCAACTCCGCAACTTTCGTATATTTGTATGCCACATTTTCAGCACTGCCATTTAATTACACCTCCTTATGAACTGTGCAGCTGTCATTATCCACATCCTGCCCAGCATGTTTTCCTGCACTGCACTACCAAACACCCATAGGGACACCCTAATGCCTCTCACTCTCTGTAGGGTGGGGGTGGGTTGGCATCAGTCCAATACTTGACTGTCACTCCTATGCTGCATCTCTCTAACTCCTGCACTGCCAATGCCAGCAAGACAACATTTGGCATTGACAAATGCTTGTTATTTTAGGGTTGCTCCCATTGTAAACAAACAGCCTTTTACACTATTAGAACCTGAAGTTCACTCCTACCAGAAAACACAGGAACTGGGTGTGGTGCTCTCACTGAGGCTGTTGCTTCTGCTGTCTCCTTAGGAGGCAGCCAGCCATTTCCTTCACTTAGTTATAGTTAGGGGAAGGGGAGGACCCATCTGTTCCTGCAGTAAAGCTGTTTTTCTGTTATATTGTTTTGTTTTATGAACGTTAACATTAGCAAACATGTATAAAGGTAATTCATTCAGTTGAGCTCATGGTATTAAAATATTAAAATGACTGTGGGCTTTTTGCTGTAATAGTTGGTTTGAGGGAGGAGTCAGCAATAGTCACATGTTTATGGTTTATTATAAATGAGGTATCCTTTCTAGGAGACCTCAGATTTGTCTTGGGATCAGCCGGTTACTGACCCCTCAGTTTAGGTCAGCTCCTTTTCAGACCTGTAGCCAGCTCTATGTGCTGGTGAGGTGACTATTGCTGCCTGTACCTCAAGAAAGCAGGAGCTGAATACTATTTGATGTTGTTTTTGTTCATTTTGTATTTTATTTGCCGAAATGCAGTTGATTTTGATGGGTTTTTAAGTTCTTTTTTCGTCTGTAATTAATTTCTGGTCTGGCAATTGCCTTTCCAACATCTTACATCTCTGTGTCAGTGTCCATCAGTACACCCAGAAACCACGACAGTGATGGCCTTCCCCTCCCAGCCCTGCCGGGGGGGTGGAGTCTATGGGAGAACCTGTGCAAGAGGTAAACCTGGGGGATATGGTGTCTGTGGGAGATAGGGTCAAAGTAGTTGGCAACCCAAGGGGTAAAATGCTATAGAAAATAAGGAATGCAGAATTTAATGGCAGAAAGTGACCGAGGGACTATCTAGTGTGCCTTTGCTATACTATCTCATACCCACAGACCTACAGTGCTGATGAGCTATTCCCCCCTCCCTGCTCCCCCACCCCTAAAGCCCACATCACCCCCTTTGGCACAGTGAGTCCCATTGCCCTGTCCTTACCATATTTAAACCCATTTAGGTTAACTGCACCCACTATTTCGCTGGCCGTCTGTTCCACAGTTTCACTACTCTCTCAGTGAAGTAGAGTTTCCTAACATTTCTCTTGGACTAACCCCCCCCAGTAACCTCCAGTCATGCCCCCTAGTGACTGCACCCCTATTCCTTACAAATAGGTGCTCACTACTCACCTTGTTTATACTCCTGAGAAACTTAGACATTTCAGTCATATTCCCCTGCTTCCACCTGGCCTCCAGCAAATACATATTCACTTAGGCTTCTGGCTGATCCCCATAAGAGCTGCCCTGCTTGCCAGGGATCATCTTGGTGACCGTTCACTGTACCGACTCATCTCTCAATGTCCTTCCTCAGGTGAGAGCTCCAGAACTGAACACAGTACTCCAGATGAGACCTCGCCAGGGAGCTGTACAGTGGCAGCAACAACTCACTTCTACTGTCAGACCCCTCCCTCTACACCCCAACATCTTCCATGCCTTGCTGTATGCTTTGTTACATTGACTAGTTAGCTTGAGGGAGTCACTGATGAAGACCCCCAGATCCCTCTCCTCTGTTGGAAAGGCCAGTCTAACTCCTACCTTCCAGTGATCTGTGTGCGGATTCCTTCTCCCTAAGTGCATTACTCTGCATTTCTTAGCAATGAATCTCAACTGCCAAACCATAGATCATCTCTGTACTTTCTCTAGTTCCTTCTGGAGCTTCTGCACCCCTTCCTCATGATGTTCAGTTCCCTGTCACATAGCTTTGTGTTATCAACAAAGAGATACAACTTTCCCTGGATACCTTCCCCTATGTCACTTATGAACATATTAAATAGGACAGGTCCCAGGGCTGATCCCTCTGGCACTCCGCTGGTGACCTCCTGATCCCCTTATTTAGCCCTGTTCACCACCACTCTGCGTTGCCTCCCCACAAGCCAACTTCATACCCATCTAATTAAATCCAGCTCTGCTACTAAGTCCTCCAGCTTTTTCAGCAGTCTCCTGCACAGCACTGAATTGAAGGTCTTACTGAAGTCGTAGTATAGCAAACCTACCACCTTTCCTCTGTCAGTCACCTTGGTCACCCAGTCAAAAAACAGCTTTAGGCTGGTCTGACATTACCTCCCTGACACAAACCCATGCTGCTTGTTGTCCTGCAGTCCATTGTCCTCTAATTCGGCTGCCATATTTTCCTTGGTTATGATCACCATTAGCTTTCCTACAATGGAGTTGTCTGGATCCTCCCTAACCCCCCACCCCCACCCCTGTGGAGTGGTACTGGATTGGTGGAGCTCCAATCTGCTGGCACCATTCTGAACTTCAGTGAGTCATTAAATAGATGGGTTAAGAGTGCTGCTAATTCTGTGGACAGTTCCCCAAGTACCAGTGCATGCAGGCCCTCTGTGCCTGGTGCCTTGTCTACCCTGAGGACTGCTACCCTTTTTTACCCTGCCGACTAAGATCTGTAATACTCTCATTCCCTGAACCCCCATGTGGTGGTCTTGATACCACTCTCCAACAGAGGACCTCCTCTACCATGAATATCAAGCAGAAGTAATTGTTTGATACATTAACCTTCTGCTTGTCATCTTCCACTACCCTGCCATCCTCAGCAAGCCTAATTATCATCTTATTTTACTTGCCTGCTGTGGCGACTACTGGCGGGGGCATCCAGCTGCCAGCCCTACCTGCCAGGAGAGCACCAGGCTCACTCACATGATGAGGGATCCGGCATGGCCGTCCCCAGTCCGCTGAAGGGTCTTCCCATACCCCATCCAGCCAGGCCAGCCCCGGACCCCCCCAGTGTGATTCCACGCGTGTCCTCCCGGCGAGGCAGAGTGCGGCTATCAAGCTGCACAGTCACACCAGCCATTTTTCCACTTTTTCTCCCCATTTGGACTGCGGACATGCAATGACATCTGCCCACATATATACCGATGTCTGCCACAGTCCCTCCTCCAATCACAATGTAGTGTGCAGTACCTCCGGGCATCCCCGGGGTTGCCACAGCATAGTTTAGTTCCCCAGCCCACCCCAGAATTTGGAGAGCTGTCTTCTGACGCTCAATCCTAGTCCTCCCCTGCCAACCCCCGATGACCTGAGCTCATTCCCGAACCTGGGTCACCAGCATAGCATGAGGTGTGGCATCCAGCGCCTCAACCCTCAGCATCACCAGGCTGGCAAAACAAGCCTGATTATAAATGGATAAGGAGCTGCATAATCGAATAGACTAGACAGACTGTAAGGCCTTTATCTGCTGGCATGTTCGTATATATGTCCCATTTTTGTTTTTTCTCTTATGTACTGAGAAACTTCTTTTTCCTCATCTTTTACTCCCTCAGCAATCTGTAGCTCTGTGTTTGCCCTTGCCCTTCTGACCTCCACCCATGTCTCCTTTTGTTGCCCTTATTTGCACAAGATTTAGTCACCTGTAGCAGTGCTCCATTAATCCTCCCCCTTGATCTGGCATATCACTGTCAATTTTTCCCTGACTAGTTCCTACATCTTCTCAAAATCCACGTGTTTGAGGTCCAGAACCATTATCTTCAAAGTGTGGGGAAGGGGGGCATTGCTGCCAATTTGAACCATACAGCATTGTGGTCATCGGACCCCACCGGTTCTCTGACAGTCACCTACCAGCTTCTCCAAATTGCTGGGTACTGTACCAAGTTGAGTGTGGCATCCTCCCATATGGGATCCTTGACAAGCTGCACCAGTAAGCAGTCCTGCAGCACATTAAGCAGTGCCTGACTCTTGATGCCCTTTGCTGCCGTGATATCCCAATCTATATTCAGCAGGTTCAGCTCCCCTGCTAACACTAGATCCTCTCTTGTGGTTCCCTTCTGATTTCTTCCCCAGCACTCTGTCTTCCTCCTCTTTCTGCCCTGGTGGTCTGTAGGCCATCCGTAATCTAACCTTCTTACCAGCATCCGTTGTCAGCTGCGACCATATTGATTCCACTTATTCCTCCCCCTCCTTTTTAGCAGTCCCACTCTCTATCACTGCAATATCTTCTCTAATGTATAGGACTAGCATCCTCCCACCCCTACACTTGTTCATGTCTTTCCTAAGCAAGATATACCCTGGAAGAGCTAGAGCCCAGTCATCATTGCCACTGCCTCAAGTCTCTGTGATTGCCACTAAGTCTATTTAGTTCACTGATCTTGTTGTTTAGACGTCTGGGGTTTAGGTAAACCAACCCCACACTCCCATTGTCCTCCCTCCCTTCCTGCCTGGTCCCCTCCTCATTCTATCCACTCCCTTCCCATTCCATCCCCCACACATTCTGATATACATACATTCACTACCTGGTCTCCTCTTCACTATCTTCATTTGTCCCTTGCCCCCATTACTGCTAGCTTCCCCTGGCCTCATTGCCATTTCCAAGGGAACCTCTACTGGGTACACCCTGTACCTATCGCCTACAAAAGGATTCCCAGCATCAGCTACCCACATTCAGTTTAAAAGACTGTCCATATAGACATCCAATTTCTGCCCCAGTGCCCTAGCCCCCTCCCTTGTAAGATGAATGCCATCCACCTTGAAAATCCTTCCATACCAGAATCCTCCCAAGTCCCCAACAAATCCATATCCCTCCTCCCTGCATAATTCCCTCAAGCAGGTAATAAATGCTTTGGCATCCTCCATTCTCACCTGACCCCCTACCCTGTCCCATATAGACACCACCTCCGAAAAGACTAATGTGGCTGCCTTCCCCTTAGTTCCCTCCCTAGCCTTCAGAAGTTGGACTTAGTAACATCCAGACCATAATTTACTAAGTCATTAGTGCTTAAGTGCACTAGGACATGTGGCACCTCCCTCATCCTATCTACATTCTCCCTATTCTTACCTCCTCCCTCAGGGCCAATGCACCAGGAAAGCATTTGACCTCTTCCTCGTAGACCCATCCTCATACAAAACCCTCTCCGCACCCTTACCATTGAATCTTGACTATGTAGACCCTGTATGCTCCTTCCCTTACTCTCTTATCCTTTCTCAATGCCTTCCATACACCTTAGTCCTTGGTTGGAATCCCACTCCTTGCTTGGTCCTTTGCATTGACTGTCTCTTGACCTCCCCTGACTGAGTCAGTTAACTGCACCTCATTCAGTGTTGCAAAATGGTTTGCAGTCACTAATAGAGAGCCCTGCATGTCTCCCTTGATCTGCTTCCCTCTCCCCACTTCCCTTCCTGACTCCTCCCACCAGTCTCCTTCTCCCAGGACCAGTGGGCCTCTGCAGGAGGAGAGAGTAAGCTGCAGTTTAGGATCCCAACTCAGTTGTCTGTGCAGCACCAGTATTTCTTGTCATGCTGCCAACAACATTGTGTGGCGCTCCTTGAATCTTCTGTATATAGGGCAGTGACCCATCTTCCAAAACACAGCCTAGGGTAAGATCACCCCACAGCTCCTACAGCTAGCTAACCCTACTCCCTACCTATTCTCCATCTTTCCAGCTAGCTACACCTCCTACGCCCTCTGTACAGACCAACCCCAGATAGGGTGTGGTGCCTATTGGTGGCCCTCACCTACCTGCCCTACAAACTCCTCTTCTCACACCAACCTTGCACCCCAAATCACCACATACTCCTTCCTTCTTATGCCTTACCCCCTCACTTCCTCTTCCCAACCTCATTCCCTCTTTGAACTCCCCATTGTCATCTCTTACCCCTCCCCACACCCTACCCCTATCTCCCTCTGTCTTTTTCCCCATCACCCCTCTCATAGTCTACCATCTTCAAAACCTTTCCCCCACACAATTTTAAGCTGACAAAGTTACTTTACTGACTGCCCTTTTACTTGTTATGAATTTCTTGAGTTTTGTGCCTTACATGATACCCTACTGATACCTTCCCATCTTCAAGACATTCCCCCACACAATTTAAGCTGACAAAGTCACTTTACTGACTGCACTATACCTGTTATGAATTTTTCAAAGTTCTGTGCCATACATGTTACCCTACTTGTATAGTTATTGAATTGTTATCTCTTTTCTTCTCTCACAGTGCCCTATGTTTTTGTCTGTATTATGTCAGCTTAATGTACCCTAATGACGTGGAACCTTTATAAAAGCACCACTGGTTCAAAGGTGATGTAATCCTAGAAATAAATAAAAATAAATAAATACCCCTCCTTTTCTGTCTAGCTCTACTTAGGCCTACACCAGATAGAGTGTGTTGGCTGTTGGTGGATTATACCTCCTTTTCTGCCTACCCCTATGTAGGCCTACCCCAGATAGGGTATGTTGCCTACTGCTGGCCTACTCCTCCTTACTACATACCCCTCCTTACTACTTAAATACTATTACTTGCACTGCCCATTCTTTCTGTATAAGTCTACCCCAGATAAGGTGCAGTGCCTACCTTTGACTCCTTTCTGCCCTTTTTTCCTACTTGCCCCCTGATTGGCCTGTTCTACCTTCCCCCAATCAGAGTTCCCAGTGGAACTAAGGAATTACCTATGGATGTTCTGCAGACATCCCTTGCTCAGATGACACACCCCTGCTTTGTTGCCCTCACACTTTGGGGTTGCTCATGTGAGGGATCGCTAGGCCTGCTGGGGAATAAATACAGGACTTTAGCTGCATGATTGGCAAGCTACAGTCATGTGACCAATTCCCACAACAATGGTACTGAGTTCAGCAGCCTTTCGCTTCACTTCACCCCCTTTCACCTGCAATGCCTCCTATCTCACCCCTTCCTTAGAACTCACAACCACCTGCTTCATTCCATTTTGATATAAAAAAATAGCTTGTTACAGCCCTACCTGCTTGGTGGCTGCTCTCTTAAGATCCTGTGAGGGGAAAGTTCAGCAAACCCTTTTAAAACTCATTTAGACTCCAAGTACCTGGTAGATGCATCCGTAGATGCTCTAAAAGTTAATGCTTACATAGTAGCCATCTCCAATACAGCCAGAAGGAAGATGTCAGGCATTCACCAAGGATAAGCATGGTAGATTGCCTTCTCTGCCATCTTTTCTGAGCAAGTTCTGGAACAACAGGTTTAAATGGAATAAGCACCAGCCATAGAACAGATCAATTTTAAACCATCATTCTTTGAAGAAAAAGGAAATTCAAAGTGGGACTAACAGAGACTGAGGCAAGTTCAGCTTTGGAAACTTTAAGCCAAGATACAACAGCAATGCCTGAATCTAAGATCCCAGGCAGCCCACCCCCTCCCAAAGGGATGTACCTACTTCAGTTCAGTCAAATCTGAGCCAAAACAGAGGAAAATTGGGTACTAGAGGTAGGATTCCTGGGCTATACAGTAGCATTTGAGTACAAATCAGTGACAAACAGAATCATCACCTCTCCCACATCAAGATGTAACCTCCAGGACCAAGAAGTGTGCTGTGCCATAAACAAGCTTCTCCTCAACTGAGGAATAGTCCCAGTAACCCCAACCAATATGGCCAAAGCATGTACTCAGTCTTTTTTATGGTCTCCTGGCAATGTTCCTAAGATAATAGAAGCTGGTTCAGACAACGGATGACACCTGAGCTTCAAATATCAGTCTGCTCCCTAGAGGAGGCCTTCAAAGGCACAGATCCCAGGAACAAGCCTGCCTCTGCACCTGAGGCCATCCTATCATGCCCTCTGTTCGACTCCACCACCAGCACCTCCATCTTATCGGGGTTCAGTCACAACCAGCTGGAGGCCAGCCAGTCATTGATCTCGGCAAGAGATGCATTTAGCACTTCCAGTGCATTCAATGTTCCAGGGCAAAGGAAAGATACAGCTGGGTATCATCCGCATAGAAATGAAAACCCAAACTGTACTTCCTAATGAGCTCTCCCAGGGGCAGCATGTACACATAAGCAGGTCTCTTTCAGAAAAGGGTAGAAGGGCACAAACACACAAAAAGATATACAAATCCTCTCTTGATATAAAAATATTTATTCTTTTATTTAATTTGGTCCATAACCGCGAGGTTTCACCAACTAAGTTGGCTTCATCAGGAGATGCCTTTAAGAACTCTACACATGGCAGACCAGACTGTTCTTGTGCTTTACTTAATAATCCATAGAGCATTTTTATTCCTTATATTCATTCTTACAGTTCTTCCCAACCTCAAAGCACTGTTAGTGTTGTAATGCCTGTCATCTATAGGCCCCATTCAGTGGTTGATCTTTTCTTAAGTTACTATCAACTCCTCACTATGTTACCCTTCTTCATGTACTTCCTAATGAACTCTCCCAGGGGCAGCATGTACACAGCAAACAACATTGGCGACAAGACTGAACCCTGAGGGACTCCACATGACAGGAGGCTAGGGGAGGATGAGGATTTCCCCATTACTACTTGTTGTCTCCTATTCATGAGAAAGGACTCAAACTGGCAGATGACAATGCCAGTGAGTCCACAGAATTCTCTCAGGTGGTCAAGTAACACACAATGGTCTACCATGTCAAAGGCTGAGGAGACAGCGAGGAGAACTAAAATTGTCCCCTCACCTCAATCTCTAGCCCTGAGGAGGTCATTATGCACCAGAACTGATGCAGTTTCGGTACTGTGCCTTGCACAAAACATCAACTGGAAAAGCTCATACAGGTCAAAGGCCACAAGGTGTTCCTCAAGCTGAAGCACCACAACCTTCTCAACAACCTTCCCTAAAAATGGGAGATTGAAGATTGGATGGTAATTTGCCTTGATGTCAGGGTCTAAAGATGGTTTCTTCAAAAAGGATCTGAGCAGTGACCCCTTCAAAGTATCTGGGAAGACCCCCTCCAAGAGCAACCAAAGGACAATCAAGATGAACACCAGGCCGATGGTGTGTGCTTCAGCCCAGGAACAATCCGAGGGACCTCAGTTGCCTCCACTGATTGAAACTCCCCCCAACCAGGTAGAGTGCTCTTCAGACACCCAAGGCAACCACTGTCTGCCATGTTATGACTCACTGTTGGTATGCCCAACTGGATGGTGTACACCCTATCTGAGAAGAAGTGAGCAAGCGCTTCACATAAGGCATCAGAAAAAGCTTTTTTCAGCTGTAGACAGGCTTGATTTAAGAGCCTGTCCACAGTTCAAAAGAGCACAGTTGGTCAATTCTTCCCAGCAACAATCTCCCTGTACAGGAACACTGCCTTCTTATGGGTGATTGCCCCCTGATACTGACTGTAATAGGAGCACAGGGCCAGTCTGTCCACCTCTGACACAAACTTCTGCCAGCAGTGGTCTACCCTCCAACCCAAAATCTTCATCGCCTTGAGCTTCCCATCAAACCAGGAGTACTGCAAATGAGAAGATTTGGGTCATACAAGAGTCGAGTGTCACTGACATCACCTTATTAAGGGTGGTGACAGCTTCACCCATACCCCCCATGCAAGCACTACAACCACTTCAACATGACAGAAAACCATCCTGGACCTCGTGCTCTCAAACAGTGACAGGATCTCTGACACAACGGTGGGCAGCAATCTGAGTACCAATGACTATAGGACCATCAGAATAACCATCACCAGTAAAGAAGAAGTCAGCCACAGCAAACTCAGCATCCTGGATGTCAAGAAGGCTGACTTTACTCAAATGGGGGCTTCCATAAAACAAATACTTAGCAAGGAAATGGGGCACAGTGGAACAGAGGTAGAAAGCCCTGAAAGAAGCTTTACTCACAGTAACTGTCCAGTGCATGAAGCAGATCTCTAAGTCAAGAAAAAGGGGGAAATCACTATGGTATACCAAGGATGTAGCAACAAAAATAAAGGATAAAAGGAAAGCATGCAACATTTTCAAGGATACTAACAATGAAACAGATATGGAGGTCTACAAAACAAAGCTAAAAGAAGCAGGAGAGGCAGTAAGGACAGCCAAAGCCCAGACAGAAGAGAGAGAATCACACGAGGAGTGAAGAAGGGTGACAAAACTTGTTATTGCTACATCAGAGAAAAAAGGAAAACAAAAGGAAGCATTATAAGAATAGCAATCAAAGACAGCAAACAGGCAGAAAATGATAACAAACAAGCATTTGTCAATGCCGAATGTTGTCTTGCTGCCATTGGCAGTGCAGGAGTTAGAGAGATGCAGCATAGGAGTGGCAGTCAAGTATTGGACTGATGCCAACCCACCCCCACCCTACAGAGAGTGAGAGGCATTAGGGTGTACCTGTGGGTGTTTGGTAGTGCAGTGTGGGAAAACATGCTGGGCAGGATGTGAAAAATGACAGCTGCACAGTTCATAAGGAGGTGTAATTAAATGGCAGTGCTGAAAATGTGGCATACAAATATACGAAAGTTGCGGAGTTGCAAGGGTGCGTGGCAAATATGCAAGGCACGCTTGCAGCACTGGCAGTTTGTGGGCATTCGGCACCAAATTTTCAACATAGGCATTTTAGCACCTCTGCTCATGTACAGTGTCACTGTCATTTCCTCAAAGTGTCCCAAGAAGTGATTTCGCACAGCGACCACGCTATTCTGCGCCGGAAGTGTGGAAACACATTTTGGGCAGGATATGTGAAGTAACAACTGTACTGTTCATCAAGAGGTGTGTAAAAATGGCAATGGTGGAAATCCAGAGTGAAAATATCACAAATGCATGACAGTATAAGCATGCGTGCAATCTGCCAATGCATGCTCGTAACACAGTCATTTTATGGAGTATCAGCTCCAAATTTTCAACATAGGCATTCTAGGAGCTCTGCTCATGAACTGTGTCAATGTCATTTTCATAATCTGGCCCAAACACTGATTTCCCACAGGGGACTGTGCAATTGTGTGCCGGAAGTGTGGAAATACATTTCTGGCAGGATGTGGGAAAATGACAGCTGTACTGTTCACAAGGAGGTGCAGAAAAATGCCAATGCTGAAAATACCACGTTAAAATATTGCGAATGCATGAAGTTACGAGCCTGCGTAGCAACTGTGCAATGCACGCTAGTAAAACAGGCATTTCTTGGATTTTTTCCACCAAATTTGGAAAATAGACTTTTTGAGAGGCCACCTCGTGAACACTGGCACCGTCATTTCATTAATGGGTCCCAAAAGCTGATTTTGCGCAGTGACTGTGAAATCACCTTCCGAGGCCGATTAACACCATGACAGTGACAGAATTCATGAGGAGGGGCCCCAAAAACCCCATGTTGAAAATTTGGTGCCAAAATGCCAAGAAATGCCTGAGATATGCAACAAAGTTACAAAAAAAACCCTATTCATTGCATTATACAGCTTACCGGCATTTCCTCAGTTCGCGGTCGGCTTTGAAGAGTGCAGATGTGTTCCCGGTCCACTGAAGATCATCAGGTAAGTATGGGGTGGGGGTGAGGGAGGCAGGGTGCACAGTGGTGATGCGGGTGGGGGAGGGATCTAGACTCTGAGGGCGGTTTTCGTTTTCTAGGTAAAAAAAAACATTAGGACAGTTTTGCCATTGCAGAGCATTTGGCATGCTGGGGTGGGCTCCCAGCATGCCACTTAAGTGGATTTTGGGGGGATCAGTAGCCGACGGGGGATTGGGCACCCTCGTTGGCACACAACACAGGGTGGGTAATGCCACCGGGGGATTGGGCAGCCCTGCCGGCAAACAAAGTTGGGGGGAGTGCTAGCCAAGGGGGATTGGGCACCCCCCTTGGCATTCAACAGTTGGGAGGGTGATGCCAGTGGGGAGTGGGCTCCCTTGTCAGCATGCAAAGCAAGCAGGGGGGCATCTGCCCAGGGGGATTGGACACCCCTCCAGGTATTCCACATTTGCAGGGGAGGATGTCAACGGGGAGTGGGCTCCCCCATCAGTGTGCAAAGCAAGCGGGGGGGACATGAGCCAATGAGGATTGGGCACCCCCCTCGGCATTCCACATCTATGGGGGGGGATGCCAACGGGGAGTGGGCTCCCCCATCGGCACACAAACGGGGGGGTTGCCGACAGGGGGATTGGGCACCCCCGATGTTGACAGAGGTAAGGCGGCTATCCACTCACTGACCATGGCCATAATGGTGGCGAACACGTCAAGCAAAGGACCGCTGCATATGACGATTGCAGTGGACTTTTGCTTTGATGTGCTCACCCCATTATGTATGCATGGTGTGGCGGTGGCATGCAAGCTGATTGGGGAATGAGGGATGCACCTACTGATGCGTGCCCTGCATTCGCCCAACAGCAGCCGTGCCCCCAAGACCCACACTGTCGCAAGATGTTACTTGCACATGCACGCAAGCCAACATAAAAAGCAGAGATTCTAAACAGTTTCTTCTCAGTCTTCACAAAAGAAGATGAAGGTAATGGACACAAAATACAGAATACAGGCGGACTCACCATAGAAGCAGATGCTGGACCATTTACAATAGACAGTGTCCTAAAAGAGTTTCTGAAATTAAAAGCAAATAAAGCAATGGGTCCAGATGAAATCCACCCTAGAATTCTCAAGGAACTGGCACAGGAAATTGCAGGCCCACTGGCAGAATTATTCACGCAGCCTCTAGAGAGCAGGGCCACAGTAGTACCCTTGCATAAAAGTGGAAGAAGGGAGGAGGCCGGAAACTACCAGCCAGTGAGCTAGACCTCAGAAATGGGGAAGCGTATGGAGTTCCTACTTAAGGAAAGAATAGTGAAGTTCCTTACGGAAACAGGGCAGCTACTGTAGATTCTAAACAGCATGGATTTACAGCAGAACGGTCATATCAAGCAAATATGATTGAATTCTTTGACTGAGTCTCCAAAATAGTGGGCAGGGAGGGGCAGCAGACTTTTGACTCTGTCCCCAATCGAAGATTGGGCAATAAGCTAGAGCACTCCAAGTTAGTCAAGTGGGTTCACAACTGGCTCCACAATAGAACGCAGAGGGTCCTAGTCAAAGGAACACTGTCTAGCGAGGGAAGGGTGATCTTTGGTGTGCCTCAGGTATCTGTCCTTGGCCCAATCCTCTTCAATATATTCATCAGCAACATTGCTGATGGCCTGCAGGTTAAGGTATGCCTGTTCACAGATGACACAAAGCTCTGCAACAGGGTAGATATAACTGAAGGGACGGCAGCAATGGAAGCAAATCTAAAGAGCTTAGAAGCATGGTCTAGGGACTGGCAGTTGAAATTCAATGCCAAAAAGAGCAAGGTTATGTACCTAGGTAAAGGAAAACAAAGGAAAACATATACACTTGATGGTGAACAACTAACAAAAACAAAACTCGAACGGGACCTCAGAGTGCTTATTTCCGATGATTTAAAGTTGAGAAGATAATGTGAAAAGGAGGAGCAGAAAGCTAGTAGCATCCTCAGATGTATTGGCAGGGGCATTACAAAAAGGAAGTGAGAGGTCATACTTCCTCTGCACAGGTCCTTGGTGAGATCACATCTCAAGTACTGTGTACAACTCTGGAGGCCACACCTAAGAAAGGACATAGACCTCTTGGAGGCTGTACAGAGGAGAGCTACTAAAATGGTATAGGAACTGCAGCAGGAGCAATATGAATCTAGACTACAGCAACTGCAAATGTACTCCCCCAAGCAAAGAAGAAACGGGGGGATATAATAGAAACCTTCAAATACATGAAGAGTATAAATAAGGCACAAGCAGAAAACCTCTTTCACAAAAATGAGACCATGCGAACAAGGGAGCATGGTTTGAGACTAACAGGGGGTAAGTTTAAAACTGACATTGGTAGGTTCTACTTCACAGAAAGGGTGGTGGAACCTTGAAAGATCTTACCACCAGAGGTTGTGGAGGCCAAAACAGTCACTGCTTTTAAACTAGTGTGGGACAACTACTGTGGTAATCTCGGAAGAAGAACAGAATGGGTGCGGTAGGCAATCTGGGCAGATTAGATGGATCATACGGTCCCCTTCTGCCAACATGTTCTTATTATAGCTGGGGTGAAGGATAAATGAGGTGTTCTTCATAACCAAGGAGCACATATCAAAGAACTGTTTGTATAATTCTTCACAAAGTTATATACGGAGGAGTGTGAGCAGAGGGTACATGAGGCAGGTCAGTTTCTGGAGGAGTTACAGTTGCTTACCCCTCAAAGCAGCAAGTTGCTGACCACAGGGCTCCAGTTGCACTGGCGGAGATTTAGGCAGCAGTTGCATAACTGAAACAAGATTTGGTCAGAGCCACCATGGTTGCTACAGAGTGGTGAGCCTAAGTCAAAGAGTACCATGAGCCCCACTGCAGCTGATGCTGTACATGTGCAATTCTTGCACATGCACAGTGATTGATAAACACTGTGTATGTGCAAGAATGAGCCCGCCATGCCAAAGATGGCCACTGTGACATAGATGCTCATGCATGTGCACTAAGCTCACAATTTTGGGCACAGTGGTCTATTTTTTTCTACCCGCAATAGTGGAAGTGACACGTAGAAAACATAGTGCCCCTACAGGGAGGGTTGTGCAGAAGGGAGGGGTGCAATGACGGCAGATTACTGGAGTCTTGTCACAGCACTTTGGAAGCACATGACTGAGGAATCCAGTCATGTGATTCCACAGTCCCCTTTCTGTCTCCTAGATCTCACAAAATGTCTGCAGGGCTCCACCAACACAGCCGTAAAAAGACAAGGCAGCTGGACTGGATGGTCTCATTGCAGAATACTATAATGTTCTTAGGAACAGTTAAGCCACTTGAACAGGTGACTGATGAATCGTTGGAGGCAGCCCAGCATCCAGCAGAAAATTACCAAGCAACAATTACGATGCTACCCAAGCCTGGTTAAAATCTGACCTCTACAGCCCATATCATTGCTGAATTACAGTACTAAGATATTGGCAAGATTCTGTCCAGAAGGTTGGAGTGTCGCCTTCTGGGTTTGGTGTGCCCTGATCAGATGGGGTTCACAGGGGAAGAAATTCAAATAACAATGAAAGACAGTTGCTGAAGGTGATGGACTAGAATTCTTGGTATCCAGGGATGGCACTTTTGCTGTCCCTGGATACTGAGAAAGCATTCAATGGGGCTTCAAAAAACAGGTAGGGCTTCTGTTCTAGTCTCCTAGGGCATAAATCCTAGTAAATGAGGGCTATCACAAGAGTTGAGATTATGAAGAGGTACACATCAGGAGTGTCCCCTCTTGCCACTCCTTTTTGTTCTGGTGATGGAACCTCTGGCAGGGTGCATTAGGCAATGTAAGGAGGTAAAGGGTGTACAGGTTAAGTGGACCCCCCATAAGATTTCACATTTATTTATTTATTTTTACTTCACTAGGAAAAGGTCCCTGAGCAAGCTTATATTCAAGGAGGTCCTGGATGAACAGGACTATACAGACTGACAGTTTACAACAAATAAGTTTACAGAGTCATATTAACTACATAGAGATCACTGTACAATAAGTGTAGCATTCAGCGTAGAACAACACAGGTAGCAGTACATTACACATACAGGTAGTTACAGAGTCGTACTAACTACATAGAGAGCATTGTACAATAAGAGCAACATTCAGAGGACAACAACATAGGTAGCAGTATATTACACACACTGGCAGTTACACAGTCGTACTAACTACATAGACAGCATTGTATAATAAGTACAAGATTCAGAGGAGAACAACACAGGTAGCAGTACATTACACATACAGGCAGTAACAGAGTCGTAATAACTATATAGAGAGCACTGTATAATAAGGGCAATAGTCAGAGGAGAACAATGCAGGTAGCAGTACATTACACATACAGGCAGTTACAGATCCGTACTAACTACATAGAGAAAATTGTACAATATGTGCAACATTCAGAGGAGAACAACACAGGTAGCAGTACATTACATATACAGGCAGTTACAGAGTCATAATAACTACATGGAGAGCACAGTACAATAAGTGCAACATTCAGAAGAGAACAACTTAGGTAGCAGAACATTACACTTACAAGCTGTTACAGAGTCACACTAACTACATAGACAGCATTGTAAAACAAGTGCAGCTTTCAGAGGGGAACAACATATGTAGCAGTACATAACACATACAGACAGTTACAGAGTCACACTAACTATACAGAGAGCACTGTACAATAAGTGCAGCATTCAGAGGAGAACAACACAGGTAGCAGTACATTACATATACAGGCAGTTACAGAGTCGTACAAACTACATGGAGAGCATTGTACAATAAGTGCATCATTCAGAGGAGAACAACACAGGTAGCAATAACTAACACACACAGGCAGTTACAGAGGTGTACTAACTACATAGAGAGCACTGTAAAATAAGTGCAACATTCAGAGGAGAACAACTCAAGTAGCAGTACATTACACATACAGGTAGTTACAGAGTTGTACTAACTACACAGAGAGCACTGTACAATAAGTGCAACATTCAGAGGAGAACAACTCAGGTAGCAGTACATTACACATACAGGCCGTTACAGAGTTGTACTAACTACATAGAGAGCACTGTACTATAAGTGCAACATTCAGAGGAGAACAGCACAGGTAGTAGTACATTACACACACAGGCAGTTACAAAGTCATACTGACTACATAGAGAGAACTGTACAACAAGTTCAACATTCAGAGGAGAACAACATAGGTAGCAGTACTTTACACATACATGCAGTTACAAATGCGTACTAACTACATAGGGAACACTGCACAATAAGTGCAACATTCAGAGGAGAAGAATGCAGGTAGCAGTACATTACACATTCAGGCAGTTACAGAGCGTACTTACTACATAGAGAGCATTGTTCAATAAGTGCAACATTCAGAGAAAAACAACATACGTAGCAGTACATTACACATACAGGCAGTTACAGAGTTGTACTAACTACATAAAGAGCACTTTACAATAAGTGCAACATAGAAACATAGACTTTGACGGCAGATAAGGACCGCTTGGCCCATCTAGTCTGCCCATTTCCCTACCTACAGGATAGGCCTCAGATCCTAGTTAACCAACAGCCTATTTCTTCCTGCCCCCCAGAAGAATTGCCTTATGTCTGTCCCATGCATTCTTGAATTCTCCCACAGTTTTAGACCCCACAACCTCCTCAGGAAGGCTGTTCCATGCATCCACTACCCTCTCTGTGAAATAATACTTCCTCACATTGCCCCTGAACTGCCCACCTACTATCTTTAAATTGTGTCCCCTTGTTCTTGCACGTCTCTTTTTCTGAAAGATGCTACCCTCTTGGACTTTGTTGATTCCACTGAGGTACTTAAAAGTTTCTATCATGCCCCCTCTCCATTCTTTCCTCAAGGGTATACATATTAAACTCCTTTAGTCTCTCCTCATACGGCTTCCCTTGCAGACCCTGCACCATTTTAGTTGCCCTCCTCTGGACTGCCTCTATCCTGTCTATGTCCTTGCAGAGATGAGGTCTCCAGAACTGGACACAGTACTCCAGATGGGGTCTCACCAACTGTCTGTATAGAGGGATAACAACTTCCTGTTGTCTGCAGATGATGCCTCTCCCTATACATCCCAGTATACCCCCAGCCCTCCCTACTGCCTTCTCACATTGCTTGCTAATCTTAAGGTCATCTGATATGATTACCCCCAGGTCCCTTTCTTTTTTGTTGTTGTTACTACTCCCCCATTGTGTATTCTTCCCCTGGGTTCTTGTTTCCCAGGTGCATTATTTTGCACTTCTTTGCATTGAATCCTAGCTGCCATAATTCTGACCATTCCTCCAACCTTGCCAAGTTCATTCTCATCCTTCCCACGCCTCCTTGTGTATCAACCCTGTTGCAGATCTTTGTGTCATCTGCAAAGAGGCATACTTTTCAATCCAGTAACTCTGCAATGTCACTTATGCAGACATTAAAAAGGACTGGACCCAATACTGAACCCTGCAGTACCCCACTAGTAACCCCTCTTTCTTCAGAGTGGACTCCATTTACAATTACCTTCTGTGTCCTGTTGTCCAGCCAATGTTTTACCCAGGCTACCACCCTGGGACCCACTCCCCAAGCTGGTTAATTTGGTTATTAATCATTTGTGTGGAATGTGTCAAATGCCTTGCTAAAGTCTAGGTAGACCATGTCCACAGCCCCTCCCTGGTCTACTACTTTGGTCACCCAGTCGGAGAAATCTATTAGATTCGTCTGACATGACCTTCCCACTGTGAACCCATGCTGCCTTGGGTCCTGTGCCCCACTGGCCTCTAGGTACTCAACTGTTCTTTCCTTTAGAAATGACTCCATCACTTTACCTACCACAGAGGTCAGACTGACAGGTCTGTAGTTTCCTGCCTCTGTCTTGGTCCCACTTTTGTGAAGGGGAATCACATCTGCCTTCCTCCAGTCCTCGGGTACCACACCATCCTCCCATGATATATTAAAAAAGAGTAGCCAGTGGTTTCACTAGTTCCCTCCTTAATTCTTTTAGAATTCTGGGGTGAATTCCATCAGGCCCCATTGCTTTGTCCACCTTCAGTTTTAGGAGTTCTTGCAGAACCCTTTCTTCTGTGAAAGGACTGGGATCGACCACCCTATCAAGAGTGCTTCTGTTAACTGGATTAGGCACTTCCCCCTCTTCTTTTGTGAGTACTGAGCAGAAATATTCGTTCAGTATCCCTTCTTTTTCACTGTCCTCCTCTGCCGACCCACGGTTCATTTTTTTCAGCCTCACTATCCCTCCCTTTGCCTTTCTATGCTCACTGATATACCTATAAAAGGTTTAATCCCTCTTCTTAACAGAGTTGGCTATCTTTTCCTCAGTTTGGGCCTTTGCTATTCTGACTTCCTTCCCTGCTTCCTTCTGCCTTAACTGGTACAGCTGTCTGTCCTGCTCCTTCTGTGTTTCTTTATACCTCCGGAACGCTATCTTTTTCTTACTGACTTTCACAGCCACCTCTTTTGAGAACCATAGTGGCTTTTTCTTTTGTTTTGCTTTGTTTATTTGCTTCACACAAAGGCTTGTTGCCTCTGTGATGGCAGTTTTGATTCCCCAATGCTGCTCCACACCTCCTTCTAGCCTGCTTGCTAGTGCTTTTCTGAGGCAATCTCCCATCTTGCCAAAGTCAGCCTTCCTAAAGTCCAGTACCCTCACTTTTGTATGGCTTGACTCTGTAGCTGAGTTTAACGTGAACAACACTATTTAATGGTCACTTGTTCCCAGATGGCAATCCACTTCTAGATCTGAGATCCTCTCACTGCCCCCGTTTGAGAGTACGAGGTCTAAGATTGCTCCCTCACAAGTGGGTTCCAAAACTAGCTGTCAGAGGCCTGACACCTGTAGGGCATCAAGAATGGCCCTGCTATTGGATATGGCTGCAGCAAATGTGCTCCAGTTAACATCTGGCATATTCAGCTGTCCCATCAACCGTATCTCCCCTTTCTCTGCCATTCTAAGAATGCCTTCTATTATATCCTTGTCCATTCCCTCCCCCTGACATGGAGGTCTGTACACAACCCCTGTGCAGATTGTGGTGCCCTTCCCAGTCTCCAAGGTGACCCACAGTGCCTCCTGTCTTCCCTGTTTACTCTTTTGTTCAGTTGCTTTAATCCCTTCCTTTACATAAGAGAGCTACTCCTCCTCCTCTTCTCCCCTTCCTGTCTCTCCTGTAGGTTATGTACCCTGGTATGTTAACATCCCAGTCATGGTTCTCTGAGTACCATGTTTCTGTGACTGCTATGATATCCAGGCATCCCTCTTCCATCAAGGCCACCAGCTCAAGGAGTTGTTGCCCAGACTACGGGCATTGGTACTCATTACCCTCCATTTCCTGAAGGCCTTACTCCCTTTTGCTCCATTCCTGTCCTTCTTAACTACATAGAGAGCACTGCACAATAAGTGCAACATTCAGAGGAGAAAAAGCCAGGTAGCAGTACATTAAACACGCAAGCAGTTACAGAGTCATACTAACTACGTAGAGAGCACTGTACAATAAGTGCAACATTCAGAGGAGAACAACAAAAAGCAGCAGTACATTACACACACAGGTAGTTACAGTATCGTACTAACTATATAGGGAGCATTGTACAATAAGTGCAACATTTTGAGAAAAACAATACAGGTAGCAGTACATTACACATACAGGCAGTTACAGACTCGTGCAATGTACATAGAGAGCATTCTACAATAAGTGCAACATGCAGAGAAGAGCTACAGAGGTAGAGGTACATTACATATACTGACAGAGACTCGTACTGTCTACATAGAAAGCATTGTACAATAAGTGCAAAATTCAGAGGAGAACAACATAGGTAGCAGTTCACTACATATACAGGCAGTTACAGAGTCGTACTAACTACATAGCAAGCACTGTACGATAAGTGCAACATTCAGAGGAGAATAATGCAAGTAGCAGTACATTATACATAAGGCAGTTACAGATTCATACTAGCCACATGGAGAGCACTTTACAATAAGTGCAACATTCAGTGGAGAAAAACACAAGTAGCAGTACATTACACATACAGACAGTTACAGAGTTGTACTAACTACACAGAGAGCACTGTACTATAAGTGCGACATTCAGAGGAGAACAACATACGTAGTAGTGCATTACACACACAGGCAGTTACAGACTCGTACTAACTACAAAGACAGCATTGTACAATAAGTGCAAAATTCAGAGGAGAACAACATAGGCAGCAGAACACTACACACACAGGCAGTTACAGACTCGTACTAACTGCATAGAGAGCATCGTTCAAAAAGAGCAACTTTCAGACAAGAACAACATAGGTAGCAGTACATTAAACACACAGGCAGTTACAGAGTCATACTGAATACATAGAGAGCACTGCACAATAAGTGCAACATTCAGAGGAGAAGAACGCAGGTAGCAGTACATTACACATTCAGGCAGTTACACAGCGTACTAACTACATAGAGAGCATTGTACAATAACTTCAACATTCAAAGGAGAACAGCGCAGGTACAAATACATTACACATACTGGCAGTTACTGAGTCGTACTAACTGCACAGAGAGCACTGTACAATTATTGCAACATTCAGAGGAGAACAACATAGGTAGCAGTACATTACACATACTGGCAGTTACAGAGTCATACTAACTACATAGACAGCATTGTTCAATAAGTGCAACATTCAGAGGAGAACAACATAGGTAGCAGTACATTACACAGACAGGCAGTTACAGACTTGTACTAACTACATAGAGAGCACTTTACAATAAGTGCAACATTCAGAGGAGAAAAAGCCAGGTAGCAGTACAATACACACACAGGCAGTTTTCAAGTCATACTAACTACATAGGGAGAACTGAACAATAAATGCAACATTAAGAGCAGAACAACATAGGTAGCAGTAAATTAAACTCACAAGCAAATACAGAGTCATTCTAACTATGTAGAGAGCACTGTACAATAAGTGCAACATTCAGATGAGAACAACATAAGCAGGAGTACATTACACACAAAGGTAGTTACAGTATCGTACTAACAACATAGAGAGCATTGTACAATAAGGGCAAGATTCTGAGAAAAACAACACAGGTAGCAGTACATTATACATACAGGCAGTTACAGACTCATACTGTCTTCATAGAGAGCATTCAACAATAAGTGCAACACACAGAGAAGAACTACAGAGGTAGAGGTACAATACACATACTGACAGTTACAGACTCATCCTGACTACATAGAAAGCTTTGTATAGTAAGTGCAACATTCAGAGGACAACAACTTAGGTAGTGTACTTTACATATACAGGCAGTTACAGAGTTGTACTAACTACGTAGCGAGCATTGTACAATAAGTGCAACATTCAGAAGAGAACAACACAGGTAGCAATAAATTACACATACATGCACTTACAGAGTCATACTAACTACATAGAGAGCACAGTACAATAAATGCAAAATTCAGAGGAGAACAACACAGGTAGCAATACATTGCACACACAGGTAGTTACAGAGTTGTACTAACAACATAGAGAGCACTGTAAAATATGGGTAACATTCAGAGAAGAACAACATAAGTAGCAGGACATGACACACACAGGCAGTTACGGAATAATACTAACTACATGGAAAGCATTGTACAATAAGTGCAACATTCAGAGGAGAACAACACAGGTAGCAGTACATTGCACATACAGGCAGTTACAGAGTCGTACTAACTACATAGAGAGCATTGTACAATAAGTGCAATATTCAGAGGAGAACAACACAGGGAGCAGTACATTGCACATACAGGCTGTTACAGAGTCATACTAAGTACATAGAAAGCACTGTACGATATGGGCAATATTCAAAGGAGAACAAAACAGGGAGCAGTACATTGCACACACAGGCAGCTACAGAGTTGTACTAACTACAAAGACAGCATTATACAATAAGTGCAACATTCAGAGGAGAATAACGCAGGTAGCAGAACATTACATGCACAGGCAGTTACAGAGTCCTACTGACTACATAGTGAGCACTGTACAATAAGGGCAATATTCAGAGGAGAACAACACAGGTAGCAGTACATTACACATACAGGAAGTTACAGAGTTGTACTAGCTACACAGAGAGCACTGCGCTGTAAGTGCAACATTCAGAGGAGAACAATGCAGGTAGCACTACATTACTCATACATGCAGTTACAGAGTCGTACTAACTACATAGAGAGCATTGTACAATAAATGCAACATTCAGAGAAGAACAATGCAGGTAGCAGTACATTACACATATAATCAGTTACAGAGTTGTGCCAACTACATAGAGAGCACAGTACAATAATTGCAACATTCAGAGGAGAACAATACAGGCAGCAATACATTACACATACAGGCAATAACAGAGTCGTACTAACTATCTAAATCAATCATCAATCAATCATTCTTTATTTATTTAAGGTGCCTTTCTTAAACCAAGGCACCTTTACAAATTACATAAAACAATAAATATTTAAAACAAGATTAAAATAATTAACCGTCATTAAAAGCTTTGTTAAAAAGGTGGGTTTTCAATGCTCCTTTAAAGCCTTGGACTGTCGGGCAATTTAGCACCTGACGAGATAGAGAATCCCACAGGGTCGGGGCCATAAAACTAAAAGATCTTGCCCCTGAAGTTTTTATATTCAGAGCATCGTACAAAAAGTGCAACATTCAGAGGAGAACAACACAGGTAGCAGTACATTACACATAATGGCAGGTACAGAGTCGTACTAACTACATTGAGAGCACTGTACAATAAGTGCAACATTAAGAGGAGAACAACAGAGGTAGCAGTACATTACATATACAGGCAGTTACAGAGTCGTACTAACCACACAGACAACACTGTACAATAAGTGCAACATTCAGAGGAGAACAACATAGTTTGCAGTACATTATACATACAGGCAGTTACAGAGTCATACTAGCCACATAGACAGCATTGTACAATAAGTGCAACATTCAGTGGAGAAAAAACACAGGTAGCAGTACTTTACACATACAAGCAGTTACAGAATTGTACTAACTACGCAGAGAGCACTGTACTATAAGTGCAACATTCAGAGGAGATCAACATAGGTAGCAATACATTACACATACAGGCAGTTACAGACTCGTACTAACTACATAGAGAGCACTGCAAAATATGGGCAACATTCAGAGGAGAACAACATAGGTAGCAGCACATTACACACACAGGCAGTTACAGAGTCGTACTAACTACATAGAGAGCACTGTACAACAAGTTCAACATTCAGAGGATAACAACATAGGTAGCAGTACTTTACACACACAGGCAGTTACAAATGCATACTAACTACATAGAGAGCACTGCACAATAAGTGCAACATTCAGAGGACAAAAACGCAGGTAGCTGTACATTACACATACAGGTAGTTAAAAAGTTGTACTAACTACATAGAGAGCACTTTACAGTAAGTGCAACATTCAGATGAGAAAGAGCCAGGTAGCAGTACATTACACACACACAGGTAGTTTTCAAGTCGCACTAACTACACAGAGAGCATTGTAAAATAAGTGCAACATTCAGAGGAGAAAAACACAGGTAGCAGTTCATTACACACACAGGCAGTTACAGACTCATACTAACTACAAAAACAGTATTGTACAATAAGTGCAACATTCAGAGGACAACAACATAGGTATCAGTACCTTACACACACAGGCAGTTGCAGACTCGTACTAACTACATAGAGAGCATGGTACAATAAGTGCAACATTCAGAGGAGGACAACATAGGTAGCAGTACATTACACACACAGGCAGTTACAGAGTGTACTTACTACATAGACAGGATTGTACAATAAGTTCAGCATTTAGAGGAGAACGCAGATACCAGTACATTACACAAACAGGCAGTTACAGAGTCATACTAACTGCATAGAGAGCACTTTTAAGTGCAACATTCAGAGGAGAAAAAAACAGGTTGCAGTACATTACACACACAGGCAGTTTTCGAGTCGTACTAACTACATGCAGAGCACTGTACAATAAGTGCAACACTAAGAGCAGAACAACATAGGTAGCAGTACATTAAACACACAAGCAGTTACAGAGTCATACTAACTACATAGAGAGCAATGTACAATAAGTGCAACATACAGCGGAGAACAACATAAGCAGCAGTACATTCTACAGACAGGTAGTTACAGTATCGTACTAACAACATAGAGAACATTGTACAATAAGTGCAACATTCTGAGGAAAACAACACAGGTAGCAGTACATTACACATACAGGCAGTTACAGACTTGTACTATCTACATAGAGGGCATTCTACAGTAAATGCAACGCGCAGAGAAGAACTATTGAGGTAGAGGTACATTACGCATACTGACAGTTACAGACTCATACTCATACTGACTACATAGACAGCATTGTGCAATAAGTGCAACATTCAGAGGAGAAGAACATAGGTAGCAGTACTTTACACACACGGGCAGTTACAAATGCATACTAATTACATAGACAGCACTACACAATAAGTGCAACATTCAGAGGAGAAAAACGCAGGCAGCAGTACATTACACATTCAGGCAGTTACAGATCATGCTAACTACATAGAGAGCATTGTACAATAAGTTCAGCATTCAGAGGAGAACAACGCAGGTACCAGTACATTACACATACAGGCAGTTACAGAGATGTACTAACTGCATAGAGCGCCACTGTACAATTAGTGCAACATTGAGAAGAGAACAACATAGGCAGCAGTACATTACACACACATAGGCAGTTACAGAGTTGTACTAACTACATAGAGAGCACTGTGCAATAAGTGCAACATTCAGAGGAGAAAAATACAGGTAGCAGTACATTACACACACAGGCAGTTACAGAGTCATACTAACGACAAAAACATTATTGTACAATAAGTGCAACATTCAGAAGAGAACAGCATAGGTGGCAGTACATTACATACTCAGGCAGTTACAGACTCGTACTAACGACATAGAAAGCATTGTACAATAAGTGCAACATTCGGAGGAGGACAACATAGATAGCAGTACATTACACACACAGGCAGTTACAGTATCGTACTAACAACATAGCGAGCATTGTACAATAAGTGCAACATTCAGAGGAGAAGAACGCAGGTAGCAGTACATTACACATTCAGGCAGTTACAGAGCGTACTAACTACATAGAGAGCATTGTACAGTAAGTTCAGCATTCAGAGGAGAACGCAGTTACCAGTACATTACACATACAGGCAGTTACAGAGTCGTACTAACTGCATAGAGAGCACTGTACAATTAGTGCAACATTCAGAGGACAACAACATAGGTAACAGTACATTACACATACAGGCAGTTACAGAGTCGTACTAACTACACAGAGAGCATTGTTCAATAAGTGCAACATTGAGTGGAAAAAACAACATACATAGCGGTACATTAGACATACACGCAGTTACAGAGTTGTTCTAACTACATAGAGAGCACTTCATAATAAATGCAACATAGAAACATAGACCTTGACAGCAGATAAGGACCACTTGGCCCATCTAGTCTGCCCATTTCCCTACATACAGGATAGGCCGCAGATCCTAGTTAACCAACAGCCTATTTCTTCTTACCCCCCACAAGAATTGCCTTATGTCTGTCCCATGCATTCTTGAATTCTCCCACAGTTTTAGACCCCACAACCTCCTCACAGGCTGTTCCATGCATCCACTACCCTCTGTGAAATAATACTTCTCCATTGCCCTGAACCGCCTCTACCTCTATCTTTAAATTTGACCCTTGTTCTTGCATGTCTTTTTTTCTGAAAGATGCTACCATCTTGGACTTTGTTGATTCCACTAAGGTACTTAAAAGTTTCTATCATGTCCCCCCTTTCCCTTCTTTCTGCAAGGGTATACATATTAAGCTCCTTTAGTCTCTCCTCATACGGCTTCTCTTGCAGACCCTGCACCATTTTAGTTGCTATCCTCTGGACTGCCTCTATCCTGACTATGTCCTTGTGGAGATGGGGTCTCCAGAACCGGACGCAGTACGCCAGATGGGGTCTCACCAACTGTCTGTACAGAGGGATAACAACTTCTTGTTTTCTGCTGCTGATGCCTCTCCCTATGCATCCCAGTATACGCCCAGCCCTCCCTACTGCCTTCTCACATTGCCTGCTAACCTTAAGGTCATCTAATATGATTACCCCCAGGTCCGTTTCCTTTTTTGTTGTTGTTACTACCTCCCCCCATTGTGTATTCTTCCCCTGGGTTCTTGTTTCCCAGGTGCATTATTTGCACTTCTTTGCATTGAATCTAGCTGCCATACTTCTGACCATTCCTCCAACCTTGCCAAGTCCTTCTCATCCTTCCACCTCCTTGTGTATCAATCCTGTTGCAGATCTTTGTGTCATCTGCAAAGAGGCATACTTTTCCAACCAGTCCCTCTGCAATGTCACTTATGAAGACATTAAAAAGGACTAGACCCAATACTGAACCCTGCAGTACCCCACTAGTAACCCCTCTTTCTTCAGGGTGGACACCATTTACAAGTACCTTCTGTGTCCTGTCACCCAGCCAATGTTTTACCCAGGCTACCACCCTGGGACCCACTCCCAGGCTGGTTAATTTGACTATTAATTTTTTGTGTGGGACTGTGTCAAATGCCTTGCCATAGTCTAGGTAGACCATGTCCACAGCCCCACCCTGGTCTACTACTTTGGTCACCCAGTCAAAGAAATCTATTAGATTCATCTGGCATGACCTTCCCTCTGTGAACCCATGCTGCCTTGGGTCCTGTGCCCCACTGGCCTCTAAGTACTCCATTATTCTTTCCTTCCGAAGTGACTCCATCACTTTCCCTACCACAGAGGTCAGACTGACAGGTCTGTAGTTTCCTGCCTCTGTCTTGGTCCTACTTTTGGGAAGGAGAATCATATCCGCCTTCCTCCAGTCCTCGGGTACCACACCATCCTCCCATGATTTATTAAAAAGAGTAGCCAGTGGTTTCACTAGTTCCCCACTTAATACTTTTAGAATTCTGGGGTGAATTCCATCAGGCCCCATTGCTTTGTCCACCTTCAGTTTTAGGAGTTCTTGCAGAACCCTTTCTTCTGTGAAAGGACTGGGATCGACTCCCCTATCAAGAGTGCTTCTGTTAACTGGATTAGGCACTTCCCCCATCTCTTCTGTGAATACTGAGCAGAAATATTCATTCAGTATCCCTTCTTTTTCACTGTCCCCCTCTGCCCACCCACCGTTCATTCTAATCAGCCTCATTATCCCTCCCTTTGTCTTTCTACGCTCGCTGATGTACCTATAAAAGGTTTTATCCCCTTTCTTAACAGAGTTGGCTATCATTTCCTCAGTTTGGGCCTTTACTATTCTGACTTCCCTTGCTGCTTCCTTCTGCCTTAACTGGTACAGCTCTCTGTCCTGCTCCTTCTGTGTTTCTTTATACTTCTGGAATGCTATATTTTTCTTACTGACTTTCACAGCCACTTCTTTTGAGAACCATAGTGGCTTTTTCTTTCATTTTGATTTGTTTATTTGCTTCACACAAAGGCTTGTTGCCCCTGTGATATCAGTTTTGATCATTCCCCATTGCTGCTCCACACCTCCTTCTAACCTGTTTGCTAGTGCTTTTTTGAGTCACTCTTCCATCTTGGCAAAGTCAGCCCTCCTAAAGTCCAGTACCCTCACTTTTGTATGGCTTGACTCTGTAGCTGAGTTTAACGTGAACAACACTGTTTGATGGTCACTTGTTCCCTGAAGGCAATCCACTTCTAGATCTGAGATCCTCTCACTGCCCCCATTTGAGAGTATGAGGTCTAAGATTGCTCCCTCATGAGTGGGTTCCAAAACTAGCTGTCTGAGGTCTGACACCTGTAGGGCATCAAAAATCGAAATGCTCTTGGATGTGGCTGCAGCAAATGTGCTCCAGTTAACATCTGGCATATTCAGGTCTCCCATTAACAGTATCTCCCCTTTCTCTGCCATTCTAAGAATGCCTTCTATCATATCCTTGTCCATTCCCTCCCCCTGACATGGGGGTCTATACACAACCTCTGTGCGGGTTGTGGTGCCCTTTCTAGTCTCCAAGGTGACCCACAGTGCCTCCTCTCCTCCCTTTTACTCTTTTGTTCAGTTGCTTTTATCCCTTCCTTTACATAGAGAGCTACTCCTCCCCCACTTCTCCCCTGCCTGCCTCTCCTGTAGGTAATGTGCCCTGGTATGTTAACATCCCAGTCATGGTTCTCTTTGTACCATGTTTCTGTGACTGCTACGATATCCAGACATCCCGCTTCCATCAAGGCAACCAGCTCAGGGAGCTTGTTGCCCAGACTACAGGCATTGGAACTCATTACCCTCCGTTTCCTAATGGCCTTACTCCTTTTTGCCCCATCCCTGTCCTTCTTAACTACATAGAGAGCACTGCACAACAAGTGCAACATTCAGAGGAGAAAAAGCCAGGTAGCAGAACATTACACACACAGGCAGTTTTCGAGTCGTACTTACTACATAGAGAGCACTGTACAATAAGTGCAACATTAAGAGCAGAACAACATAGGTAGCAGTACATTAAACACGCAAGCAGTTACAGAGTCGTACTAACTACGTAGAGAGCACTGTACAATACGTGCAACATTCAGAGGAGAACAACATAAGCAGCAGTACATTATACACACAGGTAGTTACAGTATCGTACTAATAACATAGAAAGCATTGTACAATAAGTGCAACATTCTGAGGAAAACAACACAGGTAGCAGTACATTACACATACAGGCAGTTACGGACTTGTACTATCTACATAGAGAGCATTCAACAATATGTGTAACACGCAGAGAAGAACTACAGAGGTAGAGGTACATTACACATACTGACAGTTACAGATTCGTACTGACTACATTGAAAGCTTTGTACAGTAAGTGCAACATTCAGAGGAGAACAACATAGGTAGCAGTACATTTCACATACAGGCAGTTACAGTCGTACTAACTACATAGCGAGCACTGAACAATAAGTGCAACATTCAGCGGAGAATAACGCAGGCAGCAGTACATTACAGGTACAGGCAGTTACAGAGTCGTACTAGCCACATGGAGAGTGCTGTACAATAAGTGCAACATTCAGTGGAGAAAAACACAAGTGGCAGTACTTTACACATACAGGCAGTTACAGAGTCGTACTAACTACACAGCGAGCACTGTACTATAAATGCAGCATTCAGAGGAGAACAACCTACATAGCAGTACATTACACACATAGGCAGTTACAGACTCGTACTAATTACAAAGACAGCATTGTACAATAAGTACAACAGTCAGAGGAGAGCAACATAGGCAACAGTGCACTACACACACAGGCAGTTTACAGACTCGTACTAACTACATAAAGAGCACTGTACAATTAGTGCAACTTTCAAAGAAGAACAACATATGTAGCAGTATATTACACACACAGGTAGTTGCAGAGTTGTTTTGACTAAATAGAGAGCTCTGTACAACAAGTTCAACATTCAGAGGAGATCAACATAGGTAGCAGTACTTTACACACACATGCAGTTACAAATGCATACTAACTACATAGAGAGCACTGCACAATAAGTGCAACATTCAGAGGAGAAGAACGCAGGTTACAGTAGATTACACATTCAGGCAGTTACAGAGCGTACTAACTATATAGAGAGCATTGTAAAATAAGTTCAGCATTCAGAGAACAACAATGCAGATACCAGTACATTACACATACAGGCAGTTACAGAGTCATACTAAGTGCATAGAGAGCACTGTACAATTAGTGCAACATTCAGAGGAGAACAACATAGGTAGCAGTATATTACACATACAAGCAGTTACAGGTTGTTACTAACCACATAGAGACCACTTACAGTAAGTGCAACATTCAGAGGAGAAAAAGCTGGTAGCAGTACATACACATACAGGCAGTATTGAGTCATACTAACTACATAGAGAGCACTGTACAAAAAGTGCAAGATTGAGCAGAACAACATAGGTAGCAGTACATTAAACACACAAGCAGTTACAGAGTCATACTAACTAGTAGAGAGCACCGTAAATAAGTGCAACATACAGAGGAGAACAACATAAGCAGCAGTACATTACACAGACAGGTAGTTACAGTATCGTATTAACAACATAGAGAGCATTTTACAATAAGTGCAACATTCTGAGGAAAACAACACAGGTAGCAGTACATTACAGATATATGCAGTTACAGAGTCATACTAGCCACATGGAGAGCACTGTACAATAAGTGCAACATTCAGTGGAGAAAAACACAAGTGGCAGTATTTTACACATACAGGCAGTTACAGAGTCATACTAACTACACAGAGAGCACTGTACTATAAATGCAACATTCAGAGGAGAACAACCTGCGTAGCAGTACATTACACACATAGGCAGTTACAGACTCGTACTAACTACAAAGACAGCATTGTACAATAAGTACAACAGTCAGAGGAGAGCAACATAGGCAACAGTGCACTACACACACAGGCAGTTTACAGACTGGTACTAACTACATAAAGAGCACTGTACAATTAGTGCAACTTTCAAAGAAGAACAACATATGTAGCAGTGTATTACACACGCAGGCAGTTGCAGAGTTGTTTTGACTAAATAGAGACCTCTGTACAACAAGTTCAACATTCAGAGGAGATCAACATAGGTAGCAGTACTTTACACACACATGCAGTTACAAATACATACTAACTATACAGAGTGCACTGCACAATAAGTGCAACATTCAGAGGAGAAGAACGCAGGTAGCAGTACATTATACATTCAGGCAGTTACAGAGCGTACTAACTATATAGAGAGCATTGTAAAATAAGTTCAGCATTCAGAGAACAACAATGCAGGTACCAGTACATTACACATACAGGCAGTTACAGAGTCATACTAACTGCATAGAGAGCACTGTACAATTAGTGCAACATTCAGAGGAGAACAACATAGGTAGCAGTATATTACACATACAGGCAGTTACAGAGTTGTACTAACTACATAGAGACCACTGTACAGTAAGTGCAACATTCAGAGGAGAAAAAGCTGGGTAGCAGTACATTACACACACAGGCAGTATTGGAGTCATACTAACTACATAGAAAGCACTGTACAATAAGTGCAACATTTAGAGCAGAACAGCATAGGTAGCAGTACATTAAACACACAAGCAGTTACAGAGTCATACTAACTACGTAGAGAGCACCGTAAATAAGTGCAACATACAGAGGAGAACAACATAAGCAGCAGTACATTACACAGACAGGTAGTTACAGTATCGTACTAACAACATAGAGAGCATTTTACAATAAGTGCAACATTCTGAGGAAAACAACACAGGTAGCAGTACATTACACAAACAGGCAGTTACAGACTCGTACTATGTACATAGAGAGCATTCTACAATAAGTGCAACACACAGAGAAGAACTACTGAGATAGAAGTACATTACACATACTGACATTTACAGACTCGTACTAATTACATAGAGAGCATTGTACAATAAGTGCAACATTCAGAGGAGAACAACATAGGCAGCAGTACATTAAACGTTCAGGCAGTTACAGAGTCTTACTATCCACATAGAGAGCACTGTACAATAATTGCAACATTCAGTGGAGAAAAATACAGGTAGCAGTACATTACACATACAGGCAGTTACAGAGTCATACTAACTGCATAGAGAGCACTGTACAATTAGTGCAACATTCAGAGGAGAACAACATAGGTAGCAGTATATTACACATACAGGCAGTTACAGAGTTGTACTAACTACATAGAGACCACTGTACAGTAAGTGCAACATTCAGAGGAGAAAAAGCTGGGTAGCAGTACATTACACACACAGGCAGTATTGGAGTCATACTAACTACATAGAAAGCACTGTACAATAAGTGCAACATTCAGAGGAGAACAACATAGGCAGCAGTACATTAAACGTTCAGGCAGTTACAGAGTCTTACTATCCACATAGAGAGCACTGTACAATAATTGCAACATTCAGTGGAGAAAAATACAGGTAGCAGTACATTACACATACAGGCAGTTACAGACTCGTACTAACTACAATAACAGTATTGTACAATAAGTGCAACATTCAGAGGAGAACAACATAGGAAGCAGTACATTACACACACAGGTAGTTACAGACTCATACTAACTACATAGAGAGGATTGTACAATAAGTGCAACTTTCAGAGAAGAACAAAATAGGTAGCAGTACTTTACACACACATGCAGTTACAAACGTGTACTAACTACATAGAGAACACTGCACAATAAGTGCAACATTCAGAGGAGAAAAACACAAATAGCAGTACACTACACATTCAGGCAGTCACAGATCGCACTAACTACATAGAGGATAATGTATGGTCCTCTATCGTTAACAGGTTTGTTAACTATCGAGAGGTTGCCTGGGTGACCATGTAAACCTTGAGAGTGAAACTTGAGAGGTTTACGTCATCATGGCAACCTCCAGACGTTACACAAACTGGTTAATGATAGAGGGACCATACCTTATATTTTATAGTGTATGGTCCCCATAAACGGGCAAAACAAATAAATGTGAATTACTTTAGGCCCCACCGCAGATGTTCTGGGTCATTTTCTTGCCACTGCACCACTTTCAGGAAGGCCATCGGTGAGCGAGGTAAAAGGTACACGCATGCGCAGATGGGCTTTGTTTGTAATCCCATCACTTTGACATACTCAAGAGAGGTTTACAACCATTTACGTCATAGCGATGGGATTATTTAGAAATAATTTTGCCGGTTTTTAGCGGTAATAAGGGCTTACCATAAATTATATAGAGAGCACTGCACAATTAGTGTAACATTCAGAGGAAAACAACATAAGTGGCAGTACGTTACACATACAGGCAGTTACAGAGGTGTATTAAATACACAGAGAGCATTGTACAATAACTGCAACATTCAGAGAAGAACACCATAGGTAGCAGTACATTACACATACAGGCAGTTACAGAGTTGTACTAACTACATAGAGAGCATTTTACAATAAGAGCAACATTCAGAGGAGAAAAAGCCAGGAAGCATTACATTACACACAGGCAGTTTTTGAGTCAGACTAACTACATAGAGAGCACTGTACAATAACTGGAACATTAAGAGCAGAAAAAACATAGGTAGCAGTACATTAAACACACAAGCAGTTACAGAGTTGTACTAACTACATAGAGAGCACTGTACAATAAGTGCAAAATACTGAGGAGAACAACATAAGCAGCAGTACATTACACAAACAGGTAGTTACAGTATCGTACTAACAACATAGAGAGCACTGTACAGTAAGTGCAACATTCTGAGAAAAACAACAAAGGCAGCAATACATTACACATATAGGCAGTTACAGACTCGTACTATCTACATAGAGAGCATTCTACAATAAGTGCAACACGCAGAGAAGAACTACAGTGGTAGAGGTTCATTACACATACTGACAGTTACAGACATGTACTGACTACATAGAAAGCATTGTACAATAAGTGCAACATTCAGAGGAAAGCAACACAGGTAGCAGTACATTACATATACAGGCAGTTACAGAGTCATACTAACTACACAGAGAGCACTGTACAATAGGTGCAACATTCAGTGGAGAAGAACATAGGTAGCAGTACATTACACACACAGGCAGTTATAGAGTTGTACTAACTATATAGAGACCACTGCACAATAACTGCAACATTCAGAGGAGAACAACACAGGTAACAGTACATTACACATGCAGGCAAGTACAGAGTCGTACTAACTACATAGAAAGCACTGCACTATAAGTGCAACATTCAGTGGAGAACAACCAAGGTAGCAGTACATTACACATGCAGGCAGTTACAGAGTCATACTAACTGCACAGAGAGCACTGCACTATAAGTGCAACATTCAGAGGAGAACAACACAGGTAAGAGTACACTACACACACAGGCAGTTACAGAGTCGTACTAACTATGTAGAGAGCATTGTTCAATAAGTGCAACATTGAGAGGAGAACAACATAGGTAGCAGTACATTTCACATACAGGCAGTTACAGAGTTGTGCTAACTACACAGAGAACACTATACTATAAGTGCAATATTCAGAGGAGAACAACATAGGTAGCGGTACATTACACACACAGGCAGTTACAGAGTTGTACTAACTACATAGAGAGCACTGTACAATGAGTGCAACACTCAGAGGAGAACAACACAGGTTGCAGTACATTACACATACAGGCCGTTACAGATTTTTACTAACCACATAGACAGCACTGTACAATAAGTGCAACATTCAGAGGAGAACTAAAGAGGTAGCAGTACATTACACATACTGGCAGTCAGAGAGTCGTACTAACTTCATAGAGAGCACTGTACAATTAGTGCAACATACAGAGGAGAACAACATAAGTTGCAGTACATTACACACACACTGGCAGTTACAGAGTCGTACTGACTACATAGAGAGCACTGTACAATTATTGCAACATTCAGAGGAGAACAACATATTTAGCAGTACATTACACACACAGGCAGTTACAAATGTGTACTAACTACATAGAGAGCACTGCACAATAAGTGCAACATTCAGAGGAGAACAACGCAGGTAGCAGTACGTTACACATTCAGGCAGTTACAGATCTTACTAACTACATAGACAGCATTCTACAATAAGTTCAGCATTCAGAGGAGAACAACGCAGGTACCAGTACATTACACATACAGGCTGTTACATAGTCATACTAACTACATAGTCGTATTAACTACATGCTCACTTGATACCAACTTGTGGAACACCTGTTATCATTTACATGTACCCTGTACCCAATTTGTATTTGTCTGTCCACAATGTGACGTGGCACCTCTGTTGAACGCCTATTGTTTTGCAAATCTTTGCTATGTAACCAAAACACAATGTATGTCTTTATGTGACGAAGTACCTTTGGAAACGAGCCTCTGGCTCAAAGGTTGTAAACTGATTCTTAAATAAATAAAAATAAAACATAGACAGCATTGTACAATAACTGCAACATTCAGAGAAGAACACCATAGGTAGCAGTATATTACACATACAGGCAGTTACAGAGTTTTACTATCTACATAGAAAGCACTGTAAAATATGGGCAGCATTCAGAGGAGAACAACACAGGTAGCAGTATATTACACATACAGGCAGTTACAGAGTCGTACTAACTACACAGAGAGCACTGTACAATAAATGCAACAGTCAGAGGAGAACAACATGAGTAGCACTACATTACAGACACAGGAAGTTATAGAGTCGTACTAGCTACATAGAGAACATTGTACATTCAGTGCAACATTCAGAGGAGAACAACACAGGTAGCAGTACATACACACACACACACACACACACAGTTACAGAGTCGTACTAACTACTTTGAGAGCACCGTACAATAAGTGCAACATTCAGAGAAGAACAACACAGGTAGTCTTACATTACACATACAGGTATTTACAGAGTCATACTAACCACATAGAGAGCATTGTACAATAAGTGCAACATTCAGCGGAGAACAACACAGGTAGCAGTACTTTACACACACAGCCAGTTACAGTCGTACTAACTAAATAGAGAGTATTGTGCAATAAGTGCAGCCTTCAACGGACAACAACTCATGTAGTAGTACATTACACACACAGGCAGTTAGAGTCATACTAACTAAATAGAGAGCATTGCACAATAAGTGCAACATTCAGAGGAGAACAACACAGGTAGCTGTACATTACAGATACAGGCAGTTACAGAGTCGTATTAACTACATAAAGAGCATTGTACAATGAGTGCAACATTCAGGGGAGAACAACACAGGTAGCACTACATTACACAAACAGGCAGTTACAGAGTTGTAGTAACTACATAGAGAGCATTGTACAATAAGTGCAACATTCAGAGAAGAACAATGCAGGTAGCAGTACATTACACACACAGGCAGTTACAGAGTGTACTAACTACTTAGAGATTATTGTACAAGTGCAGCATTCAGAGGAGAATGACATAGGTAGTAGTACATTACACATACAGACAGATACAGAGTCTTACTAACTACATAGAGAGCTGTGTACAATAAGTGCAGCATTCAGAGGAGAATGACATAGGTAACAGTACATTACACATACATGCAGTTACAGAGTTGTACTATCTACATAGAGAGCACTGATCAATAAGTGCAACATTCAGAGGAGAACAACACAGGTAGCAGTACATTACTCATACAGGTACATACTGAGTTGTACTAACTACATAGAAAGCATTGTACAATAAGTGCAACATTTGGAGGAGAATAACACATGTAGCAGTACATTACGCATACAGGCAGTTTCTGAGTCATACTAACTGCAAAGAGAGTACTGTATAATAAGTGCAGCATTCAGAGGAGAACAACAAAGGTAGCAGTACATTACACACACAGGCAGTTACAGAGTCATACTTACTACATAGAATTGTACAATAAGTGCAACATTCAGAGGAGAACAACATAGGTAGCAGTACATTACACATACAGGTAGTTACAGAGTTGTACTAACTACATAGAAAGCACTGTACAATAAGTGCAACATTCAGAGGAGAACAACTCAGGTAGCAATACATTACACATACAGACAGTTACAGAGTCGTACTAACTACACAGAGAGCATTGTAAAACAAGTGCATCATTCAGAGGAGAAAAACACAGGTAGCAGTACATTACACACACACACACACAGGCAGTTACTGTATAAAGTCGTACTAACTACACAGAGAGCAGTGTACTATAAGTGCAACATTCAGAGGAGAACAACATAGGTAGCAGTACATTACACACACAGGCAGTTACAGAGTCGTACTAGCTACACAGAGTGCACTGTACAATAAGTGCAACATTCATAGGAGAACAACATAGGTAGCAGTACATTACACATACACGCAGTTACAGAGTTGTACTAGCTACATAGAGAGCAGTGTACAATAAGTGCAGCATTCAGAGGAGAATAACGCAGGTACCAGTACATTACACACACAGGCAGTTACATAGTCATCCTAACTGCATAGAGAGCATTGTACAGTAAGTGCAACATTCAGAGCAGAACAACATAAGCTGCAGTGCATTACACACTCAGGTAGTTGCAGTATTGTACTAACTACATAGAGAGCATTGTGCAATAAGTGCAACATTCTGAGAAGAACAACACAGGTAGCAGTGCATTACACATACAGGCAATTACAGACTCATACTATCTACATAAAGAGCATTTTACAATAAGTGCAACATGCAGAGGAGGACTACAGAGCTAGAGGTGCATTACACATACGGGCAGTTACAGACTCATACTGACTACGTAGACTGCATTGTACTATCAGTGCAATATTCAGAGGAGAACAGCATAGGCAGCAGTACATTACACATACAGGCATTTACATATTTGGTAGATGAGGCTAAGGTTTTAGGAAAGAAGGTTTAGAAGGGGAAGAAGGGGCTAAGTTAAAAGGAGGTGATGAAGATGAATAGAGGCAGGGTTAGTGACAGTTGCATTTTTCTTGGATAACTTTGTCTAAGAGACATTTGAAAGCCCCTATACAGATGGTAGAGACTAGTTTTAACAAGTGGAGAAAGTTATTCCATAGTGAAGGGAGGAAATGTCCGACATTCGGACGTGCAGATAATGTGCTGCTCTTCCTTAGAGAGCCAAAGAAGTCATTGAAGGCAGTCATGGATTTAATAGAGAGGTTTTCCTGCTTCTCAGGATACAAAGTGAATCTTGAAAAGTCAGACATTATGTCTATAGGAGAATGGAACCACAGCTTGGGGGTGCACCCTTTTAGAAACGGGTATACTATTTAAAGGACAACAGATTGAGTGACTCAGATATAAGTGAATCAATCTCAGCACCTGGAATGTGAGCTACCCTGAAAAGGTAGCTATGGGAGAAGAAGAAGGTGAGCAGAAGAGGAAGAGGAGGAATGGAAGAGGATGGCAGGGGAATGGGAGCGGCGAGAGGTATGTGGAAGGTAGTGCAGTGACAGGCTGCCAGACTGGCGGTGTGGTGTGGTGGTGAGGGTGCTCAGCCACAATGGAGAGGGTGCAAGGTTCGGGGTTGGGAAAGTGCACACTACTTTTTGGTACGGCAGTGAGAATTTCATTTGTTTCCAAGTTTCACCCCCTCCCAGACATGCACCCCCTCCGGAGTTGTTTACCTTTAGTTGGGGGGTGCAGCAGGGGTGCAGGGGGTGCAGCCCCTCTCATAAGAAACAGATTTGTTTTCGGCCACTTGTCATTGCTGCAAGTGTACATCGCCAATTTTATTTTTGGCTATGTGCACGCACCCTAATGGCAATTGTTATGACATATAATCTTAGAAAGGTAGGCGCAACCATCACATATCTAGGGATTAAGGCGGGACCCACCTTCGCACCTCTGTATAAATTAAACTACTTACCTAACTTACATCTTATCAAGATGGATCTGTCAAGGTGAAGGGGCCCCCAATTCCTTGGATGGAGCACCCAAACTTTCTCAGAATGTATGTGCTACCATAAATGCTTTGTCCATTGCAGATGCTGCTTATGGGGCTGGTCAGGAAGGACGTGCATTAATTTAAAACAGCTTGCAGTGACTTGCTATAGCAGGGCAGCCATCCAAGTGTTGGATTACATGGGCTTAAGGGGCCGGTAGTCATTAATTACTTTCTCTGTACTTTACTCCATGGAATGTTAGCCCAGCCTCAGCTGCTAGCATTTAATTTTCTCTTCCCTGTTAATTAGCTGTTTGGTGTCACAGTGCCTAGTTTGGGGCTTCTCTGCTTTTCCCACAGCAGGAAACTATGTTGTTGCAATGGGCATCGTGGCTCCAGGCAGTGGGAGCAGCTTTGTATGTATCATATATTTAATCAGTCCCTGGCTGGCCTGTCTTCTTCTGCTGCTCTGCATAGCCTTCATGGCACTAATGCACTCTGAAATTTTAGTCAATCTTCTACCCGATGACTGCTGGCTCCACCCAGCCTCCTACCATCTCTCCCACTCATACCAATACATTTGGTTTTCACTAACTCTCCCCTACGCATACTGGCAACATATCAAATCTACTGCCTCAAATCTCACCCTCCTATCACACTGGCTTCGCAGCTTCCTCCTACCTAACCAGCTTCACAGCATGCTCCTACCTAACCATTGGCCATGGGCTTCGCCTGGTCTTACCATTCTCTCACTTGTATCAATTGATTTAATTCACTCCTAATTTGGCTTCCCAATGGACTTGGTTGGCATGCGTTCCTGAGGTTGAAAAATGCTGTCTACCTTAACTAGACCTACGTGAGAGTCCACATTGCTCAGTTCTGACCTACGAACATGTCTCTCCATGTCAGCAATCATCAGAGCATGACCCACGTGTGGGTCCCATGCTTCATTACAACTACATCCTATCCACATTTTGGAGACATGCTGACTGTATCCATCACTTCCAGGACTAAGGGCTAGCACTGTGGCCTACGGTATCTCTCTGCACCCAAAAGTCTGCATCTTGAGCATGCAAAGCTTGAGGCAGTGTCCTTCTCACTGGGCCCATAGTTGGGAAAGTCCTCGCTCTTGGTGGACTTTCAGTCACCAACCATACTGAGGGCACCTCTAGATGTAGCATTTAAGACTTCAGTGACAAGGGGTGGGCTCTCATGGGAAGGGCCCTTTTAGCTGCCTGAGCGGGTTGGGAGACATCTTTTAAGCTATTCTCCCTACAACTGCCTCTGGTTCACCTGGTTTGTTCTTAGATCAGTAGGCCAGATAAGTGCCTCAGTGGCCGTTACTCTCCTCCAGCCTTGTAGGTTGGCATCAAGTGCCCTGGTGTTGCAGAGATTGCTCGCAACCCTCCATGGCATTCCCGTTAGAGGGATAGAGTGAGAGTGTTCCCTAAAATCGGAATGTCCCTTGGATTGGTCTACTAAATTTCATTAGCAGAGCTGTCACTAAACAAAAATTTTCAGAAGCCTGGAGGGAAGGCGACCTAGGCCTTGAATCACCAGAGGTTTCCTCCTCAAAGGGTTTTTTTCCTCTCCATCGTGCCAATGGCCATAATATTTAGATAGGTGTAGTAATATTCCCTAGGTCCCATAGTTAGGTTTCTGCTGTTCGATGGAGTAGGGTGATGGCCCCGTAATTATCCATTCTCTCCCCCTTCTAGCTGTTCCCTCTTCTTAGGAAGCAACACCTTCACCACTATTCACCCATCGTTTCTTACCTACTCTACTCAAACCATATTACCAACTGACCTACGTAAAGGTTTTCTATCCCAATAAGCGTTCAGTACCTCATATGCTCTGCTTAAAACTCTATTTTTTGGGCTCCTTCCTAAGGTACCTTTAGCCAAGGGAATCACTCCCTCGGCACCTCTAGGGGTGGAACCCTCCTCTAGGTTTCCTTGCCTTTATACCCTTACAGGCTGGTATATCCCACAGATAGGGAGGAGAACAACCAAAGATTATCTATGTTACATATGCATAACACTACGCCTGTTGCTTAGGCACACTGAATTGGAAGGCAGAAGCCTGTAGTTCAATGGGGCGGAGCAATTAACCACGCCCCTGCTCAACTCATATAAGGGCCACTCTTCCTCACGCTACCCTTGATTGTCTTTCATTGCCCCTCCATCCATCCCTCCTCCTCCTCCGGTGGCTTGCCTCTCTCTCTCTCTCTCTCTCTCTCTCTCTCTCTCTCTCTCTCTCTCTCTCTCTCTCTCCCCATGGGCTCCTTCCTAAGGTACCCTTAGCCAAAGGAATCACTCCTGCGGCACTTCTAGTGATGTAACCCTCCTCTAGGGTTCCTTGCCTTCATACCCCTACAGGGTGGTATATTCCACAGATAGAGAGGCCAAGCGCCAAAGATTATCTACGTTACACGAGCATAATACTATAGCAGTTGTGTAGGCACATTTGTGGATGTGATAGGTTAGCACCCTGTTGGTCCCACATTTCTGTACATATAAATCAAAAAATGAGGGTGTGAGTCCCTGATAAACCAGTTTCCCAATTACTTTGCTTGGAGGTGGATGAGGATACATAAATACATAGACAATGTCAGCAGATAAGGGCCTATGGCCCACCCAGTCTAGCCATTTGAGCATGGATTCACAGTGGAACGGTCATGCCAGACAAATCAGATAGATTTCTTTGACTGGGTGACCAAAGTAGTAGATCAGGGAGGGGCTGTGGAAATGGCCTACCTAGACTTTAGCAAGGCATTTGACACAGTCCCACACAAAAGATTAATATACAAGTTAGCTAGCCTGGGAATGGGTCCCAAGATGACAGCCTGGGTAAAAAATTGGCTGGAGAATAGGACACAGAGAGTAATAGTAAATGGAGTCCACTCTGAAGAAAGGGGATTACTAGTGGGGTACCGAGGTTCAGTATTAGGATCGTCCTCTTCAATGTCTTTATAAGCGACATTGCAGAGGGACTGGAAGGAAAAGTATGTCTCTTTGCAGATGACACAAAGATCTGCAACAGAATTGATGCACAAGGTGGGGTGGAAAGGATGACAAGGGACTTGGCAAGGTTAGAGGAATGGTCAAATGTATGGCAGCTTAGATTCAATGCTAAGAAGTGCAAGGTAATGCACCTGGGAAACAAAAAACCCAGGGGAAGAGTACACATTGGGGGGTGAGATACTAACAACAACAAAAATGGAAAGGGACCTGGGGGTAGTCATATCAGATGACCTAAAGGTGGGCAAGCAATGTGAGAGGGCAGCAAGAAGGGCTGGGGGGATACTAGGATGCATAGGGAGAGGCATCGCCAGTAGAAAACAGGAAGGTATTATCCCTCTGTACAGACAGCTGGTCAGACCCCATCTGGAGTACTGTGTGCAGTTCTGGAGACCAAGTCTTCGCAAAGACATAGACAGGATGGAAGCTGTCCAGAGGAGGGCAACTAAAATGGTGCAGGGTCTGCACCGGAAGACATATGAAGAGAGACTTAAGGAGCTTAATATGTATAGCCTCGAGGAAAGGAGGGAGAGGGGGGGACATGATAGAAACTTTCAAGTACCTCAAGGGAATCAACAAAGTCCAAGAGGGTAGCATCTTTCAAAAAAAGAGGTGTGCAAGAACAAGGGGGCACAATTTGAAGATAGAGAGGGTGGCTCAGAGGTAATTAAGGAAGTATTTTTCACAGAGAGGGCTGTGGATGCATGGAACGGCCTTCCGGAGGAGACCCCATCTGGAGTACTGCATGCAGTTCTGGAGACCCAATCTCCACAAGGATATAGACAGGATGGAGGCTGTCCAGAGGAGGGCAAATAAAATGGTGCAGGGCCTGCACCGGAAGACATATGAAGAGAGACTTAAGGATGCATGGAATGGCCTTCCGGAGGAGGTTGTGGAGTCAAAAACAGTGGTGGAATTCAAGCATACATGGGACAGTTATAAGGCAATTCTAGGGGGTGGGGGTAGGAAGAAGTAGGCTGCTGGTTAACTAGGATCTGCAGCTTATCCAATAGGTAGGGAAATGGGCAGACTGGGTGGGCCAAGCGGTCCTTATCTGCCATCAAAATCTATGTTTCTATGTTTCTATGTCGAGAGTAAAAAACAGTGGTGGAATTCAAGCATGCATGGGACAGTCATAAGGCAATTCTACGGGTGGGATAGAAAGAAGTAGGCTGCTGGTTAACTAGAATCTGCAGCTTATCCAGTAGGCAGGGAAATGGGCAGACTGAGTGGGCCAAGCGGTCCTTATCTGCCGTCAAATTCTATGTTTCTATGTAACTTCCCTTTACATTTTTCTAGAAGTCTGCTGCCACTTACCCCTGACCTCCAGAATTCCCTTATGTCTATCCCATGCATTCTTAAATCCCGTGATTGTTTCAGCCCCCACCACTTCCTCTGGTAGGGTGTTACACTTGTCCATCACCCTTTCTGTGAAGAAATTCTTCCTCATGTTTCTTCTGAATCACCCTCCCTCCAACTTCATCCCATGTCCTCTAGTCCTGGAATGTCTTTTTCATGGGAAAATAGTGTATTCCTGCACCCTGTTCCTCCCTGTAAGGTACTTGTATGTCTCTAACATACCCCCTCGCTCCCTCTTCTCCTCCAGGGAGTACATATTCAGGTCCTTCAGCCTGTCCTCATTGAACTTGTGATGCAATCCCTGTACCATCTTTGTTGCCCTCCTCTGAACCGTCTCTACTGTATCTATGTCCTTACGTAGGTAAGGTCTCCAGAACAGTACACTGTACTCCAGGTGAGGCCTCACTAGTGTCTTGTATAGTAGAATTATGACCTCCCTTTTCCTGCTGGTGATCCCGCTGCCTATGCATCCCAGCATCCTATTTTCTTTACCTGCTGCCTTGTCACACTGTTTCCCTACCTTGAGGTCATCAGAGACAGAGAATGAGTGGGGAATTGATGCAGTACCCAAGATTTGTCTGAGTTATGCAGTGATGGCACATACAGGCAGACAGAACATCTGGGTATTTTATCAGCAATCTACATTGGAGATGTGGCAGGATCTCCTGTTTAGCACCTTACCCCTGGAAAGTGTGGCATACATATGGAAAGGGAGAGAGAGAAGAAGTTTGAGAACACTGGCCCCTCTTTATTCAGACTCACTGTCTCATATGGAGGAAGTGCCAATAAAACCAAGCAACTCTGTATGAATTAAGCACTGCAAACGTAATTAATATAATGCAAAATCCTGCACACCTAGAAATGAAAACATGATACCAATTCTGATTTATTGTATTCACTGATATAACCTACTTGCTCCAGCATCTAAACGACCTAACTAATGTGTTTGTGGTCACGGTTGCGCCTCATGTGTATGTTCTGTTATGTTATATGAAATCAAGAAACAGAGATTTTAATGAAAAAAGAGCAGAGACAAGGGGGGGGCGGAGGGTCCCCTGAGATCAGTTAGGGTCTGCAGAGGAAAAACAAGCATTTGTCAAAGCCGAATGTTTGCTTGCTGGCATTGGCATTGGTAGTGTAGGAGTTAGAAAGATGCATAATAGAAATGGCAGTGAAGTACTAAACTGAAGCCAACTCCACCTCCACCCTGTAGAGACTGACAGACATTGGGGTGTGCCTTTGGGTGGTCAGGCATAACGCTCATGCCATTTCACCACACTCTACACTGCAGACACTGACAAGTGTCACAGTGTGCCTTGGGGTCTTTGGACCTTATGCTTACCCCATTCCATAAGGAAATACAGTGAGATGGTTGTAGTATAGGAGAATGGGGTGAAGTTTGGGACTGAAGAGTCCAAGACACACCTCGATGCCTGTCACTGGCTGCAGGGTGTGGATGCGGGTGGAATGGCATGAGCATTACCAGCGACAATCCCTAGTCACACCCCTGATGCTTGTTAGTCTCTACAGGGTGGGGCGTTATGGTTGGAAACCCTAACGCCCCAGGCGTTCGTTTGTATTTTCACTCCAAATTTTCAGCATGGGTTTTTTGTGACCCCTACCTCATGAGCAATGGCAATATCAGTTTGTTAGCCAAAAGCTGATTTTGCACAGTGATATGCCATTTGGCACCACAGGTGCGAAAACACATTTTGAACAGGATGTGAAAAATGACAGCTGTACTGTTCATGGGGCGGTGTGAAAAATGACAATGTTGATAATCTGGAGTGAAAATATAAAAAAACGGGTGAAGTCACAAGTGTGCATAAAAGCTGCTCAACACACACCTGTAATGTAATTAGTTTGGGAATTTTTTACAGCAGATTGCCAACACAGGCATTTTGGGACCTCTGCTCATGAACAGTGTCACTGTGATTTTCTTAATCTGTCCCAAACACTGATTTCCCTCAGCAACCAAACATTTCTGCGCCAGAAGTGCAAAAACACATTTCAGCAGGGGTGTGAAAAATGACAGCAGTACTGTTCATAAGGAAGTGTGGAAAAATTCCAGTGTTGAAAATCTGGACTGAAAATATTACAGATTCATGGACTTAAGAGGATGCGTGGAAACTGCGCAATGCACGCTCATAACATAGTCATTTTATGGACATTTGTCACCAAATTTTCAACACAGCCATTTTAAGACCTCTACTCATGAACAGTGTCACTGTGATTTTCTTAATGTGTCCCGTACATTGAGTTCACACACCGACTGCGCCATTGTGCACTACATGGGCGGAAACATGTTTTGGGCAAGATGTGAAAAATGACAGCTGTACTGCTCATAAGGAGGTGTGGTAAAATGGCAATGTTGTAAATCTGGAGTGAAAATAGTAAAAATGTTCAAAGTTATTTTTTTCACCAAATTTTCAACATAGGGTTTTGGGGGACCTAACTTATGAACTGTGACAGTCATTTTGTTACTCAGACCCGAAAGGTGGTTCCGTGCAGTGACCACAAAATCACCTTTCGGGACCAAATTACAAAATGACAGTGGCTGAGTTTATGGGATGGAGTCCCAATAACCTCATGTTGAAAATTTGGTGAAAAAATTCCCCAAAATGGTCAAGATATGCACCAAAGTTGAAATAAAAAACATTTATGTCATTATACAGCTTACTGGCATTTCTTCAGTTCACGGTCTGCTTTGAAGAGTGCAGACGTGTTCCCGGTCCACCGAAGATCATCCCTCCAGCCTCTGGAGGTAAGTATGGGGTGAGGGGAGTGTGGGGAGTTGGGGCACGCAGAGGGGGGTGTGGGTTGGGTTGAGGGGCAAGAGAGTCAACGAGGGACCGTTTTCTTTTGTTCTAGATTTTTTTTTAAGATGACATGGGACTTTCGCCACGCTGGGGTGGGCTCCCAGCGTGGCACCTGTAAGTTTGTTGGGGTGGGGACAGTGGAGCCAACAGGGGATTGGGCACCTCTGTGGGCCACAGATTTCGCTCCCAGCATGGCACCAGGAAGTTTACTTTTGGGGGGGGCAGTGGAGCCAATGGGAGATTGGGCACCCCGTCAGTCATACAATGTGCAGGAGTGAAGGGGAGTTCATAAGCACGCTGGGGTGGGCTCCCAGTGTGCTATGTAGGGGTTCATGGGGGGGAGGGGAAGAACTGACTATGACGGTTCAGATGCAGTGCTGACATGTCAGTAATTTGCATACTGCCAATTGCAGTATGCAAATTGCCTACAAGTTACCACTACTGATTTTAGCAGTGTTTTTCTCAGAACTGTACGCCACTGCATCCGAACGGCTGTCATAGACAGCTCGGACATTTATTGGTGCAGTGCAGCCGCGCCTGCAAAAAGGAATAGAGCATTGGAAGTGGGGAAGGGGGACACACCTACAAAATCTTGTATGGTGGCACTACGTTTCTTGCACATGCGTGCAAGCAAACATAATAAAAGGAACTCTTGGAGAGACTGGGTGGGCCAAATGATACTTTTCTGCCAACAGATTCTATGTTTCTGTTTTCCCATTCTACTGTCCCCTCAACCCCTTCAGCTAGCTTTTCCCAGACTTACCCTTCCTGTGTCCTTCATGGCTTACCCCTGCATAATGGAGTATTCATGGTTCTCTCAATCTTATCCTTCATGTGTCTTCCAGGGTTTACTCCCCATGATGGAGTTGTTGCCCTTCTCCCAGACTTATCCTTCCCATATTTTCCAGGGTTTTCCCCCATGATGGAGTTATTGTGGTCCACCCAGTCCCTTCATGGGTTCTGAATTGGTAGAGGAGGTTCCTACTGATGTGAGGACTGTAGAAAATCAGTTTCATCCTGCTACTTGAGGATTTTCCATGTTCTTCCCACTCCTCCAGGACAGCGGTAGCAAGGATGTTCATGCACATAATCATGCATAGCAAGACACCAGGCAGTGTCCTCCCTCCCTTCCTCACATAGAGCTATGGTCACCAGGTGGCACTCACGTGGCAGTGGCTGTCTCCCTCACTCCATCACATAGTGATGAGGTCACCAAGTGGCATTCACTTGTCAGTGGCTGTCTCCTTCCCTCCCTCATGTAGTGTTGTGGTTAGCAGGTGGCATTCACTTGTTAGTGACTGTGTCCCTCCCTCCCTTGCATAGTGCTATGGTTTGCAGGTGGCATTCACTTGGCTGTGACTGTCTTCCTCCCTCCCTCCCTCCCTTGTGTAGTGCTACACTTAGCAGGTGGCATTCGCATGGCAGTGGCTATCTCTCTCTCCCTTGCACAGCACTTTGATTAACAGCTGGCACTCACATGGCAGTGGCTGTCTCCTTCCCTCTCTCGCGTAACATTGTTGTCACCAGGTGTCACTCACAAGGCAGTGACTGTCTCCCTCCTTCCCTCTGTCCCTCCCTCATGTAACACTGTGGTCACCAGGTGGCACTCACAGCAGTGGGTGTCTCCCTCCTTTCCCTGCGTAACATTGCAGTCACATGACAGTGGCTATCTCCCACCCTCCCTGGCATAATACTGCTGTCACCAGGTGGCACTCGCATGACAGCGGCTGTCTCCCACCCTCCCTGGCATAATACTGCTGTCACCAGGTGGCGCTCACATGACAGTGGCTGTCTCCCTCCCTGGCATAGTGCTGCAGTCACCAGCTAGCACTCACATGGCAGCAGCTGTCTCCCTACTTCCCTTGTGTTGCACTGCAGTCACCAGGTGGCACTCCCATAGCAGTGGCTATGTCCCTTCTTCCCTCTCTTGCATAGTACTGAGGTCACCAGGTGCCACTGACATGGTAGTGCCTGTCTCTCTCACCCCCTCACATACAGTGTCTGCTGAGATGCTTGGTCCTCCTCCTCCTGTCTGTTTCATGATGACCCTGGCTCGGTCCCAAGCCTGGGTCATTGGCATCATGAGCAGTAAGCCAGTTGCTGCACCAACAGGCCTGACCAGATACAGAGTGTGAAGAATGAATGATCCACGACCTCTGTCCCTTACAAATTACTAATCTTACATCCCATGAAGCAACTCAAGGACTCAAAGCCAGGAAAAATAAAAAAAAATCAAAACAAACAATATCTTAAAAAAACAACTGAAGTTTATATTTTCATTGCTGCTTTTGTACTTTAAAATGAACTCTCTGAAACATTAGCAATATTTCTTTTAACATTTATGGGTCCGAGTCATTACAACACTTGATGGTTGAAGTACTTCTTTACTGAAAGCATAGTGGATGCCTAGAACATACCTCTCAGTTGTCCCTGATTATGAAGGACATCCCTCATTTTACCCCTCACAATTGCTCTGTCCCTCATCCATCCTTCATGGCAAAGTTGCTGCAGTCACAGAGAATGTACTGTAAATGTAACCTTTCAAGCAGAAATTCATATTCTGAGATGTTAAATCAAGAATAAACTGTGTACAAGTAAACACAATTGCTACACGGTGTTTTGAGCTTGTATCTCCATGTTTGAGGATGTGTCCCTCATTCTGGGGGTCAGTGTCCCTCATTGTCCCCGATTCTGAGTGTCTGCGTCCTTCATTTCAGTGACAAATAGTTAGGAGGTATGGCCTGGAATGTTTTTCAGCAGAGGTGGTGGAGGTGAATACAGTGGTGGGCTTTAAGCATGTATGGTATAGTCACAGGGGGATCTTGGTTAGAAAGCGGGGGTGGGGGGGAGCCAGAGATCAGGTAGTGTCTGTGATAACAGCATAGGCAGTGACAAATGGGCAGACTAGAGGGGCCAATGGTCCTTATCTGCCAACAATTTCTGTTTCCATGGTTCATTTTTATTTCACTTAAAAATATTCAGAACTGATAACCATAAGCTTTTAATCAGTCAGTCAAGTGTTATCTAGCTTCGCTCCAAATGTTTTCTTTAATTTACAGTTCTCATTTAATAATAGCCATCAGCTGAATGTTTAATGGAAACAATGCATTACTCACTTCAGTCTAGTTCACTCATCCCCTAACTTGAGCCAGGTCTGCGGATGCTATGATTAAGCCATTTTGGCGAAGCATGTCTCTATTTGTTATGTGCAACTAATAAAACCTATGTTTAAGCCTTGCAGACAAAAGCAGTGTGTGTGTGGTTAGGGGTTTTTTCTTCTCTCCAGTGTCAGTTGCAGCTTTACTCGACCACACCTAAAAGAATATTAGAGCAAATGCTGTTGGATGGATTTCAAAGGCTTTAGTGCTATCATGGTTGTTGAAGCACTCTGAGTTCACAAAGCACACATGTCCAGCTGGGAGCAGACCTGGGTTTAAAGAAAAAAAAAAAAAATGAACCCCTGGATCCCATGGTTGTAGGGATTCATACACCAAGTCAGCCATGGCTTACAAGTTGATGAAGAGTGGGGCAGCATTCAGGGCCCAGACCATTGATTTGGGTTACTTCTACTGTCTGATATCTCTCCAGTGGTGTTACATTACATATGTTATGCTCTCTTTGAATTAACATAATGCTAAATGCATAATATGATGTATTGCTGTATCTTTTATGTCTATTTCCATGCATGTGCAAGGCAAACATACTGTTACTGTAGTGTAGGGAGCTGTGTAGGTGTGTACTGTATAAGCCAGGGAATGTAGAAATGCATAAGGCTTGCTGTCAAAAGCCAATGCTGAGAAGGCTGACAATGACAGTGTTTAGCTGGCTGATAGGTGTAAACTTCTAGTAGTTCAAAGGAGAAAGCCCAACCAAACGCATTCGTTTTCTACCCATTGACCAGCTAGCAGACACCATCAAGCTTCGAAGATAAACATCAAGCCTCACTCTGTGTGTGTTTGTATTTGTGTTTTCCCCTTGTTACAGAAAGGAATTACCTGTTTGAAAGCACTAAACAGAGTTGGGAATAACGGCATGCAGAGTGCAAATATGATAACTGGACATCAATTTTTTTCAATGGTAATGGCCAATTGTTATTTGCTATAAGAACCGTCTAGTTATTACGGCAAACATACACTCACTGAACAGCACCTGCTGACTTGAGACACTCTCTAGAGCTGCATTCAGTGAGATCACACTGTTAAACAAATTAGGGAACATTAACAATTTTTTGCCTGTAAATGTAAAAAAAAATGTAAACTCACTTACCCGCAAGGATGCTGTGTGATCCCTCTCAGTATCAGAACACATACTGTGTAATCCTACCAACTCGGAAGCAGTTCCTCTGCAGGGGAGGAGGGAGTTAAAGGGAAGTGCGGTTCCATTTTGTGATGTTACAAGACAGTTAGTCAGCTGCTAATACCTCAGCTACAAACATGCTGGCAAACTTAATCTATTGCCAGAAAAAGACTGCAGGCTCTGAATACTGTACGAGCCAGGAACAGTGAGTGAGACTCTTAAAATATCAAGGAACAAACATAATTAACATGGGGGGGGGGAGAAAAAAATTGATTGCCAGAAATTTTAAAAAATAAAGCAAGGGGGTGGTGTGAATACTGGAATTTAATGCACAGCCTCAGTTTATATAGCAATCCACACCTTGAGTGTGCAATAAATTCTCATAATGCACACCACCCCATGCATTATTCTCTATTTTCAGAGTTTTCACAACAACATCAGAGGCTCTTTAAAGCCCTGTTACACTGTAAGCAAGCATTTGGCATTGACAAATGCTTGTTTTTGTGTTCACCCTTCTGCTTGCTCAAAGAGAACATATTACAGTGATACTGGATTTCAGAGGTGTGTCATTGTCAGCTGCATTGCAGCTCAAGCTGCTATGGTTTCAACTGTGATGGTCCAATGATCAAAAAGGCTGATCATGATACTGCTGTGCCAGTTGATGGACAGAAACTTCGTGTAGTCGGAAAAAGGTAGTTGCGTCTATCAGGCAGCAGCTGCCTGCCATCATTCATCTTCATGACTCCTCCCACCAACCAGCCGAGTCATGAGATCGAGTGAACAGCTGACTCACAGTCAACTGATACAACATCAGGAAAACCCTCATGGCATCTCACACAATAGCTGTTTTATGTGTATTTCCTTATTAGAGATTGTTTTTTGATTAATGTGGCACCTGGCAATGTATTACTGTTGTAAGTACATTTAATTTAAACCACTCTTTGTTTTTTTTTTAATGAGAAACCTGGTTTCAGTGCTGATAGAAGCTCTCAGCTTGATAGGAACCCCTCCACACATCACAAACTCATAAACAGTGTCTTTGTGGGATAGTAGTGATAAAAGACTCACTGGTTTAAGAATAGGACATTTGCAGGGTGTACAAATAAGTTTTGATCTTACTGAAAGCAAAACACAGTTTGTTTTTTTTGTTTCCCCATTTACAAGGAACCTGACTGAGCACTGATACCTGTGTCTGCTAAGACCTCTGTCTGCTTAGTAAGGGCTACTTCACACATCACACACACAGACACTGATTTTAACTGTGATTTACTTTCAAGGATATTGCATCATACTGTATATACAGATGTAAGTGAAATCAAGCAAATAATGAACAAAAAACAGTCAATCCTGACACAGAAATAATCAGTAATTATCAGTAAACTCAATATCGTGATTGTGCGTGATGTGTGAAGGGGACCTTACTTAGCAGACGGAGGTCTTAGCAGACAAAGATGTTGGCACTCAGACATGTTTCTCGTAAATGGGGAAACAAAAAAACTACTTTTGCTGCTACACTTCAGAAAGTTTCTGTGTTTGGTAACAGATTACAGGTAACTTCTGGGTTTTGCAACAGGGATCTGACTCAATCCACTCTTTGACACTTGGACACTGTTTACTTGCATGGCACAGAGGCTGTGTGTTCCATGAATGTCATGACAGCCCCTTGTTCTGTTGTTGTTTTTTCTTTCTTTTTTCATTGGGACTTGTCCTCTGTGATCATAAGGTAAAGGGGTCCTCGGCTGATTGTTTCTGGACTCAGCCAGAAGGTAATCCCACCCACCCCTGGGCTAGTTCTCCTTTTATAGGGTGTGGGCCCATAGTGTTGCACCTTCCTACACCACACAGGAAGTTCCACACCAACGAAAGGGAGGAGCATAGGGGTTCATCTAGAGGGCACACCTAGGCTATATTGCAGGCCAGGTCACAACAGACATGACAGAAGTGGTGCAGTGCAGTGACTGTGGAGCAGCAGTCTTCAGGGAGACATTCTGGAGGCTGCGATGCTGCCCTATCTGCAGGCACCTCTCTGGGCTGAGGGAGGAGGTTGCCTGTCTTTGTGCAGAGGTGGCCAGATTACAGGTGGCATCCACCCCCACCCAGGGACCACTGGGTCCACAGCATCAATCTCAAAGGTTTCCCAGGAAGAAGGATGACTGGACCACAGTGGGCTCAGGGAGAATGTGGAGGGGTCAAAGATACATCCCCCAACCAGTCCAGCTTAATAATTCCTATGCTGTTTTGGAGGAATGGGACTGCCCCACACAGGCACACACAGCTGGGACCAGGGACAATAGTCAGGACCTCCAGTCCAGAGTCCCAGAGAAGGGGGGCAAGGGACGCTGGAGGAGGGGGGGAAGCTTCTCCTAGTGGGGGACTCTATTGTATGGGGTGTGAAATTAGGGACAACTAACAGGGGGGAGAGGGAGGTCAAGTGCCTCCCAGGAAGTGCTGCATGAAGGGATGAGAAGCGAATCCATAGGATCGCTAGGGCATTAGCCAGGAGGGAGGAGCTGGATGTCATTGTCCACCTAGGGACCAATGACTTGGCGAAAAGAAAGGTAGAGTTAGCCAGAGTCCAGGAGGATTTCAGTAAGCTGGGAGAGGACCTGAAATGGGTAGCACATTCTGTGTCATTCTCAGAGCTGCTACCTGTCCAAGGCATGAGGGAGGCCAGGGCACTCCACATCCAAACCTTCAACTCCTGGTTGAAGGACTGGTGTGGAAGGGAAGGATTTGGCTTCATAGGAGACTGGGGCCCAACCTGGACAGATGCAAGTTTGTATCAGGAGGATGGCCTGCATCTGTCTGGAAAGGGGATCTCAGTCCTTAGTGAGAAGTTGTAATGCTTCAGCAGAGAGCATTTAAACTGGCCAAGGGGGAAAGCCAGGAGAGACAGGTGGCTTTGGACCCCCCGGCAAGAACATACAAAAGTACAAATTGACAACAGGAACAATGCAAGCGAGCAGTGAGGGGCAGGCATGGGAAACTTTTATAAGGGGGTATAAAGGGGGGGCAACAGCATGTGAGCATGAATACCAAGGTGGGGGGGGAGGCAAAGTAGAAAAATAGAAACAGCGGGAAGGCAGGGAGTAAAACATGGAAGGTCATGTTCACAAACGCCCACAGTCTGGGAAATAAGGTTCCTGACCTGGAAGCCTTGATGATGGATGCAGACCTTGACATAGCAGCAATAACAGAGACATGGTATTCTGCTACTCCCAGCTGGGATGTCAATGTACCAGGCTATACACTGTACATAAGGGACAGGGAAGGTAAAAAAGGAGGGGGGTGGCCCTGTACATCAGAGAAGGCATAAAGGCTGCAGAAGTACAGGGGAGGCAGGGGGAGGCCGAGGCAATGTGGGTCACCCTTGAACCAGGAAATGGCACAGCAATACATACAGGGGTGATCTACAGGCCTCCAGCACAGAGGGAGGAAGTGGACATGGTACTAATGGAGGAAATTCATGACATGGCAGCTAAAGGTGAAATCCTGTTGATGAGAGATTTCAGTATGCTGGACGTGGATTGGACCACCCAGGCAGCTGCTTCAGCCAGAAGCATGGCCATCCTGGAATCCCTGCAGGGAGCTGGACTCAGACAGCTGGTGCATGAGCCAACCAGGGACAAATCAATTCTAGAGCTGGTATGGACCAATGAGAACAGAGTTGAAAGAATCCAGGTGGAAGAGCAGCTGGGATCCAATGACCACCACATGGTGTGGTTTGACATGGAGACAGGGACTCAATTAAGCCACACAAAGGCAAAAGTGTTAGATTTCAGGAGGATGGATTTTAATGAAATGGGTAGTTGTTTAAAAGCAGCCCTGGAGAAGGTAGAGGTAATGTAGAGGGTGGAGAAACAGTGGAGGAAACTAAAAGGAGCTATTCTGGAGGTAACTAACCAATGCATTGGGATAGTGGCCAAAGAGAAAAGAAGAAAGAAAACCACTATGGTTTTCTAAAGAGGTGGGGGATAAAGTAAGAGTTAAAAGAGCAAGTTTCAGGAAGTATAAGGGGACCCAAAGGGAGGCGGACAAGGAGGTGTACCTTGAATGTCTCAGAGGGCAGTGAAGGCTGTTAGGAAAGCCAAGGCATAGACAGAGGAGGGTTTAGTGCCGTCTGTGAAAAAAGGGAACAAGACATTCTATAGGTACATCAGCGATAGAAGAAAAACCGAGGCGGGGGGTTGTGAGGCTGAAAGGAGAGGAAGGAGAGAGAGTGAAAGGAGGGGGATCTAGACAAGGCAGAAATACTGAACAAATACTTTTATTCAGTAGACACTGAGGAGGGAGAAGGTCAGAGACCACAGTTGGGGAGCAGAGGCAATCGGGGGGGGGGAATGGACACCAGTCCATTCACAGTGGAGGCAGTTCTGGAGGAACTCACAAAGCTGAAGGTGGATAAAGCCAAGAGGCCAGATGACATACACCTGAGGATATTAAGGGAGCTGTAGAGGGAACTAGCAGCATCTCTGGCCACCCTCTTCACAGAGTCCCTCAACACAGGCGTGGTTCCAGAGGACTGGAGGAGGACGCATGTAGTCCCACTACACAAAAGTGGCAGTAGGTTGGAAACAGAGAACTACAGACCAGTCAGCCTCATCTCAGTGGTGCGGAAGATCATGGAGACACTGCTAGAAGAAAGGATAGTGGCATTCCTGGAATACATTGGTGCCCAGGATCTGAGGCAGCATGGATTCACATCAGGAAGGTCTTGTCAAATGAATCTGATAGATTTATTTGATTGGGTGACTAGGAAAGTGAATCAGGGAGGGGCCATAGACATTGCCTACCTGGATTTCAGCAAAGCCTTCGATACTGTCCCACATAGAAGGCTGGTTAACAAGATGAGCAGTTTGGGCATGGGGCATAAGGTGATACAGTGGGTTAGAAACTTGCTGATGGACAGAATCAGAGGGTGATGGTTAATGGGATCCAATCTGGGGAGAGAGGGGTGACCAGTGGAGTGCCGCAAGGATCATTACTGAGACCAGTCCTGTTCAATGTCTTCATTAATGACGTTGAAGAGGAGCTGGAAGGAAAGGTCTGCCTCTTTACAGATGATACCAAGATCTGCAACAGGGTGGATACTCGAGAAGGGGTGCAGATAATGAAGAGAGGCCTGGAGAAGCTTGAAAGATGGTCAGAGGTGTGGCAACTGAGGTTCAATCCAAAAAAGTGCAAGATAATGCACCTGAGTAGGGGGAACCCTGGGGAGACCTACAGGATGGGGGGGGAGGTGCTGAACATCACCAAAGAGGAGAGGGACCTAGGGGTTATCATATCTGATGATCTGAAGGTATCAAAGCAGTGTGCAAAGGCTGCAGGGAGGGCCAGTGGTATGCTGGGGTGGATAGGCAGAGGTATTACTAGTAGGAGGCAGGAAGTGGTGATGCCATTGTATAAAACACTAGTTAGGCCTCACCTGGAGTACTGTGTGCAGTACTGGAGACCACACATGCGCAAGGACATAAACATGGTGGAGGCTGTCCTGAGAAGGGTGACAAAGATGGTGCATGGTTTGCACCACAAAACATATGAGGAAAGACTAAGAGACCTCAATATATACTCAATCAAGGAGAGGAGAGGAGAGGAGAGAAAGGGGCAACATGATAGAAACTTTTAAGTACCTCAAGGGCATAAACAAGGTGCAGTTGGGAGATCTTTTCCAGTATAGAAAAGATACCAGAACAAGGGGCATGATATGAAATTGGAGAGTGGGAGATTAAGAGGTAATGTGAGGAAGTTGTTCTATACACAGGGAGTGGTGAACGCTTGGAATAGTCTGCCACAAGAAGCGATAGGGGCAAGCACAGTGGAGGGGTTTAAACATGCCTGGGACAAGCACAGGGAAATATTGGGTGGGAAGAGAGTGATGAAAAGCCATCGACCACTTAGGGTGAGTGGATGCATACAGGTATAGGGCTTATGGGCAGACTGGATGGGCCTAGCGGTCCTCATCTGCTGACAATTTCTATGTTTCTATGTTTTTATGTTTCTTGTCTTAGTGCTCAGGATTCTACTGATATACAAACAGCTGGAGAGGCTCCTGATGCTGATAAGGTTGCCTCCACTGTATTTAGGTTTGGTCACACAGTACGGGGGGGGGGAGTTTGAGAGTCTGCCTGTATACCCCATGCAATAGCTGGGCACATTGGACTCTACAAAACACGCTGCGAGTATGAGTCGGCGTCCCTGTCTGACTGCTACTAAATCGATGGACAAATGGTCCACAGAAGCGGCTTTGCTTGCCGCTGGCTGGATGAGGACCGTAGATGGGGTACCCTGGGTGCCATTTCATAACCTCAACCAGCCTTCTCCGGAACTCCTGTGTGCCCAGTAACCACTACCTCTGCCCACAGTTTGTCTTCTTATATTAATTCAAGACCTTGTGGTCTAGCGTGCTCTACTTTCAGTGGTTCATCACTACTGCATTCCCTAATGACCCCCTTTTCTTCAGACTCCAACCATAAGAGACAAGATTCTTACTCCTCTCCCCCTTCTAACAATGATATTTCATCTGCCCCCCAGATGCCTGACCTGTTCAACTCAGTCAGATGCCCTATACTATGTAGAAATGTAGTCCGACTCCGCTGTAGGAAAGGATTGGATTACCCCCTAGACAGGAATTATGTTATCCGTAAATTGCTGAAGGAGTCTCTGGGGTATTTGGTCTTGAATTTATATGCAGTAATTCACATTGCGAGGGAGGAGACTTTTGATATTAACATTTGCACTTTGGTCTTATTTGATTAATTTTGGTTGAAATATGAAAAACTGAAGGATGCCCCACTTTGGGTTCCCTTCATTGACATACCTTAGACTGAGCCTACTATTAAGACCGTGAAGTTTCTGTTTAGGAATGAAAGTGTGAATATATGAGATGTATTGTACTGTGTGAAGAAACAATGTGAAGTCCTAGATACACCCACCCCTCTTATTGACAAAGAACAGGTATGGACTTGGGGATGGAAACTTAAATTGTCTCAACCAGCTACAGAGAGAGAACAACTATATCAGGAGAGGCAAGGGTATCTGTTTCTGCCCAGGGCAGCCTAAGACATGTCACAAGTGTGGTGCCCATACCCATCTCAGCTCAGGTTGTGATGTTGCCTGATATTTGGGCTGTATGGAATATGGTCAATTTACTTCATTCCTGCCAGAACCCTTTCCATTTTAATTTGTGTTAGGAACAGGGTCACTCTTTTAGGGATTGTCTTTGGGCCTCTCACAATCCATCCAATGCTTGTTAAAGCTCCCCTAAAAACTGGAAACAGTAGGGTTCTCAACAAAGGACAAATTGGGCGTTCAAGTCACATCTAGCCCAAATAGACTGGAAGTACCTTGACCCCATTCCAGATATCGACTTAGCTCTTGACTAGTTCAGTACCAAATTAAATGCTGCCTGCGATACATTTGCCCCATTCAAAAGGCGTGAGATTCGAGGCGTAACTGCTGCATGGATCACCCCCTCCCCCCCCCAGTTTTGATGCAGGACGGATAATTTATGGGCATGTGCCAGAGCATTTGAGTCACTTGTGGACCAGCAAAGATGCAAGGCTGCTCGCAATAAGTGCATCAGGGAAATTAGGCAGGCTAAGGCATCCTACTACAAAGAACAACAGGCCAGTAACTGGGGTAATTGGAAAATGTTTTGGGATACCCTAAAGGATCTCCTGGGAGGAGTTGATAAATCCCAGCCAGTAATGCTCAGCAATAATGGATCTGTCACCTTGGATCCCTAAGAGATAGCAAACATATTCAACAATAACATCACTGACTTTCGCGTGGTTCTCCTCTCTAATAATGAGCTTGACCCCACTCCCAGACCAAGCCAGGATTGTATCCCTGCCTCAACCAATAGCCCTAGCTACCCAAAGTTTTACTTCAAATCCATCTGTGTTGCAGGCACAATAAAATATGTCAAATGGGTCCTGGGTAAACCAGAATGGGTAGTGATACTTTGGATATGAAGTTACTTGCCCTGACCCTAGATGAGCTCTTCCCTCTTACCAAGCTATTTAACTTCTCACTACAGTTTTCTCAATTTCCCGATCATCCAGAAATCCGCTCTGCTCATGCACTACACAAAAGGGAGGATTCCTCTGTTGTTAACAACTATAGACCAATATTGATCCTCTCCCCTCTGTCCAAAGCACTTGAGAGGATTGTTTCAGACCAACTAGCCACTTACCTCGACAAATATAAGATCCAATGCCATCTTCAGCATGGTTTCAGGAAGCTGCATAGAACCAGCACTGCCCTAACTGAGTACACTAGTTTCCTTCATGAGGCCCTTGACAGGGTCAGCTGTTGGGCTCCATATATATTGCCCTAACCAAAGCCTTTGATTTGGTTAACCAATCACTGTTGCTAGACAAACTCTACTCTGTAGGCCTCTCCATTGAAACAGTGTCTTGGTTTCAAAGTTACCTTACTGAACGCTCTCAACGCATTAAGATCAGTGGTGCTCTATCTGATATCAAATGGGTATCAATTGTAGTACCTCAAGGCTCAGTATTGGGTCCCCTTCTTTTTGGTCTCTTTATTAATAATCTACCAGAAGCCTGCCCAACCACAAAGGTGCTTCTTTACGCAGATGATGCTGTCATCTATACCAGTGGACCCTGAGAAGAGGCTCTCGCCCAAGATCTTTAATGCAGCTTTGATTCACTGGGAGCATGGTTCAAGCTAAATAAACTTATCTTGAACTACAAGAAGACCAAAACTATGTTGTTGCTAGGGTATCCAGTGAACAAGGTGACTGAAATTGGCGTTGACAAAAGGCGACTCAACTATGGTGCCTATGTTTGACGCTACCAAGCAGGGGGTGACCAGATACTGGGGTGACGAATGCCAAACAGAAATGGCGGATATATGCGGGGGTAGAAGCAGGGGGGGATGGTATGTGGGAGGGTGTGAGAGGCAGCTGCAAGTTGGTCCACTAGCGTGGTGGGAGGCGGTTGGCTGGGAAGTGCAGAGTACAGGGTTCAGGTCCACCACAATGTGAGTTTTTTTGCGGCAGGAGGCATGTATTTTTAAGTTTTCACTCCCCGACATACACCCCTGAAGCTGAGAATCCTAAGTAGGGGTGCAGGGCACAGCCACATTAACAATGAGACCTAGGTCTCAGGTGCCATTTTATCCGTGCTGCAGTGTGCATCGCGAAATAGATTTTCAGTGTTGTACACTTGCTGTTACGAGGATCGCCTTTCTGCAATTGCCATTTTGACATAGAACCATTTGCTAGCACACATGTGAGAAAAAAGCTCTGTCCCTTCATAATTGTTAATGAGAATGGAGCCGCTTTGGAACAGGTTGGTTCATTTAAACATCTAGGAATCACCAGTGACAATTCTTTCTCCCATGAACCACATATAGAAATCTCTGTTAGCTCTGTTAATAGAAGACTGGGAGACCTGTACAAAGATATAAGCTCACTCCCAAAGCCTAGCGCATTGCTACATCCAGAACTATCCTACCCACAATTAACTATGGCCTCATAGTGTTTGGAGCGACCACTGATACTGTTCTTCAAAGGGTCAGGCTGGCCCTCAATAAGGCTTGCTATTTTGTACTTGGTGCCTATAGCCTCACCCATACCTGCATACTATACTCACAAACTAATGGCTCCCCCTCTGAGATAGAATTAAATATCAAACATGCCTTCTGGGGAAAACAGCACTCCTGGGTCTCATTCCACCCACAGTCAAAAACTTGCTCAATCCTGTTCACAATCAACATACCATGAGGAACATGTCCAGAAATTCTATCTGTGTACCCTACCGCAGAACAAGCCTGGCTATGACTTCCTTCACTGTAAGGGCCCCGCAATGGCTAAATGAGCTGCCTGAATCCTTATGGCCTCCCTAAATTATCACTTTTTAAGAGAGAGCTAAGAAAGGCACTCACACCTAGCCCCAACTGTGATTGTTACAACTGATCCCTTTCTACCCCATGTGCACTAACTGCTCGGTCCCTGACATTGCTTGTTGGAATTGCTCATACCATTGCACTTTTGTATTTGCTGACTGCTGTACATTATTGCATCTCTGACAATGCTCCTTTGTTTGCTGCCTAAGATTATGCCTTGATTGTTATTTCATTGCTTGAATATGTTGTTTACACTCTGCAATCTACTTATGATGTGAAACCTTTGTCAATGAGCCCTTGTGCTCAAAGGTGTCATTCCCAATGTACAAATAAATAAATAAATGAAATCTTAATACTCTGCTTCCCAAGTAAGGATTGTACTCCAACTATACACACGTGTCATAACCATCTTGAAAATAAATTAGCCTGGTCAACTATCAGATCATCTCCTAGTACATCAGCAACTGCGTACAGTTATAATAAGCACTATGTAAAAGTACCAAGAAACAACTTGCAGGAGGATGGAGGGCAAAAGATGGCTGCCACATTGGATGGCTGTCGGAGGGAGGTCTGTTGTATCTTTGCTTGCATTAGTGTTTTATTAAAGGCAAATCTGTTTATTTTGTTTCTGTATTGCAATATATATTTCTGCTTTCATTTTGTACCTAGTTAGTTGAGAGGAGCAGGGTGTTCGTTCTTTCTCCCTTCCCTCCCCCTACACTCAGGTTCAACAATTGGGCTTGTCTATATATGGTGTATGTTTCTGCATTAGCTTTATATACAAGCATATTTATGTATTTTGTATCTTCCTCTCCTTTTTATCCCCACCTACTTGTTGTTTCTGGAACTTTGCAAATTATAGTTATGTGCAATAAAGGGGGTAGCTTATATAATTAAGCAGATATTTGTTGGTAAATTTAGTATACTACTTATGCCTATATTGCCACCCTCATGGGGCTGTTTTCATGGCAGCCCCTGCCCTCAGGGCAGTTTTCACTTGTGCTGTCATTTTGGGTTTACTGGTCTTTGCAGGGAGTTGAAGCAACACACAGTCGTCAGTTTGTTTAAGCCACATTTATTCAGAACAAAATTTGGTGTGCAATCTGTTTTTAAACAAGAATTTTTAAGTGTTTCACTAATATAATGTACACAATAAGTTATTCTCATTTAGACACAATGCTTCTTATTTATTACATGGGATTATCTGCACTTGCTTTGCTCAGCACTTTACCATTGGAAAAGGGAAAGGGGAAATTGTTTAACCAGGAAAGGCACACTAAGCCGAAGCTTGTTGCCAAGTATGACCTGGAAGCACAAGAAAGTTAAGTGACTTGCTCAGTGTCACACAGTATGATGATGGATGTTTTCATCTGTGTATTTATGTATTTATTGTTAGGGTGCTATGATCTTTGGAACAGCGCCTTTTTATAAATAAAGCTGATTGGATTGGATGCAAGTGGTGGCTGTGGGATTCAAACCCGGGTCTCCAGGTTTGCAGCTCAGTGCCCTAAACCACAGAGCTATACTACCTCCTATTGCATTGTTGCCTATTGGATGTTGCATTTGCCATTTAACATGTACTAAGTGTATAAAAGTGCCAGCCCGGTGACGCTGAGTGTTGAGGCGCTGGACGCCACACCTCGATCACGCCGGTGACTCGGGCTCGGGAGCGGACTTGGGTCAGTGGGGATCAGCCGGGGAGGAAGTATTGAGCATCCAGAGGACTGCTCTCCTCTCCTGGGAGGAAGGGGGAACATTGATCTTGCTGTCTAGTGACTCCCAGTGGAGACTGGGAGTGCAGTAGCAGTCAGGATCCAAGCAAGGGCATTGGCCACGGCAATATTCCTGTGGACATACATGGGACCGCGCATGTGCTGCCAGGCCAATTGGGGGGACAGAACAAGGAAAAACCCCAGCACCTGAAAGGCGATGACAGGACCAGTGGTCGGCCCCAATGCCCAATGCCAGGCCTTCCAGCTCCGTCTCCGGCACTTCATCTAACTCCCCGGTCATTCAATTAGGTTACAGATAGAGCACCAAGAGGAGTCAATGGTCCCTCCCTGGGGGGCTTAAAGCCTGGGGGTTGGGTGGCTGGGAGATGTGGAGAGGGACAGTCCCATGTCGGAGCAGAGTCTGGAGGCTTCATGCGGGTGGGAACAGACCAAACCAAGAGTCCTAGTCAGAGATAGTTTGGATAAGCCGGTAAGAGAGGGGCACAAAGAAAATTGAAAAAAAAGTGTATAAAAGCATCACAGGAATTCATTAGCACACCCGCTGATGAAGCTGTGTAGGTGAATGCGCATGAGGTAGTCATATTACCTTTACTGTGGCAAATAAACTTAGCACCAGCACTTTACTCTCGGAGTATGTGTGTCTATTTTGGTTTTTGTTTTTCAGTGCGTGCTCACATGTGGCAGACAGCACCTTCAGGAGGCAGAGCCTTCAGTGCACCACATTCTACTTATTTTGCTCAGACCATGAAGCTGTACATCTCTTTCATAATGTTGTAACGATATAAATTTCTGTATTTTCCTAACTATGTGTTTTGTGCTGCTCGTGTGTTGTATCCTGGCATGGCTGACAATGGTATTGTCTATGTCATTTACCAGGCAAAGCAAATAAATACATTTTGAATGTTTTGGGGCTCTGATAGAATTGTAACTAGTTCCACTATTTCTACAAATGAGAGATAACGTAGTAAACTCGTTTGGGAGGAACCAGAGACTCTGCAACCACCACAACCTTAATTATACTGTGATTGTTTTTTTATTAATTAGCAAAGAAAAACAGGAGCAACTTATTAAGTCCAGCTGCCTGAACAAAATAAGTAGTCATCAATGTCAAACATATTTGTATGCATGCATGCCGTGACAAGTTAGGATAGTATCTTGAGGCTATGGGCAGACCATTCTTACTTCCAGTAGCCATTGTTACATGGGATTTGGGTTCTGTCAGACTAAGGGACATAAGCCCCCGTATTCAAAGCCAGCCATGTGAGCTCTGCGGCAATTTGTGTGGGCCAGTTTGGAGCAATAGTCAAACAATTGACGCGCTTCAACCGGAGCATGCTGCCTAAATACTGAGCCATATCGGCGCAGTGCATGGTGGCAATGTGCTACACTGACACAGACACAGACTCAATATGCACCACAAGAGTGCAATGGAGATACTGTGGACCAAACAGGATAGCAGCAGGGCTTCTGTGGGACATGTTCACCCTAAAATGCTAATGACCCCACTGAGCATGCAGGGCACTATGAGCCGTTTGGTTGCCCATTATGGGCTCATTAACATGCATGTGCTGTCCCTCTGAGCACTCAGTCTGTAGCTATCTGGAATACTCCTAGTGGTCTAGTGGCCCCCCCACCCCCTGATTGCCCATCCTGTAGCTGTGCTGAATGTTCCTGGTGGTCTAGTGGTTCTTCACCCCCATTGACTATCAGTAGCTGTCTTGAATATTCCTGGTGGCGTAGTGATCTCTCTCTTTCCCCATTCCCATAAGGGCATCTGACCTCCCCATCAACCCACCTGCTCAGGACCCCCCCTTGTGCCAGTCATTTAAGATGAATTACAGCAATAGTGGCAGCAACAGGCACACATCTCCGTACACCACCTCAGCTGGCTGCTGAGGGGAGTAAGCTCCCCAGGGCAGGGGTGGGTACAAGGCAGAGGACAAGGTGGTATAAATCAGGAAATCAAGAAGAAAGGAGTAAAGGAGACAGGTAAACCATAATGGAGAGGGTAACGAGGGAAGAGGAGTGTCAGGGGGGAGCTTCAGTTAACAGAACAGGTAGGGGGGAAGCAGGGAATCAGGCAGGGAAGGAGTAAAATATGGGAAGCCGTGTGTGTCAATGCAAAGAGTCTGGGAAATACAATTCTTGACCTGGAGGCCATCATGGAGGAGGCTAGGCTAGATTTGGTAGCCATAATGGAGTTGTTGTGTACTGACAGCCACAACTGGGACATGGCCATACCAGGCTACTCTCTGTTCAGGAGAGACAGGGAAGGGATTGTACTATATGTAGGGGAGGGAATCAAAGCAACAGATGTCCAGGGGCACCTGGAGGAAAAAGAAAGGCTGGAGGTGCTGTAGGTCACTCTGGAGACAGATACTAGGGCTGCTCTAAATATAGTGGTGGTATACAGACCTCCAACGCTGAGAAAGGAGCTGGATAAATCATTTGGGGAAGCCAACATCAGGCTGTCAAGTACAGGAGAGTTGCTCCTAGTTGAGGACTTCAATCTGCCAGATGTGGATTGCAACCTTCCAACTGCAGCTTCAGTAAACATCAGGGCCACCCTTGACCTCTAAAAGAAGCTTTTCTCAGGCAGGTAGGGGCGATGATTTTCTTTCTAAAAAAAATGTGCTGCAGAAGACGACAGGTGGCAGTGCAGGTTCTGCTGGTTGACCATTGCGGGACTTAATTCTTTAAACCATTAAATTATGGGTGCAGGGGGAGGAGGGGAGGATTGGGCTTGTTGTAGAGGGTTGTGGGACGGGGTTGTGCTTTAAACAATCTGGGGAGGAGGTTGGGAGCATTTCTTATTGTTCCCCCCACACACAAGTACATGAAAAATTAATATAAATACCACATTTCTGAATATCTGGGGCCCTAAATATGAATATTTGACCAAATATTTGAAATAAAGTATTCACCCACCCCTACTAGCAACTATAGGTTGGTCAGTCTCATGTTAGTGGTGGGAAAATTAATGGAAACCCTGTAAAAAGAAAAGGTTGGTAGAGTACCTCGAAACCAATGGGCTATAAGACAAAAGGCAGCAAGAATTCACGGGTGGAGATCATGCCAGATGACTCCGAGTGATTTCTTCAACTGGGATGTGAGGAAGTACTACTTCACTGGTAGAGTGTTGGATACCAGGAACAGACTACCAGTGGAAGTGGTGGTGGTGAAAACATTAGGGGGTTTCAGTATGCATAGGATAGACGTAGGTGAATATTAGTAAATAGGCAAGAAGGAGGAAGGGTCATTGGAAACCAGTTAGGGTCTGTGGAGACAGACTAGGCAGGGACCATCTGGGCAGACTGGATAGGCCAAGTGGTCTTTTTCTGCCAACAAATTCTATGTTTCTACGTATCTATGTCTGGCTGTCAGTGAGTAATCTTGAGTACTATAGAAAAGCCATCTGACTATAAATGAGTGATTATGAGTACTGTAGAAACAGCTGTTTGGAGTGTACAATACTTGCAATTGCTCACTGAAAGTCAGATGATGGTCGGTTGAGGTGGTGAACAGAGGGCTGTGCTGGTCACCATCGCTACTGCTTTAGTTCAGCTTATGTGATCAGGGCAGCAGGGTACGGGTAGCAGGGTCCTGAGCTGGTGAGTAGGGAGGGGCCTGGATGTCCTTACATGGGGGGAGACCACTAGACTAACAGGAATATTCCAGACAGCTACAGGAGGGGTAATCGGGGTTCTTTTACAATGTGTTGTTTCAGGACAAATCACCTTAGATGCAAAATCTTCTTTTCAGTGGGGTTCTGCTGTCGGGTGCTGCCTTTACACAGTTTTACAATATACAGTATTTACCCAGGATAGTCCAGCTGTGTTGTGATATCTCATTTGCAGTGTGTCTTGCTTTGATCAAGTTCTTGCACTGTATTTACTCATGATAGCATAGCAGAGATGCAATGTTTTGTTTTCAGTGGTGTCCTGTTTTTACCCATTTTTTAAATCTATTTATCCAAGACAGCACAGATGAGAGGCAATTTCTCATTTTCAGTGGGGTCTAGCTTTTACAATGTATTTTTCCAGGGCAGAGCAGCATAGATGTACATCTTTCAGCGGGGTTCTGCTGTACTAAAACATTGAAACATAGACATTGACAGCAGAAAAAGACCAATGGTCCATTCAGTCTGCCTGTAGTACTCTATCTAACCCTTGGAACCCATTGTCCATCCAGGATCTAAGCCTTCCCCATCCACCCCACTATTCCCCTCCCAGTTTCCTGAGTAACCACTGTACCCTTCCTCTGTCCCAGCCAAGCTTGAAACCATTAATGGTTTAGTGTCCATCACTGCAGCAGGTAGACCATTCCACGGTTCCAAATTCCTTACATCCCTATCAGTTTACACTCATGACCTCTTGACCTTGAACTGTTACTCATGCTAAATAATTCCCCTCAGTCCACCTTGTTTATTCCTTTCAGGGACCTGAAGGTCTTTATTATATCCACCCTCTCTCCCTTGTGGTCTCCGGTGAGTACATGTTCAGTGCCTTGAGGTGTTCCTTCTAAGTCCTGCTCTGTTGGCCCTGAATCATCTTTGTCAGCTATCACCACACTGTCTCCAGCCTATCCTTACTTTTCCTTAGATAAGGATTCCAGAACTGGGCACAATACTCCAGGTGAGGCCTCACCATAGATCTATAATGAGGTAATAGTACCTCTTTCCTTCTGCTGCCAGTAACCCTCCTTATACACCTCAACATAAAGTTTACCTTACTGGGGTCCTGATTTTACACATATTTAGACTATATTTACCAAGGACAGCACAGCAGAGAGGTAATAGCTTAGATAGATAGATAGATAGATAGATTGATAAACAGATAGATAGATAGATAGATAGACAGACAGACAGACAGACAGACAGACAGACAGACAGACAGATAGATAGATAGATAGATAGATAGATAGATAGATAGATAAAACCTTTATTTTTGACAGAAGACAATAAGATTATTTTCAGTCAGGCTCCTGCTATTACCCATTTATACAAAGTATTTATCCAGAACAGCCTACCTGAGAGGCAATATCTTGTGTTTAGCGGGGTCCTACTTTTACAATGTATTTTTCTAGGACAGACTAGCTTAGATGCATACTTTGATTGGGGGTCTGCTGTTCTGAGGTCCCGTTTACGCATTTTTACTATATATCTACCCAGGATAGACCGGATGAGATACCATATATCATTTGCAATGGGGTCCTACTTTTATTTTTCAGTACTGTATATTTACCCAGGATAGAGCAGCAGAGATGCAATATCAGTTTCATTGCTGTCCTGCTTTTACACATGTTTAGACTGCATTACACAGGATAGCACAGCCAGAGACACAGTATCTCATGTTCAGTGGGGTCCTGCGTGTACCCATTTTTACACTGTATTTACTCAGGATTACAATATCTCATTTTCAGTGCATGTTCTGCTTCATTTTTACAATGTATTTATCCAGGATAGGTCAGCTGACAGAAAGCATCTCAGTTTCTTCTGAAACACATAACGCCTCTTCATACCACAAATCAAAACTAGTCCCTAAGCTCACCATCCCATTTCTCCCTACCTCTGTATCTCTTCCCTGCTCTAACTTTAACCCCTGTTGTTGAAATAAGCTGTTTCTCATATTTCCCCTTCACACTCCTCTGACAACACCTGTTTATGGTAGCAACTTTTTTCGTATTTCCGCTAGTCCTTAAATCTCTTTGTGCTCTGCACCTCAAAGACTGCTTGCCGAGAGTTTTAGAAGTAGTTTTCAGCACATGGCATATGGAATAAACTACAATCTAAGTGTACATCTTATGATATTGTTTAAAAAATGTTTTATTAGTATTTGATGTCTTATTTATACAGTGCTAGTTGATAGTATTTCAGTGTTACTTACTAGAACCCAGTTTGTCTTACTCATGTGTTGTGCATTACTGGTCTGCTCTGACCTTTATTTGTTTATGTATCTCCACTTGACATGAAACCTTTGTAAAAGAGCCTCTGTGCTCAAAGGTATAAATCCGAACTGTTGAAATAAAGAAATACATAAAAATGTTCAATAGGCTCCAACATTTTGATGCCAAATGTCCAAAATAGTCTTTTTATGACCTTACATTATGAAGAAGGCAAGTGGAATTTTTAAAATCCCATCCAAAAGGTGATTTGCAGAGTGACTGCAAAAACATATCTCAGAGGGGATTTGGAAAATGACATCTGTCGTATTCATGAATCTCCAAAAATAGAGTTATGAGTAAATGTTGGAAAAAGTCCATGTTTCTTCATAATTTAGTTGTTTTTTGATATTTTGACTCCAAATGTACATCATAGTCTTTTTTTATTAAATTATATTTTATCCCCAATTTTACCCGTTTTTTTCCCCTGCCCCATGTCTCTGCCACACATGTGCATGTGGAAGCATGCACATGCCACGGTGCAGCAAAGCCCTCCCTCTGCTTGCCACCTGCCCGCCTGCACTGCCCTCTGACCTCTACCTGGGGGCAGTGGAACTTCGGTGGGTGACAGGGTTACTCCCCAGGAGAGAAGAGATGCCTTTCGGCTGCTCGATCCTGCCCCCTCCTGGCTGGCTCCTGATAATTCTGGCTCATTCCCAAACCTGGGTCACCAGTGAGATGTGAGGTAAGGTGTCCAGTGCCTCAATGCCACCAGGCCGGCCACCATCATAGTCTTTTTATGACTTTGCTTAATGATCACTTAATGATCCAGCCAGCTGGAATTTGTTAAATCCCATCCAAAAAGTGATTTCAATGTGCAACTACAAAAACATGGGCAGTATAGGAGGCAATATAGTGCAGTGGTTTAAGGCTCTGAGCTGCAAACCTGGAGACCTGGGTCTGAATCCCACTGCCCCCACTTGCATACTGTGTGACCCTGAGCAAGTTGCTTAACTTCCTTGTGCTCCCAGGTCACACCTGTAAAAAAGCTTTCAGCTTAGTGTGCCTCTCCTGGTTAAAAAAAATGTTTCACAGGGGATTTCAGAAATGACACCCATCATGTTCATGAGGTGGCGTTACAAAAGGACTGTGTTGAAAATGTGGTGTCAAAATTTGCAAAAAATCACAAAGTTGTGAGTAAACATAAAAAAAAAAGTTTCATCATGACTTCATCATGGTTTTTTCACATTTTAACCACAAATGTTCAACACTTTTTTTTTAATCACAGTTTATTTAATTTTCAGTAAAAAAACAACAGTACAAAGACAACACATAGGCAATAACAATCAACAAAACAAACATGGGTACAATTCATTATTTCTGCTATCGGGCATGCCTCAGACTGCTAGTGGAGGAGCCCACCCATGAGGGAGTGATATTGTACCTGGTACTCACAAAAGGTAACAGAATAACAGCTGTATTGGTGGGCAGCCATCTAAGGCCCAGCGATCACCATACAGTGTGGTTCAAGGTAAAGAGAGTAGAAAAGTCAGGCCACACAAAAACCAAAATCAAGGGTCCTAGACTTTGCAAAAATGGGAGAATGCCTCAAGAAAACCCTGGTGAAGGGAAGGGGGGTAGCGGAACAGTGGGAGAACCTTAAAGGAGCCATAGCAGAGGCAACGAGCCTTTGAGTCAAGCAAATTAACAAAGCAAAGAGAAAGAAAAAACATGGTTTTCAAAAGAAGAGGCAGAGAAAGTTAGAGAGAAACAACTGGCATTCAGAAAGTACAGGGAAACACAGAGAGAGGAAGACAGAGAACTGTATCAGACAAAGCAGAGGGAGGTGGGAAAGCAGTTAGGAGCACAAAGTTGCAAGCAGAGAAAAGGATAGCCCAAACAGTAAAAGAGGGAGACAAAACCTTCTTCAGGTACATTAGAGAAAGAAAAAAGGCCAAGAGAGGGGTTGTGAGGCTAAACAAAGGAGGGGGAGGAGAGAGTATGTGGAGGGGGACCTAGAAAAAATCGAAATCCTGAATGAATACTTCTGCTCAGTATTCAAAAAAAAAGGGGAAGGGAAGGGAGCAGAATTAGGCAGTAGAAACATGCATGGTAGAAGGGTGGACACAGGTCCATTCACAAAAGAAGAGAGTTCTTAAGGAACTCTCAAAACTGAAAGTGGACAAGGCAATGGGGCCGGATGGGATACATCCCAGAATATTACATACGAACATACAAACTTGCCAGCAGATAAAGGCCTTTTGGTCTATCAAGTCCGCTCAATTGTGCAGCTAGCATACCTTATACTGCAGCTGCTCATCCATCCCCTCTCCCCTCCAGTGACCCTCCCCCTTACCCTGTCCCACCCCCTTTTGAAGTAGCCCGCAGTCTTACAGGATACCACTTCTTCTGGTAGTGCATTCCACCCTGTCACTACCCTCTCCATAAAAAGTGTCTCCTCATTTCCTCCTGAACTCCCCCCAAATCACAGATTGTGCCTCGGGTGTCCCTCTCCTCCTTACTTGGAAAAGCCCTCCATGCCCACCTTACTTATTCCCTTCATGTACTGTACATGAAGGTTTCAATCATGTCCTGAAGTAAAAATAACTCAGAGAGGTGCTAGTGACACCACTGACAGCCCTGTTCAACAAATCTCTGGAGGAGGGAGTCGTACCGGAGGACTGGAGAAGGGTGAATGTAATACCTCTCCACAAAAGTGAGAGCGAGGTAGAAGCTGGAAATTATAGGCTGGTCAGTTTGACCTCAGTGTTGGGGAAAATAATGGAATCAGTGTTAAAGGAAAGGACTGTGGAATGTCTTGAGACCACAGCGGCACAAGACCCAAGGCAACATGGATTCCCAGCAGGAAGGTCTTGTTAAACAAATCTAGTGGATTTCTTTAACTAGGTGACAATGGTAGTAGATCAGGAAGGAGCAGTGGACATGACCTGCCTAGATTTCAGCAAGGCATTTGACACCGTCCCACACAAGAAGTTAGTAAACAAGTAGGGAAATCTGGGAGTGGGTCTCAAGGTGGTAAACTGGGTCAGAAATTAGCTGAGCAATAGGACACAGAGGGTGGTGGTAAATGGAGTTCAATCTGAAGAAAGGGGGCAACCGGTGGGGTGCCACAGGGTTCAGTGATGGGGTCTGTCCTCTTTAATATCTTCATAAGTGACATTGTGGAGGGGCTAGAATGAAAGGTATGCCTCTTTGCAGATGACACTAAGATCTGCAATAGGGTTGACACTGCAGGGGGGATGGAGAAAATGAGAAGAGACTTAGGCAAGTTGGAGGAGTGGTCAAGAATGTGGCAGCTTAGATTCAATGTAAAGAAGAGTAAAATCATGCACTTGGGGAACAAAATCCCAGGAGAGGAATACACGATGGGGGGAAGGTACTGACGACAAGCAAACTGGAAAGGGACCGGGGGTTAGCCATAACAGATGACCTAAAGGTGGCCAAGCAATGTGAGAAGGCAGTGAGGAAAGCCAGTGGGATGCTGGGGTGCATAGGGAGTGGTGTCATCAGTAGAAAAAAGGAGGTGGTAATGCCACTGTGCATACAGTTAGTGAGACCTCATCTAGACCTGTGTTCAGTTCTGGAGACCACATCACCATAAGGACATAGACAGGGTAGAGGCAGTCCAGAAGAGGGCAACATAAATGGTGCAGGGACTACACCAGAAATCATATGAGGAGAGACTGAAGGACCTCAATATGTATAACCTGGAGAAAAGGAGGGAGAGGCGGGATATGATAGAGACAATTCAAGTAACTCAAGAGGATAAACAAAGTTCAGGAGGGCAGCATCTTTCAGTAAAACAGATGTGCAAGAACAAGGGGTCACAATATGATGCTGGGGGGGAGATTCAGGGGTAATGTGAGGAAGTATTTTTTCACAGAAAGGGTGGTGGATGCATGGGACAGTCTTCCTGAAGAGGTCATAGAGCCAACAATGATAGGTGAATTCAAGAATGCATGGGACAGACAGAGGGCAACCCAAGTCGTAGGAAGGAGGAGGGATGTAGCTACTGATACTCCAAGTAAGCCGTGGCGTACCAAGTTTAGTAGCAGAGGGTAGCAAACAAGCTGGCCAGCATTGCTGTGCCTTCTGTAGTCCATCACATTTAAATTCCTTCACAGGCTTTTTATTTTCTCTCTCAGCTTTGTTTTGGGGGGGGGGTGGCAGAGTGGACAGCGGACATTGAAGCTGAAGGTCTCAATTAGGTCCACATGGTCCGCCTGCATAGTGATTGGCTTTGGCATCTGGTAGAGGGTGTGGTAAGTCTTGGGTGGCGAGTTTAAATGTCCCAGCAAAGTTAAAAGCCATACTATTAGTTCAGTTGTACTGGAAGCAAGAGATGCAGAAAAAGAACTGAGGAGCAGCAGACGGAAGAACAGACTCAGAGCAAGCTGAAAGAATGAAGACTTCATGTGGAGTGGCAAGTGGAGCAAATCTGCCTACCTGGAGGGGAGAGAGAAGAAATTTCTGCCATGGTCTTGGACTTGTGGTGCAGTCAGTGGCATTTACCAGTGGGCAGCGAACACCACACTAGCAGCGCTGACAGACAGCAGGTCTAGTGTGGGAATCATCTAATTGGAGCCAGGAACCTTGGACTTGAGACGGGGGGGGGGCAGGCTTGAACAACAGTGAGGGGGGGTAGCAGTGTGGCAGGTTGGTGTACAAATCTGAAATGCCTGGCTACACCCCTGGGAAGGAGAAGGTAAGCTGCAGATCAAATAAGATCTGGAGTTCATGCAGTAGGTAAAGAAATAAGCAGACTAAGTGGGCCAAGCGGTCCTTAACTGCCATCACATTCTATATTTCTGTAAAACTTATAGGTCTAAAGGTGGCTGTCAGATCACCATTCTGTTACCAGTCTCTAAGCATAATGCCTATTAATGATTCAGATAATTTTGTGGGTGCTGGTTATATTGTGCAACCCTTTTCTTGATTGAGAACACTAGCAGGCTTCTACCAGAGCTTCCAGGATATCTACCCCTTCTCTGGTCACCACATTTTCTTTGAGTGGTAGCCACTGCCCAGTGTACTTCTCTTGCTAGAGTATCAGTAGTGATGTGACCCTTCTAGTCTCTTGTATGTTTTTACAGTTCTTCAACCATCATTTAAGAGACTGGGTATGGCAAGTAACCATTTCTGGATTACTGACTTATTAGCAGCCACTACTAATACATTGTACAGATTTTTTTTTTTATTTTTACCTACTATCTCCCTTGGAGGTACCCCTAACAGCAGGTTTTTAAATGATCTGGGCAAAGGTACAGAAATAATCTAGCCCACAGCCTCCTCAATCTGATCCCAATCTAATCCCCTTTTTCTCTTCCTCTCCCAACTTCACCCTAGACAAGGCCTTGAGCTGCTTTTTCTCCCACCTCACCCCAACAACTGCCCCTCACCCTTTCCTACCTTCACCCCAGACACGGCTTTTGTACTGCTATCCCCCCCCATCCTCCACCTTTCAACTTTCTGCTTCATCACCCTCCTCCTCACCCCCTCCTAGCTCCACCCCTGACAAGGCTTCTGTGCTGCTAATCTCCTCCTCTCTACTCCTCCTTTCCTGCCCTCCCAGTGTCCTATGCTATTATTCTACTGCTTGGCCCCCATCTTTCCCCTCCCTGGCACCCTCTCTCTTCCTGCTTTCTTCCCTAAACTCTTTTCTCCTATATCACCCACCCCTACCCCTACCCCCATCTATGCACTCCACAAAATCGTCTATTTACCTTTGTACTCTTTAAGGACACCAGTTTACCCCGTGTTCCTAGTTGTCTTCATCCTATTAATATGTAGCTCATTTTTTACCCAAATGCAAGTTAAGGACTGTGTTGTAAAAAAAAAAAAAACTACCAAATGTAAAATGAATACGACTACCTCAATGTACGGCATGGTTTTGTGTTTGCTCGTTCTGTTGTTTGCTCACTGTAAATTTACTTTGTCTGTATTTGTCACTGACACAGAACCTTTTTAAATGAGCTTCTAACTCATAGGTATTTTTTTCTGAGTATAAATAAATAAACAAATAAATAAATAAAAACAGGGTCAGCACCAGGCATCCCCCCCAAAATGTGGTCACATGAATCAACATTTTCGCAAAGCCTGCAACATAGGTCAGACTGATGGGCACATAATAGTTCAAGATTATTGGAGTTCTTAAATACTGTATAGTGGTGATGATAATGATAAAACATTTATTTTTATACAGGAAAATATACGTTAGAATGATATGTTCTGTTTACAAGTAAAGGCCTGTGTTGTACAAATGCAAGTGCAAAGTACCAAGGGCAAGAGTCACAAAACATCACTCGGGCACAAACTGAGCTTGCCTGGGGCAAACTGGGTTTAGCCTGCAGTTGGTATTCACAAAGTCCAGTTTGTCCCCGCAAACTGGGTTTTCACCTGGGCAAAGTAGTGAGGGGGGCTGCAATGCAAATGAGGGGGAGGGACCAGCATTTTCCCTGCAATCCCATTCACAGAGGTTTTGCTCCATGCAAGGGCCTTTGAGAAGGCCCTTGTGTGGGGCAAATTACCAGCGGAAATAAAACTGGCAGTAATTTGTACAAAGTGACAAGGGTAGTAGGGCAGCCTATAATTTTCAGCTTCTACCTCGCTCCCACTTTTGTTAACAGAGGTACTGCAGCCCCCCACCCTCTCCCCAGTCCCCAATCATCCACACCATACATTATAATACTTTTCTTTTCCGTAGTATAATGGTCCCTCCCCAGTCCCTGATCTCCCACCCGTAATGTACAAAAATAGTTGCCATAGTGTAGGGTCCCTCTCTGTTCCTGATCACCCACCTATAGTGTTAAAAAATATTTTCCATAGTTTAGGATCCCATCACATTCCAAGATCTCCCACTCATAATGAACAAATCCCTTTTTCCCTAGTGTAGTGGTCCCTCCCCACTCCCCAGTCACCGATCGCCATCCTCAAATGAGCATAACCTATTCCTTGGTAGTCTAGGGTCCCCCCACCCACCCACCCTGTCAAGTGTTACCACCCAGCTCCCCCATCCCAATCTTCGGTCAGCCACCAGCAGAGCCCTCCTCTCACCATCACAGCTGGCTACGGACTGAGCCCTCTTGGAGTGTGTACTGTATACAGTATGGCTCCTTGACTGTGAGGATTGCCCACCAGCGCAACCACAGAGTGCAGCGCAACCTTTTGAACAGTACTTTGCACTTTTTCGTGAATCCTGGCCCAGGTATTTTATAAGAGGCAGTGTACTATAGTAGTTAAGCACACGAAGCTGCAAATCTGGAGAACTGGGCTTGAATCCCACAGCCACCACCTGCATACTGTGTAGCCCATGAGCAAATCACAAATTCCCTGTGCTCCCAGGATGCACCTGGAAACAAGTCTGTGCTTAGTGTGTCTTTCCTGGCTAAAAAATTGTGAAAATAAATTAAAAAAAAAAATAATGACACAATGGTCTGCCATCTAAATTCCCTCCAGTCTGGAGAAGCTGTGGTTGTATGGGCTTGTTCCCAGATGATGGACCATTCCTCTTCTATAATATTGCAACCCATTTCCACCCTCCATCTCTCTTTAATGCGGGCTACCTGGTCCTCCTCCAAGCTCCTGAGATTCAAAGACAAGGTTGAAATGGGCTGGCAGTATAGCCTAGAGGTTAGAGTAATGAGCTATGAAAGAGTTTGGCACATCCAGCAGACTCAGGTTTGATTCCCACAACCTCCACTTGCATACTATGTGATTCTGAACAAGCCGCTTAACCACCCAGTGCTCCCAGGTCACCCCTGAAAACAGGCACTTGTACCTAGTGGGCCTTACCTTGTTACCAAAGAATTAAAAAAAAAGTTTTCTGGGGTGGTTTTGGACTGCAATATTGTGCAAAAGTATTCTTATGGGATTGCCCTCGTGTCTCATGGCTGATAAAATTAATGCAGTGTCCAATCTGCATTTAGAAAATAACTTGGAGAAACACAGCTTCCTGATTGGCTGACAGCAACCAGAACCTAAGCATGTATCAGGTAACAAAGACTAGTAAATAACTAGTCCTTGTGCCTGCCTACTTCCCTACCTTTTAACAAAAACAATGGTGCTTTCACAGACTGTAGGGCTCTGAGATGGTAGCCATAATAGCCATTTCTTTTATTGCTTAGTGAGTTGGCACCACTTGCCAGTCGCTTCCCATGTTCTGCCCCAGCAAACATGTACCACCCATTGTGTTTTCTCAAATCTTGAATGTGTAAGCAATAACAACCGAGAAGCCAGTCATTTCTTTTTTTTTTTTTTTTTCCAATTTCGTCTTTTTGTGCCCATACTCCACTTTTTGCCAGGCCATCCGCTAGCTGGTCATTTCTGAGGGATAAATGACCAGTTAGGGGATGAGTGCCTCCCTCCAACCAGTCATTAATCCAAGGAAATGACTGGTTTCGAGGTAGTTGTTGCAATTATAAGTCATAATTTTCTTTTTTACCATTCATTTTTTCAGTTTCTTGAGGTTTTAAGTGGAGCGATACGAGCCATGCATGCTGCACAGTGTCAGTTGGCAACTGGATTGGTAATTTCTGAGACATTAATAACCAATCCAGTAGCCAATCAGTGGCCTTGCTAGACTCATAAATAATTAATCAGACTTATAATACCTGTTAATACGGTTTCCTTTGATCCTGCTATGTAAAACTGACCCACCCAAAAGCACACACCAGCTGTCCAGACAGAACCCACCTGATGGCACACACATCAGTCATCCTCAGTATCACCCCTTCGCAACATTTCAAATAGCACTTTCCAACCACCTACAGGTGATGGCATTGAAGTGCTGCCAGATTTTAAAAACAAAACTTCTCCTCAAAGGGTGCTACTCAGAGTTAGAAAATGGGCTTGAAACTAAGGGAGAGAATGAGTGCTACATGGAAAGGGGAGAGGGAACTGATGAAAACAAAACCTTGGGGGGGGGGGACACTATGGAACTCAAATTACCATCTACTGGAAATGCCAGCTGTGAAAGGAATACTTTTCAGTAATTTTGGGGGGGGTATTTCTTTTCAATTTGCTTTCTTAATGTCTTACTTTTCAATCAAATACCTTTTTCTAAACACAATAATAGCCTATAGGGTGGGCGGTATTGTGCTATACTGGACCTTCCAGAGGCTATATAGCCCTCTTGCTGTAGCATTGGACCTCATTACACCCTGGGTGGTCTGGTATAGTCCAATAGCACTCACCCTCTTGGGTATTATTTATTTTTATTTATTTTGTTTGCTTACATAACAGAACATGTCTTGCCTTAGGAGGCCAAACTCTGTGCATAACTGCTGAAATTATTTTACCATTGGCCCCTCAAAGAATTAGCCCAGTTTGATCAGTCCCATCCTCTACCATCTTTTGAAGCCTGCATCCAGTCAGACTGGAGGGAAGTCATTACACATTCTAAGCAGGGTTAACCTGCTAGCATTTACATTTAATCCTCTTTTCTTGCAAACTTGTTCCCAGACCTGTGCAGTCAACTTCACCCAAGGTTTTTTGACTTGTTCGGGTAGTGCGGTGTCCCATTTTATAAAGGAAATATCTGCCATTTTTGGTAACAATGCAGCTGGACTGTTCAACATGTATTGAGTTGGGTGCATTTTGTGGCAGTGTAAATTTAATGAAGGTTTGTAACCAGGGGCGTAGCCAGGATTTGGTGATGGGGGGTTTCCCAAACAATCCTAGGGGGGTCTGGGGGCATGCCCCCCAGAAAATTTTGAGAATGTAGGTGTTAAATGGTGCACTTTCATGCATTTTAGGCAATAATTGTTGAGTCACAAAATGTTCAAAATTCGAATCATCATTCTCATCCATCCCTGCAATCTCAAGTATTTCAGCCAGGTGTTCCTTCTGAACATTTTTTTTTGGGGGGGAGAGTAACTTTCATTTCCCCAAATTTAATTTATGTGTTCAGCTATTGCATTGCCCTTTATGTTCCACCTTTCCCACTGCATGTATTCCCCTTTTAAAAACTGCCCGCAGTTTGTATGGTTTCTGTTAATAGTTTTCCTCCCTTTGCCTCTACATTACATGCATAACCCCCACTCTTAAGGCAAACAAATAATACTCAGGTACTTTTTATTTTTAAATGTTTACTGTTTGTGTGCAGCTTACATATTAAACAGTAATGCGTTAAAAATATTTAAACATATATAAAGTGCCTGTCTATAATGTGCACAGCAGGGGATACACTGCTTTTCCCAACAAAGTAGTATGCAACCAGTGAATGACACATTTGACAACTGGGTGTTAAGAGTGTTTTTAAATGTTAACTAAAAACATTACATAACTACTTTTCACATCAAACACATACAGTTATTTTCCTAGAACTCGTTTGTTTATCAGGTTATTTTCTGTACTCATGTTGAGTTTTTTTCAGTCTGTGAATGACACAAGATAAGGAGTCCCAGCTTCAAAATAACAACATATAGTATGGAAATAAACAGAAAAATCATGCTGGGTAGGAAGAAATTAGTGGACCCCAGCTTTCTTACTCTAGTTCTGATTTTGTTAGTGTCATCACAAAACCACCACCACCCTGGATGTTTTGTTGCAAACCTTTCAACTTCATCAATGTACACTTTTTCTGCACATGACTGTGCATTAATTAGTGTTAGTGGCTCAGTACTAACATATTATTTGCCAGCAGATTAGGCCTTATGGTCTATCGAGTCTGCTCGAACTTTAGATCCTTAGTTGGGTGCCGAGACCCTCCCATCCCTTGTGCTCCAGAAACCCGTATCATCCATCCCCACCCCCCTGGGACAGGACATCATCTGATACATCCACTTTCTGTATCTGTCCCATCCTCTCTTGAAGCCCTCCACTGTGGATCTCTGAACTAGCTCACCAGGCAGTGCATTCCAAGGGTCCACCACCCTCTCAGTGAAAAACCTCCTCCTCTTTCCCCCTACCCTTCCACCTTCCAACTTCAAACCATGCCCTCTGGTGATACCTCCCTGCTTTAGTCTAAAGATCCCCTCCATGTTTACCCTATTTATTCCCTTGAGGTACTTGAAGACCTCAATCATGTCCCCTGTCTCTCCTCTCCTCCAGTGAAAACAGGCAGAGCTCCTTAAGTCTGTCCTCATATGTCAAATCCCCTAGCCCTCGTATCATCTTTGTTGCCCTCCTCTGTACCCTCTCCAGGAGCTGTATGTCCCTCTTCAAGTGTGGTCTCCAGTACTGTACACAGTACTCAAGGTGTGGTCTAACCAGTCCATTGTACAGCGGCAGAATCACTTCCTTGCTCCTAGAGGTGATCCCCCTTCAGATGCATCCCAACATCCTGTTTGCCTTGCTAGTGCTCTCCTGCACTGCTCAGAGTTATTCATACAGGCATCCACCATGACCCCTAGGTCTTTTTCCCTATTGAGGCCTCCAGCGCCTCCTCCCAGGGTGTACCTGTGTTTGGGTTTCCCGACCAAGATGCAACACATTGCACTTGGTGATATTAAATTTAATTTCCATGTGAGCCCAGCTTTCCAGGGTGTCCAGGTCCCCTTGCAGGGCCAACCTCCCCTCTTCTCCCTCAACTACTGCTCCCATCTTGGAGTCATCCGCGAAGAGACTCATTTCACACCCTATACCCTCCCTGATGTCCGATATGTATGCTTTAAACAGGATCGGACCCAGGACCGAGCCCTGCGGTACCCCACTACCAACCTCTCTAGGGTTCGAGAGCTCCCCACAGACCACTACTCTCTGAGTGCATCCAGCTAGCCAGTTTTCAATCCATCTGACCATCAAAGGGCCTACTCCTAACCCCATCAGTTTCTCCACCAGACCATTGTGGGGGACAGAGTCAAACGCCTTGCTGAAGTCCAAGAATAATACATCCACAGGCTTACCCCTGTCCAGTTCTGATGTTACCCGTTCATAGAACTCCACAAGGTTGGTTTGACATGATTTACCTGGCACAAACCCATGTTGCCGACTATCCAGACCTCCCACCTCCTCCAAGTACACCCCCAATCGTTCCTTTAGTATACTCTCCATTAATTTTCCCACCACCGAGGTCAAACTGATGGGTCTATAGTTACCTGGTACTTCCCTCGACCCCCTTATGGATTGGCACCACATGTGCCTCTCGCCAATCCCTAGGTACCCTCCCTGTCTCAAGTGACCTGTTGAAAGCTCCACCAGGGGTGCAGCCAGTATGTCCGCCAATTCCCATAGTACTCTCGGATGAATGCCATCCGGCCCAGGAGATTTGTCTTTTTTAGGGCCTTGAGGGCTAACCACACCTTTTGGCAGAGATAGCATCATCCGTCCCTCCACCTTACTGGCCTTTTATCCTTACCCAGATGTGACACCCCTGGGGTACCTCTCTCTCCTCTTGCTCCATTTTTGTTGCCCTCTGATCCCACCTACTGCTGCTTCTATCCCTCGTGCCTTGCTTTGTAGATATCCCATCCCCTCCCTAGTGGAACACAGAGGCAAAGTACTCTAAAATACCTCTGCCTGGTCCTGCATCTTCCACCCACCTCCTTCTGATCTCAATCTGCTGAGATGGCCTTAGTTTTCTCCGCTCCCCAATGTACGGAAGAACCCTTTTCCTCCATGTATCCCCTGTGCCAGCGCTGCTCTTTATTGGACTTTGCTCCCCTCACCATACGGGTGACTTTTCTAGATGCAAGCTGGTACATTTCCTTATCCCTATCCCCTCTTGTTGTTTTATATTTTTTGTAGGCCGCCTGCTTTTCTCTGACCGCTACCTGTACCTCACTGGACCACCAGCATGGTTTATGTGACCTTGCTCCCTTACATTTCAACTTAGTGCAGATCCTGACTGCCTCATGAAGTCCCCATTTTATGACCTCCCATCTCCTTTCCACACCTGTATTTGAGGTAATCCCCAGTAGGTAGCACACTCGCCTCTGAGGCCGGAAGATCAGAGGGCTGTGGGTTCAGTTCCCACATCTGGCACTTGGGTTAATATCCCAGTACTGACACTGTAGTGCAGCATGAGAGGGGTGCTGCACTTCTGAGGTGCCGTCTTTCGGATGAGACATTAAACCGAGGTCCCATCTGCCTGGATTGGTGGTAGTTCAGGTGGATGTAAAATATCCCATGGCACTTATCGAAAAGAGTAATGAAATTTTCCCAATGTCCTGGCCAAATTTCCCTCATTCACTAAAAAAAATACCACCAACAGTTTCATCTGGTTCAAGCTCAGTTAGCATTCATCTGTATCCCCTTCCCCTGGGTCGTGCCTGAAAATAGGCAAGATTTGCCTAGTGCACTTACCCGGTCAACAAAAACTAAATAAATAAAATTAAATTAAGACAAGGCTGGCTTTCTGTAATTATTAATGTGATTAAAATTATCAAACCAATAGAATGGATACAGATGGTAGATTGAATTATTTGACAACTGGGTATCATCAGAGTGTAAGAATAAAAAGTAACATGCACACACTACAACTATAACCCACAACTTCACATAGTTATTTGCCAGACTGTCTTGTTTCTTTATCAGATTTATCTTCTGTAATCTAGTTTTTGACTGCATGCTTCCATTGACATTGGTCTTAATTAGCATCATGGCATCTGGCAAATACAGGAGGTTCGATCATCACAGTGTATTATTATGCATGTGTGACACAACCAGTGACAGTCACCCAATTCATAGGTAATTCTGTTCTGGTGTCATAATATCCTGTTAAAAATGCAACATTTATTCCCATTTACAAACATTTTACAAGATGACACTAAACTTTCACTTCATACCATCACGTCTGGGCTTGAGTTAACATTAAGATAAACATTTTAGGTCTACAGAAGCTGATTATTAGTTCAGAAGTCAGCAATTTATTTATGTGACATTGAGTGAATCTACATGAAGTCCTCTTGATCAGAAACTACAGTGCAAGGTCGTAATCAGCGATGGCAAACATTGCTGTTTTGAACACTCATGGGGGTGTGGGGGGCAGTGGGATGTTAGCACACTGTGAGGCTGATCTACAGAGCTGTGGGTCAAATAGGAGGACTATATGTATGACACTTCTACCACCAACTTGACCACCCCCCTCCGGTGCAGTCAAAATCGTTCCCCAAAGATTAGCAGTAGTGCCATTCCACAAACTTTTTCAACAGTGCACAGTGATATGCAGAAATGCCCAACCCTGCCAACAATGACCCAGAAGACAGCCCTCAAAGAAAATTGACCACCATTACTGGGCTGACAACTATCTCACATGTTCACATGATCATTATTCAAATGCAATCAGGTTATTAGGTGACAATTCTAAAATGCCCAACTACTATAAATTAAAACAGAAAAATAAATGTATACAGTGCTTGTTAATGAAGAGCACGGTACATTCAGCTTCTCATAATACTAACATACTAACATACTAAAATGCCAGCAGAATAGGCCTAACGGTCTTTCATGTCTGCTCGTTTGGTCATGCCCCCACCCTCGGTGCTGACCTTGCTGCCCCCCTCGCCTTCTCTGGCTTCTCCCTTCCCAGTTCCGGATATTCTTGCTGCATTGGATTTTGCTTCCAGAACCCTTCCCCTGCACCTGTCCCACCCCCCTTGAACCCCTCCACTGTCTCTGCCTCCACCAGCCTCAGGCAGCGCATTCCATGGCTCACCACCCTCTCAGTGAAGTAGCACCTCCTCCTTTCTCCCTGAATCTTCCCCTCCAGCTTCCACCCATGCCTCTAGTGGCCCCTCCTCCTTCCTTCAAAGCACTCTGACTGTTCCTCCCTATTTACCCTCTTCATGTACCTGAAGACCTCTATCATGTCCCCTGGTCCCTTCTCTCTTTCAATGTGTACATATTTAGCTCTTCGAGCCTCTCCTCATAGATCCTGTCCCAAAGCCCCAAATCATTTTGGTTGCCCTCCTCTGGACCCTCTCCAGGAGTTTAATGTCCCTCTTTAAGTGTGGCCTCCAAAACTGCATGCAGTACTCAAGGTGTGGCCTCACCAAGCAGTTATACAGAGGGAGTATCACTTCCCTCCTTCTGGAGGTGATCCCCCTAGTGATGCATCCCAGCATCCTGTTGGCCTTGGCTGCTGCCCTCCTACAAGTCTCAGAGTTGTTCATCTTGACATCCACCACCACCCCCAGGTCCCTCTCAGCCATCGAGACTTGTAGCATTCCCCTCCCAGGGTGTACACTTGGCCTGGGTTTCTGGCCCCCAGGTGGAGTACCTTGCATTTCCCTGCATTGAACCTCAGCTTCCACTTTCTAGACCATCTTTCCAGAGCCTCCAGGTCCCCCTGTTGGGCCACCCTCCCCTCCTCTCCATCCACCACCGCCCCCAGTTTTGAGTCATCCACAAAGAGACTCATCTCACTCCTGAGATGAGTCTCTTTGCGGATACCAATTATTTTTAAATAGCGTAAGATGTTCAAAACAAGTGCAGAATCAAACAATGGTTGGTTTGATTGTAACTGTAGTCCATCAGACAGATGGGTTTTTTTTGTATGCGAGTGGCAGATACAGCATTGGATCAACTGTGCCTTAATAAATAATAACTAACAAACATTTTTCTATTGAGTATACCTTACTGTACGATTGACCATGGTCGAATACCTTGCCGCCAGCTCAAGCAAAGACGTCAATTAGAATGCAGTCTCTCACCAACTGCTCTCGTGACATAAAAAAATTTTGACACACCAAGTAGCAGCCTTATCCATAATAAATGGCAAATCTCAACAAAAAAAAGACAAGAGACATATTTACTTAGAAAAAACAATGTTTGTTATCTATTAGTCAATATTTAGACCTGTGAACTAATCAGCCTGGTTTCATGTCCCCTTTAAGTTAAACAGTAGCAGAAGTAAGCAAAATGAACATTTGAGACCCTCTATTGAATTTTTTCAAAAGCTATCCCTGTTGTTGCTTTCACCTGCATAATAGCTAAGTGCTGTGCCGTGCCATTCTGTGAGCGGTGAGTTGAGAAGTGGCTCTTTATATTTATAAAACCTTAAATTTAACTTAGAAATCGGAACCTGAATTCCTTTTCGTATTTATGCTTGTATTGGCTGTGTTTAAATACAAAAGGCTGTTATGGGACAGTGAGTACTCTGAGCATTTCAAGCACTTAAGGTTACTTTATAGAATATTTTTACAAAAGCAAACAGAACTAGTATACCAGGTATACTAGTTCTGTTTGCTTTTCTAAAAATATTCTATAAAACACGGGCCCTAAAGTTGTATATACATTGGCCGGTATGTCTTTTAATTTAGGACCCGGGATCAATACAAAAGTGAATTTAAAGGATCCATTGAAGGTCTAAAACAGAAGCAGAACTAGACAGCATCTTTTACATCTTGAAACCGTCATGTTTTCGCATCGGAAACGTAATCTTCTATGAGCCAGCCTGCTCCCTTAAGTTAAGAGCTGTCTCAACATAGACCCCCACACAGCTGTCTATAAATTAGCGCACTCCTTAAACGCTTTGTGCACAGACAGTTGATATGCAAGAAAACAACCTTGCAAAGCCTGCGGAAGCAAAGCCCATGTTAGAGCTGGCTAAGGAGTATTGCGCTGCAGCCACAGTTTACAACAAAATGTTAGCAACTTTGTACACTCTGCTGCGGGAATATCCAGTTAGCACACGCACGGACTACTCTTCTCAGTACTTCAAAGACCTCACTTTGTGTTATTTCCGTTGTACCTCAGGTATTGTTTTATTACCTTTCAGGGAAGGGAGACAGAAGAGACAGAGAGAAAGCTTGCGGTCTGTCCTGTGCCACTACCGTGTTAATTGGGGGTCGGGGGGGAATCACAATTTGCACAGTCGGCAAGTTGGAGGATTGCACAGTCGGCAAGCGGGGGAGGTTCTGAGCACCCAGGAAACCCCCCTAGCTACACCTCTGGTAACTGTGCTGCCAAATAGTGGTGTAACCCTCCTACAAATGGGGTTCCCGAAAAGTCTTCCTTGAGCTTGCCTAAATGCTCACTGCCAGGCTGGTGTCCTGCGTTTTAGCAGTTTAAATGTGAGTGTCTGTATAGCCTCTGTGTACTGTCTCTTTAAGAGCTGCCTGGATTGCAGTCATAAGTAATCTGAGAGAGAGCTCCGTTAAAATATATAACTATTTGCTGAAAATCATTTAGAGTGATAATGACAATGTAGTTTGTTTAACCTGCCTTATTTGCAGCAAGGACTGTTTTGTTTATCTCCACTATCTTGGTCCTGGACTGCCGAATTTGACCAATCAGTTCTAATGGGACCTAAAATGGAGCCGGACTACAGGAGCTGTCTGGAGTCAAAATCTGTAAGAATTGTAGTTTGGGGCTTTTGACACCTTTTTGCACCTGAAGGAGGAGCCTTTGTTGTGACTGACAGACAGAACAGCCAACCGAACCTTTTGGATTCTGCGGAAAGACCCAGGCTTGCTGGCAGTTGAGTCAGATCTCAATTGGGAGCTGAAGAGGCAACAGCTTGAGACAGTCAAGCAGCCGTCTGAGTAGTTTTGCATGGGAGAACTGTGGATAGGCCTGAGTTGTGGCCTGCATGTCTGCCTGCTGCCCCTGAGAGGGAGAGGGAGAGAAGAGGATTATTTCGGACTAAATCCAAGTTTGTGAGACCGAAGTAAGCCACTGATTTGTTACCAGGCTCATACCTGAAGAAGACTGAAGATTTTGCTGAATGCAATTGGTCTGTCAGGATTTTCAGCTGCTTTTGACTCCCCGGTTTGTGCAGAGACTTTGTGATCATGACTGGAGAACCGTTTGCCTGGTACAGTAGAATTTCCTTATGTGTAAATGTGCTGTGTATTGAAAGTGGGTCATGATTTGGTTCCAAAACTGTGTGAACTGTGTTCTGCTTGCTGGTACCATAGAATCCTTTACATGCAAATGTGCTATGTATTGAAAGTGGGATGTGATTTGGTTCCCCACTCTGTGAACTGTGTTCTGCTTGCTGGTACCGTAGAATCCTTTACATGTAAATGTGCTGTGTATTGAAAGTGGGTTGTGATTTGGCTCCCACAGTGTGAACTGTGTTCTGCTTGCTGGAAGCTTTATCCAGCCTAATCGGACTGAATCTGCATTCATCTCTATTTGGCCTGGGCCATGCCATGCTGGTCCTGCCAGACTACCCCACTGCACAGAGAAAGCCATCGACGAGAGATCTGCCAGGGGATCAGCCCCCTGCTCCATGCTTGAACAGGAACGATGCCTTGGTGAACCGTGTGGGCCCTGCTTCTCCTGGCACTCCAGATTAACCACCTGCTGTCTTGATTTTCATCCAGCCTGTGTCCAGTCTTGGGTATTGTGAGTAATCATCAGGGTAGCTCCCTGCAACAACAGCCTAATCTAAAAGTGTGTCATCTAATTGTCTTGTTGTTTTCTTTTCACAAACTGAGCCCCCCAGCTCTGGATTACAAATAGTGTGTGTTGTGCATGTTGTTTTCTTCCATCACAGGGCCCCAACCAGCTGCAATCTTCCTGGCTAGCCCACCATTCTCCATCTGGGTACCCAGAGTGTGTGACTGTTTATGGACCCTGAAGTGCATGCATAACTGTTTGATTGGTACAGCCTTTAAGCAAATTAACCTGATTATGCCCTTCCCCTGTTCAAGTCCCTTAAATAAATCAGATCTAACTCTTTTTTGCATTTACCCTGACTGTGGTTTCAGTTTCAGCAAGAGTACTGTACTGCTGTTATTTGCTGTGTATAACCTTGTTTTACGGGGGGTCCCCAGGGCCGAGCCAGAGGAAAGTTCTGGTGGTAAGTGCAAATAGTGTGGGTACTTATATGGTGTATCAGGGTATTGTGAAACGGATCATTGTGTATTGTTCCGGCCACTAGTAATGAAAGAGGGGGGTTACAGTGTCCTGGAGGGCTCTGCCCAGGTTAGCTTGACCACTACCAACCCTGACCTCCAGGTGGAGGCACCCATTTCAGAACTCAGGCCCCTTAACCTGCTACTAGCCAAGCAGGCAGGGGTAGTAGCCCTTGGGATAGCGCCACCTAGGGGTTACAGTGGCCTTTGAGTTCCAGGACCCCCAGCTCCCCCTTCACTTCCGGGGCCATCATGATGTACCATTTAACAATTAGCTGCTCCCCCCCCCCAAATGAATATAATTAAGGTTTTTTTGCACAATTTTCTAGGTCTGAGCCAGGATCTTAATAGGTAGAGTGGAGAATAGGAAAATTAATCTAGGTAAATATTCATTCGCACCATTTGTATCCATCATCCTACTGACAGGGGTAAATCCTTCCATATTGTGCAGTCAGTCTGGACCTCACTAATTAGTTTTTGGTAGTTTAAATTATATGATTTAGAAATGTTTGGGGACCCATGGAAGCTTACTGCATTGCTGCTACTATGGGGTCATGGGAGCTCCTAACAAAAGGACTTCTGACTTATCTTCATTGGTTTTGAATTCTGATACCAGGCCAAATTGTCTGATTATGTCTAATACTCAGGCTGTGCACAGCGTGGAATGCACTGCCTGAGGAATTGGTGGCTTTAAGGATAGTGGGTAGCTTCAAGAGGGGCTGGGATAGAGTTAAGGGGAGGGTCGGGGTGAAACAGGAAGTGGGGGCAGTAGCAGTTTGCTAAACTGGGTGCTGCACACTCTATCAGACTTGATAGACTGTAAGGCCTTTTTCTGATGGCAAGTTTGTATGTTCAGATGTTCATAATACTCTCGGAATGTTATTAACTGGGGAGCGTGTAGGTAGTGCCAGTGATGAAGGTGGTGTAAATGACCTGCTCTGCTAGCACTATTTTTAAATCCCTTTTAATTTCCGCAATTATTTTTCATTTTCCACTCTCTGAGATGTTTTATTCGTTAGTCCTGTCTACTAGCAACTTATTTAAAAAAAGTCACCATGACCATTTTTTTAGTGTTTTTCTCAAAAACCGAAAATCTCTTGACTGAAATTACACTGCTGGGAAGGAAACTGGGTGAAGCAGTGAAAGCGGCCAGCCACAGCAACCTGACAATGGGCAACAACGGGTCCATCAGATCAGACGTGCTGAGAGCTGTGAAATGTTTGAAGGTATTACAACTTACATTTTGGAACTGAAAAACTCTATTCCAAAAACTGAGGCAGACGATAGAGAAGTGAGGAGGAGGGTCGACGTTACTGAGACCAGGCTTGCGTCAGCGGAAAATTCCCTGTATTATGTTGAGGACAGGACTGCCATTCATGAGAAGCAAACACAGTTTTTATTGACAAAAATATGAGACTTGGAAAACAGGAAGAGAATAAACAATATAGGAACAGTGACTTCCTGAGGGAGTGTACTATAACAACATCTTTGTTCCTTCAACAATTTTTTAAAGAATGTTTACAGCATCAGTGGCACCGGCCACTCGAAATTGAAGAAGCTTATCCCTCACTAGCCCCCACCCCACTCCAGCAAGGAAATGGACCTTGACCTGTGATTGTTAACATTTGTGGTTCTCAAACAGGAAATAACAGAAAGTGAGGGACAAAACACCGTTATTGTGGAGAGGGGAAAGGATTTTCTTATTTCAAGATTTTGCCTCCGAAACAGTACACAGGCATAAGGAATTCTCTGATGTTAGGCAAATCTTACAGAAAAAAGGTTGGAGCTATTTTATGAAGTACCCAGCAATCCTTGTGGTCTCTAAACCTAATGGGCCCTCCTTTTGTTGTGACACCCCTGAGAAGGCAAGGGACTTCATTTCGAACCCTGCACCTCCTGACAACTGATCTGACAAACTGTCATTTTTGAACTCGGAGACTACAGTTCTGGTGGCATGAGCCCCTGCCAGGGGTTACACTGATAACTCAGCCTTATAATATAGCATTACCATGAGTCATGCCTCCAGCACTACTAAGGAATACAAATCACTGGGCGCCAAAAGTAAAGCTGATCCCAACACTAATACTACCCCTACATATGATGCTGTTATCCAGAAATATAGAATAACTGGACTGAGAACAGCTTGTATAAAGTTAAGCCACCATTCAGAAGTCAAACAACCTTGGTAAGCTACAAATCCCTCAACTTCTTGAGACGTACCAGAAGTAAGCAGTATCAGTGGCTCAGCAGGTAGCACACTTGTCTCTGAGGCTCAGACAGCAGAAGGCTGTGGGTTCTATCCCTATACCAGGCACTAAGATTAGATACTGAAACTATAGTGCAGCATGAGGGGGGTGCTGCACTCCTGAGGTACCATCTTTCAGATGAGATGTTAAACTGAGGTCCCATCTGGTGGTAGTTCAGGTGGATGTTAAAAATCCCATGGTACTTCTCGAAAAGAGTTGGGGTGTTTTTTATTGAAGGGTACAATACCATATACCGAAAACAAATAATAGTGTAATCAAAGCACAAAGGTATACATACAAAAATGAACAAGGAAAGAGTGCGCCTAAATCGTGTGAAAAAAGTTAAACCAGTATTATAACAAATAACCTTACATTTGTTACTAATGTCTATCGAACCCCTGTGTCCTTTTGTCTTTTATTTTCCTCCTTTTGCTTTCAAAGACGAGGAATTCATTTAAATTTTATAAAAAAGGAGGGACCTTTCCACCATGATTTGGTCACCTGCGAGCCATAGTTTTCCTCCTCCTTCCAAATATTCTTTAATGCCATCTCACATAATACCCTAAAAACTGTAACGGGCATACGTTGTTGGTGGAGCACCCATTGTACTCTGGTGTTCCATAAATATTACTTTAAAACTACAAAGAACACTGATAGGGTACTAGTATTATATTTAAGCAATCTGTTGTTATAACCCCCCCAGATGAATTCTTCATAATTAAGGTTCTAGAGCCAAGGTAAATTCCACACTGCAACCAAAAATATCCAAAGGTTACGAGAACAGATACAGTGTAAAGCAAAATGTTCCATTGATTCCTCCAGGGCTCCACATCCTGTGTAAGGACATGCTCATTCTTCCACTGGTTTATGTTTGCTATTTCCCCAAAAGTAATGTCTCCCATAAGTGCTTAGCTAAACCATTTCCCACATATGCTCAGGAATTTGTTTTTCATTTAAAATGAAATAAATAAATAAAATGAATATTGGACTTTAGGAGGGCTGACTTTGGGGAAATGGGAGCATGCTTCAGAAAAGCACTAGCAAATGGGCAAGAAGGAGGGGTGGAGAAACAATGGAGAAAAATTTAAACAAGTATCAGAGAGGCAGCAAGCCTTTGTGCAAAGCAAATCAACAAAACAAAATGAAGGAAGAAAACACTATGATTCTCAAAAGAGGTGGCGGGGAAGGTTAGGGAGAAAAATGTAGCATTCAGGAAGTATAAGGAAACACAGAAGGAGCAGGACAGAGAACTGTACCAGTTAAAGCAGAAGGAAGTGGGGAAGGCAGTCAGAATAGCAAGGGCCCAAACTGAGGAAAAGATAACCAACTCAGTTAAGAAGGGGGATAAAACCTTTTATAGGTACATTAGGGAGCAAAGAAAGACCAAGGGAGGGATAGTGAGGCTTAATAAAGGGAAGGGGGGGGTGGGCAGAGGGTAACAGTGAAATGCAGCAATACTGAATGAATACTTCTGCTCAGTTTTCACAAAAGAAGAGGAGGGGGGAGGTACCTAAACCAAACAATGGAAGCACTTTGGATAGGGGAGTCGATACCAGTCCATTCACAGAAGAAAAGGTCCTGAAAGAACTGCTAAAACTCCTAAACTCCTAAAACTGAAGATGGACAATGCAGTGGTGCCTGATGGGATTCACCCCAAAATTCTAAAAGAACTAAGGGGAGAACTAGTGACACCACTGACTACAATGTTTTACAAATCATGGGAGGATGGTGTGGTACCTGAGAACTGGAGGAGGGTGGATGTGACTCCCCTTCACAAAAGTGGGAGCAAGACAGAGACAGGAAACTACAGACCAGTTAATTTAATCTCAGAGGTAGGGAAAATGATGGAATCACTTCTGAAGGAAAAAACTGTTGAATAACTAGAGGGCAGTGGGGCACAGGACCCAAGGCAGCATGGATTCACAGCAGGAAGGTCATGTCAGATGAATCTAATTGATTTCTATGTCTAGGTGACCAAAATAGTAGACCAGGGAGGGGCTGTGGACATGGCCTACCTAGACTTTAGCAAGGCATTTGACACAGTCCCACACAAAAGATAAATAAACAAGTTAGCCAGCCTTGGAGTGGGCCCCAGGATTGTAACCTGGGTAAAACATTGGCTGGAAAACAGGACACAGAGGGTGATAGTAAATGGAGTCCACTCTGAAGAAAGGGGGGGTTATTAGTGGGGTACCGCAGGGTTCAATACTGGGACCGGTCTTCTTTAATGACTTTATAGGCGACATTGCAGAGAGACTGGAAGGGAAAGTATGCCTCTTTGCAGATGACACAAAGTTCTGCAACAGGGTTGATACACAAAAGGGGTGGAAAGGATAAGAAAGGACTTGGCAAGGTTGGAGGAATAGTCGAAAGTATGGCAGCTTAGATTCAATGCAAAGAAGTGCAAAGTAATGCACCTTGGAAACAAAACCCAGGGAAAGAGTACGCAATGTGGGGGCGGTATTAACAACACCAAAAATAGAAAGGGACCGGGGAGGTAGTCATATCAGATGACTTAAAGGAAGGTAAGCAATGTGAGAAGGCAATAAGGGGGGCTGGGGATGCATAGGGAGAGGCATCACCAGTAGAAAACAGGAAGTTGTTATCCCTCTGTATAGACAGTTGGTGAGACCCCATCTGGAATACTACATGCAGTTGTGGAGACCTCATCTTAGCAAGGACATCGACAGGATGGAGGCAGTCCAGAGGAGGGCAACTAAAATGGTGCAGGGTCTGCACCAGAAGCCATATAAAACAGACTAAAGGAGCTTAATATGTATACCCTTGAGGAAAGGAGGGAGAGTAGGGACATGATAGAAACATGTAAGTACCTCAAGGGAATCAATAAAGTCCAAGACAGTAGCATCTTTCAGAAAAAGAGATGTGCAAGAACAAGGGGGCACAATTTGAAGATAGAGGGGGGACGGCACAGGGGTAATGTAAGGAAGCATTTTTTCACAGAGAGGGTAGTGGATGCATGGAACTGCCTTCCTGAAGAGGCTGTGGGGTCAAAAACAGTTGGGGATTTCAAGAATGCAAGGGACAGACATAAAGCAATTCTTGTGGAGGTAGGAGGAAGTAGGCGGTTGGTTAACTAGGATCTGCAGCTTATCCAATAGGCATGGAAAAGGGCAGACTGGGTGGGCCAAATGTTCTATGTTTCTATGTTAAATGATTTAATACTGTATCTTGTTTTTGAGGCTGGTAGTTCTTAAATTCTGGTTTGGAAGGGCCAACCTTGGCAAGGATATGTTGGTACAACTGTGCCATAGTAAATGCCAAAAAAAGGGTTTTATAAATATTCCACTTATATAATGTCTGAGCTGAATATTTCATTGCCTCAGGTATTAACAATAATTTGGAGAATTTCGGGGGGGGAGGGGGTCCACCCATTTAGAAAAAATTTGTTCCAGGTATTCCTGGAATACTAAGCATCATCCCATTCTGTTAGAGAGAAAAGTAAGAGCAAAAGAAGGAGGAAACCACTTTGGCTCTCAAAAACAATAGCAGAAAAGGTCACAGCCAAAAGACTGGCCTTCAGGAAATATAAGGGAATGCAGTGGGACGAAGATAGGGAGGCATACCAAACTTCCCTAAGGGAAGCAAGGAAGGCAGTAAAGCAGGCAAAGGCTCAAACCGAGGAACCACTAGCATAAACAATAAAAGAAGGGGACAAGACTTTCTATAGATACAATAGCGAAAGGAGAAAGTCCAGAGGGGGTATTGCTAAGATCAAAAGGGATAAGGGGGAGTGTGTGGAGGAGGACCAAGGAAAAGCATCTATCCTAAATAGATACTTTTGCTCAGTATTTGCTGAGGAGAAGGTAGGGGCAGGGCCCACAGCACAGCACCATGGACACAGGAGGAAGAGAGGTGTGCACAAGTCTCTTCACAAAAGAGTCTTGCAAGAGCTTGCTAAGCTCAGGTTGGACAAGGCAATGGGACCTGATGGCATACATAGATACATAGATACATAGACAGTGTCAGCAGATAAGGGCCTATGGCCCACCCAGTCTGCCCATTTGAGCTTGTAAGTTCAGTTTATGTTTTCCTAGAAGTCTGTTGCCCCTTACCCCTGACCTCCAGAATTCCTTTATATCTATCCCATGCATTCTTAAATCCCGTGATTGTTTCAGCCCCCACCACTTCCTCTGGCAAGGTGTTCCACTTGTCCACCACCCGTTCTGTGAAGAAATTCTTCCTCACGTTTCCTCTGAATCATCCTCCCTCCAACTTCATCCCATGCCCTCTAGTCCTGGAACATCTTTTCACTTAAAATAGTGTTTTCCTGCACCCTGTTCCTCCTGTAAGATACTTGCATGTCTCTATCATATCCCTCTCCCTACTCTCCTCCAGGAGTACATGTTCAGTTCCTTCAACCTGTCCTTATAGGACTTGTGATGCAATCCATGTACCATCTTTGTTGCCCTCCTCTGAACCTTCTCTACCCTATGTCCTTATGTAGGTAAGGTCTCCAGAACTGTACACTGTACTCCAGGTGGGGCCTCACTAGTGTCTTGTATAGTGGAATTATGACCTCCCTTTTCCTGCTGGTGATGCCCCTGCCTATACATCCCAGCATCCTATTTGCTTTACCGGCTGCCTTGTCACACTGTTTCCTTATCTTGAGGTCATCAGAGTTGATAACCCCAAGATTCCTTTCATACTTGGTGCATGCTATAGCATCACCCCCCAATTGATATATTGTGCCAGGGTTTTTGTGCCCCATATGCATTATCGAGCACTTCTTTGCATTGAATTTCAACTGCCAAACCCCTGACCATTCTTCAAGTTTCTGCAGGTCCCTTCTCATTCTGTCTACACCCTCTAGTGTGTCTACTCTGTTACAGAGCTTTGTGTCATCAGCGAACAGTGAAATTCTGCCTTCTAGGTCCTGTGCAATGTCACTGATGAAGATGTTGAATAAGACCGTCCCAGCACTGATCCCTGTGGTACCCCACTGGTCACTCTTCCCTCTGTGGAGTGACAGCCATTTACCACCACCCTCTGTGTCCTGCCGCCCAGCCAGTTACCTACCCACCACCACTACTGTCCTGCCCACACCCATATTCCCCAGTTTGTGTAATAGTCTTCTATGTGGCACAGTGTCAAAGGCCTTGCTGAAGCCCAGATAGGCCATGTCCACTGCCCTCTGCTGATCCACCTCCCTAGTCACCCATTCAAAAAATTCAACGAGGTTGGTCTGACATGACCTCCCCCTAGTGAAACCATGCTGCCTTGGGTCATGTAGTCCATTGGCAACCAGATGTTCCACCAATCTCTCCTTCAGTAGTGCTTCCATGATCTTCCCCACTACCGAGGTGAGGCTGACTGGTCTGTAGTTCCCTGCTTCCTCTTTGTTCCCAGTTTTGTATAAGGGGACTCCATCTGCTGTCCTCCAGTCTTTGGGTACCTCCCCTGTTTCCAGTGATCTGCTAAACAGGATAGCCAGAGGTTCAGCCACCACCTCTCTTAGTTCTTTAAGGACCCTGGGGTGCACCCCATCTGACTCCATTGCTTTATCAACTCTTATTACTTCCAGTTCCTTCAGGATCCTTTCTCGTGTAAAGGGACTTATGTCCATTTCTGCACCATTCTCACCCCTTGTACTCCCTTCAGACCCATTACCCTCCTCTTCCTCAGTAAAGACTGAGCAGAAATACCCATTCAGTATGTCAGCTTTACTGTTGTCATCCTCCACGTGGCCCCCATCCTCCCCCTTCAGTCTCAATATCCTTCCCTTTGCCTTTATTTTTTCACTTATGTACCTGTAAAAGGTTTTGTCCCCTCTACCCACTGATTTTGCAATGTGTTCTTCTGTCTGAGCTTTGGCTTCCCTTACTGACCTCCATGCCTCCCTTTGCTTCTCCTGGTACTTCTCTCTATCCCCTTCTGCCTGTGTCTTTTTGTATTGCCTGAATGCAATCTTTTTGGCTTTCACTTTCTTTGCTACCTCTTTGGAAAACCATAATGGTCTCCTCTTCCTTTTCCTCTTGCTAACCTGCTTAATTGCATAATTCTGTTGTTCTTGTAATCCCCATTTTAAATACTGCCCATTGTTCCTCAACCCCGATTCTTGCTCCATTCCCCTTAATGCCTCTTTCAAGCATCTCCCCATTTTCCCAAAGTCTGCCCCCCTAAAATCCAGGATACGTGTTTTTGTGTGGTTTGGTTCTGCTGTTTCTGTGATTTCAAACCACAATGACTGGTGGTCACTGTTCCCCAGGTGCTCCCCCACTGTTACCCCCATCACACTGTCCCTGTTTTTGAGCACAAGGTCCAGTATTGCCTTCGGCTGAGTTGGTTCCATGACCAGTTGCTTCAGGAAGGCACCCTGAAGGGAGTCCAGGATAAATATGCTCCTAGTTGATGCTGCTACTGGGATGCTCCAGTCCACGTCTGGAATATTGAAGTCTCCAATCAGTACTACCTCACCCTTCTCTGCCATCCTTTGGATGGCTAGCATCAGCTCCCTATCTGTTTCTTCCTCCTGAGCTGGTGGTCTATAGACCACACCTGTGTGGATGGCTGGCCCCATTTTCCTTTCCAGCTTAACCCACAGTATCTCTCCCACATTTTGTTCCTCCTGGATCTCTGTGGCCCTTATGTCATTTTTCACATACAGTGCCACTCCTCCTCCCTTCCTACCTGCCCTGTCTCTTCTGAATATGTTGTAGCCAGGTATGGCCATCTCCCAGTCGTGGTTATCATTATACCAGGTTTCAGTGATGGCCACAATGTCCAGGTCTGACTGCACCATGACAGCCTCCAGATCTTCCATCTTGTTGCTAAGGCTCCTGGCATTGGCACATATGGCTTTCCATGATTTGATCTCCCTAGACTGCTTCGCTGTTCTACTCCAGCCCCTTCCTTGGTTGTCCTTTATCCCTGGTTCTCCTTGCTGTCTGCCCTTCTTCTGAATTTTGCCCCTTTTCTGCCTATCTACCTCTTGGGCGCTAATCTCCATCTTTTGCACACTGCGTTGTAGAGATAGCCACTCCTCCGGTTCACTGGTTCAACTGCTAGCTATGGGGGGGTGAGCAAGTAGGTACCCTCCTTGCTGGCCTGCCACCCCCCTTTGCTAGTTTAAATGCTTGTCAATGTAGCATTTAAACTTATCAGTGAGTGCTTGGATTCCTCTCCAGGATGGATGCAGGCCATCAGGCTTGAACAAACCTCCATCCCTCCAGATCCAGATGGGTCCCCAGTCACCAATGAATCCAAACCCTTCCTCACAGCACCAGTTCTTCAACCATGAGTTAAAGTTCCTGATGCATGCACCCCTATGCTCTCCCTTGCCTCTCACATGTAGTATTTCTGAAAAAGTAACAGAAGTAGCTACTTGCTTGAGACCCCCTCCCCAATTTCCTGAACTCTTCCTGAACTTCCTCTGGCTCCCCATTTGCCAGGTCATTAGTACCTAGGTGGATAATGACATGCAGCTCACCCTCCCATCTTGCCTTCCCAGTGATCCCCAGGATCTTTCTTCCATCCCTCCATGCCATGGCACCTGGTAGGCACCTCACCTCCCTGTCCTCCCCCTCCTGTGTTCCTAGTTGGATCCCTCTTATGATGGAGTCCCCCACCAGGATTCACTTCCTCCTCCTCTGGGGTCCACTGCTCTCCCCACTGAGGTCACCTCCTTGGCTAACCTCCACATCCTTTTCTTCCACTTCTCTGGGTACCTCTATTTGGTTGTCCCCATTTTCCAGTGTGGCATATGAGTTCTTAAGTGGAATAGGATCAGGTATGTGCCTCTGCCCGACCGCTCTAACCCTCCCTGAGCCCACTGTCACCCAAGTGCTCCTCGTTCTCGGCATCCTTTGAGGCAGTTGCATTGGACTGGGTGGTCTCTGGATAGGGGTGATGGTACTCCTGACCCAGTTTACTTCCACTCTGAATCTGGCTACTTCATCCCACATTCCAGAGAGGTGCATGCAGATAGGGCAGCACCTCAGTGTCCAGAAGGTCTTCCTGAATATCGCTGCCTCACAGCCACTGCATTGCACCACTCCCCACATTATACTGGAATTATACTGCTATTCCACTTACTCTGTTACTGAAGCTCTCCTATTTCCCTTTTTATTAATGTACTGTCCTAAAAATCCTGCCACCGATCCTCAGATACTTTTCTTTTCAAAAAAGAAAATAAACCAATAAATAAATGAGTCAAAACACTTGTCATGCTGAGGGTGGGCTTCTTCCCCCTTATGCCCCTCCTACTCCACACCCCTTACTATCCCATGTTTAGCTCCTGTCAATCAGATTTAACAGGGCATATAATTAAGAGCTGGGGGAAGGGGAGGGAGGGCGCGAAAATTTGCAGCAATTAAAGACAGCAAAGAAATACACCACCATGTTTTAAATTTTCAACAGCCCAAAAACAATTCTAAGTAAAGACAGAAAATAAATTACAGTGTCACTAAAAGTCCACAATCTAAGTTTAAAAGAAAAATAGCAATTACCAGTTACTGTAAAGCACTGAATTGAATGTGTTTCCTTCCCCTTCTGGCTTCTTCGCTACATCCCAGGGTACTAAAGGAGCTAAGGGTGGAACTAGCAGAGCCATTAGCAGTACTGTTTCAATCAATCAATCAAAACTTTATTTAGAAAAAGGTGCCTTTCTAAAAACCAAGGTGCCTGTACATCACATAATAAGACAATATTACTAAAAACAATAAAATTAACCACACTTGATTAAAAATCATTATACGCTTGTTTAAAAAGATATGTTTTAAGCGTTCCCTTAAAAGTTTCGATGGTCGGGCAATCTCGTACCTGATGAGGTAGAGAATTTCACAGGGTTGGGGCCACAAAACTAAAAGATCTGGCCCCGGAGGTCTTCAAATGAACCCTGGGAATCTCTAGCAATCCCTCGTCAGTGGATCGGAGAGAGTGGGGGGGACAGTAGGGATGAAGAAAATCTTTCTGGTAGCTAGGTCCCTGATCATGTGGGAGCCTTATGGGTCCCAACAAACCCGACCTTGAAGGTGATTCGCCAGCATAATGGCAGCCAGTGCAGTCCATGGCCACAGGCACTATATGACTGGTCCTAGAAGAACCAGTCAATAGTCTGGCTGCCGCATTCTGCACTAGCTGCAAGTGGTGAATATCAACCCCCGGTAGCCCAAGATAAAGGGAATTGCAGTAGTCAAGACGGGAGGTAACGAAGGCGTGGACCTAAGTAGGGAGATCATCAGGAGGAACCAGGTGTTTCACTTCTCAGAGCACAGGAGAGGTCCCAGAAGACTGGAAAAGGGCACATGTGATCCCTTTCCACAGGAGTGGTAGCAGGGAGGAGGCAGGGAACTACAGACCAGTTAGTCTTACCTCAGTAGTGGGCAAGATTACAGAGGCACTCCTTAAGGAAAGGACGAAAGGATAGTGCAACACCTGGAATCCATAGAAGCACAGGATCCAGGACAGCATGGGTGTACAACAGGAAGGTCCTGTCAAACTAATCTCATAGATTTCTTTGACTGGGTAACCAAAGTGGTGGACCAAGGGGGAGCAGTTGATGTTACCTACCTTGACTTCAGCAAAGCTTTCGATACTGTTCCACATAGAAGATTGATTAATAGCTACAGAGGCTCAGGTGGGTCAGAAGTTGGTCAACTGGGTGGCAAACTGGTTGGCGGGCAGAAAACAGAGAGTGGCGGTAAATGGTATGCAATCAGAAGAGATGCAAGTCACAAGTGGGGTACCTCAGGGATCAGTCCTGGGGCCAGTCCTCTTCAATATCTTCATCAGTGACATTGCAGATGGACTAAAAAGTAAGGTTTGTCTGTTTGCAGATGACATCAAAATCTGCAGCAGAGTAGATGATCCAGATGGGGTGGGTAGAACGAGAAGAGATCTGGATAAACTGGCAGAATGGTCGGAAGAGTGGCAACTGGGGTTAAATGCAAAGGAGTGTAAGATCATGCACATACGGAAGAGAAACCCTGAAGCCACCTATAGGTTGCGAGGGGAATTGCTGGCAATCACATGGAAACAAAGAGACTTGGGCATCATCATCATCACAGATGACCTGAAATCATCCAAGCAGACCACTAAAGCAGTAGGTAAGGCTAGAGGGATGTTGGGGTGTATTAGTAGGGGTATCGCAAGTCGTAAGTGGGAGGTAATAATCCCTCTTTACAAGACACTGGTAAGGCCCCATCTGGAGTACTGCGTGCAGTACTGGAGGCTGCACCTGCACAAGGACATTAACAAAATGGAGGCAGTCCAAAGAAGGGCAACCAAAATGGTGCAGGGACTGCATCAGAAAACATATGAGGACAGATTAACGTAACTCAATATGTATACCCTAGAGCAAAGGAGGGAGAGAGGTGATATGATTGAAACATTCAAACAACTTAAGGGCATTAACAAGATGAAAGAGTCTAACATGTTTCAATATAAGAAAATTAGCAGGACAAGAGGACCCAGCATGAGATTAGAGGGAGGCCGATTAAGGAGTAATGTGAGGAAGTTCTTTTTCACAGAAAGGGTGGTGGATGCGTGGAACAACCTACCTCAGGAAGTGGTGGATATGAATACAGTGCAGGGCTTCAAACAGGTATGGGTTAGGCATAAGGGAGCAATACAGATGAGTATGAATAGATAGGCCATTGACAGAGCAAAAGCTGATGGCACATTCACAAGGTAGAAAAAGAAATGGGCAGACTGGATGGGCCTTGCGGTCCTTATCTGCCGTCAACTTCTATGTTTCTATGTGTAGATGTATTTACTTTCTAGATATCTATGGCACATTTTTAAGGTAGGAAAAAATAGGCAGAATGGATGGGCCTTGCAGTCCTTATCTGCTGTCAGCTTCTATGTTTCTATTCGGAAACCATTTATTAACTAGGGTGTTTGTCATGTTCCATGGTCTTTTAAGTGAATAAAACCAAAACAATGAGTGGAAGAAAGCTATGAGGTTTATCATTCCCAGCCCTCCTTTTCCCTGTGGTAAATATGTATATCCTCATTTTACAGGATTGAGATGACTGCCCCATAACATATTGAATAAGATATTGTAAAGCCGTGTCTTCAATGATATTGATAGCTGAAAAATTGTCCTATATAGGTCAAACTTGGAATTACAAATTTCTTTATAATATATATTCTTTTCAGTCTGGACAATTTCCATCCCTTCCAGGTATTAACCTTTGCCTTGCAACTCTGTAAGGCTTTCACCCAGTTTGTATGGGCTAGGTTTTGTAATCCTAATGTAATCCCCAAGATTTTGAACGGGTCAGCTGTTACTGGGAAGCTTCCCACCACCAGAAGGAGAATCACCTCTGGAACCCAGCAATACTGTCTTACATTTTGCTAAATTTAACTGGGTTCCTGATACTACTGAGAAGTGCTGTAATTCCTTGCTGGCTTCCAGAGCACTATCGGTGTCCTTTAGTAACAAGCAAGTGTCATCAGCTTAGGCCAAGATTTTAACTTCATCACCCAGAGAGTCTCCCTTCAAATCTTGTACCACAGGGTTATTCATAATATTCTGAAAGAGTGGATTTAGAGAAAAGATGTAGAGCAGGGAGCACAGGGGACATTCCTGATGTACCCCTTCCCGTATAACACATTCTGGGCCAATGACCCCTTTGATGTATGGACTCCATTTGGCATTACAATATAAAATTTATATTTTGTTAATAAATGGGAGAAGGATGCCGTAAGCTTCTAATGTGCAAAAGAGAAAGTTGTGATTAATTTTATCGAATGCCTTCTCTTCATCTGATCGAGGAATATAACCCATTCTATGAGTTGCCTTTTCAGATAAAATTCCCATATTTCCCGTAAAATTATTACAGGGTGATGAATAGATCTGTTGGGTAAGCCACAATATTGAAGTGGATGCATTATTTTTCTGCTAATTTTCATAATATAAGATGTAGGATTTGTGAGAGTATTTTAACTTCCTCATTTAATAAACTAATTGGTCTCCAATTTTGGAGCAGTGTCTTATGTCCGGTTTTGAATGAAAAAATAGTTAAGCTTTTAGAAAAATATTCAGGAACCAAATTCTGTGAGAAGAAAAAGTTAAATACTCATTCTTTTTTTTAATTAAAATTTTATTAACAAATTTTCACATTAAGAGGCAGTTAGTATAAAAAGATAAGAGTACAGCATCTTATTATATTATAACTGCCCCTCCCTCCCTCCCTCCCCTACAGCAGTAACATATCAGTATGTCACATAGGCTCAAATCCATTATACAGGAATATACAAGGCTGTTTGCTCTAAAGCACTGCTAAGTCTGAGCAGCTAAAATTAGAGAATGAAGGGGATCCCATATTTGAGTATAAACAGGTAATTTGTTGTGAAGGCTAGCAATTGCCTTCTCCGTACGCAGGTTAGCAAGGATTTCATTCACCCATTCCTCTAATGTCGAAGTAGATTTATCTTTCCAAAGACGTAAAATAAGCTTCTTAACTGATTGAGCTATCATAGAAATATGAAACCTTCTCGCTTTAACCCTAATAGAGGACATGTCCTCGAGGAGAAAAACGTCAGGCGTGAAGTGCTCGTGCAAACCCAATATAGGGTCCAGGGAGGCTTTCACAGAGTCCCACAAAAGGGAGATTTTGGAACAGGACCAAAATATGTGAAGGAGTGTTCCCTCCTCCTGAGAGCATCTAACACATGTGTTTGAGTCCAACAGACCCCGTTTCTTTAACTTAACCGGAGTATAATATATGTTATGCAAGATATGATATTGCATAAGGCGCAACCTATCTTGGGAGACAAATTTATAGCAGGACCTCCACAAGGCCTGCCAATTAGGTGAATATTGAGGAAGTAAGAAACTCCAGAACCTCATCGGTCCAAAAGTGTCCCCATATTTTTTATGAAACAAAACCTGATATAATTTGGATACAATACCCGAAGACCCAAGTAAGGAAGAAAATTCTGGGATCAGGGCCCCAACCGTCTGATTGGGAGGGGTACTATCAATCACTATTGAGAGTAGGTGTCTTATCTGTACTACTTTAAAATGTGAGAATGCCAAGATACTAAATTTCTGAATAAGATCACCTACCAACAGCCACTGCCCCTCCTCATTCACAAAAGAAAGTACTATCCCATCGCCCAATTGGGGCAACCAAGTGCGGAGAATCTGCTGCTTATTCATAGTGAAAGATGGGGAGTTCCAGATGGATTGGGCCAGATCTAACTGAGGAGTATATCGCAAGAAAAAGCAAAGTTGTGCATATACTTTTAAAGAAGTGGAAACTATGGGACATTTTTTGGCAACCTGCACCTGGGACATTTTTACATAAAACAAAGTTAGGGGATCCAGATTCATAGACCGGATTGAGTCCAATTCTATTCTAAGCCATGTCGGCTCCATCTTTTCAGGGCCCGGACTTACCCATTTCAGACATTTTGCCAAATGGCTAACCCAATAATATACTGGATAGCCAAATGAGGAATCCGCAGGCCCCCTTCGAATTTTGGAGCAGCCAACTTATAGTAAGCCAGCCAGGGGTATTTGTCAGACCAGATAAATTTGGTAAAAATACCATGCAATTTCTTAAACCAGGATAATGGGATAAAAGCATTGAAGAGAGATAAAGGGTAGAAAATTCCTGGGAAAATGTTCATTTTGATTATGTTAATCTGGTCCCAAAGCGAGATAGGGAATTTAGACCATCTGTCAAGATTCTGAGTTATAAGTTGAGAAAGGGGCTCCAGATTTTCCCTAAACCATACCAAGGGATTACGAGTCAGTTTAATGCCCAAATATTTTAATGACCTGGGGGACCAACATAAACCTAAGGGGATAATATCAGTCTTGAATGTCTTGTGGTTTAAAGGGAAAAAGGAGGATTTGTTAGCATTTCATTTGTAGTTGGATAAAGTGCTAAGTTTAGCAATTTCACCTAGCAAAACCGGGATGGAAGATATCGGGTGAGATAAATACACAAGGAGATCATCTGCATAAGCAGTGACCTTAACTTCATGACGCCCCACCCAGATACCTTGTATTTCTGTATTATTGAGAATATTTTGAATGAGAGGTTCGAGATACAGGTTAAACAAAAGGGGAGAAAGGGGGCAACCCTGTCTGGTACCCGAGTGTAGTGAAAAGGACTTGGAAAATGCACCATTTCCAGAAATCTTTGCTGTAGGAGCTTTGTATACTGCAGCAATCCAGGATATAAAGACAGGCGGAAACTGGTAGGCCTCAAGAACTTGGAATAGACATTTCCAGTTCATACGCTCAAATGCCTTCTCGGCATCCAGGGAGACCAACCCAGCTGGAAATGCAGCATCCCTGGAGACTGAGAAGACATGAGAAAGGGTACATAAATGGTCAGATGAGGAACGCCCCTTCATGAATCCAACCTGCGCCATACCTATTAGATCAGGGAGGACTACAGTTAACCTGTTGGCCAATATCTTCAAAAGGATTTTAATATCTTGATTTAAAAGAGATATGGGCCTGTAACTTTGAACTAACTTGGGATCCTTATCTGGTTTAGGGAGAAAGACAATCAGGGCTTCGAACAGGTAAGGGTCCGCCTCTGCCCCAGATAAGATGTACTGAAATAGGCGATAGAGCACTGGTAGTGAGAGATCATGAAAAACTTTGTAAAATAGAGAGGAAAACCCATCCGGTCCTGGGACCTTGTCAGAGGGTAGCCCCCTGATAGCCACAGAGATTTCCTCTTGGGATATGGGAGAAGCCAGAAAACCCTTGTGTTGTTCCAATAGGGAGGGCAAGTGGGAATCTCTCAAGTACTCCCCAAGAATCCCAGGACAAGGAGGATTCTCCATATCCCTGTACAGTTTTTCGTAATATAACGCTAACTCCTGTACTATCTCAGAAGGGGATACTCTTAAGGACCCATCTTCCATAGCCTGAATTGACGGGATAAATCTTGCGGATTCCTGTTGTTGTAAGCGTAATGCAAGCAGGCACCCTGCTTTCTCTCCCTGATCCATATAACTAGCTCTGGTTTGGATTATAGCTAGTTCTGCCTTTTCCCTTAATAACTCTAGATATCTATCTTTGACCACCATGAGTCTCTTTTGGTCCTCATTAGAGGAGCTAACTGAGAGGTTCGCTTCAAGGGACCGAATTTGGGATAATAATGATAATAACTCTTCCTCCTGTACCCTTTTCCTTTTAGCTGCCATACTGATAAGAACCCCCCTCATGTATGCTTTAAAGGCCCCCCATAGAATGTCTGGCTTTGCACTGTCTAATGGGTTAGATGAGAAGAAGAACTCAATTTGCTCTCTTATAAGTTTACAATACTTGGCATCCTTCAGGAGCTGCTCATTGAGCTTCCACCTGGTCTCCCTTTTAAGTGACTTGAGGAATGTCAAGTTACATACCACAAGGGAGTGGTCTGAAATAGGGCCTGGTTGGATTGAGGTGGACTTGACCCCGGGCAAGAGAACCTGAGAGATAAATATGTAGTCAATGCAAGACTGCGAGCCATGCACCATTGAATTGAAAGTGAACTCTTTGGAATCCGGATGCAACACACACCAGACATCACAGAGCCCGCACTGATCTAACAAATCCTTAAGTGCCCTCCACCCCGGGGACATTCCCCTCGGCCCACTACCTGACCTATCCAAATTAGAATCTATAACCTGGTTGAAATCGCCCTCCATAATGATCCTGATAAGAAGCATTGGAAGCATAATTGATATCAGCCTCATAAAAAACCCTGAGTCATCAGTATTAGGTCCATATATACTGCCAAGTAAAAGTGGCACTGACCAAAGAGTGCCTTTGACTAAGACAAATGTGATGTGCCACTCGAGATGATGTAGATGAGCAGCCAAGGTCCGAATTAATGCGGATAGGATAATTGCTATCTGGACAAGAAGAGGCAGGAGTCAACTTAGTATTTCGATGCCCACAGGGTATTTATTTGGTACCAGGGGTAGACAGACACAGTCACAAGAAGGAGGAGGGGTTGCCCGATGACAATAGGGCAATGGAGCAGGGAAATACTGAAATACTTTTTATCTACCACTTTTATGGTTACTACTACAAGCATAGACTTTAGGCCTACTGCCACTCTTATTCTAATACTAGGTTATACTGTACTTCTATACTCTAAACGTGAATCCAGTTACATGGGCTACTCAGCACTGCATTAGGGTGATCAGCATCACACATCCCCAAAGGTGTCCAGATTTTACAAGAGTCCAGAGATCCGGTGTCTTCGTGTACACAGTCGTTATTCGTTGGTAGCTACAAGGGAAATAAAACAGAACTGTAGAACCCTAATCTCAATTCCCAGCAAGGACCTAAATAAGGCCACTGGGGTGGTGAGAGGTTTGGTAAACAGACCATATATCTTCGGCAAAAACCCACTCTCTCCGAGGCTGCCGGAATGTAGAACCAAAGCAACTGGTTCCTGAAATAACACACTGAAGCAAGAGGTTCCTTGGCCAAAACCCACTTCTAGGGTTGCCGAGGATGAAGAAAGATCCAGATCTGCATGGCGATGAATCCAATGGAGGACTACCACGACCTGACTGATGCTGCGGCACTCCAAGGGCCAGCTGGACTCGAAAGGAACTCTGACAGGACCAGGAACCATAAGAATCTGAAGAGATGATGGTTGACTCTGCAATCCTAGGATCAGGAACTAACACAAAACAAAGAAACGGCGGACGCGTCCTGGACTGGGCTTCGACGGACTCGACTTTCAGCGAATGACCAGGTTGGGGTGCAGAACAGGTTCTCCAGGATGAGCTCTCTCTTCTGTACAGGGCGACCAACTTCTGGACATCTGGAACAGGAACCATACGGAATGACACTGGCACGGCTGTCGTGATGCGTTACGGCGGAAGTACTTTCAAGCTGTGAAAACAAGAAAACGGCGGGTACAACTTGTACGACTGACAATGGACTCCACTTCGGTGGACAACACAAACGGACGGGATGAGCTGATGGATGATCTTCCCAGGAGTGAAGAATGCTGGAAGGATGTCTTCTTCTGAGTAGAGACTGATTCTGAGAATGTGGTGTTACAGACCACACTAGGAGACTGCAGTGTGGTAGAAGATTGAGACTGTCTTCGTGCAGTAGTAAACATATAACTGAAGAATGCCCAAAGAACTGTGGAATGATACAATAATTTGCCGGAGGAGGGCAAATTATAACTTCAGGAGTAATTGTTACTGATAAGGGCCAATGTCCAGGTGCTTAGAGCAATAGTTCAGGTACTTCGGACAATAGTTCAGGTACTTAGGGCAATAGTTCAGGTACCTCGGACAATAGTTCAGGTACTTCGGACAATAGTTCAGGTACTTAGGGCAATAGTTCAGCATAAGTAGTACAGTAATCACAGTAGTTTCACAGTATAGGCAAATAGAACACTCTCAAATGAACACCTGTTTCTATAGGTAGGGTATCCTGGAATAGGATCCCTTACTGTACGTTGTGGCTAGGGAATCCTTTAGTACCACTAGGCTGGCTTGCCCTATTCCGCTAGGCCGGGGCCTCCCTATAGTACCACTAGGCTGGCTTGCCCTATTCCGCAAGGCTGGGGCCTCCCTATAGTACCACTAGGCTGGCTTGCCCTACTCCGCTAGACCGGGGCCTCCCTTTAGTACCACTAGGCTGGCTTGCCCTATTCTGCTAAGCCGGGGCCTCCCTTTAGTGCCACTAGGCTGGCTTGCCCTATTCCACTAGGCTGGGGCCTCCCTATAGTACCACTAGGCTGGCTTGCCCTATTCCGCTAGGCTGGGACCTCCCTATAGTACCACTAGGCTGACCTGCCCTATTCCGCTAGGCTGGGGCCTCTCTTTAGTACCACTAGGCTGGCTTGCCCTATTCCGCTAGGCCGGGATCTCCCTGTAGACCAGGCTTTACCTTGGGCCTGATGCCCTACATTAGCTTGGGCCTGGTGCCCCACCTTACAATGGGCCTGGTGCCCCTCATTGCATTGGGCCTGGTGCCCTGCTTGGTACTGGGCCTGGTGCCCCACTTTGTACTGGGCCTGGTGCCCCACGTTGCTTTGGGCCTGATGCCCCAACTTAGACTGGGCCTGGTGCCCCAATGTATAATGGGCCTAATGCCCTACTTTATATCTGGGCCAGAATCGCCCTTTTAATTGCTGTTGCCCTTTTAAATCTGCAGGCTCCCAGTGCCTGCTGTCATTTATCTCACAAAACCCCGCCTCCATTCTGCCCCCGTATGAATATTCATAGGCCTTTTACCTGGCCTTAATGCACTGGCCCCTCCCTGTGGGCGTCGCTAGCCCCGCCTCCCTTTTTAATATTAAAATTGTGGATCCTAATGACCCGATGCCTCTGCGGTGCTTGGCCGCCTTTCCTAAGTGCCTAATGCACTTCTAAAACCAAAATACAGTCCCCTAGAACACAGGCAGCCAGCACAACGTGCGCTGCCGCCGACTCACCACTCTGCGGTCTCCGGGAGTTCTTTGCTGCACTGGGAGGCGGGAGGTGAGCTGGCAGTGGGACAGAATCACACAGGCAGCGAGAGGGACAGCTCCAGGGGGCCTCCGACGGTCGAGGGCCGACGTGGGACCGAAAATAAACTTTTAAAAATCACTTGGGGCCAAAAATAAGTAAACGGAGGCCTTTTAAGCCCATACAACGCGTGGGGACGGCCGTTGGCTTCTTTGTGGTGCCCCGATGGCACCACCGACGACAGACTACAGCAGCAGGCTTCTTCAGGCAGTGGAGGCAGAGCAGGCACACAGCTAAGTCCTCAGGGACAGCTTCAACCCCCAGGTAAGCCCTTTCCTTGTCCCTTTGACTTACTGTGTCCTATCTCCTCAACAGCTGCCCAGGAACTGACTAACTGAAGAATTAAATTTAAAAGTTAAACCTGCCTGAGTTCTAGAATGGCTGGATTGGAATGCTGTGCATGAGCCACTCAGCACAACATTCCATCCAGACCAATATGACATGTATTGCTTGTACAAATCTGTCTTTTTACCAGCTATAAGTGCACAGGGGCACTTTTCTTATTATTTACAGTGTTTTCTGTGTGTAGGAAGGTTGACTTTTTATGTCTAGGGGCCCCTTAGTACAGCACCCTGCTGCCTACCCCCGCAGCAGGTACCCTGAGCACCTGTGTACACTGCGTTTATTTATTTTTATTTTAACTTTCTGGAATGACCACCTTTGGGGCATTACACAAATCTGCCCCCCGGATCCTTGATAACCTGTGTGGAAATGAAAGGAATGCCTCTCTTAATGATTAGCATGACTCCACAACTTTTAGTGGAGCCCTAAGCATCATAGATATGACCCACCTGTTGTCTCCTTAATTGTAAAGCTTCAGATTCTAGCAAATGAGATTCCTGCAAAAATGTTATCTGAGAACGCAGTAAACTTAAATGTTTGAGCACCTGATTATGTTTGGATTTTTTCCTGATCCCCTTAACATTCCAGGTAGCAAAAATCACATCATTGGCCATCTAGCTAAGATTAACGAGCTTAATAACCTTAGCCCTGTATGAGAATATCGAGAAACATTTGACCAGATTCCCATTGTTACTGCTGTATTGTCCCCCCTCCCCCGTCCCCTCCACAATTATCCCTTCCCCTCCCCTCCCCCTCAACATCTCCCCTACCACTTGACGTACAACACACCAATTTAATAACATTCACCCCCCCCCTTACTGTCACAAGCAACATTCAGCACAGTACTGGGTTCCTTCCTCACCCCCAAGCATCCCGAGGTAACCCCTCTGTCACAAGCATCACAACAGTCCTCCACTATAATTGGATGGTCTCAAATCCTGAGAAGGAAGAGACAAATTAAAGTACATTAATAATCCTCAATGGCTTACAAGGAGCGTTAAGCCATAAACAAAAGAATATCTTACTTGTGAGATCGTGAAATAGAGAGATAAGGCACCTAGAAAAGTGTGACCAGGTGCCAAGAGACTCCGATAAGCGAGAAGGGAAGTGGGTCTCCAGTGCCCCTATAGAGAGGACTCCTGCCACATAGCAGACCAGATGAGAAATCATACCAAAGGGAAAGAAAGATTGCCCCTTCGAACCGAAGTTCAATGGCCTGCTTAACAAATTGGACCCCAACACCTTGGAGCTGGTGCATTAAGTTAGATTTGGCTTCAGACATCGTTATGACAGCACCATGTCAGCCAAGTGCCTAAAGGAACAAAATCAAGATATGCGATGACCCCAGCCAAAACAGGGAGCACACTCACCAGGCGGTCATCCCTTTGGTTCCCCTATCATTGCCCTGGTTTTTCTGCACGCTGAGCTCCCTCTTGTGGATACTAAACCACCACACCGCATATATGATTAAGAGTGAGGGGTTAGCCAAGCACAGGCCCAAAACTCAGCCATTCTAAATATGAAATGCTACATTAACAACTCAGGGTATTCCTTCCCTCATTTATAGAAGCCTGCTCTTTCGGCAAAATTAAAATGTGAAGAACCCCTCTTCCCTCCGACTAGCAAAATGAACTTTTCCACAGAACACTGAACAAGATTACATGCACAGTTCACACAGACTAAAGCTTGAATGTCCCAAACACTTGACCCCTCATCATATAGGTATGTCCATTGAGATAACCGGAGTTTTCCAGAAGCAAACCGTCATTTCAGACATTTTGAAAATAGTTGAATGACAGTTCCAACAGAGCAACATGAGATTCCTTTCACCAGAGAAATAGGCCTTGTCATGGATCCCGAAATAAATCAGGCATAGCAAGCTTCAGGCCAGAGACAGCAGCTTCAGGATCTTCATAGGTGAGCCAGAAACCATTCACAAACACCTGCAGCCTGGCCAGATACCCCATCCTGAACTTGAACCCTGTGGCAATAACTTTAGACACAATGGGGTGAAATGCTGCATGTTTCAGCCTTTCTAATCCTGGCAAGTCCTGTGCAATTCTCAGCTTGGAATTTTCCCAACGCACCTCTTGTAATGCTCTCACTTTTTCTAGAAAGTGTTGCCTTTCTAAAAAATTCAGGAAGTGGCATATAATGGAACAGGGGACAGCTCCTGGTGGTGGCTTAGGCCATAACAATCTATGCGCTCGCTCTATGGTGTATGCAGGGCCGAAGGGAGAGGGACCAGCAACCTGTTCCACCAGCTTTTGCATGAAAACCACTGCCTTCTGGCTCTCTTCCCCTTCAAGTAGCCCTAAAATTACCACGTTGTTTCTATGGCTGAGGCCCTCAAGATCTTCTAATTTGGCCTCCACCCGAGTAAGCTTCTGCCTGATCACCGCTAATCCGGGGTCCACCTTGTCTAAACGATGCTCCAGGGAGACTATGCGAGCGGTGTTAGCCGAGGCCATCACCGAGACCTCCTCCAACTTTTTAAGATAGAGCTTTCAGATCAGTCACCATCTCCTTCACTTCTTCCTGAAAAGGTTTGAACTCTTCCAGGAACCTGTTTAAGGTTAGGGGTTCCTGCTCCGTTGCTTGACTGAGATTATCGGGCCTATCAGGTCCACTTGATGCCTGGGACTTCTTCGGGGCCTTCTCAGGGATGACTGGAGGTGTATGCTTTTGTGGGCCTTTTTTCATATAAGCCTCCATCAGTGCTCGAATCTTGCTCGTTTGAAGGTCTGGAGATTTAGATAACCGGATCCTTGTAGAACAGAGGGTTTTAAATGAGTTCAGTGTCAGAAAGTACCAGTTATAAAATTGGGAGGCTGGAGCAACGTGGAGGAGCTGCTACTCAGCACTCTGCATCACGTGATCCCCCAGTTAAATACTCATTCTAAGCAAAGTACTTGCTTGGGGGCGAAGGTTCTATAGAACTCAAAGGGTAACCCATCCAAGCCTGGAGCTGCCCCTAATTTCCAAGTTTAAATTACCTCTCTTATTTCTTGGGGAGTTATGTTCTGCATGAGGAAGCAAGACTCCTGAGAGGAGAGTGGATACTGTGTAATACCAGAGAGGTAGTACCTCATATCCTGAGAGAGGGTTTCTTCCACTTTGTTTATATCTGTGGCTACCTTTAAGATGTCTTCAACTGAGGTAACCAAAGTACCATCTTTACTCCTTAAACTACAGATAGTGGCAGCTTGTCGCCATGTTTTGCAGGCGTCGCAAGGGTCCAATATCGGGGATTTCTGGTTCCCATAGGACAATTCCACCCTGAAAGAGCTAGCCCTGTCATACTGTAATGCCTGCATGTCCATTTTTATTTTATTAACCTGGGAGATAGGATTGTTACCTACCATAGGAGTCAATGATAATAGATGCTGACATTTTTTGCTTAGTGCTAAATATTTAAAATATTTAGCTCTAGATTTTTTCTTTCCCATGTTGTTGCAAATATAGACAAATGTCTTGTTTAGTCTGTAGCCACAATTTTCCCAAGTCCTCATCTAGTTCAATGACTGAGGCGCATGTAGCCAACAGTTGTTTAACAGCTAGCTGTATGCTAGGGTCTGTGAGGGTTTGAATGTCCAATTTCTACCGTGTTTTTGTGATGGAATTATTTAATTCTGAGCCTAGAGAAGAAATAATCATTTGATGGTCCAAGAACTCAATCGGGCATAGAGTAGTTGAACTTACCATTAAGTGTTTGGAAATAAAGAGGCAGTAAATTACTGTGGTATATTGGGCCCTTTTGTAGGTGAAGTATTTGGGAATCAAAATATGGTTGTTACAGTTTAGTTGATCAGTCATTAAAATGCATTTCTTGAAGGCTAAGGAATCACAATACACCTTGGTTGAAGGGTGTGGTCCTTTAAGGGAGGTCAAACTGCAATTAAAGTCACTACCAAGGATGACAATCTTCACTGTAGAAAGATAGGGCTGAATTTGGGAGAAGAGATTTGTTCTATCTGCCTTGGATTGGGGCCATATATGTTTATCAATTGACAGGATTCTCCATCCCAATAACCATCTAAAATTAAAACCCTCCCTGGGATAAGATCCAAAATTCGAAATAGAGAGAACTTGATACCTGTAAAGAGGAAACCTACCCCATCTGCCCTATCCTCCCTGAATGACCAACAGGATGGGCCCCATGGCCATTCTGACTTAAAGGTCAGGAGTTCGGACACTGATGCCATCCAAGTTTCCTGAAGGAAAGTAATATCTAGTTCTAAATCAGAAATTAACTGAAATATGGCCTGGCATTTTTTGACATCAATGAGTCTGTGGCAATTAAGAGTTGCCACCATTGTTTTACCAATTTTCACAAGTAAAGTTTATGGATTAACTTTTTCTTCTTTTTTTCTTCTTTTTCCCAGTTAAAGGTTTTTCCATGGGTTGAGGAAGAGTATTAACCACCTCCATCATGTCTTTTGGATCATCCTCCTGCTCCGAGTCCCCCTATGCAGAGTTTGCCAGAACTTTGTAAGGATTCCTAGATTCCACCTGCTGAATTGGGTCCTCCTTAGTTAATCTTCTGGAGGATCTCCTTTGTGATAATGGGGTGGGATTTTTTGAAGAGGGTAATCGTTCTATCTTTTCCTCTATGAATATCTGTTCCAGAGGATCAGTGTAGCATACTGGTTGCAATAGAGGTGTAGTTATGGGTTCCTCCATCTGTTTGGCTATGTTCTTCTTTCCCTGAGGCTGTTCCTGAGCCTCTGTGCCACAGGATGTAGTCTCTTTGTTAGACAAGAGATCCTCGCTATGGGAAGTGGACTGCCGGGAGGGGGGGAGTGTCAGGATCAGAATTAACATCTGCTTGAGCTTTGCTGATCAGATCTTCTGGATCAAGGGACTGTGACTTTTTGGCTGCAGCCCTTGGGCAGTCTTTGTATAAATGGCCCTTTTCTTCGCAAAGGCTGCAGCGGGAATGATTTGTATTGTGGGAACTGATTTGACCTACTTTGTTTCAAAGACTACACTGGAGTTTATCACAGACACTTGATAATTGTGTCCGTGATCCACAATGATAACAGGCCCTGGGTTGACCCGGGTAAAAGCAGACCCCTCGATCATGTCCCAGGAAAAAACAGTTGGGAATGTGAAGTACTCCTTCATCTGTCTGATGTAAATTTACCTGGAATTTCCACCCTCCTGTCCAGAATTGTTCATCATTCAATATAGCTTCTGGGGTAATTAACACTTGACACTTCTGCTGAAGCCAATGATAAATATCCCCTACTGGGACATTTTCATAATGGAACAGAATCATAACTGATTTTGTCAATGTTTTCATCAATGGAATCACCATAAAGGGGGTCCATAAGGGGAACGTTTTCAGCTGGTAGTAGCTTGACCAAAAGGTATCCAGAAGTATAGCTGAGTGAAAACTGATGTCAAATATATCCTCCCCCGAGATGTGGATAAGGGCAAAAACATCCACTGGGTAGAACCGCAAAGAGTCTTTAATTAACGTTTTCCCCACATAACGACGGTCTGGGTTAGAGTCCAATCAACCTTCGTATTTGAGCCACACAGCATGTCCTCTGGGTAGCAGTTCTGCCATATTCAGTTTAAATAATTCTGAGAGCAATGGCCTTGGTGGTTGTTCTGACTGGGGATCACCTGTTGGTGGAGGTTGCTTTCAAGATTCTGTATCCTCTGGTTCCGATAAGGCTGGTACAATAGGTTGAGATGAAGCTGGCACATTCTCCCCCTGGTCAGATGACTGCTGTGTATGCTGAGTTTGAATACAAGATGTCGCCATACCATTATCTGGCCTTGCAGTTTCTATAAATTGTTCTACAGAATGTGACGGTACTCCAGGACCCTTTGTGGTTGCTGTGATAGAAGTTTGTGTGAAGGTAATATTGCTGTGGCTCAGTACTGAATCTGACCTATTTCCCTCCAGTGGGGGTTGCCATTCAGGAACTGTGGAAGAAAAGGAGGTAACATCCCATTTTGGGTCAGGTACCCATTTGCCTATGTCATTCTGTATCCAGCTGGCTCCCTTAACAGCTGAGTCCGTTCAGGGTTTCTCTCATCCAGTATCTATTCTTAGCCCAAATGCTTATTTGATAGCTGTTACTGTGGCTATACTGTAGGTTGAGAAAACTCAAATGGACTCAGATCCTGCTGACTACTCATAGATCTTTGTACTGGACCTGATGTCACAATGTTTCTATGGTGTAAGACCACAGTTTCTCTTTTCTTCTTCAACTCATTTGTTTTTCACTTTTGTCCATTCTCTTCCCCTGCCAAAATGTTTATCAGGGTAGTATTTTTCTCACAGTTCATGTTCCAAGACTGTGGAAGCACCATCCGCTGCTTGCAGGGTAGATGATAATTTATTTTTTTTGTAATTACAGACATTGTGGGTAAGTCTTAGGCCAGCAGAATAACTATCTGTGTGTGCCATTCTCGATTGTTTATCCACATTAGGTTTCCATGTTCCATATCCAGACCCCGGGGTTGTGTCATGTTGTCATACTTGCTCAGGGTACCCACAGTGAATTTGTTTGCCGAGACATTTTGAGGCCCTGCTGAGTAACTTTCCTGTACCACTTGTTTCTGCATATTAAAACCAGAAGAAGAAGAAGAAGAAGAAGAATTGCTAATTATGGAGTTTGACAGCTCTTGTGGAGCTGTTCCCACCACCAACGGTTTAACCAGGAAGGAAACACCAGGTAAATTAATGAGCAGCCGCTCTTTACCCACGAGCCTTATTGCTTTATTTTATGCTGAAAGAGGTAAATACAGTGAAATTTTCTTCATTTCCTGATGAGGTTTGATAAAGAATTGTAGAAGGGTTTACCTGCATCGGGTAGGTTGGAATGCTTGTCATAGTGTCAGCACTATGTCTTGCAGCGTCTGTCAAAAGGGCCTGCAGATGGGTATGGTACCAAAACATCATCTTCGTGTTTTTTTAATGCTTGCTGCAGCTTAAGCCATCTCTGTCAGTACAGTACATTTTCTTCATTGATCAGACATTGTAATTCTTCTGCCTATAAGGGATTCCTGATAATGTATTTCCAAACCCTGTCCTTTTTCTTGTACCTTTCCTCTTGGTGAGTGCTCCATAGTTGATACACCAATGTCCATAGGATCAGTTGCATCGAAAAACACTTCGGTCTCATTTAGAATGGAGACCAGGGTAGAGACTGCACCCCTAGCCTTCTCAACATCCATCTCCTTCAGCTCCCTGGCCGGACTGGCCATCTTGCAGCTGAACTGCAGCTCCCCCTACAGATAAGTAGGGACATTTTTATTGAAATAACATCATAAACAACATAAACAAAAAACAGTATTGCATCATACTGAAAAAAGTGTGAAATCTTAACACAGCTTACAAATCATATAATGGGGAAAGGAGCAAAAGAAACAATACAAAATATTCAAGATGTGTTATCATACATGTGAAATACAGAAATCCATTTTGGGGGAAAAAGTTACTACCATGTATTTTATACTGCAAAACCTAGAGAATAAATCATTATTTATATTTAATAAATACAGAAAATCCTTTGCACGATCTTTGAAATTTTAATGAATTATATATTGCCTTATCTTTATGAAATAACTGCCTCATTGTTTGACCCACTAAAACTGCATATGTGTCACAGGTCATTAATCTCTAATAAATCACCCGCTGGCACCTAGCCTGCCACAAATAAAAATTCAAAATGCATAGGAAAACCACCAGGGTTTCAGTGTGAAATCTGTTTAAATTAGAAGGATACACACCTAAAATCAGAGACTCATAATTTAGTTGATTTGACCATACCATATTCCATCTTATTGCTAATTCCTTCCATAAGGCAGATGCAAAAGAACAATCAAATAAAAAATGCTGCACCGTTTCTTCCTTTCCTATGCATTTATTATAAGGATAATACCTTTCTTCAATTGATTTATGTTTTAGGTTCCCTCTTATGTTTAGGTGACCAAACATGGATAGCCATAGAATTTCCCACATATGGGGGGGGGATCTTTAATTTTTTAGTTGAGCAATAACCAAACTATTATTCACAGGCAGACAACTCTTAAAAACAGGGTCTGTTGGATGAATAGAAGATATAATGATCACATATAGTTGTTTTGCTGTATTTTCCTTAATATAATTACTAGCCATTTTCCATTTACATAGTTTTTGCACTGCAGGTTTAAAAAACAGTGGTATTTTAAGCTTTTTATGTAATGTGGGAGGATCTGACTCCCAGTGAGAAAAGTACTGTCCAATGGTTTATTTGATCCATCTTCCTTCTAATGACTTAACCGGGGACAACCCTATTTTAATAGTCTGGGAAAAGAAGATTGTGTGAAAGAAAACAATGGGGTCCACCATCCCTAACCCCCCTTTCTTTCTAGGGAGGTACATAAAGCATCTTTTCACTGGATTTAATCTTGAACCCCACAACATTTGAAAAAAACAATTATATGATCTGGTTTCCAGTATCAGTGGTGGGGGGGGGATATATCATAGCTATATATAGTAGCCCCGGTATCAGAAATTGCTTTATTATTTGAATTCTTTTCAGTTTAGATAACTTCCATGATTTCCATCTCATGACTTTTGTTTCTATCTGACTCAGTACTAACTCCCAGTTATGCGTGGTCAAGTTTTGTGGTCGAAAAACCACCCCTAACATTTTTAATGGTTCATTTGAAATAGAAATACCATTATATTCAAACTCAGAAGTTTCCCCTGGACCAACTATTAACCCTTTACATTTCTTGAGGTTTAACTCTGCATTAGACACCGCAGTAAAGTTTTCCATTTCTTTTAAAACCATTGTCAAGTGCTCTATGTCTGAGAAAAATAAGAAAATGTCATCCACATACGCTAAAGTTCTACAATTTCCTGATGGGTCTCCATTTGAAATACCTTGCCAAAGGGAAAGGTTGTTCATTTTCCTTATTAGGGGGTCCAGTGAAAATAAATACAATAAGGGGCTTAGGGGGCAGCCCTGCCTCACTCCTGCTGTCATTTTCATACCCTTTCTTACCTGGTTTAATATTATTGGATACATTGTCACTGTAGAATATAGTAATTTTATCCACTTGATATATTTATTTGGTATACCATAGTGTTGTAATACAAAAAAAAAGAAAAGAGTGATGAACTCTGTCATAAGCTTTTTTTTTATCTAAAGATAAGATATAGTGAAGTTTACTCTGAATTTCTAAAAACTCTATTTTATCTCTTATTATCATAAGGGCCTGTTGTATTTTCCATCCTGGTATACCACAAAATTGCATTGGGGAGATAACTAAGGTTGCTAAATGTTTTAGCCTATTATTCAGGATTTGTGCCAAAATCATAAAATCGGAGTTTAAAATAGAAATAGGATGCCAGTTGTATATATTATATTTGTCTCTCTTCTTATAAATGAACATTACCAATCCTTCTGTAAATGAATGAGGCCACGTGAGATTCAAGAGAAAAAAATTAAAGACCACTGTAAGACAAATTATCAGTTCTTTTGCAAAGGTTTTATAGAATTCATAGAGAATTCCATCCAGTCCTGGGGATACCCTGGCTTTAGGCTTTTAAATACCAGTTCAATTTCTAAGGGGGAAATAAATTTAACCATGTTCTTTGAGATTTCCAGAAATTTAGGGATTTGGATGTCCTTAAAGTATTGTTGGAAAGCTTCAACTTTAGGGTGGTGGGAGGGGAACATCTCTTGTGATTTAATATGTGCATGGATTATGTCAGACATCCCTGCAAGAGAGGTTTCTAAGTTACCTGCTTCATTCATTAATGCTTCCATAGTGGTTTTATCTTTCTTGTTTTTACATGCTTCATAGGGATCCCCTACAGGTGTTTTTTGTGTCCCATATTGAAGCATAGCTCTCACTGTCTGAGCTCTATCATACTGATATGTTTTCATTTCTGTCTTTATCTGTTCTATTTGTGAAGAAAAAGTCTTCCATGATGTGGAAGCCACTGCATATAAATATTGCAATTGTTGTCTTAGCTTTAAATACTTAAAAACATTTTCTGTCCCTCTTTTCTTCCCATGGTGTTGAACAAGTTTAACAATATCCTTTTTAGTATCCTCCCACCAAATCCCCAGATCTTGATATAAAAAGTTCACTGATGTTCTTGCCCATAATAATTTGTAAACTTCCTCCTGTACTATTTCATCAGTTAAAACTCCCACATTCATTTTCCATCTATTTTTTTGTGACATATTTTTTAGTGCTTTGGAAACTAATCTGTAAAAAACAGTGGTCAGAAAATTCAACTGGTGTTATAGAATATTTGGGAATAGGCAAAGTTTCAGATATGAAGAAATAATTAATTGTGGTAAAATACTTACCCCTATTATAGGTATACTGTGATCCTTGTGTAGGATTAATCTCACACTCCCTCAAATCTGCTGTTACTATACATTTCCTGAGTGCTATAGAATCACAGTATGTTTTCTTTTCTTTACCTCTAGAGAGATCTGGAAGTTCACAATTAAAGTCACCCCCAAAAATGATATATTTCAATATGACAAGATATGGCTGTACAGTTTACCACAGAGTCACTCTATCAGCCTTTGATTGGGGCCCATACACATTTATAAACCTATACTCATTATTTCCCAAATAATCATCTATAATTAATAACCATCCTGGGATAAGATCAATTAGTTTGGTCACTGAAAATGAAAATGATGAAAACAATATACCAAGGCCGTCTGCCTTATCTAGCCCAAAGGACCAAAAAGATGGACTGACGGTCCATTCATTGTGGTAAAGCCTGACCTGTTCTATGGTGTACATCCAGGTTTTCTGTACAAAACAAACAGTTAACTGAGCTTAGTTAATGAACTGAAAGATTGTATGTCTTTTATTGGGGTTCATCAAGCTGTGAACATTCATAAATCCTACCTTGATATCCTGCATTTATTAAGGATTTTGTCTGAGTTTAGATTATCTTCCTCCTTTTCTTTTTTTTTCTTAGTTTTGTAATTTTCTAATGTCTCTATTTTACCAGGATCCCCTGTATCTGGATGTTGGGTGTCTGACTCCTCATGTTCGCTTTCCATGTCTTCCCCCTGGGAAAAAACTGAAAAGGAATTTTTAGTTTCAGTTTGCCCTTTAGTTTTAGGAGGGTCATTACATTTGGGGGATTTTGTACTCCTAGTCGATCTCCTAGGGATTTGTAGAGGGACATTAAATACTTGGTTTCCTTGGTCTGTTTTCCCTTCCCCATCCTGATCAGTGTAACATACTGGCTGTAAGGTACCTGGGATGGGAAAATTTTGCCTACAGTCTGAAGGTGAGGCTCCCTCTTGTTTAACCTCATCTGCCTGAGGTTGGGGGGGGGTTCAAAGGGTATTTCCTTGGTTTCTGTTGGGGCCATAGCTGCATCCTGAGCCTACTGAATTAAATGTTCTGGGCTTGTTACTTGGGCCTTATTCTTTGCTGCCCATGGACATTCTGCATAAACATGTCCATACTCTTCACAAAGCTCACATTTTGTATGATTTAAACATTGTAAAGTTATATGCCCTGTTTCCCCACAATTGTCACATCTCGGTACATCCCATATGCTGGACAAGTGTGTTCTTGAGACACATTTGTAGCATGCTCTTGGCTGGCCAGCGTAGAAACACACACCCTTATCTCTCGCCAACATAAAAGAGCTAGGGATATGTTCTATACCACCATCTGTTTGTCATAGTTTCACTTTGTATTTCCATCCCCCTGTCCAAAAACATTCACTGTCTAATATCGCTTCTGGTTCACTGAGGATATTACATTTCTGACTCAGGCAATAGGTTCTATCCTCCACATGGACCCCCTCATTTCTGAACATCACTGTAACATATTTAATTAGTGGTTTTGTTAATGGAATCACTAAGAAAGGGGTCCATGTGGAGGAAAACTTAACCTGATTGTACCTTTCCCAAAATAGGTCAAGGGCATATGCAGAGTGAAATTTAATGTCATAGTTATCCTCCCCCGAGATATTAATAAATGCATTCACCTCTCTAGGAGTAAATTTTATAGAGTCTTTCAAAAGCAATTTTCCCACATAATGTCTGTCTGGCTGTGTGTCCAGACCACCGTTATACCTAATTCGCACCGCGTTACGATGATGTGCTGCTTCTTTTTTTGATTTCTTAAAAAGTTCAGATAATAATGGTTTCTGAGAAGGCAAGGTTCCAGAATCTGACTGTTCAGTTAACTATATATTTGTAGAACCTTCCATGGGGTTCTTCAAAGAATTATTCTCATTTTCCTTGCCAGGTACTTTCCGTGTTACCTGCATGGGAGAGATAGTTCCTGTTTGTACCAATACTCCTGTTTTCTCTAGGGAGGGATCATTAGTGCTATTGACATGGGAGTTAAAATGTCCCATGCAGGATCAGATGCTCAAACACCTGATGTGTTCTGTTTCCACCCAGCTGATTGTAAGGCCAACCCCGGGGTCCAGGTAGTCTCTGTTTGTGTTTGTGGGATTGAAAAGGACGTTCTTATAGTTGCTGTCATCGTTGTAATATTTCCCAAAGTTTGACTTGAGTTCTGATTGATAACAATTACTACTGAGTCAGTTCTCTCAGTGTTCCTTTTTGCCAGTGTCACTGCATTTCTTTTTTCTTTAGACATGTCTTTTCTTTGATGTTTTGGGTCATTTTTAGCCACAAAGGAAAATACTGTTACCCCTTCCTGAAAATGGGGATTAGTTTGATAATTGACAGCCTCAGTTGTTTCATTGGGATGAACTCCCTGCCCATTCACAGTGTTCGCGCTTTCTGTTTTTGAGTCTACATGCTCTTCACACTCCACAGTACAGTCATTTTTATGCACAGCTAGGTTTTCACCACCCTTTTCTCCTTCTGGCTTTTGGCACAGATTACCTTCGTAATTGGAACTGCCGGTCACATGATCAGTTACAACAGGAGAAAGAATTACCTTTGTTACAGGTGCTTTCTCTGTCATAGTGTTAGACAAAACAGAGAGTGCTGTGTGATGTATGGCTTTGGCTGTCATTCTGTGTTGCTGTCTTATGATCAACTTCACTTTCAGCTAGCTGTGACAACTGCTCCTTAAAGAGCTCTCTCTTCTGTAAAAAGCACATTTCTTCTTCCATCATACATTCCAGTAATTCAGCTTTACTCATAGTTTCCGTACCTTTTTGTGGACTCTGACCCTCACTTTTCTGGGTAGTCATCTGCTTGCCATCTGAGTTGGATAAATCCTCCGTGGAAAGAAAAATCTCATCATCCAAAAAGTCAAAATCTACTGGAAAAACATCATTCTCAGCCGTGACCTCTTGTTGTTGGACGATAAGGGACGAGGTCGATTCCCCACCTCAGAGACATCCATGTCTTCCTCCTGCACAGGTAGATTGCCCATCTTACTCACTCTGCCATATCAACACTTCCTCCTCCACTGCTGTCTGGCTCCAAACTGAGCTCCTCCACTCTGCTGGAAGTCAAGTCCTCTGCTGGTAGAGTTGGGGACTTTCCCAGGTGCCCTGGCCAAATTTCCCCCATTCACTAACAATACCACCAACAGCTTAATCTGGTTCAAGGTCAGCTGGCATTCATCTGTATCTCCCTCCCCTGGGTCATGCCTGAAAATAGGCAGCATTTGTCTAGTGCACTTACCCGGTCAACACAAATGAAATAAACAAGTATAAGCCCCCAACTCCTGCTGTCTATGGATATCTGGATGGTATCTTGATGGCAGGGGGCACTGTACAACCAAGAAAACACAGTCCAGAACTACAAACAGGAAAACAGTACCTGGATTTCCTTGGGTGTTTCAAGTGGTGGATTAGCTCCATCGGGTGGTGCTTTTGGACCCTCTGGGTGATGAACTGGAGCACCAGAGGGGGATGACATTGATCACCACCTGCTTGGCCTTGCCAACTTCACCTGCAGGCATTTGAAGGCTGTCTTCACCAGGCAGGCTTCTCAGCAGCTTCCTCGATGGTGTGTTGGTTCTTCAGGATCACACCCTTAAACATACTGGGAACTGGCTATGGAGGCAAACTTCATTTAGTAGCAACACAGTCCATCCATAAAACAGGAGGCAAACACCAGAACTGCAGAAACAGGGGATCCTATTTAATGAACAGTTGATAAAACAGGGCAGTCACTCCATGGTGCAGTAAAACATAATTAGGTTGCTCTGGACTGAAAGGTCACATCGAAGCTAAGTGTGCTCTGGACCATGAAGGTCACACTGTGAGCAAGTTAGTCCAGGTGGCCACCCATAGCCTAGGCAGCTGCGGTCCAAATGCAGGCAGCAAAACTTGTTGCCGAATACGCCCCCAAACAGCAGGCAGCAACCCAACTTTCCTTTCCTCTAGTTTTCTTCCCAACTCTCAGTGAGGAGCATGGACCTCCAGGGGATGGCCTATGTGGCAAAGGCCACCCTCCTCATCCACATCTCCCTCCTGTCCACTCAGTCCAAACCTCCGAGGGGTGGCTGCCAGACCCACAGCCACCCTCAGTGCTAACTTCAGGGCACAGTGCCCATGAAACAAACAGTCTCAGCCAAAGGGGCAGACTGGGACCAGGGGGTATCCCGGATCCCTTGCCCACCACTTCAGCCCCCCTCACCTTATGTCTCTGATTCCTCCAGGATTGCTCCCTTGCAGGCAGCAACTTCTCCTTCGTTCCCCTCTGAGGGACCTGCATTGCAGGGTAGCCCAAAATAGGGCTCCCAAACAATGGCTGCCACCATGTCCTTTTCCTCAACTCACTGAGAGGCCCAAAAAAACAAACAAATGCCTGGCCGCATGGCCGAGTGGGTGAATACCCCGCTCCAACCTCCTCCTCCTTCTCTTTCTCCATCTCAAATCTTCTGTGGCTTTCCTTTCTCTCTCCTCTTTAAGCCCTTAATCCCCAGGCACCAAAAACCCCAGCAGTCCAATCCTGAACTGACCCTAAGGCACCAAAAACACTGTGCTTCCTGATGCCCCCTGGGACATGTAGTCCCAAACATAACTATTTACACTTTGGCCCCACAGTGCCAACCAGCACCGAGAACTACTCAGCCCCAAAAGGAGCAGCTGCTTCTTTAAATTTTGTACACCCAGTGGCTGCACATGTCCAATAGCATGGAACCACCTACTTTATTTACAGTTTATTGATTTATTTGAAATTGCAGTCCCAAGCCCGGCTCACCACAAAACTGGACCTGAGACTATCACCCCCAATCCCAGAGGTGCAGCACACACCCCGGTGCTCAGCCCAGCCCCAAACAGGCTGAAACACCAGGATCTAGTGGCCAAAGCTGCTCCCTGGAGCCACAAGGTGCGACTCCCACCAGAGCCACCGGGATGCATACAGCACTGAGGTGAGGTCATGGAGCACAGAGCTCCCTGAGGTAAGCCCATTTGGCGGACTTACATAAGATCCAGGAATGGAATCCTCCTTCCAGTGATACTACCCCTTCTGTGATTGTTCCAGAAATTAAAACAACTTAACAAGACATTACCAAACAAATGTTCCATTAATGGATTTACTCCAGTTTGGTTTCCTCTTTGGAGTACTGTCATGTGACCTTCTCCTGGGTTATAAGGATCTATTGCTGTTGCTTAAGTCTCTTCCTGCAAGACTTAAAGTGACCCTCACTTGAACTGGAAGTCATGTGCTAACTGTTCCGCTGGAAGTCCCTTAGAAATTTAGAGTAGCATGCCCTGCAGTGTTACTATTCTTTAGCTCTAATTGCACATTTCTTTGTTTGCCATTCCCTATCTTCGAACTGGCAGGAAATGGGATTCGCAGATCATGATAGGTTTCTATGGGCTCAATGTGCAGCCTCCTTCATGGACATTAGAAATAGTGAGCTACAACCTTTCTCTGATCTTTAGGTCTTTCCAGCAGACTGCATAATCTCAGGCTAACTTAACATCCTGAACAGTAGGGTCACATCCCCACATCACTGGTATGCAGCTTGTTACCCAAAGAAAGGTACATTGTTCATTAGTGGGGGTTACCAATAAAGAAATCAATGCCAGGTTTAAGAACTTCTATAAACAGTTGTACCATAATACCAGGCCCACCTGATATTGTTAGAGAAAAATACCTACAATCAATCAAACGTCCAACACTGTCAGACTCTGAGAGGGATGACCCAAGTAGACATTTATCCTTTAAGAAGGTGACAATGGCTATCGGGAAGCTACCCCTAACAAAGCCCCAGGCCCAGATGAGATAGCAACTGAATTTTGTAAGTACTTCTTCTGCATCCTTTTACAATAAAGCATGCTGAACTAATAATTGCATTCTTTGCATCACTGATGAAAAGGAAAAAATGATTACAAAAGAAAAAAGCATCTTAAATTGAACTTGATGTATTTTCCTATATGTATTTATGTATGTATGGTGTAATGCAATTGTGTGTTTATTTATTGAAAAAAACATTTTTGTATGAAGATTTTTGATTATCAATGTATATATGTTTTATAGAAAATGTCTTTTTGTAATAACCCTGACATTTTGTTATGTCTTGGTTGATCAATAAACAATTGAATTGAATTATAAGTACCTTAATGAGCAGACATGTTGCTATCTTTTAGAAATCTATAAAGAAATCCCAGAGAGCAAATCACTGCCTGAAATGATGCATGAAGCACACATCACCCTCATTCTAAACGAGCATTTGTCAATGCCGAATGTTGCTTGCTTCTATGTGCTGTTTAGGTATTTGGAAGTCATTGGAGTGCAAATATTGAAAATTTGCGAACTTACGAGCGTGCGTAGGAACTGCGCAACGCAGGCTCGTAAAACAGTCATTGTTAGGAAATTTTTCACAAAATGTTCAACATAGCCATTTTAAGACCTCTGGTCATGAACAGTGTCAGTGTGATTTTGTTAATGTGTCCCATACATTGAGTTTGCACACCGACTGCGCCATTGTGCGCTACATGGGAAGCTACGTTTTGGGCAGGATGTGAAAATGACAGCTATACTGCTCATAAGGAGGTGTGGTAAAATGGCAATGTTAAAATCTAGGTGGAAATATTGAAAATTCGCAAACCCTCTGACGTGCGTGGGAACTATGCAACACACACAAGTAAACAGTCATTTTGGAATTTTTGGACCAAATTTTCAACATGGGGTTTTGGGACCCTTCTCATGAATGATGTTACTGTCATGGTGGTATTCAGGCCCAAGGGGTGATTTCTCAGTCACTGCACAGTCACTGTGCGAAATCACCCGAGCCTGAATAGCCATGACAGTAACATCATTCATGAGAAGGGGTCCTAAAACTCCATGTTGAAAATTTGCGCAAAATTCTAAAAATGCCTGAGATATGCACAAAGTTGAACCCTCCTATCTAACCCATTATACAGCTTACCGGCATTTCCTCAGTTCGCGGTCGGCTTTGAAGAGTGCAGGCGTGTTCCCGCCCACCAAGATCGTGGCCAGAGTCTGGAGGTAAGTATGGGGTGAGGGGTCTGGGGAGAGCTGGAGTGCGCAGTGGGGGAGTGCGGGTTGTGGGAGGGGCCAGCGGGACCATTTTTGTTTTACAGGTTGCATAACAAAAAAAGACTTAGGTAGGACCGTTGCCATGCTGGGTGGGCTCCCAGCATGGCACAGGAATGAGAGCCGTTCAGCGATGGGGATTGGGCATCCCGTCGGCCAAATAAGTGATTGCCATGCTGGGGTGGGCTCCCAGCGTGGCACCAGCTTCTGGGGGGCGACAGCAGCTCAGCCAGCCAGATTGGGCACCCATCGGCTACACAGGGCGTGAGGGGCACATGTGGGGGAGACTATGCTTATCGGTGCTCACTGAAGCGTAGCTCCCCTTTCAACTGTATGCCACTGCATTTTGGAGCGTGTCATAGACAGCTCCAAAATGCATTGGCTTACAAGAGCCGCGCCTGCCAGCTCACTGACTGAATTGGAGAAGGAGGTGACACACCTCCGAAATCTCCGATGATGGCACTATGTTTCTTGCACATGCGTGCAAGCAACATAAAAATGATAAGGACCCAATGTTGTGTGAAAATTATAGACCCATCTCATTGCTAAATGTAGATTATAAGATTCTTGCAAAGATTTTTGCAACAAGACTTGAGAGGTATGTGACTAAACTGATAGGAAAAGAACAAGTGGGTTTTTGTCCTGGGGAGGTCAGGTGCAGAAAAAGTACATAGACTACTTAATGTCATCTGGATAGCCTCCAAGCAGTCTACCCCTTCAGCAGTTATATCTATAGAGTTCTGTAAGGCATTTGACTCTTTGCAGTGGAAAGTTCTATATGAGGTTCTAGCAAGAAAGACTGCGGGCACAGAGTTAATTTCCTGGGTCAAGATCCTATACAGTAAACCCTCTGCTAACATTATTACAAATGGTCTAGTCTCTGAGCCCTTCAGCCTTTTTAGGGGAACCAGGCAAGGTCACCCACTTTTCCCAAACTTGTTCATTTTACCTATAGAGCCCCGATCAGATAAATCTCAGATGAGCATGTAATTCATGGTGTAAAAACATGCAAGGTGTCTAACAAAGTGTTTGCCTACACAGATGACTTACTAATCACAACAGATAATGCTGGTAGGTCATTTAATGACTTGAGCAAGCTTCTGGAAGACTTTTCTCAGGTATCTAGTTTGTGCATAAACTGGGACAAAATCCAAATACTATCTATTGGTCCGCACCACAAAATAGTGGAAGGGTTACAGGGTTTTGATCCACTGATGCAGTGCAAAAACCACATCAACTACCTTGGACTCACAATATCTAAGGATATTGACAAGATATTGGAACTAAATATGATGCCTTTGTTAAAACATTCAGAATGTGACCTATTAAAATGGCAAAGTTTGAATTTATCTTATGGGGTAAAGTCAATGCTATAAAAATAATTGCAGCACCCCAGATTTTTTACCTTGTTTAAAATATCCCCGTTAGAATGCACAATATCTTTGGGTGTACTGACAAATTGATAAGAAGCTTCTTATGGGGAGACAAGACCCTGAGATTGTCATTTAAAAAACTAAGAAGTCCTTGGCTGGCAGGCAGTTTTGCACTACTAGACTGGAAAAGGTAGCATATCTCTTTCTTGCTCAGACATTCTGCCAAATATACCTCTGGGTACAATGCTGGTGAAATGCCATAATGGTTTACAGTTGAAAAGGCACTGGTTTCTCCTTTTAAACCCTTTGATCTGCTGTTTATTCCTATCCCAAAGCTTGCTAAAGACAACTCTTGTGTTGCATCAGTTATTATAATGATTAGAGAGGTAAAGAATATCCTTGGGATTAAAACATTTCCTATAGCTTTAACTACCATCTGGAATAATACTGAAATTGGTTATGGTGGCAAACCTCTGGTACTGAGTGGTTAAAGTCCAGGATAACAAATATATAGTTGATGGAAAAAATAGGACACTGCTCTCCTTTACTATAATTAGGAAGAAGTACGGGTTACACAAGTTTCAGTTCACTAAGTTTCTACAAATTAGAAGAGCTTTGTAGGAATCAATTCTAACCCCAGAGTTTACTCTGCCAGAACATGCAGAGTGGGTTCAGCTGGTCAGCCTAGCAACATCAAAAAAAGGGACACGTATGTGTAATAAAATGTTAACTGATGCTGATAATATTATTTCACCTTTACAACCACCCAAATTGAAGTGGGAAGCCGAACTGGGAGAGACCCTGATGGAGAAGGAATGAAGAAAGAACATGGAGAAATGCTTACTTGAGCTGCAGGGAGGTCCAATGTAGGATAATTCAACTAAAGATTCTTCACTAGTAATATTATTCCTCAAAATGTCTGGAAGAAATGGGTTACTTGCAGAAAGGGCCCTGCTGGAGGTGCTTATCAAAACATGCAAATCTCGTACACATACTCTGGGATTGCCCTGTCATTAGAAAGCTATGGCTTGAAGTCCACAAGGTATGTGAAGGGGTAACTAGTTCCAGACTACCTTTATTAGGCAAGCCTTTTATTTTAGGAATAGAGTCTGAGGTCCCCCCCTTTAAGCAACCTGCAGAAACTCTGGGTGCTATCAGCAGCCCTTGCCCTGAAGAAGCTGTTGCTTTTCTACTGGAAATCTGCTGTCTCTCCCTCAGTAAAAGAATTGCAAAATAATTTAGGCCTGTTAGCTAGTAACAAAAGTGTTGCTGCTATTGCAGCTAACAAGTTAGATGTTTTTGAAAGAACCTGGTCTCCTTTCCTGTCCTTCATAAAAGATAGTACCCAAATAGATGACTACAACTGACTATTTAACTTAATGTTATTCAATGCATCAATGATAGGTATACTACTATATCCCAAGCTGTGCGATAAGGCTCTCTGTAGTTTTTATTGTATTTTACTAGCTAGCTTGATATCTTTCCATTTATGTGTAAGAGGAATGTTGTTTCAAAATGTGGTAAATATTGTTAATAACATTAGTCTGTTACTGCCTTATGTATTATGATGTACCGCTTTTCTATTTCTTTTGGAAAAATAAAAAACTTTTGATTCATTCATTAGTGGGCACCAGGCTTGATCTGAGTATAATTATAAAACTACAGCACTGTGCTGTGTACAGTGATTATGCTGAATCCTTATGTGACTGATATCAAGGATTACAATATTGTTATAGGAATTTATTTATTTGTTTATTGAAATGTTTCACCAGGAAGGGTACACTGAACAACAAATTGCTCTTCTCACGTTGCGTCCTGGGGGGAGGGTACAGGGGGGAAGTAAACATATAGTCAACAGTGAATACAATATTACCATACAGAACATAGCAGTACAATTACACAATAAAGGTATGTACAGTGTAGGGGAGCTGAGGAACACATGAAAGTAAACATGATGAGCAGTAAAAGTGCAACCAGGTGATGATGAACCTAGAAAAATTGTACAGTTGTCAGCAAGTAGGCGTCACTGTTGGAGTATCACTTAAGCAGAGCCCAGCTAGCACAGTGGGCTGGGACACCTTGGGCACTATGCTGGGGTTGGCAGCAGAACAGTAGGGATTTGGAGTAGGAATAAGTGGGGGCATTTGGGGGAGTTAGAGTGAGAAAGTTTCATCACAGGTACAGTTTATTGACAAGAAATTATGGAGTGCTATAGAGATGGAGTAGATGAGGATGACTGGTGAATTTGGGGTGGAAGAGAGTTCCATAGTTTAGGGAACCGGTGCGAGAAGGCCATCTGACCTGCAGTGATCAGCTAATGAGGGACTGTCATTTGGCGGTAATCAAAGGATCTAAAGGCATGAGCAGGAGGGGTAAGGGAGAGAAGGGAGGAAGACAGATAGGAAGGAAGCATGCCAAACCAAAATTTAGACACACATTTTGCACAGTGGAGGTGGCAGCAATTTTCTAATGAAGGAAAGGCCAGAGAGTGGTAGAGGTTGCAGTGGTGAGTGAGAGGAGGAGCGTTCAAAACAAAGTGGCAGAAGGAATTAAAGAGAGAGTCCAACTTGGATAAGGAAGACTTAGGAGCAGCACTGTAGACTACATTGCAGTAGTCAAAAATAGGTAGGATCATCTTCTGAACAAGTTCACGTTTGGCCGGTAGCGGGAGGCTACTGCGGTTCCTGTATAAGGTGCAAAGCTTGGGATGCAGTTTTTTCAGGATTGCGTCAACATGTTCAGAGAAGGTGAGGTGTTGGTCGAGCCAAATCCCTAGGTACCTAAAGGAAGTGGTGTCCTCAAGGACTGTCCCGTCAAGAGTATGGAAGGATGGGAGGAAGGGGAGCCTGGAGAGTCTCTACCTAGTGCCAAAGGTCATTGAGACTGTCTTCTTGGTGTTGAGTGAGAGCTGATGGGAGACAAATCAGAGCTGAACTTTATTGAAGTTATGCTGGAGTCTGGTAGCTACATCAGCAGGGGTCTGGCCAGAGGTGAAGAGGACCATGGTGTTAGCATACATGTGTATGGAGGTGGATGAGCACAGTGTGGGAAGGTCATTGAGAAATATGGAGAAGAGAATAGGGCCCAGCACAGACCCCTGATGGACACCGGTGCTAATGGTGAGCAGTGGTGATGTGGAGTCAGCTATTCTGACTGACTAAGTTCTGCCTTGCAGGTAGGCACTGAACCATTGGTTGATAGAGTCAGATAAACCTGCAGCAGAGAGGGTATTTATGAGTAGGGGGTGTGAGATGGTGTCAGAAGCCTTTGCTAGGTTGACAAAAATGGCAGAAGTGATTTGGCCACTATCCATCCCTGAGAGAATGGAGTCAGTGAGCCTAATTAGGGAGGTGGTGGTGGAATGATTTTTCCTAAACCCAGATTGTAACAGGCGAAAAAGTTAGAGTCAGCAAGGTAGGAGGAGAGTTGAGAGAGGAACAGATTTTCTTGTAGCTTAGGAAGGAAAGGAAGGAGAGAGATGTGGTGATAGTTTGCAGGTGAAGTAGGGTCACTGCCCTTTGGTAGGGGAAGAACGACAGCATGCTTCCACAGAGCTGGAATGAAAGTAGTTTCAAAGGAGAGGTTAAGAAGGTTGGCCAGTGAAGCAGAGATAGCCAGAGCAGATAGAAATAACAGTTTAGGGTCCAGACAATCAGGTGACCTGCCTTTTGAGGGGTTGAGTGCATACAATGAAGCCAGGGTTTCAGCAGGTGAAATTTTAATGAAGATGAAAGCATTCAGCAGAGACGGTGAGCAGGGAGTGGCAGGGGGCAGATCAGGCTGAAGAGAGGGGAGGATGGACAGGAGTGCAGAGGCACATAGGAATAGTGCCTTGTATCCTCTCCCTCATCCACCCTTTATTCTTTTCTTTTTTTTTTTTAGCTAAAGAAGGCTCAGCATATAACAACTTGCCTGGGGAACCTATATAAAATAATTAACCTCCATATACTTTACCCAAATATTTAGGAGTGAGCACATAAATCTATATTAAATCTTTATAACATGCAGGGATGTAACTGATCACAGAATCCAAACGTTTACAATGCCAAGCTATAAGCGGGGAACTAGCCACCTGTTATGAATGTCTAATGGAATGACTTGAGCATTTTATTTACATTAACTATACTATATAATTGTCTATTCAAGACAGTTTTTTGCCCCTATCCTGAAACCCAAGGAAGTTTGGGTGATCAGCCTGGACTGAATTCTACCAAATCAGACCAACAATGTATACATTCATTCAGCAAAATATCCTTTATGGCATTAATTCATTTAATTCCCCCTTTTTAGATGTGGATAGTACAGGTCTGTGCAAATTTATCGATTTGTTTTACTACCCCCTCCCTCAAAATGGAACTCATTTATGTGGACTATTTTATTGTCTTTTTTTACTGTATTCGTGTTGCTACCAAATCTGCTGTTGTTTATACTGTTGTCATCTGTATTCTTTTTTATTTGCTCATGTCTGTTAGGCCCAGGTCATGCCTGTAAATGGTCCTCTGGACCAGTGCACCTTACCAGTCAACAAAGTCATAAATAAATAAATAAAATAAAATAAATTGTCCTTAAAGATATACTCAGTCAGTGGAGGTCTTCATGATTCTTTGGTTATATTTGTGCCTTTATTTATTTGAAAAGATTCACCAGGAAAGGCATACTGAGCCAAAATAGCTCATTTCCAGAGGCGTTCTGGGGGAAGGGGAATAGGAGAATACAATTGGTGTAATACATAAAACCAAGATACACAGCAAAATAGAAAAATACAAAGACATAACACTGAACAAAATTATAACTATGTACAGATAACATGAGCATAGGACAGTAATTGCACAACATGATGTAATTTAAAATATGGGTTTGGCAGCCTGACCCAAGCAGAGACACAGTGGTTAAGGGGGTGAGAAAGAATATAACTAGCCTGACTGAAGAAAGTGTAGGTGAGAGGAAAAGAGGGAGATAGGGAGAGGGATAGGGTATGGCTTATTGACAGAAAATAATAATGGGGGTTCTATTCGTGAGTGGGTCAGGTGCAGTTGCAGGATGGAGAAATATAGTTGCGAAGAAGAGAGGATAACAAACAAGATGATGAGACAGAGTGGATAACTAAGGGAAGAGAATTCCAACTTTTAGGAAAGTGGTAGGAGAAAGCAGTCTGCCCTGAGGAGGATGAACGGACAGGGAGGTTAAGGATCCGGAAGCCAGAGTTACAGAATGAGTAGGTGGGAGGAGGAGGGGTGGAGATGAAGTCGGAGAGGTGGGGGGATGACTGAGACAGTACCTTCCAACAAAGGAGGAACAGTGCATGAGGCGTTGGGCCCCAAAAGAGGGGAAAGAGAGAGCAGTATACAGGTCACAATGGTGTGTACAGGGTGGACAGCTAAGAGCATGCCAACAAAAAGAGATGAAAAGGGTGTCCAGTCCGGTTAGGGTGGTCTTAAGGGCTACATTGTAGACTATGTCACCATAATCAAAAATTGGGAGGATAATTTTCTGGACAATTTCATGGTGGGATGACTGGGGGATGCAATTACTGTGTCTGTACAGAGCACCAAGTTTGGGATACAACTTTTTGTGGATGGCATCCACGTGTCAAGAGAAATCTAGGTGCCACTCAAGCCAGAGCCAGAGGTGTTTGAAGGAGGTGACATCCTCTAATATGGACCCCTCAAGGGTATATACAGTAAACATGGTCCAGTTTGTGGTTAGTAATAATTGGGACCCACTGGTCAACAATACCATGGTTAGGTGTTATGATAGGGCAGATTATGCAAAGATAAGACAGTTTATTGAAGGATGGAATTGGAAAGATGAGTTTAGGAATTTAACTGTAGAAACCAAATGGCAAAAGTTACTTGAGATGATGGAGCACTATACTAATAAGTATATCCCTGTTAGAGTAAAATACAGCAGACACGGTAAAATTCCTGTCTGGTTTAGTAAAACTGTAAAAAAATAAATCAATCTTTGTCAGAAAGCCTTTTACAAATATAAAAATACTCCCTCACCTAACAATTATGCTGACTATAAACATAAATGTAAAACAACTGTTAGGCAAAAAGGAAGTCTGAGTTGTACCTAGCAACAACCTACCTTTCATTATATTCATTGTAAACTGAAGACCGGACGGTGGTATTGAACCTCTCAGAGTTTCCGGCTGCCAGCTTGGGTCCGGAGTCTATGGTATTGGCTTATAATCAGGCCATTTCCTCAGCCCTGGACTCAATTGCTCCTGTCCGTGTTCGTCTCCTCTCTCTCCGCCCTCGGGCCCCATGGTTTGATGGGTCCTTGAGGGAGTTACGACATGTGGGACGATGGTTAGAGCATTGTTGGTGGAAATCTGCTCTAGAAGTCAACCGCCTTAGTTTGGAGGAGCATTATCGGCTCTACCAATCAGAGATCTCCCGTAAGAAGGCAGAATTCCTGTCCAGGGAGATCTCTGTTGCTCAGAATTGACCAGCTCATCTCTTCAGAACTGTGGACAGGCTGTGCAACCCAACCTGTCTCCAGCTCCGTCGAGTCTTTTCACAAAAGGAGTATGATGAGATGGCTCAATTCTTTGCGAATAAGGTTGCCAACATCAGATCAGAGATCCGCCTGATACACTCTAAGGGAGAAGCTGTTGGTCGGCGCCTGGCCACAGAATCCTCAGCCTCCTGGTGTTCCTTTGACCTGCCGATGTTCGAGGATATTATGCAGATCATCCAGGGGATGCGCTCTACGTGCTGTAGTTTAGATCCGGGTCCTACCTCCCTGATTTTGGGTTGTGTTGAGATCGTGGGCCCATTTCTGGCTCAAATAATCTGGTGCTCCTTAGAATTGGGTGAGTTTCCTAGCTCCCTAAAGGAAGCTGTGGTGACTCCCCTTTTGAAGAAGGCTTCCCTGGACCCAGATATTTTTACTAACTACAGACCTATCTCTAACCTTCCCTTTATTGGGAAACTTATTGAGAAGGTAGTGGCAAACCAGCTGGAGGACCATTTGACCATCCATAGTATCTATGAACCTCTCCAGTCTGGTTTTCGTAAGAGGCATAGTACCGAGACTGCTCTGGTTTGGGTGCTCAATGATCTCTTGATGGCAAGAGATCAAAGGAACCATTCTATCTTAGTTCTCCTTGATCTCTCTTCAGCCTTTGACACTGTAGACCATGGGGTTTTGCTCGAGCATCTGGAGTCCATCTGTGGACTGTCTAGTACAGTGCTCAGATGGTTTTCATCTTTTCTATCTGGGAGAACACAGAGAGTTGTGTTGGGGATTTTTTCCTCTGACCCTTTTCCTCTGCAGTGTATGTGTCCCTCAGGGCTCTCGGTGCTTTCCCCCATGTTGTTTGCAGTGTACATGCTGCCCCTCGGAGACATTGTAAGACGGTACGGGCTGAGGTTTCACTGTTATGCTGATGATACCCAGCTCTACCTGTCTTTGGCCCCCGACCGGGTTAGTGCTTTCTCGGTATTTAATAGCTGCCTCACTGAAATCCATGACTGGATGAATGCGAGCTGGTTAAAGTTGAACACCGGTAAGACTGAGGTTATGGTTGTGGACCCGGGTCGTGGGACATGGGGGTTGGGGTCTGGCCAACCCTCTGGCTTATTGCTGGGGGGGGGGATCAGATCCTTACCTCTGAACGGGTGCATAACCTGGGAGTGGTACTTGACGATGGGCTGACTCTTCGTCATCAGGTGTCAGCAGTCATTAAGTCTGCATTTTACCATGTTAGGAACATTGCCAGGGTGAAGCATCTAGTTCCGTCCAGTGATTTACCCGTGTTGGTTCATGCCTTTGTGACCTCACACCTTGACTACTGCAACTCCCTGTACTTGGGGCTTCCTGGGGTTGATATCTGCCGCTTGCAGCTAGTGCAGAACGCTGCTGCAAGGTTGTTGACAGGGGCATCTAGAAGGACACATATTACCCCTGTGCTGCGCGATCTGCACTGGCTGCCCATACAGTGGTGGATCACCCTTAAAGTAGGTATTTTGACCTTCAAAGCCCTGCACAGACTGGGCCCCGACTGCTTGAAAGAGCATCTGATTCCTTACCACCCTGTATGACAGCTCCGTTCAGCCGACGAGGGGTTGCTAGAGGTTCTGAGGGTTACATTGAAGTCTTCTGGGGCCAGGGCTTTTGTGTTTGTGGCCCCTACTCTCTGGAATTCTCTGCCTTGTCTGCTTAGGGAATGCATGACTGTGGAATCCTTTAAGCGGGATTTTAAGACACTTTTGTGGAGTAAGGCTTTTATGAATTCATGTTGCTGAGAATATTGATTTTATATGTGTATTTTTGCTTTTAACATTCATTTCTACAGTGCCTTGGTGCTTGAAAGGCTCTTAATAAATAAAGTTTTATTATTGTTATTTATTATTATTATTATTAACAAAGTCCAAGGATAACAAAAAGTCATTCTTCAGTTATGTAAATGGTAAAAGATATCGGCATTCTGTGTTCCAGCCTCTTGTAGATAAAAAACGAGTTGAAAAGGGGAAAGGGAGATGGTGATAACCTTTAGTGAACATTTTGGCAGTATTTATATACCTAAGAGTGATGTGTCATCAGACCAATGGAAACAACTATTTTTGGGATTACCCAACAACAAATATACTATCACAGAGAGGGATGTGGTTACTAGACTGGAGAACCTAAACATACAAAAATCACCAGGACCAGACAATCTGCATCATGCGATATTAAAGCAGCTTGCTGGTGTCCTGGCTGGACCCTTAACTGATATCCTGAATAGCTCATTATCGGAGGGTGCAGTAATTCAGGCATGGAAGGAAGCCTCTATAATATCTATCCACAAAGAAAGGCTCAAAAACTGATTGCGGTAATTTCAGACCAATTAGCCTAACATCAACTGCAAGTAAAATAATCAAAGTAATAATAAAAGACCTGATATGTGCTCATATTGCTGAAATGGGACTGGTGGAGATAAACCAACACGGTTTTCAGACAAGGCATTCATGTTTGACCAACCTGTTACACTTTTTTGATCCTGTTAGTAGGACCTTAGATGTGGGCCTACCAGTTGATGTCCTGAATCTGGACTTCCCAAAGGCATTTGACACCTTGCCACACAACCAGCTGATAGAAAGACTAACTGACATTGGACTAGATATTAATATAGTCAGGTGGGTAAAGGCTTGGCTAGAGGGGAGGCAGCAGAGGGTTTGCATGGCAGGGCATCTATCTTCATGGGCAAAAATAGCTAGTGGGGTACTATAGGATCTGTATTGGGCCCAACTTTATTTAGTATCTATGTGTCCCCATTGAAGACATCACAAGCCTGCTGGATTTCAAAGTTTGCAGACGATGTCAATAGGTAGTATAGTTAATGATGAACTAGCTATTAAACAGTTGCAGATGGAAATTAATAAAGTACGGGATTGGGTACTTGAGAACAAACTTACCCTAAATCTGGACAAGTGTAAAATTATGCACATGGGAAGTAAAAACTCAAGGGCCATATACTACCTGTCTGGTAAACAGATTCCAATATCGCAGAAGGAGAGGGACTTAGGGGTACTGGTGACAAACAATCTATGTGCATCTGAGCAATGCAGGGCTGCAGCCCGTAAGGCAATAGGATGTTGGGTTGCATTCATAAGAACATCAAAAGTAGGGACATGAACGTGGTGCTCCCTTTGTATTCATCCATGGTGCGAACACATTTGAAATATTGCATCCAGTTTTGGGCTCCATACAAAGTTATCAATATAAAAATGGTTGAGGGAGTCCAGAGAAGAGCGACCAAGAATATTAGCCAACTAAAGAATATGCTGTATGGAGACAGACTAAACAGCTTGGATTGTATAGTCTCGAGTACAGAAGACTCAGAGACCTGTGTCTGGTATATAGAGCCTTAAACAATTCTGATCTGTGGGAATCCTTAGGCTTAACCATGAATACAGCCAGGAGTAGCAGAGTCCATCAATATCAACTGAAAGGAGAGTTTTTTCAAAACAAATATAAGGGGACAGTGGTTCAATCAGAAAGCAGTTACTGTGTGGAATAAACTACCAAATCAAGTGGTAACTAGTGAAATGATTGACAGTTTTAAAGTGTCCCTGGATGTCTTTATGGGTAATAGGACATAAGTAAAAGTAGTCGAGTCCCAAAGGCTGTTCGGCTTATGACTCGTACTCTTCTATGATTCTATGATAAGTTCTAGCACTTCGGCCACCTGGAGTGAAAGTGAATACCTAATGGGACACTGATATCAGTTCCTTTCTAAAGTGCTGGCATCTTGATCAAATATTGTTGTTCAGCAGCACCCTCACTTGAATAAATTGTTTTTTGAAAACACTTGCCAGGAGAGTGAGAAGTCTCAGTGTACTGTTTTGCCTAATCAGATTATTGCTTTTTTCTTAACTTTTGAATATCAGTAACGAAGTTTACCTGTTAGTCTAACAATAATTCTAAACCTTTTTATTTGTTTGCTAGCTACATCCAGGATTTTTTTTAACTTAATATAGCAGCTTTTATAATCTGATTTAAATTCTGTATGCCAATGTTAAAGATATACAATAATACATGGGGTGGTGTGTTTAACGAGATTTTATGCACACCCGAGATGATGGATGCTACATAAACCCCAAGAGTGAAGCTCAAGGGTTTACTTAAGCATCCATCACTGAAGATGTGTATAAAATCTCGAGTTAAACACACCACCCCATGCTTTATTTTATATAATTGCTGGGGGGCATTTTCTCGCCACAGTAATTACATAAAATAAACAGCTGCGGTCCAGTCAGAATGAAGTGTGGTTTGCAACTGCAGCCTTCTGAAACCTTTTCATTCTTTTTTTTTCCTTAAAGGTTTAATCAAGGATTAAATGCATAATTAAGCACTCAAAACTGTGTTGAGAGACAAGTTTGTTTCTACTTATCGCTGAGTGATAAGTGGCGGCCGAGCACTAAGGGAAGAGCGGTGGTGCGAATTATAACCGTGTTTCCCTATAGGAGTAAACACTCCCCAGTCATTACTGTTAGATTATAACTTGGAGTTTATCATTTTACTGTTTAGTAGCAGCACTACAATTATTTCTGTTATAGTACACACCCTCTGGAACATTGGTAGTCTCAGAGTGTAACAAGGAAAACAAATAGAGTAGAAGGTAGGAGTGTTTTAAATATACAGTATTTTGGTACAGTTAATACCTTTGGTGATTATCAAATAAATTTTTCCCTTTCTCCTTATACTTTCTTTTGGCATTTTATTCATAGAATTCTAACAGTAGAAACGGAATGTCATGATATCTTCAATTGGAATAACTATCTTTTCCTGGAATGTAAAAGGACTGAGCTCCCCTATTAAGAATAACAAGAGACACATCTTCTGCCTTACGAAGCACTTAAGCGTAACAGAAACTGGGTGAGTCAGATGAAATTTAGTACCTGTAATTCTAAACAGAAAGATACAGTCATTCTGATCAGAAAAATGGCTTAATTTTATGAACCGTAATCATTCAGCTGACCTGGAGGAGAGATTCCATTTCCTAGCTGGAGCACTTAACATAAGGAAAATTGTGATATGCAATGTCTATGCACCAAATGGAAATCAGGCCTCTGTTTTTCATGATTTAGTTGTACATCTTTGCACCTTCCCAGATCATGAGATAATCTGTGATAGTGATTTTAATGAAGTTACTGACCCCTTCTTAGACAGAAACACTCACTCAATGTCACACTCTGTGTCTGGCACCATAAGACCTTTTGGTACTCTAAGAGCTGACCATGGCCTTGCAGACTCCTGGAGACTCCTTCATCCACAGGGGAATGGATTGCTCTTCTAGTCCAACATACACAATTCCTATAGGAGGTTAGACTACATGTTACTCTCAAAAGGATTTTCCACTAATATTCTTTCTGCTGGGATCAAAGAAATAGTAATATCAGACCAGAGTCCTATGTTTGTTAACTTCTCAGCGGACAAAGAAGTTACAAAAGGTCTGAGGTGGGGATTTAATTCCTCACTGTTAAGGGATAAGTTGCTTTCCAAAATGACTAGCTAAAATCCTTGCACATAGGCTCAAAAGTGTTGTTTCTGACTTAGCTGGAAAGTGTATACCGCCCCGACAGTGACATGTCGACAGTAACTGACATTAACTAGAACGACAACAGCGTCAGGTAGCTGTAGTGTCAGCACTGGACCTCGGCACTGTCTTCTGGGGGTCTGGCATCCCCTCCTCTAGGGCTCCCCACTTGGGGGGGTTGGGGGAAAAGCCCCCAAAGAAAACAATGTAGATAGTGTCAACCTTTATGCCGAGTGCAAATGCGGTCAGCATAAAGGTTTCGCTGTACCATCAATTGACAAATTTTTGTTGCCATACAGTCGTAGATCCACTGGAAAGAATCAAGTGGGCTTTGTCCCAGGGAGGTCAGGTTTACACAACATAAGAAGACTACTAAATGTGATCTGGGTGTCCACTAGCAGTAAAGATCAGGACATTGTAATTTCTTTTGATTTTTTTCAAGGCATTTGATTCCCTTGAATCTGATTTTTATTTGAAATCCTGAATAAATATAACCTTGGGGAATCATTTTCTTCTCGGCTCATACTTCTATATGCAGTGCCTAAGGCTGAATTAATTACAAATGGCTTCATTTCTAATCCCCACAATTTAACTAGTGGCACTAGACAAAGAGTTGCCCTCCATCCCCTTATTTATTTATCCTGAAACAGAAACACTAATTATGAAACTGGAACAGACACCAGAAATAAAAGGGATTATAGTGGGGAAATCCAACAATAAAATATACGCCTATGCAAACAATCTCCTTCTTACCGTGACTAAACCTCAAGACTCCATACATCAACTCTCTAAGGAACTAGAAGAATTTGCTACCCTGTCTGGTCTAACAGTCAAATGGGAAGCAATGAAAGTAATGGATATTTCAGGGAAAGTTGTCCAACAGACAGCTGTTCCATACCCTGATAGCAGTTGCTGGCCACAGGGGCAATATTATGCCTAGGACTGAAAATTCCAAAGAATTATGGAAAATTAATGGATCACAATCTAAATCTCACACTTAAAGAATTAGAATCAAACCTTGTTAAGTGAAGTTACCTGAACAGTTGTAACACAAGGCAGCAGATTTAAAAGGTCAAGTTAGTTGGAGTCCTGAGCTGGAAGAACAGACTTTGCTGACAGAGAGTAGTGAAAGTACTTAGCATTACCTTAAAGGTATATTTACATGTATTATATTATCTGGGGCATAACCCTAATGATACAAAAGAGGAGGTAAAACCAGAGAGTGAGTAGGATCTGCAGCTCTTGTAGCAGGTAGGGAAAATGGGTATACTGAATGGGCCAGTCAGTCCTCATCTGCCATCAATTTCTGTTTATACATAGATACTGTACATGGATTATGTCTGCAGATGAGGACCACCAGGCCCATGTAGTATGCCCATTTACCCTAGTTCCCCTGCATCCTGTCTACCCTTTTTTCCCAGCTGTTAGCTCTCCTATGTGCCTGTGCTAAGCATTTTTGAATTCCCTCACTGTTTGCATTATTTCTATGTTTCTTCATACTGAAAGTAGCAGGTTAAGTGGGGAGATAAAAAGAGACTTATAGGCAGTGTTTGGGGACCTTAACTTGTCTTAAAATTGTAACAGGTGGTGTGGGGGAAATTAGATCAGGAGAGTAATCTGGGGCTGTGTAGATTTAGGAAGCCCTGTGAATCAGTTTTGTAACTGGGGGATCAAGCTGACAGAGGCTTAATGCCATCTTGCAAGAGCAATGTAAAAGTACTTCCACTCTAACACGTCCAGCACATTTCTGTCCCAATGACTGAGCGGAACATTGAAGATGTGGACTAGGTAACTGTGTTGTAGGCATCGGATGGCATCAGCAAGAGGAAGAAGAAAAGCAGGGGACTCTGCTGGTTGACTAAGGTAAGGTGCCTGGTCACTACCATGTAATGGTCACTGCTAGGAAGCACAGAAGGTCAAAGGTAGGCCAAAACTGTAAATAGGAGCAACACCAATCTATGGTAAGAATATAAAAAAATTTAAACAAGGCAAAGGGAAACACTGATAAAAACAAACACGGGAAAACTAGAAAAGGGTACACAAGTAGTTCCAAGTAACACAGGAAGAATAGAAGTTGAGAATGCTGAGAGTGATACAGTGCAGTGGCTGTGGGGTAGCAGTTTTCGGAGCAACCTTCTGTAAACTGCGGTGCTGCCCCATCTGCACACATTTCTGGGTTGAGAAAGAAGTCACTATACTCCAGACCAAATTTGCTAGGATTCGGGGGACCTCCTCCTCCCCACCCAGGGGCCACCAAGTCTTCCACTGTTACCTCAGAGGATGCCAGGGAGAAGGAACAGCTGGACTTTGGTGGACTCTAGAAAGGGGGGGATGGTGGGACACAGACACATTTCTCAACTGGTACCACTACTTAATTCCTATGCTGCTGTAGCAGGGTGGGACTACTGGAAACAGGCATCCCCAGTAGTGACCATGAAAGACATGGAGTCCCTCCACAGTGGAGACCCTAAGGAGGGTGGTACAGGACCCAAGAGGAGGAGGAGGAAGCAACTTCTGGTGGGGACTCGATTGTGGGGGAGGCTAGATATGGTAATGGGAAAGTGGGGGAGAGGTAAGTTAGGTGCTATGCAGTGTCAAGGCCCGGAGGGATAGGAAGTACATCCTTAGGATCGTTAGGGCAGCAGGACAGGAGGGAGAGCTGGATGTCGCTGTCTACCTGGGGACTAATGACCTGGCTAGGGAAGTGGCTGGAGTAGGGAAGGGGGAGTTTAGGGAGACAGGGAGGGATCTTAGGCAGGTAGCTCACTCAGCAGCTTTTGCCAAGGTGCTGTCTACAACGGGGTAAAGGAGAGAGAGCTCTACACCAGGAGCTTCAACTCATGGCTGAAGAAATGGTGCAGAAAGGAAGGGTTCTGCTACATCAGAGACTGGGAACCCACACTGGGAAGATAAGGGCCTATACAGGGGTGGTGGCCTACAGCCATCTGGGAACGGAACTGCAGTGGTCAGTGGACTGTTGTCAGAAACTGCCCCACCCATAGGCTGAAGTAGAGACTAATGAGAACCCAAGGGGAGAGGAATCCCCCAGGGTGCAAATTAATAAAGAGAGCAGGATGGTACAGATAAAGGAGAAAGGAATGGAAAACATTAAAAAGAGAGGTGGGAAGGAGGGAGGGCAAAAAGGAAAAAAGGGGATCAACAAGCAGAGTGGAAATAAAATTTGGAAGACCATGTGTGCAAATACTGGAAGTCTATGAAATAAGATTCTGGACCTAGATGCCATCATGGCAGAGGCCAGCCTGGACACTTGGCCATTACTGAGTCATGGTGCACTGAAAACCATGACTGGGACATGCCCATACCAAGTTATACTCTCCTCAGGAATGACTGGGTGGGAAGGAAAGGAGGGGTGTGGTGCTTTATGTGAGGGAAAGTATAAAGGTGACAGAGATACAGGGAATATGGGGGGAGGCAGATGTACTGTGGGTCACCCTGGAGGCAGGGAATGGAGCTACTATTCATACTGGAGTGATCTGTAGACCTCCAGCACAGGGGGAGGAATTAGATAAGGTACTAGTGGAAGCCATTGGCAAGATGACAGAAGAGGGGGAGGTGCTGCTAGTGGGGTACTTCAACCTGCCTTTCATTAACAAGAACTGCTAAATGAAATTGTTAACAGGTTTGAGTACGTATAGTATTGCATAAGTGGATATTTTTTGTATGAATGGATGTAGTTTGCATCATGATTTTGTGTTATTTATATTAGATTTATTTATTATATTTCTTGTACAGGTGCTCCAAGCCTTGGAGGCACGCTTTGCAAAAATCTAATAAACAAACAAACAGATGTAGATTGGGACCTCTCAGCAGTGGTTTCAGGTAGAAGCAGGGACATCCTGGACTCTCTGCAGGGGGGCATTTCTCAGGCAAAAAGTCAGTGAACCCACTCACGAAGCATCAGTACTGGACCTGGTACTAATTAACAGGGACAGTACTGCAGACTTCAAGGTGAGAAGCTACTTGGGGACCAGTGATCACCGTACAGTGTGATTCAACATAAAGATGGTTGCGGACTCAATTCACATAAGGACAAGGGTCCTGGAGTTCAGGAGGGCAGATTTTATAAAGGTAGGTGAACGCCTCAAGGATGACCTGGTTGGGGGGATGGCCTGGGTGGGGTGGAAGAACAGAGGGAAAAGCTAAATGGGAGCATAGTATAGGCAACAAATCTCTGCATCAAACAAGTGAGCAAAAGCAAGAACAACAAGCACTTGTCAATGTCAAATGTTTGCTTGCTGATATTGGCATTGGTAGTGCAGGAGTTAGAGAGATGCATAATAGGAATGGCAGTGAAGTATTGAAGTAACACCAACCTCCACAGCCACACTGCAGAGACTGACAGGCATTGGAGGTGTGCCTTTGGTTCGTCGGCCATAACACTCATGCCATTCCACCTCACCCCACCCTGCAGATACCGACAGGTGTCACAGTGTGCCTTGAAGTCTTCAACCCTTACGTTCACACTATTCCATAAGGAAATAAGCTGAGATGGGTGCAGTATAGGAGAATGGGGTGAATGTTAGGGCCAAAGACCCCAAGGCACACCTCGATGCCTGTCAGTGGCTGCAGGGTGGGGTGGGGTGGGAGGGAATGGTGTGAGCATTACAACCAGCAACCCCAAGTCACACCCCCAATGCCTGTCAGTCTGTACAGGGTGGGTGTTATGGTTGGAAACCCTAACACTCGGGGCGTTTTTGGTATTTTTCCTCCAAATTTTCAGCATGGGCTTTTTGGGACCCCACCTCATGAACAGTGGCAGTATCATTTCATTACTCAATCCCAAAAGGTGATTTCACACAACGAGTGTGCCATTTGGTGCAACAGGTGTGAAAACACATTTCAGGCAGGATGTGAAAAATGACAGCTGTACTGTTCATGAGGAAGTGTGAAGAAATGGCAATGTTGAAAATCTGGAGTGAAAATATGAAAAAGTGGTGAAGTTACGAGTGTGCGTAGACACTGTGCAATGCATGCTTGTAACACAGTCATTTTTTTATTTTCACCAGATTTTCAACATGGTCTTTTTGAGACGTCCCCTCATGAACCGTGGCACTGTGATTTTGTTGATCTATCCAAAAAGTTGATTCTGCACAGCAGCTGCGCCATTCTGCACCACAGGTGCAAAAGCACATTTTGGGAAAGATGCAAAAAATTAAAGCTATACTGTTCATAAGAGGGTGTGAAAAAATTGTAATGTTGGAAATTTGGAGTGAAAATATTAAAAATTGATGAAGTTATGCGTATGCGTAGAAACTGAGCAATGGACGCTCACAACGCAGTAATTTTTTTGAGTTTTTTCACCAAATTTGCAACAAGTGCTTTTTGGGACCCCACCTCATGAACAGTGACACTGTCATTTCATTAATTGGTCCAAAAAGGTGATTCCACACAGTGACTACGAAATCATCTTTTGGGACCGAGAAACAAAATGACAGTGCCAGTGTTCATGAGGTGGGGTCCCAGGAACCCCAAGTTGAAAATTTGGGACCAAAACTCCAAAAATTGTCTGAGATATCAACCGAAGTTGAAACTCTCCATTGACTGCCATTATAGGGCTTACAGTCATTTCTTCAGTTCCCAGTTAGTCTTTAAAGAGTACAGACGTGTTCCTGGCCCACAGAAGATCACTGCTCCTGACCTCCAGAGGTATGTATGGGTGAGGGGGGTGTGGGGAGGGGTGAGTGCAGAGGGAGGGTGTGGGTTGGGGAGGGGGCCTGGCAGGAATGATGAGAGACTGTCTTTTTTTTAGGTTAAAAACAAAGATGTCGTGGGACTGTTTCCTTTTTTACAGGTGAAATATTAATAAAATGGATTTCAGCACACTGGAGTGGGCTCCTAGTGTGCCAGAGCACTGGAGGGGGGGGATCAATGCTGACCTGGGGATTGGGCACCCTGAGGTCAGCTGAGAACATGGGGCATGAGAGAGGGGTAGTGCATCTGACACAAGGAGTGGGCATCCCAGTGTTGGAAACATCAAACAAGTATTTTTTGCCACACTGGGGTGGGCTCCCAGTGTGCCACATTAATGAATGGGAGGGAGGATACACACTGACATGAGGATTGAGCACCTCAATGTTGGAAGGGGACAGAGAATGGAGGATGTGGGGTGGGCAGCAGCAGTGGGAGGGAGCTAACATTTAAATTTGTTGTCTTGCTGTATGCCTGGTTGGGAGGGAGGGGAGACTGCCACTGCAATGATGAAACTGCCCCTGATTGTAGTGGCATATTTCTTTCAAGTGTGTCACTCGCTCTGAAACTGCCATCATTGGCAGCTTCAGTATTAATTGTTGGCTGAGGAATGCACCCATTAAAGCATCCACTGCATTGGCAACAGCACTGCTGTACCTGCAATGCTCTGCTATCTCAATATGTTTCTTGAGCACTGCATGTGCAAGCAAACATAACAAGCTCTGGCAAAGCCACTACAACTGTGAATGCATTAACTAGATAAGGGTGTTTTATGGACTTAAACATAAACATTTATTTATTTAAAAAATATCAAATTTACAAACCTTTGAGTCAGAGACTCATTTACAAAGGCACCTCATCGAAACTAATACAAAGACAGCACAGTTAAAAAGTCAAAAAACAATGGCTCGGACAGCAGACAGTTATAACAATCATTCACTGGAGATACATGGGTAGCAGTAGATAAACAGATTACATAGTTTAGGCACACAGGCACCACATCAAGAAGACCAAAGCAGCTCAAACAATATGCAATAGCTACAGCAAATAGACATCGGGAGTCAAAGAGAAGCCCAGAGTGTTCACATGAAGGCTGTTGCATACATTAACTGAATCAAAGTATGGTACATTGAGAAAGGGCATAATTAAGCAATAAGGCACGACAGGGTGTGTGTTATCATGTAATAATGTCACTCCTGGGGTAGGTTGAAGCATGAGGCGAAGCTGAGTATTTATTTATTTATTTGCATGTATTTATTTGATCCACTGGATCAGCGATATTTGCACAAGCTGTGCCCAGTGCAGATTTTAGAGCACTGGTCCTGGTCTGGTGATCTGGGTTTTACCCATACCACACTGCATGTGGCTTAGTGATATACTGTACAAGTGGCTACAGAGTCTAACCCATTGAAGGCTGAAGTTTCAGAAAATCATTATGCTACAAATACCAAGACTCACTCCGTCCCTCACCCCCCAGTCACAATTAATCCTCTACCAATGTTATGCTTAAATACTGGTGCCTCTACATCCACGCCACTAAGCTTTTAATGCCAAAATGCTTCTTCTGCTCCTGTGAGTTAAACTCTTTATTTAAAAACATTTTGTTGAGACATTTTTGTTTTAGTATATCCATGGTCAGGAAAAATGAATTTGTAAAAGAAACCAAAATCCCCATTTATCAGTTCATTGAATCACAATACAGCATGTTATGAATGTTTCAGATTCTATGTGTAACCTACAGTAAGTCAAACAGAAATTAGACACAAATGCCTACCTATTTGCAAGTGAAGCAAATGTGGTTATTATCATTCAGTTGTAAACACCTATAGTCACAGCCAGGATTCACATTGCTAGACTCTGGGTAAGTATGACAAGTTTCCTAAATACTGATATCTTATCCAGCTGTGTTCTGCTTGGGGTGTGTGTGTATGTGTTTAAACATGTAACTTTCTATAGTATATTGTATACCACTATGAATCCTGGCTGCAGTGTTCTTTCTCTGCTGTGGCTAAGCAAGACACTGTAACAAGACACTGGCCTGCTGTAGGGGCTATTAGACATCAAACCAAAGAGTACTCTGTGAAGACTAACTTGGAGAAGATGCAATAAAACAAACTTGAATGACAGCCCCCAGACATCATAAAACACCCAGGGAAAATTAGAAAAAAATCCTCTCACAGCCTAGGCAGAAACAAAACACTGGATTGAACTAAGAACTCAAAACCGGTAGTAATACATATATTCCTGATTTTAACATGCAGTTTTTCTTTAAGAAGATTCAGTAGGATATACACAGTAGCCCAGAACTGCCTGCCTGAGAATGAAGTCGGTATATTATTTGGAAAAAGGCAAGGCTGGCTCTCTTCCTATGCAATGTCCTGCAAAGTAACACACTGACTGCTCTTAGGATGGTGGTGTCAAATGCTGTGAGGTGCCATGGGGAACTTGTTATGCAGAAAGTTTCTAGAAGTTTTTAGCTCATTCTACTTCTAATAGCTTTCTATGATGTCTGTACTATCCATTTGTGCAAGTCAACTTCACTTCTCAAACTTGAAAAGAAAAATACACTTCATCACAGACTGTGTTTTCCAAGTACTGTGCCCATGATTAAAATAATTTGAACCCCATCCCCCAAAAAATGTGCCCTCACATGAACATGCATAATTTATCTGTAAAGACAATAAAAAAACGTATTTCTGCATGCATTACTAACATCAATGCTTTCAAGGTTTTGAAACTACTAAAAATACAAACTATATATAGATAGATAGATAGAATATGGTAAACAAATATTGTTAATCCCAATGGCTGAACTTTGATTTTAGTATATAAATGTTTAAGAAATACCGAAAACTGTCTATTTTCCTTAGTTTTTAGACACTTCTTAGTCTTTCTTTTTGAGGCACCAGGTGACTCTGATAATCATTTGTTCCAAGGGTTTTTAAGTCAGTTTGAAGGCATTTTAAGTATCTTCTGTTCTCCTAGTCTTTAACAAAATGCAGGGACTCCACAGACTTGTTGTTCCTTGGTCCACACCCCAAACTAGTGAGTCTTCTTTCAGCACGATAGATCCACCTCATGCCCCTCCCACATGAATACAAAAAAAGGTGGGATGGACTTTTGGAGCTTCTTGGGTGGGGTGGACCTTACTTCCCCCCAAAAAACAATGCTGCCTCCCACTACTCAGGTTCCTGTTCTTGTACCACCCATTTAAGAAAGAAAATAGTACCCTGCAACCATTGACTAACATGAAAGCATATTTATTTGAGGGAAGAAAACATTTCTTGGAGGAGGGTAAGGTGGAGGAGACTATTTACACCTTCAGTCAGTTCCACGGACAGAAAACATGACATCACTCCTTTTGTACATGCAATACTCCTGTTGGCTGTGCCCACAGTCATAAAACTTGACTGGTATGGTTCTCAGAAGAGGTGGCTGAAAAGGTAAAGGGTAGCATTCAGAAGGTATAAAAAGATACAGAGAGAGGAAGATAAGGAGGTGCATCAGGGAAAATGGAAGCAGGGAGAGCAGTAAGGAGTACAAAGGCACAAACTGAAGAAAGAGTAGCCCAGGAGGTAACAAAAGGGGACAAAATATTTTTTAGGTATGTAAGTGAAAAAAGGAAGACCAGGGGTGGTACTATAAGTGTAAGCACCCTCTGAGAGCTTAGTAGTTAATTCTGGTTGCTAAGGGTAGTTAGGCAGAGAAGAGAGCTATAGTGCCGGTAGGTCTGGATGCTGGGCCGGCTTGCTGCCTGCAGGAGGGGCCCCACCTCTAGAGGGTATAAACAGGGAGAGATTAGATTCTGACAGATTCTGAGAGAGAGAGAGAGAGAGAGTGAGGGAGAGACAGGGAAAGAAGAGTTGAGGGGTCAGCCTGCAAGTTCAGCCAGAGGGCCACAGCAGGGCCAGGGTGGACTGCTTACCACCCCAGCCCTCCTCCCTCGAAGACCTACATATGAGAAGTGTGGCAGTTTGGGCCATGGAAGTGAAGGGGAAGAAGTTAGAGCTAAAGGTTCTGGGCCTGTCGGTGCATTTGGAAGCTGAAGCCTGGGGAGAAAAGAAGTATGGAGGCCTGCCAAGTGAACTTTGGCACCTTGGTAGTGCAAGCATTGATGTGGCCCATTTGAAATAAAGTAGTCTCACCCGTGGGCAAGTGCAGCTTGTTAGAGTCAGAGTGTCTCTTGTGAGTGGGCCTGCTATGGTAAATTGGACCTGGGGCATGGTTCAGAGGTGACAGCCTGGACTGTTGTGGGCATAGTGGTGGCAGCACTACCCCTTTCCCCTGGCTGGTGGCTGCTACAATGTGGGTACTCCGGAGTTGGGCAGCCTGTGGAAGAAGGGAAAGGTCCATGTGGGGAATGGTTGGTTGGAACCCCAGTGGGGTGGCAGACCTTTCTTGTGATCTGTGTGGCATAGCAGTTAGGCCCCAGGGTGAAGGCAGTCCAGAAACTGGAATTGCTGCAGGAACAGAGATGCTGCTGGTTCCTAGATCAGGATGCAGAATTCCCTGGGAAGCCATTCAAGGCATTTGGCCTCAGTGATTGGGTGTCCGTAAGGTCTTTGGTGGTTTGGTTCTTGCTAAAGAACACCTTTTGACTGTGTAAGACTTTGAAGTGAAGGAAATGCTCCACAAATTATAAAGCACCCCCCCCCCACCAAGTGGAGAAAGTGTAAGAAAAGGCCAAGTCTGGAGAGGGATTGGGGTAGTAGAAATGTCACATGCTGTCATAGTCCCTGGTGAATGTCTAGTTTTGGGAATGGAATGATGGAAAGTAAGCAAGGGCCTGTGTAAGGATTTGAATTGAAAGAAAGGGATATGAGATGGAAGTGCTGCTACCTCTATAAGTGACCTGGTTTGGCCTGCGTATTGCTGCTGCCAGGAATGTAGCCTTTCCAGCTTGAGGGAATGCCTGCACACAACAAACCAGTCTGTTGGCAAAACAGACTGTTGCAGGAAGAAATGAGGTGTCCGCCTGTGGATGCCCCTACAAAATGTGTTTATCCCCCCACACTCCATGGAGTGGTTCATTAACTTGCTAGTTCATTAAACCTGTTTCTTGCAGTTTGATTTTGGAGTGCACATTGGATTTAATCAATATGAACTGTGAATTTGTGCCTCTAACCATCATTGCCCCCTGCAGTTCAACAGCTGAAACTATGACTCTCTCCGGCTCCCCAACTAGTGTAGCCAACTCACTGCCAGCAGAAGAACCAGGTAATAAGCAGATTTCTATTTTCTTTGCACTGTGTTGCTTGGGTTGTGTGATGCCCCCTTTTACCATCCGAATACCCCTAGATACAGGAAGGGGATCCTGCAATGTGGGGACTCATCCAGGATTTAGAAAAAGAACTTTGGGGAGTAAGTTATGTGCCTGGGCTGACTTTTGTAGAGCTGCAGGGGAGGATCTGTAGCTTGTAGGTGCCATTTTGAACTTGTGCAACATCACGCCTTGCAGTAGTGCCAGTTTACAATATGAACTGTTTAGCATTTACCTAATGTATGCGGAATGTTGAGATCCTCTGCAATTGGTTGGAGGTAGTTGAGCTGGGACTGGGGGTCACATTGCATGGAGCAGGGAATGCCATCTTTGCTAAGCCCCCTTGGAACTGTGCCACAAGTGTGCTAGTGAGAGGAACTGCACAAGTGCTTTGGACTTTTAAACAATTAAAGCACTGTTGAAAAAACTTTTGTTAACTTCACCATGGCTGAGGCTTCAGGGCATGGAAGCCATATAAGTCTGGTGCCAGCATCGATGCTTTCATGGCTATAGGACTTGGCCCAAAAGAGGGGGACATAGGAGAAGTGGTAATTTGTCATCATTCTGGTGGTGTGGTAAAGGTTTTGCATGTCTGCTTGGACTGTGCGGGTAGGGGTGCTATTTTCCCAGCTCACCCTGCTATTAAATACCAGCCCACGTGGAGCTTGGCAACAGCCTCTGCTTTGGTGAGTGCTGCCTTTTCTAGTTTGGACAACTGGGAGCAGGTGGGGGTGGCCTGGCTGCCAGTGAAGTGACCCAAAAGGAGAGAGGCACTAGCTGTCAGCCAGGCCCCTCTTCTCCTGCAGTGCCTCACCCTCCCTGTGGCAGAGGGAGAGGCCGTGGGGTGGCAGGCAGAACTAAGCCATTTGTGTCCCCTGTGTTGGGCCCACACCCCTCGGCGGCAGGCACTGTGAAGAAATCCGGAGGACACCCCCCCCCATGGCTGGGGAAGCCCCTGTTAGACAGCGTCCTGATGTGATGGTGAAGGAAGTTTATTTCAGGGGAAGACTCCAGTGCAGGAAAAGATCAGGAATATATCATGCCCCATCCACCTGATGCACCATATAAGGCCTATACATTTGATGATCAAATGTGGTAACGGGACATCCCCAAGCCCTACCATTTCCCCAGTAAGAGATTTCCAGATACTATCCCCCAACTGTGCCAGGTTTGTATGCAGCGCAGAAAGGACAGGGACACCCTCTGGCCCCTTACCTCTGGTACTAACATACTACTTGCCAGCAGATTAGGCCTTATGGTCTATCAAGTCTGCTCATCCCTCAGAGCCCTAGTTGGGTACCAAGGCCTCCCCCCCATCGCATTTCTGTTTCTCTTGTTGCCCATCCCAGCCCCCCTGGGCCAGGCCATCCCCTGCTTCATCCCTTTTCTGTACCTATCCCACCCTCTCTTGATCCCTTCCACCGTAGAAGCCAGAACCAGCTCACCAAGCAGCGTGTTCCAAGGTTCCACCACTCTGTCAGTGAAATACCTCCTCCTCCTTTCCCCCCCCCATCCTTCCACCTTCCAACTTCAAACCATGCCCTCTGGTGATACCACCCTCCTTTAGTCTAAAGATCCCCTCCTTGTTTACCCTATTTATTTCCTTGAGGTACTTGAAGACTTCAAGCATGTTCCCCCAGTCCCTCCTCCCCTCCAACAAGAAAAGACCGAGCTCCTCCAGTCTCTCCTCGTACGTCAAATCCCCTAGATCCAGTATCACCTTGGTTGCCCTCTTCTGAACCCTTTCCAGGAGCTGTATGTCTTTCCTCAAGTGCGGTCTCCAGTACTGCACACAGTACTCAAGATGTGGTCTAACCAGTCCATTGTACAGCGGCAGAATCGCTTCCCTGCACCTTGAGGTGATCCCCCTTGCAATGCAGCCCAACATCCTGTTTGCCTTGACAGCCGCCCTCCTGCACTGCTCAGAGTTATTCATATTTACATCCACCAGGACTCCTAGGTCTTTTTCCCCCCTGCCGTGGGCTTCAGCACCACCCCACTCAGGGTGTACTTGTGTTTGGGGTTCTCCGCCAAAGATGTAGCACTTTGCACTTGGAGGAGTTAAAATTTAATTTCCAGGTGTGAGCCCACCTAACCAGAGTCTCCAGGTCCCCTTGCAGAGCCAACCTCCCCTCCTCCCCCCTCCACCACTGCTCCCAGCTTGGAGTCATCAACGAAGAGACTCATTTCACACCCTATACCCCCCCCCCGATATCGGATATGTATGCATTAAACAAGATCGGCCCCAGGACCGAGCCTTGTGAAACCCCACTAGTGACCCCTCTGGGGTTGAGAGCTCCCCACAAACCACTACTGTCTGAGTGCGCCCAGCCAGCCAGTTTCCTGTCTATCTGACCATCAATGGGCCTACTCCCATTCCATACAGTTTCTCCAGTAGGCCATTGTGAGGGACCAAGTCAAACGCCTTGCTGAAGTCTAAGAATAGTACATCCACAGGCTTACCCCCTGTCCAGTTCTGATGTTACCCAATCATAGAACTCTACAAGGTTAGTTTGACGTGATCTACCTGGCACAAACCCATGTTGACGACTATCCAGGCCACCCATCTCCTCCAAGAACCCCCCCAAATATTCCTTCAGTATACTCTCCATTATTTTACCCACCACCAATGTCAAACTGACAGGTCTATAGTTATCTGGCACTTCCCTCAACCCCCCCCCCTTTATGGACTGGCACCATATGTGCCTTTCTCCAATCCCTAGGTACCCTCCCTGTCTCAAGCGACCTGTTGAAGAGCTCTGCCAGAGGTGCAGCAAGTACATCTGCCACCTCCCATAGAACTCTCAGAGGTACCTCAAGTATACTTCAGATGTCTGGCTTTTAAAGCGTACTGCACCTAGAACCAGTGTGCATAGCATGCCGGACTGGTCTCAAGCTGAGCGCTGGGTTCGACATCGCATCTGGAAAGAATACCCTGAAGAGCATTGCCGTTATGTGAATGAGTGCATTTGGGATGTAACTGAGAAAAAATGAGAAGGCTGGGTGTTTCAGGCCGCTTTGGACAAAGTTAAAACAAAGAGTCGTGGAAGTGCATTGGAGTTGGGTGGACATGAGCAAGAAACCATTAAGAAAGTTAGGCAAATGTTTCTGTCGACAGTATGGACTGGAATGACTCTATTCAGGACCTTTGCAATGGTCCAGGATGTGGAAAGCTAGAGAAATAAATATTACATTCTCTGTGGTTCATAGCTCCATGCTTGTGCTACGTATAGTAGAGCTGAATGATGTAGGTTATACTTGGATACATGGGCCAGACCAGTGCGCAGGACAATGCCAGCAAAGTATATGAGTTATATGGAATGATAAGTGCTTAGATACTTCAGCATAGATACGAGCAAGTCAGTGATTGTAGTACATATGAACTGGATTTGTATGTGCAGAGTGTTTAGGTGCTTAAACTGAAGAATAACAACTTGCTAGGACTTGATGTTTTGGCCTTTCTCTGTATTCCACCTTAAGAAGGATGCTTAGTTGAGTAGGATGAGACCCCCCAAAAAGAATAATGATTGCAGGTATGATTATCTTCTCCAACACCGGAGAGTGTGGCCAGTAGCATGCAGGAGAGGAAAAACACCCTTAGGGGAAACCTCAGAGGACCCATGGCTACTGACCTATCCATCCTTCTGGGCATATTAAAGGAGAGTAATCCTAAATGAGCAATATATATATAATCATCTAGTCTGAAACCCCAAGAGGAAGATCCAAAGGTCGGGAAAGAGCAAATGGAATCCAGTAACGATGTTGAATGTCCAGTGAGAAGATGGTAGCAGATCCTGAGCAAAGTCCCTGTCAGATGTCAATGTCCAGGGTGAACTATTAATAGAAGGTCATTGTGAATCCAGTTGAATGCAAGTAATCTTGAAGTGATGGTCTGAGTTCCAAGATAGGAGGTCATGGAGCATAGAGGCATGGAAGGCGAGGTGAGTAAGCTGGATGCAAGTTGTGAGCTGAAGAAAGCGGAGCAATAAACCCCTGATCCTGAGTGGGCGAAGCAGCAATTGGATAGTAGGCTAGAAAGACCAGAAAACCTCCAACCTATCTGGCGAAGTAAGTATGGTAAGGAACAGAACCTCCACGTGCCAAGCTAGGTGGGCCAGGCACAGGTGCTATGAGAACTTCCACGCCCGAGCTTGGCAAGGCAGTTGTAGAGTAGAAATAGTTAAACTTCCAGGCCCCAATGCTGGGTGAGGCAGGTAAAGTAGAAATAGTTGAACCTCCAGGACCTGATGCTGGTTGGTTCAGGTATAGGGTAGAAACAGTCGAACCGCCAGGCCCCGATGCTGGGCAAGGCAGGTGTAGAGTAGAAATATTCAAACCTCCAGGCCCCAATGCTGGCGAAGCAGGAGTAGAGTAGAATAGTCAAACCTTCAGGCCTCGATGCTGGGCGAGGCAGGAAAGAGAATGGAGTCAGATGCACTGGCAACTCGATCAGATATAATAAGCCTCATGGCACTGGAGTAGGTAAAGTCTGAAGTCTAAGCTACGAGATAGGAATGGCAGTATGGAATAGAGCTCGGATGAGAGTCTTGGCAGGAAACGGGAGTGGTAGGAGATCCAAACAAACTGAAGCAGCATGGCAAGAAGTGTCCAAGGGAACTGATTGTGAATATCCTGGAATGTAATCCAGATGTAAGTCCACAGTGGAATGAAGAAGGATATCTTGACAAGTGGAAGTAGGTGCAAGCAGGCAAGATGAGGGCTGCAGTGTCTGGAACTCATGTAGTGTGACTGAAGGTGAGACATCACTGGGAGCACGTATAATCCTGAAGTAAAGTCGGAGATGAGTAAGTGATATGGAATGAAGGCTTCTGCTAGACAGGGATCCAATGAAATGCCCAAGGAGGAAAACAAGCCATAATAGGTAGGCAAGAAAGCAGAAAGAGCAGACCAGGTCCAGGCCAGGGAGACGGATACACAGCAGGGGTACATGGACAAGGCAGGCAGACAAATGAATGTACACATACAGTCCAGATCCAGGAGGTGAACATCAGGAAGACATGACTGAAGCAGATGGTCCGCAGGAGGAGATCCAACATGCTGCAAGAATGGAAAGGAAGGATCCAGCCAATCCAGGTTGGAGAAAACTGCAGGAGGGGAAGCTGGCACAGAGCAGAAAGCTGCCTGGCGAGGCCCCCGCAAGGCCAGCAGAAATGTCCGGACCCCACATAGACCAGGCGGAAGGGGAGAGCGAGGCAAGCTAGACCACTGGAAAGGCTAGATAAGGTGGGAATGCAACCACAGAGGGTCACCTGGTGCAGTAGACATCCCAGAGGCTGAAGCTGAGGGGGGTAGTGAACAAGCATCGAGAGAGCAGAAGCCAGATGGAGCACTGGTGAGCAGATCAGAATGAGCGGTAAGTGCTGGGACCATGCAAGGTCGAAAGCAGATTGAGTGCAGCAGACATCCCAGGTCGAAGCTGACAAGATGCAGTAGGTAGGTAACGATAAGTAACAGAAGCATGGAGAGCAGCTATGGGTGAGCTGAAATACACAGATAATGGATGTAGTAGCATGACAAGTAATGTGAGAGGTGAGGCCGATCTGGCCGTCGAGTCAAGTGCAAGCTGTCCCAGATGGCAGAGGAAACAAGATGCCAAAATCTGCACACTTGTATCAGGAAACTATGTACAAGTACTGTAAATAGAAAGGTTTTCACAGTGTTCTGAGCTTGTAGCTCCATGCTTGAGGAGGTGTCCGGGAGATCAAGGGACTGGTCTTACATTGTCCCTCATAGCGAGTGCCCAAAATGTCCATGTCCCTCACGTTAGTGACGAAGGTAGAAAGGTATGCCCAGATTCATTCCTGGGGCCAAGATCCTTGTCCGGGAATGCAGGAGAAGCAGTGCAGCTTGACAGGATGCAAAAAAGGCAATGGTCAGGAGAGAAGAATGGCGGTGTCCATAGCGAGCCCTTAAGAGACAAGAGGAAAGAGATTGTGTCTGGAGGAATACTAGCCATAAAAGAACCAGGCAAGTTCCAGCTGAACTGCACAGTGGTTGATAGAGGAGAGAAAATGGTTCGAACAGCAGTCCAGGAAACAAACAAGCTGGTGTGACACAGTGATTTCCCGGCTCTGAAGTGCTGAGGTGCAGGGATCAGGCAGAGCAGACGCTGCGTGCAGCAACTGGAAATACAAGCAGTCCTGGTGAGAAGGAACAGAGGAGGCAGCGAGGCACTGTGGCATGGCTGGTGGAAGAAGCCCCCGCAAAAAGAAGCAAATAAGGCACAGAGATGAGGTACAAAAATGAAGGGGAAGGCAATGCACGGGGGGGGTGGAGAGAAGCAAGGTAACCACAGGAGGCAGACAAACAGGAGAAGGCAAAATGAGCAGGGGAAGAAGGGGCGGGTGGGGAAGAACACTGACCAACCTGCCACGAGGAGGAGGTGTGACTGCTAAGCAGAGCGGCGGGTAGACTGATCACTTATGTAAGATGTGGGGGAGGAGCTCTTCCCCCACAGAACTACAGGCATGCACCTTACAATTATCTGTGAAGATGCCTTTGATGATAAGTGCACCAAGCCAGACCCCAAGTTGTATTTTGCCTAAAGTGTTGTCAAACTGTGTTGTCCTGTCCTAACTAAAGAAATCAGATACTGTTTCAAATATGCCCTCTGGAGCTGTCTGTGTATCTGGAAACACGTACTGTAGGACTAACCAATTTGGGATCCCAGCGTTGGAGGCTGGGTGAGATCAACCCCTAATAGTTACTGGTTATGTGTTCTCAAATGCTTTTAGGGGATTGGAGTCCTCAGTTGCTTTACTAATGATGTTTGTGATTCTATTTAACATTAATGCTTAGTGTTTTGAAAAAAAAATCAAGAAAAAATGTTTCTTATGTAGCCGTTAGAGACATGTATGAGTGGTATGCCTGGAGTGTGTGTGTTTGTTTGTAATGTGAGTCGGAAAATGACTAAAGGTAAAACATGTATGAGTGGATTGAGAGGGTGGTTAACTGTTTTGAGTCGGTGGAATGTTAAATGTTGCTCACTATTTTTGTAAAAATTCATATTCTGCAATTGTCCAAATACTGAATAAGAAGTTCTGCTAAAAAGTTTAAAGAAGAGTATTTGGGGGAAAACTGTAAACTCTTTGTACCCATTCCTGGCAGCAGCAATTTTCATTAGTTTTTGAGGAATAGTCAGTGTAGAAAATTGTGTAGTGATAGGGGGGAGGGACACCTGTGCTGCAGTACCTGGCCGGTGACTGTGGGAACCAGCGGTAGGTCGCTGTTTATCCCCAGTATGATGTAGTAAAGCTGTTAGAGTGTTAAATATGAAGGGATTTAGAATATATGAATTTCCACCATTTCAGCTATGCAGCCTGCTTAGTGCTCTGACCCTTGGGGGAGGAAGAGTGGCCATATCTCTCCTCTGAGGGGGTTGGTGGTGTGGTCTGGTTAGGCTTTCACCAGGGGATGAACATTTTGTGGAGGGGGGGGAGTGTAAGCACCCTCTGGGAGCTTACTAGTTAATTCTGGTTGCTAACGGTAGTTAGGCAGAGAAGAGAGCTATGGTGCCAGTAGGTCTGGATGCTGGGCCAGCTTGCTGCCTGCAGGTGGGGCCCCATCTCTAGAAGGTATAAATAGGGAGAGATTAGATTCTGAGGATTCTAAGAGAGCCAGGAAGAGAAAGTGGGGGGTCACCCGCAAGTTCAGCCAGAGGATCACGGCAGGGCCGGATGAACAGCTACCACTCCCGAGGACCCATGTATGAGAAGTGCAGTAGTTCAGGCCATAGAAGTGAAAGGGGAGAAGTTGGAGCTGAAGGTTCAGGGTCTGTCGGTGCATTTGGGAGCTGAAGCCTGGGGAGAAAAGATGTATGGAGGCCCGCCAGGTGAACTTTAGCACCTTGGTAGGGTAAGCATCAATGGGGCTTATTTGAAATAAAGTAGTCTCACCCGTGAACAAGTGCAAATTGTTGGAGTCAGAGTGTGTCCTGTGAGCAGGCCTGCTATGGCAAATTGAGCCTGGGGCATGGTCCAGAGGTGGCAGTCTGGGCTGTTGGGGGCGTAGTGGTGGCAGCACTACCATTTTCACCTGGCTGCTGGCCACTACAGTGTGAGGGCTCCTGAGTTCGGCAGTCTGTGGAGGCAGGGAAAGGTCCATGTGGGAAATGGCTGTTTGGGACCCTGGCAGGGTGGCAGACCGTCCAGGTGCTCTGTGTCACATGGCAATTAGTCCCCAGTGTGAAGGCAGTCCAGAAACTGGAATCGCTGCAGGAACAGAGGTGCTGTTGGTTTCCAGATCAGGATGCAAAATTCCCTGGGAAGTCATTCTAGGCATGTGGTCTCAGTGATTGGGTGTCCAGAAGGTCTTCAGTGGTTCAGTTCTTGCTAAAGAACGCCTTTTGACTGTATAAGACCTTGAAGTGAAGGAAATGCTCCACATATTGTAAGGTACCCCCTGCCTCCCTGGTGGAGAAAGTAGAAACATAGAAACATAGAAGTTGACGGCAGATAAGGACCGCAAGGCCCATCCAGTCTGCCCATTTCTTTTTCTACCTTATAAATGTGCCATCGGCCTTTGCTCTGTCAGTGACCTATCTATTCATAGTCATTTGTATTGCTCCCTTATGCCTATCCCATGCCTGTTTGAAGCCCTGCACTGTATTCATAGTCACCACTTCTTGTGGTAAGCCATTCCATGCATCCACCACCCTTTCTGTGAAAAAGAATTTCCTCACATTCCCCTTAATCGGCCTCTCTAATCTCATGCTGTGTCCTCTTGTCCTGCTATTTTTCTTATATTTAAACATGTTAGACTCTTTCACCTTGTTTATGCCCTTAAGGTGTTTGAATGCCTCGATCATATCACCTCTCTCCCTCCTTTGCTCAAGGGTATACATATTGAGCTCCATTAATCTGTCCTCATATGTCTTCTGATGCAGTCCCTGCACCATTTTGGTTGCCCTTCTCTGGACTGCCTCAATTTGGTTAATGTCCTTGTGAAGGTGTGGCCTCCAATACTGCACGCAGTACTCCAGATGGGGCCTAACCAATGTCTTGTACAGAGGGATTATTACCTCCCTCTTACGACTTGTGATACCCCTACTAATACACCCTAACACCCCCCTAGCCTTACCTACAGCTTTAGAGGTCTGCTTGGATGATTTTAGGTCATCAGTGATGATGATGCCCAAGTCTCTTTCTTCCTTTGTGACTGCTAGCAACTCCCCTCCCAGCCTATAAGTGGCTTCAGGGTTTCTCTTCCCTATGTGCATGATTTTGCACTTCTTTGCATTAAATCCCAGTTGCCACTCTTCTGACCATTCTGCTAGTTTATCCAGATCTCTTCTCATTCTGCCCACCCCATCTGGCTCATTTACTCTGTTGCAGATCTTGGTGTCATCTGCAAACAGACAACCTCCCTCTAGTCCATCTGCAAGGTCACTAATGAAGATGTTGAATAGGACTGGCCCCAGGACTGATCCCTGAGGTACCCACTTGTGACTTGCATCTCTTCTGACTGTATACCATTTACCACCACTCTCTGTTTTCTGCCAGTCAACCAGTTTGCCACCCAGTTGACCAACTTGACCCACCCTAGCCTACCCAGCTTATTTATCAATCTTCTATGTGGAACAGTGTCAAAGCTTTGCAGAAGTCAAGGTAGGCGACATCAACTGCTCCCCTTGGTCCACCACTCTGGTTACCCAGTCAAAGAAATCTATGAGATTAGTTTGACAGGACCTTCCTTTGTAAACCCATGCTGTCTTGGATCCTGTGCCCCTATGGTTCCAGGTGTTGCACTATCCTTTCCTTAAGGAGTGCCTCATAATCTTGCCCACTACTGAGGTAAGACTGACCGGTCTGTAGTTCCCCGCCTCCTCCCTGCTACCACTCTTGTGGAGCGGGATCACATGAGCCCTTCTCCAGTCTTCTGAGACCTCTCCTGTGCTCAGAGACTCACTAAACAATTGTGCTAATGGCTCTGCTAGTTCCTTCTTTAGCTCCTTAAGTACCCTGGGATGTATGCCATCAGGTCCCATTGCCTTATCCACTCTGAGCTTAGCAAGCTCTTGTAGAACCCTTTCTTTTGTGAAGGGAGTAATGCTCACCTCCCTCCCCCCGGTGTCCATGATGCTGAGCTGTGGGCCCTGCCCTACCTTCTCTTCAGTAAATACTGAGCAAAAGTATCTATTTAGGATAGATGCCTTTACAGGGTCCTCCTCCTCACATGCTCCTTTTCTCCATTAACTTAGCAATACCCCCTCTGGACTTTCTCCTTTCACTAATGTATCTATAGAAAGTCTTGTCACCTTCTTTACTGTTAGTGCTAGTGTTTCCTCAGTTTGGGACTTTGCCTGCCTTACTGCCTTACCTGCTTCCCTTAGGGCAGTTTAGTATGCCTCCCTATCTTCATCCCGCTGTGTTCCTTTATATTTCCTGAAGGCCAGCCTTTTGGCTCTGACCTTTCTGCTACTGTATTTGAGAACAAAGTGGTTTCCTTCTTCTTTGCACTTCCTTTCTGTCTAACACAATGGGATGTTGCTTCAAGTATTGCATCCTTAATGCTTGCCCACTTTGCCTGTACCCCTCACCTGTGTTTCTTTTGCCAGGGCTAGCTTAACTCTGTTGGCCATCTTATCAAAGTCAGCTCCTCTGAAGTCCCATATTTTGCCTTGGAATGGGATGATTTAGATGTAGTAGCCAAATTGAACCATACCATGTGATGGTCACTGGCCCCAGGTGACCTTCTACCTGGAGATCTGTGATCCTTCTTTGTTAGTCAGTACTAGATCTAGGATAGCCCTGTCTCTTGTGGGTTGCTGTACCAGTTGTTTGAGGCCCTCCCTGCAGGGAATCCACTATGAGTCTAGTTCTGGCAGATGTTCCTGCTGGTATTGACCAATCTGTATCTGGCATGTTGAAGTCTCCCATTATCAGAACCTCCCCTTTAGCTGTCATGTTTTGTATATCTTCTAACAGTAATGTGTCTATGTCCTCCCTCTGGTCTGGGGCCTGTAGACAACCCCAGTTCTTATGGCTGTCCCATTTCCTGTTTCAGGGTGACCCACAGTTCTTCTGGCTCCTTATGTGTATTCTGAATTTCTGCAGCTTTGATATTTTCATTAACATACAGGGTCCTCCTCCCCCTTTTGACCTCGGTCTCTTCTGAACAATACATAGCCAGGTACTGAAGTCTCCCAAGTGTGGTTACTGGTAAACCACGTCTCACTAATTGCTACTATGTCCAGTTTAGCCTCTGACATTATTGCCTGCAGGTCTGGGATCTTATTTCCCAGGCTGTGAGCATTTGTGTACATGATTTTCCATTGGCCAGATTTTGGTGTGTTAGTTGTTGGGTGAAGTTTGGCATTACCCCTGTGCATCGTATGGGGAGACAAACCTTTTTTCTTACCTGGTGATGCAAATGAACGGCAAACACGCTGAATTCCTGTTTGACCACTAGCTGAGGGGGGAGGGGTGTTCTTCCCATTCGACGTATGGGGTGCTGCACCTCTCCCATTTGCTAGTTTAGATATTCTGCAAGAGACGTCAAACTTCTGCCCCAATGCACTGACTCCTCTTTAGTCAGATGCAGTCCATCAAATTTAAAGAACTTTCGCTCCCAGAACTGTTGCCAGTTCCCTACAAATCTGTGTCCTTTTTCCTGGCACCAGTCCTTGAGCCACGTGTTTAGCTCCCCTATCTCCCCTTCTCTGACCTTCCGTCCATCTGCTCCCCTCTCCCAGACTGGCAGAATCTCAGAGAAGGAGAGTGTAAGGAAAAGCCAAGTTTGGAGAGGGATTAGGGCAGTAGAAATGTCACATGCTGTCATAGTCCCTAGTGAATGTCCAGTTTTGGGAATGGAATGATGGAAAGTAAGCAAGAGCCTGTGTAAGGATTTGAATTGAAAGGAAGGGATATGAGATGGAAGTGCTGCTAAGTACAAGCTCCCATTATATGTGGCCTGTTTCGGCCCGCATATTGCTGCTGCCAGGAATGTAGCCTTTCCAGCTTGAGGGAATGCCTGCATGCAATAAACCAGTCTGTTGGTAAAAGAGACTGTTGCAGGAAGAAATGAGGTGTCCGTCTGTGGATGCCCCTACAAAATGTGTTTACCCCCACGCTTCATGGAGTGGTTCATTAACTTGCTAGTTCATTAAACCTGTTTCTTGCAGTTTGATTTTGGAGTGGACATTGGACTGAATCAGTCTGAACTGTGCATTTTGTGCCTCTAGCCACCATTCCCCCCTGCAGCTCAACAGTTGAAACTACCACACGCTCCATCTCCCCAACTAGTGCAGCCAACTCGCTGCCAGCAGAAGAACCAAGTAATGAGCACATGTCTATTGTTTTTGGACTGTGTTGCATGGCTTGTGTGGTGTTGCCCTCCCCCTTTTACCATCCAGATACCCCTGGACACTGGGAGGAGGGGCTTGCATAAAGTTAAAAACGAAGGAAGGTACTGTGCAGAGGGAGACCAGGAAAAGGCAGACATCCTGAACAAATACTTTTGCTCTGTGTTCACAGAAAAAGGCAAAGGGAAGGGTCCAAAAAAAATGTAACTGAAGCTTTGGAGGGAGGGAAGTGAACACTAGTCCTTTTCTGGAAGCAAGAGTCTTGAAGGAACTCACTAATCTGAAGGTGGACGAAGCAATGGGGCCAGATGGGGTACATCCAAGGGTACTGAGGGAGACCAGGAAAATACTGTCTGCACCTCTGACAGTCCTATTTAACATCTCACTGGAAACAGGAGTGGTTCCAGAGGACTAGAGGAGGGCAGATGTAGTCCCACTACACAGATGTGGTAGCAGAGAGGAAGCTGGAAATTATAGGCCAGTCAGTCTTACATCAGTGATTGGAAAGTTAATGGAATCACTGCTGAAGGAAAGGATTGTGAAAAGTCTTGAATCTAGTGGGTTACATTACTAGAGGCAGCGTTGTTTTACAGTGGGGAGGTCATGTCAAACAAATCTGACAGATTTCTTTTACTGGTTGAAAAAGAATTTAGATCAGGGTGGAGTGGTGGATGTGGCCTATGTAGATTTCAGTAAGGCTTTTGACACCGTTCCACATAAGAGACTAGTAAGCAAGCTGGGTAGCTTAGGAGTGGGTCCAAAGCTGGTAAACTGGATAAGAAATTGGTTAAGGGATAGGTGACAATGGGTGGTGGTAAATGGAGTTCACTCTGAGGACAGGAGGGTGACCAGCTGGGTGCCTCAGGGATCAGTGCTGGGACTGTTCCCCTTTAATGTCTTTATAAGTGATGTTGCAGAGGAGCTGGAAGGGAAGGTCTCCCGGTTTGTGAATTACACCAAAATGTGCAGTAGCGTGGGTGCTCCAGGGGAGGTGGAAAGGATGATCAGAGGCTTGAGAAAACTAGAGGAGTGATCAAGGGTATGGCAGCTGGGTTTCAATGCAAAAAAGTGCAAAGTAATGCACTTATGGCACTGAAACCCAAGGGCAGAATACACAATGGATGGAGTAGCATTGACAACCACCAAGCAAGAAAGATACCTGGAGGTAATCTATCTGATGACCTAAAGGTGGCCAGGCAGTGCAAAAAAGGCATTCAGGAGTGCTAGTGGGATGCTGGGGTGCATAGGGAGGGTTATCACCAGCAGAATAAGAAAGATGGTGTTGCCTCTGTGTAGATTGCTGGTAAGACTCCAACTAGGGTTCTATGTCCAATTCTGGACACCACATCTCCAGAAGGACATAGACAGACTGGGGACAGTCTAGTGGAGGGCAACTAAAATGATGCAGGGTGTGCATCAAAAGCCCTATGAGGAGACCAGAGGACCTCAATATGTACACTGTACACCCTAGAAGACAGGAGGGAGGAAAGGGGGGATATGATAGAGATTTTTAAATACTTCACGAGGGTAAATAAGGTACGGGGGGGAGTATTTTTCAGAAAACAATTGCTCGAGAACAAGACGATATGCTATGAAGCTAGAGGGGGGTAGATTCAGGAGAGATGCGAGAGAAAGTTCTTCTTCACAGAAAGAATGATGGATTCCTAGAACAGCCTTCTAGCAGAGGTCGTGGAGGCAAAAACAGTGGTGAAGTTCAAGACTGCATATGGGATAAGCACAAGGGAATCATAGGGGAAAGGAAATGGGGGAAGGAGAAAGAGCTGTAGATCTGATACGGTCTGTGGTAATAACGCAGGTAGGGAGGAATGGGCAGACTGGATAGGTCAAGTGGTCATTATCTGCCTTCAAATTCTGTTTCTATACAACACATGTATCTGGGGTCAAGACAACAGCATCTAAATTGTTTTTACTTGTTTCAGAATCTGACAGTCAAGATTAAAAAGTTTAAGTTTAGTCAGATTTCTGCTCTGATTAAAGTTTCTTTTGGGGTCTAAACCCTCAAGAACCCTAGAGACTTTCTATTTATAAACTTAGGGCATTATGGGTAGAGGGAGGGTTTGCCCTTCCTTGATGGGAACGATACCACACTACATTTCTTTTTAGGTATGCGGTTTTATGTATTTCACAGACAGATGTAAAAAGGAAAGGGAAAGAGAAAATTGTTTAACCAGGAAAAGCGCACTAAGCAAGAGCTAGTTTCAAGGTGTGACGTGGGAACAGAAGCAAGTTAAGTGACTTGCTTAGTGTCATACAGTGTGCAAGTGGGGGCTGATGGGATTCAAACCCAGGTCTCCAGGTTTAAGCTCAGTGCCATTAACCATTACACTATACTGCCTCCTAAGCAAAAGATATTCCACTCTGGTATGAACTTGAACAAACAAATAATTTCCCCCTTTAAACTATCTTTTCATCGAACCACCCAAAAATCTGTTAACCAATCCATGCGTAGGAGATTCCCTCACTGTTATCAGGAGGGCTCAGGATCTTTTTCAGTTACAACAGTAAATGGAAAAGGGATGCCTGGATATTGTAGCAGATCACAGAAACATGGTACACAGAGAACCACGACTGGGATGTTAATATACCAGGGTACAGAACCTACAGGAGAGACAGGGAAGGGAGAAGAGGGGGCAGAGTAGCTCTCTATTTAAGGGAAGGGATAAAAGCAACTGAACAAAAGAGTAAACAGGGAGGACAGGAGGCACTGTGGGTCACCTTAGAGACTGGAAATGGCACCACAATCAGAACAGGGGTTGTATACAGACCCCCACATCCGGGGGAGGGAATGGACAAGGGTATGATAGAAGGCATTCTTAGGATGGCAGAGAAAGGGGAGATACTGTTGATGGGGGACCTGAATATGCCAGATGTTAGCTGGAGCACCTTTGCTGCAGCCACATCAAAAAGCAGGGCCATTCTCAATGCCCTTCAGGCTTCATGCCTCAGACAGCTAGTTTTGGAACCCACTTGTGAGGGAGCAGTCTTAGACCTTGTACTCTCAAATGGGGACAGTGAGAGGATCTCAGATCGAGAGGTGGGTAGCCATCTGGGAACAAGTGACCACCAAACAGTGTGGTTCACGATGAACTCAGCTACAGAGTCAAGCCATACAAAAGTGAGGGTTCTGGACTTCAGGAGGGCTGACTTTGGCAAGATAGGAGAGTGCCTTAGAAAAGCACTAGCAAACAGGCTAGAAGGAGGGGTGGAGCAACAATGAGGAAACATCAAAACTGCCATCACAGAGGCAACAAGCCTTTGTATGAAGCAAATAAACAAATCAAAATGAAAGAAAAAGCCACTATGGTTCTCAAAAGAGGTAGCGGTGAAGGTTAGGGAGAAAAAGATAGCAATTAGGAAGTATAAGGAAACACAGAAGGAGCAGGACAGAGAACTGTACCAGTTAAGGCAGAAGGAAGCAGGGAGGGTAGTCAGAATAGCAAAGGCCCAAACTGAGGAAAAGATAGCCAACTCAGTTAGAAGGAGATAAAACCTTTTATAGGTATATCAGGGAGTGTAGAAAGACAAAGGGAGGGATAGTGAGGCTGAATAGAATGGACGGTGGGTGGGCAGAGAGGGACAGTGAAAAAGCAGGGATACTGAACAAATACTTCTACTCAGTATTCACAAAAAAGGAGGAGGGAGAGGTGCCTAATCCAATTAACAGAATCATTCTGGATAAGGGGGTCGATCCCAGTCCTTTCACAGAAGAAAGGGTTCTGAAAGAACTCCTAAAACTGAAGGTGGACAAAGCAATGGGGCCTGATGGAATTCACCCCAGAATTCTAAAAGAATTAAGGAGAGAACTAGTGACATCACTGACTACCCGTTTTAACAAATGTTGGGAGGATGTTGTGGTACCTGAGGACTAGAAGAAAGCGGATGTGATTACCCTTCACAAAAGTGGGAGCAAGACAGAGGCAAGAAACTAGAGACCTGTCAGTTTGACCTCTGTGGTAGGGAAAGTGATGGAATCACTTCTGAAGAAAATAATTGTTAAGTACCTAGAGGCCAGTGGGGCACAGGACCCAAGGCAGCATGAGTTCACAGCAGGAAGGTCATGTCAGACAAATCTAATTGATTTATTTGATTGGGTGACCAAAGTAGTAGACCAGGAAGGGGCTGTGGACATGGCCTACCTAGACTTTAGCAAGGCATTTGACACACCTGAACTGAAACTGCACCACATGCTATTTAGTTTAGACAAGAAATGAGCATTGTAATGCTAGAAATATGAGTGAAGGGAAGTTTGGAATGGTACCCCTGGGCGGCCTGAAATGAAACTAAGCACAGACTACAAGTGGTTGTAACTTGTTTCAGATATAAAAAAAGTTATAATCTGAAGCTAGAAACAAACAGGAAACTGAATCCTAGTTGTTCTAAAGCCAATAATGAAACAATTTATTTAGGAATACAAGATCCTAAGCCCCTGAGGAAGCCTGGTGTTGGGTGAAACATTGGGCGTACCTAGGGGATCATGGTGTTCTAAGAAAATATCAAAATAAAACTACATTTCTTATGATGAACTGAGTGGCTGGTCTCCAGAAACTTTTTTTTCACTACCTAGACTCTAGCAAGGCATTTGACACAGTCCCACACAAAAGATTGATAGTCAAATTAACCAGCCTGGGAGTGGGTCCCAGGGTGGTGGCCTGGGTAAAACATTAGCTGGACAACAGGACACAGAAGGTAATTGTAAATGGAGCCCACTCTGAAGAAAGAGGGGTTACTAGTGGGGTACCGCAGGGTTCAGTATTGGGTCCAGTCCTTTTTAATGTCTTTATATGTGACATTGCAGAGGGACCGAAGGAAAGTATGCCTCTTTGCAGATGACACAAAGATCTGCAACAGGTTGATACACAAGGAGGCGTGGAAAGCATGAGAAGGGACTTGGCAAGGTTGGAGGAATGGTCAAGTATGGCAGCTTGGATTCAATGCAAAGAAGTGCAAAATAATGCACCTGGGAAACAAAACCCAGGGAAGATTACACAATGTGGGGAGGTAGTAACAACAACAAAATGGAAAGGGACCTGGGGGTAATCATATCTGATGACCTTAAGGTTAGCAAGCAATGTGAGAAGGCAGTTAGAGGGCTGGGGGATCTGGGATGTATAGGGAGAGGCATCACCAGCAGAAAACAAGAAGTTGTTATCCTTCTGTACAGACAGCTGGTGAGACCCCCTCTGGAGTACTGCATCCAGTTCTGGAGACCCCATCTCTGCAAGGACATAGACAGGATAGAGGCAGTCCAGAGGAGGGCAACTAAAATGGTGCAGGGTCTGCAAGAGAAGCCATACGAGGAGAGACTAAAGGAAAGGAGTGAGAGGGGGGTCATGATAGAAACGTTTAAGTACCTCAGTGGAATCAACAACGTCCAAGAGGGTAGCATCTTTCAGAAAAAGAGATGTGCAAGAACAAGGGGACACAATTTGAAGATAGAGGGGGGACGGCTCAGGGGCAATATGAGGAAGTATTTTTTCACAGAGAAGGTGGTGGACGCATGGAATAGTCTTCCTGAGGAGGTTGTAGGGTCTAAAACTGGGAGAATTCAAAAATGCATGGGACAGACATAAGGCAATTTTTGTGGGGGGTAGGAAGAAATAGACTGTTGGTTAAATAGGATCTGCAGCTTATCCTGTAGGTAGGAAATGGGCAGACTAGGTGGGCCAAGTGGTCCTTACCTGCCATCAAAGTCTATGTTTCTATGTAACAGGTGCCTAGAAATGTAAAAACAATATAGGGGAATCCTGAGATAAAACATGGAGGGGTACCATTAGAGGATGCAGGATGGAGCAAAAAAAGATATAACCAATGTAAGTGACACAGCAAAACCCTACCTCTAAGATACTACTTTTCTTCGAAGACATCAAAATTAAATATGGGCTCCATAGGTTCCAGTTTGGCCCTTATGTATAGGTTAGAACAGCTTTGTGGAACTCAGTTTTACATGAAGATTATGAACTACAGCAATCAGAAGATGACTAGGCTAAGCTTGTCAAAATGGCTGTGATGAGAAAGGGAGCAGCATGGTTATATGTAAGAGATAATCCACTACAGGGCATGTGGTCATATTCTGATATACACATGCCTTGGGTGTGTTGTAAGCTACGAGGTTGTAGGCCGAGTGTGTTCATCCACCCAATGTGCATATATAAGAGTATGACCGCACACCCTGTAGTGGAATATCTGTCATATAAAATGTCCAGAAGGTGTTGAGGGATGAAAAGAAGGGCAGGTGTGCAGTCATTGTGGAATAATGCATGGTCATGTGTGTATTCATGCCAGACTAACCAAGTGGAATACTATGACTGGGTGACTAGGCAAATTGACGAGGGCCATGCTGTGGATGTCCTGTACCTAGACTTCAGTAAGGCCTTTGATTTGGTTCCACATGGGAGACTTGGAAGTAAACTATGGGTCGCAGGGGCAGGAGTAAAACTGGTGGGGTGGGGTGGGTGGAGAACTGGCTACATGATAGGCAGCAGAGGGTGGTGGTAGGAGGGAAATTCTCATCCCCTAAGCCTGTGATAAGTGGGGTTCCAAGTGGGTTGGTGTTGGGGCCAGTACTGTTTGGCATATTTATTGCAGACATCTTGGAGGGTATCAGTGGCAAGATTAGTCTATTTGCAGATGACACCAAGATGGGGGCAGTGGTGGACGGCCAGAAGGGGGGGTGGCGTGGGCTATAGGAGGATCTGGCAAGGCTTGAGGCATGGTCTGACAACTGGCAACTCGGGTTCAATGCAAAAAATTGCAAGGTGCTTCACTTGGGAACAAAGAATCCTAGGAGAAGCTACCATCTTGGGGGGGGGTGACTAGAAGTAACAGAGGAAGAGAAGGTTCTGGAAGTGTTCATTATGGGAGCAATGAACAATTCTGCGCAATGCAGGAAGGCAGCAACAATGGCCAACAAAATGCTAGGATGCATTGTAAGGGGCATAACCTCAAGAAGAAGGGAGGTGATTCTAGTGTTATACAGACGTTATATATTGTTGGTTAGACCCCACCTGGTGTACTGCATGAAGTACTGGTGCCCGTACCTACAGAAGGACATTAGGCTGCCGGAGGGGGTGCAACTTAGGGCAACAAAAATGATTCAGGGTCTGAGGGAGTTGCCATATGAGGTCAGATTGAGGGAGTTACACATGTATTCACTGGAGGAAAAGAGGGACGGGGGGATATGATTGAGACCTTCAAATACATAAAGGAAATAATCAGGACAGACACAGAGGGTCTATTCAGGAGGAGGGTGGGGAGAGACACTAAGGGCCATGATATGAGATTGAAGGGGGGAAGATCCAGGAGGAAGGTGAGAAGGCATTTCTTTACGGAAAGAGTGGTGGCAGAGTGGAACGCACTACCAGCAGAGGTGGTGGCATGTAACACAGTAGAATGTATGAATTTTATCCCTTGTATTTATGTACATATATGTATAGTGTTCCCTATGTCCATCTGTACTCTTATGTAACTATGTCTGTATTTGTATATACTGTCTGTTTCCTGATGAGGAGCCTTTGTAAATGAGTCCCTGACTCAAAGGTTTGCAATTCCAATTTCTACTAAATAAATAAAAAAAAAATCAAAAAGGGGTGGAACATGGCAAAGAGGAGGGTAATGGGGGGAAGGGGAGGGGGCGACTGCTGAATCAGGGAGCTAGCTGCAAATTTGAGCAGACTTGATAGATCAGATGGTCTTTTTCTGCTGGCAATTTTCATATGTTCGTATTTCATCCAATCAGGAGACTGTATTTTCATAGATTTCTTGTACCCATTTTATTGTTACTAAATAATGAAGATACTAAGGCATTAACAGCCCCAGCAAAAACTAAGTGGGAAGCAGAATTAGGCATACCATAGCTGTAGTGCTCCCAGATTGATTTTACATTTTCCCTGTAACTCCAAAGAGATTTTCCTGTGATTTTCTGTAGATTTCATTATTTCCTGCAAAAGCCAAATTACTCAGTTTTCCCATAAAATCAAAGTAAGTCTATGATAACGATTTCCCTGCAGGTGCCTCAATTTTCCTGTAAAATTCAGGAATCCCTGTAGATCTGGGAGCCCTGCAGCTGAGGTGCAATGGTCTTCAACCTGGCCAACAGCTATCAGTCCTGCAAAGAAATCCAAGGTAGAACTATCCAGTTTAAGATTTTGCACCATTATGTCTATTCCCCCTTTAGACTGGCAAGAATGCAATACCTTGCAGATGGTCCTTGCTGGTGATGTAATAGGTCGCATGCAGGACGGTTACACATGCTATGGGAATTCCCCTGTTTCTTAGACATCTGGAACAAGGCACATCAAATTTGTGAGATAATCTCACACAAGAAAAGATTCCATTATTACCAGAAATATTCATTCCAGGCTTCACCATTAATTTAGTCCATTTCAATAAACATTCGTTAAGATGGGGTGTAGCTGCATCTCTTTCTCTAAAGAGACTTTTACTTTCCTCCTGGAAAACTCCTATATAGTCTCCTCCTTTGGTGAATGGTATAACAGCCTTGCAACAGTGGCTCAGAATGAGAGGATGTTACCTGTCAACAGATCAGTCCCAAGCCCCTTTCCTTGAATACAAAGCAGCTCCAGCTTAATTGCTGAAAGGTATTTTAATTATTTTTGCCACAGTGTTTTTTGCCCCATGTTAGACAGCCTCTGTTGTTCTATATCCAAAGCTCTTTCTGTATCCTATTTTTAAAATTACTATACTGTATCTGTACTTTTTTCAATGAGCTCTCCTACCCTTGACTGTCATTTACTTAAGGATAACATTCATTTAGTGGAGTATACGAAGCATTATGAATTGGTTATTATAAATCTTGGAAGCTGATTGGCTGAGCTGTCTTGTTATCCATGATTATATACAGCAACATAATCACGCATAAGAAAAGATGCCAACCAACAGCTTGTTTTACCTGCTTGAAATCTACGTGCCCACACATTTCAGAAACCAGATAGCCACACTGAAGCTGAGGTCCATGTATCAGGCAGAATAACATGAGTTGCAGCTAAAGCGACTCTCCAAAGCAAACAAACAAAAAAATGAAAGGATCCCAAAACCAGTCAAACACCCTCCAGTCATGCCACAGCAACCAATAATTTTTTTTATTTTTTTTAACTTTACCAGGTCACCTGCCAGTTCACTTTTGCCATGGACACCCACCTCAAAGTTACGCACCGCTCTTCCCACTCACACTCAACACGACACTCATTCATGAACTCTACCTGCTCGTACAAAGCATTTCCCATTCACTGTTCACCCTTTCTTATCTTTACAGAGTATATTTTCCTGCTTTAATGTTTTGAACAGCTTCTGATGTAATTGTTGTACTACTACCTTTGCAAATGTTTCTGTTCCATTTCATTTGTTGCCTGCTCTTCACCCCTCCGAGATCACAGCCGGAAATGAGCTTCGACTTGGTGTCTGTTTTCTCAACAACAGTTTTAAATTAATTAGTATTTAATTAATTACTCAGTACAAGTCAAGTTATTATGTTTGCTTGCTGAGCATGCACAAGATGACAACTTGTTACAAGAACAGCATTTCAGAGGTGTGTCACTGTCAGGTCCAATGCAGCTCAGGCTGCAAGGGGCTTGGCAGTGACAGCCCAGTAATCAACCTGGCTGATCATGACACTGGTCAGTGCTTGCATAGCAGAAATTTCTTGTAGTTGAAAGAACCAAAGTGCTCCTATGAAAATGAGCACCTCAGTCCTTTCATCTACATGAAGCCAGCCAGTAAACAGCTGAACAGCCTCATGATCAGCTCCTAGCTCCCTCCTGCTGCAGACGGAGATGCACAAAAACAGCTCCCTCCCACTGCCAAGTACCCACCCATCTCTCACCCTTTCTCATGCCCCATCCATAGAAAAACAACTCCTTTCCACCTCCCACTGCCAAGTATCCTGCCAACCTCTCACTCCTTCTTGTGCCCCATCCATAGAAAAACACCTCCCTCCCATCTCCCACTGTCAAGTATCCTGCCCACCTCTCACTCCTTCTTGTGCCCCATCCATCAAAAACAACTCCTTCCCGCCTACCACTGCCAAGTATCCCTCAGACCTCCCAATTCTTCCCATGCCCTGGTCCATGAAAGCAACACCCTCCTACTGCCAAGTATCCTTCCCACCTCCCTATTACTTCCCATGCCCCTTTCAAATACCTGAAATAAAAAAAACCATCCCTCATAGTCTTTTTTTACACCCTTTTAAAAAACGGTCCATCAATGTCTGTTGCTGCAGCCCCCCACCTACGTTGCCTTGCCCCCACTCAACTCCCTACTCAGCACCCACTGCCCAACACACCTCATATCCCTTACTTACCTACTGGGGGTCCAACACCATAATCCTCTCTGGACCAGAGACATGTCTTCACTTGTAATTGCTGGACTGGGAACTGAGGAAATCAGGTAAGCTGTGGTCAATGTATTTCAGTGCAGTCTGAACTTGTTTTGATAACCTGGTCATTATTTTCCCAAAATGTTCAACACGGCCTTTTTTGGACCCCACCTCATGAACAAGGCAGGTGAAATTTTTCAAATCTGGCCAAGAGGGTGATTTCACAAATCACCTTTTGCATGGAATTTAAAAATTGTTACCTACTGGGGATCCAGGGATCTATGTGCCCACTCTGTTTCCAAGGGCAGACAGCTAGGGGTATTCAGAACCATGGGAATCAGATGCTGTAAAAAGGATATTAAGACTGTACCTCTCGCCCCCTCTGGCAGTCTGACTAGATGGAGGGTATTCCCCCCTTGATCTGTTTTCCAAATTGTCAACCTTTGAGAGTAGGTTATTGATGACATTGTCTGCTCTCGAAGTCTGACTTGTAAGTCCTCCTCTCTGCATTCGGTCTGGTGCAGGTGCGGCTCTGTGCCATCCACTCTCTGTCCCAGGCTGTTATGGTCACTGTTAGTTTTGGCCACTGCCTGCTTGATAGTGGCTGTATCCTGGAAAATCCACTGGAACAGGTCTGTAATCTGGGCTATGTCCTGGGCAGCCACCACTGATGGCAGAAGCGAATGTGAGTCTGGTCAGACAAACAAGCAGGGCCACCCACTGCACACTTTCACTTTCTGCTGCCACATGGAAAGAAGTAGATCGGGGGTTAAGGAAAGGATTCTGACTGTAAACCTCCACCTCGGACTCCCATATCACCCTGCCAGAGAGAATGTCTACAACTGCAAGACACCTTAGGCCTAGAAAAACCCTGGTGCATTCTGCACCCAGACTTCATGGACTACACACTCACTTCTCCAGTCCATAAATCATCTTCCAGACTAGATATCCATCTTATAAGTACAGAACTACTAAGCAGGATCCTCTCATGCAAGATTCTCCCGAGGATGATCTCAGACCACTCCCAAGTACTACAGTAATAGCCATCGCCATGGCATATTGTGGTGTGCCACTATCTGGCCCGATATCACTGGATACAGAAAAAGTCATATTTAGTTAAATACAGCTTTTTGTATTGATATCGTGCAGTGCCACACCAAAAGCTACACCACAATATGCCATTTCAATAGCTACCATTGTACTTATTATACAACCAGAGGCTAACACTAATAGGGACAGGGTCTGGAGAGTCAACAACAACCTGCTCAAGGACTCTACTACCTTTAAACATCAAATAATGCACCAATCACTTCTTCGCAGAAAATGCACTCTCTGTAGACAGTCAGGCACCGTTTTTTTGGTGGTGGGGGGGTGGTGTCTTTAAATGTACAGTGAGAGGAAAATGAATTAGACTAGATTAGCCTCCACAAGAAAAAAAAAAGGAAAGAACTGGAGTGCTCCAGTCTACTACTTGAAATACGGGACAGGAAACAGAAAATAACTCCTGCCACATTAGAGGAAGAGTGGTTAAAACTCAGTACAACTAGAGCTGGTTATGGGAAAATCTTGAGAAAACAAGTGGAACATCCCATCTTCAGGGGAAAAATGGTTCCATGTCGTAATATGACCACGGAATGGTGACCCATAACAAGGGCACCAAACCCACAATGTGACCAGTTTGGAAACTATGTTTTTTTGCGCAGGGGCTTCACACCCTGAACCCCCCTTTATGGGGGCCTTTGCCCCACACCCCCTTCTTTAGGATTCTAACTCCAGGGGGCACCACTCAGGATTGGGAGAACTGTTGGTTGGCCAAATGTGTCGGCACAGATTCCCCCGCAGTTGTCACGGGTTGCCATTCTGCAGTCGCAATTTTGATGGGTTGCCGAGAAAATATTACATGTAGACTAAGAGGGGAAATCAGAGAGCTCCTGGCCTTGAGTCTGAGGCAACAGGAAACATCTAGAATAACTGAGGGAATCAGCAATACAGCCAAAAACACCTTAATAACAAGGCCCAGAGAAATAGCTGAGGCCTTTGAGGTTTACTATAAAAACTTATACGTCCCTGAACAGACCCTTCCTGTGACAGGCATACAGAATTTCTTACTAAGAGTTAATCTCCCCAAGCTCAACCCCAGGCAACCCCTAAGTTTAGAGGTGGACATCACAGAGAGGGAGGTCCACATGGCCATCAAGGAACTGTCCTCAGATAAAGCCCTTGGCCCCAGTGGCTTTTCCCCCAATTTTTTCAAAGCACTGGAAGATGAGTTTGTACCATGACTTGTTGCATTACTCAATGATGCCAGCAAACAGAAACAACTGGACCCAGTCCTTCAAGGGGCACACGTCATCAACATTCCTAAGTCAGGGAAAGACCCTAAATACCTCTCCAACTACCAGACCTATCTCTTGCCTCAACCTAGACTTAACATTTTGGCAAAGGTGCTAGCTGCATGACTGGGACCAACATAAATAAGGTTTAGCACATATACCCCAGGTTACCCTAAGCATGAAATGCAGCTAATTATGAAAGCATGTTAATGGGTATCAGTCTGAACTGTGAAAAGGCTTTTGGGGGTTCTTCACCTATCACAGTACAGCTTATCACAGCATCAGAATACTCAATGTCCTTTCCAATTCTGCCCATTCTCGTGCTTTTCTCCTCCATTTCATTTTGAAGTCTTTGCTCCATAATGATGTTATGAGTGACCCTCTACATTTCCCAGTCATGACAATGGCACTATTATAGCTCATGTTAATGATTTATGCATTTTAACTGCTGCACAATCTATGCCCAATCCCTACACTGCAAATACAAGCCAGTGAACATTCGGCATTGGCCAATGCTTGTTTTTCAATGCAGATGTTTGACCCCTACTCTGCTACTTGAGCCATCCATTCAGACAGCAGTTCCACGGTGGCCTCACAGCTCCATGTACTATCTCCCACCTGCTGTCAAGGCTCGCGGGGGTCCCTATGGGGCAGGATCTGAGAATCCTGGTGCTGTCACTGTGGTGGGCCAGTGCTCCAAGTATTTACTATTTAGTATTTACAACTCCCTTTCATGTGGGCCCTTTCATCTCCCCCACTGCTGACGTAGCCAACTGCTGGCTTTGCATGCTGCAGTGAACTCTGGGCATTAGCCACCCCCTGCAGTGGAGCAAACTCCCCACTCCACCAGGAGGGGTCACTGCAGTGCCAGATGTCACATGCCTCTCTCCCTGCACTAGCTCGCACTGCACTCTGGTTCACTGCCCAGCACCAGACTGCTCTAATCCAGCTCTCCAGGCTCATTGTCGAACCAAGGTTACAAGCATAGATGCATAATGCACCTCCACTAGGCTATCAGGCAGCACATCAAACATACTGTAATGATTTATAAGTTTATAGTGTTTTAGGGACAGTTGGGTTTCTTCTCTTGGTTATTAGAGTGTCAGCATTTACATTAAAGGGACACCCTCAACTCCCTTAAGCCTCAATGTGTCTCTAGACTAAAAACACATATTATGATTTGTTACATTCTGTACAGATTGCTGATGAAGCTGGTAGTTTGATTCTGATTCCTTTTTCCTTTTAAAAGTAAAAAACAGACTGCCCACTATACTGGTATTACCACACAAAAAACATGTTTGTTTACATTTCCTTGATCAACTCCCACTGCATCTTTCCTGGACTTGGGAATACCCCAACACAGTCTAAGCACTTATTATGCAGTGGGAGGAGAGGAGAGGAGACTACTGCATGATTGGCTGCTCTGTTTTGGGGTTATTCCTAATGTTCAGGAAGTATGCAATAAGCGTAGCTCAAGGATTCGAAACAGCACACGGTTAGATATAATAAAAATTACACCATTAGCAAGCATTTCAGTTCAGGTAGGAAAGGAAGCAAATAAAACAGCCAACAACATCAGTGAATTTTAGAGAAGGTAAGCACTCATAAAATGTGGGTTTTCAACTAAAAAGTAATAGGATGCAAAAAGGGTTTCCGTTTAAGGCGCCAGAGCTACTCACCTTCTGTTTGCAGTTCTCTCGTAGGAGAATGTGCATGGAGACGCTCTCACAGCTGTAATAGACAGCCTGACTGTCCCTAGAAACCTATAGAATAAGGCCCAATCTGTCCAAAAGACTTATGGCTCTTGTAAAATGTAAGCAGAGTGTAAGTTTATCTAACTCTCTACTTGTTCGTTTATGAGGGCTGCCTAGTTTGCGGTGAACTGCTGTACAAGGTTATACCAGAATTGCCAGAATTTATGCTGGACTGTCAGATTTAGCCTTTTACGAGACTGTAGCGCAGACTGATATAACATATAAAATGTAAAGCCTCGCTCCTGTGTACACTCACTGCACCGAGTGACCTGTGGAATGCTGGAAGCAAAGAAAAACATTCTGCTTTGCAGTGCTGATTTCACAGCTCATCAGAGAAGTTGGAGCGAAATGCTGTACAGGCTATAAATGCAAACCATTCTCCTTCTCCTGGCCAATCTTAACTGACTGTACATCTCTTCATCTGTGAAGATGAAGCAAGAAAAAAAAAGGACCAAGCATAAATAGTTTTTTTTTTTTTTGGGGGGGGGTGCTCCATTACAATAAACTGTTATCTAATGCCAGTTGGTTCTGTAGGAAAATTTATGCTTTAGATTACACTGATACATTAATTTGTGAGTTCAAAATCCCTGCCAGACTCCTTCTGGAAACATATTTCTGCTTATTCGCCACTGCAGGGCATTAAAAAGCTTGCATTTTAAATAACATCAGCTCTTTTTCCTCATCAGAGAATGCAGAAAAGAACCATGCCTCATTTTCCACTGTCTGGCTCTTTGACAAATGTTGCTGAATTGCATTTTGCAAGGAAATCCAACTTAAGAGGTGATATGGGCTAAACAGAACAATGGCAAAGGCCATAGACAAATAACTCACTGTAATAATGTTCCATTAAATAGTAAGCAGCCCAGTCAAATACTTTTTTCTTAACTTAAAAGTTGGTGAGTCGATCACAGTGCTTTTTTAATAGTTTAACCGGGATTGCCTAACTGAAGGGCAACCTCTCATTTTCAGTGGGGGACCGCATCTGCCCAGTTTCAAAGCTGCATGGTTACCAGTCGCACTTACTTGAAGTAACATAGAAACATAGAAACATAGACTTTGACGGCAGATGAGGACCACTTGGCCCACCAAGTCTGCCCATTTCCCTACCTACAGGATAGGCCACAGATCCTAGTTAACCAACAGCCTATTGCTTCCTACCCCCCCGCAAGAATTGCCTTATGTCTGTCCCCTGCATTCTTGAATTCTCCCACAGTTTCAGAGCCCACAACCTCCTCAGGAAGGCTGTTCCATGCATCCACTCCTCTTTGTGAAAAATACTCTCACATTGCCCTGAACCGCCCCCATCTTTAAATTGTGTCCCTTGTTCTTGCATGTCTCTTTTTCTGAAAGATGCTACCCTCTTGGACTTTGTTGATTCCACTGAGGTGCTTAAAAGTTTCTATCATGTCCCCCCTCTCCCTTCTTTCCTCAAGGGTATACATATTAAGCTCCTTAAGTCTGTCCTCATACGGCTTCTCTTGCAGACCCTGCACCATTTTAGTTGCCCTCCTCTGGACTGCCTCTATCCTGTCTATGTCCTTGCAGAGATGGGGTCTCCAGAACTGGATGCAGTACTCCAGATGGAGTCTCACCAACTGTCTGTACAGCGGGATAACAACTTCCTGTTTTCTGCTGGTGATGCTGCTCCCTATGCATCCCAGTATACCCCCAGCCCTCCCTACTGCCTTCTCACATTGCTTGCTAACCTTAAGGTCATCTGATATGATTACCCACAGATCCCTTTCCTTTTTTGTTGTTAAAAGTATTCAGCTCATTGTTAAAGTATGCAACTAAATCTGGTCAGAATCTCTGTCCTTTCTGTAAATGGGTCTGAGGTGCAGGCTTTGTGACACCAAGTGAAGGGGTTCGCTCGGCATGCTGGTGACCTGGGTTTGCGCCGCGAACCAAGGTGTTATGCTCGGAGACTGGCAGGAAGGGAATCTGGAGTATTCACTGGACACTTCTTTCCCAGGTGGTGGGGGGTGGGCAGGGACTCGGCACCTGGAGGTGGATTGGGTGATGTGCAAGGTGGCATGCAGCCTTGACATGCCCCGGCATGTTCCCACCTCAGGTTGCCATCTAACCTCAGCCCAATTAGGATGGAGGGAGTGGGATGCCAGAAAATGGAAAAAGCCATCAAGCGACTGGATGATAGCCTCCAGTCCCCCAATGCGGAAGCCCCAGAAAGTGTCCAGACCAACCCCATAGCACTCGGGATACAGAGTTGCACCTAATTGGTGCCTCCCCCCAGAAGGGGGAGAGACTGTCTCGATGAAGGGATACGTTGGGTTACCTGGGGGTGGGTGCTAGGGCAGTGGATGGCAACAAGGGGACAAGTGGTGCCAGGGTGCACCTTGGAGACCTAAGTATTGGCCGTTCGGGGGTGCCCGGGGAGCAGCAAAAAAAAGGGGTCAGGTCTGAGGTAGGGATGGGTGGGTTGGCTGTGACCCAGTTCTGATTCTGACTCTGATTTTTTTCCAAAAGGTTCTGATTTACTCTGATGAATTGTAGACCTATTGTAGTCTATCTGAGTATGAGAACTGCATCAGTATTATTCTTTTAGATATTTTAGTAAACTAAAATAAAATTTAATCTTTCCAGAAAACAATTGTGTCTGTAAATTCATGTTGTTTTTCAAAGTGAGCAATAAAATAAATTGACTGCTGTTCTTGCCAATCCTGTGTGTCAGCCACCACATGACATTCATAGGAAACAGTGGGTTGGATTCACAAAACTCTTGAAAATCCCGCAGCTGTGGGAAAAACTCAACGCAAGTGAGTTGCCACTTATGGAGCCACAGTTTCTCCTGTAGCTAAAGTATTCTCAAACGTGGAGCCGGTTTACGACCTGCTGCATGATTTATGGCAACTTGCATGTGGTGTTGCCCTGGAAATCCCTGCAGCAGTGGAAAAATGTTACAGCCAGTGGGACCAGCCATAGCATCTTCCACAGCTGCTGTGGATGTGAATAGCAATCTCCATTTCAGTCCACAACTGGAGTTGTGGTGTGGGATGCAGTCCCAAAACTGTTTGTGAATCCAGCCCAGTGTATGCAGGTAATTTGGAGCTTTGCAGTGAAAGGGGACAGTGTGTCAAACAGTGAGAGAGAGAGAGAGAGAGAGAGAGAGAGAGAGACAGAGATATGAAGACAACAGCAGAGTGTAGAACTTCACTGAGTCCGGCATGCTTTTTGGTGGGAGACAGCCAGCATGACCAGGATATATGATGGGGCCCCAGCCATCCCTCCCACCCTTTTGACTTGAGGTGTTATTTTTTTTTATTTGTAATAATTTTTCTTGCCAACTTGGTATTATAGAAAGTATCTTGGGTCCCAAACCATCCCACACACTCCTGATTGGCCATTTATTTTTTATCACTTCTGTTTTCTGACTTACTTTTTTTTAATCTGGTTGACCTTGCTCCCCTGCCAGCATTGCATTTTTTTTTCATAGAGCTGTTTGGCCCTAACCACTACTTATTTCTGCTATGAAGCCCACGTGCCAATCCCCAGCCCTGTCACCACTCCCCACCATTGTCAAGCCGGCAGAGATCCGCATGATACACTCCACCTGGGTTCCCAAATTGAAAAACACATACAGCAATGCACATGATGTAATAATACATCATGGCCACATAAGAAGGAATTTTTACGTTTGATGCGCCTGCGCACCAAAAGTTTTGTGATGAGTGAAATGGGATGTCGGGGCGGGGGGGGGTGTAACTACCGAGCCGATTGCAGTTCAGAATATCCGGGGCTCGGTAGTCTATGCCAATAACCACGCACTGTGGTACTGACGCAACTCTTTGCTGGGTGGGCATAAACTTTGTGTACTTCAAAGGACCAAAGCCACTCCAATCAGAAGAGGCTTCGGTCCTTTGATCTGCATGAAGCCACGACAGCAAACAGTGATCAGCTTTCAAAAAAGTTGCGAGCTGCACACCGGAAGTTTGCTACAGATGTCACCGGTGTGCAGCTGCTGTATGAAGCCCTGTAACCACAAAAACCATTCACCAATGTCTGTTGCTGGCACCCCTGTAACTCTCCCCCCACTGGACCCTCTCTCTCAGCACCCACCACTCCACACTCCCCCCTCTCGCCACAAATATAACACTAACACTGAGGGTGCCCAGTATCCCAGTGTCCACCTCGTAGTTTTTTTTATATTATATTTGGCCACAACAAAGAAAACCATCCACTTATGTCTCTTGCTGACACCCCTGTAACTGTTCCCCCACCTGACCCTCCCTCTCAGCACACCCCAAACATAACATTGAAACTGGGGTGCCCAATTTAGTGTAGCCACCTTGGTTTAATTAGATATACATACATATATATATATATATATATATATATATATATATATATATATATACACTATATATAGGGGACATGACATGGCCTGACTGAAGATATCATATTTATCTTCACGAGAGGCCAGTGATATCATGATATCTCACAGTGGCAAGCCCAGTGAGAGATATCTCGATGTCACTGACCTCGGTGAAGATAAATATAATCTCAGTCAGGTCATGTCATATTCTGTTTATACAACATATGTTTTGGGTCCAATCCAGCACAACTCCCACATGACCCCCTCAATACAATCAACCACACAGAGGTGATGGCAATGCCAACATAACCTCTGGCAGTTGTAGTTTAAAAATAGTTGTTTGATGCTGCAATTTCATAGTCATTTAAAAACCTTATTTGGTTGACCCTGCCATGCTCCCTCCTAACACAATGTCTCATATCCCCCACACAAACACAGAGTATATATGTTATTTAAATGTATTATGTGGTTAATTCTGCCATGTTCAAGTTATTAAAAAAAACATATCTGGTTGAAGCTCGCATTGTAGAAGTGATTAAAAACATATATGGTTGATCCTGCCATTAATTTTAATCAAATTAGTATTTTAATACATATCTGATTGATCCTGCTACTTACTGCACTTTGTTTCTCCCCAAACCCGTCATGACAGGCTAGCTACACTGATACATGATGTGGTGCCAGACTTTACTACAAGGCACTTTGCGTTACCACATTTGAAACTGAGGTTAAAAACGACTCTTCACGGCTGTTTTTCAAACTAAGTGCATACTGTAGAGACTCCTAGCGAGTGTTCACCACTACAACCCGGCATTGCAGAGGGAAGCATGAGTGAGTGTTGCTATGGCAACACTTGCTCACTCACTCGCGCTTCTGTCTGCTGTTCTGAAGCAGGGGACACTCCAAGAGTCTCTACACTCTGCAGTCTTTAAAGGACGGCAAGGCAAGGCAAACAAACAGCGATATGACAAGGACAAAAGTAATGATTTTCTAAAAGTGGTAACACAGGGTGCCTTGTAGTAAACGTCTGGCACCATGTCAAGTATTAATGCAGATTACACTCGGTCATGTTGCGATATTTTTCAGGGGAGAAAGCGAAAGTGCAGTAAGTGGCAGGATCAACCAGATACATGTTAAAACTACTTTTTAAATGCCTTCTATAATGGCAGGATCAACCAGATAGATGTCTGAGAAGAGTTGGGGGCAGGGGATGCTTACAGGTGACAAAAGGAGACTAGCGCTGGAAAGTGAAAGAGTTTCACTAATTAGGATGACGTACAGGAACATAGAGATATCTCCATGACGTATAGGAACATGGAGATATCACTATGACGTATAGGAACGTGGAGATATCATTGATATCTTCACTGCCTATCTGAGATATCACTTTTATCCCCACATTTATCCCATAACACATGTTGTATAAATATATATATATATATACACGCACACACACACCTGGGAACAGAAGAGGGAGGTGTGGTCAGGAAAGTGGTTCGGTTCATCTTCTGTTTTAACTGAAATATTTGAATAGTTTGTACTTTAAATTAGTGCTGTGTGTTACAAATGTTAAAATTATTACTTTGAGTTACAACTGTTACTTGGGCTGTGATATTGTAACTGTTGGAGCTTGTGTGCTGGTTGTGGGAACAGTTGTTTGGCAGTGATAATTAGGGTGAATTTTAAATGTGTTGTTTGCCTGGTGAGAGGGGAAGGGGTAATTACAGGAACCATCTTGTCTCTCATTATCCACCTGGGAACAGAAGAGGGAGGTGTGTTTAGGAAAGTGGTTTGGTTTATCTTCTGTTTTAACTGAAATATTTGAATAGTTTGTACTTTAGATTAGTGCTGTGTGTTACAAATGTTAAAATTACTACTTTGAACCTCTCCAGTCTGTTTTTCAAAAGAGGCACTGTACTGAGACTGCACTGGTTCAGGTGCTCAATGATTTCCTGATGGAGAGAGATCGGAAAAGCCATTCCATTCTGGTGCTCTTTGATCTCTCCTCAGCCTTTGACACCGTGGATCATGGGGTGCTGCTTGAGCACCTGAGGTTCATCTGGGGCCTGACTAGTATGGTCCTCAGGTGGTTTAAATCTTTCCTCACTGGCAGAACTCAGAGGATGGTGTCGGGGATTTATTCCTACAACCCCTCTCTCTCTCTCTGTCATGTGGGGTCCCTCAGGGCTCAGTGCTGTCCCCCATGTTGTTCGCAGTGTATATGCTGCCCCTCAGAGATATTGTAAGATGGTATGGGCTGAGGTTTCACCACTATGCTGATGATACCCAGCTCTACCTGTCTTTCTCACCTGACCAGGACAATGCACTCTCGGTCTTTAATAACTGCATCGCCGAAATCCAGGATTGGATGAATTCCAGCAGGCTAAAGTTGAACTCGGAAAGACTTAGGTGATGGTTGTGGATATGGGTCACCAGATAGGGTGGTCTGGGGCTGGCCAGCCTAGAGGGCTCTTTCTGGGAGGCTCCCAGCTCCTTACCTCTGAATGGGTGCAGAACCTCGGGGTGATGCTTGATGACAGGCTGACTCTGCAGTCTCAGGTGTCGGCAGTTATTAAGTCATCCTTTTACCATCTGAGGAACATCGCTAGGATCAAACACCTTTTTTCCGTCTGTGGACCTTCCTATGCTGATCCATGCCTTTGTGACCTCGCGCCTTGATTTCTGCAACTCCCTTTACTTAGGGCTACTGGGGGTTGGTATCCGTTACCTGCAGCTGGTGCAGAACACTGTAGCCTGGTTGTTGACAGGGACTTCCCAGTCATGTCACATCACACCAGTGCTGCGCGAACTGCACTGGCTGCTGATTCAGTGGCGGATCACCTTCAAAGTTGGATTACTGATGTATAACACCCTACACGGACTTGGCCTGGACTACCTGAAAGAGCTTCTGTCCCCTTATTGCCCCAAGCGATGGCTCTGCTCTGCTGATGAGGGGGTGCTAGAGATTCCAAGGGTATCTTTAAAATCTTCAGGGGCCCGTGCATTTATGTACACGGCCCCTGCCCTTTGGAATTCTCTACCCCGTCAGCTTCAGGAGTGCGCGACCGTGGGGGTCTTTAAACAGGCACTAAAAACTTATTTATGGCACCAAGCCTTCTCCAGTTAATTATACTGAATTACAGATTTTACTGATTATTTTTTACACTGCTGTTTTATGCTACTGTTTTTATTAACTTTTATGTACTGTGCTTTGACAAATTTGAAAGGCGCTTAATTAAATAAAGCTTATTATTATTATTGGGGCTTGTGTGCTGGTTGTGGGAACAGTTGTTTGGCAGTGATAACTAGAGTGAAATTTAAATGTGATGTTTGCCTGGTGAGAGGGGGAGGAGGGGTACTTACAAGAACCATCTTGTCTTTCATTATCCACCTGGGAACTGAAGAGGGAGGTGTGTTCAGGAAAGTGGTTCTGTTTATCTTCTGTTTTAACTGAAATATTTGAATAGTTTGTCCTTTACATTAGTGCTATGTGTTACAAATGTTAAAATTACTACTTTGAGTTACAACTGTTACTTGGGCTGTGCTATTGTAACTGTTGAGGCCTGTGTGCTTGTTGTGGGAACAGTTGTTTGGCAGTGATATTTAGAGTAAAATTTAAATGTGATGTTTGCCTGGTGTGGTAGAGCCCTCCCACCCACTGTGTGTTGGAGGCTTTCTTAAATACTGAAAAGCCACTGGGGATTGGGCTTGAAGGGCTGTGTGTTTCTGTTTGTGACTGAAACTTGAAGCAACAGGAACTGGTAGTCTGTGACATCATATGGTACTTGATGTCTACATATACTACACACTGCTAGCTGGACTGGACACACACTGGACTGTATGTGTTTGTGAGACTTGGGAACGCTAATGGTGGGGTTGTAATTGGGTTTATAAACAACTGCAGTCAGTACAGAGAGACTGCATTTCACTGTCCTGTATAGGCAGTGTGAATCATGGGTAGGATTGTGCCGTGCAATGGTTGTGGGGCAGCAGTGTGGATGAACATACTGTGGATGCTGGGAGGGTGCCCAAAATGCCACAGGCTAAGGAGGCTCAAGGAAGCGGTTCAGTGGCTTGGCAGGGAGCTGGGGAGGTTGAGGGGTGAGGGGAGGGTTGCATTGGTAGAAGAGCTGACATCTGAGAGTATTGGGGGCACCACAGAGAAGAAACAGTGGGTCAAGGGAGGGGTCGGGGGAGAGGGCAAACTAGACAGGAAGCCAGCTGAGGAAGGGTGGACACTGGTAGGGCCTAGCAAAAGAGGAGCCGCAGTAGGCAGGAGGGAGGAGAAAACACATTTTAAGGCAAAGAGGGTAGGGAACATGTTTGCTGTACTAATGACATGGGGGAAGAGGACACAGAAGAAGATTGCACAAGGGATAGTACTCACGAAGAGGAGGGAGGGAGTGAGGGGCATTACTAGTGGAGGGATTGAGCATGATGTGGCAGAGGGAGCGATAATACTCAGAGAGGTGAGGAGGGAGAGGGAGGTTGGCAGTCAAACAGGGGAAGGGATAATACTCAGAGAGGCGATGAGGGAGAGGGAGGTTAGCAGTCAAACAGGGGGAGGGGTCTCAATTGAGAGGGGCAGGGGGGAAGACACTCGGGCAAATGGTAAAAGCACCGTCTTGAGTGGCCCCTAGAATGAGAACCTGGGGGAGTTGGTGGTGTTGGGCACAAGGAAAGAGATGGGCGGGTACTGGTGTTGGGGACTCCATACTCAAGGGGATCAGATGGGGCAGCAAGGGGGAGAGGCACAGTCAGATATGGATGGAGTCCATACCGGGATTAAAGGCAGACAAGGCAGGACAGGCAATCCTAAGGTGTGCAAGGAGGGGTAGGAGGAAACATTGTTGTACATGTGGGGACAAATGACCTAGAAGGGGAAATGGTGGAGGTAACAAGGGAGAGGTCTGAGGAAGTGGGAAGGTTTTGTGAGGAGACTGGGGAGTCTGTGGCCTTCTGGAAGGTGCTCCCAGTACTCTGTGCAAGCACAGTGATAAAGGCGAGGATTAGGGAGTTGAACACGTGGTTGGTTGAATGGTGTCAAACTAAGGGATATGAAGTTATGGGCGGCTGGGGCAATACCTGGGATAATTACAATCTGTTTGCAAGGGATAGGCTGCACCTGAATGGGGAGGGGAAGTAGGTATTAAAGCAAAGACTGGGGAGGTATATTGTGACAAAGGTGGATTTAAACTAGATGGGGGGGTGGAAAGTGGACAGCAGGTAGGCAGGGATCCAATAAAGTGGAGTCACAGCCTACCCCCCAGGCTAGCAGGGAAGGACTCAAAGTGGTTGAAAAGGGAGGGAGTAGAAGGGAAGAGATGGAGGGTGATGAAGGGAATTGAGCAGTATGGAGGGTGGTCTCAATGAGTGCTAGAAGCTTAGGCAACAAATCAGCTGAGCTACAGGCACTCCTGGCAGTGTGGAGGGTGGCTATTGCAGCTGTGATGGAAACATGGGCAACTGAGCACCGGGACTGGAATCTGGTAATCCCAGGGTACAAATTATACAGGAAGGACCATAAGGAGGGAAGGGGGTGGCAGTTTATGTGAGGGACAGGATCAAATGCACAAAGGACGAGGGGGAAGAAGGAGAACAGAGGCAAACTGGCTGCAGCTCCTAGACTCAAGAAGTAGGAAACTGAGGATTGGGATGGTATACAGGCCACTATCCTAGTCTGAGGAGCCTGACAGGGAATTAATGGGACAAATCAGAAAGGTATGTAGAACAGGGATGGTGGTCATCGTGGGGGATTTCAACTTGCCGGAGGTTGACTGGAGCATTCCAGTCACCTCCAGTGCCAGGGAGCAAGTGCTCCTGGATGCGATCCAGGAGGGTCTCCTGACACAGTTGGTCAGTGTACCTACTAGGCTAAAGAACACTTTAGATCTGGTATTGCTGAATGGAGAGGCAGTAAGGGAAATAAGGGTGGAGACCCCACTAGCCGACCGCGATCACCATGTGCGGGAAGCCAGAGAAATCATTAACCCTGGTGGTAAACTTCAGGAGGGCGGACTTTGGGAGGATGCGGGAAGTACTGAAAGGGAAACTGGAGGGCATAAGGCAGGAGATGGAAGCGGAGCAGAAATGGGATATTATTAGATGTGGGATTACAGAGGCAATGGAAGCCTGTACCAAGACACAGAGTAAGAGGAGCAGAACAAAGAAACCATGCTGGTTGAACAGCAAGGTAGTGGAGGTGGTGAGGGCAAAACGAGAGGTGCACCAGAGGTATAGAAGAATGGGAAAGGAAGGGGACAGGGAGAAGTATGCAAGATAGTCCAGGGAGATGACCAGAAAAATGAGAGCAGCCAAGGTTCAGAGGGAGCTGAGATTAGCACAGGGAATTAACAGAGGGGAGAAAGACTTTTTCAGATACATCAGAGAGAAAAGGAAATTCAAGGAGACAATTGAGGGGATAAAAAAGGGTGGGGAGTGGATGGAAAAGGGGGAGGAACAGGCAGAAGCACTGAATGAATACTTTTGCTCAGTGTTCACGGAAGAAAAGGGGTGCTGCTACAACCATGGGCTGGGAGGTGGGGGACAGAGGGAGGAGGTGACAGATGGAAGAATTGAGGTAGCTAGAGTCCTAGAGGGACTGAGGGCACTGAGGGTAGACAAGGCACCAGGGCCAGATGGTATCCACCCCAGGGTGCTGAGAAAGATGGCAGAGGTATTGGCAGAGCCACTGCTGGATCTGTTCGGCACCTCACTGGAGTCAGGATGTGTGCCACTAGACTGGAGGATGGCACATATAGTCCCATTACACAAGAGCGGACCAAGGGATGAACCGGGTAATTATTACCTGGTTAGTCTCACTTCCATAGTGTGTAAACTCATGGAAATGATACTAAAAGAAAGACTGGTGTCGTACCTGGAGGACAATGGCCTCCAGGATGTGAGGCAGCATGGGTTCACTTCGGGGAAGTCTTGTCAAACCAACCTGATACAATATTATGACTGGGTGACAAGTGAGCTGGATAAGGGTCATGCAGTGGATGTTCTTTACTTGGACTTCAGCAAAGCCTTCGAGTCGGTGCCTCATGGGCAACTTGGGGGTAAGCTAACTGGTGTAGGGGTAGGGGCAAAAATGATGAACTGGATTACAAACTGCCTGAGTGGGAGGCTACAACGAGTGGTAGTGGGAGGGGAGCTCTCAACTCCAAGGCCAGTGATGAGCAGGGTACCACAGGGCTCTGTGCTAGGACCGGTATTATTTGGGCTCTTCATATCAGACATTGCACATGGGGTGGTGAGCAAGGTAAGTCTGTTCACAGATGACACCAAAATGAGAGCAGTGGTGGATGGAGTGGAAGGATGGAAGCAGCTGCAGGGGAACCTAGGCAAGCTGGAGGACTGGTCAGAGAGGTGGCAGCTGGGGTTCAATGCAAAGAAGTGTAAGGTTATGCACTTCAGGGCGAAGAACCCAAGAAGAGAATACTGCTGGGAGGGGTTAAGCTGGGGATCATTGAGGAAGAGAAGGACCTAGGGGTAATGGTAACAGGGACCATGAACAACACTGCCCAGTGCAGGAGAGTGGCTGCAAAAGTGAACAAAATGCTAGGGTGCATAGCGAGGGGGTTTTTGTCCAGGCGAAGAGAGTTAATCTTGCCCCTCTACAGGTCGCCAGTAAGGCCACACTTGGAGTGCTGTGTGTGGTTTTGGAGGCCATACCTGAAGCATGATGTCAGGTTACTGGAGGGGGTACAGAGGAGGGCAATGAAGATGATTTGTGGAATGGAGGTGAGAGACTATGAGAGCAGGCTGGGAGACCTGAATATGTACACCTTGGAGGACAGAATGGACAGGGGGGGACATGATAGAGACATTCAAGTATCTGAGGGGACTCAATAAGGATGGGGCAGATGGGGTCTTTAAGCTAAGGAGGGAGAGGAACACCAGGGGGCATGGGCTAAGAATAGAGGGGGGAAGATTTAGGAGGGAAATGAGGAGACACTATTTCATGGAGAGGGTGGTAGCAAAATGGAATGCACTACCAGAATGGGTGGTATCATGTCTGTGAACAGCTTTAAAAGGCCATGGGACAGGGAACAAGGGAGAGTGAGGGTGGGGGAAGTGGGGGGCAGCCTTGGGATGACAAAGGGGGTGGGTGGGGCAGCTGCAAACTAGGAGTGCTAGCTGCACACTCGAGCAGACTTAGATAGATCAGGTGGTTTGTTTCTGCTGGTAGATTCATATATATCAAAGCTTGTAACACAGAAAACCATCCATCAATGTCTGTTGCTGGTGCCCTGTAACAGTTCACCCCCCACCCAACCCTCCATCTCAGCACCCACCACCCCCACACACATACACCCTCCCACAAACATAACACTGACACTGGGGGTGCACAATCCCCCGGTGTCACCACCTTGTATTGCTTTTTATTTTTATTTAAAAAGCCTTTAACAAAGAAAACCATCCATTGATGTCTGTTGCTGGCACCCCTGTAGCTGTTCCCCACCATCTAATCCTCCCTCTCAGCACCCCCCCCCCCACACAAACATAACACTAACACTGAGGGTGCCCAATCTCCCAGTGTCATCACCTGAAATATAGAAACCCGTCCCTCATAATTTTCTTTTATTAACCCTGTAAAACAGAAAAACGTCCATCGATGTCTGTTGTGCCGTTAGTCCCTCCACTGACCTTCCCACTCAGAACCCATTAACTCACACCCTCCAAGCCCTTACTTACCCACCGGGGGTCTGACACTGTAATCTTCTCTGGACCACAGACACGTCTTCTGTCTTTAAAGCCAGACCACAAACTGAGGAAATCAGGTATGCAGTTCAATGTATTTCAATGGAGTTTTGAACTTAGTGGCATAACTTGACCATTTTTGAATATTTTTATCCCAAAATTTCAACATGCCTTTTTTGGACCCTACCTAATGAACAATGACAGTGAATTTAGACAAATCTGTTCTGAAAGGTAATTTTTTGGGTCGCTGCATGAAATAACCTTTCAGGCAGCAGTTGAAAATTTTCTCTGCCCTTGTTCATGAGGTGGGATCATAGAAATATAGAAGTTGACAGCAGATAAGGACTGCTAGGCCCACCCAGTCTGCCCATTTTCTCTACCTGCTACAAAAACCACAGACCCTACTTGTTCTCTGACTTTGTTCGGTATACCATGATGTGCACGACCACAATTGAGCAACCCCCGAAAGGGCAACTCAATCGCAGCGCATGGCACAGCAGCTACAGGGCAGCTACAGCAACTGGATGGGGTGGGTTGGCAACTGTAGTGACAGGAAGTCACTACAGGTATGTGCGTGAGGGGGAGTGAGAGCAAAACACTGCAGGTATGCACTCGTGGGGGAACGAGCACGCTCAGTGAGGGGATTTGAAGGGTGGCACTGCGGTAGGCTGTGGAGCTGGCCCCGTGGTGTAGAGGGTCGGCTCGCGGCTTTGCTGGCTAGGGTGCTGGGTTCGGGTCCAGGTGCAGGTTTATTTTTGTTGCGCCCGGCCCAAATTTTACATGTTTTGCATTCCCCGAGCATGCACCCCCCTGAGTTGACAATCCTTGTTAGGGGTGCGGATGGCACAGCCCCCCGCATAAACGTAAAAAATGCAAGTCCCCAGCACCGTTTTGTTGTGTGCCAGGGAGTCAGTGCACTGAAACTGATTTTCGGTGCTCTGACTGCACCGTAACGGCTATTGCCCTTTGGCAGTCGCCATTATCACATAGAACCCTTTGTTCTCTTTCTTACTGCTAGGGTTCCCCTATGTCTATCCCATACATTTTTTAGTTCCCCTACTGAATTTGCACCCACCACCTCCACTTGAAGGCTGTTCCATGCATCCACCACCCTTTCTGTGAAGAAATACTTCCTCACATTTCCCCTTAGTCTACCTCCTTCCAGCCGCATGTCTTGACCCCTTGTTCTAGGACATCTCCTTTTCTAAAAGATGCTACCCTCCTGTACCTTATTTATGCCCTTGATGTATTTTAAAGCCTCTGTCATGTCCCCCACTCTCTCCTCTCTTCCAGGATATGCCTATTGGGTATTGGGTCAGTATAGCGTGGACTAAACTGCTCATGAAGAACCATGCGGTCAGTAGTGCATATGGTATGAGAGTGACAAGGGTATATGAGCGATATGACTATATCACTACCCCCAGTCACTCTGTAACAAAGAGGAAACAAACTGAAGGATCGAGTGTGCAATGTTCGTGTGCAGATGGCATTATGTGCCATCGCTGCTTTGTCTCATGCTGTTTTCCGTGCACGGGTGTGACGTACACGGTTTCGTCTGTGACATCATAATCCCATGCCACATATTGAGGTCCTCCAGTCTCTCCTCACATCACTTTTGGTGCAGGCCCTGCACCATTTTTGTTGTCCTTCTCTGAACTCCCTCTACCCTATGTCCTTTTGGAGATGCAGCTTCCAGAACTGGACACAGTACTCCAGATGAGGTCTCACTAGTGATTTGTACAGAGCCTCCTTTCTTCTGCTGGTGATACCTCTCCCTATGCACCTCAGTACCCCACTGACTTGTGCCACAGTCTTGGCACATTATTTGACCACCTTTGAATCATCTAATATGATTATCCCCAGATCACTTTCATGTTTGGTGGCCATCAGTATCTTCCCCCCATCATATAAGCCTCCCCTGGTCTCCTGTGCCCCAAATGCATGATTTTTCACTTCTTTGCAGTGAATCTTGGTTGCCACACTCTTGACTATTCCTCTAGTTTACCTAGATATCTCCTCATTTTTTCCACCCCTCCTGGAGTGTCTGCCCTGTAGCAGTGTCTACCCTACTGCAGATCTTAGTGTCATCTGCAGAGATAAACCTTTCCTTCCAGCCCCTCTGCAATGTCATTTATGAAGACATTGAATAGAACTGGCCCCAGAACTGATTCCTGTGGTACCCCGCTAGTCACCCTCCTCTCCTCGGACTGAGCTCCATTTACCACTATGCTCTGTATTCTATTCCTCAACCAGTTTCTAACCAGATTACCACCTTGGGACCCAGTCCTAGGCTTCCTAGCTTGTTTACGAGCCTCTTATGTGGAACAGTGTCAAAGGCCTTGCTGAAATCCAGGTAGGAAACATTCACCGCTCCCCCCCGATCCACTTTTCTGGTCACCCAGTCAAAGAAATCTATCAGATTTGTTTGACATGACCTTCCTGCTGTGACTCCATGCTGCCTCAGATCCTGTGCTCTGCTGGATTCAAGATATTTCACAATCCTTTCTTTTAGCAGTTATTCCATTATTTTCCCCACCACTGAGGTCAGGCAGACTGGTCTATAGTTTCTCACCTCCTCCCTGCTCCCACTTTTGTGAGGGACTACATCTGCTCTCCTCCAGTCCTCTGGAACCACTCCCGTTTCCAGTGATTCATTGAACAGGGCTGCCAGTGGTGCTGCCAGCACCTCTCTCAGCTCCTTTAATACTCTAGGATGTATCCCGTCTGGTCCCATTTCCTTGTCCATGTTCAGTTTTGTAAGTTCCTTTTGAACCCTCTCCTCCATAAATGGACTAGTGTTCACCTCCTACCCTATATTGCTCCTGCCACTTAATTTTGGTCCCTCACCTTCCCCCTCTTCTGTGAAATTCTCTTTTTGAATATCCAAACTCTGGAAGGATCCACTCTGGAACAGGTGGAAAATATTAAATATCTAGGGGTCACCCTGGACCCCTCACTCACCTTTGCCTCTCATGTGAGACAGGCTATTAAAAGGGTGACTCAGCAGCTGGGTGTTTGCTGCTGTGTGAAGCACCTGCTATCGCCTGAGACTAGACTGGCAATAGGACAGTGCACCCTCATCCCGATCCTAGAGTACTGCTCACCTATCCTACACCCCTTCTCAGTCAACCTTCTGACTAGACTGAACACTGCCTACAATAACATATGCAGGTTTGTCTCCTTGGCTCCCTATAACACACACCACTGCACTTTATACAAATCCATAGGATGGTTGCCCTCTCAAGCTTGCAGGGACCTCCTGAACGGGTCTTTCATCTGTGAGACACTCTGAAACTGGGCTGACTCACCACTCCTGGGCATGCTTACCATGAAATGGGTCTCCAGACAGCTCAGGTCCTCCTCGTGCTTAGCCATTTAATGCCCCAAAATAACTACAGCCATGGGGCAGAGAGAGTTATCCAGTGATGCACCTAGGTTCTGTAACTCTCTCCCAGCTGAGCTGCAGTCCCTAAACTCCCCTTCTACCTTTAAACTGCACTTCTGGAAGACTCTAATGGCTAGCGCAGACTGCAAGTGCTAGCCAGCCCAAATCCACTCAATCCCAGCTAAGCACTAGAATGTCTTTTCACAGCTTCACATGAAAAGGGGAATTAAGATGCACTTCTCTAGTCCAAGTCACTTCTGACACAGTAAGAATGCTGACCGACTGTCTAAGGTCATAAGTATTGCATAGCCTGAAACTGTCTAATGGGGTTGGGGTGCTCTATTTTTTTGTCTCTCTGCAGGGGTTAAATGTTGAAGGTTGAAGTTACTTTTCCACGCTGTCTCTGTCTGTACAGTGTAAAATCGTAATTTCTATTATGTTGTACCACTGCTTATATCTTTTGTTTTGTATTGTGCTTTTGTGTGCCATCTTTGATGGCCCGAGTCCTGCCTGAAAAAGGTCCACTGGACCAGTGTACTTACTCGGTCAACAAATTCTTAAATAAAAATAAATAAATAAATACTGAACAAAATTATTTGTTCAGGACTGTTGCCTTTTCCAAGTCACCCTCCACACACTCCCCTTCCTCACCCTTAAGCCTTACAGTCCCCCACCCTTGTCTTTCTCCTTTCACTAACATACTTATAAAATGTCTTATTTATTTTTAATATATGGATTGTTGAAATAATAGGGTTGAAAAGCATACAAAAAAAATCATCATAATAGCATCATCCCTGAAGTGATAATACTATACTTGGCAGCTGATAATTCTATCGTTCTGAGTCCGTAATAGTATCGTTCGGAGCTCTGAACGATAGTATTATCATAAAAATGGAACAGCGCAAGTGCAAGCTCTCCCACAGCACGCTATGTTGCCAGTGTCAATCAAACACTATCATCTGAAAATGTGGCTTATGATTGACCACTTTGTCCTTCTGGGCAGGCAGAACATTTTGAATAACATGGCGGCCATCTCTCTCTTAGCGAGACAAAATCGTGACCGAGATATTTCTTTTTTTTATTTTAATTCTTACGGAAAATGGAACTATCCAGTTGATCCTGTGTTCTGGGGGGAAAAAAGAAAGAAAAGGTAAGTCTGCCTACCAAAAAAAAAGCCTTTCCCCTTGATAGAGCAGTCAGTGCCTGGCCGTGGGACGGGTTAGAAGAGTAAGACAATGCAGTAGGTGAGAGGAGCGAGACAGTGCGTCGGTCGGCCAGAACAGAGTCTTCCCACAGCAGCCGACCACCGCTTACAAAAGAAACTGGATCCATATATTAAAAAAAAATAACAAATACCTAAGTATGTATTGCCAGGCATTAATCTCATCTTCGCTCTCGAGGTTCCAAGTCCCCAAAACCTCTCGATGAGATTACTGCCTGGTAATACACACTTAGACATCTATTATTCTATTTATTTATTTCATTTATTTATGTAATTGATAAACAGGTAGGTACACTGGTCCCATGTACTATTTTCAGGCATGACCCAGGAGGCAGTATGGTGCAGTGGTGGTTTAAGGCTCTGAGCTGCAAACTTGGAGACCTGGGTTTGAATCCCACAGCCCCCACCTGCATACTGTGTGACCCTGAGCAAGTCACTTAACTTCTTTGTGCTCCCAGGTCGCACCTGGAAACATTCTTTCAGCTAAGCATGTCTCTCCTGGTAAAACGACAACAACATCTAGATGGCATGTAGAGTAAAAAACATAGAACAACTCAGAGGTTACAACAACAACTGACAATAAGAACATTGACATTAGGATTATTACACAAGTTCTAAAATAGTAGCAATTCAATTCTATACAAATTACAAGTACAGAAGTACCAGGACAGTAAAAGACAATGGTGTGGATAACAATTTAAATATAGGAGAAAAAGTGCATTGATGTAGGTTAAACAGAAGACCAGAAATAGGGGGTATCAATTTTACTGAGCTAATTTGTAGGCATTGTTAACACCTGCAGGACACATTGGACATGAGAGCATTTATGAAGTGCATTTTAAAGGTAGGGGAATCCAAGGGTGTGGAGTTCCAGTGGGAGGAGTTCCAAAACTTTGAAGCTGCTCCCAAGAAAGCTCTCTGCCCCATAACCATAGATAGCCTGGGACATTCAAGAAAGCATTCCGAGGAGGACCTCAATTGACAAGAGTTGAGTTAAATGGCTAGGAGATCAGATAGCAGGGATCTAGCCCCTTCATGAAGGGTTTTTAAAAATGAGAGAGCCAAATAACTGGTCTCAACGTGCTTGAGAGGAAAGCCACCCAAGCATTTGATATAAGTAGCAGTGATGGGTGCAGTAGAGAGCTTGAGTTACAAATCTGCAGATATTATTATACACCGTGTTCAGGTGATTGAGGAGTTGCAGCGAGGTAGGGGAGATGATGAGAGAGCAGTAGTCTAAGATGGGAAGAAGGGTACCATGCCCAATGGCTAGTCTAGCATCTAGGGTCAGTAGGTGTTTCAGTCCCCTTTCTTTACTGCCTGGGCTGTTTTATTGTCTGTTTACACCTTTGTGCTCCTGACTGCCTTCCCTGCCTCCATCTTGTTATCCTGATACACTACCCTGTTCTCTTCCTTCTGTGTTTCTTTGTACTTCCTGAAAGCCAATTTATTTGCTCTTACCTTCCCAGCCACTTCCTTTGAGAACCATAGTGGTTTCCTTTTTCTCTTGACTTTGTTTATTTGCCTAATGCAAAGATTTGTTACCTCCACTATGGCCCCTTTTAAGGGGTTCCACTGTTCCTCAACTCCCCCCACAGTCCTTCGTCCCTGCTAGTGGTTTCCTGAGACATACCCCCAACTTTGCAGAATCTGGCCCCCCCCCCATGTCTAGGACCCTCGCTTTCATCTGGCTTGACACTGCCACTGTCCTCATACTGAACCATGTTGTGTGATGATCACTGGACCCCAGGTGTCCACCAACCATGACATCTGCAATTCTATCCCCGTTGGTGAGTACCAGATAAAAAATTGCACCCTCCTGGGTGGGCTCTAGCACTAGCTGCCTGAGGCATGACCCCTGCAGGGAGTCCAGTATGTCCCTGCTCCTGGCTGGGGATGCAACTGGGATGCTCCAATCAACGTCTGGCAGACTGAAGTCACCGACCAGCAGCACTTTCCCTTTAGTCACCTTCTCCTTGTGCTGGAGGTCTGTAGATTATACCCATGTGCACAGCAGTGCCATTGCCTGTCTCTAGGGTGACCCACAGGGCTTCTGCCACCCCCTGCACTCCCTGTACCTCATTTGCTTTTATACCCTCCCTAATGTAAAGAGCTACCCCTCCTCCCTTTTTACCCTCCCTATCTTTCCTGAATAGAGTATAACCTGATATAGCTGCTACTAGTACATCCCAGTCATAGTTCCCATCATACCATGCCTCCATAACAGCGGCAATGTCCAGGTCAGCCTCTATCATCAGGGCCACCAGGTCCAGGATTTTATTTCCCAGGCTGCCAGCATTCACACACATGATCTTATATATTTTGTTACTATCCCTTCTGTCATCCTTCCTTTTATCCTCATGCCTCCCCTCATTACTCCCCTTGCCTTTAATCCTCTTTCTCCTTTTGTCCGCTATTCTGCCTTTTCCTAGTTTAGTTACCATTTGCGATTTCCTAGCCTTTGGGTCCTCCCTGCTGGATAATTAACCTGTGGGAGTGGACAGTTTGATTATCCTTGCTCCCTTCTGCCATCCCCTTGGCTAGTTTAAATAATTGCAACTGAAACATTTAAACCATCATAAGAAGACTATGTTAAAAATTTGGTGTAAAACTATTAAAAAACAATTATGTTATCAGCCTACATTGATATTAGCAAATGCTGGCTTGTAACTTTGGTACTTTTCAATATTTTGACCCCAAATTTTCAATATAGCCATTCCTTTACAGTACCGCATGAATGTGACAGCTGCCATTTTTCGAATCCTGACCAAAATGTGTTTTCATGCCCCAAAAGGTCATTTTGCAGTCACTGCAAGAAATCACCTTTTGGGCAGGAGTTGAACATTTTTTCTGCACTTGTTCACAAGGCGGGGTCATAAGAAGGCCATGTTGAAAATTTTGGGCAAAAATATTAAAAAACAACAAAGTTATGAGCCTACAGTACTTTGAAGTTTACAAGCACAGGCTTGTAACTTTGCCAATTTTCAAAAATTGGACCCCAAATTTTCAACATAGTGATTTCTTCACAGCACCTCATGAATGTGATAGCTGCTATTTTTCAAATCCTGGCCAAAATGTGTTTTCATACCTGGGGCACGGAATAACGTTTCAGTGGTGTGGAATGACTTTTTGGCAGGGATTTGAACATTTTTCTCAAGCCGGGTTCATTAGGTGGGGTAATAAGAAGGACATGCTGAAAAGTTGGTGTACAAATATGGTAAAATGTCCAGGGTATGACTAAATGTTACACTATTTAAGTGTTCACTCATAACCTCGCTAATTTTCAATATCTTGACTCCAAACTTTCAGCATAGCCATTTTTCCACACCACCTCATAGATGTGACATGTGCCATGTTTAAAATCCTGGATGAGATGTGTTTTCACACCTCTGGTGCAAAATGACATTTCGACCAATATACTATAAATGGTACAAGTCATGTCTACAAGGCAAATCCTAAGACAAGTATCTTCAAAATTTGGGGCCAAATTGCAAAAAATAAATTGTTTACCAAGCATAAAATGTCCAGCATTGACAAATGCTTGTTTTAACTTGATCTTTCTGTTATGGATGCTGACCTTTGTCCTCTGAATTCAAAGAAATAAATAATTAAATTAAATAATATCATCACCGTCATCTTCAAACACTGTCAAGGAAGCACCCTTATTAGGAAACACCTGTTGCAGCTGTTCATCATCACTTTTATGTTCCTGCCACTCTACACTGAACTGAGAGAATTTGTTGAGACTAACTTTTAGGAGGGTAAGGCACTGTACATTTTCATAAGTAAGCCTTGTGCAGCCATCAGAGATAACATTTCCAGCTGTGCTAAATATATGCTCACAATAAACAGTAGTGGGAAGGCAACTAAGAAGCTTAATAACAAGGTAGATAGTGCAGGCCAGATGATTTCTTTTCCAGCCAGTACTCAGAAGGGTCATCAGTAATATTAATGAGTGATTCTTGTAAACAGGTATCCACAATGTCAGACAAAGACAAGGAAGGTGGCTCCATGACAGACAAATCTGAATTATCAGTTTCCTTGAGTTTTGACCAAAAAGAGTGAGAATCATCTGTGTGCTTTTCAGAATGACATGCCTTTTCAAGGGCCATGAAAGAGGACTTTGTGCAGAACTATCCAGTGTTGGTGAAGGAGTACATAGTGGCACTAAGTGGACATTATTGCTGTCACCACCAACAGATGTTGGTTTATCAGATGCAGCATCCACATCATGCGATTCACTTGTATTGTCAAATACAGCCCTGTTCTTTTCCTGTGCAATTGTTGAAATCAGCATGTTTTTGTATTCAAGGTAAGAGTCACCAAGATCTGAAGGAGGTAGCTGTTGCAAGAAGAGTGTAAAGAAGAACATTTGTGTCTGCTGTGCTATTGTGAAGTCTTCTGCAATTTATGAGTTGGTCCATGACTACGCAGCCTCCTGAGTTCCTTGTTCAATACATTTATGATGGGAATAACCCAGCTTAGAGTAGCATTCTCTTTGCTAATCTGTCGGGTTGCTTCCTCAAAGGGAGTCAAAAACAATGCAAGATGCTCCATGAGGCCCCACTGGAATGAATTCAGCACAACACCATCTTCTACATTTTGCTCTTTGGTATATTTATGGACTGTTTTCTTTTGTGAGAAGTCTCTCACATGTGTAAAACATTGAGTTCCATCTTGTCAGAACATCTTGTTTTAGCTGCTGTATTGGCAAGTCATTTTTCTTCTGGAGGTCAGCCAAGATACCACGTGATTTTACAGAGTGACTAAAATGGCCACAGATTTTCTTTGCAGCTCCCACTAGTGTTACAATATTATTATCATTGGAAAAGAAAGCTCATGCTAAAAGATTTAATGAGTGTGCAAAGCACAGAATGTGAGTAAAACCACCACATTTCAATGCACTAACAATATTGGCGCTATTGTCTGAAACCACATATTCAGTAGTGAGTCCCAGGGGCTTTAACTATTCAGAAATGTTGTCATGCAACTCTTCCAAAATATTGTCAGTGGTGTGATGCTTACCAAACATGCTAACACAAAGAGCTGCCATTCTTTGCCTTCCTTCCTGTACACTGCTGCATGTGGTGGTATTTGAAGATGATCCTGACACCCAATGTGCTGTGATGCACATATAATCAGTGGTTTGAGCACTCATCCACACGTCTGTGGAAAGGTGCACAGAACCATATTCACTGTCTTGAAGAGCCAATTTTATTTTACTTTCATAGAGTCATACATTTTGGGAACAGCCACAGTAGCAAAATATTTGAGGCTTGGTATGTTGTAATGTGGAGCAAAATATTTTCAAAGGGCTCTAAAGCCGTCATTCTCCACCAAAGAAAAATAGTTGCAGGTCCTTGGCAATAAATTCAGCTATTAACCGAATAATTTTTCACATGACTTGATATGATCTTCTGTAGGCAGTTTTTGTTTCAAGAATTGCAGTAATAGTCTGCTGTTTAGTTCATCCAGGGGCCAAAAACCATGGGAATACAGTGGCGAAGCTGTAACTTGTTCAAATACTTTTGTTAGTGAAGTCAAAAAATTTTTTTCTGCCCTGTCTCACAGTCTCTTCACCATCACTATTGTCTGTAGGATTATATTCATCACAGATATGTGTCCCTTGCTCAGGACTGCTCCCCAGATGATTGGTTGCATGTGCTCTTTACAAATGCATTTTTAGTGACGTTGTCCCAAACTGGACCCTCACTTCCCTCTGCTAACTTCCTAATGACAAGAGGTGCAGACAGCAACACATACATTTTGGGACTTATACAAAAATAGCTCCATACAACTGATGTGGAACATTTTGTTGTCATGCCAGGAACTGCAGCAATTTTGGTGGCAGTTGTTTCCGACCTTGATTCATGCACACTGTGGTTGTCTCCAGAAGAGGTACCATGATTATTTAAGCAATAATGACCAAAGAACCAGTCATTTCTTAGAGATTAACAACTGGCTGGTGAGGAAGGGTGGCCTGAGGTGCAGCCAAGGGCCAACCCCACCCAGCCAGTTGTTAATCAACAGGAAATAACTGGCTCTTCAGTCATTTTTGCAATTATAAGTCTAATCGCAATAATGATATGATTTGTAATACTTTTTTTCTCGGGGCAGCGTGCACCAGCACTGGTTCTTGAAGTAACATTTGTGGCAGTAGGAGAGATCGTGGTGTGTGACAGGTATTAACAGGAATACAGGACTGGTTCATTTTTTTTAAATTTAATTTCTTAATGTAGTGACAGCAGTGCCGAAAATACTTCTTTTGTTTCGCTACCGCTGCCATCAGTGTACAGCACTGTGATTAGCCATGTGGCTGCCATGCTAGGCATTTCTAAGAGATTCCAGACTGACAAGGCAACCAATCAGTGAGCTTCTTAAGCTCATGAAAAATTAATTAGACTTAGAATGATTGTTTTCCCACTACTGGTTCTGGCTACTGGTGGTATTTGCTTTGCTGTACACTATGTGTTTTTCTTTTTGGGTGGGGGAACCCAAGTGGCACCCTCTTCCTCATCAGTAGTGCATTCTGATTTATCACCTTTGGAAGAGTATAACGGAAGCATCATGATCGTGATCTTGTTCTTGTACATTTACTTCTTCACCAGAGGCACTGCTTTCTGATGAAGGAGCCTGATATGTATGACTGCATATTGTGGAGTGCCATGTCTAATGGTACTAGACAGAGCTTTTTCCTTAATCATAGACTTTCTAGGGCTAAGTATTTTGGCTACCTGTTTTTTTTTTTTACTTTTATTTGATTTTTCTGGCAATGCTGACAGTGCTGCATTACTTTGATCAGAGGATTCATCAACATTCTTTTCTTTTTCTGATTGTGTTGCTTAATTTTCATCAATTATATTAATAATATCTTCAGTAGTGAATTTTCCTTTGTTACTGAATTTGTTTCCGGGAAATATTTTTATTGTTACGTGTACCAGTTTCAGCCGTACTGCTAGTGTTGGCCACATGTTCCATTTCCATAACAGACTCTGATTCTGAATCCATTTTTTGAGGTCCAACTTAATTGCTTACTTAGCAGTATTAGTTTGGATGCAGAGATGGGCAGCACAGAGTCTGAGACATGGCACCCCCCTCTCCAAATACGTGGGGCTCTATATGACCTAGTAGTAGTTCAGGCACAGAGATGGGCAAAATAGATTCTAAGATGTGACACCCCCCCTTTCACAATCTGTATGCCACTATTTCCTACTAGTAGTTCAGGCACAGAGATGGGAAACAGAGTCTGAGACATGGCACCCTCCTCTCCAAATATGTGGCACTCTATATGACCTAGTAGAAGTTCAGGCACAGAGATGGGAAAAATAGATTCTGAGACATGACACCCCCCTTTCACAATCTGTATGGCACTATTTCCTACTAGTAGTTCAGGCACAGAGATAGGAAACAGAGTCTGAGACATGGCAACCCCCCCAAAAAAATCTGTATGGCACTATGACCAAATAGTAGTTCAGGCACAGAGCTGGGTAACAGAGTCTGAGACATGGCACCCCCCTCTAAAAAAAATACTTGAGGCACTATATGACCTAGTAGTTGTTCAGGCACAGAGATAGCCAACACAGAGTTTGAGATGTGACTCACCCACTCCCAAAACACGTGAGGCACTATATGACCTAGTAGTTCAGGCACTGAGACAGATAACACAGAGTCTGAGACGTGATCCCTCCCCTTCACAAGCAGTATGGTACTACAGTATGACCTAGTAGTAGTTCAGTTACAGAGAAGGATAACACAGAGTCTGAGACATAACACCACCTCTCAAAATACATGCGTAACTATATGACCAAGTACCGTAGTAGTTCAGGTACAGAGATGTACAACACAGAATCTGAGACATGACAACCCCTCTCAAAATATGTGAGGCACTGTATGACCTAGTAGTAGTTAAAGCACAAATGACTGTCTCTGTCGAATGCAAAGCCCCAGATACACTCAATACTCAGTTTCCTGGGGATGTCCTGTGGTGGCTGACACAGAGGATTGGCTAGAGCATGAGTCAATCACAGACCAAAGACCCTCATTGGTTGGTTCCCTTCAGTGCCCCAGGATCACAAATGTTTGCCTGTGTTGGTCATGTGACAGTCTAGGGATTCAGCAGTCTTGGTCATAGATCAGGAACATAAATGCTATTTTTTTCTGTTCCTTTCTGCACTCTGCCCTGCCTTTTCCATGCAGTACCGGTGGTGAGAGTGTTTTTCTGGACCGGGCCACACTTCTGAACCAGGTCAATTCAACAATTTGGGTCAAGTCATGAAAGGCTTGGTTTTCCCAGTCAGAGCCAAGTTGGCCCAGTCCAAGAGGGCTTCAGACTGCACCAAAGCCAGTTGACCTATTACTAGTCTGAGGTATCCCCCAGTAAAAACTTGTATTTTGATGTAAAATGATGAATTACAGGGCATTTAAGGTAAATTTCTAATAAAGAAAATTAGATGTATTTAAAACAGTGGCTACTCTGACAGTCTTTCACTGGCAGGCAATAGGGAACAGACTTGAAAAATCCAGCAGCAATGGTTAAATACCAGCCCAGAGGTAAACCAAGCAGCTGTAAGAACTGAAACATAACTCATTTGTAGTTTTGCCATTTGTAAGTTATGACCCTGCCCCCTTATTCATCAAGATAAACTGTGTATTCTGAGTCAGGCATTTGTGTGTCCTCTTTTTATCCAGACAGCAACACAAACTATATATAGCGGCATGCAGTATTTAAACCACCTCTCATCTCTCATGTCACACTAATGAAGAGTTCCAACAACTGGAAGAGCAGAGCATAGCAGCAGGGACTGAAAAACTGTCCGTGTGGGTAGTTGTACATACTGTACAGTATATACTGAACTTGTATATAAGTATTTTGTAAGATAATGCTGTATGTTAATACCACCACCACTGAGACCACCCTTACAGTTGTAGGCCAAGGCAGGGCAATTTTATTTACAGAGCGCCCTTTCTCAAGGGCTCAGGGCATTTCACACTAACTAACAAAAAATTAGCAGCATGAATAGAGACAGCTAAAATGACAGAATAAGAAACAATTATATAAATAACTTTAAACAATAGTTAAGAACAGTCAAGGAACGCTTCTTGAAATAAAAAAGTAAGAGGAATCTCACTTGACTTCTTACAGTATGTGAACATTAAACAAAGGTGATAGGTCCTGATACCCTAAGACTGTAAGACCCCTCTTACAGCTATCAGAGTGGTCTCAGTGGCAGTATTAATATATTATTGATTGAGACTGTTCAATAATACATTAAAACTAAAAATATTCACCCAAATGAGTCCATTTCCTTGGCAGCTGCACGAGAAACTCTTTTCAGAAAAAGAGTGTCTTGCCAGCCTGCTGGCACAGCAGCAAGGTGACCATTTGTGATACATAGCTCCCGGGTTCGGGAACAGACCTGGGAATTGGAGGGCCAGCCAGGCAGAGAAGGATAGAGCACCTAAAGGGTGGCTCTCCTTCTACAGGGGAGAGGAGTGTCCAGCCTGTTGGCGACCTCTGGTGGAGGCTGGAGGAATCACCAGAAAAGCTGGTGCCTGCTTGCATGGGTGGCGGGACAGACTGCACAACCCGCCTTCCAGGGGCACACAGCCACAAAAAGTCCCCTGTCTCCCAGCCATGATGCCCGGCTGTGCCACCACTCCTGCTGCCACCAGTGTCCACTGGGAGAGGTCCTGCTTTCATGGTCCCACTCTGGGGGGGTAAGCCAGAGCTTGCTTCCATTGACCATTGGGAGGGAGCACCTGCCCAGTGGCCCCACCCAGGGGAGTAAGCCTGTGCATGGTGGGTTGGCATCTGAGGCAGGGGCTAAGCTCCAGTAGGGGCATTGGGGAGGGGGACTGGTACATAAAAAAAAAATAAAATAAAAAAAATAAATAAAAAGAGCAACTCACAGGTAGGGGAACAGAGCACACTGATTGGTCGAGAGTGTTGCCTTAATCTGAACAGTTTCTGATTTACATCCGGCTGCACTTTACAAGACTACAAGACTTTGCAAGGCTTTGTATTGTTTTTGTGTTTTGCATGCTTTATTAGTGTAAACCTGGGTGTGAGAATACATACTGAACTTATTTCAGTGCTTGTTCATTTTCTATTTTATTTTTTAAATCTCTTCCTGCAGTTTAGTTGTGAGAGTGAAGCAATGGTTGTATGTTTGAGCGGTTAGCATGATCGGGGTTGAACTGGGCTCAGTGGTGGGTGTGGGTGTACAGAGGTCAGACTTTCCACCTGAGTCTCCCTTTCTCTACTGTTGTTCCCCCTACTGTCTCTTGCGTGCCTATTCTCATTCCCCTGTTCTCTATTTTTCCTTATTTATGTGTAGATCACTGTCTTTTTGAAATGTCTGCCTCTGGTATATGGCAGAGGTTAGTAAAAGGGGAAAGAGAGAACCTGAATGATTTGATGTGCATTTTGTGGTAGAATGAAGATAAACTCAGATAAACTAAATTTTGAATTTATAGATTGCTTTTATGCTCTCAGGGTTTGATGCAAGATAATAGAAAATTTCCTTGTGTACTTTTGCTTGGCGTTCTCCTTATTTGGGCATTCTTCAGCGTGCACCTTCCCTTTACTGCTGACATCAGGTTCCTCCTGTTATAACAAGCATTTGTCAATGTCAAACAATCGTTTGCAGGTATGTGCAGTGGTGTTTGGCATTTATGCAGGCCCCCCCAGTTGTATCCATGTCTCTTCAGCATCCATGCCCCAACACAGTACCTCTCTGCAACTCCTCCTCCATCTGATTAACATTTCAGCCTCATACTTATTAAGTGTCTGTCTTAGGAACCCTAACGCCCTGATCGTGCTCAAGGTTACAAACCTATGTGGAAACTGCACAACACGCGCTTGCAACAAAGTCATTCAGTGGAATTATTTCACCAAATTTTCAACATAGGCATTTTGTCACCTCTGCTCATGAACACTATCACTATGATTTCCTTACTGTGTACCAAACACTGATTTCCCACAGCGACCGCGTTATTCTGAGCCTGAAGTGTGAATACACATTTTGGCCAGGATGTGAAAAATGACAGCTATGTGGGAAAATGCAAATGTTGAAAATCTGGAGTGAAAATATTACAAATTCGCAAACTTACAAGTGACTGTGGAAACTGCGCAACGTAGGCACGTAATACAGCCATTTTATGGACTTCTGTCGCCAAATTTTCAACATAGGCATTTTAGGACCTCTTCTCATGAACAGTGTCACTGTGATTGTCTTACTCTGTAACGAACACTGATTTCTGACCGCGACCGCTCTATTCTGCGCCAGAAGTGCAAAAACACATTTCAGCCAGGATGTGAAAAATGACAGCTGCACTGTTCATAAGAAGGTGTGGAAATATGCCTATGTTGAAAATCTGGAGTGAAAATATTACAAATTTGTGAACTTACCAGTGTGCGTGGAAACTGCGCAACGTAGTTCGTAAAACAGTCATTTTTTGGAATTTTTTCACCAAATTTGCAATATAGACTTTTTGAGAGCCCACCTCATGAACACCAACACTGTTGTTTCATTAATCAGTCCTGAAAGGTAATTCCGTGCAGTGACCATGAAATCACCTTTTGGGACCGAATAACACAATAACAGTGACTGAGTGCATGAGATGGGCTGCCAAGAACCCCATGTTGAAAATTTGGTGAAAAAATTCCCACAGATTGCCAAGATATCCAGCTAAGTTGAAAAAACCCTATTTATGCCATTATACATCTTACCAGCTTTTCTTCTGATTGCGGTCGGCTTTGAAGAGTGTAGATGTGTTCCTGGTCCACCGAAGATTGTCGTGCCAGGCTCCGGAGGTAAGTATGGGGTGAGGGGGGTTGTGGAGAGGTGGGTGCACAGAGGGTGGAGGCAGGTTGGCGGGTGGGCCAAGGACTCACCGAGGGACAGTTTTCTTCTGTCACATGAGTTAAAAAAAAAGATGGATGGTTTTGGTATGCTGGGGTGGGCTCCCAGCATGCCACTTACATGTGTGTTGGGGGGGCTGGAGCCAGCAGGGATTGGGTACCCTCACTGGCCATACAGCATGCATGGTGGGACATGAGCATGCTGGGGTGGGCTCCTAGGGTGCCAACTGGTTGTTTGTGGGGGGCTGCAGCCAACGGGGATTGGGCACCCCATCAGCCACACAGTGTGCTGGGGAGCACATGAACCAAGGGGGATTGGGCACCCCCCTCAGCACACAATGTGGGGGCCGAGAAGAACACTAACAAAGAAGGAGGGGGACAGGAGAGGGAGGAAGCGGGAGGGATTTCATGCTGAGCTGTGTATGACAGCAGTTCAGCTGATGTCATTATGGTAACTGTACACATGCTACCACAGTTGATTGCAGCTGACCTTTTCTTAGAACTGAAGACCAACACAGCCGAACTGCTGTCATACACAGCTCGGCATGTATTGGTCTGGTAGGATCGTGCCTGCTACACTGAGCACTGTATTCATGAGGAGGGTCACTAAAATGGTGCAGGGTCTGCACCGGAAGACATATGAAGAGAGACTTAAGGAGCTTAATATGTATAGCCTCGAGGAAAGGAGGGAGAGGGGAGACATGATAGAAACTTTCAAGTACCTCAAGGGAATCAACAACGTCCAAGAGGTAGCATCTTTCAAAAAGAGGTGTGCAAGAACAAGGGGCCAATTTGAAGATAGAAGGGGGCTCAGAGGTAATTTAAGGAAGTATTTTTCACAGAGAGGGTTGTGGATGTATGGAACGGCCTTCCAGAGGAGGTTGTGGAGTCAAAAACAGTGGTGGAATTCAAGCATGCATGGGACAGTCATAAAGCAATTCTAGGGGGTGGGGGTAGGAAGAAGTAGGCTGCTGGTTAACTAGGACCTGAAGCTTATCCATCAGGTAGGGAAATGGGCAGACTGGGTGGGCCAAGCGGTCCTTATCTGCCATCAAATTCTATGTTTCTATGTAAAAGTCATACTGTTGCAAGATGTTCCTTGCGCATGCGCACAAACGAACAGAAAAAGTTCTGCAGTGCAGAGTGCATGCATTAAGAGCAGTCATGCTGTGAGAACTCAGTAGGCAACAGACAGCAACAAGATATAGTGTATAGTAGAGCACTGTTCTATATAGAAATCCATCCTTATCAAAATGCTGTTGTACCATAGGTCAAAGGTCATGGAATGTGATTGAACCCTTCTGTGGCAGAGCAGCATTCTAGAACCTCTAGAGACTTCACAAGTCAGTTTCACTGTGGAAGAGAAAAACCACAATGCACACATTTCACATAATACTATACACCATAGAAATAGAGGATGAGCAACTTAATGTACAACCAGTGTACTCTGACACCTTGGGGTTCTGATTCTCACAGACCTCTCAAGCTTCACTCTTGAGGTCAGAGGGAATCAGTACCACACTGTGGCAGAACACGCTGGTTGTGCATAATTGCCCATCCAGTTTTCTCTGTATATTATAAGTTTTCAGCAAAGGAAATGCACTACAGTAGTTTGCAAAATCAGCTTGCAATCAACAAAGCAAATAACTGAGCTGCATTAACAGGAGTGGCTTTTTAGGCTCCAGCATCAGGCTTTGTAACAAAGTTCAACAAACTGAATTAGACTTTTTGATTAATTTATTTCAACTGTGACTCAATATGCTGGCCCGTGTCTTTTGTAAGGTTCCAATTCTAGTCATTGGTTTTCCTTTTTTATTCTACAGCCTGGACAACAAGGGATTACTGACCAAACATATTAATAATAACCCTGAGGGCTACAGAAGTAATATAATACCTCATCAAAATCATATTAAAATTGCATTAAAATCAAATCAAAACTGCATGTTGTATTTACTCCAAGTAATAAATTTCTTAGCTACAAAAACCTGTATGAATCCAGTTTAAATAATCTCAACAGACTGTTATTTTCAAGAATTTATTTAACCAGTAAATCAAGAAATGCTGTCTTTATAAGTTTCTTATCAGGACAACATGACACTTACGTTAAGGTACCATTAGTAAACTATTGAAACTACAGAAATTTAGTAGGTAACGGAGTTATTTTAACACTATAACACAAAATTAGTCTTTTTCATTCATTGCAGTGGATGCTCTGTTGAAATTTTGGACTGTTGCATTGCTCCAAGTTAAGCTAGGAGGTCCATTTAGAACTACAGTAGCCCCTCGCTATAATGAGCCTCGTTATAGCAAACATTCATCTATAACGAATGGTTGCCATGTCCCCCATCAAAAACCATATACAGTATTTTGAGCCAGTCCCGATGATGATACGTGGTTTTCAGTGGGAGCGAGGGACTACTGTATTTTGAGCAAGTCCCAATGATCAACTGAGTTTTAGATACACAGAGCACAAACACAACATGTTCTGGCAGAACCACTATGGCTGCAAATGCATGAAGTAGATAAGGGTATTTCATAGGCCTAAACATAAACATGAATAAAAGTATATGAGTTATACATAAACAACCAATATAAAAGTTGTTCAGGACAAGAAGACCTTTTCTATGAGACTATTCATTAAGCTGCACTATTTAACTATAGTGTATGTTAGAATGCTATAATCTCCAAAAATCTAACATTTACCAGTTTTGTTGTACCATCAATGTACCATCAATGTGATGTAATTTATCTGTTGTACCATCGTGAGTATGTCACATCAATGGTACAACAACTTGGAACATCCTCATACATGCGCATTAGGAAATGCTCAGCACCTGTGGAAACGGCTGCAGTGGTCAGATCTATTCTGATCAGGTTGCGAAAATAGGCCATAGTGGTGAGATCTCTGCTGAAAGACATCGGTGCTGCTAAAAGGTGCGTGTTGCTGCATTTTATTTAAAAAAGCTTGTCTGTGAGAGGGGGAACGTGGATTGAGTGGGGCTTCTTCCTGTTGGGGGGGACAAAAGCAGCACCACAGTGTTCATTAACTTTGTGAGATATTTACAGTGGTGCTCAAGAAATGTTCAACATTGTTTAACTGATGCCCCTACACTATACAAGACAATGGATGGGAATTAGTTAATCAACAACATTGTATTCACTTCTCGAGGTTAACTGACAACTGTAAACCTCTCAAACTTTGCTCTTGAGGTTTACTTTGTTGTCATGGTAACCTTTCAAAGTGAATACAATGTTGTTGTTAACTGATGCCCATCCATTATCCTCTATATATTTAACTTTTAAACTATGGCCATCTGATTACCTGTATTTTCATTTTTCTTCACAATTTTCACCTTTTAGTTGGCTATATTTAAAAAAGTCTGATAAATTTAGAGTAGTGACTACCCACATTTAAAAGGTCATTTTGTCCTGAACAACTTTCATGTTTGTTGTGTATTGGTAACGTGTATACTTTCTGAGATATTTACATTCGTTTGGCATGACTCCTACTGTACTCACTCCTAGAAAAAAAATGAGGCTGTTTGGAAGACCATGTTTTGCAAAATATAAAGAATTCAGATTGGTGACTACCCTCATGTGAACGTTCTTTTTGTTCTAAACAACTTTCTTGCTGGTTGTTTTTGTGCACCTTGCATAGTTTTAAAGATATTTAGATTTGTTTGGAATGTGTGCACATTTTCTCTCAGAGAAAAGTAGCTTGGAGCTCGGTATGGCTATATTTAAAAAAAATCTAATGAATTCAGAGTAGTGACTACCCTCATGTGAAAGATAATTTTGTCCTGAACAGCTTTCATGTTAGTTGTGTATTGGTACCTTGTATACTTTCTGAGATATTTACATTTGTTTGGCATGACTCCTATTGTGTTCACTCCTAGAAAAAAATGGGTCTGTTTGAAACATTACTGCTAAACTTCAGGTCTCAGAGAGATAAAATGTAGAGCTCCCCCTAGCTATGTGGGTGGGTGCTTCAGCTGTTTGTGTGTGGGGGGATGGGTGGGTATAAAAAGCTTTTAAGAAACAGACACTCTAGTATCCAATATGGGATAGTCTTCTTTGAGTGACATATTTTACTCCTTTGTGGGCTTACACCTTAATTGTCATTCTTGTGTTGCAAGTGCTTGCTTTCCTCAAATGCTGTAATTTCAGGATGCAATTTCACAAGTGCTGTGTAAGGATGCAGTTTCAGGCACTCCTTAATTACTTTTCCTTTCCTTCTGAACCTTAAGCTCTGATGCCGCAGGCAACTCTGATAGTCAGTTGTTCCAACATGATAGATCCACCTTATGCCCCTCCCACATGAACCAAAAAAAAAAGTGGGGTGGATCTTTAGGAGCTCCTCAGGTGGAGGTGGGGTTGGATCTAACCCCCTCCCCCCAAAAAAACTATTGCTGCCTCCAACTACTCAGGTTCCAGTTCTTGCACCTCCCATTTAAGAAAGAAAACAGTGCCCGCAACCATTGACTAACATGAAAGCATATTTATTTGAGGGCAGAAAGCATTTCTTGGAGGAGGGTAAGTTGGAGGAGACTATTTACACCTTCAGCCAGTTCCATGGACAGAAAACATGACATCAGCCCTTTTGTTCATGCAAAATGTCTGCAGGCTCCACCCACTGCAGCTGTAAAAAATGAGGCTGTTTGAAACAATGGGTTGGGGTGGGATCTGCCATTACAAGAGCAAATACTACATGAAACACCCCTGCTAAAAGGAGTATGCCTGCTGCTAAGAGGAGTACAAGAACAAATACTATATGAATGTAAATATCTCTAAAATTGTATGAGTTACATATAAACAACCAGTATGAAAGGTGTTCAGGAGAAGAAGACCTTTCAAATGAGCCTATTCATTAAGCTGCACTAATTATAGTTTTTTAACTATGGCCATCTGATTACCTGAATTTTAATTTTTCTTCACAATTTGCACCTTTCAGATGGCTATATTTGAAAATATCTAATGAATTCAGAGTAGTGCCTACCCTCATTTGAAAGGCCATTTTGTCTTGAACAACTTTCATGTTGGTTGTGTATTGGTAACCTATATACTTTCCGAGATATTTACATTTGCTTAGCATGACTCTTACCGTGTTCACTCCTACAGAAAAAAAATTATGCTGTTTGGAAGGCCATAGTTTACAAAATATAAAGAATTCAGATTGATGACTACCTTCATGTGAAAGGTCTTTTTGTCCTGAACAACTTTCACAGTGGTTGTTTTTGTGCACCTTGAATAGTTTTAAAGATATTTAGACTTGTTTGGAATGTGTGCACATTTGCTGTCAGAGAAAAGCAGCTTGGAGTTCTATAATAATAAATCCTGGTTTTCCCCTGGCCTGCACCATTGATTGCTGTTCATGTTATGTGATCCCTAATGGATGGGGGAGGGAAGTAAGATAGGAAGGCGGGGTCAAACTTACTCTGCTGAGGGAAGGCTTTAACCCCTCAAGCCAGAGGAAAATAGTGCTCTCCAGCTCCTATATACACACACAGGCAGCGTACTAATGCAGCTCCAGTGGAGGACACTATTTTTAACACTCTATCAAGTTGTTTGGTAGCAAAAATTACATCAGCCCTTTTCTGAATGCAAAACATCTGCAGGGCTACACCCACTGCAGCTGTAAAAAGCAAAGTCACCCACGTCACAGTCATTTATGGCTCCGCCCATACAATCCCGCATTCCAGTCACCGACGGGCAGGACCCAGTTGCACGAGCTACAGCCTATTTAGTCTATTCCCTTAGGTCATTTGGAAAAAAAATGACTGAGAATCATATTTCACAAGTTTAGTGGGGGAGAGCAAATGACATAGTACAAACTAGCATAGTAAAACAATGTAAACCCTGCTTCACCCACATCACAGTTTAACATGCTGTCCTCTCTCATTGCCTAGCCAGCTGTTGTCATCAGCTTCATCCATAGAGTTCAATGTCTCCTGAGCATGCAGTATTCAGCCATTTCAGATGCAGGCACCGACATTCCAGCTGGATAGGTTCAAAAACTGAGGCACAAACAGGTCACTAAAATGCCAACAACAATATGAAAGGAAATTGCACCAACCAGAATATGACCTGCAGCCAGAACTGAGTCCCTCACTTTAATGAATGACTTGCTGTAATGAACAATTGCTATGGCTACCAAGTCATTCATTATGGTGAGGGGCTACTGTATAAGAAGCCCTTCAGAAGTTAAGTCTTATTGAGACTCGGAGTCAGCAGATACCTTGGTGACTGGAGAGCAGTAACCAAACTTTTGTCCTCCTAAACTGAGTGGTGAACTCTGATAAGAACTGTTACTTTTATTGCACATTTGAAATTCAGAGGCATTACTACTTTTATTTAGAAAATTTCAGAGGTCATGTAACTGATATTTAGTATTGAAATTACACTTGCATTTAAGTGTTATTAGCCAGTCAGTTAAAGCTTACTATGAGTTCTAAAATTACGAAATCGGACAAAACAGTTTTAATAATGGAATGTAAATGTAAAAATAATTCCAGAACAAACAAAAAAAAGTCACAAGGCCTGATTTTCAAACCCTCAGGAATGATGCAAGGTGATTGCATCAAAGAGAATTGACGTACGTGGCTCACTGCACCACACCTTGTGTCATTCCTGAGAACCTGTAGCACACATGTGGTTGGTGTGTGCCAAAGTGCCTTGTGCCATGCTTGTGATGCCCACCCCAGTGTGACCTGGCATAAGGGGGGCTTGCACCAGGACCCTACTGCACCATCCCCTTATCTCTGATTCTTGAAGTGGTCGAGTCCCCTCCAGGCTTAGACCAGCCCAGGACTAGTCTAATATCCCTTGTGTTACTCCACCACAGTGTTTTTGACACTTGGTCCCCATCGCACCCCTCCCTATGTTCACCACAGCAGGCCACCACAGTCAGCAATTATGACTGTGACACAATGGCAGTGCCTTTGATGAAGGCTGTTCCCCATGCTGGGTCCCATCTACAGGTCAGTAATGTGAATGGGTTACCTGGGCACAGCATGATGAGCTGCAGCACATGACCAGGTACACATGGGGTACAGTTGGGAGGTACAGTATGAATCAACTGGTGCCACCATTATGCAGTGGCACATGTATACTTGCTTGGCACACTTGTGTTCATGGACATGGCAACCCTTACCATCCTGATCCAGAGGGAGCAGTGCACAGCTGCCCCAACATTGGATTGGCACCCTCCAGAGGGGACCAGGTACTCAAGGAAGTGACTGGTCACATGTCTCTGTGAGTGTGCCAGTAAGGTGTGCCACATGCCATCTGTACACACCATGGGGACTGTCCTTCCATATTGCTGGCACATCCAGTAGATTGCATCACTGCCTATGTCAAATCCCTCCCACAAGCCACTTGTTCAGTGTATGGAAGCAGTTGTAGCAAATCCACTGACTTTGGTGCCAGGATCTCTCCTGTACTAAAACTGGGTGCAGGGTCCCTGGCGCACTGGCGACTGACGCAAGTTACTGTGTGCCGCAGCTTGTGTTGATCTAGCAGCCCCTTTGAAAATTTGGCTAGCAGTCTATAGAAGTCAGTTTATGGGAAATAACAGAAAAAAATGAGCTTAAAAAACCCAGAGCAATTAAAAAGATGCCAAAAAGACTAAAAAGAAAACAGACTTGGCTGAGACTAAAATATCAAATTTTATTGGGAAAGCAGCCTCCATTCCTTTAGGTAATAAAGCCCATTTTCTACCTTGTGAAACCTCGTTTGTCTCTAATGGGCAAGCAGTTCAAATGATGTGTAATTTAGGCACTGATCATGAGAAAGGCACCTTGACACAGGAACCTGGGGAAAATTTGATTGATGATGTATTTTTAAGCAACTTGGAGAGTGTCTCCAATAAAACTACTGTATCGCTGATAGAGGAATTTCTCTTCCCCTTTCTAATGTTTCTGTGCCAAAAGATTTTCAATGTAAAATGTAAATACCACAAAGAATATATTTTGTCCCCCAAATCTGGATATTGTTGAGGTTATGAATGATCTGGGCACTACTATTGATGGTTTGAAAATGTACAGAACTCCCCACCCCAGCCATGGGCCATGCGAATGCATTTCAGCTTAATGAGAAACATTAATCTTTTTCCCCTGAAGTAAGGGATCTTTCTTCACCTAAGTGTACTTGAGAACTGTTCCTGGGGGGACTCTGAAACTGGATATCAGGGTCTGTCTTGGAGCCCCCCGGCCGTCCCCCATTTCAGAACAAAATACACTTCCTGGAGCTTCAGCTATTTTGAAGGAATTATTACAGTATATTGTTGACCCTTACTATGCTAATGGGGTAATTCTGAAACCCCTTTGGGCTCTGAAGAAGGAAGTTTGGGGTTTGAGACCTAACTTTATGAAAAATCAGTTTATGATTAAGTATTCGTTGGAGGAACACATCCAACAAAATAACAAAATACATTAAAAATGTATTTATTTATTTGAAAATTGATGACTGGGAAAGACACACTGAGCCACACTGTGCTCGGGGAGAAGGGAATGATGGTACAAAATAAATAGCACAGACACAGTTCACAGTTACAATACAGAGCAATCAAAGAACATGAATTAATTACAAGAGCAAGTGCTAATGAACAATCAAGGTAGAAGCAACAAAATAAGGCATTTCAGCCACTCAAGCGCCAGTGCAGTAGGTAAATGCATAAGGAACAGTAAAGTAGAAGGAACAAGCATTTGTCAATGCCAAATGTTGTCTTGTTGGCATTGGTATTGGTAGTGCAGGAGTTAGAGCGATGCGTAATAGGAATGGCAGTGAAATATTGAACTGACGCCAATCCACCCCCACTCTGCAGAGACTGACAGGTATTGGGGTGTACCTTTGGGTCATCGGCCGCAACGCTCACGCCATTTCACCTCACCCTACCCTGCAGACACTGACAAGTGTTGCATTGTGCCTTGGGGTCTTTGGGCCTTACGCTCACTCCATTCCATAAGGAAATACACTGAGATGGGCACAGAATAGGAAAATGGGGTGAACTTTGGGGCTGAAGAGTCCAAGGCACACCTCGATGTTTGTCACTGGCTACAGGCTGGGGATGGGGGTGGAATGGCATGAGCATTACAGCCGACAATCCCAAGTGACACCCCTGATGCCTGTCAGTCTCTACAGGGAGGGTGTTACAGTTGGAAACCCTAATGCCCTGGGCATTTGTTGAAATTTCCATTCCAAATTTTCAACATGGGCTTTTTGTGATCCCACCTCATAAACAGTGGCACTATCAGTTTGTTAGCTGAAAGGTGATTTTGTACAGCGACTGCACCATTTGGCATCACGCATGCAAAAACACATTTCAGGCAGGATGTGAAAAATGACAGCTCATGAGATGGTGTAAAAAATGGCAATGTTGAAAATCTGGAGTGAAAATATGAAATATTGGTGAAGTCAAGAGCATGCGTAGACACTGAGCAATGCATGCCTGTAACGCAATTATTTTGGGAATTTTTTTAACCAAATTTTCAACAAAGGCATTTTGGGACCTCTGCTCATGAACAGTGGCACTGTGATTTTGTTAATCTGTCTCGAAAGTTGATTTTCCACAGCAACTGCACCATTGTGCGCCAGATGTGTGAAAATACATTTTGGGCAGGGTGTGAAAAATGACAGCTGTACTATTCATAAGGAGGTGTGAAAATGGCAATGTTGAAAATCTAGAGTGAAAATATTAAAACCATCGAAGTCAAGAGAGTGTGTGGAAACCTGCTAACACAGCAAGATAACGCATATATTTTGAATTTTTCACCAAATTTGCAACATAGCTTTGGGGACCCCACCTCATGAACAGTGGCACTGTCATTACATTACTCAATCCAGAAAGGTGATTCCATGCAATGACTACGAAATCACCTTTTGGGACTGAATAACGAGATAACAGTGCTGTGTTCATGAGGTGGGGTCCCAAGAACCCCATGTTGAATATCTGGAGCCAAAATTCAAAAAAATGGTTGAGATATCCACCTAAGTTGAACCACCCCCCTTCCCATTGATGCCATTATACAGATTACTAGCACCTCTTCATTTTGTAGTTTGGCTTTGAAGAGTCCAGACATGTTCCCACTCCACTGAAGATCGCAGTGCCAGACCTCCGGAGGTAAGTATGAGGTGAGGGGGTGTTGTGGGGAGGTGGGGTGTGCTGAGGGTGGGTGTGGGTTGGGAGAGGGGGCACCAAAGACAACAGACCATTTTTTTTTTTTCAGGTACAAAAAAAAAACAGACACTGTGCAACGGGAACATTTACTTTCTTTAAAGGTGAAATAAAACAAATGTTGGGCACATTGGGGTGGGCTCCCAGTGTACCACACAATGGGGGTGGGGTGGGGGGAGGAACATGCTGACGCAGTTGGCTTTCTGTGCTATTGTGTCTGTACAGTTCTAGTACAGTTCCTTTTACTGATTCCTTGAATTTCTGTCTGTGTTGATCCTTTATTACCCTGTGGTACAAAAGAAGGTAACAGGAAATGGCAGTTGTTGAGAAAGCATGTCACCCTGCCTGGAATGACATGCATTATCTGGGCAGTGCGAGCTGTTGGCACTGCAGCCCATTCCTACTTGACCTGCAGAATGATTGGCTGCCTTGGATTGTGATGAATCACTAGACCTTATGAAACAGATTTGACATTCCAATGGAGGAAATAGATACACAATTTGTTTACTGACTGTTGCCTAATTGAAGTTTCCCTTTTCACCATCATCTTCCTACTGATAAACATTGAGGCTTGCAAGCAAAGTAATGCGCCTCCACCATGTTTATTGAAATGTTTCACCAGGAACGTACAGGAGGCATCATCTGTGCCGCTGTATGGTGAGCTTGTCTCTGATTGCAGCAGCATATTTCTTACAAGTTGTGTCCACTTTACATAATTCTTGTGTCAGCACTAGCATGCTGGCTAATTGGGGAATGAGGGACACACCTACTAAAGCATGCCCTGTATTCACCAACACTAACACACCTCTGCATTTTTCCTACTACCACAAGATGTTGTTTTCGCAAGTGCAAGACAACATAAAAATGATCATTTTCCTATCACTGAATGATCATCTCTCTCTCTGGAACAAGACTACTGTAATATGTAGCACTTAGCATGGATGGCATGCAAAATTTCTAGTACCTATGATTGTATGAACTATGTACATTTTTCCCTACTTGTTTTCTAGCATCATATCATCACTGTTATTACCTGAAATGTCTTGTAGATTCTCTCTTTCATGTCGTTGCTCATCTTCTGTATGAATGTCTGTAAATTGTTTGACTGCCTAAAATGTCTGTAACCTCCCGGGTTGTGTCTGAAAATAGTCATAATTATGGCTATGACATCTTACCTGGTTAACAAAAACTAAATAAATAAAGCAAAATATTTAATTTTGTAAGTACCAACAAATGAAGTAACTAAGAAAATAAATGCATACAAACTAAACTCCCCCCCCCACAAGAGATTTAGTTATTAAAATACCTGATTGTCCCATTAAACTGGGATAAAGAAAAAAAGGCACAGCAGGGCATCAGGAGAGGGATGTGTAATAAAAAAAGAATAAAATCAGCAACATACAAAATAAGAAGGTGACAAATAAAAAAGGTAAACAACACAATTGCAATAACTTAGAATTTCCTCAAATATCTAATGCAAATTTAGCTAAGGTCATTTTGATAATGTCTATCCTGAGAGAACTGGACTTGATAATTCTCTATTCTAATTACAGGACATCTTTCTATTTTAAATACTGAGGTAAATCAAGTAAACAGTAATTTAGTAAATGAGAGTTGTTTAGAGATTGCTGTTTTTTTTTTATTTATTTATTAGAATTTTGGAAATATAATGATTTGCCATAGTGCTGTAGCTGTGGCTGCACCATAGATAACAAGCCCATAATCAATGATGGAGACAACAGAGCTGTGTATTACTAGCTTAAGGGCGTCAGGTGTCAGGCAGTGTCTATGTTTATAGAGAAGGTCTATTCGGATATTTATGGATTCTGCAACTGAATTGATATGGCTAAAGAAGGACAGAGTAGGATCCAGGGTTATACCAAGGTATTTGAAAGTCTGCATCTGGTCCAGGGTTACACCTGAGCTGTTTTTGATAGCCAACTGTTGGTGTTTATGTTTGTTATGTGTGTCATGGAACAACATAGTCTGTTTTTTTGTAATTTAGTACTAGCTTCTGTGAGATGAACCAGGCCTCAACTTGCATGAAACTTTCCTGCAGTTGTTTCTCCAAGAGGGAGGGGTCAGAATTCTTAGAGAAAATCACTGCGTCATCAGCATACAGAATAATATTTTTATCACAGGCAGAAGGGAGATTGTTCAGGAAGATGCTGAAAAAAAGGGGTCCCAATATTGACCTTTGGGGAACACCAGTCAGACAGGTAGTTTGAAAGAAGGGGAGTCACCAAGCTTAACTATTTGTGACCGGTTGGAGAGATAACTGTTGAACCACTGTAAAGTATCATGAGAGAGCCCTAAGTTGCCAAGTTGTTCCAGTAGTAATGGATGGTTGACTGTATCAAAGGCCTTCGAGAGGTCTATAAAGGTGGCACCTGCAAGTTGTCCTTGGTCTAGTGCTAGATGAATGTGGCCTGTAAATTCAAGGAGGGCAGAGGTGGTGCTATGTCCTTTGTGAAAGCCATGCTGCTGTGGGCATTGCAAGTTGCATTTCTCCAGGTACTCCACCAATTGATCTACGACGATTCTTTCAAGAGCTTTGGATAAAGCGGGTAGGCTAGAGATAGGCCTGTAGTTACAGTGTAATGTTCTATCCCGGACTTGTGTATTGGGGTCACCAGGGTGGACTTCCACTTAAGCGGAAACTGGGAGAGCATGAGGGACCAGTTAATAATTTTGGAAAGAGGGTGCAGGACATCATCAAGGGTGAAGGCGATGAGCTTCAAGTCAAGTGTGTCCCCAGGTGATCTGGATTTTCTGAGCACCTTGAGGTATTTATTGGCGTCCCTTTCAGTAACTGCCTAGAAATAGAAATGTGGATGATTTGAATCCTGAATCTGTTGATATTGGGAGGCCGTGGTTTGGTTGGTGTCAAAGAAGTTAGAGGGAAGCACATAGCTGAGGTCAGTGAATGCCAGATTTAAAGTACTGGCAATTGTGATGGAGTCCAGGGTGTTTCTGCCATCAACTTTTAGCATATTAGGAGTTGCTTTGGACTTTTTCCCCATAACTTCAGAGAGACTTTGCCAGAATTTCCTTCCATCCAACCATGAGTTTGATAGGGTGCTCCTGTAGTAGCTGGCTTTTTCAGTGTGGATAGCTCTGGTACAGGCATTCCTGGTGGCCCTGTATGCCTGAAAGTCTGCTTGGTTGCCAGAGACTGTAGCACAAGCCCATAGTAGGTCCAGAGCTTTTGGTTGGTCTAGGAGTTTGCCTGTGATCCAAGGGTTGTCAAGACCTTTAATTTTGCGTTTCTTAAAGGGGGCATGGATATCACATGCTGCATTAAACTTTGAGATGAAGTATTGAAGTGCAGCATCAACATCCAGAGCGGTGTCAATCAGGGACCAGTTTTCTTGTCGCAGGAGTGCCTTAAGTGGTGCAAGGTGTCCCCTAATTAGCCTCAGACTGTTGTGCTCTAATTAAAATAACAGGAATTCCTATGGATTTAAACGAAACTCAAGAGTCACTTCTGAATAAAGTCAGATTTCTTCTCTGGATTTGTGGCAGGGAGGTCCTGTCAGACTAACTGGATAATTTTCTTTGTGCAATGAGGGAACTGAATAGGGGCCATGCTTTTGATTTGCTCTTCTTCGACTTCAGCAAGGTTTTTGACTCAGTGCCTCACAGACACTTGGTGAAGAAGATGAAGGATCTGGGCATGGCTAAGGTAATTCTTTATAGCAGGTTGAATTAGCATCTCCCAGTATTCGCAGAATGCAACCTGCTGTACATATTCACATCAGGTAGAATTAGCGCTGCTGCAGTACTGTCAAATATGGTCCATTGTAATTGCCCTCTGCCATGGTTCAAAACAATTTAAGTTCACTTACTTCCCTGCTAGACGTCTTCACTATACACTCTCCAGTTCTTGTGATCCGTGTATCTGCTAGTCATGTCAGTCCTGAAGTAGATAAAATCTTCTCAGAGTAAGAGAAAATATCCTCTTGAACCGAGCTCCATAGGAAGTGAGGCTCTTGCTGTCAGCTCTGGTGTGGAATTACACATAGCTGCTTCAGCCACAAGGGAACTTGCAGCTACAACCCCCTCTGTCAGCAAAGAAAAGCAGACCTGCTACTTATGCCACCTATGCCCCTGCCATAAGGTTCCAGTTAGGCAAGTACGCTGCAGAGAATGAGGTCATGGCGGCCGTTCGCTTTCATCTGTCGCAGTCTGGTAATGCTATAAATGAAATCATGGTCTGCATGTTTAACAGCAAATATAAATGAAATCACGGTCTGCATGTTTAAGAGCAACTACCTGGCAGCTGTAAATAAATCTGGGGATCCAACTAACATCTCCCCCTTCCTGCCAAGAAAGCCCCATGGCAGACTGACCCATCTAAAGGACGACTTTGAGAAACAGTTAAAAAAATTGTTCGCTCGATGAGAGCTGAAGGAGCAGTCATCAATGCCAGGGTCATTCATGCAGTTGCCAGTGGCATTACTAAAGCTAAATCAGCTCAGCTTGTATTTGAGAATGGTGACCATCTTCAACTTACCACCAAATGGGCTTGAGGTTTTTTAAACTGAATGGTCTTTAGCAGAAGGAAGGGGGACACAATTTGCTTGTAAGCTCCCAGCTGACTTTGAAATTCTGAAAGCTGGATTTTTAAAGCATATTGCCAAAGCTTGTGCCCAGGAGCTTATTCCTCCTCAGTTGGTTATTAACCTTGATGAGACAGGAGTAAACATGTTTTCTGTCTCTAAGTGGACCATGGAGGCAAATGAATCGAAACTGGTCTGTCTAACTGGACTAGCTGATAAGCGCCAGGTTTCTGTGGTACTGGCATGTACATTAGCAGGTGACATGCTCGCACTGCAGGTGATTTACAAAGCCAAGACATCTGTGTGTATCCCATCACACAAATTCCCACCTGCATGGCACATAATGCAGTCAGACAACCATCGGGCTAATGAACAAACTATGGTTTCTTTTATTGATAATGTTCTAGTGCCCTATTTTGAATGCACGAAAACCACACAGGCTACCTGAGGAGCAGAAGTGCCTGCTGATATTGAACCTTTACAGAGCTCGCAGTACACAAACTGCTTCAAAACTGAATAATTGCTGCATTATCCCGGTTTATGTCCCTGCATCCTATATGGGCTTACTACAACCACTGGATGTTTCCATAAATAAGATCTTTAAAGATCTATTGAAGAACTCCTTTACCGAGTGGTACGCTGGATTAGTGTCCAGAAAAACTACAGCTGCTAGAACTGAGCTAAACATTGATCTGAAATAGTTGACTCTGAAAGAACATCATGCCCGATGGTTGGAGTCCAGCTTTAACATTTTACAAACACGGCATGATGACAATGTCGGAGGCTTTTGGCAAGCTGGAATACAGCAGGCTCACAGTACTTGCCTGAATAATGTAAGCCCCACTTTTCTTTATTTTGGAAAGCTGTGCTCAGTTGATGACTCCCTAACACTGTTTATTTCATTTTTTTTTTCAGAGCGAGCCACAGGAGGTTTTGAATTTGGCAGTTTGAAACAAAGGCACAGAGACTGTCGGAATGTTTTTACATTATTTTCCGTTGTTTTGTCGTAGTTTTTTTGTTTGTATTGCCTTTACAACCAATAAAAATTTAACATTACAAAACCAGTAGCTTGTAGTGAATACGAGACTCAAAGTACACCACCTGCTTAGACAGCTTAACAACAGATGACTGCAGTATTGTCTTACAGTGAGAGGTGCGATTTCCAACTGAATGTGTGAATGACTGTGATTAAGTGAATGCGTGACCAACTTAATCCTCAGCTGCCAGCTGCATTCACAAAGGCAGATCCTCCTTCTGACCCCCCTTCTGACCCCCCTCCACTTTTTCCTGTATCTCGCTGTTTACTCTGTACCTTGTGACAGGCAGCAGCAGACCACAGCCTAGACGTCTACTGTCTGTGGATAGTGCGGAGGAGTAAGCTGCCAGCAGCAATGAAGCACATCCCCATTCACAAAAGCAGAGCCTCCTACTGACCCCCCCCGATCCCCTTCGACTTTTTCCTGTATCCCGCTGTTTACTCTGTACCTTGTGACTGGCAGCAGCAGACCATAGCCTAGATGTCTACTGTCCATGTATAGTGCAGAGGTGTAAGCTGCCAGCAGCAATGAAGCATACCCCCATTCACAAAAGCAGAGCCTCCTGTTGTTTACCGTTGTTTACTGAGCTCTTTACTGAGCAGGCAGCATCAGAGCACATTAAGTGTTCATTTTGAACTCCGGTGTAGTGTACTCATAAATTGGTGTGCATTCCATAGTTATCACATTCTGATTATTTTCACTGTCAGTAGTCCACATGCGAATATAGTGCAAATAATTGGAACGTGAAAAATACCTGCTATGCAGTAATAAACTAGCTAGGTAGTCGGCTGAAGGGGAAGCAGCAGAGGGTTGTGGTCAATGGGGTTAAAGCAGAAGAGAGGAGGTCACAAATGTGTAATAAACTAATCTCAAATATTTCTTTGACTGGGTAACCAGAGTGGTGGACCAAGGGGGAGCAGTTGGTGTCACCTACCTTGACTTCAGCAAAGCTTTCAATACTGTTCCATATAGAAGATTGATTAATAAGTTACGTAGGCTCAGGGTGGGTCAGAGGTTAGTCAACTGGGTGGCAAACTGGTCAGTGGGCAGAAAACAGAGAGTGGTGATAAATGGTATATAGTCAGAAGAGATGCAAGTCACAAGTGGGGTAACTCATGGGTCAGTCCTGGGGCCAGTCCTCTTCAGTATCTTCATCAGTGACGTTGCAGATGGACTGGAGGGTAAGGTTTGTCTGCTTGCAGATGACACCAAGATCTGCAGCAGAGTAGATGATCCAGATGGGGTGGGCAGAATGAGAAGAGATCTGGATAAACCTTAAAAATGGTCATGAGAGTGGCAACTGAGGTTTAATGCAAAGAAGTGCAAGATCATGCATGTAGGGAAGAGAAACCCTGAAGCCACCTATAGGTTGGGAGGGGAGTTGCTGGCAATCACAAGACAAGAAAGAGACTTGGTCATCATCATTACAGATGACCTGAAATCATCCAAGCAGACCACTAAAGCAGTAGATAAGGCTAGAGGGATGTTGGGGTGTATTAGTAGGGGTATCACAAGTCATAAGATGGAGGTAATAATCCGTCTATACAAGACACTGGTTAGGCCCCATCTGGAGTACTGCATGCAGTACTGGAAGCCACACCTGCACAAGGACATTAACAAAATGGAGACAGTCCAGAGAAGGGCAACCAAAATGGTGCAGAAACTGCATCAGAAAACATATGAGGACAGATTAACAGAGCTCTTTATGCATACCCTAGAGCAAAGGAGGGAGAGAGGTGATATGATCAAAACATTCAAACACCTTAGGGGCATTAACAAGGTGAAAGAGTCTAACATGTTTCAATATAAGAAAAATATCAGGACAAGAGCACACAGCATGAGATTAGAGGGAGGCAGATTAAGGAGTAATTGTAACAGGAATGTGAGGAAGTTCTTTTTCACAGAAAGGGTGGTGAATACATGGAACAGCCTACTTCAGGAAGTGGTGGATATGAATACAGTGCAGGGCTTCAAACAGGCATGGGATAGGCGTGAGGGAGCAATATAGATGAGTATGATTAGATAGGCCATTGACAGAGTACAGGCCGATGGCACATTCATAAGGTAGAATAAATAGGCAGACCGGATGGGCCTTGCGGTCCTGTCTGCCGTCAATTTCTATGTTTCTGTTTCTATGTAGTACCATAGGAATCTGTCCTGGGTCCAGTCTTCTTCAACATGTTCATGAGTGAGGAAATCTTGGACAGATTGTGTCCCTTTGTAGATGAAACTAAGCTCTGTGGGAGGATGAATAGTGATGAAGGAATACAGGAAATATGGCACGGGGTCATAACTTCGCACTCAAAATAGTGCAAGAAACAATGCCACAGGCAAAATGGTGTGCACTGAAATAACGTCAGGAAACACAGCAACCAAACCACAAACAGCACACACCATTAAAACCAATGGCACTTTCTTTTTTTGCAGGAGGCCCCCTCACACCCCCCAGATTAAATATAACTAACTCAGAGGGGGTGTGGACTCCGAGGATGGGGCAAAACACTGTAGGTGAAAAAATTCTGTTTTTAAAAAAAAAAGCCACAACAGTGTGGGACCTGGGGGGGGGACTGAACCATGGCCTCAAGTCCCCTTCACTGCCAGGTGCTGGTGCCCTAGTCACTCCACCGTGGGAGCAGCTTGACCTGGCACCACACCGGCAGCTTCTTTCTCACTTCCCCATTAGACCATACGATGACAGGGGTAGCAGTTACTCACAATCACTGAAAAATCTGTCGCTGTAATAATTTTAGCACTTTCTGCAGTGCGGTAATTTATGCGTTGTTTCAACAGCACTATATTGACCCAGTAACAGGAAATACAGAGAAACTTACAAAATCAAAAAGAGTGATCTAGAGTTTGGCAGTTGAAATTCAATGACAAAAGGTGAAAGGTAATGCACATAGTAAACAAGAACCCCAGAATGGAGTACTGGATGGGAGGGGTGAGACTTTGTACTACAGCTGAGGAATGAGACCTTGAAGTTATCATCAGTGACTCCCTAAAGCAAATCAAGTCAGTGCAACAAGGCATACAGCAAGGCAAGTAGGTTGCTGGGATGTATCGGGAGGGGTATTGATAGCAGAAAGAGAGGTAATAGTACCCCTATATAGATCATTGGTGAGGCCACACCTGGAGTACTGCACCCAGTTCTAGAATCCCCACCTCAGAAAAGATAGGGACAGGCTGGAGACGGTGCAGCACAGGTTAGCTAAAATGATTCAGGGCCAGCAGGGCATGTCCAATGAGGAGTGCCTCAAGGCACTGAACATGTACTCCATGGAGACCAGAAGGGAAAGGGGAAATATGATGGAGACCTTCAGGTTCCTATCAGGAATTAGCAAGGTGAACTGAGGGGACCTATTTAGCTTGAATGCTTGCTCGCAGTCACGTGGACTGAATTTAATAGGAGTGAGGTTCAGGAAGGACATAAGGAAATATTATTTTACAGAAAGGGTGTTGAAGCCATGGAACAGTCTGCCATTTGAGGTGGTGGGTGTGAGAACAGTTAATGGTTTTAAGCACAGTGGGAAAGAATGAAAGGAACAGTGGTTGCTTGACGTGGCCAATCAGGGTGGAGAATGGGGGAGGATGGGGAGGGCTAGGACCCTGGAAGGGCATTAGGTCCTAGGGCTAAATAGGGAGTAGAAGGACCATTGGTCTTTTTCTGCCATTGTTGTCTATGTTTCTATGTTTCTACAAATGAGGGAGATTACAAAATCTTATATTTGACTAGATTATTGGATAATCTCTTGGAAATTCAGTTGTTTCTGGGAACTTTAGAAACCACTGAAAATATCTGGAGGGGAAAAAATAAGTTTAGCAGCCCTGGGTATAATTGTTTCTAAGCCAGTATATTTAAGTTTTGTTCCAAGTATCTGGCTTGAGTGTGATACTTCTAGAGAATTTATTTCTCATCCTAGCAACTTTATTTCAATTTATGGGATTCATTATAATGGTAAAGAAACAGAATCCACACTATAAAAACGGTGAGCTATTTGCTAAGAATGGCTTGCCCGCCTTCGACTTTTAAAGCAACAAGACCTGTGAACAAAATTGTGTTGCAGAGCTCCAGAGTTATTCTAGTTATTAATAATAAATCTGTATTACATGAACTCTGGGTTAAAAGGATTTTTTTTTGCAGTTTAGGTTGAGTTCTGGAAAACCTGGGCCCAATTTTCAAGGGGCCAAGAATGCCGCAAACCCCAGCACACACAGCATATGGTGCATGTGGCTTGTGGCATTCTCCAGGCAGGCAATCAGAATTTTCTATCCATGTGCTGATTGCTGAGAGTTAGATCATCTTTTTCTGGTCTAACTTGTGCAAGGCCAGGTAACCATTTTATTGGACTTGTGCCAAATATTTGGTGCAAGCGGTCATGAATTGGGTAATATATTGGAAATGCGCCCAATGTACCAGAATTGTCCGCAGTAGCAGCAAAGGTGTTTGGTGCAGCTGCACCAGAAAAGGGTTTGATGCAGGGCTTGATGTAAGTAAGCCCTGCATCACCCTTTGAAAATCGGGCCCCCTATCTTTTGAACAGTATACAAAGTACTGTAAATACTCATCTGTCATTGCAAGACAGCAGGGTATTCATAATAACTCAGTTCTCAAAGTCTCAGAAGACACAAATCAAAACTAATGATGACACACAAGAAGGGAAACCCAGGCCTCTAACCCTGTTTGGATGGCAAGCCCCTCATAGGGAACCTATTGGGAAACCTAAGAAGACCATCGATGATTGTTTCATATGGACAAGCATCTTGATATTTTTCTTGCTGGTGATTTAAATGTCTGGCTATCCACCAGTCAGTAGTGAATTAAGCAGCATTGCCCTCCAGGGTGTGTGTTGTGCTGGGATAACGTCACGCCTCAGGTGGTTGGGCACGAGGCCGCGGGCCGAAGTCCCAATATCTGAGGCTTGGCGTTATCCCAGCACACACACCCTGGAGTGCATTATTGCTGTTATACAATGGCTTGTTGTAATACAGAGTAAAAAAAAAACAATTTTAAAGAATGTTTTTGTAAGTGTGGAAGAATATTTTTGTTTCTTAAGAGAAGATGCAAAAAAAGAGGTCATCATAGAGGTCCAAGAGGTCATGTACATTGGTTCACAGTGCTGAGACTAGACCCATGATGTTGTGCTGGGATAACATCATGTGTCCAATCCCAGACTGACTAATCAGAGACCAGGATTCTTTCTTGCCATTGTATAATCTGTAATTAAAGAGCATCAAGGAAGAATAAAAACTCTAAATTGAAAAAAACCTAAATCCTATCATGGGTTCTAAAGATAGGAAAACAAAGGAAGCAGGGAGTTTCTTACTAACCATTCTTCAAGTGATTGACTTTATGTTCATTAATGGTAGGAATATTCATAGTTATATAGATGGAAATGTTACCTATCATTTTGCTAATGGAGCCTCAAAGGCTGACTTTTTATTCAAATACAAATGCATTTGACAAAGTTATACATCTTGATTACTAGACAATGGAATCTTCTCATCTCCCATTGCAAAGTCAGGTAAATTATGAGTTGGTGAAAATGATACAGATACTAATTAAAATCAGATTAAGATTAGCTGCAAAAGAATAAAATGGTCTCAAATAGATATTACACAAACTGAACAGTTTTTTCAATTCTTCTCAAGTCCTATAAACAACATATTTTAGATGATAGGAATCCTGCAAATAGGAGCCTATCTTGAGAACAGCTCCTAAAATAGGTTGCCCCTTATTATATGAATATCCTGCTCAAAAGGAGGACAGATTTTTAGAAACTCTTGGTCATGTGGGTTTGGAACAATATGTCTCATATCCCACGAGAGAAGACAACATTCTAGACTTCATTCTTAGCAACATGAGTTGGGTTCTGCAGGATTGTATGGTGACTGTACCTTTAGGAAATAGTGACCATGCTATGGGGGGATTCAAGCTAGTTGAGTCTACCATTAGAATACAAGGGGCGAGCTACTAGGGCAAAGGGTTTTGGGAGATCAGATTTTGAAGATATGAGACATGAGTTGGGTAAATGGGGTTGGAAGGGGGAATTTGTGGGAAAAACATTAAATACCATGTGGAATCTATTGATAGACAAACTTTGCAGCCTGATGAAAAACTACATACCAGAAATAATAAAATACAACAGGACAGGCAGAATTCCAGCTTAGATGAACCCTAAAGTTAAGAAACTGATCAACATAAAGAGCAAAATTAAATAATGAGTTGAGGGAAAGGAAAGTCTGCAAAAGAATCCTAAAGGAAACTCAGCAGGCTATTAAGAAGGAAAAACATGACTTTGAATTAGGACTGGCAGTTAAAACAAAGAATAACTATCAATTCTTTTTTAATTATGTCAATAATAAAAGGAAAAAAAATTCAAAGTATGACCCCTAGTGGATTTGCAGGGAGACCTTGTCAAGGAAGCAGCTTAGATAGCAGAGATGCAAAATAAGCACTTTACATCAATATGTAGTGACAAAAAAAACAATGACAATTACCATCTAAAAGGAGAATCTGGTAGACCATTCACCTTAGACACTAATGATATCAGGATTACATTACTGGATCTGGATAGTGGAAAAGCCCAGGGACAAGATGGAATACACCCGATGGTTGCTAAGGAGTTGGTCAATGAGTTAGCATCACCATCAACCATGATCTTTCAGAAATCACTAGATGATGGGGGAGTAGTAGACTCTTGTAGGATGGACACTGTGATTCCTATTTATAACAAACTCTAGTCAGAGCCGATACAGCTGTGCTGAACTGTTACCTGTCCAGGTATCACTACAGTGGCAGCATGGCTTCCAGAGCTCTGCTCCAGTGGTCATGGAGTGGCAATGACATTGGAGCCACTCATGGAGTGGTGGCAAGCAGTAACAATTGTAATTCAAAAGATGGCAGTGGTGGTGACACTGCGCATATGCGATACTCATGCATGTGCAGTGAATGCAGAAGTGCACCTATGAAGTAGTGCGCTGTGGGGAGGGGGAGATCATGCTGCAGAGGGGAGCTCCATCGCAGAGGACTGCTGTTATAGAGTAAGCGGTGTCATGACGTTGCTGCAGCACTGTAGGAAAACACAGGGTCACATTCTGGAGTGGACCCCCCTTGTTCTCCTACGGTGATGGCATAATGTCTGCAGAGCTCCACCCACGCAGCCATAAAAAGGGTAATAAGAAAGACCCCAAAAATTATAGACCAGAGAGTTTGACATCCATTTTGGGTAAAGTTATGGAGGGTACAATTAAGGACATTATAGGTAATCATATAATTGAAACCAGTAAGTGCGATAATATACAGCATGGATTTCCTAAGGCACATTCATGCCAGACGTACCTTCTTGATTTTTATTGTAAGATTAGCAAAGCCTTGGAACAAGGTAAATTGTAGATGTATTATTTCTAGACTTTGTAATGGCCATCAACAAAATGCCCTGCAGTAAATTGATAGATGTGTTGGTAGATTCAGGATTTTGTGGAAAATATAACAAAATGGATTGCATCCTGGTTGACTAATAGGAAACAGAGTGAGCATACAAGGTATCTACTCAGGTTGATCTGATGTGGGTAGTGGAGTTCCCCAGGGTTCAATGGGTTGTGAGGATGGTATCTGGGTGACTAAATTTGTGGATGACACAAGGATTGGTGCAATAGTGGAACATTTGGAGGATACAGTAAGGTTACAGAATGCCTTAACTGAGTTGGAGAACTGGGCTTTCAAACATAAGTTACATTTTAACACTGAAAAATGCTTGATTATGCATACAGGCAAGAAGAACATTATGGCCAATTACATATTAACAGATCAAATTCTGAGGGAAGTGACAGAGGAAAGAGATCTAGCTATAACGGTATCTAGGGACTTGGCCTTTGAAAGTCACCACCAAGCAGTCACAAAAAAGCAAACAGAATATTAAATATAATTAGGCACATTAACGGTAGAGATAAAGGTCATTGTCTCCTTGTATGTTTCACTGGTTCACTCGCAATTGGAGTATTGTGCCCAAGTTTGGGCACCTAGCAAGAAAACAGAAATAAAATCACTAGAGAAGGTACAGAAGAGAGCCAGTAGGTTAATTAGGGACCTCAGAGGTTATGATTATGAGAAAAGATTGGAACATCTAGGAATGTTTTCACTTGAATACAGGAGAGTGAGGGTAGACATGTGACTACTGTACCATGCTTTAACCAGTCATGACTTATGGGACTGCCTGGATTTGGTCATGAGAGAACAAACATACAGTACAAGATATCACACCTTGCAACTGAGAGGGGAGTTATGTCACTCGAATAGAAGATCTAATTGGTGCAATCAGAGAGTGGTTCCACTCTGGAACTCACTCCCTCAGGAATTAGTGGGCAGTAAAAACATGACAGAATTCAGGAGGAAACTAGATGATCACTGTATGTTAAACAACATCAGGGAATATGAGCACTGATATTAGCAAGCTAAATGGACACTCGTCTTCAATGCTCAGTACTTACCTATAATACCTATGAAAAGAGAAAGGCAGACTCATGGTTTCATAGCAAATGTACCATGGCAAAAAGACAACCAACAAAACTATTTAGGGAAACTTGTAGCAACAAATCTAAGTCCAATCTAAATCTTCTGAATAAGAAAAGCAAGCAATATAATACATTATTAATTGAAGAAAAGCCAATATATCATAAATAACTTTGGAAAATACTCCATCAAGCAGTATTAGAGAACAACATCAAACAGTTTTGAATGCTGGTAGTCAAAAATTGCAACACTTACTATTCTTTGGCTACTTACAGTATATTCAACTGAACTAGTGGGAAAAAATACTTTCAAAAGGAGTATTATGACCCTAGAAGAAGAGAAACATAATAACGTATTGCATTTAATACAGAAAAATATTTCTAGCTATTCTTGCCTTCTGATTTGTTTTTCTAAATCTGAAATTACAGAGGCAGTTCTTCAGACTAAAAATAATAAAGCAGCTAGCCCAGATAGGATACCCTCAGATATACTCAAATTTTGATTTGATTGGTGGATACTTGTACATCAATTAGATAATCAGGTACTACAGACTCACATATTTCCCAATTTCTGGGCTGGTAATATTATATACCCCATAACAAAAAAGGTAATCTAAATGACCTGCAAATATATAGGTCAATTAGCCTAAATGACACAACTCAAAAAATCTTTTGTTGTTTTGTATAGGCTCAATCAATGGGTAGAATCAAACAATATTTTAGAAGAAGCACAAAATAGCTTCAGGAAAAAGCAGTCGACCACTCAGCGTTGTATGGTTCTCTTACATCACAAATAAGTATGCTACAATTAAGAAAGGGAAACTTTTCTGTTGTTTTGTTGATTTGAAAATGGCTTTCAATAGTATAGGAAGGAAGACCCTGTGGACTACTTCATATTTTTCTGGTGCAGTAGTAGCCACTGCTAAGCAATTTAAATCACAAATTGTAGTGAGAAAGAAACAATGTGACCTTCTGGGAATTAAACCTAGGCCCCCAGGTCACATTGTGTCTTTCTCACTACAATTTGTGAGGCAGTATAGCATACCATATGTCTCAGGTACATGGGTTGCAAAGATAACACAGGGCACAGTTATTGGGTACAACACACCCGCAGTGTGTTTTAGTATATACAAAAGTATAAAAATACAAAAAGAATAAATAAATATAAATATCAATTATCAGTTCAAACTGAACTAGAAAAATAAACAATAGCACAATGCTATTCCACCTTTCTTCAGGTATCTCTATAAAACAATACTCAGCTTTTTTCTTGCTTGAGATAAACTCCTGTTTCAGGCACAGGTCCTTCTCTTATCTTGTCCTCAGGTAAGTGAGACTGACTGGATAGCTAAACTAACTCTTAGTGTTTAAGGAGGGCTTATATAGCCCTCTGACTTATGGGAAAGTCCCTCCCATAACATCCAACTAGTTCCAGAATGGTCCCTAAATAGGGAAACTCTTCCTTTATTACATAATTGGGTTTTACTTCTGGGAAGTCCCTCTATAGGAAATTCCCTTCCTGAGGTCTTACTTATGGGAAGTCCCTTATTTTATATATATGCAAACAGTGCAAACATTTATTATACTTATATATGTGTTGTATTGTTATAGCATTGCACACTAGCCCTTTAATTTATATCTCAGGGCTCTATATATAGTGGTTAAGAGCACTGAGCTGCAAACCTGGAGAACTGGGTTTGAATCCCACTGCCACCACTTGCATCTTGTGTGACTCCAAGCAAATTACTTAATTTCTGTTTTCCCAGGTTGCACCTGGAAAGAAGCCTTTACTTAATGTGTCTTTCCTGGGCAAAATTTATAAAATAAAAATAAAACAATAAAAAGAAATAAAAAAATGCTTAGCAGTGGCTAATACTGCACCAAAAACATCTACAGTACTTGTCAACTTGACTATTCCTAGTTGCAGGATATGCAATACTAGAAAAAGGAATTGTGTATGGAAACCTTAGATCCAATCATGTGAGCTTGTAGCTCAGTGGTTAGAGCACCAGGATGATATTCTGGGGCCTGTGTTCAATTCCTAGTAGGTCACATTATTTCTTTCTCACTACAGTTTGTGGACTACTTTATATAAGTTCGGGACTAAACACATTTACTCAATATATTGATCAGACTACATGAGAATACATGGCCTCAAACTCAATATAATAATTCTGGACATCTTACAAGCATGATTAGCACAAATTTAGGAGTTCATCAGGGCTGTGTATTAGCTCCCTTATTATTTATTCTTTATATAACTACAATAATTTGACAATTAAATGAACAATATTTTCATTCCCCTAAAGTTATAGGCAACTTAATTTCATATTTAGCTTATACAGATAATGTGGTATTAATGGCCACATTGCTTTTAGAATCACAGAGAAAGTTAGATAAATTTAATATGCAATGTCAGAAAAATGTTCTGACAATAAATAACACTAAAACCCAATTATTTGTTTTTGGCACCAGACAAGACTCCTATCATCTTTTTGTAGATCATACTAGACTATAATTATTTGGATGTCCATTATAATAGAGACTTCAAATGGCATTCTCACATAAAATGCATAAAGAAAAAATTGCTGTCTTCTATAAATGGAGTTTTACAACAATGCATGCCAAAGTTAATGCATCTATAACCTATGCCTCTAAAATTTGGGGTTTAGCCAAGCTTAGTTCTTTTGAGAAAATCTTGAACAAATTATATAGATACTTACTAAATCTTCTTGTCTGTGTCAAAGAAGATATATTGACAACAGAATTAATGTAGGGTAAATTTATTTGGATACTCTTGTTAAAATCAAGATGTCAGTCTTTATTACGGGCCTTCAAATTCTCAATAAATCTAAACTCCAAAAGAAAAGTTTTGAAGAACAAACTAAGTACTGTATTCAAAAAATGGTTTTCATGTTTCAAATCTGAACTACATGAAGAAAGAACTCTATACTATAGGTCTGTCCAGTATACTGAGTGAAATGTATAGAACCCAACAATTTATTTCATTGATCAAATTAAACAGAGATAAAGAGATATTGCAACACAATGAGCTCTAGCTGCCATTCAAAATTGTGAAATTCATTTTTCATATCAAGTTCTTAAAAATGTAATAGGGAACTTTGTTTACACCATATACACAACATAAACAAAAGAAGTTTATATACAAGATATAGACTGGACATTTTTGTAGTCATTTTTTGTACTGTAAACAACACAGAAATTAGGTCCTGTATCCTTACTGTAATTATTCAAATGGAGAGGTTGATGACCTTGGCATATTTTGATGTTCTGTCCCTGTTTCAGTCAAAAAAGAAATAAATACTGTATCTGTGTGAATTTTGTTTTCAGAACCATATTATTTCTCTATAGATAGAATCATTTTCTTATTCCCATCTTCTAATCCTGAGATGTGGGAGAAAGTCATGGGTTTTATCAAAGCCATAAATTTATACTAGGCTCTGCCAGTTTGTCATACTGATAGCTTTTGACTGGATTTTCAAACAATGAAGCACATACAGTATCTGTGGGTCTGTCTGACTCTAAAACGTCACACCATAGGAGGGAAAAGCCAGAAAATTAAGCTAATATTTCACCTAAGTGTGGAATTGACAGATCCTTATCAGATAGATCATTAGCATATTACTTATATGATCTATAACTTTTTTTAAAACTGATGCAAGAAGAATCTTTGATGGACTTTTTAAGTCCCATGGACATTCTTCCAAATTCATATTTTGGACACAGATTCCAATGTGTCGCAATGAAATGCAAGTAACCAGACCTTAATTTAGTAGGGTTCTGTTTACTCTTGGGATTTTTCCAAGTTAGTTAAAGAATCACCTAAGCGTCATTCTGATTTATTCTATACTTTAACATTTAGATTGCAGTAATGTGAATGTATTCATATTCTCATTTTCTGTACCATTGTACATTATATTTATGTATTAAAATAAATGAATTTGGCAAATGTATTAATGCAAGTCTGAATTGTACTTGTTCAGGATTATGATAGCTTGGGTTCAAGTTCCTCAAATTTTAAATGTTTTATTTCTCGTTTTGTAATGACCAGAAAAGCCTACCAAATAAACATAACCTGATAACCTGCTCTGCTGTTGTAAAGTCCCCCTAAGACTCTCATAGGAAATACATTTCACCTCAATGAGATTATCCCAGTGTTCAAAAGTACTAAATACATAATAAATAAGTTAGCAGGGCACAGTGAAACTGACCAATGTTCTGCTCAATTCAGAGTAGGGGGCATTTTTAGAAACAATTTATGAAGAAACAACGTTTGTTTAACCCTTCAAGCAGCAGTATTTGTTATTTGACAAAAATGATTATCATACAGTGTAGTTTCTTTAAAAATAATATATTGCTGACATTCTTAGATTCATCATCAGAGTATTTTTAATGCTGCAGATATACATATATCTATATATGTATATGTGTGTGTATATATATATATATATATATATATATATATATACACACATACATATATATATTATATTCTTTGCAAAAGACTCCATTAATGTAACATTTAGGGTTCCAACTAAAGTGAGAAATGTAGGGAAATGTGGCTTTAGGGTTTCCATCCCTAAATCCCCACCCCTACCCCACTGCAGATAGATTGCCCCATTTGATTTCACTGGTTTTAGACTATTTTTAACCTATTCTTGCTGTTGAGTGCTTCCTGTCTGCAAACAACCATTTACGGTGAGATTTGAAAGTTGACACCTACTGTGTTTCTGGGGGTGGGTGCCATAAAGCACTCAAAAGTAGGAATGGGTTAAAAATAATCTAAAGCAAAAAAGTTGTACACCTCACAAAAAAAAACATCTGAAATGAATGGGCACATTGTAATGAATGGGCCCATTCAATTAAAAAGCTACATGAAAGCACCTTGCAAATGTTTTCCTCACTGCTAGCCCACTAATTCCGCAACTCCCCCTTTCCATCCTGATGCTTGACATGTTTCTATCCCTGGTTCTCATTCTTTCCCTATTAACTTTTCCTGCTGCGCCCACCCTTCCCTGTCCACTCCAGCCTGGCTAAAGTCCCACCCCATTCATAGCAATGTCCCAATTATCTACCCTTCCTCCATCATTATCATAATAAACAAGCACACGACAGCCATCGTCACTTTCTGTGGTTTTAGCTCAATTTTTCCCTCAGTCAACAGTAATATATCCCTCTTCTTCTTTACCTGTCTAACCTGCCACCCCATACACGGCCTCTTTTCCCTACATGTGTAGTTGCTGGCTGCCTCACTCAAAAGAGCTCTGCTTATAACCCCTGTATGCCTATGGTTGATTGTACATCTGCTGACTTCTTCAATTGTAAAATAATCCTGTTTTTTATTTATTTATTTCAACCTTGTACTATACTGTATACACTGTATATACTTTTTCTTCCTTGTATATTATTGCTTTTTGCATACCTGCTTCTGTACTGTACTTTGATGTATTCATGACCAGGTCCACCTTGCAAATGAGCCTTGTTTAATGGTGCCCACCTGGATAAATAAAGATTTTGATTGATTGATTGATTGAAAAGGATTTTGCCTTTCCAAATGAGGATCGCTACATGGGACAGTAACACTTTAGAAAACAGAAAAATGGACCATGCAGGCAAGAACTGGATACTGAACCATTAGAGAAGGTGGGTGGTTGGGGGCTACATGGTGGGAACAGTGGTACAACTGTCAGTATTGCCAGATGAAGGGAAGGGGAACCATAACTGACAGGACACTGAACAAATACAGCCAACAGCCATGCATAAAAAAAAAAAAAGAATTATACAAACAAAAAGAGAATAAGGATGACAAGCAAACAGATGACTTACAATTTATAAGAAGATACATATGGACTCACCATTCTGTGTTCAGGAGTCTCTCAGGCTCCTCATCACTGCTGGTATCTGACAGTGAATCAGAGCCTCTAGCTGCAACATCTTCAGAATTGGTTGGGCATACAATACAAGCTCAAACTGATAAGGTTGAAGAGTAAAATTAAAGTCCAACATCAGACATTTCTATATTTTTAAGAGAACTTAAAGCAGACAGAAGTAGCCCAGGTACCTCATAGTGAAGACATCTCTTCTCTTGGCATAGGGCCCTGAACCTCTGCACCTGTGGGTGGCAGAGGGCCTGTACATTAGCTGACAAATGAACTGTTTGCCCTGTGCATCTGTATCTCTGGCCACATGCAAGTGCAGGGACCAGAAAGCCCTGCTCTTCCTCTGCCTACCAGGCAGTCCCATGAATTGTTCACATCCTTTGCTACATGGAAGTGCAGGGCCTGCAACAGCCTTGTACTTCTATAGGCAGATGGAGTTTTCCCTTGGTGTAGGGCTCAAAGGGCCCTGAGCATCTGCATCTGTTCATGCAGGTCCCAAAGGGACCTGCATGAATGAAGATATGATTCCACTATCTCAAAAAGAAAGTGGTGGGGTCTTCCTTGTGTGAAGAAAGGTCATCATGTCTGACATTGTTTGTTAAGGGAACAGGGTGGCCATTAGGGTTGACAACCCCAAGGAAGACCCTACCACTGCTTCATCAAGACTCTGGAGACCACAAACCCTAATGTTTTTCCTTTTACTGCTTGGGGGGTGGGGAGTTAGGGTTGGAAACCCTAATGACATGTTTCCCTACTTTGCTGGTGCTAACTTGAACCCTAACTGGTGCATTAATGTAGTTTTTTCAAAGAATATAAACTTAATGTGGTTAAGGAAAATCGATAAATTAATATCTATCTTCCTCTGGAACAACAAACCTCCTAGACTAAGTCTAAAAAAATCTTACTGATAAACATGTTGATGGTGGATTTTGTTTGCTGAGGTGGAAAGGATATCATTGATTCTTTTTGATAAAGCAAACTTCATACTGGTTTTGAACAAAGCAGGATCCAGACTCCCCACTATGGCTTGAGCTGGAGTACAGTATGGTCAAACCTCATTCTTAAACAGATTTTCTTTTTGTCAGAATTCCACCACATTTAACTAACCATCCCACTATGTTTCATTCTGTATGGTTATGTAAAAGACTTGCTTCAATAATGAATCAAAAATCTCTTCAATCTCTTCCTCTTCAGTACCATCCCATTTGGAAATGCCCTCTGTTTCAATATTATAAATACTTAATAGACACAGGATGGAGTAAATTAGGTATAAAAGTAGTAGGTGATATTTTAAACCCTGATAACAATCAGTCACTATCCTTCTTAGAGTTACAATCCAAATATAAGGTACCAAAAGTTTCCTTCTGGTTTTATCTTCACATTAGAGAAGCTTTGTCCAAAGATATGCTTAACTCAAATCTTGTATTTCAGCAAAACAAAGAATGGTGCCAGCTCTTAAAGGTCACAGTTGAGAAAGGGAGCTATTTTAATATAATAAATTACTAATGACTCTGACATTACTGTTATATTCACATCCAAATAAAAATGTGAGAAAGAATGTAATATGGTTATCACTTCAGAGTTATGGCATGCTTTATGGAATAATGCATATGCCCGTGCAAAGGAATTTCAAGCTAGATTGATTCTGTTTAACATACTTCATTATTATTATTTTACCCCAGATAAACTTTTGAGAATGAGATGTTCAGACTTCACTAGTTGCCCTAAATGTAATGCTAGGTCAGCAACCCTATCTAATGTGCTGTGGTTCTGTCCTCTGATAGCAGATACATGGAAAGAAGTTTATAATGTATGTGAACTTATGCTTAAACAGAAGTTTCCTTTGTCTCCTGACATCCTTATTTTGGGAGACACAGCAATGCTTTATCATTTAGACAAAAACCTTCAAAGATGGGTATTGTCCTCAGTTTTAACACTCAAATGGCTCCTTCTTGGGTACTGGAAGGAGAAAAAGCTCCCCTCTCTAAGAGATTGGCTAGACTGGCTGGGTTCAACCACCAATAATGATAGCATAAGTTACATGCTGACTAATAAAATGGATCTTTTCCAAAAGATTTGGAAACCTTTTTTGACATATGTTAAATAGTTACGTGACTAGCCTCATCCTGAAGCATGCCTCATATTTAATTATCTATTCATATATTCTTGATATTTTATTGTAAGCGATGTCAATTAGCGAATGCTGCTATCTTATTATTTACCTTTGCTATACAGTTGTGTTTATGATTGCTATATTTTTAAACTTTAATAACAACAATAATAACAAAAGGAACCTAGGAGGGTGGATGTGACGGGCAAGCATACTTATGCCTCTGCAACACTGAGCCTTTGGACTGCAAACTACCAGTCCCACATGATCAAGTATTAGATAAGCCTGTGGAAAGCTGCTCATACTGCAGCTCAGACTTTCACCGATGGCTCTGTCAAGCCTGATTTGCTTAAAACATTGTTTACTGATGCAGAGGCTGGCAAACATTTGCTGTACTCAGCTTATGATTCATCATCTGCCAAGGCTGCAGCTCTTGACATTTGCATGAGGAGATATTCTTGGTTCAGAGTTGCTGGCTTTGGCAGTGATGTGCAGCAGGCAGTTTTGAATGCTTCCTTTAAAGAGTCAATTGTTTGGCTATGATGATGGAGGCTGTACATAGCCTTCAAACTTCAGAATGACTCTATGGTCTGAAGTCCCTATATCCCACTGATACTAGAGGTCAGGGCTCCTTTCATCAGCTTGCTGCCCAAGGTAGATGTCCTACTGTCAGCAAGGCCATGGTAGAGGAGGTGGCCTCTTCCAGATCCTCTCTCCCTGGTGCCCATGCAAAAGCACCTAAAGGAATCCATTCCAGTAGCCCTGCTGCCCTCGATTCCACCAAACCTTTCTTCCATCTCTCCCCCCTCTTCAGAAGTTACTTCCAGGAGTGGGGGCAGATTATTTAATCTACAGCATAATATTCTACAGATTATTTAATCTACATCATAATATTCTGCAGATTATTTAATCTACATCATAATATTCTGCAGATTATTTAGTCTACAGCATAATATTCTCCAGATTGTTTAATCTACAGCATAATATTCTGCAAATTATTTAGTCTACAGCATAATATTCTGCAGATTATTTAGACTATGGAATATTACTCTGCAGATTGCTTAATCTATTAATAATTTACTGCAATTGGCTGAAACCAAGTCCAAAGTTTACATAAAAAGTGGAACATTATTCCATACTTTATGTAAAGTGTAGATTGTGAATCTGCAGTTTTAAATAACAAATCTGCTTTAAGAATTTAGGAATTCATCTTCTGATGGAATTCCAGGGCATTAGCTCCAGAAGGCATGGCTTTATGGCAGGAATATGAAACATAAGCAGGAGAGGTCTAAGAGTAAAAGATCAAGTTTTAGTTAAAATGTTTTGGGAATAAAAGTGGGATTTCCTGAAATTCATTGTATGTGGAAATGTTGTGTAACAGAGTTCAACTGATAACAACTGTGAGTTGTTTGCTAGAAACTGGAAAATCCCATTTAATGATGCACTATTTCTTGCTCACTGTGTAGTTTTTTTTTCAGCAGTAATGTGTTTTTTTTTTTAACTAAAGCATCACTATATATTTTTTGTGTGTGTGCTGTGCTACATACGATCAGAAACACATGGTGGCACCATTCAGAGACATCCCTACAATATAAATCTTTTCATTTCATTTAATTTCTTTGGAATTGCAATAAGTACTAAGGAATTTACATTCCATTTTCAGGAACGACCTGAAGTCAAGTGAGAAATACAACATACAAATATACATTTTAACAGTATAAAAATACAAAAATAACATACATACATTACCTTCGTTTACATACACATTCATTCAGACTTTTAAAATGATTAAAAGCTGCCTTGTTAAAAGTATTAACAGATGTAGATTGCTTAACATTGAGAAGTAAGTTGTTCTAGACAGAAATAGCACAGTAGGCAAAGGTTATCTAGCCTGTGTTTGATCATACAAGGTGTAAGACCAATTGATACTTTGTGGATAATTTTGTCTCGTATGTGGAAGAATATCTGATGAATGAGTTTTGTAAAGTATTTAATATTTTGAATGCAAAGCAGGGCATTGTAAACCTGTAATTATTCTGTACAGAAAACCAGTTGAGTTGATTTAATATTTGGCAGTGGTGTGTTCGATTATGAGACAAAAGTGCAAACTTCCCTATTTTTGTAATAAAGTTTCTTTTCTAAATATAGTACAAGCAGGAGCCATATCAATGACCAATGATGCATAGTTCAATATTGGAAGGAGATTTTGTCGAACGATATCAAGACATGTTTCCTTTGATAAGAAATGTTGTAATCGGTATAATGTTCCTAACTTTGCATGTAACTTGGAAGTAACGTTATCCATGTGAACATTGAATTTTAGGGATGGGTCCAAAATAATACCCAAATATGTAAACAAATCTTCAGTCTCAACTGGGCATCCCTCCTGTGAGCAAACTGTAAAATCACTTGAGTATTTGTTCTTATTTTAGCATCAGATCCAAACAACATGGTTTTAGTTTTTATTTTATTTAAAACCAGATTGCTCTGACAGAACCAATTTTGGATTTTAGTAAACTCACAGCTTAGTGTAGAATTGACTTCTAGGATGGATGTGCTGAGACACCATGCTGTGTCGTCTGCATAGAGTATTAAATCACGGTTATGTGATTCTTGGGAAATAAGGTCACTAAAAAGAGTATAAAGTAAAGGGGCCCAGTACGGAGCCCTGAGGAACTCCACATTGGACCCTGTGGAATGTAGAAAAAAAACCATTAAATTTAACACACTGGAACATATTGTCAAGGTAATCCCTGAACTAATTAATAGCATGAATTCCAAGTCCCACATGCTCAAGACATTTCAGTAAGATGGTGTGATCTACCGAATAGAATCTAGTGTGTATATTCAACAGGTAACCTCGGCGGAAGATATTTTTTAAAAACTGCGAGTTGTGGCCATCTTTTATGACTTGGTTTGTTAGTTACGTAATTCACTATCAATGCCATTTTAAAATTATCTGAGAAAATCAAAAATACACTGAGGATGAGTTTAAGGATGTAAAAAATACATGTTTACTAAAAATATTTTATGAACATTTTTGCCGATTGACAAGCACTGCTGCTTTAAACTTCTATATCAGAGCATCAGGAATGACAAGAAAATAAAGGTAGGCATACTACAGCATATATAGTTTTATGTTGCTTAAAAAGTGAACTTTAATTGGGATTTGTAAGACTTTGCTTGACTATAACAGGAGTGACTGTTCATCAGAAATTAATAAAGAAAGACTAGAACAGCGTGAAAGTAGCAATTAATATTGTGGTAATATTGAAAGAGAGAGTTGAACAAGAGCTGGATACAGTAAAGCAACTCAACATTATGTCAAGAGTGGAGAAGTGTGATGGGGTTGCTCCAGTCATCATAGCCCTGAAGCTCAAAAAGGCAGTGCAGCTGTGTGGTGACAACAAGGTCACAGTAAACTGATATGTGGATCCAGACCCCTGTCCCTTACCTAATGCAGATGACCTAGTTACCACACTGGTGGGTGGTGAAATCTTCAGTAAAATGGACCTCTCATTTGCCTAGCAGCAGCTGGAACTTGACCCTGACTCAAGGATTGTACCAGTACAACTGGCTTGCCTATGGTGTATCAATGGCATTAGCCATCCTCCAACATACTGTACCATGGATCACATTCTACATGGCCTTGACTGGGTCATCTGCTTCATGGATGATATTCTCATTACAATGCCAGTGATGGAGGAGTGCCTACAAATCCTTGATCAGGTCATATGCAGACTGCAAAAATAAAAAGAGTCAAAACAGAGACATTTTGATTCTTGCAGGGCTCTGTGGAGTGTTTGGGATACTGCATCGATGCCCAGGGCTTGCACCCTACTGAAGAAAAAGTGGCAGCCATCAGCAGCAAGTCTACACCAAACAACATTGCAGAACTTTTTTTTTTCTTCTTTTTTGGTAACCAGGTTAGGCCCACTAGGCACAAGTGCCTTTTTTCAGGGGCGACCTGAGAGCACTGGGGTGGTTAAGATACTTGCTCAGAGTCACACAGTATGCAAGTGGAAGTTATGGGAATCAAACCCAGGTCTGCTGGATGTACCAAGCTCATTCACAGCTCGTTACTCTAATCTCTAGGCTATACTGCCAGAACTTCACTCATTTCTGGGACTGCTGAATTAACTGGACTCTGTGCTATATACCCATTATAATATTATGTTTTACAATTCTTTATTTAGAGATATCTGGCATTTTATAAAAATATTGACATAATACTATGTAGTGAATAACTCAAATAGTATGCTTTACTTTGAACAGCACATGACATGATTGTAATCTATTGCATCTTTTTATTTTAAAAAAATGCAAAAATAAAAAGTATAAAAAAATTCTGGGACTGCGGAATTATTATGGTGGCCCTTGAAATGAGCAAACACAAAATGGCAAGCCCAATCGTCAGCGAAGGCATTTCAGCAAGGATGAAATGGTGACAAATGTTTTACTCCCCTCTGAGGTGCTATGACCTCAGAGTTGGTTATTTAAGTAAGAAGGAGTGTGGTGGTCAATGCCCCTCACAAAAAATCATTTGTCACTGCTTCTATCCTCACTGATATGCCATTACGATTATGGGCTTGCTGTTTAGTATTCACCCATTTCACATAAAACCATTATCACGGCCAGTTCATGGCAAACCTGTCCATGCTATGTCAATTACTGCCTGATCTTCTACAGAACAACAGAGATGGAACTGATCACAACAGTGTGAGGCAGAATGTGAAGCTTGTAAGAAATGGCTTCTTGACTGCAAGTAGTTAGCCCATTATAATACACAAAAGTCCCCAAAACTAGCATGCAATGCATCCCCATATGGAGTAGGTAAAGTCAATTCAAACGTCTTGCCATCAGGAGATGGACAGCAATCACCTTTGCTTCCAGGACCCCATCTTTCAAAGAAAGGAATTATGCACAGATTGAAAAAGGACCACTGAGCATAATTTATGGCATCAGAAACTTTCATAAAAAGTTATAGTAGTAGTAGTAAAATATTTTTATTTATACAGGCAATTTTTTACCATAGGGCCATGAGTTCTTGTTCATCATGTACCACATGCCCCTCCTGGCCACTCTAGGGCTTAAAGTAGCCATACTAATGCTCATCACTTTCAGACTGCAGTGCAGGGCCACAATCTTGCTGGCCTATGAGTACAATATACTGTATAATATTAAAAATCCCAGACCCACACCAATGCAGATGCACTGTCTTGCCTGCCATGTAAACCATACCAGTGAAAGATAATGATAAAAAAATATTTCAAATCTCCTACCTCGAAGAAGTACTAGTAGCCTGCCAAGACTTAGCAGAAGAAACAGACAGAATCCAGTCTTCTCAATGGTTCTTGATCCCACCCTAAATGGAGGGCCTACCTCTTCATGGAGGTTCTGACCCTTCAGCCCTTCTTCAAATAGCTGTCCAAAGAACAAGGCTGTGTTCTGTGGGCACCAGAATGGTGATTCCTTCGAAGTTCTGGAAACACCTGATGAATCACTTCCACAAGAGTCATCACAGAATTTAACAGAGGAAGGCATTGGCCCAAGGATACCTCTGGTGGTCAGGGCTAAATCATGATATTCAAGAGCTAGTCAGCTCAAGTGTGCCTTGTGTGGCGACATAAAATCAATCCACCACAGCAACCTTCCATCCCTGGTCCTGTGTAATAACACCTAGGGAGCAAATCCACATTGATTGCATAGGAATCAACAAGCAATGTTTCCTTGTCATGCTTGGTGTCCACTTCAAATGGACTGAAGTACTCCCCACACACGCGACTATAACAGAAAAAACTGTTAACCTGCTGTGACACCTGTTCACTGGATACAGATTGCCTAAAAAATTGGTGTTGGACAATAGTCCTCATTTCTCATCTCAGGACTTGAAGCTCCCTTTGAAAAGGACTCTGCAACCTCTGTGTCAAGAAAATGAGTAAAAGTAAAAGGAAAATGAGACAGTTATGGTACTCTAGGGAAGTGGCCATAGTGGTGAAGGCAAAAAGGGTGCCATTCAGGAGCTATAAGGAAACACAGAGGGAGGAAAACAGAGAGGTGTACCAAGTACAAACACAGAGAGAAAGTGTGCACTAGGATGATGGTGCTTCAATAGTCCAGAAACACATTTAGAGGAATGGGCACAGCATCAGCTTACTTTATAAGGACATCACAGCATAAGATTTAGTGTGTAAACATTTTATTTATAAAATTAAATAAACAGCATACAAATGTGTGTGCTTTATGTGTTTCAGATAAAAAAACTACCCTTTATTAAAAGCTTTTGATAAAGGGTAGTTTTTATCTGAAATGTGTCAAGCACGCACGTTTGTATGCTGTTTTTTTTATTTTTATAAATAAAATGTTTACTCACTAAACCTTTTGCTGTGGTGCCCTTATAAAGAAAGCTGATGCTGTGCCTATTCCTCTAACTGTGTTTCAGGTATACCAAGTAAAACAGAGTGAAGTAGGAAAGGCAGTGAGGGGAACAAAGGTGCAGACACAGTAAAGGATAGCCAAAGGGTAGCTAAAAGGGATAAAACTGTCTTCAGATACAGAAGTACCCCTGTAAGAAGAGGAAAGCAAGGAGAGGGATAATGAGGATTAGGAGGGCAGCAGAGGGAGACAACAGAGAAGTGGATCAAGAAAAAGCAGGCATCCCAAATAGGTACTTTTGCTTTTGCTCAGTCTTCACAGTGGAGGGACGGGGAAGGACCACCGGGGGCATCAGGAACAAAGGGTGGGCGGGTGGACACCAGTCCATTTTCAGAGGAAAGAGTCCTGAAGGGGCTTGCAGCTCTGAAAGTGTAGAAGGTCACGGGACTGGATGAGATACACCCAAGGATACTAAAGGAACTCAGGAAGGTGCTAGTTGCACCAATGATGGCCTTATTGAACAGCTCACTGGAAACAAACATGGTTCCAGAGGACTGGAGGAGAGCAGACATGGTTGCTCTCCATAAGAGGAGCAGCAGCAGGGAGGATGCTTGTAACTAAAGGCTACTCTGTCTCTTATTAGTTTTTGTATTTTTCTGTTTATTTCACCAGGAAAAGGCTATTTTGAGCATGCTCATTTACAAGGAGGTCATGGGTAGGACAGCATACAATGTTCAAAGGTAATGATAGAGCGTTTATAGATATACAAGACAAAATGAATTATACACAATTGAAATAAGATTTCATCAATTAAAAACTCAGACAGTTGTATGTATACATAAAGTATACAGAGTACAGCTAGGCAAATAAATAGAAATAGGTTCAACAGTTGTCAGTAACACAATGAACAACTATCCCATATAATTGCTAGCCAACATATGGGATCAAGGGCAATCAAAGTGTAGTTTAGCCACAAGAACAAGCCTCAGCCTACAATTTTTCAGTGAGTGTTTTAAAGGTGCTGGGTTTGACCAGTGAGGTGAGTTTCAGTGAGGCTTATACTGAGTTCCATACTGTGGGGATAAAGCCTGTGTAAAGTGTTTAGGGATATCCAGAAATATGTAATTATTCTTTCTAAGAGAAAAAGTTACTATGCAGTATATGGAATAGCTCAGTCATATAGCTTGAGAGATCATTTAGAAGTACTTTGTAAGCCCAGGTACACAGATTTAGCAATCTCCTAACAGTTAAGGAGGGCCAGCTGACTGTGGTGTACAGCATGCAATGGCAGGTCCTGGGACCTAATTCAGTGATAAACCTGTGTGCTCTGTAATAGAGCCCGTCTAATTTGGTGAGACAGGTGGCTGAACAGTGCGAGCAGATCAGGTCTGCATAGTCTACAACTGGATGGAAGGTGGCCTGTGCCAGGTATTTGTGGGTGTCTTGTGGGAAACATCGCTTGTCTCTGAAGAAGAAACCCAATCTGACCCAACATTTTCTGTATAGTGCTTCTGTGTGTGTAGTGAAGGACAGCTTGTTGTCAATCCATACTCCTAGATATTTATATTTCTCTAACATTTCAGGAGCATCTCCTAATAAAGTAGTAACAGTTGCAGCTGATGCACACCATGGTGGTGACAAACGGTGTGAGTCGATGAGCATGACCTTAATTTGGGAGGCTTTTAATAGCAATTTGGAATGGAAAAGGTTAAGTTGTAAATTGTTGAATGCCTTCTGGAGGTCGCAGCAGAGGGTACTGGTGTTCAGACCTAGATATGTGTAGAGCACTGTCATCTACATAAAAGTGTAAATTGGCATCCATGATAGTCTCACCTATATCACAGATATATAGTATAAAGAGGAAAGGACCAGCACTAAAGCTTGGGGGACACTCAAGAGAAGGGGGGGTCCGCAGGTAAGTATAGATCTGCTTTTATCTGCTGTATCCATCCAGTTGCACAGTTTGCGAACCACTGCAGAGAAGCAGGGCACAGACCTGTTTTTGTCAACTTTTGAGCCAATATGTTGCGATCCAGTGTCAAAGGCCTTACTGAGGTCAAGAAAGATAGCTCCTGTGATTCATTTATGGTTGACTGTCTGCAACCAGTCATTGGTAACCTTAGACAGGGCAGAGACAGTACTATGTTTGGGCCTGAAACCTGATTGGAGAGGGGTTTTAATTTTAGATTGTTCCAAGTAATCTCTTAGTTGAGCATTGATGAGTTTCTCTAGGAGTTTTGCCAGTACATGGAGGATGGACAAGGGGCTGTAGTTGTTGAAAATAGTGTCGGTGCCGGGTTTTAGGAGAGGAATAATGTGTGCTGTTTTCTAGATTAATGGTATCTCATGACTCGTGAGTGATGAATTAAAGAGGTATGTTATGTGAGCCATGAGATGCATGACACCAGTTCTGAGAAAGCGTGGGTCGATGCCATCTGCGCCTGCACTTTTCTTTATGTCTAACCCTTGCAGAAGTTGTTCCATTTGTTTACATGTCATGGGCTGCAAGACAAAAGGAATGGTAATATGACTACCTGATATTCAGAGGTCAGCGGGGGAAGGAGTGATGTGCTGTGGCCTGAGATCTATGGAATGTCAAGCCTGCTAATGCAAAATGGAAGTTAAGTTTCTCTAGGATGATTTGTTTATCTGTTATGAGGTTATCACTGACCAGAATTTTTTTGGGGGCAAGTGAGGAGCCTTCAGTAGTTTTAATGCATTTCTATAATTTTGTGGTATAATTTTTGCTTGAATCCAGGGAGTTTAGCTTTAGTTTACCTTTTAGTGTCCTAACTAAGTTTACTTTAGTTTACTTTTATACTTGTGAGTCAATGGGTGTAAATGCCCATTTTCATTAGCCATAAGTCTGTGCAGGAGTTTCTCATTTATTTGAAACTGGACCAATCTGTATCTAAGTTTATGTGCCTAGCGACTGCCCAAAGTAAATCCCTATTTCTCAGGGCCTCTTTCTTTTTTTTTTTAAATCTTCTTTTTATTATCAGATTTTAACTTATATACATATAGGTCATCAAATGCCATTTTATACAGTACAATTACATCTGGTCCAGAAATACAGATAAATTTATAATACATATAAGTAATTAAATTTATGGGTTCATTTTGCACATTAAGCCAAGATTCACTATTTGTTTCAATCCATTTATCACTCCCATGAGGGTTACAATCTAGTTGTGCCCTGTCGTAAAGATATATGACTTTTCTTAACTTATGTAAAAAAATTATAAATAGGTCGGTCTCCAGGTCAGTGGGCTCTCCATTCTCCTCCTCACTTAGAGATACCACTCTCTCTGATCTAACTGGATAATTCCAAGTCCCCTTCCCTTTTGAGAGAATTCCAACTAGGTGGGTGGGAGGAGCGGAGGTAAACCAGGTCCAGATTCCCAAACGATGGAGCAAAGCCTCCAGTACTAAAGCTTCAAAACAACCCCCGCCCCATGTTATCCATCTTAGGCACAAAGGCGGGTGGGTCGCTTAACATATAATATATCTGCCACTGTGTCCATCTCAAAGAGAAAATCTCCACACGTTCGTTTATATTGTGTGTCATTTTTTCCATGTTATAAATTTGCCGAGTGACTTCCCACCAGTCTCTAATGGATGGTGCATTAGTTGTTAGCCATTGTCTGGTTATTACTTTTTTGGCCGCAGTAAGGAGCAATAAAAGCAGGTATCTAGTATCGGGACTCGATAGGGCCTAGGTATTATGAGAAACAGGTACATTTCCAAGGTCAGTTGCAGCTGTGGATCGATAAGTTCCTGTAGCTGCGCCTCCAACTGATTTAAGAAGTTGTAGAGTATTGGACAGGTCCACAAAATGTGGGTCAGGTTGGCCTCCTTTTCGCCACATCTTCTCCAGCATTCCGCCGTTTTATTTAACGAGTAGTGTTTAGTGACTTTAGGGGATCTAAAGTATTGTATCAGCAACTTCAAGGAAAATTCTCGCCACTGATATGAACTCGTGACCTTGGAGGAGTGTCTACACGCCTGCTGCCAGTCTAAAATGGTTAGTTGATAACCCAATTCCTCTCTCCACTGTGTGAAAATAGTTTCAGTGTGTGCCTCACCTTGTGAGTTCATGGATTGATGGAATAAGGAAATCAGGTGGTCCTGTTTCCCAGAGTTGTTCAGTGAAATTTGGAGTTGGATTAGTACCGGATAGCTATCTGGGTATCGCAGGGATGGTGATAAGCCCTCTACATAATGTCGGAGTTGTAGATATCGATAAAAATCTCTGTGTGGTAAATGAAACTTTGCCTTGATTTCCGCATATGACCAGATTACTCCCTTTGTCATTATTTGTGACAGATACCTCAACCCAAGGCCTTCCCATGAGGCAAATCCTGAGTCCAACTTATTGGGGGGAAAGTCTGACAGTGCCTGAATTGGGCATAATAGTGGGAGGTAGGGTGTCAATTTATGCAGCTTTTTGAGTGAGTTCCATTTTCGGAATTGATCCATCAACCAGGGGTTAGTGGTTGGGTACGTTATTTCTCTTACCACCTGTCGATATAGTGTTTGAAAGTATGTTATGTCATTCATCAATACCTTCTCCATCTCCATCCAATGCGGGTTCGTACTTATAACTTGTCTTGCCATCACGTGAACCATGGTCACTGCTTGTTGGTAGTGTTTTAAATCTGGGAGGGCGAGGCCACCCTCTGTCCGCGGCAAGGACAGCACCTTGAGGCGTACCCGAGCCCTCTGACCTGCTCATATAAAGTTCCGAATTAAGCGGTTAATATCTCTGAAGATTTTTGGGGGTATTGATAGTGGGACATTTTGAAAAAGGTATAGTGCTCTAGGAAGTGTTATCATCCTAATTAATTCTATCCGCTTCATTAGATTCAGTGGTATAACTGACCAAGCCTGCAGATCCTGCTTTAGTTGAGCCATAAAGGGGGGAGTAATTATATTTATAATAATTTGTTCTTTCCTGGGGTATATATATACCAAGATATTTTAGTTTTTCCAGACTACACCTACCTGGAAAAACATCCGCCACTTTCCGTGAGGGCGTGTAATTAAATGTGAGAATTTCGGTTTTAGTCAGGTTTAGTTTATAACCTGACAACGCTCCATAGGCATCCAGGATTTGGCGGACCGCTGATATAGATTTTTCGGGGTTTTGCAAATACAGGAGTATGTCATCTGCGTACAAAGCAATCCGATGCTCTGTGTTCCCAAAACGAACCCCCTGTATTTGTGGGGAATCTCGGATTTGTTGTGCTAGGGGCTCTATTATTGCTGCAAATAATAACGGTGACAGCGGGCATCCCTGACAGGTGCCTCTATTAAGTTGGAAGTAATCAGAATGATGTCCATTCACCCTTACACAAGCTCTAGGGGCAGAGTATATACTTTGTAGAACCTGAATGAGGCCTGGAGGGAAGCCAAATTTATCTAGAATCGAATACAGAAAAGGCAATGCCACTCTGTCAAAGGCCTTCTCAGCATCGAGACTGATTAATACCGCTGGTGTTTTGGTGCTACTCATTTGGTTAACCAAATAGAGCGTTCGTTTGATATTATCAGTGGTGGTACGGGCCCTTACAAAACCCGTTTGGTCCTTATGTATTAATAGTGGGAGAATTTGATCTAAACGGTGGGCCAGTATACTCATAACTAATTTGTAATCCTGATTTAATACAGAGATTGGCCTGTATGATGCGCATTCCTGGGGTTTTTTTCCTGGCTTTGGGATCACCGATATAGTCGCATAAGACCAAGATTTAGGAGGGGGATCGCCTTCCTTTATAGAGTTAAAGACACGGAGCAGTGTAGGTTGGATCTGGGTTCTTGTGGTCTTGTAGAATTCAGCTCCATACCCGTCAGGTCCTGGGGCTTTCTGAGACTTAGAGTTGGTTATAGTCTGTGCTATCTCGGTAATTGTTATAGGTTGCATGAGGGAATCTTTGCATTCTTCTGCTAGAGTTGGCAGGTGAGTGTCTCCATGTAGGATGTTAAACTGTCTCTGAAGGGATAGACTCTGGAGTATACAGATTTCTATAGTATGCCAAGAAAGTTTCGGCAATGTCATGTGTCTTAGTAAGAGGTTGACCTCCAACTGGGTGCCTTATGGTCATTATTGTTGCACCTTCCTCTGTCTCTAATTTGGTATGCAAGCATCTTTGTGGCCCATGGGCCGACCTCATAGTATCTCTGTTTCGAAATGCTAAGGTTATTTCGGTTTGTTGTAGTGAAGTTTATCTAATTCTTGTTTGGTCTGTTGTATCTGGGGAAGGAGAGATTCATCGCCTTGCTTGTGTGCCTGTTGCAGGAAGTGTAGTGTTTCTTCAAGCTTGGCTCTATATTCTCCACGTTGTCTTTTTTTCTGTGCCGCATACTTAATTATATGCCCTCTTAGTACCGTTTTAATTGTGTCCCATTGAATCGCATGGGTGGTGTCGGAGGCTGGGTTGTCAGCCATTATTTCAGTAAGTTTGTCCAAGATAAACTCTTTAAATTCTTTGGAATGTAGATAATATGGATTTAATCTCCATTGGGTGGTTCTAGGTTGAATCCCCAAATCCCAGTGTGTAATTATAGGTGCGTGGTCTGAAATAGAGATATCTCCCAGCTGCGCGTCGCAGACAGTTTGTAACTTTTCAACTTGGGTGAAAGTGTAGTCTATACGAGTGTATGTGCGGTGAACCGGGGAGTAATAAGTATAATTTCTCATCCGCGGGTGCAATTTCTGCCATACATCACACCATCCAAATTCAGCAATGAATTTATTAAAAATCTCTGAGTTGTCGATATTTCTGTGGTCTTCCACTTGTGGAGTCCAGGCCTGGTTCATGGTCATATTAAAATCCCCAGCCATCAAGAGGATGCCCTTGGTAAAATTTACCACTTTATCTAGCAGGGGCCTCAGTTGAGAGACAGTTATGCCTGGTGGGAGATATACATTAGCTAAGGTAATTTCCTCGCCATTAAGTTTCCTTCAGGTTAAAATCAGCCGGCCCTCTGGATCTGACCAAGTCAATTCTGGTTGAAAGGGGGTATATGATGGGATTATTATGGCAACTCCTCTGCTTCTGCCACCCTTGTATGAGTCAGAAAATACCTGTCCCCTACTTAATTTAGTAAGTTTGAGTGTTCCACTGAAGACATATGGGTTTCTTGGAGGAAGGTTATATCAGCCTTGGCTCTCCAGAGATATGCCAGCATTTAGATCTTTTAATTGGAGAGGCCAGGCCTATTAATATTTAAAGAGAGTAATTTTAATTTTGGTGAGTGCATCCTATCGCTTTATTGTGGCTCTGGTACAAAGGCACCGGCCTCCTCCCACAGGGTGTCCACTGAAACCGAATGTTATGTAGCATTAATGACCAGATTGGGTAAGATGACCAATTAACAAAACCAACATCAAAAACTATACAACCACATATATAAACATACAACATTGAACTAAAATAGAACAAACCGGCCAACCTGGCCATAGAGACCTGTACAAAACAGTTAGTACTTCCAGAGATCTGGGCAAAGCCCTGATCTTCGGCAGGAGACAAAACTCCTCCCATTTCGGCCCTCTTCTGTCTGAGGACCTTAGGTACACCGTACCTACAGGGGAAAAGGGTAGCTGGGGTTGGTGACTAAAGCTGTGAGGAGTTAGTTCCTCCGGGGTCAGTCATATCAAAGGGGCAGATACTAATTTGTAGAGAACAAGAGTTATCCCCTATTACGCCAGATACATAGAAACTTAGCAGGGTCCCAACACCCCCTTAATTGTTGTTATTAACTTGGAGGGCGATCCAGGAAGCCAACCCCAATTACTGAGGTACCCCCCTCAAATCTCCCCCCCTTCCAACATAGAGCCCTGGTGCTGGGGTCCTGTCATACAAACAGGGGTCAGCCTTTCCAGGGCCGTGTTCATACCTTGAGCAACGCCACTGCCCCCATCCCAGGAGGACACTAGCTGCCAGGATACTGCATGTTAATTGCATGTACTTACCAGGACCACATGGGTCCAGTGGCACAACCCAGCAGGAACACCAGACAGTGTCCCAATCGGGTACAGGGATGGAGGCTTCCACTCATCTCCCGCCTCTACTTGACTCCAGTTAAGTGACGAGATTGTAATTTATATATTAGTTTGCTGCTGCATACCTTCCCCCCTTTATCCCTACTCCTTCCCCCCCATGGTCCCCTGGGGTGGTTTTAATGCATTTATAGTAGGCTGGGTCTTTGATGATCTTTTCTACTCTATAGTGCCGGTCCCTTCCTCCCCCCTTCTACTATACAATGGTTCTACGGCGCATGGTGGGGCTATTGATCCCGAGGCTACCTCGGTATCTTCTGCAGGTTACTGTTCTACCACTATGCCGTGTGCTCACTTCACGCAGTCTGTCAAAGGAGTAATCGATCCCCAAGCTATTGGAACTCCCAACATCAAGCAACAGGCAGCCCAGTTGCGTGGCCCCCCCCGTTGATTGGATGGGAAGTCACACAATCTATCTAAATTCCTCCAGCTGTCTACCACTTGTTATGTAGTAAGTGGATCCTCTGGCAGCTCAAGTAGATCAGGCCTGTAGGTGGCACCACCGCCAAGGCCCAGATACTATTCCCTTTCACCTTGAAGCCCAGCAGTCCGCCCTATCGGAGGACCGGTATGGACAGTCGGGTTAATGGCAGTACCTGCCACCGAATCCCGGGTTGCGTAGCCATGTCCGGGACCGATTTGCCCACCGGAGCATCTCTCTCTTCTTTTCCCTTTCTCCCTTCTTGTTCCCCCACTGTGTCTAGGAACCTCCCCAGCATCCCAACCCACCCCAGACAACATCCCCATCTCCGCGTCCCAGCCAAACGGTGATACATATCAGCCCCACAATCCCCACAGGACCGCCAATCCCGATGGCAGGAAGGACGTAGAAGGAGAAAGGCCGTGGCAAAACTGCAGCGCCAGGAGAGGTCCACAGCGACACCACCACCACGTGGGCCTCCCGGCCCCCACGACCATAATCTCCACCAGAACCCCCACCGTGAAGCGAGAGCTCCAACGCATGCCCCGAGGCAGACCGCAGACCCCCGCAGTGTCCCCTCCTATGCCGCTCCTCTCCCCCACCTGCAAACCCTCCAGACAACCCTCCCGCACATCCAACCAGCCACTACCTTATTCCACGACAACCTCCCCCAGCATTGCCGAAGACCATCCTGGGGAGAGCCATCAACGAGGCGTCTAGATTCCCACTCACACTCCCGCCCCCAGGTCGACTGTCCTTCACCTTGAACACGCCAGGTACCCTCCAACCCCTCGCCCCAATGGACCAGAAATCTGACCACCACCATCCGTATCACAGTCTAACCTATGAGCTGACTGCCCGCTGTGGCCCACCCAACAGCAACAGGCCCCAGAACCGGGAAGTCCCCCACAGCCCCACGGTCCCTGCAGACTTTCAATCCCATGAATCTACGACATGGGGGGGGCCAGCAAGAAATGAGCTCCAGGGCACAACCCAACAGCAAGGCCCACCTCCCCCCCACCTCCACCCTCCTCCCCGCCATCCTCCAACCATCCCCCGAACCCCCATGCGATATAGCATAAGGTTTAATGATAATTATAAATATAGTAAAATTTAGCCAAGTCCCAAGTTAGTACACAGCTACTTGCAGTTGGATGTTCAGGTATCACCTCTACGGTATTCAGTTCGGTACTCGAGAGTTCCTGTGAGCTGGTTTTTAATGTTTTAATGACGTTCTGGATGGCTTCAGCACCTTGTCGTCTACGTGCCTCACGTTGCTCAACAGTCCACATCTTCTGGGCTAACTTTGCTGCAATTGGGATTCCTCTGGAGGCACGTTGCTGGGGAACCTCTATTTTCCTGGCCCACAGTCCCGTTATAGCTGTAACCGCTGAGTCGTACACTTCTGCACCATCCTCAAAATTGATCATCAGTTTCGCAGAGTACAAGGTGCGGAATTGGATCCCTGCCCCTTTAAGAGCCTTCATCACTGGGATGTACATCCTACGCCACGCCATGACTTCAGGCGCGAAGTCGTTTTCAAAGAAGAGCCGATGAGCTCCAAAGTGCACCCTGCCCTGTTTCCAAGCGGTTTGCAGCACGGTTTCTTTCTCTTGGTGCCGGCGGAATTTGATGAGGACCGTTCGAGGGCGGGATCTGGCAGGCAGTTTGGGCCCCAGTGTACGATGGACATGCTCCATCTCTAAAGTGATGCTCTCAGGTAGGGGAAGGGTTTCTCTTAGTAGTTTTTGCATAAAATATATAAATTCAGTAGTTTCAGTGCCCTCCGGTAGCCCTGACAGGTGGATATTATTTCTGCGGTTTCTACATTCTGAATCTTCAGCTTTCTCCTGCAAGGCCTTTTCTTGTGCGTGCAGTTGGGTAATGGCTCTTTTGGTCTCATCAACCCTCTGGTTAGTGGCTGTAATCTGTTCCTCCGAACCTTCCTGTTGTTTCTCCAATTTGCTTAAATCCGTTCTCAGTGCCGTTACAGTAGACCTCATTTCCTTCCGGAACTCCCGAATTTCCGAGAGCATTTGTGTCATTTGTCTCTGCAGGATTGTGTGAGGGATCTGATCTGTCTGTGGTATGCTGTGGCAGAATGCCGAGGAGGCTCTCGAGTCTCCGCTGTCAGAATCTTCAGCTTGCGATCTCCTGCCATTTACTTGATTAGAAGACCCATTCTTATCTGCCCCTCGTTTCTTTGGCATTATTTACCTCTATTAGCAAAAATGCTACTGTTTTACTGGTTTTAAACTGTTATTGAAGAGGTTAGTTGATTAAACCGCGGGGAGCCTCGCGCTTTGAGCTGCTCACTTACTCATGACGTCACCGGAAGTCCTCAGGGCCTCTTTCAATGCCATACTGAACCATGGACAGGAAACTTTCTTTACTCAGCGCTTGACCATGGGAACATGTTCGTTCATAACATCCAGTAACAATTTGTTAAATATTTTTGTTGCTGCCAGCCCAGTGGTGCTGGAGGTTGAGGCACTGTTCGCTACACCTTGCATTACACCGGCGACCCAGGTTGGGGAATGAGCCCAGGCCACTGGGAGTCGGCAGGGAGGGTAGAGATGATTGAGTGTCTGGAGAACTGCTCTCCTCTCTCGGGGGAAGAGAGACTTGTTGTTCCCACTCATTGACTGCCCTCTGGTGGTGGATGGTGGGCAGTATGGGTCAGAAGGCTAGATCCGATGTCCTCACATCGGTAGGGGATGGGAGATGGGGGAAAATGGAGGAAAAATGAGCCGGGCAGGCTTGATGATGGTCCACCGCTTCTGGGGGCTGTCCTCAGATTCTGGATTGGGTCTCCAGGGTGAGGGAGAAGCTGGCAACTTCCTTCTTGGCCCTGTTGTAGAGAGGGCAATCTGCAGGGAACTACACGGGGTTCAGCAAAGTACGGGTGGAGTGGACCAGAGAGAGAGAGTCCCTCCGTCAGGAGGGCCGGGCCGCCTGCCAGGGCTCCAGAGGAAAACCTGTATATAAAAAAAATATACATATATTTCTGTTGCTTCATGCAATGTGAGGGCAAGATAAAAAAGTCTACCAATTTATGGATGCTAATTCATTTATGTATCCTGAGATACTGAGGCTGTTAAAACGTCTTTTTATTATGAATTTGGGTTGGGTTGCCGGAGTTAGTGTCCCTCTGATGCATGCTACTACCTTTCGATCTCTTGCATCATTATGCATTATAGAAGACTGCTGAATGGGAGAATTTATAGGGTCTGTTGGTTATAACTAGGTCTGTTAGAGAGGCATTAGCAGGATTATGAGGATTTGGCTGGATCGGTTCCGATATAAGCTGTACAAGTCCTAATTTATTGCACATTTTTTTTAGATCATTGGATTTTCAGGTAAATCAGTCCCAGTTCAAATCATGAAGTATTGGGCATAGATTAAGACATAGACTTATTGTATTGCTTATATGCTGCAGAAGTTCTGAGCCACCCTTGGTGGGGTCTGTAACATCTAATTACATTTAAGAATTTGTTTCAGTACAGGGCTATTTTCACCAACACACATTCAGATTAATTTGTCATTGAGTGGGAACTGATTATCTCTGAGTGAAACTTTTCATTAATATATAAGGCTAGGGCAACACATTGGTTGGTCTATCCTGCCTGCGGAGGCTATTATAGGGAATGGCTATCACTTATGAGGGTGCAGAACCATTTAACCAGGTTTCTGTGATTAGAAAGATATCTGGTTTAGTGTGTGCCACCCAGGTTTTTACCATATATAGGATACTGCATGGGGGCCCATACACAACCATGCCATTCTGTTACCGAGTGGTTTCCATGATGAAGCGGACCTCAAGAGTGACGCTCGAGAGGTCCTTGTCATCATGGAAACCACGAGGTAACTGAATAGCATGGTTGTGTATGTGGGCTCCCATACACTTTTTTTTATATTGTATGGTGCTCAAAAATAAGAGCCTGCTTATTTTTTTAGCTGTTTTTTTTGTCATCCTTGGTCGCTGGGATCTGGCTCTTGTCTTCCATCAGAGCGCCCTCCAGCTTGGGCACGTGACAAGTCAACCGCCCCCTGTCCTATCAAAAGTGCTGATGGGGGTGGTTGCATTGTGATGTTCTCACTAACACAGAATGAAAAGTCATTCTGCATTAGTGAAGACGTCACTACTGAAGCAGAATGACTTTTTACGGTGTATGGATTTGCATACACAGCCACATTCCACCATACACTATATCTAGTTTGTTTATCAAGCTACACATGTTAAGTGACATAATCTTTGGACCTTTAAGGGAAGCCAATTCTGTGAAGGAGGTTACTTGAGGGAGGGGCCCTGGGTTTAATTCTACATTGCCTGAGAATAGCAAAAGGGTAAGAATAATATGATGAGACTTCTGATGGGGGGTATTATCCTGGCCTTAGTATAAATAGAGTCACTAGGAATGATAGTGGGTGGCTTTCTGAGGTACAAGTCTTGTACTAAGTGTAATGCCCTCACTTTATTTTGGGTATACACAGAATAAATGTTCAGTCTGGGGTGTATGGTTCCAGTGGGAGCCAGAAACCTCTGTGGTTCTGATAAGATATGGTAATGTACTTTGGGTTTTCGTGGTTAGGAGGCAGTGGTACCATTAGACAGCCAAAGAGAATTAGGATTCCTAGCATCCACATTTTAGGAGAGCAGCTAAACTATTACTCTCAGGATTCTTGTTAAACTACTATAATAGGATGCAATTCAAGCCCTATCAGAGTACAGATATCAGGCAAGTTAAAATAGCATCAGCTGCAGTAGTGTAAAACAGGCATGCAAACAGAATAGCATCAGCTTTGATGGAGTAAAGCAGGCACGCAAACCAAAAATAGCATCAGCTGCAGTAATGTAAAACAGGCATGCAAACAGAATAGCATCAGCTTTAATGGAGTAAAGCAGGCACGCAAACCAAAAATAGCATCAGCTTCAGGGCTGTAGTACAGGCAAGAAAATGGATAGCAATGACTTCCATAATATGTATTCACAGTGCAGTACCAGGAGTGATTTAATTAACAGATGGCAGTATGAGTCAGTGGTAGATCTACCAGCACATAGTTACAGTTGGGAAATCAGCTTGTGGTAGAGGAAATGTAGTGTGTATATGGGTACATTGATATTACTTTGGCGGGAGCACTGACTCTGTGGTGATTCTGCTGAAGCCTGTGTGGCTACAGTTCCGCGAAACTACATGTTCTCTAGATTATGCAGATGGTTAGCAGTTTATCTTCCATGTACTGACCCTGTGATTCCAAATTAATGCTTTATGGTCCAGGACTAGGTTTCACTGCAATTATCTTGAAAGCAGTCTGACGCCCACGGTAGATGCCCTTATTCCGTGTCCCTTAATATGTCAGCCTATTGTGCAGAAGTCCACTTGCAGAGAGGATCTGCAGTTTAAAGGGTCAGAAAGGCCCGCCTCCTCTTCAATGACTAGCAGTGGCAGGGGACAGTGGCATGGCTGGGGACCCAGGTCACAGAAGCAATTAGTGGGGGGAGGAGGAATTCAGCAAATCATTTTTGTGACCCTGAACAGTTGTCCCAGCAGCTGCTCCTCATTGGTGGAGTGCAGAAGAAATCAGCTAGCATAGGTAGGAGTCTTGGTTACAAGTTTAAAGTTCCCGCTGCTGTGACTCAATGGCCCGCCTCCACTTTGTTGATTGGTGACTGCAGGGAAGAGTGGCATGGGCTGGGGTCCCAGGTCGGTGTGATGATTGGTAGGGGAAGGGAAATGGAATTCCACAAACCCTCCTCTTGGCCCTGTACTACTGTCCTGGCTGCTCCTCTTCAATTGAACACAGAGGAAATCAGCAGAAGAAATCAGTGGCAGGAAAATGAATAGGAACCCTGTTAAAGGAAAGTCTGCTAGAGTAACTTGAATCCAGTGGGCTACAACAGCAATGGCAGCATGGATTCATAGCAGGGAGGTCATGCCAAATTAATCTGATTGACTGGGTGATCTGGGAAATAGATCTGGCAGGCAGTAAATGTGGCCTATGTGGACTTTAGCAAGGCCTTCAACACTGTGCCACACAGGAAACTGATAAAGCAATTGAGCTGCCTAGGTGTGGAATCCAAAGTGGTGCATTGGGTATGAAAATGGTTAATGGATAGGTGACAGAGGATGATGTTTAATGGCACTCACTCTAATGAGGGGACAGTGACCAGCAGGATGCAGCAGAGCTCTGAACTGGGAGCATCCCTCTTCAGTGTGTCTTTATAAATGACGCTGCAGATGGACTGGAGGGGAATGCATGCCTTTTTGCAGATTACACCAAAATCTGTAATTAGGTGGACTCTCAGAAGGGGCTGAAGAGAATGTGTAGGGACCTTGGGAAACTCAAGGAGTGGTTAAGAGCATGGCAGTTGGGGTTCAATGCCAAAAAGTACAAAATCATACACCTAGGGAATAGGAACCCAGGAGCTGAGTATAGGATGGGGAGAGCTACTGACAGCCACTAAGCAGGAAAAGGACCTTGGGGTTATCATAGCTCAAGGTGGCAGTGTAGTGTGAGAAAGCAGCGGGTATGGCCAGCGGGATGCTGGGATGCAAAAGGAGAAGTATTTCCATCATAATGACGGAGGTGGTGGTGTCACTGTATTGCTTGCTTGTGAGACCCCACCTGGAGTATTGTGCTCATTTCTAGATGCTGCACTTCAGAAATGACCTAGACAGGATCCAGAGGAGGGTAACAAAAATGGTTCAGGGGTTGCATCAAAAGCCCTATGAAGAGAGACTGATGGATTGCAACATGTACACCCTGGAAGAAAGGAGAGTGAGATAGAGACCTGCAAGTACCTCACGGGGGTGAACAGAGTGCAGGAAGGGAGTCTCTTTCAAATGAGAAAGAGCACTAGGACCAGAGGGCATGCCGTGAAGCTGGGGGGAGGTTACGAGGATGGAAGTACAGCCAGCCAGCAGAAGTGGTGGAGGACAAATCAAGGCTTCCAGCATGTTTTTATAGGATTAAACAAAACCAGTATACCGGAACACCCATATCAGGGGACATACTGATAAAGAGGGTTACCACGACTTAAAGTGCAGCACACTGGTCACTTGCGCAGCGCATTGGGGTCTGGAAGTCAGACTAGAATACCGAACGTTGCTGGCAACACTTGGCTTTTTCAGAGTAATGAACACACCGCCAGCGACAACAACAATTACCATTAATGTTCATTACCTGAAGAAGCTTGATGCTCACAGGCAAAAATGTTCAGTTATTCTGGCGCCTAAGGCTTCTGATGTTTTTTTCCATTTATAACACAAGTGAAGGATTATTGCTGCACTTTTTTATAAATAAATGGTAACTTATCTTTTATCCATTTATGTGTGTGTCCCTGATTTGTGGGTGTTCAGTATACTTTTTGGTTTTGACTTTTGCTTGCTACATCTCGTGCACCACAGGTATCTTTCCTGGTGCTTATTCAGCTTTTTACATTGTTTTAAAGACAAAGAGGAATATTAGTAAATAGGCGTGGGGGGTGTCACTGGAGAATAGTTAGGGTCTACACAGACAGGCTAGGCAGGGACCATCTGGGCAGACTGGGTGGGCCAAGCAGTCCTTTTCTGCTGAGAAAGTCTGTTTCTATGTTTCTGTGTTTCTAATGGGGACTGTTATATCTAGTCTCCTCCCTACCACCTAGCCTCAAATGGAGCAACAGAATGAGCAGCACAAACATTCAAGAAAACATGAATAAAACAAGCCACTCAAAGCACTCACAACATAAGAACATAGAATTACACAGAACCAAGTTCTGCAAGTGCCCTACATTTTTCATCCAGGGGAGAGGGTAATGGTCTATAACTTACAGAGCCAGAAGCAACTTTGGAGTCCAGGGATAGTGCAAGAGTCTCATAAACCTTTAACTTATGGGGTATGTGTAGATCAGTGGACCATAAATATCCACATGGACCACCACCTACAATCTTGTCTCACCCCCAAAGCAACAACAGAAGACCTCTCTACAGAACAAGGGGATAACAAGGATTTCCCTCCTGCCCTGTGTAGACTGCCCTCATCAGCTCGGCCAGTAGCTGTTCTTGAGGTACCTGTTGCACCCACAGCTGCTACCCCATACTGCAGATACCCAACAAGGCAGCACAAGGCCCCACAGAGGCTTGATTTGGGAATAAACTATTCATGGTGCCACTGAGCTGTATTGGTAGTAAGAGCAAGTTCTAACCAAAAGGACTGAATAAGCCCCAGAACTTGTCAAGGCCTGAACAGTCCACTTCAATCCTGAAGGTTGATACAGTTGTTTTGCAGACTAGTTTCTCCTAAGGGCAGGAGTGTAGTAGATGTGCTACTCACCTTAAGGAAGTACCTGGGCAGCCACCCATCTTGCTTGTAGTCCTGTGGTGGACAACTAGTAGTCTTTGTAGTTTCCTATCACGCCCAGTCTGAAGCCTTTTAGCTTGCTGTCCCTGTGCAGTGCCTTTGTCCTCAGTCTAAATAAAGATGGCAACCTAGTAACATCTCCTTGGGTTTGTGTCAGTCTATTCTTCAACTCAAGAATACTACATACTTTACACACCCTGAAGCCACACTGCACAAGTTGGATGTCCTGTGCAACAGGCTGTGACTGTGTACCTTTATGAGTGACTCAGAGAGGCCCCACTGCCTGTTTTACAGCCAACTCAAATGACAAACCTCACCACCCACAAGGACTACCACTGGTACACAGTCCTACATAGACATATCTGCTCCCCACCCTCTACATACCTTGTATCCCTTTTTACTAAAGGGGTACTGTAATGCACAGTGATTTCATGTAATTGATTAATAATAGTCTAGAAGGTGTATTATAACCCCAATGACCAAACCTTCTGCTCATTTGCATATCTGTGTAGTCACTAACCAATGGCAAGGCAGCTTTAACAATGCTTGATGACATCACAATCCAGCTCCATTGCACTGAAAATGAAACAAATTAAAAATTTAACAGCTGAAGAAATAGCAGAAACTCTGTTTAGCAGTTATTAAGGTGTTTTTTCCTGATTTTATTATTTAACTACACAATATATTCAGTTTATAAGCTGGTTACGATACTCCAGGATGTGCAGTCATTGACATACAGTATATTATATACTTGTTATATATAATTGTACTAAGATTTACTGTATATGCACGTCTTGGGTACTACGGGCACTCTGGCTTTGGCCTTGTGCCAACGCACTTAGGGCATGCATATCTAAGTACAACTACACACCCTGGAGTATCTTATCAATGACTTATCCCTGTCATTACCCCCTATTCTCTAAGATCAGTTGAGGCAGCTACCTGAATGGCCACCAAGTTCCTCCCAGGCCATTACTGTAAAAGGAGCATTTGATGCAGTGAACTCCCCTGGTTAACAAAAAAAAAAAAACAAACAAGTGCATAAACAAACAAACAAAATAATTAATTAATTCCAAAAATACTTCCCTAGAGGTACCGGGTGAATATAGCACGGACAGAACCACACATGGAATACCACGTGGAACATATAGCATGGGGTAGTAGCGTGACAGGGTACAAAAACCCCCAAGGCACATATGTTGCACGTGGTTTTGTACCCTGTCGCACATGGGTGGTGGAGAGGAGTGACACGGAGGTAAAGACCTATGTTGGGGAGGTGGCCCACTGAGCTGCTGCCGTGGCTCAGTGGAATGAGCCGCAGCAGTGCAGGGTCACTATGTGTCTGTGGACAGGGGTTTGAACCCCAATCCCAGATGTTTGCAAAACTGCATTGTGTGGTTTTCTTTTTTTCTCCCCCGTTGGTGTTTCCCCTCATCCCTGTGTTGAACTCTCCCCGGAGTTGATGCTATTAATAGGGGGTGTTTGAGGGCACAGCCCCCATAACGGGGAGGTGCAGTGGGTGGAGCCCCCTCCAGAAAACAAAGAAGCCACTGGATTGTTTCGCCGAACTGTGTTTCAACATTTTATTACAGTGGCAGCAATGTAGCCAGTGTATTTACAGAGTGGTACATTGCTGCGCTGTTTTGTCATATGGCATCACGATCCTGTGCCTTCAATAGATGAGCCTTCTCCTTCATCCTGCAGATTGGAATAACCTACAAATCCCCACCTAGATGAACACTCCTAATCTTCATCCAACCAATAGGATACTGCACGAGCAGCTAAAAGATCTCACTTGAACCACTTCTCTTATCCCCCCCCCCCCAAGTATTTACTGATTTATATGAAAAGTTATTCCAATTGAGATGGTGGAAGGGAGGGAGTTGATGGACAAATGGTTTACATCCCCCCTAAATATGTATGTATGGTAAATTAAACATCTACCTCAGGAGTGGGAAATTCAGTTTGGATACATTCAGAATTTTCCAGATTCTGTGCCATTTTCAAGAAAAGATCCTTATCAGAACTTTTTTTAATTCAGATATTTTTTTAACTATTGGTTTCAGTGCCTGACATCCTCCTCCTCCAGTAAGCCTTGGTTCCACGTCATAATAGCGAATACAAAATAGTGCTGACCACATAAGCTACTGCAGGACACCACCCACAACAGCCCACACCAAACACACCCAATGTCAAAATAGCAACTGTACTGGCAAAATAAAACAAACATGCAAAAATACCACAGACCGCAGTCACATCAATCAATCCCCAGAGGTCACACCTGCAGCTGGAAGTTGTATGCCAGCCCCTGCAGATACTCATAATGGTTCCAGACACCATAGTCAGCAACAATACACTCTGTCCTCTTGCTCAGATCCTTGTACTTTTTCAACAGCGGTCTCCCCTTCTGGCTGTCCACAAACTCCACAGTCGCCAACATTCTCCCACAACACACAAACGCCACAGCTAATCAACACACACACTCCCTCTCTGTTTCACAACCTGCAATCGAATATAAGGTCCCACACCTGTGCCTACACACTACTCCACACCTGCCTCCTCCCGCAAGAATAAAACACACACAGTACACAAATACCTGAATCTACACACATCATCTACCCCAAAAACACAACAGCCCACCCCATGAGCACAACATGATGGACAGGTGAATGCGCTACAGTACCATACACGGTGGATGTGGGTCTCAAACACACAACACACTACACTTAACATTCTGTCTGCCTACCTACCATTGCACTCTACACACTAAGCCATGACGACGACACACTCTGGACCCATCCTACACATCCCCATGTGCCCAGCACACAGTACACGTCATATCCATTTCATTCCCTTGTATTCTGTGGGGGGCGGCTCACCCCTCCATACCCCCAACTTATTATAACTAACTCCAAGACCACACTTGTCCCTACAGTATGTATGCTTGTCCCCCCTTAGCAGTCACCTATAGAAGTCGCCGTCACTGACACAAGTGTCCCATATAGTGGTTGCTATTATACACCAGTCACTGTTTTGACATTCACTCGATTTGAGTCACTCAAATTGGTTCACCCACTTAATGGGATGCTGTAAGCCTCTACATAGAAAAAGGGCTGCTGACAGAGAAAGGACTCTGTGAGCCAGAGAAGCATTAAGTGGTCCTAGTACTCACAGGGGTCTTACAGAAGGGGTGCAACTTGGCTTCAGTGATAATTTCCTTCCAGAGTAATCCTTGCTTCAATGCTTTGCACCCAAGCACTTAGACATTACTGTCTTATTTTGGTATCTCCATGATCCACATCAGTAAGACCATCATAGGGCTGGTTCCCTTACTCTGGTTTGAGATATTAATGAGGCTCACTGATGAGTCCTCAGAAGGATTAGGCACGTGTCTGCGCCTTCCATTTCCTACCTCTGCAGATTGTACGAGTAGCTTTTTGCAGTATACACTCCTGCTTAAGGCCGAACCAGTCTAAATTATTTCATGATGATTTATGTAGACTTCCCATGATGTTTTGCATGACTGAGGTCTGTAGAATTATATGTCTCTTACACAAAGGAATACTAACTAGCTATGTGAAATTAATTTTATTTACAACTTCAAGCTCTTTTTAGATTCCTTTCCCTTCACTGACGACATCTGGCAACCATAGAATGGTTGCTAAAACAGTTTGTGTACTTTCAAACTAAATGGTTCTGTATGTTCTGGTAAGGTCTGAATGGCAGTTAGCATTTTCATGGCTTATCAGAACCTTTTAGAACCTCAGAAACCTGTGTGGTTTTCCTATCCTTAATCCACCTTCCTTTTAACGCTCAGTATTGCCTGTATGTGTAGCAGGGCAACCCTCCACATCATAGGCTATTGTCACTTACCTGCTGTGCAAATACTTGTTCTCCATTATTTTGTTGGACATTTCCAGTACTGTAAGTAACTTGTATTTGTGTATCCTTTTGGAACTACAGTAGCAGGCATGTATCCTGTTATATACCATATTATATACCATACCAGTGGCGAATAAATTGGACAAATGTATATTATTTTGGAATAATTATTTTTCACTTGGCACATGTTATTTCCATTTAAAATCTCAACATGGGACACAGAACTATGCATCAGATAGAGTGTTTAAATAAAAAAGAAAGGCAGAGTTAAGCTAAAAGAAGGTAAAACATTAAAAACAATTAAAAATAGGGAGGCATATATGAAATACATATTGTAATGTGCTTGTTGTAATGCGCTATAAAGTAAACACTTTTTGTGCACTGCTGTACCAAGAGGAGCCCATTAAAACAAGATATTGTATCTCCCATGATCATTCTGCCACCTACTTGAAGCACATTTTCAATAAATATACTCAATATGATTGATTGATTGATTAAAAGTTTATTTTTTCACAGGAAATAACATTTGTTGGGACAAAATCCCATTTACAACAAAGTACTGCATGTAACTTCAAATACAATTAACATTTATCTAAACTAATACAAACACGAACACAAAATAAAATCACACAATACATCCACACTTATTTAAAACACATACATAAGGAATATGCATATGTTTACTTTACTAGATAGGAGCAATAGCTTTTTAGAACCTTTTAGAACCTGATTGGGTTTGTAGTCATACTACAGTAGAACCTATTTTATTCAGAGCTAGAAAAGGTTTATGGTTTCAGCTGTAAAAAGGAATAATCTTCCATTAAAGTACATTATATTCTGTATTTAAGGATTCCCAGCCAAGAACAGCTGGTGTGGACTTTTGTTTGACACATTTTGGAATTATGACTCTATTATGGGTTCATTTGTTTTGATAGCTGTCTGACATACATAAGGTAGGCAGGCAGGTCCCCGTTCTCTAAAGCTCATTAGGTATGACCTCAGCAGTTATCTGCTAATGGATGTAAACCAAATCCAGCAGGAAGCACAGAATAGATGGGAAAGAATAGAATGCCAAAGGCAATACACTAATCTTGAATGTCAAATAGCAGTGGGAGTTGGTGGTGAAAGCAATGAACTGGGAAACATGAGGCCACTGGTTTGAACCCTACCCCAATCACTAGCTCACTGTGTGGCCTTAAAGAGCCCCTGCCGAGTCAGTGGAAGCTTTGAAAAAAGATCATATTTAGGCACACATCATTTTATCATTCATATAGTTTCAGAATTTCACTTTCTCTCTACAACTATGAGCAGTAACCTGAAACCAGGAAGACTGTCTCTTAGACTTGATGCACTCTGGCTTCTTGTCTATACCAGACATCATAATCTCTGCCTGTGACATCACAATCTGTTGCAGTGGAAATAATTATGATAACACAAACAGAAGATTTTATTATGTCAATTGCAATCCAGCAGCCAAAGTAAATGAAATCTAAATGAAAGTGATCCCATTGTCCCTTTAATTTCTATAATTAAAGAAATAGGGCAAACTAAATATCGATTAGATACTATAACTAATCTAAAGTAAATTGTCTCAATTTTTTTTTAAATGTTCTTTAAAATGTCAGGGTCATTTTAAGCAAGCCACTTGATCTCCCTATATTTCAGTGTTCCTAGAGTTAGAGTATGAGTGCCTGTTTGGTAACACTTTAACTTTCCTTAACTACACTGTAGTTACAGTGTAACTACGCTGTAACTCACTGCAACCACAATGTAGTTACATGCAATAAACATGCAAATACAGTGTAATTACTCCTGTTGCATGGAATTAATGATTACTCACTCTGTAGTAACATTGAAACTGTCACTTAAAATGAAGTGTGACAGCTTGTTTTAATACGTTGTATTCTGTTTTGTGCAAATGTCTGATGTTTGCACTTGCTTTTATATATCTATTTATATAGATTGTGCTAGTGTGCTTGCAAAATGATAATGTAACCAAATGGGCGCTACTGCCCCCAGATCCTCTAGTAAATGAGATTCTTTTACTCTCAAGAGGCTTAGCTCAGCAGACAAAATTCAATAACTTAGTAAACAAAGAATTGTAATAAGGGTAGAAGCAGGGCCCACTGAACATAAATTGTTATATCTCAAGTAAAAATTATCCTGGATTAAGGAATTATACCCATAAAAGGGATGAGTCACCCTCCTGTGTCTAGGGGTATATGATGGCATCTAATCCAGGAGAGCACCTGCCTTACACCATGAATACCAGTTTTGCAGCAACACCAGCCACCTTGCCATCATGGTTCAGGGGTGATGAGGATCAGGCCACCTTATAATCATACTCTGTAGCACCAACAGCATGAAACCACACACAAACCAGAATGTTCACACTGGAACTGGGATAAGACATGGAGTTTTCATTTCTATCTCCCATGGTCATTCCGCCACCTACTTGAAGCAAGTAGCCTAGGTGCTACACAGCTCTCAGGGCATTTGTTGGCTATAAATCTTCACGATGGTACTTGAACACACTACTTAATCAGATTCCCATGGGCCATGCCCTACATGATTGTACTTCCAAAACTCCTAGGGCTCCTATATAACTCTCTTACCTCTAGTGAGGCATATGTTACTACTGCTGCTTCTAAACTGGCCCAATGGTACCCAGCTTACTTGTAGGGCCTTTGCCCACCCCACCCCACAGCTACATTACTTTCCAGGTACACTCTGAACTAAAGGGGCACTCACGCACATTGCAACTGAGTAATGGGTCTCTACCCTATGAATCCCTAAACTTCCTTGTGGGGTCTCTGGAGCCTTGGTGCTCCCAAGACCATTTGTGAAGTGGCATTCTCCTCAGTCAGGGCAGGCACTTACCTGTGAGGGAGAGGTGTGACAACACATGTCTCAATGTGCCCAGAAGGACAACAGCTAGGAAAAAACATGTCAGCATATAATATCATTACTAAGTGCATGAGGCATGGTTTGTCCAGCCATGTGTTTCTCATTGTGGCTCTCCACTGAGAGCCCTACTAGCTCAAAAAGCAGACTCTCATGTCTGACACCTCTCACACATGAGAACTTATTGATCCCAACCCTTATCCACCTGATGACTAGTCATTAGGCTACACTACGGGGGGGGGTGGTGGTACCTAGGTTTTTCATTTCCAATGGGCATTTCTATTGCAAGGTTTACTTACAGTCAGTCCCAAAGACCCAGGGTTTTTGTGCCACTGACTCCCACTGCTAGCTCAGTAATGAGCTTTGTTGCTGTCTACTTTTGTTGTAGTTCATTTTTTCAGCAACTTCTTCTTTGCATTTCATAATTTTGCATCTAATGTGCCATACCTTGAGCACAAATCTTTCTTCTGTGTTTGCCATTTCCAGCCCTTTGTTCCCACTCTCACTGAGTCTATGTGAGTGTGCAATTCCTGTCTAGTCTTACTTACAGTTACCCTTCACAAAGTGATGCTTCATTCACAGTGAGCTACTACAAACAAACCCTGGGGTGGGAGTGGATCCTCAAGTATCCTGGCAGCCAGCCTTGTGGGACAGCCTTCCATTATCACTGTCATGCCATCTGATCCTCATTTTCTTTGGGATCCTTGTCTGAGGAAAGACCTGGGGTCCTTCCTAGGAGACCCATCCTTCTGGTGCCCACTGGTGTTACTCCAGAGACCCAGACATGGACCTGAGCCACCTGGACCCAGGGACCCTGCCACCATCTCTGGGCCTCAGGCTCCAGCCTAGATCACAGCCAGAGGCTGGATTCCTTCCTCAAGATGCTGGTCTGTCCCTATCAAACTCTGTAGGGCTATTCCTTGCTGCTTACCTTCTTTTCTTATAGACAATTGGGGGAGGGCAGGACCATGAGTATTCATGACAGATGTTCCCACATCTATCTGAGTCAGAACACTCTGTACACAAACTTCCAGGCCTCATGTCACCAGGGAAGCAAGGGGCCCCTCTAGAAGGCAACTGTCAGGTGGTTCAGTCATTCAGGAGTGGAAGGCAATGTGCATCAACACACACAGCCTTTCAAACAAAATCCCTGAGCTTTCCATCATTATAGCAGAGGAACAACTGGATTGAGTAGCAATGACTGAAACATGGTTCTCTGATAACCACACCTGGGATATTAGCATACCAGCTATGCACTTTTCTACAAGGACCGGAAAAATAAGAGAGGGGGTGGTTGTGGTATATGTTAAGAAAGGAATAAAGGCAACAGAGATTCAACAGGAACACAGCAATGCCGAAACCCTATGGGTTACTCTAGGAGCTGGGTGCAGGTCTCCTATCTGCCTGGGCATCATGTATAGGCCTCCAGCCCAGGACTCTGAAGTTGACAAGGAACTTCTTGAGACCACTCACTCAATGGCTGACAAAGGGGAGCTGCTTCTGGTCAGGGACTTTAATCTTCCAGACGTAGATGGTCCACATGCACAGCTTCCATATAAAAGAGCAGAGAACTTCTCGTCACTCTTAAGGAACCTGCATTGAACCAGCTAGTGGATTCACCCACCATAAATAAAGCAATCCAGGACCTGGTTCTCACTAATAGCAAGCAAGAGATTCTTCAATAATGAAGTGGTGTAGGGGGCACAAATAAAAATACTGTAGACAGCTCTAGTATAGAAAATATTCACAATAGTTTATTCAAATTCCAAAACAACATAAAATCTTCATTATTGAAGAATCTTTTGCTTTAATACTCACATCAGGTTGGCAGCAGCTGACAATTTCTGAAATACTCATTTCCTTTGGGATCATCTGGGGCTTCTCAGAGACCGGACATTTTCTCACTAATAGCCTCAGAATATCCAATGTCCATGTCGGCATTAATCCGGGAGCCAGTGATCATAAGTCTGTCTGGCTACAAATCAATAATGTGGTAGACCCAGGACACACCAGACTAAAGATTATCAACTTCAAAAAGGATGACTTCCAGAAAATGAGATCCAGTAATAAAGCACTACTGAGAGACAGATCCGCAGAGGATGTAGAAGCTTGCTGGAAAAACTTAAAAGACTCACTGAACGGGGCAACAGTAAACTGTACAAAGTTAGTAACTAAATCTAAAAGGAAGAGAAACTCCCTCTGGTTTACTAGAGAGATAGCATTAAAGATTAAAGAAAAGAAACAAGCCTATAGACAGTTTAAGGAGTCACAGAGGGAAGGGAATAGGGAGCTCTACAAGGAGAAGCTCAAGGAGGCTGGAAAGGCTGTCAGGTTAACAAAAGCCCAAATGGAGGAAACAATAGCACTGGGAATCAAGAAGGGGGACAAAAACATTTTTAGATACATCAGCGAAAAAAAGCAAGAGCAAAGGGGAGATAGTCAGAATGTCAACAAGCAACAGTCAGATAGTGGAAAAAGATGAACACAAAGCTGAAGCACCAAGTGCATTATTTTGCTCAATCTTCATAAATGAGCAGAACGGTAGTGATCCGGCACTAAACAGAACTGAGCACCCCTGCATGGGAGGCAGACACAAGCCCCTTCACAAGTGAAAAGGTGCTGAAAGAATTAGAGAAATTGAGGACAGACAAAGCCATGGGACCAGACAGAATTCACCCAAGAATACTGAGAGAGCTTCAAGTAGAAATAGCTGCACCATTAGTTGAACTATACAATGAATCTCTGGAAAGCGGCAAGGTGCCACTTGACTGGAAGAGGGCTACCATGGTACCCTTGCATAAAAGTGGCAGCAGGGAGGAGGCAGGAAATTACAGCCCGGTCGGCTTGACCTCGGTGGTGGGAAAAATCATGGAGACACTCCTTAAAGAAAGGATAGTAGACTTCCTGAAAGAGGCAGGAAAATTGGACCCCAAACAACATGGATTTACCACAGATCAGAGTAATCTGATCAAATTCTTCAATTGGGTGACCAAAGCAATGGAGCAGGGTGGCAGTGGACATGGTGTACCTGAAATTCAGCAAGGCTTTTGACACCATCTCACACAGGAGGCTAATCAATAAACTTGAACATACAGCTGTTGGTCATGTGATAGTAAGCTGGGTAGTGCACTGGCTGCAGGATAGAACTCAGAAGGTCACAGTAAATGGCGTCATGTCCAAAGAGGGTTTTGTGACCAGCGGAGTACTTCAGGGATTAGTGCTGGGTCCAGTCCTCTTCAACATATTCATCAGCAACATTGCTGATGGTCTTGAGGATAAAGTCTGCTTGTTCCCAGATGATACAAAACTATGTAATAGGATGGACTATCAGGAGGGAGCCTCCAGTATGAAGGAGGATCTCGAGAAACTTGAACAGAGGTCCAACAACTGGCAACTTAGATTTAATGCTAAAAAATGCAAAGTGATGCACCTGGGAAAACAGAACCCAAGAACTCAATACTTCTTAGATGGGTATTGACTTGAAGATACCAGGATTGAACGGGACTTAGGTGTACTCATATCAGACGACCTTAAAGCAGGGAATTAATGTGAAAAAGCAGCATGAAAAGCAAGCAGCTTCCTAAGATGCACAGGCAGTGGAATAACTAGTAGGAAACAAGAAGTGATCATTCCACTGTATAGATCCCTGGTGAGGCCACACCTGGAGTACTATGTCCAGTTTCAGAGGCCCCACCTGAAGGACATAGAGCTCTTGGAGTCAATTCAGAGAAGGGCCACAAAGATGGTGCAGGGCCTCCATCACAAGTTATATGAGTCTAGACCTCAAGACCTAAACTTGTACTCCCTGGAACAGAGAAGGGACAGAAGGGATATGATAGAAACATTCAAATTTATTAAGTGTATGAACACTGTTCAGGTAGACAAACTCTTCCATGCAAACAAAGAGGCGTGTACAAGAGGGCACAACTTACGCCTGAGAGGGGGAAGGCTCAGAGGCAATATCAGGAAGTACTTTTTTATGGAGAGGGTAATAGACACATGGAACAGCCTGCACACAGAGGTGGTTGCAGCAAAGATGGTGAATGCAATTAAACACTCATGGGACTGGCATTACGGTATAAACAAAAACGGCAAAATATAGGGGTGGGTGTTAGGTTCATGGGCAGACTATATGGGCTACTCGGTCCCCATCTGCCATCAAATTCTTATATTCTTTTGTTCTTAAACCCTTCAAGAGCCCTTTAATAACCAGTTTCAAGCTGGATGGACTTAGAGGTTGGTTATACCAAGAAAACTATCTCTTTTTCAGCACCACTAACTAGTACCTACTGACTTGTTCTTTTTCTGTATGTACTATAGAACTCAATATTTTCAATTTTGTTAATTTTTCTACTATCCTGATTGCTGCTGAACTCATGCAAATCAATTTTTTGCATATATAACTGGGCCTGGTATCACTCATATGAACATAGAAACATATGAAACAGCCAGCTCAAGGTCTTACTATATATCACTTCTGCCCAATGGGGAGCCCATGCATCCTTCTGTACATGTCACTTCACCTCCCCCTAAGTACCTCTCACCCTCCCCTTGTATTCATCCCACCCCCTCTTAAAGAGACACTGTCAACCCCTCTTAGGCCTCAATGTATCCCTAGTTTAAAAAACACATTGGAAAGAATTACCACTGTGATGCGGGTGACCCAGGTTTAGGAACAGACTCAGGATGCCAGCAGGATGGCCGGGAGGTGGATTGAGCAGCCACAGCACACTCCCCTCCTCCGAGAAGGGAGGAAAGTAGAGTGACTCCAGTCTGGTGCTTCTGGGTGACCACAGGAAGCACCGTTACCGGAGCACCAGTGAGAGCTGCTCTACGGGGGATGTGTCAGATGCATGGTGCAGGCTGCATTGTGATGTCTGCTCAACACACCTCCACAAATAAAAATACCTCCAGTGTGCCCTATGACATCCTCACCCAATAGTGGATCTGGGTCCACGTCTCTTCTAAGAATGAGCACCGACGCGGTCATGCTGGGGGCTCCAGAGGCTCTGCCCTGGGGATAGTTCAGGGCACTGGGTATGGGAATTTCCAGGTCCATCTGTGGAGGCAGGTGACTGATGGGGAATCGCCACCAGATGCAAAAAAAGGATAATGCATAGTAAGTTAAAAAAAAAATTTGATTGTTAACATTCTGTAGATATTTCTGATGTAGCTGGTTATTTGATTCTGAGTCCTTTTTTTCTTTTGAAAGTGAAAAACAGACTGTCAACAATTCTGCTGTCACCACACAAAAATTATGTTTGTTTACCCTCCTTGATCAACTCCTACTGCATGATTCCTGGGCGTTGGGAACACTTTCACATAGTGTAGTCATACAAACATAGAAACATAGAAGTTGACGGCAGATAAGGACCGCAAGGCCCATCCAGTCTGCCCATTTCTTTTTCTACCTTATAAATGTGCCATCGGCCTTTGCTCCGTCAATGGTCTATCTATTCATACTCGTCTGTATTGCTCCCTTATGCTGATCCCATGCCTGTTTGAAGCTCTGCACTGTATTCATATCCACCACTTCCTGAGGTAGGCCGTTCCATGCATACACCACCCTTTCTGTGAAAAAGAACTTCCTCACATTACCACTTAATCGGCCTCCCTCTAATCTCATGCTGTGTCCTCTTGTCCTGATATTTTTCTTATATTGAAACATGTTAGACTCTTTCACCATGTTAATGCCTTTAAGGTGTTTGAATGTTTCAATCATATCACCTCTCTCCCACTTTTGATCTAGGGTATACATATTGAGCTTCACTTATCTGTCCTCATATGTTTTCTGATGCAGTCACTGCACCATTTTGGTTGCCCTTCTCTGGCTTGCCTCAATTTAGTTAATGTCCTTTTGAAGGTGTGGCCTCCAATACTGCGAGAAGTACTCCAGATGGGGCCTAACCAGTGTCTTGTAAAGAGGAATTATTACCTCTATCTTTCAACTTGTGATACCCCTACTAATACACCCCAACATCCCCTAGCCTTACCTACTGCTTTAGTGGTCTGCTTGGATGATTTCAGGTCATCAGTGATGATGATGCCCAAGTTTCTTTCTTCCCTTGTGATTACCAGCAACTCCCCGCCCAGCCTATAGGTTGCTTCAGGGTTTCTCTTCCCTATGTGCATGAACTTGCACTTCTTTGCATTAAACCCAACTTGCCACTCTTTCGACCATTTTGCTAATTTATCCAGATCTCTTCTTATTCTGCCTACCCCATCTGGATCATCTACTCTGTTGTAGATCTTGGTGTCATCTGTAAACAGACAAACCTTACCCTTCAGTCCATCTGCAATGTCACTGATGAAGATATTGAAGAGGACTGGCCCCAGGACTGATCCCTGAGGTACCCCACTCGTGACTTGCATCTCTTGTGACTGTATACCGTTTACCACCACTCTCTGTTTTCTGCCTGTCAACCAGTTTGCCACCCAGCTAACCAACGTCTGACCCATCCCGAGCCTACCCAGCTTATTAATCAATCTTCTATGTGGAACAGTATCGAAAGCCTTGCTGAAGTCAAGGTAGGCGACATCAACTGCTCCCCCTTGGTCCAGCACTCTGGTTACCCAGTCAAAAAAATCTGAGTTTAGTTTGACAGGACCTTCCTCTTGTAAACCCATGCTGTCTTGGTTCCTGTGTTCCTATGGATTGCAGGTGTTGCACGATCCTTTCCTCAAGGAGTGCCTCCATAATCTTGCCCACTACTGAGGTAAAACTGGCTGGTCTATAGTTCCTTTCTTCCTCCCTGATACCACTCTTGTGGAGCGGGATCACTTGAGCCCTTCTCCAGTCTTCTGGAACCTCTCCTGTGCTCAGAGACTCACTAAACAGTTCTGATAATGGCTCTACTAGTTCCACCCTTAGGTCCTTTAGTACCCAGGGATGTATGCCATCAGGTCCCATTGCCTTGTCCACCCTGAGCTTATTGAGCTCTTGTGGGACCCTTTCTTTTGTGAAGGGACTAGTGCACACCTCCCTCCCCCCATGTCCATTGTGCTGAGCTGTGGGCCCTGCCTTACTTTCTCTTCAGTAAATACTAGGCTTAGAAGTATTTATTTAGGATAGATGCTTTACATGGTCCACCTCCTCACACGCCCCCTTATCTCCTTTGATTTTAGCAATACCACCTCTGGATTTTCTCCTTTCACTAATGTATCTATAGAAAGTCTTGTCACCTTATTTTACTGTTTGCGCTAGTGTTTCCTCAGTTTGGGCCTTTGCCTGCCTTACTGCCTTCCCTGCTTCCCTTAGGGAAGTTTGGTATGCCTCCCTATCTTCATCCCGCTGCGTTCCCTTATATTTCATGAAGGCCAGCCTTTTGGCTCTGACCTTTTCTGAAAATGTTTTTGAGAACCAAACTGGTTTCCGTCTTCTTTTGCTCTTCCTTTTCTCTCTAACACAATGGGATGTTGCTTCAAGTATTGCAACCTTAATGCTTGACCACTTTGCCTGTACCCCCTCACTCACCTGTATTTCTTTTTGACAGGGCTATCTTAACTCTGTCATCCATGATTCGATGACGTGAGAGAAGACTCTTACCTCATGAGTGGCTGCACTGCTTGGGGGTGTTCATTAAGTTGAGGAAGTATGCAATAAGTGTTGATCAAAGATTTGAAACAAAATAATATTGAGTATAACACCGTTATTATGCATTTCAGTTCTACTAAAAAATGAAGCAGAAAAAACAACCAGCTGCATCACTGAATTTTAGAGACGGTAAACAATCGTAAAATGTGGGTTTTCAACTAAAAATAATGTGATGTGAGAAGGGTTGACAGTGTCACTTTAAAGCCGCCAATAGTTTTCTGTCTCACTAACTCCTCTAGTAGTCCATTCCACCCTGCTACCACCATCTCCATGAAGAAGTGCCTCCTGGCATCATTTAGAATGTACCTTCTATCAGTTTGCAACTGTGCCCCTTGTGTTCTTGTTTTTGCTGATCTTGAAAAGTTCACTGGTGTCAACCTTGTTAAAGCCCTTGAAGTACTTAAAGGTCTCTATCATGTCCCTTTTTTCCCCTTCTGTCCTTGAGTGAGTACATATTCAGATTCCCCGGCTTCTGCTTGTACGAGAGTCCCAGCTGACCCTGAATAATTGCTGTGGCCTTTCTCTGGACTGCCTCCAGCCGGTTAATATCCTTTTAATTTGAGGTGCTCCAGTACTGTATGCAGCACTCCAGGTGCAGTCTCACCTTAGATGTGTCAGTGGCTCAGTAGGTAGCACGCTTGCCTCTGAGGCCGGGAGATCAGAGGGCAGTGGGTTCAGTTCCCACATCTGGCACATGGGTTAATATCCCAGTACTGACACTGTAGTGCAGCATGAGAGGGATGCTGCACTTTTGAGGTGCCATCTTTCGGATGAGACCTTAAACCGAGGTCCCATCTGCCTGGATTGGTGGTAGTTCAGGTGGATGTTAAAGATCCTATGGCACTTATCAAAAAGAGTAGGGGAATTTCCCCAGTGTCCTGACCAAATTTCCCTCATTCACTAAAAATACCACTAGCAGCTTAATCTGGTTCAAGATCAGTTGGCATTCATCTTTATCCCCCTCCCCGGGTCATGCCTGAAAATAGGCAGGATTTGTCCAGTGCACTTACCCGGTCAACAAAAACTAAATAAATAAATAAATAAAGATATGTACAATGGCAGTGTGACTGCTTTCCTTCTGCTGGTGCAGCCCCTGCTTATGACCCAGCATCCTGTTAGCCCTCACTGTTACCTTGCTACAATAACACCCTGTGTGCATGACCTTGCACATCTTTGTGTTGAAACCTAGTTGCCAGATTCCAGACCACCTGTCCAGCATTGTGAGGTCCTCCCTCTAGCCCCTTGCCCCCTTCTTAGTGGCCACCCTCCCACTGAGCTTGGTGTCATCAATGAAGAGGCAGATATTGCCCTTAATGCTGTCCCCACTGATAAGCTCCCTCATCCCTCAGTTGTCTGCATTTAGACATCACTTTAGTTAGATATTGTTATCAGACCAAGCAGGCAGCTGAATGAAACAGCTGGGACATTTCTAACTAGGGGGAAGTAGATAGATGCTATGTTAGAAGTGTAGGGTCTGCAAAGTAAATTGGGACCGTCGGTCAGTGTATAAAAGGCACAGTACTTAGCAGCATGCTGATCTGAGTTGGGGTAAGGAAGCTGCAAATTATCCTTGCAGGTAGCTGGGAGATAGCTGTTAATTGGGCAGTGTGGCTTGGGAAGCAGTGAAGTACTTATCTGCATTTAGCTTCAGTTTAGTTAGCTCTTCATAGCAGCATGTCCCATCATGCTCATGTCCCATTGCATGAGTGGCACAGAACAGAAGGGGAGGCATCTGTCTCTGGGACATCTGCAGGAAGGCTTCAGGTCCACAGGAGACTCTGGAGCTGGGACACCAGAAAAAGGTAGAAGCTGATACATTATTGACTTACTAAACACTGACATCCAGCAAAGAGGCAGGTAACCACATTTTTAACAGCAGAAAAAGTGTGAAGGGGCTAGTAAACTCCCAGGGAAAATTAGGAACAGGTAAGTGGGTTTATAAAATGGCAAAGAAAAATCTAGTGTTTTGATTGGTAGGCAGCTGTGTATTAGAGTGTCTAATGCAGGGCTAGCAGAGCCATTAGCAGAACTGTTTAGTGAGTCTCTGACCACAGGAGAGGTCCCAGAAGACTGGAGAAGGGCTCATGTGATCCCGCTCCACAAGAGTGGTATCAGGGAGGAGGCAGGGAACTACAGACCAGTCAGTCTTACCTCAGTAGTGGGCAAGATTATGGAAGCACTCCTTGAGGAAAGGATAGTGCAACACCTGGAATCCATAGGGGCACAGGATCCAAGACAGCATGGGTTTACAAAAGAAAGGTCCTGTCAAACTAATCTCATAGATTCATTTGACTGGGTAACCAGAGTGGTGGACCAAGGGGGAGCAGTTGATGTCACCTACCTTGACTTCAGCAAAGCTTTCGACACTGTTCCACATAGAAGATTGATAAATAAGATGGGTAGGCTCAGGGTGGGTCAGAAGTTGGTCAACTGGGTGGCAAACTGGTTGACGGACAGAAAACAGAGAGTGGTGGTAAATGGTATACAGTCAGAAGAGATGCAAGTCACAAGTGAGGTACCTCAGGGATCAGTCCTGGGGCCAGTCCTCTTCAATATCTTCATCAGTGACATTGCAGATGGACTAGAGAGTAAGGCTTGTCTGTTTGCAGATGACACCAAGATCTGCAGCAGAGTAGATGATCCAGATGGGGTAGGCAGAATGAGAAGATATCTGGATAAACTAGCAAAATGGTCAGAAGAGTGGCAACTGGGATTTAATGCAAAGAAGTGTAAGTTCATGCACATAGGGAAGAGAAACCCTGAAGCCACCTATAGGCTGGGAGGGGAGTTGCTGGCAGTCACAAAGGAAGAAAGAGACTTGGGCATCATCATCACCGATGACCTGAAATCATCCAAGCAGACCTCTAAAGCAGTAGGTAAGGCTAGGGGGATGTTGGGGTGTATTAGTAGGGGTATCACGAGTCGTAAGAGGGAGGTAATAATCCCTCTTTACAAGACACTGGTTAGGCCCCATCTGGAATACTGTGTGCAGTACTGGAGGCCACACCTTCACAAGGACATTAACCAAATTGAGGCAGTCCAGAGAAGGGCAACCAAAATGGTGCAGGGACTGCATCAGAAGACATATGAGGACAGATTAACTGAGCTCAATATGTATACCCTAGAGCAAAGGAGGGAGAGAGGTGATATGATTAAAACATTCAAACACCTTAAGGGCATTAACAATGTGAAAGAGTCTAACATGTTTAAATATAAGAAAAATAGCAGGACAAGAGGACACAGCATGAGAATAGAGGGAGGCCGATTAAGGGGGAATGTGGGGAAATTCTTTTTCACAGAAAGAGTGGTGGATGCATGGAACAGCCTACCTCAGGAAGTGGTGGCTATGAATACAGTGCAGGGCTTCAAACAGGCATGGGATAGGCACAAGGGAGCAATACAGATGAATATGGATAGATAGGTCATTGACAGTGTAAAGGTGTGTGGCACATTCATAAGGTAGAAAAAATGGGCAGACTGGATGGGCCTTGCGGTCCTTATCTGCCGTCAACCTCTATGTTTCTATGTTTCAACAAGCTCAGGTAACCACAGCCACATGTAAATAAATCATGTATTAAGAAGCCAATGGAGTGTTTCTTTTTAAATTGGCGCCATTTTTCTGCCGCTAAACAGTAACTTGCCAACTCCAAAGTCTGAAAGAAACCTCATACCCAACAAATTATTTTGTGTAGGATTATCAGGGTTTTTTTGTTTGTTTTGGTAACCTGTTTAGGGCACACTACTCTGTAAGTCATTCCCAAGCATACTGCTCACATTTATTTACACCCAGCCCACCCGCCAGCTCCTGCCACCAGCTGCTCACACTCTTTCCTCTCCGCTCCCTCTCTTGCTCTCCCTGCAGAAAACAGTTATGCTAAATTGTTTTTTTTTTTTGTAATTTAAATTTAACCCACAATAGTCATCAGCTTTAATTTCACACCCAAAACCCCACATCTTGCTGCTTGCTCGATCCACCCACTGCTTGATCGATCCACCGCTGATACCCCTTCACATTGTTGCCTCCTGCGGTCCTAATACAGATTGGGACTCAAAGTCGATCATTCTCTGGCACACTTCTTCCTCTGTTGAGCAGACCTAGTTTTTTTTCTGTTTTTATTTTTTTTTAACCACCACTCCAAATAGTTGTGCTCTTTCGAGTCTCTCACAACAGACTGTCACAGGCGCTCACTTACTACTTACCGGCTACTTCATCCTCGAGTCAGACAAATGTTAATGCATAAATAAATAAAAATTAAAACAACACACAGACATGCTGCTGTGTAAATTATTTTTTTTAATTCTAACCCACAGTAATCATCAGCTAATTTCACACCCAAACACCCCACCCTGCAGTTCGCTTGATCCAGAGCTGCTACCCTGGCACATTACTGTCTCTTGCAGTCCTAATACAAACTGCGACTCGGAGTCAGTTGCTATGTGGCACACTTCTTTCTCTATTGAGCACAGCTAAATATTTTTTGCCACCACTCCAAAAATGCTGTGCTCCCTCGAGTGTCCCACTTCACCAACAGACTATCACACCTGCTCGCTGACTCCTTACTGGTGGCTCCATCCTTGAGTCAGATAAATGTAAAAAAAAAACATAATTCATAAATAAAAATTAAAACAATGCACAGACATGCTGCTGTGTATCAAACGATGAAGATAGGAAGGGGAGTCAAGTGTGTGTGAAAGACACCCAGTAACCATAGAAACTATGTTCAACTATGGTAGCCACAGTGGGACAAAAAATCAAGGGGCAAAAAATATATATATATATTACAGACGGAGGAACTATTTTACATCAAAATACATTTAATATTGCATTTTCTTTCTATTTAAAAATAAAACATTGCTGTTTACATGCATATAATATACAGAGAGCCATTTTATAAGCACAATAAGACACTCCAGGGGTGTGCATTAGACATTTCTAATGCATGGACAGGGGCTGAAGGCACTTGGCCTGTGGCTTTGTACCTTCCAACACCCCTGGCTGTGTGTTAGAAATGTCTAATGCACACCCCTTCGTGTCTTATTGCTTACTAAGACAATTAAAGTAAGATACAACCTGTCTAGGGTAAGTCATAATGTCAGGTCAGAGAAAGAAACAAGTAAGGTAATAAAATACAAGGGGAAGTAAGAGGAGGAAAGGGAAAGCAGGGTAGAACCTATAGTACCCATGGTGCTTCGTTAGTCACTCTCCCATACTTAGTTGCTCCTCTCCACCCTGTCTCCATGTATCTGAGCTATGGGGTGTTCAGACATTATGTATGTATAGTATGTACAGGCATGGATGTTTCATAAGCTTCAGTGGAGTGAATCTTAATTTAAAAGTTTAAAACCTATATATCCATTTTAATGTACAGCTTGAAGTAATATAATTTACATAAATGCAGACCTGAAGGGAACAGGGAAGAGCCTCGATAAGGTGTCACAATGGATTTAAAACTACTATGTAAATTATGTATAGATTTGAGAATAATTTTACTGATTATTATTTTAAATAATTTAAGATATAATTAAATAAATCTCCTTGAAAAAGATCTACATCAAAAGGGCAAAACATTGGGGTAATTGTAAGAAAAAATAAAGCAAGTGATAGTTAATCAGAAGAGAGTGACTTCATTGCGTGAAGGTCCGCAGAACCCACATGTTAAACTGTTTGCAGTTTGTACTGACTTCAGTGGGTTCAAGTAAAGAACTGAAACATAGTGCCATTTCCCACAGTCATGAAAGATTTCAGATCTTCCAGTTCATCTCCCTTTTGCCTTCTACTACCCCATCCTCCCCAAGTCAGATCTTGTTTGTAGAACAATCACAGCAGACTGCCAGGGCCCTCAGGGTTCACCTCTCCAAACCCCCCAAAAGGGGCCAGCCTGGATTGCCTAAAGATGTGCTACAACTGGTACTCAAGCCTAAAGGTTGTGCAGTGCCTTTACCTGGGGTAACAATATGGGTACCTGGATGCTGACACACAAGGCTATTACCCCCCAGGAAACAATACATAACCTGCCCACACAGTCCTGCCCCAAGAACAAGTGACATTGTAACAGCAATGACAACCCATAAACCAAGTAATTCAGTTCAAACAAATAATTTATTTAAAAGAAAAGGTATGGAAAGGACAAGGGGACAATAGGGAAAATGGCAACAATGGGGTAGCAGTAAAATTATTGTACTCTAAGCAGTAACAACAGCAACAATTTACCATACACAGTCTGCAAGTCTTCAGCAGTCCTTCAAACCCCCCAGCAGGTGCAACTGGCTTAAATCCCTCTAAAGGCCATGAACACGAGCTCTCTAGTTGCTGTGGGTACCTCACTGGGGATGCAGTTGCTGCTAGCAAGGTGGGAGCTATGTGGCACATTTTAACTGTTGCAAGCACACCATACTTTAAAACCCAAATTGTTGCTGAACAATTCCACTGCAAACTGTTAAAAAGGAACTCTTTTTGTAATCCACACATAAATGGGTGTCCAGATGGCCTCTGCAGGTTTCTCCCTGGGACTATCAAAGTGGCAAAGTCCTGCTCAGGGCTTCCCTTTCAGTCCCTGGCACAAACACAATTTTCCCAGTTGTGAGGCCAAAATCCCAATGGTTGCTCACAGTTTTGTAGCTTCACAGATACCTCAGGTGTCTGATGATGGAGCAGGTGAGATGGATGGAACGTGCTTCCATCTAGAGAGGAGGCTTACCCCAGGTTGTCTGGTGTTCGCTCACCTGTCTAGGTTCTCTCACAGTCAGTCAAGTGCTGCAGGTTCAGGGAGTCCAGGGACCCTAATGCAGGCAGTGGCCTTCTCACAATGGGTCAGTTGGTCTTCAAAGGAGCTTGTCCCACAGAGAGAAAAGTCACTGGTGGGGCAGGAAAAAAAACAGCTCCAATCCTCACCTTCAAATTGTTGGTTTTCAGAAACTGTTAGGTTTAGGAGGCAGAATAGTACTGTGGTTTAGGGCTCCAAGATGCAAACCTGAAGACCTGGGTTTGAATCCCAAAGCCCCACTTGCATACTGTGTGACCCTGAGCACATCACTTAACTTCCTTGTGCTCCCAGGTCACACCTGGAAACAAGCTCTGGCTTAGTGTGCCTTTCCTGGTTAAACAATTTCCCTTTCCCATTTGACAAAAAGTGTTGTTTTCTTCACAAAAGAATCAGTTGTTAGGAGCCCAAACATATTTAACCTGCAAGGCCTGCAGTGCCTCGCAGGCACTGCTCACCAGCTCACGGCTCCTATCTCTCTGTAACACTGGCAGAACTGGTAGAGATCAGCTTGTTTACTTCAACTCCCTTTTATATTTGCCAAACTCAGTACCCAATTGGTCTAAAAATCCCCAAGTTGGCTGGCCTCCAAAATAGCAGCCCGGCCATGCAAAACATGCATGAGGAGTCTCTAGTGTTACAAACAGATGACTGGCCCAAATTCCCCAGGCTGGAGATCTGTGACCTATGACCCATTTTCTAGCAGTCCTTGTTGGCCCAGAAGCTTGGAAATGCATTGGCATCGCCCAGTATGTTTACATCTGAAGTGCTTTTGTTTTAGCCTCTGCTGCTTTTATTTTACATAGAAACATAGAATCTGTCGGCAAATAAGGATCATACAGCCCACCTAGTCTGCCAATTTCCCTACTCACTGCATTTTAATCCATGTTGGCTGTTTCATTTCTGTCCTGGCTCCATTCCCTGTCATGGGGGCTAGGACTTCTTTGAATTTTCATGGCACATAGCCCATAAAGTTAAGCCCCATTTGGTGGGGGCTTATGTAATAAAAATGAATTTACAAAATAGACTTCACAGGAGTGGAGCTAACATTTTTATGTTTGCTTGCATGCATGTGCAAGAAACATAGTGCCACCATACCAGTTTTCATAGGTGTGGCACCCCTCCAATGCCCTCAGTGTTTTTCAGGCACGACCACAGGCACCAATGAATGTCCCAGCTGTCTGTGACAGCAGCTCAGATTGCAGTGGTGTACAGTTGAAAGCAAATGACCACTACAATCAGCTGTGGTAACGTGTAGGCAATTTGCTTACTGCCCTGCCATCAGCAGTATGCAAATTGCCTCCACGTCTCCACCGCTGATTGTAGCGGTGGTTGTATGCGGACACCCCTCCTTTGTTGTGTGCCAAGGGGGAACCCAATCTCCCTCAGCTCATGCACCTCCTCCCCCAAAGCAACTGTATGTCGACGGGGTGCCCAATCCCCATCGACTCCAGTGCCCCCAAAAAAACTTTCCTCCAGGTGCCACGCTGGGAGCCCACCCCAGCGTGGGCAGAAGTCCAGCATCCTCATGCCGCCCCCCACTGTATGGCCAACAGGGTGCCCAGTCCCTCGTTAGCTCCACTGCCCCCCAAAACTTCCAGGTGCCATGCTGGGAGCCACCCCAGCATGGCAAAAGTTCCACATCATCCATGTAAAATAAATAAAAAAAAAAAACCTGTAACAAAAGAGAACAGTCCCTCATTGACTCTCTAGCCCCCCCTGCAACCCGCACCCACCCTCTGTGTACCCCATCTCCCCACACCTCCTCACCCCCATACTTACCTCCGGAGGCTGGCGTGATGATCTTCAGTGGAGTGGGAACACTTCTGCACTCTTCAAAGCCGACTGCAAACTGAAGAAATGCCGGTAAACTGTATAATGGCATAAATAGGGTTTTTTCAACTTTGGTGCATATTTTGGTCATTTTTTTGAATTTTTGCACCAAATTTCAACATGGGGTTCTTGGGACCCCATCTCATAAATTCAGTGACTGTCATTTGGTTATTCTGTCCTGAAAGGTGATTTTGCAGTCACTGCAGGGAATCACCTTTTGGGACTGATTAACAAAACAACAGTGTCACTGTTCATGAGGTGAGCTCTCAAAAAGCCTATGTTGCAAATTTGGTGAAAAAGTTCCCAAAAATGACTGTGTTATGAGCAAATTTGTGAATTTGTAATATTTTCATTCCAGATTTTCAACACTGGCATTTTTTCATACCTCCTTATGAACAGTACAGCTGTCATTTTTCACATCCTGGCCGAAATGTGTTTCTGCACTTCCGGCGCAGAATAGCACGATCACTGTGGGAAATTGGTGTTCGGGACAGATTAAGGAAATCACAGTGACACTGTTCATGAGCAGAGGTCCTAAAATGCCTATGTTGAAAATTTGGTCACAAAAGTCTATGAAATGACTGCGTTATGAGCGTGCATTGCACAGTTTCTACGCACCCTCGTAACTTCACAAATTTGTAATTTTTTCACTCCAGATTTTCAACATTGGCATTTTTCCACACATTCTTATGAACAGTACAGCTGTTATTTTTTACATCCTGGCCGAAATGTGTTTTTGCACTTCCAGTGCAGAATAGTGCAGTCGCTGTGGGAAATCGGTGTTCGGGACAGATTAAGAAAATCACAGCAACACTGTTCATGATTGGAGTTCCCAAAATGCCTATATTGAAAATCTGGTGGAAAAAGTCCCCCAAATAATTGCATTACAGGTGTGCGTTGTGCAGTTTCTATGCACGCTCGTGACTTAACCAGTTTTTTTAGATTTCACTCCAGATTTTCAACATTACCATTTTTTACACCTCCTCATGAACAGTACAACTGTCATTTTTCACATCATGTTGGAAATATGTTTTCGCATCTGAGGCGTTAATGGCACAGTAACTGTGCAAAATCACCTTTTGGCTAACAAACTGATAGTGTCACTGTTCATGTGGTGGGGTCACAAAAGGACCATGCTGAAAACTTAAAAGTAAAAATACCAAGACATGCCCAGGGCCTTATCATTTCTGACCATAACGCCCTACCCTGTAGGGTCTGACAGGTGTCAGGGGTGTAACTTGGGATCCTCAACAGTAATGCTCACACCATTCCACCTCCGCTCCCACCCCTTCCCCTGCAGCCAGTGACAGGCATCGAGGTGCACCTTGGACTCTCAGGCCCCAGAGTTCACACCATTCTCCTATACTGCACCCATTTCAGTGTATTTACTTATGGAATGAGGTGAGTGTAAAGCCCAAGCATCCCAAGGCACACCTCGACACTTTTCAGTGTCTGCAGGGTAAGGTGAGGTAGAATGTCATGACCGTTATGGATGTTGACCCAAAGGCACACCCCAATGCCTGTCCATCTCTGCAGGGTGGTGGTGGAGTTCAATACATCACTGCCATTCCTATACTGCATCTGTCTAACTGCTGCACTTCCACTGCTAATGCCAGCAAGCAAATATTTGGCATTGATAAATGCTTGTTTACTTACTTTGGACTGCAATCTGGCATCTATACTTCTTATGGAAACATAGACAGTGATGGCAGAAAAAGACCAACAGGTCATCCAGTTTGCCCGAGTTCCCTATCTAACCCCGGGACCTACAGTCTATCTGGGGTCCTAGCCTTCCCACTCCTTCTCCATTCTCCTTCATGATTCTGTCACCCTGGGAGACCACTATAACCTTCACTCTGTTCCAGTCGGGCTTGAAACCAACCGTTTTAATGCCCACCACTTCATCTGGTAGACTGTTCCATGACTCCACCACATTTTCTGTAAAATAATACTTCCTCTTGTCCCTCCTGGACCTCCCTCCTGTCAGCTTTCACTCATGCTGTTGTGACCCAAAACTAGCATTCAGGCTAAGTAGTTCCTCGCAGTTCATCTTTTTTAACCATTTTAATTGTTAATCCATGGAATAAACTGCCACTTGATGTAGTTATTAGCAAAACAAAAAATTAATATAAATGATGCCTAGATATCAGGATATAAACTCAGTTATTACAACTGACTATTACAGGAGCACTTAAGGGCCTCATAAGCCTCCTAGCTCCTTTTCCAACCTTAGTATGAACCTTTCAGGAACTTAAAGGTCTCTATCATATCTTCATTCTCCCTTTTGGTCTCCAGTAAGTACATGTTCAGTGTCTTGAGGCACTACTCTTAAGACCTGCCCTGATGGCCCCAAATCATTTTTGTTACCCTGCACTGCACCGTCTCCAGCCTGTCCCAATTCTGCCTGGGGTGAGGGCTTCAGAACTAGGCACGATACTCCAGATGTGGCCTTACTAAAAGTCTATAAAGGGGTCGTATTACCTCCTTCCTCCTGCTATCAATACCCCTTCCTATACACTCCAGCATCCCATTTGCCTTATCATAGGCCTCATTGCACTGGCTCAATTACTTGAGGGTGTTACTGATGATAACTCCTAGGTCATGTTCCTCAGCCATAGTGCTACATCTCACCACACCCCTCCAGTACTCTGTCCTGTGGTTCTTACTCCCTAGCTGCATCACTTTGCAGTTTCTGGCATTGAATTTCAACTGCAAACCTCAGACCACCCTTCTAGCTTTTGTAAGTCACTCTGCATGTCCCTGATTCCCTCTTTGCTATCTACCCTTCCACAGAGCTTAGTGTCATCTGCAAAGAGACACAACCTGTCCCAAATACCTTCTCCAATGTCACTAATGAACATATTGAAGAGGACTAGACCCAGGAGAGATCTCTGTGGTACCCTACTCGTGATTGCCCTCTCTTCTGATTTGACCCTGTTGATCACAGTCCTCTGCTGTTTGCCTTTTAGACAGTTTCCTACACAGTTAATTATGTCTGTAGCAACACCCAGATCCTCCCTCTTGTTCAGCAAGCATCTGTGGCCACCAAGTCAAAAGCCTTGCTGAAGTTGAAATAAAGCAAATACGTGGCATGGCCCTATCCAATTCCTCTGTCACCAAATCAAAGAAGACTATCAGGTTTGTCTGACAGGACCTCCCTGCCACAACCCCATGCTGTTTACTGTCCTGGAGACCATTGCTCTCCAGGTAGTCCATGAAGTCTTCTGTGATCAGTGATTCCATCAGTTTCCCTACAATGGAGGTCAGACTGACAGGTCTGTCGTTCCATGCTTATTCCTTGTCCCCCCCACTCCCACCACTTATGGAGCAGAATGACATCTGCCACCCTCCAATCCTTCACAACCACCCCATTCCTCAGTGAGCAGTTAAATTGTCCTACCAAGGGTTCAGCCAGTTCTGCTGCCAGTTCGCTGACAATCCTCGGATGCAACCCGTCTGGTCCCAGAGCTTTGTCTATCCTTATGGCTGCCAGCCTTTTCTTGACCCTGTCACTTGTAAATATTGGCTGCCTCATCTCCAGGACCCCCTTATTGGCCACTTTGATGCCACTCTCAGGCAATGGCCTGCCTTCCTCCCTGGTGAAAACTGAGAAAAAATAATCATTAAGGATGGCAGCCTTTTGCCCCATCTTCCTCTATCACCCTACCCTGCTTAAATAGCCTACGGATTCCCCCTCCTGTCTTTCTTTTTTCCCTAATATATTGGAAGAAATGTTTTTCTTCACCCTTGACTCCTTTTGCAATGCTCTTCTCTGTCTGCTTTTGCTACCCTAACCACCCTCTTTGCCTCCTTATTTCTCAGTAAATGTTCTTCCCATTCTTCCTAACCCTGCTTTTTTTTGTATTTGTCAAAGGCCTTTTTCTTAGCCTACACTGCCTCCCTGACTTTTGCCGAGAATCATAATGGTCTCTGAACTTATTCCTTTTGGTTACTGTTCTCATGCATAACTTAGATGCCTCAAGAATGGCCGCCTTTATTACTCCCCATCTCTCTCCCTCCCCCATCTAAACTGTCTACACAACATAGAAACATAGACTTTGACAGCAGATAAGGACTGCTAGGCCCATCTAGTCTGCCAATTTCCCTACCTACAGGATAGGCCGCAGATCCTAGTTAACCAACAGCCTATTTCTTCCTACCCCCACAAGAATTGCCTTATGTCTGTCCCATGCATTCTTGAATTCTTCCACAGTTTTAGACCCCACAACCTCCTCAGGAAGGCTGTTCCATGCATCCACTACCCTCTCTGAAATAATACTTCCTCACATTGCCCTGAACCGCCCTCCTTCTATCTTTAAATTGTGTCCCTTGTTCTTGCAAGTCTCTTTTCCAAAAAGATACTACCCTCTTGGACTTTGTTGATTCCACTGAGGTACTTAAAACTTTCTATCATGTCCCCCCTCTCCCTTCTTTCCTCAAGGGTATACATATTAAGCTCCTTTAGTCTCTCCTCATACGGCTTCTTTTGCAGATCCTGCACCATTTTAGTTGCCCTCCTTTGGACTGCCTCTATCCTGTCTATGCCCTTGCGGAGATGGGGTCTCCAGAACTGGACACAGTACTCCAGATGGGGTCTCACCAACTGTCTGTACAGAGGGATAACAACTTCCTGTTTTCTGCTGAGGATGCCTCTCCCTATACATCCCAGTATACCCCCATCCCTCCCTACTGCCTTCTCACATTGCTTTCTAACCTTAAGGTCATCTGATATGATTACCCCCAGGTCTCTTTCCTTTTTTGTTGTTGTTACTACCTCCCACCCAGTGTGTATTCTTCCCTGGGTTTTTGTTTCCCATGTGCATTATTTTGCACTTCTTTGCATTGAATCTAGCTGCCATACTTCTGACCATTCCTCCAACCTTGCCAAGTCCCTTTTCATCCTTTCCATGCCTCCTTGTGTATCAACCCTGTTGCAGATCTTTGTGTCATCTGCAAAAAGGCATACTTTTCCTTCCAGTCCCTCTGCAATGTCACTGATGAAGACATTAAAAAGGACTGGACCCAATGCTGAACCCTGCAGTACCCCACTAGTAACCCCTCTTTCTTCAGAGTGGACTCCATTTACAATTACCTTCTGTGTCCTGTTGTCCAGCCAATGCTTTACAGGCTACCACCCTGGGTCCCATTCCCAGGCTGGTTAATTTGACTATTAATCTTTGTGTGGGACTGTGTCAAATGCCTTGCTAAGGTCTAGGTAGGCCATGTCCACAGCCCCTCCTGGTCTACTACTTTGGTCACCCAGTCAAAGAAATCTATTAGATTCATCTGACATGACCTTCCACTGTAAACCCATGCTGCCTTGGGTCCTGTGCTCCACTGGCCTCTGGGTACTCGACTATTCTTTCCTTCAGAGTGACTCCATCAATTTCCTACCACAGAGGTCAGACTGACAGGTCTGTAGTTTCCTGCCTCTGTCTTGGTCCCACTTTGTGAAGGGAATCTCATCCACCTTCCTCCAGTCCTCGGGTACCACACCATCCTCCCATGATTTATTAAAAGAGTAGCCAGTGGTTTCACTAGTTCCTCCCTTAATTCTTTTAGAATTCTGGGGTGAATTCCATCAGGACCCATTGCTTTGTCCACCTTCAGTTTTAGGAGTTCTTGCAGAACCCTTTCTTCTGTGAAAGGACTGGATCTTCCCCCTATCAAGAGTCTTCTGTTAATTGATTAGGCACTTCCCCCTCCTCTTGTGAATACTGAGCAGAATATTCGTTCAGTATTCCTAGCACTACTATCCCCTCTGCCCACCCACCGTTCATTGTATTCAGCCTCATTATCCCTCCTTTGTCTTTCTATGCTCAGCTGATGTACCTATAAAGGTTTTATCCCCTTCTTAACTGAGTTGGCTATCTTTTCCTCAGTTTGGGTCTTGCTATTCTGACTTCCCTCCTGCTTCCTTCTGCCTTAACTGGTACAGCCTCTGTCCTGCTCCTTCTGTGTTTCCTTATACTTGGAATGCTATCTTTTCTTCCTGACTTTCACAGCCACCTCTTTTGAGAACCATAGTGGCTTTTTCTTTCATTTTGATTTGTTTATTTGCTTCACACAAAGCTTGTTGCCTCTGTGATGGCAGCTTTGATAATTCCCCATTGTTACTCCACACCTCCTTCTAGCCTGTTTGCTAGTGCTTTTCTGAGGCACTCTCCCATCTTGCCAAAGTCAGCCCTCCTAAAGTCCAGTACCCTCACTTTTGTATGGCTTGACTCTGTAGCTGAGTTTAACGTGAACCACACTGTTTGATGGTCACTTGTCCCCAGATGGCAACCCACTTCTAGATCTGAGATCCTCTCACTGCCCCAGTTTGAGAGTATGAGGTCTAAGATTGCTCCCTCACGAGTGGGTTCCAAAACTAGCTGTCTAATGCCTACCACCTGTAGGGCATCAAGAATGGCCCTGCTCTTGGATGTGGCTGCAGCAAATGTGCTTCAGTTAACATCTGGCATATTCAGGTCTCCCATCAACAGTATCTCCCCTTTCTCTGCCATTCTAAGAATGCCTTCTATCATATCCTTGTCCATTCCTTACCCCTGACATGGGGGTCTGTACACAACCCCTGTGCGGATTGTGGTGCCCTTTCCAGTCTCCAAGGTGACCCACAGTGCCTCCTCTCCTCCTGTTTACTCTTTTGTTCAGTTGCTTTTATCCCTTCCTTTACATAGAGCTACTCCTCCCCTCTTCTCCCTGCCTGTCTCTCCTGTAGGTTATGTACCCTGGTATGTTAACATCCCAGTCATGGTTCTTGTGTACCATGTTTCTGTGACTGCTACTATATATCCAGGTATCCCTCTTCCATTAAGGCCATCAACTCAGGGAGCTTGTTGCCCAGACTACAGGCATTAGTACTCATCACCCTCCATTTCCTGATGGCCTTTACTCCCTTTTGCCCCATCCCTGTCCTTCTTAAGTTCACAAACTAACTTTTCCCTGACCTCCCTGACCAGTTCCTCAGCCTGCTGAAGTCCGCCCTCCTAAAATCAAGGATTTCAGTTCTCGATTGGGGCTTTCCAGTCTCAAAGGCCAGTTCAAACCAAATGGAGTTATGGTCACTGTTCCCTAGTGGCTCCCCTACTCTCACTGCTCCTACCAACTCCAAATTTGTAAGCAACAAATCGAGAATGGCGGTCTGCGTGGTGGGTTCCTTAACTAGCTGTACCAGAAGACAGTTCTGAAGTACATCCAGCAAGGCCTGCCTTCTGGTGCTCCTGGCCACCAGAACATCCCAGTCAATGTCCATCAGGTTCAGATCACCCACTACCATTACTTCCTACTACTCCTGATGCACCCATCTTCCATATCCTCAGTGCCATCTCTGACATAGATGGCTAATCCTCCCCCGCTACCTTTCCTCTAGCCCTCTTAAACAATGAGTACCCAGGAACCATCAGGTCCAGTTATGATAGCTTCTTCACATATACACTAATTGAGGGCATCCTGGGATTTACTTATCACGTTGTCTGAACCTGTGAAACATCAGTCAGATTAGTGTTGTGATAAGTTGTGATGTAACATTCAAATCTGGGACCCTTTAATATTTTTTATTAACTTTATACTAAAATTGTGTCAATATTCTCCCCTTTTCCTTACTTTTTACCCAGTCCTTTTTCCTTTCCCTCTCCCATTTTCTTCTCCTTCTAGCACCTTCTTTCAGACTCTATTATTCTTAGTCTGCTCTATTATTTCACCACTACCATAACCCCAGTTGAAACAATGATTATTTTCTGCCCATCCAATCCCTTTTCCCCATCTTCACCTCACTTCTCCATATCTAGTTTTATGTCCATCCTAGGCATTATTTATAAATAGCACATGCTTTATTAATTTATAGGAGTTCAACATTTATAGACCTATTCCTATACTGATGTTTTCTTCATATTCCTGTTTTTGAGGCACAACATATTTTATATATTTAAAAGTGACTTATTAACACGAGGTTTCATTCATGACTGTGCTACAGTAAATGTGCATTCTGAAACCGGTCTTCACAATATCTTCTATTTACTTGCATCCGGAATAGACGATCTTTGGTAACTGTAAGTGGGACCACTTCACTGCCATTTTTGGCAAATTCCAATCTTCTGTTTGGGTTAGGAGTGGTGACTTACTGCAAGAACAATGCTGCACACGTCAGCATAGCTCAAGGTGCTACACTAAATCAGAAAGCCAAACCTGAAGCATAAGAAAATAATAAAAGGTGCATACACCAAGGTTCTATGTGATAAGGGCGACTCCGAAATGGTGAGCCCAGAATCGCGATTGAATTTTGGCGAGGACACAAACATCAACTTTGGGGGGGGGCTTTGCCCTCATTCCCCCTTACTTAATTAACAAACTCTGAGGTCGTAGCACCCTGGGGAGGGGGTAAAACATTTGTTGCCATTTCGTCCTCACTGTAATTCCCTCGCCAACTTTTGGTCTTGCCATTTTGCTTTCATCGACATCACGGCCACACCAATGCAGGATAATTCAGCAAACAAATTATTGGAACAAACTCTCCTCCAGATGCCAAGCATCCCTGTGTAGCACTGTAAGACTTTATCAGGTGGTGGTGGTTTGCTTCATGCAAGGAAACAGTGATGCAGCTCTTACTGTCTCTTATAAACTGCATTGTTGGGATGATGTAAAATGCCCTGCACATTAACTGCAGTGCTGCCCCCTAAGCTCCCTTATACAAGAAGGGGAAGACATGCTGTTAGCATTTTGAGTAATGGCAGTTTAACCATGGGAGGAAATTTTGATTATAGATGCCTTGAGGTATGTTGATGTTCCAGTGTTACCATCCAGACAATTTGCCATTAGACCATTTGATTATTTTGACCATGTAACTGAAAAAACATTGATTTAAGGATTTTTTTTATTTGCTCAGGAAGTTGAGAGTTTTTGAACTGCAGTACTCTGTGCTAGTAAGATTATTTTGATTTTTTGATTTTACTAAACTACATAGATGGCCTGTTCTTGTTGAAATAACTAATTACTGGTAAGTTTACTTATGATATAGGGAAGAAGTGAGCTTGCTGTTTAAATGTGTTATCACAAAGGGAAAAAGGGAATCTGGATTCTATATGGAGACTATTATTAACATGGAAATGGGCAATAGTGGAGGAATATGGACCACCTTACAACTAGCGTAGCATAGCATGTCAATACACTACTCTAGTTGTGCTACTTAGGGTTAGGTGGTATGTTTGTGATGTTTCTTATCAATTTATTTGTGTTTAGGGGCTTCAGCCCCTCCCCGCACCACCATGTTAAATAAAATGACATGAGTGTGTGGGGAGCAGAGCCCCCTGACTCAAACAAAGTGATAACAAAATTGCTGTGTCGGATAATATGAGTGCTGTAATAACGGTGAACGCAAAAGGGTGACAGCAAAAGACTGATGCCAATTTAGGTGACTGTGACATTATACCACCAGCTCAAATGAAAACCACTGCCCTGCTGATGCCACTTGTGTGGTGGTGGCTGCATCTCGAGGATGCTTTTATACAGTGTGATTACAGAAAAAGCAATTGAAAGCTAACTAGAAACATATGAATACATGAAAAGTTTTGGTTGGAAATCATTTTTTCACATTAAGTACTAATTACAGTAGTAGTGGTAAACGTTTATTTTTATACAGGAAAAAGATCTTAAGTTTCACATCATTGGGTCAAAACCCATTTTCAAGATTGTCCTGTTTTGTCATGTTATCTTAAATACAAGAAGACATATTTTCTAGACATTTACATACAAAACATTTTAAAACATGTTTCTTAAATATACGAAAACACATTTCCTAGACATTTACATACAAAACATTTTAAAACAGGATATCTCTTTACATAGTATTCTTAATCCATACTAATAAATACTTTTATCATTTAAAATATTCTACAGATAGAATTTTCCGAGACTATATTTAGCATATTGCACAAAATGAAATTAGATTCGTAAGGTATAAAGTGATTCAGGTAGTTTTCAAACAGAGACACAAGATGAAATGAGATTTATGAGATGTAAGGTGGTTTGGGTAATTTCCAGACAGAGATACAGCTTATTTAAGTCTTCCAGACTATCCCAATGTATTAATACTGGGGTACTGTTTCAGTAATTCCTGTTAACATCCACAACTAGGATCTAAGGTCTGCTTCAATGATTTTATAAACAGTTTAGTATTTTGAAGCTGCTTTTGTTTATGATCTATAGGTTCCCAAAGTTGTTTAACTTTTACAGCAAAGTCATATTGCCATACCTATTTTTAATTTCGTTTGAATATACTTACCTTTTAACCATCTTAAGTTATAGTTTGATTATTTTATTATGCGGTCATAGGAGACAGTATAGCATAGTGGTTAAGAGCACTGAGCTGCAAACCTGGAGAACTGGGTTTGAATCCCTTAGCTACCACTTGCATACTGTGGGACCATATGCAAGTCATTTAGCTTCCCTGTGCTCCTAGGACTCACCTGGAAACAAGTCTCGGCTTAGTGTGTCTTTCCTGGCCAAAAATGTAAAATATATTTGGTGAGCAACCTGTTAAGTAAGTGGACATATTTAGCTTTCGGGACAGTTTGGTCCAATGTACTATCCTGTAAACTTTATTATGTACCTGATTGCTAAGAAATTATTACAATTCTTATTTATGTTATATTTTAGCAGTTACTAATGAACAGAGGTGGTTCCCTGAAGAACTGTTATGTTGTGAAACATTGGATAGTGTGTTGATTAATTCAAGCTGTCATATTAAGAAATAAAATTTAAAAGGGACCCATATAAGGAAAAATAGGGTTATTCAAAAACAACCACACAAGCTAATAAACTGAGGTTGTTAAATTTAACAGACTTCCACATTTCCAATGTTACAATAACATTAAAAATATAAAGAACAGGGTTTATGATCCTTTAATGATAGTTCAATAAAAGTGTAAAGAACAGGGTTTATGATCCCTTTAATGATAATTCGATAATATTCTACTAGCTTTTGGCAAAAGATTTGTATATCACAGTCAGTTCTATATGCATACCTTTCAACCCCCAAATATGGAACATTGTACTTCAAAATATAGAACAGATATACAAAATGTGGAACATTTCATGAAATCACAAGATAGAAGCTGAGAACACTGTATAAATGTGTTTTCATGTTCAGAAAGCTTTCTGTTTATTGAGCAACACATTTTTCACATTCATAATTTGGATTTCTTCTTTAAAACTTCAGCATAAAACATGGGACAGTACTCACTCAGAGTGGAACAGAGGGCTTTTCTAATGTGAAATGAGGAACTACTCCTCGTAATGTAGGACAATTGAGAGGTATGTACTGTATATGTTTCTTCCAGAATTACCTGACGACATTCTATAGTGATTCAAGTAGTTACTGTAGGATATGTGATATCAGTAAAGTTCCCAATCAGTGCATAAAGAAATATATTATAAATCTGTCACAAACTGATGAGAGCTATTTGGTTTAAAGGAGGACTGTGTTGACCCTGTAATGTCATTTTTCTACTAAAAGTTGTTTTCTACTTACTGGTTCACATTCTTCTATTGTTCCATCTTTGCTGACCTGTTTGCAAACTCAGTTCATGTTTTTGGTTTACCCACCCATTTAGCAACTCTGTAATGTAGTGTATGTCCCTTACAAACATAAAGTTCTACAGTAAATTATAAAATGGGTAGGGATTGTCCTGCATCCTGATTGGATAGGACCTATGCATTGTACCAGTCTAATGCATGGGTTAAAAAACAAGTTCTGCCAACCAAGATGTAGTACCCAAGGCAAATCCTTGTGCCACCCTATACAATGTTCAGTGTCAAATAGCTGTCTCATTTTTTTTTTTCAAAATTGAGAAAAAAAAAACAGTACAAACTCCTAAGTTTACAACTGATCACAACTACAAAAAACAGGTTATTTTAGAGTATATTATTTTAATCTGTTTCATTTAATTTATTCATCCATTTGATAATCATGCTCGTTTCCTGTTGAATATCAGTTGATCAACCACTTGTCCACTGCCTCCTTCCACTGCACCCCCCATGTGCACACCTCATTTGACCACAAACAGTCTTGCTTGTAATTGAGCCACCTACAATGCCTATTTCTTTCATGGATGCAGCCACCAATCCCACCAGCAAGGGACTGAATTTAAAACAAAAATAAATTTGACTCCCTGCCACTGAACCAGCAGGGAGCATGCTGTAGATGGGGACCAGAACTGAGAGCAGAGTGCACGGAGACGGAGACACTCCTGGATGCTCTACGCTAACCCAACTCGAATAGAAGAACAAGAGGTCAGGCCCATTAGATGACAGCCCATTGATGTTTAAAACGAGCCATATGGTGCATGACAAATAATCACCAGAAGTCATAATTCTGCTTTGTTTCCTCTCTGTCTGCAAGTCCCACAGCCACCTGTGCACCCCCATTCATAGAAATGAATACTGCCAATCAGAAAACTGTGGACTTGTAGTCAGAAATGATACATTCTAGCACTGCCTGCATCCCATTGGACCCCTCTCTATTCAATCCTGCCTTTTTGTCATAACCACACCCGCTATCTGATTGCGCTAAACTCAACTGATCTCTTTCACTCCCACCCCCATTCTCCAACTTCCCCCACACAACTACTAATTCCAAAACTGTTGTCATGCCTTTCTGACTGTAATCCACTAAAGGTGAAATTCAGAATTGGTAGGAAAAGCTACTATCCTTCATAGGCAGAAAGGCTATTTTACCCTAATTTTGAAAGGATTTCATCTGTTTTTGTTTTCTGCATTTCTTTTTTAAAAAAGGAACTATTTACCCATTTTATAAGCATAACAAGATACTTGGGAGTGCATTGTGCTAGCATAAATTAACTTCCAGGGGCTGAAGGCACTCTGCCTGTGTCCTTATGCTTCATTATGCTCCTGAGTATGCGATTATCTCAGCACACTGCACATCCCTTTGTGTCTTATTTCCTCATGTATATATGAATGCGTTGTGCCTAAAATATGTAGTGCATAACAAGTACAAAAACTACATCTAAAGTAGGGTTTAGCACCAGAGTGCAAGTGAGGAACACCCACAGAATTTAGTTTAAGGCCTGTTGGAAGGCTATGCCTGTAGTTCAGTGGACATGCAGCTAGCCACTCCTCCTTCCTGTGCTTTATAAGCAGTTCCCTGAAACTCTCTCTCAAGCACTTTTTCATTGCAGCCGGAGGCTCTGTCGGTCTGTCCTTTGCTGCTGGCTGGGGCCTACCCCCCCCCGCCTTGCTATTTTGTCATCTGCCTGTTTCTGCTGGACTTCTGTTGTCTGTTCTTCTGCATTTGGTTTGTATTTTGCCTCCAGTTGTGTGCTTCTTTATGTTGTTTGTTCCCTGTTCCTCTGTGTTTTTGTGTGTCTTTTGTTTTGCCTTTTTTTGGGAGGGCTTCTGTTCCTAAACTCCTTGTATACTGCTAATCCAGAGCTCATGCTACTTGTTCCCATTTTCTCACAATGCAACTGCAATCATGATCTGTGTATTTCAACTCATACCACATAGCTGCTGATTATGCTATGTGCCTTAATTGTTTTCACCTGGTTCAGGCTCACTCTGAACCCTAGCCTAAGCATCACAATTCTGCTTCCTCAACTCATGCAACATACATACTTCATTGCTGTTGTTTCACTGCACTGCCTGGCAATAGCTGCTTCAGAGCATTGGCTCCCTCCAGTCTCTGTTCATCGAATCCTACAATTCATAGTTACTCAATACAGATGCTGCTCTTTATGTTTTTACATTGCTATTATACTCTGGAGGTCAGCTAAGATACCACTGATGCTGTAAACTAGTTGTAATATCCATGTGTGTGTCTGAGCACCTTTCATCACTTTCTTGTTTTTCCTATGGCGGGGACTTGGAGGTGTTGGGGTAGTCGTGGCCCCATGTGACATACTTTATGTTCTAATCCTACCTCTGCAGCTAAAAATTCTCAGAGTATTTTTCATTTTTTATTGTCTTCCTTGTATGCCTGGCTGGCTTGCCCCACTATTCATATTTGCTGCTTCTCCAACCTACGTGCAAGACCAGCCATTGCTATTCTGCTTTATAGACCTACGTGCAGGTCCAGCCATTGCTGCTCTGACATACTGACCTATGTGCAGGTTCACTCATTGCTTACACAATCATTGCTCGATGCTCGTACTACCATCTGACCTAAGTGAGGTCTCAGCACTCCTCGCTCATTCCGCTCCTTTTTAGTTTTCTGGGGCATGCCAGCCATACCATTCTGGTGCAGGGCCTCACTGCAGCCGATGGTCTCGCTACGCATTTCTAAGTCCACAGCTTGAACATGCCTGACTTGGGGCAGGGTCCTTTTCACCTGTCCCATAGCTGGGAATGTCCTCATTCTGGGCCTGGCTTTAGCCATTCGAGACTCAACGGCAGCTCCTGGTGTAGAATTTAAGACTAGCCTTGAAGGGTGGTTACAGCAATATCCTTTGGATCTAGTATTTTACTAGCAAGGCACCTTCACTGCGTTCTCCCTATGACTGCCTCTGGTTCACCTGGTTTGTTTTTAGGGTGAGTAGGTCAGGTGAGTGCCTCAGCAGTTGTTGCCCTCCTCCTCCTCCCACCTTGGTTATCATCAATGTAGCAGAGCATTCTCGCAACCTTCCACAGCATTCCCATTAGAGGGATTGAGCGAGAGCTTTCCTCTAAATTGGAATATTGTCTACCCCCCTCTTATTGGGTTTCTAAATTGCAGCAGCAGAGCCATCACAAAATAAACATCCCAAGCTTGGAGGGAAGGTGACTTAGGCCTTGGGTCCCCAGAGATTTCCTCTTCAGAGGGGGGTTCTCTCCTCCATGCCTCAGGTCATAAATGTTAGTTAGCCATAGTTTGTGTTCCCTAGTGCCTTTAGGAAGATTCTGCTGTTGGATGGAGGTGGATGGTGTCTCTACTTGCCACTACCTCTCTCCTTAGGAGGCCCCCTCAATCTTCAATACAACCCATCCCATTGCTAACCTGTGTATCTCATTTTGTTATGAAGCTGCCTGATGCCTTATCTACTACTATGCCTCACAGCTACTGATTGCTAACATGCTTTGAACTACTACATTTCTTTTTGGGTATCCTTCCTAAGGTACCTTTAGCCAAGGGAATTGTCCCATGGCACCTCTAGAGGTGAAACCCTCTTCGAGGGTTCCTTGCCTTTGGTACCCCTACAGGGTGGTAATTCCTCTGGAATAGAGTGCAAATGGCCAAAACCAAGTAACACAGTTGCACAAGCATAACACCATACTGGCTGCATAGGCCACTGAACAATATCATAGATACAATGACATATCATACTGTGCACCAATACTTGAGAAAAAACTTCTAAAGCCAGCCCATCAGCAAAGCAGTAACCCCTCCCCCCCCCTCCGTTAAGCTGGTGACCTTAGTTTGGAAACTAGATCAGATCATCAGGTTCCTGCTGGGGGGAGGAGAATCAAGTATCCCAGAGGATGCTCTTCTCCTCTGGGGAAGGAGGATGGACAGTTCTGCTGCTACACTGCCACCTAGTTGACCACCAGTGGCAATGCAGCTGGAGTGGCTTGTGGGAAAAAGGACGTCGACAGGCACTGCAGCACACATGCTTGTGTGAGTGCTTGGTACACCACTTATATCAACATCCTGGGGACATGGGGAGGAAACAAGGGAAACACCCTGAGTGGCTAGATGATGCCGACCTGCTTGCTGACCCCACACCTGCCTACCAAGTTGCTACCTCCCATAACAGGAACCTTCTTTGGTGGAGATATGGGGGGGGCATGGTCCCCACCAGAGGGAGAAAGCTCTGGAAGAACATGGGGAGGTTATGGTAATTAAGTCACAGGAGACACCAGGGTGACAGGGTACAGCAGGTCGGGCAGATGAGGGCTGCCAGGAGAGCAGGGGGCACAAATAATAACTAAAAAAAAGAGCTAGAAAAAATACAGCCTTGCTGGCTGAACACAGTTCTCCTTTTGTTCTGATTTAAATTTTTGTGACACATTTTCCCAAATCAGTGACACAAATGCTTCTTCTTGGACCTGATCAGGCCTTGTGTTAGCTTTGTTAATTTCCCCAAGGGCATAAGGCCCTTCGCTGTGCCTCATGCCTCTCGAATCCCTTGGGCTAAATTAACTGACAGTAGCCTAGCCCCAGGGCATTTCTCACTGCTTAATAAAACTAACAAGCCAAATAGATCATTAGATCACTATTCCTGCCTTTTGACTGCGTGTCCTTTCAGTCCTGATCTATCTCGATATGGTAGGTAAGGTAAAGAAACAAACAAAACCACAGAACAAGGAATCTTTATGCTCAAAAACATGGACCAAAATGTGCACCACAGTGCTGACCCAAATATTTGCTATACTGACAGGTGAATATCAGTGGCAGGGATCTGAGACACCTGCCAGATACAGATCCTAATATTTCATATCCTAGTATTTTAATTAAAGCCCCCAGATGTTACTGTGTGCACAACATTGGCCCATGCATGCATGCGCTGGGCATGGTGTCATGCACATTTATGTGCATGAGTTGGTGTATCGAGGCAACACATTGCCCACTGCAGTCACCTTTACCTTATTCCCACTTCTGGCCTGTTGTATTGCCATCTCTCATTTCTCACTGGTTTCTCTATTTCAGTGGTAACCCCTCCCTAATCTCAGACCTCCAAAGTCTGTGCACATCCATGCAGCACTCTGATGCCCCCCCCCTCCATGACAGGTATACAAGGGAAAATTGGCAATGTGATTGGCCCTGCATACCATTAGCATGTCAGCACTACCCACTTTTATGCAACACAGCACTTTCATGTATGCTGGGGGAGAAGGTCCCCCCAGACTCCCTCCGAGCATAGTCTGAGGGGATCGTAAGTAAGGGATCGTCACAAAATCATTTCACACCAATTTTGCAACACCCCTTGTGATGGAAGATTAGATGACTGGGGCCATGGTTTCAAAGGTTGACACAGGGTTTACATCAACCCCTGGATTAAACCCTTGCATTGCCACAGCTGCACCTAGACCAGATTCTGTCTCTACACCCGATTTATGATCTTGAGCACTGTTGCAACAGTCGATCCATTTTGCAGCAGTCTGCAACAAAGTTTAGCCACAAGCTGTGTGTTAGGAGAGTCCATATATGACGCACACTAGAACAAAGAAAGTTGGTCTAGTGAGCGTCCATTTTACGCATGGGATAGAAAATCCAGTGAGACTGCTGCAAGCCTGATTCACCATATATTTGACACACTCCCAGGCTGCACCAATTCCACAGCTTTGAAAATCCAGCTGCTAGACTTTAAGTTTATGATTGCAACGATGCTCCAGACATGCCAGTTCCAAGCAGATTAGTGAAAACTGGGCAGTCTAGTCCTGACAGCACAGAATTATAGAACTGGGATCATAGGTTTGAATCCCACCATGGCCAATAACTTACCATGAGTCCTGAAATAGATTCGCCAGTTTCATTAAAAAAAATTGCAGTTGTCTTTTACAAGATGCATATCTTGTAATGTTACCAAAATGTTTAATTTCAGGCAATTCCATTCTTTATAACTAAAGAAATCTGCATGTACTCATGCTTTTTACCCTTTAGACTTCATCAATCCTGCCTTTCCTGTCATAAAATCATAATCCTCTGCTTGTGACTTCACAGTCATTTCCATGGCAACAGAATATGCTGTTATAAACAGATATTCATGATTTCTTAGCAGGAAACAGCAATGTAAACAAGTATTTCTCAGATAGTATTCAATGCAGTCTGTTACCATCAGATATCATCCATTTTCTCAGGTACCTGATGGGACTGGATATCATTGATATCAGACTACTACATCCAATTTCCTAGGATCCAATCAATATAACTAGTGTCTGGGATCCAAGGGAGCTGAGGCAGCCATCCATCCTCGGATCCCAATATCTAAAACTGGATCCCATCATCTGATCTTTGATCCAAAATTCAAATGAGGTTAGAGAGGATCTCTGATCCAAAGTAGGACAAATGGACTATCTTACAGATCTCATTAGCACTCTCTGAGCATTGCTTATGTGAAAAGGTGATGTCTAAGAAGACAAAATCCTGTTTCAATGAAAATTTCTTCAGTAGTGAAAAATGGGAGGCTCAAGAAATTTAAATGTTAGGGGATTTTTTTGTGTGCCAGAGTTCTTCTGGTGACAACTACAGTTTTTTTTTTAGGATGCCAGACTATAATTTCAAGCAATCAATTTCACCTGAGCTGTGCTTCAGTCTTCCATTAGGTATTCCACTGGATAGCAGCTGGACTTCCCTAAAACTGACAGGTTGTAGCTCTGTTTGGGCTAGACCCAGGTGAATGAAATTGGAAATTAGAAAATGAATGACCAGGAGTCACATGATGCGACGCGGAGAGTAGTAGCTTTACCTCGAGCTCCGTCCCTCTCGATTGTTAAAACTTACGAATACCCATATTAGATTCACGAGAAAAAAGATTCAATTTTTCTATATTGTTTATTATGTGCCTTCTATTAATTGACCTGTGAGCAGCTTCAGCATCATGTCTAGATCATCGGAGATGGAAGAGCCAGTCCAGGAGCTCGAGGCCAAGTGGCCCCGTCGGAGTTCTTCGCCCATGGTCTCCGAGGAAGAACTGACACCTACCCATGTGTATTCAGAGTTTTCCACTATTAAAGAAGCTCTTTTCAAGCTGATCAAGGAAGTTGCTGACTTCATACCGGCGTTGACCCAGTTAGCCCAGCGAGTAACTGACACAGAAGCGAGGATAGCCTCCGTAGAGAGGAAACTGGAGAAAACTGACCCTACTTTGTCAGAATTTAAAAAATCAATCACCAAGCTGGAAGATCGTTTGGAAGACTTAGAGGGGAGGAATAGAAGAAATAATTTAGTCCTACTAGGACTCCCCGAGGGGGATGAAAGACTGAACACCATACTATTTCTTCAAAAATTCCTAAAACAGATGGTAGGCCCCTCCCCAAATGGCCCAGAGTTTATAATTGAAAGAGGCCATGGGTCTCTGTGAGCTAAGCTGCCAACATCGGAACCTCCCAGGCCAATTATATTTAAACTACTCAACTATCTGGATCGAGACTTTATTTTTAAGGAGTCCAGGAAGCTCTCGGCTATATCGTGGGAGGAAAAATAACTTAGACTCGTCCCAGACCTAACAGTGAAGACACGCCAGCTTAGGGCGAGTCATCGCCCCATCACTTCTAAACTATGGGCAGCCAGTATCAAACACCGAATAATGTATCCAGCCCGCCTAGAGGTGACTCTGAAAGAGGGATCCAAACATTTCAATTCACCCGAAGAAGCGTTAAAGTCTCTGAGGAAATGCTACCCTGATCTGTTTCCTAAAGGATGAGGAGGCAATTTGCTATGTGAAGTATGGAGCTCAGAGAGAGTCATTTATAAAAGACTTGGGTGTATCCAGCCATTACTAGATTATGGTGTGGCTCTCTATCTCAGTGGGGATCTACAACCCAAAAGTTTGGCATAAGTCAATCTCAGACTGTAGTTTGTTTTTTTTGGTGTTTTTTTCATATGAAAATCCTATTTTTCCTTGAACTTTCATTTATCTGCCAGGAGATGGTCAGATTTTATTTTTAACCACTAGAGGGAGCTCCGTTTCTACGAATGGGTGGACTTATGTAGCCTTTACTGAAGTTCTTGTTTTCATTCTACCATTTTATAGATAAGCCATTTATAATTAAATGCTGCAGCATAGACCTGGGTCGGGGTTCTCCCAGGTAGTCGGAGGCCAATGGCTCCAATATGTTTTCCTTGTTTGTAACTACAAACGAATTGCAGCATATACAGGCTACATTTGGAGGGGCCCACTATATATTCAATTCTGCTATAAAATGTAAGTTTGTTTTTGGTTCCTGTTGGATTCTGCAGTTGATGCTAAATTGTAAATGGTGTGTACATTAAGAACTTGAGGAGCAATCAATATTTAGTTTATAGATGTTAGGGTTAACTCTTAGATCTATTATGAGTTGGTGTAAGGCCCCTGTCTTTGCTGTAGGGACAAGGTTCTGAGGAGGTCAGGATGAGTGCAGTGATAGATCTCTACTAGTAGCAATGTAGCTCCTTTTCTTCTCTCTATATGCAGCTCATGATAGTAATTGACTTTTGTTTCTTACAGGCAAGGCAATCAGTTTCTGCCAATATGGCTACTAACTTCTGGGGAAAGATACTGGAATAAAAATAATGGGAAGGGAAAAAAAAAATGCGAAGTATAAAGAAAAGTGTATAGAAGGCAATAATAAAAATGACGGGCCTAACCGAGAGTATTCACAAAGCTTCTTATAGCTTACTCCTTTTTTTATGTCTGGATTGGGGGGTAGAGCTCACTTTCTAGCGCGCACCATGGACCAGTTGGTTAGGTGTAGGCTACAGGCCGGGTTATACAGTGGGTTTGTTAGGGTAGGATAGGCGCTTTTTGGGGTACGGGTTGGGGTGGGCTAACCAAGAGTTATAGATTTTTCTTTTTGAGGAAGGGGGCACACCTTTACCATTACAAAGGGTTTATTGTTGGCATTTGTGTGGCTAATTGCTTAAATATCCTTTCCTGGAATGTAAAAGGAGGAGACAATAAAAGAAACATATCATCCTAAATCATCTTGCAATTTGACCTTCAATTGTGTTTCTTCAGGAAACCCATATGTTACGTGAACAGTTACATCACTTCCAAAAGATGGGTAGGTCAGGTTTTGGATCAGATTTGCATCCAACAAATGGGGAGTAGCAATACTGGTGGCCAAAAGAGTCCCATTTACACCAGCGGAAGTCATTTCCGATCCGGAGGGCAGGTTCAATTTTGTTGTAGGTAAAATCGGTAGCCTAGACACCGTTTTGGGTTCCATCTATGGACCAAATTTAGAATCCCCATCCTTTTTTACACACCTGGCTATGGTTTTGGCCCTTTTTTAAATTTGACCATACTTTTGGGCAGCGACTGGAATCTGGTACAGTCTAACGACTTAGACCGCACCTATCATAAGGGAATTAAAAGATCCCCCACACAGAGGGCTCTGCAGGAATTTACAGCATCGTTGGGCCTTGTAGATCCCTGGAGGATAATGAATGCCTCAAGTAAGGAATTCACATTTTTCTCCCCAGTCCACAAACATTATTCTCGCCGTGACTATTTCTTGATTAGCCAACAGTTACTACCCTACATAGCGGATGCTAATATCTTAGCCTGAGTAATTTCCTATCACTATCCTATCATGATGCAGTGTTTGTTACCAAATATTCTAATAAGATCCCATTCTTGGACACTTAACAATAAATTATTGTTGGATAGCCAAATAGTGGTGCGATTCCAAGAATTTTTAACAAACTCTATTACCGCCAACTGGGGCTCGATCAACGCAACAGACCGGGTATGGGCCGCGTTGAAAGACACTTGGAGAGGGGAACTTATCTGCATAGCATCAGTGCGGAAAAGGAAAAAAAACAACTTCTTAACTAGTTGTTTAAACAGAATTAAGGCCCTGGAAAGCAAAGAGGTTGGCACACTTTCCCAATCACAAGAGCAAGAGCTCTCTGCTCTTAGAGCCATGTATACTAGTGTTCTCCGGGAATCAGTTGAGAGATCTGCTTCTTTATTAAAAGCCTCATATATTGGCCAAGGCAGCAAAGCGAATGCTTTGATAGCATAGAATTGAAGCAAAAGCTCATCCTTAAAGCATCCTCAGACGAATGCTTTGGTCACTGATCCTGAGGGAATATTGGCACTGTTTCAAGACTATTATAAAGCATTATATTCTGAGTGTTGAGAACTCCGGAACACGACAACAAGATGTGGGCTTTTCTTGGAAGGATCTCCTTTCTGACTTTGACAGAGGAAGTTAAACTAGGTTTAAAGGCTCCCTTCTCAAGCGAGGAAATTTCCGAAATCATTGACTCTCTAAAGCCCAATAAAGCGCTGGGTCCTGATGGCTTTACTAGCCTATTTTATAAAACTTTTAAAAGATGGCTAATACCCTTGTTACTCCAAGTATACTCATGCTGGTACTCCCATGGGGTTAGTGATCAAACCTTGTTTGAAGCAAGAATAATCCTTTTGCCTAAACCTGGGAAAGACCCATCTGAAGTAGGTAATTACAGGCCTGTCTCACTCCTTAATGTAGATGTTAAAATATACGCTAAAATCCTGGCTAACAGACTGGGGATAGTATGGAAAGGGCTACTCAGCCCAGAACAGGCTGGGTTCGTGGCTGGGCGATCCTTGGCGGATCATTTCAGGAAGCTATTCTGTTTAATTTCTGCAGCTAGGGCTCCTGAACTAGAAGCATCTCTGGTATCCCTATAAGCGGAAAAAGCTTTCGATAGAGTAGAATGGTACTTTATGTTTGCAGTATTACAGAAATTTGGTATTCCCCAATGATTCATTGATCACATCCGTGTTCTTTATTCATGCCCATCGGCCAGAATCCAATGTAATAATCTCATCTCGGCCATCTTTCCCCTATCCCGAGGTACCCGCCAGGGTTGCCCTCTTTCTCCGTTCCTCTTCAATTTGTATATCGAGCCTCTAATAAGGGCCCTGAAGTCGAACAACCTAATACAGGGAATTCATGTTGGTAAACTCGAATGCAAGATATCCGCCTTCGCGGACGATCTGCTTACACATATAGAAAATAGCAGAGAGTCCTTACCTCAATTACTGCAGACCATATCTTGTTTCAGCTTCTTTTCAGATTATAAACTAAATAGGAATAAAACTAATGTATATCCCTTATCTCCTCTTCTACCGAGAGATTGGTGTTCCTCCTTGGGCCTACAATGGGAGGAAGACTCCCTGGTTTACTTGGGTATTAGAATCTCGAAAGATCTTTCTAACCTTGCCAGCCTCAATCTAACCCCCTTGCTCAAAACTATTAAAGAAGACTTAGAGAGCTGGAACAAACTACCCTTGTCTTCTGGGGCAGAGCAAACACTTTAAAAATGGTGGTTTTACCCAAAATTTTGTACCCCCTTTTTAATCTGAACATCTATCTGCCTGAGTCATTCTTCAAGCCTTTACACAGAATTTGTTCAGACTTTTTGTGGAAAGGCAAAGCCCCACGTCGGGCATATGTAAAACTTACCTGCCCTAGAAAACTAGGGGGGCTACAATTGCCTGACTTCTATGTTTATTATTTAGCTATTCATGCTATGAGATTCTCGCAATGGGCAGCTGCAGCCAAAGTAGCCCCAGGCTCTCCCCCCTGGTTAACTTTAGACCGATCTTTAATCGACAGCCACAAGATAAACTTGGAAGCTCTCTTATATATCCCCTGGTCTAAGGTTCCTCAAAATATAAAAAGTACCCCATTAGGATGGGACGTGAAGGCCCTACATCAGCTCTACTCTTTGCTTCATAAACCTTACTTAAGGGATCTGACGCAACCTTTGCTCAATAACCCAAACCTACAAATAGGTAATCGCCCAATCAATAACTTCCTAGGCAAATACTCTTCCAAAATTGACTGGTAGGCTTTGTTTTGGCTGACCTAATGATTCTGGCACCTGCGCTGCTAAATTCGAGGTGAGTCATAACGACTTATTACGACTTTACTAGGTTTGCTAGAGTGTATGCCTTTTTCCTTAGGGAAAGGTCCATGGAGCGAAGGAGCCAGAGTTATGCTAGGAAAATTGAAGGAACTAGCAGAGAGCCAGAAAGCAATTTCCAAGACTTATAAGTTAATTCTGTCAGAGGTAATGCACATATATACTCCTACAGCTCATTACTGGGAGACTAACCTTATTAAAGGATGGCCAGCCAAAATTTGGGAAAAGATTTGGATGGATACTTATTCCTGCATTAAACAGGATAGACTCAGAAATATCCAATTCAACATCCCACATAACCTTTACTTTTCCCCTGCCAAATTATCCCAGATTTACAAGTCTTCTCCCCCTGGCTGTGAGGACTGTGACGACTCTTTTGCCACTTTATATCATAAACTATGGGCCTGTCCAAAATTGCTAAACTCTGAAACTCGGTCAAACAGTGAGTGGCCCCTTTTTTTAATATCTCAGCTTTTTTAATGAAAATGTATGCTTACTAGGGATGTACACTCAAATTCCAACCTGACTCAAAAGAGGCAGATGGTAATGATAGCTCTCACTAGCTGGTAATACTCCGCACTGGCAGAGCAGTTGGGAACCTTCGCTCAGAGAATGGTGGGATGAGTTTTTAAACACTCTAAATGCTGAAAGGTGTGTTACCAGTTTTTTAATCTGCCGAGAAATTTCTAGGGGTGCTGGAGGGATTTCATGTAAATTTGAAAGACAAATATGGTTACTAGGGAGGGCAGGCATGGAATCCCTCTAAGCTAGGGCCCCTTGGAGCCAGGATAAGCTGTGCTATCTATGCTCCTGGCTGCTCTTCTCTTTTCTCCCTTCCCTCCCCTGGAAGTAGATAGGGAACTTGACATTGGTTTATTAGAAAGGGTCTCTCTTTTACATACTTTTTAGTATCATTCCTTCCCCCCTCCCCAGGTTTTCTTTTTACTCCTTCAATGGTGTTTCTTTCGTTGTCTCCCCCTCCTTCAAGGTTTAACCAATGTTTTATTCTGTAGGCTAATCTGAACTCTACCAACTAAATACCTATAAGAAAAGTAAGCTGGTTTGTTAGTCCTAGGTATTTGCTGCCAAGTTGGGGGTGGGTTGGGTTTTGGTTTTTTTTTATTATTAGTAGATACTGCCATATACAAACGCTGGCTTCCACCTTTTGATGTTTGTTTGTTTGGTTGGTTTTGTATTATTTGTATTGAATTCCAAAAATAAAGTTATTTGCAAAAAAAAGAAAATGGAATGACCAGTTGGGTTCAGGATTCTAGACTTTGCCTCGGTATTTGACTCCTTCAGATGGCATTACATCATCATTGGTACATAAGGAGCACCCACAGCTCAAGAGACACTTTGAAAAGACACTGGATGTATTTTGAGAAGGATTCACCCACCACTATATTCAAAATGGGCATCCATCAAAACTGTTAGATCATTTGCACCAGAATTTCACACGTTCAAAAAGACACAATTATAGCAAAAAAGGATGCATATCGTACTTGTGTCAGATTTTTGCTCCAAATCATGACTTTGTGTCACAAATGAATGGATGTTTTGAAAATAGCAGCCGGGCTGCTCAAGTGGAATTGGTCAGACTTGGTCAATTGCAGCATGCATTTAAGACCACATCTGGCCCTTTTCGAAAACCCATACCCTCACCATATTTGGGCTCAATTCTCTCTGCATTGTGTAAAAAACTTCTGGTATAAATTAGCCTTTCCCCCTCCTTTCTATCTCTTACATCCTTACTGCTAAATGCTGATAGCCAAGCTTGCTTCAAAGTGCCCAGTTTGTTTTCAGGAAGTGCAGCATTCAGACAGAGGAATAAGAATGCTAAATTGTCATCCAAAATTTAGCAACAGCCCTCTATCAAGAGACAGAGAGCCAGATATTCAAATATGTGCAAAAAGGAGTGCAAGGCTTGCACTGCGCTTGCCCTGCACCAGACCCAGTGGTTGCTATATTCAATCAGTGCACCGCGCTATCCAACTGAATAGTGGGCCATGTCAGCGCAGTACTATGTCACAGTGCTGTCCTCAACATGGGCCTAGGGCTTTATGCAGCCCATAGAGAACTGCACACCTAGACCAGATGGGGCTGGGAGCCACAGTGTGATATTCAGCTACAACATGCAAATGAGCCCAGTGGGCAGGCAAGGCACTAAAGGGCCACAAGCATGCCTATCACGGGCTAATGTGCATGGAAAGCAGTGGCAAGTTTGTGTCCCTCCTGTGCCCATCTGCCACATCAGGCATATTGGTGAGCAGTCCTCCACACTCTTAACACCTGTCCCTCAATTTAAATGTACTCCCAGTGTCTAATGGTGTCCCTCACCTCCAATCACCCATCCCTGTTGAGATCCCAATGTCCCTGGTGTCTAGTGGCACCCTGCCCTCTGAACACCTGTCCATGTATAACACATGTGTGCCCTGGTTTCTAAGGGCTCCCCCACCCTCTGATCCCCCAGCCCATCATGCATAGTTAGTCCTTGGTGTTTAGTGGTATCCCCTCACACACACATCTGCCAAGCATCTGTCCCCATGCCACCTCAGCACCCCCAGTGGCTAGTGTCACCCCCCCACAGCATTTGCACCAAGCACACCACCCAGCCACACACACACACACACACTCACACTCACACACCTCAGAAGGTGATACCATGTAGAGATTCTGACACAGTGAGAGGCACAGACCTCCTCAGCTGGAGGCCGTATGGGATGACAGGGAGCATGTGCACAGGTGACACTAGCCACAGCATTTGATCACAATGATGCTCAGTGTGATAAAGGGGTCACCACTTATTGTTACATAACTACATATAGAATAATGCATGGGTTAGCTGACCCGCTCGTGCAGCAGTAGTGCTACCCTTTGCAGCGCCGATGACTCAGGTCTGGGAGTCAACTTGGGTCATCAGAGGGTTGACCGGGGAGGACTGAGTGGCCATTGGACTGCTCTCCCTCCAGGCAGAGAGGCTGCTGTGCCCAGTGTACTACTGACCCCTAGTGGTGGCTGGGGTTGGGCACCAGGGACGGCAATCTAAGGGTGGAGGAGTGGTGGCTGCCAATGTACTATACATGGGAGCATACATGGAAATGTTTAGGTGGTATTGCATGTCTGCCCTCCCTGGGAATGTAATTGGAGGAGAAAAACAAGGCTGGCCAGCATGGCAGGACCAGTCCTTCACAGGCTCCACACCCGGCTCTATAGCACAACTCCCATCTTAGGATCCATTTGGTGGCTGAGGAGAGCACCACCCCTGTCATGGGAGGGTAAGCCATAGAGAAAACAGGGAACCCTGAATGGGAAGCTCAAGGGGTTTATCTAACCATTCCACACTGAGGGTGTGTAAAATTTGAGTGTTACTCACCACCCCATACTTTGTTTTATATCATTGCTGGGGAGCATTTTTTCACCTCTGCAAGTGTCACTAGAATAGGTAAACAGTAAAGTATGAGCTGCTCAGTGCCTCACGGCTTTCCCCTCAACAAAGTCACATGTATTCACTGTTACAACCTAGTTGGTTATAATGGCAAATTATAGTAGGATTTGCCAGTGGTAAAAATATGCTCCCCAGTCATAAATATGGTAAAAATATAGCATATGGTTAGGGCTTTTTCTGTATAGAAATCAGTGGCTGCTCAACTGTTGCTGTGCATGTTCGATCATCATAGCACCTGTGTACCCCCTCACGCTGACTCCCATAGCTTTCATTCACTCAACTGCAACCACGCTGCAAAACAAGAAAAAAATCTCAGCTACGGTTTTGTTAAAGTATTCGTCCAAATAAAAACAAGCAAAGGACATAGCGCCAGTAACCGATTTATTTTCGATTGTTAAAGGCACTGGAAGACCAAGGTTTACTAATGGTCTTCCAGGCAACTCCCTGCCATTTTTGGTTACTACTTCTTAAAAGTACCAATGCTCTGTTTGTCTGTGAAGGGAACAGGGGCAGATAGGTACATATTGTTTTTAAAACGTTTGAGACTTCTTGCCAGCACATAGGAAGCATATTAAAATACAGCACAAGGTAGTTAATATTTCTGTCATGCAGTTGTAGCAACATAAGCCTCAATCTAAAAGGCTTTTATACTCCCTACAACAAAAATATTATAACTACATTGTATAATGCCTAAAACATGGTTAACTACACATACAAGTAAAATAAACTTATGCAATATTTCTCACCCAAAGATCCATGCTGTTATCTTAAACTGTAAATGAAGATGCAGGCTCACTGTGTATGGTCACCTATACATTATTACTATATGTGTGTATTAAAATGCTAACTAGTAATTATAGTTGTGTTACAAACAACATTGTGGCAGTCAGGCTCGATGAGTTACAGTGTCATTAAGGGCTCATTCGGATAACATAGATGGAATACAGCATTAACTAAACTGTGTCTAAAGCTCATTCCCAGAGCAAAGCATCATAGGTATGCAAATCTGTGTGCAAACCAGAGGTGTGCATGGATTTGCACACTCATGATGTATTGCTTTGGGAAACAGGGTTGAGAGTATGTGCATGGTTTGGAGATATCCTCAAGAAAAGAAAGAATTTGGATATTTCTTCTCTCCTAACAACTTATGATGGATCCCATTTTATCCTGCTTTTCTGCAAACTGCATCTCTAGTATACTGACTCTGAGTGTTCTAAATGGAAGGCAGGATAGCATTGTGGTTAAGCAAATTTGGTTTAGAGATGGTGACTTGGATTTGCATTCATTAATCAGTAGCTGTGTAGTGTGTAAATATAAATTGTAGTCCAAAATATATGCTGGAAAACAATACTTGATATGATCTACAGGTTCTGAGTAAAAACATGCATGTGATTGCAGAAATATTCTAGCTGGGTAAGAAACGTTTTGATTAAAAACCTGCATATGATTACAGAAGTATACTACAGTAACACAATGTAAAACACACTTGGCACCACATGTAATTGTGTATTCATATTACAGTTGCTCAGTAGTTTTTTCGTTAGTCTTTGCATCCTAAATGGTATCCACAAGGTCAAACTGGTCAGATATCCTCCAGCAGGGACATACTGCACATACACAGTCTGAAACTAAAAGGTGGTAAATGCAGGGCTAGCATTAGAGGGTACTTATCTCAGAGGTGATAATCTATAGGACTGTCAACCAACGGTGACAGTGGACATAACAATATAGGCTTTCAGTGTAGCCCTAGACAAATATTGGTTTACCAAGGGAATCACTGAGTACCCTGGGTTGATGAGTGGTAGAAACACTTGTAAATTAGAATGGTTGCACAGCAAGCTTGTTAATTCCTGCCTATGAAGTGGGATGGCAGAACATGATTGACCTAGAGTCCCGCCAATTTTAAATTACTATGTTATTATTGTATGTTACAAAACTCAGTTACTGACACATTCACGCACTGACCTGAGCAATTACACTGCAGACACTCCGATCATCTGTGCACAATAGAAACTACTAGTGATTGGATTGTCTGGCATGATTACTCACGTCAGTATATCTCCCTGGCACCAAAACCAATCCCTGCCCTCCCCTCAGTCCCTCTTAGGGCACTTCACTTCCTCTTAGGTACTTCACACCTTTCCTGGCCAGTCATTCAGCAGTACACTTTGAGCTCTGCTGCTGGCACCTTCCTCCTAGTTGTTAAAATATCTCATTCATTTCTTTTATAATATGTTAAAACAAAAGAGCAGTAATGAGATGTGATACAGCGCTGCGTACGCTGCTGTCCCAGTCCTGTTACCAGTGATGACCCACCGTGGCCTTCTTGCTGCAGAACAGAAGAGAATCTGATTTAGATTTTATATTCTATTTATTTTGGAGTCTGTCTCTCTCATCTCTCTGTGTCTCTCTGCCGCCTGACATACACTCCTGAAGATCAGCTGCCCAACTCCTTGTAGGACAGATGGTCACGGTTATTTTGCTTTTGTGTTTTGCAGCTACTTATTCTCAGTGAGGTCCACTGCCTAAACGCCAGCCCATCCCAGGCCATCCAACCACTAAACCACTATCACCAGTCATCTGATGGCTGTATACCCCCTGCTGCCTCCCTGGAAAGCTAAGAGGTGGGGGGGCGGGGGCAATTGTCTGCGTGACCGCTGGTCCGGTGTGCACCAGATGTAAACATACTTGTTTTCTTGTTTTGTTGACTACCACTACCAAGTTGAGTTTAAAAGTCTTAAAAACATGAATAGGAAAAATTAAAGCAATGACAGGAGACTGTGATGGGAGAGCCAAGAGAATCTCTCTGTCACTAATTAAAATGGCAGTTCAGAGATTATTTTTCCACTGCAGCGCCGTTCGGTAAATCTTGTAAAACTGAGACAGCCTCAGGGATATGCTGCACACTCTGTACTTTAGTATTGTACTTCCATAATCATGGGCACGTTGATTGACTCAAGTCAATCAGAGATTTCAAGTGTGCGGCAAATTTGTCACTAAAAAACTGTTTGCAGTTATGCTGTGAAGTACCGCACTTTGTACCCTTTTTACTTTCATAATTTGAACTCATCTGTTATTTTTTAAATACTAGTTTTTGTTTACTCACAAATCAGTGAATGCAAATTCCGGTTTTATATAGCTTCAGCGAGATGAGTCTCGTGGCTGATTACCTGTAAAGTTAATATTTTTTAGAGTTTCCCTGATCATTGATATTACATATTCTGAATGGATCTCAGTATTGTTTGCGAATAGCTGATAACAAATGCTGCACTGTTTCTGTGCATGTTTTTGGCAAAGAGTGTTGTGTTGGGGGTTGTATAGGGATAAATCGCACTGTCATTTGCAGAAACAGAAGGTAAAGGTATACTGGCACTACCCACCTGGGTACATGCACGATCACAGGTATTTCTTTCGTCTGCAAGATGCGGCAAAGTAACTGTCACAGTGCATTTCATCCCAGTAAGTACAGCAGATCTGTTTCTAAAATGAGTGTGATTTATTCCACACAACCCCCGGCCCAACACCGTTTACCAAAACACCCATTGAAATAGTGCCATATTCGTTATCAAACACGGACAGACAATACTGAGATCCATTCAAAATATGTAATTACCAATGATCAAGGAAACTCCTCGGGGACTTGAACTTTGCAGGTAATCGGCTATGAGACTCATATCGCTGAAGCTATAGAAAACCTGGATTTCTAAATTTGCAATCAGCGAGTTGTAACTAAATGAAGAAACCATTACTAAAAACAAAAAAGACCAAGTTTCAATTATGTAATGCAAACAGCTGTTGGTATCTGTCTCGATCCAAAAGAAAAGCCAGTACTTGACAACGTGACGCAAACTGTTTTTTTGTTTGTTTTGAATGAAAAGTGTGCCAATACTTGAAATTTCTGATTGACTAAAGTCTCACTAACAAGTCTGTTTAACAAGTCTGTGATTACGGAATTACAGCAGTACAATAGTAAAGTATAGAGCATGCAGCATTCGAGGCTGTCTTGGGTTTGTACAGCAAGTTTAACATCAGTCCTTCATTGACCTCAAGGTATTCCAAACAGCTTCTACGGAAAACAAAACACCTATGAACTGCTGTTTTAATTAGTGACACTTACAGAGATAAAATGTACAATTTAGACAAAAAAAAAACAGTAGACATGCATTCTTTTTAACAATCAATTTGTTTGTATTACACTGCCATTCATAGGACCTGTGGAAGAGACTTTTTTCTATTATATTTGCCATTGATCTTTAAAGACCAATGTTTCCTAATATTATGCCATGAATTTAACAGGTAAAGAAGGATAAGACATTGTGACTAGGGTTTACTCTGGGGCTAATTCTCTTCCTCCAGTGGCAGAACATATGCAGTCTGAGATGGACAGGCAGACAGATAGGTATGGATACCACAGATATCACTGGTACAAATTCTAATTTGGGAGCCCTTCATTAGTTTTTTTTTAGTTTCAACTGTTTATTGAGTTTTATCAGAGTACATAAAACAATCTGACATTACAAAAGGGTCACATGAGCCAAGACCAACATAGTCTAACTGAATATTAAAGCAGACAGTATTTAAATAACAGTGCACCTTTCCAAACCACCTTCAGTGACCATTTGTATTTCTACGGGCCATACTTTTGGCGATTCATCAATAATTCTGCTTTGTGTGTAATACATAATTAATTACTGGTGCTGATTTTTTACATCTGGATAACCAGCCTTTAAATCCTGTTACAACTGCCTAGTTGATATTTTGTATTACAACTTTGCGGGTTGTAATCAGTGCCTGTCAATCAAGATAGCTACACAACACTCATTGGCTCATAGACTTGGTGTGGGTGGGACAAACATCCTGGAAAACATGGTGGCTCCATTGCTCCATTACCAAGCAGCCACTCTCATCTTTTTGCCTCACAGTCACACTGTCACACCAGGTACCTTTTTTAATATTTTTTGGTATCTATCTGGTTAATCCTGCCTTCATAATGTTAAAAATCTATCTGGTTGATCCTGGAATTCATACCCTTTGAGCGAGGCTCTGACTCACCATGGCTGCATCTCCAACGGACCATGACTAACTGTGCTTCACACTATAATACAAAAAAAAGTAACAAAAATACAAGTGTGTGTGTTCGTTTGTGAGTGAGTGTGAGTATGACTGTGGGTGTGTGTCGGTGCGTCTGTAAAAAATGAGGACTAGTAATTAAATAAAATAAAGCATGAGTGAGTGTAAATTCACTTACACACCCCTCAGTGTGGATGTTTTGATAAACCGGGCCTTGCCCCTCGGGTTTATGTAGATCCCACACCTCAGGTGTATGTAAAATTCTGGTTACACTCATCCACCAGTGTATTATTCTATATATAATTAACTTAAGGACACACTAAAAATGGAAATCATTACATATGACATGGACAAAACACCACTTAATTATGGGCGGTCAATACACTGCATTTTCAGAATTAGCATTTAAGATTCGAACCAATATTCTGTCATATCATAGACCCTTTTGAGTGGGGTGTAGGGCACCTCGTCCCATGCTTCCTATGTCAGTATAGGAGGCTACATGCATTCTGTGGGGAAAGAGGTGGAAACAAAGCCAGGGTCTGCTGCACATCAACAGATCCATAAAGGCCCAAGAACACCCTCATGCCAAGTGGCCTATTAGACTGGACAATGTACTGGAGGATGCTCTCCCATAGGAGGGCAATCTCATTCACTGGTAGTGAGTTCATATATGTTCCCCAGCTGTGGAGGAAGAGTTCCTCTCTGTCATTTAAAAACAAGTTAACTGTTCCAAGGCCAAACCTTCCTCTGAGCCATTGTAGGCCTGTTACATGATACCCATGTATTCTGGGTTGTGCCAACCTAACAGCGAAACTATATGAGGTGAAATCCCTCACCAATTTCTACAGGTTTCAAAATTGTCACTGTGAGGATTCTGTGGACAGATTTCACCCTTTCGCCATGTGTCTCCCCCTTTCAAATCAACTCTGACTTCGAGTTGATTATATTTTGAAGGGTGGGAGCAGGGGGCACAGCCCCTCGAGAGAAACACTTCAGTGTCGAACAGGTGAAATTTTGCTTGTTGACATTGGGGATCTAGCTATGCCAAACTTTAACAATGGTGTTGTGGACTCAGCATAGGTAAATCATATTCTGGATACACTGACAAGCCAGGACCAACAGCACCCTCACTGATCTAGGGTATAGAAACATAAAAATTGTTGGCAGATAAGGACCGCTAGGCCCATCCAGTCTACTTATAGGTCCTATACATTGTATGTGGCCACTGACCCTTATGTGATCAATGGCTTTTCATCACACCAACCCCTCTCAAGCTTCCCCTGTGCCTGTCGCAGGCATGCTTGAACCCTTCTTCTGTGCTTGCCCCCACTACTTCCTGTGGCAGACTATTCCATGCATTGACTACCCTTTCTGTGTAGAAAAACTTCTTCACATTACCTCTTAATCTACCCCCTTCCAATTTCATACTGTGCTCCCTTGTTCTAGTACTTTTTCTACATTGGAAAAGGTCTCCCACCTGCACCTTGTTCATGCCCTTGAGGTGCTTGAAAGTTTCAATCACATCCCCCCTCGCTGTCTCCTCTCCTCCAGTGAATACATATTGAGGTCCCTTACTCTCTCCTCATATGTTTTGTGATGCAAGCCCTGCACCATCTTTGTTGTCCTTCTCTGGATAGTCTCCACCTTATCTATGTCCCTGCACAGATGTAGCTCCAGAACTGCACACAGTACTCCAGGCAAGGCCTTACAAATATTTTATACAATGGCATCACCACCTCCCGCTTCCTGCTAGTGATACCCCTGCCTGTGCACCCAGCATACCAGTGGCCCTCCCTGCTGCCTTTGTGCACTGCTTTGATACCTTAAAGTCTTTAGAGATGATAACCCCTAGGTCCCTTTCCTCTTTGGTGACAGTCACCTCCTACCCCCAACCTGTAGCTCTTCCCAGGTTTCCTCTACCCAGGTGCATTATTTTGCACTTTTTGCACTGAACCTCAGTAGCCACATTTCCGACCATCTTTCAAACTTTTCAGGTCCCTCATCATTTCTGCACCCCTTCTGGAGTATCCACCCTGTTTCAGATCTTGGTGTCATCTGCAAACAGGCAGACCTTCCTTCCAGCCCTCTGCAATGTCACTAATGAAGACATTGAACAGGACTAGGTCCTAGTACTGATCCCTGTGGTACCCACTGGTTATCCCCCTCTCCCAGATTGTACCCATTTGCCACCACCCTCTGTCTCCTGTCTGTTAATCAGTTCCTAACCCAGTTTTCCACTTTGTCTCCCATGCCCAGACTTTCCATCTTGTTAATCACCCTTCTATGTGGGACGGTGTCGAAGGCTTTGCTGAAATCTTGGTAGGCAATGTCTACCACTCCTCTCTAATTTATTTCCCTAGTCATCCAATCAAAAAAATCTATTAGATTCATTTGACATGATCTTCCTGCTGTGAATCCATGTTGCCTCAGATCCTGAGCACTGCTTGATTCTATATGTGCCACTATCCTTTCTTTCAGCAGTGTCTCCATGATCTTACCTGTCACTGAGGTGAGGCTGACTGGCCTGTAGTTTCCTGCCTCCTCCCTACTGCGCTTTTGTGCAGTGGGGCTACATGTGCCATCCTCCAGTCCTCTGGAATGACACCCATGTTGAGTGACTCTGTGAACAGGGCCACCAGAGGCACTACTAGTTCCCTTTGTAGCTCCTTTAATATCCTTGGGTGAATGCCATCTGGCCCCATGGCCTTAACCACCTTCAGCTTTGTGAGTTCTTCCAGAACTCTCTCCACTGTGAATGGACTGGTGTTCACCCCAGGTTGCCTCTGCAACCCAATTGAGTCCTTGACTCTTCTCCTCCTTAGTGAATACTGAGCAGAAGTATTTTTCAGTATTTCTGCCTTGTCCAGATCACCCTCTTTACACTCTCCTTTCTCCCCTTTGAGCCTCACAATCCGTACCTATAAAATACCTTATCCCCTTTGTTTACAGACTGTGCTAACCCCTCTTCTGTCTGCATCTTCACCTTCCTAACAGCCTTCCTTGCTTCCCTTAGACATTCAAGGTACACCTCCCTGTCCTCCTTCCTTTGGTTCCCCTTATATTTCCTGAAACTCAACCTTTTAGCCCTGACTTTGTCCCCAACCCCTTTGGAAAACCACAGTGGTTTCCTTCTTCTTTTCCCTTTGGCCACTGTCCTAATGCATTGGTTTATTATATCCACTATGGCTCCTTTCAGTTTCTTCCATTGTTCTTCCACCCTCTCTATTACCTCTCCCTTCCCCAGGAGTTCTTGTATATATCTACCCATTTCAGTGAAAACCACCCTCCTGAAATCTAATACTCTTGCCCTTGTGTGACTTAACTGAGTCCATATCACCATGTTGAACTACACCAAGTGGTGGTTACTGGACCCCAGCTGCTCTTCCATCTGTATTTCTTCGACTCTGTTATCATTGGTCCATACCAGGTCCAGAATTGACTTGTCCCTGATTGGCTCATGCACCTGCTGTCTGGGTCCAACCCCCTGCAGGGATTCCAGGATGACTGTGATTCTGGCTGAAGCAGCCACCTGGGTGGCCCAATCCACATCCGGTGTATTGAATTCCCCCAGTAGCAGGATTTCACCTTTAGCTGCCAAGTCATGTATGTTCTCCACTAGTTGCTTGTCTACTTCCTCCCTCTCTGCCAGATGTCTGTATATCACCCCTGTGTGTATTGCTGTTCCATTCCCTGGCTCCAGGGTAACCCACATTATCTCGGCCTCCCCGTGTCTTCCCTGAACTTCTGTAGCCTGTATTCCATCTCTAATGTACAGGGCCACTCCCCCACCCTTTTTACCCTTCCTGTCTCTCCTGAACAGTGTATAGTCTGGTACATTGACTTCCCAGCAATGATTAGCAGAGTACCACATCTCTGTTTTTGCTGCTATGTCAAGGTCTGCATCTGCCAACAAGGCCTCCAGGTCCAGAACCTTAGCTCCTAGGCTATGGGAATTCGTTAGCATGACCGTCCATGTTTTACAGTCTGCCCTCCCTCTGCTCTTGTTCTCCCTTTCCAGCATCTTCCCCCACCTCAATTTCCTTTCCTATCTGCTCTTCCCCCACTGTAATACTTGTTATACATTCTTCACCTGCCTGCCCCTCCCTGCCTGCTTTAGCTGTTCCTGTAGTCAACTTCTGTTCCTGCATGTTCCCATGCTCCTGACCCTCCTGGCTCTCCCATCTTGGCCGGTTTTGATGATCACAGCTGAAGCATTTAAACTAGCACTGTGGCACTAGTGTTTCTCAGATAGTATCTTAGAAACTAGGATACCAACAGATACCTCCCATTTGGCCATATAGTTGCTGTGGTAAGATAGCAGTGCTATCTGACCATGGATCCTACCTCTAGGATCCAGTGCATAGATCCTACAAACGTTGTGGATTCTATGGATCCTAGCAACAGATCCAACTTGGATCATAACTATCTGATCTAGGATCCCTGGATCTAACCTAGGATCCATCTCTATCTGACCCCAGATCCTAACTATGTGACCTAGGTTCCTGGATCTGACCTAGGATCACTGGAACCTAACTATGCTCCATCGTTATCTGACCCTGGATTGTACATCTGTCTTTGGTAGGATATCTGGTAGAATCCTAGGTAGAATACCAGCACTGTCTGACAGATAGTGGTATGATCCGCAGAAGCACTGTCTGAGCAACACTGGCTTCCATCCCTTCTCTCCCATATGTTCCACCCCAAATATTAGGGAGAGAAGTGCGTCCTCTATGTAGAGAGTAAACAGGTGAGAAAGTTCATGAGCAACTTGTGACCAGAATGGTCAAAGCTCTTGGAAGGCACAAAGGTAGTATTTGTAGGTACCTGGTGTAGTATTGCATCACCCGCATATGAGGGAAATTGTGGGATTACATTTGTGTACTATGACTGGTGGACAATACAGTCTATGTAGGAATTTAAATTGTGATTCCTTGCACTTACTACAGATTAAGAGGCCCATATGTAGCTGTAATACAATGGATCAGTTCTCATCCATAATTAGCACCCCCAGATCATTTTCCCATAGCTCTTTTACCTTCCATGACATAATTGGGAATAAGTTCCTATCTTGGTGTGCCATTTGTGCTATGAGGCCCTTTGGGGAGCTATGATCATGGAAAATGGCCAGTTTCAGCAGATACAGAGCAGGCTGACCCACTGGATCCCTGTTCCTGCCCTGCTCAAATGCTCGTTCTTTAAAATATCAATATTTATGGGTTGCTTGGAATCCAAATTGTTCCCAAGTTCAGTCAGGGATTTAATCCCTGTATTAGTATATCGTCTGCAAAACATCAAACCCCTGTAGCTTCCAAAGAGAAATCCCAGGTAGTGTATCCCAGGTAGGAAAGCAAGGTTCTTAGTAATAGGGGCCAACAATGTCCTAACCTTTCCTGCTCCCCTTCTCTTCTTAACCTGTTTCCAAGCCTCCACTGTGAGTTCAGTCATAAAGTTCCTTTTCTGAAAGCGGCCATAAGCTTGTTTACCCCAGATCCAAGTAAGATGTCAGCCTTATTAGCGTGTCCTCCCCTCCCAATCCACCCAACATGCCTCCAATCCTTGGTTAACCCAAACCTGGATGTACCTGTCTTTATGGCACCCCTTGAGATCCGGAAAGTTTAATCCCCATTAACTGAACTCCCTTTAATCTTTGTAAGCTCATCCTGGGTTGCTTGTTCTTGCCACAAAAATGGTTAAATTCCCATTCAGTACAGTGAGAGGTTTGGGCTGCAGCCAGGGAGATGCAGTGCCTGGTCAGAAAATGACTGAAAAGTAGAAATGGGGGGGGATCAGCACTTGCAGAAAAGGTACACAGTTTGCACTGCTCCAAAAGGACTGCTAATGCTTCTTAGCGGAGTGCAAATTACTTTATTACGTGCACAAAGCATAAAGTTCAAAAGGTGATTTCTGATTCTAGAACTCTGAACTGAGTGGCTGTGTTTGAGAAGAGCTCCCAAAGCTAAGTGCTTTTTGATATAATTTTCAGTTTAAAAATTGTTTTGTTTTATGTAAATTTAGGTGATTGTGAAAGACAACCCTGTAGGCTCCAGGAAGATATAAAATTTCTGTGGTAGATATTCGTTGGAAGTCAGAAGGATCAACACATTTATTTAGTGTGATCTTTCTACTCTGATGTGGTTAATTTTAATACTATTTTAATACTATAGTCTAAACCCTTTCTGTATGTGCCTTTGGTGGTGTCTGATATTGAGCACCTAAGTGTCATTTGTGGGTATCCTGACTGTTTTGGTAGATACTTTATTTTCTTTGTTAAACAGCTGAGTATACCTATTGTCTAATACTTTGTAGTACATTGTATCTTTTTGCTCAGTCTCTGATTTTTCTCTTCTTTCTCCAATGTTTTAGAACTGTTTAGTTATTGTGGCAGAGGTGTGGTACTGTGTTCTTTCTTGTAGTTCAAGGTGCTTTTGGAACTGCTGATTTCTATTGGTTTAAACGATTACATTTTTTTTCTATTTTAAAAAAAGCTACATCAACTTGGTATGTTGTCACCTGTTTGTTGTTGCTAAGTAGCAGATGTTTTTGCATTGTGCTCTGATTCTGTGATAGAATCTGTATTAGTAGAAGGTAGATTATTGTGATTGTAGTTACCTTTTGATGGTAAGGATAAAGAGGTGAGCTAGAAGTGTATGTATTTTCAAATATTATAGAGGAACAGTGGCAGGATTTTTAGGACAGTAAATTAACAAAAGGGAACTAGAGAAGCTTCAGTAGCAGACAAGTAGTGGAATAGCAATATAATTGCAGTATAATGTGAGAGGTGCAATGCAGTGGCTGTGGGGCAGCCATATTCAGGCAGATCTTCTGGACACTGAGGTTGCCCTATCTGCATGTATCTCTCTGGACTACGGGATGAGGTAGCCAGACTCAGAGCGGAAGTAAACTGGGTCAGGAGTACCATCACCCCTATCCAGAGACCACTCAGTCCAATGCAGCTGCCTCAAAGGATGCAGAGAAAGAGGAGTACTTGGATGACAGTGGGCTCAGGGAGGGTTAGAGCAGTCAGGCAGAGGCACATCCCAGATCCTATTCCACTCAAGAACTCATATGCCACACTGCCAAATGGGGACAACCAAATAGAGGTACCCAGAGAAATGGAAGGAAAGGATGTGGAGGTTAGCCAAGGAGGTGACCTCAGCGGGGGAGAGCAGTGAACCCCAGAGGAGAAGGAAGTGAATCCTGGTGGGGGACTCCATCATAAGAGGGATCCAGCTAGGAACACAGGAGGGGGAGGACAGGGAGGTGAGGTGCTTACCAGGTGCCACGGCATGGAGGGATGGAAGGAAGATCCTGGGGATCACTGGGAAGGCAAGACGGGAGGGTGAGCTGGATGTCAGTATCCACCTAGGTACTAATGACCTGGCAAATGGGGAGCCAAAGGAAGTTCAGGAAGAGTTTAGGAAATTGGGGAGGGGTCTCAAGCAAGTAGCTGCTTCTGTCACTTTCTCAGAAGTACTACCTGTGAGAGGCAAGGGAGAGCATAGGGGTGCAGACACCAGGAATTTTAACTCATGGTTGAAGAACTGGTGCTGTGAGGAAGGGTTTGGATTCATTGGTGACTGGGGACCCACATGGAGGGATGGAGGTTTGTTCAAGCCTGACGTACCATCCATCCTGGAGGGGAATCAAGCACTCAATGATAAGTTTAAATGCTACATTGACAAGCATTTAAACTAGCAAAGGGGTGTGCAGCCAGCAATGAGGGCACCTACTTGCTCACCCCACAGCTAGCAGTGGAACCAGTGAACCAGAGGAGTTGCTGTCTCTACAAAGCAGTGTGCAAAGATGGAGATTAGCACCCAGGAGGTGGCTAGGCAGAATAGGGCAAAATTCAGCAGAAGGGCAGACAGCAAGGTGAACCAGGATAAAGGACAACCAAGGAAGGGCTGGAGTAGAACACGAAACAGTCTAGGGAGGTCAAATCATGGAAGCCATGTGTGCAAATGCCAGGAGCCTTAGCAACAAGATGGAAGATCTGGAGGCTGTCATGGTGCAGTCAGACCTGGACATTGTGGCCATCACTGAAAACCTGGTGTAATGATAACCACGATTGGGAGTTGGCCATACCTGGCTAACAACATATTCAGAAGAGACAGGGCAGGCAGGAAGGGAGGAGGAGTGGCACTGTATGTGAAAAATGACATAAGGGCCACAGAGATCCAGGAGGAACAAATTGGGGGAGAAATACTGTGGGTTAAGCTGGACAGGAAAATGGGGCCAGCCATCTGCACAGGTGTGGTCTATAGACCACCAGCCCAGGAGGAAGAAACAGATAGGGAGCTGATGCTAGCCATCAGAGGATGGCAGACAAGGGTGAGTAGTACTGGTTGGAGACTTCAATATTCAGATGTGGACTGGAGCTTCCCAGCAGCAGCATCAACTAGAACAGATTTATCCTGGACTCCTTCAGGGTGCCTTCCTCAAACAACTGGTCATGGAACCAACTCGGCAGAAGGCAATACTGGACCTTGTGCTCACAAACAGGGATAGTGTGATGGGGGTAAGAGTGGGGAGCACCTGGGGAACAGTGACCACCAGTCACTGTGGTTTGAAATCACAGAAAGAGCAGAACCAAACCACACAAAAACACGTATCTTGGATTTTAGGGGGGCAAACTTTGGGAAAATGGGGAGATACTTGAAAGAGGCATTAAGGAGAATGGGGCAGGAATCAGGGGTTGAGGAACAGTGGGAAGTATTTAAATGGGAATTACAAGAGCAACAGAATTATGTAATAACAGAGCAAGAGGAAAAGGAAGAGGAGACCATTATGGTTTTCCAAAGAGGTAGCAAAGAAAGTGAAAGCCAAAAGATTGCATTCAGGAAATACAATAAGACACAGGCAGAAGGGGATAGGGAGAAGTACCAGGAGAAGCAAAGGGAGGCAGGGAGGTCAGTAAGGAAGCCAAAGCTCAGACAGAAGAAGCATTGCAAAATCAGTGGTAGGGGGACAAAACCTTTTACAGGTACATAAGTGAAAAAAGAAAGGCAAAGGGAGGGATAGTGAGACTGAAGGGGGAGGATGGGGGCTGTGTGGAGGATGACAACAGTAAAGCTGACATATTGAATGGGTATTTCTGCTCAGTCTTTACTGAGGAAGAGGAGGGTAATGGGTCTGAACGGAGTACAAGGGGTGAGAATGGTGCAGAAATGGACACAAGTCCCTTTACATGAGAAAGAGTCCTGAAGGAACTGGAAGTAATAAGAGTTGATAAAGCAATGGGGCCAGATGGGGTGCACCCCAGGGTCCTTAAAGAACTAAGAGAGGTGGTGACTGAACCTCTTACTATCCTGTTTAGCCGATCACTAGAAACAGGGGAGGTACCCAAAGACTGGAGGATAGCAGATGTAGTCCCCTTATACAAAAGTGGGAACAAAGAGGAAGCGGGAACTACAGACCAGTCAGCCTCACCTCGGTAGTGGGGAAAATCATGGAAGCACTACTGAAGGAGAGATTGGTGGAACATCTGGTTGTCAATGGACTACAGGACCAAGGCAGCATGGTTTCACCAGGGAAGGTCATGTCAGACCAACCTCATTGAATTTTTGACTGGGTGACTAGGGAGGTGGATCAGGGAGGCAGTGGACATGGTCTATCTGGACTTCAGCAAGGCCTTTGACACTGTGCCACATAGAAGACTATTGCACAAACTGGGGAATATGGGTGTGGGCAGGACAGTAGTGCGGTGGGTAGGTAACTGGCTGGGCAGCAAGACACAGAGGTGGTGGTAAATGGCTGTCACTCCACAGAGGGAAGAATGACCAGTGGGGTACCACAGGATCAGTGCTGGGACCGGTACTATTCAATATCTTCATCAGTGACATTAGCTCAGGACCTATAAGGCAGAATTTCACTGTTCGCTGATGACACAAAGCTCTGTAACAGAGTAGACACACCAGAGGGTGTAGACAGAATGAAGGGACCTGCAGAAACTTGAAGAATGGTCAGGGGTTTGGCAGTTGAAATTCAATGCAAGGAAGTGCAAGGTAATGCATATGGGCACAAAAACCCTGGCACAATATATCAGTTGGGGGTGAGGATATAGCATGCACCAAGCAGGAAAGGTATCTTGGGGTTATCATCTCTGATGACCTCAAGGCAGGGAAACATGTGACAAGGCAGCAGGTAAAGCAAATAGGATGCTGGGATGCATAGGCAGGGGCATCACCAGCAGGAAAAGGAGGTCATAATTCCACCATACAAGACACTAGTGAGGCCGCACCTGGAGTACACTGTGCAGTTCTGGAGACCTTACCCACGTAAGGACATAGACAGGGTAGAGAAGGTTCAGAGGAGGGCAACAAAGATGGTGCATGGATTGCATCACAAGTCCTATGAGGACAGGTTGAAGGCACTGAACATGTACTCCCTGGAGGAGAGGAGGGAGAGAGGGGATATGATAGAGACATACAAGTATCTTACAGGGAGGAACAGGGTGCAGGAATGCACTATATTTAAGCGAAAAAGATGTTCCGGGACTAGAGAGCATGGGATGAAGTTGGAGGGAGGACGATTCAGAGGAAACGTGAGGAAGAATTTCTTCACAGAACGGGTGGCGGACAAGTGGAACACCCTGCCAGAGGAAGTGGTGGGGGTTGAAACAATCACGGGATTTAAGAATGCATGGGATAGACATAAAGGAATTCTGGAGGTCAGGGGTAAGGGGCAACAGACTTCTTGGAAAACATAAACTGAACTTACAGACTTAAATGGGCAGACTGGTTGGGCCATAGGCCCTTATCTGCCGACACTGTCTATGTATCTATGTATCTATGATTTCAGTAAATCATGCAAAGCACTTCCAGTTCACAGTTCGCAATTCCAAAAGGTTAGCAAAAGATAGGCAGTCCATGAAATGTCCATAAAGTCCATAAAAACAAACAAACCTAGGAGAGGCTGGTGTAGAGTTCTTGTAGCAGCAAGAGGCGAGGGCACACCCCTAACGTCACCTGACACATTTTGTTACTGCTTTCAAAGGTGTATATCTGATCCCACTCTCTCTTTAATAGTCCTTTCTTAAAGGGACAGGCAATTATGTGAAATGAGTTTAAACATACTCAGCTTATTTTACTCATCAAAACATTTCTAAAACCACTTCACAGGAGAAAATTACATTAAATGACCCACAATGCACCAAAAGAAAGTGCATATTAAGTACATATAAGACAGAAAACTGTGCCTGCTTAGACATCCCTTTTATTTCTAAGTAATCAAAGTGGCACTGGTAAATTGTACAAAGTCCCATTTGCTTTCTCATAGCATCTGGATCAAAAATTAAACAGGTTGGAGACTCACCCTGGTTGGTCGAGAACCCACTGTAAAAGCTGCAAAGATAGAAAAAGGAGAGTTTAGTTAAACAGGAAAATAAATAATAATAACACTAATTATTCACAAATGATTACATCATATTTACAGGTGCAAACATAAGTATTGAATAAAAGACATGGAGTCCAGGCTGGAACGGTTACGGTGAGGTATGAGATGGATGATGTACGATGATGGAGTGAAGCCTTGGAGGTTGATACGGTGACAGCGAGGTATGAAAGGACAAAGTACAATAATGGAGGGAAAGCCTTGAGAGCTGGTATGGTGAAGGGAAAGAAGGAAGGGTAGGAAGAGGGCAAGTAGGGTATAGGAAGGATGAGGTTTGGTAACGATGGGAGGTTTGCCATGGAGTGGAGGAAATGTAGTTGAGTGGACCAGAACATAGGACTAGGGTATGAGGAGGGTACAAGAGGTATGGTATTGGCAGGATAAATACTAACAGTGAAGACAGTATGTGAAGAGGTGGTGGTTTAGGAGTGTAGTGGCGAAGGGGACAGCGGGCAGACTATAGAGAGCCCAAAAGAAATAACAATGACAGAAAGCCAGTGGAAGAAAGATGGTTCAAGAATGAAGACATGATGTGATGGAGGTACAGTACAGAGGGATGGAACTGAGCAGTAGGAAGGGAGATAAAGTAATGATTAAAACCTGGCAGATGAAGGTGGGCAGACAGGACGGCATAGGTAAATGACTGGATGGGAGCCAGCAGCCAAAGCTGGGCCAATGAGAAGGGGAGTAAAATACAGAGCGGGTAACAGCAGAAAAGAGCACAACTGAAAACTGTCAGTGAGGACAGAGAGAGGAATGTCACATCCAGAAATGTAGCTGAAATAGAGCCACTGGGCGTTGATGGTACTCCTGTAGTAGGCAAGAGCAACAAATGATCTCTCAAACATTGTCAACCCTGACAGACATGACAGAGGCACTGGCAGAAATAGTTGAAATACCATGAACGCAGGGAAGGGACATATCGGGAGATAAATGAATCAGAGGAAGGTACAGGTATGGGAAACAGGAGGAGCCAGGAGCGGGCATTATGAGGAGCGAAAATACATAAACGCCAAGGTGCAGACATAAATCTGAGTAGGCAACAGGGGTCCCAGAGGTGTCCGACATGGAGCAGGAGGATGAACGAGTGCATGGCAGGCAGTGATCATACCAGAAACAGCAGTGCGATAGATTGAGGAAAAGTATATGGCCCAGATGGGAAAATGGAGTTTGGCGGTTCTGAAATCTGGCAGTCCAGGTCGGCAGCTACCGAGTAGGTGGGTATGCCGTATGAGAGCCAAGAGCAATGCTTAGAGGATCGGTTGTCCTGCCACACCAGAATTGGTCCTAGAGGTAGGGTAAGTGTACAGAACATGTTGGGTCGGATGGAGTGGAGCGAATGTAGCGGCTGCTAGGAGGGCCCAAAAGGATCAGGAGAGAGGAGTAGAAATGAGTGTGAGATAACCAGGGAATGAAGGAGAGAGATAATGAAAGGAGGAGAACAACAGAAGTGGGAGACAGGGCCAGGCAGCGAGAAGCAGAAGGGAGAAGGAGAGCAGAACTGAGAGATGGCAGAGGTGTAGGGCCAGCCAGAGGCGATAGGAGAAAGAGGACAGAATAGAGAGAGCAGGAGAAGGATCAGCTGACAGATTCTCCAGCTGTAACAAAGAAACAAATCCTGGAACTGACCAGGAGGAGTGGCCTTTTAAGGCCTGATGGGGGAGTGACATTGTTGCTCTGCTCATTGAACTACAGGCATAGCCTTTACAATTCTGTGATGTATAGTAGGAGGTCATCCATGTATAAAGTTGTCTTGTGTCTACACCTGGACTGTACTGTCACCCCCTTAGTTCCTTGCTCTTCCCTTATATGGATAGGCAAAGGCTCAATAGCCAATGTGAAGAGGAGAGGGGAGAGTGGGAAACCCTGCTGTGTACCTCTCTGGAGGCAAAAATTCCAAAATCTTTCTCCAGTTACCAGAATCTTTGCACTCGGTCCCTGGTGTAGAAGTTTGACTATATCCAGATATGAGTCCCCCAGCCCGAATCACCCCAATATTTCAAACAAATAGGGCCACTCTATGCAGTCAAAGGATTTCTCAGCAACCATGAATATCACCACTACTTGTCCAGGATGCCAAGCATTCCAGTGTTTTATGCTGATCAGCCCCTGCATGTTGTGGTATGATAGCCGTCGCTGCACAAACCCAGTTTGATCTGGGTGCACCAGTGATGGAAGAAGGGCCTCCAGCCACTGGGTGAGGACCTTTGCATATAATTTGAGGTCACCACTAAGGAGTAAGATGGGCCACTAGGAAGCACACTCCAGGGGATCCTTTCTTGGCTTGGGCAAAACACAAATTAAAGGTTTCAGACATGAGGCAGGTAGCGCCCCCACCCTTCATTGCCTCCTCTAACATGGCCACTATAAGATCAAACAAGACCACCTTTAATTCTTTATAATATTCCATAATGAATCAATCTGGGCCCTCAGCCTTCCCTTTCTTCTTAATTCCAATTGCTTTACCTAGCTCTGTGGCCATAATCTTGGCACCCAAAGTCTCCTTTTGTTCCTCATTTAATGTCAGGATGGCTAGGCTATCCAAAAAGGCTGCTGCCTGTAGCTTCATACCATTACATTCTGACTGATACAAGTGTTGGTAAAAGACATGGAAAACCTCTTTAATAGTGTCCTCCTTATTTTCCACCTTGCCATTGCAGCCTTTCACTGCTGGGATGATTGCTGACCCCTTCCAACCCCTTGACAGCCTCACTAGAAGATTCCCAGGTTTATTTCCCTATTCATGTATGTTTTGATGGGCATAGAATAAGGATGTGCTAGCTTCCCCAGTCAGCAACAAATTGTAAGCTCCCCAGGCAACCAGCACCTCCCCCTTCAGGGCCTACGTGGGAGCCTCCAAGAGTCATTACTTTAAGTCCTTTAACTTGATCGCTAAGGTCTGTCACTGTTCACCCTTTTTATGTTGATTGCGCGCATGTACAAGAAACATATTGCTGCAGCTTGCTGCAGAAGCAGGTTGTAGAGGTGCGGCATTGTTGTGGCTAATGCCCCCACAGCCTTTGGAGGCTTGGCCTGCTTTTGCCAATGGGGTGGCACGCTGCTGCTGACACTAGTTCAGCCAGTGTGCCACAACCTTGTAAAGTTTCAGCTGCTGCAATCAGGGGCCACCTCATCATTGCAGCATAAGCCATTCCGCTGCAATGAGGGAGTGATCTGTCATTGCTGGGCAGAACCTTGGTACGGTGATATTGTTTGTGAACATGGCGGTGGCTTGCGCCATGTTCACAAATACCTTGAGCCCATGTGCGGAGCTGCCCAATCCCTCCTGGCAGCATGTGCCTCCCAACCAGTGTTTGTGTGTGCTGGACGGGGCCCCTAATCCCCACCAGTTTCAGTGCCCGTAACACTCTGTGCTCTCCAACATATTACCTCCAAAAACCATATAAACACTACAAACAGGTATCAGCCTCTGTCTCCAAAATCAAACAAAGGGGCAGAGGACACTGCAGAGCAGGACACTGCAGCACAGGAGCTAGCACAACAAAACTCGCTCAAATCAGGAACCAAAACAAAAAAAGCAAAAAAGGAAATCCCAAAAACTTCTGATCGTAGGAGACTTCATGATTCGGGGAGTTGATACCCATCTCCAGTCAGGGGTTATGGTCAGATGTCTCCCAGGTACATCTGCATCAGCATGGAGAGACACTGACCGCATTGCAAAAATTGTTCACAAAGCAGGAGAAAACACTGACGTCCTGGTACACATAGGGACTAATGATCTCGCCAGCCGGTAAGTTGTGGAGACCAAGGAACACCCGACCAGGCTGGGTGACAAACTATCATCCATTTCATCTGACATCTCCTTCTCTGAGATCCTGCCAGTCTAGGAGAGGGGCCAGATGGACGGAAGGTCAGAGAAGGGGAGATAGGGGAGCTAAACATGTGGCTCAAGGGCTGGTGCCAGGAAAAGGACACAGATTTGTAGGGAGCGGGCAACAGTTCTGGGGCGAAAGTTCTTTAAATTTGATGGACTGCATCTGACTAAGGAGGAGTCAGTGCATTGGGGCAGAAGTTTGGCGTCTTTGTAGAATATTTAAACCAGCAAATGGGAGAGGGGCAGCACCCACACGTTGAATGGGAAGAACACCTCCCCCTCAGCTAGTGGTCAAACAGGGATTCAGCATGTTTGCAGTTCATTTGCATCACCAGGTAAGAAAAAGGTCCGTTTCCCCATACGACACACAGGAAATGCCAAACCTCACCCAATGACTAACACACTGAAATCTGGCCAATGGAAAATCATGTACACAAATGCTCACAGCCTGGGAAATAAGATTCCAGACCTGCAGGCAATAATGTCAGAGGCTAAACTGGACATAGTAGCAATTAGTGAGACATGGTTTACCAGTAACCACACTTGGAAGACTTCAGTACCTGGCTATGTACTGTTCAGAAGAGACCAAGGTGCAAAAAGGGGGGAGGTGGAGTGGCCCTGTATGTCAATGAAAATATCAAAGCTACAGATATTCAGAATACACATAAGGAGCCAGAAAAACTGTGGGTCACCCTGGAAACAGGAAATGGGACAGCCATAAGAACTGGGGTTGTCTACAGGCCCCCAGACCAGGGGGAGCACACAGACACATTACTGTTAGAAGAGATCCAAAATATGACAGCTGAAGGGGAGGTTCTGATAATGGGAGACTTCAAAATGTCGGATACAGATTGGTCAACACCAGCAGGAACATCTGCCAGAACTAGACACATGGTGGATTCCCTGCAGGGGGAGGGCCTCAAACAACTGGTACAACAACCCACAAGAGACAGGGCTATCCTAGATCTAGTACTGGCTAACAGGGAAGGGATCACAGATGTCCAAGTAGAAGGTCACCTGGAGGCCAGTGACCATCACATGGTATGGTTCAATTTGGCCACTACATCTAAATCATCCCATTCCAAGGCAAAAATATGGGACTTCAGAGGAGCTGACTTTGATAAGATGGCCAACAGAGTTAAGCTAGCCCTGGCAAAAAGAAACACAGGTGAGGGGGTACAGGCAAAGTGGGCAAGCATTAAGGATGCAATAATTGAAGCAATATACCATTGTGTTAGACAGAAAAAGGAAGGAAGGAAGAAGGAAACCACTTTGGTTCTCAAATACAGTAGCAGAAAGGTCGGAGCCAAAGGTTGGCCTTCAGGAAATGTAAGGAACACAGCGGGATGAAGATAGGAGGCATACCAAACTGCCTTAAGAGAAGCAGGGAAGGCAGTAAGGCAGGCAAAGTCCCAAACTGAGGAAACACTAGCATGAACAGTAAAAGAAGGTGACAAGACTTTCTATAGATACATTAGTGAAAGGAGAAAGTCCAGAGGAATTGTGCTAAGCTTAATGGAGAAAAGGGGCATGTGAGGAGGAGGACCCTGTAAAGGCATCTATCCTAAATAGATACTTTTGCTCAGTATTTACAGAAGAGAAGGTAGGGCAGGGCCCTGTGTTCAGCACCATGGCACAGGGGGGAGGGAGGGAGGGAGGTGAGCAATACTCCCTTCACAAAAGAAAGGGTCCTACAAAAGCTCGCTAAGCTCAGGGTGGACAAGGCAATGAGACCTGATGGCATACATCCCAGGGTACTTAAGGAGCTAAGGGTGGAACTAGCAGAGCCATTAGCAGAACTGTTTAGTGAGTCTCTGAGCATAGGAGAGGTCCCAAAAGACTGGAGAAGGGCTCATATGATCCCGCTCCACAAGAGTGGTAGCTGGGAGGAGGCAGGGAACTACAGACCAGTCAGTCTTACCTCAGTAGTGGGCAAGATTATGGAGGCACTCCTTAAGGAAAGGTAGACCCCTGGAGGTAGCTAGATTGTCTACTAGGATTTTCTAACAGTTAAACTATTTTTAAATAAATTACAGGTGACTGAGGAGTTGAAAAAGAAGCTTGCAAACTCTGCTTATCTTGGAAATAACTTCACAAGGGTTTGAATACTTTTTTTTTGGTTTTCCCTTGGGGTAGCTGGATTGACTACTAGGATTTTGGGACAGAAACTATTTTTAAGTAATTTACTGGAGCGTAGGATTTTGTGATAGTTAAACTATTTTTAAATAAGTTACTGCAGGCTAGTTAAATTACTCTAAAGGGCAGTACTCACCAGGTTGGTGGAGCAGAGGTGTATTTGAATGTTTCTAACAGTCACCTGTGGTTGTGGACTACCCACCTCCCCTCCCTTCCACACCCCCCACCCCTGCCAGGCGTGGCATTTCCTTTATAGTCAAAGTTCAGACAACACTTCCTCAACAGGTCTTGGGGCAAAACTGTCATATTCTTAATAACCCATCACAGTGCATAAAGGTAAGTACACACCACCAAAAAATAAAAAATTATATATATTACATATTGTATATTATAAAGGAGAGGACATATGGGAGTGGTGCAATGCACTGGCTGTGAGGCAGCAGTTTTCCAGAAGAAATTCTGGAATAATTTACTGGTGCGTAGGATTTTGTGATAGTTAAACTATTTTTAAATAAGTTTTGGGGGTGGGGTGTGGGGAAAGGGGTGGGTAGTCCACAACCACAGGTGACTGTTAGAAATAATCAAATACACCACTGCTCCACCACCCTGGTGAGTACTGCCCTTTATAGTAATTTAACTAACCTCCAGTAACTTATTTAAAAATAATTTAACTATCACAAAATCCAATTAAATGGAGGGCAATGAGTACCAATGCCCGTAGTCTGGTAAACAAGCTTCCTGAGCTAGTAGCCCTGATGGAAGATGAACAATTGGATATTGTTGCAGTCACGGAAACATGGTACACGGAGAACCATGACTGGGATGTCAACATACCGGGGTACACAGTCTATAGAAGGGACAGGGAGGGTAAAAGTGGAGGTGGAGTAGCTCTATACATAAGGGAAGGGATCAAAGCTACAGAACTGAAAAGTAAAGGGAGAGGACAAGAGGCACTCTGGGTCACCTTGGAGACAGGGAATGGCATCACATTCCGCAGGCAGGGTTATATACAGACCCCGTCTCAATGGGAGGACATGGACAAGAAAATGATAGAAGACATTCTCAAAATGGCTGAAAATGTGAGATTCTGTTGATGGGGGACCTGAATATGCCAGATGTTAACTGGATGACATGTACTGCAGCCACATCCAAGAGCAGGGTCTATTCTTGATGCCCTGCAGGGGCAGGCCTTAGACAGCTAGTGTTGGAACCCACTCAGGAGGAAGCAATACTAGATCTGGTACTCTCAAATGGAGAGAGGATCACAAATTTAGGAGTCAGTAGACATCTGGGAACAAGTGACCACTGCACAGTGTGTTTCACAATAAGCACAACCATGGAGACAAGCCATACAAGAACAAGGATATTGGACTTTAGAAGGGCTGACTTTGGCAAAATGGGTGAATACCAGAGGAATGCACTAGCAAATGGCCAAAAAGGAGGGGTGGAAGAACAATGGAGAAAAATCAAAACTGATATCATAGAGGCAACAAGCCTTTATGTGAAACAAATAAAGAAAACAAAGCGGAGTAAAAAAACACTATGGTTTTCAAAAGAGGTGGCAGGGAAGGTTAAGGAGAAAAAGGCTGCATTCAAAAAGTATAAGGAATCACAGAAGGAGCACGACAGGGAACTGTATCAATTAAAGCAGAAAGAAGTGGGGAAGGCAGTCAGAATAGCAAAGGCCCAAACCGAGGAAAAAATAGCCAACTCAGTTAAGAAGGGGGATAAAACCTTTTATAGGTACATTAGGGAGCATAGAAAGGTTAAGGGAGGAATAGTGAAGATTAATAAAGGAGAGGGGCAGTGGGCAGAGGGAGACAGTGAAAAGGCAGAGATACTGAATTAATACTTTTGCTCAGTATTCACAAAAGAAGATGAGAAGGAGTTACCTAAACCAGACAATAGAAGCTCTCTGGGTAGGGGGGTTGACACCAGTCCATTTACAGAAGAAAGAGTCCTGAAAGAACTCCTAAAACTCAAGGTGGACAAAGCAATGGGGCCTGATGGGATTCACCACAGAATCCTAAAATAACTAAGGAGGACCTAGTGACACCACTGAACACACTTTTAACAAATCATGGGAGGACAGGGTAGTACCTGAGGACTGGAGGAGGGCAGATGTGATTCCCTACAAAATGGGAGCAAAACAGAAGCAGGAAACTACAGACCCTGTAAGTTTGACCTCAGTGGTAGAAATTATGGAATCACTTCTGAAAGAAAGAACTGTTGAGTTCCTAGAGGCCAGTGGGGCACAGGACCCAAAGCAGCATGGTTACAGCAAGAAGGTCATGTCAGACAACTCTAATTGATTTCTTTGACTGGGTGACCAAAGTAATAGACCAGGGAGGGGCTGTGGATATGGCCTACCTAGACTTTGCAAGGCATTTGACACACTCCTGCACAAAAGACTAATAATTAAGTTAGCCAGCCTGGGAGTGGGTTCCAATGTGGTAGCCTGAGTAGCAAACTGGCTGCACAACAGGACACAGCAGGTAATAGTGAATGGCACACATTCTGAAGAAAGAGGGGTTACTAGTGGAGTACCTCAGCACTCAGTACCGGGTCCAGTCCTCTTTAACATCTTTATAGGTGACATTGCAGAGGGGCTGGAGGGAAAGGTGTGGCTCTTTGCAGATGACACAAAGATCTGTAACAGAGTTGATACACAAGGGGGGTAGAAAGGATGAGAAGGGACTTGGCAGAGGTTGGAGGAATGGTCAGACATATGGCAACTTAGATTCAATGCAAGAAGTGCAAGGTAATGCACCTGGGAAACAAAACCAGGAGAAGAGTACACAATAGTAGGGGAGATACTAACAACAACAAAAATGGAATGGGACTTGGGGTAGTCATATCAGATGACCTAAAGGTGGGTAAGCAATGTGAGAAGTCAGTAAGGAGAGCCAGGGGGATACTGGGATGCATGGGAAGGGGCATCAGAAGTAGAAAAAGGGAAATGGTTATCCCTCTGTACAGACAGTTGGTGAGACCCCATCTGGAATACTGTGTGCAGTTTTGGAGACACCATCTACGCAAGGACATAGACAGGATGGAAGCAGTCCAGAGGAAAGCAACTAAAATGGTGCAGTGTCTGCATCAGAAACTGTATGAAGAGAGACTGAGAGAGCTTAATATGTATACCCTTGATGAAAGGAGGGACGGGGGAACATGATAGAAACTTTCAAGTACCTCAAGAGAATCAACAAAGTTCAGGAGGGTGGCATCTTTCAGAAAAAGAGATGTGTAAGAACAAGGGGGCCCAATTTAAAGATAGAGGGGAGGAATGGCTCAGGGGTAATGTGAGGAAATTTTTTTTCATGGAGAGAGTGGTGGGTGCATGGAACCGCCTTCCTGGGAGGTTGTTGGGTCTAAAACAGTGGGGACTTCAAACATGCATGGGACAGGCGTAAGGCAATTGTAGTGAGGGGTTGCAGGAAGTAGGCTGTTGGTTAACTGGAATCTGCAGCTTATCAACAGGAAGGGAAATGGGCAGACTGGGTGGGCCAAAGTGGTCCTTATCTGCCGTCAAAGTCTATGTTTCTATGTTTCAATGGATAGTGCAACACCTGGAATCCATAAGGGCACAGGATACAAGACAGCATGGGTTTACAAGGAAGGTACTGTCAAACTAATCTTATAGATTTCTTTGACTGGGTAACCAGAGTGGTGGACCAAGGGAGCAGTTGATGTTGCCTACCTTGACTTCAGCAAAGCTTTCAACACTGTTCCACATAGAAGATTGATAAATAAGCTGGGTAGGCTCGGGTGGGTCAGAAGTTGGTCAACTTGGTGGCAAACTGATTGACGGGCAGAAAACAGAGAGTGGTGGTAAATGGTATATAGTCAGAAGAGATGCAAGTCACAAGTGGGGTACCTCAGGGATCAGACCTGGGGCCAGTCCTCTTCAATATCTTCATTAGTGACATTGCAGATGGACTAGAGGGTAAGACTTGTCTGTTTGCAGATGACACCAAGATCTGCAACAGAGTAGATGATCCAGATGGAGTGGGCAGAATGAGAAGAGATCTGGATAAACTAGCAAAATGGTCAGAAGAGTGGCAACCAGGATTTAAAGCAAAGAAGTGCAAGATCATGCACATGGGGAAGAGAAACCCTGAAGCCACCTATAGGCTGGGAGGGAGTTGCAGGCAGTCACAAAGGGAGAAAGAGACTTGGGCATCATCATCACCGACGACCTGAAATCATCCAAGCAGACCTCTAAAGCAGTAGGTAAGGCTAGGGGGATGTTAGGGTGTATTAGTAGGGGTATCACAAGTCGTAAAATGGAGGTAATAATACCTCTTTACAAAACACTGGTTAGGCCCCATCTGGAGTACTGCGTGCAGTACTGGAGGCCACACCTTCACAAGGACATTAACCAAATTGAGGCAGTCCAGAGAAGGGAAACTAAAATGGTGCAGGGACTGCATCAGAAGACATATGAGGACAGATTAACGGAGCTCAATATGTATACCCTTGAGCAAAGGAGGGAGAGAGGCGATATGATCGAAACAATCAAACACCTTAAGGGCATTAACAAGGTCTAACATGTTTGAGCATAAGAAAAATAGCAGGACAAGAGGACACAGCATGAGATTAGAGGGAGGCCGATTAAGGGGGAATGTAAGGAAATTCTTTTTCACAGAAAGGATGGTGGATGCATGGAATGGCCTACCTCAGGAAGTGGTGGCTATGAATACAGTGCAGGGCTTCAATCAGGCATGGGATAGGCATAAGGTAGCAATACAGATGAGTATGAATAGATAGGCCACTGACAGAGCAAAGGCCAGTGGCACATTTATAAGGCAGAAAAAGAAATGGGCAGACTGGATGGGCCTTGCGGTCCTTATCTGCCGTCAACCTCTATGTTTCTAATAACACTCATGTTGCTGATGGGGGATTCCACTCCCCGTCAGCATTATGTCCCCCTCGCAAAGTTTCATTTGCCGACAGGAGAGCCCACTCCCCGTCGGCATAATCCCCCCCAAAACATGCAGTGCAGTTGTGCCAAGGGGGTGCCCAATCCCCTTGGCTCTTGCAGCCCCTTTGTGCTGTGATTGGGGACCAATCCCCGTTGGCTAGAGCTGCCTCCCCAAAAACACTGTGTTGGCATGCTGGGAACCCACCCAGCATGCCAAATAGATCTATAAAAAAGAAATCCGACAATGTTTTTTTGTATTTAGTAAGCTATGAAAAAGAGCAGGTCCTACGCCCGTCTCCCCCCTCCCACAACCTGTGTCCACCCTCCCACCCCTGTGCAGCCTGCCTCCCACACCTCTCACCCCATACTTATCTGCAGAGTCTGGTGCGGCGATCTTCAGTGGACCAGGAACATGTCTGCACTCTTCAAAGCCGACCCGAACTGAGAAAATGCCGGTAAGCAGTATAATGGCATAAATAGGGTTTTTTCAACTTTGATGCATATCTCAGACAATTTTTGGAATTTTGGCACCAAATTTTCAGCATGGGGGTTTGGGGACCCCTCCTCATGAATTCAGCCACTGTTGTGGTGTTATTCAGCCCGGAAAGGTGATTTTGCAGTCACTGTGCGGAATCACCTTTCAGGACTGATTAACAAAACGACAGTGCCAGTGTTTATGAGGTGGGCCCTCAAAAAGTCTATGTTGCAAATTTGGTGGAAAATCTGAGAAATTACTGTTTTACAAATGGGCGTTTCGCAGTTGCTACGCACGCTCATAACTTCACAAATCTGCAATATTTTCACTCCAGATGTTCAACATTGCCATTTTCCTGCACCTTCTTATGAACAGTACAGCTGTCATTTTCGACATCCTGGCTGAAATGTGTTTTCGCACTTCCTGTGCAGAATAGCTCAATCGCTGTGGAAAATCAGTGTTTGGGACACAGTATGAATATCACAGTGACAGTGTTCATTAGCAGAGGTCCTAAAATACCTATGTTGAACATTTGGTGACGAAAGTCCATAAAATGAGTGTGTTATGAACGTGCGTTGCGCAGTTTCCATGCATGCTCGTAACTTATCCAACTTGCATTATTTTCACTCCAGATTTTCAACATTGCCATTGTTCCACATCTCCTTATGAACAGTGCAGCTGTCATTTTTCACATCCTGGCCAGAATGTGTTTTCGCATTTCAAGCGCAGAATAGCGCGGGTGCTGTGGGAAATCAGTGTTCGGGATGCATTACGAAAATCACAGTGACACTGTTCAGGAGCAGAGGTCCTAAAATGCCTATGTTGGAAATTTTGTGATGAAACTCCATAAAATGACTGTGGTATGAGTGTGCGTTGTGCATTTTCCACGCACCCTCATAACTTTGCAAATTAGTAATATTTTCACACAGATTTTCAACACTGGCATTTTTCACACCTCATTATGAACAGTACAGCTGTCATTTTCACATCCTGGCCAAAATGCGTCTTCACATTTCCAGCTCAGAATACCGCAGTCACTTTCAGAAATCAGTGTTTGGGACAGATTAGAATAGAGCAAGTGAGAGAGGAGGAGTGACCAAGCTCAACTGAGCTCTGTCGGAACTGCTGCGGATTTCTTTCTGAGCAGAAAAAGGTGCCAGCGTAGGCAGGAGCCCAGTACAAAAGGGCAGCCTGCAGCGCCGGGAGAAACAGAATGAGCGGGTGAGGAAGGGGGACTGAGTGAGCTCAACAGAGCAAAGCAATCAACATTCGGACATGACAAATGCTTGTTTTCTTTATGCTACAGACATAGTTCACAATCATGCCTCATATGTATGCCTTCCTGGCTTCCAAAATAGTAGACACAGATGGTGCTGTTGCTCTGTTGGTAATCGCATATGGTCAAAAGTTTTAGAACACCCCAATTTTTCCAGTTTTTATTGAAATTTACGCAGGTTAATGTCTCAATGTACTCTGAAATTAAAGCATAGAACAAATAAACAATTGGAGATAAAAAGAAATCATAGAATCATTTTGTTTAACAAAATTTAATCTAAATTTTGACTCATCAAAGTAGCCACCTTTTGCAGATATACTGTAACCGCCAACACACTCGTGGCATTCTTCCTACAATGGACATCAAATATTGTTCGGGAAGTTCTTCCCAGCACTGTTACAGAAGTTCCCACAAATGTGTTGCACTTGTAGGTTGCTTTGCTTTCACCCTTCTGTCCAGTTCATCCCAAACCAGCTCGATGGGGTTTAAGTCTGGAGACTGTGCTGACCATTCCATGATTTGAAGCCTACCGTCTTGTTCTTTTCCTCGAAGATAGTTCTGACATAGCCTGGAGATATGTTTTGAGTCATTATCTTGCTGTAGGATGAACCCCTGACCAACTAGGCGTCGACCAGAGGGTATTGCAAGCTGCAAAATGCTGTGGTAGCCTTTTGGTTCAGGGTGCCAGTCACTCTGTGCTGTTGTCCTGTGAGCAGCCTATCACGTAAGCTGTTGACTCTCAGAAACTTGTCTTCTGATTCTGTTGTGGCTTTGGGTCTGCCAGACCTCTTCCTGTCAAGTTTCCTCCAGTTTCCAAGTGCCTTTTGATGGTGTGAACTGTACTCACTGACATCTTGGCTTTCTTTAATTTCTCTACAGCAGTTTTTGCTAACCTAAACCTTTTTTTTAACCTCTAGCAGTTTACCGCTTACCTTTGTACCATTTCAGGTTATTCACTGGACTTGAATTGCTTAAATTTCAATAAAAACTGGAAAAATGGGGGTGTTCTAAGACTTTTGACCGGTAGTGTATATCCCACTGCTCCTTTAGAAATGTGTGAAATGGTTCACTGGCCATAAGATAGGATGGAAATCTCCGGCTCAAGGTTGCTCTCCTCTCCTTTCCCCCAAACGGTTTAGGAATAACCACTGTATGATCTGATATGTGGATATGGCTATGAGTGACATCTCTCATTTGGCTATATAGCTGGTGCTGGGTATAGATGTAGTCCAGCCTGGGCAACGTACCATGCAGAGTAGAGAAAAAAGTAAACTCCTTAGCTCCCGAGTTAGCTGCCCTCCAGGTATCTAGTAAATCTTAATCAAGCATGCCTGTTTCCATTTCGGAACAGCCCCCTCATGTTGTTATATCCCCCCCCAGAATGGTCCAGGCTGGGTTCCACCACATGTTTAAATCTCCGCTTAGATTAGTGAACTGGTCTCTCATCAACAGACCTAGGAGATTCTGGTAACATGACGCCTCAAATGCGGTAGCATAAACACTAGTGAATGTGACTAATGTAGCCTGCAAGCTGCTCTGTACAAAAAGATATCTACCTTCCCTGGGATCCACCACCCTGTCAACATGCAGTGGAAAGCTCTTGTTAATTAAAATAGCCCTCCCGCCCCATTTATGACAATTATAAGAGGAAGCATAGCAGAAGCCCAACCAGCCCCTGACCAGTTGTTTATGCTCCCCGCTCAGATAAATGTGTTTCTTGTAGGAGGGCCACTTGTGCAGAGTACCATTTTAGCATCATCAATATCTTCTTCCTTTTGTTGGGGTGAGAGAACTCTGGACGTTACAGGAAATTGCAGTATTATTAGACCCCATGAGACCAGCCATGTCATCCTTTGCCACTCCAATGTCACCCCCTCCCACTCCACCTCCAAACGCTAAGCACATTCCAGTATAGTATTGGTCACAACATAACTTATAACACATATAATACTTGAACTTCCTATGGTCCTGGACCATTGGACCAGAAAGACCCCTGCAACCAGCAGAGACCTAAAAACTCAGAACATAGTTTGCAGAATCCCACTTACAGCAGGAAAAAAAAACACATAGAGCATTAGCCCTCTACTATTCCCAAATTTGGTCCTTGATATCTAGCTAGATACTTCAAAGAAACAATCAATACTCTCCCCAATGTACACATTCCCCCTTCCCCTCATCTCCACTCCTATTAAGCTTGTTTTAGCGGGTAAGTAAAGTTTCAAACCAGTAATAGTCTCACCCTTATTTTCCATCATCCTGTAACCCCTGTAGCCCTTCCCCACATTAAGTCAAGTCCCGGGAGTCGTAGCCCACACATGGACCCTGTGTAGGTGATTGTGCCCTCTTTTCTAAACAATTCCCCACCCATACAAATAGATAAAGCTTTTAGGCTATGAAACTAAGTTAGCTGGCACATGTCACCCCTACCCTGGCTCCCCAATGTGGTCAGGTTGGCATACTGTTCTGGTAGAGTGCCTCCTCAGGCCCCCCTAGCATGCCATTCATTCCCAGGCAGAGATCCCCTTCCTCTCTTTAAACCCCTCTCTGCATAATGATGTAATCTGTTGCAAGCCAACATGGCAGAGCAGTGTCCGTGCTGTCTACCTGTTTTCATAATGCAGTTCATGTTTACATTTATCCACTCCATTTTGCCTTTTGCCATAGCTTCTGGTGTGAGAGGCGAGGAACAGAGGCACTCACAAATATCCCTGCCACCCATCCCCTGCCTCCCACCTATCTGGAAAGCCCTTGTATCCATCCTATAGATCTTGGCACCAGGGCTCCTGACATAATTATTCTTGGTCCCACCACACAGTCTGTCCAGTTGCCAACCAGCAAGTAAGAGAAAGTTCCTCCCACTGGTTGACCTGCATTTCCCAAAGGCTAATAACCAACATACCACCAGACTGATCATCCAAAATTGAAACTGTGTAGGGGAAAACCCCATCAGTGGCACCATTTTGACCGCATGGTCTCCTGGAAGCCTGCTCTTAAAGTGACAGGAGCACTGCTGGTAAAAGTCTCTGTAGCTCTCAAAATGGCGTTGTCTCTTTAAATTGTATAAAAGGGGTTGTGAATAAGCCCTTCTGTATCTACAGTAGAACTGCATTTTGTCTTCTTTATGGTGGTCATTGGATGAATTAGAGGGCTGAACTGCATTTTCCCTCATCCAACCACTGGACAGGCATCTCATAAAGCAAGGTAAACCAGAAAAGGCAGGATAGAGTAGTCCCCCAGTTTAGTGTGCCTTAATTTCCTAAAATGCCAAACCGATATCTCAAGAAGCAACCTGTTTACTGTCCAAGTCAGCTACGTATTTTTTTACCTTGTCAATTTCCATGAAGGTGTATGTTGTACCCTCATAGCGTATTTGAGCCACCGCCAGATATTGGAAGTGAATATCGACTTGTCTCTCTCAGGGCATCTAGGATCGGGATGAAAAGCCTCCATTTGTGCTGCAAGCACTGGGAGAAATCCTGATGTAAAAACAGCCTATTGCTTTCGTAGATTAACTCCTTTTGATTATTTTAAGCAGTCCAGATAGCCTGATGGTCCACAAAATTATGCATCTGAAAAATTATTTGTCTTGGCGGCTCTTCTGGGGTAGGTCTAGGGGCAAGGGCACGATGTGCTGTTTCTATTTTAAACCGTCCACCCTTTGGCTTTTACCCCAAAAGTCCTGGCTGAGTTCTTCTATGCTTTTCCTCTCTTTACCTCAGTAATCCATGGACCCAGAGGTTACTCCTATGTTGGTAATTTTCTTGTGCTATTTTGTCCAGTATTGGATTTAGCAGATCTTCCATTTGGGATATTCTCTGTTCAACCTCTGTGATTCTCTTGGCCTAACCTGCTGCTTGTGCTGTAAGCTCTGCAAGCTTTCCAATGATGGTGTCCAGCTTTGGACTAAGCACTGCCAGGACCTGCTCAGTCACTGTACACCCCAGTGCATCCATTTCCCAGGCCGAGAGTGTAATCACACCAGGACCTTCCTCCGTATTAGCAGCAGTGGACTTCTTTGTAGATTTCGCCACCCCATGGGTCGGCTTGCCAGAAACGGATGCCAGACAGTCATCCATTGTATTTTCAGGTCACGATAGATCTACTTTTTACAGGGTTCTGTAGCTTAAAAACTCAGTTTTTGACAAGTTAAATGTTATGTGGAGACACAGCTCGCCAGGAATGTCTTGCTGGTTTAGCTGCTCATTAGCGCCACCTTTATTGTTTTTGATGACTTATTAAATACAACTGCATCTCATTTTGTACATTCTTAGTTGGTGCCAATGCCTGGTGAGGGAGGGACACATAAAATAACTAATCAAATCATAAAATTAAAGAAGTAATGGGGTATGCACATTATAATCTTTGTTCTGATCCAGCAAAGTTAAACTATAATTTTAAAGTTACCTTGTATCCTTTTTGCGTTCACTTGTGTTGCACAAAGAACATCTTGGGAGTATACCACAGATGAGAGGTGTACCACTGACCGCCAATTACAGCTGAAACTGCAATGGGTTTGGAAGTGTACACCAATGAACAAAGCACTCTGGTCATGACAGCAGTTCAACTTTGCTGACATGGTACATGCTGGACTTGCAAGAAATGAACCGCTTAATGGGAGCACTTCATTTCTTTCTATAGCCGAACTCTGGCCATGTGCATTAGAATGCACACTAATGTGCATTGCCGGAGTTACAGCCACTGTATTCTTTCTGCCCCATCTTTACTCCTCTGCCCCCAAAGACTTCAAGGTTAGCTGTGGTGCGGCTTTCTCTCCAGTCTCGCTTCTTGCCCCCTGCCTCAACACTAGCCAGGTGTAGCTTTTCTCCCTCTCCGGTGTTCACTTCTCTGCCCCTATCTCAACATTAGCCATGATGTGGCTTTCTGTTAAAGCCAACATAAGGGTGCCCAATCCCCATGTCACCACAGAGGGAGACTGGAAAGCCCATCCCCAGTGTCCCCATATCTGTAGCCCCCAGTATTCCTGGATACTAGGGCCCACCCCAGTATCCCCATATCTATATCCCCTTTAGAAATGGCCAGACTGGGTGGGCCAAGGGTCCTTTCTGCTGCCAAAGTCTATGTTTATGTTTCCCTGTAAAAAGAAAACAGTCCCACGATGTTTTTATATATATATATACCTGAAAAAAGAAAATGGTCCCTCATTGTCTCCCATCCCCTCTCCCATCCGGCCCTCCTGCTGTACCACCTCCCCACACACCCCGTCTTGCCCCATATTTACCTCAGTCAGTGGATCACGATCTTCCTGTGGACCAGGACACATCCGCTCTTCAAAGCTGAACCATGAACTAAAGAATCAAGGTAAGCATTGTATAATGGCTGTCAAAGGGGTTTAAACTTATGTTGATATTTTTGAATTTTGCCTAAATTTTCAACATATCCTTTTGGGACCCCAACTCATGAAGACTGGCACTGCCATTTTGTTAGTCAGTCGAAAGGTGGAATCACCTTTTAGGACAATTAACAAAAAATGACAGTAAGATAATTCATGGTGAAGAACTTGGTCCTCAACAGCCCATGTTGAAAATTTGGTGAAAAAAATCCCCAAAATGACTGCATTATGAGCATGCATTGCTCAGTTTCTATACACACTCATAACTTCACCAGTTTTTAATATTTTCACTCCAGATTTTCCACATTGCTATTTTTTCACACCTCCTCATGAACAGTATAGATGTCGTTTTTCACATGCTGCCTGAAACATGTTTTCGCACCTGAAGGACAGAATGGCGCAGTTGCTGTGTAAAATCAACTTTCAGGATGGATTTATGAAATCACAGTGTCACTGTTCATGAGGTGGAGTCCCAAAAAGGCCATGTTGAAAATCTGGTACTAAAATACCCCAAAACACCCGAGTTATGTGTGGTTGTTAAAACCTGCCACGCATGTGTGTAACTTAAACTTTAGTATTTTCGGCCCAAATATTCAACATTCCAGTTTTCACACATCTCATGAACAGTTTTGCTGTCATTTTCACACCTTCCCAAAATGTGTTTTGCACCTGTGGTGCAGAATGGAGCAGTTGCTGCATAAATCACCTTTCAGGATTGAAGTAACGAGGATAGTGGTGCCACTGTGAGAATCCCAAAACGCCTGTGTTGAAATTTGGAGTGAAAATAACAACAAAACTCCAATGCCCCACCCTGTAGAGACTGACAGGCCTCGAGGGTGTGGCTTGGGGTTGTTGACCATATTACATGAGCCCACCCCACCCTCCAGTCAGTGACAGGCATTGGTGTGTGCCTGAGGTCTTCGCTTAACATTTGTCCCATTCTCCTATACTGCACCCATCTCAGTTTATTTCCTTATGGAATGGGGTGAGCATTAGGGCTGAGGACCCCAAGGCACACTGCAATGCCTGTCAGTGTTGCAGGGTGGGGGTGAAGGTGGAATGAAGTGAGCGTTACAACCAATGACCCAAAGGCACACACCCCTAGTGTCTGTCAGTCTCTGCAGGGTGGGGGTGGGGCATTAGGATTGGAAACCCCAATGCCTCATTAAGGAAGTAAATCAGGGAGGGACAGTTAACATCACCTACCTTGATTTCGGCAAAGCCTTCGACAACATCCAACATAGAAGGCTGATTAACAAGATGGGTAGTCTGGGCAAAGGGCACAAGCTGATAAACTGGGATAGAAACTGGCTGATGGACAGGAGGCAGAGGGTGGTGGTAATGGGATTCAATTTGGGGAGAGGGGGTGACCAACAGGGTACCTAAGGGATCAGTCCTGGGACCATTTACGGTGCAGCTTCCATTTGGCACCCACTGCTCTACTGCCTCCTCTCTCTTAAGCCTGTACCAGTACCAAACACCACAGCAAATACTGCAAGTAAATGTTCGCATTGATAAATGCTTGTTATGTTTAATTTTTGGTGTGTGCTTATGGTATTGCATGGTACTTTTATTTATAAAAAGGCACCCTTCCAAGGCTTAGCTCCTTTACAATATAAATAATCAATGACAGCCACAAAACAGAAACAACAAAATATGCAAATATATTTATAATAAATAAAATTAAGAGCAGTATCATTGTGAGAATGTACTCCAATTATACAATTTCACATATTCTAACCTTCTACTTCCACCCCAACAAATGGCATTCAGAGTAGTTGGAAACCCTTCCAAATGCATTTTAAGGCATCAAAAAACATTCAGCTTTTGGAGGCCTAGGCAGACCCCGAATCCCTGGCCTACTGATGAAGTCACAGAGGGCCTCACAATTACAAATTGCCCATGGTCTCACAACTTGTAAATCCGGCCCAGCGAGGAATTATTTTTCATGTGGTTGTATTTGATTTGCAACAATCTTTTTGATCTGGAGGATGTTTCTTTTGGTTTAGGTATCCCCGCATTGTATTCATACCACATTAAAATACCTCCTTGTGACCTGATTTTGACGAGTCAGGTGGTGGAACTGGTCATATCCCATTCTTCAACATAACTTAACCCACATAGTGTTGTGTGTTATTAGGCAGCAAGTGATAGTTTCTGCCTAATGTCCTCATGTACTTTCTTTTGTAGATCCTTTGTCATTGTATTTGTCCCCCTTACTCCCCTGCCCCACCTTCCTGACAGCCCTCCCCACCCAGTCCCTGGGACTTAACCTTTGTGCCAGTATGATATGCTCCACATGACGGGGTCGTGGAGGACTTGACTGTCTAGTGTGTGGTGTGTCAAGTCGATGGAGCCAGGTTTGCAGGAGAGAGGCTGGGACCACTTCCTTTGGTTTTTTCCCCATGCAGTGCAGCTTGCCAATGTCCCCCACCATTTTGGACCCTCCACTGTCATGACACATGGTCTCTGCTGTGTGTCAGAGGTATTGCAGGAGGTGCAGCCTAGCCTCCCCAGACAAGTTCTCCAGATGCTTGATCCTGTCCCTGGCTGATCTCCACCAACTGGAGTTCACTTCTGAATAAGGGTCACATGACAGACAGTAGTGCTACTGCCTGAACATGGATCACCAGTGTGGCAGACAATATCACTACTGCCTGAACACGGGTCACCAGTGTGGCAGACAGTGGCACTACTGCCTGAACATGAGTCACCAGCATAGCATACAGTAGCACTACTGCCTGAACATGGGTCACCAATGTGGCAGACAGTAGTGCTACTGCCATGGCCGCAGGCCTGCTTTTTTGTGCAGATTTAAAAAAAAATGTGTTTTGTTACATTTGGTGTGTGTGTGTGTGTGTGTGTGTGTGTGTGTTGGCTATGGTGAGACCTGAGTAGTGAAATGGCAAAAAGAATGTAGCACCAGTTGAGTCTTCTCTACTCAGTTTACCCCTTCCCCCAAACACACACACAGATTTGCACACCCAAGATGCTTTGTACTAGGTCTGAGAATTTTGTTTGTACTGTATGTGTGTTTACAGAAACCCCCAAAATTAGAGTTATCTGCCTTCTTGTATCATTTTTGCATCCTGCAGTATATATTCTTCTACTTTGTTCATATCAGCATGTAAATTACTTCAGCTCCTTCACTCACTCACCACAACATTAAATAGAGGAGTTAAGATATATTTGATCGCAGACAGCGGAAACAACAATAACTGCCCATTCTAGTGTAAGTCATTTTGTTGTGATAACGCATTTAGTTTGACAATGTTTTGCATCCTGACAGTTTAGTTATGCCAGTTGGTCTAATGACATTTGACCTGTAATTTGGCCTACTAACAAGTTTCATCTAATGACTTTTCTCTGTATTTTGTTGTTCCTTTTCCTCACAATGCAATGCAGTAGGTACTGAGGTTCTTTCGGCCACTTGTCTCTTTAGGTAAACTGCATAGGTGAAATGATGTTCAGCTAAAAGCCTTACGCCAAACAGTGTGGAGCCCCTTGTTGTGTAGGGAAACTGCCAACACTTGGAGAGTAGTGTTTCATAGAAACCTAACCCTGACTTCCCAGACGTTGTTTGTAATTGGGGCTGCATTTACTGTTGCTGGAGTTCATCTCTTTCTTGAATATGTAGATTTTAGGAAGACTGATTTTACCTGTTCTTGTGCATGGCCTTGCTTTGGTGTGGTTTGCATAGTGACATGGTCCTCGATACACGTCAGAAACATTGGTGCTTGGACTGAAAGACAGTATTGAGTAGTGCAGGAGTTTGAGACAGGGTCCAGTTGGGGACCAGAAATTTGTCAGACGGGCATATTTGTGCTATGTTCTTTTATTAAAGCCTTTTTTTATCTAAAGCAGTTGTCAGCATTAAACTGTATGTGGTGGTGAGTGGCTGGTTTCATCATGTTGTTGTTCTAAGTTTTTTAACCAAGAGCACCACAGCCTTGTGCAAACTCTTTTCTTGTTGGTAACTTACATTTATGCAGCAATATTTATTCACTGCTTCCCAAAGTGTATTACAAGCAATTTATTTACATAGCACAGCTGAGATGCTGTATCTCATTACCAGTAGGGTCCTACTTCTGCATAGGACAGCTTGATACTGCCCAGTACTGAGGCGATGGACCTGGGAGTCACCATAAGCAACTGCCTAAAACAATTGAGCCAGTGTATCAAGGCCTACAGCAAGACAACCAGGATGTTGGGGTGTATAGGGAGTGGGTTTGACAGCAGGAGGAAGGAGGTGATACTGCCTCTCTACAGAGCAGTGGTGAGGCTGCATCTGGAACACTGTGCGCAGTTCTATATCCCCCATCTAAGAAAAGACTAAGACAGGCAAGAGAGAGTGCAGTGTAGGATAACCAGAAGGATTCATGGCTAGCAGGGCAGATCCCGCAAGAATCAACTTGAGCCCCTGAACATGTATTCACTAGAGACTAAAAGGGAGTGGGGAAATGAGATAATTATTTATTTAAAATTGGTGACCGGTATAGGCACACATAGCCAGGGTCTATTTCCAGGTGTGACTCGTGGTTGGGGATACAACAGGGAGTGTAACAGCAATAACAACATGACAATAGATGCATGAACATGTACAATAAAATCACAGTACAAGTAACAAAGTTCAGAGAAAGGCAATAGCAATGTAAAAAGAATACATGTATGTTGGTTATGGGGTAGCCAGTTGAGAGCTAAAGTTCTCTTACAAAGGAGACAAAATATGCTGTTACACTAGACACTACTTTCCCAAATGGATTAAATGAGAAAACAGATCTTTCTCCATATTTGTAGAATACTATATAGATAGGACTCTGAACCTATGCCTGAGACATGTACACATCTAGACTTAATTTGATTTGTCTTTTTCTTTGACTCCATACCAGGTTAAAAATGCTCTTCCAATATAGTGTTGTCTAAAACCACACTGCAATAATCTTGAATGCCTGAATAGTGACAGGGATTGGATAGCGAATGTTAACTACCACTAACTACCACTACTCTGTAGGTATTTAGACAACGGAGGAAGTGGACAAGTGAGAAAAAAATGTGGAAGCTGGCCGAGCTGCTCCTGTGGCGGAGAGGGCTAAAGCAGAAGCAGCCTGGGCAGTACAGATAGGGAGACTGGTCTCCCAAATTCTACTTCTTCCATCTTCCCCCCATCCCAAGTGTGTTTGTATTTTTCTGTTCTTTTATTTGAAAACAAATGGACCCCCCCTCAAGTTTCGAACTTTCCCTGAGATCTGCCCCCCCTCAGAGTTTGATATTTTAATACCAGAGTGTGTGGGGCAGAGCACTCCACAAAACCAGAGAGTACATTGGTACTGTTTTGTCCATCGGTGATTTCTACTGGCGCTGTTTATGACAGCGCTGTATTCTATGCGAGTTGTTGATGGTGCATTTATTGTTCTCGTGCTTCTAGACCTAGTGCCCTTTGGGTCTCACCACTTAAAATGAACTTAGGGGTGATTTTGAATGCTAGATAGGAAGTCCCTGAAATAGAATGGCTATAAAAGTCAACAGATATTACTTATATACTGTCGGGGGGTAGTGGGTGAACAGACTAGACTAGATCTAGTACTTTTTTTATGTATGGCTGTACCAGGGGGTTAACAGGGAGTACTTTTTAAACAAACAAATACTTTTACACTTTTATTACTTTCTCAGGTAGGCCCCATATATATTTGGAAGTGTTTTTAAAAGAAATGAAGTAACATTGGTAACAAACATTGGTAAAATTGGTATTACAGAGCTCTATAAAGACTAATGTCCATTTGGCTCGCTTAAACTTTCCGATTTAATATCCCACTATATTACTACTCCCCAAAAAAATATCCAAGAATTTTTTGAAGGATGTCATATTCTGACTAGCCACCACTTCAATTGGTAAGTCATTCCAAACTCTTGCTACCCTATTTGAGAACCAAAACAAACACAATTTTGTCCTACATCTACCCACCCTCAACTGTAAGGGGTGGGCATGAGGTTATATGACTGAACCCTAAGATGCAGGTCAATTGCTCCCATAGCTGATTATCTGATAATGCCCAAAAAACTAGACACATGTCCCTCATTCTCCCGATATTCAGAGGATATAAATCCAGCTTCTTCAACCTGTTCTTGTATGGAAGAAGCTAGATTTATATCCTGGAATATTAGCAGAATAAATGTAAAATAATTTTCGTTTAAATGTGCAGATAAAGAATGTGACTGTGGGTCTTTTCGGTAGAAAAATATAAATGATGCAAGAAAACAAGCATTTGTCAATGCCGAATGTTGCTTGCTTCTATGTGCTGTTTAGGTATTTGGAAGTCATTGAGTGCAAATATTGAAAATTACGAACTTACAGCGTGGTAGGAACTGCGCAATGCACGCCAGAAAACAGTCATTTAGGAATTTTTTCACCAAATTTTCAACATAGCCATTTTAAGACCTCTGCTCGTGAACAGTGTCACTGTGATTTTCTTCATGTGTTCGCACACCGACTGTGCCATTGTGCACTACCTGGGCGGAAACATGTTTTGGGCAGGATGTGAAAAATGACAGCTGTACTGCTCATAAGGAGGTGTGGTAAAATGGCAATGTTGAAAATCTGGAGTGAAAATATTGAAAATTCGCAAACTTATGAGCGTGCGTAGGAACTGCACAACGCACGCTCGTAAAACAGTCATTTTGGAATTTTCCACTAAATTTTCAAAAATAGGCTTTTGAGAGCCTGCTTATGAACACTGGCAGTGTCATTTTGTTAATCATTCCAGAAAGTTCATTTTATGAGCGACTGTGAAATCATCCTTTGGGCCCGAGTAAAGCCATGACAGTGACAGCATTCATGAGAAGGTCCCAAAAACCCCATGTTGAAAATTTGGTGCAAAAATTCCAAAAAATGCCTGAGATATGCAATAAAGTTGAAAAAACCCTATCTATCCCATTATACAGTGTACCAGCATTTCCTCAGTTCACGGTCGGCTTTGAAGAGTGCAGACGTGTTCCCGGTCCACCGATGATCGTCACACTGAGCTCCGGAGGTAAGTATGGGGTGGGGAAGTGTGGGGAGGCAGGGTGCACAGTGGGTGGGTGCAGGTTGTGGGAGGGGACAGGAGACTACGAGGGACCGTTTTTATTATTTTTTTTTTTTATCTGAAGAGCGATCGGGACGTTTGCCATGCTGGGGTGGGCTCCCAGCATGGCAGCAGAGAAAAGCTGTTTAGGGGACGTGGAGCCAACTGGGGATTGGGCACCGCCGCCAGCCAAACAAGATTTGCCACACTGTGGGCTCCCAGCTGGCACCGGAAAGCTTTTGGGGCGCAGCCTTGGAGCCGACGGATTGGGCACCCCATCGGCTATAACAGTTTTTGCCACGCTGGGGTGAGCTCCCAGAGTGGCACCTGGACAGCTGTTGGGGGTTGTGGAGCCGACGGGGATTGGGCACCCTTCTGCCATACAGTGTGTGTGTGGGTGCATCAGCACGCACTATGCGTGCTTGTGCATGTGTGTGCGTGGGGGGGGAGAGCTCTGCTCACTGAAGTGGAGCTCTCCCTTTGAACTGTATGCCACTGCATTTTCAGCTTGTCATAGACAGCTGCAGCAGTGATTGGGGAACTGGGGCAGTGCCTGCAAACACACTGACTGCATTGGAAGACGGGCTGACACACCTCCAAAAACTCGGATGATGGCACTATGTTTCTTGCACATGCATGCAAGCAACATATAAATGGTTTGAGCTCTCACTTCATGAAGTAACCAGTGACACAGGGTTTAAACAGGAGTTTTCTTTCTCCAACCCTGTAAAATAGCTTTTATAGACTATTGTCTGCAGGTTAGGGGACTTTAAGCCACAGTTTGAATTTAGTTTGGATCCTGGAGGGAGCGGCTTACAATGTTCCCTGCCAACACTTCTGACTTAAAACAAGAACACTTTACAGTTTAAACAGTACATGGCTGCTTTCTATAAAGCATAAACTTTTCAAGCACCTTCTAGGTTTTTTTATCCATTTTTGAATAAATCATCACATTTTAACGTTACAGACTGTAGCACATCATGCTATAACAAAAGGTATGGCTTCTACATTCATTTCACTGTGCTTCATGTTATAATCATGGCTCAATCTTTGGGCACTGTGCTAGCTAGCATTTATGTTTCATTTTAACATTTTCTAAACCATTTGTGTGAGCCTGAGCACTTAGAAGGACTGGAAAGGAAAAAATGAATATCAGAAAGAGTTAGCTGGGGTGGGAGTGAGGGGGATTCGCAGGTGGCCAGCCTTATAGAAACATAGAAACATAGAAACATAGAAACATAGAAACATAGAAGTTGACGGCAGATAAGGACCGCAAGGCCCATCCAGTCTGCCCATTTCTTTTTCTACCTTATAAATGTGCCATCGGCCTTTGCTCTGTCAGTGACCTATCTATTCATAGTCATTTGTATTGCCCCTTATGCCTATCCCATGCCTGTTTGAAGCCTGCACTGTATTCATAGCTACCACTTCTTGTGGTAAGCCATTCCATGCATCTACCACCCTTTCTGTGAAAAAGAATTTCCTCATTCCCCTTAATCGGCCTCCCTCTAATCTCATGCTGTGTCCTCTTGTCCTGCTATTTTTCTTATATTTAAACATGTTAGACTCTTTCACCTTGTTTATGCCCTTAAGGTGTTTAAATGTCTCGATCATATCACCTCTCTCCCTCCTTTGCTCAAGGGTATACATATTGACTCCGTTAATCTGTCCTCATATGTCTTCTGATGCAGTCCCTGCACCATTTTGGTTGCCCTTCTCTGGACTGCCTCAATTTGGTTAATGTCCTTGTGAAGGTGTGGCCTCCAATACTGCCGCAGTACTCCAGATGGGGCCTAACCAATGTCTTGTACAGAGGGATTATTACCTCCCTCTTACGACTTGTGATACCCCTACTAATACACCCTAACATCCCCCTAGCCTTACCTACTGCTTTAGAGGTCTGCTTGGATGATTTTAGGTCATCAGTGATGATGATGCCCAAGTCTCTTCCTTTCTTATAGAAGAGAAAGAATAGAACAGGACAGTAAAGGATAGCAATATGCCATTTCACAACATACTTTAGGAGAAAAGGAGAGTGGAAGGTGCCTCCTAGTCCTGGCAGGTTGCCACCCTACCACATATTCTAAGAATTTTAACTTTAGGGAAATACATCCTTATCAGTGTTCTGGTGCCCCAATTTGATCACTTTAACTGGGCTCTCCTCTGCTGATGCACAAATACCAGTCCAGCACTTTCATTGCACTGCTCCCTTCACCTCAACCTTTTTTTTCCTTTTTTGGCTAAAAAATAATCAAACTAATAGCTTAGTAATGGTTAGAGTTGATCTCCATGCTTCACTGTCCGTGGTGATTTAGTTATAATAATATATATATATTACACCATCATAACAGCTGTCAGAAAATAGTATCTTTAGTTTGACCCCCTTTAATTGTATTTTAGTGCATAATTATTACGCAGAACATTCAGTCCCTTTGTTAGTCTCCAAATTAGCTATTCCAGGATTATAATATTAACTTTTATAGACTAGACAGTTATTTTTACATGTATTGAACTGATGGTAGTTTGTCCAGTGTCATTAATCCTTAGAGGTACTAATATATGAGGAATAGAATCCTATGTCTGCAGATCGTAATGACATGTATGACTAATTATTTGTTTTCCTGTTCTTCAAAACTTCACATCCTCACTTATGGAATTTGTGTAATTTTTGTTATTGTGAAAGGATAATTTTGGGTTGGAGCTGTAAGTCTTAACTTCATATTCTCCCAACTGGAATTCCACACTAGTGGCTTGTGTGTGTGTGTGTGTGTATATATATATATATATATATATATATATATATATATATATATATATATATGAGGTGGATGTACTGACTTGCCACTAGAGCAATTTCGGACAAAGGCACGGATTGGGTTAAAGCACCCGGTTGCAGGATTTTAGTTGGCAGTTTCTTATTTTGCCCCAATAAAATCTACAAATCTTTCTACTGACTCGGAAATGAAGTTATTGCTGTGAGTGCTCTGTTTCTCTCATGAGAGCTAAAGGACCTTGCCATGAATGTCAGACCTGACATTTGTACAGAACCAGTGAGGCCTTAAAGGGCAAATCTGCTGTGCTTTCATAAATCAGATATTTTGGCTGTTACAGTTTAGTAGAGAATCAATTTTTTTTTCATTTTCAATGTTCCTTTCCAAGATTTACAGCACATCTTGGTTATCCATCTAACAAGTCTGTATATTGACCAGGACTCACAGCTCGGCTGGCCTTCAGGACTCGGCCCCCTGGATGGACGGCATCCCTGGAGCCGCCACCCAAGACCGCAGGTCCAGCCAAGACCACTAAGCTGAAGCCGCCTCTTGACCAGGGCTCACAGCTCGGCTGGCCCTCAGGACTCAGCCTGCTGGACAGACGGCATCCCTGGAGCCACCATCTGAGACCACAAGCCTGGCCAAGACCACTCAAGCTGAAACCGCCCTTTGACCAGGGATCACAGCTCGCCGCCCTCAGGACTCAGACCCCAGTCAGACGGCATTCCTGGAGCTGCCATCCGAGACCGCAAGCCCGCCAAGACTGCTCATGCTGAAGCCGCCTTGACCAGGGCTCACAGCTCGCCCTGCCTCAGGACTATGCCCCCAGACGGATGGCATCCTGGAGCCACCACCCAAGACCGCAAGCTTGGCCAAGACTGCTCAAGCTGAAGCCACCCTTTGACCAGGGCTCACAGCTCGGCCAGCCCCCAGGATTCTGCCCCCCAGATGGACGGCATCCCTGGAGCCACCACCCAAGACCACAAGTCCGGCCAAGACCGCTCAAGGAACTGCTGCTGTCTCCACCAATCGGAAAGCGTGCGCTTTCTCCGGCTTCGTTCCGATTGGTCACCCTTACTATCTCTGCCTGCTTGCCACCCGGCACTGTTAACTGCTACTGTTTAAATATAGAAAACTGCCTAAAAGACCTGCAATTGCCCTAGAACTTAGAGAAATTGTCTAAACTGTTTGTAATTAAGTGACCTGTTTAAAGTTTAAGTGATTCAAGCCCTTTTCCTGAATACTTTACGCTCGCTCAGCCCCTTTGGTGCCTAAACCTTTGTCTTGAAAATTCTCTCCTGCTGTGTCTGTCTGCTGTTCTGCTCCCACTCAGCTCTTAAACTGACCTTCTTTCTCTCTCTCTTCCCCGAGCTGAAGCCACCCTTTGACAAGGGCTCACAGCTCAGCCAGCCCTCAGGACTCGGCCCCCCCAGTCGGACGGCATCCTTGGAGCTGCTGCCCGAGACTGCAAGCCCGGCCAAGACCACTCAAGGTACTGCTGCTACCCTGCCCACCCCCACCCGCCTGCCCTATCTCAACATTTTGCTTTATAGCTAAACTGAGTCACATGTTTGATGCATTTTACCAACAGTCTACTTTCCCATTGGCTCCTTATATTCACTCACCACTAGAGGGTCCCTGCAAATCAAGATCTAAGGCTACCATTCTCTCTGCTCTCCCTGTATTGCTACCTAATTATATCTCTTTGCCATTATGCCGCCCACTAACAAGTACCTGATATATCTACATCTCCCTGTCCTAGTGATATTTATTAATATCCTTCCTGGTTCATCAGTCCTGCCTGAATCCTTGACTATATTCCCTGTGTCCCAACTTAATACCGCCACCATTATCTACACTGGCACACTCCTTACACCCTGACCATGGACCTCTCAAACTACCCACATTATCTGCCAAAACCCTGTGCCTCTCTGACTGACCTTAATGATCTAGTGGTCACATTGCTTGAAATCTTCTCATCAGCCCCCCCAAAACTGTCTGGTCACTTTAAGTTTGGAATCTACATGTTCCCCTGTGTAAAACCAGAGTCTGTAGAAAACATCTACCCTGGGTATCACCTGAGCTCCTATCCTGTCAAAGAGCTGTGACACTGCATGGCATAAACACAAGGCAACCAACTGTCCCAGGGACCTCCAGCACTACAGGGAGCTACGAAATAAGTGCACCAAAGCTATTCATCTGGCCAAAGCAGAACACTACCAGGCTACCTTCCAAGCAAACACAAACAATCCTTCTAAGATTTGGAAAGTTGTCCAGTCTCTCTTTTCCCCTTCTACCAAACCTGCCACTCCTGCCCTTAAGCTAAATCACTCAGTCATCTCAGAACCCATGGCAGTCACTAAATGCTTTAATACCCATTTTACATCCTGTGCCTCTGTGCTCCAAACTGCCACTCTAGATTTTCGGCTTCCCCCCTCCTCAGTGGCCACCTGTTCACTTGCTCCTTCCCCCTCTCTCCCTACAGCCCCTCCCTCATCGACCCCTTTTCTTCACACACACATCTCCCTGCTGCTGCCTTAAAAGCTCTTTTGTCCATCGACCCTACCAAAGGCTCCTCGCCGGATGGCCTGAACCCCAAGCTCCTCTGTCTGTTCCTGCTATTGCTCACCCTCTCTCTCCTCCTTATTAAACCAGTCCTTTGTCTTGTCCTCTGTCTCAGAAGCTTGAAAACACACTACAGTTCTACCTCTCCCTAAGGGAGGTGATCCCTTTTCTCCTAGCAACTACCACCCTATCTCTCTCCTTCCCACCCTGGTTAAACTCCAGGAACATATAGTACTTGAGCAACTCTCCTCCTATCTTACTGGCTCCACCTTTCTCACTCCTTTCCTAGCCAGTTTTAGAAAGCACCACTCCACCGCCACATCCTTGCTATGGCTGACTGACGCTATCGCTACGGGCATGGACAATGGCCTCTTAACCTCCACTATTTTTATAGACCTAGCCAAGACCTTTGATACAGTCTCACACCCTTTACTCCTATCCTGTCTCAGATCAGCTGGTCTTTCCCCAAAATCCACAGATTGGAATCTGCCTGACAGATAAGACTTAAACCAATCTGTCCGTATGGCTGATGCCATCTCCCCACCGCTTCTCATTACATGGGAGTCCCACAGGGCTCTGTACTCAGGCCCCTCCTTTTTTCAATCTTCCTTAATGATCTCCCTCTGGCTTGCACAATAACAAACATACACATGTGTGCAGATGACATGGCACTGTATACAACTGGCAAATCAGTCCCTGATGTCACCTTCAGGCTCCAAATGGACTTCAACAATATACAATACTGATTTACAAAGCACCACCTCATCCTAAATGCAAAGAAACAGTCTCTATGACTTTCGGAACTTTGCAGAGGCTAGTCAGGCTCTCCTCCTTACCCACCTTCCACATCTTAGATGGGACTGCACTAGAGGACACCTCCTCCTTCCGAAACCTCGGAGTTTGGCTGGACAGAAACCTAAACTTCTCAGTACACATCGATGCCATTCAGAAGAAACTCCGGCCTAAGCTAGGGGCCCTATACCGAAACAGTAAATGCATCCCCCTTCCAGCAAGATGCGAATTGGTACATAAAATGATTATGCCAATTTTTGATTACTGTGACTCAGTATATGGAGCTGCCCCCCAATCCTCCTTATCTAGGCTGGACCCTCTTTTTAACTCCTTCTGTCAGTTTGCCTTAGATGCTCCTGCCCAGACCCACCACTGCATACTCTACCGCTCTCTGAACTTTCCCTCCCTTGCTGACAGGAGAACCATGCATGCGGAAAAATTCACCTCAAATTTTGGCTAGGAATGCTCCCTGCCTACCTCTCTATATCCCAAGCTACCCCACCCCCCTCCAAATACACCCTCAGATCTGATGACTCACATCCCTGAATATACCCTATAGAAGCCCTACATCAGGCCAAATGGCTTTCTCACATAGACTACCTAAACTTTGGAATCAATTACCGTCCCAAATCCGACACTCCTCCTCAGCCAATTCTCTCTCCACATCCTTAACAAACTATCTAGTGACAAACTGTAATTGCACCTAGTTCACCTGGACTGGTATCTGCTGAGGGTCTATTTCTCCCACCCTCCAGCAGAACCAACTAACTGTCTCCACTTTCCTAAAACTTCCTGCATCCTAACCCCTACTCCACCCTCTTGCTGATTTGTGAATATTCCACAGCTTGTGTGATCTCGCTTTTAATTGGCTATGTACTTGAAGCTATTTCTGCTGATTTGTAAATTTGCCACAGCCTGTGATCACGTTTAAATAGATCATGTACAGTGATGCTATTTTTTCCTATGTGCTGTATACTAATGTACTATATAAATGCTCCCTCTCCCTTCCCCAGGACGTGCCATGAGACAAGCATCTTGTTGCTCAGTGTAATTCTCCTGGTAAAACTTTTCAATAAATAAATTAAAACACTTAAAAACATTTACCTCTCCCCTTTTACCTCACAGTGCCTTTGTTTATGGAATCATAGTGCTCACCATGACTACAGACTGTGATGTTATAAGCAGCAACTGTGTGGTTAGCAGGGGTAGCACACCACCACAATGACAGTTTTATAGCGAAGACCACCACAGTGACAAATATCGCCAGGTCACTGTGATGATCTCACTTTACACCGCTGCTCTCTTTCTGGGTGTGCGCCCCCACCCTGAACCAACTCTGACTTGGAGTTAGATATTCAGATATGGGGGTATGTGGCATTGTTCCCGTCGCTGTCAGGCATGTCGACAACATCATTGTCAATGTGTTGACATGGAACCGTAAGCAGGGAAGAGTCAGATACAGTTTGAAAGACTCAGTGAAATAATAATTGCTGCATTATCTGCAGTATTTAGTAGACCAACAGCAGTGGAACGAAACACAAATAACAAAGAATTAGAAAACAAAAAAGTTACAACATAATTTGTATAACTCTAGTGTTTTTAAGCTTTTTATTATACTAGTTGCTTTTTTAATTTAGATTACAGGATACATTGAGTTTTGTAAGCTGCAGTATACAACAGAGTAGGCAAAAATGGGTAAAACAGATAGAATGCCAGAGGAAGGAAGGATAGGACATAGGTTGTTGTAATGTAGAGAGAGGAGGAAGAAGTCTATTTACAGGCACATTCTTTAGTGAATTGTGTTAATAAGAGTGGTTTTAGAGAGGGAGGAAGAGAAATGGATGGGGAGAGGGAGGCTGTTCCAAAGCATAGGAAGTCGGAAGCAAACTGGCTTGCTACAAATTAACTCTGAGGGATGTGAAAGGAATGAGCAGCAGATGAATGAAGGGAGGAGGAGGGAATGGCAGGGTTATGGAGAAAGGAAAGGTGAGTGGGAATACTGCAAGCCAGTATTTGGCCTTTAAGGAGGAACAGTGTGAGAGACGCTTGACTTCAAGAGAGGGGAAAGAGAAATTAGCTTATAGAGAGCTGTGATGGGTGAGAGATGGAGCGCTAAGGGCACAACATCAGAAGAAATGAAAAAGGGGGTCAAGCATGGTGAAAGTAGTATTTGGGGCAGCATTGTAGACTACATCTATGTAATCAAACAGGCAAGATCATCTTAAGGATGATCTGAAGGCGGACTGGGAAAAGAAGGCAGGATTTTTTCGGTACTGCACAGCAAGCTTAGGGCAATGTTTTTGTGCACAACGCTAATATAGGTGGAAAACTGAGATTCTGATCCAGCCACACCAATAAGTACATGGAATGGGGAGCCTGCTCAAGCAGGTTGCCAACTGGAGTTGAGAAAACAGGAATATGTTGGAGCCTTTCTAATCTCTGCCTAGTGCTGAATGGAATAATTTTTTTTGCATTTAGTGAGAGACGGTTTGCATGGAACTAATGCTGGACATTATCAAAGTCACGCTAGTGTGAGGTCTCCAGCTCAGAGACTGACACCTGAAGCAAATTGAACTATGTCATCTGCATACATGTGTACGTTTGAAGAGACACAGGTGAAGGGGAGGTCGTTTAAGAAGATGGCGAAGAGGACTGGAACAAGGATAGAGCCTTGGGAGGCACCAGACTTAATGGGTGGGGGATGGATAGGACATCACCAATTTGGACAGACTAGAGCTGATCTGAGAGGTAGGAGTAGAACCACCTGATTGCCAGGTTGGATAGACCTGCAATCACCTAACTTATCTAAGAGACAGGGGTGAGCCACTGCATCAAAGGCCTTTGTGAGGTCTACAGAAATGGCCACAGTGAAGACACCCTGGTCTTTGCCTTTCAGCATAAAGTCTGTAAACTGGAGGAGGAAGGAGGCGGTGGAGTAGTACTTGTGGAAGTCCAACTGAAAAGGGTAGAGGAAAGAAGATGAGTCAAGGTAGGTGGACAGCTGAAATAGAACATGTTTTTCCTACATCTTAGCAAGTGCAGGGAGGTGCAAGATGGGTCAGTAGTTATCTGGGGAAGAAGGGTCAACCCCTTTGAGCAGAGAGAGTACTTTAGCCTGCTTCCAGGACAGGGGGAATGATCCAAGTTGGAAGAAAAAACTGAAAAGGAGGCATAAGGGCAGCGATGGCAGAAAGATTAAGAAAACTGGTATTCAGACCATCAACACTGTGCCTCTTAACGGAATTAAGAGAGAGTAAGGTAGCAAGGGTGACCTCTGTGGAGACAGGGAGAGGGAACAAGATGCGAGGTTGAGGATGAGGAGATGAAGGGCCTTTGGGAGAGACATGGCAGGTAGGAGGGAGAAGGGAGGAGGAAGAAGAAGAGATCACAGGAAGTGAAGAAATTGTTAAAGGTGTTAGCAACCTCAGTAGGATCAGAGATGGGTGAATTTCTTAGTTAGAGGATGGGGGGGGATAGACTGCTAAAGGGAGGTGTCAAGGAGGGAGTGAATAACCTTCTAGAACATATCAAGGGATTTAAGGTTGTTCTACAGGTTTTAGGCAAGATAATTTGATCCCTGGTGTCCTTATATTGGTGTTAATGTAGTTGTTTGTATCTCAACAAATCCAAAGACTTTGTGGAGATACCAGGTAGAATCACAAGCTTTGAGTAGGTCAGTGACATCTACAGAGATCCAGGGAAGGTGGACCCAGAACATGAGACCTCCTGAGGGGCATGTTTGTCCCATGTTGCAGTGAAACTGGACAGGAAAGAGGTTAAAGCAACATCCATATCAATGAATAAAGTGAGTGCTGACCAGACAGTGGCCCTAAAATTGTCTTGCAGGGATGGGAGATCAAGAGGCCTTGAGTGACCTGGACCAGATCGATTTTGGTAGGGCTTTAATACAGTGAATCTTTTGGATGCAGTAAATCATGTGACGGTCACTGACAGTATCCAGTAGGGTTGCAGCAGAAATAATGAGTGGGGGTATGAGAATGGGACCCAATCAATGTGGGAAGGATTTGAGGAGTTAGGGTTGAGATGGTTTTGCTCAGTGATGAGCTGTGTGAGATTGAGGGACTCAATTTGATGAAAGGTCTTTTTTGCCGAGGGGGAGAGCCAATTTATATTTAGATCCCGAAGGACTAAGAACTCACCTGAAGCTTAGAGGAAGGAAGTTGATGAAAAGGTAGATGGACAGGTGGCAGGCTTGGCTTTAGGGGAGGAGTAAATGTCACCAATGAAAACGGTAAGTGAGTGGGGAAAAGAGTGACTGCAAAGGAGGAGGCTTTCATGGGAAGAGGGTATGGCAGGATGATACATGATGTCACAGTTAAGGCTGTGACATATGTATCGAAGAACTCCACCACCACATTTCCTATAATCCTGTCTGTGAACTGCGTAACCAGAAAGTCAGATTTCTACATCACTGATTTGGGAAGGCAGCCAGGTTTCAGCAACAATCAGCACATCTGGGCTGTAATGTATGGCCCACAACCTTAACTGGTCAAGCTTGCGGAGTAGACTCCTGATATTTATATGAAAAACATTCCTTTGGGAAAGCTGGTGGATAGGAACAGAAATGGGGGCAAGGTTTAGCACCACATCACCTACCAGCAGTAGCAGAAGGGTTATGAGGAGCAATAGTGTATAAGATCTATCCCAAAAACAGGTACTCTGGAGGAGGGGGGTGATGAGGGAGAGGTAACATAGGAAGGAAACAATGGAGGGCAGCATCAACATTGAGACGGGAAGGAGGGGAGCAGGTGAATAAGGAAAAGGAGGGATGACAGCTGGAGAGGCAGGAGAGGGGATAAAGAAGGAGATTCGGAGTAAGATAAAAGAAATGGTGAGGGGGAGGAATAGGCGGCACAGAAGGGAGAAAACAAAATGGAAAAGGGTGAGCAAAGCAGTCAGTAAACAGTGATGAGGTCTAGTGGAGGGTGCCAGTTATCTCAGCTTGCTGACAGTGGTGGTGGGGAACACTTGTCACATGGGTTAGCAAAGCTTGGCTACCATATAAAATTAATTACCAGAGCCGAGGTGACTATATACTGCACTTGGCCAGAGCAAACAAGTACAGTTGCCAGAACCAGCTAAATAATGATCAGAGTGAAGCAATGCAATCGTTTATGAAGCAAACCACAGGGGATGGCTGAGCTACAGTATAACAGTGCAAGGAAAGCACAATTAAACTATATGAGAGAGACCTTCAAGTTGCTGAAAGGAATGAACAAGGTAGATTAAGAAGAAATATTGAGCCCAACTGGCGAATCAAGAACATAGGAGCGCGAGTAGAAACTGGCGGGGGGGTTAGGAGAGATGTGAGAAAGTTTTATTTTACAGAGAGCGGCTGAGCCATAGAACAGCTTGCCAGAAAAGGTGGTGGGTGCAAGAACCATTACTGGTTTCAGACATGGCTTGGACTAAGAAAAAAGATCAGTAGTTACACAGACGGAAAACAGTAGCACAGGGGCAAGGGGGGAGGTGAGCACAATGACCCCCTACTAGACATTAGCCCCTGGGGTAGGGCAGAGTAAAACAAGATAGACTGGATGGAACAATGTACTACCAGCTTCCTGTTAACTGCAGGAATTCCACAGGAAATGAACAGTTTGTGTAGTTGCAGTCTCCCAATGCTAAGCTCATCTCCAAAGTAACTGCAGGGATTCCATGGGAAATGAACACTTTGGATGGACCAGTGGTAATTTTCTGCCAACATTTTCTGTTTCTGTGTTTCTCCTAATACTATGATTCCTTATGGGCAGCTAAACATGGATGTGCAGGATCTCTTATAGTCCTGAAGCCCAAGTAAATTCTTTGAAGTATTGGGCTTACTGTAGGTGTCAGCAGTATAAAGATATGGCAGTTCAGATAAGGGTAGGGTTTGCCAAACCAAGTAGAGAAATGGGCAGACTAGGTGAACCAGTTGGTCCTTATCTGCCATCATATTCTATGTTTCTGTTTCTATATCCATGTCTCAGTCAGCCCTATAATAAATCCAGGTAGCAGTCATTTCCAGGAACCTTAAGACATAAAGTGATGTCATTGTTGTGAAGCTGTGTGTTGTTTAGCACAGCTTCCCCAGCCAAGAGGCAGTGCCTCTGTCTCACAGTTCCACAAAATAGCTGCTGCCTAGAAACAGTATAAAACTGATTTAGACTCAGATATCTGAAACAACACAGAGCAAGGAGTGTGCCCAGCACACAAAGTGTGCAGAAAAAAACTGCTGGGTCTCTAAGGGTCATAATTATAAAACAATACATGGGCTCTACTGCAGAAGTCCTTTTCTCCTTCATAGTGTGGAATCTGCATTTTCATTATTATCCAAATTTTCAATACTAAGTCAAAATAGTGGCACATAACATTTAGATACTGTACACTGAGGGACAAAGGAACTAAGGATCATACTGACCTCTTGACATCATGGTAAGGGAGAAACAAACATGGAATAATGGCTGTGCTTTAAGACCTTGTTGAGTCCTCCCTCAAATTCCTCACAATGTTGTTGCCAAGTCTCAGACCCTACAGGATCTGTCCCACTTTAAGCCCAGAGTGTGCCAGTTGAACAGTGCTGGTGCTGCCACACAGTAGGTAGCAGAGCAAGGCCGCCCACTGTCCAAAATAGACTAGGCAGCTGACATGTACTGGTTAGCAAAACCCTGTTTAAAACAGCTTTTTATGCATCTTTACACTTTGAGGGCCATGCATACCTATGTTCCTCCCTAATATCTTCAATTCAGGCCAAATAAAGCTATCTTTTTTCCCCTTCCCAGGGCTGACCAACCCTTCCACCAGTCCCCAGCCCTGTCATCCCAGTGTCCACAGGACTTACCTTGTCTGGCTCTTTTCTCCAGGGCTTGCCCTGCCCTGTCAGGGTTGGCAGGGTCCCCAATCCCCACGGAACCAGGATCCGTTTGCATGAAGGCTCCTGATGGCTGGGTACAGAGCCTGCAGAAGACTGATGTCATCCTATCAGTTGGCACAGTTTCCATTTTCTCCCCCAAGCAGTGCAGCATGCAATTATTCCATGATGTGTGTAGCACACTGCTGTGCACTGCATGTCACATGCCTGACACACCCCTCCAGCCTCCCATAGGCAGTCCCTGGCACCTTTTCACTAGCTTCTGCTAGGGGCCAGACAAACACTGGGCCCTGAAATTCCTCCCCCCAGAGGAGGAGAACAGTTCTCTGGATGATCAATCCTTCTCCCCCTCCAGCCCTCTGATGCCCCAAGCTCGCTGCCAACCTCAGATCACTGGCGTCCCGAACAGTAGCTCTACCGCTGTGCCAATGGGCTGGCCCAAGTAAAGCAATCTTTACTGTAATTACATCTAGAATTTCTCCTTTAACAAATTGCAAGTCTTGCTATATGTCTTACTTTGTAAAGGTTTTGCTGTTTTTCAAAGTTCTGGCATTGTGCACAAGTCAAAAAACTGAGCATGCTTATTTTTTTTACAAAAGACTTGCTTTCTTCTCCTGCTTGTCTCTGACATTGTTGCTCCACACGTTCCATGTGTTTTCATTTTCATTTGCCATTTGAACTGTTTGTCAAGTACAAAATATACTACTAGCAAGCCAGAACAGTTAAACAACTGTTCATTATGTGAGTCACTCAGGACAGCGGAAAGGTGTACACACATCTGAAACACTTGTTCATTGGACTGAAATTCACATTGGAGAATGCAGTCATAACCTACATACCCCAGAGGTGATGATAAAGTTTCATTTTCCCAAAAGCATGCTTTGTCAGTCCTGGACAAGCTGGTCTTTGTATCCCAGAAGAAGCAGTTTCATGTATTTTTTAGGTCTGGGCTCTGAGGAATTGCTACACTACCAAAATCAAAAGAAAGCTTGGGGTGATGTAGCAACAGGCTTTGCTGAATGGGACTGAGCAGATAAGAACCAGTTACTGCATTCATCTTTCACTAGCACTTTTTTTTTTTTTTTTTGCTGCAGAGGAGTTGTCAAAATAAGGGGGGAAACACTTGTGTTATTGTATCATCCCTACTGCAATGTGTGGTCTGCACCATTCATGATGATAACCCTGTCATGCTTCTATGCTTAAGCTAACAAAGCCATGGGGATGTTAAAACACTTACAATCCATGAGATTGTTAACGAAGAGCCAGCCGTTTCCTGCCTGCTTTGTTAAACAAATGATAAGGGTTTTATACTAGAACTATTGGCTTTGAACTGATTACACTGGAAGGGGCTATATTTTCCAGCTGGGAAGCTAAATCTGTTTATTTCCAAGAACAGACAGGGCAAAAAAAAGAGAGAAAGAAAAATAGAGGGGGGAAATGAATAAAGCCCATCTTTTACAGTAGAGCTAAGAATTAATTTTCAGAGGCTTGCAAAAATATACGGTATAAGGGACTGCACATTGCAGCTGAAGCCTACAAACTATTTTCATCAAACTTTGTGGGTTATAGGCAAGGCTCCCGGAGTTCTGTGATTACATGGCCATGGGATTTTCCACAGAATGTGCATCATGCTAAAGAATATATAGAATAGTGCATGGGCAATCATGCGCAACCAGCCTATTGTGCCACAGAGGGGTTCTGATTACCTCAGACTTTCTTGAGAGCGAAGCTTGAAAGGTCTGAGTAATCAGAAACGCGAGGTGGCACTAACGGGCTGGCTGGGCATGTGGTCGCCCGTGCACTATTTTTTTATAGTGTATAGTCCCCCTTGCCAATGCGGTATTAGCATACTTTTTAATTTTTAAAATACAAAAAAAATGTTTAATGCCCCGTCGTGTTCTGGGAGTTAGGGATGGTTGCTAGGGTGACATGTTTGGTTGCCAGGAGCAGACGTCCTTGTTTATTGCACAGCCTTCTATTGGCTGTCAATCGGGTGTGGGAGGGATTTTCAAGAAAAAAATGGTGGCTGTATCTCTTGCTTAGCGAGAGGACATGGACTCCGAGGAAGAGATGTACCTTGTAAGTTATTTTCAAATATCTGGTTGATCCCACTTCTCATTTGTATGTAGCTGCACTTATCTGGTTGATCCTGCATTTGTTTTGGAGTTATCTGGTTGATCCTGTTCACATTGTGGGTTCTGGTTATCGTGCCGCCGCCGCTGCTAGTGTCTGTTTGGTTGATTCTGCCATTTCCATTGCCAGGTGGGCTCGTGGCCAATTTGTTTCAGTAATAGAATTGATGTTGTACCACAGTAGGGTGTAATCACGTTCCATGACCTTTTGAACAATGGTGCAGCAACATTTTGAAAGTTACCGATTTCCATGGTTTCTATGACAACTATGTAAACCTTGAGAGTGCAGCTCGAGAGGTTTACAGTTGTCATGGAAACCAAACAATGCAATTTTAATGCGGTTATTGTCTGTCTCTCGTCCATTATCCTTTATAGTGTATGGGAAAAATTACACTATAAAGGCTACTGGTACCCACACAGCAAACAAAAAACAGTGCTGGACTCCTCATTTGAGTTCTCAGAAAAGCGTCTTTACTTTTTTTATTTTTTTTGCCTTGCTCCCTCTTTGGATCCAGCTCTCACTGCCGCAGCCATTTGTGTCCATGAGACACACATGCACAAGATGTCCAGCAAACCTCACTCCTCCTGAAGGGCCGCAGCAGTGTTGAAAACAGTTCTGTGCAAGAGATCACTGTCTGTAATATCAGTAATCATAAACTGCAACCACCACTAGCTGAGAGCGCTGAAGATCACAAGAGGTTAAAAAAATATATATTTTCAGACAACAACAAAATCAATGACTGCTGGGGGACATAGAAACATAGAAACATAGAAACATAGACGTTGACGGCAGATAAGGACCGCAAGGCCCATCCAGTCTGCCCATTTCTTTTTCTACCTTATAAATGTGCCATTGGCCTTTGCTCTGTCAGTGACCTATCTATTCATAGTCATTTGTGTTGCTCCCTTATGCCTATCTCATGCCTGTTTGAAGCCCTGCACTGTATTCATAGCCACCACTTCTTGTGGTAATCCATTCCATGCATCCACCAATTTTCTGTGAAAAGAATTTCTCACATTCCCCTTAATTGGCCTCCCCTAATCTCATGCTGTGTCCTCTTGTCCTGCTATTTTTCTTATATTTAAACATGTTAGACTCTTTCACCTTGTTTATGCCCTTAAGGTGTTTGAATGCCTCGATCATATCACCTCTCTCCCTCCTTTGCTCAACGGTATACATATTGAGCTCCGTTAATCTGTCCTCATATGTCTTCTGATGCAGTCCCTGCACCATTTTGGTTGCCCTTCTCTGGACTGCCTCAATTTGGTTAATGTCCTTGTGAAGGTGTGGCCTCCAATACTGCACGCAGTACTCCAGATGGGGCCTAACCAGTGTCTTGTACAGAGGGATTATTACCTCCCTCTTACGACTTGTGATACCCCTACTAATACACTCTAACACCCCCCTAGCCTTACCTACTGCTTTAGAGGTCTGCTTGGATGATTTTAGGTCATCAGTGATGATGATGCCCAAGTCTCTTTCTTCCTTTGTGACTGCTAGCAACTTCCCTCCCAGCCTATAGGTAGCTTCAGGGTTTCTCTTCCCTATGTGCATGATTTTGCACTTCTTTGCATTAAATCCCAGTTGCCACTCTTCTGACCATTCTGCTAGTTTATCCAGATCTCTTCTCATTCTGCCCACCCCATCTGGATCATCTACTCTGTTGCAGATCTTGGTGTCATCTGCAAACAGACGAGCCTTACCCTCTAGTCCATCTGCAAGGTCACTAATGAAGATGTTGAAGAGGACTGGCCCCAGGACTGATCCCTGAGGTACCCCACTTGTGACTTGCATCTCTTCTGACTGTATACCATTTACCACCACTCTCTGTTTCTGCCCGTCAACCGTTTGCCACCCAGTTGACCAACTTCTGACCACCCGAGCCTACTCAGCTTATTTATCAATCTTCTATGTGGAACAGTGTCAAAAGCTTTGCTGAAGTCAAGGTAGCGACATCAACTGCTCCCCTTGGTCCACCACTCTGGTTACCCAGTCAAAGAAATCTATGAGATTAGTTTGACAGGACCTTCCTTTGTAAACCCATGCTGTCTTGGATCCTGTGCCCCTATGGTTCCAGGTGTTGCACTATCCTTTCCTTAAGGAGTGCCTCCATAATCTTGCCCACTACTGAGGTAAGACTGACCGGTCTGTAGATCCGCCTCCTCCCTGCTACCACTCTTGTGGAGCGGGATCACATGAACCCTTCTCCAGTCTTCTGGGACCTCTCCTGTGCTCAGAGACTCACTAAACAATTCTGCTAATGGCTCTGCTAGTTCTTCCTTTAGCTCCTTAAGTACCCTGGGATGTATGCCATCAGGTCCCATTGCCTTATCCACCCTGAGCTTAGCAAGCTCTTGTAGGACCCTTTCTTTTGTGAAGGGTGAGTGCTCACCTCCTCCCCCTGTGTCCATGATGCTGAGCTGTGGGCCCTGCCCTACCTTCTCTTCAGTAAATCTCGAGCAAAAGTATCTATTTAGGATAGATGCCTTACAGGGTCCTCTCTCACATGCTCCCTTTTCTCCATTAAGCTTAGCAATACCCCTCTGGACTTTCTCCTTTCACTAATGTATCTATAGAAAGTCTTGTCACCTTCTTTACTGTTCGTGCTAGTGTTTCCTCAGTTTGGGACTTTGCCTGCCTTACTGCCTTACCTGCTTCCCTTAGGGCAGTTTGGTATGCCTCCCTATCTTCATCCCCTGTGTTCCCTATATATTTCCTGAAGGCCAGCCTTTTGGCTCTGACCTTTCTGCTACTGTATTTGAGAACCAAAGTGGTTTCCTTCTTCTTTTGCACTTCCTTTTCTGTCTAACACAATGGGATGTTGCTTCAAGTATTGCATCCTTAATGCTTGCCCATCTGCCTGTACCCCTCACCTGTGTTTCTTTTTGCCAGGGCTAGCTTAACTCTGTTGGCCATCTTATCAAAGTCAGCTCCTCTGAAGTCCCATATGTTTGCCTTGGAATGGGATGATTTAGATGTAGTAGCCAAATTGAACCATACCATGTGATGGTCACTGGCCCCAGGTGACCTTCTACCTGGAGATCTGTGATCCCTTCTTTGTTAGTCAGTACTAGATCTAGGATAGCCCTGTCTCTTGTGGGTTGCTGTACCAGTTGTTTGAGGCCCTCCTGCAGGGAATCCACTATGAGTCTAGTTCTGGCAGATGTTCCTGCTGGTATTGACCAATCTGTATCTGGCATGTTGAAGTCTCCATTATCAGAACCTCCCTTTAGCTGTCATGTTTTGTATATCTTCTAACAGTAATGTGTCTATGTCCTCCCTGTGGTCTGGGGCCTGTAGACAACCCCAGTTCTTATGGCTGTCCCATTTCCTGTTTCCAGGGTGACCCACAGTTCTTCTGGCTCCTTATGTGTATTCTGAATTTCTGTAGCTTTGATATTTTCATTAACATACAGGGCCACTCCTCCCCCCCTTTTTGCACCTCGGTCTCTTCTGAACAATACATAGCCAGGTACTGAACATGCACATGCGCAAAGGAGCCAGTGTTGTTATGACATCAATGTGATGTAGTGAAGAGGGGATAACAACCTCTTGACGTCACATCAGTACCATAACAACATTATAAATTGTGTGAAATCAGACAATAATAAGGGTTCCACATACTATAAATATATACAGATATATGTATATATATATTTATATGTATCTTAGTGGTGGCAAAATCCATGCAATTCGCTCCACGAGAGCACTTTGCATATATAGATAAATACACAAAATACTCCGTAGTATGAAGCAAAGTAATTCACCATTATGACTAATGCGAAGTGCCATTGTTTTCAATGGACTTCGCGTTGACTTCGCCTTATTTTTGGCCTTTAAGGCAAAGTTTGCATTGAATCATGGGGGATGGCAGGTCACATGGGCTCTAGACTGTCTTGCACAGCTTCAATTCTGCATAGTGTGTGTAGTGGAAAGCTGGAGACAGTTTACTTTCAGAGCTCTGAGAATCAAACTACTGAAAAACCTTTTAAAAAGCATTTTTGAGCCAATTTTTTGGGTGAAAATTTAGTACATCGATTGTAGGAAACCCTCCTGTGCTTACATCATCGAGTGTTTCTTGGTTTTGTGTGCATTTTGAATGTTAATTTGTAAGATTCAGTCTGCGTACTTACAGACACTGTAGAAGTGTGCTTTGGGGGAAGGGTGTGGTGAAGGGAGATTCATAGTGACTCAGTGAGCAAGGCAGTCTTTCTATTTGTTTTGGGGTAGCTAGTGTGCTAGTATTTGTGTGTTCATGTACACACAGTAATACTTTTAGTAAGTTTTGATAATTTTTTGGTGCGTGCTGTGCATTTTTTCAGTTGTTTTAAAAGATTTGGTTGTACTGCACCAAACTTTAAAATTTTCTGCGCATTACCTGTAGTGTGTTCGTGCCGTCAGGTCACACACATTTTATTGTGCCACATAATCACATGACTCTGATTTGAATCTCTTATCCATCTGCGGTACTTTTTACTGCTTTGTTCTATCTTGGTTGGTAATGGACTGTTACTGCAGCTGTCCCCACCAGTTTTGGATCTGTGATTTTGACCACTGGTTAAGGTGGTGTTGTGCCTGTGCAGCTGCATCTCTTAAGTGCCATCTCCATCTGTCTGTGCATCTGCATGTCTTTAGGGCCCAATCTCCATCTGTAAGAGCATAGTCATTTGTTTGGCTTCCTTCAAAGTACTGGTGTGGTGCATATTTAAGCGTGAACATTGTACTCATTTATGTGCATTTTTAAGTCAGGGCGATTATCACAAGTCTCAATACAAATCACGCTCTTCATTGTCACATTCATGATTCACGACTTACACAACTTTAAGTTTTTGGGGTGTAAGTTGTAACCCTATTTTTTAAATCTTCAGTTTCATCACAAATAAGGAAAATGATTGGGGACACCCAGTTATATCATGTCATGTCACCAAGATCCTTGGTCTACTCCAATGCTTCTGTTTGTGTTCACATTCTGTAGGATCCCCCACTTGAATCTTTGTGTTCACAAGAAGTCGGCCTTATTTAATCCTGTAGATAGTATCTTAGCTTGACCATTGTACTCACTAATGTGCATTTTCAAGTCAGGGTTTTTGGGGGTTGCCCTGTTTTTTTTAAAGTCTTCAATTTCATAACAAATCAGGAAAATGACTGGGGGACACCCAGTTATATCATGTCACATCACAGCAGATTGACTTTAATCTTTGTCCTCACAACAGGAAGCTGGCTTTATTTAATCCCACAGATAATATCCCAGTGCGAATGTTGTACAGGTCAGGGAAGCACAGTCATAGGTATTTGAGTACAGATCATTAGTCATGTCACACCAGTCGCTCATCACGAGACAAATCATGTTCTTCATGAATCACAGCAGTTAATTTTTTTTTTCAGTTCTGATGATACGCTGAAGACCTGTGAAGATGACCAAAACATTAACAAACCATTTTTTTTTACTTTTTTTGAAATAATGCCCCCCACCCAAAAAAATACTTACCTTTCATGGGTTGACAGTTTCCGTGCAGCCAAACTCAGCAGCAAACATCTGAAACCTGTTGTGGTGGGCCACTGACATTGTGCCTATAGCGACCTGAAAAAAAAATCATAAATGATTGCCTTTTAGTGTACCACAGCCCCCCCCCAAAAAAAAATAAAAGAACATTTGAATTTTACAATACCACATTAGTTGTCAGGCCCTAGTCATAACATATGAGTTGATCGCATGTTCATGCGATTTGCTCATCATCATGCCCACCACGGTAAAGTGTGAAGATTCCTCGAAAAGGAGCAATATGATGGACTGCTTACAACACAGAACAAGATTATATAGATAGAAATTAAATGGCTGTGTCTCTGGAAAAAAAATTATAGTGGCATGCACAGTAACTCACCATTGTGGTATGAAGCAAGGCACACACAAAGGGCAGCATGTACTGGTGATAGAGTAGGCATCAACACAGGTAATGCCCTCCCTTGGGACAAAGAGATGCATTTCTGGCATTTTAATCTTCATCTGGACTTTTCATTCAATTACATCAGCAGAACAGCAGCAGTAGGTGGTGTCACAACTTAGGCAATAATGTCACTTAGCAGTGGGGTGGCAGGCCCAAAAATGCTTAGTCTGATAAATATGTTTAAGTTCTCAGGCAAGCTTCACATGTGCTTTGCACCGCCTTCTCAGGTGTGTGAGGCAAAAGTATTTGACTTGAAGCATTTTCTCTCTGGAGACACAACACTGTGCAGTGCATCTCATTTTTAATCTGGACTTTTCTTGACAGTAAAACAGCGAGAGAAAAGCACAAAAGATAGCACATTTGTGGTGAGGGGCATGGTAGGTGTGGTAATGGTATTGTTTGTGATAACTGTGCTGGCGCTTTAAAGGGAAAGTAACATGTAGGACTACATTCATCAATCTTCTTGTTACCAATGGAAATTTGCTTTACATAAGCCATTTTGACTGAACCCATAAAACTTTTAGGGACAGAATTATTTATAACCCATTCGTGGGCTTCAAACTTCTGCTCTAGTCACTAGATCACACTCCTGCAAATGACAGAACATGATGCCAACAAAAAAAGTGTTACGGGTTCGGTCAATAACTTGTGTAAAGCAGATTACCATTGCTAACTATATTGATAAATGTAGCCCTGCATGTTAGTTTCCTTTTAAGTACATGTTCAGAAAATTAAAAAGTATTTTCACAGTTGTTACTTAATTTACTTTATTTCTTACATGACTGATGGTCTGACAAATAACGGATGCTGCATGCTTTCATTACAGGTGAAACTGGTCTCCATGCACACTGCAATAAAAGTGTCTTGAAGGCGGTATTTTGGAGGCACAATATTTAATTAAAGGAAAGCACACAGTGTTAGCAAAGTGGGTGTAGCAGTGACTCATTACATAAAATGAAAATAAGAACAAAACAATTTCTATTCCTGAATGCATAATGGTGCGGGGGAGGGCATTGGGGAGGTGGTGAATGTGATTTACCAGTGTGAGGCTGAAGAAATACAGGATTAACAAAATTAACACAGCTAAAAAAACATTAACTGAACTTAAATGTTATAAGTAAGAAAAAAATATGGCTTAAGAAAATAAAAGCAAAGATAATTTTTTTTTGGGGGGGGGGCCATGTTGTTAGCACTGGTTTCTTGATCTTTCTTGTCCCTCATACTGGTAAATCTGATTCACCATCCCACCTCCCCCAAATGTTCCCCCCATCACGCCATTATGCTTTCTGCAATACAAATTGTTTTGTTCTTAACTTCTTACTCGTCTTGTCTATCATCATCATCTTTACTTTACTTTAATTTCTGTAATAAGTCATGTGGTTGCCAACTGTGCAGACACTGTGTGCTTTCATTGCAGTTGAAATTGTGCCGTCAAAACGCTATCTTCAAGACACTTTTATTGCAGCGTGCATGACGGCATGACAGTTTCACCTGGCATGAACGCAGGCGGCATCCACCATTTTGCCGATGCCGACCGTCACTCATGTAACAAAAAGAACAATTCCAAATAAAGTAAATAAAGTAACAAGTACTAAAAATCACAGACAAAACATTACCTGAACATAAATGTCATACAGAAAAGAAAAATATTACTTAAGAAAGAAAAATTAAAAGAAGAGAGAGACACTTTTTTTTTTGGGGGGGGGGGTTCAATTTGGAAATCAATATAACTTTCTTAATGGGCCTGTGGGGGCTGTTGCTGCTCATCATCATCATCACTATTACTATGCAGCAATTGTAGTATTTCATCATTCTGCCCCTCAACACGCATCAGCCATTGCATTGCTGCCCCCACCAACATTTTCAGCCCCTGTAGCTCGGCACGCAGCTCAGCAAGGTCCCCCTATGTAGCTGGCTGATGCAACCTCTCTTCATCATGGGCAGCTCTGGGATCTTCCACCACCTCACCTGATGCTATTTCCTGTCCACTACAGCAACACACAGGCAGACAAGCTGGTTGTGCCACCACAGCTGCATGGTGACTGCTTCCTCCTGCAGCTTTACTTCCCAATGGGCACTGTGGTAAGATTGGTGTGCTGACCACCTGTGCCCAGGCTGGTTGCCCTTGGTCCCTGGTGGACCACCATGTTACAAAGCTTGCAACGCACCATGCTGGAGTCCCAGGAAGGAAGAAGTAAAAAGGCTCACAGGGGAGCTGCGGCAGGTGTTGGGGGGTCAGCAGGACACACCTGCTGCTGTGCTGCTGGTGGTTGAGGGTGACAACCTGCTACGAGTTGCTGCTGCTCTTTCTGCAGTTCCTCCTGCTGATCCTGCAGCAGCTGCCACTCCACCTGCTCCTGCTGCTGCTTTTGATGATGACAACCACAGCTGCCGAGCTCACTGTGGCAGCAGGTGGAGTTCCCAAAGCCTGAAGATTTATTCTAACTGGGTGGCCATCCTGCATTCATGGCCCACAATGGCCACCACTTGGCTCACCATGTCCACACTCCATCAAGAAAGTAAATAAACAAAATAAAATACTAGTACAAGTACTAGTAAAATAAAGTACAGTACCTAAAGAAAAAAAATTAAAAGAAGAGAGGGACGTCCACACAGGCTGCCCCAAAAACTATCTGGAAGGTGCTTAAGGTCAGGACCACCCTGGCCCAGCGATCCTTCCCCCTTAGAGCTCCATCCTGGTACAATGCCCTCCCACCAGCTGTCACATCAATCACCAATCTAGGTCCTTTGAAAGCTGCCTTAAGGGCCCATAACCTCCTCTCACATCAATGCCAGTGTTACTGGTAACCTGTGGATCCTGCACCATGCCGCTAGGCCAGGCAGTGGAGAGCCCTCACTATTTCTAGCTTACAGGCTCCTCACCTCCCTCAGTTACCATATAGTTGCACAGGACTATGAATGCATTGAATTATGTATAAGACAAGGCCTCCCTGAGGCAGCTTACTAACAACTCATATCATGCACTGCTTTAGCTACCAATTGTATAGGTCTTAACACGCTCATTAGGTAAATATAAGTCGATAAATCTGCCCTGTTTTAGCTGCCAAATATAGGCATTAACCCGTGCTCATTGTATTTATACTCTGTATGATTGCTCACCCACATTTATTCTATGTATGTACTGTATGAATGTCTATGTTTTATTCTGACATGGAGCCTTAGGAACAGTCTATGACTCAAAGGGTTGTAATCCGATTTATAAATAAATAAATAAAATACCCTAAAAATACTTTTTAAAAAAAAAGCATTTTAATTAAATAAAATTGAAGAACTACAACTAAATACACAAAGATTTAACATAAAAAAAGAACTAAAGCTTTTTTGAGCTCCAAAGCACAGAACAGAGTCAGACTGCACACTGCAAAATTGCCTGGACTGCAAACTCTTTCCACTAGAGAAGTGAAAGTAATACACTGGCTTCCTGTCTGTGCCTGTTGAACTGCCTTACTGATCATGTGACCTGTAAACCTGCAGAGACAGGCAGCCATGTGATCACTGATCAGTGGGCTATTTGTTTCTTAATGACTTTGCCTTGTTCAAACTACGTATAAAAGTGAACACGAAGTCATTAAAGGTGAAGTAGCCCATTTCAGTGGGGACTTCATGTAGTCCCACACAAATGTGGAGTGGGCTACTTCACCCATACTTCACTAGGGGATTAAAACTTCACTGCATCTCTAATGTCTATTGCCACAGAACTGATTGTTATTTATAAAGTTTCATTCAGATACACAGTTGTTATAGTGCTTAACTCCCTTCTCCATTTCTTTATCCTGAAGCCCCTCTTCTATGCTCAATATGTTTTGTCATCAATGACATCACATCACATTTTAGCCAATGGCAGGACAGCATTCTGCCACAAAAATGAATAAATTACGCCACAAAAATCAGCAAATGCTGCTGCAGAAGCCTAGGAGCCCTGCCACAGAAATCAGGGGCCCTGGCTATAGGACAATTGTGTGGCTATGTGAAGCTGCAAAATCTTCCTTATTTGCTTAAAACTGGTAGATGGCTGGCCCGTTGGTGCAGCGGTTGTATTTCCGCTTGTGATGCCAGTGACCTGGGTTCGGGAACGAGCTCACGTCGCTGGAGGGCCGGCCGGGGGGAGGCAGCTTGAGCGTCCCATGACTGCTTGCTGCCTTCAGGGAGGGAAGGGGCTGCGACCCGGTGTTGAAGCAACCACTGATGGAGGCCAGGGGTAGAGCAACACGTCAGGGTCATTTGGGCTGGTCGTGATGAGCGTTGGCTCTTGCCTTGGCGTCCGGACATCACACACTTAAAAAGCCAGAAAAATCACTCGCTGGCTGCCGGGTGATGGCCCCTGTTCCCCGAGGGTCTCTAGCACCTTCCCATGGCCTCCTGTTCCTTGGCAGCATCCCTGGACCCTAGGGAGTATGTGCTGGGGTGATGCCTCTCCTCCGGTGCCTTCCCCTTGGAGGAGGGTGACCTGCCCCGAAGGGATACGCTGGGATATCCTGGGGTGTCGGCTGTCTGAGGGATCAGAGGATGGCTGGGTAAGGACAGTAGAGGCTGGGGAAAATTGGTAGATGGCCCAAAGGATCCCATTGTTACTCCACACCTCCTTCTAGCCTGTTTGCTAGTGCTTTTCTGAGGCACTCTCCCATCTTGCCAAAGTCAGCCCTCCTAAAGTCCAGTACCCTCACTTTTGTATGGCTTGACTCTGTAGCTGAGTTTAACGTGAACCACACTGTTTGATGGTCACTTGTCCCCAGATGGCAACCCACTTCTAGATCTGAGATCCTCTCCACTGCCCCAGTTTGAGAGTATGAGGTCTAAGATTGCTCCCTCACAGTGGGTTCAAAACTAGCTGTCTAATGCCTACCACCTGTAGGGCATCAAGAATAGCCCTGCTCTTGGATGTGGCTGCAGCAAATGTGCTTCAGTTAACATCTGGCATATTCAGGTCTCCCATCAACAGTATCTCCACTTTCTCTGCCATTCTAAGAATGCCTTCTATCAAATCCTTGTCCATTCCTTACCCCTGACATGGGGGTCTGTACACAACCCCTGTGCGGATTGTGGTGCCCTTTCCAGTCTCCAAGGTGACCCACAGTGCCTCCTCTCCTCCCTGTTTACTCTTTTGTTCAGTTGCTTTTATCCCTTCCTTTACATAGAGCTACTCCTCCCCTCTTCTCCCCTGCCTGTCTCTCCTGTAGGTTATGTACCCTGGTATGTTAACATCCCAGTCATGGTTCTGTGTGTACCATGTTTCTGTGACTGCTACGATATCCAGGTATCCCTCTTCCATTAAGGCCATCAACTCAGGGAGCTTGTTGCCCAGACTACAGGCATTAGTACTCATCACCCTCCATTTCCTGATGGCCTTACTCCCTTTTGCCCCATCCCTGTCCTTCTTAAGTTCACAAACTAACTTTTCCCTGACCTCCCTGACCAGTTCCTCAGCCTGCTGAAGTCCGCCCTCCTAAAATCAAGGATTTCAGTTCTCGATTGGGGCTTTCCAGTCTCAAAGGCCAGTTCAAACCAAATGGAGTTATGGTCACTGTTCCTAGTGGCTCCCTACTCTCACTGCTCCTACCAACTCCAAATTTGTAAGCAACAAATCGAGAATGGCGGTCTCGTGGTGGGTTCCTTAACTAGCTGTACAGAAGACAGTTCTGAAGTACATCCAGCAAGGCCTGCCTTCTGGTGCTCCTGGCCACAGAACATCCAGCCAATGTCCATCAGGTTCAGATCACCCACTACCATTACTTCCTACTACTCCTGATGCACCCATCTCTCCATATCCTCAGTGCCATCTCTGACATAGATGGCTAATCCTCCCCGCTACCTTTCCTCTAGCCCTCTTAAACAATGAGTACCCAGGAACCATCAGGTCCAGTTATGATAGCTTCTTCACATATACACTAATTGGAGGGCATCCTGGGATTTACTTATCACGTTGTCTGAACCTGTGAAACATCAGTCAGATTAGTGTTGTGATAAGTTGTGATGTAACATTCAAATCTGGGACCCTTTAATATTTTTTATTAACTTTATACTAAAATTGTGTCAATATTCTCCCCTTTTCCTTACTTTTTACCCAGTCCTTTTTCCTTTCCCTCTCCCATTTTCTTCTCCTTCTAGCACCTTCTTTCAGACTCTATTATTCTTAGTCTGCTCTATTATTTCACCACTACCATAACCCCAGTTGAAACAATGATTATTTTCTGCCCATCCAATCCCTTTTCCCCATCTTCACCTCACTTCTCCATATCTAGTTTTATGTCCATCCTAGGCATTATTTATAAATAGCACATGCTTTATTAATTTATAGGAGTTCAACATTTATAGACCTATTCCTATACTGATGTTTTCTTCTATTCCTGTTTTGAGGCACACATATTTTATATATTTAAAAGTGACTTATTAACACGAGGTTTCATTCATGACTGTGCTACAGTAAATGTGCATTCTGAAACCGGTCTTCACAATATCTTCTATTTACTTGCATCCGGAATAGGCAGGTCTTTGGTAACTGTAAGTGGGACCACTTCACTGCCATTTTGGCAAATTCCAATCTTCTGTTTGGGTTAGGAGTGGTGACTTACTGCAAGAACAATGCTGCACCGTCAGCATAGCTCAAGGTGCTACACTAAATCAGAAAGCCAAACCTGAAGCATAAGAAAATAATAAAGGTGCATACACCAAGGTTCTATGTGATAAGGGCGACTCGAAATGGTGAGCCCAGAATCGCGATTGAATTTTGGCGAGGACACAAACATCAACTTTGGGGGGGGGCTTTGGCCTCATTCCCCCTTACTTAATTAACAAACTCTGAGGTCGTAGCACCCTGGGGAGGGGGTAAAACATTTGTTGCCATTTCGTCCTCACTGTAATTCCCTCGCCAACTTTTGGTCTTGCCATTTTGCTTTCATCGACATCACGGGCCACCATACACCAATGCAGGATAATTCAGCAAACAAATTATTGGAACAAACTCTCCTCCAGATGCCAAGCATCCCTGTGTAGCACTGTAAGACTTTATCAGGTGGTGGTGGTTTGCTTCATGCAAGGAAACAGTGATGCAGCTCTTACTGTCTCTTATAAACTGCATTGTTGGGATGATGTAAAATGCCCTGCACATTAACTGCAGTGCTGCCCCCTAAGCTCCCTTATACAAGAAGGGAAGACATGCTGTTAGCATTTGAGTAATGGCAGTTTAACCATGGGAGGAAATTTTGATTATAGATGCCTTGAGGTATGTTGATGTTCCAGTGTTACCATCCAGACAATTGCCATTAGACCATTTGATTATTTTGACCATGTAACTGAAAAAACATTGATTTAAGGATTTTTTTTATTTGCTCAGGAAGTTGAGAGTTTTTGAACTGCAGTACTCTGTGCTAGTAAGATTATTTTGATTTTTTGATTTTACTAAACTACATAGATGGCCTGTTCTTGTTGAAATAACTAATTACTGGTAAGTTTACTTATGATATAGGGAAGAAGTGAGCTTGCTGTTTAAATGTGTTATCACAAAGGGAAAAAGGGAATCTGGATTCTATATGGAGACTATTATTAACATGGAAATGGGCAATAGTGGAGGAATATGGACCACCTTACAACTAGCGTAGCATAGCATGTCAATACACTACTCTAGTTGTGCTACTTAGGGTTAGGTGGTATGTTTGTGATGTTTCTTATCAATTTATTTGTGTTTGAGGGCTTCAGCCTCCCTTTCACCATGTTAAATAAAATGACATGAGTGTGTGGGAGCAAACCCTGACTCAAACAAAGTGATAACAAAATTGCTGTGTCGGATAATATGAGTGCTGTAATAACGGTGAACGCAAAAGGGTGACAGCAAAAGACTGATGCCAATTTAGGTGACTGTGACATTATACCACCAGCTCAAATGAAAACCACTGCCCTGCTGATGCCACTTGTGTGGTGGTGGCTGCATCTCCGAGGATGCTTTTATACAGTGTGATTACAGAAAAAGCAATTGAAAGCTAACTAGAAACATATGAATACATGAAAAAGTTTTGGTTGGAAATCATTTTTTTCACATTAAGTACTAATTACAGTAGTAGTGGTAAAACGTTTATTTTTATACAGGAAAAAGATCTTAAGTTTCACATCATTGGGTCAAAAACCCATTTTCAAGATTGTCCTGTTTTGTCATGTTATCTTAAATACAAGAAGACATATTTTCTAGACATTTACATACAAAACATTTTAAAACATGTTTCTTAAATATACGAAAACACATTTCCTAGACATTTACATACAAAACATTTTAAAACAGGATATCTCTTTACATAGTATTCTTAATCCATACTAATAAATACTTTTATCATTTAAAATATTCTACAGATAGAATTTTCCGAGACTATATTTAGCATATTGCACAAAATGAAATTAGATTCGTAAGGTATAAAGTGATTCAGGTAGTTTTCAAACAGAGACACAAGATGAAATGAGATTTATGAGATGTAAGGTGGTTTGGGTAATTTCCAGACAGAGATACAGCTTATTTAAGTCTTCCAGACTATCCCAATGTATTAATACTGGGGTACTGTTTCAGTAATTCCTGTTAACATCCACAACTAGGATCTAAGGTCTGCTTCAATGATTTTATAAACAGTTTAGTATTTTGAAGCTGCTTTTGTTTATGATCTATAGGTTCCCAAAGTTGTTTAACTTTTACAGCAAAAGTCATATTGCCATACCTATTTTTAATTTTCGTTTGAATATACTTACCTTTTAACCATCTTAAGTTATAGTTTGATTATTTTATTATGCGGTCATAGGAGACAGTATAGCATAGTGGTTAAGAGCACTGAGCTGCAAACCTGGAGAACTGGGTTTGAATCCCTTAGCTACCACTTGCATACTGTGGGACCATATGCAAGTCATTTAGCTTCCCTGTGCTCCTAGGACTCACCTGGAAACAAGTCTCGGCTTAGTGTGTCTTTCCTGGCCAAAAATGTAAAATATATTTGGTGAGCAACCTGTTAAGTAAGTGGACATATTTAGCTTTCGGGACAGTTTGGTCCAATGTACTATCCTGTAAACTTTATTATGTACCTGATTGCTAAGAAATTATTACAATTCTTATTTATGTTATATTTTAGCAGTTACTAATGAACAGAGGTGGTTCCCTGAAGAACTGTTATGTTGTGAAACATTGGATAGTGTGTTGATTAATTCAAGCTGTCATATTAAGAAATAAAATTTAAAAGGGACCCATATAAGGAAAAAATAGGGTTATTCAAAAACAACCACACAAGCTAATAAACTGAGGTTGTTAAATTTAACAGACTTCCCACATTTCCAATGTTACAATAACATTAAAAAATATAAAGAACAGGGTTTATGATCCCTTTAATGATAGTTCCAATAAAAAGTGTAAAGAACAGGGTTTATGATCCCTTTAATGATAATTCCGATAATATTCTACTAGCTTTTGGCAAAAGATTTGTATATCACAGTCAGTTCTATATGCATACCTTTCAACCCCCAAATATGGAACATTGTACTTCAAAATATAGAACAGATATACAAAATGTGGAACATTTCATGAAATCACAAGATAGAAGCTGAGAACACTGTATAAATGTGTTTTCATGTTCAGAAAGCTTTCTGTTTATTGAGCAACACATTTTTCACATTCATAATTTGGATTTCTTCTTTAAAACTTCAGCATAAAACATGGGACAGTACTCACTCAGAGTGGAACAGAGGGCTTTTCTAATGTGAAATGAGGAACTACTCCTCGTAATGTAGGACAATTGAGAGGTATGTACTGTATATGTTTCTTCCAGAATTACCTGACGTACATTCTATAGTGATTCAAGTAGTTACTGTAGGATATGTGATATCAGTAAAGTTCCCAATCAGTGCATAAAGAAATATATTATAAATCTGTCACAAACTGATGAGAGCTATTTGGTTTAAAGGAGGACTGTGTTGACCCTGTAATGTCATTTTTTCTACTAAAAGTTGTTTTCTACTTACTGGTTCACATTCTTCTATTGTTCCATCTTTGCTGACCTGTTTGCAAACTCAGTTCATGTTTTTGGTTTACCCACCCATTTAGCAACTCTGTAATGTAGTGTATGTCCCTTACAAACATAAAGTTCTACAGTAAATTATAAAATGGGTAGGGATTGTCCTGCATCCTGATTGGATAGGACCTATGCATTGTACCAGTCTAATGCATGGGTTAAAAACAAGTTCTGCCAACCAAGATGTAGTACCCAAGGCAAATCCTTGTGCCACCCTATACAATGTTCAGTGTCAAATAGCTGTCTCATTTTTTTTTCAAAATTGAGAAAAAAAACAGTACAAACTCCTAAGTTTACAACTGATCACAACTACAAAAACAGGTTATTTTAGAGTATATTATTTTAATCTGTTTCATTTAATTTATTCATCCATTTGATAATCATGCTCGTTTCCTGTTGAATATCAGTTGATCAACCACTTGTCCACTGCCTCCTTCCACTGCACCCCCCATGTGCACACCTCATTTGACCACAAACAGTCTTGCTTGTAATTGAGCCACCTACAATGCCTATTTCTTTCATGGATGCAGCCACCAATCCCACCAGCAAGGGACTGAATTTAAAACAAAAATAAATTTGACTCCCTGCCACTGAACCAGCAGGAGCATGCTGTAGATGGGGACCAGAACTGAGAGCAGAGTGCCGAGCGGAGACACTCCTGGATGCTCCTAACCTAACTCGAATAGAAGAACAAGAGGTCAGGCCCATTAGATGACAGCCCATTGATGTTTAAACGAGCCATATGGTGCATGACAAATAATCACCAAGTCATAATTCTGCTTTGTTTCCTCTCTGTCTGCAAGTCCCACAGCCACCTGTGCACCCCCATTCATAGAAATGAATACGCCAATCAGAAAACTGTGGACTTGTAGTCAGAAATGATACATTCTAGCACTGCCTGCATCCCATTGGACCCTCTCTATTCAATCCTGCCTTTTTGTCATAACCACACCCGCTATCTGATTGCGCTAAACTCAACTGATCTCTTTCACTCCCACCCCCATTCTCCAACTTCCCCCACACAACTACTAATTCCAAAACTGTTGTCATGCCTTTCTGACTGTAATCCACTAAAGGTGAAATTCAGAATTGGTAGGAAAAGCTACTATCCTTCATAGGCAGAAAGGCTATTTTACCCTAATTTTGAAAGGATTTCATCTGTTTTTGTTTTCTGCATTTCTTTTTTAAAAAAGGAACTATTTACCCATTTTATAAGCATAACAAGATACTTGGGAGTGCATTGTGCTAGCATAAATTAACTTCCAGGGGCTGAAGGCACTCTGCCTGTGTCCTTATGCTTCATTATGCTCCTGAGTATGCGATTATCTCAGCACACTGCACATCCCTTTGTGTCTTATTTCCTCATGTATATATGAATGCGTTGTGCCTAAAATATGTAGTGCATAACAAGTACAAAAACTACATCTAAAGTAGGGTTTAGCACCAGAGTGCAAGTGAGGAACACCCACAGAATTTAGTTTAAGGCCTGTTGGAAGGCTATGCCTGTAGTTCAGTGGACATGCAGCTAGCCACTCCTCCTTCCTGTGCTTTATAAGCAGTTCCTGAAACTCTCTCTCAAGCACTTTTCATTTAACCCGGGCTCTGCGATCTGTCCTTTGCTGCTGGCTGGGGCCTACCCCCCTTGCTATTTTGTCATCTGCCTGTTTCTGCTGGACTTCTGTTGTCTGTTCTTCTGCATTTGGTTTGTATTTTGCCTCCAGTTGTGTGCTTCTTTATGTTGTTTGTTCCCTGTTCCTCTGTGTTTTGTGTGTCTTTTGTTTTGCCTTTTTTTGGGAGGGCTTCTGTTCCTAAACTCCTTGTATACTGCTAATCCAGAGCTCATGCTACTTGTTCCCATTTTCTCACAATGCAACTGCAATCATGATCTGTGTATTTCAACTCATACCACATAGCTGCTGATTATGCTATGTGCCTTAATTGTTTTCACCTGGTTCAGGCTCACTCTGAACCCTAGCCTAAACATCACAATTCTGCTTCCTCAACTCATACAACATACATACTTCATTGCTGTTGTTTCACTGCACTGCCTGGCAATAGCTGCTTCAGGCATTGGCTCCTCCAGTCTCTGTTCATCGAATCCTACAATTCATAGTTACTCAATACAGATGCTGCTCTTTATGTTTTTACATTGCTATTATACTCTGGAGGTCAGCTAAGATACCACTGATGCTGTAAACTAGTTGTAATATCCATGTGTGTGTCTGAGCACCTTTCATCACTTTCTTGTTTTCCTATGGCGGGGACTTGGAGGTGTTGGGGTAGTGGTGGCCCCATGTGACATACTTTATGTTCTAATCCTACCTCTGCAGCTAAAAATTCTCAGAGTATTTTCATTTTTATTGTCTTCCTTGTATGCCTGGCTGGCTTGCCTCACTATTCATATTTGCTGCTTCTCCAACCTCATTGCAAGACCAGCCATTGCTATTCTGCTTTATAGACCTACGTGCAGGTCCAGCCATTGCTGCTCTGACATACTGACCTATGTGCAGGTTCACTCATTGCTTACACAATCATTGCTCGATGCCGTACTACCATCTGACCTAAGTGAGGTCTCAGCACTCCTCGCTCATTCCGCTCCTTTTAGTTTTCTGGGGCATGCCAGCCATACCATTCTGGTGCAGGGCCTCACTGCAGCCGATGGTCTCGCTACGCATTTCTAAGTCCACAGCTTGAACATGCCTGACTTGGGGCAGGGTCCTTTTCACCTGTCCCATAGCTGGGAATGTCCTCATTCTGGGCCTGGCTTTAGCCATTCGAGACTCAACGGCAGCTCCTGGTGTAGAATTTAAGACTAGCCTTGAAGGGTGGTTACAGCAATATCCTTTGGATCTAGTATTTTACTAGCAAGGCACCTTCACTGCGTTCTCCCTATGACTGCCTCTGGTTCACCTGGTTTGTTTTTAGGGTGAGTAGGTCAGGTGAGTGCCTCAGCAGTTGTTGCCCTCCTCCTCCTCCCACCTTGGTTATCATCAATGTAGCAGAGCATTCTCGCAACCTTCCACAGCATTCCCATTAGAGGGATTGAGCGAGAGCTTTCCTCTAAATTGGAATATTGTCTACCCCCCTCTTATTGGGTTTCTAAATTGCAGCAGCAGAGCCATCACAAAATAAACATCCCAAGCTTGGAGGGAAGGTGACTTAGGCCTTGGGTCCCCAGAGATTTCCTCTTCAGGGAGGGGGGTTCTCTCCTCCATGCCTCAGGTCATAAATGTTAGTTAGCCATAGTTTGTGTTCCCTAGTGCCTTTAGGAAGATTCTGCTGTTGGATGGAGGTGGATGGTGTCTCTACTTGCCACTACCTCTCTCCTTAGGAGGCCCCCTCAATCTTCAATACAACCCATCCCATTGCTAACCTGTGTATCTCATTTTGTTATGAAGCTGCCTGATGCCTTATCTACTACTATGCCTCACAGCTACTGATTGCTAACATGCTTTGAACTACTACATTTCTTTTTGGGTATCCTTCCTAAGGTACCTTTAGCCAAGGGAATTGTCCCATGGCACCTCTAGAGTGAAACCCTCTTGAGGGTTCCTTGCCTTTGGTACCCCTACAGGGTGGTAATTCCTCTGGAATAGAGTGCAAATGGCCAAAACCAAGTAACACAGTTGCACAAGCATAACACCATACTGGCTGCATAGGCCACTGAACAATATCATAGATACAATGACATATCATACTGTGCACCAATACTTGAGAAAAAACTTCTAAAGCCAGCCCATCAGCAAAGCAGTAACCCCTCCCCCCCCCTCCGTTAAGCTGGTGACCTTAGTTTGGAAACTAGATCAGATCATCAGGTTCCTGCTGGGGGGAGGAGAATCAAGTATCCCAGAGGATGCTCTTCTCCTCTGGGGAAGGAGGATGGACAGTTCTGCTGCTACACTGCCACCTAGTTGACCACCAGTGGCAATGCAGCTGGAGTGGCTTGTGGGAAAAAGGGCGTCGACAGGCACTGCAGCACACATGCTTGTGTGAGTGCTTGGTACACCACTTATATCAACATCCTGGGGACATGGGGAGGAAACAAGGGAAACACCCTGAGTGGCTAGATGATGCCGACCTGCTTGCTGACCCCACACCTGCCTACCAAGTTGCTACCTCCCATAACAGGAACCTTCTTTGGTGGAGATATGGGGGCATAGTCCCCACCAGAGGGAGAAAGCTCTGGAAGAACATGGGGAGGTTATGGTAATTAAGTCACAGGAGACACCAGGGTGACAGGGTACAGCAGGTCGGGCAGATGAGGGCTGCCAGGAGAGCAGGGGGCACAAATAATAACTAAAAAAAAGAGCTAGAAAAAATACAGCCTTGCTGGCTGAACACAGTTCTCCTTTTTGTTCTGATTTAAATTTTTTGTGACACATTTTCCCAAATCAGTGACACAAATGCTTCTTCTTGGACCTGATCAGGCCTTGTGTTAGCTTTGTTAATTTCCCCCAAGGGGGCATAAGGCCCTTCGCTGTGCCTCATGCCTCTCGAATCCCTTGGGCTAAATTAACTGACAGTAGCCTAGCCCCAGGGCATTTCTCACTGCTTAATAAAACTAACAAGCCAAATAGATCATTAGATCACTATTCCTGCCTTTTGACTGCGTGTCCTTTCAGTCCTGATCTATCTCGATATGGTAGGTAAGGTAAAGAAACAAACAAAACCACAGAACAAGGAATCTTTATGCTCAAAACATGGACCAAAATGTGACCACAGTGCTGACCCAAATATTTGCTATACTGACAGGTGAATATCAGTGGCAGGGATCTGAGACACCTGCCAGATACAGATCCTAATATTTCATATCCTAGTATTTTAATTAAAGCCCCAGATGTTACTGTGTGCACAACATTGGCCCATGCATGCATGCGCTGGGCATGGTGTCATGCACATTTATGTGCATGAGTTGGTGTATCGAGGCAACACATTGCCCACTGCAGTCACCTTTACCTTATTCCCACTTCTGGCCTGTTGTATTGCCATCTCTCATTTCTCACTGGTTTCTCTATTTCAGTGGTAACCCCTCCCTAATCTCAGACCTCAAAGTCTGTGCACATCCATACAGCACTCTGATGATGCCCCCCCTCCATGACAGGTATACAAGGGAAAATTGGCAATGTGATTGGCCCTGCATACCATTAGCATGTCAGCACTACCCACTTTTATGCAACACAGCACTTTCATGTATGCTGGGGAGAAGGTCCCCAGACTCCCTCCGAGCATAGTCTGAGGGATCGTAAGTAAGGGATCGTCACAAAATCATTTCACACCAATTTACCTCCCCTTGTGATGGAAGATTAGATGACTGGGGCCATGGTTTCAAAGGCTGACACAGGGTTTACATCAACCCTGGATTAAACCCTTGCATTGCCACAGCTGCACCTAGACCAGATTCTGTCTCTACACCCGATTTATGATCTTGAGCACTGTTGCAACAGTCGATCCATTTTGCAGCAGTCTGCAACAAAGTTTAGCCACAAGCTGTGTGTTAGGAGAGTCCATATATGGCCTTTCACTAGAACAAAGAAAGTTGGTCTAGTGGCGTCCATTCACGCATGGGATAGAAAATCCAGTGAGACTGCTGCAAGCCTGATTCACCATATATTTGACACACTCCCAGGCTGCACCAATTCCACAGCTTTGAAAATCCAGCTGCTAGACTTTAAGTTTATGATTGCAACGATGCTCCAGACATGCCAGTTCAAGCAGATTAGTGAAAACTGGGCAGTCTAGTCCTGACAGCACAGAATTATAGAACTGGGATCATAGGTTTGAATCCACCATGGCCAATAACACCATGAGTCCTGAAATAGATTAGCCAGTTTCATTAAAAAATTGCAGTTGTCTTTTACAAGATGCATATCTTGTAATGTTACAAAATGTTTAATTTCAGGCAATTCCATTCTTTATAACTAAAGAAATCTGCATGTACTCATGCTTTTTACCCTTAGACTTCATCAATCCTGCCTTTCCTGTCATAAAATCATAATCCTCTGCTTGTGACTTCACAGTCATTTCCATGGCAACAGAATATGCTGTTATAAACAGATATTCATGATTTCTTGACAGGAAACAGCAATGTAAACAAGTATTTCTCAGATAGTATTCAATGCAGTCTGTTACCATCAGATATCATCCATTTTCTCAGGTACCTGATGGGACTGGATATCATTGATATCAGACTACTACATCCAATTTCCTAGGATCCAATCAATATAACTAGTGTCTGGGATCCAAGGGAGCTGAGGCAACCATCCATCCTCGGATCCCAATATCTAAAACTGGATCCCATCATCTGATCTTTGATCCAAAATTCAAATGAGGTTAGAGGGATCTCTGATCCAAAGTAGGACAAATGGACTATCTTACAGATCTCATTAGCACTCTCTGAGCATTGCTTATGTGAAAAGGTGATGTCTAAGAAGACAAAATCCTGTTTCAATGAAAATTTCTTCAGTAGTGAAAAATGGGAGGCTCAAGAAATTTAAATGTTAGGGGATTTTTTTGTGTGCCAGAGTTCTTCTGGTGACAACTACAGTTTTTTTTTTAGGATGCCAGACTATAATTTCAAGCAATCAATTTCACCTGAGCTGTGCTTCAGTCTTCCATTAGGTATTCCACTGGATAGCAGCTGGACTTCCCTAAAACTGACAGGTTGTAGCTCTGTTTGGGCTAGACCAGGTGAATAAGTGGAAATTAGAAAATGAATGACCAGGAGTCACATGATGCCGTAGCAGGTAGTAGCTTTACATGAGCTCCGTCCCTCTCGATTGTTAAAACTTGCGAATACCCATATTAGATTCACGAGAAAAAAGATTCAATTTTCTATATTGTTTATTATGTGCCTTCTATTAATTGACCTGTGAGCAGCTTCAGCATCATGTCTAGATCATCGGAGATGGAAGAGCCAGTCAGGGCTCGAGGCCAAGTGGCCCGTCGGAGTTCTTCGCCCATGGTCTCGAGGAAGAACTGACACCTACCATGTGTATTCAGAGTTTTCCACTATTAAAGAAGCTCTTTTCAAGCTGATCAAGGAAGTTGCTGACTTCATACCGGCGTTGACCCAGTTAGCCCAGCGAACTGACACAGAAGCGAGGATAGCCTCCGTAGAGAGAAACTGAGAAAACTGACCCTACTTTGTCAGAATTTAAAAATCAATCACCAAGCTGGAAGATCGTTTGGAAGACTTAGAGGGGAGGAATAGAAGAAATAATTTAGTCCTACTAGGACTCCCCGAGGGGGATGAAAGACTGAACACCATACTATTTCTTCAAAAATTCCTAAAACAGATGGTAGGCCCCTCCCCAAATGGCCCAGAGTTTATAATTGAAAGAGGCCATGGGTCTCTGTGAGCTAAGCTGCCAGCATCGGAACCTCCCAGGCCAATTATATTTAAACTACTCAACTATCTGGATCGAGACTTTATTTTTAAGGAGTCCAGGAAGCTCTCGGCTATATCGTGGGAGGAAAAATAACTTAGACTCGTCCCAGACCTAACAGTGAAGACACGCCAGCTTAGGGCGAGTCATCGCCCCATCACTTCTAAACTATGGGCAGCCAGTATCAAACACCGAATAATGTATCCAGCCCGCCTAGAGGTGACTCTGAAAGAGGGATCCAAACATTTCAATTCACCCGAAGAAGCGTTAAAGTCTCTGAGGAAATGCTACCCTGATCTGTTTCCTAAAGGATGAGGAGGCAATTTGCTATGTGAAGTATGGAGCTCGTAGAGAGTCATTTATAAAAGACTTGGGTGTATCCAGCCATTACTAGATTATGGTGTGGCTTCTCTATCTCAGTGGGGATCTACAACCCAAAAGTTTGGCATAAGTCAATCTCAGACTGTAGTTTGTTTTTTTTGGTGTTTTTTTCATATGAAAATCCTATTTTTCCTTGAACTTTCATTTATCTGCCAGGAGATGGTCAGATTTTATTTTTAACCACTAGAGGGAGCTCCGTTTCTACGAATGGGTGGACTTATGTAGCCTTTACTGAAGTTCTTGTTTTCATTCTACCATTTTATAGATAAGCCATTTATAATTAAATGCTGCAGCATAGACCTGGTCGGAGTTCTCCCAGGTAGTCGGAGGCCAATGGCTCCAATATGTTTTCCTTGTTTGTAACTACAAACGAATTGCAGCATATACAGGCTACATTTGGAGGGGCCCACTATATATTCAATTCTGCTATAAAATGTAAGTTTGTTTTTGGTTCCTGTTGGATTCTGCAGTTGATGCTAAATTGTAAATGGTGTGTACATTAAGAACTTGAGGAGCAATCAATATTTAGTTTATAGATGTTAGGGTTAACTCTTAGATCTATTATGAGTTGGTGTAAGGCCCCTGTCTTTGCTGTAGGGACAAGGTTCTGAGGAGGTCAGGATGAGTGCAGTGATAGATCTCTACTAGTAGCAATGTAGCTCCTTTTCTTCTCTCTATATGCAGCTCATGATAGTAATTGACTTTTGTTTCTTACAGGCAAGGCAATCAGTTTCTGCCAATATGGCTACTAACTTCTAGGGAAAGATACTGGAATAAAAATAATGGGAAGGAAAAAAAAATCACAGTATAAAGAAAAGTGTATAGAAGGCAATAATAAAATGACGGGCCTAACCGAGAGTATTCACAAAGCTTCTTATAGCTTACTCCTTTTTATGTCTGGATTGGGGGTAGAGCTCACTTTCAAGCAGCACTATGGACCAGTTGGTTAGGTGTAGGCTACAGGTCACATACAGTGGGTTTGTTAGGGTAGGATAGGCGCTTTTTGGGGTACGGGTTGGGGTGGGCTAACCAAGAGTTATAGATTTTCTTTTTTGAGGAAGGGGGCAGCAACTTTTACCATTACAAAGGGTTTATTGTTGGCATTTGTGTGGCTAATTGCTTAAATATCCTTTCCTGGAATGTAAAAGGAGGAGAACAATAAAAGAAACATATCATCCTAAATCATCTTACGAAATTTGACCTTCAATTGTGTTTCTTCAGGAAACCCATATATTACGTGAACAGTTACATCACTTCCAAAAGATGGGTAGGTCAGGTTTTGGATCAGGATTTGCATCCAACAAATGGGGAGTAGCAATACTGGTGGCCAAAAGAGTCCCATTTACACCAGCGAAGTCATTTCCGATCCGGAGCAGGTTCAATTTTGTTGTAGTAAAATCGGTAGCCTAGACACCGTTTTGGGTTCCATCTATGGACCAAATTTAGAATCCCATCCTTTTTACACACCTGGCTATGGTTTTGGCCCTTTTAAATTTGACCATACTTTTGGGCAGCGACTGGAATCTGGTACAGTCTAACGACTTAGACCGCACCTATCATAAGGGAATTAAAAGATCCCCCACACAGAGGGCTCTGCAGGAATTTACAGCATCGTTGGGCCTTGTAGATCCCTGGAGGATAATGAATGCCTCAAGTAAGGAATTCACATTTTTCTCCCCAGTCCACAAACATTATTCTCGCCGTGACTATTTCTTGATTAGCCAACAGTTACTACCCTACATAGCGGATGCTAATATCTTAGCCCGAGTAATTTCCTATCACTATCCTATCATGATGCAGTGTTTGTTACCAAATATTCTAATAAGATCCCATTCTTGGACACTTAACAATAAATTATTGTTGGATAGCCAAATAGTGAGTGCGATTCCAAAATTTTTAACAAACTCTATTACCGCCAACTGGGGCTCGATCAGCGCAACAGACCGGGTATGGGCGCGTTGAAAGACACTTGAGAGAGGAACTTATCTGCATAGCATCAGTGCGGAAAAAGAAAAAAAAACAACTTCTTAACTAGTTGTTTAAACAGAATTAAGGCCCTGGAAAGCAAAGAGGTTGGCACACTTTCCCAATCACAAGAGCAAGAGCTCTCTGCTCTTAGAGCCATGTATACTAGTGTTCTCCGGGAATCAGTTGAGATCTGCTTCTTTATTAAAAGCTCATATATTACACAAGGCAGCAAAGCCGGTACGCTTTGTAGCATGGCAATTGAAGCAAACTCATCCGCTAAATGGGTCACAGCCTTAAAGCATCCTCAGACGAATGCTTTGGTCACTGATCCTGAGGAATATTGGCACTGTTTCAAGACTATTATAAAGCATTATATTCTGAGTGTGAGAACTCCGAACACGACAACAAGATGTGGGCTTTTCTTGGAAGGATCTCCTTTCTGACTTTGACAGAGGAAGTTAAACTAGGTTTAAAGGCTCCCTTCTCAAGCGAGGAAATTTCCGAAATCATTGACTCTCTAAAGCCCAATAAAGCGCTGGGTCCTGATGGCTTTACTAGCCTATTTTATAAAACTTTTAAAAGATGGCTAATACCCTTGTTACTCCAAGTATACTCATGCTGGTACTCCCATGGGGTTAGTGATCAAACCTTGTTTGAAGCAAGAATAATCCTTTTGCCTAAACCTGGGAAAGACCCATCTGAAGTAGGTAATTACAGGCCTGTCTCACTCCTTAATGTAGATGTTAAAATATACGCTAAAATCCTGGCTAACAGACTGGGGATAGTATGGAAAGGGCTACTCAGCCCAGAACAGGCTGGGTTCGTGGCTGGGCGATCCTTGGCGGATCATTTCAGGAAGCTATTCTGTTTAATTTCTGCAGCTAGGGCTCCTGAACTAGAAGCATCTCTGGTATCCTATAAGCGGAAAAAGCTTTGATAGAGTAGAATGGTACTTTATGTTTGCAGTATTACAGAAATTTGGTATTCCCAATGATTCATTGATCACATCCGTGTTCTTTATTCATGCCCATCGGCCAGAATCCAATGTAATAATCTCATCTAGCCATCTTTCCCTATCCCGAGGTACCGCCAGGGTTGCCCTCTTTCTCCGTTCCTCTTCAATTTGTATATCGAGCCTCTAATAAGGGCCCCTGAAGTCGAACAACCTAATACAGGGAATTCATGTTGGTAAACTCGAATGCAAGATATCCGTCATGGACGATCTGTACACATATAGAAAATAGCAGAGAGTCCTTACCTCAATTACTGCAGACCATATCTTGTTTCAGCTTCTTTTCAGATTATAAACTAAATAGGAACAAAACTAATGTATATCCCTTATCTCCTCTTCTACCGAGAGATTGGTGTTCCTCCTTGGGCCTACAATGGGAGGAAGACTCCCTGGTTTACTTGGGTATTAGAATCTCGAAAGATCTTTCTAACCTTGCCAGCCTCAATCTAACCCCCTTGCTCAAAACTATTAAAGAAGACTTAGAGAGCTGGAACAAACTACCCTTGTCTTTCTGGGGCAGAGCAAACACTTTAAAAATGGTGGTTTTACCCAAAATTTTGTACCCCCTTTTTAATCTGAACATCTATCTGCCTGAGTCATTCTTCAAGCCTTTACACAGAATTTGTTCAGACTTTTGTGGAAAGAAGCAAAGCCCACGTCGGGCATATGTAAAACTTACCTGCCCTAGAAAACTAGGGGCTACAATTGCCTGACTTCTATGTTTATTATTTAGCTATTCATGCTATGAGATTCTGCAATGGGCAGCTGCAGCCAAAGTAGCCCCAGGCTCTCCCCTGGTTAACTTTAGACCGATCTTTAATCGACAGCCACAAGATAAACTTGGAAGCTCTCTTATATATCCCCTGGTCTAAGGTTCCTCAAAATATAAAAAGTACCCCATTAGGATGGGACGTGAAGGCCCTACATCAGCTCTACTCTTTGCTTCATAAACCTTACTTAAGGGATCTGACGCAACCTTTGCTCAATAACCCAAACCTACAAATAGGTAATCGCCCAATCAATAACTTCCTAGGCAAATACTCTTCCAAAATTCGACTGGTAGGCTTTGTTTTGGCTGACTCAATGATTCTGGCACCTGCGCTTGCCACTAAATTCGAGGTGAGTCATAACGACTTATTACGACTTTACTAGGTTTGCCAGAGTGTATGCCTTTTCCTTAGGGAAAGGTCCATGGAGCGAAGGAGCCAGAGTTATGCTAGGAAAATTGAAGGAACTAGCAGAGAGCCAGAAAGCAATTTCCAAGACTTATAAGTTAATTCTGTCAGAGGTAATGCACATATATACTCCTACAGCTCATTACTGGGAGACTAACCTTATTAAAGGATGGCCAGCCAAAATTTGGGAAAAGATTTGGATGGATACTTATTCCTGCATTAAACAGGATAGACTCAGAAATATCCAATTCAACATCCCATAACCTTTACTTTTCCCTGCCAAATTATCCCAGATTTACAAGTCTTCTCCCCTGGCTGTGAGGACTGTGACGACTCTTTTGCCACTTTATATCATAAACTATGGGCCTGTCCAAAATTGCTAAACTCTGAAACTCGGTCAAACAGTGAGTGGCCCCTTTTTTTAATATCTCAGCTTTTTAATGAAAATGTATGCTTACTAGGGATGTACACTCAAATTCCAACCTGGACTCAAAAGAGGCAGATGGTAATGATAGCTCTCGTTACCAAGCTGGTAATACTCCGGCACTGGCAGAGCAGTTGGGAACCTTCGTTCAGAGAATGGTGGGATGAGTTTTTAAACACTCTAAATGCTGAAAGGTGTGTTACCAGTTTTTTTCAATCTGCCGAGAAATTTCAGGGGTGCTGGAGTGGATTTCATGTAAATTTGAAAGACAAATATGGTTACTAGGGAGGAACGAGCATGGAATCCCTCTAAGCTAGGGCCCCCTTGGAGCCAGGATAAGCTGTGCTATCTATGCTCCTGGCTGCTCTTCTCTTTTCTCCCCTCCCTCCCCTGGAAGTAGATAGGGAACTTGACATTGGTTTATTAGAAAGGGTCTCTCTTTTACATACTTTTTAGTATCATTCCTTCCCCCCTTCCCAGGTTTTCTTTTTACTCCTTCAATGGTGTTTCTTTCGTTGTCTCCCCCTCCTTCAAGGTTTAACCAATGTTTTATTCTAGAGCTAATCTGAACTCTACCAACTAAATACCTATAAGAAAAGTAAGCTGGTTTGTTAGTCCTAGGTATTTGCTGCCAAGTTGGGGGTGGGTTGGGTTTTTGGTTTTTTTTATTATTAGTAGATACTGCCATATACAAACGCTGGCTTCCACCTTTTGATGTTTGTTTGTTTGGTTGGTTTTGTATTATTTGTATTGAATTCCAAAAATAAAGTTATTTGCAAAAAAAAAGAAAATGGAATGACCAGTTGGGTTCAGGATTCTAGACTTTGCCTCGGGTATTTGACTCCTTCAGATGGCATTACATCATCATTGGTACATAAGGAGCACCCCACAGCTCAAGAGACACTTTGAAAAGACACTGGGATGTATTTTGAGAAGGATTCACCCACCACTATATTCAAAATGGGCATCCATCAAAACTGTTAGATCATTTGCACCAGAATTTCACACGTTCAAAAAGACACAATTATAGCAAAAAAGGATGCATATCGTACTTGTGTCAGATTTTTGCTCCAAATCATGACTTTGTGTCACAAATGAATGGATGTTTGAAAATAGCAGCGGGCTGCTCAAGTGGAATTGGTCAGACTTGGTCAATTGCAGCATGCATTTAAGACCACATCTGGCCCTTTTCGAAAACCCATACCCTCACCATATTTGGGCTCAATTCTCTCTGCATTGTGTAAAAAACTTCTGGTATAAATTAGCCTTTCCCCCTCCTTTCTATCTCTTACATCCTTACTGCTAAATGCTGATAGCCAAGCTTGCTTCAAAGTGCCCAGTTTGTTTTCAGGAAGTGCAGCATTCAGACAGAGGAATAAGAATGCTAAATTGTCATCCCAAAATTTTGTGCAACAGCCCTCTATCAAGAGACAGAGAGCCAGATATTCAAATATGTGCAAAAAAGGAGTGCAAAGGCTTGCACTGCGCTTGCCCTTGCACCAGACCCAGTGGTTGCTATATTCAATCAGTGCACTGCGCTATCCAACTGAATAGTGGGCCATGTCAGCGCAGTACTATGTCAAGCAGTGCTGCCCCAACATGGGCCTAGGCTTTATGCAGCCCATAGAGAACTGCACACCTAGACCAGATGGGGCTGGGAGCCACAGTGTGATATTCAGCTACAACATGCAAATGAGCCCAGTGGGCAGGCAAGGCACTAAGGGGCCACAAGCATGCCTATCACGGGCTAATGTGCATGGAAAGCAGTGGCAAGTTTGTGTCCCTCCTGTGCCCATCTGCCACATCAGGCATATTGGTGAGCAGTCCTCCTACACTCTTAACACCTGTCCCCTCAATTTAAATGTACTCCCCAGTGTCTAATGGTGTCCCTCACCTCCAATCACCCATCCCTGTTGAGATCCCAATGTCCCTGGTGTCTAGTGGCACCCCCTGCCCTCTGAACACCTGTCCATGTATAACACATGTGTGCCCTGGTTTCTAAGGGCTCCCCCACCCTCTGATCCCCCAGCCCATCATGCATAGTTAGTCCTTGGTGTTTAGTGGTATCCCCTCACACACACATCTGCCAAGCATCTGTCCCCATGCCACCTCAGCACCCCCAGTGGCTAGTGTCACCCCCCCACAGCATTTGCACCAAGCACACCACCCAGCCACACACACACACACACACTCACACTCACACACCTCAGAAGGTGATACCATGTAGAGATTCTGACACAGTGAGAGGCACAGACCTCCTCAGCTGGAGGCCGTAAGGGATGACAGGGAGCATGCACAGGTGACACTAGCCACAGCATTTGATCACAATGATGCTCAGTGTGATAAAGGGGTCACCACTTATTGTTACATAACTACATATAGAATAATGCATGGGTTAGCTGACCCGCTCGTGCAGCAGTAGTGCTACCCTTTGCAGCGCCGATGACTCAGGTCTGGGAGTCAACTTGGGTCATCAGAGGGTTGACCGGGGGGGAGGACTGAGTGGCCATTGGACTGCTCTCCCCCTCCAGGCAGAGAGGGCTGCTGTGCCCAGTGTACTACTGACCCCTAGTGGTGGCTGGGGGTTGGGCACCCAGGGACGGCAATCTAAGGGTGGGAGGAGTGGTGGCTGCCAATGTACTATACATGGGAGCATACATGGAAATGTTTAGGTGGTATTGCATGTCTGCCCTCCCTGGGAATGTAATTGGAGGAGAAAAACAAGGCTGGCCAGCATGGCAGGACCAGTCCTTCACAGGCTCCACACCCGGCTCTATAGCACAACTCCCATCTTAGGATCCATTTGGTGGCTGAGGAGAGCACCACCCTGTCATGGGAGGGTAAGCCATAGAGAACAGGGAACCCTGAATGGGAAGCTCAAGGGGTTTATCTAACCATTCCACACTGAGGGTGTGTAAAATTTGAGTGTTACTCACCACCCCATACTTTGTTTTATATCATTGCTGGGGAGCATTTTTTCACCTCTGCAAGTGTCACTAGAATAGGTAAACAGTAAAGTATGAGCTGCTCAGTGCCTCACGGCTTTCCCCTCAACAAAGTCACATGTATTCACTGTTACAACCAGCTGGTTATAATGGCAAATTATAGTAGGATTTGCCAGTGGTAAAAATATGCTCCCCAGTCATAAATATGGTAAAAATATAGCATATGGTTAGGGCTTTTTCTGTATAGAAATCAGTGGCTGCTCAACTGTTGCTGTGCATGTTCGATCATCATAGCACCTGTGTAACCCCTCACGCTGACTCCCATAGCTTTCATTCACTCAACTGCAACCACGCTGCAAAACAAGAAAAAAATCTCAGCTACGGTTTTGTTAAAGTATTCGTCCAAATAAAAACAAGCAAAGGACATAGCGCCAGTAACCGATTTATTTTCGATTGTTAAAGGCACTGGAAGACCAAGGTTTACTAATGGTCTTCCAGGCAACTCCCTGCCATTTTTGGTTACTACTTCTTAAAAGTACCAATGCTCTGTTTGTCTGTGAAGGGAACAGGGGCAGATAGGTACATATTGTTTTTAAAACGTTTGAGACTTCTTGCCAGCACATAGGAAGCATATTAAAATACAGCACAAGGTAGTTAATATTTCTGTCATGCAGTTGTAGCAACATAAGCCTCAATCTAAAAGGCTTTTATACTCCCTACAACAAAAATATTATAACTACATTGTATAATGCCTAAAACATGGTTAACTACACATACAAGTAAAATAAACTTATGCAATATTTCTCACTCCAAAGATCCATGCTGTTATCTTAAACTGTAAATGAAGATGCAGGCTCACTGTGTATGGTCACCTATACATTATTACTATATGTGTGTATTAAAATGCTAACTAGTAATTATAGTTGTGTTACAAACAACATTGTGGCAGTCAGGCTCGATGAGTTACAGTGTCATTAAGGGCTCATTCGGATAACATAGATGGAATACAGCATTAACTAAACTGTGTCTAAAGCTCATTCCCAGAGCAAAGCATCATAGGTATGCAAATCTGTGTACAAACCAGAGGTGTGCATGGATTTGCACACTCATGATGTATTGCTTTAGGCAGCAGGTTGAGAGTATGTGCATGGTTTGGAGATATCCTCAAGAAAAGAAAGAATTTGGATATTTCTTCTCTCCTAACAACTTATGATGGATCCCATTTTATCCTGCTTTTCTGCAAACTGCATCTCTAGTATACTGACTCTGAGTGTTCTAAATGGAAGGCAGGATAGCATTGTGGTTAAGCAAATTTGGTTTAGAGATGGTGACTTGGATTTGCATTCATTAATCAGTAGCTGTGTAGTGTGTAAATATAAATTGTAGTCCAAAATATATGCTGGAAAACAATACTTGATATGATCTACGAAGTTCTGAGTAAAAAACATGCATGTGATTGCAGAAATATTCTTAGCTGGGTAAGAAACGTTTTGATTAAAAAACCTGCATATGATTACAGAAGTATACTACAGTAACACAATGTAAAACACACTTGGCACCACATGTAATTGTGTATTCACTATTACAGTTGCTCAGTAGTTTTTTCGTTAGTCTTTTGCATCCTAAATGGTATCCACAAGGTCAAACTGGTCAGATATCCTCCAGCAGGGACATACTGCACATACACAGTCTGAAACTAAAAGGTGGTAAATGCAGGGCTAGCATTAGAGGGTACTTATCTCAGAGGTGATAATTCTATAGGACTGTCAACCAACGGTGACAGTGGACATAACAATATAGGCTTTCAGTGTAGCCCTAGACAAATATTGGTTTACCAAGGGAATCACTGAGTACCCTGGGTTGATGAGTGGGTAGAAACACTTGTAAATTAGAATGGTTGCACAGCAAGCTTGTTAATTCCTGCCTATGAAGTGGGATGGCAGAACATGATTGACCTAGAGTCCCGGCCAATTTTAAATTACTATGTTATTATTGTATGTTACAAAACTCAGTTACTGACACATTCACGCACTGACCTGAGCAATTACACTGCAGACACTCCGATCATCTGTGCACAATAGAAACTACTAGTGATTGGATTGTCTGCAGCATGATTACTCACGTCAGTATATCTCCCTGGCACCAAAAACCAATCCCCTGCCCCTCCCCCCTCAGTCCCTCTTAGGGCACTTCACTTCCTCTTAGGGTACTTCACACCTTTCCTGGCCAGTCATTCAGCAGTACACTTTGAGCTCTGCCGCTGGCACCTTCCTCCCTAGTTGTTAAAATATCTCATTCATTTCTCTTTTATAATATGTTAAAACAAAAGAGCAGTAATGAGATGTGATACAGCGCTGCGTACGCTGCTGTCCCAGTCCTGTTACCAGTGATGACCCACCGTGGCCTTCTTGCTGCAGAACAGAAGAGAATCTGATTTAGATTTTATATTCTATTTATTTTGGAGTCTGTCTCTCTCATCTCTCTGTGTCTCTCTGCCGCCTGACATACACTCCTGAAGATCAGCTGCCCAACTCCTTGTAGGACAGATGGTCACAGTTATTTGCTTTTGTGTTTTGCAGCTACTTATTCTCAGTGAGGTCCACTGCCTAAACGCCAGCCCATCCCAGGCCATCCAACCACTAAACCACTATCACCAGTCATCTGATGGCTGTATACCCCCTGCTGCCTCCCTGGAAAGCTAAGAGGTGGGGGGGGGGGGGCAATTGTCTGCGTGACCGCTGGTCCGGTGTGCACCAGATGTAAACATACTTGTTTTCTTGTTTTGTTGACTACCACTACCAAGTTGAGTTTAAAAGTCTTAAAAACATGAATAGGAAAAATTAAAGCAATGACAGGAGACTGTGATGGAGAGCCAAGAGAATCTCTCTGTCACTAATTAAAATGGCAGTTCAGAGATTATTTTTCCACTGCAGCGCCGTTCGGTAAATCTTGAAAACTGAGACAGCCTCAGGATATGCTGCACACTCTGTACTTTAGTATTGTACTTCCATAATCATGGGCACGTTGATTGACTCAAGTCAATCAGAGATTTCAAGTGTGCGGCAAATTTGTCACTAAAAAACTGTTTGCAGTTATGCTGTGAAGTACCGCACTTTGTACCCTTTTTACTTTCATAATTTGAACTCATCTGTTATTTTTTTTAAATACTAGTTTCTTTGTTTACTCACAAATCAGTGAATGCAAATTCCGGTTTTATATAGCTTCAGCGAGATGAGTCTCGTGGCTGATTACCTGTAAAGTTAATATTTTTTAGAGTTTCCCTGATCATTGATATTACATATTCTGAATGGATCTCAGTATTGTTTGCGAATAGCTGATAACAAATGCTGCACTGTTTCTGTGCATGTTTTTGGCAAAGAGTGTTGTGTTGGGGGTTGTATAGGGATAAATCGCACTGTCATTTGCAGAAACAGAAGGTAAAGGTATACTGGCACTACCCACCTGGGTACATGCACGATCACAGGTATTTCTTTCGTCTGCAAGATGCGGCAAAGTAACTGTCACAGTGCATTTCATCCCAGTAAGTACAGCAGATCTGTTTCTAAAAATGAGAGTGTGATTTATTCCTACACAACCCCCGGCCCAACACCGTTTACCAAAAACACCCATTGAAATAGTGCCATATTCGTTATCAAACACGGACAGACAATACTGAGATCCATTCAAAATATGTAATTACCAATGATCAAGGAAACCTCGGGGACTTGAACTTTGCAGGTAATCGGCTATGAGACTCATATCGCTGAAGCTATAGAAAACCTGGATTTCTAAATTTGCAATCAGCGAGTTGTAACTAAATGAAGAAACCATTACTAAAAACAAAAAAAGACCAAGTTTCAATTATGTAATGCAAACAGCTGTTGGTATCTGTCTCGATCCAAAAAGAAAAGCCAGTACTTGACAACGTGACCGCAAACTGTTTTTTTGTTTTGTTTTTGAATGAAAAGTGTGCCAATACTTGAAATTTCTGATTGACTAAAGTCTCAATTAACAAGTCTGTTTAACAAGTCTGTGATTACGGAATTACAGCAGTACAATAGTAAAGTATAGAGCATGCAGCATTCGAGGCTGTCTTGGGTTTGTACAGCAAGTTTAACATCAGTCCTTCATTGACCTCAAGGTATTCCAAACAGCTTCTACGGAAAACAAAACACCTATGAACTGCTGTTTTAATTAGTGACACTTACAGAGATAAAATGTACAATTTAGACAAAAAAAAAACAGTAGACATGCATTCTTTTTAACAATCAATTTGTTTGTATTACACTGCCATTCATAGGACCTGTGGAAGAGACTTTTTTCTATTATATTTGCCATTGATCTTTAAAGACCAATGTTTCCTAATATTATGCCATGAATTTAACAGGTAAAGAAGGATAAGACATTGTGGACTAGGGTTTACTCTGGGGGCTAATTCCTCTTTCCTCCAGTGGCAGAACATATGCAGTCTGAGATGGACAGGCAGACAGATAGGTATGGATACCACAGATATCACTGGTACAAATTCCTAATTTGGGAGCCCTTCATTAGTTTTTTTTTTTAGTTTCAACTGTTTATTGAGTTTTATCAGAGTACATAAAACAATCTGACATTACAAAAGGGTCACATGAGCCAAGACCAACATAGTCTAACTGAATATTAAAGCAGACAGTATTTAAATAACAGTGCACCTTCCCAAACCACCTTCAGTGACCATTTGTATCTCCTACGGGGCCATACTTTTTGGCGATTCATCAATAATTCTGCTTTGTGTGTAATACATAATTAATTACTGGTGCTGATTTTTTACATCTGGATAACCAGCCTTTTAAATCCTGTTACAACTGCCTAGTTGATATTTTGTATTACAACTTTGCGGTTGTAATCAGTGCCTGTCAATCAAGATAGCTACACAACACTCATTGGCTCATAGACTTGGTGTGGGTGGGACAAACATCCTGGAAAACATGGTGGCTCCATTGCTCCATTACCAAGCAGCCACTCTCATCTTTTGCCTCACAGTCACACTGTCACACCAGGTACCTTTTTTAATATTTTTTGGTATCTATCTGGTTAATCCTGCCTTCATAATGTTAAAAATCTATCTGGTTGATCCTGGAATTCATACCCTTTGAGCGAGGCTCTGACTCACCATGGCTGCATCTCCAACGGACCATGACTAACTGTGCTTCACACTATAATACAAAAAAAGTAACAAAAATACAAGTGTGTGTGTTCGCTTGTGAGTGAGTGTGAGTATGACTGTGGGTGTGTGTCGTGCGCCTGTAAAAATGAGGACTAGTAATTAAATAAAATAAAGCATGGAGGGGAAATCAGAATTACACACCCCTCAGTGTGGGATGTTTTGATAAACCCCGGGCCTTGCCCTCGGGGTTTATGTAGGATCCCACACCTCAGGTGTATGTAAAATTCTGGTTACACTCATCCACCAGTGTATTATTCTATATATAATTAACTTAAGGACACACTAAAAAATGGAAATCATTACATATGACATGGACAAAACACCACTTAATTATGGCGGGTCAATACACTGCATTTTCAGAATTAGCATTTAAGAGTCGAACCAATATTCTGTCATATCATTAGACCCTTTTGAGTGGGGTGTATAGGGCACCTCGTCCCATGCTTCCTATGTCAGTATAGGAGGCTACATGCATTCTGTGGGGAAAGAGGTGGAAACAAAGCCAGGGTCTGCTGCACATCAACAGATCCATAAAGGCCCAAGAACACCCTCATGCCAAGTGGCCTATTAGACTGGACAATGTACTGGAGGATGCTCTCCCATAGGAGGGCAATCTCATTCACTGGTAGTGAGTTCATATATGTTCCCCAGCTGTGGAGGAAGAGTTCCTCTCTGTCATTTAAAAACAAGTTAACTGTTCCAAGGCCAAACCTTCCTCTGAGCCATTGTAGGCCTGTTACATGATACCCATGTATTCTGGGTTGTGCCAACCTAACAGCGAAACTATTAAGGTGAAATCCCTCACAGTGACAATTTCTACAGGTTTCAAAATTGTCACTGTGAGGGACCTGTGGACAAAATTTCACCCTTTCGCCATGTGTCTCCCCCCCCCCCTTTCAAATCAACTCTGACTTCGAGTTGATTATATTTTGAAGGGTGGGAGCAGGGGGCACAGCCCCCCGAGAGAAACACTTCAGTGTCGAACAGGTGAAATTTTGCTTGTTGACATTGGGGATCTAGCTATGCCAAACTTTAACAATGGTGTTGTGGACTCAGCATAGGTAAATCATATTCTGGATACACTGACAAGCCAGGACCAACAGCACCCTCACTGATCTAGGGTATAGAAACATAAAAATTGTTGGCAGATAAGGACCGCTAGGCCCATCCAGTCTACTTATAGGTCCTATACATTGTATGTGGCCACTGACCCTATGTGATCAATGGCTTTTCATCACACCAACCCTCTCAAGCTTCCCCTGTGCCTGTCGCAGGCATGCTTGAACCCTTCTTCTGTGCTTGCCCCCACTACTTCCTGTGGCAGACTATTCCATGCATTGACTACCCTTTCTGTGTAGAAAAACTTCTTCACATTACCTCTTAATCTACCCCCTTCCAATTTCATACTGTGCTCCCTTGTTCTAGTACTTTTTCTACATTGGAAAAGGTCTCCCACCTGCACCTTGTTCATGCCCTTGAGGTGCTTGAAAGTTTCAATCACATCCCCCTCGCTGTCTCCTCTCCTCCAGTGAATACATATTGAGGTCCCTTACTCTCTCCTCATATGTTTTGTGATGCAAGCCCTGCACCATCTTTGTTGTCCTTCTCTGGATAGTCTCCACCTTATCTATGTCCCTGCACAGATGTAGCTCCAGAACTGCACACAGTACTCCAGGCAAGGCCTTACAAATATTTTATACAATGGCATCACCACCTCCCGCTTCCTGCTAGTGATACCCCTGCCTGTGCACCCAGCATACCAGTGGCCCTCCCTGCTGCCTTTGTGCACTGCTTTGATACCTTAAAGTCTTTAGAGATGATAACCCCTAGGTCCCTTTCCTCTTTGGTGACAGTCACCTCCTTACCCCCAACCTGTAGCTCTTCCCAGGGTTTCCTCTACCCAGGTGCATTATTTTGCACTTTTTTGCACTGAACCTCAGTAGCCACATTTCCGACCATCTTTCAAACTTTTTCAGGTCCCTCATCATTTTCTGCACCCCTTCTGGAGTATCCACCCTGTTTCAGATCTTGGTGTCATCTGCAAACAGGCAGACCTTTCCTTCCAGCCCCTCTGCAATGTCACTAATGAAGACATTGAACAGGACTGGTCCTAGTACTGATCCCTGTGGTACCCCACTGGTTATCCCCCCTCTCCCCAGATTGTACCCCATTTGCCACCACCCTCTGTCTCCTGTCTGTTAATCAGTTCCTAACCCAGTTTTCCACTTTGTCTCCCATGCCCAGACTTTCCATCTTGTTAATCACCCTTCTATGTGGGACGGTGTCGAAGGCTTTGCTGAAATCTTGGTAGGCAATGTCTACCACTCCTCTCTAATTTATTTCCCTAGTCATCCAATCAAAAAAATCTATTAGATTCATTTGACATGATCTTCCTGCTGTGAATCCATGTTGCCTCAGATCCTGAGCACTGCTTGATTCTATATGTGCCACTATCCTTTCTTTCAGCAGTGTCTCCATGATCTTACCTGTCACTGAGGTGAGGCTGACTGGCCTGTAGTTTCCTGCCTCCTCCCTACTGCCGCTTTTGTGCAGTGGGGCTACATGTGCCATCCTCCAGTCCTCTGGAATGACACCCATGTTGAGTGACTCTGTGAACAGGGCCACCAGAGGCACTACTAGTTCCCTTTGTAGCTCCTTTAATATCCTTGGGTGAATGCCATCTGGCCCCATGGCCTTAACCACCTTCAGCTTTGTGAGTTCTTCCAGAACTCTCTCCACTGTGAATGGACTGGTGTTCACTCCCCCCCCCCCGGTTGCCTCTGCAACCCAATTGAGGTCCTTGACTCTTCTCCTCCTTAGTGAATACTGAGCAGAAGTATTTTTTCAGTATTTCTGCCTTGTCCAGATCACCCTCTTTACACTCTCCTTTCTCCCCTTTGAGCCTCACAATCCGTACCTATAAAATACCTTATCCCCTTTGTTTACAGACTGTGCTAACCCCTCTTCTGTCTGCATCTTCACCTTCCTAACAGCCTTCCCTGCTTCCCTTAGACATTCAAGGTACACCTCCCTGTCCTCCTTCCTTTGGTTCCCCTTATATTTCCTGAAACTCAACCTTTTAGCCCTGACTTTGTCCCCCAACCCTTTGGAAAACCACAGTGGTTTCCTTCTTCTTTTCCCTTTGGCCACTGTCCTAATGCATTGGTTTATTATATCCACTATGGCTCCTTTCAGTTTCTTCCATTGTTCTTCCACCCTCTCTATTACCTCTCCCTTCCCCAGGAGTTCTTGTATATATCTACCCATTTCAGTGAAAACCACCCTCCTGAAATCTAATACTCTTGCCCTTGTGTGGCTTAACTGAGTCCATATCACCATGTTGAACTACACCAAGTGGTGGTTACTGGACCCCAGCTGCTCTTCCATCTGTATTTCTTCGACTCTGTTATCATTGGTCCATACCAGGTCCAGAATTGACTTGTCCCTGATTGGCTCATGCACCTGCTGTCTGGGTCCAACCCCCTGCAGGGATTCCAGGATGACTGTGATTCTGGCTGAAGCAGCCACCTGGGTGGCCCAATCCACATCCGGTGTATTGAATTCCCCCAGTAGCAGGATTTCACCTTTAGCTGCCAAGTCATGTATGTTCTCCACTAGTTGCTTGTCTACTTCCTCCCTCTCTGCCAGATGTCTGTATATCACCCCTGTGTGTATTGCTGTTCCATTCCCTGGCTCCAGGGTAACCCACATTATCTCGGCCTCCCCGTGTCTTCCCTGAACTTCTGTAGCCTGTATTCCATCTCTAATGTACAGGGCCACTCCCCCACCCTTTTTACCCTTCCTGTCTCTCCTGAACAGTGTATAGTCTGGTACATTGACTTCAGCAATGATTAGTGAGTACCACATCTCTGTTTTGCTGCTATGTCAAGGTCTGCATCTGCCAACAAGGCCTCCAGGTCCAGAACCTTAGCTCCTAGGCTATGGGAATTCGTTAGCATGACCGTCCATGTTTTACAGTCTGCCCTCCCTCTGCTCTTGTTCTCCCTTTCCAGCATCTTCCCCACCTCAATTTCCTTTCCTATCTGCTCTTCCCCACTGTAATACTTGTTATACATTCTTCACCTGCCTGCCCCTCCCTGCCTGCTTTAGCTGTTCCTGTAGTCAACTTCTGTTCCTGCATGTTCCCATGCTCCTGACCCTCCTGGCTCTCCCATCTTGGCGGTTTGATGATCACAGCTGAAGCATTTAAACTAGCACTGTGGCACTAGTGTTTCTCAGATAGTATCTTAGAAACTAGGATACCAACAGATACCTCCCATTTGGCCATATAGTTGCTGTGGTAAGATAGCAGTGCTATCTGACCATGGATCCTACCTCTAGGATCCAGTGCATAGATCCTACAAACGTTGTGGATTCTATGGATCCTAGCAACAGATCCAACTTGGATCATAACTATCTGATCTAGGATCCCTGGATCTAACCTAGGATCCATCTCTATCTGACCCCAGATCCTAACTATGTGACCTAGGTTCCCTGGATCTGACCTAGGATCACTGGAACCTAACTATGCTCCATCGTTATCTGACCCTGGATTGTACATCTGTCTTTGGTAGGATATCTGGTAGAATCCTAGGTAGAATACCAGCACTGTCTGACAGATAGTGGTATGATCCGCAGAAGCACTGTCTGAGCAACACTGGCTTCCATCCCTTCTCTCCCATATGTTTCCACCCAAATATTGGGAGAAGTCGTCCTTATGTAGAGAGTAAACAGGTGAGAAAGTTCATGAGCAACTTGTGACCAGAATGGTCAAAGCTCTTGGAAGGCACAAAGGTAGTATTTGTAGGTACCTGGTGTAGTATTGCATCACCCGCATATGAGGGAAATTGTGGGATTACATTTGTGTACTATGACTGGTGGACAATACAGTCTATGTAGGAATTTAAATTGTGATTCCTTGCACTTACTACAGATTAAGAGGCCCATATGTAGCTGTAATACAATGGATCAGTTCTCATCCATAATTAGCACCCCCAGATCATTTTCCCATAGCTCTTTTACCTTCCATGACATAATTGGGAATAAGTTCCTATCTTGGTGTGCCATTTGTGCTATGAGGCCCTTTGGGGAGCTATGATCATGGAAAATGGCCAGTTTCAGCAGATACAGAGCAGGCTGACCCACTGGATCCCTGTTCCTGCCCTGCTCAAATGCTCGTTCTTTAAAATATCAATATTTATGGGTTGCTTGGAATCCAAATTGTTCCCCAAGTTCAGTCAGGGATTTAATCCCTGTATTAGTATATACGTCTGCAAAACATCAAACCCCCTGTAGCTTCCAAAGAGAAAATCCCAGGTAGTGTATCCCAGGTAGGAAAGCAAGGTTCTTAGTAATAGGGGCCAACAATGTCCTAACCTTTCCTGCTCCCCTTCTCTTCTTAACCTGTTTCCAAGCCTCCACTGTGAGTTCAGTCATAAAGTTCCTTTTCTGAAAGCGGCCATAGGCTTGTTTACCCCCCCCCAGATCCAAGTAAGATGTCAGCCTTATTAGCGTGTCCTCCCCCTCCCAATCCACCCAACATGCCTCCAATCCTTGGTTAACCCAAACCTGGATGTACCTGTCTTGTATGGCACCCCTTGAGATCCGGAAAGTTTAATCCCCATTAACTGAACTCCCCTTTAATCTTTGTAAGCTCATCCTGGGTTGCTTGTTCTGCCACAAAAAAATGGTTAAATTCCCATTCAGTACAGTGAGAGGTTTGGGCTGCAGCCAGGGAGATGCAGTGCCTGGTCAGAAAATGACTGAAAAGTAGAAATGGGGGGGGATCAGCACTTGCAGAAAAGGTACACAGTTTGCACTGCTCCAAAAGGACTGCTAATGCTTCTTAGCGGAGTGCAAATTACTTTATTACGTGCACAAAGCATAAAGTTCAAAAGGTGATTTCTGATTCTAGAACTCTGAACTGAGTGGCTGTGTTTGAGAAGAGCTCCCAAAGCTAAGTGCTTTTGATATAATTTTCAGTTTAAAATTGTTTTGTTTTATGTAAATTTAGGTGATTGAAAGACAACCCTGTAGGCTCCAGGAAGATATAAAATTTCTGTGGTAGATATTCGTTGGAAGTCAGAAGGATCAACACATTTATTTAGTGTGATCTTTCTACTCTGATGTGGTTAATTTTAATACTATTTTAATACTATAGTCTAAACCCTTTCTGTATGTGCCTTTGGTGGTGTCTGATATTGAGCACCTAAGTGTCATTTGTGGGTATCCTGACTGTTTTGGTAGATACTTTATTTTCTTTGTTAAACAGCTGAGTATACCTATTGTCTAATACTTTGTAGTACATTGTATCTTTTTGCTCAGTCTCTGATTTTTCTCTTCTTTCTCCAATGTTTTAGAACTGTTTAGTTATTGTGGCAGAGGTGTGGTACTGTGTTCTTTCTTGTAGTTCAAGGTGCTTTTGGAACTGCTGATTTCTATTGGTTTAAACGATTACATTTTTTTTTCTATTTTAAAAAAGCTACATCAACTTGGTATGTTGTCACCTGTTTGTTGTTGCTAAGTAGCAGATGTTTTTGCATTGTGCTCTGATTCTGTGATAGAATCTGTATTAGTAGAAGGTAGATTATTGTGATTGTAGTTACCTTTTGATGGTAAGGATAAAGAGGTGAGCTAGAAGTGTATGTATTTTCAAATATTATAGAGGAACAGTGGCAGGATTTTTAGGACAGTAAATTAACAAAAAGGGAACTAGGAGAGCTTCAGTAGCAGACAAGTAGTGGAATAGCAATATAATTGCAGTATAATGTGAGGAGTGGTGCAATGCAGTGGCTGTGGGGCAGCCATATTCAGGCAGATCTTCAGGACACTGAGGAGTTGCCCTATCTGCATGCATCTCTCTGGACTACGGGATGAGGTAGCCAGACTCAGAGCGGAAGTAAACTGGGTCAGGAGTACCATCACCCTATCCAGAGACCTCAGTCCAATGCAGCTGCCTCAAAGGATGCAGAGAAAGAGGAGTACTTGGATGACAGTGGGCTCAGGGAGGGTTAGAGCAGTCAGGCAGAGGCACATCCCAGATCCTATTCCACTCAAGAACTCATATGCCACACTGCCAAATGGGGACAACCAAATAGAGGTACCCAGAGAAATGGAAGGAAAGGATGTGGAGGTTACCAAGGAGGTGACCTCAGCGGGAGAGCAGTGAACCCCAGAGGAGAAGGAAGTGAATCCTGGTGGGGACTCCATCATAAGAGGGATCCAGCTAGGAACACAGGAGGGGAGGACAGGGAGGTGAGGTGCTACCAGGTGCCACGGCATGGAGGGATGGAAGGAAGATCCTGGGATCACTGGGAAGGCAAGACGGAGGGTGAGCTGGATGTCAGTATCCACCTAGGTACTAATGACCTGGCAAATGGGGAGCCAAAGGAAGTTCAGGAAGAGTTTAGGAAATGGGGAGGGTCTCAAGCAAGTAGCTGCTTCTGTCACTTTCTCAGAAGTACTACCTGTGAGAGGCAAGGAGAGCATAGGGTGCAGACACCAGGAATTTTAACTCATGGTTGAAGAACTGGTGCTGTGAGGAAGGGTTTGGATTCATTGGTGACTGGGGACCCACATGGAGGGATGGAGGTTTGTTCAAGCCTGACGGCCTGCATCCATCCTGGAGGGGAATCCAAGCACTCAATGATAAGTTTAAATGCTACATTGACAAGCATTTAAACTAGCAAAGGGGGGTTGCAGGCCAGCAATGAGGGCACCTACTTGCTCACCCCCCACAGCTAGCAGTGGAACCAGTGAACCAGAGGAGTTGCTGTCTCTACAAAGCAGTGTGCAAAAGATGGAGATTAGCACCCAGGAGGTGGCTAGGCAGAATAGGGGCAAAATTCAGCAGAAGGGCAGACAGCAAGGTGAACCAGGATAAAGGACAACCAAGGAAGGGCTGGAGTAGAACAGCGAAACAGTCTAGGGAGGTCAAATCATGGAAGCCATGTGTGCAAATGCCAGGAGCCTTAGCAACAAGATGGAAGATCTGGAGGCTGTCATGGTGCAGTCAGACCTGGACATTGTGGCCATCACTGAAACCTGGTGTAATGATAACCACGATTGGGAGTTGGCCATACCTGGCTACAACATATTCAGAAGAGACAGGGCAGGCAGGAAGGGAGGAGGAGTGGCACTGTATGTGAAAATGACATAAGGGCCACAGAGATCCAGGAGGAACAAATGGGGAGAAATACTGTGGGTTAAGCTGGACAGGAAAATGGGGCCAGCCATCTGCACAGGTGTGGTCTATAGACCACCAGCCCAGGAGGAAGAAACAGATAGGGGAGCTGATGCTAGCCATCAGAGGATGGCAGACAAAGGTGAGTAGTACTGGTTGGAGACTTCAATATTCAGATGTGGACTGGAGCTTCCAGCAGCAGCATCAACTAGACAGATTTATCCTGGACTCCTTCAGGGTGCCTTCCTCAAGCAACTGGTCATGGAACCAACTCGGCAGAAGGCAATACTGGACCTTGTGCTCACAAACAGGGACAGTGTGATGGGGGTAAGAGTGGGGGAGCACCTGGGGAACAGTGACCACCAGTCACTGTGGTTTGAAATCACAGAAAGAGCAGAACCAAACCACACAAAAACACGTATCTTGGATTTTAGGGGGGCAAACTTTGGGAAAATGGGGAGATACTTGAAAGAGGCATTAAGGGGAATGGGGCAGGAATCAGGGGTTGAGGAACAGTGGGAAGTATTTAAAATGGGAATTACAAGAGCAACAGAATTATGTATTACACAGGTTAGCAAGAGGAAAAGGAAGAGGAGACCATTATGGTTTTCCAAAGAGGTAGCAAAGAAAGTGAAAGCCAAAAAGATTGCATTCAGGAAATACAATAAGACACAGGCAGAAGGGGATAGGGAGAAGTACCAGGAGAAGCAAAGGGAGGCAGGGAGGTCAGTAAGGGAAGCCAAAGCTCAGACAGAAGAACGCATTGCAAAATCAGTGGGTAGAGGGGACAAAACCTTTTACAGGTACATAAGTGAAAAAAGAAAGGCAAAGGGAGGGATAGTGAGACTGAAGGGGGAGGATGGGGGCTGTGTGGAGGATGACAACAGTAAAGCTGACATATTGAATGGGTATTTCTGCTCAGTCTTTACTGAGGAAGAGGAGGGTAATGGGTCTGAAGCGAGTACAAGGGGTGAGAATGGTGCAGAAATGGACACAAGTCCCTTTACATGAGAAAGGGTCCTGAAGGAACTGGAAGTAATAAGAGTTGATAAAGCAATGGGGCCAGATGGGGTGCACCCAGGGTCCTTAAGAACTAAGAGAGGTGGTGACTGAACCTCTTACTATCCTGTTTAGCCGATCACTAGAAACAGGGAGGTACCCAAAGACTGGAGGATAGCAGATGTAGTCCCTTATACAAAAGTGGGGAACAAAGAGGACGGGAACTACAGACCAGTCAGCCTCACCTCGGTAGTGGGAAAATCATGGAAGCACTACTGAAGGAGAGATTGGTGGAACATCTGGTTGTCAATGGACTACAGGACCCAAGGCAGCATGGTTTCACCAGGGAAGGTCATGTCAGACCAACCTCATTGAATTTTTGACTGGGTGACTAGGGAGGTGGATCAGGGAGGGCAGTGGACATGGTCTATCTGGACTTCAGCAAGGCCTTTGACACTGTGCCACATAGAAGACTATTGCACAAACTGGGGAATATGGGTGTGGGCAGGACAGTAGTGCGGTGGGTAGGTAACTGGCTGGGCAGCAAGACACAGAGGGTGGTGGTAAATGGCTGTCACTCCACAGAGGGAAGAATGACCAGTGGGGTACCACAGGGATCAGTGCTGGGACCGGTACTATTCAATATCTTCATCAGTGACATTGCGCAGGACCTATAAGGCAGAATTTCACTGTTCGCTGATGACACAAAGCTCTGTAACAGAGTAGACACACCAGAGGGTGTAGACAGAATGAAGGGACCTGCAGAAACTTGAAGAATGGTCAGGGTTTGGCAGTTGAAATTCAATGCAAGGAAGTGCAAGGTAATGCATATAGGGCACAAAACCCTGGCACAATATATCAGTTGGGGGTGAGGATATAGCATGCACCAAGCAGGAAAGGGATCTTGGGGTTATCATCTCTGATGACCTCAAGGCAGGGAAACAGTGTGACAAGGCAGCAGGTAAAGCAAATAGGATGCTGGGATGCATAGGCAGGGGCATCACCAGCAGGAAAAAGGAGGTCATAATTCCACTATACAAGACACTAGTGAGGCCGCACCTGGAGTACACTGTGCAGTTCTGGAGACCTTACCTACGTAAGGACATAGACAGGGTAGAGAAGGTTCAGAGGAGGGCAACAAAGATGGTGCATGGATTGCATCACAAGTCCTATGAGGACAGGTTGAAGGCACTGAACATGTACTCCCTGGAGGAGAGGAGGGAGAGAGGGGATATGATAGAGACATACAAGTATCTTACAGGGAGGAACAGGGTGCAGGAATGCACTATATTTAAGCGAAAAAGATGTTCCGGGACTAGAGAGCATGGGATGAAGTTGGAGGAGGGACGATTCAGAGGAAGCGTGAGGAAGAATTTCTTCACAGAGAAGTGGCGGACAAGTGGAACACCCTGCCAGAGGAAGTGGTGGGGGTTGAAACAATCACGGATTTAAGAATGCATGGGATAGACATAAAGGAATTCTGAGGTCAGGGTGAGGGCAACAGACTTCTTGGAAAACATAAACTGAACTTACAGACTTAAATGGGCAGACTGGTGGCCATAGGCCCTCATCTGCCGACACTGTCTATGTATCTATGTATCTATGATTTCAGTAAATCATGCAAAGCACTTCCAGTTCACAGTTCGCAATTCCAAAAGGTTAGCAAAAGATAGGCAGTCCATGAAATGTCCATAAAGTCCATAAAAACAAACAAACCTAGGAGAGGCTGGTGTAGAGTTCTTGTAGCAGCAAGAGGCGAGGGCACACCCCTAACGTCACCTGACACATTTTGTTACTGCTTTCTCAAAGGTGTATATCTGATCCCAATACTCTCTCTTTAATAGTCCTTTCTTAAAGGGACGGCGCAATTATGTGAAATGAGTTTAAACATACTCAGCTTATTTTTACTCATCAAAAAACATTTCTAAAACCACTTCACAGGAGAAAATTACATTAAATGACCCACAATGCACCAAAAAGAAAGTGCATATTAAGTACATATAAGACAGAAAACTGTGCCTGCTTAGACATCCCTTTTATTTCTAAGTAATCAAAGTGGCACTGGTAAATTGTACAAAGTCCCATTTGCTTTCTCATAGCATCTGGATCAAAAATTAAACAGGTTGGAGACTCACCCTGGTTGGTCGAGAACCCACTGTAAAAGCTGCAAAGATAGAAAAGGAGTTTAGTTAAACAGGAAAATAAATAATAATAACACTAATTATTCACAAATGATTACATCATATTTACAGGTGCAAACATAAGTATTGAATAAAAGACATGGAGTCCAGGCTGGGCAGTTTACGGTGAGGTATGAGATGGATGATGTCGATGATGGAGTGAAGCCTTGGAGGTTGATACGGTGACAGCGGTATGAAAGGACAAAGTACAATAATGGAGGGAAAGCCTTGAGAGCTGGTATGGTGAAGGGAAAGAAGGAAGGGTAGGAAGAGGGCAAGTAGGGTATAGGAAGGATGAGGTTTGGTAACGATGGGAGGTTTGCCATGGAGTGGAGGAAATGTGAGTTGAGTGGACCAGAACATAGGACTAGGGTATGAGGAGGGTACAAGAGGTATGGTATTGGCAGGATAAATACTAACAGTGAAGACAGTATGTGAAGAGGTGGTGGTTTAGGAGTGTAGTGGCGAAGGGGACAGCGGGCAGACTATAGAGAGCCCAAAAGAAATAACAATGACAGAAAGCCAGTGGAAGAAAGATGGTTCAAGAATGAAGACATGATGTGATGGAGGTACAGTACAGAGGGATGGAACTGAGCAGTAGGAAGGAGATAAAGTAATGATTAAAACCTGGCAGATGAAGGTGGGCAGACAGGACGGCATAGGTAAATGACTGGATGGGAGCCAGCAGCCAAAGCTGGGCCAATGAGAAGGGGAGTAAAATACAGAGCGGGTAACAGCAGAAAAGAGCACAACTGAAAACTGTCAGTGAGGACAGAGAGAGGAATGTCACATCCAGAAATGTAGCTGAAATAGAGCCACTGGGCGTTGATGGTACTCCCTGTAGTAGGCAAGGCGGCTAACAAATGATCTCTCCAAACATTGTCAACCCTGACAGACATGACAGAGGCACTGGCAGAAATAGTTGAAATACCATGAACGCAGGGAAGGGACATATCGGGAGATAAATGAATCAGAGGAAGGTACAGGTATGGGAAACAGGAGGAGCCAGGAGCGGGCATTATGAGGAGCGAAAATACATAAACGATAAGGTGCAGACATAAATCTGAGTAGGCAACAGGGTCCCAGAGGTGTCCGACATGGAGCAGGAGGATGAGCGAGGTGCATGGCAGGCAGTGATCATACCAGAAACAGCAGTGCGATAGATTGAGGAAAAGTATATGGCCCAGATGGGAAAATGGAGTTTAAGTGTTCTGAAATCTGCAGTCCAGGGTCGGCAGCTACCGGTAGGTGGGTATGCCAGAGTGAGAGCCAAGAGCAATGCTTAGAGGATCGGTTGTCCTGCCACACCAGAATTGGTCCTAGAGGTAGGGTAAGTGTACAGAACATGTTGGGTCGGATGGAGTGGAGCGAATGTAGCGGCTGCTAGGAGGGCCCAAAAGGATCAGGAGAGAGGAGTAGAAATGAGTGTGAGATAACCAGGGAATGAAGGAGAGAGATAATGAAAGGAGGGGGAGAACAACAGAAGTGGGAGACAGGGCCAGGCAGCCACGAGAAGCAGAAGGGGAGAAGGAGAGCAGAACTAGAGAGATGGCAGAGGTGTAGGGCCAGCCAGAGGCGATAGGAGAAAGAGGGACAGAATGAGGAGAGCAGGAGAAGGATCAGCTGACAGATTCTCCAGCTGTAACAAAGAAACAAATCCTGGAACTGACCAGGAGGAGTGGCCTTTTAAGGCCTGATGGGGGAGTGACATTGTTGCTCTGCTCATTGAACTACAGGCATAGCCTTTACAATTCTGTGATGTATAGTAGGAGGTCATCCATGTATAAAGTTGTCTTGTGTCTACACCTGGACTGTACTGTCACCCCTTAGTTCCTTGCTCTTCCCTTATATGGATGAGAAAGGCTCAATAGCCAATGTGAAGAGGAGAGGGAGAGTGGGAAACCCTGCTGTGTACCTCTCTGGAGGCAAAATTCAAAATCTTTCTCCAGTTACCAGAATCTTTGCACTCGGTCCCTGGTGTAGAAGTTTGACTATATCCAGATATGAGTCCCCCAGCCCGAATCACCCCAATATTTCAAACAAATAGGGCCACTCTATGCAGTCAAAGGATTTCTCAGCAACCATGAATATCACCACTACTTGTCCAGGATGCCAAGCATTCCAGTGTTTTATGCTGATCAGCCCCTGCATGTTGTGGTATGATAGCCGTCGCTGCACAAACCCAGTTTGATCTGGGTGCACCAGTGATGGAAGAAGGGCCTCCAGCCACTGGGTGAGGACCTTTGCATATAATTTGAGGTCACCACTAAGGAGTAAGATGGGCCACTAGGAAGCACACTCCAGGGGATCCTTTCTTGGCTTAGGCAAACACAAATTAAGGTTTCAGACATGAGGCAGTGGCCCACCCTTCATTGCCTCCTCTAACATGGCCACTATAAGATCAAACAAGACCACCTTTAATTCTTTATAATATTCCATAATGAATCAATCTGGCCCTCAGCCTTCCTTTCTTCTTAATTCCAATTGCTTTACCTAGCTCTGTGGCCATAATCTTGGCACCCAAAGTCTCCTTTTGTTCCTCATTTAATGTCAGGATGGCTAGGCTATCCAAAAAGGCTGCTGCCTGTAGCTTCATACCATTACATTCTGACTGATACAAGTGTTGGTAAAAGACATGGAAAACCTCTTTAATAGTGTCCTCCTTATTTTCCACCTTGCCATTGCAGCCTTTCACTGCTGGGATGATTGCTGACCCCCTCCAACCCCTTGACAGCCTCACTAGAAGATTCCCAGGTTTATTTCCCTATTCATGTATGTTTTGATGGGCATAGAATAAGGATGTGCTAGCTTCCCCAGTCAGCAACAAATTGTAAGCTCCCCAGGCAACCAGCACCTCCCCCTTCAGGGCCTACGTGGGAGCCTCCAAGAGTCATTACTTTAAGTCCTTTAACTTGATCGCTAAGGTCTGTCACTGTTCACCCTTTTTATGTTGATTATGGCGCATGTACAAAGAAATATTGCTGCAACTGCTGCAGAAGCAGGTTGTAGAGGTGCGGCATTGTTGTGGCTAATGCCCCCACAGCCTTTGGAGGCTTGGCCTGCTTTTGCCAATGGGGTGGCACGCTGCTGCTGACACTAGTTCAGCCAGTGTGCCACAACCTTGTAAAGTTTCAGCTGCTGCAATCAGGGGCCACCTCATCATTGCAGCATAAGCCATTCCGCTGCAATGAGGGAGTGATCTGTCATTGCTGGGCAGAACCTTGGTACGGTGATATTGTTTGTGAACATGGCAGTGGCTTGCTGCCATGTTCACAAACAATATTACTGAGCCCCTGTGCCGCGGAGCTGCCCAATCCCCCTCGGCAGCATGTGCCTCCCAACCACAGTGTTTGTGTGCTGACGGGGGCCCCAATCCCCACCAGTTTCAGTGCCCGTAACACTCTGTGCTCTCCAACATATTACCTCCAAAAACCATATAAACACTACAAACAGGTATCAGCCTCTGTCTCCAAAATCAAACAAAGGGGCAGAGGACACTGCAGAGCAGGACACTGCAGCACAGGAGCTAGCACAACAAAACTCGCTCAAATCAGGAACCAAAACAAAAAAAGCAAAAAAGGAAATCCCAAAAACTTCTGATCGTAGGAGACTTCATGATTCGGGGAGTTGATACCCATCTCCAGTCAGGGGTTATGGTCAGATGTCTCCCAGGTACATCTGCATCAGCATGGAGAGACACTGACCGCATTGCAAAAATTGTTCACAAAGCAGGAGAAAACACTGACGTCCTGGTACACATAGGGACTAATGATCTCGCCAGCCGGTAAGTTGTGGAGACCAAGGAACACCCGACCAGGCTGGGTGACAAACTATCATCCATTTCATCTGACATCTCCTTCTCTGAGATCCTGCCAGTCTAGGAGAGGGGGCCAGATGGACGGAAGGTCAGAGAAGGGGAGATAGGGGAGCTAAACATGTGGCTCAAGGGCTGGTGCCAGGAAAAAAGGACACAGATTTGTAGGGAACGGGCAACAGTTCTGGGAGCGAAAGTTCTTTAAATTTGATGGACTGCATCTGACTAAGGAGGGAGTCAGTGCATTGGGGCAGAAGTTTGACGTCTTTGTAGAATATTTAAACCAGCAAATGGGGAGAGGGGTGCAGCACCCCATACGTTGAATGGGAAGAACACTCCTCCCCCCTCAGCTAGTGGTCAAACAGGGATTCAGCATGTTTGCAGTTCATTTGCATCACCAGGTAAGAAAAAAGGTCCGTTTCCCCATACGACACACAGGGGGGAAATGCCAAACCTCACCCAATGACTAACACACCGAAATCTGGCCAATGGAAAATCATGTACACAAATGCTCACAGCCTGGGAAATAAGATTCCAGACCTGCAGGCAATAATGTCAGAGGCTAAACTGGACATAGTAGCAATTAGTGAGACATGGTTTACCAGTAACCACACTTGGAAGACTTCAGTACCTGGCTATGTACTGTTCAGAAGAGACCAAGGTGCAAAAAGGGGAGGTGGAGTGGCCCTGTATGTCAATGAAAATATCAAAGCTACAGATATTCAGAATACACATAAGGAGCCAGAAGAACTGTGGGTCACCCTGGAAACAGGAAATGGGACAGCCATAAGAACTGGGGTTGTCTACAGGCCCCCAGACCAGGAGCACACAGACACATTACTGTTAGAAGAGATCCAAAATATGACAGCTGAAGGGAGGTTCTGATAATGGGAGACTTCAAAATGTCGGATACAGATTGGTCAACACCAGCAGGAACATCTGCCAGAACTAGACACATGGTGGATTCCCTGCAGGGGGAGGGCCTCAAACAACTGGTACAACAACCCACAAGAGACAGGGCTATCCTAGATCTAGTACTGGCTAACAGGGAAGGATCCAGATGTCCAAGTAGAAGGTCACCTGGAGGCCAGTGACCATCACATGGTATGGTTCAATTTGGCCACTACATCTAAATCATCCCATTCCAAGGCAAAAATATGGGACTTCAGAGGAGCTGACTTTGATAAGATGGCCAACAGAGTTAAGCTAGCCCTGGCAAAAAGAAACACAGGTGAGGGGGTACAGGCAAAGTGGGCAAGCATTAAGGATGCAATAATTGAAGCAATATACCATTGTGTTAGACAGAAAAGGAAGGAAGGAAGAAGAAGGAAACCACTTTGGTTCTCAAATACAGTAGCAGAAAAGGTCGGAGCCAAAAGGTTGGCCTTCAGGAAATGTAAGGGAACACAGCGGGATGAAGATAGGGAGGCATACCAAACTGCCTTAAGAGAAGCAGGGAAGGCAGTAAGGCAGGCAAAGTCCCAAACTGAGGAAACACTAGCATGAACAGTAAAAGAAGGTGACAAGACTTTCTATAGATACATTAGTGAAAGGAGAAAGTCCAGAGGGTATGCTAAGCTAATGGAGAAAAGGGGCATGTGAGGAGGAGGACCCTGTAAAGGCATCTATCCTAAATAGATACTTTTGCTCAGTATTTACAGAAGAGAAGGTAGGGCAGGGCCCACAGTTCAAGCACCATGGCACAGGGGGGAGGGAGGGAGGGAGGTGAGCACTACTCCCTTCACAAAAGAAAGGGTCCTACAAGAGCTCGCTAAGCTCAGGGTGGACAAGGCAATGAGACCTGATGGCATACATCCCAGGGTACTTAAGGAGCTAAGGGTGGAACTAGCAGAGCCATTAGCAGAACTGTTTAGTGAGTCTCTGAGCATAGGAGAGGTCCCAAAGACTGGAGAAGGCTCATAGGATCCCGCTCCACAAGAGTGGTAGCTGGGAGGAGGCAGGGAACTACAGACCAGTCAGTCTTACCTCAGTAGTGGGCAAGATTATGGAGGCACTCCTTAAGGAAAGGTAGACCCCTGGAGTAGCTAGATTGTCTACTAGGATTTTCTAACAGTTAAACTATTTTTAAATAAATTACAGGTGACTGAGGAGTTGAAAAGAAGCTTGCAACTCTGCTTATCTTGGAAATAACTTCACAAGGGTTTGAATACTTTTTTTTTGGTTTTCCCTTGGGGTAGCTGGATTGACTACTAGGATTTTGGGACAGAAACTATTTTTAAGTAATTTACTGGAGCGTAGGATTTTGTGATAGTTAAACTATTTTTAAATAAGTTACTGCAGGCTAGTTAAATTACTCTAAAGGGCAGTACTCACCAGGTTGGTGGAGCAGAGGTGTATTTGAATGTTTCTAACAGTCACCTGTGGTTGTGGACTACCCACCTCCCCTCCCTTCCACACCCCCCACCCCTGCCAGGCGTGGCATTTCCTTTATAGTCAAAGTTCAGACAACACTTCCTCAACAGGTCTTGGGGCAAAACTGTCATATTCTTAATAACCCATCACAGTGCATAAAGGGTAAGTACACACCACCAAAAAAATTAAAAAATTATATATATTACATATTGTATATTATAAAGGAGAGGGACATATGGGGAGTGGTGCAATGCACTGGCTGTGAGGCAGCAGTTTTCCAGAAGAAATTCTGGAATAATTTACTGGTGCGTAGGATTTTGTGATAGTTAAACTATTTTTAAATAAGTTTTGGGGGGTGGGGTGTGGGGAAAGGGGTGGGTAGTCCACAACCACAGGTGACTGTTAGAAATAATCAAATACACCACTGCTCCACCACCCTGGTGAGTACTGCCCTTTATAGTAATTTAACTAACCTCCAGTAACTTATTTAAAAATAATTTAACTATCACAAAATCCAATTAAATGGAGGGCAATGAGTACCAATGCCCGTAGTCTGGTAAACAAGCTTCCTGAGCTAGTAGCCCTGATGGAAGATGAACAATTGGATATTGTTGCAGTCACGGAAACATGGTACACGGAGAACCATGACTGGGATGTCAACATACCGGGGTACACAGTCTATAGAAGGGACAGGGAGGGTAAAAGTGGAGGTGGAGTAGCTCTATACATAAGGGAAGGGATCAAAGCTACAGAACTGAAAAGTAAAGGGAGAGGACAAGAGGCACTCTGGGTCACCTTGGAGACAGGGAATGGCATCACATTCCGCACAGGGGTTATATACAGACCCCCGTCTCAATGGGAGGACATGGACAAGAAAATGATAGAAGACATTCTCAAAATGGCTGAAAAATGTGAGATTCTGTTGATGGGGGACCTGAATATGCCAGATGTTAACTGGATGACATGTACTGCAGCCACATCCAAGAGCAGGGTCATTCTTGATGCCCTGCAGGGGGCAGGCCTTAGACAGCTTGTGTTGGAACCCACTCAGGAGGAAGCAATACTAGATCTGGTACTCTCAAATGGAGAGAGGATCACAAATTTAGGAGTCAGTAGACATCTGGGAACAAGTGACCACTGCACAGTGTGTTTCACAATAAGCACAACCATGGAGACAAGCCATACAAGAACAAGGATATTGGACTTTAGAAGGGCTGACTTTGGCAAAATGGGTGAATACCAGAGGAATGCACTAGCAAATGGCCAAAAAGGAGGGGTGGAAGAACAATGGAGAAAAATCAAAACTGATATCATAGAGGCAACAAGCCTTTATGTGAAACAAATAAAGAAAACAAAGCGGAGTAAAAAAACACTATGGTTTTCAAAAGAGGTGGCAGGGAAGGTTAAGGAGAAAAAGGCTGCATTCAAAAAGTATAAGGAATCACAGAAGGAGCACGACAGGGAACTGTATCAATTAAAGCAGAAAGAAGTGGGGAAGGCAGTCAGAATAGCAAAGGCCCAAACGAGGAAAAATAGCCAACTCAGTTAAGAAGGGGATAAAACCTTTTATAGGTACATTAGGGAGCATAGAAAGGTTAAGGGAGGAATAGTGAAGATTAATAAAGGAGAGGGGCAGTGGGCAGAGGGAGACAGTGAAAAGGCAGAGATACTGAATTAATACTTTTGCTCAGTATTCACAAAAGAAGATGAGAAGGAGTTACCTAAACCAGACAATAGAAGCTCTCTGGGTAGGGGGGTTGACACCAGTCCATTTACAGAAGAAAGAGTCCTGAAAGAACTCCTAAAACTCAAGGTGGACAAAGCAATGGGGCCTGATGGGATTCACCACAGAATCCTAAAATAACTAAGGGAGGACCTAGTGACACCACTGAACACACTTTTTAACAAATCATGGGAGGACAGGGTAGTACCTGAGGACTGGAGGAGGGCAGATGTGATTCCCCTTCACAAAATGGGAGCAAAACAGAAGCAGGAAACTACAGACCTGTAAGTTTGACCTCAGTGGTAGGGGAAATTATGGAATCACTTCTGAAAGAAAGAACTGTTGAGTTCCTAGAGGCCAGTGGGGCACAGGACCCAAAGCAGCATGGATTTACAGCAAGAAGGTCATGTCAGACAACTCTAATTGATTTCTTTGACTGGGTGACCAAAGTAATAGACCAGGGAGGGGCTGTGGATATGGCCTACCTAGACTTTAGCAAGGCATTTGACACACTCCTGCACAAAAGACTAATAATTAAGTTAGCCAGCCTGGGAGTGGGTTCCAATGTGGTAGCCTGAGTAGCAAACTGGCTGCACAACAGGACACAGCAGGTAATAGTGAATGGCACACATTCTGAAGAAAGAGGGGTTACTAGTGGAGTACCTCAGCACTCAGTACCGGGTCCAGTCCTCTTTAACATCTTTATAGGTGACATTGCAGAGGGGCTGGAGGGAAAGGTGTGGCTCTTTGCAGATGACACAAAGATCTGTAACAGAGTTGATACACAAGGGGGGGGTAGAAAGGATGAGAAGGGACTTGGCAAGGTTGGAGGAATGGTCAGACATATGGCAACTTAGATTCAATGCAAAGAAGTGCAAGGTAATGCACCTGGGAAACAAAAACCCAGGAGAAGAGTACACAATAGTAGGGGAGATACTAACAACAACAAAAATGGAATGGGACTTGGGGTAGTCATATCAGATGACCTAAAGGTGGGTAAGCAATGTGAGAAGTCAGTAAGGAGAGCCAGGGGGATACTGGGATGCATGGGAAGGGGCATCAGAAGTAGAAAAAGGGAAATGGTTATCCCTCTGTACAGACAGTTGGTGAGACCCCATCTGGAATACTGTGTGCAGTTTGGAGACACCATCTACGCAAGGACATAGACAGGATGGAAGCAGTCAGAGGAAAGCAACTAAAATGGTGCAGTGTCTGCATCAGAAACTGTATGAAGAGAGAGACTGAGAGAGCTTAATATGTATACCCTTGATGAAAGGAGGACGGGGAACATGATAGAAACTTTCAAGTACCTCAAGAGAATCAACAAAGTTCAGGAGGGTGGCATCTTTCAGAAAAAGAGATGTGTAAGAACAAGGGGGCCCAATTTAAAGATAGAGGGGAGGAATGGCTCAGGGGTAATGTGAGGAAATTTTTTTTCATGGAGAGAGTGGTGGGTGCATGGAACCGCCTTCCTGGGGAGGTTGTTGGGTCTAAAACAGTGGGGGACTTCAAACATGCATGGGACAGACGTAAGGCAATTGTAGTGGGGGGTTGCAGGAAGTAGGCTGTTGGTTAACTGGAATCTGCAGCTTATCCAACAGGAAGGGAAATGGGCAGACTGGGTGGGCCAAGTGGTCCTTATCTGCCGTCAAAGTCTATGTTTCTATGTTTCAATGGATAGTGCAACACCTGGAATCCATAAGGGCACAGGATACAAGACAGCATGGGTTTACAAAGGAAGGTACTGTCAAACTAATCTTATAGATTTCTTTGACTGGGTAACCAGAGTGGTGGACCAAGGGGGAGCAGTTGATGTTGCCTACCTTGACTTCAGCAAAGCTTTCAACACTGTTCCACATAGAAGATTGATAAATAAGCTGGGTAGGCTCGGGTGGGTCAGAAGTTGGTCAACTTGGTGGCAAACTGATTGACGGGCAGAAAACAGAGAGTGGTGGTAAATGGTATATAGTCAGAAGAGATGCAAGTCACAAGTGGGGTACCTCAGGGATCAGACCTGGGGCCAGTCCTCTTCAATATCTTCATTAGTGACATTGCAGATGGACTAGAGGGTAAGACTTGTCTGTTTGCAGATGACACCAAGATCTGCAACAGAGTAGATGATCCAGATGGAGTGGGCAGAATGAGAAGAGATCTGGATAAACTAGCAAAATGGTCAGAAGAGTGGCAACCAGGATTTAAAGCAAAGAAGTGCAAGATCATGCACATGGGGAAGAGAAACCCTGAAGCCACCTATAGGCTGGGAGGGGAGTTGCAGGCAGTCACAAAGGGAGAAAGAGACTTGGGCATCATCATCACCGACGACCTGAAATCATCCAAGCAGACCTCTAAAGCAGTAGGTAAGGCTAGGGGGATGTTAGGGTGTATTAGTAGGGGTATCACAAGTCGTAAAATGGAGGTAATAATACCTTACAAAACACTGGTTAGGCTCCCATCTGGAGTACTGCGTGCAGTACTGGAGGCCACCTTCACAAGGACATTAACCAAATTGAGGCAGTCAGAGAAGGAAACTAAAATGGTGCAGGGACTGCATCAGAAGACATATGAGGACAGATTAACGGAGCTCAATGTATACCCTTGAGCAAAGGAGGGAGAGGCGATATGATCGAAACAATCAAACACCTTAAGGGCATTAACAAGGTCTAACATGTTTGAGCATAAGAAAAATAGCAGGACAAGAGGACACAGCATGAGATTAGAGGGAGGCCGATTAAGGGGGAATGTAAGGAAATTCTTTTTCACAGAAAGGATGGTGGATGCATGGAATGGCCTACCTCAGGAAGTGGTGGCTATGAATACAGTGCAGGGCTTCAATCAGGCATGGGATAGGCATAAGGTAGCAATACAGATGAGTATGAATAGATAGGCCACTGACAGAGCAAAGGCCAGTGGCACATTTATAAGGCAGAAAAGAAATGGGCAGACTGGATGGGCCTTCGGTCCTTATCTGCCGTCAACCTCTATGTTTCTAATAACACTCATGTTGCTGATGGGGATTCCACTCCCGTCAGCATTATATCCCCAAAGAAGTTTCATTTGCCGACAGGAGAGCCCACTCCCCGTCGGCATAATCCCCAAACATGCAGTGCAGTTGTGCAAGGGGTGCCCAATCCCCTTGGCTCTTGCCCCCCTTTAGTGCTGATTGGGGACCAACTCGTTGGCCAGAGCTGCCTCCCAAAACACTGTGTTGGCATGCTGGGAACCCACCCAGCATGCCAAATTATCCTATAAAAAAGAAATCCGACAATGTTTTTTTGTATTTAGTAAGCTGTGAAAAAGAAGCAGTCCCCGCCGCCTCCCCTGCCCTCCCACAACCTGTGTCCACCCTCCCACCCCTGTGCAGCCTGCCTCCCACACCCTCTCAACCCCATACTTATCTGCAGAGTCTGGCGAGCGATCTTCAGTGGACCAGGAACATGTCTGCACTCTTCAAAGCCGACCGCGAACTGAGAAAATGCCGGTAAGCAGTATAATGGCATAAATAGGGTTTTTTCAACTTTGATGCATATCTCAGACAATTTTTGGAATTTTGGCACCAAATTTTCAGCATGGGGGTTTGGGGACCCCTCCTCATGAATTCAGCCACTGTTGTGGTGTTATTCAGCCCCGAAAGGTGATTTTGCAGTCACTGTGCGGAATCACCTTTCAGGACTGATTAACAAAACGACAGTGCCAGTGTTTATGAGGTGGGCCCTCAAAAAGTCTATGTTGCAAATTTGGTGGAAAATCTGAGAAATTACTGTTTTACAAATGGGCGCTATGTAGTTGCTACCAGACGCCTCATAACTTCTATAAATCTGCAATATTTTCACCCAGATGTTCAACATTGCCATTTTCCTGCACCTTCTTATGAACAGTACAGCTGTCATTTTGACATCCTGGCTGAAATGTGTTTCGCACTTCCTGTGCAGAATAGCGCAATCGCTGTGGAAAATCAGTGTTTGGGACACAGTATGAATATCACAGTGACAGTGTTCATTAGCAGAGGTCCTAAAATACCTATGTTGAACATTTGGTGACGAAAGTCCATAAAATGAGTGTGTTATGAACGTGCGTTGCGCAGTTTCCATGCATGCTCGTAACTTATCCAACTTGCATTATTTTCACTCCAGATTTTCAACATTGCCATTGTTCCACATCTCCTTATGAACAGTGCAGCTGTCATTTTTCACATCCTGGCCAGAATGTGTTTTCGCATTTCCAGCGCAGAATAGCGCGGGTGCTGTGGGAAATCAGTGTTCGGGATGCATTACGAAAATCACAGTGACACTGTTCAGGAGCAGAGGTCCTAAAATGCCTATGTTGGAAATTTTGTGATGAAACTCCATAAAATGACTGTGGTATGAGTGTGCGTTGTGCATTTTCCACGCACCCTCATAACTTTGCAAATTAGTAATATTTTCACACCAGATTTTCAACACTGGCATTTTTTCACACCTCATTATGAACAGTACAGCTGTCATTTTTCACATCCTGGCCAAAATGCGTCTTCACATTTCCAGCTCAGAATACCGCAGTCACTTTCAGAAATCAGTGTTTGGGACAGATTAGAATAGAGCAAGTGAGAGAGGAGGAGTGACCAAGCTCAACTGAGCTCTGTCGGAACTGCTGCGGTTTCTTTCTGAGCAGAAAAAGGTGCCACGTAGGAGGAGCCCAGTACAAAGGCAGCCTGCAGCCGGGAGAGAAACAGAATGAGCGGGTGAGGAGGACTGAGTGAGCTCAACAGAGCAAAGCAATCAACATTCGGACATGACAAATGCTTGTTTTCTTTATGCTACAGACATAGTTCACAATCATGCCTCATATGTATGCCTTCCTGGCTTCCAAAATAGTAGACACAGATGGTGCTGTTGCTCTGTTGGTAATCGCATATGGTCAAAAGTTTTAGAACACCCCCAATTTTCCAGTTTTTATTGAAATTTACGCAGGTTAATGTCTCAATGTACTCTGAAATTAAAGCATAGAACAAATAAACAATTGGAGATAAAAAAGAAATCATAGAATCATTTTGTTTAACAAAATTTAATCTAAATTTTGACTCATCAAAGTAGCCACCTTTTGCAGATATACTGTAACCTTGAACACACTCGTGGCATTCTTCCTACAATGGACATCAAATATTGTTAGGAAGTTCTTCCCAGCACTGTTACAAGTTCCCACAAATGTGTTGCACTTGTAGGTTGCTTTGCTTTCACCCTTCTGTCCAGTTCATCCCAAACCAGCTCGATGGGGTTTAAGTCTGGAGACTGTGCTGACCATTCCATGATTTGAAGCCTACCGTCTTGTTCTTTTCCTCGAAGATAGTTCTGACATAGCCTGGAGATATGTTTTGAGTCATTATCTTGCTGTAGGATGAACCCCTGACCAACTAGGCGTCGACCAGAGGGTATTGCAATGCGCTGCAAAATGCTGTGGTAGCCCTTTTGGTTCAGGGTGCCAGTCACTCTGTGCTGTTGTCCTGTGAGCAGCCTATCACGCAAGCTGTTGACTCTCAGAAACTTGTCTTCTGATTCTGTTGTGGCTTTGGGTCTGCCAGACCTCTTCCTGTCAGAGTTTCCTCCAGTTTCCAAGTGCCTTTTGATGGTGTAGGAAACTGTACTCACTGACACCTTGGCTTTCTTTGCAATTTCTCTACAGCAGTTTTTGCTAACCTAAACCTTTTTTTAACCTCTAGCAGTTTACCGCTTACCTTTGTACCATTTCAGGTTATTCACTGGACTTGAATTGCTTAAATTTCAATAAAAACTGGAAAAATGGGGGTGTTCTAAGACTTTTGACCGGTAGTGTATATCCCACTGCTCCTTTAGAAATGTGTGAAATGGTTCACTGGCCATAAGATAGGATGGAAATCTCCGGCTCAAGGTTGCTCTCCTCCTTTCCCCAAACGGTTTAGGAATAACCACTGTATGATCTGATATGTGGATATGGCTATGAGTGACATCTCTCATTTGGCTATATAGCTGGTGCTGGTATAGATGTAGTCCAGCCTGGGCAACGTACCATGCAGAGTAGAGAAAAAGTAAACTCCTTAGCTCCGAGTTAGCTGCCCTCCAGGTATCTAGTAAATCTTAATCAAGCATGCCTGTTTCCATTTCGAACAGCCCCCTCATGTTATATCCCCCAGAATGGTCCAGGCTGGGTTCCACCACATGTTTAAAATCCCCGCTTAGATTAGTGAACTGGTCTCTCATCAACAGACCTAGGAGATTCTGGTAACATGACGCCTCAAATGCGGTAGCATAAACACTAGTGAATGTGACTAATGTAGCCTGCAAGCTGCTCTGTACAAAAAGATATCTACCTTCCTGGGATCCACCACCCTGTCAACATGCAGTGGAAAGCTCTTGTTAATTAAAATAGCCCTCCCGCCCCATTTATGACAATTATAAGAGGAAGCATAGCAGAAGCCCAACCAGCCCCTGACCAGTTGTTTATGCTCCCCGCTCAGATAAATGTGTTTCTTGTAGGAGGGCCACTTGTGCAGAGTACCATTTTAGCATCATCAATATCTTCTTCCTTTTGTTGGGGTGAGAGAACTCTGGCACGTTACAGGAAATTGCAGTATTATTAGACCCCATGAGACCAGCCATGTCATCCTTTGCCACTCCAATGTCACCCCCTCCCACTCCACCTCCAAACGCTAAGCACATTCCAGTATAGTATTGGTCACAACATAACTTATAACACATATAATACTTGAACTTCCTATGGTCCTGGACCATTGGACCAGAAAGACCCCTGCAACCAGCAGAGACCTAAAAACTCAGAACATAGTTTGCAGAATCCCACTTACAGCAGGAAAAAAAAACACATAGAGCATTAGCCCTCTACTATTCCCAAATTTGGTCCTTGATATCTAGCTAGATACTTCAAAGAAACAATCAATACTCTCCCCAATGTACACATTCCCCCCTCCCCTCATCTCCACTCCTATTAAGCTTGTTTTAGCGGGTAAGTAAAGTTTCAAACCAGTAATAGTCTCACCCTTATTTTCCATCATCCTGTAACCCCTGTAGCCCCTCCCCACATTAAGTCAAGTCCGGGAGTCGAGTTCACACATGGACCCTGTGTAGGTGATTGTGCCTCTTTTTAAACAATTCCACCCATACAAATAGATAAAGCTTTTAGGCTATGAAACTAAGTTAGCTGGCACATGTCACCCCTACCCTGGCTCCCCAATGTGGTCAGGTTGGCATACTGTTCTGGTAGAGTGCCTCCTCAGGCCCCCCTAGCATGCCATTCATTCCCAGGCAGAGATCCCCTTCCTCTCTTTAAACCCCTCTCTGCATAATGATGTAATCTGTTGCAAGCCAACATGGCAGAGCAGTGTCCGTGCTGTCTACCTGTTTTCATAATGCAGTTGCGTTTTACATTTATCCACTCCATTTTGCCTTTTGCCATAGCTTCTGGTGTGAGAGCGAGGAACAGGAGGCACTCACAAATATCCCTGCCACCCATCCCCTGCCTCCCACCTATCTGGAAAGCCCTTGTATCCATCCTATAGATCTTGGCACCAGGGCTCCTGACATAATTATTCTTGGTCCCACCACATCAGTCTGTCCAGTTGCCAACCAGCAAGTAAGAGAAAAGTTCCTCCCACTGGTTGACCTGCATTTCCCAAAGGCTAATAACCAACATACCACCAGACTGATCATCCAAAATTGAAACTGTGTAGGGGAAAACCCCATCAGTGGCACCATTTTGACCGCATGGTCTCCTGGAAGCCTGCTCTTAAAGTGACAGGAGCACTGCTGGTAAAAGTCTCTGTAGCTCTCAAAATGGCGTTGTCTCTTTAAATTGTATAAAGGGTTGTGAATAAGCCCTTCTGTATCTACAGTAGAACTGCATTTTGTCTTCTTTATGGTGGTCATTGGATGAATTAGAGGGCTGAACTGCATTTTCCCTCATCCAACCACTGGACAGGCATCTCATAAAGCAAGGTAAACCAGAAAAGGCAGGATAGAGTAGTCCCCAGTTTAGTGTGCCTTAATTTCCTAAAATGCCAAACCGATATCTCAAGAAGCAACCTGTTTACTGTCCAAGTCAGCTACTATTTTTACCTTGTCAATTTCCATGAAGGTGTATATTTCATACAGCGTATTTGAGCCACCGCCAGATATTGGAAGTGAATATCACTTGTCTCTCTCAGGCATCTAGGATCGGGATGAAAGCTCCATTTGTGCTGCAAGCACTGGAGAAACTGATGTAAAACAGCCTATTGCTTTCGTAGATTAACTCCTTTTGATTATTTTAAGCAGTCCAGATAGCCTGATGGTCCACAAAATTATGCATCTGAAAAATTATTTGTCTTGGCGGCTCTTCTGGGGTAGGTCTAGGGGCCAGGGCACGATGTGCTGTTTCTATTTTAAACCGTCCACCCTTTGGCTTTTACCCCAAAAGTCCTGGCTGAGTTCTTCTATGCTTTTCCTCTCTTTACCCTCCAGTAATCCATGGACCCAGAGGTTACTCCTATGTTGGTAATTTTCTTGTGCTATTTTGTCCAGTATTGGATTTAGCAGATCTTCCATTTGGGATATTCTCTGTTCAACCTCTGTGATTCTCTTGGCCTAACCTGCTGCTTGTGCTGTAAGCTCTGCAAGCTTTCCAATGATGGTGTCCAGCTTTGGACTAAGCACTGCCAGGACCTGCTCAGTCACTGTACACCCCAGTGCATCCATTTCCCAGGCCGAGAGTGTAATCACACCAGGACCTTCCTCCGTATTAGCAGCAGTGGACTTTTAGATTTCACCACCATGGGTCGGCTTGTTGTGAAACGGATGCCAAACAGTCATCCATTGTATTTTCAGGTCACGATAGATCTACTTTTTACAGGGTTCTGTAGCTTAAAAACTCAGTTTTTGACAAGTTAAATGTTATGTGGAGACACAGCTCGGCCAGGAATGTCTTGCTGGTTTAGCTGCTCATTAGCGCCCACCCCTTTATTGTTTTTGATGACTTATTTAAATAGCAACTGCATCTCATTTTGTACATTCTTATAGTTGGTGCCAATGCCTGGTGAGGGGGAAGGGACACATAAAATAACTAATCAAATCATAAAATTAAAGAAGTAATGGGGTATGCACATTATAATCTTTTGTTCTGATCCAGCAAAGTTAAACTATAATTTTAAAGTTACCTTGTATCCTTTTTGCGTTCACTTGTGTTGCACAAAGAACATCTTGGGAGTATACCACAGATGAGAGGTGTACCACTGACACGCCAATTACAGCTGAAACTGCAATGGGTTTGGAAGTGTACACCAATGAACAGGCACTCTGGTCATGACAGCAGTTCAGCTTTGCTGACATGGTACATGCTGGACTTGCAAGAAATGAACCGCTTCAATGGGAGCACTTCATTTCTTTCTATAGCCCGAACTCTGGCCATGTGCATTAGAATGCACACTAATGTGCATTGCCGGAGTTACAGCCACTGTATTCTTTCTGCCCCCATCTTTACTCCTCTGCCCCCCCCAAAGACTTCAAGGTTAGCTGTGGTGCGGCTTTCTCTCCCAGTGCTCGCTTCTTGCCCCCCTGCCTCAACACTAGCCAAGGTGTAGCTTTTTCTCCCCTCTCCCGGTGTTCACTTCTCTGCCCCCTATCTCAACATTAGCCATGATGTGGCTTTCTGTTAAAGCCAACATAAGGGTGCCCAATCCCCATGTCACCACAGAGGGAGACTGGAAAGCCCACTCCCAGTGTCCCCATATCTGTAGCCCCCCCCAGTATTCCTGGATACTAGGGAGCCCACTCCCAGTATCCCCATATCTATATCCCCCTTTAGAAATGGCCAGACTGGGTGGGCCAAGCGGTCCTTTTCTGCTGCCAAAGTCTATGTTTATGTTTCCCTGTAAAAAAGGAAACAGTCCCACGATGTTTTTTTTTATATATATATATACCTGAAAAAAAGAAAATGGTCCCTCATTGTCTCCCCATCCCCTCTCCCATCCCGGCCCTCCTGCTGTGCACCCACCTCCCCACACACCCCGTCTTGCCCCATATTTACCTCCGGAGGTCAGTGGATGCGATCTTCTGTGGACCAGGACACATCCGCACTCTTCAAAGCTGAACCATGAACTAAAGAATCAAGGTAAGCATTGTATAATGGCTGTCAAAGGGGGTTTAAACTTATGTTGATATTGCGGCCATTTTTTTGAATTTTTGCCCTAAATTTTCAACATATCCTTTTTGGGACCCCAACTCATGAAGACTGGCACTGCCATTTTGTTAGTCAGTCCCGAAAGGTGGAATCACCTTTTAGGACAATTAACAAAAAATGACAGTAAGATAATTCATGGTGAAGAACTTGATCCTCAACAGCCCATGTTGAAAATTTGGTGAAAAAATCCCCAAAATGACTGCATTATGAGCATGCATTGCTCAGTTTCTATACACACTCATAACTTCACCAGTTTTAATATTTTCACTCCAGATTTTCCACATTGCTATTTTTTCACACCTCCTCATGAACAGTATAGATGTCGTTTTCACATGCTGCCTGAAACATGTTTTCGCACCTGAAGGACAGAATGGGCAGTTGCTGTGTAAAATCAACTTTCAGGATGGATTATGAAATCACAGTGTCACTGTTCATGAGGTGGAGTCCCAAAAGGCCATGTTGAAAATCTGGTACTAAAATACCCCAAAACACCCGAGTTATGTGTGGTTGTTGAAATTTTGCTACGCATGTGTGTAACTTAGGCAAACTTTTATATTTTCGCTCCAAATATTCAACATTCCAGTTTTTCACACCATCTCATGAACAGTTTTGCTGTCATTTTTCACACCTTCCCAAAATGTGTTTTTGCACCTGTGGTGCCGAATGGAGCAGTTGCTGCATGAAATCACCTTTCAGGATTGAGTAACGAAATGATAGTGCCACTGTTCATGAGGTAGGGTCCCAAAACGCCTGTGTTGAAAATTTGGAGTGAAAATACCAACAAACACCCAATGCCCCACCCTGTAGAGACTGACAGGCCTCGAGGGTGTGGCTTGGGGTTGTTGACCATAATTCTTACGCCATTCCACCCCCACCCTCCAGTCAGTGACAGGCATTGGTGTGTGCCTGAGGTCTTCGGCCTTAACATTTGTCCCATTCTCCTATACTGCACCCATCTCAGTTTATTTCCTTATGGAATGGGGTGAGCATTAGGGCTGAGGACCCCAAGGCACACTGCAATGCCTGTCAGTGTTGCAGGGTGGGGGTGAAGGTGGAATGAAGTGAGCGTTACAACCAATGACCCAAAGGCACACACCCCTAGTGTCTGTCAGTCTCTGCAGGGTGGGGGTGGGGCATTAGGATTGGAAACCCCAATGCCTCATTAAGGAAGTAAATCAGGGAGGGACAGTTAACATCACCTACCTTGATTTCGGCAAAGCCTTCGACAACATCCAACATAGAAGGCTGATTAACAAGATGGGTAGTCTGGGCAAAGGGCACAAGCTGATAAACTGGGATAGAAACTGGCTGATGGACAGGAGGCAGAGGGTGGTGGTAATGGGATTCAATTTGGGGAGAGGGGGGGTGACCAACAGGGTACCTAAGGGATCAGTCCTGGGACCATTTACGGTGCAGCTTCCATTTGGCACCCACTGCTCTCGCTGCTGCCTCCTCTCTCCTCTTAAGCCTGTACCAGTACCAAACACCACAGCAAATACCTGCAAGTAAATGTTCGGCATTGATAAATGCTTGTTATGTTTAATTTTTGGTGTGTGCTTATGGTATTGCATGGTACTTTTATTTATAAAAAGGCACCCTTCCAAGGCTTAGCTCCTTTACAATATAAATAATCAATGACAGCCACAAAACAGAAACAACAAAATATGCAAATATATTTATAATAAATAAAATTAAAGAGCAGTATCATTGTGAGAATGTACTCAATTATACAATTTCACATATTCTAACCTTCTACTTCCACCCCAACAAATGGCATTCAGAGTAGTTGGAAACCCTTCCAAATGCATTTTAAGGCATCAAAACATTCAGCTTTTGGAGGCCTAGGCAGACCCAGAATCCCTGGCCTACTGATGAAGTCACAGAGGCCTCACAATTACAAATTGCCCATGGTCTCACACTTGTAAATCCGTGGCGAGGAATTATTTTCATGTGGTTGTATTTGATTTGCAACAATCTTTTTGATCTGGAGGATGTTTCTTTTGGTTTAGGTATCCCCGCATTGTATTCATACCACATTAAAATACCTCCTTGTGACCTGATTTTGACGAGTCAGGTGGTGGAACTGGTCATATCCCATTCTTCAACATAACTTAACCCACATAGTGTTGTGTGTTATTAGGCAGCAAGTGATAGTTTCTGCCTAATGTCCTCATGTGTACTTTCTTTTGTAGATCCTTTTGTCATTGTATTTGTCCCCCCTTACTCCCTGCCTGCCCCACCTTCCTGACAGCCCTCCCCACCCAGTCCCTGGGACTTAACCTTTGTGCCAGTATGATATGCTCCACATGACGGGGTCGTGGAGGACTTGACTGTCTAGTGTGTGGTGTGTCAAGTCGATGGAGCCAGGTTTGCAGGAGAGAGGCTGGGACCACTTCCTTTGGTTTTCCCCATGCAGTGCAGCTTGCCAATGTCCCCACCATTTTGGACCCTCCACTGTCATGACACATGGTCTCTGCTGTGTGTCAGAGGTATTGCAGGAGGTGCAGCCTAGCCTCCCCAGACAAGTTCTCCAGATGCTTGATCCTGTCCCTGGCTGATCTCCACCAACTGGAGTTCACTTCTGAATAAGGGTCACATGACAGACAGTAGTGCTACTGCCTGAACATGGATCACCAGTGTGGCAGACAATATCACTACTGCCTGAACACGGGTCACCAGTGTGGCAGACAGTGGCACTACTGCCTGAACATGAGTCACCAGCATAGCATACAGTAGCACTACTGCCTGAACATGGGTCACCAATGTGGCAGACAGTAGTGCCACTGCCATGGCCCCAGGCCTGCTTTTTTGTGCAGATTTAAAAAAAAATGTGTTTTGTTACATTTGGTGTGTGTGTGTGTGTGTGTGTGTGTGTGTGTGTTGGCTATGGTGAGACCTGAGTAGTGAAATGGCAAAAAGAATGTAGCACCAGTTGAGTCTTCTCTACTCAGTTTACCCCTTCCCCCAAACACACACACAGATTTGCACACCCAAGATGCTTTGTACTAGGTCTGAGAATTTTGTTTGTACTGTATGTGTGTTTACAGAAACCCCCAAAATTAGAGTTATCTGCCTTCTTGTATCATTTTTGCATCCTGCAGTATATATTCTTCTACTTTGTTCATATCAGCATGTAAATTACTTCAGCTCCTTCACTCACTCACCACAACATTAAATAGAGGAGTTAAGATATATTTGATCGCAAACAGCGGAAACAACAATAACTGCCCATTCTAGTGTAAGTCATTTTGTTGTGATAACGCATTTAGTTTGACAATGTTTTGCATCCTGACAGTTTAGTTATGCCAGTTGGTCTAATGACATTTGACCTGTAATTTGGCCTACTAACAAGTTTCATCTAATGACTTTTCTCTGTATTTTGTTGTTCCTTTTCCTCACAATGCAATGCAGTAGGTACTGAGGTTCTTTCGGCCACTTGTCTCTTTAGGCTAAACTGCATAGGTGAAATGATGTTCAGCCAAAAGCCTTTACGCCAAACAGTGTGGAGCCCCTTGTTGTGTAGGGAAACTGCCAACACTTGGAGAGTAGTGTTTCATAGAAACCTAACCCTGACTTCCCAGACGTTGTTTGTAATTGGGGCTGCATTTACTGTTGCTGGAGTTCATCTCTTTCTTGAATATGTAGATTTTAGGAAGACTGATTTTACCTGTTCTTGTGCATGGCCTTGCTTTGGTGTGGTTTGCATAGTGACATGGTCCTCGATACACGTCAGAAACATTGGTGCTTGGACTGAAAGACAGTATTGAGTAGTGCAGGAGTTTGAGACAGGGTCCAGTTGGGGACCAGAAATTTGTCAGACGGGCATATTTGTGCTATGTTCTTTTATTAAAGCCTTTTATCTAAAGCAGTTGTCAGCATTAAACTGTATGTGGTGGTGAGGCTGGTTTCATCATGTTGTTGTTCTAAGTTTTTAACCAAGAGCACCACAGCCTTGTGCAAACTCTTTTCTTGTTGGTAACTTACATTTATGCAGCAATATTTATTCACTGCTTCCCAAAGTGTAATTACAAGCAATTTATTTACATAGCACAGCTGAGATGCTGTATCTCATTACCAGTAGGGTCCTACTTCTGCATAGGACAGCTTGATACTGCCCAGTACTGAGGCGATGGACCTGGGAGTCACCAAAGCAACTGCCTAAAACAATTGAGCCAGTGTATCAAGGCCTACAGCAAGACAACCAGGATGTTGGGGTGTATAGGGAGTGGGTTTGACAGCAGGAGGAAGGAGGTGATACTGCCTCTCTACAGAGCAGTGGTGAGGCTGCATCTGGAACACTGTGCGCAGTTCTATATCCCCATCTAAGAAAAGACTAAGACAGGCAAGAGAGAGTGCAGTGTAGGATAACCAGAAGGATTCATGGCTAGCAGGGCAGATCCAAGAATCAACTTGAGCCCCTGAACATGTATTCACTAGAGACTAAAAGGAGTGGGAAATGAGATAATTATTTATTTAAAATTGGTGACCGGTATAGGCACACATAGCCAGGGTCTATTTCCAGGTGTGACTCGTGGTTGGGGATACAACAGGGAGTGTAACAGCAATAACAACATGACAATAGATGCATGAACATGTACAATAAAATCACAGTACAAGTAACAAAGTTCAGAGAAAGGCAATAGCAATGTAAAAAGAATACATGTATGTTGGTTATGGGGTAGCCAGGTTGAGAGCTAAAGTTCTCTTACAAAAGGAGACAAAATATGCTGTTACACTAGACACTACTTTCCCAAATGGATTAAATGAGAAAACAGATCTTTCTCCATATTTGTAGAATACTATATAGATAGGACTCTGAACCTATGCCTGAGACATGTACACATCTAGACTTAATTTGATTTGTCTTTTTCTTTGACTCCATACCAGGTTAAAAATGCTCTTCCAATATAGTGTTGTCTAAAACCACACTGCAATAATCTTGAATGCCTGAATAGTGACAGGGATTGGATAGCTAATGTTAACTACCACTAACTACCACTACTCTGTAGGTATTTAGACAACGGAGGAAGTGGACAAGTGAGAAAAAATGGGAAGCTGGCCGAGCTGCTCCTGTGGCGAGAGGGCTAAAGCAGAAGCAGCTCTGGGTAGTACAGATAGGGAGACTGGTCTCCCAAATTCTACTTCTTCCATCTTCCCCCATCCCAAGTGTGTTTGTATTTTTCTGTTCTTTTATTTGAAAACAAATGGACCCCTCAAGTTTCGAACTTTCCCTGAGATCTGCCCCCCCTCAGAGTTTGATATTTTAATACCAGAGTGTGTGTGGGGCAGAGCACTCCACAAAACCAGAGAGTACATTGGTACTGTTTTGTCCATCGGTGATTTCTACTGGCGCTGTTTATGACAGCGCTGTATTTACTGCGCAGTTGTTGATGGTGCATTTATTGTTCTCGTGCTCTAGACCTAGTGCCCTTTGGGTCTCACCACTTTAAAATGAACTTAGGGGTGATTTTGAATGCTAGATAGGAAGTCCCTGAAATAGAATGGCTATAAAAGTCAACAGATATTACTTATATACTGTCGGGGGGTAGTGGGTGAACAGACTAGACTAGATCTAGTACTTTTTTTATGTATGGCTGTACCAGGGGGTTAACAGGAGTACTTTTTAAACAAACAAATACTTTTACACTTTTATTACTTTCTCAGGTAGGCCCCATATATATTTGGAAGTGTTTTTAAAAAGAAAAGTAACATTGGTAACAAACATTGGTAAATTGGTATTACAGAGCTCTATAAAGACTAATGTCCATTTGGCTCATAAACTTTCGATTTAATATCCACTATATTACTACTCCCCAAAAAATATCCAAGAATTTTTTGAAGGATGTCATATTCTGACTAGCCACCACTTCAATTGGTAAGTCATTCCAAACTCTTGCTACCCTATTTGAGAACCAAAACAAACACAATTTTGTCCTACATCTACCCACCCTCAACTGTAAGGGGTGGGCATGAGTGTTATATGACTGAACCCTAAGATGCAGGTCCAATTGCTCCCATAGCTGATTATCTGATAATGCCCAAAAAACTAGACACATGTCCCCTCTCATTCTACGATATTCCAGAGGATATAAATCCAGCTTCTTCAACCTGTTCTTGTATGAAGAAGCTAGATTTATATCCCCTGGAATATTGCAGAATAAATGTAAAATAATTTTCGTTTTAAATGTGCAGATAAAGAATGTGACTGTGGGTCTTTTCGGTAGAAAAAATATAAATGATGCAAGAAAAACAAGCATTTGTCAATGCCGAATGTTGCTTGCTTCTATGTGCTGTTTAGGTATTTGGAAGTCATTGGAGTGCAAATATTGAAAATTCGCGAACTTACAAGCGTGCGTAGGAACTGCGCAATGCACGCTCGTAAAACAGTCATTTTTAGGAATTTTTTCACCAAATTTTCAACATAGCCATTTTAAGACCTCTGCTCGTGAACAGTGTCACTGTGATTTTCTTCATGTGTTCGTACACCGACTGTGCCATTGTGCACTACCTGGGCGGAAACATGTTTTGGGCAGGATGTGAAAAATGACAGCTGTACTGCTCATAAGGAGGTGTGGTAAAATGGCAATGTTGAAAATCTGGAGTGAAAATATTGAAAATTCGCAAACTTATGAGCGTGCGTAGGAACTGCACAACGCACACTCGTAAAACAGTCATTTTTAGGAATTTTTCCACTAAATTTTCAAAATAGGCTTTTTGAGAGCCCGCCTTATGAACACTGGCAGTGTCATTTTGTTAATCATTCCAGAAAGTTCATTTTGCGCAGCGACTGTGAAATCATCCTTTGGGCCCGAGTAAAGCCATGACAGTGACAGCATTCATGGGAAGGGGTCCCAAAAACCCCATGTTGAAAATTTGGTGCAAAAATTCCAAAAAATGCCTGAGATATGCAATAAAGTTGAAAAAAACCCTATCTATCCCATTATACAGTGTACCAGCATTTCCTCAGTTCACGGTCGGCTTTGAAAGTGCAGCGTGTTCCGGTCCACCGATGATCGTCACACTGAGCTCCGGAGGTAAGTATTGGGGTGGGGAAGTGTGGGGAGGCAGGGTGCACAGTGGGTGGGTGCAGGTTGTGGGAGGGGACAGGAGACTACGAGGGACCGTTTTTATTATTTTTTTTTTTTATCTGAAGAGCGATGCGGGCGTTTGCCATGCTGGGGTGGGCTCCCAGCATGGCAGCAGAGAAAAGCTGTTTAGGGGACGTGGAGCCAACTGGGGATTGGGCACCGCCGGCCAGCCAAACAAGATTTGCCACACTGCGGGCTCCCAGCTGGCACCGGAAAGCTTTTGGGGGCGCAGCCTTGGAGTCGACGGGATTGGGCACCCCATCGGCATAACAGTTTTTGCCACGCTGGGGTGAGCTCCCAGAGTGGCACCTGGACAGCTGTTGGGGGGTTGTGGAGCCGACGGGGATTGGGCACCCCCTTCGGCCATACAGTGTGTGTGTGGGGGGGTGCATCAGCACGCAATATGCGTGCTTGTGCATGTGTGTGCGTGGGTGGGGGAGAACTCTGCTCACTGAAGTGGAGCTCTCCCTTTGAACTTTATGCCACTGCATTTTCAGCTTGTCATAGACAGCTGCAGCAGTGATTGGGGAACTGGGGCAGTGCCTGCAAACACACTGACTGCATTGGAAGACGGGCTGACACACCTCCAAAAACTCGGATGATGGCACTATGTTTCTTGCACATGCATGCAAGCAACATATAAATGGTTTGAGCTCTCACCTTCATGAAGTAACCAGTGACACAGGGTTTAAACAGGGAGTTTTTCTTTCTCCAACCCTGTAAAATAGCTTTTATAGACTATTGTCTGCAGGTTAGGGGACTTTAAGCCACAGTTTGAATTTAGTTTGGATCCTGGAGGGAGCGGCTTACAATGTTCCCTGCCAACACTTCTGACTTAAAACAAGAACACTTTACAGTTTAAACAGTACATGGCTGCTTTCTATAAAGCATAAACTTTTCAAGCACCTTCTAGGTTTTTTTATCCATTTTTGAATAAATCATCACATTTTAACGTTACAGACTGTAGCACATCATGCTATAACAAAAGGTATGGCTTCACATTCATTTCACTGTGCTTCATGTTATAATCATGGCTCAATCTTTGGGCACTGTGCTAGCTAGCATTTATGTTTCATTTTAACATTTTCTAAACCATTTGTGTGAGCCTGAGCACTTAGAAGGACTGGAAAGGAAAAAATGAATATCAGAAAGAGTTAGCTGGGGTGGGGAGTGAGGGGGATTCCGCAGGTGGCCAGCCTTATAGAAACATAGAAACATAGAAACATAGAAACATAGAAACATAGAAGTTGACGGCAGATAAGGACCGCAAGGCCCATCCAGTCTGCCCATTTCTTTTTCTACCTTATAAATGTGCCATCGGCCTTTGCTCTGTCAGTGACCTATCTATTCATAGTCATTTGTATTGCTCCCTTATGCCTATCCCATGCCTGTTTGAAGCCCTGCACTGTATTCATAGCCACCACTTCTTGTGGTAAGCCATTCCATGCATCTACCACCCTTTCTGTGAAAAAGAATTTCCTCATTCCCCTTAATCGGCCTCCCTCTAATCTCATGCTGTGTCCTCTTGTCCTGCTATTTTTCTTATATTTAAACATGTTAGACTCTTTCACCTTGTTTATGCCCTTAAGGTGTTTAAATGTCTCGATCATATCACCTCTCTCCCTCCTTTGCTCAAGGGTATACATATTGAGCTCCGTTAATCTGTCCTCATATGTCTTCTGATGCAGTCCCTGCACCATTTTGGTTGCCCTTCTCTGGACTGCCTCAATTTGGTTAATGTCCTTGTGAAGGTGTGGCCTCCAATACTGCACGTAAGCATCTAGATGGGGCCTAACCAATGTCTTGTACAGAGGGATTATTACCTCCTCTTACGACTCTGTGATACCCCTACTAATACACCCTAACATCCCCCTAGCCTTACCTACTGCTTTAGAGGTCTGCTTGGATGATTTTAGGTCATCAGTGATGATGATGCCCAAGTCTCTTCCTTTCTTATAGAAGAGAAAGAATAGAACAGGACAGTAAAGGATAGCAATATGCCATTTCACAACATACTTTAGGAGAAAAGGAGAGTGGAAGGTGCCTCCTAGTCCTGGCAGGTTGCCACCCTACCACATATTCTAAGAATTTTAACTTTGGGGAAATACATCCTTATCAGTGTTCTGGTGCCCCAATTTGATCACTTTAACTGGGCTCTCCTCTGCTTGATGCACAAATACCAGTCCAGCACTTTCATTGCACTGCTCCCTTCACCTCAACCTTTTTTTTCCTTTTTTGGCTAAAAAATAATCAAACTAATAGCTTAGTAATGGTTAGAGTTGATCTCCATGCTTCACTGTCCGTGGTGATTTAGTTATAATAATATATATATATTACACCATCATAACAGCTGTCAGAAAATAGTATCTTTAGTTTGACCCCCTTTAATTGTATTTTAGTGCATAATTATTACGCAGAACATTCAGTCCCTTTTGTTAGTCTCCAAATTAGCTATTCCAGGATTATAATATTAACTTTTATAGACGAGACAGTTATTTTACATGTATTGAACTGATGGTAGTTTGTCCAGTGTCATTAATCCCTTAGAGGTACTAATATATGAGGAATAGAATCCTATGTCTGCAGATCGTAATGACATGTATGACTAATTATTTGTTTTCCTGTTCTTCAAAACTTCACATCCTCACTTATGGAATTTGTGTAATTTTTGTTATTGTGAAAGGATAATTTTGGGTTGGAGCTGTAAGTCTACCTCATATTCTCACATGGAATTCCACACTAGTGGCTTGTGTGTGTGTGTGTGTGTGTATATATATATATATATATATATATATATATATATATATATATATGAGGTGGATGTACTTGACTGCCACTAGAGCAATTTCGGACAAAGGCACGGATTGGGTTAAAGAATCTGCCTGCAGGATTTTAGTTGGCAGTTTCTTTATTTTGCCCCAATAAAATCTACAAATCTTTCTACTGACTCGAAATGAAGTTATTGCTGTGAGTGGCTCTGTTTCTCTCATGAGAGCTAAAGGATCTTTGCCATGAATGTCAGACCCGACATTTGTACAGAACCAGTGAGGCCTTTAAAGGGCAACTACAGCTTTCATAAATCAGGATATTTGGCTGTTACAGTTTAGTAGAGAATCAATTTTTTTTCATTTTCAATGTTCCTTTCCAAGATTTACAGCACATCTTGGTTATCCATCTAACAAGTCTGTATATTGACCAGGACTCACAGCTCGGCTGGCCTTCAGGACTCGGCCCCCTGGATGGACGGCATCCCTGGAGCCGCCACCCAAGACCGCAGGTCCAGCCAAGACCACTCAAGCTGAAGCCGCCCTTTGACCAGGGCTCACAGCTCGGCTGGCCCTCAGGACTCAGCCTGCTGGACAGACGGCATCCCTGGAGCCACCATCTGAGACCACAAGCCTGGCCAAGACCACTCAAGCTGAAACCGCCCTTTGACCAGGGATCACAGCTCGGCCGGCCCTCAGGACTCAGACCCCCAGTCAGACGGCATTCCTGGAGCTGCCATCCGAGACCGCAAGCCCGGCCAAGACTGCTCATGCTGAAGCCGCCCTTTGACCAGGGCTCACAGCTCGGCCCGGCCCTCAGGACTATGCCCCCCAGACGGATGGCATCCCTGGAGCCACCACCCAAGACCGCAAGCTTGGCCAAGACTGCTCAAGCTGAAGCCACCCTTTGACCAGGGCTCACAGCTCGGCCAGCCCCCAGGATTCTGCCCCCCAGATGGACGGCATCCCTGGAGCCACCACCCAAGACCACAAGTCCTGCCAAGACCGCTCAAGGAACTGCTGCTGTCTCCACCAATCGGAAAGCGGCGCTTTCTCCGCTGCTGCTCCGATTGGTCACCCTTACTATCTCTGCCTGCTTGCCACCCGGCACTGTTAACTGCTACTGTTTAAATATAGAAAACTGCCTAAAAGACCTGCAATTGCCCTAGAACTTAGAGAAATTGTCTAAACTGTTTGTAATTAAGTGACCTGTTTAAAGTTTAAGTGATTCAAGCCCTTTTCCTGAATACTTTACGCTCGCTCAGCCCCTTTGGTGCCTAAACCTTTGTCTTGAAAATTCTCTCCTGCTGTGTCTGTCTGCTGTTCTGCTCCCCTCAGCTCTTAAACTGACCTTCTTTCTCTCTCTTCTTCCCGAGCTGAGCCACCTTTGACAAGGGCTCACAGCTCAGCCAGCCTCAGGACTCGCCCCAGTCGGACGGCATCCTGGAGCTGCTGCCCGAGACTGCAAGCCCGCCAAGACCACTCAAGGTACTGCTGCTACCCTGCCCACCCCCACCCGCCTGCCCTATCTCAACATTTTGCTTTATAGCTAAACTGAGTCACATGTTTGATGCATTTTACCAACAGTCTACTTTCCCATTGGCTCCTTATATTCACTCACCACTAGAGGGTCCTGCAAATCAAGATCTAAGGCTACCATTCTCTGCTCTCCCTGTATTGCTACCTAATTATATCTCTTTGCCATTATGCCGTCCACTAACAAGTACCTGATATATCTACATCTCCCTGTCCTAGTGATATTTATTAATATCCTTCCTGGTTCATCAGTCCTGCCTGAATCCTTGACTATATTCCCTGTGTCCCAACTTAATACCGCCACCATTATCTACACTGGCACACTCCCTTACACCCTGACCATGGACCTCTCAAACTACCCACATTATCTGCCAAAACCGCGTGCCTCTCTGACTGACCTTAATGATCTAGTGGTCACATTGCTTGAAATCTTCTCATCAGCCCCCCCAAAACTGTCTGGTCACTTTAAGTTTGGAATCTACATGTTCCCTGTGTAAAACCAGAGTCTGTAAAAACATCTCCCTGGGTATCACCTGAGCTCCTATCCTGTCAAAGAGCTGTGACACTGCATGGCATAAACACAAGGCAACCAACTGTCCCAGGGACCTCCAGCACTACAGGGAGCTACGAAATAAGTGCACCAAAGCTATTCATCTGGCCAAAGCAGAACACTACCAGGCTACCTTCCAAGCAAACACAAACAATCCTTCTAAGATTTGGAAAGTTGTCCAGTCTCTCTTTTCCCCTTCTACCAAACCTGCCACTCCTGCCCTTAAGCTAAATCACTCAGTCATCTCAGAACCCATGGCAGTCACTAAATGCTTTAATACCCATTTACATCCTGTGCCTCTGTGCTCCAAACTGCCACTCTAGATTTTCGGCTTCCCCCTCCTCAGTGGCCACCTGTTCACTTGCTCCCTTCCCCTCTCTCCCTACAGCCCCTCCCTCATCGACCCCCTTTTTCTTCACACACACACATCTCCCTGCTGCTGCCTTAAAAGCTCTTTTGTCCATCGACCCTACCAAAGGCTCCTCGCCGGATGGCCTGGACCCCAAGCTCCTCTCTCTGTCTGTTCCTGCTATTGCCTACCCTCTCTCTCCCTCTTATTAAACCAGTCCTTTGTCTTGTCCTCTGTCTCAGAAGCTTGAAAACACACTACAGTTCTACCTCTCCCTAAGGGAGGTGATCCCTTTTCTCCTAGCAACTACCACCCTATCTCTCTCCTTCCCACCCTGGTTAAACTCCAGGAACATATAGTACTTGAGCAACTCTCCTCCTATCTTACTGGCTCCACCTTTCTCACTCCTTTCCTAGCCAGTTTTAGAAAGCACCACTCCACCGCCCACATCCTTGTTATGGCTGACTGACGCTATCGCTACGGGCATGGACAATGGCCTCTTAACCTCCACTATTTTTATAGACCTAGCCAAGACCTTTGATACAGTCTCACACCCTTTACTCCTATCCTGTCTCAGATCAGCTGGTCTTTCCCCAAAATCCACAGATTGGAATCTGCCTGACAGATAAGACTTAAACCAATCTGTCCGTATGGCTGATGCCATCTCCCCACCGCTTCTCATTACATGGGAGTCCCACAGGGCTCTGTACTCAGGCCCCTCCTTTTTTCAATCTTCCTTAATGATCTCCCTCTGGCTTGCACAATAACAAACATACACATGTGCAGATGACATGGCACTGTATAACTGGCAAATCAGTCCCTGATGTCACCTTCAGGCTCAAATGGACTTCAACAATATACAATACTGATTTACAAAGCACCACCTCATCCTAAATGCAAAGAAACAGTCTCTATGACTTTCGAACTTTGCAGAGGCTAGTCAGGCTCTCCTCCTTACCCACCTTCCACATCTTAGATGGGACTGCACTAGAGGACACCTCCTCCTTCCGAAACCTCGGAGTTTGGCTGGACAGAAACCTAAACTTCTCAGTACACATCGATGCCATTCAGAAGAAACTCCGGCCTAAGCTAGGGCCCTATACCGAAACAGTAAATGCATCCCCCCTTCCAGCAAGATGCTTAATTGGTACATAAAATGATTATGCCAATTTTTGATTACTGTGACTCAGTATATGGAGCTGCCCCCAATCCTCCTTATCTAGGCTGGACCTCTTTAACTCCTTCTGTCAGTTTGCCTTAGATGCTCCTGCCCAGACCCACCACTGCATACTCTACCGCTCTCTGAACTTCCCTCCCTTGCTGACAGGAGAACCATGCATGCGGAAAAATTCACCTCAAATTTTGGCTAGGAATGCTCCCCTGCCTACCTCTATATCCTGCTACCCCCACCCTCCAAATACACACCTCAGATCTGATGACTCACATCCCTGAATATACCCTATAGAAGCCTACATCAGGCCAAATGGCTTTCTCACATAGACTACCTAAACTTTGGAATCAATTACCGTCCCAAATCCGACACTCCTCCTCAGCCAATTCTCTCTCCACATCCTTAACAAACTATCTAGTGACAAACTGTAATTGCACCTAGTTCACCTGGACTGGTATCTGCTGAGGGTCTATTTCTCCCCCACCCTCCAGCAGAACCAACTAACTGTCTCCACTTTCCTAAAACTTCCTGCATCCTAACCCCCTACTCCACCCCTCTTGCTGATTTGTGAATATTCCACAGCTTGTGTGATCTCGTTTTAATTGGCTATGTACGTTGAAGCTATTTCTTGCTGATTTGTAAATTTGCCACAGCCTGTGATCACGTTTAAATAGATCATGTACAGTGATGCTATTTTTTTCCTATGTGCTGTATACTAATGTACTATATAAATGCTCCCTCTCCCCTTCCCCCAGGACGTGCCATGAGACAAGCATCTTGTTGCTCAGTGTAATTCTCCTGGTAAAACTTTTCAATAAATAAATTAAAACACTTAAAAACATTTACCTCTCCCCTTTTACCTCACAGTGCCTTTGTTTATGGAATCATAGTGCTCACCATGACTACAGACTGTGATGTTATAAGCAGCAACTGTGTGGTTAGCAGGGGTAGCACACCACCACAATGACAGTTTTATAGCGAAGACCACCACAGTGACAAATATCGCCAGGTCACTGTGATGATCTCACTTTACACGCTGCTCTCTTTCTGGGTGTGCTTCCCACCTGAACCAACTCTGACTTGGAGTTAGATATTCAGATATGGGGTATGTGGCATTGTTGTTCCCGTCGGCTGTCAGGCATGTCGACAACATCATTGTCAATGTGTTGACATGGAACCGTAAGCAGGGAAGAGTCAGATACAGTTTGAAAGACTCAGTGAAATAATAATTGCTGCATTATCTGCAGTATTTAGTAGACCAACAGCAGTGGACGAAACACAAATAACAAAGAATTAGAAAACAAAAAGTTACAACATAATTTGTATAACTCTAGTGTTTTAAGCTTTTTATTATACTAGTTGCTTTTTAATTTAGATTACAGGATACATTGAGTTTTGTAAGCTGCAGTATACAACAGAGTAGGCAAAAATGGGTAAAACAGATAGAATGCCAGAGGAAGGAAGGATAGGACATAGGTTGTTGTAATGTAGAGAGAGGAGGAAGAAGTCTATTTACAGGCACATTCTTTAGTGAATTGTGTTAATAAGAGTGGTTTTAGAGAGGGAGGAAGAGAAATGGATGGGGAGAGGGAGGCTGTTCCAAAGCATAGGAAGTCGGAAGCAAACTGGCTTGCTACAAATTAACTCTGAGGGATGTGAAAGGAATGAGCAGCAGATGAATGAAGGGAGGAGGAGGGAATGGCAGGGTTATGGAGAAAGGAAAGGTAAGTGGGAATACTGCAAGCCAGTATTTGGCCTTTAAGGAGGAACAGTGTGAGAGACGCTTGACTTCAAGAGAGGGAAAGAGAAATTAGCTTATAGAGAGCTGTGATGGGTGAGAGATGGAGCGCTATGGCCACAACATCAGAAGAAATGAAAAGGTAAAATAATGGTGAAAGTAGTATTTGGGGCAGCATTGTAGACTACATCTATGTAATCAAACAGGCAAGATCATCTTAAGGATGATCTGAAGGCGGACTGGGAAAAGAAGGCAGGATTTTTTCGGTACTGCACAGCAAGCTTAGGGCAATGTTTTTGTGCACAACGTCAATATAGGTGGAAAACTGAGATTCTGATCCAGCCACACCAATAAGTACATGGAATGGGGAGCCTGCTCAAGCAGGTTGCCAACTGGAGTTGAGAAAACAGGAATATGTTGGAGCCTTGCTAATCTCTGCCTAGTGCTGAATGGAATAATTTTTTTTTTTGCATTTAGTGAGAGACGGTTTGCATGGAACTAATGCTGGACATTATCAAAGTCACGCTAGTGTGAGGTCTCCAGCTCAGAGACTGACACCTGAAGCAAATTGAACTATGTCATCTGCATACATGTGTACGTTTGAAGAGACACAGGTGGAAGGGAGGTCGTTTAAGAAGATGGCGAAGAGGACTGGAACAAGGATAGAGCCTTGGGAGGCACCAGACTTAATGGGTGGGGGATGGATAGGACATCACCAATTTGGACAGACTAGAGCTGATCTGAGAGGTAGGAGTAGAACCACCTGATTGCCAGGTTGGATAGACCTGCAATCACCTAACTTATCTAAGAGACAGGGGTGAGCCACTGCATCAAAGGCCTTTGTGAGGTCTACAGAAATGGCCACAGTGAAGACACCCTGGTCTTTGCCTTTCAGCATAAAGTCTGTGTAAACTGGAGGAGGAAGGAGGCGGTGGAGTAGTACTTGTGGAAGTCCAACTGAAAAGGGTAGAGGAAAGAAGATGAGTCAAGGTAGGTGGACAGCTGAAATAGAACATGTTTTTCCTACATCTTAGCAAGTGCAGGGAGGTGCAAGATGGGTCAGTAGTTATCTGGGGAAGAAGGGTCAACCCCTTTGAGCAGAGAGAGTACTTTAGCCTGCTTCCAGGACAGGGGGAATGATCCAAGTTGGAAAGAAAAACTGAAAAAGGAGGCATAAGGGGCAGCGATGGCTGGTGCAGAAAGATTAAGAAAACTGGTATTCAGACCATCAACACTGTGCCTCTTAGCGGAATTAAGAGAGAGTAAGGTAGCAAGGGTGACCTCTGTGGAGACAGGGGAGAGGGAACAAGATGCCGAGGTTGAGGATGAGGAGATGAAGGGCCTTTGGGGAGAGACATGGCAGGTAGGAGAGGGAGAAGGGAGTGGAGGAGGAAGAAGAAGAGATCACAGGAAGTGAAGAAATTGTTAAAGGTGTTAGCAACCTCAGTAGGATCAGAGATGGGTGAATTTCTTAGTTAGAGGATGGGGGGGGATAGACTGCTAAAGGGAGGTGTCAAGGAGGGAGTGAATAACCTTCTAGAACATATCAAGGGATTTAAGGTTGTTCTACAGGTTTTAGGCAAGATAATTTGATCCCTGGTGTCCTTATATTGGTGTTAATGTAGTTGTTTGTATCTCAACAAATCCAAAGACTTTGTGGAGATACCAGGTAGAATCACAAGCTTTGAGTAGGTCAGTGACATCTACAGAGATCCAGGGAAGGTGGGACCCATGAACATGAGACCTCCTGAGAGGGGCATGTTTGTCCCATGTTGCAGTGAAACTGGACAGGAAAGAGGTTAAAGCAACATCCATATCAATGAATAAAGTGAGTGCTGACCAGACAGTGGCCCTAAAATTGTCTTGCAGGGATGGGAGATCAAGAGGCCTTGAGTGACCTGGACCAGATCGATTTTGGTAGGGCTTTAATACAGTGAATCTTTTGGATGCAGTAAATCATGTGACGGTCACTGACAGTATCCAGTAGGTTGCAGCAGAAATAATGAGTGGGGGTATGAGAATGGGACCCAATCAATGTGGGAAGGATGATTGGAGTTAGGGTTGAGATGGTTTTGCTCAGTGATGGCTGTGTGAGATTGAGGACTCCAATTTGATGAAAGGTCTTTTTGCCGGAGGGAGAGCCAATTTATATTTAGATCCCGAAGGACTAAGAACTCACCTGAAGCTTAGAGGAAGGAAGTTGATGAAAAGGTAGATGGACAGGTGGCAGGCTTGGCTTTAGGGGAGGAGTAAATGTCACCAATGAAAACGGTAAGTGAGTGGGGAAAAGAGTGACTGCAAAGGAGGAGGCTTTCATGGGAAGAGGGTATGGCAGGATGATACATGATGTCACAGTTAAGGCTGTGACATATGTATCGAAGAACTCCACCACCACATTTCCTATAATCCTGTCTGTGAACTGCGTAACCAGAAAGTCAGATTTCTACATCACTGATTTGGGAAGGCAGCCAGGTTTCAGCAACAATCAGCACATCTGGGCTGTAATGTATGGCCCACAACCTTAACTGGTCAAGCTCAGGAGTAGACTCCTGATATTTATATGAAAACATTCCTTTGGGAAAGCTGGTGGATAGGAACAGAAATGGGGCAAGGTTTAGCACCAATCACCTACCAGCAGTAGCAGAAGGGTTATGAGGAGCAATAGTGTATAAGATCTATCCCAAAAACAGGTACTCTGGAGGAGGGGGGTGATGAGGGAGAGGTAACATAGGAAGGAAACAATGGAGGGCAGCATCAACATTGAGACGGGAAGGAGGGGGGAGCAGGGTGAATAAGGAAAAGGAGGGGATGACAGCTGGGGAGAGGCAGGAGAGGGGATAAAGAAGGGAGATTCGGAGTAAGATAAAAGAAATGGTGAGGGGGAGGAATAGGCGGCACAGAAGGGAGAAAACAAAATGGAAAAGGGTGAGCAAAGCAGTCAGTAAACAGTGATGAGGTCTAGTGGAGGGTGCCAGTTATCTCAGCTTGCTGACAGTGGTGGTGGGGAACACTTGTCACATGGGTTAGCAAACTTGGCTACCATATAAAATTAATTACCAGGCGAGGGTGACATATGCACTAGCCATGAGCAAACAAGTACAGTTGCCAAGAACCAACTAAATAATGATCAGAGTGAAGCAATGCAATCGTTTATGAAGCAAACCACAGGGGATGGCTGACTACAGTATAACAGTGCAAGGAAAGCACAATTAAACTATATGAGAGAGACCTTCAAGTTGCTGAAAGGAATGAACAAGGTAGATTAAGAAGAAATATTGAGCCCAACTGGTGAATCAAGAACATGGGAGCGGTAGAAACTGGCGGGGATTTAGGAGATGTGAGAAAGTTTTATTTTACAGAGAGCGCGGAGCCAGAACAGCTTGCCAGAGAAAGGTGGTGGGTGCAAGAACCATTACTGGTTTCAGACATGGCTTGGACTAAGAAAAAAGATCAGTAGTTACACAGACGGAAAACAGTAGCACAGGGGCAAGGGGGGAGGTGAGCACAATGACCCCCTACTAGACATTAGCCCCTGGGGTAGGGCAGAGTAAAACAAGATAGACTGGATGGAACAATGTACTACCAGCTTCCTGTTAACTGCAGGAATTCCACAGGAAATGAACAGTTTGTGTAGTTGCAGTCTCCCAATGCTAAGCTCATCTCCAAAGTAACTGCAGGGATTCCATGGGAAATGAACACTTTGATGGACCAGTGGTAATTTTCTCAACATTTTCTGTTTCTGTGTTTCTCTAATACTATGATTCCTTATGGGCAGCTAAACATGGATGTGCAGGATCTCTTATGGTCCTGAAGCCCAAGTAAATTCTTTGAAGTATTAGGCTTACTGTAGATGTCAGCAGTATAAGATATGGCAGTTCAGATAAGGTAGGGTTTGCCAAACCAAGTAGAGAAATGGGCAGACTAGGTGAACCAGTTGGTCCTTATCTGCCATCATATTCTATGTTTCTGTTTCTATATCCATGTCTCAGTCAGCCCTATAATAAATCCAGGTAGCAGTCATTTCCAGGAACCTTAAGACATAAAGTGATGTCATTGTTGTGAAGCTGTGTGTTGTTTAGCACAGCTTCCCCAGCCAAGAGGCAGTGCCTTCTGTCTCACAGTTCCACAAAATAGCTGCTGCCTAGAAACAGTATAAAACTGATTTAGACTCAGATATCTGAAACAACACAGAGCAAGGAGTGTGCCCAGCACACAAAGTGTGCAGAAAAAAACTGCTGGGTCTCTAAGGGTCATAATTATAAAACAATACATGGGCTCTACTGCAGAAGTCCTTTTCTCCTTCATAGTGTGGAATCTGCATTTTCATTATTATCCAAATTTTCAATACTAAGTCAAAATAGTGGCACATAACATTTAGATACTGTACACTGAGGACAAAGGAACTAAGGATCATACTGACCTCTTGACATCATGGTAAGGAGAAACAAACATGGAATAATGGCTGTGCTTTAAGACCTTGTTGAGTCCTCCCTCAAATTCCTCACCAATGTTGTTGCCAAGTCTCAGACCCTACAGGATCTGTCCCACTTTAAGCCCAGAGTGTGCCAGTTGAACAGTGCTGGTGCTGCCACACAGTAGGTAGCAGAGCAAGGCCGCCCACTGTCCAAAATAGACTAGGCAGCTGACATGTACTGGTTAGCAAAACCCCTTGTTTAAAACAGCTTTTAGCCATCTTTTACACTTTGAGGGGCCATGCATACCTATGTTCCTCCCTAATATCTTCAATTCAGGCCAAATAAAGCTATCTTTTTTTCCCCTTCCCAGGGCTGACCAACCCCTTCCACCAGTCCCCCCAGCCCTGTCATCCCAGTGTCCACAGGACTTACCTTTGTCTGGCTCTTCTCCAAGGGCTTGCCCTGCCCTGTCAGGGTTGGCAGGGTCCCCCAATCCCCACCGGAACCAGGATCCGGTTTGCATGAAGGCTCCTGATGGCTGGGTACAGAGCCTGCAGAAGACTGATGTCATCCTATCAGTTGGCACAGTTTCCATTTTCTCCCCCAAGCAGTGCAGCATGCAATTATTCCATGATGTGTGTAGCACACTGCTGTGCACTGCATGTCACATGCCTGACACACCCCTCCAGCCTCCCATAGGCAGTCCCTGGCACCTTTTCACTAGCTTCTGCTAGGGGCCAGACAAACACTGGGCCCTGAAATTCCTCCCCAGAGGAGGAGAACAGTTCTCTGGATGATCAATCCTTCCCCTCCAGCCTCTGATGCCCAAGCTCGCTGCCAACCCAGATCACTGGCGTCCCGAACAGTAGCTCTCACTGGCTGTGCCAATGGGCTGGCCCAAGTAAAGCAATCTTTACTGTAATTACATCTAGAATTTCTCCTTTAACAAATTGCAAGTCTTGCTATATGTCTTACTTTGTAAAGGTTTTGCTGTTTTTCAAAGTTCTGGCATTGTGCACAAGTCAAAAAACTGAGCATGCTTATTTTTTTTACAAAAGACTTGCTTTCTTCTCCTGCTTGTCTCTGACATTGTTGCTCCACACGTTCCATGTGTTTTCATTTTCATTTGCCATTTGAACTGTTTGTCAAGTACAAATATACTGCTAGCAAGCGCAGAACAGTTAAACAACTGTTCATTATGTGGGTCACTCAGGACAGCGGAAAGGTGTACACACATCTGAAACACTTGTTCATTGGACTGAAATTCACATTGGAGAATGCAGTCATAACCTACATACCCCAGAGGTGATGATAAAGTTTCATTTTCCCAAAAGCATGCTTTGTCAGTCCTGGACAAGCTGGTCTTTGTATCCCAGAAGAAGCAGTTTCATGTATTTTTAGGTCTGGGCTCTGAGGAATTGCTACACTACAAAATCAAAAGAAAGCTTGGGGTGATGTAGCAACAGGCTTTACTGAATGGGACTGAGCAGATAAGAACCAGTTACTGCATTCATCTTTCACTAGCACTTTTTTTTTTTTTTTTGCTGCAGAGGAGTTGTCAAAATTAGGGGGGAAACACTTGTGTTATTGTATCATCCCTACTGCAATGTGTGGTCTGCACCATTCACTTGATGATAACCCTGTCATGCTTCTATGCTTAAGCTAACAAAGCCATGGGGATGTTAAAACACTTACCAATCCATGAGATTGTTAACGAAGAGCCAGCCGTTTCCTGCCTGCTTTGTTAAACAAATGATAAGGGTTTTATACTAGAACTATTGGCTTTGAACTGATTACACTGGAAGGGGAGCTATATTTTCCAGCTGGGAAGCTAAATCTGTTTATTTCCAAGAACAGACAGGGCAAAAAAAAGAGAGAAAGAAAAATAGAGGGGGGAAATGAATAAAGCCCATCTTTTACAGTAGAGCTAAGAATTAATTTTCAGAGGCTTGCAAAAATATACGGTATAAGGGACTGCACATTGCAGCTGAAGCCTACAAACTATTTTCATCAAACTTTGTGGGTTATAGGCAAGGCTCCGGAGTTCTGTGATTACATGGCCATGGGATTTTTCCCAGAATGTGCATCATGCTAAAGATATATAGAATAGTGCATGAGCATCCTTGCGCCTTCCAGCCTATTATTGCCACAGAGGGTTCTGATTACCTCAGACTTTCTTGAGGCGAAGCTTGAAAGGTCTGAGTAATCAGAAACGCGAGGTGGCACAATGGGCTGGTTGGGCATGTGGTTGCCCGTGCACTATTTTTTTATAGTGTATAGTCCCCCTTGCCAATGCGGTATTAGTATACTTTTTAATTTTTAAAATACTAAAAAAATGTTTAATGCCCCGTCGTGTTCTGGGAGTTAGGGATGGTTGCTAGGGTGACATGTTTGGTTGCCAGGAGCAGACGTCCTTGTTTATTGCACAGCCTTCTATTGGCTGTCAATCGTAGTGGAGGGATTTTCAAGAAAAAAATGGTGGCTGTATCTCTTGCTTAGCGAGAGGACATGGACTCCGAGGAAGAGATGTACCTTGTAAGTTATTTTCAAATATCTGGTTGATCCCACTTCTCATTTGTATGTAGCTGCACTTATCTGGTTGATCCTGCATTTGTTTTGGAGTTATCTGGTTGATCCTGTTCACATTGTGGGTTCTGGTTATCGTGCCGCCGCCGCTGCTAGTGTCTGTTTGGTTGATTCTGCCATTTCCATTGCCAGGTGGGCTCGTGGCCAATTTGTTTCAGTAATAGAATTGATGTTGTACCACAGTAGGGTGTAATCACGTTCCATGACCTTTTGAACAATGGTGCAGCAACATTTTGAAAGTTACCGATTTCCATGGTTTCTATGACAACTATGTAAACCTTGAGAGTGCAGCTCGAGAGGTTTACAGTTGTCATGGAAACCAAACAATGCAATTTTAATGCGTGTTATTAATTGTCTCTGTCTATTATCCTTTATAGTGATGGGAAAATTACACTATAAAGGCTATTGGTACCCACACAGCAAACAAAAACAGTGCTGGACTCTCATTTGAGTTCTCAGAAAAGCGTCTTTACTTTTTTTAATTTTTTTGCCTTGCTCCCTCTTTGGATCCAGCTCTCACTGCCGCAGCCATTTGTGTCCATGAGACACACATGCACAAGATGTCCCGCAAACCTCACTCCTCCTGAAGGGCCGCAGCAGTGTTGAAAACAGTTCTGTGCAAGAGATCACTGTCTGTAATATCAGTAATCATAAACTGCAACCACCACTAGCTGAGAGCCGCTGAAGATCACAAAGAGGTTAAAAAAAATATATATTTTCAGACAACAACAAAATCAATGACTGCTGGGGGACATAGAAACATAGAAACATAGAAACATAGACGTTGACGGCAGATAAGGACCGCAAGGCCCATCCAGTCTGCCCATTTCTTTTTCTACCTTATAAATGTGCCATTGGCCTTTGCTCTGTCAGTGACCTATCTATTCATAGTCATTTGTGTTGCTCCTTATGCCTATCTCATGCCTGTTTGAAGCCCTGCACTGTATTCATAGCCACCACTTCTTGTGGTGATTCATTCCATGCATCCACCAATCTTTCTGTGAAAAGAATTTCTCACATTCCCTTAATTGGCCTCCCCTAATCTTCATGCTGTGTCCTCTTGTCCTGCTATTTTTCTTATATTTAAACATGTTAGACTCTTTCACCTTGTTTATGCCCTTAAGGTGTTTGAATGCCTCGATCATATCACCTCTCTCCCTCCTTTGCTCAACGGTATACATATTGAGCTCCGTTAATCTGTCCTCATATGTCTTCTGATGCAGTCCCTGCACCATTTTGGTTGCCCTTCTCTGGACTGCCTCAATTTGGTTAATGTCCTTGTGAAGGTGTGACTCAATACTGCACGCAGTACTCCAGATGGGGCCTAACCAGTGTCTTGTACAGAGGATTATTACCTCCCTCTTACGACTTGTGATACCCCTACTAATACACTCTAACACCCCTAGCCTTACCTACTGCTTTAGAGGTCTGCTTGGATGATTTTAGGTCATCAGTGATGATGATGCCCAAGTCTCTTCTTCCTTTGTGACTGCTAGCAACTTCCCTCCCAGCCTATAGGTAGCTTCAGGGTTTCTCTTCCCTATGTGCATGATTTTGCACTTCTTTGCATTAAATCCCAGTTGCCACTCTTCTGACCATTCTGCTAGTTTATCCAGATCTCTTCTCATTCTGCCCACCCCATCTGGATCATCTACTCTGTTGCAGATCTTGGTGTCATCTGCAAACAGGCAAGCCTTACCCTCTAGTCCATCTGCAAGGTCACTAATGAAGATGTTGAGAGGACTGGCTCCCAGGACTGATCCCTGAGGTACCCCACTGTGACTTGCATCTCTTCTGACTGTATACCATTTACCACCACTCTCTGTTTCTGCCCGTCCAACAGTTTGCCACCCAGTTGACCAACTTCTGACCACACGAGCCTACTCAGCTTATTTATCAATCTTCTATGTGGAACAGTGTCAAAAGCTTTGCTGAAGTCAAGGTAGCGACATCAACTGCTCCCCTTGGTCCACCACTCTGGTTACCCAGTCAAAGAAATCTATGAGATTAGTTTGACAGGACCTTCCTTTGTAAACCCATGCTGTCTTGGATCCTGTGCCCCTATGGTTCCAGGTGTTGCACTATCCTTTCCTGAAGTGCCTCCATAATCTTGCCCACTACTGAGGTAAGACTGACCGGTCTGTAGATCCCCGCCTCCTCCCTGCTACCACTCTTGTGGAGCGGGATCACATGACCTTCTCCAGTCTTCTGGGACCTCTCCTGTGCTCAGAGACTCACTAAACAATTCTGCTAATGGCTCTGCTAGTTCTTCCTTTAGCTCCTTAAGTACCCTGGGATGTATGCCATCAGGTCCCATTGCCTTATCCACCCTGAGCTTAGCAAGCTCTTGTAGGACCCTTTCTTTTGTGAAGGGTGAGTGCTCACCTCCTCCCCTGTGTCCATGATGCTGAGCTGTGGGCCCTGCCCTACCTTCTCTTCAGTAAATCTGAGTAAAAGTATCTATTTAGGATAGATGCCTTTACAGGGTCCTCTCTCACATGCCCCTTTTCTCCATTAAGCTTAGTAATACCCTCTGGACTTTCTCCTTTCACTAATGTATCTATAGAAAGTCTTGTCACCTTCTTTTACTGTTCGTGCTAGTGTTTCCTCAGTTTGGGACTTTGCCTGCCTTACTGCCTTACCTGCTTCCCTTAGGGCAGTTTGGTATGCCTCCCTATCTTCATCCCGCTGTGTTCCCTTATATTTCCTGAAGGCCAGCCTTTTGGCTCTGACCTTTTCTGCTACTGTATTTGAGAACCAAAGTGGTTTCCTTCTTCTTTTGCACTTCCTTTTCTGTCTAACACAATGGGATGTTGCTTCAAGTATTGCATCCTTAATGCTTGCCCACTCTGCCTGTACCCCCTCACCTGTGTTTCTTTTTGCCAGGGCTAGCTTAACTCTGTTGGCCATCTTATCAAAGTCAGCTCCTCTGAAGTCCCATATGTTTGCCTTGGAATGGGATGATTTAGATGTAGTAGCCAAATTGAACCATACCATGTGATGGTCACTGGCCCCCAGGTGACCTTCTACCTGGAGATCTGTGATCCCTTCTTTGTTAGTCAGTACTAGATCTAGGATAGCCCTGTCTCTTGTGGGTTGCTGTACCAGTTGTTTGAGGCCCTCCCCCTGCAGGGAATCCACTATGAGTCTAGTTCTGGCAGATGTTCCTGCTGGTATTGACCAATCTGTATCTGGCATGTTGAAGTCTCCATTATCAGAACCTCCCTTTAGCTGTCATGTTTTGTATATCTTCTAACAGTAATGTGTCTATGTCCTCCCTGTGGTCTGGGGCCTGTAGACAACCCCCAGTTCTTATGGCTGTCCCATTTCCTGTTTCCAGGGTGACCCACAATTCTTCTGGCTCCTTATGTGTATTCTGAATTTCTGTAGCTTTGATATTTTCATTAACATACAGGGCACTCCTCCCCCTTTCACCTCGGTCTCTTCTGAACAATACATAGCCAGGTACTGAACATGCACATGCATAGAAAAGAGCCATGTTGTTATGACATCAATGTGATGTAGTGAAGAGGGATAACAACCTCTTGACGTCACATCAGTACCATAACAACATTATAAATTGTGTGAAATCAGACAATAATAAGGGTTCCACATACTATAAATATATACAGATATATGTATATATATATTTATATGTATCTTAGTGGTGGCAAAATCCATGCAATTCGCTCCACGAGAGCACTTTGCATATATAGAATAAATACACAAATACTCCGTAGTATGAAGCAAAGTAATTCACCATTATGACTAATGCGAAGTGCCATTGTTTTCAATGGACTTAGCGTTGACTCGGCTTTTATTTTTGGCCTTTAAGGCAAAGTTTGCATTGAATCATGGGGGATGGCAGGTCACATGGGCTCTAGACTGTCTTGCACAGCTTCAATTCTGCATAGTGTGTGTAGTGGAAAGCTGGAGACAGTTTACTTTCAGAGCTCTGAGAATCAAACTACTGAAAAACCTTTTAAAAAGCATTTTTGAGCCAATTTTTTGGGTGAAAATTTAGTACATCGATTGTAGGAAACCCTCCTGTGCTTACATCATCGAGTGTTTCTTGGTTTTGTGTGCATTTTGAATGTTAATTTGTAAGATTCAGTCTGCGACTTACAGACACTGTAGAAGTGTGCTTTGGGGAAGGGGTGTGGTGAAGGGAGATTCATAGTGACTCAGTGAGCAAGCAGTCTTTCTATTTGTTTGGGTAGCTAGTGTTGTATTTGTGTGTTCATGTACACAGTAATACTTTTAGTAAGTTTTGATAATTTTTGGTGCGTGCTGTGCATTTTTCAGTTGTTTTAAAAGATTTGTTGTACTGCACCAAACTTTAAAATTTTCTCATGATTACCTGTAGTGTGTTCGTGCCGTCAGGTCACACACATTTTATTGTGCCACATAATCACATGACTCTGATTTGAATCTCTTATCCATCTGCGGTACTTTTTACTGCTTTGTTCTATCTTGGTTGGTAATGGACTGTTACTGCAGCTGTCCCCACCAGTTTTGGATCTGTGATTTTGACCACTGGTTAAGGTGGTGTTGTGCCTGTGCAGCTGCATCTCTTAAGTGCCATCTCCATCTGTCTGTGCATCTGCATGTCTTTAGGGCCCAATCTCCATCTGTAAGGCATAGTCATTTGTTTGGCTTCCCTTCAAAGTACTGGTGTGGTGCATATTTCAGCGTGAACATTGTACTCATTTATGTGCATTTTTAAGTCAGGGCGATTATCACAAGTCTCAATACAAATCACGTTCTTCATTGTCACATTCATGATTCACGAATTACACAACTTTAAGTTTTTGGGGTGTAAGTTGTAACCCTATTTTTTTTAAATCTTCAGTTTCATCACAAATAAGGAAAATGATTGGGGGACACCCAGTTATATCATGTCATGTCACTCAAGATCCTTGGTCTACTCCAATGCTTCTGTTTGTGTTCACATTCTGTAGGATCCCCCACTTGAATCTTTGTGTTCACAAGAAGTCGGCCTTATTTAATCCTGTAGATAGTATCTTAGCTTGACCATTGTACTCACTAATGTGCATTTTCAAGTCAGGGTTTTTGGGGGTTGCCCTGTTTTTTTTAAAGTCTTCAATTTCATAACAAATCAGGAAAATGACTGGGGACACCCAGTTATATCATGTCACATCACAGCAGATTGACTTTTAATCTTTGTCCTCACAACAGGAAGCTGGCTTTATTTAATCCCACAGATAATATCCCAGTGCGAATGTTGTACAGGTCAGGGAAGCACAGTCATAGGTATTTGAGTACAGATCATTAGTCATGTCACACCAGTCGCTCATCACGAGACAAATCATGTTCTTCATGAATCACAGCAGTTAATTTTTTTTTTCAGTTCTGATGATACGCTGAAGACCTGTGAAGATGACCAAAACATTAACAAACCATTTTTTTTTACTTTTTTTGAAATAATGCCCCCCACCCAAAAAAATACTTACCTTTCATGGGTTGACAGTTCCGTGCAGCCAAACTCAGCAGCAAACATCTGAAACCTGTTGTGGTGGGCCACTGACATTGTGCCTATAGCGACCTGAAAAAAAAAATCATAAATGATTGCCTTTAGTGTACCACAGCCCCCCAAAAAAAAATAAAAAGAACATTTGAATTTTACAATACCACATTAGCTGTCAGGCCCTAGTCATAACATATGAGTTGATCGATGTTCATGCGATTTGCTCATCATCATGCCCACCACGGTAAAGTGTGAAGATTCCTAAAGGAGCAATATGATGGACTGCTTACAACACAGAACAAGATTATATAGATAGAAATTAAATGGCTGTGTCTCTGGAAAAAAATTATAGTGGCATGCACAGTAACTCACCATTGTGGTGGAAGCAAGGCACACACAAAGGCAGCATGTACTGGTGATAGAGTAGGCATCAACACAGGTAATGCCCTCCTTGGGACAAAGAGATGCATTTCTGGCATTTTAATCTTCATCTGGACTTTTCATTCAATTACATCAGCAGAACAGCAGCAGTAGGTGGTGTCACAACAGGCAATAATGTCACTTAGCAGTGGGGTGGCAGGCCCAAAATGCTTAGTCTGATAAATATGTTTAAGTTCTCAGGCAAGCTTCACATGTGCTTTGTCACCGCCTTCTCAGGTGTGTGAGGCAAAAGTATTTGACTTGAAGCATTTTCTGGAGACACAACACTGTGCAGTGCATCTCATTTTTAATCTGGACTTTTCTTGACAGTAAAACAGCGAGAGAAAAGCACAAAAGATAACACATTTGTGGTGAGGGGCATGGTAGGTGTGGTAATGGTATTGTTTGTGATAACTGTGCTGGCGCTTAAGGGAAAGTAATATGTGACTACATTCATCAATCTTCTTGTTACCAATGAAATTTGCTTTTACATAAGCCATTTTGACTGAACCCATAAAACTTTAGGGACAGAATTATTTATAACCCATTCGTGGGCTTCAAACTTCTGCTCTAGTCACTAGATCACACTCCTGCAAATGACAGAACATGATGCCAACAAAAAAAGTGTTACGGGTTCGGTCAATAACTTGTGTAAAGCAGATTACCATTGCTAACTATATTGATAAATGTAGCCCTGCATGTTAGTTTCCTTTTAAGTACATGTTCAGAAAATTAAAAAGTATTTTCACAGTTGTTACTTAATTTACTTTATTTCTTACATGACTGATGGTCTGACAAATAACGGATGCTGCATGCTTTCATTACAGGTGAAACTGGTCTCCATGCACACTGCAATAAAAGTGTCTTGAAGACGGTATTTTGGAGGCACAATATTTAATTAAAGGAAAGCACACAGTGTTCGCAAAGTGGGTGGCAACGTGACTCATTACATAAAATGAAAATAAGAACAAAACAATTTCTATTCCTGAATGCATAATGGTGCGGGGGGAGGGCATTGGGGGAGGTGGTGAATGTGATTTACCAGTGTGAGGCTGAAGAAATACAGGATTAACAAAATTAACACAGCTAAAAAAACATTAACTGAACTTAAATGTTATAAGTAAGAAAAAAATATGGCTTAAGAAAATAAAAGCAAAGATAATTTTTTTTTGGGGCCATGTTAGTAACTGGTTTCTGATCTTTCTTGTCCTCATACTGGTAAATCTGATTCACCATCCCACCTCCCCAAATGTTCCCCCATCACGCCTATTATGCTTTCTGCAATACAAATTGTTTTGTTCTTAACTTCTACTCGTCTTGTCTATCATCATCATCTTTACTTTACTTTAATTTCTGTAATAAGTCATGTGGTTGCCAACTGTGCAGACACTGTGTGCTTTCATTGCAGTTGAAATTGTGCCGCCAAAACGCTATCTTCAAGACACTTTTATTGCAGCGTGCATGACGGCATGACAGTTTCACCTGGCATGAACGCAGGCTGCATCCACCATTTTGCCGATGCCGACCGGCACCATGTAACAAAAAGAACAATTCCAAATAAAGTAAATAAAGTAATAAGTACTAAAAATCACAGACAAAACATTACCTGAACATAAATGTCATACAGAAAAAGAAAAATATTACTTAAGAAAGAAAAATTAAAAGAAGAGAGAGAGACTTTTTTGGGATTCAATTTGGAAATCAATATAACTTTCTTCTTAATGGGCCTGTGGGGCTGTTGCTGCTCATCATCATCATCACTATTACTATGCAGCAATTGTAGTATTTCATCATTCTGCCCCTCAACACGCATCAGCCATTGCATTGCTGCCCCCACCAACATTTTCAGCCCCTGTAGCTCGGCACGCAGCTCAGCAAGGTCCCCCTATGTAGCTGGCTGATGCAACCTCTCTTCATCATGGGCAGCTCTGGGATCTTCCACCACCTCACCTGATGCTATTTCCTGTCCACTACAGCAACACACAGGCAGACAAGCTGGTTGTGCCACCACAGCTGCATGAGTGACTGCTTCCTCCTGCAGCTTTACTTCCCAATGGGCACTGTGGTAAGATTGGTGTGCTGACCACCTGTGCCCAGGCGGCTGCCCTTGGGTCCCTGGTGGACCACCATGTTACAAAGCTTGCAACGCACCATGCTGGAGTCCCAGGGAAGGAAGAAGTAAAAAAGGCCTACACAGGGGAGCTGCGGGCAGGTGTTGGGGGGGGTCAGCAGGACACACCTGCTGCTGTGCTGCTGGTGGTTGAGGGTGACAACCTGCTACGAGTTGCTGCTGCTCTTTCTGCAGTTCCTCCTGCTGATCCTGCAGCAGCTGCCACTCCACCTGCTCCTGCTGCTGCTCTTTGATGATGACAACCACAGCTGCCGAGCTCACTGTGGCAGCAGGTGGAGTTCCCAAAGCCTGAAGATTTATTCTAACTGGGTGGCCATCCTGCATTCATGGCCCACAATGGCCACCACTTGGCTCACCATGTCCACACTCCATCAAGAAAGTAAATAAACAAATAAAATACTAGTACAAGTACTAGTAAAATAAAGTACAGTACCTAAAGAAAAAAATTAAAAAGAAGAGAGGGACGTCCACACAGGCTGCCCCAAAACTATCTGAAGGTGCTTAAGGTCAGGACCACCCTGGCCCAGCGATCCTTCCCTTAGAGCTCCATCCTGGTACAATGCCCTCCCACCAGCTGTCACATCAATCACCAATCTAGGTCCTTTGAAAGCTGCCTTAGGGCCCATAACCTCCTCTCACATCAATGCCAGTGTTACTGGTAACCTGTGGATCCTGCACCATGCCGCTAGGCCAGGCAGTGGAGAGCCCTCACTATTTCTAGCTTACAGGCTCCTCACCTCCCTCAGTTACCATATAGTTGCACAGGACTATGAATGCATTGAATTATGTATAAGACAAGGCCTCCCTGAGGCAGCTTACTAACAACTCATATCATGCACTGCTTTAGCTACCAATTGTATAGGTCTTAACCGCTCATTAGGTAAATATGTCGATAAATCTGCCCTGTTTTAGCTGCCAAATGTATAGGCATTAACCCGTGCTCATTGTATTTATACTCTGTATGATTGCTCACCCACATTTATTCTATGTATGTACTGTATGAATGTCTATGTTTTATTCTGACATGGAGCCTTCGGAAACGAGTCTATGACTCAAAGGGTTGTAATCCCGATTTATAAATAAATAAATAAAAATACCCTAAAAATACTTTTTTAACAAAAAAAGCATTTTTAATTAAATAAAATTGAAGAACTACAACTAAATACACAAAGATTTAACATACAAAAAAGAACTAAAGCTTTTTTTTTTGAGCTCCAAAACGCACAGAACAGAGTCAGACTGCACACTGCAAAATTGCCTGGACTGCAAACTCTTTCCACTAGAGAAAGTGAAAGTAATACACTGGCTTCCTGTCTGTGCCTGTTGAACTGCCTTACTGAATCATGTGACCTGTAAACCTGCAGAGACAGGCAGCCATGTGATCACTGATCAGTGGGCTATTTGTTTCTTAATGACTTTGCCTTGTCAAACTGCGACGCAAAGTGAACACGAAGTCATTAAAGGTGAAGTAGCCCATTTCAGTGGGGACTTCCTGTAGTCCCACACAAATGTGGAGTGGGCTACTTCACCCATACTTCACTAGGGATTAAAACTTCACTGCATCTCTAATGTCTATTGCCACAGAACTGATTGTTATTTATAAAGTTTCATTCAGATACACAGTTGTTATAGTGCTTAACTCTCTCCATTTCTTTATCCTGAAGCCCTCTTCTATGCTCAATATGTTTTGTCATCAATGACATCACATCACATTTTAGCCAATGGCAGGACAGCATTCTGCCACAAAATGAATAAATTACGCCACAAAAATCAGCAAATGCTGCTGCAGAAACCTAGAGCCCTGCCACAGAAATCAGGGGCCCTGGCTATGGGACAATTATTGTGGCTATGTGAGCTCAAAATCTTCCTTATTTGCTTAAAACTGGTAGATGGCTGGCCCGTTGGTGCAGCGGTTGTATTCCGCTTGTGATGCCAGTGACCTGGGTTCGGGAACGAGCTCACGTCGCTGGAGGGCCGGCCGGGGGGAGGCAGCTTGAGCGTCCCATGACTGCTTGCTGCCTTCAGGGAGGGAAGGGGCTGCGACCCGGTGTTGAAGCAACCACTGATGGAGGCCAGGGGTAGAGCAACACGTCAGGGTCATTTGGGCTGGTGCGTGATAGACGTTGGCTCTTGCCTTGACGTCCGGACATCACACACCTTAAAAAAGCCAGAAAAATCACTCGCTGGCTGCCGGGTGATGGCTCCCTGTTCCCCGAGGGTCTCTAGCACCTTCCCATGGCCTCCTGTTCCTTGGCAGCATCCCTGGACCCTAGGGAGTATGTGCTGGGGTGATGCCTCTCCCTCCGGTGCCTTCCCCCTTGGAGGAGGGTGACCTGCCCCGCGAAGGGATACGCTGGGATATCCTGGGGGTCGGCTGCAATACGAGGATCAGAGGATGGCTGGGTAAGGACAGTAGAGGCTGGGGGGAAAATTGGTAGAGCCCAAAGGAGTGGTGGACCAGCAAGCATGGGGGTGGAAAAATAGATTACACAACAAAAAAACTGGTAGACAATGAACTTGGAGATCCGGCAGACCTAGTTTTGAATCCTACAACTTCCACTTACATACTGTGTGACAGTGACCCCAAGCAAGTCACTTAACTGCCCTTTGCTGGAATAATATGATAGATGAGCCTAGCCAGTTTTACACTACTCTGTCTGCTAGTGTCACACCACAGGGGAGTGAATTGATGAATTCTGGAATGTCCAATTTGATCGAACAATTCGTGAGTCAGCACTAGGTCAAGACAGCAAACTCAAAAAAAGCACCATCAACAAGCATGCTGCCAAAACAGCACCAGCAATAACAATCCCATCCCAAAACTTCACCAAAATAAACAGCGCCAATGGTAGCCAACAATCGCTACCATGGTGAACTTACAAAATATACATTTTGTTTTTGTGGGGGGATCGGCCTCCCACACCTCCCAATATTTAAATTTTCAACTGGGGGGGGGCAGAACACAGGCATGAGAAGAAACTTGGAGAGGTCTTTGATGTTTGGGACAAACTGAAAAAAAACACTTAAGAGCTACTAGTCAGGAGATGGGGAACAGAATCATGGTCTTCCACTCTGTGCTGCCCAAGCTGCTTGTGCCTTAGTCCTCTCCACCACGAGAGCAGCTCAGCTGACCAGCTCACTTTTCATTCCTTCATTCCTTCCTCCTTCCTTCCTCCCCTGCCTTGACAGCTACAGTTGTAGCAGTAATTAATGTGCGCTGTCCTACCCCTGTCACTATCAAAGCAGACAAGCTTTTTGCAGCGCGGTTTTTACAGGTGCTACATTTGATGCCCTCTTTTAACTGGTTACTTGTGAGTCTCAGTTTGTATGATAATCATGAGTTTGTTGTTAGAGATGAACAGTGGGAAGGAACAGATGTACCGGACATTGAGAAATGCCCTGATGAAAAGTCTGATGTGACAGCAATTCATGTGCCACCTGGAAAGACTATAACTTTGGACCTGATAAAGAGTATTCTAATACATCTACTGCATGACTTGATGGCTCAGGACTTGAAGATAAACTGTGAGGGCTGTACAGTTCACCACCCCTCACAGATAAGACACAGCTGTGTATACGACCCAGAGGAAGGTTACTAGGAGCATGCTTTTCCTGAACTCTGTGAGAGGTCGGACCCATGACAGATCAAACTACTAGTGGAATCGACAGCATGGATGCTTGGGTGCATCCTATTTTGATACAATACAAGCCATTAATGGCACTTTGTCAGAATTTAAAGAGTTGCTGTGTACTGCTAAAGGGCAGTTGTGTGTAACATTGCAGGAGGCTGTTGAAGAAGGCATTTCATCAGGAAGTCATAAAAAATATATTTTAAAAGCCCACTGCAAAAAGGAAGCTCTGTGCCATATTATTTAGCACACTTCTCCTCAAATCCCATTTAAATCTTCTGGTCTAAAGCCTGCTCTGACAAAGCCGTTGGCAGCTACCTTCCTACCAAGGGCCTTAAACCATGCTTCCACTCCTAATCCCTAGGGCACTAAAGTAACTAAACCTAGGGCATAGTATCTTACTCTATCTCCCTCTCCCCCTCTCTTACTCTCCCTCGCTCTCTCACAACTATTTTTATACTGACCTGTTGCTTAAAGTTAGCCCAAGGTTTACAATATATTCAATTGTTATCTCCTTTCATTATACTGCCTGGTCTATGTTGTATGCTGTATTGTCAGTGTTTGCCAGAATCCCAATATTTCTCGCCTTTCTATTTTGCTGTTTACTGTGATGTCTTGATATTGCCAGTTTTGCTTGTATCACTTATTTAACTTCCCTTTGTCTGTTTTGTTACCCCAGTTCCCCTGATGTGGAGCCTTTGTAAATGAGCTATGTTTAGCTCAAAACGCACTTGTAATAGCAAGATGAAATAAATAAATAATAAAAATGTATTTATTTATCTGATACTTTGGATTACTATACCTTTGAGCTTATAGCTCTTTAACAAAGGTTTCACGTCAAAAAAGACAAGCTATACACAGACAACACAAATTTAAGGTACAACAAAAGAGCAGGTAGCTACCTAATACATGCTTATATTTTTAAATAACACAATCATTTTAAGGAACAGCACACAGCCTTGTCTTGAGTTAATGTTTATCACTATCTCCAAACCCTTATTGGCAGAGGAGTATCAAGGTTATAGAGATGAGTGAGGGGAGAATGTGTATATCAGAGGGGAGGAAGGATAGCTGGGTGCATGGTGCGCAATTAGTCAAAGTGACAATACTACAACTAGTGTAAAAACAGTGCAGATCTATAAAAACAATCACTGAGTCCATAAAATGTAACAATTTGCAACTATGGTGGGGATTATACATAAACTTTAAAAATATTCATAAAGGAATTAGGACTAGTATTAAATTCAATAATCTTGCCCACTTACTCATTTTATGGACTTCAACGTTTTTCTGTCCCGTGCTGTTTTCTGAACAGTACCTCTGGCAATTCTTTTCCACACTACAATACAAGAGAAACATGGCAACAGTAACATTTCATCTCTGCTGTGCACTATATATGGTGCATAGTCAAAGTGATCATTTAATCCTGGTGGGAATAGCGCCCCTAGCTGAACCATCCATAAACCAACAAAAGATATGTTATATGTTTTCTGTACCTCCCACTCTCCTTCCATTTGTAACTCTTTCCAATCCACAAAGCTAAAACAAATGGCCTGCTTGCTGCTGCTGATGGTCAATATACTGGGCAAGGGCATTATTTATGTCAAGGTTTGCTATAGCCCTGAGAAGTTTCCCTCTTTTTGAACTCAAAATTTCTGCTTGTGTTGCCCATATAGAATGAGTGTTTACTCACCTGGTAAAGGTGATTGTGTTAGTTGTATCCATGACACTCCAGACATTACCTTGTGGGTTCTCAACCCACCTGATAGGCTAGTGGTGCACATGTGACCCAGATCAAATTTCAGAGCATAGAGGTCGCAGGAGTCGCCATTCTCCAGTTTCGATTCTTCCATAGCTGAAATGCAAATGCTTTAGACCAACAAAACCCTAACAGTTGTGACTCCCATTGTTGTCTATATAAAACCGTAAGAAACTACTGACCGCGGACTCATCACAATTTTATATTTATTTCCTATTCATTACAGTTCTAATTCGTCCTGTAAGGACTCTGACTATGAAACATGGAACATTAGATTACAATACTAGCAAGTCCTATTTTCATATCAATTTGTTGCCACCAAAGTCGTTCAGCATGAAAGTCTGTGCCATAGTCGCCCTGACGGGTGGGTCATGGAGTGTCATGGATACAACTAACACAATCACCTTTACCAGGTGACACCCATTGTGTTATGTTGTATCTATGACACTCCAGACATTACCTCATGGGTTACTTCTAATAAGCAGTGCAAAAAAACCATCGGCAGGACAGGACGATCAGACGGACATGTCCTTGGGACACACTGAAGCTAAAACTTTTTGTGGCAAACTCAGTTCTTTGCTTGTATAGGGACTCAAGTCTGCAATACCTAGTGAATGTATGTGTAGAAGTCCAGGTCGTGGCCCTGCAAAACGTCCTCCATTGATACACTAGCTCTTTCTGCCTAGGATGTAGCTATTGCTCTTGTTGAGTGGGTGGGCCTTTATTCCTTGTGGGGGAGTGAGACCATTTGTCTTGTAAGCCTCCTGTATCAACCTTTTTATCCAGCTAGCAATGGTGGTCTTTGAAGCAGCCAATCCTTGCTTGTGGCCCTGCGCGATAACAAAAAGTCTCTCGGACCTACGTATGGCTCTTGTCCTTGTGATATATTGTGCTAAGGTACTACCCACATCTAGTGGGTGTTGAGTACCTGGCCCCCCTTGTTCTGCCTGTGCGTGAAATGTCAGCAACTCTAGTGCCTGTTCCTTGTGGAATGCGGACATGATCTTTGGTAGAAAGGCGGGGCACAGTCTTCATAAAGACTCCTTTTGCCGTGAATATAGTGTAGGGCTCCTTACACGATAGTGCTCCTAGCTCACTAATCCTGTGAGCAGACCAGACAGCCACCAGGAAGCAGGTTTTCAAACCTAACCAGTGTAGAGGTATACTGTGGTTGGGCTCAAATGGATCCTTCCCTAGAGCATCAAGTACCATGGTTAAATCCCAAGAGGCTACTGGTGATCAAATGGGTGGTTGAATATGTTGCTCAGCTCTAAGGAATCTGATGGCATCAGAGTGTGCACCTGGTGGTGAGAGGCCGACTCTTCCCATGGCCGCACCTATGGTCAATAGTTGCACTCACAGGGAGTAGGCGGATAATCCCTTATCTAACCCATGTTGTATGTATAGCAGGATCACTGACATATCCACTTGCATCGGGTCGAGATGTGAGGACTTGCACCATTTGGTGAAGATGTTCCACTGTTTGTTATACGTGGATGTGGTAGATAGCTTCCTGGATTGTAGCATAGTCTAGATGACCGACTCATGATACCCGGCAGTTAGCAGTCTCTGCCTCTCAGGAGCCAGGTCGACAGTTTCATGGAGTGGGGCGCTGGGTGGAGTAAAGATCTCTGCCATAACATGTCCCTCTGTCACGGGAGGATCCACCTGTCCAGCATCATGGATATCACTACTGCAAACCACGGTCTACTTGGCCAATAAGCTGCGATCAGAATGATCTGTAGCCGGGATTTCCTGACTTTTGCCAGTACTTGCGGGATCAGGAGAATTGGGGGAAAGATTTATGACCATTCCTGATCCCAGGTTTGTGATAGGGCATCTGTTGCTATTGCCTGTTTCACCATGAATCTGGAGAAATAAGCCTTTACCTGTGGGTTTGCCTTGGATGCCATGAGGTCCATTGAGATATGACCCCACCTCTTCTGTACCATGGTGAAAAGATCTGGGTGCCACTGCCACTCTCTGGGATGTACCCACTGTCTGCTTAACCAGTCCACTCTGACATTCAACTTCCCCACCAGGTGAACGGCATGGAGGTGAGACAGATTGGACTGTGCCCAGTGCAATACCTTGGCAGCCTCTCTGAGCATGGCTCTGCTGCGTGTGCTGCCTTGCTTTGCTATATAAGCTACTGTCACCTGGTTGTCGGACTTCACCAGCACTGTCCGACCAACGATATTGTTCCTGAATACTCTCAGAGCATTGAACACCACCCTCATCTCTAGAACGTTGATGGATAGTCAAGCTTCTGCTGATGTCCATTTGCCTTGTGCGGTGGACTGGTGCAAGCACACTCCCCAACCGATGAGGCTGGCATTAGTCTCCATTGTTACCTCGTAAGATAGTTTTAAGGGGCACCCTCTCTGTAGGTTTATATGGTGTGTCCACCATTTCAGTGAGTCTTTCACCATCCTTGGGAGATGGATCATCTGGTCGAGGTTGTCTTCCGATGGGGAGCCCTGCTGCAGCATGCAGTACTGTAGTGGGTGCATGTTCCATCTCGCCCATGGTACTAGGTCTAAGCAGGATGCCATTATGCCAAGAACCTGGGCTGCTTGGCCCAGTGTTGGCTTGGCTGAGGACCTTAAGCTCCTTACCATTGACATTACTGAGTTGATGTGCTGTACTGAAGGTCTTGTCAGCTCCTCGGCCGTGTATATTTCTGCGTCCAGGTGTTCTATAAACTGTGCTGGATGCAGCGAACTCTTCTCGCGATTGACTACCCAACCATGTTGGGACAGAGTCATCAGGACTAAGTCAATTCTTCCCTGAGACTGGGGGCTGCTGTGTGCCCTTATCAGCCAGTTGTCCAAGTATGGAGTAATACTCACCCCTTGTTCCCATAGGTGGGCTGCTAAGACCACAGACACCTTTGTAAACACCCATGGTGTCGATGTGAGGCCGAATGGTAGGGCCTGATACTGTAGGTGTTAACCCAGTATGTGAAATCGGAGGAAATGTTGATGACTTGGCCTGATTGGGATGTGGGTGTATGCATCCTTCAGGTTTATGGATGTGAGGTAATACCCCACCCATACGTTTCTTAAGGTGGATCGTAGGGTCTCCATTTTGAACCATGGTGTGGATACGAACCTGTTCAGGAACTTTAAGTCCAGGATAGGTCTGAGGTCTCCATTTTTCTTTGGGACCATGAAGAACACAGAGTAGACTCCTGTGCTGGCCTTGTCTGCTGGCACTGGTCAGATGGCATTGTTCTGTAACAGGTCCCAGAGAACCTCCTGTACCTAGTGGGTGGTGGCCCGCTTTTTTGAAATGGGAGACAGTACCACTTTGTCTCTGGATGGCATGCTTGAGAATTCGATCACATAACCTTGGGAAATGATTTCTAGGACCCATCTGTCAGATGTGGTCCATTGCCATTGTTGTTGGAAAGCCATCAGTCTCTGATCCACCGGTGGGTATTTCCCTAGTGAGATTGGTGTTGGTGGCAAGCTGGTGGAATAATCAGTACTGCTTTGACTTTCCTCCTCTACCTCTGCCTCCAAATCGCCTACTTTGTGAGGCTGAATATGTACCTTGTGATGGGGCCTCTGAAACCATTGTTATTGTTGCCGAGGCCTCTGCCTCGAAAGGAATTATTTGTGTACTTCTGCCTTCTGTTGTGTTGGAACCTGTTGTTCCCCCAAAACCTGCGCTGTGCGGAGGGCAAATATGTGGTTCTTTGTTTATCTTTTCTGAGGTCCTTGCCCTCTTCTTTTTGCTTTAGGAAATCCTTCGAGCCTTCTCCAAACATGTTGCTCCCCTTGAAGGGCAAATTATGTAGTAGCATCTTTGACTCATTGTCTGCGTCCCACAGTTTGAGCCATAGCACTCGTCTGGCTCTGTTTGTCAATGCAGCAGATCTGGCTTCTAGTTTTAATGTGTCCACAGCCATGTCCCCCAGGTATTTTGCTGTGTCCAGAGAACATTCTAACAGCTTTACTTCCCTGGATTTGGGGTCTGCTTTCTCTAGCAGTTCCGCCAACCAGCAGATCCATGCCCTTGCTGAATAGACTGCTGTGACTGCTGTTTTAGCTGTATGCCTGAGAAATTGAACAGCTTCTTTAGTATCTCTTCTACTTTCTTGTTGGTAGGATCTTTGAGTGAGATCGTGCCACAAGGCAGCACCGTCTTCTTTCTAAGTGCTGCTATCTGAGTGTCTACAGATGGTGCCATACACCACAACTGAACCTTGTCCTCTTGTACTGGGTACATCCTATCTAGATTTCACTTCTCGGACATACAACCTGGCTCTGTGGCTTCCCACTCCTTCGTGAAAATGACATTGATAGCGTGACAGCTAGGGAATGTGTCCTTGATCTTTTGGTTCTGCTGGATCATTGGATCAAGTTTGAACTCAGGCTCTGGTGTGTCAACATCAAAACCCATGAATGATTTAATGGCCCTCATCAGGCCTGGAATCAGATCAAATGAACAAAGTTTTGAAGTTAAGGAAGGGGTATCGGGTATAATGTCTATATCTTCCTCCCCTGAATCGACATCCTCACAGTCATCCGGTGCTCCACCTGTGTCCTCCTCCCCTGGAGGAGGTGATGCAAGCTCTTCATCAACACGTGGTTGTGAAGGAGTTCTTGAACCTGGAGTTTGGCCAGGGTCTGTAGAGGATGGTGTTCTCGACTTTGTCAGAGACTCAAGCTTTTCCATGATTTTCAGCATGTAGTTCTGCTGACTCTCCATCATGGCCACCGTCGCCTGTTGCATCTCAATGAGGAGAGCCCTTGGGTTCATCCATCCTGAAGCTGCAGGCCCTTGCCCATCTAGGTCAGCAGTGGAGGGTTGGCTGCTGGTTTGCTTCTCTTCGTGCAAGCATGCTGGACAGAGGGGACCTTGGGTGTCGGGCATCAATGCCGTACTGCAGGACACACACTTCTTGGCCTTCACCATGTGAAAGAGATGCATTCGTTATATGTATACATAATGAGTATATATATATATATATATATGTATATATATACCGATTACCTTTTGGGCAAGCACCTAAAATATATACAGCGAGGTGTAATTACATCTGTATGTTAAAACTTCACCCTTCAAAAACACCAGACAAAAGAGCGTTGATTGTTAGGCTTGTATGCTGAGAATTTTGCTTCTGAGCTAGTGAAAAACTGCCATGTGCAAAAAAGGGGACTGATCCCTTCAGTAGATCCTTGTACTCTGCGAAGGGGAGCTATTTTTATCAAAAATGCCAGTGATATTGTGCAAAACGTGCGAGTCTGGCTGTGAAATGGAGGCTGCTTGCTTTCAGTCTTCAGAAGCATTGCTCAAAATGGCAACTTCTGTGACAAAATGGAGTCAGATGAACTCCCTGGAGACAGGGAGCCTCTCCCCCAAGATGGTGGCAATCAGGACCATGGTGGAGAGAGGATAGTCTCCTAAGATGGTGCCCCAGGTATGTGGCCTATGTGGAACCACATGGTGCCTAAGGTCCAAGTGAGTAAGGCCGCCGAATGGAGCTTTTTTTAAAAGAAAGCTTCTCTGAACTCCCAAAAAAGATTAGCCACAGGTTTTCTGAATTTGTTTCTGCCGCAGTCTCTTAATTTCTTTGGACCGAAGGAAACCAACAAAAACGAGTTGTCCTCGCATACCAGCTGCTATTATAGTGGCTGTAGTACGGGACTGCTTCTGCATTTGGCCAGAATTAGAGGAAACAAAGGGATTCTGTCCCCAAGGCAGCCGCTTAGGCAGGGGCTGCAATCGGGATGCAGAAAAACACCTGTGCTACCTGCCGATTGTAGCCAGGAATCAGAGGGACAGAGTAACGCTATCGCCTGGCATTGGCTTGTGAGGAGATGCCAGTGCTTCAGCCAGAGGCCCACATGTAAAGCAGGAGAGTCATCAGAATGTTGTTGACTGCCATGGCTGGATGGCCCCACTTGAGAGGAAGGCCACCAGCAGCAGGGCAAATGGTAGCACGCAGGATCTCTTTAAGAAACTGGGCAGCCCAGCCTGGAAAGAGAACCACCAGTCACAGAGCGAGTGCTGAAGCGCAGATTTTTTTTAAATGCAAGGGGAAGTGTGCAAGCAGAGCATACTCTTGAAAAATCATTCAATTCATGAACCGGCCATCGTCTCAATGAATAAACATGTATAACAAAGTAAATCGCTCAAATTCCTTGTTCTAAACAAAAACCTCTGTAAACTAGCAGTTTAACCCTTCCAGAACACCACAAAAAACAGCTAGCAAGTGGTCTAACACAAACTTACAGTCTCTAAAAAAACAACAAAAAAAACTTAAAACTTCCAACTTAACCACAATTAATTCTAGGTCTTTTTCTTAAGACTCTACTATTCTTCTTCCAAACAGAAACAACCACTGTAAACCAATTAGCCCAGGATAATAGAGAATTACAGCTAAATTGTAAAGCCAAAAAGGACTCATTTAAACAATCTCACTTGCCGCTGTGGCCACTGTAAGTCAGGCAGTATAACAGGTTTGACAATTAATCCATTTTGTAAACTGCTGTGGGAGCCATAGATCCTATAAATAAACAAGCTGGCCTACCTTAGTTAATTAGTTAACAGGGACTCCTGCAGTGCTTGTAGCCTCTTCAGATGCAAGGTTGAAACTGGAGAATGGGGACTCCTGGGATCTGGCTATGCTCTGAAATTTGGTCTGGGTCACATGTGCATCACTAGCCTATCAGGTGGGTTGAGAACAGGGGTGTCGGCAGGCATATGCACTGTACTCAGCAGAGTACAGTAAAAAAAATCAGGCAGGGCAACAAATCTGGCAGGGGCAACAAAAAGAGGAAAGCAAGGACATTGTGAGTCACATTGTGTCTATAGTCGTGCTGAGCCCTTTTGCCTTTGTTGCTCACTATGAGCACTGATGCTACCAGCCAAATACACAAACAAGAACAACTTACAGGCAGGCAGAAAAACAAAGGAAGAAAGTGATTATTTGAACTCAGACTTTGCAAACAGGAGTGGGGGGGCTATTGTTGGTGTGGCGTGGCACGCATATTTTAGTTTATGTTTACATAACGGGGGGGCAACAGTGCATCAGTTTTGAGTACAAGTTTAAAATTTCTGGCTACACCCCTGGTTGAGAACCCATGAGGTAATGTCTGGAGTGTCATGGATACAACATAACACAATGAACCACATTCACATGTGGCCATGTATATTATGTTTTTGTGTGTCACAGTTGATGAAAGCACATACGTCAAATGTTTTAGTTGTACTTACACTTGTGAAACCAGTAGTTTTTACCATGACTAAACAAAATTTACACATTCCACAAGTGTGATTACCAAGGGGGGTAACCATGCTGTAGAATGTGATTTAACAGGAGGTTGCAGACTGTGCACCAAGATGTCTGATATTAATAATAATAATAATACTAATAAACTTTATTTTTAAGTGCCTTTCAATATATCAAGGAGCTTTGCAATAATTAAAACATAATTTCATATACAACAAATACAATAATAAGTAACACAACAGATCCATACAACAACGAGTCACTGATAGGCCTGTCACCACAAAAAACCTTGCCCACTCTTATACACCATTTTAGGAGCAGTGCTCTGAGATTTCTAAGGGCTTGGTCAGACTTTACTACTGTCAAACTTTTAGTAATAGTGTTCCTATTAGCTGGCATTTCCCTACAGTAAGTTGTCGCACAAAGTTTATAGATCTCTGCTGATCTGGCAGGCTTCTCTGCTGGTCTGTCTGTGATCTGTGCCTGACCTCCAGTAACTCCTCCTGTCTGTGTTCTATGTATTTGTGTGTGCTTCCTGTATGCACCTTCCATTGTAGCCCCTGCTACGAAACCTCAACTCTTTAACTCAACTCTCTTTATTTATAAAAAAGAGCAATTCACCAAAGTATCAAAGTGTTTGTACACTAATTTAAAATTCTAAACTTAAAAATGTCAATAAATAATAAGATACTTATCTACTTCAGCAATTCATCCAAACTTAGAGAAAGCAAGATTAAAAAGATGTGTCTTTAATGCAGATTCAAAACTCTCCAGAGTCAGACACTACCTTATCCGGTGAGATAGAGCATTCCCCAGGGTAGGTGCTACAAACACAAATGCCATGGCACCCGAGGTCTTCAAATGGACCTCAGGAACCTCTAGCAATCCCTCATCAGCAGATCAGAGTGGGCAGAGAGGATGGTAGGGGCAAAGAAAATCTTGCAGGTAACATGGTCACTGTAAGTGTAGGGCTTTGTAGGTCAGCAAATTGACCTTGAAGGTGATCTGCCACTAGATAGGCAGCCAGTGCAGGCCGTGGATCACAGGCATGACATGGCAAGATCAAGGTAAACCAATCAACAGCCTGGCATCCGCATGCTGCATCAGCAGCAAGCGGTGGATATCAACCCCCAGTAGCCCTAGGTACATGGAGCTGCAACAGTCAAGGCGGGAGGTCACAAAGGCATGGACCAATGTTGGAAGGTCATCAGGCAGGACCAGGTGCTTAATCCAGGTGATCTTTCTCAGATAGTAGAATGAGGTCTTGATGACAGACAACACCTGAGATCTAAACATCAAAAATAATGCCCAGGTTTCGCACCTGATCGAAGGTCAGGTCATCAGCTGACTACCTCCAAGTCAAAGCCCGGAAGGCCACCCAGCTGAAAGCCCAGCTGTCCAATGACCCAGGTCCACAACCAAAACCTCGGTCTTGTTGGGGTTCAACTTCAGCCAGTTGGCACTCATCCAGTTTTGGATTTCAGCAAGGCAGTTGTTAAATGTTGGGATAGCTCTGTCCTGTTTGGGCAAAAAGGACATTTATAGCTGAGTATCATCTGCGTAGCAGTGAAAACTCAGCCCATACCTCCTCACAATATCTCCCAATGGCAGCATATACACTACGAACAACATGGGTGATAAAACAGAGCCCTGAGGCACCCCACAAGACAGGGAGAATGGGTTGGAGTAATAAATCCCTGAAATCACTCTCTGAAATTTGCCAGTGAGGAAAAAGTGGAACCACCTGAGGACTGTACCAGACAGTCCACAGATCAGCCACAGGCACTCTAGTAACACTCCTTGGTCCACGATGTCAAACGCCACAGAGTGCTCAAGGAGAACTAGGAAGGAATGGCTCTTCCAATCTCTCGCTATCTGGAGATCACTGAGTACCCGAACTAGGACCATCTCAGTACTGTGCCTCTTCCAAAATCTGGACTGGAGATGATCTTAGGCATCGTGGATGGTAAGATGGTCCTCCAGCTGCAGCACGACCACCTTTTCAATAACCTTACCCACAAAGTGAAGGTTAGAGACGGGTCTGTAATTAGCAAGACAGTACATGTTGAGAGAGGATTTCATAAGGAGAGATGTTACCACCACCTCCTTCAGGTTGTCAAGGAACACACCTGTCTCTAACGAACACCAGACTATCTCAGTTAGGACTGGGCTAATGATGTCAACACACCCCACTAGGAGGCAGGTTGGGCCAGGGTCCAAACTACAGCAGGTCGACCTCATACTCTGGATGATCCTCACAATATCCATGATCACCAGCCGGTCAAAGTCAGATCAGACAAACTGAGGGGCTGCAGCCTCCCACCGACCATCACTACACCCATCGGAATGAGCTGCGCAGATCTCAGACCTGATGTCAGCAAACTTATCCACAAAGAATCGAGCAAACACGTCACACTTCTCCTGTGACAATGCTCTCTGAGACTGCAGACATGCTGGATTGCACAGTTTGTTGCCAGTTCAGAAGAGCTAAGCTGGTTGATTCTGTGTGGCAGTGATCTCCCTGGACAAGAACTCTGTCTTCTTACAGAAGATGGTCGATTGATAGTCTGTATAGTGAACCATCAGCATCAAGGACCAATTTCCACCATTGCCTTTCCAGCCTTCGTCCCACTCGCCTCAGCTCCCTCAAGGTCCCATTGAATCAAGGGGACCAAAGGTGGAGGGTGAGGGGATGAATGCAGACAGGAGTTATGGAGTCAAGAACCTTGATCACAGCCTTGTTATAGACCTGTAACAGATTGTCTGGATCCATGCTTGCATTTGGAAAACTCAATAGGTCCAGCATCTCCACCAGGCCATCCGGGGTCAAACTCCTTAAAGGGCAGTACTGAACCATCTCTATAGCAGCAGGCCTATAGGGGGAGCACGAAAACTGAACCTTATAGTGTGTTGGTCAGACTGACTGGCTCTGCCACCAGGCTGGAGGTCTCCATTTCCAGTAGGAAAATCAAGACCAACAAGTGACCATGAGTATGGGTCACAGAGGTAATGACCTGTGTGAAGCCCAATGAATTCATAAGTTGGAGGAAGTCCTGACCAAGTTGCAAGAGTTTCTCATTGACCCAGGCATTGAAGTCCCCCAGAACCATCCATCTGGAGGACTCCAACACCATATCAATGACAAAGTCCATGACTTCATGCAGGAATTGTTTCTTGCCCCTGGGTGGACAGTAGATGAGAAGAATCCTGCACCCCACACCTGCATCTACGATACATTCGAAGGACTTGGTCTCCGCCACTGGCACATCTACAAGGCCCAATTCCATTTTAAAACATATGGCTACACCCCACCCCCTACAATCCATCTTTGGGTGGTGTATCTTTGAGAACCCAGCCGGAACAGCTGACTCAACCCCTGTGACATCTCCTTACTTCTTTTCAAGGTATCATCATCTTTGCTGAAGTTTCTGCATGTTCTTAGAAACTAGGAATTTGGGATATTCTGTATGGTATGTCTTGGGCAACAGCTGGATACTAAAAGAATGATGTTCCTGTCAGTATTCTTTCTGTGTAGGTCAGTTCTTACTGTGCCATCTACTGTCTTACTTATGGTAAGATCAAGGCCCTTGGAATCCTGCGGTTCTGCGGTTGCAGAATTTGCCGCAGAATTTGCATCATGCCGCAGAATATATATAGTGCCGCAGAATTCATTGTTTTTGGTGAATTTTCATATAAATATACTGTTTTTCCATAGTGTCAGGCTTTCTTTCCCACCTCGTTTATCCTGAAGCCCCTCCTCTATGCTCAGCATATGATGTCATCGATGACATCACATCATATTTAGCCAACGACAGGACTGCATTCTGCCAGAGAAATGAATAAATCGTGCCACAGAAATCAGAAAATTCTGCCGCAGAAGTCAAGGAGCCTTGACACAGGAATCAGAAAATTCTGCCACAGAACACCAGGGGCCCTGGGTAAGATCAAGGAAATACACTGCTGTCCTGCTGGCCTAGACCATGAATCATAAGTTTGAATTTGATTCCTGCAAGTAACTGTCAAACCTGTCTAGCTGTACCCTGTTACCCTTCCATCCCATAAGTATGTTATCTATATATCATCTCCACAGATCTAGCCTACTGAGAAAAGGATTAGTCTGGGAGTCATAGATTTTAGCTTTCTCCCAAAGTCCCGGGTACAAATTTGTATAATTGGGGGCAAAGATAGCCACCATTGCTGTACCTCAGATCTGCAGATACATTTTTTCTAGAAAAAGGAAAGAATCATATTTCAAAATGTGTTCTGAACATTTCATCAGGAAGTCAGTAAATTTTGCATCAAAACTAGAAACTACACTAAGCCAGAATTCCAGAGCTGCCAAACCTTCCCTATGTAGTATGTTGGCAGATAGGGAAATATCTATGGACACCAACCACCAATCTTCCTCTAACTGTATATCCCCAGGATACCCAATATATCTGCTGAGTCCCTGACATAAGATGGCAAGTTTACCACCATTGGCTTGATGAAAGTATCCACTAATTGGGAAAGAGATTCCGTCAGGGATCCAATACCCACTGTTATACAATGGCACTTTTATAACTAATAACCTGATTGGCTAACTGGGTCTTTTATCCATGAGTTAACCCAACATAACTCACAGATAAAGACCAAGTCAGTCATATCTCAATAACCACTCAAAACAAATCAATCCGATCATCCGAAATTCAAAACACTACAATCCACCATGTTACTGTAGCCATAAAACACAACAGACAATCTCAATGGAAACCCTGCCTAGGGAAAAGTACACTAGCCTCCCTAAACAAATAGTGGGGGGAAAAGGGGGGCAATAAACTGTAAAAATCAGAGTACTTTCACAGTTCTCTTCCCATGGCAGTGGCTCCTTCCCGCCTCTCTAGTGGGAACGACGGCTCCTGTGACAGCTTGCTCCTGTGACCTGTTCCATTAATGCTTGGGACCTCTGACAGTCACTCCCTCCCACTTCCCTTGCGGTGATGACTGGCACCCATGTCTGTCCAGCATTGCAAGGAAAACTGTCTGTGTGGGTGGGAGAGGGAGCTGCTGTTAACTTCATTTTGTGCTTCTTTTTCCTGATACACTGCCGAAAGGCAGCTGCACATGCTGACATCTGCTAACTCCAGTCATGCTGCTGAATGGCAGGGTCTCCCTAGTAGCATTTATTCCCTCACACCTCCCTTACATGGCCGCAAGCTTCCCGATCCATCCAGTATTGCAAATAAAAAAAAATACCTGTGTGGGTGGGAGAGGGAACTGCTGTTACTCATTTCTGCTTGCTTTCTCCAATGCATTACTGAGTAGTGGCCGCTAATGCCAACATTGGCTGCCTCCTCTCACTCTGCCCAATGACAGGATCTCACTAGCAACAGAGAACTATTTTTTGTGGTGGAGCAATAAAAATAAAAAGATTGTAAAATACCAAAAAAAAATAATTTTCTTATTTTTGTCAGCAAAAAAGGGGGGCATTGTATAATCACAATAAACCACTCCAGAATGTGGGTTATGCTGGGATTTACCCACTTCCGATGTAGATTTGGTCACTCAGCCTGCAGCCTTGTGACCAACCCATACCAGCCGTGGGTAAATCCCAGCATAACCCAAACCCTGTTGAGGTTTATTGCTGAACTATTGGAAAACCTGGGGGGATCAACTAAGCTCTCAAGTATCTTAGGTAAATGAAGATGCATGCTTTGATAGCGTATGCCACAGCTGGAAAATCAAACACATGCTTTGGAATTATGTGATTTTGTAAAGCATCCGATAAACAAACATCAATTTCCTGCTTAAAGGCTTAGGTGGGATCAGTGGTTAACTGCCTGTAAAAATAATCATCATTTAGTTGTTTCTGTACCTCTAGTATGGATTTTGAGGTGTCCATTATTACTACTGCACCCCCCGTTGTCCACTTGTTTGATGGTAATGCTTTTGTCTTTCTCCAACTCACATAATGCCTATTCTTCTTTTGTGTTGTTGGACTAGGTCTGCATGCTGGATGTTTCCCACAGTTTTCTGAAGTCCTGGTCTTTCAAAAACTGCCACAGCTGTACTATATAGAGGGCAGAAACGAGAGTTCAAATGCAAATGAGCTATTACATCCTCCCTTGTTCTCTGTGTGGTCTCAGAACTGGGTATATAGTCATTTGCGGAAGCTTCCATTTCAAAGTTTTCTTGATTCACTCTGCCAAGTTCAAGAAGGTTCACAGTATCACTCACATTTCCCAGGTTACATAGAAGTTGACATTGATGGCAGATAAGGACCGCAAGGCCCATCCAGTCTGCCCATTTATTTTTCTACCTTATAAATGTGCCATCGGCCTTTGCTCTGTCAGTGGCCTATATATTCATAGTCATTTGTATTGCTCCCTTATGCCTATCCCATGCCTGTTTGAAGCCCTGCACTGTATTCATAGCCACCACTTCTTGTGGTAAGCCATTCCATGCATCCACCACCCTTTCTGTGAAAAATAATTTCCTCATATTCCCCCTTAATCGGCCCCCCTCTAATCTCATGCTGTGTCCTCTTGTCCTGCTATTTTTTTTATATTCAAACATGTTAGACTCTTTCACCTTGTTAATGCCCTTAAGGTGTTTGAATGCCTCAATCATATCACCTCTCTCCCTCCTTTGCTCAAGGGTATACATATTGAGCTCTGTTAATCTGTCTTCATATGTCTTCTGATGCAGTCCCTACACCATTTTGGTTGCCCTCTCTGGACTGCCTCAATTTGAGTTAATGTCCTTGTGAAGGTGTGGCCTCCAATACTGCCGAGTACTCAGATGGGGCCTAACCAGTGTCTTGTAAAGAGGGATTATTACCTCCCTCTTACGACTTGCGATACCCCTACTAATACACCCTAACACCCCCCTAGCCTTACCTACTGCTTTAGAGGCCTGCTTGGATGATTTCAGGTCATCAATGATGATGATGCCCAAGTCTCTTTCTTCCTTTGTGACTGCTAGCAACTCCCCTCCCAGCCTACAGGTGGCTTCAGGGTTTCTCTTCCCTATGTGCATGATTTTGAACTTCTTTGCATTAAATCCCAGTTGCCACTCTTCTGACCATTTTGCTAGCTTATCCAGATCTCTTCTCATTCTGCCCACCCCATCTGGATCATCTACTCTGTTGCAGGTCTTGGTGTCATCTGCAAACAGACAAGCCTTACCCTCTAGTCCATCTGCAAGGTCACTAATGAAGATGTTGAAGAGGACTGGCCCCAGAACTGATCCCTGAGGTACCCCACTTGTGACTTGCATCTCTTCTGACTGTATACCATTTACCACCACTCTCTGTTTTTCTGCCCGTCAACCAGTTTGCCACCCAGTTGACCAACTTCCTGACCCACCCGAGCCTACCCAGCTTATTTATCAATCTTCTATGTGGAACAGTGTCAAAGCTTTGCTGAAGTCAAGGTAGGCGACATCAACTGCTCCCTTGGTCCACCACTCTGGTTGCCCAGTCAAAGAAATTTTAGATTAGTTTGACAGGACCATCCTTTGTAAACCCATGCTGTCTTGGATCCTGTGCCCCTATGGATTCCAGGTGTTGCACTATCCTTTCCTTAAAGGTGCCTCCATAATCTTGCCCACTGCTGAGGTAAGACTGACTGGTCTGTAGTTCCCGCCTCCTCCTGCTACCACTCTTGTGGAGGCGGGATCACATGAACCCTTCTCAGTCTTCTGGGACCTCTCCTGTGCTCAGAGACTCACTAAACAGTTCTGCTAATGGCTCTGCTAGTTCCACCTTTAGCTTCTTAAGTACCCTCGATGTATGCCATCAGGTTCCATTGCCTTATCACCCTGCGCTTAGCAAGCTCTTGTAGGACCCTTTCTTTTGTGAAGGGAGTAGTGCTCACCTCCCTTCCCCCTGTGTCCATGATGCTAAGCTGTGGGCCCTGCCCTTCCTTCTCTTCAGTAAATACTGAGCAAAAGTATCTATTTAGGATGATGCCTTTACAGGGTCCTCCTCCTCACATGCTCCCTTTTCTCCATTAAGCTTAGCAATACCCCCTCTGGACTTTCTTCTTTCACTAATGTATCTATAGAAAGGTTTGTAGTATCAGTATGAATCAAACTCACTATTGATGTGCCCGCCCCCCACCCATTTTTTAATTTTTTTTTAAATAGGGCATGAGATTTCAAGTTCTTATATTTCTTTTGCGGTCCAGGTAGAGTTCAAAAGGTATTGTGTCTAAGCTGGGGACAAATGAAAGTCCTTTATTTAAAACTGATATTTCAGCCTCATTTAAATTCTTACTGGAAAGGTTTATGACATTTGTGTCCTCTGGTTCCTTTGGCTTCTTCTGCTTCTTCTCTTGGTTACATTATGAGCCTGAAGTTCCTTTCATGGCCTGCCCCTGCCCTCCCATTCTCCTACATTTGAAGGTTGGAACTGTACAATTTGTGGACTCCTGCGGTGAAGGGGCGTGGGTCCATCTGTAACTAGTCCTCCTCTAAAAAATTCTCTCCACCCTCTAACTCCTCAGTAGGTGCCTAATAAGCAGTTGAACTATTATTTTTTTAAGAATGGAGCATGGCTTGCTTTTACTTCTGCTCCTCACCCTCTTTCTTTTACTCTTTTGCCATGAAATACCCTACCTTTAAAATAATTGCCTCTGTCCCTTTCAAATTTGCATAGCTTAATTGCCTTTAGTTTTTGTCTTCTTTCTCTATTGCATTTTTAAATTGATCTCCATAGTCCCCAAAGTCTTTGTATGATTTGAATGTGACTACTACAGCTTCATTCTTCTGCAGCTCATGCTACAAGACTAGCTGCTGTGCAACATAGTTCTGAATCCTGCAATTCAGTAATGAAGTGGAGCCTGCTGGTAGGGCCATTTTCCAGTGATTAAAAAATGGTTCCTGTTTCTGTCCATAACTCAGGAGTTTATTCAGTCTAAGGCCTCTGGGGACCGTCCTGCCTTTATGCAAGCTTTGAGAGAAGTTCTAGGCCAAAAATTCCTCCTTTCCTTCAGGACGATTTTCTCCAACTTTAAGAAGGCTCCCTGTATTGTAGTTGCAGGGGGTGGGGGAAGGGTTGTCCTGGTCTATCGGACCTGACCCAGAAGCACAGGCAGGAGATACAGACCAGAACAACTACAGCACAGGGAGCCTTCTTACAGCTGGAAGAAATCACCCTGAAGGTAAGGAGGTATTTTCTGGTATAGAACGGAAATGTGAGTACATCAGTGTTTGTTAAGACAAAACTATTATGTAAACTCTTACGTATTTAAATTTAGGTTTCAATATTTTTAAGTTAAAATATTTTGCAATAAGTATTTCTGTTACAATACTTAGTGCTTTCTCATTAACGCAGGGTATATTCAAACAGACACCACTTTTCCTTTCGTCGGTTGCTGCAATAAAATTCTTTCACTTATAGCACTAGTGTAAAACTGTTTGATTGCCACTAGAAGAGAACATAAAGGAAAATGTTAATATATATATATATATATATATATATATATATAAATATATATATATATATATACAAGCAAAACCAGTTCTTGCCAGTTCTTGTTTGCCAAGTGCCCAACTACGTGCTCCTGTTGACTGCTATGTTCCAGCGCATTGTACCACCCATGTTCTCTATGTATACCTCGCTATGTAATTCATTTCTTGTATGATGTGTGTTATTGATTACTGGATCTGTATTTTGCTTCAATCCAGGCTATTGTACCTCACTTAACTATTGTAATTTTGCCTCCCTTGTCCCCCTTCCCCTGGGCTGCAACTGGAAACAAGCCTCAGCTCAGTGTGCCTCTCCCGGTCACCACACTTTAAATGAATAAATAAATAACTCTCCAAAACAGAATGGATACTAGATATGATTATCTCAAATAAAGATCCAGAATGCCTTCTCTTTTAAAACTACGTCATCGAAATTCCCACCTCTGGGACTGGGCAAAACTTTGTCAATGCCCATAAATTTACAGCTCTGTTAAACCTATGAAACCTATGAATTAGGACAATGGATGGCTATGTGATATGCAGTAGCACATTCTAAATCCCCATTCAAGGCTGCCCTACAGTCTTCACCCACTCTCTACCTGAACTGTCTTAATTATGTTCCCCACATAGAAAGCACCACAAGTTCACATGGCAAGGTAGATGACTTTATTTATTTATTTATTGTTGATACTAGGATTAATACCTTTGAGCAAAGCTCATTTACAAAGGTTCCCCATCAAGGTACATACAAATAATACATATAAACGATCAGTGAAACTGTGCAAGAGAACAAAATATATACAGAAATATTATACAAAGGACAATGCTTACAGTTTAAGACAAAATTATGCAGTGCAAGACAGTCATCATACACAAACATATGGCATTTGCCAGCAAATAAAGGCCTAGAGGTCTATCAAGTCTGCTTGAATGTGTAGCTAGCACCCCTTATTCTGCAGCTGCCCCTGCCTTCCACCTTTCCCCTCTATTGACCCTCCCCCTTGCCCCGTCCCAGCCCCTTTTGAAGCAGTCCACTGTTCTACTGGATACCACTTCTGCCAATAACACATTTCACCCAGCTACCACCCTCTCTGTAAAAAAGTCTCCTTATCTCCCTCCTGAACCTTCCTCTCTCCCTCCAGTCTCATATCATGGCCCCAGGAGTCCCACCCCTCCCTTCCCTTACTTTGAACAGCCCCTCTGTACCTGTCTTGTTTATTCCTTTCATGTACTTAAAGGTTTCAATCATGTGCCCCCTGTCCTTCCTCTCCTCCAGCGAGTACATGTTCAACTCCCTCAGCTTCCTCCCATATGATAAGTCCCCCAACCCCTTGATCATCTTTGTTGCCCTGAGCTGAACCCCCTCCAGTAACTTAATGTCCGTCTTCAGATACGGGTGCCAGTACTGCACGCAGTACTCCAGGTGCAGTCTAACTAATGACCTATACAGTAGCAGAATCACCTCCTCCCTCCTTGAGGATATACCCCTTGCAATGCAACCCAGCATTTTGTTGGCCTTTGCAGCTGCCTTCCTACATTGTGCTGAGTTGTTCATTGACCCTGTAATGAGCACCCTCAGATACTTCTCCTCTTCTGTCTGGGCTAGCTGCACTCCCCCAAGCTGGTAGCTTCTCCTTGGGTTCTTCACCCCAAAATGCAGCACCTTGTACTTTTTAGCATTAAACCCCAGTTGCCAGGTGTCTGATCAGGTTTCCAGCTTTACCAGAACATCCTGAAACCCCTGCCATCTCCCTAAGTCATCTACCACCGCTCCCATCTTGGTATCATCAGCAAACAGACTGATCTTGCTCTTGATGTCCAATGATATGTCTGCAATGAATATCCTAAACAACACTGATCCCAACACCGAGCCCTGTGGAACACCACTTGTCACTACCCTTAGGGATGAGAGCTCCCTACCCACCACCACCCTCTGTTGCCTTCCCTGAAGCCAGTTCCCTACCCATCTCACCAGCTTTGCATCTGCCGCTGTGCCTTCTAACTTACTTCCCAGCCTCCCATGTGACACCGAGTCAAATGCCTTACTGAAGTCCAGATACAGGACATCCACTGCACGGCCCCTGTCCAATTGCCTAGTTACCCAGTCATAGAACTCCACCAGGTTGGTTTGGCAGGATCTGCCATGTATGAAGCCATGCTGTCTGCTGTCCTGTAGTCCTTCGGCCTCCAGGAGGGCCACCAGCCTCTCCTTCTGGATAGTCTCTATCAGCTTACCCACGATGGATGTGAGGCTCACCGGTCTGTAGTTCCCTGACAGAAGATACACTGCCACAGGTAATAAGCCTGTAAATCAAATAAACTTTGCCATCCTTGGGGCTCTGGAAACTTTTACCTTTATCAACAACCTTACAATAGCTGTGTCTATGGTGGAGATAAGCATGAACAGTTCTACCCATACTTTCTTCCATAAATCAGCTATTAACCCACACTTGCGTGCCACTAGTCAAACCTTTCAAAAACTTTGCAAAGAAGATCTGAAGAAACTCTAGGAGAACCCATTGAATCTCAGTTATAATAACGTCATGTCAGAGGAAAAACAGGCACTTACAGACTTATATAATGATAGCTCAGTGGTAATTAAACTTGCTGACAAATGTGATTGTATAGTTATCCAAAATACCACAGACTACATTCTCGAAATACAGAGACAACTTTTTAACAGTTTTATCAAAAACTCAACCATGATCCAACATGGAATTTAAATATTCTATAGATGAATGTATTAGCACTGCATCTCAGAAAGGCTGGAAAAATGCTGATACTAAGAATTTTTTGATTTACAGGAACTCTGTAGACCCCACAATTTATACCTTACCTAAGATTCAGGTTCAGGTTTAAGTTTATTGTTCGACTTATATAAGTGTTTACAAACAGTACACCATAATAAAAAAACCAAAATTACACTTTCCCAATTTACACACATACTGCGCTCTAAATACATTCATATAGACCAGTATTTGACATAGTAAGGCTAATCTTGCACATTTCTCTTGTTCTAGGATTCTATTATCATTAATGTTTAACAGACGTAGGCCTTATCGTGGTATCCAGTATAGTCAACGTACATTTTTACCATAATCGAAGTATAGTGATTCAATATTAAACTATAATCTTGATTCTCAGCAAAACTAATATCTGAATATATCAAATTAAACCATTATTTCAATGTTGGTCCTTATTTTCTGTGATAATATGGAATTTTTTCCCACCAATTATTTTAAGGAGGTAAGTCACATGGTAAAACACTTGGTCATCTCTTGTTTTTAAGAGATGTGTAACCAGATGATATGGTTCATATTTAAGATGCTTAAGGTATTCTCCGAGCAGATGTTTCCTGTTTTTTTCATATAAGGGGCATAAAATCACTAGATGTACATCCCACACCTACATTGCCCTTCCCTTCTTTCTGTTTTATTTTCCTTATTATATATTTCACTTCACCAGTTACTGGAGTTACATTCAAACCTAAATCTAGTTATTATTTTCCTGAGGCAAGGATTTTTAATTATTGTTAAATATGGTTCCAGCTTATAATCCCTTTTATTTTTAGCCATCTACTTACAAATGTTATATTGTTGGTAAAATTCCACCGGCCCGATTCTCAAAAGCTTTAGCCTGGCATAACCTGACACGCCAAAAAAAATGACGCAAGTAGCAAGTTACGCCAGCAGTTGCAACAACTGGTATTCTGCAAAGCAGCCTGCAACATGCCACAGGTTGCTTGCGCCAAAGTGGAAGTACACCACCAGTTATGCCCTAAACCCTCTACGACATGGCTCTAGGGGGTTTACATCACCAGTTGTGCCTTATTCTGGAAGGGCAGCAACAAAGTCCCCCAGGGTGCTATTCTCTAACAATGCCTGGAGGACATCCGCTGAAGTACAGTTACACCAGCTTTTAGCTGGTGTAACTGTACCTATGACCTCCGGGGGTTGTGGCATTGTGCCCCCATCCCATCCCCAGAGGACATGGCACATTCCCCTACCAATGCCCTGCAGGGCTCAGCATGCCACCCAATGCCTCTTCCTGAGTTGTGTAAAAACAGCCCACAGGGCATAGCATGTCCCCAAAATGCCCCGTACCCCAGTACAGTCATTTGTAGGCCCTAAAGGGCTTGGTATGCCTCCCAATGCCACAATCCTCTACACAGTAATTAGTAAGCCCCGAGAGGCTTCCTATGTCCCCCAAATGTCCCTATCCCTGATATTGTCAATAATAAGCCCTGAAGGACTTAGTATGCCCCCCTAATGCCCTGATCCTTGAAATGCATGAGAATAAGCCCCACAGGGCTGAGCATGCCCCACTAAACCCAATCCCCAAACTGCATAAATAGCAACACCCATGCCACCTGTGCCAGACAATCCCTGGTAGTCTAGTGACCCCCACCTCCCCACTCATGTGCCAAACAACCCGTCCTCCACCCCTACCCAGCTGGTGACTGGCACCTCCTCTCACCTCCGCTGTCATCCGCTGACTGAGCCCCATCCATGCGCTTACTACTCTACAGCACATAGTACACACTCAATGAATGACTTGAGTGCGTACTATGTACTGTACAGTAGTACACACATGGATGGGGCTCAGTCGGTGGCTGGCGGCAGAGGTGAGAGGAGGGTTGTGCCAGTTGCCGGCTGGGTAGGGGTGGGAGCAGGGTGGTCTGGCATTACCGGACGGGGGGCTGGGGGGCCACTAGACTACCAGAGATTGTTGGGTATTGTGTGGCATGGGGGTTGCTACTTGCAGCAGTTTGGGGATCAAGGTTTGGGGCAGGGGGGGTACATGCTCAGCCCTGTGGGGCTTATTCTTGTGCATTTCAGGGATTGGGGCTTTGGGGGGGTTTCAAAGCCCTGTAGGGCTGGTTGTTGCATTATCAGGGAAGTGGCATGGGGGAGGACTTGTGCCCTCAGGACTGTGGATGTGGCTTGCAACATGCCTCTCAGATATGCTCTTCATTTGGCGTACCTGTGAGAATGTCGTAAGTCACATGACTTAGCCACGGGGACCCTGCCCCTTACAGAATTGGGTACAGAGTCCTTGGCATAACTGCACCCCTCGCATATCATAACTTGCAACATGTGTAGGGGTGCTTATAGAATCAGACCCCGCATCTTTTTGATAATAAATATCTTTAATCCTTATTGTAACCTCACTGGCAATTTGAACAAATGGGACTCTAAACATATCACTGATGCAGTGCAGGAGACCATAAGACTTAATAATGCTTTCCACAGTTGAAATACTGGGAAAAGGCATACTCTGATTCATATATTTTCTATTTATTTATTTATTTATTTATTTATTTCGTCATTCAGACATAACCTTTGAGCAAAATGCTCTTTTTCAAAGGTTCCATGTCTTGACAGGAGGACAACACGGAAATGTAGTTACAGAGTATGGGTGCACAAGTACAGAGACAAAAAATACAAGAAATAACAGCAATTGGTCTGACTATTTACAATTGTTGGCTATCTCATATAGAGGTACATCATATTACAGTTAGTACAGCCCAAGGTACATGGTGAGTGCTGTGGGTTTAAGAAACAAATTTAGCAGGAAGAAAAGCATCCAGGGGAGGAAATGTCGTTATTTCATATAAAGTCGAGGGGGAGACTCAACACAGGCTTTCACACCCTGTATGTTAAGGCAGCCAACAGGAGGCTTTGTCATTAATTCTAGTCAAGGGGGTAATTTTGTGTGCAGGACTGACCTAGTAGGAACATACTAGAGAGCAATGTGAGGGAGGACCACACACAGAAAAAGTTGGGGGAAAACAGGTGCTTTGAGACAATCATATTTGTGCTGGGGCAGCGGCAGGGGAGGGACTTAAAACAGAGTGTTGAGCTAAGGACAGAAGATAGTAGGCTCATCGACAGACTGTGGTTATGGCAGGCTCAATTTCAAGGGCTGGCAAATAGAAGGAGGAAGTAGGAGTTTAAACTCAGGGCTACTGGGCAGCAGGGTAACAAATTGGAGAATGCAGCCCAGGAGCAGGCTGAGTCCAAGCTACCGGGTGATAGTGCTACAGGTTACCGACCTCAGCCTTGGCCAGGTGACATCTTAGTTCCACCTTGAAGACAGGGAGGCTGTTAATGAGTAAAAGGCATGCTGGGATCTCATTTAGCCAAGAAGAAGCCCTGTAGGGGAAGGACCATTGGCCAAGCGCCATGTTTCTGAAGGGGATGGCAAGTGGGCAGCGAGTCTGCCCTCTAGTGCAGTACCCAGATCTACATTGCCGGAGCAGTTCTTTGAAGGCTAATGGAGCTCTACCTAGGAGAGATTTCATGCCAAGCAGGCACATTTAGTATTTGATTCTGCTGGCAAGACTGAGCCAGTTAGAGCACTCATAGAGGGAGCAGGTGTGTAGGAGATTATCAGCCCCTAGAGCCAGCCTGCAGGCCTTGTTGTGGGCCGTGCTTACTCGTTTTAGTGCAGTGTGAGATGCCGACCCATAGACCAAGAGTCTGTAGTCAATAACAGACAAGATGGAAGAGGAGATTGCCAACCTGAGGGCCTCAGGAGTAAGGTACTGCCTGTTCCTATAGAGAACTCCTAGTTTGGAGTTCACTGTCTTGACAACCTGATCAATGTGCTGCACGTAAGGGAGGGTGTCATCAATGATCATGACCGGGTATTTACTGTGAAAGAGCTGACCTGCTTGAGTGGAACAGCCTTGTTGTTAGTAATAGTAAGGGACAGAAGAGATCTCTTGTGCTGGAGACTGGTTATCAGCATCATTTTTGCCTTCTTGTAATTGAGAAGCAATTTCTGAGAGCTGAACAAGTCCTCCAAGCTACGAATTGAGTACAGAAAATCATCCTGTAGGTGCTGAAGCTGGGCACTACTACTAAGGATAACTGCATCATCCGCATACAGAATAATCTTGCTATTGCAAGCCTCTGGAAGCCTGTTGATGAACCGGCTAAAGAGGAGGGGACCCAGTAGAGACCCTTGTGAGACACCCAGTACTATATCCCTAGATAAGGAAATAGCTGTCCCAATTTTTACACTCTGTACTCTGCTGGATAGGTAATCCTGGAACCAGAGGATGGCTTCAGAAGCTAGCCCAAGGTGCTGAAGCTGGTCAAGCAAGATGTGATGGTTGACCGTATCAAAGGCTTTGGTGAGATCTAAGAAGATAGATCCCACCAGGCTGCCCCATCCAAGGCCTTGTGAACATAGTCTGTGACTTCAACTAAGGCCATAGCTGTGCTATGGCACTGATGGAATCCGTGCTATTGTGGGCACAGTAGACCACACCTTTGAAGGTACTCCGTGACCTGATCAGCCACGATGCTTTCAAGCGCCTTCGAAAAGGGGGAGAGGATAGATATTGGTCTATAGTTAGCAGTGCAAGACTGGTCCCCACTTTTTAGGATGGGGTGACTAGAGCTACCTTCCAGGCTGCAGGGAATTTTGCAAGGGTGAGAGACTTGTTAAAGATCTTACTGATAGGAACCACCAACTCATCCAAGGCAACGTCCACTAATTTCATGTCGATTGAGTCACTACCAAGTCTGGTTGTACCCAGCACCTTAGTAATGTAGGTCCTGGCTTCCTTGGCTGTGACACACTTGAAGTAAAAATTTGGATAGGTCAAATTATCTCGGGCTTTGGGCAGGTGTTGTTGGGGGAGTCAAGGTAGCCTGACAGGAGGACAGAACTGAGGTCGGAGAAAGCCACATTGAAGGCTTCTGCAATTGTGTGTAGATCTAGGGTGGGGGTGTCATTTAAGTTGAGCATGGAGGAGTGCCTCCTGTCTTCCCTGCCCAGCAGCTCCTTAATATTATCCCAGAATTGCTTCCCATTGCCCCAGTTATGTTCCAGCTGCTCCTTGTAGTAAGCTGCTTTGGCTTGCCTGGCAAGAGCAGTAAACTTGTTCCTGGCTGTCCGATACTTTTGGAAGTAATATCATTTGCCTGTGCCTCTGGCAAGTTCCCAGAGGTTGTCCCGCTCCTTCATTAGATCAAGGATGTCCCTGGAAATCCATCCATTGGAAGCAGCCCTGATCTTTCTTTTTCTCAGAGGAGCATAGGCATCACAAATACTATTGACTGTGGACACAAAGAATTGCAAACTCTGGTTAATGTCTTGGAGACTATCAAGGGGAGACCAGTCAATGTTGGTCAAAGCTGCCTTAAAGTTGCGTCTGGCACCCCTCTTCAGGACTCAGCTAAAAACCAGAGTGGGGGGGCTTTTTTACCTTATTAACCCACATACATGCAACTGGCAAGTGGTCACTGAGGCAATCAGGGAGCACCTGGATGATTTTGATTCTGTTGGGGCAGTTGGTCAGAATCCAGTCAAGCAGGGTGCACTTTCCTGTTTTGTGGTTTAGCCTGGTGTCCAAACAAATCTGTGTGAGGTACAGCTCCGCAACTTCATCCTTATGATGGTCAGTGCCTTTGTTAGTCCAATTAGTATTAAAGTCAACAGTGACAATAACTTCAGAGGTTTTCTTCCATTTAGATAGGGCCTTCAGGACAACGCCTAGCCCCTGGTTTTCCTTTGTGGGTGGTAGGTACACTGAGGCAATGGAGAGAATCCTGTTCTGCTTTCCTAGCAATAGCTGAACTGCTAATAGTTCATATTCACAAGCGTTGCCTGAGATTGGCAGAACACACCCCCTTAAGTTATCCTTCACATATATCAGGCAGCCCCCGCACCACTTCCCCAGCCTATCCAGTCTGAAAGATTCAAACCCTGGTAAGGCAATGAGTGAGTACTTGACCTTGAGGGTGAGCCATGTTTCAGTCAGGCAGATGATATGTGGGTTGTGCAACCTGGTCCACACCTAGAACGGAGTCATCTTATGGAGCAGGCTGCAGATATTCATGTCAGCTATCTTTATACCATCCACGTGAACAACCCTGGAGAGGGGGGGTAGCATGAGGTCCCAGGTTTAGGTGAATATCTCCATCTGCCAGCAGCCACAGGAACAGAGAGATTCTTCCAACATAGTGCAGAAGCCTAGTCCTCAGTTGCTTATGTCTAGTGGTCATGGTTTTGGAGGTAGACATCCTGTGCCTATCAACTGGTGCAGCTAGCTGTGCTAGTATACAGGTGCTGCTACTGACAGTGAACAGCATCACATGTGCAGTTGGAAGGACCAGAATTGATTGCCGTACTTCTAGGCAAGCGGTCGTGAAGTGCAGCTCCATGTTGTCAGGATGGAGGACCCCGGGCCCAATAACACCTGGAAAGGTCCATATGAGATACTGGCCCACTTGTGGGAAGTAGACAAGAATGGTGATCCAGGTGAGGAACCACAAAGGGACCATCATGATAGCAGCCAGGCACAACCAGAATAGGTGCAATTTGTGTGCTCACTAGCTAACCACCAGAGTTTGCCACTGGCAAATGAGGGTAAGTTGTAAGCGCTTAAAAATAGAAAGATTGAATGGTTTTAAATTAATATTATTCAGTTCACATAAGGCCCAATAAATGTATGAGTTAGTCCACTGCAGGAGGGGGTGGCGCAGGGCCAAAGCAGAAGAAAGCATGCCCTCACGTTATATCAGCCTACCTTGTTGTCCGTCAACCAAAAGTTTTAAACTGTAGAATTACTGCGCTCACACAAGAAGGGGTTCACAACCAAGGTAGACAACCTAAGAATGCACAGTAGCAAATTCCAAAAGGTTGCTCTCTCCAAAAAAAAAAAGACAGAATGTACATAGCATGTAGCAACAAACTAATTTATTAACACCGCTTGTGGAAGCCCCTAGCGCCTCGGTAAAGTGCCTTCAAGAGGGCGTGGTTACAAAAACATATCCAGCATCCATTTAAATATAAATTCCAGTGTGACATCACACAATGACTACCCAATCATATCCATACAATGCATATCACTTCTCATAAAAAAAAAAAAAAGAAAAGGGGGATGGATTTTGCTTAAATTCTTATGCAGTCTTGCGCTATTAGAACATTAGAGCATTAAAAATACAATGACCATGTTATTGCATATTCATAATAATGATCAGATTATGGAATTTCCATTTTTATCAAGGGGTTCTCTTAGGCCACTAGGGATACACCATACATTTAAATCAACATCATATTATAAATAAGCAACACTGACAGTGCATAAATGCTCCCTAATTTTCCATAATAACCAACATCCTAATATTAAGGATTAATAACTCATTTTGTAAACAGTAGCAAAAAGAAGTTAAAAAGATTTGTTAGCACATCAAAACAGGATTATATTCACTCACTATACTTTTTAGTTCTTACAGCTGTGGAAGAAAGGATAGTTACAGGGGAACTGTGATAGGACCCAGCTGTGCTGAAAGAATTCAGAAGAGCCAACTGTACCAGAAAGATGGTGGTTTCCATATTACAACCTATGGAAATATAGCAAAAATCGATTAGTTTAAGAAACACAGGCAAATTATATTCTACAAATATGCACACACATATACTGGCTTCATTTCGAGTCAAAATCTGAATAGGGGTTTGTTTGTTTCCCCCCCCTACACACTAGAAAGGTCCAAAGAAAGTGGCAACTTTCCATCTTAGACCTCACTAATCTATGTTCTCAAAAAATGTTTGAGATCCCATCTCTCATTCAAACCAGATGGAATAACTGCATCAGCTTTAAAAATCCAAGCACTTTCCTTTTGCAATAATATATTAGGCCTATCCCCTCCTCTAGGGTTACCTTTCACATGTTCCAGTCCCATAAACATAAAATATGACACATTATTATTATGTGCAGTAGTGAAATGTCTTCCCATGGGGGTGTTCATTTTTTGGTTAACTATGGACCTTACATGCTCCTGGATATGTTCTTTCAAAGGTCTAATTGTCTTTCCTATGTAGTATAGATCACATGTACACCATAATATATATACAACAAAAAGGGTTATGCAGGTAATTAGTTCCCTAACTTCAACTTCAAGACCATTGGGCAATGATAAATGAGTTCCTGTATTCATACATTTACACACATTACATTTCCCACATTTGTGGTTTCCCTTCAGTCTTTGAGGTAGCCACATTCTCTCAGATTCAGTTATTTGATAAAACTGGCCATCAACCAGTTTATCTTGAAGATTTGCTTTACAACCAAAGGTTATTCTTGGTGTTTCAGGGATTGTTTAATTGTTTAATTAGTATTTCGGAAAGACCTTTGAGCGTGAACTCTTTTACAAAGGTTCCATGTCAGAGTGGACAATAAGACAATACACATATTCAGTGGTTACAGAAGCCTGATCATTAGGCATTAAAGAGTGATTACATGACAATTAGACAAATAGGAGAAAAAAAAACTGAGCAGTTGTAATTGAATACTAAGCTATTTCTAATTGGTTGCCCTAGGTAGCACACCCCTGGAAACCTTCAAATCCGTTGATAGACTATGCAGAGTAACTGCCTAGGGTTTAATGCTATCCCAGATGGCGAGAGGCTGGGTGACAGTGAAACAAGGGGGACTGGGTTTGAAACCAACCGCAGAGAGTGAGAGGTGGGGGGGATAGTGAAATGGGAGGGGGGATTAAACTACTTAATTCTAGGTCACTTTTTAATATATCCCAACTGTTCCATACTATATTTCCTATTGCTCCTGCAATAGCATTGAATTCTAATGAGCATGTAATTGGGCTTGTCTCATTATGGTTCTCTCTATTTTCCCTTCTTAAGTAATCCATTTGTGTTTTTCCTTTTATTTTCATTAGGGCTTTAACACTGTATCCTGATAGCCGTGTTTTTTTAACCTTTGCAAAAGTTCCCAGGCTTTTTGTTCAAAATCACTGTCAGACGTGCAGTTCCTCCGTATTCTAACCAGTTGTCCATATGGTATAGAATTTTTAAGTTTGGCAGGATGTGAATGGTCATTCTTTAACAGTGAGTTTGTGCTACTCTCTTTCCTGTAACCTTTTATTTGAATTCATTCCTTATCTTTGTCGCCCTCTAGTGTGATATCCAAGAAATTAACAGACCTCATCCATAGTTGCTGTGAATCTCAAATTTAAAGCATTCTGGTTTAGCCACTGAATTAATTCTTTCGCACTATCCATGTCACCATTCCATATGCAAAGACAGTCACCATTATATCTCTTCCACTGTGTAATATTTTCTGTGTAGGGGTTAATATTGGGGTCATAAAGTGTCTCTAGTTCCCATAGCCCAAGGAAAAGATTTGCATATGATGCAGCCATTGATGCCCCCATCGCAGTTCCACAAACCTGCAAATAGAATTCATTGTTAAATTCAAAATAGCTGTGATGTAGTATAAACTCTAGTGATTCCACTAGAAATTGTACAGGTGCACCAGTATACCGCTGATCTTTCAACCAAAAATATTGTGCTGCCCTAATACCATCTTTATGTCTTATGTCTTATCGAGGTATACAAAGCCTCCACATCTATACTAATCCACAGATATTTCTCATTCCATTTAATGTTACACAATTTACTGATGGTATCTCCAGTATCTTTTAAATAAGACGATAGCTTTACCATACTATGTTGTAAGTATAAATCCACAAATTGACTCAGATGTTCTGTAACAGAACCAATACTAGATAGAATCGGCCTTCATGGTGGATTAATCATACTTTTGTGAATTTTTAGGAAGGCAATACAAGGTAGGAACCACAGGGAATTCACAGAACAGGTATTTAAATTCTGTACCCTTAATATCACCCCTGTGGACTGCTTTGTCTAGTAGTTCACATAGACTTTTCCTAAACAGCTGTGCTGGATTCAAAGACAGTTTTTTATAGTTATTAATGTCAAATATCAATGCTTCTACCATTTCTTTATAACCATTCCTATCCTCTACCACAGTGTTTTCACCTTTATCATCTTTTTTATTACTAATTCTGAATTGGTGATTAGTTCCTTAAAAGCCTGTCTCTCTGTATTTGTGAGATTTGAAACTGGTGATTTTCTATTTTTGGACAGCAATTATCTCACCTTAAACAACACTGTATTCTCAAAAGCAGTCACATTATTGTTCAATACAAATGGACAGAAATCTGAATTTCTTTTAAACATCAAATTTTATATTCTCTCAAAGTCATGTGGTGTAGTTGGATCTTCTGAGTACATATTCCCTTCATCTTCAGTCATATCCACAAAATCAGATAGGGCTGATTCTACAGTCTCCATAAATGAATCATGAGGTGTTCGAGTCTCAGTTACTATGGGGTCCCCATTTTGATCCATTTCAGCTAATAAATATTCCAGTGTCTCATCAAGTATTCCTTCATTGGCATCCCTAGGGATGCTAATGGTCTCCGAAAACCCATGTTCTCACAAACGTCTGTTTTCTTTTTTGGAAAAAAATATTTTGAGCTTTATTTTTCTAAATAGTTTAAACAAATTAATGAAGACAGTGAAACTATCTATAGGAAGAGTCGGGACAAAGTTCAAACCCTTCTTTAACAATGATAAATGGTTGTTACTTAAAGTGAAGGAACTGAGATTGATTATGTTTTTTAGAGTCCTCTGATTACTCAGTGCATGCTTTCAGTAGGGGAATCAGTCCAGCACATGTAACTACAGAGCAAACTCAGAGGGAGTTGACTAAGAAATATCTTCTTACCTTAGACAGATTACAAAAAATATCTAAGAGCCCTCTAGTGGCAGAACTTTATAATCTGCTAATGGGAAACAGGCCATAGAATTGAGCAGCCTTTCCCATTAAAAATAAGCTCACAGAAAAAAGTAAATTTTTGGCAAGCTGCAGAGTACAGGGCTTAGATAGAAATGCCAATTAAGCCATTGGCTTTAAACCTCAGAAGTGCCCTTAATTCAAAGTAAGGAAAGTTCTACTGGTGTACATATAGTTTATTGCTTCCTCAATTCACATCTTGGGTAATCTGGATTCACTCATAGAGTAAGCCTTAAACCAGTACTTTACCAGCCTCTGTTTTATTTTACTTTCTATTGGTAGTTGGTCTAGTTCTGCTCTAACTAATGCTGAAGGTGTTCCCTTAGGCAGTTCTTACAAGTGTTTGTAAAACTTATTTATATGGGATTCCGTATTTATTTTTGGATGAGTCCTCCACACTTCTGCTCCAAATAATAATTGGCTAATTATTTTGGCATTGATAATCATTAGGTTACCTTTCACTGATTTTCCTCCATGTTTATGTGAAAATGACTTTATTACTGGAACAAAATTTTTAACCTCTTTTTCCATCTCAGATATATGTTTTCTCCAGGAACCTTCCTGTGTGATTATTATTCATAAGTAACAAAAATACTTTACTACTTCTAATTTTTTGTCCTTAATAAAGTATTTATGATCCCTATTGTTCCCTCCAAGAACTATTACTTTTGTTTTGTCGTAATTATTTTGTAAATCAGCCCTCTCACATTCCAGTTGGAAGCTATGTAACATTCTTCTCAAACTCAATGCTCTTGTAAACAAGAGTACCACATCATCTGTGTACTCTAAGTACAGACACCTTCTTTCTCCTATTTTAGGTAAATGGAAATCCTCCACATATAATGTTTTAAGTACTGTCTCGAAAAAAATGTTAAATAGCATCGGCAAAATAGTACATCCTTGCTTTACCCCTATATTCGAATAAAACTTTTCTCTCAAATCTCCAGTTTTATTGAATCTTACACACATATAGTTATCTGTATATAATCTTTGTAACATATTTATTGTTGGTTGATCCATTTTTAATTTTTCCAGTCTCTCCCATAATATTACCTTATTAACCCTATCAAAAGCTGCTTTCAAATCTATAAAGGTGCAATATAATAATTTGCCTTGTTTTATGACCTTATATTTATGTACTAAGTGTGCTAGAACAATAGATTGATCAATAGTAGAATACTGTGCTTGGAAGCCCACTTGGGCTTCATCTAGTATATTATTTTCATTAGCCCAGACCACTATTCTGTTTTTTATAATATGAGTAAATGTTTTAGCTGTACAATCTATGAGGCTTATCGGCCTATAGCAACTTGAATCTTTTTTGTCACCTTTTTTATAGATCAGGACTATTATATTGTTTCTCCAACTGCTGGGTACCTCTCCTATTTCCCTTATGTGACTGAATACTCTGAAAAGCAGGGGTATCAATAATTCTTATATTTTGTGAATAACATCCAAGGGCACACAGTCCGGGCCCGGGGCTTTATGTGCTGTAAATGAGTCTAAAGCTATACTGATTTTGTTTTCTGTGAACCTATCCATTTTGTTTTCACCTATGACTTTTTCTCTAATTCTTTGATTTTTAGCATAGTTGGTGCAGTTTTTGCAAAAGATTTTTTTAAAGTGGTTCACCAAGCTATCTGCCTCTATGTTATGTTCTAACTCTTCCTGGTAGTTTTTTTACCTTTACCTACTATACTCCAAAATGTTTTACTATTTTTTTCCAGTACTGCTTTTTCTAGCTTTGTCCATAGATTATCGATAAACTTTCCTCTATTGGTTTGTAACACTTTTCTATATTCCTTCCTCAGGTTATTCATAATCATATTGCTATTAACATTTGGGCTTTGTTTTAATATTCTCAATTGTTTATTCAGCCATTTTTCAGCCATCCTACATTCCTTGTTAAACCATTTTCCCCTTTTTGTTGTTATTAATGGTTATTTATTTTATTATAATATTGGCTGTTCTCCTTGTAATATGTTTGAATTCTGCTATAATTGATTCAGAGTTTCTAGTAAGAAACAGTCTTATATCTCCTACTACCCCATATATTTCTAATAACCTAACAAAATCTATTCTGTCTATTAAGTCCCAACCTATACAGTTTTTCTTAATCACCTTAAGAGGTGCACTTTTTCCTCTATTTTTGTTAATTTCCACATTCACAATTTCTAGTTCTACCGCAGTAGGTGGTGAGTCTGCTTTGGGTACCATTTTTAAACTTTTGCAATATTTCAAAAGTTCTCTGTTGGCCCAAACTAGGTCTATTACTGACAGCCGATTCCCCCCATGAGTATGTTGTTACTCATGATATCCTTTTGGGTTCTTCCATTTAGTAATAATAAGTCTCTAATTTGCAAATATTCCAATAAGTCTTTATCTCTTTTATTACAATTATTGTCCCTTGATTCTCTATGTACCCTTCACCCCCAACGGGGTTAAATGTTAGATCATTTTCTATTTCTTCTGAGATCCCTTGCAACTACCCCATCCTGGCATTAAAACCTCTCCAGTACAATTGTATTTGCCGGGGGGAGGGGTGTCTCTATTAAGTCATCCAATGTCCTACCCAAATTTGCTAGTCATACCTCATTCAGTTGTTTATTCTATACGGGTCTTATATAACAGTTACTCAGAAACAAATTTTGTTTACCATTATATATTATTTTAGAAATAAGTAAATCCTTGCTCTTAATATTGATTTCTGTGGTGAAAATACTTTATTATCTAATTTACAAAAAGTTGCTAATCCTCCCACACAACTTCCAAACTTTTTATAATTTTTTGCCTCTTTACTATATGCTTTATATCCATTTAGAAGGACTACACCCTTACTCCATGTTTCTTGTGTACATGTGTAGTCAAAAGAATTTATGTACTCTTTCAATTCAAGACCTCGTGTGACTTCCAGTGGTCATGATGGTGAGCATTGCTGCTTCTCTCACCCTCCCCCCTTCCGATCACCTCCAGCCGGCTGCAGCCAGTTCTTCAACGGCCCCCAGGAACATTTCGAGTCAGCCACTCTCCCCTCCTACCAGCCCTCTAACCAGGGACAGAGATCAGGATCCAGGCAGAGTGAGGGAAAGCCTGCCAAGGAACCCCTCCCTCTTTGTATAAAAGCAGTTGTCCCTAGCTGTCCTCCACTGCAGTCCTCAAGTGAAGGGCCAAGAGCAAAGAGCAATACAGGAGGCTGCCACAGGAGTCAGCCATGGGAGGCTGCCAGCTGTCATCCATGTTGCCTACCTGCTTATAAACTTATCTGACATTGTAAGGACTTTGCCATAGCAACTGGGCAAACTCTGGGACATGTCTACGAATGGGTGATGTTGCGCTTATTGGGGACCTATGGCTTAGATCTGTTCTTAATTCTATGCTGACCTGCCTTTGCTGAGTGTTGCTCATTGCTCTATAGTGTACATCCCTTTGTGCCATTTTAAATAGGCTGCTTTTACCTGACTCACAGCTACCTGCCAAACTACTGCTAGCTCAGTTATCTTGGCTTCTGATTTTATGTTCTGTTGTGCTGTTCTGGTCTGACCTGTAGTTACTGGAACTCCTTACATGTACCCTAGTCTTAAGCCAAGTAAGTCTTAGTCACCTCACTGGGGGCTGCACTCTATTGACATTGCCACTGTATAGCTTGATGTGTTGAATTCTGTACTCAGTTATAACCTGCCCCATCCTTGGGCCCTCTGCTGACAATGTACCTTATCATGGGGATTTCTGTTACCTTGATAGTGCTACAGATCTCATTTGCCCCCCCCCCCAGCATCAGCACTAGGTTAGATCAGTGCCTGCATAGACACCACTGTCAAGAACAGCACTGTCCATACAGCACTGATCAGAAGAGTGGCAGTACACAATGCCACAAATAAATATAGCACCAGTGGCAGTGATCGCAAGTGTAGTATGCCATCGCTACCACTGTTACAGTATATTTTTGTGGGGGGCTCTGCCACCTGCAACCCCCATTTATTAAAATAATCAACTCTGAGTCATAATTGGATTATTGGGGGGGGGGGTAAAATTTGGGAGACCAGAATTAGAACCCTGGTCTCCACCACCATCCCGGCCAAGCTGCTCATGTTCTAGTGCTCCACGCCATGGGAACAGCTCGGCCAGGTTCTTCACTTTCTTTCCCCTTCTCCTTCATCTAGTACCACAGAGAGTGACCCAGGGAGCACTCAGTGCAGGGCGCATTTTCACCTATCGCTGTCCATGGTGGGGCAGTGTAGATCATGCATTTCTTACTGGTGCTATTCTTATAGCACTCTTATGACCAGGTGGACTGGCATCCATTGTTTTTAATAGCCCTTTTTCTGATACCCTATTTGGAAACTTCTCCTTCTCAAACCTTATTGTTGGTAATTATGAGCCCCCAGCACAAGGTCTGCAACCTTGTTGTCAGGTCCTTCTACAACTGAATGCATTTGTTAAGCACAGGTACTGTCACTCTAGGCCCCTCACTAAATCAATATTCCTAGCATGTCTACATTGACTAGCTCATCTTTCTATTGCCCTTGCAGGTGATTTTGAACTGAATCCTGGTCCTCCTACCTCCAAATGTGTTTGCAGTCCAGCTTGGTCTGATGTAAAAGGCCTAACAACTGCCCAACTAAATGTTAGAAGTCTCTTAGCAAACTTTCATGAGGTTACTTCATAGGTTACCTACTATAATCTTGGCATTTTTGTCTGACTGAAACCTGGCTCAAACCCTTGATACCCAACACTGCCTGTTCCCTTCCTGGCTTTAATTTTCTTGGGCTTGACCATCCTGGTAAAAAAACACTGGGGTGGACCCCTCTAAATGCCTCCCTCCTACAACACGTTTATCCACCTTCCCTAGCTTGTGAGTTCTTGCAATCATTTCTCCTTCTTGGAATACCAAGCAAATTCATCTGGTTTGTGCTTATAATCCTCCTGTTGGAGGCTTTAGTGGGTTAAACTGTCTCCTTGATAAAATTAGTCAACAGGTTGGCTCTAATGAGGTGATGATTTGGGGTGACCTTAACCTGGACTGGTGGGGGAAGTGTACTAAGCAGTGTGAATTTCTGCTCACTGGCTTCGGCTTTAAGCAGCTTTACATGGCTCCCGCTAGACTCTCAACCTCTGGGGGAAGCACACTCTTCTCGACTGCATCATGACTAATAGGGCTAAAAGGATTCCAATGACTGGTACCTCTCCTGATGCTACATCTGACCATACCCCTACCCCTACCTACTGTGTCTGGAAAGTCTCTGTAACTAAAATCCCTCCTAAGGTTATTCTACTCAGAGACCTTTCCAAGCATGTTTCTAGCTCCCTCCTCAGTGATCCTAGGCTCACTGACTGGTCTCAGGCTTGCTTACTGCTGATGCCTCAGTTGCTTTGTCTTACTGTATAACCATTTTCTCCACAATTCAGGATAAACATGCATCTTTTATGTAAAGGAGAGTGAGAGGCACTATCACTAAATGGCTTCATACTGACCTGCTCACTCTCATGAAAACCAGGGACTAGTATTGAGCCAAATGTAAGGTCTCCCAACCTCTGCCTGACCTTACTGAATACAGGCAGCTCAGAAGTGCATGCAACAAAGCCATTCACTCAGCCACGACTGAATTTTGTAAATCTTCTTTTTTGGCATCTGCTAAAGACCCACAAAGTTTTGTCAATGATACACTCATTGATGGGATTAACAGTAACAATTCTTGCACTATAGCTAACACTTTAAAGAAACAGTTTTTGGATCACTCTGCCTTCACCTTCCTGTTCCCAGGTCTTGTGTCCTAGGAGGTGACCATGGCCTCCTCTACTTCATGGATGCCTCATTCTACCTTCTACCTCAACACTGTTACTGCTGGTGAGGTTGGTAGGTTTTTAGTTTGTCTCTCCATCTGTGCTAGTGCTGGTCATGCTAACTTGGAGCCAAAGCTCCTCCGCCTTAGTGCCCCATTTTTGGCCCTACCCATTTCACATATATGTAATACATCCCTGCTTACCAGTATTGTGCCTTATGTTTGTAAGGTTGCTCAGGTGGTTCCTGTCTTTAAGCAAGGGGGCCATAAATGTATAGTAAACAATTGCCCCATAGCTATCCTGAACACCCCTAGCAAGCTTCTGGAGAAAACTATTGCATCCCAACTCACTAAATATCTTTATATACAGTACATGACCTGTTACCTGTGGCATAGCATGGCTTCTGGAGGGGCATAGCACCTCCATTTCCCTTACTAAGGTTACATCTGAGATTAGGGTGACATGGATCATAGCAAGTTGACCAGAGCTATTTTTGTTGATCCCTCCAAAGCTTCTGACTTGGTGGGTCACAAACCTCTCTGTGTAAAACTGCATTCCTTTAGGCTGTCTGACCATTTGAATGCCTGGTTTGCTAACTACTTACATAATAGACAACAGCTGGTCACATTTAATCAAATTATCTTGGAACTGGCTCCTGTTTCAGCTGATGTACCCCAAGGCTCTATTTAAGGTCCCATTCTTTTTGCACTGTTTGTAAATGATCTCCCCTTCATACCTCTCCTTTGCAGCTCCACCTTGTACACATATGACTTGGTGCTCTTGTCTAGCTCCCCTCATATCAATATCATCAGTTCTCAATTGAATGAGGATTTCCACCTAATTTTCTCTTGGCTGTCTGCTAATAAGCTGATCCTCAACCTAAAAAAAAACCCTCAAACTGCTCATTTTGGCTCTCAGACAAAAATCAGGTTATGCCCCGAGCCCCTGGCTGTGTCCAGTATTGATGATTTGCCCCTGACTACTGCCTCTTCCTTCAAGTGCCTTGGTGGCACCCTTGACCCCCCACTGGATCTTTCCTTTGATATCACCAATGTATGTAGGGTTGTTAACAGGAAGATTGGTACAGCTTACAGAGATAAGCACTTCCTCACCCCTGCTGGCCATCTGGTCCTCACTAAGGGAGCTCTACTATCCTCCCTTAACTATGGACTGTTTACTTGTACCAATGCTGCCAAGTCCCTTTTGTCTAAACTAGATGTAATGTATAATAATACTGTATATGTCATTTCGCCATCTTTACAGCCCACCTCGCGCATTGTGAGTTTTATGACAAACCTAGCTGGTTATTTCCCCCCAAATAGCCATGACTTTGTGCTGGGGTGTTTTGTAAATAAGGTACTCCATACAGCCACCCCTCCCATCATTGCTGAGAAGTTAAGGGCTACTAACCTTGCTTACCCCCTTAGATGCATAGATTTGTCCTTGCTTGCAGTTCCTAAAACTCGTACCGCCCTGGGAGATCAGACCTTCGCTGCATGTGTTCCTGGGCTCTGGAACTCCGTCCCACTATCTGTTCTGGGTGTCTGCTCTCACTATCTCTTTAAAAGATCCTTATGGAATTACTTGAAAGACTTCTCTGCCTGCACTTGCCCAAAGTGACTGACCCTTTCCTTAATCCAATGACTTGTGGGCATAATTATTTCCTACTGGGGTCTTCCTAGGGCTTTGTTATACTGTATTGCCTTTTCTAACTGTACTGAGTCATATTATGTACATCGGCCTTGCTTCCTTTGTATTACAATTATACTGTTCCTGTTGTACTTATTTTATGTACTTTGATATTGCTTCTGCATACTGTATGCCTATTAACTGTTCCAATGGTTATCTTTTGTACTGTAACTCATATGTTTGTATTACCCTGTTGTAACCTCCCAGGTCATACCTGAAAATAGGCATTTAATTGTCTAGTGTGCTTACGTGGTCAATAACAACTAATAATAATGATTATAATGATAATAATAATGCAGATCACTTCCTGCAACCTCTTGTATTTAACCTACACTCGTACGTCAAGGACACAAACACTATGGTGCAACTTATGCAGAACATTGAATTGGAAGAGGGCACCCTTCTTGTGACAGTGGATACTGAGTCATTGTATATGAATACCCCTCATGAGAATGCCCTCGCTGCATTAATCCACTATTTAATCCACTATTTTATCTGCTTCAAGAGGTTGCTGACTGTTGTTTTCTTCTGGATTCTGATTTAGACACCCGGGTGGTGAGAGGACCCTGAGTCCATAAACTTCTGTTTTTAATTTCCTTTTGTTTATTTTACTTTACAGGTTGTGTCTTTCTCCTAGCAGTGAGAAAGATTGATATTATTCCTCCCCAGTTGTGAGAGAACTGGGGGAGTCTATTTTTCTTTTTTGTTTAAAATTGTATGTTTTCATGTTGGTTTGGCAGTGAGAGTGCCATTGTATCTTCTTTCCCTGGTGGTGAGAGAACTGGGGGGAGGAGATTATACTGGAATTTATTATTTATTTTTGTTTAAATTTGTATGTCATTCAAATTGTACATTAAATTTTTTATTTTATTTTAGTAGGATTGTTAGTTTAGGTTAGTTTTTATATTTTGGGATGGGTTTTGTTTTTCTTTTTTGGATAAGTTTAGGGATTATTTGGAAATTCTTATTGTTATAAGATTGTGTTTTTGTATTTTAGTGTTTATTATTTTTGTTAAGTAGCGACATGTGCTGGGCTTTATCCCCCATGGTGGTGCGCTATTCATCCTCCTTTCTTCGCGCCCTCCACCCCTTTTATGCTTCTCCCTTACATTTTGATATCTACCAGTGGTGTACAGCATTAGGGATTGCTCGTGGGAGAGTGAGGGGGTTGGGGTTTGCGAACAAGGGAGGATGAACGAGCGGGGCCATCGTTTTGGGGTTATTAAGTTTAGAAGGCACCCTGGGGTGAAATAGAATCCAGATCGGGGTTTGCCTTGTCTGGTATCCATAGCCAAGGGCACTACTGATTTCAGTAGGCAGATAGGCCCAACAGCCTCTGAGGTTTGTCCAACTCGGGCGGTGTTATGCAATGCCAGGTCTGTTTGGAACAAGACCACTATTATTGCTGATCTTGTTGGCTTTGCTGACCTGGCTTGCATCATCGAGACCTGGCTGGATGAAAATTCTGGGCCTATAGTACAGGCCATGATTCCGTCCTAGTACTCGGTGATACACCGGCCGAGATTGAACCGCAGGGGAGGGGGGATTGCAGTCTGTTTTAAAACTGAATTGGGCCTCATGAATGTAGTAGTAGGGGAGGCTGAGTCCTTTGAGTGTACAGTTGTAGCTGGTGTAGGCGTTCAAATCGTTCTCATCTACCATCCACCCGGTGATGGGAAATGCTTCTTACAGGAAGTGGCAGACTTCCTCGTCAACATGTCATTTGAGTCGCCCAGATTGATGGTGCTGGGTGACTTCAACGCCTGGGTCGACGATGAACTCTCACAATTTGGTAACCACTTCCTCCAATTAATGTCTTCTTTGGGCCTTACATGGGTAGTTTCCACTGCTACGCATATATCTGGGCACTCTCTGGACTTAGTCTTCCTCCTAGGGATTGATGCATCTGACATGGGGGTGGAACCAGTCGTTTGGTCTGACCACTACACCGTGAGGTTAAATTTTTGCACCACCCCCTTAGAAGGCCATCCCCTGTGGAGATGGTCAGGTACCGCCCATTACGGAATGTTACCTCACAAGGCCTAGCGGCGGTCCTTGACCTATCATCCCTTGTGTTGGTGAGCAGTAACCCAGAGGCACTAGTGTTGGTCTATAACGAGGTCATCACGGTTGCCCTGGATTCTATTGCTCCTGTTCATGAGTGCCCCCTATCCCTTCACTCCAGGGCCCCTTGGTTTGACGGGACCTGAGAGAGATGCGGAGACAAGGGCAAAGGTTATAGCATGGTTGGCGTAGGTCCACCCTTGAAGCCGACCGCCTTAGATTTATAGAACATTATGCTAGCTATCAATCTGCAATCACCCATAAGAAGGCAGAGTTCCTGTCCAGGGAGATTGCAGTTGCTCAAAATCGACCAGCTTAGCTGTTTTGAACTGTAGATAGACTGTGCAACCCAGCCTGTCTGCAAGTTCGAAAAGCTTTTTCGCAAATAGAGTACGATGAGCTTGCTCGATACTTTGCAACTATGGTGGCTGACATCAGGCATCAGGGCGGACTTGTGTCCGAGAACCTCTAAGGGTGATGTTGTGGGAGTGTGTGAGAACACAGTGCCTTGATTCTCCTGGAGTTCCTTTTATCGACCTGAGTTCGTGGATATTATGAGGTTTATCCATAGTGTGCCTCCACAAGCTGTAGCTTGGATCCTGGACTGACTACCCTAATTTTGGGTTGTGTTGATATCATTGATCCAGTTCTGGCACAAATAGTCTGGTGTTCTTTGGAGTCAGGTGAGTTTCCTAGTTCCCTGAAAGAGGCAGTGGTGACACCTCTCTTGAAGAAAGCTTCCTTAGACCCAGACTGTTTCTCAAGCTACAGACCTATCTCTAACCTTCCCTTTATTGGGAAGGTTATTGAAAAGGTTCTAGCTGCTCAATTGGCTGACCATTTAACCATCCATAATATCTACGAATCCTTCCAGTCTGGTTTCCATAAAAGACATAGCACCGAGACTGTGCTGGTTCGTTTGCTTAATGATCTTCTGAGGGTGAGGGATCAAAAGAGACGTTCCATCTTGGTTCTCCTTGATCTCTCTTCAGCTTTTGATGCTGTGGATCACGTGGTGTTGTTAGCACGCCTGAGGCAAATCTGCGGAATGTCGGGAACCGTTTTGCAATGGTTCACTTCATTCCTTACTGGGAGATCACAAAGAGTTGTGTCATGGATTTTTTCCTCTGGCCCAATCTCTCTGTTGTGTGGAGTGCCTCAGGGTTCTGTGCTGTCACCCATGTTATTTGCAATGTATATGCTGCCCCTCGGAAACATTATAAGACGGTATGGGCTGAGGTTTCACTGCTATGCAGATGATACCCACTATACCTGTCTTTTGCACCCGACCAGGATGGAGCTCTCTCTGTGTTTAACAACTGTCTGGGGGAAATCCAAGACTGGATGGATTCTAGTTGGTTAAAGTTGAACTCGGAGAAGACTGAGGTTTTGGTGGTGGACCTGGGTGGTCAGATTGAGAGGTTGCGTACTGGCGCGCCTTCTGGAATTTTTCTTGGCGGCATGTCACTACCGACCTCTGAACAGGTGCATAACCTTGCGGTGATCCTTGACGATAGGCTGACTGTTCAGTCTTAGGTGTCAGCCGTCATCAGGACTTCCTTTTACCATCTTAGGAATATTGCCAGGGTTAAGCACCTTGTTCCATCTGACTCCTTGCCAAAGTTGGTCCACGCCTTTGTGTCCTCATGCCTAGACTACTGCAACGCCCTTTACTTTGGTCTTTCTGGGGTTGAAATCCACCACCTCCAGCTAGTGCAGAATGCTGCAGCCCGGGTTTTGACTGGGACAAGTAGGTCCTGCCATATTACCCTGGTGCTGCACTAACTGCACTGGCTTCCTATATGGTGGCGGATCACCTTTAAAGTCATTTCATTGACTTTTAAAGCCCTTCACAATCAGGGTCCATCCTATCTGAAAGACCTACTGGTTCCTTATTGCCCTGGCCGATCACTCCACTTGGCCGACATGAGGTTGCTGGAGATTCCAAGAGTGAGTTTAAAATCTTCAGGCAGCAGAGCATTTTCTCATGCTGCACCGACTCTTTGGAATTCTCTGCCACCCCAGTTATGGGAGTGCACCTCCGTGGAGATATTTAAGAAAGAATTAAAAACTCATTTATGGAAACTGGCCTTTTTGGAGAGTTAAATTAGTTGGTATATGATTGGAATTTTATTGTAAGTTATTACTGTATGTTTTTATGATGTATTTTTATATGTTTTTATGTTATGTATTAAAACTTGAATTTTTGACATTAATCTGTTCAGCGCTTTGATATATTGAAAGGCGTAATATAAATAAAATTATTATTATTATTATTTATTATTATTAAATTCCTGGCCTGAACTTGTAGATCTACCTACAGTGTGTCTCCTGAAGTTAACAGGTACGTAGGTAGAACATTTTTATTGTTCGGCAAATGTCATTACAATATGAAATCAGTGTTTAAAATTTGGCACATTTCATACTTTACAATCCATGGACATAAGCTCCTAATACATTAGACAAAATATAATAGTATCAAAGTTAAAATACTACTTTCATTCGGTTCCTTTCAAATCCCTTTCTTCATAATTTAATAAATATCAGAAAATGACTCAAATTTGTTTAATATTTGAATATCACTTGAATTGAGCAAGTGTATTAAAAGTTTATCGGGGAAGACTGAGGGAAGCCAGAATAGAACCCAACCAATATTTCCTCTGGTTGTTAAATTGAGGACAATGTAGTACAATTAAGCAATAATGCACGACAGGGTGTGGTATATCATGGGATATCATCATGCCTGGGAGGTTGGGCATGAGGCCGCGGGCAGAAATTACATCAACAACCAGGTGATGATATCCATGATACCTCACCCTGGACAGCATTAATGCTATTATGAACAGGAATACAAGTTTTAGCAGTAAAAATATATATATATATTTTAAATCGTTCTGAAAATGTGTTTTGTGAGGTGTTGGAGGAGTACCTTGTAATAAAATAGTTCCTGGACAGGTCTGAACAGCAGGTGGCACTCTTGTAAGTTGAGTTATGGAGGAGTGTACTGTAGGTCTCTCTCAAAACCTAATCTGTGGCAAGAAGGAAGTAGCAATGTAAATGGGAAGAATGCACATCTTCCAGAAAGTCATCTGGAAATGTGAAACTGTCACTTGGAGGTCTGTACTGTTTTAAAAAAAACAAGTTGTGGGTCAGTTTTGGATCCTTTACTGTTTTTTTAAAAAAGATGCTCACTCAAGGTGCGACTCATGCCATTCTGCCCTGTAGAACCGATTGGACATGCTCTGCAACTGCCGCCTAACGTTACGTTTCTGTGGGGAATGGAACTGCAGAATGCGGAAGATGTTTTGGGCAGCTCAGTCATTGTCCTTCCTGACTCCCAGCAGCAGTTTTTTTTTTTAAACAGTGGCGACTACTCAGAGTGTGGGAGACGAGGAACACTGCGTGGTAAGTGAGGAGGCTGGTGACCGGAGGTTTTCTGAAGCCGTGATGATGTAGCCCGATATCATCACGGCTTTGAAACCCTCTCAGCCAATCAGCTTCCTCCATTTACGATCACCGGTTCATAATATGCTTTAGATCATCTTCCACATTATTGTTACATATACAATATGGAGTATTAACTCCATTTCTATTTTGTCTTAACATTATATAATTAGCAGGATATAATTCCATTTTGAATCTTGTTATAACTCTTCTTTCATTCCAATTAGACAGGGTTGTCAAATATTTATCTAAACCACTTGATAGCATTATAGTTTTATACCACCTGAGGTTTACCAAGTGCATTATTCCAGAATGATCCTCTGCTTTTTCAGTGTTTGACAATCTTGATTTAACTTGAGACTTAATATAATCAAACAGAAGTTAAATATATCTCGTACAATAACTGACCCAAACCTATTGAAAACAAGGTCTTTTTAACAGTAGAAATGAGGGACAGCATAAAGCCTCTTTGATTATATTCCAGTTCTTCTTCCATGCAAAATCGGGGGAACCGATATGCTGGTAGAAGAAAAATCTTACAATAAATAATATTCTTCTTTCCATGACCCAAATTTTAAATGATTTCTGGCCCAATTCAAATCTCAAAATTTCAGCAGGTACTGATTGTAGAATCCTCAGAAGATATCTATATGTTTGATTTATATTTTTTTCCAAAGTAGTAACATTAGCTTCTGCTCATATTTTGGAAGCATATAAAACGGTAGTCATGATCTTGGTGTTCAAGGTTCTTAATAAGCCTTCCACCGAGACTTGACCAATATTAATATTGAATCTTTTAAAGGCCTTTATTACTAACTTTAAGTTACTTATTTGTTTATCTATATGGGATGACCAATGACAGCTTTGATCAAAATGTACTCCCCGGTATTCATAACTGTTTACTGTATCTATTTTCTTACCATCTAAAAAAATAGTTTAGATTTACTTTTTAAACCAAAGACAACCATATTTGTTTTATCCCTATTGATTTGATTTTTGTCTTTTTTACAAAATTCTGAAAAATAAGTTAATTTGCATTGCAATCCCAATTTAGATGTTGCTATTAAAACTATATCATCTGCAGAAGCTAGACAAGTCACTTTGCTCTTTAATACTGACGGTGAATGAAACTCAGGTTTATCAAGAACTCATAAAAGGTTAAATAATAAAGGAGCAAGTAAACAACCTTGCCTCACTCCTAAGTTTGTTTGGATTTTATTTGTTAAATTTCCTGCCTGGTCATATCTCACCTTCAACCATGTATTCTGATGTAATCCTCTAATTATCGTCCAAAGGCTTGGGTCAATACCATATGAGTATAATGTATCCCACAGTAAAATTCAGCTTATTAAATCAAAAGCTGTTTTGAGATCTACAAAACAGCAATCTAATTTGGATTTTTTAATACTTACATATTTCCAAAGAAGGTGTTTCAATACAAAGCAGTGCTGAAGTGTAGAGTGACCCATTCTGAATCCATTTTGCACTTCTGTCAGTAGATCCTTATCCTCAACCCATTTTTGCAAGCTATCCAATATTAGTCTTGTAAAAATTTTCTGTGATGAATCTATTAATCTAATTGGTCGATACATGGCGGAATTATTTACATCTCCCTTTCTAAATATTGGACAAATTATACTTCCTGCCCAAGATTCTGGATAAATGTCATGTTGACAAACCATATTGTATGTATAGTACAGAATGGGAAGCCACTAATCTCTAAATGATTTAAACATATCTGAAAGAACTTTATCTGGACCTGGAGCTTTATTTGTAGAACTTTTCTCATTTGCATCAATAATTTCTTCTTTAGAAATGAAAAAAGGACGAGGCCCAAATGAAGGGAAATGGTATGTTACTCTTCTCCTGTCAGTTTCATCAACACTGAAATACAATTTGCCAAAGTGTTCTTCTCAGTTTTTTTTTTTTTTGGGTGATCATAGCTATTACTTTATTAGCATATTGTCCAAAGTCTTTTGAGACCAACATCCAAAATTGTTTAACATCTTTCTTAATAATTGTAGTTCTCAGATTTTCCCACATTTTAGTGTGATGTTTCCTTTTTTCTCTTTCTAATAAATAATTTATAATCTACTCTTACTTATTTAAGGCCTTTTTATTAATATTATTTGGATGTTTCTTATGTATACATATTAATCTATTAAGATTTCTCTTGCCAATCTTACAAGAATTATTAAACCAAGTTGTCTTGTTCTTCTTCTCTATAAATTTATCAGTAAAAAAGGTGCCAAATAGAACATCATAGCTTTCCATATTCCTAATTTAACATTATTTTCTGTATTATTCGTTACTTTATGTTTAATTTCTTTCAAATAATCTGCATATATTGTCTCATCAAATCTGGCTATCGCTATTCCATTCCATCTAATTCATCTAGAGTTGACAATTTCAATTTGGGGCTGTGCACTATGAGTTAAACATCCAGTTGTCCCTTCATAATTCCATTTTAGACAAGTTGGCAAGAGTGATAATTCTGGTTGAGGCAAAACAGATAAATCTTTAATTTTGTTTGCAGCTTCAAAATTGATCCAAACTAGCTCTATCACTGAGGACCCGTTTGCTCCAATATAAGTAAATTATCCTTCCAGATCACCATTCATTCTTTCATTTAAAAGATTAAAGGAATTCTACTCCATTATCTGACATAATAATTCCCCCTCTTCGTGTAGTCACTTTGTCTTTAGATTTCCTCTTGTAAATTATATTGTGGTTAATTATATTAATTCCTTGGATATTATTTAAATAATAACTGCCAACCCTAGCATTATAATCTCCAAGGAATACAATAGGTCCTTTATTGAATATTTCTACTAGTTCATGTACTACCTCTTTACATTTATCCCATATCTTATATGCTTCTGATCTGTTATCTGGGGGAAAATATGCATTACTCAAAACCATATCTATCCCATCCATTTTTAAGTTTAGAATCTATATCTCTTTCATCTTACAGTGGTAGCCACAGACATTGCCAGCTATTTCCAGATATTTCACAAAATTTCTGAAGAGTTTCTCTTTGCTGCCTCTACTGTTTAAATGCAAAAAGCATCAGATATTTCTGGAAATATCACAGGAATTTTGAGAAATAGCTGGCAGTGTCTGTGGCTACTACTGTATATGTTTGACGTACAACACTGAGTGCTGTTTTAACATTTACCATGTTTCCTTTTTTTAGCTGCGGGCACACAATAACCTGTAAAATTAGGAAGAATGAGTGGACTATCATCAAGGATCCAAGTTTCTTGTAATGCTAATATATCCACAGTGGATAAAAATTTCTGGAGTTCGGGATCAGCCAATTTAGTAGGTCTATTTCATTAATCTTCTAAAAATTCCAGGTGAATATAAATGCAACATGAGTCCAATTGTACCACTACTAATAGGAGACAGGTATCAACTGAATAAAATAATGCAATGTATACTTGCAGTGTTCAAATTTTCTCAGGAATCAAAAATATCAAACTTTTCTGGAATTCAAATAAATCCAAAAGATGGGTATTTCCAGTTCTCCAAGTGTTCAGATTCCCAAATTCCCAAGGTCTTTTAAGTAAAAAATGAATCCAAAATGAGTTGTCAAATTATGTTCATGAATATCAGAGCTCTGTCCAGCTTTATGGTTTGTGGCTTTGCAACCCACAAAAAACATTGGGCACATAAAGCACTCAGGGCTCAAATGAATATTCACTAAACAGGGAAAAATAAAGGGGAAAAAATAGCAGGCTAATTAACAGGACCAGTAGAAATATTGGGTCTTTTTAAGCACTTCACAATTCTGTAATTCAAATTAGAGCTCACAGCACTATCAAAAATAAAGCTTAGAGCACCCTCCTCAATATTATTCAAAAAAGGAGGTCTCTAAGAGATAAACATATCTACCAAAGTTAATATATAACTGATATTTTAGAATACATTTTAAAATTTCAATCCTTGTAGGACCTAGTAATGTTCAATTCAATCAGTCAACTAAGGCTGTTCAAATATAGACAACTTAAAATTTAAAACAAACTAATAGTAACTTCTATAAGATGTACAGCTAAAAACACCGACTGTCGGTGTCCACTACAAACTGATAGTAGCTTCTACTAGGTGCTACTTACTTCTTACTGCAGTTGATATTTGTGCAAAACTGAGTCTAAAGGTTGTAGGGCTCACAAAGTTTGTGAGGCTCAAAAGGCACAGAAAAGCTCAAAGGCTCAAAAATCTGGGCTCACAGATAGCTTGGTTATCACAATTCTGTTTCCGTGTCTCCAGGTTACCAGGACACAGACAGAATCTCCAGCATGGTGATACAGCAAAATAGCAAGCAGCCAAACAAGCTTGAAATTGTCTTAAATATTCAGGCTGGTCAAACTGGTAGAGATACAAAAGCATTACCCGAATACACTTAACAAATCAGCTCATGCTATCAAATAACTATCAAATATCAGGAAAAAAAGGTGTGGTATAACACAAAAAAAGTGTAACAATTCTTTAAACAAAGCTGGTATAAGGGAACAAATCTGCTTTCACCTCCTGCTTGAGATACTTTCTGCCTTCTGTCTTGCTCTCACTGCCAAATATAACAGACACCAGTTAGTCTAATTGATCTAATTGGGCTGATCAACTAATTGGCTAGACAATTGGGGGCAGCTGACCCTAGGTGAATAAGCACCTTAATCTCGTACTTTTCCTCGCTCTTGTTCTATTAGTCTATCAAACAGCCAGTTAACCTAAAGTATCCAGCTACCATTTGCCTTCACTTCTAAATGAGTTCAGTTAATTAATTCTTTTAAAGCTCGGATATTTTTAGTTTAAATTTTTCCATGGATTTTATCCATAAACTTTAACCCAAACCAAACCATACTTATATCGCTATGTTAACTGAATACTGACACTTTAATCAATGTCTTTAAAGCCTTTAAAACCTTGGCATATATGCATGCATATGAGATTCCCAAAATGTACAAAAAAACTCCAGGACATACTAGGAGGCTACCAGGATGGCTAGAAGTATAAAATAGTAATATAACAGGATTAAATATATGTCTGTAGACTTTACTCAATCATATAACACCAAAACACCAACAAATACTGGACTACAAAAAAGTCACCAAGTGACTTAGTAACTAAGTTTCAGAATCAGCTTGGCTTTCACAGCATCTGACCCTCTGCAGGGCCACCCCAGCTGCTCTCACTCCCAGAGCGGGCTACCGCTACCGTTTGTACTCCAGCACTTAAAGGTGTGGGTTAACGGGACTGTGGAAGTCTAAAGCTGTCTTTTTTCTGCAGTAAAAGCTCATCTGGAAAGGTGCTTGACTTGAAAGTAGCTACCACACACACTTCCCTTTGCTCAAGGTATCCTCAGGTATCCTCAAGTTTTAAGGCAATGGTAGTATACTTGTTCTTGAGCAAAGGCTAGCGTGTCGGCGCTTTGCTAGTGCAGCTTCTCCACAGTTACACAGTGTGCAGTTGCACAGTCTGCTCTTACTGGTCTCCCCCTGAAGTTAACAGAGTTTGTGCTGAAATTTAACAGCTTCTTTTTTCTAGATGGTTTTTACCTGCAAACAAGAGGGACTGCCATGGGTGCTACCATGGCATCATGCTTAGCCAACCTATGTGTTGGTAAGTGGGAATCAAAGTATGTACAAGATCCAAGTAACAATCCAGTTATAACAACTGAGAAGTGTTTTCCCCCATAGGGAAACCCAGTTATAATTTGTCATTATAACAGTGAACACGCGCTGGGTTTCCCTCGCACCACGCATGCACCGCTCGCAGTCTTTCCATCGTCACGTAAACCTGAGGACCGCAGCTGCACTTCTCTACTTCTTGTATTCAGACTCCACAACCAGTAAGTCTTACAACAATCAACTTCAGACTTGGAATTTAAATCTTTTTAACTGTATTTTTTTTTTACCTGGGGGAATCAGTCACAAAAAGTGTAAAAGCTTAAACAAGCACTTCAGCCCAACCACGGACAGGGGCACAGACTGTGCTTCAATCCAACCATGGCTGAACAGCAATGTATTTTTATTTTATATAACTGCTGTGGCAAAAAAATGCTACCCAGCAATTATATAAAATAAAACATGGAGTGGTGTGTAAAACTCAAATTTTACACACACCCTCGGTTTTGGATGCTTAAATAAACCCTTCAGGCTTTGCTCTTGGGGTTTATGTATGGTGGTAAATGGCTGTCACTCCACAGAGGGAAGAGTGACCAGTGGGGTACCACAGGGATCAGTGCTGGGACCGGTCCTATTCAACATCTTCATCAGTGACATTGCGCAGGACCTAGAAGGCAGAATTTCACTGTTCGCTGATGACACAAAGCTCTGTAACAGAGTAGACACACCAGAGGTGTACACAGAATGAGAAGCAACCTAGAAACTTGAAGAATGGTCAGGAGTTTGGCAGTTGAAATTCAATGCAAAGAAGTGCAAGATAATGCATATGGGCACAAAACCCTGGCACAATATATCAGTTGGGGGTGAGGATATAGCATGCACCAAGCAGGAAAGGGATCTTGGGGTTGTCATCTCTGATGACCTCAAGGTAGGGAAACAGTGTGACAAGGCAGCAGATAAAGCAAATAGGGTGCTGGGATGTATAGGCAGGGGCATCACCAGCAGGAAAAGGGAGGTCATAATTCCGCTATACAAGACACTAGTGAGGCCCCACCTGGAGTACAGTGCACAGTTCTGGAGACCATACCTACATAAGGACATAGACAGGGTAGAGAAGGTTCAGAGGAGGGCAACAAAGATGGTGCATGTATTGCATCACAAGTCCTATGAAGACAGGTTGAAGGAACTGAACATGTACTCCCTGGAGGAGAGGAGGGAGAGAGGGGATATGATAGAGACATATAAGTATCTTACAGGAAGGAACAGGGTGCAGGAAAACACTATTTTTAAGCGAAAAAGATGTTCCAGGACTAGAGGGCATGGGATGAAGTTGGAGGGAGGATGATTCAGAAGAAACATGAGAAAGAATTTCTTCACAGAATGAGTGGTGGACAAGTGGAACACCTGCCAGAGGAAGTGGTGGGGGCTGAAACAATCACAGGATTTAAGAATGCATGGGATAGACATAAAGGAATTCTGGAGGTCAGGGGTTAGGGGCAACAGACTTCTAAGAAAACAAACTGAACTTACAAGCTCAAATGGGCAGACTGGGTGGGCCATAGGCCCTTATCTGCCGACACTGTCTATGTATCTATGTATCTATGTAGCATCCAACACCTCGAGTGTGTGTAACATTCTCATTAAACAGTCCACCCCATTAATTATTCTATATTTATAAGAAGCTGGTACTGTGGAGATGTTCAATAGACAATGTCATTATCATCTGGATAGATAATCAGTCTGAACTCCAGGAATTTGTGGATTTCATGCACAGCACCAGCCCTCACCTTAGATTTTCAATGACCAGTGATTCTGACAAAGTTACCTTCCTATACCTTAAATTGAGGAGGGGTGAATCCAACAACATCCACGTGGCCATTTTTCACAAACCAAACAACAGAAATACCCTATTATTGGCATCTAGCTGCCACCCCTGGCACACAGTAAATAGCATACCTAAGGGTCGATTCTTGAAGTTGAAATGCAACTATGTTACATCTAATAGCATTAAAAGAGGTGCTGTGGATCTGAATGACAGATTGTTAGAAGGAAGGTGCAATCAGTAGGTTATTCAGAATGCATGTGAGTTTGCAACCAATTAAAACAGGGCAGAACTCATTAAGGGTAAATGAAATCAAAACAACAGAGACACTAGGTTTTCTTTCATTACCACATTCTCAGCACATTCTAAATTGGTGGAAGAAATCATTTAAAAACACTGGTCAGTGTTGGCATGTGAACAGGGTCTCAAGGAACTATCAGTAGAACCACCCATAATGGCATACAGGAGGGCACTTACTCTCCATGACAAGCTAGTATATTGCCATCAGAGTAACCACATACATAAGCTTGGTTACACGAGCCTAGTAACAAATGCTTCCCATGCCACAGATGCAGATTTCGTAGGGTTGTAGAAAAAGGTAAAAGTTTCCAGAGCCTCAAGGATGGCGACGTTTATTGGATTCACAGCCTTATTACCTGCAATAGTACTGGCATCTATTACCTTGCCATGTGCACATGTGGTGTGTTCTGTGTGGGAATAACAGTAAGAATTCAGGCAGAGAGTGGGTGCACACTGTAGAGCCACACAATGGCCTGGCCTCAACAAAGGTTTTGATCTGACCCTATACTTAAGATTATCATATGTAGTATCTGTTCTCCTTTGGAGAGTTTCACTTGTATATATATACAAATTAACATCTGTCTTTATGTTCTCTTCTACTGGCAACCAAACAGTTCTACTCCAATGCTATAAGTGAAAAAGGATTTTCCCACAGCAATTGCCAAAAGGAAAAATGGAGTCTGTTCAAGAATACACTACTGTAACGAGAAAGCACTAAGTATTGTAACTGAAAAACTTATTACAACATATTTAAACTTAAAAATGTTTAAACTTTAATTAAATACCTAAGTGTGTACATAGTAGTTTCATCTTAACAAATACTTGTGAGCTTATGTTTTAATAAGCTTTTTTATCCTATTTATGTGATTATATTTAAATACTGCACTGATTCACTTTGAGGTATTTTTTTTACTGGAAGTCAAAAGGTTATGATGCATAATATTTTTCTATTGTCTCTTTATGAGATGTCTGTATAAAAAAGTGTGCCATAATCTTGCACCTAACCTTTGATAAAACGTCATATCTGATGTGAAAAGTGTCAGGCAATGCACCCTTCTTGTTGGTAGGGTCTGCACTTGCTTGTTATTTTGCACAGGAATCATTGTACAAAATAAAGACATGAAGTGATACATCTGACTGCAATAAACAATTGACACCTCTCTTATTTTTGTGGGGCTTGTTTTTCATGATGTATGCAGCAGGTAAATCAGGTGGAAACATGTTAAACATTAAGCAGTAACATTTAGGTGCTGCAGTTTTTAAATCCACCAAAAGATAACCATAGGTCTTGTGAGTTGAATCTTCAAAATGCCTCTTCAAAAATTTGGTTTTTCTAGGGTACATCTGGTGTGCCTGTGTACTAACCTAAAGTTTATCTCTGATATGTTTGCATAATACCATATAATCCGCATTTAAGTTTATGGTCCATTTTCTTTACCCTAGACAAACATGTTTTGCATGACATACATAATACTAAGGTTTCTGTGACACCCATATTTGGTGAAAACTTTTTCAGTTTCATAATTTTCAGATGCTGTTTCTGTAAAGTCATCTATAATTAAAAGAGTTACATTTTGGGGTGGAAATAGTTTATAATCTCCAAGGTTCTAGGAATACCCCATATAAATTTCAGTTTAGAAAATTTACCACATAATTCTGCATACAAGGATTGCCAACAACTACAGTATAAGACCAGATAATATTTTTGGGAAATTTGGTTAAAGCATTGAGACCTGCATCCAGCATGCGTTTAATAAAATAAAATAAAATTTCCCAGAGTTTGATTGTCCATCCAAACTACAGGAAAAACAGTACTCTAAACATATATCCATAAAAATGTCAGAAGTCATAAGGCAATGTTTTGAAATCCTTAGTCAACACCCTCTTGTTGTAAACAACCCTAAAGGTTTTCTTTTCCAACTTCTTTTCAAAAGTGATGTTCTTTTTGTTCCACACAATTGTTTTCATCCCTATAGTAACTGATTGTAACCCAACACTTCCATTTGCACCACTATCCTTGGCAAATGCTCTACTAGTGATTTGAGACAGCTATAATTAAACTTTTCACTATTAGTCACATATAGTGGTATGCCTTTAGCCTTCATACAAATTTTACCATTGGTCAGTTTGGAACAATAGGTTTCAGGACTACTAGACACAAACACCACAATGTGTTCAGCACACTGGTCAGATTACCAAAATATCTACCCCGTGGTGGATCCAAGTCATCCAGTCTGCTAACAAATATGAAAGAGTCCGTGTTATGGTATCGGCAGCATTCCTGTATGCATTCAAACAAACTGTAGACTTTAAGATTGACATAGGCTGTGGTGAAGATTGCAATAACAACATTAATGTTAATAGCATTAGCGTAGTGATTTTCAGCATATTTCCAATGCACACAGGCTGTATCATCATTGATGAAATACAGACCAGATGCTTAGCAGTGATCCATGAAAAGTTACTGAAAGAGTTCTTCAGCATCTTTGACGATGGCAGTGTTCATCAAAATTGGGAGCCTGACCAAATTTTCCCCACAATGAATTAGAAAACAGCTTTGAAATCTAGCTTTGTATATGGTTGCATGCTATATTTTGCACCTCTAAAACAATACTCTCCTTAGTATAGCACTGACTGATGTAAGCTTTATGTTTTGCATCAGATGTACATTGGTTTGGATACCCAGAATCTTCCTGTTTCCCCTTTAGGAGTAATTTAATACATACAATATGTAAAAAGACTGTTCAACTTATCTTGGTAATGTCAGACTTTGTACACCTCAGCCACCTTATACCCCTTCTCTATAGCCAGATTTAGCTCTTCAGAACACCATGTGCCCTCCAGAGATTGTTGATCATCTGAATGGTTACAAGACTGTGACTGTTGAATTGTCTCAGCACATGTGCAACACAACGTAAACATCAGCTTTCTGCCTATCCTGCTGGGCAGAACTGGCAAAAGAAGACCATAAACTCCAAAAACGTCCGAGATACTTGAAATTTCATATTTATGTAATAGGTGTGGAGCCAAACTCCATTGCATAAATCCATTTATCTCCACATATGTGGGATAAATACCAACTGTCAATCAAAATCCCCCCTACTGGCACTCCTTCCCAGCTTTCACGTTCCCCTACAATGTCACAAAATGTATAGACTCTCACAACTGCTGTCCCCATTTAGTTTCTTTGCCACTGACTAAAGTCTACCCCAGCACCAACAGAACAAACACACAGCAACTACTGACCACTGTTTAAAACTATTTTCCCACTGAGCTTGAACCATGTCCATGGTCCACCTGTGCTCTCTCACACTGCGGCACTAAATATTTTTTTTCCAGCCAACGGTTGACACTCCCAACACTCACTCCCATAGTACTTAGGGGCCCCCTCCCCAAATAAAAAGGCAAGACATACCAAAATGAAATGGGCAACTCTACTGGCAAACTGTAGCTCTCGTTAAGTGAAAAAAAAAAACACTGCCATGTTTCTAAAACTCTCTGAATTGCCCACATATAGTTCACAGCCAATTAAAATTTGTTCTGTAAACCTAGGAATGTGCCGTTCCTAGCAACCACATTGGACGCCCTGACAACCTGCTCTTTCCACACAGCAAGTACAAAATAATCCCATTTCATTAACAGAAAAAGATGAATGCAAGAAGAAAAAATAACAGCTAAACAAAAAAATACCTCCCTATTGCATAAATCAGACATGTGATGGGGGTGCCACGGGATAAATTTTTTTTTTCACTCATCCCCTGGTGATCTCCAGTAAATCACTCGTGACTCCACCACTTGTGAGGTTATCCTAGGTCACCGAGGCACTTGTGAAAATAAATTGTTAGTTCCATGCCCCCATCACATATCCTCTATATAGCCACTGGGTGCCCTATGGTATATGTCTTGAACTTGTTCACATAGGGATACAAACTGGTAAAATCATAATACAGTAATGGATTTTTTCCTCACCAGACTGCGCATTGTAATATAAACACAGAGCATTTGTGCACTCTCCATAAAATGATTCATGGGGGTCCACTGGCTGTGGAAAGCAGGTTGCTTTCACAAAAATGTGCAACTGTGGATTCTCACACATAAGCTATTTCCATCCATGTTACCACATAATACTAACAGTCATACCCTTTTCTTGTATGAGGTAGTTTAATTTCTTGAAGGTTATGTAATGTTAAGTGTCTGTAGGTTGTGCTAAGCAGTGGGTTAGACTGGTCTTTAAAGCAGCACACCCTGCAACCATGATAAAAACACACTAAAAACTCAAATGCTGTGGGGACATCATCTATTACAGCAAAAGCATTGAGAAAATACTAGTCTACCTGCACTCTCCCATCATTTAAAGTATGCGATATGGTCATTTTTTTTTCTTGTTTACCTATATACAAGAGCCACTGTATGGCAGGTGTGGAATAAGGTTTGCATAGGCAGTAATAGTTTTCAGTGGGTATAATCCCTATGGTGTTTGTCTCTAAAAATTTAAACTGAAACACAGCTATACATGCTGATGCTAAAGTGATGTACTGAAAGGAGTCAGTTTGTCTCCTCTCCTCTTCTCTGCACTCTCTTGAAACATCTCATCTACACTGTCTTAGAACATTTCACAGACATGTTTTAGAATCTCCACATTTGACTTGCAGTAGTGGTGTAATTCCTTTTTTTTTAAATATAATATAGCTTATTTATGCAATTCATACTACTCCAAAAACAGTTTTTTGTTCATCTGCCATCATGTGGTTTACATCACAAGCTTTGGGGTCAGGCATAGGTCCCACATAATTCTGATTTGCTGGTCTGTTAAAAAAGTGTGGAAAAAATTCCTTTACACCCTCAGAACCCAAGGCCTGGGACATGGCTGCAAAATACATAGCAAGGGAGTTTAATGAATCAATAAAATGGATATTTAACCATTTTACAGTTATGGACATCAATGTATTTCCCTGAGTCAGTAACTCCACTTACATTTTCTCTTTTACAAGCTGGTTTAAGATGAAGGGGCTGTCATATCCCTTTGCATTATGAACCAAAAAGGTGTACCCTTGAAACTCTTTTTGGATAAACCTTTTTATAATTTGGGCAACACAGTCAGTGCCTTCAAATTTCCACTTGTGACCACTTTCAATTACATAAATATAATACAGGTCACACCTGTAAACAAGTATTCAGCTTTGTGTGCCACTCCTAGTCTCCTGGTTAAACAATTGAAAAAGAAAAAAAAATCATTTGGAATATGTCTAGAGTGATATCCAGTGAACACGGCTTCCGCAATTCAGCATCATACAAAAACAGTGGCTCAGTTATAGCGCCTGTGTTCAGGACTACCAGGCAGGATAGCGTACAGATACCAGGGTGAGTAAGATAGGGTGAGAGGAAGCTACGCACATGTGCGATCACACGAGTGGGGAGGAGATGAAGGGGAGGGAATATATGTGGGGGGGTGACAGACAGCTGCCGAGCTGGTCCGCTAGCATGGTGGGGAGGGTCATCAGTTGGGAGATGCAGGGTGCCCACTTCAGGTCCAGTACAGTGCTTTTTTTTTTTTTTTTTTTTGCCAGCAGACGGCTTTTTCTTTTTTAAAGTATTTCACCCCCCAACATGCACCCCTCTGGAGTTGAGAATCCTTCCGTAGGAGGGTGCGGGGGCAGAGTCCCCCACATTAAAAAATACACCCATGGATCTCTGGTGCCTTCTTCCCAATCGCCGCAAGTGTGCATTGACAAAATTCATTTTTGGCAATGTACACTCACCTTAACAGTGCTCGTTATTCTGCGATCACCGTTATGACATAGAACCGTCTAGAGTGACCTGGACTGACATTCTGCATTCAAAATCATAAAATGTATAGCTGCCTGAACACAGTGGTGACTTTAATGCTGAATATAGCATAAGTGGGTTTCAGAAGGGTTACATCTTCATGACAGTTGTGGCACTTTGGATGAAAACTAAGATGGAGTGCCCTGAGGTCTTCCACATGATTTGTATGATTTAAATACTGTAAATGACAATTGGGGTAAACTAGTTTATGTTGCCTGTTACAGGCTGTGGAGCTACAGTGTTTACTGCACTCAAGACACTGTACAGTATTACCTCACTTTTTACTTTACTGCTGCAAAATGATTTGCATGCATGACACATATTAGGGTATGTGTGTGAACCTTTGTGCACAAAAAGGGTGTGATGATACTCACAAACATTTCTGACCCCAAAAAATCGATGAGATTTTTAATACCATAATAATAGTTTTCATGTAACAGAATAAAAACAGAATCTTCCTGTTTATTAGGAGACCCCACAAACTTCTGTCATGCACCGGCTTAATTCATAAAGTAAACACAGATGGCTATGTTTAGTTCTGTCTCAGATAGGTGTATGTGACTCAAATCTACCATTGTGTATTCTGACAAGCCTTCCCTGTTCTATAAATCTCTAGCTTTTGCTAATATCTGCTGATCAACTAATTGCTTGTTTATCAAAGCAATTAAGCAACCTACAAAGCATAATGTGTTATTTTGATTCACAGTATTGACTATATATCTTGCCTTTTGTTTGACGATCTGGCTGGAAAAAATGCTTCTGACATCTCTGGAAACACACCCATGCACATTTCACACAACTTTGACTACCGGCATTAGAATCTCATTAGCAAATGACTCCATCTTGCAGTTTAAAAAATTTGCTATATGTTCAAAAATTTCAACAGCATTTAATGCACTTGGGTTTCTGAACAATGAATATACTGAATCATTCAAGCTGTCACAATTCAGGTGTAGCTGAACAAAGTCTCTACTATCCAAAGTGAGTCTTATTCTGTTCAACAGCTGTTGCACGGCGGTATTACAAGAAGACGGTGACTAAATAATGGCAAATGTTAAAAGGGCAAATGGGTAATGCTGAATGGGAAATTCAGTAAAGTCTCTGTACTCCCTTCGCAAGGTCCACCCCCCCCCGGAGTTAGTATATTTAGTAAGGGAGGAGTTAGGGGTACAGCCCCCCAGAAATAGCGACATCACCGAGTTTGTCATTCGGCATTATCCATTGGCCCTTTTAACTTTCACCATTATGTAGTCACCATTCTGACATGAAACCTTGCACAGCTGTATGGACTGTAGAATAGTATTGATCTGTGGATGTTATATAGTCTAGACTGGCAAAACAAACCTGCTGGAGATACTAAATACCATTAAAATTATTTCTTGGTACTTCATATTCATTTATTAATTCTAAATACACAGGTTCAGCCAGACCATTTTCCCTCACCTGCTGGCCCCCTTGACTATATATGTTTTCTTCATGGTTTGGTGTTCTACCACCCCGATCTACATGTTTTCAGGTGTGCTATTTTGAGCAGGTCTCATCCAATCCTCACCACCTGTCAGATCCACGCACTTACCAGAATTATCACATTGTCCCACTCACAGTTTTGACACATGCACCACCCAGTTTCACATTCACTACTTTGCTGACACTCAGGAGACTGCTGTTTTGGTTAACACAGAAAATAGTCACACACACAGCATGGTGTGGCAGGACCAGATCGAACTTGGTTATGACATGATGCCCAGTGTTTATGCTGGGGGGGGGATTCTGTAGGTGCCAATGTTTTTTAGCCCATCTAACACTACTCCTAATATACTGGCTTACTATATTATGAATGGTTTTTCTGATGATCTGCTGCATTGCATAATTCTATTGATGATTTTATCACACTCATTTTGAATAGTACACATTTTTGGCCCGCCCAATCTAATTTTTTAATTAATTTTCTAGTGTTCACCATTTTGGTCTATATGCCACAGATGAAAGTAATATTAATAGTTTTAAAATTGGTTTTATGCTGACTTTGATTCTGTGAGGCTGACCACCTCAATTGAGTTATTAGAAATTTTAAATATTGGTTTACTTTTAAAGTTAATGGTTTTTATTTTTTTCCATCAAAACATGGTTTACAAGCTGGAGATGTAATGTTTCTGAACAGACAGTATGCATTGGTAATTGTGGAGTGTGACTACATACAGGCTGAGGAGAAAAGTATCTCAACTAATTTTGTTTATAGTGGCATGAAAGACCAGTAGTTCAACACCTACCAGGAATAAGCTGAAATTCCCTCTCTGTGGGGTTTTCTGTCAGGGGGCTGAGTTCACTGTCCCAATGGTGGTGGTTTCTCACTCCCTGCAAAAAGAAGAACAATACCACAAAGAACCAACTCTGGAACAGGATCTTAGGGGTAACTATAGGTGACTATTCCTTATGCCTAGGTTAACTAGTATGAGGGATGCTCTTTCCTTCATTGGAGTCTGGGGTTAATGGGTGGTGAGGCCATAGCACATGGAGGCAAGTGGTTTCTGCCTTAGCCCCTCATCCAATGCCCATCCTGGGCTTCAGATAGGTTAGGAAGGGTCTCCAGCAGGAGTAGTAGGAAGCTGTAGTGATAGTATAATATGTTGATTATTGTCACTCCATTTTGTATGCTATTTCATGTAATGTATGTCATTTTATACTCCATTTTGTATTGTGTGACTCCATTTTACATGCTGCTTCATTTAATTGGTGTTTTGCTCTTTAGATAGCCTCATTATCATGTTTTGCTTCAGACAGTACTTGAAGGTTGCATATTATCAGGCAACCTGTTTTTGTAGTTTTGTTTAAACTTCTGCTTAGCCTATAGTGTTCTAGGCACTGCCAGTGTTTGGAGCACAGTGACCTAGCAGGTGTAGGGAATTCTGAGCAGTCCTTATGGTGTGAATTTGCAGCATCCTGGGAGCCCGGCCAGCTTCTAGAATGTGGGAAAACAACACTATGAAGGATTTTTAGCATAGAATAAGATATAAATGTAGCTTTCTCAATGCCTGGTTGGAAGCCTCCATCTGGTAGGGTGGATGCATCGCTGTGGAACTTTCTCCCGGTTCAAGACTCCCTAGCCAGGCTGACAAGGGGCTCTCAGCTACTGGGAAAGGCTTGGATGTAGCATAGAATCGGTGATGTATCATGTTTTGCTTAATTGAAGTATATATTAATGCTGATAGTAATATTGCTAATGAATGAATACTAAAGTGTAATCATTAATGCTGATAATGACATTGCTGTTAAATGAAGTGTAATTATCTTTTGTTGCAATAAATTGTGCTGATGTGTGAATGCCAAGTGTGATTATTCCTTTGTGACTCTTCGATTAGGCAAGACAATTTGGCGTAGTCGCAGGATTCAGAAGGAAGGTACACACTAAGGTGAAGTAAAAATGTTTAAAAGAAAAGAGTCTAATGTTGCATGTGCACAAGTGGAAATTCCTGGTTGGGAAAACCAACCTTATGCTGATTTAGCCACTGAGTGGTCATGTTGTGCAGGGTTGAGTGAACACTGGGAATCCTGTTTAAAGTTCTGAGCCTGCAGATGTTGTTACATGTATGAAAAAGAGTGCCTGTGGCAAAGGGAAAGAATGTGCTGCCTTGGGGCTTAGGGGTGGATTTTATTGTCTGCCTAGGAAGATGCATGAAAAGGTAGTGGGACTTCTTAGTGAAAAGGCAGAGTTGGAACGAAAGGTTTGTGATTTGGAAAGTAAAGCTGTGATGTTACAATGTCAAAATCATTTGCTGAGTGATAAATTGGATACCTATCGGACAGTTGCAGAAATGCAGCTGTCCGAGGTGGCTAATACAAGCTATAAAAGAGGAGGGCAGAGTTAGTAGGAAAAGGTAAGCCTAGCAATAGCTAGGCAGGAGCCCACTGGGATCCTGAAACATGGATGGAGATATTTGGTTTTCTACAGATGAGGAAAGGTCAGCCTCAGATAAAGAAGAAAAGGCTGAGGGAAGTAAGGTTCAATATTGCATGCACAGCCAGTGTCTAGAAGATGCGACTGAAGTGTTGGATCAGGAAATCCTAGGAATCGAGATGTAGTGGAGGATTTTTCTCAACAGGAGGTATCAGACCTCCTGGAGCGGTACACCAGAGGGGGAGAATTTGTTGAGATGGCTGGTGAGGTTGTATGACACAGGGCGGATGGAAGTAAACAGATGAAACTGATGCCCCTAGGTTTCTGTCACTAAGCTATGACCCTGTGGTGAAGGAGGCGGACCCTCCGAATACAGGGCAGGGCTCTAACTGCGATGCTGGACGGGTGGCTATGGCTTGCAAACACAAGTATCTGACGGTGAGTGACTGGTCGGAGGATAGTAAACCATGTTTACCTTAAAGGACTGTATACAAAACATTAAAATGGAAATGATGAAAGTTGCGTCTCCACAGAAGCCATGCTGATTTAATGAGTGTTTTGTACCAGTGTCTGTGCGTAATAAGATTATCAAAACTGCACCACCTGCATATAAGGCAGTAATGATTACTTTGTTGATTAATCAGACGGAAAACAGTAGGTGTAGTGCTAGAGGCAATATGGCAGTTAGGGGAACTGGGAGATTGGGGCCCAAAGGGGTCTAGTTTATATGATTCTTCAGGACAGGATAAACATGGTCCAATCCTGAGGTCGAGTTTCTAGGAGAGATATGTTCCTGGCTCTCTTAAAGGATGGGGTGGCAAGGAAAACATTGATGGGATCAGTACCCCTGATATGTGGGAAATGTACAAAAGAGGAGTTGAACACTAAGAAGCGAGTAAATAAGCAGATCAATTCAAAGTTAAGACAGATGTACATGTCTCTTCAGGGAGTCTGTAAGTCCAACTGCTCCCCAGCAGAGTTTGATGATGAAAGTATGTCCTGGTGGGGCTCCCACCAGGGATCCATTGAGTCACCCCGACTGGAGCAGGAATATGCAGATCTGTATCCTAGTGATTTGTACCTGGCTAGGAGTTGCAGCAACTGAAAACCCTAAAATATGACTGAAATGAAGCCAAGCCCAGTAGAAGGGTGAGCTAGGAGGGATTTTAGACCTCATGTAGAATTGGAAATTAATTGGAAAAGTGGCTCACCCCAAAAAGTACGAGCTTTAATTGACACTGGGGCGAGGCCTCATTAATTTATGGGAACCCAGCAAAACACAAAGGTCAGCGAGTGGTAATTACAGGATTAGGAGGTAAACAAATTGAGGCAGTACAGACCATTTTGGAACTGAAAATAGGTCAGCTGCCTCGGAGAAAATATTGTGTAATGATTGTTCCGATTCCGGAATACTTTATAGGAATAGACATACTAAAGGGATGACGCTGTAAATTGTCTGATGGACAATATCAATTTGGAGTAAAACCTTACATTTCAGCAAGACCAGTAGTAGTGGGGAAGGAGCAGATGCCTCCAGTAGCCATTCCACCTGCTACAAAAATTATCTGTATGAAACAGTATAGAATACCAGGAGGGCATGAGGAGATAACTGCCACTATTAAAGATCTATTAGAGGCAGGAGTGCTTAAACCACAACAACAGCTTGGAACAATCCTGTGGGCGGTCAAGAAAAGTGACGGGTCATGGCGGATGACAGTAGATTATAGGAATTGAACAAGTACACCCTTTCATTGGACGGCCTGCCGTCTAGACAACGCCACCCTGATAGAGCAAATACAAAGGCACAAAGGGGTATGGTATGCAGTTATTGATTTAGCTAATGCATTCTTTACTATTCGATTGAGGAAAAGTTTTGGGACCAGTTTGCCTTCACATGGCAGGGGAGGCAATATGCTTTCACTAGATTACCTCAGGGATATGTACATAGCTCACCATCTGCCACCGGATGGTGGCAGAACACTTGATGAGTTGAAGCTGCCGGATGGCATGCAGATTTCATTACATTGATGATATCTTGATCCAGGGGCTGATCAAGATAAAGTACAGCAGTTACTAGATGAGACCATTGATCATATGAGGAAGAACTGTGGCAGGAAATATGGACTATGTGTACACTACTCAGACCACTGTATTTCATGTTGATGCTCATTGTGCTTCAGATACACTAGAATGATGGTATAATTCTGTTGCAGATGAAAAAGCTAAAGATTCTTCCAGTGGATATTGAAGAAACTCCAAAGTCAGCAGTTATCAGGGCTGGCAAAATGGGCACATCAAAATGTGGACATTTGGGAGAGAAAGCCACTTACAGGTAGGCATATATAGGTGTACCCCTAACATTGGATTTGGTTAAAACTGTTATTGCTCAGTGTCCTATATGCCAACATGGGCAACAAAGACTAATCCCTCATATTGTGAAAGGACAATTGGGAGGGAAAATTACCGGGACAAATTTGGCAGATTGATTACATTGGACCTCTACCCTTAGTGGAGGATGTCGATATGCTTGCACAGTTGTAGATACATATTCAGGGTATTTATTGGCATACCCTTGTAAACAAAGCTACACAGAAAAACACCATTAAGGCAATTGACTTAATTATGTTGTACTATGGAATACCCTTGCAGATACAAAGTGACAATGGTTCCCATTTTGGGGAAAATGGTACAAGCTTATGCTCAAGCCCATAACATACAGTGGGTATTTCACATCCCTTATTACCCACAGGCAGCAGGGTTAATTGAGAGAATGAATGGATTGCTGAAAGAACAGTTTAGGAAATTGGGGGAGAGCCTAGAAATGGAAAGAGAATTTGCATAAACATTCCAGATTTTAAATAATAGACCAATTGAGAATCTGAGACCCCTTAATTGGATGATAACTCCTAATTTGCAAGTGCAGGCTTACTCAACTACAGAAACAGTGTTATATTGGGAAATTACACTAGGAGCTCTGTCTCCTGCAGGGCAACCCAGAAGCTGCTGGACTTGATTTACATGCCCTTCAAGAATACAGAATAAACAGCAGAAACATTCAAGTGATAGAAACTGGTATTGGAATACAAATTCCACAGACATTTTGGTTGGATAGCACCTAAATCAGAACTAGCCCTCAAGGAATACAAATTTTGGAGGGGTGATTGATTGTGATTACCAAGGAGAAGTGAAAGTAATTTTGTTGAATAGTAGAGAACAAAATCTGTTAATTCAACAGTATGACAGAGTGGCTCAATTGTTAATTATTCCAGTTAACAAAGTGACCCTATAAAGAGACAAGCCCCACACTCTTAACAGCAAGGGGCATAAAGGTTTCTAGATCTACAGGAGGTTTTAATAATGGTGCCAAATATGGGTTACAAACCCAAATGGCCCTCCTGAACCAGCTGAGGTGATAGCCACGGACGAGACAACACAGTGTTAATTATCAGGTCAGGAAAGAGATGGGAATATGTACCAGCGAACACATGTTATCTTCTAGAATAATCCAGTCTGTGTATTTTCTAGGTTCTTCAATGGATTCTAAAAGGAATAACACTCTCTCTCTCACGGTCCATTCGGTAGCATCTATTACCCAGGTGGAAGAATATTGAAGCTTGACGACCCACTTGTACAATGGGGTTGAAATCTTCCACCAGTTTACGGGTGCAAGACAACTTTACTTGCCCTGAAAACCAAGGATGTCCTATAGTGAACATTACTTTTTCACCAGATGTGAACATTTGGAAACCAGTTGAGACAATGGCAGGACGATTATATGTCCAACCTATGCAGGACACAAATTGGATTAAATTACAGAACCAGGCTGCTATTAGATGCTGCAACTTACCGAATAGTTGCATGGTGACTGATAGACTTGATTGCTGCATGAATCAAACAGACATTTTCAATGCAAGTATTACTTTGATTGACATAGACACGTTATTCTGCATGAATGCTACTGCAATAACTAATAGAACTACTTGGGCAGATCACATTACAGTGTTGAAAAATCATCCTGTAATTAGCAATGATAGTATAGTTAAGGTTCCATCCATGTACATCAGTAGCGCAGGTATCAGAAAAAATGTAATCCATTTTAACATAACGTTTATGTTTAGTAGAAAATGCAAATATAAAAGAGCTTGGTATGATACGCTATTAGGTGGAGCAGGGGCAGGCATGGGAATTTTAAATAGTGTTGATATAGAAACACTGACTAACAGGCTTCAGGCAGTAGAAATTGATGTATTTAGCTTAATTAACTTACAAGCTCAATGGATGCCAACTGTTTTCTTACCCCAAAGATTAACTTTGAATTATGATTTTGAGTTCTTGCAGTTATTTAATGCTTCACAGGTATGGGGAATGGGAGTAAGAAAATATTTCATGATTTATTGATTGGACAGAATGCACAATATGACATATATTCTATACTGCAAAGAAATAAGGCCCAGAGTGATTTAATGAGTAATAATGAATATGTGTGGAGGACCTGTTCAAATCATGGATTCCTAGTAATCATTGGATTGTAATGTCATCCACCACAGTAAAATGCACAGATCCCTGATAATGAGCAGAAGCTTAATTTGTATTGGCAGCCCAATATTTTAGATCAATCAAGATTGAGTATCTCATTAAATAAAATTAAACAGATAATTCAGGAAACAGATGTAATGCAGGCTCATTTGGCAATAAGAAATAAATCATTAGTGCAAGTCAGGTGCAAACTACGATAGTTAAAAATAAAATGATTGATTTAAGTTCCAAAGATTCAACAGAGACTACTCATTATTGTGGATATTTTTACAGGATGGTCTCCATCAGCTACAAAAGTGTTAAATATTCTGATACATCCTATCATAATCATTGCTGTAGTGACAATTATCTTGCTTATTTGGACTTATTGCTTATCATGTTATATTCATTAGTAATTTTGCTATGGTACCAATATCATACAAATCGTATTCACAATAATCAAAGGACAGATGCAGTGATAGTATAATATGTTGATTATTGTCACTCCATTTTGTATGCTATTTCATGTAATGTATGTCATTTTATACTCCATTTTGTATTGTGTGACTCCATTTTACATGCTGCTTCATTTAATTGGTGTTTTGCTCTTTAGATAGCCTCATTATCATGTTTTGCTTCAGACAGTACTTGAAGGTTGCATATTATCAGGCAACCTGTTTTTGTAGTTTTGTTTAAACTTCTGCTTAGCTCATAGTGTTCTAGGCACCCGGCCAGTGTTTGGAGCACAGTGACCTAGCAGGTGTAGGGAATTCTGAGCAGTCCTTATGGTGTGAATTCGCAGCATCCTGGGAGCCCGGCCAGCTTCTAGAATGTGGGAAAACAACACTATGAAGGATTTTTAGCATAGAATAAGATATAAATGTAGCTTTCTCAATGCCTGGTTGAAGCCTCATCTGCAGGGTGGACGCATCGCTGTGGAACTTTCTCCCGGTTCAAGACTCCTAGCCAGGCTGACAAGGGGCTCCCCAGCTACTGGGAAAAGGCTTGGATGTAGCATAGAATCAGTGATGTATCATGTTTTGCTTAATTGAAGTATATATTAATGCTGATAGTAATATTGCTAATGAATGAATGCTAAAGTGTAATCATTAATGCTGATAGTGACATTGCTGTTAAATGAAGTGTAATTATCTTTTGCTTGCAATAAATTGTGCTGATGTGTGAATGCCAAGTGTGATTATTCCTTTGTGACTCTTCGATTAGGCAAGACAGAAGCTAGGGTGTTTGCAATGGTTTGTGACATGTGACACAAGCAGACCATTTGTGAGAGGGGATTCAGTAGCTCCACCATGGATGGGGATTCTGTTGTCCTCATCTGAAAAGAATGAGTCTCTTAATCTGAAGGTTCAGCAGGCCTTGCCATTTTTTCTGAAAAGGGGTGATCTTCAGGGTCTAGGGGGATACCAAAAATCATGAGTGCCAGGTCTAGCAGGATGGACCTACCCAGAATTTTGGTGGCTAGTTCCCCTGCTTTGTTCCATATGTGTTGGATTGGGGGCACCTCTACAGGATGTGGGCTAGGCCTTCTGCTTGTGTATGGCATCTCCAACAGGTGTTGTCATCTATCAGTTTGGCCTTGTGCAGGACTACTGGGATTTTGTACCAGTGGTGCAGGGTTTTGTTTGGGCTGAGTTTGCTTTTGGCATCTGGGTATGCAAAGTGGGACTGTGTCCAGCAGGAGCTCCACTGATGGTCCATGATGCTAATGGTAAGCGCCTGCTCCTACTTGACTTTGGAGGCATCGGATTGGGAGGGGATTGTTTCCCTGACAGCAGCATAGATGTGGCTAGCTTGGCCTTTCTTGAGGGCCAGCCACCTGGGGAGTATGTTCTCACCTGCAGTGGGGCTCCTAATGTGTCCCTGGACTGCACTACGCGGCTGAAGGAATCTCCAGAAGTCAGTTTGAGGTATCCCTTTGTCTTGTTTTAGGGTTTGAAAATCCACCCTGACATTTGTGCTCCCTTTTAATATATCCTTCAAGCATCTGACCCCTTTGGCCTCCCACAGGGGCCACAAAATTGGCTTTTGTTCAATTTGCAGTGCTGTGTTGCCCCATATGAGGGTCAGTGAGGTTGGAAGGGGAATACTGTTGAGCTTCTTGTGCACCTTGGCCCAGTACCTGATGGAGGGGCCTGTGGTGGGGTGATTTAGAGCATCCTGGGAGGGGCGGTTATGAAAGAGGAGGGTCAGATAGTACATTTTTGCAACTGCCCTTTCCATGTGTAACCACTGTGGGGAGGATGGGTTGTATGGGAAGAACCACTTAAGTGTCTGGGTGGTAAGGAAGGACCATTCATACCCTTCTATCCACAGAAGGCACATTCTCCCCCCCTCCAGCCAATGAGCCTGGAGTTTGTTCTGGCTGTACCTTGGCTTTTTATTCTCCCAAAGGAAGTTTCAGAACAGTGAGTCAATTGCCACAGCCCATTTAGATGGGAAGTCTAGCAGGATGTAGGAGAGGATGTATAGCAGTTTAGGGGCAGTGATCATTTTAAGTGCAGGGATCTTACCTGCCATTGTGAGGTGCAGGGATTTCCATTTCTCCAGTTTGGTTTTGACCTCAGCCAATAGGGGTTTCAGGTTAATTTCCCACAGCTTGGTTATATTTGGGGTTATTAGGACTCCAAGGTATGTCAGTTGAGATGGGGTCCATCTGAGTCCATAGGGGGCTACAAGGGAGGGGTTAGAATAGGGGTTCAAAGGAAGGACTTCTGTCTTCCCTGATTCATACTGAGACTTGAGTGGGCTTTGAATTCAGAGAACAAGTAGGGGGCTTATAGATGTGCTGACATCTGCCAGAGGAACCTGCAGATCATCAGCATACATGCGAGTGGTATATTGGTGTCCACCTGTCTCAATGCCTTGTATTTTGGGGTGCTGTCTGATGGCTGCTGCCAGAGGTTCCACTTCCAGGATAGATAGAAGAGGGGACGGGGCAGCCCTGTCTCATGCCCCTCCTAAATGGGAAGGGGTCAGACAGTATTGCGTTGATAAGGATCCTTGCTGCCGGTTGGTTGTAAAGTGCTGATGTCCACTTCAGAAAGTTGCCCTCGAATCCTAAGTAATTGAGTACCTCTGCTAAGTAGTCCCACTCCAGGGAATCAAAGGTCTTTTCAAAGTCTATGGTGATTGCTGCCGCTGGAGTGGGATGGGGTGTGGCTAAATGCATAAGATTGATCAAGGATCTAATGTAATCAGTACTGTATCATGCGGGGACAAATCCCACCTGGGAGGAGTGCATTAGTGCTGGAAAAGGGAGTTGAGTCTAGCCAACATGATTTTGACAAAGATCTTACTGTACACATTTATGAGAGATATTGACCTGTAGCTGGATGGGAGGGTGGGGTCTTTTTCTCTTTTGGGAAGAGCAGTGATGACAGCTTCCCTCAGAATGGCGGGGAAGTTCCCTGTGGTGAGTACATCATTGTAGACTGTACTTAGTAATGGGGATATATTGTGAGATAGAGATTGCCAGAACTTGGCTGGAAATCCATTGCCCACAGGGGCCCTGCCCTTTCTCATATCTTTCAAGGTTTGTTCTACTTCTGCCGGGCTAATTGGCGCATCTAGGAGAGCAGTTTGTGCATCCTGAGTTTAGAGAGATCAAGGGAAGACAGAAATCTCTTAACTTGGACACCGTCCATTTGCCTAGAGGAGGAGTGCAGGTTGGTATAGGATTGTTTCATGATGTTATTTATATCTTGTGCATTGGTTTATGTCTTCCCAAGGTCATCCCTCAGCTCAGCTATGTGACATTCTGCTTGCTGCTTCCACAATCTGTATGCCAGAACCCTCCCACCTTTCTCCCCCTCCCCTCGCAGTATTTGCGCCTGAGTTGGAGAATAGTGACTTCAGCCTTCCTGTACAGTAGATCATTGGTCTCATTTCTAAGGTTCAAAATAGTTCTCTCTACCTGGGGGTTGGGGTTGGATGAGAGGCACTTTTAGCCATTCTTTCAGCTTCCTGCAGCTCTGCCTTCAGGTGACATAGTTGTTTTTCTTGGTTCCTGTGCCTTCTGGAGGTGAATCCCAACATCAACCCTCTAAGGGTAACCTTAGGTGCCTCCCAGGTGGTACTGTCAGACATATCTGCATTGGGGTTTTCTTTGAAGAAGAGGGTGGTCAGAGCATCAATCAAATATTAGTTTACAATCAGGGGATAACTGTACATGTAAAGAGACCATCACAGGTATACCAAAAGGGTTTAAATAGTAACTATATGTATAAAGGGAGAGCCAGGAGGCTTAGCAACACCTCCCCCTTGGGAACATGCAGGAACATAAGTTGGCTACAGGAACAGCTAAAGTAGGCAGAGAGGGCCAGGCAGGCGAAGAATGTATAATGAGAGATACGGGGGATGGGGGCGAGAGCACATAGAAAAGGAAACCGGTTGGGGAGGGGAGATGCTGGAGAGGAACAAGAGCAGAGGGAGGGAGGGAAGACTGTAAAGCCATGTCCATGGACTGTACCACACTAGGGGTGTTCTGGGGCATGCTAGCACTACGCAGTATTCACTAAACTGCATAGTGCTGGCCGCATGGGTGCGGAGGGTGGCACAGGGTATGCCAGTGTAGATTCTGCCATAACCATCTGTGCACCCCCGTGGTCCCCATCCTCCAGATGCCAGGGGACCTGGACAGTGCTTTCCATCCTGCTCCTGCCCACTAGGCAGCTAGTGAGGGCAGGGGCAGTGGGACAGATGAGTGCCCATAATGCCAACTTTTCAGCAGCATCGGGCACCGGGATGCTGCGGGGTGGAGACAGACCATGGCATATGCCCCCCCATGGAGGCTTGGAGGTACGGGGTCCACAATGGTGTTAGGGCACAGCCACGGGCATACGGGCCAGAGGCAGTTTCTGACACCAGGTTCCTGCACTGTGCTGGGAGGGAGCCATTTGTTGAGTCTGAGCTGGTGACACAACCAGCCATGGGGCCATGTCGCATGGGTCTGGGTGCCTAGGCAGCATGCACAACCCCTGACCCACACATCACAGTGCAAGGGATCCTCTTTTGGACCCGGGACAGGCATCCCATTGGATGCCCACCCAGGTCTGTGACTCCACCCCTGGAGAATGCTGGTATGGGCACATCTGTCTGTGGTGCACAGGTCTGCAGGCAAGGTACATGACTTTTCTGCGTACTCCCGACCACTTTGTGCATAGCACCCAATAAAAGACTGGTACGGCTATTTACTTCCATCATCACTACAGAGATAATTTATCTAAATGGGGGGGGGCAGTTATTTAGAACCATAGTGGTGCTGGACATTATAATCATACCGTATACCCTTATGACCACGACACCCCTGCACATTGACAACAACCTGTTCAACACCCACATTGCCGAACAGGATGTTGCATCAATGTGCCAACACACTGATACCCAGTGTTAGCTGCTCTCCCCCAACATCCGCCCGCCTGGAGTTGATAATAATCCTGAAATCCAGGGGGGTGTGGAGGTGCAGGGGTGGCACAGCCACCCCCCCCCCCGCATTAACACCGAACAGGTGTCTGTGTGTTCAGGGTCACGGTAGAGACTTGGCGGGATAAGAGTTGTTGGAGACTATTTGTCGCTGTGCGGGAGGTTGGAGAAATTTGTTTTGCTGCAGCATGGTGGAACCTAATCATACATAGTAGAACATATGTTTGTTGCGATGAACCATACTAAATTTAAATGATAGTAGAACATATGTTTGTCGTAATCTACCCTGCCAAATTTAAAATGATAACAACAGCAAAGGGGTGGGGGCTAGGAATATTGTCAAACCCAAACTTTGTAACATTTATTTATTTACTTATGTTTCTGGTAACCAGGTAAGTGCGCTGATCCAGAGGACCATTTTCGGTCACGACCTGGGCCACAAGGTGGCGATACAGAAATACTAGCAGCAGACACAATATATATTTTAATTATACTGTTCAAGCACAAGTGGACAACAAAGCCAACATTGTTTACATATGCTGTACAAGCATGGCAAGTAAAGTACCGTAGGAAACATATGATGATATATTAAAATTTGTGTTACAAGGAAGCATGCTAAATTTACAAAACAGAAAAGCAGAGCAGCTATTTTACAACTGCCACCACAGTTATCTCTTATTCATTTAGTTTTTATTAACTAACATTATTATATTTTCAGATGTGAACTCGGTTGCCCAGTTTCTATTAAAAAAAAATCAAAAACAATGTATAAGTCATCACTAACCAAACAGTGTTTTGCAAAGCATATACCTTTATATAGGTAGTCAGATTGCTATTATTGCTTCACATATTAAAATGGTATATAGTGATTGTATGTTTTACCGGCCAGATGCTTTTTCATTTGTCTAAAAACATGCAAACATTTACCAAAAATGATTTAATGTATTTGGATACTTTAACTACCATGTACCTACTGTTTTTTCCTTGCCCCTTGCTGCCAGCCTCCCAGCCATTCCCCCACTGCGAGAGAGAGCATGGTACCCAACCCATGAAGTGCAGTCCATTCTCAATGTAACTGAGTTTAAAAAAAATAAAATTACGAATTAAAATATGGAAGGGGGAGTTGCCCGCTATGATAGCTAGCATGGATCCTGGTGAGAAAGATGGTTCTGAATCCCTGGTTGCCTTGTGAAAAGGACACATGATAGCTACATAGCTGTAAACTTAGACTGTTTATATTATGGTCTATATATATATATATATATATATATATATATATATACACATATATATAAGGGATATGCCATAGTTGTGTATTTAATACTAAATGTATCTGTCCGAGTTGATATTTGGCCTCATTGACCTCATGAGTGGTGGAGCATTCATATGTGATATAGGCAATAGACCCCCTCATACACCATCTACAGACAATCACCATTCATTGTTGCTAAAAAAAAATCAGTAAAATTGTTAAATTTGTGTCATTTTATGTTGAACTTTATTGTGCAGTGCCTGTGAAGTCTGCATCATTTTCCGATTGGTTGCCATAGCAGAAAGAATTATCCAAATAACTTGCCCATACATAAAGCAAAAACGACACTGATAGGTCAATCTATGGCGGTGCTATTGCCCTGAACTGCACATGCACAATAATCAGTAAACCAGGAGTTATTGTTGGTTTTGGAGCTGTGCAGCGGCCTTGGGGTGTGTGTGTGACAGAGCAGCAAGGATAGTGTTTCAAGTGTCCAAGCACAAAGTAACAGAGAGCTCAGTTATGAGGATGACTAATCTGGTCAGGAGTGTTACCAGTTGTTTTGAGTCTGGAGTTGTGCTTTTAACTGGTGACATAACCAGCAACATCACTGGGGACATTATTTACATGAATGCTTGTACCGACAACACATGGAATTCCAATTGGTGATGTTTTTGTTTAATTATTTATTTTAGTAAGACACATGGGTGCACTCACATTAGGGATTGAATTGTGCAGAGTATAATTTTATGGTCACTAATAGCTATTGGCAGTGAATAGCTAAGACCAGTTTGTGATTCAAGGTGCTCTTTCACTTAAATTACAGATTTCGGCATTGCAAGTAGCATACAGTTTACCATAGTGGGGGTGCCTTGGGGACAACCTTATGCAATTTGTCAGCGCTGCTGTAAACGAGAGCTGACTGTTCTTCGTTTTACAAATGCCACTCATGGAGTATTACAGATATGGACAGTGTTGGACATAATACAATTGAAATTGACTAAGCAGTCACTAGTGAAAGTATAATTATCCGTACCGGACTATGGTAACTAGGCAAGGGGGGGGTGCTTGTTTCTCACATTTGTCCATTTTTGCTCATGAATTTTAAACTAGTGCTGGCAGAATCAAGAGAGTGTGACAAGTTCAGTATACTGATAAAAGCTATGATGAGTTCACTGTTTAAACAAATCCTGCTTTTTAACAGTAGACTCATCATAGCTACAAAATGAGAATATATCAACTACTTTTGAGACTCACACCTACTGCATACACATACATTAAATTCATTGGTAGGAGTGTCTTAATGTTTGGAGCCACACTGGGAGCAGTGCTTGTTATCTTTCCATCTGTTGGCTGTTTATAATGTTAGTACTTGAGGGCGGTCATTAGGTACAGAATTCACTCACATGCATCTGATGGTGGATGGATGTAGGGAAGAGAAAAAAAAAACAGAAGGACAGAGAAGAGTATATAATTTTGAAGGACTGGAAAGAGTCAGTTTAGATACAGAGACTAGAAAGTACAGTATAACACGACTGTCATGAGCCATGCCCACAATTCTGGCTCCCTATTGTCCAGCAACAGCCAGTCAAAAGGTGGGACATCTTTTGAGAGTGACTAGTAGAGAATAGCAGATAGTTAGTAAAGAGCACAAAACTGGCTGAGTGTGAGTGTGAGTGTGTGTGTGTGTGTGTGTGTGTGTGTGTGCATGTGCATGCGTGTGAGTGCAATCATAGCTACTCTGTTTAGTGATGCCACATTTTGAGAGAACTGTTGATTTTTCCTGGATTATACGACTCATTTTTAAAGAAATTCTGGGGCAAAAGTTTTAAATTGATAAGACCGCATTACTGTGTTGCGTGTCATTGTTGTTCAGAAAGTTGTTACAAGATATGTAAATGGAGCATACTCGTGTGTAGGTAAGGAAAAAGTTTGGTCATCACGTGTCACTTGAAGTTGTGCAGGCTCTGACAAGTTGATTAGTGCCCCACGTCCTATAAAGACTAGTTTAAAATTACTCAGTTGATGACTTCTGTGTTGGGTTTCCCAGGCAAAGTCTGAGAAAACTTTAATCAGTCAGAGGCTGAGACCACCCACTTCAAATTCTTTTTTTTCCCACAGGCTTTTTTAATCACAGACAACAGTGGCAGATCCATTTCAATTTTTACAACTTTGCAAGTATCTCTTGTGTTCTACACTCTTAGATGGTACAGTGCTCTTGAGTTTGACAGAGACAGTGAGACATCATTCTCATAGAGTTAAATGGCAATGTCAGAGATAAGAGGCAGCTACATGAAATGAAAGTTGGTGCCACTGCTTAACGGTCTTCAAATGGTACAGCACAAAACAGGGCTACTATGGCAAATGAGACTTGAATTAAGATCATAGTGCTAGAGCTCAGTTCAAAAAGATATTTTATTCCATCTTTAAAAAAACGGGGGCAGCGGCAAACCCGCATGTGACACTGATGCTTTGCGTCATACTAACGCTTTTTCAAGGTGTGAAAAAACATTGGCGTTATGTGTGGGGTTGCTGCTGCTCCCATTTTTATGTTTGCTTGTGCGCATGTGCAAGAAACATGTTGTGACAGCTTGCTAGAGTAGCAGGTTGTGGAGGTGCGGTCATGTTGTGGCCAATGCCCCTACTGCTTTGTGGGGCTTGCCTCTGTAGCACCAATAAATGAGCATGCTGTATATGACAGCAGTGCAAAAATGTGCCACCAACTTGAAAGATTTTTGCCGCTGCAATGAGGGAGCACCCACTCATTACAGGACATGCCTTACCCGGTGTTACATTTCATTAAGCATGGCAGCGGCTGCCGTTGTCCACCTCTAGTCCCCAGAAAGCCGGGGGTAGGGGGGTGCCCAATCCCCCCTGTCAGCATGCCCCCTGCCCAGTTAATTTGCAGACAGGGGAGCCCAATCCCCAGTGACATAATATCCTCTATACTTAGGTGGATATCTCAGCCAGTCAACATGGGGTTCTTGGGACCCCACCTCATGAATTCAGTCACTGTCATGTCGATATTCAGTCCCGAAAGGTGATTTCGCAGTCACTGTGCAGAATCACCTTTCAGAACAGAGTAACAAAACAACAGTGTCACTGTTCATGAGGTGGGCTCCCAAAAAGCCTATGTTGTAGATTTGGTGCAAAAATTCCCAAAAATGACTCCGTTACGCATGTGCGTTGCCCAGTTACAATGCACGCTCATAACTTCGAGAATTTTTAATATTTTCAGGACACATTAAGAAAATCGGAGTGACACTGATCATGAGCAGAGGTCGCAGAATGCCTATGTTGAAAATTTGGTGACAAAATTCCAGAAAATGACTATGTTATGAGCGTGCCTTATGCAGTTTCCACGCAAGCTCGCAACTTCAAGAATTTCTAATATTTTCACTCCAGATTTTCAACATTGCCATTTTTTCACACCTCCTTATGAACAGTTCAGCTGTAGTTTTTTACACCTGCCCAAAATGTGGTTTCGCACATCTGGCACACAATGGGCACGGTCGCTGAGCGAAATCGACGTTCAGGACAGATTAAAAAAATCAAATCACAATGCCACTGTTCATGAGCAGAGGATCCAAAATGCCTATGTTGAAAATGTGCTGTAAAAAAATTCCCCAGATAATTGCATTTCGGGTGTGTGCTGCTCAGTTTATATGGATGCTTGTGACTTTACCAATTCTTTTATATTTTCACTCCAGATTTTCAACATTACCATTTTTTTACACCTCCTCATGAACAGTACAGCTATCATTTTTTACATGCTGTTTGGATTGTGTTTTCACACCTGTGGTGCCAAGTGGCACAGTCACCGTGCAAAATCACCTTTTGGCTAACAAATTGATAGTGTCACTGTTTATGTGGTAGGGTAACAAAAAGCCCATGTTGAAAACTTGGAGTGAAAATACTAAGAATTGCCCAGGGCATTAGGGTTTCTGACCATAACGCCCTACCCTGTAGGGACTGACAGGAGTCAGGGGTGTGACTTGGGATTGTCGACAGTAATGCTCATGCCATTCCACCCCACCCCCACATTGCAGCCAGTGACAGGCACTGAGGTGCGCCTTGGACTCTTTGGCCCCAAAGTTCACCCCATTCTCCTATACTGCACCCATTTCAATGTATTTCCTTATGGAATGGGGTGACTATAAAGTCAAACACCCCAAGGCACACCTCAACACTAGTCGGTGTCTGCAAGGTAGAGTGAGGTGAAATGGCATTAGCGTTATAGGCGACAACCCAAAGGCACACCCCAATGCCTGTCCATCTCTGCAGGATGGAGGTGGGGTTGGTGTCACTTCAATACTTCACTGCGATTCCTATTCTGCATCTGTCTAACTCCTGCACTTCCAATGCTAATACCAGCAAGCAAACATTCGGCATTGACAAATGCTTGTTTAAGATGGAATAAAATATCATTTTTAACTGAGCTCTAGCACTGTGATCTTAGTTCAAGTCTCATTTGCCATAGTAACCCTGCTTTGCACTGTACCAGTTAAATGGCAATGTTCATTTACAAGGCTGTGAAGCTATAAAAAGAAAACACACACAGTTAGAGATGCTCCCCCCCTCATTTACAGCAGAAGTGAAAGTATAAAAAGTGTAATAACACAGAAAAAATTCATAATTAAAATCTATACTACTGAGAACAACATCGAGCACAGCAGGTTTTTGTCTCTCTCTCCTCCGATGATTTAAGGTGTCTGACTGTTGGTCTGACTGGTTTGCCAAATCCATTTGCCTTGTGCTTCATCCTGCACTGGAATTTGAACTACAGTAGACTGACCCCAGTCTGATGCTATTGTAGGGATTTAATTGTTATTTGATTTCACGCTTAATCACGTGATTAACTGAAACTGTGATATGGCTTGGAAACAAAAAAGCATAGTTTCTTTTTTCAAGAAAATAGCTCACGAGGAAAATGTACTTGTCTCCTATAAATGAAGACTACATGCACTGTGCTTTGTTGTATGCAATGTACCCTGCAATTAAACAGGATATTCCTGTAACCTCATTAATTGCACAGCACTCACTGTATCAATGTAACTTCACAGGCAGAAAAAGGCGCGCATGTAAAAGCTTACTGCTTTTACCACAAATCAGGTGCACAATACCACAGAGTGAACTACTCATATAAACCACATAAAAATCACGAAGGTTGAAAGTAGGTCTGTACCAACTAATAGGGTAAAAATAGATCTTGCGAGATCTTTTCCAGATGTACAAAATTTATTGATACTCAATGGCAGCACCTTGCAGCAGATATTTAAGCCAATTTCCAAAGATTCAGCAGTCGCCACATTGAGATACTGACTTCAGCGGGGTAGGAGGCTGGAGGTAAATGGAAAACAGTCCTTGTGTTCATATACAGATCTGCACTGAAACAATGCGATGCAGGCGTGGAGCTTCCCTCCTACAGGCTCACCAAGCAGAAAATGCTTATAGAACAAGACCCAAAATCCATATAAAAGAAAACCAAAAACTTACTGCTTTCATAGCTATCGGACATGCCAGTCAGTGGGAGGTGGTTGCAGCTAGTTTACAGATCAACATCATAGATATTTTCCTCAGAGCTGCCATGTGCCTGTGAGTGCCTGATTCATTTGTGCTGTCTGAGCCACATAGTGCCAAGAGCCTGTACACTATCTTGAGATGCACATATTTTCAGAAGTACAGCAGAATAAGCCACAAAATGCAATAACTTGCAGTAAATGATATGTCACAAAATACTGCATGACAAAAGGGCTTAATTTGCGTTGAAATATGTTGTTACCTGCAGAATACTGCAGCATTTTCTGATATACTTCCGCATTACGGCATTGCAACCTGGTTGGCTCAGCTATATACTGACACTACCTACAAACTGCGTGGGGTTGTTCATAGCCTGTTAGCTATTGAAAATGCTCTTGCGCATCATCTGAAATTTCATACATATATTTATATTTGTTTTTGTTTTTCTGTTAAACAGTATAGTTCCATGATGCAGATAGAACAAGAGGTTTTGTACCTTATGATATGAATGCTAGTTGCTATAGATGCTTGCACTAGTGCACTATTAAATTTGTTAACATTACCCCGGTTTAATGGTTTTGACATTATGGTCCAAAATGTTCATTTCAGTCATTTCCAGGAAGTTGGTGGTGGGGATGCAATCTGATAAATCTTAAAGCAGATGCAATGGGGGAATCATTTCAGCCATGGTGTCATATTGGTAATAGGACAACTGGTTGTGCCTCAATCTATTTCTGATTCCCCTTTGTCCCTTGGTTGTGAGTGTTTGGATTAAACTGTACGTAGTTGTGAAGTTATTCGTAGGATCTCCACCGCATGTCATAGCTCTAGCGAGGTGTCATGCATGAATCTTTATAAGCAAATGTATGGATACATACTGTATTTTTGCTAGCCTCCTGTGTAACCTGTGTTTGTAAGTTTTACTTGCAAAATCTAATAAACATAAATTTGAAAAACAAGCTGTCTCTAAGACAGACTAGTTTATTTATTTATTTAAGAGTTTAACCAGGCAGGCGTACTGAGAGGAGAACCCCTCATTTCCAAACGCGACCTGGGGGAGTGGGGATACGGAAACATTGATTGGTACATACATTTTTTTATACAGTATAGGTAGATACAATGGTGAGATGAAATGATGCATTTCAACTTACAATGATGAGACGTAAGATGCATTACAAAATACAGCATAGGTATTACAATAGCCTAGCAGAGTTAGTTGCCAGAGGGCTGCAGGGCATCTGATAATGAGGACAAATTATTTATTAGTTATGCATTTAATACAGACAAGTAGTAAGCAGACCCTACAGCATAGCAGCTGAGATTTGTCGTGTCTGCCGGTTACTAGGAAAAATTGCAGGCTTGTTCTTATGGCTACTGCAAGCATGTGCATATGGTGGGGAAGTGAGCGTAGAGGAGTGGGTGAACTGATATGAAGCGGAATACCCATGCAAGGCAAACAAAACAGACAAAACACTTGAATATCAAGCCAATAACACTATAGTACTTTGTAGTTGCATTGCATCTGTATTTAAGAACTATGTGTGTGATGCAATCTTGTCTTTGATCACCCTTAACACCCTCCCCCCCCCCAATGAAACTGGAAACAAACCTCCTGGGCTCTGCTTATTTAAACATAGAAACAAAGACAATGCCAGAAGGAAAAGACTGATGGCCATCCAGTCTGGTAACAAGCTGGTCTGGTCTGGTCAGTTTACCTGGTAAAATATGTTTTAAATAAATAAACATCGATAAATAGTTACCCCAATTTCTGAAATATGACATAGCAGTACTGTTTTCAAATGTTATCTTTGTAAAACTGCAAATAAACAAATAAACAAAAAAAAAGATGTCCTGGTGAAGTTTTAGTGCTGTATCTATACATGTGGCTGCTTTCATGTAGAGTTCTATTTTTGAATAGGTCCATCTTGTAAATGATCTTGCTCAACGATGTTCGCATGGATAAATAAAGATTTTGGTTGATTGAGTGATTGAATGTTTTCATATGTCTTCATTAAGTGTGTGTGTTTCCTTTCTTGTGCTTGTTTCAAAGGGGAGCATCACTGAAGCATTTTGTGTTTGAATTTTTAAGTAAAAGTAGGCTTTTTTAGTTTTATTAAATAGATTTCATGTTTCTTTAGATAACTACTGTGTTTGGTTTTTGAGCAGTATATCTTGCTATTTCGGTTTACAGTTTATGATTGTCGAGTAATGCTGCCATGGTGGGACAAGTTTGTCATGTGTTTTTCCTTTTTAGTTGCGTGATGTCTTTGTAATGCTGCTAGGTTGTGTGATTTGTGTATTAAACTTTTGACCCTGACTGGATGTGATCTTAATTAATGCACCTCTATTAAATCATCTGATCAGGTGTATGCGTTATGTTAATGTAGTACCATGTCACAGGGTCCAGACCAATGAGAAGGCAGAACTGTCCAGGCCCGATTTTATAAGTGCTGTTATTGCTCTTTGTTTTTTCTGTTTTGGTTCATTATTGTGGGTTGGATAACCACTATATTTTTTCTGATGGGACAGGAGACAGTGCTAGTAAAATTAATGTCACTGAGTTAGAATGATTTCCTTTTGGAAGCTTGTCCTTGCCCATCTTAAATCATTCAGATATACTCTGGTTATTACACCTGTCACTTTATTTTTAATACCAGAGGTTTGAAGACACGGAGCTTGATTCTGAAAGGTTGACCCAGGGCTTACTTCAGGCCCCTACGTCAAACCCGCAGCTGTGCCAAACACTTTGATGCAGCTCGCACACAATTCAGAAAGATCATGTGCATTTGTGACACTTTCCATACTTTATGGCGGCTTGTGCCAACTATTTGGTGCAAATCCTGTAAAAAAAGTCCCCATTTGATGCAAAGTTAGAGCAGCTAAAAGCTGGTCTAACTCGTGGCAAATGGCACACTGTATTGTGAATCCCAATTGACAGTCGTAAGTCCCATGCACCAAATTATTGGCACATCCGTAGCTTGGGCCAGTCTGGCATGTCTCTGAATTGAGCCCACAGACTCTAGGTTATAGATGTCCTTTTGTTCTGGCTACACCACCAGTATTGATTGATGGGGTGCAAACGGTGAACTTGTTTGGTCTGGCTATAATATAATGCTATTGAACTCAGTATGTACCATACTTTTTCTGCTGTGGTAAATATTCCTGACCATCTTCTCATCTCCTGCAAGGAAATGGTCCCATTTATCCCTTTATGTTTTTAAACTTACAGGTGAGAGTTACATAGAATTATGGTAGGCCTCCTGATCTGTATTGCCTCTTTCTGCTATATGTAATTGCATGTATGGGGTGCAGGCAGAGATCTTGATGTTCGTCATTTTCTTGAACCCTATTTTTTTATGTTTTTTCATCATGCCATCTTGTGTGATAGAAATTGTTATATCTTTACTGCTACTAAATAAGTTCTATAAGGTAAAGTTGTAAAACAAGGAAGATGCATGTGATACCAGAAAAAAAGTGTGTCCAGGAACCCCAGGTCCAACCATGTAACCACATGGGTGGAAAACTGGCTGAGGGACAGAACTCAGAGGATGGTTGTGGGGGAAGAGTTATCTAGCACCAGAGAAGTAACCAGTGGGGTCCCACAGGGCTCGGTGCTGGGCCCAGTGTTGTTCAATGTCTTCATCAATGACATTGGGGATGGAATTACGAGCAAAATGTGCCTATTCGTGGATGACACCAAGCTCTGTGGAGAGTGGACACAGCTGAAGGGAAACAGGACCTACAGGAAGATCTGGAAAAGCTGGGGAGGTGGTCCAGGATCTGGCAGCTTGGCTTCAATGCCAAGAAATGTAAAATTATGCATATTGGAGCAAAGAATCCCAGGACAGAGTAATACCTGGATGGATAAGAGAAGGAGAAGGACCTGGCAGTGATGATCACTAGTGATCTGAAGTACTCCACACAGTGCAAGAAAGCAGCAGCAAAGGCAAACAAGATGCTGGGATGCATATCTAGGGGGATCAGTAGTAGGAAAGAGGAGGTTATAATGCCCTTGTACAGGTCACTGATAAGGCTGCATCTAGAGTATGGAGTTCAATACTGGTGCCCACACCTCAAAAAGGACATTAACCTGCTGGAAAAGGTCCCAAGGAGGGCTACAAAGATGATAGTGGGTCAGTAGGGTACAGCATATAAGGAGAGGTTGAGAACACTGAACATGTGCTCCCTGGAAGACAGGTGAGAGGGGGGGACATGATTGCGACTTTCAAGTGCTTGAAAGGGATAAATAAGGTTGATAAGGAGAATCTCCTTATGCTGAGTGGCTACCATAACATAAGAGGGCACAGTCCTAAGCTGGAGGGTGGGAGGTTTAGGAGGGAGGTCAGGAAGCACTTCTTCACAGAGAGAGTGGTGGACACTTAGAATGTGCTGCTAGAAGAGGTCATCTCATTAAAGACAGTGGGCAGCTTTAAAAGAGGCTTTGATAGACATAGAGGGAAGGTAAGGATCATGGATAGGGAGGATGGGAGGATTGGGGAGGGAGGGCAGGGACATTAGCTCAAACTGTGGACCCTGCAATACGAGCAGACTTGATAGACCAAATGGCCTTCTTCTGCTGGCTTCTTTGTATGTTCGTATGTGAGCCTGAAGCTCAGTGGTTAGAGCACCAGGACAGTATTCTGGAGGCCTGGATTCAATTCCCTGTAGGTCACATTCTTTTTTGTCACTACAGTTTGTGATTTAAAGGGAAGGTTTCCCCAGCCTTTTATTCTGTTTATGTGTGTAGTTTGTAGGCATGAGCAATTTTATTTTATTTATTTAGCTTTTGTTTACTGGGTAAGTACACTAGACAAGTAGTATGCCTATTTTCAGGAATGACCCAGGAGAGCACAAAACATACAGTATACATACATGGCAACATTGGAGAAACAGCATGATACAGTAAAAAACAGCTATAACAACGCTTGTATAAGGGCAGAGATACAGCCACACATTGTACAAATTGTTACAGGACATAGATAGACATTAGGATCACTGAATACATATTTCATAGACCATCATGGACTCAGAGTGGACAATAGTGGACTGCAGAGTATTATATTACAGAGGCTAGGAGCAGTCACATCTTGTCGTTTGTTTTAGGTGGGACCACAGGGAGGCGAAAAGGTCCCATGGGAAAGGGCAGAGTGAACAGAGTCGAATGGGTTCCAGAGCCTAGGCACAAAGCGGCCCAAGTCACGATCCCCATAAGGGTCAGTAGGGTGAACTTTAAGCAACTCGGAGGTCTGTGACCTGAGCTGGTAGGGGATGGCGTCCAGTTTTGGGAGGAGATGCGCCAGTCCCGACGGGATGCCCGTGGCAAGCACTTTCCTGGTGAAGTTTCCTACACCAAGGATCAGGAATTCCGCAGGGGGAGCCAGTTGAGTTTGTCATAGAGCTCACATCGGTGGGTGAGTTTGGGAGCAGCAAGTGCAAACTGACAGATATCATTATATGCCGTGTTCCACCGATTAAGATGGATTTGGGGTGACCTGGCAAATGGGTGGTATCCATAACTAAGGGAGGAGAAGCCCTCGCAAGTGCCAGCCTCTACTCCTGGAGTCAGGTTGTATTTGGCCCTGTAGGCAAGGCCAAGCTTACACCTAGTGGCTCTGCAGATGTTTTGGATATGGCTTCCCATGTCAAGTTGTGGGTCGAGGGTGACCCCAAGATATTTAATTGAGCTCGCTGTTGGCAACAGGGAGCCACCATCACAAGCTATTTTGAGCATAGCTGATGAGGCTTTTAACTTGGCCGTGGAACCAAAGAGCATGGCCTGAGTTTTGTTAGGATTCAATACCAGTCTATGGTTGGTAATCCAGGCCGAGACTCTGCTGAAGTCTTCAGATAGGCACTGGTTATGGTCAGCAGTATTACGAGCATGGGCCACTAGCACAAGGTCATCTGCATAAAGCGTGACTTGGCAACGGCGGTCACCCATGGAGTTGATTAATAAAAGTGAGAATAGGAGAGGTCCAAGTACCGATCCTGGGGAACTCCCATGGTCACAGCCCTGGGCTCCAAGAGGACCTTGTTAACAGGTGCGCTGCTTTCTACCTGTTAGGTAGCCCATCATCCAACTCATGGCATGCGGAGAGCCCGAGAGCCTCTGAGCTGCTCCCCAGTAGGTCATGGTTGACAAGGTCAAAAGCTTTTGACAAGTCAATAAATATAGCACCTGACAGTTTGCCCTGATCCATGGCTGATCTAATACTAGAGGTTACAGTAATCAGGGCAGTAGTGGTACTATGACCCTTCTGGAAACCATGTTGGGCCCCAGAAAGCAGCTCATGGGTATCCACGTACTCCGAGAGTTGCTCCGCCACCACCTTTTCCAGGAGTTTACCAAGGGATGGGAGAATAGCAATAGGGTGATAGTTGTCGGGGAGTTTGGGATTTCCCTGCTTCAGAACAGGGACTATTCTTGCCTCCTTCCAGATGTCAGGGATTATCCCAGAGCTAAGGGATAGGTTAAAGATATGGGCAATCAGAGGGGCAATGTAAGCTGCTCCCAGCTTGAGAAGCCTAGGCTCAAGTTTGTCAAGCCCTGCACTGGAGTGCTGGGAGAGGGCAGCCAAGTGGTTCCGAACATCAAGGACAGACACGGCCTTAAGATTAAATACTCTCCGAGGAGGATGTTCACTCTGCATCAGAGGGATATTAAGCGAACGACCCCCATCGGTCGTGAAACGAGAGGTGAGGGCTGAAAGGTCAGAGAAGTGGAGATTGAGGTGGTCGGCTATAGTGTGGGGATTATTGCACGGGACTCCATCAATAATCATGTCCACGACACCCGAATGAGAGGGCCCACTGACGAGGGATTTAATGTTCCTCCAGAACCTCCTAGGATCTCTGGCAGAGCTAAGTAGTGCCGATTTACAGAAGTTACTTTTGGCAGCCCTAATGGCTTTTTTACACCGATTCCTGAGTTGCCGATATCTCAGGAGATTAGCAGGATCTCTGGAACCCTTAGTACTTGCCCAGTATTTGTCTCTCTCCCACATCTGGGCAAGTAAGTCACCATTCAGCCAGAAGGTGGCTGTTCCCCTCACCCTCCGGGTGACCCTGGGGGCGTGTCTATCTTGGAGAACACCAAAGGAATGTATGAAGCAGGAGGCTGCCACTGAGGGGTCAGAGGCTCAAGCACCCTGGTCCAGTCAGTACATCCTAGATATGCCAGGAAAGCCTCAGGGTCAAAACTGAGCATTTTCTGACTTGAATGATTTTGTGTGGAATTCTAGAGGGGATTTTCCAGACACAGTATACCGGGAGTGGTCAGATATGGAGTCTGATAGCGTGCCTGATGAGGCAATCCTCTCCGCCGGTTGGTCAGGATCCAGTCCAGCAGGGAACTTGAGGAACCATTGGCTGCCTGTCTCGTGGGTCATGGATTAGTTGGTTAAGGATAGGCAGGCAAGTTGTGATTCACATTTCCTAATATTGACACACTCCCAGTTCATGTTGATATCACCCATAATAATGAGTTCATTGTCACCTATACTGGGCCTAACTGCATCTAGGAGGTAAGTGAGTCCTGTCAGACTCCCAGGGGGTTATAGGTGCACACCAAGTGCAGCTTCTAGCATCGCCAGCAGCAGGAGCACATGAAGAAACTCACAAGGTGGATGATCAGGTTTACTCTGTGCCACCAGGGAGATTTTCAGATGGGATCTGTAGTAGATGAGGTGCCACCCCCTTCCTACCCCAGTCCTGTCTGAGCAGAATGAACTCATATCCTGTTAGGAAGCAGGCAGAGTCAGGAATCGAAGGTTTGAGCCAAGTCTCAGTTATCCCTAGGATGTCTGGCTTGTATAGCTAGTCCACGCTAGGAGATCATCTCGGTTAGGAAGCAAGCTCCTAATATTCATATGCACTATTTTTAGTCCCTTATTCCCACTCCAGGTGGCGGGAATATTGGAGATCATCTTAGATGGCCCAGGATTGAGCTCAATATCTCCAGCCATGAGAAGTGAGAGTAGGGCTAGCCAGGGGAGGAACAACCTTACGAGTGGCCTACCTCCAGGCCTGTGCATGCTTCAGACTTTCTTCACCCTGACCGTACACATAAGGCATCTAGTGTCAAGGCTAAGGACAGTACAGTAGTGCATTACCTTAATTACAAGTAGGTTGGAAAAGGAGAAATCAGTATCATCATGGGAGGAGGGCCACAACCCTGGGTCAATAAATAGGCTAGGAGGTGAGGTAGCACAATAAAGGAGGACTAGCCCCAGGGCCAGTATCATAATTATTAGTGTTGTAAGACCGACCTGCCACCCCCTCCTGAACATAGGAGAGGTGGCTTCCAGTTCTTCCATGGTAAGGACAGTAGTAACCACCCCCACAGATTATAGGCAACTGGAGACCTAGAAAAGGAGCAAACTAGGGCTCCTGGAAACCTGTAAAAGGGGCAAATCAGGACACCCCAGAAGGTAGGGCCCCAAAAGGAACAGATCTCCACAACTAGCAATTTCGCAGAACGGCAGGACAAACAGCAGGCAAGCCTAAGTACAGACAGCACACCAAGGCCGAATTCCCTGTGGTAAACAAGCCAGTTCAGATAAATGGATACTGCCCTAACCAGGGGTAAGGGGAAATGGGTACAGCCCACGGCCCTCAGCCCTAGGAGACAAGCTAGGCATTAACAAACAGGGAGTTCGGTACAGCCAGAGGTACTAATAAGGCCATTGAGCCCTCCACCAGCAGGGGTAAGTGACGATCCTATGCCACCCACCACCTTAGGGGCTGAAGTTAGTGGGCATGGGAGATATGAGCAACAGCTTTGACCTTCCCAGAAGAGGTAGGAGTCCCTCCCAGCCAGTTCAGCACAACAGCAGCCTAGGTGAGGCTACCAGCCAAATATACAGTGGAAAAATACAACTACAGTAATCCTATTCCAGGATTAAGCACATAATAGGGATTGAACAGCAGAGAACAATAGCATGTAGCTGCCTACAATTTAGTATACTCACGGGAGAAAGAGAAAATAAAAGTAAGGGCACACACTTCAAAACAGGCAGCAGACGAAAAACTTATACTAGACTAGGTGCCCGTGTATTCACAGGAGAATAACGAAATAACTAACCAAACATCAGATAGGCTGCAACTTCAGTCCCACAGAAATTAGAGAGCTCAAAGAGTCATAGATCATCCATACCCAGGGAGGAGAATGTCAAGGGGACAGCCCAATCTGGAGCACGGGGAGGAGATTGTATGTTAGACACCCCCTCATTAGACAGGGCACAAACCTCCCCCCTAGTCTGATAGGATAGCGCTTCAGAATGGGCGAGGCCACCAGCCAGCATAAATTCTCCCCACCAACACAGGGCGGGTGGGTGGGCTAAACAAAAGTTCTTTCTGCCTTGAATCTCTCCTGCGCCTGGGCAGGGGCCACAAACTTAGTCAGGATCCAGCCGAGGAGGCCTGCTGGAGCTCCCAAAAGCCCCAGTGGGGAAGCGTCACCAATGCCAGGGACCAATGGCAGGCAGATCGGTTTTGGCGGCAAAAGCAAATCGAACAAAGAAACAGGGAGTTTGGAGAAACGCCGGCAGCTATGGACAGTAGACAGTCCAGAGTCCAGGTTAGCAGTTCAGAAGGACTTGGAGAAGAGCAATCCCGGTAGAAGACGAAGCGCTGCTGATTTTTTTTTTTTAATTTAATAGTTCTTTCTGCCTTCAGAATCTCTCCTGCGCCTGGGCAGGGGCCACAAACTTAGTCAGGATCCAGCCGAGGAGGCCCGCCGGAGCTCCCAAAAGCCCACGGCACCTCCACTCGAGTCTCCCAGTCGCGCTGGGTGGGGGAGGACCCTCGGTGTAGGTCGCCCACGCCTCCCCTCCTCTCGTCAGCAGCTTGCAGTAGTTGAAGGCGTTGGGACAGCGTTCCCCCTTTAAGAGCACAGTGGGGAAGCGTCACCAATGCCAGGGACCAATGGCAGGCAGATCAGTTTCGACGGCAAAAGCAAATCGAACAAAGGAACAGGGAGTTTGGAGAAACGCCGGCAGCTATGGGCAGTAGACAGTCCAGAGTCCAGGTTAGCAGCTCAGAGGGACTTGGAGAAGAGCAATCCCGGTAGGAGACGAAGCGCTGATGATTTTTTTAATTTAATAGTTCTTTCTGCCTTCGGAATCTCTCCTGCGCCTGGGCAGGGGCCACAAACTTAGTCAGGATCCAGCCGAGGAGGCCCGCTGGAGCTCCCAAAAGCCCACGGCACCTCCACTTGAGTCTCCCGGTCGCGCTGGTGGGGGACCCTCGGTGTAGGTCGCCCACACCTCCCTCCTCTCATCAGCAGCTTGCAGTAGTGTGATTGCCTCTATTACACCCTCCTAATTTCATCAGGATTTAAATGCAAATGAATGTACGTAAGTCTGTGTGAAAACCTTCTTGACTCCATTGCAAAGGTCACGTCCCGACTTATGTAAAGCATCCTGGAATTTTATGATATTTAAGTAATAAAGCCTGCAGTAGTTATACTGTATTAGTCAGTGCTGTTGGTGTTCTCTGCAGTCCCTATGTTTTTGCTTTATGCTGGACATGAAACTTTTCAAGGTATGTAAGTGCCCAGCTATTTTCTGTAGTTCAGAGTGTATCTGAGTTAGAAAAAGCCTTTAGAGAATACATTGGCTTCACAAGACATGTAACAGAATGAATGAGAATATAAACCATCTTGGTGGTATTTACAGTCAGACAGCACTCTTTGACTATAAATATCACCAAGGTGGTTTACAAATCTATTTCAGTTTACATATCCCTAAGATAGGCACCTCAGGTGGCTCCATTTGGATGAACATTCTTGAGGCATTAAAATAAGATTTTAATCTAGCTACAGCACAGACAAAAACTTCTGGAATTTTTTTTTGTTTGAATGAGAGTATAACTTCTGTTGACTTGTGCAGATATGCATCAACTCCCATGATACCTTGCATGTCTGGGTCATGACCTTTGCAATGGAGACAAACAGGTTTTCACACCAGGGCAAAACATAGTGAAGCAACTTCATTTATATTTACATTTCAATGAAATTAGGGGGATGGAAAAGATGGAATCATTGTTAAGGCCACAAGCTGCACAGGTATAGGTTGGGGGGGGAGCTTTCCCTTTAAATTATTTAGTAGTGGCTAATACTGCACCAAAAAAAGAAAACATCTACAGAAATTGTCATTTCAAAAAAGGAGGAAAATTCAAAGTTAGGGTTTAAAGACTTGGGACTCACATGCACAACACTGATGACAAAATTAAATCTGCATTATGCTATGACAAGATAATTGTTGGTGATAAACAATACAATTTACTGATATGTGGAGTTTGGTCCATAAGCAGTGTTCCCAACAGGGATCACAAGTTTTTATACAATGGGATGGGAAAATACTGTGCTCTGATTGACTGGGATCCATGCATTGGCAGAGCAGAATGCAGTGATGAAAGCAAGTCCCACCAGCCAGTGCGCAGCACCTACAATAAATCCTTTTGCACACTTAATTTTCAAATTTAAACAACTGATAATTTTTTATACAGAATACCTTCAATATGTTCACTGTACTAATGTGCTAAAACCAAACCCCTCCCTACTGTCATCTTATACCTCAATTCAAAGTAGAGATACACCTCCTGGCATATTTTTTTCCATCTTCCTTTTTTTTGTGTTTTTTTATACTGTTTCTCTGAGCTCTGCTGACCTGGCAGCCCCTCCGCTCATTCTCTCTCTTGAGTCACCACCAACCTACACACTCCCTCACTCACTTCCTCCACCCATCTGCTCAAAACCCTACCTACAAGTCCCCCCCCCAAAAAAGACTTTTCTTTCCAAATACAAATTTAGTATTCTTACCTGTCCCCTTTCTCCCTTATTCTCTGCTTATAGTAGTCTATTCCATCCATCTCTCCCTCACTTACTACTTTGATCTGTACTCCGCTACTCTCCTCACTGGATCCCTCACTCTCTCCCTGCACTGCTGCCCCTATGAGCCCTACATCACTTGCACACCAACATAAATTCAGTTCTCAGACATCTCCAGGAAGTGGAAGATCAGACAGAGCAGGGCGTTGGAGTCACATAGAAACATAGAAAAAAAGTTGACAGAAAAAGACTGCTTGGCCCACCCAATCTGTCCAGATGTTCTCTGCCTAATCTGTCTCTGCAGATCCTAACTGGTCTTCAGAAACTCTCCCTCCTCCCTGCCTGTTTTCTAATACACCCTTATGTCTATTCCATGCATGCCTCCCCCCCCCCCCCAATTTCACCTCCACCAATTCTGCTGGCAGTCTGTTTCAGGCATCTACCACCCTTTCAGTAAAGAAATATTTCCTCATATCTCTTCTTAAATCCCTCCCCGCTTCATTGCAAGCCCCTGGTCCTCATGTTTTATTCTCATTTCAAAAGACTTCCATTCTGTATGCTGTTAACACTTGCAAGGTACTTGTAGGTCTCTATCATGTCCCCTCTCACTCTCCTCTCTTCCAGGGTGTACACCTTGAGATCCCTCAGTCTCTCCTCATATGGACTTCTTGTGCAACTCCTGCACCATTTTAGTTGCCCTCCTCTGGACTGCCTCTACACTGTCTATGTCCTTTCTGAGGTGCGGCCTCCAGAACTGGACACAGTACTCCAGACAGGGTCTCACAAATATATGATACTGGGGCAACACCATCTCCCTCCGCCAGCTGGAGATCTCTCCCTATGTATCCCAGCATTCCATTACATCTCAGCATCCAACTAGTCCTACCCACAGCTTTGTCATACTGCCCTGCCACTTTGAAGTTGTCAGATATGGTAACCCCAAAGTCCCTTTCCAGTTTAGTGACTGTCAGTGCACCCCCCCCCCATTTCATACTCAGCGCCTGGGTTCCCATGCCTTAGGTACATGAATTTGCACTTTTTGACTTTGAACCCCAGCAGTCATGCTCCCAACCACTCCTCCAGTTTTCCAAGATCCCTATGCGTTCTCTCCACTTCTGGGGCAATTGGTTGCACTTGGCCTGCGGCCTCATGCCCAATCACCCCAGGCATGACGTTACCCAGCAGGACACACACCCTGCTGGGCATTATTCCTTTAATAATGGATGGGCAACTATGCACAACAAGTGTGTTCTGCCATAGATGGGTTCTGATTCCCTCTAACCTCAAAAGTGGAGCTTGAGATGTCAGTGGGAATCAGAACCCAGAGTTGGCAGAACACACTGGTTGTGCATAAAGTTGCTTATCCTGTATTTTACTTATTGTATATAGTACTATGTTAAATGTGTATGTGGCAGTTATGTTGCTTTCAGAATGAAACTGAGGTGTGCAGTCTACCGGTTTCAGAATGATGTTGTAACACAAAAGGGTTCAATCACCTTCCATGACCTTTAAACTGTGGTACAACAGCATATTAAAAGGCATGGACTTCTACACAGAACAACATTCTACAATACACCATACATTAATTGTGAATAAATGAGAAATCAAGTACTTGGTGCATGGAAACCAAGGGGTGGAGCACATGAAGGGGGTATTGCAATGGTGCGCACAAAAGAGAAAAGGGAACTGGGGACTGTCATTTCTGAGGACTTAAAGAAGCCAAGCAGTGTGACACAGCAGATGGGAGCACCAGTGGGATGTTGCTGTGCATAGGTATCACCAGCAAGGAGTATTAGGTGTTTATACCAATGTAAAATTAAGTAATTGATGACTTCTCAACTAGTGTAATGTATCCAATTCTGGAGGCCACATCTCTGAAAGTACATACACAGGTTACAGGCAGACTAGAGGGGGACAACTAAAATGGTGTAGTGGTACGCAGTCGCCACTAAACTTGCCCTGCATGAGGGAATGCCTACAGGGATTTGACAGTGGTATGGGCACCCCAAGGTTTTACATACCTGGGGATAAACATCACCACACTATGGAAGAACTTGGACAAGGTGAACTGCACACCCATCACAGCCTCCATCAGAGTGGAAACACAGAGATAGACTAAGCTACACCTATCCCTGAAAGGCAAGGTAGATGCTGTATGCATGTTTGTGCTGCCTAAGATAGCATACCTCATGTGCAACCTTCCAGTCCCTACTCCACGAAACACAATTCTCAAAATCAACAAGGTGATAGCAGGGTTCATCTGGGAAGGCAAAGCCTCAAGGTTTGGAAAAACATAGATTATGGGCACACTGGTCTGGGGGGAAATGGGTCTCACCTGGCTGCAGGGATACTTACTAGCATATAGCTGCACAAGCAATCAGATGGTTTCTCCCTAAAACCCTCAATACTCCTGTATGGGTGAATCTGGAAATGGACCTATCAGAATCCAAATGGCTGGTGAACCTGCTGAGCAAAGGGGAACACCCAAAGGGCCACCTTCCTCCTGTTATACGAGAGACAAGAGATACCTGGCACAGGTGCAAGCATCTCACTCAATGTCCAGCCCCCTTGTGGGCACCACCTGCACAGTACATCCCCTTATGGGGCAACCCAGATGTGCTAGTGGGGGAACAGACCATCCACTGGCACTCATGGCAGTAGGCGGGCATCTGTACGATAGCAGATCCTTATGCACCAGACTCTGAAGTCATAATGTCCTTCCTGCAAATGCAGGCATAGTATCTACTGCCCAAAACAGACTTCTAGAGATTTCTCCAGATCTGAGATGCAACCAAGACCCTCAGAACCACAGCACCTATGGGAGATGGGTGGAAATGGCTGACCACCATGCGTAAACAAGGCAAAGTAAAGGGTACTGCAGGCAAGATCAATGGTATGCCTACCCGATACCATGATTAAGTGTAAGGCACAATGGAAGCAGGACCTACAAATAAACATAACTGACACTGAAGGGTCAAAATATCTCAAGGATGCCCATCTGGACTACAGGGACTCAGGGAGCCAGCTTATACACCTTAAGGTGCTGCTGAGATAGTACTGTACCCCAGACACACTCCAAAAGATGGGACTCATCCACCCATTCCGCATGCTGCCTGCTGCACATGCTATGGCAGTGCTCCATACTGGTGCCCTTCTGGACAGCAGTAATTCAGAACTTCTCCAAGATCCTGCACACAAGTCACTGCTACCCCAACCCTTTGCATCTTGGGCAATATCTCAAATGTGTCAAACTGTTCCAACCAATCCAAAAAATGGCCCTTTGTGGTACTACTCGAAGCCAAAAGGGTTATCCTAATGAGGTGGCAGCAGAATCTAGCTCACTTTCTTCTTCCATGGCATACAGCAGTGGCCAAGTTAGCACTTTTCGAACAGTTGGCATACACCACCGCCAGCTGCACACAGGTTTACAACAAGAAATAAGGACTTTATCTCAAATCACACCTATGCTCTACCCCCACCCCACCACCTGGCAACCCACCCTTCTGACCCACATGACACTCTTACTCCACTTTAAGCTTGCACCCCTGAACTGGTTCACTTCAGTCCTTATAGGCTGTAAGGTCCTAGGAAAGGGTCATTCTTAATAAAACAGGTTCAATCAACCCCCCACCTCCACCCCAGACAGGTCAGCAATGGCTGGTAATATTCAGGATTCTGCTCAGTTCCCTTCTGTAGAGGTTCAAAAAGGAGAGCCCATCATCATCATCATCATCATCAAATTTATTATTAAAAAGCACCCTTCCAGAGCTCAGGGTGCCCTTACAATCGAGAACATAAATCACAGCCTCATACATATTTAAATATTCATAACATTTAGCACATACGGTTGTTCTTTGAAAACAACTGCCTGGTGTAAGCCTTTAGTGTCACAAACCAGAAAAGGCATGATTAAATAAATGGGTTTTCATGCCGCTTCCAGGCTGATGTATACCTAGGCTGCATACTCCTTTATCGGCTATGGGCTAGAGGGTATGGATCACCGTGCTATGGTTGATGTTCTTACTTATGGTTAATAAAGAAGGGACTAATTATCCCAATGTAGAGTTCTAGTTAGTGTTAAATTCCTTCAGTGCATGCCTGCATTTGCAAACAGTGTATCCTTTAAGCAAAAGTTAAGTATACAACTGTTATTTACCGCATTTGATGCCAATTAATCTCTACTTCATGTATGTTCCATTGTTGAAAAATCACAATAAAATCTTCTATGATAAAAACCAAATGGTGCAGTGACTGTAACATATAGAATAATGAATGGGGAACTTTGTGTTACGAGAACTTAATGGTCACCCGAGGTGTGGGATGCTACATAAACCCCAAGGGCAAAGCCCAACAGGTTTATTAAAGGAATAATGCCCAACAGGGTGGGTGTTATGCTGGGATAACATCCTGCCTTGGGTGGTTGGGTCTGAGGCCACAGGTCAAGGGCATGTAGTACCCGAGAAGGGATGTTATCCCAGCATTGCACCCACCTGGAGGGTATTATTCCTATTATACAATGGCTTGTTATTTTATACAGAATAAAACAAATATTTGAAAGAATGTTTTTGTTAGTGTGTAAAAATATTTTTGTTTCTTATGAGTAGATGCTATTAATAATGCTGCTAAGAATGATGCTGGGATGTTATGCCAGGGTAATATCCCTACTGTGATGGCTAACTGACCAATCAAAAGTCAGGATTCTTTCTTGTCATTATATAATAAAGTATCATGCACCGAGGGCGACTATTACATTTGAGTAGGACACTTCCCCATCTGTTAGTTTCTATAATTGCTGGTCAGCATTTTTTTTTGCCAAAGTGCATATGGTATTGCTGTGTCTCTCTCACACACACACACACACACACACACACACACACACAGGCACACTATCTTTATCTCCATTTTTTTAAAAACCTTTTTTATTTAATCTGGCATTTACTTTTTCACTTGCAGACTTGTAGAGCTGGAGATTTGGATTGCAATAACGATCAGGCTTATCTCAGGCACCTCAGCCTCGGAGCTGTTCCCGTTTCCCACTGGTAGTTGTTGCCTGCTGCAGGTTCTGAATGTCAGGATCAAGCAGATAGGATTTTTTGTTCGTAGATGTTGAGCTGGTTGATAAAGAGAAACCGATGATGACTCTCGGTCTGGCGACTCCTCAGTGTGGGGAATAAAGAGCCGCCATGTTTCTGAAACTGTTTACCCTGCGTAGTAGTAAAGCAACAGCCAATCAGGGAGCAGCTGTTTTTTGAGTGACTCAATGCATGCTCACAGTTGTAACCCATGGGTTATAATGGCAAATTATACAATGGCAAGGAAATTTCCTGGACTCTGATTGGTCAGTGTGTCCCTGAGACAGTGATGTTATGACACAATAACATCACTGTATGGATATCCTCCAGCATGCTGATTATTTTTTTCAGGAACAAAGATATATTGCCACACTAAAAATCTACTAAAACCTTTTTTAAATTTTTTTTATTTTGTATAACATCGAGCCATTGTATAATTGCAATAAGGCACTCCAAGGTGTGTTTTTGTATAATAACATCACTCCTGGGGTGGTGGAAGCACTCGGCTTCACCTCGTGCTTCGACCCACCCCAGGAGTGACATAATTACACGATAACACACACCTTGTCATGCCTTATTGCTTAATTATAACTCGGTCAGCCTATGTAAAAAATTGCTGACCAGTTATTATAAAATAATTATGACCAGAGACTAGAGTAACTCATTATATATACTTTGGAGGTAACTAGGGAGATGGTATGATATGGTAGGGACTTTCAAATACCTCATAGATATAAATAAGGTTCAAGAAGGAAGCATACTCAGATGAAAAGGTGTCCAAGAACAAGGAGTCATGATATGAAGCTGGGGGTGGGCAAAACTAGGCAAAATGTGCGAAAGTCCTTGTTCTCTAGGGCAATGCATGGATTGAACATCCTCAAAGCAGAGGTGGTAGGGTCTGAAATGACACTGGCATTCACAAATGCATAAGCTATGCATAATGGAACATTGATGCAGTGGAAGTGGTGAGAAAGCTGGCAAATAAGTAGGGTCTGTTGCATTACAATAGGCAGGGAAAACAGGCTGCCTGGGTGGGGAGAGGCATCTTAACTGCCAAGGACTGATATACAGTGTATAGTAGAGCATTGCTCTGCACAGAATTACATTTCTTTCAAAATGTTGTTGTACCCCACTTCAAAGGTCATGGAATGTGATTGTACCCTTTTGTGGTACTGCAGCATTCTGGGACCTCTAGAGACTGTACACAACAGTTTCATTCTGAAAGCCAAAGAACTGCTGTGTGCACATTTCACATAACTGTAACATGACCTTATGTTACATGACATTGATACCTTGCCTGTATTTATGTATTTATATATCTTGTATATTGCCCACCTTGTTTGTTGTATCTTGCACTGTGTGTTTGTATTGTTATTTATCCACCTCTGTATTTTGCCTGACTGTACTGGATTATGTATGATTCACTGCTGTTGTTCACTGTATTTTACCATTGATTGTGCCAGTCTCTGACACAAGCCATGCCTGAAAAAGGTCCTTGGACCAGTGCACTAACCCAGTTAACAAATGAATAAATGAATAATGCTATACACTATAAAAATTCAGGATGAATAAATTTATTCACAACCACTGTATTATGCCATCTCTTGATTCTGATTGCCATGGATCTCTCGAGTCAGTGCGGATGCGCACACCCCAGTTGCCATCTTGGACATGGCACACTTTTCTGCCATGAGCTCCATCTTCATGCAGAACTTCATCACAGGAACTGGGCTAGGAACTGGCTGGGGGACAGAAAGCAGAGGATGGTGGTTAACGAAATCCAGTCTGAGGAAAGGGAAGTGATCAGTAGGGTACCTCAGTGATCAGCCCTGAGATCGGTCCTTTTCAATGTCTTCATTAGTGACATTGCAGAAGGGCTGGAAGGAAAGATTTGCCTCTTGCCAGATGACACCAAGATCTGCAACAGGGTAGACACTCCAGAAGGGATGGAGAAAATGAGGAGGTACCTAGAAAAGCTGGAAAAATGGTCCAAAGTGTGGCAACTGATATTCAATGTGAAGAAGTGCAAGGTCATGCACCTGGGGCGCAGAAACCCCGCAGAGAGCTACAGGATGGGGGGGAGGATTGCTGGCAGCAACTAGGGAAGAATAAGACTTGGGGATTATCATCTTGGATGACCTAACAGTTGCCAAACAATGTATACAGGCTATAGGAAGAGTCAGAGGCATGCTAGGGTGCACTGAGGGGTATCACAAGCAGAAGAAGGGAGGTAGTGATACCACTGTACAGAACACTGGTGAGGCCTCATCTGGAATACTGTGTGCAGTTCTGGAGCTGCATCTTCGTAAAGATGTAGACAGGGTGGATGCAGCTCAGAGAAGAGCCCTGTACACACTAGGGAGCTTAAAACGGTTTAACTGCCTTAAACCATTTTAAGCTCCCGGAACACGGTTTGCATCCACACAGTAACATGGTTAAAGCCGTGTTACAACCATGTTCTAAAACTGTGCTAAAACCCTACTAGAGAGGTGGTCTTTAGCATGGTTTTAGCTAAACATGGTTGCCTTAATCAGTGTTAACAGCAGTGTGTACACAAACCGTGCTGTAACACGGATTAAGGCAACCCATCCTGTGAGAGAATCCGTTTTGTCAGCTGCACAATAAAAAAAAAGATACCTTACAGGCACCACTATGCAGAGGAAGAATCCCCAATTCTGGTATATATTTTTTGTCCCGATCGGTTAAGGTGCCCGTTCACGGGTATTCCATCATGCACTGCGGCACCAACTGGGACCCATAATGCTTTGAGTTGGTGTTGCAGTCATGCCTGGGAACCCATTCCAGCTTACACGGTTGTCAGAATGCAATGTGGTTGCTCTGACAATCATGCTAGGGACTGATTTAATAAAGCATTTTTAGTAATGTTTTATAAATGGTCCCTAGTGTGGACAGGGCCTAAGATAGTACAGGGCTTGTACCACAAGACATTTGAGGAGAGACTTGGGGACCTCAATATGTATTTGCTGGAGGAGTAAAGACAAAGTGGAGATATGATAGAGACCTTTAAGTATTTAAAAGGCATAAATAAGGTGCAAGTGGGTGACATCTTTCAGTATAGAATGAGCACAAGAACAAGGGGGCACGATATGAGGTTGGAGGGGGCAGGATAAGGGGAAACATGAGGAAGGTCTTCTTCACTAAAAGGGTGTTGGATACATGGAATGGCCTGCCCCAGGAGGTGGTAGGAGCAAGCACAGTAGAGGGATTCAAGCATGCTTGGGATAGACATAAAGGAACCCTAGAGGTGGGAAGGAGAGGCTAAGCCGATGCCCAAATAGGGTCACCAGCCGCTGTTACAGAAAAGGAAAAAGGCCAGACTAGATGGGGCTAATGGTCCTTATCTGCCATCAGTTTTCTATGTTTCCATGTTTCTAACTTCCCCCATGAGCTCCTTGCTCTCCGCGAGTGGTGTGAATGGCTTTATGCTGCTGTGTTGACTGTGACCAGAATTTGTTTCTCCTGTTGTAACAAACTGGCTTATTTTCATATTTTAGGTTATAGACAAAGGTTTATTTTAGTTTATTATTTTATAGTTGGTTTAATTTTGTTATCTGAGAAGAAACATTTAAAAAAAAATAAATATTTATTTAATTTGTTAACCGGATCACAGTACTGGACCGAGGGTCCTTTTTGAGGCTCAACCCAGGAAGTTATGCAGCACAAAAGATTGCAAAACATTCAATAGTAACATTTAATTACAAGTACAAGTACATAAATCAAATAAATACAGTTTTAGTCACTTTTAAAAACTTGTAAGGAACAATCAACACGTAAAAATTCAGGTAAACTATTCCAAAAATGTGGAGCAGCTTCACTAAAAGCACGTAGTCCAGCTCTAGTTTTACAAGAGCCTACATTAAGAACAACCCCACTGGCTGACCGCAGACTAAGTAACACGTCCCTAATTAGAAGAAGATCCGAGAGATGAGAAAAAGCAGAACAAAAAACATTTTTTAAAAACCAAGCAACCAAAAAAATACTGTATATATTGCACTGGGGATAACCAACCAAGCTGAGCGTATAAACGACAGTGGTGGGTACAGGATGGAAGGACCCAATAAAACAAAATGGCAAATATTATTATAAACAACAGAAAGATTCTGTTATGGGTGCTGATATATCTATATTTATGGAATATACCATGGCCCCCTCAGAAATATCATGGATATCTCTATCGAGTGCAGTTTGACCTCATGACATCATGAGTGGCGAAGCCATGCGTGATGTCAAAGGTCAAAGTGCATAAGGGAGAAAGCTTCCATGATATCTGATGGGGCCATGGCATGTTTCTTTTATGCCCTTGGTGTGCCAGTTTACTTTTTTGTGCGGTTGGTAAATTTAAAGATAGATAGGTAGATAGATAATTAGATAGATAGATAGGCAGACAGATAGATAAATAATTTATTAAGCACTGATTTCCACAGACTCTGGGTGCTGTACAAACAACAATAAAATAAACACATTAATAAAACCAAAATTCAATTACAGTAATTCCAACAGTTCCATTCAGCAGTTAATCATAAAAGGCCAGCCGGAATGAATATGTTTTTAAGCCCTTATTAAAGGCTTCCACCGAGGGAGCCCTCCTCAAATTTTCAGACAAAGAGTTCCATGCGGTGGGCGCAGCAACCGAAAATGCCCTATCTCCTGAGCACTGCAGCCTCACGCTTGGAACCTCAAGGAGGGCTCCTCCGGCAGAACAAAGTGCCTGGGAGCAGCGATGGGAACAAGGAGATCTTGCAGATAGACAGGCTCCCCTTCGTGTAAGATTTTGTAGCCATTTTCATTGTTTTTGCTTTACCAAGCAGTTTCAGGATGAATGAGCAGTGTGTTTTTTTTTTACACATGCAATGCTATTGCATGCATCTGGGCATCAGTATGTAGTGCTATTGTGTTAAGAAGCTGGAGGTTCAAGTGAGTGGAGTAATTGAGTGCATTGTAGGGAGGAGACTGGGTTCTGAATGCTGGTTGCAGGTGTCCGGTGTGCCACAGTGCCAGTCAGAGATGGATCAGGAGCTTAATAGCGTGATTCTCGGGACTGGGTGGGAGGTAAGACCACTGAAAGGGTGTTGTGTTCTTTTGGAAGGCAAGGGAAATGATGAAAGTGGCAGAAACACATGGGTTTTGCTTTTTTTTTAATTTTACTACATGGTTGCTGAAAAGAGAAGTCAGGTTAAAAATGAAAGTGAATTGAGTGAGGCAGTTTAGTTATGAAACCGTAAGCAGAAACCAACACGCTACTGGGCAGGTGAAATTCTAATTGTGTTCTTCTCAAGTTGCCGGTTCCAGACTGTCCCAACCTACAGAGAGGATATTTTTGCTCTACGGGATATAGAATGAGAATATTGTGGTCTGGAGTGAGCAAAAATATCAGTTATAAATGCCACAAAATATCCTCATATGTGTTGCATAACTATAGATTGATTGATCGATTGATTTAAAAATGCACGTCTTAATGGAGCAAGAAAAATGGTGCTTTAACTAACCTGTTCAACTTAAAGCAGCAATGCAATGAAAAATGTTTTTTTCCAAAAAAAAGCCAGTTTCTGCTACAGTTAATAAAAAATATTAGCATACCATTCAAATGTACTTGTCTAGGTACCCACCATGAATTTTATTTCATTTTCTTGATCCTAACCCTTGCCGGGTCTACAATGCTATTTCTATGCAAAATGTGGCAGACATCTTTTATTTCTTGAGAAAAATGCCACCAAATAAAACTGCAGGATATCTGGAATCTTTTATAATGAAAAAAAAGGTAGTGTCAAATGTTTTGCCCATTTTCATTGTACTGCTGCTTTAAGAAAACAAAATGGACAAAAAAGTTTGTTTTTTCTGTCACAGTCCATACCAAGAGGCTACAGAAACTGTCCATTTAAAGGGTCAGGGGTTACATAACTGTTAGCTGAAAAGCAGTCATTGATTTGCACAAAGAATATGAAAATAACCAAAGGTTTTCATTGTGTGATTTAAAATTGAAAAATAGTGACTGAACAAGGCACTTTTTTTTGTAAATAGAATTTTCATTAAACTTTCACCAGATCTGCACAGTACAAATAAACGGCATAATCATCATGCTGCGCAGACTGTATCTGGTCAGTAATAAACATATAGATGATATTTCAATATATTGTTCAATGTCTGCATCAGTGACATTGGGGATGGCATTAAAGGCAAAATGTGCCTATTTGTGGATGACACCAAGCTCTGCGGGAGAGTGGACATAGCTGAAGGGATACAGGACCTACAGGAAGATCTGGAAAAGTTGGGGAGGTGGTCCTGGATCTGGCAGCTTGACTTCAATGCCACAAAATGCAAAGTTATGCATATTGGAGCCAAGAATCCCAGGACAGAGTACTACCTGGGTGGAGTCCGAGTATCTGCATCAGTGAGGGAGAAGGACCTGGGAGTGATGATCACTAGTGACCTGAAGCACTCCACGCAGTGCAAGAAAGCAACAGCAAAGGCAAAGACAAGATGCTGGGATACTTATCTAAGGGGATCAGTAGTAGGAGAGAGGAGGTTATACTGCCCTTGCACAGGCCACTGGTAAGGCCGCATCTAGAGTATGGAGTTCAGTACTGGTACCCAAACCTCAGAAAGGACATTAACCTGCTGGAGAAGGTCCAGAGGAGGGCTACAAAGATGATAGTGGATCAGCAAGGTAAGGCATATGAGGAGAGGCTGAGGGCATTGAACGTGTACTCCATGGAAGACAAGAGAGAGAGAGAGAGAGAAGGGGCATGATTGGGACCTTCAAGTACTTGAAAGGGATAAATAAGGTTGATAAGAAGAGTCAGCTGAGTGGCAACCATAACACTAAGGGGCACAGTCTTAAGTTGGAGGGTGGGAGGTTTAGGACGGAGGTCAGGAAGCACTTCTTCACAGAGAGGGTGGTGGACACTTGGAATGCACTGCCGGAAGAGGTCATCTCATTGAAGACTGTGGGAAGCTTTGAGAGAGACTGGGATAGGCATAGGGGGAAAGTAAGGATCATGGGAAGGGAGGATGGGAGTAGTGGGGAGGGAGGGCAGAGGCTTTAGCTCAAGCTGTGGACCCTGCAATACGAGCAGCCTTGATAGACTAAATGGCCTTTTTCCGCTGGCTTCTTCACATGTTCATATGTATGTTTGTATATTTCAAATACAGTTCATAATAGGATCCACTACTTTGGGACAGAGTGAGGGGACCGCTGGTTGAAGTCATGACTCATCAATGACAACTATGAGTACATGAGGATGTTTCTCCATTGATCTGGGCCCAGGTACTGTGGGGTTAATCGGTGTGGGAGGAGGTCTGGCCATGCAGCCACTCAATCACGACCAGTCAAGTCACAGAAAAGTGAATTTGAAGACAGATGTGCTGAGCCAAAATTGTTACTGGAACTATGGCTATAATGTCCAACCCTTTGTGGGATTAAGGCACAAATGTCAGGTCCTTACTCATGGAATGAAAGAGCCAGACATTCCACTGAAATGAACAAACTGCAGTTCATTCATTTAGAGTGTGTATATGTGTGTGTGTGTGTTTTTCCCATCACATAAATTTGGTTAACAGTTTGTCTCCAGGAGGGCACATCTGGTATCCATGGTGTGAGCCAGAATCTTGTAATGGTTTTCTTCATCACAGTTACCAAAATGATCAGTAGATTACAGGGTGTTGGTGCCTCTAATGCCCCTGGGGTACTGCAGGCAGTGGTAGAGTTCTGGGGTCATTGAGATAGGTTTGCTGAATGATTATTCTAGTTCTACCCCAATCGATTGGAAGAAGGGTCTTAGTAAGGAGCAGCTCCACAGTATGTGTGTGTACATAGCCTGTGTTTCTCCACAATAGGCCAACAGTTTGGAGTATGTGTGGAGTGGTAATGAGCTGTGCCTAGTGACGTACAGAAGTGGTGAGAAAGGTGTTTCCATGCAGACTTTCTCCATTGATGGGAGCTAGTCGCTTTCAAGGTCTCGGCCCAGGTCCACGTCTAGTTGTCTGAGTCTAATGGGACTCCAGTTTCCTCTTCCAATCTCATAGCCACGGCCATGGTGTTCTGCTGAGGCCTGGAGTGATTTATGAATGTGTGAAATCGTATGGGGCTGTAGCCCTGATTTAAAATAGAAGAGGCAATATGGAATAATGTTGGAATACATGTCTGGTGTGTGGGCCCCTAAGGGCAGCTAGGGTAGGGAGTGCCTGATCTAAAGATAGAGGAAGAATGCAGACAAACACTGGCCATATTGTGTTTGTAAAGCGAGGTGCAGTGCCCCAGAGCTGGGGGACTCCACAAAGTATAACTGGGACCATTTTCCCCACCGGATATTTCAGCTTTTCTTTTTGCTCTCTGTCGGTTTTTCACCCCTGCCTGCCAGTCGCAAGACATCTGCCCCAGTTTTTGTTTAACTTTCTGCCCACAGCACAGTACGAGGCTGAGGGCAGGACTCAGCCCTGGCCAGAGACCCTCCCTCAAGGCACAAAATGCCCAATCCCTGGGTCTTCTGGACAGGACCTCCCTTACCCTAGAAAACGGCCTGGGGAGTGGTTTGAGCAGGGAGTTGGGACTTGGCTGGCAGGGTGGAGGATGCAGGGAGTACAGATGCCTAAACATACCTTTGGTGGACCCTTGACTCCTTCAGCATCGCTCCCCTCCAGTACAAGTCCAGCAGCAGCAGCAGTTGGGAGGGAGCGGTGGCTCCCTGACACAGACAGTCCCTCTCTGCCTCTCTCCTAAGTCCCGAGAGCCAGCATCAGTAGTAGAGAAGGCTTTCAGTGGCAGATGGAGGTGTGTAGCATCAATTCTGATCTGAGTGGAAACACGCACCCTGGACCTTTTGGTTCCACCTCATCAGCAACAGGAGCAGCCCCAAGAGGCTGGATGAGAGAGCAGCTCCCCAGCCACCTCTCTGAATCCTTCTGCAGCAGCAGCAGTAGTCCCAGGCCAGGCGGTGAGTAGGCAGTGTGCCCAATTTTATGGTACTCCTGCACTAGGGAGGGGAGAAATTTAGAAAGCAGCAGACAGGGTACAGCCCTAAAGGGGAGAAAGGGGCATAATAGATTAGATGCCCCATTGTGCTACAGTCATACTGGTTGGTGCCAGAAAAGGAGGACTGGGCTGACAGCCCAAGCGAGGGAAAAGGGCACAATGGGCTAAGAGCCCTGGATCACCGAGTTGCACCAACCAGCATCAAGGAAATAAGAGGGAAGGGCATGGGACTAGAAGCCCCTTGTTCCACTTTTGTGCCCTCAGTAATATGCATAGGGGAGGTGGGATAAGGGTATAGAGGCCCAAAGGGAAAAGGGCCAGATCAGCAACAGAGGCTCTATTAATATTCATGAGGAAGGCAGGACCATGGTATTGAGTCTTGAAGGGACATGAACAGAGGCCCTCATGACTATTGATTGGGAAGTGGTTCTGACCCTAGCGAATGCTCTACCAAAGCAGCCAGACAGCCAGATAGGGGGAAATGTCTGATGGCCCTAGGTTACCCACAGAGCTATGCTGATGTGTCCTGAGCCCCACTTTAACCGAACTGTGCTGTAGCCTGCCTGATGCCTCCTAGAGACTGAACTCATTTGCCTAAGAACTGAACTGCATTGCTTGCAGTACAAACTGTGCTATCAGACTGTGTCTCCTGTGTACTCGATGTTCAGATTTGTCTCTGTTGCCAGGACCAATTTCTTCTGCACTCAACGCTGACGTAAGGGAGGTCCCTGGTCGCTTTTCCATCTTCAGCAGGCCTGCATCCAGCAATGCTAAGTCACTTGAAATCTCTGCCACAGTGTTCTAGCATCCTGGAGAATTATCGTTTAATCTTAACCTTCCATTTTTAGGTAAGGTTGTTGAGAAAATAGGGTGCAGCAGCTCGAGGAGCACCTCGTGTCCTTTGATATCTATAAGCTTTTCCAGTCGGGTTTCAGAACCAGGCATAGCACCGAAACGGTGTTAGTCAGGGTGCAAAATGGCCTCTTCAGGGCTAGAGATAGAGGAGATAGGTCAGTTCTTGTACTCCTTGATCTCTCATCAGCATTTGACACTGTGGATCACATTGTTCTTCTTGATCGCCTTCAAGAATATTATGGACTCACCGGTACTGTCATCAACTGGTTTGAATCCTGTCTCTCAGACAGGGAGCAGTGAATGATAATGGGGAATTTCTCCTCCTCCCTGAAGCTTCTGCCATGTGAAGTGCCTCAGGGCTTAATCTTGTCACCAGTGTTATTTGAGGTGTACATGCTGCCCCTGGAAGAGCTCCTTAGGTGTTACAGTGTGGATTTTCACTGCTATGCAGATGATACACAACTGTATCTGTCCTTTGCCTCAGGAACACAGAATGTTGTGGAAGTGCTTAACAACTTCCTGGCTGAGATTAATGACTGGATGTCCTCCGGTTGGTTGCGACTGAACCCCAACAAGATGGAGATTCTGGTGACTGAACCGGGTCACAGGTGTGATGGAAGTGCCTCTGGAGCGGCTACAGGATTGTTCCTAGGATCCACTCCATTGATGTCCTCTTCTAGGGTGCGGGATCTTGGCGTTATCCTGGATGACAGATTGACTCTTGAAGTTCAGGTGTCACCTGTGGTCCAAAGTGATTTTTAACGCTTAAGGAATATCACCAGGATTAAGCCCCTAGTTCTGCCTGAAGACCTGCTGTCACAAGTGCATGCCTTTGTTACTTCCAGGCTTGACTGCTGTAATGCTCTTTACTTCAGGGTCACTGGAGGGACCCTCCACCAGCTGCAGCTAGTGCAGAATGCATCAGCTAGGTTGCTGACAGGCCTGTCTAGGTCCAGTCATGTGACCCCAGTCCTGTAGGCTCTGCACTGGCCACTGGTGAGGTGGAGGATTATCTTCAAGGTGAGCCTGCTCACCTATAAGACCTATACGGACTAGGCCCGGGCTATCTGGCTGATCTTCTGACACCAGTCACCTCTGCTCATTCCTTCCATTCTTCAGCCAGGGGCCTCTTCGAGGTTCCCAGGGCTAGATTAAAAACATCAGGTGACTGTGCATTTAAAGTCGCTGGTCTGGCCCTGTGGAACTCCTTTCCAGCTGGCATGAGGGAGGTCTCAATGGTCGAGTTATTTAAGAAGGGTCTAAAGGCTCATCTGATGTCTTTGGCTAGATTAAAAACATCAGGTGACCGTGCATTTGAAGTCACTGGTCCAGCCCTGTGGAACTTCTTTCCAGCTGGCGTGAGGAAGGCCCCGACTGTCGAGTTATTAAAGAAGGGTCTAAAGACTCAAATGTTCTCTTTGGCCTTCCCCAATGATATGTGATATTGGCCAGAGCTAATTTAACTGTAATTTTATCTGTTTTATAGTATTGTATTTATGGTATTAATATTTATGATATCTGTATATTGTATGTTTTTTTATCTATTTTCCCCTACCTGCTTTTATGTAAGGTGTCCAGAGCCTCAGGAATTGGGTGCCATAGAAATAAAATTGCCTTGCCTTGCCATCAGTCCTGCAGTGGTAAGTTGTAGAGAGCTGCTAGTTAGGTATCCAGAAGTGAGTCAGCTTAGGAACAACCCCAGCTGAAGAGTAAGGGGGCCACATATGACATCCTGCACAACAATTTTCTTATGTCACCCGCCTGCAAGCTGTGTGCGTACAAGTGCCACTCCATATAAACCGCGCCAAGGACTGCATCACCAGTAGTCATCCCATTGAGAGGTGGGCTGAATGCTAGAGGCCTACCAGTGGTCAATGCTGTGGATAATCCAAAGAACCATCTACTCGATCAGAAGACTTCAGCTTCTTGCCAAGAGTTTCTGAAGATTGCCAAGTTCTTATCATCCAGCTGGTAGTGTTCCTCTTTGTTTTCTCTTCATCCAGGGGATGCCCCATTATGGCTTGTTTATAAAATTGCTCTCTAGGGACAATTCCCACTTACTGATCATCCAGTGCATCACAAAGCCCAAGCTTGGTTCATCAGTTATCCGGTCATCTCAGCAAAGTGCACATGGGACTTGGACTGAAAAGGGTTAACCCACTGACATTGGTGCAATTGTTGGTCCTGATGGCATTGCTTGCTTATTTGTTCTATTGCTTTGTAGCATTGTAGAAAAAAACAGTTATCCTGTTGTTTCTCATGTCCATTGTAAATAAATCTTTTGCATCTTGGTCCCTGAATAAGCTTCCTACCTCTCCTTCCAGATTCATCTGGCCTATCCTGAACTATTAGAGAGTCACAAACCCCATTCCCCAGGGCTTTGGCCCCTGCAAACACTTGGTGTAGTCAGCAGGATAAAAACATCCAGGACTCCAAAGCTCGAAGCTACTCATGCCATGATGCCTGCAAGAAGAAAGAACTGCCCTGGAAGAAGGGGAGACGGATCATTAGAAGTAGTATGGAACATGCCATTGATGATGATGATTCCCTACTATTATTGGGCGCCATGGCTCCCATACTTTACAGGAGAAGAAACGGATCCAAATAACAACAGGCTACATGAGTTCGCTGACAAGAGAAAAGCCTTCTTCCAATTGTATGACCTGCCTGAAGCTCAGAGTCGAAATTCTGATAGGGCAACTCCAAAGTACAGCCCACCAGAAGGTATCCTCCTGGCCAGATGAAGAAAAACAATTATGGTACAGAATAGATTTTTGGAAAGTTGAACCATATCTTCAGACCCAGGAGTCTGTTGACACTGATGGTTTAATTCTTCTCTAGGGTACAGTGAGATGATGAGACCTTCCATGACTATACCCTCAGCATGCAGGAGGACCTCCATGCAATTCAGTGGGTCGAGCCTGAAGTGTTCCCACACCCAGTTGGAATCCTGATTGACCAGTTCATCAAAGGGGTTAGAAGTGGAACCATCTGAAGCAAACTCCGTATGTTACAAGAGCAACAACCTGAGATAGCGTTCCCTGTTTTTAAAGAGGAGGACATTGGGGTGATTGAGTCTCAATGACTTGGAAGCAGCAGTCCAGCACGGCAGCAAGGCATGCCAACAAGAGGCAAGGCATGATCCAGTTCCCATGTGAAAGTCCCCTAGTGCAGACAGGGTGCTGGTTGTCCCCAACAGAAATGGGTTTCCCACTGTGAAGTGCAAGAGGAACTGACATGGTTGGCATGTCAGGTACAAATGCTAGCAGCACTTGTGGCAGAGATGAAGCAAGAGGCCCAGCTCCAGGTCATGCCTTGTCCACTCAGGTCTAGGAAGAGAAGGAACAGAGGTCAAAGACATACAAATCAACACATGGAACGAGGCAGGCCCATGCGCCCAAGCAAAGAAACCATTGGGCCCATTCTGTAGCCATGTCAGGGGAGTGATGCCAGAAGCAATGAGATCAAAATAGCTTGGCACCAGCTGTATGAGGACACCAAGAGGAGATGGTGAAGATTAAGCAGAGCAACCAAGCTGTTGCGGCACCTTCAGGAAGCCTGTCAAGAGTTTGGGGTGCCAGAGCTGAGGAGCATGCATATATAGTGAGTGCTATCACCTGTGATGTGAGTGAGCAGGTTCCGGAGCAGACTGCCCAAAGAAGGCCCAGTATCAGGAGCTTGCACAGCAGGTTACAGAGTATGCAAAGCAGAATACCGAGCTATGGAAGGAATGGTAAAACCTCAGAAAGAGTCTCCAACAGCAAGCTCAGAAGATCAAGGCGTAATCGGAGCAAGCACATCTCTATGAAGAGGCGGGGTCATGGTGCACAATGATTTCAGGATACAAATAGGGAGAACAACAAATAAGACCGGTGCAAAGGTTCTGTACTTTAGGAAGGTGGACTTTGAAGGAACGAGGGAGATTTACAGAGAAGAAATGGAAGGCAAAGACCAAACAGAGGATGTAGAGGAATTGTGGAGATGTATCAAGGCAGTGGTACTAAAAACCACAGAATTGTGTATAAGGAGGATGGGGAAAAAAAAGGAGGCCTCTTTGGTTTAATAGGGATGTTGTGGGGGCATTAAGGGATAGAAGTATAGCATTCAGAAAATATAAGAAAACTCAGAGTGAGATAGACAAAGATAATTATAAGGAGAAACTGAGACAGGCAGGGAAATTGATTAGGAGAGCAAAAGCAGAAACAGAGGAGAGAATTACTAAACATGCTAAAAGAGGGGCTAAAACTTTTTTTAGAAATGTGGGGGAGAAGAGGAGAACCAGACAGGGGATTGTGAAGTTGAGGGGAGAGGGAGACATAAGTGTTGAGAGTGACTTGGAGAAAGCGGATGTTCTAAATATTTATTTTTGTTCTGTTTTCACAGTGGAAGGGGAAGGAAAAGGAACTGAGTTAAAGAGGAAGGGAGGAGAAGAAAGTGGGATGGATCAAAGCCCAGTAAGTGAGGATGGAGTAAAGAAAGAACTTGGAAAAGTAAAGGTAGATAAGGCAATAGGGCCTGATGGTTTGCACCCAAGAGTTCTTAGTGAGTTGGGGTTGAGCTGGCATCACATATGACAGTTATTGAATTAATCCCTGAATACAGGGAGGGCTTTGAGTGACTGGAGGGTGGCGAATATAGTACCAATTTATAAAGGGGTCTGCAGGGAGGAGGCCGGGAACTACCACCCTGTCAGCCTCACATCAGTGGTGGGTAAGGTGACAGAGGTGTTAATAAAGGAAAGAGTGGTAAAATACTTAATGGACAATAAACTATTAGATGAAAAGCAACATGGCTTCACTAGTGGGAGATCTTGCCAGACAAATCTGATCACATTTTTTGATAGGGTAACAAAGCTTATTGATCTGCGGGGGCCGGGGGGGGGCAGTTAATCTGGCCTACCTGGACTTCAGTAAGGCCTTTGACTCTGTTCCTCACCATAAGCTAGTAAATAAGACAGAGAGCCTGGAGGTGGGACAGAAAATAACTAGATGGGTGGAAAACTGGTTGAAGGATAGAAGTCAGAGTGTGGTGGTAAATGGTGTACATTCTAGGATATTGAGGGTGACGTGCTGTGCTCCTCAGGGGTCAGTACTGGACCAATCCTTTTTAACATACATATCAGTGATATATCAGTGGGACTTGAAGGGAAAGTGTGTCTTTTTGCGGATAATGCAAAGTTATATAATACGGTTGACATAGCAGATGGGGTTGAGGCCATGAGGTGAGATCTGAGCATCCTAGAGAAGTGGTCAGACATTTGGTAGCTGAAATGCAATGCTAAGAAGTGTACAGTGATGCATGTGGGGTGTAAAAATCCACTGGCTGAGTACTCACTGGGGGGAGAACTGATAAAGCAAACAGAACAGGAAAGGGACCTGAGGATTATAATCTCAAACAACCTTAAGGTAGGAGACCAATGTAGTAAGGCAGTAGGTACAGCTAATAGAATAAATGGCGTGCATAGGAAAGGGTATAACAAGTAGGAAGAGGGAGGTATCGATGCCTTTATAAAAGACCATCGTCAGACCGCACCTGGAGTACGGGGTACTGTTCTAGAGGCCTCATTTAAGAAAGGATATAGATGGGTTGGAGAGGGTTCAGAGAAGGCCAACAAAGATGATACAAGGTATGCAAGAGAAGCCATATCAGACCAGATGGAGAGAATTAAAGCTATATTTGCTGGAGGTTAGAAGAGATAGAAGTGACATGATAGAGACTTTTAAGTATATGAAGGGAATAAATAAAATGAATGATGGTAGCTTATTCAAAAGGAAAGTAGCAGTTAAAACAAGGGGTTATAATTGAAGATTGAAAGGGGAAGATTTAAGTGCAATGTAAGGAGATGTTATTTCACTGAGAGGGTGGTGGAACCCTAGAACAGATTATCTAATGAGGTGGTATGTACAGAAACAGTGGAGGAATTCAAGAGGGCATGGGACTTACGAACATATGAATATACGAAATGCCAGCAGAAACAGGCTTCACGGTTTATTGAGTCTGCTCGATTGTGGAGCTAGCCCCTCAACTTGCAGCTGCCCACCCTCCCTCCCTCCCTCCCTTCTCATAATCACCCCTTCACTCTGCCCACCTCTCTTAAATCCTCCCACCGTTCTACACAATACCACTTCCTCGGGCAGACTATTCCACTTATCTACAGCTCTTTCCGTGAAAAAGTGTCTCCTGATTTCCTCCTGAATCTCCCCAACAATCTCAGTCGATGCCCTCTCGTGTCCCGCCCCCTTCTGATCTGAAGAATCCCTTCTGTATTAATCCTATTAATACCCTTTAGGTACTTAAAGGTTTTGATCATATTCCCCCATCCCTCCTCTCTTCCAGGGAATATATTTGAAGCTCTCACAGCCTCTCCTTGTAGGATTTTCCCTCAAGTCCCTGTATCATCTTAGTTGCCCTACACTGCACCCCCTCCAGCAATCTGATGTCCCTCTTCATGAACGGACACCAGTACTGCACTCAGTATTCCAGGTGCGGCCTGACTGGTGACCTGTACAGGGGTAGGATCACTTCTCTGTGCCTGGAGGAGATTCCCCTCGTTATGCACCCCAGCATCTTGTTTGCCTTTGCAGCCACCTTCCTGCACTGATCTGAGTGATTCATACTCCCTGTTATTAGTACCCCTAGATCCTTTTCCTCCACTGTGCTTTCCAACTGTACCCCTCCCAACTGATGCTTCCAACCCTGGTTTCTTGCTTTGAAGTGCAGTACCTTGCACTTCTTGGCACTGAACCCCAACTGCCATGTCTCTGACCATTCCTGTAGTTTGGTCAGGTCTTCCTGCAGCCCCCTCCACTCCTCTATGTCATCTACCACTGCACCAATCTTAGTATCATCTGTGAACAGACTGATCTTACTCCGGATCCTGTTTGAGATATTGGCTATGAATATCCCAAACAACACCGGTCCCAGTAATGAACCCTGGGGCACCCCACTTGTAACGTCCCTTGGTGATGAGAGTTCCCCACCACCACCGCCCTTTGCTGCCTACCCCTCAGCCAGTTGGTGATCCAGTTAACCATTTTTGTCCCCACATCAGTGTATTCTAGTTTTCCCCCCAGCCTCCCATGCGGTACCGAGTCAAAGGCCTTGCTAAAGTCCAAATATAGGATGTCCACTGCATGGTCCTGTCCAGTTCCCTTGTAACCCAGATGTAGTACTCGACTAGGTTTGTCTGGCAGGATCTGCCTGATACAAAACCGTTCCGATGGCCATCTTGGAACCCATTGTCTTCCAGAAAGGTCACCAGCCTCTCTTTCAGGCTTGACTCCATGAGTTTCCCCATGATTGAAGTGACACTCACCGGTCTGTAGTTGCCTGGATCATACTTCAGGTCACTTTTATGAATGGGCACCACATGATCCATCCTCCAGTCCTGTGGCACGCATCCTCTGTCTTGTGATGTACTGAACAGGTCTGCCAGTGGTCCCACCAGGATCTCCATTAACATAGAAACATAGAAGTTGATGGTAGATAAGGACCGCAAAACCCATCCAGTCTGCCCATTTTTTTTCTACCTTATAAATGTGCCATCGGCCTTTGCTCTGTCAGTGGCCTATCAATTCATACTCATCTGTATTGCTCCCTTATGTCTATCCCATGCCTGTTTGAAGCCCTGCACTGCATTCATAGCCACCACTTCCTGAGGTAGGCCATTCCATGCATCCACCACCCTTTCTGTGAAAAATAATTTCCTCACATTCCCCCTTAATCTGCTTCCCTCTAATCTCATGCTGTGTCCTCTTGTCCTGCTATTTTTCTTATATTTAAACATGTTAGACTGTTTCACCTTGTTAATGCCCTTAAGGTGTTTGAATGTCTCGATCATATCACCTCTCTCCCTCCTTTGCTCAAGGGTAGACATATTGCACTCCGTTAACCTGTCCTCATTTGTCTTCTGATGCAGTCCCTGCACCATTTTGGTTGCCCTTCTCTGGACTGCCTCAATTTGGTTAATGTCTTTGTGAAGGTGTGGCCTCCAGTACTGCATGCAGTACTCCAGATGGGGCCTAACCAGTGTCTTGTAAAGAGGGATTATTACCTCCCTCTTATGACTTGTGATACCCCTACTAATACACCCTAACATCCCCCTAGCCTTACCTACTGCTTTAGAGGTCTGCTTTGATGATTTCAGGTCATCAGTGATGATGATGCCCAAGTCTCTTTCTTCCTTTGTGACTGCAGCAACTCCCCCCCCAGCCTAGAGGTGGCTTCAGGGTTTCTCTTCCCTATGCTAGATCCCTAAGTACCCTAGGGTGAATGCCATCTGGCCGCAGCACCTTGTCCACCCTCAGTGTCCTTAGTCCCTCCAGCACCCTGTCCTCTATAATTCTGATATCAGTCGCCCCGCCCCCTCTCTGCCCACTCCACCCTTCCCATGGGGTATCTGCCCCCCCCTTTCCTTCGTGAACAAAGAGCAGAAGTACAGACACAAGGCACAAGGGGTTGACTAGTGAGCAGAGAAAAATATCCCTGGGAAGTGTAGACAAGTAGTGGTGGGTGGGAGATGAGCAGACTAGATGGACCAGGACTGTTCCTTTCTGCTGACACATTACTATGATATGATGATATCTGAGAGTACCAGATTATCACCAAATACCTGAACTGTAAGCTGCTCACAGAGATGCAGGAGAAGGAAGAGCTCAACAGACACTTAGTGGAGTTGCAGGTATCCTTGCAGTAGGAGGAGTACATCCAGTTAAATGCTGTAGGTCGGCAGGAACTGTCAAGACCCCTGGGGCTGGATGGCCTAGTAGTGTTGGATGAGTAAACCAGCCAGCATTTGCTTCCAGAGGTTCTTGAATACTGCCCGACACCCAAGAATGATCTTGCGAGAGAACCAGATCCAGTCTGGCCCACCATGACTGATATCAGTTGGCAGAGCATGCAGGCCACACCCCCTGTTCAGGTGTCAGCCAAGACAGAGGAAACGCACCACCTGCAGGAGAGAAGAACCCCTTCCCGAGCAGAGCCCAAGCCATCAGCCAGTCAAAAGGTGTATACAGCCCAAGGAAACAGGAGAATGTCAGACAATGCCCACAATCAGGAAAAGCCCTTACTCGTAGCGAGTGCTGGTGAAGTCATGGTGTGGTGAGAAGTCATTTTCAGAGTGGGAGCCTGACCCATGTGTCATCTTGGACATTCCCTACCCAGAATTGCATGTCTTCCAGACCCAAGCTTTGGACAGAACGCAGAAGTTAGTACACCAGACTAATCTGAAGTCCTGCATGGTTCCTGTCAAGTCAGACAGATGGATCGAAAAGGAAAGGCAAGAACTACTCCAGAAAAGTACCTCAAGGCTGTTTGTGCTGACTCCTCGTGGCTAGCTAACCATAAAAGCAAAGTTGACTTCAGTGTAAATATGTTGAACGAACATTCTTAAAATCTGTCTTAGTTATTCTAGAACCTGATGTATAGGCCCAAGGAAACCCACAGAGGTAAAAAAAATGGTGAAATGAAAAAAAAAAGGGTCAAGAGATGCTTAGCATGTATAGAATCCTCATCTACCCCCACACCCTTTCCCTTCCTATATTCCTCATTCCCTCCCTTTGCTGTCCTTATCAATTTACAGATATCCCTCTCTATTCTTGCCTCCCCTGCTACCTACCCCCCTGTTCACTACCTCCCCATCCACTTCTTCAACCCCTTCACCACCTCTTAACAAGGTCAACCTCTGACTGATCACTACTCAGTGCCTCACTACTACCTATTTTATCCTGGATACAACTGCCTTTTCTGGTCTAATTTTGTAATCCTAAAAATGTGCTGTACATATAATTATGTAATGTAATATTTTATTTTATTTTATTATCTTTTGTTCTGTTTTATCATTTGTCTATCTGTACCTGCAATTGTACCTGTCATGACATGGAACCTTTATGAATGAGCTCATAGCTCAAAGGTGTTACTCCAAGATGACTAATAAATAATAAATAAAATGAAAAAATAAAATAAGAATGGTGCAAACTAATGAAGATGTTGAAACTGTTTGATATGCTAAAAACGTTAAAATAGATCAGTTAAGAATCAATGTTTTCAATTAGACAAGTTAAATAGTTTTGCAGAAGTAAAATGTTTGTGTTTTGAGGCTCGAAATGGTAACCAAACCCCATACATGGGGACATGTGTGTAGGAAACTGCAGATGTGTGTATATATATATATATATATATATATATATATATATATATATATATACAGTATATATATGTCCAGAATTGGTATACGTTCAGGCATATTCGGCACTCAAAGGTATTAAGGGTGGGTGAATTTCTAGTGCCCCAGAGTTGGAGGACACCACAAAGAATAACTGGGACACTTTCCCATGCCGGGTATTTCAGCTTTTCATTTTTGTTCTCTTGATTTTTTACCCCTGCCTACCAGTTCCAAGACACCTTCCCCAGCCTTTGTTTAACTTTGTGCCCACAGCACAGCAGGGGCTGAGGGCAGGACTCAGCCCTGGCCAGAGATCCTCCCTCAAGGCATGAAATGCCCAATCCCTGGGTCTACCAGGCAGGACCTCCCTACCCTTAGAAGGTCAAGTCATGCCAAGATGGCAGCCACGCTGGGCTAGCCCTCAGGAGCAGGAGTTAGAGCTTTGTTCTTTGTTCTTTTTAAGTTTATTTTAGATGTTACTTCGTTAGTTTAATTCATTTAACTTGTTCGCTTAATTCGTTTTGTTTTATTTTCTTTGGTTGATTTTATCATTTGTTTTTTTGGGATTTGGAACTGTGTTTGTCCCTTCTGATTAACACGTTTGAGGATCGAGGGTGTTAGGAACTTGGAATTGATCCAGGAACTGAAGCAGAGAGTGGAGCAGAGAGTGGTGTGGAGAATGGAGTCCCAGAGTCGGATGAAGGAGTTGGACTGAGGTGGACTAAGGAGTAGCGCGATATAACCTGGATTGCCTGGGTGAGCAGCGAGGAGCAACCAGGAGTAAGGAATGCTTTCTTTGCTGCACTGAACTTAGAAGAAATTCGGTGAGCAGCCAGGAGTGTGGAGTGTTTTTTTTTTTTTGCTGCACTGAATTGAAGGAGTTTTGGAGGATTGAGGACTGAGGGGGAAATCCTTCCCTGACCCTGACCTCGAGCCAGTAGTGAGCCGTGGTGCAGCTGCCGTAGGGCGGCTGTATTTTCCGCTCTTCCGCTTTCACCGCTCGGTAGCTGGTGGGCAGCCATTGCAGTGAGCGGATTTGGAAAGAGGGATTGGGTTTGGGGTGGGGATCTGCCTGAAGTCTTGTAACATCCGAAAGCTACCTGGTACTGGAGGTGTTGGCTGTTATTAACTGGCTGGCTGTTTGAACGAATCGAACTTTTGTCTTCTGACTGTGCGAAGGAATTGAATTTTCGTCCTCTGGGTATCCTGGACTGATTTCCTCTGCTCCATTGTTTCTGGTACTTACTGTGAGTTTTTTAATTTAATTTTAGTTTGGATATCCGATTTTTGGATCTTTCCCTGCTCTGTGGGTTTGCACAGTGAACTATAATTACAGACTGCTCCTATGTACTTTAGGATATGAGACTTCTGTTTGAGGTCTGCTGTTTTTCAAGTGAAAGTGAGAGCTCATTTGAAAACCTGAACTATTAATATCATCTCTTGAAGAGACATGTTTTTGACTTATTTTGAGTTGAATAAGAGCGGTCTGCAGTATTGAACTGGTTTTCACCTGTGAGAGGGGTGAACTGGTTACTGGCCAACCTAGAGCTTGGTGAAACTGTGTTGAACATTTAATTTCAGACTTTAGCCCTTTTTAAGTGAAAGATATTTAGTTTGGATTAAAGAAATTGGTTTGTAATATTTTTTTGATTATTAGATTTATAGTTTTATGTTATTGTTTGTTTGATATTGGGAGTATTTTCCTCTCTCCCCAGTGGTGAGAGGACTGGGTGGGGAAGGAATTAATTACTTTAAGGTATACTGTTTTATCTCTCTTCCCCAGTGGTGAGAGGACTGGGTGGGGAGGGGGAATTTAATTCGTGTTTTGTTGTATTTGATTATATTTCTTTGTGTGGGTTTAGGGGGTGAGAGCCCTTAATTAATAGTTTGAGGTTTGCTTGGTTTTCTTAAATTGTATTTTATTTTTCATTATAAAGGGCTTTGTATTTATTTAAGCTTTAAGAGGTGGGTTAATTTTTTTTTTTAATTAGGATTGTTTATTTGTTGTGTTAATTATGTGTTGGGATAACATAGGGACAGTCGGGTATTATTCCCCCTTCAGGCTCAGGGACCTTTGTCCTTTTTCTTGTCCTCCCCTACTGCCAAAAGTCTATAGATGGTGTAGGGCTCTGGGAATTGTTGGAAGAAGGAGGAGGACGAGGGCTGGGTCTGGAGGGGTAACAGAAAGGAGTGGGCGGATAGGGATAGTGGAGACAAGGAGATGCCCTGAGGCAAAATGGGCCCAGGAAAGGGGTCCTCCCTGTCTGGTTCCCATACCCAAGGGTTCTGATTATAGTCAGCAGGTAGCACGGTCATCCTCGGAGGCTCATCCTACTCAGGTGGTGTGCAACGCCAGGTCTATTAAAAACAAAACAGCTATTGTAGCTGCTTTTGTTGGGACATCTGACCTGGCGTGCATCACTGAGACCTGGCTGGATGAGAATGCTGGACCAGTTTTGGTGGCAGCAGTTCCAGCCGGGTACTCAGTGATACACCGCCCGAGGGTGGATCATAGGGGCAGGGGTGTTGCTATTTGTTTTAGACCAGAACTGGGGCTAGTGGAGGTACCAGTGGGAGCTACCAAATCCTTTGAATGTATCATAGGCGAGGGTGTGGGGTGCAGGATACTTCTCGTATACCATCCACCAGGTGATGAGAATGTTTTCCTGCAGGAAGTCGCAGACTTCATTGTTGACCTGACATTGGGGTCCCCCAGATGGTTGGTTCTGGGGGACTTCAATGCCTGGGTCGATGATGAACTCTCACATTTTGGTCAAGACTTCCTCCAGTTAATGATTTCACTGGGCTTCACACAGGTTATTTCCTCCTCAACCCATATTGGTGGTCATTCATTGGATTTGTTGTTCCTTCTGGGGGTGGAGATATCTGACTTGGTGGTGGAACCAGTCAGATGATCGGACCATCACTCCATTGGGTTCAGTTCTGAGGCCACCCCATTAGGTCAGCCCCTATGGAAATGGTCCGGTACTGCCCTTTAAGGGGTGTTTCCCAAGATGACCTGATGGTGGTGCTGGACCTATCGGGCTTACCGAGAGATTGCATGGATCCAGGAGAGCTGGTACTTGCCTATAATAAGGCGGTGGCAGGGGCCCTGGATTCCATTGCTCCGGTTCATGTTCGTCCTCTCACTCTTTGCCCCAGGTCTCCTTGGTTCGATGAGACCCTGAGGGAGTTGAGGAGAGTCAGACAAAGGTTGGAGAGTTGCTGGCAGAGGTCGGGTCTGGATTGTGACAAACTTAGTTTGATGGACCACTATGTGGTCTATCAATCTGCAATCTCTCGGAAGAAGGCAGAATTTCTGTCCAGAGAGATTGCGGCTGCACAGAATAGACCAGCTCAGCTCTTCCGGACTGTGGACAGATTGAGCAATCCAATCTGTCTTCAGCCCAGAAAAGCCTTTTCTCAAGAACGGTGTGAGGAGTTTGCTCTGTTCTTTTCAGATAAGGTTGGCAAAATCAGATCTGACGTCTGCTTGACCTTCTCCAATGGGAGTTATGATGGTCAACAGGAGATGTCGGACACCCAGTTTGTGTGGTCTGACTTCAGCCTCCCCACAATCAATGACATTGTGATGATCATCCAGTCACTGCGTCTGACCAACTGTGGTTTGGACCCGGGTCCCATACGTCTCTTAGTGGGTTGTGTGGATAAAATCGGCACCATCCTTGCTGAGATAGTATGGAGGTCCTTGGAGAGGGGGATTTTTCCAAATCCTCTTAAGGAGGCTGTGGTTCAGCCCCTTCTTAAGAAGTCCTCCTTGGACCCAGACTGTCTGGCAAACTACAGGCCTGTCTCTAACTTACCCTTTGTGGGTAAAGTTATTGAGAAGGTGGTCGCACCACAGTTGGATGAACATTTGACCAGCCACAATGTCTATGATTCTCTCCAGTCTGGATTTAGGAAAAGGCATAGTACCGAGACAGCTCTGGTTCGGGTAGTAAATGACCTCCTAATAGCGAGAGACCGAAGGACCTGTTCCATCTTGGTCCTTCTTGATCTCTCTGCAGCGTTTGACACTGTGGACCAAGGCATGCTATTGGAATGTTTGCAATTTATCTGAGGACTGTCTGGTACAGTCCTCAGCTGGTTTTGATCTTACCTCGAGGGTAGGACTCAGAGGGTGGTGTCTGTGATTTTCTCCTCAGCATCAGTCTCCCTATCCTGCGAGGTACTGCAGGGCTCCATTTTGGCACCCATGTTGTTTGCAGTGTATATGCTGCCATTAGGAGCAATTATTAGGTGGTACGGTCTGGGTTTTCACTGCTATGCAGATGATACTCATCTGTACATGTCCTTTGTGCCCGGTCAGGATGCTGCCTTTTCGGTCTTTAACAACTGTCTTGCCGAAATCCAAGACTGGATGAATGTGAGTTGGCTGCAGTTGAACCTGGAAAAAACTGAGATGTTGGTTGTGGACTAGGGTCATTGGGAGGCGGGTTTGTTAGCTGGATCACCCTCGGGTTTATGGCTTGGGGGTGTCCAGCTGACGACCTCAAACTGGGTGCGGAACCTGGGCGTTGTGTTTGATGACTGTCTGATATTTAAATCTCAGGTGTCAGCGGTTGTCAAAACCTCTTTTTACCATCTGAGAAACATCGCCCGGGTGAAGCACCTGGTTCCTCCAGACGATCTTCCTACTTTGGTCCACACTTTCGTTACCTCCCGCCTTGACTACTGCAATGCCCTTTAGCTTGGGCTACCGGGGGTTGAGATTCGCTGCCTGCAGCTAGTGCAGAATGTGGCAGCCAGGCTGCTGACTGGTTCTTCTAGGTCCAGTCATATAATGCCTGTGCTCCGTGGACTGCACTGGCTGCCAGTTTGCTGGCGAATCACCTTCAAGGTCAGTTTGCTGACCTATAAAGCCCTACATGATCAAGGACCTGCTTACCTGAAAGATCTCCTCTGTCCCCACTGTACCCTCTGCTCTCACTGATCCATTGACGAGGGATTGCTAGAGATTTCCAGGGTTCACTTAAAAACTTCAGAGGCCAGATCTTTTAGTTTCATGGCCCCAACCCTGTCGAATTCTCTACCTCGTCAAGTGAGAAATTGCCCGATTGTCCAAAGTTTTAAAGGAGCTTTGAAAACCCATCTTTTTAGTAAAGCTTATGATGATTTTTGAATATTTTAATGTTGTTTTAACTATTTATTGTTTTATGTTATATTGTACAGGCGCCTTGGTTTAAAAAAGGCACCTTATATAAATAAAGAGTGATTTGATTTGATTTGATACCCTAGAAAAGGACCTAGGGAGTTGCTTGAGTGGATAGTTGGGACTTGACTGGCAGGGTGGAGGATGCAGTGAGCATAGATGCCTAAACATACCTTTGGTGGGCCCGTGGTTCCTCCAGCATCATTCACCTCCAACACGAGTCTGGCAGCAGCAGAAGTCAGGTGGGAGCAGCAGCTCCCCACTGCAGACAGTCCCCTCTGCCTCTCTCTCCTAAGTCTTGAGAGCCAGCATCAATAGTAGGGATGGCTTTCAGTGGCAGATGGAGGTGTGTAACATCAATTTTATGGTTCCACCTCACCAGCAGCAGGAGCAGCCTCAGGAAGCTAGGTGGAAGCGGGGCTCCACAGCCACATCTTCTGACCCCCTCACCCAGCAGCAGCAGCAACCCTGGGCCCAGACCAGGTGACGAGTGGGTTGTGTGCCAGATTTTATGGTATTCCTGTGCCGGGGGGGGAGAAAGCCAGGAAGCAGCAGGCTGGGTAGAACCCTAAAGGGGAGAAAGGGGCATAATAGGCTAGTGCCCCATTGTTCCATAATCACCCTGATCAGTACCAGGGAAAGGAGGAATGGACTGAGAGCCCAAGCGAGGGAAAAGGGGCACAGTTGGCTATGAACCCTGCATCCCCAAGTTTGCGACAGGATGCCAAAAAAATAAGAAGGAGGGGTACGGGACTGGAAGTCCCTTGTTTCACTTTCATGCCCTCATTAATATGCATAGGGGAGGTGTGTTACTTGTGATAAAATTACAACTCAGATTCTTGTATGGTAATGCTGACAAAGAACATATCAACAAGCAGAATGTAATAAAAAGAAAGTTTATTACATATACTCATGCCATAACATGTGAAGCAAAGTGGTCACGAGGAAGGCAGTAAACCCAGCCCTTGGGTACAGCCATTCTCAAAAAGGGCTGGGTGTCTAAGCAAATATATACTAGTGATAACAGTTGGAATTCTAGATATGGTAAATAAGCCCTAATGGCTAAGAAACAATAATAAGGCCGTTCCCTTGGGTATTACATTAGACAGAGAAAGTGTAAAGCTAGCAAGAAATGTGGAACAAAGAGAAAGCAGTGTCAGCTATAAACTAAAATACGAAGAGAATGCAGCGCAAGCAGAAATACATGTGGAATGATACTGTTGTAAAGGATATGATTATGACAGAAGATCCAAAGCATATACATATGAATACAACAGAACATCAGTGAATGCACACATAATATCCATGATTCTAAACACATACCTTATATGAGCAGAAATGTGATGTTAAATCCTAAGCATTGCAGGCATAATGAAACATAAGTAAAATGACAATATATAATATGATGTGACATATAACAGAAAATAAGTAAATAAGACTATAAAATGAATGTAAACTATATAGTGTATATAATTAGCAAGCATGATCCCTAGTATCCACGCTTGTATGCTGGGTACCTATATCTACAAGTTAGTGAAATGTAGCAATAATAACAATAATGAATAATAATGACTTTAGCGTATGAATGTGGGTCAGTAGGGTGTGGGACCCATGCATAACATTGCCCTCCTTGTTGCCTTAGAAAGGGCAACACAGACATACTGAAGCAGTTGGAATAGTTTACAAGCCAATAGCACAAGCCTTGTAAAGGAATTTAAGTTGTTCTAGATGATTTTTAAGAGTACGCCTCAGGCAACACAATGTTAGTATCAAAAAGAAGATTGAAACAGCTTGAAAAATAACAAAAAGTTTAAAAGCAAATTCAATTCCCAGATCATCCAGCATTAGACCAACAAATTCATCGCTGATGTAATTATTCAAAATATCAGTAGCTTTCGAGAGATTAGTACTAATATGTATAAAATGAGTATCCTTCCTATCTAGAAGAGATTTGAGGCTCAAAGTAAGATTGTCAATGTGCACAATAAATACTGGCAAAAATTGAGACAATGCATTAAGATAGTCAAGATCTGACTCAATAACATCAAGTTCCAGGATGGGAACAGGAGAAATCACTATGTGATTGATAACAGTAGACAGCTGTGGAGTAAAACAGATGTTAGGATATTCAACATTACACGCTCTTGACCCATAGGCAAATACTTTTTGGTTTATAACCACACAATATTCCCTGTCAGATGCATAAGAAATTTTAACAGTAGGAACTTTCCCTTTAGTCAGTTGTACAGGACAGATGACAGATTGGTTGATGATTTGAGTGGTGAAGCGATGAACCTCTTCAAGGTTGCTTCAAGATGCAGAAGGCAAAAGGCGAAGTTTCATACGTTGTGGTGGACTTGTGGTACCAGTCCCAGTATTGTTCTTGATTAGATCCACAGTGAAAGACCAGTCCACAATATTTGGATTATATCCACACACAGGCTTAATGATGTCAAAAACCTCAAAATGGCATAAGTAATGGTATCCCTTCCATGAACAGCAGTCAGTATGCGGAGCCACCCATGCGTCCAGGCTAACATGGAAAACCAATAAAGGTGGAAGTTCAAGTCATTCATGATAAATGCCCCCCTCCAAGTGTGCAATATATTGTATTGTAGCCAAACAATCAAATATGGCAGTTTGTGGATCAAATTGAGGCAAAGAGATGGTAAATGTCAAAAATAATGTGTCCTTAACAGTACATGAACAAAGTTTGAGACAGCTGGCAAAGTTGGGATGAGGAGTAATATAGCCAATGTTCCTGACCAGGGGTCAACCTTAACCTTTTTTTGAACTAGCCATCAGGGCAAGTTGATTCAAAATTGCACTAGCCAGCAGAAGGTTGCACTAGCCCATAAATATAATGGTACATTTTGATCACTTATACAGCAAACAATACAAGCCAAGAAATACTCAGAGTATTGCACATTTATCCTGCTCCCACATTGCTTCCAGCTCCCCAGCAGAAAAAAAGACTGCAGTGCCATCACATACAGTGAGCCCCCCCCCCGACATTGTTTTGTACCATGGCCTCCTGTCTTCCTCATTCTGCCACCCTCCCCACCACCACCACCAAACCAGAGGACATCACAACAGCAAATGTTCAATCAAGCAGTCCCAGCTCTGCACACACAAAAGCTGACATCATCATGCATCTCATCATACTGTCACCTCCACCCACAGGGTAATGAACAGAGTCAGACAGAGAATGACACTCACAGCCCCTACCCTATAGTCAACTGGAGATCTATAGTCTCAAGTGTGCAAGGAGCACATCTAATATTTCTTTGGGGGTGGTGCTACACAAACCTAAGGGGCTTGGGAAATATAAAACTATGACATTTTTATTTTTAAAAGGACTGATTTTAATATGCTGTGCCACAACAATAACAAATTTTTCTTTAACATTGTCCTTTCATCAACCCAGGGGAAACAGTGCACAGATACAGTAGAGTAAACAGCCTTTTAAAAAGTGTATGCACAAGTCAATGACTGCACCCAACTAACTGGGGGCCTGGGGGGGGCCCCTAGGCCTCCCGAAAAATCTTGGCATTTTTTATGCTTTCTAGTGCATTTTGGGGCCAATTGTGGGAGTATACAGTACCCTTGTACCATAGCCTTTTTACATACCAGTCCCACTGTTCTGGCCACTGGTGGCTGCATAGTTTGGTTTGGCACCTACTACTGATTAAGCCACCCTTGCAGTGCAGACATATACAGTTACTTACGTGACCAGTACTGAACTCCATACTCTAGATGTGGCCTTACCAGTGACCTCTGCAAGGGCAGTATAACCTTCTCTCTCTTTCTACTGAGCCCCCTAGATCTGCTTCCCATCATCTTGTTTGCCTTTGCTGCTGCTTTCTTGCACTGCGTGCAGTGCTTCAGGTCACTAGTGATCATCACTCCCAGGTCTTTCTCCTCCTCTGATGCAGATATTTGGACTCCACCCAGGTAGTACACTGTCGTGGGATTCTTGGCTCCAATATGCATAACTTTGCATTTCTTGGCATTGAAGCCAGGCTGCCAGATCCTGTACCACCTCCCCAGCTTTTCCAGATCTTACTGTATGTCCTGTATCCCTTCTGCTGTATCCATTCTCCCACAGAGCTTGGTGTCATCTGTGAATAGGCACATTTTGCCCTTAATGCCATCCTCAGAGTCACTGATGAAGACATTGAACAACATCGCCCCAGCACCAAGCCCTGTGGGACCCCACTTGTTACCTTTCTGGTGCCAGATAACTCTCCTCCAACAACCATCCTCTGGGCTCTGTCCCTCAGTCAGTTTTCCACCCATCTGGTCATCTTTTTCCCAACCGCAAGATCCACCAACTTCCTGATCAACCTTTTGTGAGGCACAGAGTCAAAGGCCTTAGCTTCTGTTCAGTATTCACTAAGGAGGGGGAGGGCAGGGACCACAGCTGGGTAGCAGATGCAACTGGGAGCAGTCCTGTTCAGTGTATTCATTAGTGACACTGCAGAAGGGCTGGAAGGAAAAGTCTGCTTATTTGCAGATGACACCAAGATCTGCAACAGGGTGTATACTTCAGAAAGGCTGGAGAAAATGAGAAAGGATCTGAGTGATGAAGCTTGAAAAACGGTCAGAGGTGTGGCAATTGAGGTTCAGTACAATTGCAAACAAGTGCAAAGTAATGCTTCTGGGAAGAGGGAACCCTGGGGAGAGGTATTGAATGTCATGTGTGTGTGTAGGAGGGAGCAAACAATCAGCAAAGAGGAAATGGACCTAGGGATTGTCATTTCTGATAACCTAAACATGTCAAAGCAGAGCACAAAGGCTGCACGGAAGGCCAGTGGTATGCTGGGGTGTAAAGCAGAGGTATCAGTAGTAGGGAAGGATCTGAGTGCAATTCTGATGGCCACAATCAACATTAATCAACATTTCACATGTTCAGAATAATGGAAAGGGGCAGGAAATTTGGGCACATTTTATAGTTGCTTGTAAATGTTCCTGGCCATTTGCTGTTTGTCCTGCCTACATGGCTCAGGTAGCCAGCCAACAATCTATATGTGTCCAGGGACTGGGGCTAGTTATGGGTACCTGGAAATTGATGCTACTGTAACTACAAATATTATTTCCACCTGCTCAAATGCCAGTGACTGTCCTTCACTAGGGGGAAGTTGAGTCAAGCACATTCAACACTGACTGATGGTTGCAAGTTGCAACCCAAGCACTCAGTCCCTCAGTGGAGCAGCAGACATAATTACTGGGACCGGGGGCACACAATACATATACATAGGGCACCTCTGTTAGGGCTCCTCCTGAATTACAGGATGGCCCATACACATGTGATACTACCCTCTACTACACAGCATACACACCCATACTTTACATGACTAGGTCTTGTGTCCATCCATGATCCATAATCATTGGAGATCAGTAAACACCTTGCAGCCAAGATGGAAAATACAACAGTTTTCACAGTGGCAACAACCTGAACCAGCAATGCCATATTAAGGAAAAAGAACCATCAGAAATGTTACAATACCATCTATCACACTTCTTCACAGCAAAGCAGCCTTAGATCACCATCCATCTCACTCAACTCATGCAACACTGAAATACACTGTGGTAAATAAACAAGTCACAGTTTTTTTCCATTATTATCTGATGGAGAATGCAGTAAATATACAATTAGGATTTAGGAATCCTGACTTTGTATATTTACTGCATTCTCCAATCTATTATTAGTAGAGCACATCAACCATCTAATCCTGCTTATTGCAAATCCTCTGGAGACTGGAACTTCCTTCTGTTTTATTAATGCATTTAATTATCCAACAACAAGTGACTTACTGTGATTCCTCCTATGCTGTGAAACATTTAGTATTTTTTTTAAATAATGATAATAAACATTTAGCTCCCTCCATGAGAACTTTATTTGCCTGCCCACTCTGTGGACCTTCAAAAAGAACCTAAAGAGCCATTTAATACAGGAATCTCAATGTGTCTGCCATCGCTAGCACCTAGCAAAGGCATCTCCTACCATCTGCCCTTCTGCCAAACAGATCTCTCTCTCTCTCTCTCTCTCTGTCTCGGACACCCTGCACTTGGGGCTCAACCCCCCCCCCAGCCTCTCCAGCACTTCTATGCGATAACCCCCTCGTGTTGCTGACAACCAACAGGCTCCCTGTTGGGCACAGTTATTTAGTCTGTTCCTGTATGTATCTGACTGTGTTTACTTTTTCCAGTTTTAGTTTTCATTGTATTGTTTGCATTGCTTTGTTTAAAGACCAAATGTACCTAAATGTTCTCATTCTAATTCAATTGCCTTGTTTGTCTCAGTCCTCGGTATAATCACCTACTTGTTCTAAATGTACTAACGTGGAACCTATGTAAAGAGCTCTGTGCTCAAATGGTTAATCCGAGATCTGAAATAAATAAATAGCCAGGGCAGGGCACAAGCTGCTAAGTGGCAGGCAAGGGGATCCAGGCCAGGCCAGGAGATGAATTTCCAAAGTCTCACACTTGACACTTCAGACACTCTCACAGACTGTTCCATTTTACTCCTTACAAATATTGCCACAGAATCTGTACAGTAAGCTTTGCATTTTTACTTGCTTATTTTATTTCCACCCTTTGTTTTGTATCTTTCAGTTTCTTATTGACTTGTTTTCTGTTTCATGCTTGATTGCTGTAGGAGATTTTCTTTCAATAACAAACTCCCCTACTCTTCTTTGATATGTGCCATGGGATATTTTACTTCAACTTGGGCAGTGGCAATAATGGCCAGAAAGGACCTCGGTTTAACATTGCATCTGAAGGACAGCACCATATTAGTGCAGCACCCTGTGACAGGGTCAGTCCCTGCCACTGAGACTTGGGACCTTCTTTTTTCTTTTAATCTTCTGGTTGCAACCATTATCGGTTCTGTGCTTATTGCTGTCCCTGGTTTTCTGTATGGAGGCAGGTCACCTCCTTACAACAACCCTTCTTCCCCTCTCTTATCCCTTCTTATTCTTCTCCCCTCTATTATTTTCAAGGTCCTTAGTCTCCCCTAGTCTCCTCAGCAGTTCTGTGAGATGTGTTTGGGCAGATAGTCTGTATTAAGGAATAAAAAGTGGGCATCACACCAACAGCATTCCCCTTCCCTTTTATTTTTGTAAAGCTTCCTAAGCTACATTGTGATTTGGTGTACTGGTTGTATATAAGCAAAATTTCTGGTTGGTACAGGAAGGAGAGCCAGCAGTCTCCAGAGAAACACCCTTTCTGTGAAAATTCGTTGGAGTTAGTAAGCGAGTGCTTGGTTGTTTCCAGCCCGACCGTTCGCATGATTGTGAAGACTCGCGATCATGCGCACCCTCGCATAGTGCTCACGCTTCAATTTTTTAAACAATTACTTTTCTGCCTTTTAAATTGTCTCTAGGAAGGAGACTTAGCCCCTTGAACAAGTGCTGGCATTTGAAGCTCTCCTATGTCTTAGGAGAGCCCCCTTTAAGCTTCCAAAAGAAAGTACAAAAAAAAGTAAAATTTCGGCTGATGGCTTTACTGTTCCTCCCTAGCGCTACTTCATTTAGCTCTGTTGCGCTGGATGTTGTAGACTGTATAAACAGTCTTTCTGTCCTGAGATTTTTGTTTGAGGAGTGTTTTTGCTCTAATTCACAGAATGCCAGGACATTACCCTGCTGCAGCAGTTTTATGGGACTGTAAGCTGTTGGCATTGCTGTATACCCGACGGCTTGTCAGGGCAAAAAGATCCTTCTCCTTGCAATCCTCCATAAAAACACAGCTCCTTTTATACAAACAATAAAATATTTTAGGCTTAAGTAAGGTTTTGTTGTTTAGGCATTTCTTCTGAAAGAGGAACATAGGAATGGTGGCAATAATGCAGACTAGGTTTTACCTGGGAAGAGTTCTTCTTTGAAAGTAAAAGTTCTGTGTCTGCTCCTGGAGAAGTAAAAGGGGAGGTCTGGTTGCTTGAAGCGCTTTCAGGTTACTGAGGGTCACTATAGGGGATCAGCGGCCGCTAGTGGCTCAGTTTTAAACAAAATAAGCTGTCAATCACCTTTAGAATTCCTATTTGTCATACAAACTCTCTTAGAAAAACATTATTTTGTAATATAAAAACACTTTTGGGATTCTTTAAATGTACAAAAGATATAATTACTGTTTAACCAATTTGGGGAAAATATTAAACATGTTTTAATGCTGGAACAAATACTTGGTCACATGATCAGGGAGGTGGGTACTTAAATTCTACCTTCCCAGGTATCAGATTAGATAGGGTAAGTTCCTCCTGACCTAGTTGGAGAGAGGTTCCAGATAGAGAGCTAAAGAAAGCTATTGCATTGCCATTGATTTGTTTAAGTTTTTTTTGTTTTCTGTAATTATTTTCTTTCTTGCTGCTGAATTTGTTTATGCTGAAATAAATATCCCGCTAAGTAAAAAGTGGGTTGCACCTAAATTGCTGCCTCAGTGTGCATTTTTGTCTACCTGTAGAACCCACCCGGTAACATTTTGGTGTAAGTGGGATTTTCTACTGCCTGCTACGCCTTGTCAGGGAAGGAAGGCATTGTGGCAGGTATTTCTTTATGCCTGAGGTAGACATGGCGAAGGGTGGCCTGGCTCATGGCAACCTCACCAGACATATGGCAGCACAAACGGGGGCTCAATTATTATCTGGCCTACTGGACACACGTCCTCAAGTCAAATGGGGGCCTTCTGAGAGATCCAAAGAGGGGGACCACAGCGAGCATGGGGAAGGGATGACCCTGGATCAGCCCCTGAAAACTGAGGGTCCAGAAAAGGAAGTGGATGCCTCCTACCTCGAGTAGGCTCCCATGAAAGATGTGGGAGAATTATTGAAATGATTGTGTGTCAGACAGGTACAGCTAGACTGAGAGAGAGAGAGAGACTGACTGCAGGAGACAGATACTATGAGGGTGCCCCAAGCCATCTGAACAGAACACGTGGAATGCCCACAAGGACCTAGAGATATCAAGCTGGCCAGCTTGCAGGACTCTAATGATATCAAAGCCTATCTAACCACCTTTGAGAGGGTAGCACAAACATGTGGTTGGCCTAAAGTCCAATGGGTGGTGCATCTTGCCCCCAACTAACTGGACGAGCTCAGGTGGTGTATTGTAGGCTGGATATTCAACTTGCTAATGACTATGACCATGTGAAAAAGAAATCCTGAGGAGATATGACATTAGTACTGAAAGTTATAGACAGCATTTTAGATACTTAAAAATGCAAGCCTCAGATGCCCACAGAGATGTTTATGCACGATTAAAGGACTTAAGTGATAAATGGCTACAACCAGGTAATAAGACTGTGCACCAAATCATGGAAACTATAACCATCAAACATTTATAAAGGTTCTGCCCCAAGATGTGCAGTTATGGGTGTGAGAACATAAACTTGAAAGTGCAGAGAAAACAATTGCCTTGGCCGAAGACTTCATGGCTGCTCGACCTACAAGAGGGAGGAACCAGGGAGGTAGTACAACGACCCTCTCCACCAACCTGGTAAGACCTCCTTTTTCCGCTCTAAATGTTAAAACACAGCCTGACTCAGGAAGAAATAGGAGAGAGAGAATACCATTATCTGAAATAACATGTCATGGTTGCCAAAAGAAAGACCATCTAATCAGAAATTGCCCAGTAATAAAAAGAGACTCTGGGCATCTCACCCTAGCTAATTGGGCACCTTATGTGGCAGCTGTGAAAGTTGAGGCATACAATGTGTTGGGCTTGTTGGACTCTGGAAGTCGTCAGACTTTGGTCCGTGCAGACATAGTGGAGGGCCTAGAAAGAACTGGGAAGGGTACGATGGTTACCTGCATACACGGGGACACTCATTTTTATGCCACCACCCCTCTGGAATTGACTGTAAATGGAAAATCACAGGAGTTGGCAGTTGGGATTCTTCCTCATTTACCAGTCCCTGTGATTATTGGACAAGATCATCTGGATTTTCCAACTTTAATGGTTAAGCAGAACTGTTCACCTCTTGTTGCAGTGACAACTCGGTCACAATCAAAACAACAAAGTGATCTGGTGGGACTATTCCCATTCACGGATGAACTGTATAAGATCCCAAGGAAAGATTGAAAGGGAAAGTCCATCAAAAGACAAGAAAAAAGAGACTGGCAAAATAAACAGTTTATGGGCCCAGTAGATATTAAATCAGAGACAATGGCCTATGAGCAAAAACAGGATGTTACATTAACCCATTTTTTTTCACAGGTGGGAAAGCAACCCGAGGAAGAATTTCCAAAATGTGTTATGTTAAATAATATTTTATATAGGGAATGTATGAATCCCAAAAATGGAAATATAATCACACAGTTGATTGTCCCACACAAATATCGTAGGGAAATAATTCAATTAGCCCATGATATCCCCCTGGCAGGACATTCGGGGAGGGATGCCACCCTGAGTAGAATTCTGCATAGATTTTACCGGCCTGATATTCATGAACAAATAGCAGAACATGTCCTGAGCTGCCCAGTATGTCAGAAGGTAGCCCGGACAGGAAAGAAAGATTTGGTACCCCTTCAAAATATCCCCTTAGTCAGTCAACCATTTGAATGGATTGCTATGGATGTAGTGGGACCCCTGCAGACTATCTCCAAAGGGAATAGGTTCATTCTAGTTGTTTGTGACTACTGCACTAGGTACCCCAAAGCAATACCCATGAGAACTGTAACAGTATCCAGGGTGGCTGAAGAGGCTGGCAAAAATCTTTAGTAGAATGGGTATTCCAAAGGTCATTCTTACAGACAGGGGTACAAATTTTACATCAGTAATGTTGACTGAACTGTACAGATTATTGGGGATACATGCCGTAAGAACCTTACCTTACCATCCACAAACAGATGGATTGGTAGCAAGGTTTAATCAAACACTTAAAAGGATGCTACAAAAATTTGTGAATGAAGAAGGGAGGAATTGGGACACCTTTCTACCTTACCTTCTGTTTTCTTATCGCAAAGTACCCCAAGCCTCCCCTGGGTTTTCCCCTTTCTCTCTTCTATACGGCAGAAATCCCCGAGGGCCACTTGAAGTTATTAAGGAACATTGGGAGGAAAACACTCATGTAGGGAAACAAGAGGTACTTGAATATATGACTGCTTTAAGAAAACGCCTCCTGAAGTATATTACTTTGGCTCATCAATCATTGCTGGAAAAACAAATACAGCAGAAAACTGAGTATGATAAGGGGGTGGGGCAGAAGCAGTTTTCCGCAGGAGAAAAGGTGTTGCTTCTACTACCGGTCATTGAAAACAAGCTGCTGATGAAGTGGCAGGGGCAGTATACTATACTCAGACAAGTAGGTCCAGTCACACATGAGGTTTAGATGCCCACTAGAAGATGTAGTAAGCAAATATATCATGGCAACTTGTTAAAATTATGGCATGGGCAGAATGAGACACCCAAAATAAATTGTTACATCCAGACTGAGACTAATACCTCAGAACTAGATATAGCATACAGTTGTTAGAACAGAGGGGTCAAATACAAGAAGTCTATATTAACCCAGCATTAACCACACAGAAACAAGAATAGTTACAACACCTATTACACACCTATGGGGAAACCTTCATAAGTATCTCAGGCAGAGCGGTCGGTGTTGAACATGACATTAGGATCACCCAAACTACCCCTATATACCAAAAACCTTATCGACTACCCATTCATACCAGGGAGGAGGTCATTAAGGAAGTAAGGAAAATGGAACAAATGGGCATCATCACACCCACACATAGTGCATGGGCATCTCCTATGGCGGTTGTGAATAAGAAAGAGGGAGGGATTCGTCTCTGTCTTGATTTTCGGAAGGTGAATGCTGTCTTCATTTTAGATTGATATCCTATGCCCAGAATAGATGACATTATTGATCATTTGGGGAATGCAGCTTTTATTTCCACGCTGGACCTTACCAAAGGATACTGGCAGATTCCTCTTACAGCACAATCAAAAGAAAAGACTGCATTCATTATCCCTTTCAGACTATTTGAGTTTGTTACTATGCCATTTGGTCTCCATGGAGTGCCTGCATCTTTTCAGCATTTCATGGACCAAATACTTAGTCCCTATACAGACTTTAGTGCCACATACCTTGACGATGTGGTAGTATTTAACTCCAATTGGGAGACACATTTAAAACATCTGGAGCAGGTTTTTTCAGTAACCCAAAAGGCAGGAGTCACTATCAACCCTAAAAAGTGTTGCCTAGGTCAGACTGAGACAAGGTATTTAGGGTTCATTATAGGAAATGGGATTATCAAGCCTGAACTGAATAAAGTATCCGCTGTGTCTGATTGTGCCATACCTAAGACTAAGAAGCAAGCAAGTGCGTGCTTTCTTAGGATTGCCTGAATACTACCGGCGCTTTATTCCAAATTTTTCAGCTATAGCAGGCCCCCTTACCGATCTGACCAAGAAAAGGTATGCTAACAAAGTAGAATGGACCCCAGAATGTGATACCACCTCTAGACAAATTAAAGCGTCATTGTGTGCATATCCTGTTTTGAGAAGCCCCAATTTTAGCAAGCCCTTTGTAGTGCAAACAGATGCATCCAGGATGGGTATGGGGCAGTACTGACATGATATACACAAGAGGAAGAGCACCTCATTATATATATAAGTAGGAAGCTATATGAGAGGAAACGTAGATATTCTACTGTCGAAAAGTAATGTCTTGCCTTCAAATGGGCAATAGAGTCCTTTAAATACTATCTTTGGGGAGCCGAATTTGAAGTGGTGACAGACCACAACCCCCTTTGTTGGATTCAACAGATGAGAGAGACAAGTTCACGAATTATGAGGTGGTATCTGGCTTTACAGCCTTACCGTTTCACTGTCACACATAGAAAAGGTAGTGAATACACCAACGCTGATTTCCTATCACGTTTTGGCACAGGACTTGAGATGCCAGACACCAATAAGAGGATATCTGAGCAAAGATCATGTTCAAGTAATTTGTAATAATCAGTGTATTGAGCAGATCCCAGGGTAAAGATAGAATTTAACGGGACCCTGGGATGGAGCTTCACGGAGTGGGTGAGCCGGAGCTCGTCCTACCTCCATAATAATAAAAGGTGGTTGGACTGTGGAATACATCCTTTTTTTTTAATGACTTCTTTGTTGCCATTTTCATTTTAGTGACCATTAGACAAACATATATAGATACTCGGGTATCACCCGAGCCCACAATCCAAAACTGAGTGTAGTTACTATATACAATAAATAACTATATACATACATACACAGCTGCATTGAATTCCTCTCACCCACACTCTCCATAGCTATATTAGCTTATGCTATAGAAGACATCTTATATTTAGATAGCTACTTTTACATTTCAGAATCAATATCCAAAGATGTCCCCTCATATGATTAAAACAATGTCTTTCAGGGTAGTGACACCTTGGGGTAAGACCCTGCAACTGCGTGGAATACATCCTTTTTGGATGGAAGAAAATGTCTTGTTGTATAATGCTATGATACCCAGATACACAGTACTGTGAAGTATTCATTGTTCCAGGGTATGCACCATTCTGGTTAAACCTGAACAGAATCTTAGTACTTCTGTTATTTAGGGACCCTGGGATGGAACTCCTGAGAGTGGGTGGGCGGGAGTTCCACCCCCTCCTGGGTGTCTGGAGGGGGGGATTTTGTGTTATGCCTTCCCTCTGAAAAAGGGGGGGGGGGTTAGTGTGACAGGGTCAGTCCCTGCCACTAAGACTTGGGACCTTCTTTTTTCTTTTAATCTTCTGGTTGCAACCACTATCATTTCTGTGCTTATTGCTGTCCCTGGTTTTCTGTATGGAGACAGATCACCTCCTTACAACAACCCTTCTTCCCCTCTCTTATCCCTTCTTATTCTTCTCCCCTCTATTATTTTCAAGGTCCTTAGTCTCCCCTAGTCTCCTCAGCAGTTCTGTGAGATGTGTTTGGGCAGATAGTCTGTATTAAGGAATAAAAAGTGGGCATTACACCAGTAGCATTCCCCTCCCCTTTTATTTTTGTAAAGCTTCCTAAGTTGCATTGTGATTTGGTGTACTGGTTGTATATAAGCAAAATGTCTGGTTGGTACAGGAAGGAGAGCCAGCAGTCTCCAGAGAAGCCCCCTTTCTGTGAAAATTCATTGGGGTTAGTAATCGAGTGCTTGGTTGTTTCCAGCGCAACCATTCGCTCGATCGCGGAGCCCTAGCAATCGTACGCACCCTCCCGTAGTGTTCGCGCTTCAAATTTTTAAACAGTTACTTTTCTGCCTTTTAAATTGTCTCTAGAAAGGAGACTTAGCCCCTTGAACAAGTGCTGGTGTTTGAAGCTCTCCTATGTCCTAAGAGAGCCCCTTTAAGCCTCCAAAAGAAAGTACAAAAAAAGTATAAGTTCGGCTGATGGCTTTACTGTTTCTCCCTAGTGCTACTTCATTTAGCTCTATTGCACTGGCTGCTGTAGACTGTATAAACAGTCTGTCCTGGGCTTTTTGTTTGAGGAGTGTTTTTGCTCTAATTCACAGAATGCCAGGACATTACCCTGCTGCAGCAGTTTTATGGGACTGTAAGCCGTCGGCATTGCAGTATACCCGATGACTTGTCAGGGCAAAAAGGTCCTTCTCCTTGCAATCCTCCGTAAAAACACAGCTCCTTTTATATAAACAATAAAACATTTTAGGCTTAAGTGAGGTTTTGTTTGTTTAGGCATTTCTTCTGAAAGAGGAACATAGGAATGGTGGCAATAATGCAGACTAGGTTTTACCTGGGAAGAGTTCTTCTTTGAAAGTAAAAGTTCTGTGTCTGCTCCTGGAGAAGTAAAAGGGGAGGTCTGGTTGCTTGAAGCGCTTTCAGGTTACTGAGGGTCACTATAGGGGATCAGTGGCCCCTAGTGGCTCAGTTTTAAACAAAACAAGCTATTAATCATCTTCAGAATTCCTGTTTGTCATACAAACTCTCTTAGAAAAGCATTATTTTGTAATATAAAAATGCTTTTGGGATTCTTTAAATGTATAAAAGATATACTTGCTGTTTAAACCAATTTGGGGAAAATATTAAACATGTTTTAATGCTGGAATAAATACTTGGTCACATGATCAGGGAGGAGGGTGCTTAAATCCCACCTTCCCAGATATCAGATCAGATAGGGTCAGTTCTTTCTGACCTAGTTGGAGAGAAGTTCCAGATAGAGAGATAAAGAAAGCTATTGCATTGCTATTGATTTGTTTATTAAGTTTTTTTTGTTTGTTTTCTGTAATTATTTTATTTCTTGGTGCTGAATTTGTTTATGCTGAAATAAACATCCCGCTAAGTAAAAAGTTGGTTACACCTAAATTGCTGCCTCTGTGCATGTTTTTGTCTACCTGTAGAACCCACCCGTTAACCCCCCATTGTATCAGCTGACAAATGTGTCAATTATTGGTATCACCTAGGTACCCAGTGTAGGGCTAGAACCCATAACCACAACCTTCCAATTTTCTGGCCCCAGAGGTAAGTGTGCTACCACCTACTGAGCCCCTGACACTGTCATAACAATCACTGCCAAATAATATGTGGAATAAGATAGCGAGTTAGTGTCCAAGCCACACCTAAATGTCTCCTGCACACAGTAAACTTCTTTATTTTGTGTGCACAGCCTGTGTGAGAGATTTTGTGCAATTTTAGTGCCATTTTGATACAACTACATTAAAAGGCAATCACACACAGGGCTATACATTTAAGCAATGTCTGCTTGTCTTGAATCAAGAGTAAGACTGTGAGAGTCTCTTGCTTCTAATCATCAGTCTGGCTGCTGTACTGGGAGTGGGACAGGTACAGGGAGGGACTGGCAGAGGCCTGTAGCTTTTCTTCTGCAATTTAAATCTGCAGATTTTAATGCAGTCACAACTCCCTGCAGTAAAGTTCCACTTGCCTTGCCACTTCCTTACTGGTAAGTAAAAAAAAGAGAGACAGTAACTAAGGGCTGTACTGGAGGCACATACCTCAGCTGGCTGGCTGGCTGGCTGCTGGACTCAGGGCTGGCCCTCTTCCAACAAGTCCTGGGCCTCTAGTTCTGTACTCTGTTCGCAATCAATGACTCCCAGTGGGGTGGCGCTGGCGGTGCTCTGCTGCTCAGCCTCACTGGCTGGCGGGCTGGTGCAAGTGGACTGGATTGGATGGACTTGGAGCAGCCGAGAAAATGGCAAGGAGCAGTGGCTCAGGCGGGCAACCATGTCCATGACCTTCAATGCTGACAGGATCAGTGTGACTGATTGGCCAGCCTTGGCATTGGCCTACTCTCCTCCAAGTCCTCTTCTCCAGTCCAAGTCTCTTCTAACGCTGATCCTGACTCCTCTCTGGACTGGGCGCGGACAAGTTGGGTACAACAACCACTGGTGGGCAGCGGTCTGAGCTCAGTGGGGGGGGAAGGCTGCTGCAGGACAAGGGAAACCACCATGACCACACAGCACTCAGGAGACTGGGGTTAGACTGTCGACTCAGAGCTGAAGAAAAGACGGTCTGGTGTCAGTGACTGTTGCATAACCAGAAGAGACACAAACGGTGTGGGACTCAAACCAGTGGCTCTATGTCCTTTCCAAGTCCACACTCTCTCTCTCTCTCTCTCTCTCTCTCTTTCGCCTGACTCGAGACAACAAAATGGTGACTTGACTCTTGGTGTTAGTCACAATGGGACTATACTAGTCCCACCATGAGTGAGCTAGCAGCCAGTGAGAAAAATTGCAGTAACTGGTTGGTGGAGCAAAGAAACATGTGGAAAAAAACTGTCCAATTGCTCCGCTTGCTGGATGCCAAAAAACTGCAATGCAAGGTGCATGCCACGAGTTGGGAGTTGGGAGTCGGGAGTTGGGACTGTGTCTGCAAGTCCCCCCCCCCTTCCCACCAGACAATGAGGGACCAGGGTTCAAGACTGTTACCAGCAGCATAGAGCTAAAAAAAAAAAGGACTTTTTTTTTTCTGTACGCAATGGCGTACAATAAGTATGCATGGTTACGCCACTGCACAGGCATAATGCTATATTATCTCTATTTCTATATAGGATGATCTATGTACCCCAGGAATGCCTATTTTAAGCTTTCAAATTATTTATTTTATTAAGGTTTAGTTTTATACCATACGTGATCCAAAGCTTTGTTATTAGGATGAAAGGACATGCTGGGTGGGATAAGGGTGGGACTGTATGGATGGTGATGGCTGGCATGGTCCATTTAGAAGAGCTGGGGACTCCCTACACTTGCCAGTAATGGCAGCTATGGATCTGTGGATGGTCATTTCAGAGTCTGGTCTGCAGTGGTGTCCAGGGAAAGAACAGAGTTAAGAGATTTGGAGGGGAGATGGAAATTATGGTGAGGCTGTGATAAAACCCACCACTTGCAGGGCCGACTCTGTATACCTCCTTGCATTTTGTCATTGAAATGTTGGATACAGACACTCACAATGTAGGGAAATGAGAGTCACTGGTCTTAATAATATTTATTTATTTATTTATTTAAATTTTTATTTATTTATTTATTTTTGAAAGTCGGATTTACAGCCTTTGAGTCAGGGACTCATTTACAAAGGCACCTAGTCGCATGGAAGGTAGACATGGTTACAGTATGAGATACAACAGTGGTAACATACAGGTGCAATACAGATAACAAAGGGACAGAATATAACAGTGGTTTACAGAATAAAGTTACATGCAGTAAATAGCAATTGTGTAAAGTATAACAATAGTAGAAGTCACAACCCTGGTCATACCGTGGAAATACCTATGTGGAAGGGTGGGGGGACAGGGTGAGGAAAATAAAATAAGGGGGGGTGTCCAATGGACATTGTCAAGGCTATGGGCCAGAAATGGGGAGGGACCCAAACATTAGGTTGATTTAAGGGCAACTAAAGCTTCAGGTGCCAAAGAGGTGGTTACGGAGAGTGACTTTAAAGGGACAAATTTTGGTAGACTTAGTGACAGAGGGTGGGAAGGAGTTGAACCATGTGAGAGCGCGGTAGTGGAAGGACCTTTCGGCTAGGGAGGTCTTGGTACGGGGCACCAGAATAGTGGCCTTAACTGAGCAACGGGTGGCAACAGATGGGGATGCAAGCCACAGGGACATGGTGACCCCCTGGGGTGGGGGAGTCCTAGCAGGGATTTTTTGGCAAGTAAGCAGGTTTGGTAGTACAGGTGCTCCTCCAAGGTGAGCAGGTTGGTGGTGGAATAGAGCAGGAAAGTATGGGTGCGGAGAGATGTGCCGGTCAGGAGCCTGCAGGCCTTGTTTATCGAGGTCTGGATTCTGGTGAGGGTGGTATTGTCGGCCGCAGCATTGATAGGTAGGCCGTAGTCCACTAGGGACAGGACTGAGGAGCTGATGCCAGTCGGAGGGCAGTGTGTGGGAGGCAATCTCTGTGGCGATAGAGAAGGCCAATCTGAGAGTTTATGGCTGAAGACAGGGTATTGATGTGGGTGTGGAATGTAAGAGATGAGTTGAAGGTGATGCCCAGGTACTTGTAGGACGACACCAGCTCGAGAGGGTGAGCATTACTGGGGAGAATGCAGAGGGGGGCATTTTTGGCCTTATTCTGGTGATGCAAAAAAAGCATAGATTTGTTTTTTTTGAGGTTAATGACCAGCCCGTGGTCAAGGAACCACTTTTCAGCATGGTTCAATGTGTGCTGCAGGGATTCCTGTAGAGATGCAGGGTCAGAGTGGAAGGCAAGGAGAACCACATCATCGGCATAGAGTAGCATATTGCCAAGCAGGAGCTGGGGAGGGTGTTGAGAAATAGACTGAACAGAATGGGGCCCAGGATGGAACCCTGGGGGAATCCCGAGTGAACGGGCAGGGTATTGGACAGGTTGCCATTTACCTTCAAGCTCTGTGATCTGGTAGAAAGGTAACTGGTGAACCAAGCCAGTGGGCCAGGGGAGATGCCAAGTTGGTAGAGGGAGTCAAGTAGGAGGGGGGTGATAGACAGTGTCAAAGGCCTTGGACAGGTAAACACGAACACTGCACCCACAACATGACCAGAGTCAAGAGCAGAGTGGAGGTGCTGGGAGAACTCCAGGAGGGCTGTAGTGGTGCTGTGTCCAGGGCAGACTCCATGTTGTTCTGGACACAGCAGGTCGTATTTGGCCAGATTCTCGGAGAGCTGAATGGCCACTATTTTTTCTAGTGCTTTGGAGAGAGGGGGGGGAGAATGGAGATGGGCCTGAAATTGTTAGGGGAGGTTCTATCTCCACTGTTATGGATAGGTGTGATTTCTGCAATTTTCCAGGCACTGGGAAATTGACCAAGACTTAGTGACCGGTTTAAAAGGTTGGTGGGAGGGCTAGTACAGTATCTAGGACTAATCAGAGGATCCTGGAGTCCAGGTGATCACAGCTGGGGTTGTTGCTAGCTAAGGCTTTTTGTAGATGAGGCCTGACTTCAAAAGATGATATAGCACGCAGGTAGAAAGGGGGGCAATCCGAGGTGGGGGGTGGAGGCAGGGATAGGGTCAAAAAAGTAGTTGGGGAGGACAGAGCTTAGATCTGAGAAAGCCATATTGAGGCACTCAGCTATGCGGGGAGGATCAGTAGTGACGGTACCATCTATGGAGAGTACTGATGGTGGGCGGGAGTGGGTCTTTTCCATTGAGCTCTTTTATATTGTCCCAGAAGGCATGGGATGAGCCCCAAATGGATTCAAGGGTGGCTTGATAATATTCGGCCTTAGCCTGCCTTATAGCCCAGGTGCACTTGTTGCGTGCTGCATTATAGGCTTGCCTGTCAGCCAGTTTACCTGTCGTGACAGCAATATGCCAGAGATTATCTCTTTGTTTCAGTATTTGGATAAGGGATGGGGAGATCCATGGGGCGTTGTGTTTCTTGGTACGGATTCTGGTCAAGGGGGTGAAAAGTTTGCAGGCCTTACTGAAGGCACTGGAGAAATAGGCTAGGGCAGAGCCAATATCTGTTGAGAGTAATTTTTGGAAGCTGGGTAATATGGGATAAATTGTGAGAGATACATCCAGAAACCTGGAAACTAGTGACTTAAAGGGAATATAAACTAGCATTTTTTGTAATAACTTACTCACTGTGCAACTGCCCTGGTCCCCGATGTACCGTTTCATCTGTACCTGTCGAGAGAGGAAAAGAAAAACAATTAAAACATCAGTGGAGGGTGCTAATGAGCCACTGACTACATCAGACGCATCTCACCGGAGCTTCATGCTAATCCCAATTTAATTTATATTTCTGGCTGTTTTTCTACTGCAAAATTGATATTGTGAATAGCTGTAAAGTGGGAAAATTGATGATTACCTACTGTAACTTCAGCCAAAACCTAGAGGCAGGCGGCTATATCTGCGAAGAAAGCACAGCATCAGGACAACGTGGTACCAGGGGGTTTGGCTTCAATTTCCCTCTCGGCTGCAGAGCTCACACTGCTCGACAAGACAGTCACGGAGCAGATTTTAAAATGACTCAGCCTGTGGCTGGACCTATTTGAAGATAAAATTGGCACCCTTACAGCAGAGTTTGCCCAGCAAAATAAAGAGGTGCAAGAATTGCAGCAGCGGGTGTCCGATCTGGAAGACACAGTAGCCCCTCAGACAAACCGCATGGCACAACTCGAACAGGAGCTGGATGCCCTAATAGAATCCTTGGAATACCTGGAGAATTATAATCGCCTATAACAAATTGTGGATAAGGGGCCTGCCTGAAGGTATGGAGGGCAGGAATGCAGTGGCCTTTTGTGCGGAAAAGCTTCCAAAAATCCTGGATATGGAGGTTGCAGGGGGCAAGATTAAAATAGAGTGTGCACATCGACCGCTTGCACCGAAACCTGCTGACGATCAACCCCCAGGCAGATTGTGTTCCGCATGCACCACTTTGGCAACCATCAGGCAATTAAGGCCACAAATAGAGCAAAGAAGGATGTGAGCTATAAAGGGGCCATGGTCACAATTCACCAGGACTCATCTATGAGGGTTCAGAAAAAAAGACAGCAATTTAATCCCAGTATGGACATGTTGCATGAGAGGGGCTTGGAGTTCTTTATGACTTTCCTGGCAGTGGTCAAAGTAAAGTCTAAAGGCACCAGCTACTCCTGCTGGGAAGCGGAGAAGCTAAGGAGGTTCATCAATGACTGGGATAAAAAGGATGCAAGGAAGTGAGAGAGAAGACGGGGTATTCCTGTGCTACTCTGTTTGGTCCTGGCACTGAGCGGTTAAATGCTGCGATGCTCATACCTCTCAACTGACCCTGATTTTCAGGGATGTCCCTGCCTCAAAATTTTACTCTGTCCCTCCTAAGAGTTGTGTTTCTGTGACCAATCAGTGGGGGTTATAAGCACAAAATAATGTCAAACATTAAAGCTACAGACTTGTTCTTCCTTAGAAAATACATTTTATACTAAACCTCTTATTCTACCAGCTTCCTGAGTGGATGTCACCAATTTTGAAGATGCATCCCTGATTTTGGTCCTTTGTCCCTGATTTATTTAAGCCTTGCCCCTGACTTATGAGGCAGGAGGTTGAGTGGTATGGCAATGCTCCCTGCTTTTTTTTTTCCTACCCTTTCACCCAGCAACTGGAGGGGAACCCCGAGACAGACTGCCTGAATTATTTCCACTTCTCCTGTGTGATCCCTCCTAGCTCCCCGAACTTTGTGGCTGAAATTGGTCACTTTCCTGATAGGAACTTACAGGGTATTTCCCCTGCTGGACCTGGAGCATTGCAAGGTGTTGGTGGCCGTAATCGAGGCCCTCTGGCAGTCAAGTTGGCAGGCAGGAGCTTCATTGGTGTGTAGTCTCAGTATCGTACTGCAGGCCTGAATTCCAAGCCTCTCAATGTTGATGTACCAATGACCGCAGGTTAGTGGGGCTGGGGGTGGGCCGACGTGGGCCAAGTCCCTTCCTGGTCCTGTGCCTGGGGGAAGACTGTTGATACTCAGACTGGGGGGGGAATTTTGATGTGCACTGGGTTTTGCTGAGGGGGAACCTTGTTTGATGGGTGGTTCGAAGGGACTTTGGTGATACTCAGGGGGGCAGTTGTGCTGGAGGGTGGTGGTGTGGATATGGGCCAAAGTGGAGAGTTTCTTACTCAGTACTTAACAATGATCCTTTTCTCTTTTTTTCATGCTGTAAGAGCATATGCCGCACAGCCAGTTTGAGATGTTTGTATGGGATTTTAGTACGGAGGGAAGGGGGCGATTGGGGAATGTGGGTCACTATGATTCGATACACAAATATGGTGAAACTTTTTTTTTGACACAGATGGTGTAAGTTACAGTTTCTATTAGTTGTGGGGGGTAGAGGTCAATTTTAATACTTTTTTCAGCGCCAGTTGTGCCATTTTTTGAGGTTCTACATATCTTACATTCTTTTTTACACTTTATTGCTGATGGTAAGAGTTGGAGGAACTGCTGGATGGGGATTTTATGTTGGTATGGTGCAATTGGTTGGAGGCACAGTCTTCCCACGACAGGTTACACATTGTAATAGCCTACCATGAGGCTGATTTAGTGGTCTCCTGGAACGTGAACAGGATCTCCTCCCCGTTCAAGAGATCAACGATTTTAACAGCTCTCAAAAAGAAGGACACAATGGTGGCACTGCTCCAGGAGACTCATCTTACCCCCAAGGAGCATAATAAGTTGGTTGGGGGATGGGTGGGCACATGTTTTGCTGCATCCTTCTTCTCCCACAAGAGGGGGGTAGCGATATTGGTTCATGAACACTGCCCCTTTCAGGTGTAGCGGGTAATGAAAAATGCTCAGGGGAGTAGATATATTTTTGTGGTGGGCTCTCTGGGGCATAGGACGTTTACATTAGGAAACATATATGCCCCTTCTGTGTTCGAGCCTGGTTTCTACCAGGAGGTCCTGGATGTTCGTAATAGGGAGCAGTTTCCTGGTCTAGTAATGGGGGGGACTTCAACCTCATTATGGATCAGGAGATGGATTACTCTGGCAGGAGGAGAAGAATGAATCGAGCTACTAAGGCTTGGATACAGGGTCTGTCAGATTTGGAGATACTGGACAGTTGGAGGCAAGCATATCCTGGGGCACGGGGTACACATTCCACTCCCTCCCACACAACTCCTGGTCCAGGCTAGAATACATGTATATAGCCAGCTTCCTGTATGATAGAGTGGTGGATGTCTCCCATGGCCCAATCACGCTTTCAGACCATGCCATGGTGGGGTTGACGATTAGGTGGAGGGATCAGGATCCCTGGGCCAGGACATAGAGATTCCCATCATATCTATTGGCAAAGAAAGAATTTAGGGAGTTCCTCAAGGAACGATGAGGGGAGTATTTAAAATTCAATGAGGGAATGGTCAATAACTTTTCCACCCTGTGGGAGGCAGAAAAGGCATACAAGCGGCGGGGCCATTATAAGCTCTACTGCTAAAATCAGAAGGGAGAAAAAGGAAAAAATTGAAACCCTGGAGAGAGCTGTGTGGGGAATGGAGGCAAGAGTTCTGGTTGGGGGTGGAGAGGAGGAAAAAAAGCAGCTGCTGACAGCCCGTGAGGCCCTTAATGCATGTCTTACAGGGGAAGCAAGGGCCAGATTCTCATATGCTAGGCAAAGGATATACGAGTGGGGTAACAAGCCAGGCCCTTTGATGGTCAAGTTAATGAAGGGCGGTAAAGCACCCTGTAAGATTACAGCTATCAAATCCCAGCAGGGACAGATAATAAAAGAGAGCCAGGGCATGGGAACATGTTTTAAAAACTTCTACCAGACACTATACCAGGCAGAATGTGAGGGCACACGGGAGCTGGCCAATAACTTTTTGAATACTATAAAAGTCCTCCAGATAGATGGGACCCTGAGGGATCAGTTAGGAGTAGAGTTTACTGCAGCTGAAATAGTCCAGACCATTGGTGGCCTGCAAGTGGGCAAAGTTGCTGGCCCAGATGGATTCAGGGCAGAATATTATAAGGTACTGAGGGGGGACGTGGCGGGGATGTTGGCGGAACTTGTGCAGGAGGCTAGGGGGGAGAAGGGTCTCCCCAGAACATGCCTGGAGGCCAATGTCACCCTGATACACAAAACAGATAAGGACAAGTTGGACTGTGCATCGTACAGGCCCATTTCTCTGCTCAACTGCGGCTGCAAGATAATAGCTAAAGTCCTGGCTATACGGTTGGAGCAGGTCCTCTCAGACATCATTCACCCGGATCAAACAGGGTTTATAAAAGGCAGACTTTCGTATCATAATATGAGAAAGTTGCTGAATGTCATCTGGTGGGGGACCTGTAACCCGAATAAGGCATGTGTGTTAACGATGGATGTAGAAAAAGCATTTGATCGGATTGAATGGGACTACCTCTTTGAGGTATTGCGCAGGTTTGGGCTAGGAGATGGATTGGTGGAGCTAGTTCAGTTGCTCTACAAGAGGTCCCGAGCATGGGTTTTGGTTAATGGAAGAGCCTCTGAGGAATTGAAACTGTTTCGGGGTAATAGGCAGGGGTGCCCCCTCTCCCCACTCCTATTTGCCCTCACCTTCAAACTCCTTGTGATTAAGATACGGGCTTCTGAGAATATCCATGGAATATCATTGATGGTGGGGGCAGTCTAAGGTAGCATTATATGCAGACGACCACCTCCTGTTTGCCTCTCACCCAGGAAGCATGATCCCATGCATAGTGCAGATAATTGAGGAATTTAAGGCTTTTTTAGGATATAAGCTAAACATAACAAAATCCGAGATCTTGCCCTTAGGGAGGGAGGTGGAGGGATTCCCAAAGCTTGCCTGGGGCCTGAAAATTGTAAGGGAGTGCTTCACTTATCTGGGAATAAAGGTGGGTGCTTTGCTTTCAAAACTATATAGTCTTAATTACACGCCCATATTCAAAGTGGTCATCGATGATTTGGCCAGATGGAGAGCTCTCCCGATTTCATTGTTGGGGCATATCAACCTCATTAAGATGAATGTGTTGCCCCAAGTGCTATATCCTATGCAGATGATATTGATGTGCTCCACTGCCAGAGATATTGCTAAACTGAAAAAAGGGTTTATGAACTTTATTTGGAGGGGTAAGAAACCCAGAATGAAACTTAGTCGGCTCAAGGCTACCAAGGAAAAGGGAGGACTTAAATTCCCAGATCTCAAGGGATACTATTTGGCTATTCAGCATAGATTCCTTCACAATTGGCTTAATAGGGGGAGTCGGCCTCATGGATAGGATTAGAAGGGGCCAGATGCCCAGGCAGGCTAACTGCGTATTTATCACAGAGAGGGCCCAAGGCATATGCACAGCTAGCCAACCCTAATCCACTAGTGCAGTCTGTGCTGGGGGCGTGGGAGAATATCCGTAAGAAGCAAGGAGCCTCGGATGAACACACCCCCTTGTCCCGGTGTCTGGGAACCCTGAGTTCCTGCCAGGTTTGGAGGATCCGGGGTTTGCGCTTTGGGAGAAGAGAGGAGAGGAGTATGATGTTTAGGGGACCTATGTAATAATTTTGGCCTGCTGACTTTTGGTGAGATCAGCACGCGGCTGGGGATACCCAACTACCACCTATTTAAATACTTGCAGCTCAGAATTATTCCCATAAGCTGAATAAAAGCCCAAGAGAAATGGATGCCCTGGCACCCATAGAACATCTGGTATTGGGAGCTAGGGCCCGAGAGAAAGGTCTAATAGGCAGAGAGGTTAGATTGGATAGGCAATCTATCAGAAATCAAACTGGGAAAACTAGATAGCAATGGGAAAAATACCTGGGGGTTGCTATTTCGGATGAGCACTGGAGCACTCTGATAACCACCCATATGGGTCTTCTTTTATGCAACAGGTTCAAAGAATCCCAATATAAGTTCCTGCATCACTTGTTTCGCACTCCCCAGTGTCGTTCATAAGTTCCATCCTGGGGTCACGGATCAGTGTGGGAGATGTGGGATGATGAGGGGAACCTACATGCATTGCTTCTGGCAGTGCCCAATTCTACAAAAATATTGGAAGGATGTCCAGGGAGAAGTTTCCTGAATACAGGGTTGGATGGTTGCTTTCTGCCCCATCTCACTACTGGGTGTGGAGATTGACCAGTCTGGTGAGTGGTACCTGTACCCAAGGTGGGTGAGGGTAGTACTGATGACTGCCCGCCAGATCATATTAAACACTTGGGTGTCCAATGTGGTCCCTTCCAGCAGAATATGGAGAACACTTCTTTTGTCCACTTTAACCCTGGACCGAATCACCTACTCTTTGAAAGGCAGGGAGGAGAGATTCCAGAGAGACTGGGCATAGCTTCTGGCTTCCATTGCTCCAATGGAAACCATGATACTATATGGCTCTGAAATTGGATACAGAGGTGAAAGATAGAGAGGGGCTAACCCTGGACCACAACTGGGTTGTATCCTCTTGAGCCTTTGGATGGAGGGGTGGAAAGCAAAATTAGGATGAGGTCCCGTGCCAAGGGTATGCAAAATTTGAGGACACCTGTCCAGCACCCCTCTATAGTGGGGGGTCCTCAGGGGAATTTCTTGGTAAAGTGTGAAAACTAAGTTGTTCTTTTCTATTTCTTCTATTGTTACATCTTTTCTCTTTGTCTGTTTACTCTTTTGCTTGAACTCTGTTAGGGTTCTATCCTATGTTCTAGTTGTTCAGAATTTCTTGTTCTCTTTTTTTCCTCTCTTTATGTCCATATAGGTCTATCCTCTCTTCCACATATAATCTTCTAAATAAGATCCATGGGTGCCACACAGGTCTGTCTCTCTAACTAGATCAGAATTCTTGAGAATTATGTCTCTAGAGCAGTGGGTCATGAACCTAGCCTGACTGTATCAGCTTGGTGCACCAGACATGAACTGATACCACACCATGATTAGCACCAGTGTCCTTTCTAATATCAATTCGTCTCTCACCCGAAAGGATAAAACAGGATGGGTGGGCCCACCAGGACACCAACAATGACATTGGTGGGGCTGGGAGGAGTCTATAAAATGGGGATTTTTGCCCCCAGGTACTTCATTCTAGAAGAACAAAGATAAATTTGTACTCGATGACTGCTGCTTTTGTTATGATGACTGTGCATTGGTATCATTGTTCTTCCGTATATTGTGAGTGAGATGTCTTGTATTTGCTTCTTTCTCTGTTGTTTCCTGTAAGAGAAAATTAATTAAAAGATTATACAAAAAAAAAAAACATGAGTGGTCTGATGTAACTCTCAAAAGCTTGGGACCTCCATCTCCCCAGGGCCTGGATCTGTGAATCTGTAAGCCCCTCTGTCCAGCATGCAACACTGCCCCTGTCCAAAAGGAATGTGTGTTGAATTGGCTTGCCTCCAGCCCCAGTTGCTGCAACAGCTTCTGCAACACGTGATGGAACTGATACACCGTCATTAGGGTCCCATCCTCGTATTGAAAGTAGGCCTCCCCCACCTTTGTCCGCCGGATCATATAATCTTTTACTCATGCCCAGACATCACAGTACACCCCGATCGGGGCCTGCACACTGCACCAGTGGCCCCAGGTAGATCGGTCCATCTTGCTTTTTCTTAGTTGGACGAATACCCCCACCATGGTTATCACCACGTCCTCGTCACCCAATACTAGCTGTTGATGTGCCGCCTTGCTCGGTTGCACCAACTCGGATACCCAAAACGCCCCACAGAATGCCATGAGATAGGCAGATCCTCGTAAGGGCATCCCAAATACATCTAAACATCATGGGGCTGATGGACCGTCGCTGGTCTGGTAGTCAAGGTACTGACCATGCCCATCCTTGCAACATCTTGCGAATGGGGAAAGCTCTTGTGGTATCCATGTACCCCCTGGCCTTCTGGAACCAGGCTATGCCAGCGTGGCTCAGTTGGTAGCACATCTGCCTCTGGACCAGAAGGTCATGGGTTCTTATCCCACACTGTTATTGAACTTACACCTGCAGTATTGGGGGGTTGTTGTACTGCTGGGGTGTGCCATCCTTCTGATGAGACGTTAAACTGAGGTCCCTTCTACCCATCCTGGTGTTGTCCTGGTGGGTGTCCAGGTGGAAATAAAAGAACCCAGGGCACTCTTCGCAAAGAGTAGGGGACATTCCCAGTGTCCTGGCCAACATTCCCCTACCCATAAACCGGTTCATGCAATTATCCAGGCTGCGTGTGGGTGTTGATGTGCGATATGGCCGCCACTGCACATTCAGTCACTTCACTACCAGTCTAGCATTGCTTGTAAAGCACTTTGGGATACACTGTATATGAAAAGCGCTACATAAATGCTGATTCTTCTTCTTCTTCTTCTTCAAATGCTGTTCCACTGTGGCCAGCATAGCCCCCATCTTTTTAAACAGCATATATTCACATAGCTGCTGTACAGGCACTGGCCATGCTTTCCTCCACCTTTGCGCTTGCTGTATGGCCAATAAACTGTCCAGCCCCCTTTTATATGCCACCTGCGTATTGGGAGCCAGTGTATTCCTGATCAATGCCCATGCTTCTCCATTATCAAACCCCAAAGGTAAGCTGGGACTTCCCTTGGGTGTCTGTACGCTTCTGGTGCCAATTCTCGAAATCTCTGCCACTGTGAATGAGAAAGAGCATCAGCGATACTGTTTAAAATCCTGGAACATGCACTGCTTTGAACTGTATATTAAGCAAAAGACATTTCGGCACAAACATCCTCATGAGGTTACTCATCGGTCCCCTTCCCCCAACTGACTATGAATGGCATACACCATGCTGGTGCTGTCTGACCAGAACGTAATGGCTTTGTCCCTTAGCCAGTCACCCCACACCACCAATGCCACCATGACTGGGAAGAATTCCAAGACTGTTATCTGAGACAGCACCCCCTGACACCTTCCAGTCTTCTGGCCACTAGCCTGTGCTCCACTTCCCTTGAAAGTATGTGCCGAAACCCAACTCCCTGGATGCATCTGTGAAAAGCTCTAGCTCCTGTCTGGACACCAGCACTGGCCATATTGCTATGCCATTAAAGCAATTCAAAAATGCTTGCCAAATGTTCAAATCACCTCTCACTGCTTCTGTTATCTGAATCCTGTGGTGTGGTTTTGTACACCCGACCCTATCCCGGCCAACCAGCTCATGAAGGTTCTACCCATGGGGAAAGCCTAACAGGCGAAGTTCAGATGCCCTATCAGCTGCTGCCATTCCTGCAATGTAACCTTCCGTGCCTTTATCACCATCCCTAGAAGCTCCTTCAGTGCCACCAGTTTGTCCTGCAGTAGCCAAAAGACCTGTTGTGTTATGTCATTTCTATACCTAAAAAGGACAACCATGTGCACGGATCCCCTGTCTTGTCTCATGCCAACAATACTCCTAGTTCCATGCAAACCTCGTGGAATGCCCCCATCAGCTGCCCACAACTCTGTGTACTTGCCTTGCCCACACACAAAAAATCATCCAAATAATGCACAAGCCCGGCCCGTTTCACCCTTGTGCTTGTGACCCGATGCAGGAACGTGCTGAACTGCTCAAATACTGCGCACGTCACTGCGCACCCCATTGGCATACAGTTATCTATGTAATACATACTTTCAAACTTCATCCCCAACAACTCACAATCTTCTGGGAGGACCGGCAACAACCGAAATGCTGCCTCGATATCCATCTTGCTTAACAAGGCCCCATGACCTGCCTGTCGCACCACTTCTACCACCTCATCAAATGATGCATATGATACAGATGTATGGGATGGATCAATGAAATGGTTGACCGATTCCCCCTCCAGGTGTGACAAATGATTGATCAACCAGAATTCCCCCAGCGCTTTCTTTGGGACCAACCCAATTGGTGACACCTGGAGACGGGGAATGGGGGGCGCTGCGCATGGGCCACTAATCCTCCCTGCTGCTAACTCTTTTCCTAGCTTGCTATGCACTACCTCTGGTCACTCCTTGGCAGATCTTAGGTTGTCTGCTTCATATGACCTCCGGGGGCCCTTGTAAGGAATACGGAAACCAAATTTAAACCCATCAGCCAAGAAGTGAGCGGATTCTTTGTTCGGGTATCGATCCAGCCACCACTTAAGATGTTTTCCCCCTACAGGTGTTGGCAGGCCTTCCCTGCCCCCCACCCAGAAGGAACAAAACCCACTGTTTTTCTGGAATGGCCAGCCATTCCCTGTCTTTCTCCCGCATTGCTGAAATAGGTGCTGACGCCCACATGCCATGCATTTATGCTTGTATCTGCACTGTTCTGCTTTGCAGGATCCCTGATTGTAGTTGTAGCAATGCCCTCCCCCACTCCCTTTCTCCTGAAACCCTTTTTAGGTGAAGGGCCCACCAACTGGAAACCCGCTATTAGTATGTTGGACTCCCCCATGTCTATGATCCACAGAAAAGGCAAATCCAACATAGCCCAAGACCTCCCTGTGTCATTCTGTTTCCTTCTCCTAATTTCTTGCCATATTCCAGCCAACTCCCCCCTGGTTTGCTTACATGCATAGTCATGATCTGACTAAAGTACACCCATAGCCCTTCGGCCTTCACTGGGTTGCCCTGGGTGAGGATGCCTGCATATATTGCAAAGCCCACTTCCCAATTTTCCCAGGTGTGTCGGACTAGTACGTCGTGCTTTTTCTCAACCCCATCATTCTTCTCATGCTTATCCTTCTCCTTTCCCTCCTCGGGCTCCTTTGGCCAGTTGAGGAGTGAAAAAAACATCCACATATTCACCATTTACTATTTGCTGCCTAACTTTGTCAGGCAAATGAGAACCCACTGGTTCCCGCAACAACACAAACCCCAGCTGTGTTGACTGCGATGCCGCCAGTTGAGTCATGGTGTTAAGCTCCAAGGTCCCCATCTGCAGTGTTCCACTGACTGCAGGGGAATCTGTGACCACCATTGCTAGTTCTTTGTCTGGGAACAGGCCCAACAAATGGTCGAGCTTCTGCTCCAGTGCAGATTGTGCTGAGGACCTTGGCACAGCTTGCTGGCCTGTCTCCATCAGCCTGTGCCTGAATCATATGTCTTGGCTTAACCCTGATACACCCAGTGGCAACCCCGCTTGACCCAGAAGCCACTGCCCCTGCCCGAGCTCTGTAGCTCCCAATGATGGACTTTGTCCATGTGCCACTAAAAACAGCCCTACTGCTGCTGTGTCTGGCAGCCCCAGACTCCAAGGTGGTGGGCTGGCAGGAGCACTAGGTTGCCCAACAGGCTCCCCATACACAGCCACCCCTGATTTATGCTTCAGTGGTCTCTGTTTTTTTGCCATCGACCCCCACCTTGCCTACCTAATCAAAGTCCGCAACTCCTCTGCAGAGAGCATGTCGCATGCCTGCAATCACCATCTCCTGTTTCCTTTTTTGGGCCCGTGGCTTCTTGGCTGGTGGTGGTCACTCTTCATTCTCAATTGGTAGTGGAACCCTTTCTGTGGGGGCCTGGATCACCACCACTGGCTCCTCTTGCCCTGGGACATAGGCAGGCTGGGAGGGACCTCTAGATCCAGGTTTCGGCCTGCCCCCTCATCTGTATGCAGCTGCTGCCCAGGCCCAGATGTGCTTGGTGACTCGCCCTCACCTTGGAACAGTGCATCCTACCATGCCTTGCCTTTCCCCTTAATGAAGGCCACCAATTAGGTTTCAAAATCCATTGCTGCATCGCTCTGAAATATATAATTTAACACCTCTGCTCAACCATTGCTGCCATTTTAGCCTCTGCCTCTACCACAACAATGGTCCTTTTCACCGGGTATTGCATGTTATTTGTCTTACTATTATACCTTTTTATATATATACATATATATATATATATATATGCTAACGTTTAATACGGTAGTCTTCATATTGTTATATCCCTCTAATAACCCTATCCTGATTAATTAACTACCATCCTTCGCCTTAATCATGCAGTATCCCAGTAATTGCCCTGTATACTGCAACCACCAGATGCCTTTATCTCCCCACAACTGCACAGTTATTGCCCTTGCTGCCTGGGCCATGTACGCCTAGCTTACCACTGCTGTGCATCCCCTGATTTATTTATTTAGTTTTTGTTGACTGGGTAAGTGCACTAGACAAATCCTGCCTATTTTCAGGAACGACCCGGGGGAGGGGGATACAGATGAATGCCAACTGACCTTGAACCAGATTAAGCTGTTGGTGGTATTTTTAGTGAATGAGGGAAATTTGGCCAGGACACCGGGGAAATTCCCCTGCTCTGCTGATGGGGGTACTTTGCGTCTGAGATGGAGGAGCTGGAAGTCGATCTGGCTGTGGAGGAGACGTCTGGTTTGCATCCCTCGCATGATAGCCAGCATGGCATCTTTGAGGCTGAGACCTTGTCAGTATCTAACAGACGATCTGAGACTCCACAAATGACAGCACATAGCTCTGAGGTTCACCCGGAACATCTTCACAGGAATGAGGGAGCTGAAACTCCACAAACGGGAGACCTAGCATCACAATTGCGACTTTTGGAACAAACTTATATTCTCTCTAAAGAAAGGCTTTTAAAAGGTATGTCGACTCACTCTTTGAAGGAACCCTTAGCTCTGAATCGATGTGTAGCTGCGCTGACAGCTGACAGTGTTTTTCCAATTGATGCCGATACCTTGCAGTCTAATGGTGGCAGTTGTGGAGTAGGACTTGTTCAATCTTCTGAAGGGGAAGAGTAGAACGCTAGGACTGTGTTGGAGAGAGCAGGATGGATCCAAGATTCAGTCGAGACTTGGTTCCCCGATCCATTGATTCCACTTCCGGGTTCATCCCCGGTCATGTTACAACCTCACACAGCAAACAGTGGGGCTGTAGGAGTAGCTACTGGAGGTACAGATGATTGGACTCACTGTATTTTGGCAGGACATGATGAGCTGTCTGTACAAGATGTGGACATGCGAACTGAGCAGACGGACACGGACTATGGTTTACCACCGAGTGCGGGACAGCCGATGGGTGTGGCTCTGCTGCAGGGGGTGCAGGACTCTCCAGGTATTTCTTACTCCCCGGCACTGTCTTCAAACAATATCCTTTGTGAAGCCTTGACTACAGTAGTACCACCCAATATGGATGTTATTAAGGAGACTGAGGGGCATGATTTAACTAATGATGGGGATATGCTTTTTGATGGGCAAGTGCCTGTTAGCAATAGAGTTACATATGCCAGCTTAATAAAAAAAACCTTAGAACAAGCTAAAAGATGGTTTGCGGTATGATTGAGATATGTAGGAGGTTTAGAACTACCTCCAGATAGAGCTTATGTTGGGAAATGTTTAATTAAACAAGATATGGGTTTTACACCTTCAGAGGTGTACGCATTAACACATGCTCCGGGGGAAGCCTCTTTTGATTTAAGTTTTCGTTCTTCCTCATTGTTGGATAGATTTTGGCTTTTGTATAATGCTCATAAACGTACCCCCCTATGGGCCCCTTTTCAAGAGATTCCACTTACAAAACCAACCTTTAAGATAATTACCATCCTCTTTAGGAATAAAGGGGTAAATGTCACAGATATCCTCTACTGGTTGGGAACAAAGTGTGGCATAAAATATACTCCAGAACCTATAGTGGATGAGGAGGGTTTTTAGACAGGGGGATGGAAAGTTAAAATTCAACTTTGACAGGATGATTTTGGGATTAAACATTTACCTAATTGCTTTTATCTAGGGAAAGACAAAGGGGTGCTATTTTATAAGGGACAACCCAGACAATATTATAAGTGTGGCTCCCCGAGACACCTCAGTAACACTTGTGAGATTCAGAGATGTGTGCATTGTGGTAGTCAGGGCATAGCAGCTCAGGATGTACGGTTCCCCCTGTTTGTCATTAATGTGATGAAGTAGGTCACTCTATTTTCTCTTGTCAATTGGCTTCTCATAATAATGAGAATGGAGACTTTGCTGAACAAGATTTTTATATCAATCGAGCTACCAGAAAGGACAGTGGCACTCATCCCCTTCCCCCAGACAGAAGAGTGCAGCTCCCCCCCACCTGCGCTGACAGCAGCTGCTACCCCTCCACCTAGACAGGAAGCTACACCTCCTCCACTAGTCCACAGAAGGAGATGCCATTATTATTGACACATAGTGATCTGAGTTTACAGCCCTCCTCCATTGCATCGGTGATTGATCTGGAAGGGGGATCTCAGGTTGTTGAGGTAGAAGTTTTAATACTCTCTAGTCAGACGAATGGGACAGATGCTCTTGGCTCTGCCATGCCCCCACCCCAAGCTCCCTCCTCTTCAGGACCTGCTTCTACACTACTGTGGTCTCTAAAACCCATCCAGTGCCTGGGCAACCTGTTGTAGAGATTCCTCTACAGAATAAATATGAGGTCTTAACAATGGGGTGACTCTGAGATGGGTGATGATTTGGCCGGGATGTCAGATAATTCATCCTGTATAGGCGAAATTTCAGATCGTGAGGGGCAAGATTCACAATTGGGTGGGAGAGTTAAGAAAAAACGCCATTTGGGGACTTGATATAATTTAAGAAAGAAGAAAGCGACTGATGCCAGTAACTCCTGAAGGATTCTTCCTTGCGGTTGGCATCGCTTAATGCGAACAGCTTAAAGTCTGATAGGAAACGGAAATCAACTTTTCAGTATTTCCTTTCTCAGACTTTTGATAGTGTCCTCTTTCAGGATACACGGCTTTTTTCATGTACTGAGATTCAAAAGCAAAAGCTGAATGGATAAGGGTTCCTCCTATTGGTCAGTGGGAACTGATACCTGCAGTGGGGTTGGGTATGCCTTACAAACAACACGATAGAAGTTACAAGAACCCAGGACATCACACCTGGTAGGGCCATGTTAATGGATTTTGTAGTAGAGCAACAAGCCTTTCGTTTATTGAATGTTTATGCTCCACAGGAAAGAGCGAACCGCACGAAGATGTTTAACACCTTACAGCCCCTGTTACTGACAGCACATGTAGTTTTATGGGGTGGGGATTTCAATTGCAGCAGTCTAAAAAGGGATTGTGGCGTTAGAACTGAGAAAATATTTTGTGACACTGCATTGCTGAATAGAGTTATTTCTCAAACAAATTTGATTGATGTTTTTCACACCACTCACTCTACTACGCAATATACCTATCTCAAAGGTTGTCTTAAAACTAGGATAGATTACTGGTTTATTTCACCATATCTTCCCATTCAGAATTTTAGGATGCACCCAATGGCAACATCTGACCATCTATTGTTGAACATCACTCTATCCTATTCCCCAGAATGAACATTGGGGAAGGGATATTGGAGATGTAATACTTCCTTATTGGATATTCCTGATATAAAAAGGTTTTTTTGGATACAATCAATGCTAGACTTTCAGTTATATGTTTTTATGACAGTATGATAGATTGGTGGGAACAAATGAAGGTGGATTTAACTAAGTATTGCAAAAGCATGAGCTGATTGATGAGGGTATTCAAGAATACAAGATATGGTCAATTACAAGATCAACTTTATTTGTTGATTTCTTTGCAACTTGATGGTAGCCATGTTTTTTGGGAGCAAATAAAACATATAAAATGGGAAATGACTAATTTACAATATGATAGGAATAAGTCCATAGAATTCGAGCAAAGGTATAGCATTAAGGGTAATCAAGCACAGGCTAACCCTTATAAAAATTGCATCTCACAAACTAATAAGAAATACATTTCATTGTTGACATCGGAAGGCCGTGTCATTACTGGTAATTCGAATATTATGATGGCAGTTGAGAGTTATGTACAGCAGTTATTTGGGACAACTCATGATCTTCCTGAGAATACTGTAGATTGGTTGCATGAGTGTAACTTACCTCAACTATCTCATATTGTTAAAAAGATGCTAACTAGAGAGATCACGATACAAGAGCTCAGGTCAGTTATAGAACAGTTACAGGTAGGGACAGAACCAGGACCTGATGGTTTGCCAAACGTCTTTTATAAAATGCTACTTGAATATATGGGGCCTGAGCTGACGACAATGTATAACATGATCTTGAACCGTACGGAGATGCCACACTCATTGTATCAGGGGCTTCTTATATTGATTCATAAAAGAGGCCCTCAAGACAGCCTTGATAATTGGAGACCACTTTCCTTACTGAATTCAGATTTCAAAATTCTGACTAAATTGCTCAGTAATTGATTATCGTCAGCGTTGGCATCAATAATACTTTATTCACAAATGTGCTCTCTTCCAGGACGGAAGATTTCTGACCTTCTAATCCTTTTACTAGAAATAATTGAGAAAGGAGAAAATGGATAGATCTCGGGATACATAGTTAACCTTGATCAATCCAAGGCCTTTGACCGGGTCTCACATCAGTAGTTATGGACCTGTCTAGCACAATATGGCTTCCCATTAAATCAAATCAAATCAAATCTTTATTTATCCAGGTGATCATCATTGAGCAAACTCATTTACAAGATGGACCTGCTGTTGTCCAAGACAGTTATACATACATAGATTGAGAATACAAAGTACAACATGTGCAAAGAGTTACAAACAAATTTACAGAAAAGTGGTAGGTGCACGATATACATTTCAAGCGTTCTTGTAGGAACATACATGCATCACTCAACTTTGCTGTGGTATATACAGACTCCATGTATGCAGAAGTTGAGGTGGTATGTTTAGTCATTCATAGTCAAGCCTCCAACAGAGGGTACAATTCTTTGCATTTCAGCCCTCAGTGACCGTTTACCTTACTTGGGTGAGGGTCCTGGGCTGCATAGGGGTCCCTAATGAGGTCTGTATCTTCCACTTAAACGGTGAGAGGAGAGTAATATGGGAGAAGTGGTGCCTTGGGTGCCGAGGGCCACTATGGCAGCTGACTAGTGGACTTGATTAAAATAGGGAGGGGAGGAACTAGGTTCGTGGCTGGATGTGGTAAGGATACGGAGTGAACCATCAGCAGGACAGCTAGGAACTATGGAAACACTTACAGATTTTGGTGAACATTTTGTCATAAATGATCCTAAACAGGGCAAAACTGACAGGAGAACTGAGTCTCAAGGATCTTTGTACCCTGTTTCAGAGCATAGGCAAAGCATGGCTTATGGCAGCCCTTCCAAAGTGGGTACTGATCCTGGGGATTTTCAGAGAAATTAGCGAGTGGCTTCTTAGTGCATAGCTACTGATTGGGCTCAGGGGGAGGCAGGCAACAATGTCATCTGGGAGTTTGTTGGTAAGGGCTCAGAATGTCCAGAGTGCTGCATTTCTACACCGCCTATATTGAAGGAAAGGCCACCCTACGGCTGCATATAAAGAGCAGTGATGTGTGGAGGATGGGAGACCAGTTATAAATCTTAGCGCTCTGTGGTACAGGACATCCAGTTTTGCAAGGTGTGAGATGGAGCATTGGCCATAGATAATGTCGGCGTAGTCGATTAATGAGAGGAAAGTTGACTGAATAAGCTGTCTTCTTGCGTCTGCGGTCAGAAGATGTTTAATTCTGAAGAAGAGGCCAAGCCTCTGCCTGAGCTTTTTCATCAATTCTTCGGTAGTCGCAAAGGAGAGTTTGTTGTCCAGCCATATACCCAGATATTTGAATTTAGGCACAAACTCAAGATCTTCACCTAGAAGGGTAGTTATGGGAGGAAGGGTACCAGCAGCAGCAGAGTAGGCCCTAGTGCTAGATGGGGTAAAGCATATGGCCTTAGTTTTTTTGCATTTGAGTAGCTTTTGCTGAGAAGCTGATGCTGCAGCGTATTGAATTCAGTTTGTAGATCTGTGCATGCGGCTCCAGGGGAGTCACGGCTTAGATAGAGCACTGTATCATCGGCAAACAAGTGGATACTGGCTTCTGTAATGCCTAGGTCCAAGTTGTTAATGTAGATGGTGAACAGTAGAGGGCCCAGTATGGAACCCTGTGGGACTCCTCTTTTTATTGGTTTGAGGGGAGAGAGCTCACCTTCAGCCTTAATTTGTTGCTGCCTATCACAGAGATAATCCTGGAACCAGTCCAGTGAGATTGAGTCCATACCTATGATTTTTAATGTGGAGAGAAGTAGGCAGTGGTTGATGGTATCGAAGGCCTTGCTGAGGTCTAAAAACACAGCACAAACAAATTTTTTGTTGTCAAGGTCCCGTTGCCAGTCATTAGTGACTTTGGCCAGCGCTGTAACAGTGACATGCTTTGCTCTAAAGCCAGACTGCATGGGGTTAAGCAATGTAGAGTTGTCTAGAAATGATCTCAGCTGTAAATCCACAAATTTTTCCAGCATTTTTGAGAGTATAGGTAGAAGAGAGATTGGCCTATAATTGTTCAGGTGGCATGGGTCCCCTGCTTTAAATAGGGGGATAACATGAGTGGTTTTCCATTCCACGGGGATAGAGCCCTGGGCTAGGGACAGGTTGAATAAGTGTGGTATAGGTGGGGCAAGTATGTGGTATGCTATTTTCAGAAAGTATGGGTCAGGAGAGTCGACTCTGCACTTTTCTGGTATCTAGCCATAGCATAAGGTCTTCAACTTCTTTATGGTGGTTAGGAAAAGGAGAAGATCGATCTTGTTACTTTGGTCTGGAGGCTGGGCGGTGAGCTGTGACAGAGACTACTTACTGGTGCATTATTGAATGCCATGCCTGCAGTGGTGAAGTGGTTGTTGAAGGCTTGAAGAATTTCAGATTTATCACTGATAGTGACATTGTCGATGGTGATTTTGGAGGTAGTGCACTACCTGGGAGTGTCCAGACAGTTCCTTTATGGTGGACCAGAATTTGGTTGGGCTGTTGGATGCGAATAGTAATTCGTTTGATAATAATTGGCCTTGGCCTCTGACCATTTTCGTGCAGGCATTTCTAGCTGTCCTAAAGAGAGACCAGTCTGCATCGGCCTGCAATTTCCGGGCCTTTTTCCATAGCTGGTCTCTTCTGAGTAAAGCATTCTTCAGATCCGGTGAAAACCAATGGCAGGTTCTGGTTTTTATTTGTGCTTTAACTAGAGGAGCATGGTTGTTTAGGGCACTGGCTATGATTTCATGGAGAACATTATAGGCATCACGCACTGATTTAGCCAGGTAGAAAGTCTGCCAGAGCAAGGAGTTTTTTAGTTCTTGTATGTAGGCCAGAGGGTCAAAGTTCCATCTGGATCTTTTAGTAGAAAACTTTGATGTAGATAGTGGGTTTGAGATGGTTCTTATGCCAGCTATGAGACAGTGGTCACTAATGTCTGCTGGAAGGATACCAGCATGGGAAAAGTAGTGTGGTTTGTTGACAAGAAGGACGTCCAGAAGTGTGCTTTTCATTGGATTTTTCTTGCTGATGCACATTGGTTCTGTAATCATTTGAGTGAACCCGTGGGAGTCACAGAATTGTTTTAGGAGTAGCGATCCGTTCGATACCCAGTCATAGTTAAGGTCACCTAATATAATTGTTTCCAGAGGTGTCATGTCCATTTGTGAAGACAGATGAGCCAGGAGCTGTGGTCCTGCTGCTGGGGGTCTATAGCAACCTATTATGTGGAGTGCCACAGACTGGGACGGTTCAACCCTAAGAGACAGGCATTCAAAGCCCCCTGCAATGGAAGTAGCATGTAATATAGATACTGTAAATTTGTTTTTAACATAAATGGCTACTCCTCCCCCCCTAGTCTTTCTATCTGCTCTGAAGAGGAGGTAGTTGGGGATATTAACCTCACTGTCTGGTGTGGATGCCCGAAGCCAGGATTCCAAGATCACAAGTATGTCTGGGGCAGTGTGGATAATCCAGGCCTGAACAGAATCCAACTTCTTTAGATTGCTGCAGACATTGGCATGCAGAAAACTGATTCCTTTTAGGGTAGTAATTTCGGTTGGAGATGAAATCAACTTTGTGGGGCCAGGATTGAGCTCGACATCTCCTGAGCACAGTAGTAGGAGGAGCACGATACTTCCCAGATTGGCAAGGAGATGTTTAAAAGCATGGGCCTTGTTGCGTTTTGTGTTGGTTAGATTGCAGGGATCCAGGGACCGAGTTGACCTCTTGTGTTGCCCTGCCAGTACGTAGATTAAGGTCCATGCAGAGTAACACCTGACTATGCAGCGTATGGGTGGCTGGGGTTTGGGGCCATGCATAGCCAAGTAGTTTTCAGTCCCCCTTCGAGTGGATTCAACAAAATTTGACTGAATCAGGGCCAACCAGGGACAGCATAATGAATACATAGTCTTATTATGTGGATGTTCTAGTGGCGTAGGGCATGTCCCTTTATCAGAGTCAGATCTGTCAGGGGGTCCACTAATATTAGGCATCAGGGAAATGCAGGCTAGTAAGTAAAGCCAGCCAAGACCTGCCATGGTAGCTTATTCAAAAAGTGGAGTGTACTGTCACGGAAGCTGCTAACCAGAGTCTTTAGGTCCCAAAATGTGTTATATGGGTAGTTACTGCTGTGGTATGATAGGGATCAGTATGCACTAAAAGGGGATCTAAGAGTAGCCCTGACAGTGGCACAGCTCTGAACAAAATTTAATTGATGTGGGTTCCTCGTTAACGGAAGGAGAATGGACAGGATGATGGAAAATGTCTGGATTGCAAGAGATATATTTCTTCAGTGGGGGCTGATAGAGGTGCCTGTGCATAGTGGAGTGGGCCAATGGAAGATTATATAGGTCCCAGGGGTCGTTGTTCCGTATGCAACTTGTTTGGGGAAGTTTAAAAATGGAGTTATGCAAGATAAATGTATACCGCCCTCGGCTAGAGAAAGGAGAGAGTTGCTCGAATTAATAGTGGGGCAACATAAAAGCTAGCAGTCTGAGTGAAAACTGCTCAATTAGCAACTGAAAGGCCTGCGATTTCCTTGGTGCCTTGCAGTCTGGAAAGAGCTACAAAGTCATGAAGGGGCTGTAACACTTGGTTGCTGGGAACATTTTTAGACAATAAACACAGTTTTTTTGACAAATCAGTCACAGTTCAGTAATTTGTTTTTTTCAGCAAAAGGGATGTTTCAAGTAAAACAGTGCCTTAGCAAGACAGAATATGCTAGTCAGCAGGACAGGATATGCTAGTCAGCAATAAGCAAACCTAAAGTACCAAAATAGTATGCCTCAGCAAGACAGCATGAGATAAGGCTGCTAGAAGGCTTAGTTGCAAAAAGGATATGGGAGAAATTGCAGTTGTTGACAGTAAGTAACCAAATAAATTGAAACATCAGATAGGAGTGGGCAGAGACTGTGTGCATTTAAAGGAGGCTTGGGGGGGGAGAGGGGGGACGAAAAATCTAATTTATTGAATGGATTAGGTTGTATTACGCTCAAGCCCAGGTGAGGCCTTATGTGAATAGAAGGTTAGGGAAAGCATGCCCGGTTAGAATAGGAGTGCGACAAGGGTGTCCCTTGAGCCCGCTTCTCTATATTTTGTCATTGGATCCATTAATTAGGAAGATACATTTACACCCAGGCATACAAAGATTATCAATATCCAGCCAAGACTCTGAAATAAAAACACTGCGGTATGAGGATGATCTCAGTATTGTTTTGGCAGATGTGAATTCATCAGTCTCTTTGGGACATCTGCTGGAAGAATTTTCTGTCATTTCAGGATCAATGATTAATTTTCAGAAGAGCTCCTGCCTTACTGTAGGTAGAGATTTTTCACATGACACTCATATATACAATATACCGAAAAATACTACAGGGATTAAATTTTTGCGTATCTTCTTTGGGATCCCTAATGTTGCATTATATAATTGGGAGTATTTATTGAATATAGCCTTGGATATAGTAGCTAAATGGAATAGATGGAGGATGAGCAAGAAGAAGAGAGTATATATGATTCATACCTTTTTATTGCCGATGTTTCTTTATTTAAGTTGTATATTTCCACCCCCAAAACAAATTGAAACAAGATTATATAGTTGTTTCTTTCAAGGGATATGGGGCAGTAGGTTGAACCCCATTAAGCGAGGTATACTATACTTAGACATTAGAGCAGAAGGATTAAAATTGATAAACCCCATTTCATTTTATCATAGCATTTTTTTATATGCAAATGTTACACCTTTGCTTCAAGAGAAGCTACTTATATGGGGCCCATGGGTTAGAGACAATTTTCAGCAGGTTTTGCATACATGGGGGACATTTGATGTAATTCCTAGACAGAGTCGATACACTAGGATTCCGTTATATTTTAAGGAGTGTGTAAGTAAATTAAAAGTATGGAAAGTCAGTTTAGGAACGATTAAATTAATGAATAGGAAACAGTTTTATGCTGATATACAACAGAAATTCTTCACACAACTGCCAGACTACATGTCCAGATCAGACAGATTCAGTGTATTACAGCCTTATTATTGGAACACAGGATATCTGCTCTGATGCGGGATAACACTTGGTTGTGTATACATGGGAAGCTTCCTGTTAAGGATAATCAAAAACACAAAAGAGATTTCAGAAAGGAATTGCCTGAGAATAGGTTGTGAGGATGTACCTGAGACAATGGATCATCTTTTCTTTCAATGCTATTTTGTTCAATCCTTTTGGTCTCTAGTTTATAGCACAAGGGTCTGGTTCCCGTGTTGGTTGGGCACTCCTGATGCTTTATATTATGGAATATTTCCGACACATAATTTTCAATACGATGTGGGGACCTTGCGGGTAATAATCACATGTATCAAATATTGGATTTGGCAAGCCGGATGTCAGCTTACTTTGCAACAGAAAGAATGGTCATCAGTGCAATTGTTCGATATGATAAGAGACACTATTAATACTATTAAATATCAGGAATGTACTAAATGTACTATGAATGAGAAGAAATGGACACATGTGGACATTTATGAGTAAGATGGACAACGACTGACTGTAATTAGTTTTCTTTTCTGTGACAGTTTGGAACTGCTATCATTGCCAGATTATTGACAACTTATCTTGGGCATTTGTTATTGCCCTTTGCCATGTGTATGTTTCTCTGGTTGTACTATGAGACTTGATTGATTTAAGTACTTGAGTCAGGGAGAAACAAGGGGTTTGAGACTTCACCTAGTTGCATGACTCCATTGTTGTTCTATTTAGGGAAGTTTCTTTGCAGCCCTATGATTGATGTACTAATATCCTTTTATGTCCATTTGCTTATTTATCAGAATCAGCATTGTTGCATTCCGTACTTTGTTGTTTCACTAGGTCTAACTTAGTGATGAATTTCTGTTACAAATAGTCTCATATGGTTACAGAGACATGCTCCTATATTGTGGAATTATCAATTTTTATATTGTTTTCCATCCTTTTTGTGTATTCTCCTTGGTTGTGAGCCTTGAATAAACATTCCCCTACTCTTTTGGTTGGGCGGGGGGTGAGGATCCTTTCAGTATTAGGATATATTTGGGTTTTACAGCATTATATAAATGCACTTTGAAAATAAATCGTATGACTGCAATACTTATTTCATTTTTCTTATGATATGTATATTCTTTTGTGTGAATTAACACTATTGTGTATTTATTTTTGAAGTTCCTAACAAAAATTCCCCTACTCTTTTAGTAGGGGTGGGGATTTTTTCAGGATTAGGATATATTTGAGTTTTGCAGCTTTATGACAGTACCTTAATGATTTGTATGACTGCAACACTTATTTGCTTTTTTCTTTTATGTGTATTCACACTATTGAGCATTTATTTGATTTTTGAAGTTTCTAATAAAAAATTCCCCTACACTTTTCGATAAGTGCCATGGGATCTTTAGCAGCCACCTGAACTACCACCAATCCAGGCAGATGGGACCTCGGTTTAACGTCTCATCCGAAAGACTGTACCTCAGAAGTGCAGCACCCCTCTCATGCTGCACTACAGTGTCAGTACAGGGATATTAACCCAAGTGCCAGATGTGGGAACTGAACCCACAACCCTCTGATCTCCCGGCCTCAGAGGCGAGTGTGCTACCTACTGAGCCACTGACACTTTTACCTCTACAGAATGTAGGCATTGTACATACTCCCTGAAGGAGAGTATTTCTGTGTTTTTATTCTCTGCTAACTGGGCGGAAGGCTCACTAGGCACATGTGCCTGTTTACAGGGGTGACCTGGGCGCATTGGGGAGGTTAAGTGACTTGCTTAGAGTCACAAACAGAATCACACCCAGGTCTGCTGGATATACCAAGCTCATTCACAGCTTGTTACACTATCCTCTGAACATATACTGCCAGCCCCCATCAGAATGTGCACCAGTGTGATCAACCCAAGCTTATAGATCCACAGCAGTTTTATTTTTAGTGGCCTGCCCTGCTTAAAAATTTTTAATACGTATGGTCTATAACACTCATCAGTGTAACGACTGTTCCCATGTTTCACCCCATTGGTCATTCATTTGCTGATCTCCCTGGAACCCTGGCACCATCTCGTGGGTCAACAGAGAAAATTTAGCAAGCCCCCCCAGGTAAAGCACTGCAGTTCTCTGTACCCCTCAAGAAGCTGCGTTACAAGAAAATTCCCCTGCTTATTCTTTATCAAGGAAGTGTCATTGCTTCTGTGCTTTATTTATTTATATAGTGCGTCCCTTGTTTTTGGGCTTAGCAAGCATTATCCGCTTGTGCCCTGCCCCCGACATGCATGCTGAGCACCTCTCGGGCATGCATGTACTCCCCCCAACTGCGCATCCCCACAGAAATGTACCTTGCACCTTGCTCTCTGATTAATGCCACTCTTGCGTGACTGGCCCCACCGGTGACTAAACCATGCACCTTGCCAGCTGCTTGCTGCTACAGCCCCACGGACCGAAGAAGAAGAAGAGCACGCCGTGCAGGAAACAGAATGTGGCTGATCCCAGCCCTCCTGCAGACCAACTACCCAGGTAAGCCTCTGGATGGGGGGGGGAGGGGATAGCCTCCTTTCTGACTGCACTGGTCACCTGTAGGCAAGCCCGAATTTCCAACTTTTTTTTTTTGCCACTGCGGTGACGCGCTGCCACCCCTCTGGTCCCAAGCTCAAGCACTGGGAGGTGCTCCTCAGTACACTGGGCCACTCTCCAAGGGGAGGAGAGGGAGGGAGGGGGGGCACTAAGCCATGTGGCCAGGAAATCACATTGGAGGTAGCTGGCCGGGTTTTCTCCTCAATGGATACCATGATGCTGTGCCACGCCACCCGCCCATCAACCCCCACCCCACCTGTATTGGGTCCTAGCATCTAGCACTGGGAGGTGCTCCGCAGTACACTGAGCCACTCCCGGAGGGAGGGTATGTGGGGCCACGTGGCCCAGAGACCTCTACTGGAATGTAGCATCAGAGTGCTTTGGAGGACTACCAAGGCCCCGCAACAGCATGCCAAAAGGGTTTCCTCCTGCCAAAGGAGGGGGGGCCATGTTTCAGGTGACTCAGGCCTCAGCCCCTTGCTATATTCGGCTCCCTGGCTGGCTTCCCTCTCCAGGCGCCCCACCAGGCCACCCATGTCCACAGCAGGAACACCAATTCAGCCATACAGCTAAAATGCCTCAGCATGCCTCCTGGACCACGTAAGGAGCCTGCATGTGGTCCCCAGGTACCTGTCTAGGCCTTACCTTGTGGAGTCGCTTTGTCCCTTGCCTGGAAAAAAGACTTGGTGGTCCTCTGGAAAACTTCTTGAAACCTGGGAGCAGCCTGGAAGAGAGGGATCCTCTCTTTGTCGGCCCTTCTTAAAGGCCTGGCTCCTCCCCTGCCCCTCCTCCACCCTCCCCCTGGGAACCTCCCTCCTGCCTGCCCTTTCCTCACCCCTAGTGGGTGGCTACCTACCTCCTACCTGCCCACCCAGGTGTCCCTCAATACTGGCCCCCAGACAAGTCTTGCCTCCTGCGATGCCTTGCAGGCTCCTTTATAAAGTAGAGACTTTTTAACTTCATTAACAGCCATGAATATCTGCACTAGTTAAGATGGACAAGTAGAGAGTTAGCTGCACTAGCTCTGGTCAATTTGCACTAGGGTTTGGACTAGTAAAACAATGTTAAGATCAACCCCTGTTCCTGGCTGTAGACAATGGAATGGAAACAGATTGAGCCATACACAAAGTGAGGTAAGCAGAAGATTTACATTGGGGGCAATACTATGTTGCTATGCGCCTATCATGAATGAAGTCAGGGATATGTCCTGCATCCATATCCCAGAAGAGATTGTTAACAGTCATTAATACATAAGAACCATAGGCAGCACATAAGACTTCCCTGGTTATGTAATGCTTGTCTGCTTCTTTATTATTAACTTAAGTGATTAAATCATTAATCTTATGTTTTGTAGCCTCAAATTCCTTAGCGATATCTTGCATGTTATAAATTGTAGACCTTTCCTCGCTAGCGAGGCCGTGAACCCCATGTAATATGGATGGAACAACACCAGTTGTCATGGTGTCCTGAAATTTCCCTATCTGAGATTTTATATTTGCTATATCTGCCCTATTCCAAATAGACATAACAGTCCCAAAAAGACCTGTAACAGTGCCTACAACTGCTTGACGCTTAGAGCATTTTGATTTATGTGCGTCTATTGGGAGGTTCAATTTGGGTCTGAGAATGCCTCTATGTTCAGTACTAAAAAGACCTGTATAAGGGTCTGCTGTGCATACTTGGCATGCAGCAAGTTTATCTATTAGTATGGTTTGAAAAAATTTAGAAACATTAGTTGTAGAGCACATACCAAAAGTGCTCAAGTCCCAAAAGGTCAGGTTAAGAATGACAGTGACATGCATAAACTGCAGGTTATTTATTAAAGCATCTGGGAGGGATGTGGTGATCAAACCACTAGGTGGACCAGGTTCCTGTTTGGGATAGTCAGTAAGCTGGTCAGCAGATGATGATATAACATTCAAGAATATGGTATTAGTGGCCATGTAATGTTGGGAACAAAATGTTTTAGAGGTTTCATCTTTGTAATTACTACAACCATCTGGATCAATCAAAGCTGTGAGATTATACAGACCAGTGTGTGTAATGTGTGCCTGTCAAATGGACTGGGTGCCATTAGGGACAAGTTTTGTGTCAGGCCATCCTTGGAAAGTGCATTCAGCAAGGTGAGTAACAGGTGTTTGTTTCCCATCTTGATCTGTCTGCCACTCAATTTGGACGCTTGACTGACCCGGGTGTTTAACCATCGCATTCAGAATGGCTACGTCGCCCTCCTGAATAGTGGCCACATTTGTTGGGATATCTATCTCTCCTTCTAGGATGCCATCAGGGGTGACTGGTGTTGCCAATGAAGCGGGGTTGTCTTCATCCTCCCTCTGGGATTTATGGTCATGATAAATTACTTGATTTTTCGCTTTAGCAAGCAATAAGATGTCTGAAAGTAAGAGGACCATATGTAAGGCACCCAGAAGGAGAGTCAGATGCAAAGTATTCATCTTGCTCTTGTACCTAAAGGAAAAGAGAAAAGAAGAATATGGTTAGTTCAATAATTCAGTACTATTCCTCCCAATGGGGCAGGAAAAAGTAATATTTAGTCTCCTTTGTACAACTTCATCTGATTGGCATGTAGCCACTTGTCCCCCTGTTGCTCCTCTTAATAAGACTGACAGAGGAGAGATTCAGGGCATGATCGAGGCGGCTCTGCAGAACACAGAAATGTCTGACTATCAGAGGAAAGCTTTTCGTCAAGACGATGGATGACATGCTGAAGCAGGCTAGTCAGCAGCATAGTGTTGTGAAGGCATTGGCAATTGCTGCAGCAGAGGCTGCAATTAAAGGTGTACAGGGCTCCCGCCACCCACTGCTTCCAGCTGCACCCAAGGATAAGGCAGTCCCCATGCAGGCTGCACATTTAGCCCAGCAGATTGCTGACAGCATAGGCGGGATATGCTTAGCCTTTCTAAGGAGGAGCGGGCACAGGTATTATGTTTGACAATTGAACCTTGTCTTTTATCTAAGCTTCCTGAGACTGTTAGGTCAGTGGAGACTCCAGAGTTTGATGAAGTTTGTGCAGAATTGCTAACTGCACAGTACCCAGGCATAGTTGGTGCACGCATGGCATATAATGTTAAACAGGGTGCAAGAGAATCACCAGAGAACTACTATTTGTGTCTACTGGTAAGATACTATCAAAAGAGGGCACTGACCCAGACTAGCTGGAGTATAAAGATTTAGTCCTCCAGAATATGGTTCCAGCCTTCAGGGAGAAGGTTTGGATAAGATTTTGAGAGTAACTCAGAGGGCCTATAAGGTTTATCTCCATTTCCTCTCCTCTGGTTCTAAACACAAGGTTGCTGCCATCCAACAGCCATCCGGAAGTGAGACCCACTATGCAGTGGGGGCTGGGGGCACAGAATACTCAGGTCACTTCCTATAGCAATAATAGGAACAGTCAGAAAAATCATGGCAATCGCAAACAGTGGAAAAGGGAAGAATCCTAGGCAGGGAACTTGGAATAGAAATTCTAATGTTGATAATGTTAATCAGAATGGTGGGACAAGGGTATAGAGTCCCAAAGGGAAAAGGGCAGGGTCAGCAACAGTAGCCCAATTATTATTCATGAGGAAGGCAGAACCAGGGCATCGAGTCTCAAAGGAACTAAAATGGAGGCCCTTATGGCTATTAATTGGGGGGGGGGAGTCTGACCCTAGTGAATGCTCTCCCAAAGTAGCTGGGGGAAGGGAATTGTCTGATGGCCCTAGGTTGCCCAGGGAGCTATGCTGATGTGTCCTGAGCCCCATCTGAACCACACTGTGCTGTAGCCTGCCTGATGCCCCCAACAGGCTGAACCCATTTGTCTAAGGACTGAACTGCATTGCTTGCAACATGAACTGTGTTTTTAGACTGTGTCTCTTGTGTATGTGATGTCCAGCTTTGCCTCTGTTGCCAAGATCAATTTCTTCTGCACTCAACGCTGATGTAAGGGAGGTTCCCGGTCACTCCTCCATCTTCAACAGACCTGCCTCCAGCGACGTTGACCTGCTTCGAATCTCTGACACAGTGTTCCAGCATCAGTCATGAAGTGGTAAATTGTTGAGAGCCGCTAGTTAAGTATCCAGAAGTGAGTCAGCTTAGGAGCCACCTCGGCTCAAGAGTGAGGGACCACAGTTGACATTGTGCATGACAATTTTCTTATTTTGTCACCTGTCAGCAAGTTGTGCACATGCCAGTGCCACTCTGCAGAGGTCACACCGAGTATTGCATCACCAGTAGTCATCCCATTGGGAGGTGGCCTGAATGCAGGGGGCCTATCAGTGGTCATTGCTGCAGATCATCTGAAGAACCATCTGTTTGACCAGAAGACTTCAGCTTCTCGCCAAGAATCACAGAGGATCGCCAAGTTCTCATCATCCAGCTAGCAGTGTTCCTCTTTGTTTTCTGTTCATACAGGGGATGGCCCGTTATGGCTTGTTTATACAGAGAATTTTGTGAGGACAATTCCCACTTGCTGATCAGCCAACACATCGCAAGGCCCAAGCTTGGTTCAACAGTTATCTTTTCATCTCAGCAAAGTGCACGCAGGACTTGGACTTGAAAAGGGCTATAGATCAGGTCAATTGTTGGTCTTGATTGCATTGCTTGCTTACTTGTTCTATTATCTTGTAGCATTGTAGAAAAATCAGTTATCCTGTTGTTCCTCATGTCCATTGTAAATTAACCTTTTGGCATCTTGGTCCCTGAGTAAGCTTCCTTCCTCTCCTTTCAGATTCGTCTGGCCTGTCCTGAATCTTTAGGGAAACATGAGCCCCATTCCACTGGAGCTTTGGCCCCCTTCAGAGGAAGGATTTGTATAGCACCATCATCTTTGAGTTAATACTGGAGTGAATATTTTTCTCATTTGCAGTAGCCGGGGTCTAGCTTAAGTGGCACAAAGTCTTCCAGCAGTACAATTGGGCACAGGAGAGGGAGGAAAGGAGTTAAGTGGAGTATACACTTTATGCATTTGCCAGGTTCTTATCTGGCTTTGTAATCATGAGTTAAGCAGCATGGTTAAATTGGGATGGGCCACCAAGTGGTATATCAAAAACACCATTTTGAAGGGGACGTTACCACAAATAAAAAGAATTAAGGAATTTCTTATAATAGTGAAGAAAGAAGTTACAGAGTAAAAATGTGAATACCAGATTGATAAACATTAAACTGGCTATTCTTGGACTTTTCTGAACCAGTAATTACTAGGACTCTGGAAAATTTTTCTTATACACAGTCCCGGGTTCCACAACCCTAAGTGCATAACCTTGCACTTTTTGACATTGAAATCCCACTGCCACCCTCTAGACCAGTCCTCTAGTTCCTCAGATGCCTTTGTATTCGCTCCACCCCTTCTGGAGTGTCAAACCTGTTGCAGACTTTTGTATCATCTGCAAAGAGACACACCTTACCCTCAAGCTCCTCTGCAATGTCATTTATGAAGATATTGAAGAGGACCGGTCCCAGCACCAAACCCTGTGGCACCATAGTAGTCACTCTGCTATCACCCAAGTGGCTGCCATTTACCACCTCCCTCTGCCTCCTATCGCTTAACCAGTTTGATACCCAGCTTGTCACTTTCTTCCCTAGCCCAGGCTGCTTAGTTTCTTGACTAGCCTCCTGTGCGACACAGTGTTGAAAGTCTTACTGAAGTCTAGATAGGCCATGTCCACTGCTCTCCCTTGATCCACCTCCCTGGTAACTCCTGTAAGTCAAAGAAATATATGAGATTAGTTTGACATGACCTCCCCACTGTGAAACCATGCTGCCAGTGGTCCTGCAGCCCTTTTGCCTCCAGGTGCTCCACGAGCCTCTTTTTCAGTACTGTCTCCATTAACTTCCCCACCATTGATGTGATACCAACTGGCCTGTGGTTGCAAGCTTCCTCCCTACTGCCGCTTTGGTACAGAGGAATTACATCAACCCACCTGCAGTCCTCTGAAACTTCCGTCATCTCCACTGAGGTGTTAAAAAGCTCTGCTAGAGAGGCGGCCAGCACTGTGATCAGTTCCTTTAGGATCCTTGGATGAATCCCTTCCAGTCTCATTGCCTCATTCTCTTTTAAAGTTTCCAATCCCTTCCAGACCCTCTCCACCAATAATGGACTTGTGTGCACTCCCCCTGCTCCCTGGTGCTTCTGCATCATTCTGCTCCTCATCCCACCACCTACTGTGAAGACTGAGCAGAAGTAATCGTTTAAAATTTCTGCTTTTTTTTTTATCTTCCTCTGTGCAATCCTCCCTGCCCTCTTGATTCTCACTATCCCTTCCCTTGTCTTCCTCTTCCCCCACATACCTGAAGAAGGTCTTGTCCCCTTTTTTGACATAAGAAAATAAGAACATAAGAATTTGACAGCAGAAGGGGACCTCTTGATCCATCTAGTCTGCCCAGAATACCTACCCCCTCCTCTTAGACTATTTCCTTTATTGCACATAGTGTTTATCCCACACAAGTTTGAATTCCCTTAAATGTTTTGAGTCTACCGGCTCTTGTGGTAGGTGAATCCAAGGGTTGACCACCCTCTCAGGAAAAAAGGGACTTCCTGATGTTTCCCCTAAATTTACCTCCTGCCAGTCGTAGGTTGTGGCCTCTTATACGACTCTCTGATTTCATCTAAAACAGGTGTTCCTTCTGCGCCGTGTTCATTTCCTTCATATACTTAATATTTCAGTCATGTCTCTTCTCTGTTCAAGTAAGTACAGCTGTAAGTCAGCCAGTCTGGTTTCATATGGCTCCTGGTGCAAACCCTGCACCATCTTTGTAGCCCTTCTCTGTACCACCTCCAGTCTGTTGATATCCTTCTTCAGGTTCGGCCTCCAAAACTGGACACAATATTTCATGTGCAGCCTGATCAGTGATCTGTAGAATGGCATTATCACCGCTCTTTTTCCGCTAGTTATACCCCTTCCAATACATCCGAGGATGCCATTTTGTTTCTGCACTGCCCTTTCACATTGCTTTCTCATTCTAAGGGCATCTGTAGTGATTACACCTAGATCCCTCTCCACCTGTGTTACTTCAAGCTGGTGTCCTAAGAGCATGTATTCCTTCCTGGGGTTTCTTTTACCCAGATGCATGACCTTACATTTTTTGGCATTGAACTAAAATTGCCCATTTTTGGACTATTCTTCCAACCTATTCAGATCCTTTTCCATCTTCAAGACTCCCTCTTGGGTGTTCACCCGGTGGCAGAATTTTGTATCTCCACAAACAGGCATATCTTCCCCTCCAGCTCATCAGCAATGTCGCTGATGAAAATGTTGAAGAGGATGGAGCCTAATACTGACCCCTGTGGCACTCCACTAGTCACCTTGCCCTCCCCTGACTGAGCTCCATTAACTAAGACCTTCTGTGTCCTATCCTTGAGCCAGTTTGCAATCCAGTTGACTGTCTTCTGACTAAGTCCTGTATTCTCCAGCTTATTCAGAAGCCTTCTATGGGGTACAGTGTCGAAGGCCTTGCTGAAGTCTAGGTATACCACTTCTACTACCCCTCCCTGATCCACTGTTCTGGTCACTCAGTCGAAGAATTCTATCATGTTTATTAGGCATGGTTTTCCTCCTTAGCTATCCTCTCCTCTGTTAGTGCTTTAGCTCTCCTCTTCTCTGTTAGTGCTTTAGCTGCCCTCACCTTCCTTCCTTCCTGCCCTCCTTTCTTTTGCCAGATGTACCTCCCCATCTTCAACCTCTTGGTATCTTTGTACTTTCTAAATGCTGTTTTCTTCTTCAAAGCCTTTGCCACCTCCTTAGAGAACTATAGCGGCCTCTTCCTCCTCTTTCCTTTGCTCACTTCCTTCAAACAGCATGCCATTGCCTGGGCTATACCCTCCTTAATTTTCTCCTTTGAGTCTCCACTCCCCCTCTGCCCCCCCCAAGGGATTCTCTAAGGCAGTTTCCCATTTCTTTAACATCTGCCGTCTTGAAGTCTGTTTAGTGTATAATTATCTAAAAGCACAACTATTTATGGTAATTTTTCACTGTTTTATAAATGTATTAAATAAATATCTGTTTTTGGTTCTTCTTGGATGCAATGTGCAATGTTCATTTATAAAATTATATAAACATTTTTTTAACAACGGAATGTAAAGGAAACACATGAGACATTTTTCCTAAGAAACTCATGTGTCTCATGTGGATAAAAACTAAATTATAAACAGTTCCAGAACAAGTCTTCTCATAAACTGGGTGTTCTTGGTGGGAGGTATTAAATAAAATCTTGATATTACTGTCTTTTGTGCCAGCACTCCAGCTAACATTAATATAGTTGCTTGTCTTTGGACCCTCTCTAGTCTGTGTATGCATACAATGTAAGCATTTACTCGAAAGAAAAAAATCACCCATGCAGACATTGCCCTTAAAACATGCTAACACACATATTTTTATATATTCTTGAGTTGGCACAATAAATTAGTCTTAAAAAGAGACACTCTTACGTCAGCTGATAGAACATTCCAATCATAAGGTGATTTACGCGAGATTGGTCTGCAACCTTGATAATTATTGTTCTTTGGAACTACAAAATAACATCTTTATATTAGGAGGCATAGTGTGTTGTGTACAGAATAAAATTCTCCTATAGCTACTTAAGTGCTGTCCCTGAGATACATCTATATAGTAGATTGTACCAGCCATGAGCTCATCTTCCTTCTAAACTTAAGCTTCCAACAAGATTTTACAATGTACACACTTCCAAAGATGTCACTACTGTATGTAGATGCAGTCTGCTCAGTGCTCTCCCCCTACTCATTCTAAATTTCGCCTAGTTTATCACCAGAAAAACTGTCCCAAAAATGATTGTTCCAAAGAAGTTAGTATGATGGTCAAATAAAAACTGGAGGAGTTCCAGGTGGCATATCTGGCAACTAGAAAAATGCTTAGATCTGGCCAGGAGCAGAACTGCTACCAGTCCTCCTCCTGGCCATGTGCATTGCTGACATGCTACAGTAACTTTGAGGAGGAAAAACAACAAAATACTGCCACATCTAAAATGCTTTTTTACAAGCTGAAACATTTGGGAACTACCCTAAAACAGTTCAAGAGCAGGCTAGAGTTGATACAAGGCAGGGACTAAAGGATATCCAGACTAAGACAGCAGACCTCGAGCCTGGCCTAACAGCCACAGCCACCCAGATGGAGAACCACAATGTGGCTCTGAGATATTGAGAAAAAGAGTTGCAGAAAAAGCTTGAAGAACTTGAGCTCTGGTTGTAGATACAGTATCCAGATTCACAAGATCCTTGAGGGGACAGTGCACGGAGGCCCAACTACTTTTATGGAATTCTTTTTGGGAAAACTATTCAGCTGGCAGGAAGACATGCAGTTGCAGTTAGAGTGGGCCTGTAGTGCTTTTTTAACGAAACCTGCAGTGTTGAAGGCGTGGCCGAGATCTTTTGGGATGAAATTTTTCAACTACAGAATAAAATTAAAGGTTGTGTAGGCAGCATGGCAGTAAAAGATTACTTTTGGAGACAGAAGGCTTTCTTTGACCATGATTATGCACCATAGTCAGATACTGGCAAAAAGAAAAAAAATCCTAAAAATTCAAAAATCCCTCAAACAGAAAGAGGCAAAAATGCTGTTGGTTTTCCCCAAGCAATTGAAGATATAGCTGACTGTGGATCTAAGGTTCTTTTGGGCCCTAGCAAAGGCCAAACCAACACTTTTAGAACAGTGTATACCAGCCAGCTTATAAGAACCTCTAATCAACATGATAGCATGGAATCTTGAAAGCAGTCCTGGCAGACGGTGTGCCGGGGACACAACTAGGGGCAACAAAATTCTTTACCCTCTACTAGCAAGAGCTGAGCAGAGATATGATGGCTTCAAGGACAGAAATGGCCTTGGCAGGACGCCACACAGAGACACCAACCCATTTGTTTATCTGTAAGCAGTAAGGTGGTAAGGTTCAGAAGCTATCTGTGGCTGCAGTGGTGAAGCCAGAGTTGGAAGCTGATGGGGGGGGGGCATGTCAGTTATCTGGGGGCTCCAAGATGGCAGCAAGCAAAAGTGACAGTTTGAAAATATGGTATGGCCAGAAGCGAATTCAGCACATTAAATAGATACATGCATACATTAGTCCCAAAACAACAGAGTTTAAGTACAAATCTGCCTCAAATGTTCGTCAACACCCATAGCCAAGTAGTAATAATATGGACCAATTCTAGCAAGAGGAATCACCCTGAGCAAGTTTAACCTACCCCCACGTCACACATAGAAATGAGCTCCACCCTTTTCTGAGCAAACAAATTATAAATAAAATAGATACATTAAAAATATGCTCCATTCAGCAAAAAAATAAGAAAGAGAAAACCCATAGACACTTGATCTTTTACATATTTTGCACTCTGCACTCTTTCCTTACCCTCTGCTTTGGACACCTATACCTCTTTTCGCTATGTCCATAAACACCTTTCTAATGCTGCCTCTACTTCTGTTTTTCATACCCCTCAACTCCACTAGTACTGGAAGCCCCCTCATTTACCAGTAACACCACTCTATGTTGGGATATATCCTTTGGTGTACCCTATCGCCATCCAAAACACACTGCTGTGTTCCCATGCTATGCTCCCTCAATAATAACCGAGATGATTTCCTCCCCATCCCCGAGTACCCCCTTCTTCTTCAATTATTCATGCCCTGCAGTAACACACCTGCTAAAAAATCCATCAGAAGTAGACGGCGTTCGGCTCACAATCTCCTTGCTCGCTATCTTGCTAGGAGTGAACTTCTCCTCCTACTCCTATCTGGGAATGTACACCCACCCAGTCGGCCCACGTCGGCATATGAATGACACAAGAAACAAGGCTCCATCAAACTGGCGACTCAACATCTGCAGCCTGCCAGCTAAGCTCAATGCACTCCAAGTCTGGGTGTTACAACATAGGCCGGACGTTATAGCCCTTAACGAAACTTGGCTCTCTCCTAAGGTCCCAGACAATGCTGTATCCATTCCAGGCTATGCCCTGTCCTGACTTGACAGAATTGCCAAGAGAGGGGGTGGCTGCACCATTTATTTAAGGGAAACTCTTAAAGGGCTAGTCATCCCATTACCTCCCTCTGCAAACAACTCTCAAATCCTAGCAGTTAAAATAATCCTGAGCCAGCAGGAAAAATCCCTTACAGTTGCATCAGTATACATCCCCCCATGTGAACATGTTACAGGCTTCCAAATGATCACAGACTTCATGAACAACAGTTCCTCCCATGGCGAGACAATTATAATGGGTGACCTAAATGTTAACTGTCTAGCTCCAGAAGCCGACCCATATAAGGATGCCATTGCTGCCCTAGACATTACTCAAATGGTCGCCTCTCCCACTAGGTTTAATTATAAGTCTGGTAGTGGCTCCTTACTTGTCCTGATCCTCACCTCTCATCCCAGCAGAATCACTAACACGAAAGTTCTCCCAGATGCCCTCAATGATCACTTCCCGGTTATTTGCCACTGGTCAAACAAGGCACCTAAACCTAAGTCCTCATTCTCCTATAAAAGAATCTTAACAAAAGGAAAACTTCCACAATTCCTTGCTGCTCAGTCAATGGTTAACTGTACACCCCTTGACTCCTTGAGCAGTGCCGACCAAGCACTTGACTTCTTCATTGCCCAGTTTAACAAAGTTTGTAACAGTTTTGCCCCCCTACGTAATTGCAAAACTCAATCTACCACTGATTACTGGATTAACTCCAAACTCATCTCCATGATGCAAAACCGAAATGACCTCTGGCACCGAGCCATGGACTCAGGGAAACCACACAATATACAGCTCTATAAGGCAGCTAGGAACCACTGCACAATAGCTATACGGAGAGCCAAGCAAGTCTTCTACAACCAGGAACTTACTAACTCCTGGAGAAATAGCAAACCCTTCTGGGAGAACATCAAGAGCCTCAAGGGTACACCTAGCAAATCCTCCCCCACTATGATTGAGGTTAATGGCTCCACTTTACTGGACTCCAAAGAAATAGTAGACTCCTTTAATCTCACATTCACTGATCTTAGCAGTGTCCTTCCCCCCAACTTCTTTGACAACTCTGCCCAGCACTGCCTCAATAATAAAATCAATCTACACAGTAATACCCCCTCATTCTACTTTAAGAGGGTACCCATGTCTGAAGCTAAAAGATATCTTAACAAAGTGCCAAGCAAAGCCAGTTTCAGCAGCGATACCCTTGACCTCAAACTCCTCTCTCTCCCTTGACATTGTCCTACAACCTCTCACTAAACTTCTGAATCTTTTACTCTCTCATAAGCAATTCCCCCAGCTCTGGAAATCAGCAGTGGTCACACCCATTCATAAAAGTGGTGATAGGTCTCTTCTCTCTAACTACCGCCCTATCTCTATCCTCCCACCACTCTCCAAGGCATTGAATGAATTGTAGCTGACCAGTTGTCTGAACACCTCAACAAATATAACTTACTCTGCCCACAACAACATGGCTTTAGAAAAGCCCATACTACTACCACCACCCTGCTTGACTTCACCAGCCATATTCTTAAGGCAATTGACACTGGCCACCTACTGGGTGCGGTGTTCATTGATTTGATCAAGGCATTTGACACCATGAACCACCAGCTCCTGCTTCACTCACTCTCCCCCCTTGGACTATCAAGTGATTTGAAAGCTACCTCTCGGCAAGGAGCCAAAAAGTCAAAATTGTTGACTCTCTCTTAAGTGCCCTTCCTGTCCGCTCTGGTGTACCCCAGGGTTCCATCCTTGGCTCTCTACTTTTCAGCCTTTTCATCAATACTCTTCCTGTAGCTTGCAATAATAACTTAATACTCTATGCCAATGATGCAGTCCTCTTTTCCTCCCATATTGACCCTGTCTCGCTCTCCAAGGTGCTACAGACGAACTTCAGCCTAGTTGAAACCTGGCTTCTCCAACATAAGCTGTTGATGAATTACAAAAAAACAAAGTCCATGCTGTTCCATAGCTCTCACAGCAAATATAGATCCATAAACTTCACCATACATAATGAACTTGAACAGCCACTTGAGCAAGTGCATGAGCTTAAATACCTTGGTATTACCCTTGATTGCACAATGTCTTTCAGCTCGCACGTTCAATACATCTCAAAATCAGTCAACTCAAGAATTGGCTTCCTCTACCTCCACCGTCACTGTCTTACCAAAGAAGCTATGTGCACAGCCATAACTGCCTCAGTCCTACCCGTCATTGATTACAGGCTTGTCTTCTACGGGGCTGCCATTGATACCATCCTAAAATGGGTCAATACAGCCCTTAACAACTGCTGTAGACTTCTTATTGGCACAAGGAAACATATGCATACCTGTGATCTCTACAAGCAATCCAACTGGCTCAATCTAAATAGTAGACTTGCCTACCAGACCTGCCTACTGGCTAAGAAAATTTGTCTTAACCTCACACCCCCTGCAACTCATGCCTTAATTTTGCCCACAGTCACTGCACATTTTACGCGCAGTTCCCTCAAACCAACATTTATTGTTCCATTCTGCCGTACCAACCAGGCTCAACATGATTTCCACACCACTGCCCCCCTGCTGCTAAACAACCTTCCCCCTGAAACTGCAGCTGAAAACAAGCTTGGTCCATTCAAACATAAACTCCGCCAGCACCTCACTGACCTCAGCAGTTGTGACTGCTCTGCCTAGGCTTGCGGCTTTGTTTCACCTCTCCTCCTCTTCTTTCCTCCCTTGCTACCCTCCCCACTTCTCTCCACCCCCATCCCCTGCTACACTCCATCTCTCTCCCACCCCCACCTACCATTCTACCCCTCTCACTTCCCACCTACTATTCCACCCCCTATCCTGCTTCTCTCCTCCTGTCTCCCCCTCCCTATCATCCTATCTCTTGTTGCGCCACCCCCAGACTACCTAGTACTTATCTTTCTGTTCTTGCACTTATGACAGTGTCAAATCCTTGACTGCCTATCCCCCTTTTCCACACCCATCCCCCTCTTATCCCCTTAGCACACTGGACACTGGGCTGGCAAAAGCTGATGGGACAGTTTGCAGCAGACTGGAGTGGGAGCTAGTCACTAGACACTGGGTAACACTGGAGGTGTGCAGCAGGCAACAGACTGAACTGGGCAGATGGAGTTGGGGGGGCAGCCTGGGCAGGTCAGCAGAAGCTGAGCACTGCAAACACTGGCGGCATCAGTAAACAATATACTGTAGCATGAACCTGAACTGGGGCAGGCGGCCAATGGAGCAATGGGCACATAGTCATTGTCACCTTCATTGGTCAGTTGAGTCTCATTAAACAGTACACACACACACAGTTAACTGGCAGTGATGGAGGCACACAGGCCCTAAAAGCCTTCTCTCACTTGTTCTTGAGACCGGGAACAGCCACAGCACAGCAGCAATAAGAGTGCAATACAAAGGGAAGTGATGTGTCACATTAATCAGATCCCTGACTCTAGGCTGGTGGGGGGCTTAGGCTTCTATGCTCTTCTTTTAATCCAGCTGGTCTCATTATCACTGGCTGCTTGCAAGTAATCCTTTTTAAGTTTGCTTGCACGCATGTGCAAGAAACATAGTGCCATCATCCGAGTTTTCAGAGGTGTGGCAGCCGTCTTCCGATTCAGTCAGTGTGTTTGCAGGCACGGCCGCAGTTTCTCCAATGAGTGCTGCAGCTGTCTATGACAGCAGTTGAAAATGCAGTGCTGTACAGTTGAAAGGGAGAGCTCCGCTTCAGTGAGCAGCGTTCCCCCCTCCACACGCACGCACGCAAACATATTGAGTGCTCATGCGCTCCCCCCCCCACGCACATACTGTATGGCCCGACAGGGGTGCCCAATCCCCCATCGCCCCCCAAAAAAAGCTTTCCATGTGCCACGCTGGGAGCTTACCTCAGTGTGGCAAAAAATGTTATGGCCGATGGGGGTGTCCAATCCCCCGTCGGCTCCAGGCCCCCCTTCCCCTCAAACAGCCTTCCAGCTGCCACGCTGGGAGCCCATCCCAGCATGGCACAAGTCTGTAAGGCTGACAGGGGTGCCCAATCCTCCATTGGCTCCAGGACCCCCCAAACAGCCTTCCAGCTGCCACGCTGGGAGCCACCCCAGCATGGCAAGCGTCCAGCGTGTCTTCATAAAAAAATAAAAAACTAAACAAAAGCGTTCCCTGGGTGGTCTCCCTGCCCCCTCGCGCCACCACTCGCACCCTGCCTCCCCACACTCCCCACTCACCCCATACTTACCTCTGGAGCTCGGCGCGACGATCTTCAGTGGACCGGGAACACATCTGCACTATTCAAAGCCGACCGCGAGCTGAGGAAATGCTGGTAAGCTATATAATGCAATAAATAGGGTTTTTTTTCAATTTTAATGCATATCTCAGGCATTTCTTGGAATTTTGGCACCAAATTTTCAACATGAGGTTTTTGGGACCCCTCCTTGTGAATTCTTGAACTGTCATGGCGTTAATCGGGCCCAAAGAGTGATTTCGCAGTCACTGTGCGAAATCACCTTTCGGGACTGATTAACAAAACAACAGTGCCAGTGTTCATAAGGTGGGCTCAAAAGCCTATGTTGCAAATTTGCTGGAAAGAATTTAAAATTACTGTTTTATACATAGCGCTATGCAGTTCCTACGCACGCTTGTAAGTTTGCATATTTTAATATTTGCAATCCGTATTTTCAACATTACCATTTTTCCACACCTCCTTATGAGCAGTACAGCTGTCATTTTTCACATCTCACCCAAAATGTGTTTCTCTCATGAGCGCAATGGCACAGTCGGTGCTAAATCAATGTATAGGACACATTAAGAAAATCACAGTGACACTGTTCATGAGAAGAGGTCTTAAAATGGCTATGTTGAAAATTTGGTGGAAATATTCCTAAAATGACTGTTTTATGGCGTGCATTGCGCGGTTCCTATGCGCTAGTAAGTTCACAATTTTTAATATTTGCCCTCAGATTTTCAACATTGCCATTTTACCATACCTCCTTATGAGCAGTATAGCTGTCATTTTTCATGTCACCCCAAATGTGTTTCCCTGCTATGGGCACAATGGCGCAGTTGGTGTGCGAATCAATGTTTGGGACAGATTAAGAAAATCATAGTGACACTGTTCATGAGCAGAAGTCTTCAAATGGCTATGTTGAAAATTTGGTGAAAAATTCCCAAAATTACTATTTTTAGGGCGCCACGTTGGCGCATGCAGTTCCCTCGCACACTCGCCAAGGATTTGCGAATTTTAATATTTGCACACCAGATTTTCAACATTGCCATTTTATTGCACTTCCTTATGAGCAGTACAGCTGTCATTTTTCACATCTCGCCCAAAATGTGTTTCCGCACATGTAGCGCACAATGGTGCCTTCGGTGTGCGAAAGCAATGTTTGGGACAGATTAAGAAAATCACAGTGACACTTTTCATGAGCAGAGGTCTTAAAATGGCTATGTTGAAAATGTTGTGACAAAAGTCCATAAAATGACTGTGTTACGAGTGAGCATTGCGCATTTACACACACCCTCGTAAGTTCATGAATTTGTAATATTTTCAGTCCAGATTTTCATGAGTAGCATTTTTCCACACTTCCTTATGAACAGTACAGCTGTCAATTTTCATAACGTGGTCGAAATGTGTTTTCACACTTTCAGCGCAGAAATGCATGGTCGCTGTGGGAAATCATTGTTCGGGACAGATAAAGAAAATCACAGCGACACTGTTCATGATCGGAGGTCCAAAATGCCTGTGTTGACAATCTGCTGTAAAAAATTCCCAAACTAATTACATTACTGGTGTGCATTGCATAGTTTCTATGCACGCTCATGACTTCACCAGTTTTTCTAATAGTTTCACTGCAGATTTTCAACATTGCCATTTTTTACACCTCCCCATGAACAGTACAGCTGTCATTTTTCATATCCTGTTCGGAATGTGTTTTTGCACCTGTAGTGCTAAATGCCGTAGTCGCTGTGCAAAAGCAGCTTTTGGCTAACAAACTGATATTGCCACTGTTCATGAGGTGGGGGGTCACAAAAAAACCACGTTGAAAATTTGGAGTGAAAATACCAATGAATGCCTGAGGCATTAGGGTTTCCGACCATAACGCCCCACCCTTTAGAGAATGACAGGCATCAGGGGTGTGACTTGGGATTCTCACCTGTAATGCTCATACTATTCCACACCCTGCAGCCAGTGAGAGCCATCGAGGTGTGCCTTGGACTCTTCGGTCCCAAAGTTCACTCCATTCTCCTATACTGCACCCATCTCACCATATTTCCTGATGGAATGGGGTGCGCATAAGGACCAAAGACCCCAAGGCACACAGTGACACTTGTCGGTGTCTGCAGGGTAGGGTGTGGTGAAATGGCATGGCCGTTATGCCTGACGACCCAAAGGCACACCCCAATGCCTGTCAGTCTCTGCAGGGTGGTGGTGAGGTTGGCTTCAGTTCAATATTTCACTGCCATTCCTATTATGCAGCTCTCTAACTCCTACACTACCAATGTCAGTGCCAGCAAGCAAACATTCGGCATTGACAAATGCTTGTTTCAGCTTAAAACTGGTTGTGCCGATGATATCAAAACTGGATGTGCTGATTGTCAAGGCAAGACACTATAACTTCAAAGGAGAAAGTAGCCCAGGAAGAGGTGTTAATAGGTGCAAATTCAAATTGTTAAATGCTTTGGGGAATTGATTTGGTGTCAGCAGTCAGACAGAGAGAGAGAGAGAGAGAGAGAGAGAGAGAGGGAGAGGGAGAGAGAGACAGAGAGAGAGAGAGAGAGACAGTAGTTGCAGATTGTTAAACAGAGATTACTGTAGCAGGTTATAGTCACATTCATTTTATTTTCGCTATATTCATGGATGCGATTTTCCAGCAAAAATAAAACTGATGTGAATATTTAAGGCTACATACACTCAGAGTTTGTGTCTATTACCTGCTTTAAGAGGTGGTGCCTGCTGGCCCCAACTCTCAATGGCAATTGCTGTCCTTACACCAGATTGATTGCAACTGTATATTCAGATACCAAAAAATAAGTTAAATGCAAAACGCCGACCACTGATGTCATGCTGCTTCTTGTCAGTGTTTGTTCCCTAAAACCACACTCTCCTACCTGAGCTGAGGCAGAGTTGAGATTAAGCCATTCCCCTTTGGCAATCATACAGTGCGGTAAGTGGCTGCCCAGCAATAGTCTGAAGGTAGGGTATAATGTAATAACAGTATTTGAGTACTAGCAGCTGTAAAGTAAATGTTTGGATGCTGGACACTGAAAACCACGCGGCACTTCCCAAGCCCTGACCCCCAACAGCAAAACACTACATACAGTATTCATCACAACACTCAACAGTACTGTATCTTTGCTGGTCTTTTTTTCTTGCTTGTTTTTGTGCTGTTATATCCTATTCTCCTTCCTTAAGAAAATGCCAAATATACTAAATGGATAAAAAAATGACTGAACATGAGTGCCAACAGATGACTTAATTCCTTTTGCAATCCTCGATCTTAGCTGCTGATCACACTTGCCCGATGGAGAGAGCAAGACCATTGTTCTGCGGCATTTTGGCAGCTTCAAGGGTCCTGAGGCCCTTTCCATCAGGCAAATGTTAATCTAATTTCCTTTACCTCTCACAATTGATGGGGGGACTGACTTATGAATATACGAACATACAAATGTTGCCAGCAGCAGAAGGCCATCCTGGTTTATCTAGTCTGCTCGAGATTGCAGCTAGCTCCCTATTCAGCAACTGCCCCACCCCCTCCCCTTCCCTCCCTTTACCCTCCCCTTTGCCCCATCCCACCCCTTCCTGAAACATTCCATTGTGTTACATGCAACCACCTCAGCCGGCAGTACGTTCCACTTTGTCACCACCCTCTCCATAAAGAAATGCCTCCTCACCTCCCTCCTGAATCTATCCCCCTTTCATTTCATATCATGGCCTAGTGTCTCTCCCCACCCTCCTCCTGAATAGACCCTCTGTGTCTGTTTTGATTATCCCCTCGTGTATTTGAAGGTCTCAATCATGTCCCCCAATCCCTCCTCTCCTCCAGTGTGTACATGTTGAACTCTCTTAGTCTGACCTCATATGGCCATTTCCCCAGGCCCTGAATCATCTTCGTTGTCCTACATTGCACCCCAAATGCCTTCTATGTCTCTGGTCACCTGCTCGTCTTCCAGGGGACAGTCTTTCCCGGTAAGGACGCACCCAGACTTCAACTGGCAGGTGCAAGTGCATTCCTTGTGTCACCTTGTTCACTCTAAACAGCTGATCTCAGCACTGTGGCTCTGCCTGTATGTTGTCCATCCCCTCAGAAGAGTGCCACTCCACAGCCAGAGGTACCATGGTGGGTGCCTGCCCCCCTGTAGCTCATCTCCTGGGTGACTGGACTTGGGGCTTCTGACAAAAGTTAATGTGTGAATGGTGGCTCCAGCTCCTGTCTCGAGGGTGACCAGTAGCACCTGCAATCCATCCTTTACCCCTAGTTTCCCTTGCACTTCCATCACTCTAATGTCCTCCCTCACATGCAGCACAACCCTCCACCCTTCCTCCTCTCCCTATCCCTTCTGAACTGAGTGTAGCCTGGTATGGCCATGTCCCAGCTGTGGTTCTCTGTGTTCCATGACTCAGTTATGGCCACAAGGTCCAGGCCTGCCTCCACCATGATAGCCTCCAGATCTGGTATTTTATTAACAAGATTCCTTGCGATGGCACACTTGGCTCTCCACACCTTGCTCCCACCCAGCCTGAAACCTCCTTCCTGCCTTTGCTGCCACTTGAACCCTCCCTCGCTCCCCCTTGCTTCCCTCTCCATACCTTGCCACCTCAACACCCTTCTTTACACATGTTCTGTTCTTTCCCCCTTGTCCCTTACTATGCCTATGCCGCCTTCACCTTGTGCCCTGGGGGACTTCTGGTGTCTTTATTCCTGGTTTGGATGAGGCTTCTATGGTGTCAGGGGTTATACATAGATACATAGATACATAGACGGTGTCGGCAGATAAGGGCCTATGGCCCACCCAGTCTGCCCATTTGAGCTTGTAAGTTCAGTTTGTTTTCCTAGAAGTCTGTTGCACCTTACCCCTGACCTCCAGAATTCCTTTATGTCTATCCCATGCATTCTTAAATCCTGTGATTGTTTCAGCCCCCACCACTTCCTCTGGCAGGGTGTTCCACTTGTCCACCACCCGTTCTGTGAAGAAATTCCTTCTCATGTTTCCTCTGAATCGTCCTCCCTCCAACTTCATCCCATGCCCTCTAGTCCTGGAACATCTTTTCGCTTAAAATAGTGATTTCCTGCCCTGTTCCTCCCAGTAAGATACTTGTATGTCTCTATCATATCCCCTCTCTCCCTCCTCTCCTCCAGGGAGTACATGTTCAGTTCCTTCAATCTGTCTTCATAGGACTTGTGATGCAATCCATGCACCATCTTTGTTGCCCTCCTCTGAACCTTCTCTACCCTGTCTATATCCTTATGTAGGTATGGTCTCCAGAACTGTACACTGTACTCCAGGTGGGGCCTCACTAGTGTCTTGTATAGCGGAATTATGACCTATTCTTATTATATATATATATTCTTATTATATTATTATGGTTCTGAGGGATGAGGGCAAAGTACATTTGACATGATGGGGACCACCACATGATAACATACAAGGTCAAAGGGTTAAATATCCCCATGAATTGGAATAGAGTTATACAGGAACTGAGGAAGCTGGGAGCAGCAGTAGCTGTGCTCCAAGAGACCCATCACAATGAGGCTGAACATTCTAAACTATGGAGGAAATGGATAGGGCCAATTTATGAATCCACTTCCATGGCTCATCCTCACCACCATGGAGTGGTGGTCCTCACTGGGAAAGACTGTCCCTTGGAAGATGAACAGGTGACCTGAGACATAGAAGGCAGATGTATCTGTCTCCAGGGAACCTATGCGGGTTGGGGGGGTTGCACATTCAATTATTTGCTTGTATGCACCTTACAAAGATACACAAAACATCACTTTTTTATCTGGTATAAAAGTCTGAGAGATTTTATGTAACTGGGGGGACTTTAATTGCATTGTGTCCCCAGGGATGGACAGGTCTGGGGATTCAGGACACAGCATAATAGAATGGGCCAATCACTTAAATATCTCTCCCATGAACCGGGTCTGACAGACATGTAGTGGTAAAGTATTTTTATTTATTTATTTAGATTTTTTTTAATTGGTAAGGTGTCATAGCCACAAAACATGATTATTTTCAGACATGACCCAGGAAGTTACAATACAAAACTGGCAGACGAAACAAATAACAGGTGTAGTTCGGAGGTAATCAACCATATAAGGAAAAATCTACACAACGTTCTATGACGTAAACAGTATTGCTAATATAATCCCACAGTCTGCGACTATACATTCTTTATGAATTCACAACAGAGTTGCTGCTAGTTGGTGACTTCAGTCTGCCCAATGTGGAGTGGATACTTCCAACTGCAGCTTCGGCAAGTGAAAGAGCCATCCTTGACTCCCTAAAAGGGGATTTTCTCAGGCAGCTAATCAAAGTTACCTATTAGGGATAGGGAAGTGCTGGATCTGGTGCATACAAACAGGGATAGCATCAAAGTCATCACAATGGGCAATCTACTGGGTACCAGTGATCACCCTATAGTGTGGTTTAACATAATGACAGGAAAAGAGGCTAACCACATAAGGATGAGGGTCCTGGACTTTCAGAGGGCAGATTTTAAAGAAATGGGGGACTGCCTCAGAAACTACCTCAAATGGGGGGGCATTGCCACAGTGGGGAACAATAAGGGAGGGCATTTTATTTAGTTGTGTTTAACTAGGATTAGCACACTAAGCTGAAAGCTTTTTTACAGGTGTGACCTGGGAGCACAGAGTAGTTAAGTGACTTGCTCAGGGTCACACAGTATGTAAGTGGAAGCTGTGGGATTCAAACCCAGGTCTGGTCGATGTCACCAGATTTGCAGCTCAGGGCCTTAAACCACTGAGCTATACTGCCTCCAACCTCTGCATGAAAGAACTGAGTAAAAGCAGAAGGAAAAAGAGATTGTTATGGTTCTCTAAGGAAGAGGCAAAAGTGGTGATGGAAAAAAGGGTGACTTTCAGGTGGTATAAAGAAACACAGAGGGAGGAGGATAGGGAGACATACATAGTAAAGCAGAGAGAAGCAGGAAAGGTGATGAGGAGAGCAAAGGTGCAGACAGAGGAAAGGATCACCAAAGGGGTTGTTAAGGGGGCTAAGGCTTTCTTCAGATATGTCAGTCAGAAGTGAAAAGAAAGGGGACTCACAGTGAGGACTAGCAAGGTGGAAGGGGGAGACTGCGCAGAAGAGGAACAAGAAAAAGCTGGCATCCTTAACAGGTTCTTCTGCTCAGTTTTCACAGTGGAGGTGGGGAATGACCATCAGGGAGTGGCAGGAACAGGGGTGGGGAGAGGTGGACACAAGTCCTTTTTCAGAGGGAAGAGTGTGGAAGGGACTTGCAGCTCTGAAGGTGGACAAAGTTTTGAGACTGGATGGAATATACCCAAGAGTTCTAAAAGAACTCAGGGAGATGCTAGCTGCCCCACTGGCAGCCTTATTCAACAGCTCACTGGAAACATGCATCATTCTAGAGGACTGGAGAAGAGCTAATGTGGTCCCTCTATGTAAGAGCAGCAGCAGAAAGGAGGCTAGGAGCTATAGGTTGGTCAGTCTTACTTCAGTGGTGGTGAAATTAATGTAAACCCTGCTAAAGGAAAGACTGGTAGAGTATCATGAATCCAAGGGGTTACCCAGCCCGACCACAGGCAGCATGGATTCAAGGGAGGGAGGTTATGTCAAATGAATCTGATAGATTTCTTTGACTGAGTAACCAGGGAAATAGATCAGGGGAGGGCAGTGGATGTGGCCTATCTGGACTTTAGACCACATCCACTGCCTTCCCCAACCCGGGAGTTAGATAAGTGGAGGACAAGGAATGTGGTCTATCTGGAATTTAACAAGGCCTTCGAGACTGTGCTGCACAGGAGACTGATAAAGAAACTTAGTGGCCTAGGGGTGGGATCCAAAGTGGTGAATTGGGTTAGAAACTGGTTAACAGATAGGAGACAGTGGGTGGTGGTAAATGGCACTCACTCTAACAATGGGAGAGTGGCCAGCGGGGTTGCACCAGGGTTCAGTGCTGGAATTGGGTCTCTTTTTTTTTTATACTTGCTTTATTGAATAAACAAAGCAGTGCAAATTCCATTACAGCTTACATATCCAAAAGATTCAGATGTACAGTACTTGGGAATGTACTAGCAGCAGTTAGCCTGTAAGCCTGTATACATTATGTAAACATTTAATTTTTATATTTAACCTAACCTACTTAAAAAATAAATATAAAGGACTAAATAAACTTTCAAGTACTATCTAAACAGGGTGTTACTAATCGAAAACTGTCTAGTCATTATATGTGTTGAATGGCGTGTAAGTGGGTCGAGACCAGTCCTCTTCAACGTATTCATGAGTGATATTGCAGAACTGGAAGAGAAGGTATGGGTTTTTGTAGGTGACACCAATATCTGTAATAGGGTAGACACTCAGGAAGGGGTGGAGAGAATGCACAGTGATCTTGGGAAACTCGAGGAGTGGCAAGAGTGTGGCAGTTGGAGCTCAATGCCAAAAAGGGGAAGGAAGGGGAGGGAATTGTTTAACCAGGAAAGGACACACTAAGCCAGAAGCTTGTTTCCAGGTGCATCCTGAGAGCACAAGGAAGTTAAATGAATTGCTCAGGGTCACACAGTATGCAAGTCGGGGCTGATGAGATTCAAACCCAGGTCTCCAGGTTTGCAGCACAGTGCCCTTAACCTCTACACTATGCTGCAGAAAAAGTGCAAAATCATTCACCTAGAGCTTGGGAACCCAGGAGCTCAGTACAGGATGGGGGAGATCCTGACAGTTACTTAACAGGAAAGGGATCTTGGGGTTATCATATTAATGGCCTCAAAGTGGCAGGCCAGTGTGGCAAAGCAGTGGGTAGGGCTAGTGCAATGCTGGATGTATAAGGAGGGTTATGTCCAGCAGGAGGAGGAAAGTGGCATTGCCGTAGTATTATTTGCTGGTGAAACCCCACCTAAAGTATTGTGTCCAGTTTTGGAGGCTACACCTCAGAAAGGGCACAGACAGGGTGGAGGCAGTCCAGAAGAGGGCAACTAAAATGGTGCAGAGGTTGCACAAGAAGCCCTCCGAGGAGAAACCAAAGGATCTCAATATGTAAACCCTGGAAGAGAGGAGGGCAAGTGGTGACATGATAGAACCCTACCAGTACCTCACAGGGATAAACAGGTTGCAGGAGGAGAGTCTCTTTCAAATGAGAAGAAGCACCAGGACCGGTGTACATGCTATGAAGCTGGGTGAGTTTAAGAAAAATGTGAGGACATATTTCTTCACTGAAAGGGTGGTAGATGCTTAGATCAGACTGCCAGCAGAAGTGGTGGGAGTGAAAACAGTGGAAGGCTTCCAGCAGGTGTGGTTTATACAAAAGCAATAACACAACGGGGTGTGGTTTATTCTGAATATACACATGCCTAGGGGTGTGGTGAGGCATGATGCCATTGGCCGAGTGCCTTACTGCCCCTAGGCTTACGTTTATCCAGAATAAACCACACCCCATAGTGTGTTATTGCACTTATAAGATGGGTATCTGTTGAAAAAATAAAGACACAGGACAAATATAATTAATTTTGAAGGAAAAAGAGAAATTTATTGGAGATATCCCACAGCAAGAAAAAATAGTTCCTAACTTGGATTACTTTTGGGTTGGGCAAAATAACAAAATGTATTTAAATCATGCATTGCACTGTGTTTTGCAGATTTACATATGGAAGTGTATTTTTGGCAGGAAAACCATCTTTCTGTACTTTGCTGTGTAGCGCTGCATCTGAATACTGAGTTTTATAGTGGACCGGGACTGTTTAAATTTGCCATCCATTGGTAACAGACAAAAGCTTCAGCTCGGGAAGTAGGGTGAAAATGGTGGTGGGGAAGAGCTCCTAGTTATACTGTTTAAATCACATTAAAACAAACATTTCCTTTTCTTTATTGGAGTGGTACTTACGCAGCTTGAGTTATAACTAGGACGCTGTCTGCAGGGATTTAACTGTGTCACCCTGGAAATGGAGTTGGATGGCAGAGCCAGAAGCAGGGTGCAGATGTTCGTACAGAACATTTGCGTTATGTAAAAATTAAAAAGGAAACAGTGAAATATTGCTTACATGGCTGTACGGGGCTAACAGAGGAAGACCCATCATTATTTATGTTTTGCCTCATCAGCATTCTGACAGTGGCAGGTACTGTGGTTTTTAAAAACTCCACACAGTTCATTACGGATCGCAGCTTGGGATCAGGGAGTACCCTGAGGACAGTGGTGGGGGAGGATGTTTATTCATTTTAAATAAAGACAAGAAAAACAAATAATGAAATTGTGTCCTGTTTTTTTGCTGTGGAAGTTAGGGATGTTTATTGGGAAGTACAAGCCTGTTTCTGCCGTTTTACCTTGTCTCAGTGAATGCTGACTTGTATGGTTGACCATGGGGTTTTGGCATGGAGTCGGGCAATGGAAATGTTTGTTTCATTTTTATTATTTATTGTGGAGAAAACAACAGAAGAACAAAATTCCAAAGGACTGTTATGGGAGTTTCAATGATTTTTGAACTTTGTTCAGGCTGGGGATGTGTTGCGATCTGATCCCTGAAATTTTAAAATTGGTGGCAGAGTGGCACGAGGATATGACTGTGCTAGTAGGCACTCATCCTGGGTCTTTTTCTTTGCCATGATGTATCTTAAACAAAAGACATACATGGCAAGGGCTGTCAGCCAATCAGAGTACCCATTTTTCCTACCCATTTTATAAATAAAGTTATATTAGAAAATAGACAGGGAGGAGAGAGGGTTGCCAAAAACCAGTTAGGGTCTACAAAGACAGATTAGGAAGGGAACATCTGAGCAGACTAGATGGGCCAAGCGGTCCTTTTCTGCCAACAAATCCTGTGTTTCTATAAATTATATACCTGAATTGTTTTTTCTTCTCTTTGATGACGGGCTCCACACACCAGATTACAGAATCGATACTTGGGATGAAACTTTGATGGGGGCCTGGTATGATGGGTTAAAACCAGTACAGATAAGCCGTGTTATTAGCAAGGCCACTTTTTTTTGTTTTTTACCGGAAAACCTGGTAAAATTCCAGAATGTGGACTGCCTGCACATTGGTAAAAACCAAGAGTTTCTCAGAATTTGACATTTTATACCAGATCCGTAAATCTACAGAACTTGTATTTTTCTTACAGTTGCTTCCTGCAGTGTTTTCAAGTTGCTTTGTTCAATGCTCTGTATATTCTGCTTTCCTTTATTCTGAATAGTTATACACATACTAAAAGAATGACAGTAGAACCCTGGAAATATTCAGAAATTAGATTAACAATTACCAGTGCAATTCTAGGAATTTCAAGTTTTGAGAACAGAACTTCGTTACTTTAATTATCATAAAACCATGGCCTTGATTTATTAGTTACGTCTCACACAAAAAGGAATCCTAGACTGTACAAAAGGGGACATGGAGCGTGAGATTTTCGACACTGAAGAGTGACATAAGATTAGCTGTATGAGAAATATAAAGGTCAGTTGTTGAAATATGGGGAAGAGCTTACAATACTACTAGAAATCAAATTAGAGGAGGCATTGAGGTACTCCAAGCAGAGCTTCAATGAGGCAGACAACCTGGGGGCACCTGCTGGCATGGTAACTGCATATGGATCCAGCCAGTAGAACAATTTTAAACCTTCAAAAATCTCCAAGGACAGGAGAACATGTGTTTTTTTATCTTTGTGTGTGTGTGTGTGTTTTTTTTTTTTGTTTGTTTTGCTGGGATTCATAGTTAATACCATTGTATCAGTTTTTGGTTTCAGAAAGGTTATTTATTATCACCTTAAACAAAGGATTCAACCTCCAAAAAAGAAACCCTGTGTTGCATGAAAGGCATTATTCATCATAACTCCATCCCTCCCATCCTATCCTAACTAACTCTTTGTATGTTAACCCCCCAACCCCAAATCTTCTAAAGCAGTCGAGGTAGCTGAGAAAGAAAGTACTTTTTAAACTTTGTTAAAGGTTGTCAGTAGACACTAATCTATGAATGGGGTCCCATAGTGTTCCATATCTGTGTTCCTGCCCTATATTTACATACTGGATACGTTCAAGGTTCATACAATCCAGAAAAAGGGTTTTTCCATAGTATGTAAAGTACATTGGTGGTTCTTTATTCTTCCACCCTCTAGCTATGTATCTTCTTGCATTAAGAAGAACAATCTTTAAGATTTTCCTCAATTTCTCCATAGGTAAGTTTTGCTTAGAGCTGGTCCCCAATGTGCATTGTTCAACCTCTCTTGAGATATTTATACATGGGATTTTTTTTAACTCCTGTATTTATACTTTCCCAAAAAGGGATTATATCTTTTCAGGTGGTTATCACATGCTCCAAAATTCCCACTGCTAAACCGCATCTATCACAGGTTGCTGAAATTGTGTTATTTTATTTAACAATTGGGGTGTGTAGTACATTCTGTGGAAAATATTGTATTGGATTTGATTCAGCCTGTTAATAGATATTCTTAATCCTTCTATCATTTTTTCCCATTTTTGATCAGATATAGTTATATTCAGCTTTTTCATATTTTTGTCTTAAATAACTGGTGATACCTCTAGTTCCCTTATAAGGTTGTATGCCTTAGATATGATTTTGTTTCTGTCATTCATTAAATATGATTGTATGATGGTAGTAGGAGGTTTTACCAAATTAGGGCCCAATGTTTACTGTAGCATGTCCTCAATTGTAAGAAGATGAAAAAATCCTTTGGGCAGATCTGATACTTTTCCATTATTTGTGTAAAAGACATAAAATGGTTGCCATCATTATATAAATCCTTGAAACAAACAATTCCCTTTTCTGTACTTATCTTATATTCCTTATTTTTGAGGGTGTATGGTTATTATTTAGGTATATGGGTGACTGGATGTTAATTCTTAAGTTTTCCTTAGTTCACCTATGGTATTCGTTCCATGGCCTGATTCTAAAATGCATTGTGCAACTCATGGGCGTATGCAAGTTGCACCATGTGGCGCTACACTGGGGACCATGCACCATATTCCAGGACAAGCAAGGTCCTCAGCACTTATGCCTGCCACTTGCAGCAGCCACAGGCTAGTGCCAAAGGAATGGCGCACCGGACCTGGGTGCCATATGTCACGGCACGCAATCTGCTGCCCCTCCCAGAGCCCCCCTGCCCTGAAATGCAAGGGCTTGCACCTGGGGGCAGTGGAGGGGGCTAGTTGGCACATGCACTTTGGGGGGCAACACCATAAATGGACCCCGGGGGTCCCTGAATTTTGGGAGATGGGGGGTATGGTGGGGGGGCATGGGGAGCACATCCATGGCAGTTCCACAGTGCTGTGGGGTGGGCATCCATCGCTGTACCAGGACAGATGCCCCTTAGACACCTCCTAGCTGGTCTAACCCCGCAATACCATTCCCTGTTCTGGAATGAAGTAAGTGGGTTACAGCAGCCGCTCTTCTGGAATAGGGTGCAGGTGCTGCCGTAACTCACCCTTGCACCATGCCACAGTGGGTTGTGGGCATAGTGGGTGGTGTAACCCACCTTTGGCACAACCTGCATACATCATGGTGCAAGGTGCCTTTTGGAATTGCAACTTGCGTTATGCCTGGCATAAGGTGCGATTTGCACCATGGGGTTTGGCATAAATTGTCCTGTGCCAGGCGTAACACATCTTGGAATCGGGCCCCATGTTTCTAACATTGTTCTTGTCAGTTCATTTTTAATACTTTTGGTCTCTTTTCTCCCCGTACTGGAGAAAAGCATTTGAGCTGAGCCTGCATATTTTGTTTGATTTGTTTTATGGAATATACACCATGGGGGTTCTCCTACATAAAATTTCCCTATTTGGTTTATAATTGCCACTTGATTGTATCCTTTAAAGTTAGTGAGGTTAAGGGCTGTTTTTGTCAAGGGAGCTTTAAGTTTTTTCAAGCTAATTCTTGTTTTTGTATTATTCCAGAGGAATTTTTATATTAATTTATCTATCTTTTTAAACCAATTGTTATGTATTCTAATAGGTAATGATTGAAATGTATATAATACTTTGGGAAGCATTCTTATCTTTATTACTTGGACTCTTACAGTTACAGCTATGGGGAGATCTCTCCACTTTTCCAATAAATCTTCTACTTTCCCCAGCAGAGTATCAGTATTCCATTTCTATTAGATCTTTCATATTCTGAGCTAAAATATGCCCAAATATTTTATTTTATGCCTTTCCAGTTTAAAAGATCATTTTTTGTTATATATGCATCATATTCTGGGTTTAGAGTTATGGCTACTGATGTGTCCCAGTTTATTTTATATCTGGAGACAGACCCAAATTCTTTAATCTCTGTCAATATGATATCAGGAGAACATGAGTTTTATCCCCGGAGGATAGCTGAAATGTTTTGTAACTAGGGCTCCAAATGCAGGGCACCAACTGGATACCTTTGTCCAGGGATTAGTTCTTCAATAACTATCCAAGGAGGCCACTGATCAGCTAAACATAACTTACCTTCAGGTGGAGGCCGAGGAAGCAATCCATACCTTAAAATCTGGAAAGTCGCCTGGTACCAATGGTATTGCTTCTGAATTCTACAAAGTTTTTCACAAGCTGTTCTCTTTCCTGTTAAACAAAGTCGGTTTTGCTGAACAGGGGGGAAGAGGACACCTGCCTCATTGACACACGCCTAGATTTCAGTGCTTGATACACAAGGAAAAGACACCGAACTCTGTAGCTCCTACTATCCTATTTCCCTTTTAAATATAGTCGAAAAAGATTCCCTTTAGTTATGGTGGGGAATCTACAGGGGTGCATGGGATATCTGGTCCACCAAGATCAGACAGGCTTCAGCACAGGTCACCATTTACATGATATCATTAAGCATTTGCTTAACATCTTCTCTGAGCAACAAGCAGTCAAAGATCTATCTCTTACAATGTTTATTGACATGGAGAAGGTTTTTGACAGGGTGGACTCGGTGTTCCTGCAGCTGTAAGCCATGAACCTTAGAGAAAAATTTTGTAATAGCAGGGACACTTTATATTATAGGCCTTTGGTAATGATAAAGTTAATAGAGTAAGGTTCCTGAGCACCAGAATGCTGTCAAGTGACTTGCAGGGGTAGAGTCAGGCTTCAGCCATGCCTTCCAGCCCACCCCTTCCAGCCAATCGCCTCTCTTTAAAAAAAAAACTCAGCTTCATTTTTAGGATGGTTATATACATTTGTTTACACAGACATTCTTATAAGTTTCATTTCATTAATATTAATTTATCATTATGAAATTAAAGTACAAGTAAACATATGTGTTCTTTCCATGCAAGATCTGCTTACTGTATTCACTTGCATATTACTTCCATCTGCAAGTACGGTTACAATTGTGTTCTTCACTTAAATATATTTCTTTCCTTATATTACCTTTAATACTTTCTATGTTTAAAACTTTATCTATGTTTGTTATCTGTATTTATTGTCCATAAATAAAAAGCTGTAACTATTCTAGATATTAACTGCATGTAGGCAAACAGGCCAACAGGCCATAGGATTTACCAGCTATGTAAAACCATGTCTATCTGTGTAGATGTGAGTTGTATCATATTCATGTTATATTTTAGGTTTTTAAATATATCTAAAGAGATGGGGCAAGCTGTTTTATTTATCTTCATACCTCTTGTCTCGGGTTTGTGTCCCCTGGTTTTGGATTGATACCCATCTCTCGACACCCACCTCACCCAAATGTCTGTGTGTTTATCTAGTGGTAGCCTAAGCTTGGCTGCAATCTCATACATTCTTTGTATGCTATTTACCCTGGTTACCCAAGATTCAAATGAGGGTGGTGTGGGTTTGAGCCAATTTGCTGTAATTTCTTTGAGTGCTGCTATACACAACATCCAAAACAGGCGTTGCAGAAAATTATTCCCAATCGTGCTAACTTTCATTCCTAGCATCAGATATTTAAATTCACATTTGATGTCCACTCCCCATATTCTACCCATTTCATAGTGGATTCCAAAGCAGAAACCCGTGACCCCTGGACGTCCCCAGAAAATATGGAAGTGCATGCCTATTTGTCCACAACCCTTCCAGCATAAGTTGGAATTACCTTTTGCAAAGTGGGAAGTGATTGTTGGAGTATGGAAGTATCGAATGAGGCACTTTCACCTGAACTCCTTCCAGGTAAGTGACATTGTAACTCTCCTTCCTCTCTCCTACAAATGCAACCAATCTTTTTTCATTTATGGTGATGCTGGCCTCTGTCTCCCACTTGGGTCTTAATGTTGTAAACTCTGGATGTGTGTCTCCCAGTAGCACCTTATATGCACAAGATATTGTTCCCACCCTTTCATTTAACATTGCTGCTCAATATAGAAAACCTTCCGACTGCATGTAGTGCCTCACTTGCAAGTATCTGTGGAAGTCTGTATTAGGTAGATTATATTTTTCTTGGTGGTCCCGAAAAGTCAACACCATGTGATTCCTGATTAAGGACTGATATCTTGTCAGACCCAACCTGTTCCATCTTACAAATGCTTTATCTGGAGACCACGTGATGCAGAGTGCTGAGTAGAAGCTCCTCCGCTTAGCTCCAGCCTCCTGACTTTATAATCATCTTTTTCTGATGTCTACATCTTCCAAAACCCTCTGTACTCAGCTAATCCTGCCTACTAAGCACCTAGAGCGTCTGATTAGTGAGTTTGGGGCACTGATGGAGGCTTACACGAGGAAAGCCCCACAAAAACATACTCCTCCAGCCACCCCCAAGAAGGCATCAAAGAAATCTCAGGCCTCGAGTGGGCCTGACAGGCCCGATCATCTGAGTCAAGCATCGGAGCAAGAACCTCTAACGCTGAACAGGTTCCTGGAAGAATTTAAACCCTTCTGTGAGGAGGTGAAAGAGATGGTGACCGACCTGAAGGCTCTTTCAAAAAAACTGGATGAGGTCTCGATGACTGCCTCTGATAACACTGCCCATATAGTCTCTCTGGAGAATCGCTTAGAAAAGGTGGACCCTGGGCTAGTGGCTATACGGCAGAAGCTCTCTCAAGTGGAGGCAAAGCTTGAAGATCTTGAGGGCCACAGCTGCAGGAACAATGTTGTGATTTTAGGGCTGCCAGAAGGAGAAGAGGGCCAGAATACTGTAGTTTTTACACAGAAGTTGGTGGAATGGGTTGCTGGCCCCTCTCCCTTCGGCCCTGCATACACCATCGAGCGAGCGCACAGGTCGTTGTGACCAAAACCTCCATCAGGGGCTGCCCCCATCCCATTATATGCCAATTCTTAAATTTTTTAGAGAGGCAGCACTTTTTGTTGAAAGTGAGAGCCCTACAGAAGGTTCATTGGGAGAATTCCAAATTGAGAATTGCACAAGACCTGCCAGGATTGGTCCAACTGAAACGTATAGCATTTCACCCCACTGTGTCCAAGATTAATGCTGCGGGGCTTAAGTTTAGAATGCGGTACCCAGCCAAGCTGCAAATGCTTGTGAACGGATCCTGGCTAACTTATGAAGACCCAGAATCTGCTCTTTCTGGTCTCAAAACTGCCTTACCTGATTTGTTTCGGGATCCCTGAGAAGTTCTGTCCCTAAGATGAGGGGAAGTCCTGTGCTGTCAAGTTGTGACTGTTATCTTGTTAAATGTCTACGAGGATAGTAACGACGGGGTGCATCCAGAAGTTCTTGCTACTCAAATAGACTGAGTTAATATTTAGCTGGGTTAAATGCCAGGGGATACTTATGCCCTAATTCTAAAAACGAACCTGATGTTCAGATCAAGGACTCATGGAATGTTTGGCTTGTCTATTTGGGGATGGTGTTCTTCGTTCCAGTGTAGCCAGTTGTATAGGCCATCATTAGTGAGGGGAAGATCGTTTTAAGTTGTTAAGGATCATTATTTTACTCCATGGGTGGCTTAACTTAAGATCTGTGCTGGGCTTTTCTATTATTTTCACGTGAGTACTCAGGTAGGGTTGCCCAGTAGCCACAAGAGGGAGCTCTGTGCACAGGAATGTTAGCTTAGAGCTGTTGTTAATTTGGGGATGATTTCTCTCAGTATTGTTTCCCGTTTCTAGTTTGGGGTAGTAAAACACCCTAAACTGTGCTCGTGGGTCTTTGGGCTGGCAAGAACCCAGTGCAGAAACGACCTTCCTTTTTAATTTTTTGCCTGGGGCTCAGGATGTTTGAGTCCCTTACCGGTTATCAGGTCATAGAATTCAGGTTGGAAAGGGCAATTCCCTTTGTAAGACTCCCTGCTCGTTTTTGATTTGTGAAGACATCTCCTACAGGGCAACAGGGGCCCTATCTCCTATTTTGTCTCCTGGGGTTTCTGGGTGCTTGTTTGTGTTTCACAGGCCACTTTACCCTTTTTTATTATTCTAACACATTTGTTGTGCGCTTATGTCTGAAGCCCAGCACAGCTTTTAAGCTACTAGGGGTTGTTAAAGTAGTAGAGTTGCCATGTACTTATTCGAGGGGACTGTTACACTCACCGGAGGCAGGGGGTATATTTGGGGGGCTGGAGGGAGGAAGGATGCAGTACTGTGCTAAATGTTGCTTGTGACAGTGGGGTGGTTGGGTGGGAGCGGCAAATTCCGGGCTAAGGGACAGGTTTTTCTATGTCAAATGAAAGGAATTTTGGGGAGGGGTTTGGGGATGTTCTGGTTCGGATTGGAGGGTGGGGGAGGGTGGTGCGTACAGCAGTAATCACAGGAACCTGACTAATTATTTCTCGATGTTTTGTACAGGGCTTTCTGAACTAAGCTCATTATTTTTGTTCTAGATGGCTAACAATGTGATTTTCGCAACTTGGAATGTGAAGGGGATCAGGAAAAAGTCCAAACAATATCAGGTGCTTAAGCATCTAAGCCTATTGCACTCCCAGATAACGTTTTTGCAGGAATCTCACTTGCTAGAATCCGAAGCTTCACAACTAAGGAGACAAGTGGGTCTGGTCTTTAATGCCTCAGGATCCACCAATAGTTGTGGAGTCATGTTAATTATTAATAGAGGCATTCCCTTCATCTCCACACAGGTCATTAAGGATCCAGGGAGCAGATTTGTTCTGGTTCAGGGCACTCTTTGGTCAGTTCCACTTTTGCTTTGCAGTATCTATGGGCCTAATATTGATGGCCCAGGCTTTTTCAGCAGGCTGATCACGATTATTCTACCAATGTTTCCCATTATGATTATTATGGGTGGTGATTTTAACCAGGTACTGGATTCCAACTTGGATATGTCAGGTAGGGGGCTGAGGGGGCTTTCCCTGGGGCAAAGGGCATTCAAGGAATTGGTGGATCAATGCAGGCTTTGTGATATTTGCCACGTTCTGCATCCTAGCTCCAAGGAGTTTACCTTTAATTCGAGGGTGCATGGCTCGCAGTCTCACATTGACTATGTATTCATCGCTCGGGGGCTCTTGCCCGGGGTTATGTCTGCCTCGATCCAGCCTGGCCCTATTTCCGACCACTCCCTCGTGGTATGTAATTTGGCTTTTCTTAACACACCTAGAAGGGAGACCCGGTGGAAGCTCAATGAACAGTTGTAAAAGATGCCAAGTATTGTAAGCTTATAAAAGAACAAATTGAGCTTTTCTTCTCATCTAATCCTATTGATAGTGCAAAGCTGGATATCTTATGGGGTGCCTTTGAAGCGTTTATGAGGGGAATCCTTATTAGTTTAGCTTCAAAAAGGAAAAGGGCATGGGAGAAAGAGTTATTATACGGTCCCTCGAGGCTAACCTTTCTGTCAACACTCCGAGTGAAGACAGAAAGAAGCTTCTGGTGGACAAGGATAGATATTTAGATTTGCTGAGGGAAAAGGCAGAGTTAGCTATTATCCGAACTGCAGCCAGCTATACGGACCAAGGAGAGAAGGTGGGGCGTCTCCTCGCATTACGACTTAAACAACAGGAGTCTGCAAGATTTATCCCCCCAATCCGAGCTCAGGCAGACGGGTCTCTGAGAGTATCCCCTTCTGAGATAGTGCAAGAGTTTGCCCTATATTACGAACAGTTATACAGGGATATGGAGAGCCCTCCTTGCCCGGAGTCTCTGGAGGAGTATTTAAAGGATTCCCATCTGCCCTCCCTAACAGAACAACACAAGTGTTTTTTGGCCTCTTCAATATCCCAGGAGGAGATCTCGGGGGTTATAGGAGCCTTGCCATCGGATAAGATCCCGGGGTTGGATGGATTCTCCTCATTATTTTACAAAGTTTTCTGAGAACTCTTACTGCCGGTGCTTCACCAGCTTTTTCAGCACATTTTGTCTGGGGTGGGGGTAGATGCCTATCTGTTCGAAGCCCTGATTGTTCTTCTCCCCAAACCAGACAAAGACCTCGAGTTAGTCCAAAGTTACAGGCCCATATCCCTTTTAAATCAAGACATCAAAATTCTTTCAAAGGTATTGGCTGATAGGTTAACGGTGGTCCTTCCGGACCCCAGGTCTGGTTCATGAAGGGACGTTTGTCCTCAGACCATCTGCACATGCTGTTGCATGTCTTCTAGGTGTCCAGGGATGCCACTTTTCCAGTCGGGCTGGTCTCCCTGGATGCCGAGTAGGCTTTTGACCGTGTGAATTGGAACATTCTGTTCCAGGTCCTTAAGGCCTTCCAGTTTCCCACCATTTTTATAGACTGGATCCGTGCATTATACAAAGGCCCCTCAGCAAAGATTTCAGGAAATGGTGCATTTTCTAAATCTTTCTCACTATATTCGGGCACTAGACAGGGTTGCCCCCTTTCACCCCTCCTATTTAACCTTTATCTGGAACCTCTCATTCAAAACATTCTCAGCAATGCGAGGATACAGGGCATTCGGGTAGGACGTCATGAGGTTAAGGTTACCACATACGCGGATGATCTCCTTTATTTATCCCACCCGGTGTCCTCTGTTCCGGCCATTTTGGGAGAAATTGCTAAATTTAGTGCCCTCTCAAACTATAAACTAAATGCTAATAAGTCCTCCTTTTTTCCTCTGAATCATAAGATTTTTAAGGCCGACACTACTCCCTTCGGTTTGTGTTGGGCACCCCGGATACTGAAATACTTGGGCATCAAATTAACACGTAATCCCTCAGCATGGTTTAAGGAAAACATGGATCCTCTTTCCCAGCTTATAATTCAGGACCTGGATAGATGGTCCAAACTCCCGGTTTCATTATGGGGCCAGATTAACATAATCGAGATGAATATCTTCCCAATAATTTTCTATCCCCTCTCTCCTCTTAATTCATTCATTCCTTTATCCTGGTTTCAGAAAATGCATAGCATTTTTACCAAGTTTATCTGGTCTGACAAGTACCCTTGATTGGCATACTAAAAATTGGCCGCTTCTAAGTTTGATGGAGGACTGCGGATTTCCCACTTGGCTATTTCTTATTGGGCTAGCCACCTGACTAAATGCCTGAAATGGGTATGTCCTGGTCCCAAGAATGTGAGACCGACATGGCTCAAAATAGAGTTAGATTTAATCCGGTCTATGAATATGGACCCCTTAACTTTGTTTTATGTAAAAATGTCCCAGTTACAAGGTGCTGAGAAATGTCCCACTTTTATGACCTCTTTAAAAGTATACGCGCAGCTTTGTTCTTTTTTGGGCTATACCCCTTAGCTTGACCTTGCCCAATCCATCTGGAACTCTCCGTCCTTTACCACGAATAAACAACGGATTCCCCGCACTTGGTTGCCCCAACTGGGTGATGGGGTAGTATCCTCCTTCCTGGATGATGAGGGAAGTCGCTCTCAGCAGAAGAGCTTATTTGGAAATTTAATATTCCACTACACTCACATTTTAAAGCGGTTCAATTAAAGCATTTACTTACTACAGTGATAGGCAATACCCGCCCCCAACCCGTCAAGTGGCTGGGGCTCTGATTCCGGAATCCTCCTCCTTACTAGGGTCTTCGAGGGTTGTCTCTAAATTATACCAAAACTTTGTTTTATAGAAGGTACGGGGACTCCTTCAGACCGACCAGGTTCTGGAGTTCCTTATTCCCCCAATATGCTCCCAACTGGCCAGCCTTGCGGAGGTTCTGTCATAAGTATGTGTCCCAAGATAGACTGCGTCTTATGCAATACCACATTTTGCATAACATGTATTACACTTCTGTTAAGTTAGCGAAATGGGGTCTTCTTGACTCTAACTTATGTGTTAGATGTTCCCAGAGGGAGGGAACACTCCTTCATATATTTTGGTCGTGTCCTAAAATATCTTTGTTCTGGGACTCTATCAAAACTTTTCTGGACCCCTTACGGGGTCTGCAGGAGTGTTTCACACCCGATATTTGTCTCCTAGGGGATCTGTCCTCTATTAGGGTTAAGGCAAGGAGGTTTCATATCTCCATGATTGCACTATCTGCCAAAAAGCTTATTTTATGCCACTGGAAAGATAAGGTCACTCCGACATTACAGGAATGGGTGAATGAAATCCTTGCTAACTTGCATACAGAAAAAGCTATAGCAAGCCTCCATAATAGATTATCCATCTACACACATATATGGGATCCCCTTCACTTTAATTATTGCTACCGGATGTAAGCACTGTTTCATAGTAAGTAGCCCTGTATACTTATGTATAATGTCATAGTTCCTATACTGAAAGTGACTTGATACTGCTGCATGGGGAGGGGGGGGAGTTTTAGAGGAATATCTACTGTATTCATGTCCTACTTGTCGTGTTAACTGCCTCCAATGTTGTGGAATATTTTGTCAATAAAGGTTGAATTATAAAAAAAAAAAATGCTTTATCTGTTCTTGGAGAGAGGAACTCCGGGTCTCCCAGGATGGTTGACAGTGGTCCAACATCATTTGGGGAGCCAGTGATTCCCAGCCCTGACCAAAATCCTCACTGTATGTTTTGTCCATGGGTTAGGTATTTTCTTAAGGAGTTGTGATGTTATTGTGGCATGGGGAGTGCGAATAGTGGGATGCTAGTAAGCTGCTGGTCGTCAATCTCTCTCCAACCTATATCTGAACATTGTTTTAGCCATGAGACTATTGGAACCAACTGTGCCACTATATAACATAATTTAAAATCCGGCATTGCCAGGCCACTCTGTTCTCTCTGGAACATTAGAATTCTCTTTTTCACTCTCTGTCTGCTATTGGACCAGACAGAATACAAAATATGCTTTTGTGCTTGCAACCAGAAGGGCCCTAGGAATCTTTATGGGCAAGGCTTGGAATAGGAAAAGGAACTGAGGAAGGACATACAAACATACAAAGAAGCCAGCAGAAGAAGGCCATTTGGTCTATCAAGTCTGCTTGTATTGCAGGGTCTACAGCTTGAGCTAATGCCCCTGCCCTCCCTTCCCACTCCTCACATGCTCCCTTCCCATGATTCTTACCTTCCCCCTATGCCTATCACAGCCCCTCTTAAAGCTGCCCACTGTCTTCCATGAGATGATCTCTTCCGGCAGTGCATTCCAAGTGTCCACCACCCTCTCTGTGAAGAAGTGCTTCCTGACCACCCTCCTAAACCTCCCACCCTCCAGCTTAAGACTGTGCCCCCTTGTGATATGGTTGCCACTCATCTTAAAGAGAATCTCCTTATCAACCTTATTTATTCCTTTCAAGTACTTGAAGGTCCCAATCATGTCCCCTTTCTCTCTCTCTCTCTCTCTCTCTTTCTCTCTCTCTTCCAGGGAGTACATGATCAGTGCCCTCAACCTCTCCTTGTATGCCTTGCCCTGCTGACTGGCTATCATCTTTGTAGCCCTTCTCTGTACCTTCTCCAGCAGGTCAATGTCCTTTTTGAGGTGTGGGCACCAGTACTAAACTTCATACTCTAGATGCAGCCTTACCAGTGACCTGTACAAGGGCAGTATAACCTCCTGTCTCCTACTACTGATCCCTCTAGATATGCAACCCAGCATCTTGTTTGCCTTTGCTGCTGCTTTCTAGCACTGTGTGGAGTGCTTCAGGTGACTACTTTATCACCCAGGGATAGGGGTATTGTTGGCCATCTTTTTAAGTCTTCTCTGATTTCCTCAAATCATTTTTTACTTTAATTTCAATAAGGTGTTTAGGTTAGCTTATATGCGCACACCCAGGTATCACATCATATTTCATGTGGCCCATCTAAATGGAAAGCCGTTCATGAACTCCCTGGCTCCACTTCCACGATTTTTTATCACTTCTGATTTTTCTAAATTAATTTTGTAACCTGAGATCTCCCCTGTCTCCTCTAATTCCCTCAGTAAGGCCGGTATGGAGGTGTAAGGTGAGATGACAAAAAACAAGGAGTTGTCAGCATATAGGGATATTTTATTATTCCTCTCCCCCATTGCAAACCCCTTTATGTTAACATTGTTTCTGATTGCTATTGCCATTGGCTCTATGCATAAAGCAAACAGAAGGGGTGAGAGTGAGTAGCCTTGCCTCGTGCCCCTTATCAGGTGGAACCTCTCTGTCATCACCCCATTTACCCTGATCATTGCCTGAGGATCTGCGTACAGATTTTGAATGATTTCCCTGTAGTTTGCACCAAAACCCATTTCCTCCAGAGTTCTATGTAGGAATCTCCGGTCCACCCAGTTAAATGCTTTCTCTGCATCCATGAAAATTGCAATGGCCAAAACTGTTTTTTTTGGCTGTTCCATTATTAATTTAAGTAGTTTGCATATGTTATCATGGATAAGTCTACCATTTATGAAGCCTATTTGGTCCAGGTGAACTAGAGATCCCACACAACCCTGCAGTCTCCTGGTCAGTATTGTTATGACTACCTTTGGATCCACCTTTAACAGTGAAATTGGTCTGTATGAACTGCATGAAGTGGGGTATTTCCCTTGTTTTGGTATCACTGTGATCTGTGCATAGTTCAAGATGGAGGAATTGTCTTCCCTCCCTACACTTCAGCAAACATCCTGTGCATGTGTGGGATAAATTTATCCCTAACTGTTTTATAAAGTTCATGGGGCCTTTCCATCTGGCCCTGGTGCTTTACCTGCTTTTAACTCTAATATAGCCCTGTTATTTTCAACAGGGTGAGTGGGGCATCCAACTTCTCCCTTTCCTCCTGCGAGAACTTATTTACCTGAACCCTACTGAAAAAAATATTTATCTTCTCTTGATAGTCTTGTATTGGGCCCTGAGAGTATAACTGTTTGTAGAAGTTCACAAATTCCTTTTGCAATGTTTTGGGGTTCAGTCTCCAATTTTTGAGGATTGGCTGAGGTCTTAATATGTATTATAAATCTAATTAATTATTCATGAGCTAAAGAAGCTCACTGATTGGCTGCCATGCTAGTCTGAAATCTCTTAGAAATGCCCAGCATGGCAGCCTCATGGCTTATCCCAGCGCTATACACTCACTGACTGCAGCAGTCACAAATAACAGGAAACTTTGCAGAAGATGGCCAAGTTATGAAGGTTTTCCGGTAAATCTGAAATCTTTTTATGTAAAAATATTCTGCCTTCCCGATGTTTTACCTCCTTGAAAACAGCGACCTCCACGTACTGTGATCAGTAAGGAAGGGCACCATGTGGCAGCCTTTGTCGCTGTCGTGCCACGCAAATAACTCAAAAAATATTAAAATAATCTGCTCCCCAAAAGGTCATTACTGCGATTAGACTTAGTTATAATCACAATAATGACCTCAGAGCCAGTTATTTCCTGTCGATTAATGACCGGCTGGGTGGGGGTGTCCCTCGGCTACACCTCAGGCCACCATCCACCATTCCCCCAGCCAGTTGTTAATCTCTAGAAAATGACGGGCTCTTCTGACATTATTGCTTAAAGACTATTCTGCTAGCCACTTCCCTTTGCAACTGCCAAGCCAGCAGTCGTTCAGCTTGGTTTCCAGCCTCATAGAAATGTTGCCTGAAATATCGAAGGTTACCCTCTATCTTTTCATCTAATATTTTATTTAATTTATTTTTAAGTTTGTCTAGTTCTTTCTTCAAATCCTTATTTAATGTTATTTTATGTTCTGCTTCTATGTTAAACATTTTCTTCTAACTCATTTTGTTCTTTTTGTCTTTGTTTCTTCAAACCTGCAGCATAACTGATGGTCCTACCTGTGATGACTGCTTTCATACTAACCCACCAAATTGCAGCTGTTGTATCACCTTCTGGGTTTAATTCCCCATGTTCCTTTATGCACTGTTCTATTACATCTTTGTATTTCTGTCTATTTAACAGTGAGACATCAATGTGCCATGTCAAGGAGTTACTTTCGAATACTATGTGGATATCCATTACCACTGGGGCATGATCTGATATAGAGGTGGCTTTTATAGACCATTCTTTAATTGGATGTAGTCATTCTGTTGGGATCAGGAAAAGATCTATCCTCAAGTATGAGGCATGTGGTGCAGGCAAGCAGGTGTAGACCCTCATATTTGGATCCATCTATCTCCAGGTGTCCCTTAGTCCCATCTCCCTATTGATAGCTTTTACTGTAGAGGCCACTCTACTCAGCCCGCCTCTGCTTGTGTCTGATCTATCTAATCTTGGGTCTATGGCCATGAAAAAATCACCCCCCACAATGTTTAAGCCTCCTGGTGGGGGAGCCATTCCCAAAACTATCCCTCTAGTGAAGGTGGAGTGCTTTTTGTCATCATTCAGGGCATACAGATTTAATAGTGTACATGGTCTGTGCTGATACTTCCCTTTTACCATCACATACCTGCCTTCCGTGTCCTCTTTAACATCTTCCACCATGAAGGGGCAGTTTTTGTGTAGGAGAATGGCCACCCTTCTTTTGTGAGTCTGTTTCTGGAAGTCTGCATGGAACACCACTCCCACTCAAGATCTCTTAAGTTTGGCTCCCTCTTTTTTGTTTATTTGCATTTCCTGTAGAAATGCCATCTCAATCTTTAGCTTTCCTAGTTCATTCAGCACCCTAGAACATTTTATGGGACTGCTAAGACCCCTGACATTATAGGAGGTTATTCTACCTGACCCCATTATATTTTGATTGTTTCCTGGGGGTCTGTACCTGCATGGTTCGGGCTGTGCTCTGCCCTGTCTCTTTACATAGTTCTGCCCATCATCCTTCAACTTGTCATATTTACTGGTAATTCTAACATATGTAACAAACAGCATAATATTTCATAACAAAACATTTAGAACTTCTAAGTACTTCACTTGGTTATTTTTCCACCCTATCCGCCTATCTGTTGTAGTTTAGTTGATAGGTTACTGTTCCTTATCCAGGAACTGTGCACTTAGTTTGGGCTTTTTTCTGCTACCCTTAAATTTAGGTAACTGTTTTCTGAGTATCACCTCCTTCAATCTCATTTGGTGGGTGAAAAACAGTGGTATTACTATATGCTATTCTCTATCCCCTTCCCAGGTTTTTGAGGCCTGAACTTGGTGCATGTAAATATCCCCCCCCCCCCATGTATAGTTTGCATCTCCTATTTGTTAATGTTGCTCTTAGTCTAAGACTTTTTATCTGACACTGGGTCTTTCTTCCTTGTAACAGATGTGTAAGAGTGTGCACAAGGGTATGGTGCTCTTTGAAAAAATAATCTACAACCATCCAAAATTAAAGGCACTCACCACCACATATGATACTGACACCGCCATCAAGTAAAAGGAGGATTTTATTTACAGAATAACATAATAAAACAGAAAAGTGCCTGCCTAATGCATTTCTGGTCCCACCTGGACTCTTTCTCAAAGGCTAAGGCATACAAAGTACCCAATGCATTATATACATGTGCAGAAAGGTGTGGCTTAATGACATCATTAATTAACTCAGATGCCTGTGTTAGTACCAAATTTGTTTTAAAGCCACAAAGGATGTCATCAGAAACCTCTCTGGAACATAACAATAAAACTCAGAGACTTATTACATAAATATAATAAAATACACACATTGAGGCTTACAAGGCTAAATACAGACAGAACAATAAATATTCCCAGTGCCGACCGATAGTCACACTGAAAACACATTTAAATTGAACCAGAACCCAAATTTAAACAGATTCAAATACTAGGAGTGAATACGGAAAAAGGGGGTAATAAAGTCTAAAGCTGGATCCCAGAACTTTATGGACATCACTTTCTATCCTGTAGGTATGGCTTAATTTCAAAACCTACATTCAGACCTGGAGGTCTGGTTGCTTTTAAATTAATGATCCAAATTATTACCCCCCGCCCCCCCCTCCAGGATTACAATTCACTTTACCTCTTGCCATAATGGAGAATTTATGTTTTTGTTGATCCACTTGATTCACAACATGTTGAGCTGTGGTATAAGTAACATCTCGTCTTTCTATGGTGCTTTGTTGTCCCCGTACTCGAACTTTAAAAGGTCTGTTAGTTTTTCCTACATAAAAAGCATGGCAACTGCACCTGGCTAAATAAATTACCCTTTTCTTCCTTCTAAGTCATTTCTGGTCCTTTGCCTCAATCTGTCCATCCCTTACCTATGTCCTCCCCTCCCATGCCGACCCTCTTTTCTTTGTTTCATTCTACACGAGTCATCTCGCTTCCTCCAGTTGTGAAAGTACAGCCACGCTGTGTTGCACATGGAATACACACTTTACTCTTCCCCCTCCAACATTCCAAATGCAGTCGTTTATTTCTCCATTTTATTTTCAGAGCTCATCTTTCTTCCCTCCAACAGTATTGTATAACAATTCTATTTACATTATCATTTGCACCATTTGTCTTCTCCCTCCTGCCCGTTGTCGCAGCTGTTAACTGCCCTATTTTACTTTCAACGTTCTTCCCCATCCCCCCACATTATAGGTTCATCTATTTTATTTAAATTGCACAGTCTGCCTTTCTCTCCCGAGCTTGTATCAGCTGTCATCTTGTACATCTTTTCCCTTACGGCAAACCGTCCTCTTCCCCCCCTTCTGACCCTATGGATAATGTGGTCTTGTTTACCTTCAATTCCCTTGATCTGCTCCCTTCCCCTCAACTGGGGAATCGGGCCTTCTATTTTTGTATTTTATTCATGAGATCTATCCCCTTCCCTTCCGTGTTGCATTTGTGGCTTTCTCATTGTGCAATTGTGACACAACCTCTGCCCCCCTCCTGTCATCCTTTTGCATTCCATAGTGATCGTTTCCCCTTTAAATTCCCTTGTTCTGTCCCTCTCCCCACTTCACATTCCATATTCACCAGTCTCCTATTTACAAACTTTATCCACCCAATCTGCCCCCCCCCCCGACATTGTAATTTGGACAATCCTGCAGCAATTGTTGAGAAAATGCCCCTCTTCTGTTGCAGGTGTCGGTTGGATCAGTTGTAGGCCATCTCCAGCTTTCCATGGATCATCATCTTGACCACACTGCTCAAGCTTTCAGACAAGGCCCAACACATCCTCAGTAAATCTGCTTTCCACTAATCCATAGACTTGTTCGAGGGATAAAAATAAGTTTATGTTTTCATTTCTTTTCAGTGTCTCTGGGTTGTGCTTGGTCCTCTTTTTGCTGTGAGCCCTGGTTCTGTCTGCAGAGCATGGTGACAATGGCATAGTGTCAATGTTTTTGTTAGAGCAGAAAGCCCGGGAATATGGTTTCAATGTTGAAGGCAGTTCAGCTGCAGGGTCCGGTACAGCTCCGGTGGGACCCCCAAGTTTGGTAACGTTGCTTTGGCTTCTATTAGTGCCCTGAAAAACATCAGCCCCCTGGTAAGAAGATTTTAAATTGTGCAGGGGTATACAGATGCATTTTTATGTTTTTTGCTGCCAGATGTCTAATTATCCCCAGGAGCACCTTTCTTTTTTGGTTTGTAATCGGAGTATAGTCTTTTGTCTCCAGACGATAACTCCTTTTTTGCCCAGGATGCAGTGAGGAATCTCATTTTTGTCTGATAGTCCAAGAATTTAATCACAATAGATCTTGGATTTGTCTCAGGATCAGACTTCTTTTTGTGAGTGCCCTGTGCAACGTGACAATATTCATGGGCTCTTGAGCTGAAAGTCTGAGTATTTTCTTTAGTAGGGATTCTAGGTATTCCTCCATTCTGCCCTTTTCTGTGTCTTCAGGTAGTCCATACAGTCTTAAATTGTCACACCTAAGCTGGCCCAGTGGTGCTGAGGGTTGAGACGCTGGACGCTACACCTCACACCACAACAGCAACCTGGGTTCAGGAACAGACTCGGGTCATTCAGAGGTTGGCCGGGGAGGTAAAGATTGAGCATCCAGAGGACTGCTGTCCTTCCTTGGGGTGGGGGGTTTGTGCTGCATGGGTCAGCACAGCAAGAAGGGTTCATCCCACACCTAGGGTGCTTGGCTGCCTCCGCAGAGGTGGAGACAGCTGCTGCACCCACTGCACAGGTGAGGACATGGGGGAGAAAACAGAGGGAAAATACCAGGATTGCCCGGAGGACGTACCCCCTCGCGGGGGGGGGGGTCATAGTCCCTGCCAGATCTGCGGAAGTGGTGTAAATAATGTCATGATAAAAAAAAATTGTCACACCTGGAACAGAGCTAAATGCCATCCAATTTCATTGTGAGGCCTCCGTGAGTCCACCTTCAAGATCAGTTGTTCATCGTGCTATCTGAAATGCTTTTAGTATTTTTAGCAACCACTTTGTCTATTTGTTCCATCGTGTTTCTGATTTTATTTAGTTTTGTAAATAAACGTTTGAATGTGATTGTAAAATCTTCTCCCTCATTGTCACTGCCATCGCTTGCATGGGCCGATGCAGTGGGGATAGAGTGGCTTTTGTTAGTTGAGTTCTTGCCTGGCATTTCAGCTATTTTTGGTTTTTGTAAGTAATCTAATAGCGATTCTTTGTACTTATTCTTAGCAGGCATACCTTGTTTCTGTAATGCTGTATAAGTTTGGAGCAAATTCTGGCTGGGGAGGTGGAACCTGAAGTCAGACAATTGCCTCTCTAACCCTCAGGAGCCCCTCCAGCAGCTGGACCAGCAGTGCTCACTCCCAACCAATCAGAACTGCATGTGGGCAGAGCCTCAGAAGCCCGCCAGTTTTTAAACTTCAGCATCAATCAATCAATCAATCAGTCTTTATTTATTTAAGGCGCCTTTCTTAAACCAAGGGGCCTTTACAAATGACATAACACAATAAATATTTAAAACAGAATTTAAACAGAATTAAAATTAAATGATTAACAATCATTAAAAGCTTTGTTAAAAAGGTAGGTTTTCAAAGCTACTTTAAAGCTCTGGACAGTCGGGCAATTTCGTACCTGACGAGGTAGAGAATTCCACAGGGTCAGGGCCATAAAACTAAAAGATCTTGCCCCTGAAATTTTTAAACAGACCCTGGGAATCTCTAGCAATCCCTCATCAGTGGATCGGAGTGGGTGGGAGGGACAGTAGGGACGCAGGAGATCTTTCAGGTAAGCAGGTCCCTGATCAGGACCTGCTTACCTGAACTTCTGAATATCAGGACTTCTGTTCAATTCTTGTGCACCAGGATACCACCAAGAGACTTGCAGTGGTAGAGTCAGGCTTCAGCAATGCCTTCTAGCCCACCCCTTCCAGTCGATCTCCTCTCTAACCCTTGGAAGACCCGCCAGCAATGAGACAAACAGATACCTGACTCCACTGGGGGACTGTGAGTCAATCAGAGGTGCGTGGGCAGAACAAGGTGATGGCACCTGGGGGAACAAACAGAAGCAAGCCTACCAGGAGAATCTTAGTGGTCAGGGACTCAGTGATTAGGGGAGCTGAGGGGGTAGCGGGGGTTTGGATGGGAGGACAACAGTCATTCGCCTTCCTGGTGCATTGGCCATCTGTAATTTAGACAGGATAGGGAGGATGGAAGAGAGAGAGAGGGGGGGAGCTGGGGGTGCTGATACACCTGGGTACCAATGATCTGTTTACCCAGTCAGTGGAGATGGTGAAGCAGAACTTTTGCAGACTGGGGAACAGATTGATGACACACTTAGCATCCCTGGCCTTTTCCAAGGTCCTCCCTGTGTGGAACAAGGAGAAAAAGAAGGCTGGAATAAGGAGGGATGAGATAAAGGAGTTTAATGGGTGTCTTAAGGGATGGTGTCAGGAGAAGGGGACTCCACCTGACAAGAGAAGGGACCAGTACACTGGGACAGAAGTTTAATGTCTATATCGGACAGTTAAACTGACTGCAGGGGAGACTGAGACTAGGAGATTCAAAGACTAGGGAGACCATGGTAATTGACAAGAGGAATGGGACCTTGCCAGTACTCCCCCTATATCTGGGAGCTTGTAGCAGCACAGTGGGTAAAAATAGGGTTACTGTCCAAACTGGGCTAGGGGAAGGAACAATAGAGAGGGGAAACATAAAGTGTGCAATCATCACAGAAAAATAAGAAACTAAGAAGACCAGGGAAGAATGCAGGAGTAAGACAGCTGCATAGCAAAATGGCTTCAGGTGTTAGATGGAAGGGGGTCTGCCTTAACACCAGGAACTGGGTAATAAAATCAGTGAATTCCAGGCAGTGACAGCAGACACTGAGATGGACCTTGTGACCATCACAGAAACCTGGGCCTCAGAAAATAATGATTGAGACCTGACAGTCCCTGGCTACACAATGTTCAGGAGGGACTGAGGAAAAAGTGGGAAGGAGAAGCATAGTCCTTTATATCAGGGATGTTACTGAGGCTGTGGAAAATGGGTACATCAGGGACAGTAATGAGAAGACAGAGTTGCTGTGGGTGCAGCTCACGGCAGCCTCAGGCAAGAAACTACAGCTGAGGGTGATCTATAGATCATCCTGGCAAGGGGAAGAGAGGGACAGGGAACTCGGGGAAGAACAAGAAAGGGAAGTGGCAAAGGGGAAGTAGTGGCAGTGGGTGATCTGAGCCTGCTGGATATCGACTGGGATGTTCGAGTGGCCAGGAGCACCAGAATTCAAGCCTTGCTGGATACAGTCCAGGACTGTCTACTAGTGCAGCTAATTAAGGAACCCAGCAGGCAGGCTGCCATTCTTGATGTGGTGCTCACCAACTCAGATGCGGTAGGAGCTGTGAGAGTAGGGAGCCACTAGGGAACAGCAGCCACAACTCCATTTTGCTTGAACTGGCCCTTGGGAGAGGAAAACCCCAATCGAGAGTTGAGGTTCTTGATTTTAGAAGGGCAGAGTTCAACAGGTTGAGGGAGTTGGTTCAGAACAAGTTAGTCAGGGTACACTGCATAGGATGTGTGGAAGAGAAGCGGGGACTTTAAAGGGGACCATTCTCAAGGCATCTAAATTATACATGAGAATGGTAACTGAAATTAACAAGTACAAGAGACCATTATGGTTCTTGGTAAGGGTCAGGGAAGCAGTGAGAGCCAAAAAGGCCTTTACCAGGTACAAAGAAAAGCGGGGGGGGAGAGAGAATGGGAAGAATGCATACTGAGAAACAAGGAGGCAAGGAAGGTGGTTAGGGAGGCAAGAGCTGCATGCTGCAGATGGGAGTCAAGATCTGAGATAAACATTTCTTCTGGTGTATTAGGAAAAAAGGAAGAAAGGAGGGAGAATTGTTAGGCTATCTGAGGGGGGAGGGTGACAGAGGAGAACATGCAAAAGGCTGCCATCCTTAATGATTACTTTTGTTATGTCTTCACAAGAGAAGACAGTGGGCCTTTATCAGAGACTGGCATGAAAGTGGCCACAAAGGGGTCCCGGAGATGAGGCAGCCAGTATTTACATGCGAAAGGGTCTGGAAAAGGCCAGCAATTCTAAAGATAGATAAGGCCCTGGAGCCACATGGGATGCATCCAAGGGTACTCAGGGAACTCATAGCAGAATAGCCTGAACCCCTGCTAGGACTATTCAATAGCTCATTGCAAATAGGGTTAGTTCAGAAGGATTGGAAGGTGGCAAATGTAGTTCTGCTCCATGGGGGGGGTACAAGGAACAAGTGGGGAACTACAGACTTGTCAATCTTACCTCTGTAGTAGGAAAGCTGATGGAGTCACTGGTCAAAGAGGACCTCGTGGACCACCTGGAAAGCAGTGGTCTTCAGGATAGTAAACAGAATGGGTTTGTGGCAGAGAGGTCTTGTCAGACTAACCTGATAGTTTTCTTTGACTAGGTGACTAGGGCACAGGATAGGGGCCTCACCATGGATTTTCTCTACTTCAGCTTCAACAAGGCTTTTCACTCAGTGCCTCACAGATGACTGTTGAAGAAGATGGAGGATCTGGGTGTAGTAAGGATATAAAAAATGGGTAGGTAACTAACTAAAGGGAAGGTGGCAGATGGTTGTGGTTAACAGCGTCAAATCAGGGAGAGAGAGAGAGAGAGAGAGAGACATCAAAGTGAGGTACCACAGGGATCTGTCCAGTGCCTGGTCCTCTTTAGTATTTTCATCAGCGGCATTGCAGAAGGAATTCAAGGCAAGTTGTGTCTCTTCACAGATGACATTAAGCTCTGTGGGAGGGTGGATAACTATGAGGGAATCAGGAAAATGCAGAGTGACCTGCAAAAACTAGACAGGTGGTCTAAGGTTTGGCAGTTGAAATTCAATGCCAAAAGTGCAAGATCATGCAGCTAGGGAACAAGAGCCCCATGACAGAGTACTGGATGGGTGAGGTAAGACTTAGCACTACAGCTGAGGAACGGTACCTAGAAGTTATCATTAATGACTCCTTCAGATAATCTAGCCAGTGCAACAAGGCCTATAGTAAGGCAAACGGGATGCTGGACTGTATCATGGGGGGTATTGACAGCAAAAGAAAAGAGGTAATACTAACTCTGTAAAGATCTTTAGTGAGGCCACACCTGGAGTAATATGCCCAGTTCTGGAGTTTTCACCTCAGGAAAGATAAGGACAGGCTGGAGACGGTGCAGTGAAGGGTGACAAATATGATTCAGGGCCAACAGGGCAAGTCTACTGAAGAGTGCCTCAAGGCACTTCACATGTGCTCGCTGAAGACCAGAAGGGAGAGGGGGTGATATGATACAGACCTTCAAATTCCTGAAAGGAATAAACAAGGTAAACTGCAAGGAATTATTTTGCATGAGTAAGAGTTCGCGGTCACGAGGGCATGAGTGGAAACTGACAGAGGGTAATTCAGGATGGACATGAGGGAGCATTATTTTGCAGAAAGGGTGATGGAGCCATGAAACAGTCTCCCAGCTGAGGTGGTGGATGCTATAACCATTAATAGATTCAAGCATGGTTGAGACAGAGTAAAGGGTATAGTGGTTACTCGAGCTGACAGAAACAGGGAGGGGAATAGTGGGGTGGATGGGGTGGGCTAGGACCTTGGATTGAGAGTAGGTCCTGGGGTTAGCTAGGGAAACACAGGCAGACTGGCTAGACTATTGCTCTTTTGGCATTCTCAGAGGTGTTTCCAGTCTGGGGGTTGGGTGGAAGCACCAAGAGGGTCAGAGAGGAGGACATACACAAGTTTAACTTATGGCTGAGAGAATGGTGCCAGGAGAACGGCTACCGTCTCATCGACAACTGGCAGTCCTTCTGGGAGAGGGGCTTCTTTCAGTATGATGGCCTCCACCTGACAAAGGAAGGGGTGAGAGTGCTTGGTCAAAAATGTGATGTGTATGAGGTTCATTTAAACTGAAAGCTAGGGAGGTGGTGATGACACTTACCAAGGCAAAGGGTAAGAAGGTCACTACCCCCCTGACAGCAGCAAACAATAAGGTACCTACTCCAAAGCATAATAATATCATACAAATTAGGGAAAACTCTCTTGTCAATACCTGTGGCAAAACTCTTCAACAAAAGTTTTCATCTGAAACCAAAGGTACAGATCCAAAGTTTTCCAGCAGGGAAACAAACAAGGGGTGGAAACCTTTCCAGCAAAACTTTTCATCCAAAACCCCAGGTGCAGACCAAATATCCCCATAAATCTTTCATCTGAAATCACAGGTGCAGACCAAACGAGATCCATTAAGGGTACTAAAGAGGCATGGCAAAACAAAAGGAAACCAACCTGTGCTAAGAGTAGGGGTAGAACATGGAAGGGCAACGGCAATAAATGCCAGAAGCCTGGCAAACAAAATCCCTGACCACATGGCCATCATGGCAGAGGTCGAACTTGACTTAGTGGCCGTGATGGAAACCTGGTTCACAGAGAACCATGGTTGGGACATGGCTATCCTAGGCTACCACCTGTATGGAAGGGACAGGAAGGGTAGGAAAGAAGGTGGGGTAGCATCTTTGTCCAGGAAAAAATCAAGGCTGCAGAGATTCAGGGGATCCCGGATGAGTCAGAAGCACTATGGGTAACATCTGAGACAGGATATGGGGCAGCCATTAGGATAGGAGTCATCTACAGGCTCCCATTGCAAGGAGATATTGGGGACAAGGAAATGATGGAGACATTCCACAAAATGACAGACAAGGGTGAGACAACAGTAGGGGATTTTAACTTGCCAGACATAAACTGGAAATCTTGTACAGCATCTTCATCAAGAGGAAGGGACTTTGTAATGGCCCTGAATGGTGCAGGGCTGAGGCAGCTTGTGGAAACTCCTACCAGAGGTGAAGCTGTCCTGGACTTAGTTTTAACTAAGTGACAGGGTAAAGGAGGTGTAGGTGGGTTGCCACTTAAGAAATAGCGACCACCACATGGTGGGATTTGAAGTAAACACTAGTGGAGACATGTCATTCCAAGATCAGGGTTTTAGATTTCAGAAAAGCAGGCTTTCGGAAGATAAGAGATAGCTTGGCCGAAAGTCTTAGATACAGGGAAGAGAAAGGAGTAAACAAAATGTGGGAGTATCTCAAAGGAGCTGTCACAGAGGTAACTGAATACTACATCAGAAGGGTGAGCAAGGCAAGTAAGAAAAGGAAACCCCTCTGGTTCTCCAGGGAGGTGGCTGCAATAGTAAGGGAGAAAAAGAAGGCATACACAAAGTTTAGGGTGTCAATGAAATATGAGGATAAGGAAACCTATAAGGTAGTACAGAGGGAAGCTGGTAAGGCAATAAGGAAGGCTAAAGCCCTGCTTGAACTGAGGATTGCACAGGAGGTAAAGGAGGGATATAAGGCCTTCTTTAGGTACATAAGGGAAAGAGGAAAACCAAAGGGGGGGATAGTTAGACTAGCAGATACTGAAGGAAAACTGATAGAAAAAGATTGCAAGAAAGCAGAAGACTTAAACCAGTACTTCTGTTCTGTGTTCACCAAAGAGAACACAGGGAATAGGCAAGCCTGCATAGCAGCAACACCCAGGGACTGTGAGTTGACACAAGCCCCTTCACAGAGGTTTGAGTCTTGGAAGCATAAATAAACTAAAGGTGGACAAAGCCATGGGATTCACTCTAAAGTTCTCAGGGAGCTGGGGAGTGTACTAGCAGCACTCCTAGCAGAACTGTTCTCCAAATCACTAGAGAGTGGGATCGTACCAGAGAACTGGAAAAGGGCAACAGTGGTCCTGCTCCACAAGGCAGGGAGCAGGGAGGAGACTGGCAATTACCGTCCAGTAAGCCTCATGTCGGTGGTAGAGAATCTGATGGAGACACTACTCAAACAGAGAATCGTAATGTATCTGGAATCCAGTGGACAGCAAGACCCAAAACAGCGTGGGTTCATGGCAGGTAGGTCTTGCCAAACTAACTTGATCAACTTCTTCAACTGGGTTACAAGGATAGTTGATCAGGGAGTGGTGGTAGATGTCATCTATCTGGACTTTAGCAAAGCCTTCGACTTGTTCCACACACAAGGTCGGTAACAAAGCTGGACTACATGGGGGTAGGCAGGGAGGTATTTGAGTGGGTGAGCAGCTGACTGAAAGGAAGAACACAGAGGGTTCAGGTAAACTGAGCATTTTCAGTTGAGAGGGAGGTGACCAGCAGAGTATCACAGGGTTCGGTACTGGGTTCCCTACTCTTCAATATGTTCATAGCAGGCATTGCAAATGGGCTAGAAGGTAAAGTGTGTCTATTTGCTGACGACACCAAGATTTGCAACAGAGGGGACTCCCTTGAGGGTGTGAGGAGTATGACTTCAGACTTGAAGAAACTGGAGAAGTGGTCAGAAACATGGCAGCTGAAATTCAGTGCCAAGAAGTACAAAGTCATGCACTTAGGCAGAAACAATTCCACAGAGAATTATTACCTGGGAGGAGAGAAGTTAGCCTCCACCAGCCAGGAGAGGGACCTAGGGGTCATTATATCAGAAGACTTGAAAGTGGGTTACCAGTGCAAAAAGGCGGCACTAAAAGCAAGTGGCATGCTGGGCTGCATCGGGAGGATAATCACGAGTCGCAGGAGTGAGGTGGTGTTACCACTCTACAGGGCGCTAGTGCATTGCCACTTAGAGTACTGCATGCATACTGGAGGCTGCACCTCAAAATGGACACAGACAGAATCAAGAAGGTGCAGAGGAAGGCCCCGAAAATTATTCAGGGACTGCACCATATGACATACCAGGACAGGCTGAGGGAACTCAACATGTACTCCCTGGAACAGAGGAGGGAGAGGGGCAACATGATTGAGACTTTTAAATATATGAGGGGTATAAATAAGGTTAACGTTCAGGAGCTTTTCCAATTGAAAGAGAGTGGGAGAACAAGAGGGCATGATATGAGGCTGAAGGAGGGAGGTTCAGGAGTAATAGTTCTTTACAGAGTGTGTGGTGGACCCATGGAATAGCCTACTAAAGAAGGTAGTGGGGGCCAAAACAGTAAGTGAGTTCAGGGATGCATGGGATAGACATAAGGCAGTATACAGAAGGGCAAAGGAGGGGAGGGGAAATAGCACCAAGTAGGTTCTTGGGCAGACCAGATGAACCTTGAGGTCTCCTTCTGCCATTACTTTCTATGTTTCTGTGTCTGTTTTGCCCCCATTATCTGTGTTTCTACTGTCTGTTTACTTGTATTGACCACAATCATTTATCTGTACAACAGATTTTGGCAGCATTGTAGTAAAGTTTATTACTATATTCTCAGTTAAAACTCATACATGTTTAACAAACAGAACACACATTTTTAAAGTGCATTAAATCTTTCAAATTTGGCAAGTAACGCCATACGCAGAATGTCAAACATCTGTGGCACTTGGTCATTGCAGTTAGCACTGTTCACTTAATGTCTCTGTCAAAAATAGTTTAGCTGCAGATACTGTGTATTAGAGTTATACTTAATCTGTAAGCTCCTCCTGGTACCCATTAGCTCTTCGCCGCACTTTGCCCTCCTCCATGGATTTGCTGGTCTGTCTGGGAGCCCCCTTCCTTCTCTTTTTTTTCCCTGCCACCAGGGGGGAACAATGGGAGTATAAAAGCCCTGGATTTAGCCCAGGAAAAGGGGGTAGGGCAGGAGTCTGCAGTGGGTTCGGGGACACTGTCCCAGAGAAGTGATGGGATGGTACTCAGTTGGGAGGGCAAGAAAGTGCAGCAGCGGTCGTGGGGGTTCTGGTAGGGATGGCCTTGTAAATCTGGACATCGGCTGCTGTTCAAGGAAATGTGCAGGAGGTGGAAGGAGATGGACCTAGTGCATCAACTCCTGCAGTCCAAAAAGGTCTCGGGAACCCAGTGATGTATGGGGTTCTCAGGTAGTGGGGCTGCGGCAGTGGTGGCAGCACTGTGGCAGGGCGTCCCGGAGGTGGCAGCTCTGGGATGTTATACCTGTGTGGCATGCTGCTTGGGGTATCGTTTTGGTGGTCAGGAGGCCCTGGCCTGAGATTCGCTATAGTGTCTGCCATACCCTTGACTGGGGCAGGCCCTGGGACCTACCGTGCTCATGTCTGGGGTAGGTCTGTCAGACCTGCTTAAGGGCCAGGGTTTTCCTGTCGAATCTGTAACTTTGGAAAAGGAAAGGTGCCACCATTTTTGCTGCATTTTTGGGCCGGCATTTGGTGTATAAGTGACCCTCTATTTTGCCCTTCAGCGCAGGAAATTTGTGGGTTTGAATGAAGGTCCCTTGGGAGCAGCCATGGAAGCTTAGGCTGCTAATTCCCCCCGAGACCTAAATGGCTTGGCTGGCACGGGTAGGAGTAAGTCACTCCCCCATTTTGAGGTCAAAGGAATAGGTAACTGTGAACACAGCATTGGGATGGAAGAGGAAAAGGTTTCTGTGGAAGAAGCTGTCAGGACTTAAGGAGCCAGACTGGTCTAATTCTCTTAGATCTAGGAATTTAAATACTGCTGCCCGCTGTGTGAGAAATCGAATCAGACAGAAAAAGCTGTACCTGAACATGCCGTTGTTTTTATTTCCTGTACTCTCAGCCCCATGGAGCTGCACCACTTAATCCTTTGATTGACTCTGTCTGGATCCAATCATTTTCAGGCCCAGAATAAAATTCATGGTTTTGGAATTCTGTGGTGCTGGTGATTTTGTATTAGTTCCTGCCGAAATGATTTCTAATGAATTCTGTTTTAAATCTACTTCAACTGTGCTGGTGGATCTTGATGAAAGAACAAAGATCGCCCCCCCCCTTGAGAGGGCCATAGCAGCTGGAGGCACTGCAGAGTGGTGCACGCTCCACATTCCTCAGTGCCACTGGATCCAGGGAAAGAGAAGCTCTGGCTGGGGTCGAGGTTTACATGGTTTACTCGGTTTTATCAAGGCAGAAGTAGGCTATGAGCCCATCGGGACTGCCTTCCCCACACCTGTGGGATGGATTAAATTTCCTGGCCCAATAACAGCCTATATACAGTAGTTCTCTTTTAAACTGGTTACAATTGTTAATATCCACAGGTGTTGAGGGAGGAAGTTCCAAAGCTTACATGCTCTTACAGTGAAACAGTGGTTTCTTTTATCAGTATTAGACCTTGGTATGTATAACTGTGACAGCATAAATTGTTGCATTTTGACACAAAAGATAGATTACAGTCTGTTGTTAAATATTTATCCTGTAATATATGGAAAAGCATGAGAAGATCTTCCATGTTTCTATGTTGCTGTAGGTCATATAGATTTCATTCATTTAGCCTATCCCTGTAAACCATATTTTTAACCCTTGGTATCAACTTCGTTGTCCTTCTTTGTACAATATCCAATATTTTTCTATCTTTGACTAAATAGAGAGCCCAAAGGATGTGGCATAATCTAAGTGTGGTCTAATGAAGGCCTGGTATAGTGGGATTATTCAGTTTTTGTTTCTAGTACTGAATGATTTTTTGATGGCTCTCAAGAGTCTGTTAGTAACTAGTGCCACTTGCCTACCGTGGTCCCCAGAAGACAGCATATTATTTATTATTATTCCTAGGTCTTTTTCATTTGTTACAGTTTTAAGAGGTATTCCATATTGCTTCATCCCAAGTGGATTACGGTGCATTTGCCACATTAAATGCCATGTTATTAGAGCCCATGCTTCAATTTGTTTTAAATCCAAAACTAGGTGACTAATCTTAGCTATGGTATCAACCTCAGAACTTATCTTGGAGACATCAGCAAATTTATTTAGATGTTATTTTTTACATTTAGATACAGGTCACTAATATAGATACCAAATAACAAAGGACCCAAGATGCATCCCTTGGGGACATCACTTGTCACAGGTATTTCTTTAAATCCCTTACTGCCAATTTTTACTACCTGTGTGAGAGCAGACAGCCATTCTGTCACCCAATTAATAATATCTGGATTCAGTGATAGTTTGTACATTTTTGCTATTAATGTGCTGTGAGCCATTAAGTTGAAAGCCTTCCTAAAATCTAGATAAATGATATCCACTGGGATCCCTTTGTCAAAACTGGCACTTAGACTTTCATAAAAACAGATAAGGTTTGTTGTGCATGATCTTCCAGAAACAGTTCCATGCTGGGTTAAGTCATTCAGTCCCTTGTCAGTAAGCTCTTTTTGCAGTCTGGTTTTTAGTATCTTCTCTAGGGTTTTACAGGCTATCGAGGTGAGACTAATCAGTCTGTAATTACCTGTATCATTCTTGTTCCCTTTCTTTTTGTAAATTGGGACTACTGTAGCTATTCTCCAGTCATTTGGTACTACCTCTTCCTTAAGTGACCTGTTAAATATTATATACAGTGATATTTTGATTTGGTTAATTGTTTCCTTTAGAAAATAAGTGTTTATATCATCTGGTCCAGGAGCAGAAATTTTATTGAGAGTACTTAGAGATGCAAACACCTCCTCCAATGTAATTTCCTCATATTGAGTGTTGTGATCTGGTATTGTTTTAGGTTGGGTTTTAACTGAAAAAACTTAACCAAAATATGAGTTAAAGGTGGTGGCTATTTGTTCTTCACCTTCTATTAATATACCTTTATCATATTCACAACTTATCTTATGGTCTTGATTTTTGTTGTTACTAATATAGGAATAAAATGCTTTTCTGTTGTCTTTTGCAACTGATAATTTAAATTCTAATTTAGTTCTTTCCTTTCTAATTAAATCCTTAGTTATTTTTAATTCCTGTTTGTACACTGCTCTATTATGGTCAGTGTTAGAAATTTTAAATTTTTTAAAGGCTTTCTCTTTCCTTTTAATCTGCTTTTTAACTTTATAAGTCAGCCATTGCAGCATTTTACCTTTATAGTTCTGTATTTGTTTAAGGGGGATATATGTATTTTCTAGTTTCTGGGGTATTGATTTGAACCAGGTTGGCCATTTCCATTCTCTGAAGACATCATAAGGTAGGCCACATCTCTGTTTACTTTTATACTGCCAGTAGAAGAGTCATGGAGTGTTTCTGGGCTGTAGTTTCTTCTCTCCCCACAACACCTGGATACCCCTAGACCTAGAGGAAGGGTGCTACAGATGTGGGGGTTTCTCCGGGATTTATTTCTGTGCATCCCAAGTGCCTGGTGGCACTGCTATAGAAGGGAGTCCAGGGGCCTGGCTGGCTTGGGGCCTGTGTCCGTGTGGTGCAGTTGTGGCAGGATGTTTTAGGAGCTCCTCGTGGGCCTGTCTCTCTCTCTCTAGTTGGTGCCTCCATGGCTACAATGGATCACATGGTGGAAAAGAGGCATTGTGATTGACCAGTTGGAGAAGGTGTTGAAGTGAAGCTGTGGCAGAGGCACCATTATGTCATTGGACATCAAGAGAGGACAGAGAGAGATTCCCTGGTGATCACAGCAGTGAGTGAGGATTCTGTGCCTGTTTGGAGGACAGTGACAAGAAAGATTATGGCAGAAGGCAACATGCCCAAAGAGGAGCCCCAAGCAACTGTTCCCACCTCCTTGCTCTCGTGGCTTTGGGACTTAGTAGGGAGGGGACAGACCAGACAAAAGTGTGTAAGATGTGGTTATAGACGTGAAGGGGTTGTCAAGTTGCCAGTTTGCTCACTCTACACCACTGCTGTGCCGGGGAGGGACTTTTTTAAGGGATGCCTGTGGGAGACCCTTGGTGCTATCCAGCAAGTATTTTAGCAGGCTTAGCATCCCTGTTGCCCCGTGGGAGTTTGAACCTAGAAGTGGAAGCCAAACTGGAGGTGCAAAAGAGTGGTGATTTAGTGGTCAAGGCAAAGAAGGGGTCCTCAGAGGTGAAGGTAGAAGCCATGGAAGAGACTCCTGTTGGTGGCGAGGGGGAGCACAGCCATCTGCCCAGCTCCACCCTGCCAGGTGTTGACTATCCCCATGGCAGAGGGAGGGGCAGAGGTCTGCAGTTGACATTGGGAGACTCTCTAGGGCCCAGGGGGGTCTCCAGCGGGATCCCTGCCTGGAAACTGCGTACTAGGTCTGTCATCTGAGGGTGAAGCCCCTCCACCTTATAGTGCTCACCCGGTGATAAAAGTGGGGCTCACTAAGGTGGAGGTGGAGCGGGAGGAAGTGAGGAATGGATCTGTTCCAGAGGCTGTTGGAGGACCCCACAAGTTTTACCAGTTTGCTGATCATGAGATCCAGTGAGTCATCCTGAAGTCTTTCCATCATACTGCCATAACTCTTCCAGACAACACCGTGCACCTGAAGGCACAAAACAAAACCCTGAGAGTTCACATGGATGGCCAGCTGCTAAGTGACCCAGCCAATATGGTATACAGAAATGGCGTGTGACTGGAGGCAGGGGAGGCTAGAAGAACCAGTGTCAGGGAGTTGCCTGAGTGGTCCCAAGCTGAGAGGTCGATTAAAAGGAAGATGCATGCTGAATATCCTTATGCTGAGTACCCCTACATATGAGAGTGCTTCTGGGATGTGATTGAGGAGAAGAGAGCGGATTGGGTCTTTAGAGAGTGCCTTAACAGGCTGCAGTCAAGACCAGAAGGGATCATCCACTCTTCACAACAGCTTATCCAGAAGGCCCATTCTATGTGCTTCTCTGGCCCCTGGGCTGGCCTCACATTGTTCAAGCACCTCGCCCTGGCACAATACCTTGCAGGGAGCTAGATAAAGTATTACATCATAGCTAAAGATTCTTTTGGAGATGATACCACCAAGTCTGACCCAGGCTTCTATTTCCCCCGGGGCTGTAGCACCCCTAATTAGAAACCACTGGACAAAGGAGCCCCTAAATTGAGCCAGGACTGTCTCTCATGGTTGGCTTAGGAAAAGAAAAGTTCAATGTTTTGGTGAATAGCGTATGAAGTCAGTATTGCTTATGTAACATAGTATACGTTTGGCTTTACTCTATTCCCACCCTTGGTAGGGAAACCAGGTAGTGAGCAGGGAATAGAAAGCCCAGTATCAAGGGTGAGCAGAGTGCCAGAGAAGGAGGAGGAAGGGGTGGATGGTAGGTGTTGCATAACATGCTAAGCAGGAGACTGCTGTAGTAGGCTGGCCTTTAAGGGGAATATGGGAGGAGCTATTCCCCAACATTGAACCTCAGGTTTTAGCCCTCCCATTAAAATGACTGTTTCCTGTGTTTCCAAGTTTCCAAAAAATGCAAGCATCTGAAGTATTGTGCCCAGGAAGATCTTTGTCCCCATTTGTTGAATTAGCACTTAATCATTTGCTAGCTTCTCCATGAGGCTGTGTCTGGACTTTGGGGGAAAAAAACAAGAATTATGATTATTTCTAAAAAGAACTATACAGTTCTACCTCAGTATGAGTGGAGAGTGTATGAGAGGAAGTTTGAGAGGGTGGGTGTTGTGGGAATGGATCTGAAACCAAAAAGAAGTATGTTTTATATTTAATTTAAGAGTAATTAAAGAAAACTGTTAATGGTTGTACTAATCAGCATATTTAATGGACAGCCTGGCATCCAACTTTCTGTTTTTATAAATCTGTTTTAATGTTTTTCTAACTCATTTTAGTGCCTATTCTCCCTTGCTCCTTAAGGATGGGATGGTAAGGAGTTTTGGTTTTGGAGTGGGTATTCCTGGTGACCTCCAGGACTAGGTTGGGAGTACGCATTATCCATTTGGTTTCCGGGTGGACGTCAGTGGCCCTACTATGCCCCATGGTTTTTAGGGGAGGAAGAGTGTAAGCCACCCCTCCCAGGTGGGCTTATTAACATTTGGCAACTTCTGCCCCTCCCATGGATTTTCTTGCTAGTCTGGGAGCCTTCTTCATTGTCTTTTCTTTTCCTGTTGCCACCAGGAGGCAGTAGCAAGGAAGGTATAAAAGCCCTAGTTTTAGTCCGGGAAAAGGGAGTAGGGCAGAAGTTGGTGGAGGGTTCAGGAACAGTGTCCCAGGAGGGGGGACCCTTTGGCCTAGGCAGGTTGGCAGGCAGCAGTGTCGGAGCAATGAGAAAGTGTAGTAGCGGTCGTGGCAGTTCAGGTAGGGATGGTCCTGAGAATCTGGACATCGACTGTGGTTCCAGGAAATGTGATAAGTAGCCCCAGGTCCATCCTGAAAATGAGCTTTGCTCAATGGTGTTCCCTGGTTAAATAAAGATGTTGATTGATTGATTGATTGATGTGCAGGAGATGGAAGGAGATGGACCCAAGGCATCAGAACCCACAGTCCAAAGGGGTCTCAGGAGCCTAGTAAGGTATGGGGTGCTCAGGTAGCAGGCTGTAGCAGTGGTATCAGCATTGTGGCAGGGCATCCTGGAGGTGGCAGCTCTGGGATGTTATACCCATGTTGCATGCTAACAAAGTTCGCCCTCTCCCCCCCCCACCCATTGTGAGAGTGCTGTAGCAGCCAGAGGTATTCCAGAGTGGTGCACTCTCCATATTCTTCAGTGTCAGTGGATTCAGGGAAAGTGAAGCTCTGGCTGGGGACAAGGTAGACTCTTTCCATTCTCTAAAGATATCATAAGGTAGGCCACCTCTCTGTTAACTTTTATACTGCTACAAGAAGAGTCATGGAGTGTTTCTGGCTTGTAGTTTCATCCCTTCCCACAACTCCCAGATACCCCTAGACCTAGAGAGGGGCTACCCAACACTGTATTTAACAAGCATTTGTCAATGCTGAATCTTGATTGCGTTGGTCTGTTGAGCACGCTCACTGGCCCTCAGACAGTCGCTCAATCTGTTTCATCCAGTGCTGCAGGCTGCTGTTTTGTACTGGGCTCCTGCCTGCATTGGCACCTTGTTCTGCCCACTAAGAATTCTGCAGCTGTCCCAACAGAACTCCGTTGAGGTGGCTCACTCCCCCTCTCTCACTCACTCATTCTGTTTCTTCTGGTGCTGCAGGCTGCCCTTTTGTACTGGGCTCCTGCCTCTGTTGGTGGCTTTTTCTGCCCACAAAGAAATCTGCAGCAGTCCTGACACAGGTCTGTTGAGCCTGCTGACTCCCCCTCTCTCACTCACTCGTTCCATTTCTGCTGGCGCTGCAGGGTGGCCTTTTGTACTTGGCTCCTGCCTGCGTTGCTGCCTTTTTCTGCCAACAAAGAAATCCGCAGCAGTCACGATAGAGCTCCATTGAGCTCGCTCACTCCCCCTCTCTTAATTGCTCGTTGTCTTTCTCCTGGCACTGCAGGCTGCCTTTTTGTACTGGGCTCCTGCCTGCATTGGCACCTTTTTCTGCCCACAAAGAAATCCACAGCTGTGCCGACAGAGCTCCGTTGAGGTCGCTCACTCCCCCTGTGTCACTCACTCATTCTGTTTCTCCTGGTGCTGCAGGCTTCCCTTTTGTACTGGGCTCCTGCCTCTGTTGGCGCCTTTGTCTGCCCACAAAGAAATCTGCAGCAGTCTCAACAAAGCTCCGTTTAGCTCGCTCACTCCCCTTCTCTCACTCACTCATTCTGTTTCTGCCGGCGCTGTAGGCTGCCCTTTTTTATTGGGCTCCTGGCTGCGTTGCCACCTTCTTCTGCCCACAAAGAAATCTGCAGCAGTTACAATACAGCACTGTTGAGCTCTTTCACTCCCCCTCTCTCACTCGCTCATTCTGGTTTCCCTGCCAGTGCAGGCTGCCCATTTGTACTGGGCCCCTGCATGCATTGGCACCTTTGTCTGCCCACAAACAAATCTGCAGCTGTCCCAACAGAACTCTGTTGAGGTCGCTCAGTCTCCCTCTCTCACACACGCTCATTCAGTTTGTCCTGGCGCTGCAACCGGCCCTTTTGTACGGGACTCCAGCCTGCATTGGCGCCTTTTTCTGCCCACAAAGAAATCCGCAGCAGTCCTGAAAGAGCTCTGGTGAATTCGCTCACTCCCCCTCCATCACTCACTCTCTTGTTCTGCTTCTCCCAGTGCTGCAGGCTTCCCTTTTGTACTGGGCTCTTACGTTGGTCCCTTTCTCTGCCCACAAACAAATCCGCAGCTGTCCTGACAGAGCACAGTTGAGGTCACTCAGTCTTCCTCTCTCACACGCTCATTCAGTTTGTCCTGGTGCTGCAAGCAGCCCTTTTGTACGGGACTTCTGCCTGCATTGGTGCCTTTTTCTGCCCACAAAGAAATCCACAGCAGTCCTGACAGACCTCCGTTGAGTTCACTCAGTCCCCCTGACTCACTCGCTCGTACTGTTTCTCCCACCGCTGCAGGCTGGCCTTTTGTACTGGGCCCCTGCCTGCATTTATGCCTTTTTCTGCTCACAAAGAAATCCGCAGCAGTCCTGAAAGAGCTCCGGTGAGTTCGCTCACTCCCCCTCCGTCACTCGCTCTCTCGTTCTGTTTCTCCCAGTGCTGCAGGCTGCCTTTTTGTACTGGGCTCTTACGTTGGGCCCTTTCTCTGCCCATAAACAAATCCGCAGCAGTCCCAAAAGAGCTTAGTTGAGCGTGGTCACTCCCCCCACTCACTCCTTCAACCTTAATGTGTCCCAAACAGTGATTTCCCACAGCGACCACGCTATTCTGCGGCAGGAGTGCAAAAACACATTTTAGCCACGCTGTGAAAAATGGCAGCTGTACTGTTCATAAGGAGGTGAGGAAAAATGCCACTGTTGAAAATGTGGCGTGAAAATATTACAACATTGCGAAGTTACAAGGGTGCGTGGAAACAGTTCAACGTACGCTTGTAATACAGTCATGTTATGGAGTTTCATCACCAGATTTTCAACATAGGCATTTTAGGACCTCTGCTCATGAACAGTGCCACTGTCATTTTTTAATCTGTCCCGAACAATGATTTCCCACAACCACGTTATTCTGTGCGGAACTGTGAAAACACATTTCGCCAGGATGTGAACAATGACAGCTGTACTGTTCACAAGGAGGTGTGACAAAATGCCAATGTTGAAAATCTGGCATGAAAATATTGCAAATTCACGAAGTTACGAGCGTGCATAGCAACTGCGCAGCGTACGCTCGTAAAACACAGTCATTTTTTGGATGTTTTTCACCAAATTTGCAATATAGGCTTCTTGAGAGCCCACCTCATGAACACTGGCACTGTCATTTCGTTAATCAGCCCCGGAAGGTGATTCCCCGCCGTGACTGCAAAATCACCTTTTGGGGCAGATTAACGCCATGACAGTTCAAGAATTCATGAGGAGGGGTCCCAAAAACCCCATGTTGAAAATTTGGTGAAAAAATTCCAAAAAATGCCCGAGATATGCAGTAAAGTTGAAAAAACCCTATGTATTACATTATACAGCTCACCAGCATTTCTTCAGTTCGCGGTCGGCTTTGAAGAGTGCAGACGTGTTCCTGGTCCACCGAAGATCATCAGGCTGAGCTTCAAGGTAAGTATGGGGTGGGGGTGGGGAGGCAGGATGTGCAGTGGGTGGTGCGGGTTGCGGGTGGGAGGCAGGGTGAGCACTGAGGGACGGTTTCCTTTTTCCAGGAGAAAACAAAACAGACGTTGCAGGACCGCTTTTAATTCACAGGCATTTAGCACGCTGTGGGTGGGCTCCCAGTGTGCCATCAGAGGCTTTCTTGTTGGGGAGCAGCAGTGGCCGACGGGGATTGGTCACCCCCATCGGCAAATGGGTGGGGGTATTATTATGCCGGCGGGGATTGGGCACCCGGTCGGCAGGAACACAAGGGGGTTACAGAATGCTGACATGGAGTGGGCTCCCGTCGACAACAAAGAAACACAGGGCACCAAAGCCGTGAGGATTGGGGCCCCGTTGGTAACTAAACATGGTGGGGGGTTATATTGTTTGTGAACACGCGCAAGCTGCCGCCATGTTCACAACAATATCAGGGTTACATCCCCCCTGCAATGACAGGTCGCTCATTCGATGGCGGATGGCTAACACTGCAATGAGCGGTGGCCCCTGATTGCAGTGGCTGATTTTTAGAAAGTTGTGGCACGCTGGCTGAACTAGTGTCAGCAGCAGCATGCCATGGCATTGGGGGAAGCGGAACAAGCCTTTGCAGCCTGTGGGGGCATTGGCCACGACAGTGCCGCACCTCCACAACCTGCTTGTGGAGAAAGCTGACGCAACATGTTTCTTGTGCATGCGCGCAATCAACATAAAAAGGTATTTCACAGTAATTTACAATAGTTAACAGGTATTTCATGGTTTTACAGCAAAATGGTGAATGACGAAAACCCATGTAGCACTTATTCACTGCAGTCAGCCCTGTTCACTTAATATAGCAGTTCAAAACAATGTAGCTGCTGGTACTGTATATTTGATTTACAGTTTACAGCACAATATTTAGAAAGGCATTAGACAGTATATTTTAATTTCTAGTACAACAACAAAATGATAACTATCAAATGTCAAACACACGTGGTGCTCACTGCTCAGTCACCAGAGAGAGTTCATTCTCTAAATGTGGCAAGTCTGATAGGGCTTATGGCTGATTGACTTGTAAACAACCTATGAACCTATAAACCATGCAGTTTGCCCTGCATTACATTTGCCCTGCATTACATATAAATCAAATTTGCCCTCTTCATAGCGGAACACAAAGCAGTAACATTCAGTTAAACAGGTCAGTAAGACCCTGTTCACATTTTGCTTTTTAAAATGTTTTATGTACAGTAAAACATTTTAAAAAGCTCTAACATGGTACACACACCTGACATGGTCTTGAAACTGTGTTTAAAACTGAGTTTGAACATTACAGAGCACGTAGGCTAAATAACGTTTTCAAGCACAGTTTCTGAATTAAAACATTTGTAAATGTAATTGTGGACTGGCAATGGACTCCTCCTCACTCCATGTTGCTGATAGTCCTCCTATTACCCACCATGCCATTCTGCATAGTATCCCATAATGCCACTCTCTGTATAGAGATATGCGAGAGTTCAATGCAGCAAGAGTGACACTGTGTTAAAATGACACCACAAGTTAAAATCTGACAGGACTTGTCATTCTCAGTTGTTAGTTTGGCAGTGTTAATACTACTGTGACAATCATGGCTGTTAAGTTGTGATTTTCAGTCTAATATAAAATGAGTGACCAATCAGCAAGTTGATCAGAGAATGCCACACAGCTGCTTGTAGATTACTGGTCACAAGAGTTTGCACAGGAGGAACTGGCAACCTTTTGTAGGAATACCAAAATTTATCAGAAGATATCTGATTATCTTGCAGAGCATGGTGCTGATAGGACAGCAAAGCAATGTAGGGAAAAGACCAAACAAATGAAGGCACAACCCCCCTACAAATGGGGGTTCCCGAAAAGTCTTCCTTGAGCTTGCCTACATACTCACTGCCAGGCTGGTGTTCTGCGTTTTAGCAGTTTAAATCTATTGCCAGAGAGTGCCTGTATAGCCTCTGTGTACTGTCTCTTTAAGAGCTGCCTGGACTGCAGTCATAATTAATCTGAGAGGGAGCTCTGTTAAAAGATGTACTTGTTTGCTGATCATTCGTTAGAGTAGTAATAATATTGCAGTTTGTTCTAACCTGCCTTCTTTGCAGCATTGACAGTTCTGTTTGTTTCCATCATCTTGGTCATGGACTGCAGGATGGACCAATCAGTACATTTGGGACTCTAAAATGGAGCCTGCCTACAGGGACTTGGTGGGGCCAAAACTTGTAGGAATTGTAGTTTTGGGCTTTTGGTGCCTAAAATAACCTGGAGGGGGAGCCCTTGTTATGACTGACAGACAGATCAGCAACCGAACCTTTTGGATCTTGGGGAAAGTCCCACACTGCTTGCAGTTTCAGTCATATCTGAATTGGAAAGTGAAGAATTAACAGCTCGAGATAGTTCGAGCAGCAATCCATAGTGGATTCACGCAGGAGAACTGTGGAAAGGCCTGAGTTTGGCCTGCATGCCTGCCTGCTGTTCCTGAGAGGGAACGTGTGCTTTTTTTTTCGGACTGTATCCGAATTTGGACAGCGAATTAAGCCACTGAATTGTGACCAGGCTTTAACCTGAAGAAGATTGAAGATTTGCTGAATGCAATCGGCCTGTCAGGACTTCCAGCTACCTCTGAACTCCCAGATTGTGCAGAGACTCAGTAATTGCGACCGGAGAGCCATTTGCCTGGTACAGTGAAATTTCCTTACATGTGAATGTGCTGTGTGCTTATAGTGGGTCATGATTTGGTTCCCCACTGTATGTCATAGAAACATAGAAACATAGATTTTGATGGCAGATAAGGACCGCTTGGCCCACCCAGTCTGCCCATTTCCCTACCTAATGGATAAGCTGCAGATCCTAGTTAACCAGCAGCCTACTTCTTCCTACCTCCACCCCCTAGAATTGCCTTATGACTGTCCCATGCATGCTTGAATTCCACCACTGTTTTTGACTCCATAACCTCCTCTGGAAGGCCGTTCCATGCATCCACAACCTCTCTGTGAAAAAATACTTCCTTAAATTACCTCTGAGCCACCCTCTATCTTCAAATTGTGTCCCTTGTTCTTGCACACCTCTTTTTGAAAGATGCTACCCTCTTGGACTTTGTTGATTCCTTGAGGTACTTGAAAGTTTCTATCATGTCCCCTCTCCCTCCTTTCCTCGAGGCTATACATATTAAGTTCCTTAAGTCTCTCTTCATATGTCTTCCGGTGCAGACCCTGCACCATTTTAGTTGCCCTCCTCTGGACAGCTTCCATCCTGTCTGTGTCTTTGTGGAGATTGGGTCTCCAGAACTGCACACAGTACTCCAGATGGGGTCTCACCAACTCTCTGTACAGAGGGATAATAACTTCCTGTTTTCTACTGGTGATGCCTCTCCCTATGCATCCCAGTATCCCCTAGCCTCCTTGCTGCCCTCTCACATTGCTTGCCCACCTTTAGGTCATCTGATATGACTACCCCAGGTCCTTTTCCATTTTTGTTTGTTGTATCTCACCCCATTGTGTACGCTTCCCTGGGTTTTGTTTCCCAGGTGCATTACCTGCACTTCTTAGCACTGAATCTAAGCTGCCATACATTTGACCATTCCTCTAACCTTGCCAAGTCCCTTCTCATCCTTTCCACCCCACCTTGTGCATCAACTCTGTTGCAGATCTTTGTGTCATCTGCAAAGAGACATACTTTTCCTTCCAGTCCCTCTGCAATGTCACTTATAAAGACATTGAAGGACCGGGTCTAATACTGAACCCTGCGGTACCCCCTAGTAATCCCCTTTCTTCAGAGTGGACTCTATTTACTATTACTCTCTGTGTCCTATTCTCCAGCCAATTCTTTACCCAGGCTGTCATCTTGGGACCCACTCTCAGGCTGGCTAACTTGTTTATTAATCTTTTGTGTGGGACTGTGTCAAATGCCTTGCTAAAGTCTAGGTAGGCCATGGCCATAGCCCCTCACTGATCTACTACTTTGGTCACCCAGTCAAAGAAATCTATCAGATTTGTCTGACATGACCTTCCTGCTGTGAATCCATGCTGCCTTGGGTCCTGTGCCCCTCTGGCCTCTAGATACTCAACAATTCTTTCCTTCAGAAGTGATTCCATCATTTTCCCTACCACTGAGGTTAAACTAACAGGTCTGTAGTTTCCTGCTTCTGCCTTGCTCCCACTTTTGTGAAGGGGAATCACATCTGCCCTCCTCCAGTCCTCGGGTACCACCCCATCCTCCCATGATTTGTTAAAGGGGTAGTCAGTGGTGTCACTAGTTCTACCCTTAGTTCTTTTAGAATTCTGGGATGAATCCCATCAGGCCCCATTGTTTTGTCCACCTTCAGTTTTAAGAGTTCTATCAGAACCCTTTCTTCTGTAAATGGGCTGGTATCAACTTCTGTATCCAGAGTGTTTCTACTGTTTTGTTTTAGGTACCTCCCCTCTTCCTTTGTAAATACTGGCAAAATATTTGTTTAGTATCTCTGCCTTTTCACAGTCACCTCTGCCCACCTCCCTCCCTCCCTTTATTAAGCCCTCACTAACCCTCCCTTGAACTGTGTTTTGCTTGCTGGAGGCTGTATCCAGCTCCACGGAATGAATCCATATCCATTTCCATTTTCCTAGGCCTTGCGACACTGGCCCAGCCAGAATACCTGCTATGCAGAGAAAGTCATCGACGAGAGACCGGCCTGGGGATCAGCCCCCTGCTCAAAGCCTTGAACAGGAATAACGCCTCGGTGATTCGTGTGGGCCCTGCTTCTCCGGGCACTCCAGCTCAACAGCCTGCAGTCTCAGTTTCATCCTGCCTGTGTCCAGTATTGGGTATCGTGAGTAAACATCAGGGTAGCTCCCTGCAATAACAGCTAAATCTAAAAGTGTTGTCATCTGATTGTCTTGTTGCCTTTTCTTTCATGAACTGAGCCCTCTGGCTCTGGATTACAAATAGTGTATGTGTGCATGTTGCTTTCTTCCATCACAGGGCCCCAACCAGCTGCAACATTCCTGGCTAGCCCACCATTTTCCTACCTGGGTACCCAGAGTGTGTGACTGTGTAGGGACTCTGAACTGCATGAATAACTGTCTGATTAATATAGCTTTTAAGCAAATCAACCTGATTACGCCCCTCCCTTGTTCAAGTTCCCTGAATAAATCAGATTTAACTTTGTTTGAATTTAACCTGACTGCAGTTCCAGTTTGTGCCAAAAGTATTGTACTGTTGCTATTTGCTGTGCTTAACCTTGTTTTACAGGGGGTCTCCAGGATCAAGCTAGAGGAACCAGCTCTGGTGGTAAGTGCAAACAGTGTGGGTAATTGCCTGGTGAATAAGGATCATTGTGAAAGTAATTATTGTATATTGTTCAGGTCACTAGAAGGGGAAAAAGGGGGGTTACAGTGTCCTGGAGGGCTGTGCCCATTTTAGCTTGACCACTAACAACCCTGACTTCCAGATGGAGGCACTCGTTTCATTACCCAGGCCCCTCAACCTGCTACCAGCCAAGCAGGCAGGGGTAGTAGCCTTTGGGATAGTGCCACCTAGGGGTTACAAAAGTAAGATATCATGAAGTTAAAGACAGCAACCGTAAGTCCGGTGGAAGCAGGGTTTCTTGTCCATACTATTAGGAGCTCCATCGTATCCTTGGTACTCGACCTATGTTTGATCCAGTGTTTGTGCTGGAGGGATAAGCAGTGGAGCCTCCCACCATGGAAGATCAGGAAGACTATCCTGAGCCCTATCCCCTGCAGTTAGGTAATTTCACATGTCCGTTCTGTGATCATACTACTGTAGTTGTATTCTTTTATGTTATCAGTGTCTACTTACTGCCTTTTTTCTTTGCAGAGATGGGGGTGTTGGGGGGGCATGTGGGAATGTGAAAGTGACTAGTAGAGGAAACCACAATATTATAATTCATAGCTGGACAAAGAGACATACAGTAGGTAATGTCCCGGCACCCCCTCCCAAAAAAAAACAGTCTCAACCTCCATGTCTGGGTGATAGAAAATTAAGTGTAGACTGTCAGGTACTGTAGTTTATTGCAGCTGTAGTACAAAGTCCTGAGACAATTATTTTTTTTTGGTGTGCCTTTTCTTGTCAGACATGTATGAAAGTACTGGTCCGTGTGGCCCTCATGTGTTCTCCCTTCAGTGATGTGGTTATATTATATAGCATGTAAGTGCTGTAAGTAAATTACATTTTTAACTTTTTGTTGAGGCCCAGTTACTGATTTTTCTTTTATGAAGGCCACATGTAGTTCTCCATTTTGTAAAAAAATGTTATATTCTACATTGCTGTTGTGTAACTCAAATGTTTTTTATCTCATTTTAAAATGTATTTATTTGTGTATGATCATATATTCATATTGTATTGTACTTTCATTTACTTCATCTCCACCATCCACCCACAGATAATGAAGGAAATCAAGACACGTCTATGAACAATGATACCATTGGGACTTTTTCTCAACAGTAGCAGAAACTATTAGTAAAAATGAAAGTGGTGATTTAATTACAGCTGGAGATATGAATGCAGTGGTGGGGTTCCATGTCATAATGGCAATCGCGGAATAGCGATCGCCGCGAGTGTACATCACTAAAAATGAATTTCGGTGAGGCACACTCGCAGCGAGGACAAAGTGGGCATCCAAGACCTATGGGTTTTTATTTAATGGTGGGTTAGCCCAACGCACTCTCACTAATGGATTCTCATCTCCAGGGGATAGCATGTCGAGGGGGTGAAAAACTTAGCAAAATATCAAACCACCAGCCAGCAAAAACAAATCATGTGCTGCACTGGACCCAAACCCTGCACCTATCAAGAGACCACCCATCCCACCTCACTAGGGGTCCAGCTCATCAGCTGCCCATCACACCCCTTCCCACATACCTTCCCTCCCCTACCTCCCCCCATGCATATACCTTTATCTATTCGCCCTTCCTTGTCCACCCCAGTATGCGCTCACTAACCTGCCAGGTAGCCCTGTACAGAGGTGCCATGATTGAGTCGCCCTTTTTGTATGCGCTCAATCACAGTCACCATGTACACAGTATACCCAGTGGTGGACATCTGTACACATGGTACATACTTGAAACCCACTGACCATGCTGCTTCCTCTAGTGCCTGCAATACATGTTGTAAAGAGTTTGGCCTAGTAGATGCATGGAGAATTGTCCATCCTAAAGAAAAAGATTACACTTTTTTTTCTAATAGACATGGCTGTACAAATAGAATTGATTATATTCTCCTCACCAAATCTCCCCTCCCAGGCCATCACACTAGCAACATAGGGAATATGGTCATCTTGGACCATGCCCCAGTCTCCATAGGCATAAGTCTTTACCAAACCATACTAACAGAGAACAGCTGGAAATTTACTTGTGGTCTGTTAAACTATCATGAATTTCCTACCTGGCTAGGAGAGGTTCCATGTCATAACATCGAGGAGAGAATAGCGAGTGCAACATCAGTAATAGCAAATTGCCAACCACAACAAGAGTGATCCACACTACAGTGGATCCAAAAACAACAATGGTCTGCACCATTAAAACCATATAAAAAATTAACTACTTTTTATGCGGGGGGTGTTTCTCCCCATACCCCCCAATCTAATTATAATCAACTCCGGGGGGCCTGTCACTGGGGCTCAAGTTCAAGTTTATCATTACAGGAATTACTCCATTGAGCAAGCTCATTCACAAGGAGATTCTGGAGGTTTCAAACAATACAATGACATACATGATCTTATACAAAACAGATTCGGATAGCATGAGTAAACAGCAATGGCAATGATAAGGTACAACTTGGATTGTTGTAACTGATAACATTACTCACAAAAAACTAACTGCACTAATGTGCACGTAGATGATACACATAGAGTGAGACAAGTCTTCACTGGGGGCAGAAGGAAAAGGAAAAAAAAGGAAAAAGTGAAAACATGGGTCTGTAGATGACATTGCAGAGGAGGGTGGTAGGTCTAGAGGGACAGGAATATTGTGCACTGAGATGGGTACAGGGAGGGAGGGAGGGAGGTCTAGGTGAGGGTGGTGACTGGGGTAGAGGTAGGAGAGGGTAGGGAGACAGGGAGGTGGGGAGAGGGAGGGTGGTAGGTTCAGCAGGACAGGAATATTGTGAACAGAGATGGGGTACAGGTAGGGGGGTCTAGGGAGGGAGGGAGGTGACTGGGGTAGGGGAGAAGAGGGTAGGGAGACAGGGAGGTGGAGGAAGGGAAGAAGTGCTAGGAGGCAGAATGGGTAAAGGGGGGTTGGGGTAGGAATAAAGGAGTGGGTGGTGCAGATGGGTGAGAGGATAGGCTGGGTGGTTGGTGGGGAGACAGGGATAGGGTGACAAGCAGAAGGGATGGTGAGGATTCATATATTAGCTTAGCGTGAAGAGCAGTGGTAGACTACTTCAAATGCTTTCTTGGCTAGGGACTTCAAGCAATTTAACGTGACTATCTCAGTTAGCTTCATATTTTTGTGGAGCTGGTTCCATATAGATGGGAAGATAAAACTAATGGCACCACTGCCCTGATTAGTACGTGTGCTGGGAACATCTAGGAGCACAAAGTCTGAGGTGCACAGTGCATACACATTGTGAGCCGTGTGCACTAGGGAGAATATGTACTGAGGTAACTTGCCAGTCAGCAGTTTTAGAGTCCACTGCCCAATATGGATTATACGCTTGGTTGATAGTGAGGTCTGGTTCAAAGAAGAGTAGAGGGTACAATGGTGTTACCTGGCTGGAGCATTTAGTATGAAACGTAATACATGATGGTACAGGACATCAAGTTTGCAAGTGTGAGTTGGTGCACTGCAATTGAAAATGATATCTCTGTAGTCAAGGAGTGGTAGGAATGTGGCCTGGACCAGTCTTCTTCTGCAGTCGAGTTTAAATAGGGATCTGTTCCTGAAGAAGAACCCCAGCCTGGCTTTTAGCTTGTTGACAAGGCAGTTGATATGGGCACAAAAAGTTAGTTTACTGTCTAGCCATATTTCAAGATACTTGAATTGATCCACAACCTCGAGGGGGTCCATGAATATAGTAGTGATGGGCAGTGAGGTACTCTGAGTACTGAGAGTAGAGGGCATATGTTTTGATGAAAAAAGCATCACCTTTGTCTTCTTTGCATTTAGGAGAAGTTTTGAATGGGCCAGGTTGAACTGTAGCTGATTGAAAACAGATTGTAACTTGGCACTGTCTTCGCGCAATGAAAGCCTAGACATGTAGAGGACTGTGTCATCGGTAGAAAAGTGCAGCTTGGATTGTTGAATGTTTTTGTCCAATGAGTCGATGTAAATAGTGAAGAGGAGGGGCCCTAGAATGGATCCCTGAGGGACTCCCCTCATGATGGACACCTTGTCCGACATGGCTCCGTCAGCCTTGATTCTTTGCAGCTTATTTGAGAGGTAACTAGAGAACCATCTTACCGTAGTGTCATGAAATCCCAGGGATGTTAGGCAGTGCTGGAGGAGGGTATGGTCCACTATGTCGAACGCCTTGCTTAAGTCAAGGAAAATGGCACAAGTAGACTGTTTGTTGTCAATGGCAGAGAACCAGTCATTAGTTACCTTTGCCAGGGCTGAGACTGTATTGTGATTCTACCTGAACCCTGATTGGAGTGGGTTAAGTAGGTTGAAGTTCACCAGATATTGTTTTGTTTGAACGTGTATTAATTTTTCCATTAGCTTGGACAGGACCGGTAGAATGGAAATTGATCTGTAGTTGTTGATGTCACTGCAGTCTCCAAACTTGAATAGTGGGATGATATGTGCAGTTTTCCAGCTGGAGGGAACAGTAGTTGTGGAGGTGGAAAGGTTAAATATGTGCATGATGGGAGCAGCTAATAGATGACTCCCTATTTTTAGAAAGACTGCTTCAATTCCATCAGCACCTGCCTCTTTCCCAGTATCCAACTTGTTTAGGAGTTGCTCGACTTCCTTGAATATGACCAGGGAGAGCTGGAAGGAGGCGTGTGGTGGTGAGGACTCAGGGTAGTCTGGAATGGAGGGGCTGGTGGGAAGCCCTGCCGCTGATAAAGTGTCAAAGGCCATACCAGCTGTGGCAAAGTGGTCATTTAGAAGATCCAATATGGTGCATTGCTCAGTGACCAGTGTACCTTTAAACGTGATTTTTTGTGGGAGAGATTGGGGTTTTTTTTGGCCTTCGATAGTCTTGAAGGTACGCCATAATTTTGTTGAGTTGCCTGTAGCTTCCTCTAAGGTTTCGACATAGTAAGTGGCCTTGGCACTCCTAATAAGCTTGGTGCATCTGGGAGGGGGCTATTCGGGGGGGGGCAATCTGCAGACGGTGGGAGAATGCACACATAATGGGATGACTGGGAACGCAAAAAAAAATCTAAGTATACAACCCAGCAAAACACAAAATACCCATACCCCTAGCAAGTTCCAAACCCAGAACCTTATGCATTGAAGGCATCCACTACAACCACCAGACCAAACGGCCAACTGGAAACTGCCTGGCCAAACTACTGCCTATATCCTCTTTCACTACTGCTCCCTCCCACATTCACTGTATCCTTTTGTCATGTTTTTTTTCCCCTCACCCACGCTATAACCATGTTTCGCTATTCTTTAATGGTCGCTCTTCTCACAGGCAGTCAAATTGAGTTGCTCTAATTGAGTCACTCAATTTGACTTGCCCATATCACAGGATACCACTGGGAGATGAAAATACATTTTTTTTTTCGAAATATGTGATAATGGGGAAGTGAATGATTACATGCTATGGGATTCCTTTAAAGCTTTTATCAGAGGTTGAATAATTTCCTTCCCATCCCATAAAAAGAAACTCAGAGAAGCTGAACTTATAAACCTTGAGAACAGACTGAAAGACAAAGAAATTTTACTTATCTGCAGGGGCTAAAGATTTGGCTCTCCTTAGGGAAACTACAAATCTGAAACTTGTCATAAATATCATTCACAATCAAAAAGCAGAATATGCCCTATTTCAGTTAAAACAGGCTTATTGGGAAGACGGGGAGGTGCAAGGCAAGCTGCTTGCACATAAGTTAAGAAAAATGATAGAAGCCACTAAGATAGCATCTATTTCAAACACTAATGGTAAGCAACTGTTCACGACGCAGCAGATTTTGGGAAGGTTTAAGGAATGCTATACCAAATTATAACAGTCTGAAACACCTTTTTCTCAGGGCAACTTCGACTCATTTTTATCAAATATTAAACTACCGTCATTAAAACATCAAGACAAACAATCTTTTAATAAACCCGTCTCCCAAGAAGAAATTTCCAAAGCCATTCTATCCATTCCCTCAGGTAAAGCCCCAGGACTAGACGGCTTAACGGAGGGAATTTTATAAATCCATTATCCATCTAGTAACACCTTCCATGCAGAGACTTTTCTTGTATGCTTTTAAGGAAAGGAAATTGCCCCCTTCTATAGAGAAGCTACTATAACAGTCCTGCCTAAAAAAGACAAAGACCCTGGGTTATGCAAAACTGATCACCCAATATCACTCATTAATGTTCACTGTAAAATTGTGGCTAAAGTTATGGCAAACAGGTTAAATAGAGTTATCCAGCAACTGATACATTGTGATCAAGTTGGCTTTGTGTCCAGTCGATGCAGTTCAGATCTCGTTTGTAAGATTCTACATGTTATTCATAGTTCTTCTTCAGCTAATTCTCACCCAGTATTACTTTCCTTGGACATTAATTAAGCATTTGATTGACTTGAATGGGGCTATTTAATTATAATTCTTAAAAATATGTAATGTAGGGGATTATTTCTGTAGTTGTGTACAGGTTCTTTACTCAGAGGTTCATGCAAAGCTAAGGGTAAATAGAACATTATCAGACAGATTTCCCACATATCGCGGTACCAGACAAGGTTGTCCTTTATCTCCCCTCCTGTTCATTTTAGCTCTAGAACCACTTCTTGTTAAGGTCAGGGAGCCCACATCTATTACGTGGACAGAAATAGGGAAGACACAGAAAATCTCCGTTTATGCTGACGATGTGCTTCTCTCCCTCATGTACCCAAACACGTCTGTATCTGCATTACTAAAGGTAATCAGAGAGTTTGCAGACTTCACTGGGTTTAAAATTAACATCAGTAAATCTGAGGCCCATCTACTCACCAGTAACACTTTGCAAAACAGCCTTCCATAAAAATAATATTGAAATTTCTCCAATCGGGGTAACATTTTTCAGTATAACCTCACACCAAATATTCAGTAAACTGTTATCTTAAACTACAACACCTTACTGGAAAGTATGGAATTGGACCTGACTAGACGGAGCAAAATGTTCCTCTCCCTATGGGGTAAAATACAGGTATTTAACATGATGCTGACCCCAAAGTATACTATCTTCTGCAACGTCTACCCATCCATGTACCCTCCACTTCTTTTTACTAGAATATATGAATTAATAAGGACATTCCTTTGGGATAACAAACCACCATGAACGTCCCCAGGTAAACTACAAGAGCACAGGGCTAATGGAAGCTTCAGTCTACCAAACTTTCAACTGAGACATAGTGCATTTGTAGTGGCAGAGTGTATCAGGACATTATGGTCTACAGGACAAACAGGATACACCTGTCTGGGTAGGCCTAAAAAAATCACTACGCAAAGGGAAGAGTCCTAGAACTATCCTATTTTCAGGGGTCCCTAGATCCCTAAACTCAAATCCAGTCTTAAATCAAACTAGTAGAGCATGGCAACAAATAACAAAGGCATTTGAATGTAACCCTAACCACTCTCCTCATTGCCCTATCTGGGGCAATAGTCTCTTTCGAGTTGATGGCAGATTTCTAGATTGGCCCATATGGAAATCCAAGGGCATCCATTACTTGGATGACATCATTGACCTATCCTCAGTTTCTCGTATGTCCTTCTCTCAAATAACACAAAATATCAATTACCCAGAACAGAATTTCATAGCTATCTCCAGCTCAGAGACATTCTTAGATCAAACATAAATAATGATATAAACTTTCCACCTACACATATTCTAGATAAAATTTGTACAACAAATAACAGGTATAAATGTATTTACAAAACGTTGATAGAGGCAAAAATTAATCCAGTGGACACACTGATTTCTAAATGGCAAGAAGAGTCGCAAATTACAATTTCCCCAAACAAATGGAGTGGCATTTGGGATTTTACCTTAGCCTGTAGAGAGGCTAAAGGCAAGCTAGTCCAATACAAAACTATACACAGATGGCGTCACATATCAAATGAACCTGGATGCAGCAGTGAAAGGTCAACTTCAACTGGCATATTTGGCAAAAGACTGCCATCAGCTGAACCATTGAGCAACTTAAGAAAGAAAAAAAAACTAACCAGAACGCAAGAAATGAACGAGGCTGTTTTTGAGCCGACCAGAGAATTATTGGTTGTGCAACATAATCATCTACTACAGCTGGAGAGTGAACGTGCCAGTGCAGAGCTTGAGATGGAGGAAAAGTTGAGGAAGCATGAGATGGAACAACAAAATGTTTTCTTCCAAAATCTCGTGCAGATATTTACTCCAGTGTTTACAGAATGATGCAATATCAGTGAGTCTGCCATATGGGCACTTCCCACCTGCCACCTCAGGGTACCATTGTTGCTCAAATGAATGTCGGTATTAATACTGGATATCATAAGAACAACATGCGGCGGGCAGTGCCAGGCACTTCACAGCATCGCCGTGTAGTGGCTGAAAATCATGCACAATGCATGATTGCAACACAACATGATGTAGCCAACGCACGTTGTGTTCTGCAAAGCATGTGTGATAATGGGAATGGAGATTCCCATGCCCATAACCATGTCTCTGCATCATATAAGTCATCAACTGCATACATGGAACAATTACATTCAGATGAAATAACGTGCACAGACTTATGATCTGTGTTTCCACGAGGTAGGTAAGAAGTATGCAGAAAAGAAATGAAGTTATTTCTTTGCAAACCTTGGCGCATAAGCTCTGTGGCAAATGATAATAGGCTTCAGCAGAAAAATGTGGCCATAGTAGTACAGCATGTAATTCAATTGTTACAAATAAAATGAGCCTCAAATGGTGATATGTTCATAACAGTAACATTTATTAATACATTGTTGTTTCATGTTTTGTATTTTTAAATTCTTAATGGTAACGTAACTGATGCCTTTTAAATACAATTTCTTAAGTAAATGGTATACTGTCACACAGATGTTGATTGCAAATTAATAAATGGTTTTAATAAAGTTAAGAAAAACAGTTTTGCAGCAATTTATTAATATTTCAACTTTAGGAAAAAAAATGTCCTCTGGTTTTACATTGTTAGTATTTTATAAACTGGATTATCACAATTAACAAATGTAGACATACAATATCAACTGTCAGAACATCATAACTCATGTCACAAAATATATTGTAAGTGAACAATTTTGGTTATTAAAGTTTCAGTTTTGTATGGAAAATGAACACCATGTGTCAATTTATTAAAGAACAATTAAGCAATATACCACGTCAGGGTGTGGGTTATGCTGTGATTTACCAACGCCTGGTTTGGTTTGGTCAAGAGCCTGCAGGCCGAGAGTGTAAGCCACACCAAGCGAGGGTAAATCCAAACATGACCCACAGCATGTCATGGTATATTGCGGTAATAGAATTTGCCGATTTTTTTAAAAGGTAGCAAAAATAAAAATAAAAAACTTCCACCATTTTTTGTGATTTATTTTGGTAATGTTCTGCCTGAAAAAAAACTAGTCTACTAGACTTCGGTGGTACTGCAAATGTACAGAACTGCCTGTTCATTACCGGCTCCGATGCTTTCTTTGGGGCCGTGAAATCTTTACTGCTGTGCCCATGTTACCTTTTGACTGAGACCCAGCTGCAGTTCTGTTCTAATAACCGGGACAGCATTCAGTAGTTGGTTGCTTGTGAAGTTAAGAGCACTGCTCTAATTTTTCATTACATTCTTTGGTGGCAGTGGAGGAGGAGCAGAGAGAGCAGTGCAGTAGCAGCCACATGCAATGTGATCGCACTAAAGGTGTGTGTGGCTGTGGACTTTTTCAGTTTTTAGCCTGTATGGAGCTGAGGCTGCAGCCTACTTTGCATGGGTGGGAGGTAGAAGAAGAGGTAGTGGGAGGTGGAGCAGGCATTCAATGATATCACCCCAACCTTTCAGAAATCTCTGCACTGGCAGCACAGTATCTGTGCACATAGGGGTGGAGACAGCAAGGAGGTGTGGCAGGCAAAAGGGTTGGAGTAGTAAAGCAGCAACAGAGGAGCTGCCATTTGTTGAAGCTGGTCAGATGCACTGTTAAGGGGGGGGGGTGTTCTTTTCAGGACAACAGTGGATGATGGCAGCAGTAACTGTGGCAGGTGCTACAGATCACAAACCATGCTGTGGTTTTAGGCAATTTCCCAAAGGCTGAAGTTTATTTTTAAAAGCTTGTATGATGGCAGGTAAGATAGAGGTTTACAAATTGCTGGTGTGTCTATTTGAGTAAAACTGCTGGTGTGGCTGCAAATGTGGAGGCCCTTTGTTTTAGTTCTTGGGCAGTCAGATTGATTTCTGTTGCAGATTAGACATACGAGCACGTTTTCCCATGGGTTAAGCCAGTACTAACCATGGGTAAAAGGTGCCAGTCAGCCAATCTGGTTGCAGGACTCTGAGATCCAATCTTATAATGTATAATAATATGTCATTGAATAATGCTTATCTTATCTAGCACCAGTAAAAGGTTGGGTGCAATTGATAGCTGTACCAGATATGTGCACAATGGTGCCTGTCTTTTACAGCTTGTGGGTAGAATGTGACACAGCCCCCACCCATCTCAGCATAAACAAGTTATGTGTTACATGTTATTCTGCTCCTGCTGACTGTTAAAGTATGTGGCCAGTGCATCACAAATCATGTTGGCATTGGTGATCTGTGCAGCAACATTTACATCCTCCCTTTGGATGTGCTCACAGTCAGGCTGAAGGACACTTCCCATTTCAGTCTCCTCCATCCAGCAAGCATCAAACACATCTCCCTTATTTTCACATATGTTGTGGAGCATGCAGCAATTACACAGGGTATGTTCTCCAGACCAAATTTGTTCCTCTTGAGGAGACAGCACCACCTCTCTTTCAATCTTCCAAAACTGCACTCAACTACCATTCGTGCTCTGCTGAGGCGATAGTTGAAGTTACACTTAGGGGTATCACTGTAGTCTGCGTATGGTTTCATCAGCCAAGTTAACAACGGATACGCAGCATCACCAAGGACAACAACTGGCACATTGACACCACTGATGTCCCTGCTCACATTATTAAACAGTGTCCCATTTTGACTTCTTGCATATAACTGACTGTTTTTAAAACCCTTACCCTAGGAAATATAGGGAAACACAGAAGGAGCAGGACAGAGAGCTTTATCAGTTAAAGCAGAAAGAGGCTGGGAAGGCAGTCAGACTAGCAAAGGCCCAAACCGAGGAAAGGATAGCCAACTCTGATAAGAAGGGGGATAGGACCTTTTATAGGTACATTAGGGAGTGAAGAAATACCAAAGGAGGGATACTGAAGCTTAATAAAGGGGAGGGAATGTGGGTAGAGGGTGACAGTGAAAAAGCAGGGATACTGAATGAACATTTTTACTCAGTATTCACAAAAGAAGAGGAAGGGGAGGTACCTAAACCAAACAAGAGAAACACTCTGAAGACGGGGGTCAATACCAGTCCATTTACAGAAGAAAGGGTTCTGAAAGAACTAATAAAATTGAAGGTGGACAAAGCAATGGGGCCTGATGGGATTCACTCAAGAATTCTAAAAGAACTAAGGGTAGAACTAGTGACACCACTGACTACTCTCTTTAACAAATCATGGGAGGATGGGGTGGTACCTGAGGACTGGAAGAGGGTGGATGTGATTCCTCTTCACAAAAGTGGGAGCAGGACAGAAGCAGGAAACTACAGACCAGTTAGTTTGACCTCAGTGGTAGGGAAAATGATGGAATCACTTCTGAAGGAAAGAATTGTTGAGTACCTAGAGGCCAGTGGGGCATAGGACCCAAGACGGCGTGGATTCAGGATGGGAAGGTCGTGTCAGACAATTCTAATAGATTTCTTTGACTGGGTGACCAAACTAATAGACCAGGGAGGGGCTGTGGACATGACCTACCTAGATTTTAGCAAGGCATTTGATACAGTCCCACACAAAAGCTTAATAAACATGTTAGCCAGCCTTGGAGTGGGTCCCAAGGTGGTAGCCTGGATAAAAAATTGGCTAGACAACAGGATGCAAACAGTAGTAGTAGATGGAGTCCACAGTGAAGAAAGGAGGGTTACTAGTGGGATACCGCAGGGTTCAGCACTGGGACCGGTCCTTTTTAATGTCTTTATAAGTGACATTGCAGAGGAACTGGAAGGAAAAGTATGTCTCTTTGCAGACAACACAAAGATCTGCAACAGGGTTGATACACAAGATGGAGTAGAAAGGATGAGGAGGGACTTGGCAGGGTTGGAGGAATGGTCATATGTATGGCAGCTCACATTCAATGCAAAGAAGTGCAAGGTAATGCACCTGGGAAACAAAATTCCAGGGGAAGAGTACACAGTGGGGAGTGAGATACTGACAACAGTAAAAATGGAAAGGGACCTGGGGGTAATTATATCAGATGACCTAGAGGTGGGCAAGCAATGTGAGAAGGCAGTAAGGAAGGCTGGGGTGAAAGAATAAAGGAGCTTAATATGTATACCCTTGAGGAAAAAGGGAGAGAGGGACATGATAGAAACTTTCAAGTACCTCAAGGGAATCAACAAAGTAAAAGAGGGTAGCATCTTTCAGAAAAAGAGATGTGCAAGAACAAGGGGGCACAATTTGAAGATAGAGGGGGATGGCTCAGAGGTAATGTGAGGAAGGATTTTTTCACAGAGAGGGTTGTGAATGCATGGAACAGCCTCCCTGAGGAGGTTGTGGAGTCAAGAACAGTGGTGGAATTCAAGAATGCATGGGACAGACATAAGGCAGTCCTAGTGGGGGGTAGGAGGAAGTAAGCTGTTGGTTAACTAGGATCTGCAGCTTATCAGTTAGGTAGGAAAATAGGCAGACTAGGTGGGCCAAGCGGTCCTTATCTGCCGTCGAATTCTATGTTTCTATGTTACATCGTGAACCTTGCCAGACCAACCCACGTTTATGTCTATAAACTTGTACTTGTGGTCGTCTAATGCCTGCATCACAACAGAATAAAAACATTTACAATTGTAGCACTCTATAGCATTCCCTGGTGGTGAAATTATTGGGAAATATGTCCCATCTACTGCTCCATCACATTTAGGGATGTCCCAGTCTGTCTCAAATCCAGATGTTATTTCAGCAACATTTGGTATCACTATCACCTTGGGAAGCAACACCTGAACAATTGTCCTGCATATCTCATTCACAGTTTCATATACTGTGGACTTTCCAATGCCAAACAAGTGTCCTAGAGTACGATATTCTGTGTTGGTGGCCAAACGCCACACTGTGAGGCCAACACGTTTCATCACAGGGATTGCCTGTACGTGACTACTTCAGAGCAGATCACCATTAATGTGGCATGAGTCATATGGAAATTTGCCAGCCACAGCACATCACCCCGTTGTTGCAGCACAGTACTGTTCCACCAGGATGTGGACCTCAATATCCTCCACACTTTTCTATTACTAGAACTGGCAGCATGGGCAGCAGCTGCTATATTTTGCAGTACTATCACTACTTTCAGTATTTGCTGCCTCAGTAGTCCTAATCGTAGAGCTCTGTTAAGAGCTCTGACTCTCTGCCAGTACATATGTCTTTCTAGTGCTCACAAATACATTACTTTGTAAACTGTCATAAAAAAAAAACCAACTGCTGTCATAGCTGACAGGAAGGGAGTTGAAATGATTAAACAATCATTTACCTGGTAGCGACTCACAATCGGCTGTCAATACAGGTGCACTGCATGCTGATACAACAAAAGAGGACATAAAACAGACTACAAAACAAACACTTTATATGACTGCAAAAAGATTTCTTTTACAAATAATGATGTTTCCGATGCCACCACGCATTGTGAGTGCTCTCGATTTCAATTTAACTACATGCACTCTAGTTTTTACAATCACTGTGTCATGTAGGGGGCCATAATATGTGACATTTTATTTACATCCGGCACAGCCCCCTAGACTTCTGGGATATCGCCTTTTTCTTTGTGGGAATGGTGACTCCTGAGCTGTGTACTGAACTTAGCCATCCAATACTGAAAATGTTACTGGGACATGTGTGAAAAGTGGTGCGACCTTAAACACGGTAACTGCACTCTGGAGTGTGAACAGCAGTCAGAGGTGAGTTTAATAATGTTTTTAAACTTGCTATGAAAATGCTTCCAAAGATGTGAACAGGGCCTAAGAGTCTTACAGGAGGCAGGTATTGTGGGCTTCAAGGATGCCAGCTAACTGATAAAATTTAATGCACTCATCCTTATGTGCTGTGATCCAGTTGAATGTGTTAACTGGCCATTGGAAGTGCTTCACTTTAAGAGTGGACATACACAGATCCGCATTCACAGCTGACACCTCGATTGCTTAGCTCAGCTAGTCAGATAGCATAGTGGCATGCCATCTTGTGAACTCATTTCTCAGTTCACCTTTTAGCAGTTTGTTTAGACTGATGTCCAGTGGTTGGAATTACTCAGTACATGATGGAAACACAAAAACTTTTATGATTTTACAGTGTTCTAATTTGGACAAGAATGCTTCAGTTGGGTGAGCTTTAAAGAGATCCAAAATGAGTAGTATTCTCTGTTGGTCAGGGAGACATTTGTTATTTTTTAACACAGTTATGTAAGACATGAGACTCCATCATCCAGTTCAAGCATAGTGTCATTCGTAGCCCCATGATTCACGCTATGTGTAATGTGCCAGCTTTCAGTTCTAAAACTCTGGGCCTCCACACTACATGCACTGTTTGTGTGTATATTAATTAGCAAAGGGCGCTTCTTATAAGCCTTGTATCCTATTTTATATATACCTATTAACATTTGTTCCCACCCCGCAAACCCAGAAACCATTTGATTTGTAATCATGAAATCTTTCCAGGTTTTAGGATTTCTATTTTCAGTAGTTTTGATTCAACTACTAGGAAGCCAAATCTCGGTAATACTTTAAGTTTCCTCAACTACCCTGTAACTGTATTGTAATTGAAACTCAGTTACATGCAACAAACATGCAAGTACTGTGTAATTACCACTGTTGCATGTCATTATTGATTGCCTACACTGCAGTTACACTGAAACTGATTCTTAAATGAACTGTGACCCAGCTCTCAATAGGAGATTCAGACAGAAGTTTTACAACCTGTGTGATAGTTACGCTATTGCTCACTACAGGTTATTAGATATTAAGTGTTCTGCAAATAGAAGGAATAACATTAGCAACCTGTGGAAGGATTACTACCAGGATGTTAGCTTTGCTCCTAGAAAGCAAAATGTGTTCAGTGTGCATCTCAAGGACAATTATCAGCTATTAGTTTTGCCATTGTCACTGACTGGGGACTGAGCACCAAATCCTAGCACTAAAACTGGAAGGACTCTGATAACTGGCCACAATAACTCCCAAAGCACTATAAGAACAAGCATTTGTCAATGCCGAATGTTGCTTGCTTGTATGTGCTGTTTAGGTATTTGGAAGTGACAGTTTCATGCCTTCCTCCCAAGACATCCACTGTGTCTTTCCGTTCAGTATTCACAGAAGAGTGGGAGGGGCAAGGGCCACAGGAGTACAGCAGTTGCCAAGGGGGTGAAGAAGTGGACAATAGTCCATTTAAAGGCAAAAGAGTCCCGCAGGAGCTCACTAAATTGAAGGTAGACAAAGCGATGGAACCAGATGGCATACGCCCAAGGATATTAACAGAACTGCAAAGGAGATAGCAGTACCTCTGGCAGCCATGTTCCACTGAGTCATTCAACATGAGTGAATTGGAGGAGGCACATCTGGTCCCCTACACAAGTCCGGCAGCAGGAGGAGGCAGGGAACAATAGGCCATTCAGCCTCATCTCAGTAGTGGGGAAGATCATGGAGACATTGCTTAAAGAAAGGATAGTGGGCATCTAGATGCCATCGGAACCAGGACCATAGACAACATGGATTCACAGTGGGACATCATGTCAGATAAATCTGGTTGATTTATTTGACTGGGTGACAAAGAAAGTGAATCAGGGTGGGGCAGTGGACAATGCTTACCTTGATTTCAGCAAAGCCTTTGACACGATCCCATATAGGAGGCTGATAAACTAGCTGGGTAGGCTGGACATGGGGAAAGGGTGGTAAACTGGGTTAGAAACTGGCTAACAGACAGGAGGCAGAGAGTGGTAAATGGCATGCAGTCTAGGGAGAGGGGCGACCAGTGGGTTGCTGCAGGATCAGTCCGTGGGCCAGTTCTGTTCAATGTCTTCATTAGTAATATTGCAGAACATCTGAAGGGAATTTTTTCACCAAATTTTCAACATAGCCATTTTAAGACCTCTGCTCATGAACAGTGTCACTGTGATTTTCTTAATTTGTCCCGTACATTGATCTCGCACACCGACTGCGCCATTGTGTGCTACATTGGCAGAAACACGTTTTGGGTGAGATGTGAAAAATGGCAGCTGTACTACTCATAAGAAGGTGTGATAAAATGGCAATGTTGGAAATCTGAGGTGAAAATATTGAAAATTCACGACCTTACGAGGTCCCGTAGGAACTGCATCAACGACGCTCAAAAACAGTCATTTTAGGAATTTTTTCACCAAATTTTTAACACAGCCATTTTAAGACCTCTGCTCATGAACAGTGTCACTGTGATTTTCTTAATTTGTCCCGTACATTGATTTCGCATAACCGACTGCCCATTCTGGCGCTACATGGGCGGAAACACATTTTGGTGAGATGTGAAAAATGACAGCTGTACTACTCATAAGAAGGTGTGGTAAAATGGCAATGTTGAAAATCTGGAGGAAAATATTGAAATTTATAACTTACGAGCCTGCATAGGAACTGCGCAATGCCTATCGTAAAACAGTCATTTTGAGATTTTGGCACAAATTTTCAAACATGGGGTTTTGGGACCCCTTCTCATGAATGATGTCACTGTCATGGCGTTATTTGGGCTGAAGGGCAGTCACTGTCTTGAAATCACCCTTCGGCCTGAATAACTTTGCCGACAGTGATATCATTCATGAGATGGGGTCCCAAAACCCTATGTTAAAAATTTGGTGCAAAATTCAAAATGCCTGAGATATGCAACAAAGTTGAAACCCCTATCTAGCCCATTATACAGCTTACCGGCATTTCCTCAGTTCAGGTCGGCTTTGAAGAGTGCAGACGTGTTCCCGTCCACCAAGATCGTCGCTCCGGAGTCCGGAGTTAAGTATGGGTGAGGGGGTGTGGGAGGCTGGGTGTGGTGGGTGGGTGCAGGTTGTGGGAGGGGGTCGGAGATGCGCCGACAGTTTTGTTTTACAGGTTTTTTTAAAAAAAGATGTCGGTGGGACGCTTGCCACGCTTGGGGTGAGCTCAGCGTGCACAAGGATGTTGGGGGCGCCAACCGCGGGATTGGGCACCCCATTGGCAAACGAGGATCGCCATGCTGGGGTGCCCAGCATGGCACCTTCTACTGGGGGCAGCTCAGCTGACGGGATTGGGCACCCCGTCGGCTATACAGTGAGTGCGAGGCGACACGCCAGTGGGTGGGAGCGTGTGAGCAGCCTCTTATCGCTGCTCACTGAAGCGTAGCTCCTTTCAATCTGTAGGCCACTGCATTTGGAGCGCGTGTCAGCAAGCTCCAAAATGCATTGGCTTACAGGGGCCACGCCTGCCAGCACACTGACTGAATTGGAGGAGGAGGTGACACATCTCCGAAATCTCCAATGATGGCACTATGTTTCTTGCACATGCGTGCAAGCAACATAATGATGGACACACTTAGAATCTCAGTTGAAGTAGATTATCTAGATATCAGAGGACTTTCAGAAACGTGGCTCCATGCTGATATAAAAGATGAGGAAGTTCAGCTACAAGGATATAATACAATTAGACAAGATAGGGGTAAAAGGGGGAGGGATCATGTTGTATATTAAAAGTGGTCTACGGCATTTCAAAACAACACTCTCTGAGAACAGAAACATAGAAACATAGAAGTTGATGGCAGATAAGGACTGCAAGGTCCATCCAGTATGCCCATTTCTTTTTCTACCTTATGAATGTGCTATCGGCCTTTGCTCTGTCAATGGCCTATCTGTCCATACTCATCTGTATTTCTCCCTTATGCCTATCCCAAGCTTGTTAGAAGCCCTGCACTGTATTCATATCCACCACTTCCTGAGGTAGGCCGCTCCATGCATCCACCACCCTTTCTGTGAAAGAGAACTTCCTCACATTACCCCTTAATTGGCCTCCCTCTAATTGCATGCTGTGTCCTCTTATCCTGCTATTTTTCTTATATTGAAACATGTTAGACTCTTTCACCTTGTTAATGCCCTTAAGATGTTTGAATGTTTTGATCATATCACCTTTCTCCCTCCTTTGCTCTAGGGTACACATATTGAGCTCCGTTAATCTGTCCTCATATGTTTTCTGAGGCAGTCCCTGCACCATTTTGGTTGCCCTTCTCTGGACTGCCTCAATTTGGTTAATATCCTTGTGAAGGTGTGGCCTCCAGTACTGCATGCAGTACTCCAGATGGGGCCTAACCAGTGTCTTGCAAAGAGGGATTATTACCTCCCTCTTCTGACTTGTGATACCCTTACTAATACACCCCAACATCCCCCTAGCCTTACATACTGCTTTAGAGGTCTGCTTGGATGATTTCAGGTCATCGGTGATGATGATACCCAAGTCTCTTTCTTCCCTTGTAGCTGCCAGCAACTCCCCTCCCAGCCTATAGGTGGCTTCAAGGTTTCTCTTCCCTATGTGCACGATCTTGCACTTTTATTTATTTATTTACTTTTGTTTACCAGGTAAGCACACCAGACAACCAAGTGTCTATTTTCAGGTGCGACCCGGGAGATTACAAAGATACATTCAGGCGCAACAGGCAACAACAAGAGGAAGGTATGATCAAGAGCAACAGACAGAGTAGGGTCAATGCAGGAACATCAGAGGTTTACATTGCAAGTGGGAGAAGATAATAGCATGGAATGAACAAGGCAGGTAGTAATCAGCACATTTGGGCAGCAATGCCCTAAAGGGATAAGGGTAGCAGATACAACAAGCAGTTACAAGGGGGGATAGGAGAGGCCAATGGCAAACTAGGGGATAGAACAGTAGCATATACACAATTAGTGAGCAGCAGGGCCTGGGTGAACCCATCACAATCAGTTCTTCAGGTAGCAGCATGCTTCACTAGTAGATAAGGTTCAGTGACCAACAATCCTATGTGGCAGAGTTAGGTATTGACTCAGCTAGACAGAATGGAAAGCGCGAAGGGATACGTTAAGTGCAGAAGCAGGTGGAGGCCGATTTGAGGAAGCCCCAGAGGGAGGCTTTAAAGCAGGAATGGAAGGTGGAGAAGCGAGTGCTTGCTGGAAGGGAGTTCCATAACCTGGGCGCATATGCTGCGATGGCCTGGTTGCCCATTTGGGTGTGTGTTTTAGGAACCAGGAGGACATGGGAATCTTAAATGGTAAGAGGAGGTAGCGGGTAAGAGGGATACGGCGAGGGTAGAAGGGGTGGCAGTTCTGACAACATTGTCGATGAAATTGCCTAGGACGAAGGTGCAGTGCTTTTCTGGTGGGAGCCACTCAAGCCAGAAGTAGAGCTCACAGCAGTGGGTGAGGCAGGGAGCTGACAGTGCAAAGTGACATACACTATTGTATACCATGTCCCATTTGGAGAGACTGGTTTTTGTTGCATGGGCAAAGGTGACAAGTCCATAGCAGAACATAGGTAGGAGCACCCCTCTGGCTAGGGTGAGTCGAGCAGCCGGGGTGAGACAGCTTTTTGCTCTGTACGCAAGGCCCAACTTGCAGTCTGAGGCCTTACAACCATTAAGAATATGCAGCGTGAGATCCAATTGTGGGTCAAGTGTCACCTCAGGTACTTGACAGAGTCAGCAACTTGTAGGAGGGACCCATCGGCACAAAAGATCTTTAGAGGGGCAGGGACTACTTTAGTCTTGGCTGTGGAGCCAAAGAGCATGGTCTGGGTTTTCTGCAGGTTGATAGTGAGCTTGTGGTCCACTAGTCAGGCTTGGATTTGGTCGAAGTCAGAGTTGAGCTTGATGTTAATGACAGAGATGTCCTGGGAGCTGATCAGGATGACTACGTCATCTGCGTACAGAGTAGAATGCCCATGGGCCGGGGCTGAGGGCAGCTCATTTATAAAAAGGGAAAATAGGAGAGGCCCAAGGATAGAGCCCTGAGGGACCCCACAGTTAACCAGAGAGGGTTTAGACAGGGCCTTGTTGAACTTGGTGTACTGCTGTCTGCCCATGAGGTAGTTACCGATCCAGGCAAGGGTGGGGGCAGAGGAGCCAAGGGACAGGAGAGAGGAGCACAGAAGTGAGTGGTCAACTCAATCGAAGGCTTTCAAGAGTTCCACGAAGATGGCTCCAGTCAGTTTGCCTTGATCTGCGGCAGACCTGATCTCAGTGGAGGCAACAGCTAGGGCAGTGGAGGTACTGTGCCCTTTTCTGATGCCGTGTTGTGCAGGGGAGAGTAGATCATAGGTCTGTAGATAGTGGGTGACCTGTGAGGCAACCACTTTTTCAAGAAGCTTGCTGATCGCTGACAGTATCACTATAAGTAGGTAGTTCTTGAGATCTTTGGGGTCACCTTGTTTGTGAACAGGGATGACTTTGGCCACTTTCCAGGTGTCCGGGATAGTACCCAATATTAGCGATCTGTTGAAGATGTGGGTGATAGACTGGGCTAGTACACAAGCCCCTAGACTGAATAGTTTGGGCTCAAGGCAGTCGTGCCTAGCACCAGTGTGAGGGGGGAGGCCAGCAAGGAGCTTCTGGGTCATCATGATAGAGATGACCCTGAGGTACCCTGAGATTGTCACTCTTCCGACCATTTTGCTAGTTTATCCAGATCTCTTCTCATTCTGCCCACCCCATCTGGATCATCTACTCTGTTGCAGATCTTGGTGTCATCTGCAAACAGACAAACCTTACCCTCCAGTCCATCTGCAATGTCATTGATGAAGATATTGAAGAGGACTGACCCAAGGATTGATCCTGAGGTACCCCACCTGTGACTTGTGACTTAAATAGAGTAGATTGTTTGCTGGTGCAAGTTTGTTCTTTGAAATTGGCCTTGGGGGGAGTATACTCACCATGTAAAGTTAAGACCAAGACATTTGATGTATTGTCTAGCAGATAATTTGATTCAACAAAGGAGAAACATGCAATTTTGTTTGGGGACTTTAATGCAATCTGGACACAGATAAGGGAGGAAACTACATAATAGACTTGGTTGTTTGGGATGTAGAGAAAAAATATGTCACAGGTGATACTTTTTATTGGACTAACACAATTATTTCTTAGACTAGCTATTGAGAGATAAAACTCTCTTCTTCAGGTCAGAGTGAAAACAGTTGAATAGCATGGCAGATATAGAGGTTGGATGTGGATTCAAGACATACACTAGCAGTTTACACATCAAAGCATTAGAGTCAATTCACATTCCTTACAAACAGGAAGACTTTAATTATCATTGGATTGTGTCTGTTGAAGAGCTCAGCTATCAAAGGGCAGCTGTATTTCAGTCTGGACCATCAATTAACACTTGTAAAAATCAAGACAGGAAAAAAAATACCATTGTCTTTAGAAGGTACCTGTTAAAAGAGCCAGAGGGTACTGATGTGATGGTTCAAGGAGGAACTCTGAAGCACTGTTTTAAGCATAATCACTGGTAATATGCTAAAAAAAACCATCTTTATTACGTCCTTTTTCTTTAGTGTCAAAAAATTGTATAATTTTTAGTTCAAATGTTTGCCATTTCTGACTGTTTTTGAAGTTACCGTTTAACACTCTGACAGTAAAATCACTGATGGAGTGGTCTGGTCCTGAGAAATGTTCCCCTTCTGGTATATTTTCATTTTTGTAGGTAACTGTGAATCTGTGGTGATTCATTCTTGTTTTGAGTTCCTTTCCAGTTTCACCAATATAGCAGCCTTCTTCACATTTTCTACATTGTATCATATATACTACATTGTTAGAAGAACAGGAATATGAGTTTTGGATTTTAAATGTTTTTCCATTCCAAATGACACATGTCTCAGGAGAGATATGTATACATAGTTTGCAGCGAGGTGCTTTGCATGGTTTTGTACCTTTGTCGCTTAGCTGGAGTTCTGTGGGAAGTTTGTTTCGCACCAGTTTCTGCTTCAGGTTTGGTGGTTGATGGAAGGCAAGCACTGGTGGGTGGGAAATATATTTTTTAGAGTCTAATCTTCAGACAGTAGTGGCTGTAGATCTTTAATTATTTTCCATAGTTTTTCCAGTTCTGGATTGTAGGTTACAACCAGAGGTGTGCGTTCAGATGTTCTCTGTGGCTTGTACCTTAATAGTTCTTCCCTAGGCCTACAGAGTGCAGAATGAATATTCCTGTCAATGGTTCTGGTTTTATATCCCTTCTGCCTGAAAGATTCTTCTGGTGTACTAAGATGTCTGTCCCTGTCCTCTTGGTTTGAACAAATGTGGTGGTACCGGATGGCCTGGCTGGATGTTTTGGTGTGTGAGGGATGGTAGCTCAAGCTGTGAAGGTAACTGCATCTGTCTGTAGGTTTTTTGTACACAGATGTTTGCAGTGTTCCATTTTTTAGTGTGAACGTGGTATCCAGGAAATGCACACACTTTGAGTAATTTATTTGGAATTTTATGGAAGAATGGAATTTATTGAAGCTGTCAAACAATTGTTTTAAGTTTTCCTCTCCTGCTGTCCACCTCATAAAGATGTCATCAATATATCGATAATATTTTACTAGCGTATGATGTTGTGTACTAAGGAATTTTTCTTCTAGATCTGCCATGAAGAGGTTGGCGTACTGTGGTGCCATCCTGGTGCCCATAGCCATCCACATATTTTGAAGGTAAATATCAATGTTGAAGCTGAAATAACTGTGTGTAAGGATGTATTCCATAAGTTTGTCTATCACATCCGGTGGATATTTGCTGTCTGTGGTTGCGTTTTGTGGGTATTCATGGCATGCCAGTACAACGTCTCTGTGAGGGATGTTGCTGTATAAGGATTCAACACCCTTTGTGACCAAAACAGTGTTGGGTGGTAACTGGTCAATACTGTGCAGTTTGTTTAAAAAGTCTGTTGTATCCTGTATGAAGCTATTTGTGTTTCACACTAGTGGTTTGAGTATACTTTTGTGAGTCCAGAAATCCCCTCCGTTAATGTGCCAGTTCCTGATATAATTGGTCTGCTGGGGTTTCCAGATCTGTGAATTTTTGGTAGCATGTAGAAGGTTCCTAATGTTGGCCTTGTTGGTATCAGATTTTCTAGTTCATTATGCATATGTTCTGGAAATGTGTTAATTAGTTGTTTTAATTCTTTAATGAATTTCTCTGTGGGGTCTGAGGTCAGCTTTCTGTAGTAGGTGTTCTCTGAAAGTTTTCTGTAGCCTTCCTATATGTAGTTGTTTGTATCCATGATCACAACTTCACCTCCCTTATCTGCAGGTTTAATGGTGATGCTTTAATTGTTTTGTAGGTTACCAATTGCTTTTCTTTCCAAAGGTGAGAGGTTGTATAGAAGTTTTCTCTGCTTGCTGGAGATTTGTGATGTTACCCTGTATCTGAAACTGTCTATATAGTTGCCCAGTTTAGGGTTATATCCGCTCAGTGGAGTGATGTGGAAATGCTTCTTTTTGTGGTTGTAACTTCCATCAGATGAAGCCTCTTGACTGTGAAATAATTCTCTCTGTCGTAACCTTCGAAAGAATTCCTCCAGGTCTGAGTACAGTTGTATTTCATCAAATTTTGAAAAAGGACAGAATGTCAGACCTTTGGAGAGAACTGACATTTCTGGCTGTGACAGCAGATAGCTGGACGGTTCATTATTCCATTGGACATGGTCACTCGATTGCCATTCTTAGTGAGGTCTGATTCAGTGTTCGTTGTGGACCCATATCTGGGGTGTACAATCACTTCCATTTGGCTACTGGTGTGTTATAAGGTAGGGTCCTCTGTATGCTGTATAGTTTTAATTCCAAGCTGCTGAAGGTCTAAGGTTCCCTCTGAGGTTGACTGTTGTGTGTACTGTGAGCTGGGCCCCTCTCTGTTCTCTGTTGTTCTGGGAGCAGTCCACAGGGAGGTGAGGTCCTCAGTTTCTATGTTACTATCATTGTGAGACATGAAACTGGCATGCTCTTCCTGTAGGAGAATCTGTAGTTTCCTTGTTTCCTTTTAATTGCAGCTCGTTGTTCTCTGATGTAGAAGCACTGGAGTTCCTTTTCTTCAGTTCTTTTTCTGTTTTCCAGACATAGGTTTTGAAGTATTAGGCCAGTTTGTGATTTTATCATTTTCTTTTTCCTGTACAGTTGGTGTATAAGTTCATTTCGCAGTCACTCGCTGGGACGCTTGCAGAGTCATTGTGTATACCATGAGTTGTGTGTTGTGGATAGTGGGTTCTTGATGAAGAGTCCTCTTGGAATGATATTCCTTTCCTTGTAGATTGAGAGGAAGAATATGTCACTGTTGAGTTTGGCTTCCTTCTTGGTCAGCTTGCTCAGTTTCCACTTTTTATGGCTAAATGCGGTATTCTCCAAGTTTGAAAAAAAGAAATGTGGTAGCCGTGTTAGTCCAGTCAACAATGTAGAGAGGGAAAAAACAACAAATATGTTGTGGGTGATACCTTTCATTGGACTAACAAAATTATTTCTGAGATTAGCTTTTGAGAGATAAAACTTTCTTCTTCAGGTCAGAGTGAAAACAGCTGAATAGCATGGCAGATATAAAGGTTGGATGTGGATTCAAGACATAGACTAGCAGTTTACACATCAAAGCATTAGAGTCAATTCACATTCTTTACAAACAGGAAGACTCTAATTGTCATTGGAGTGTGTCTGTTGAAGAGCTCAACTATCAAAGGACAGCTATATTTCAGTCTGAAATTAAAACAAGTAATTGACAAACCAACCATTGCATTAAGTCTGTGCACACAGGCCGGGATATTCAAAGGGTTGTGCCATGCACAACCCACTGATGTGCCCCGGGCGCAATATTCAAAAGGGGATGTCACACTGCGCAAATCCCAATGTGCCGGGGCACACCAGTAATGTATGCATCGCAAGTGCAGGGGGGCGTGCCCATGCATATTTGGCACATTCTGATATTCAACCCGGGATGTGCAGTGCATATGCAGGCACACACCCACCTTGCGCGGCACAGGGGGGGGTGCAAAGATCTGCCGAAAAAAAGGAGCAAGGCCAGGCCACCCACAGGTCAGCTGCCGTAGTGCAGGGCTCAACACAGCAGCCACCAGCTGTGGGTGGCCACCCGACCTCCCAAGCCATGGTCCGTCATCTTCGCACCCTCCCCCCAGCCACTCATGGGCTTCAGTAATAAGACATCTCCCTGGTGGTCCAGTGGACCTGCTCCCCAGCCCAATCATGGGCTTCAGTAAAAATGATTTCAACCCTGGTGGTCCAGTGGACCTGCTCCCCAGCCCGATCGTGGGTGTAGTAACAATGATTTCAACCCTGGTGGTCCAGTGGACCGAATCCAGCCCAATTGCGGGCTTTGTAAAATGAAATGCATCCCTGGTGGTCCAGTGGACCCTCTCCCAAGCCCAATCGCGGGCTGTGTCAAAGAAAAAATCCCTGGTGGTCCAACGGTACCCCCTCCCCACCCGCCTACGCAGACCCACCACCCCGCTACCCCCGGTCAGTGGCGGGCAGCAGCTCCCCACCCACAAGCCGCCCAGCCACCCGCTGACTGACAGTGTACAGTATGGCTGTATGACCATTGGTCCATAGCGTGGGCCAATGGGCATACGCAGACCGTCCATTACACAGTCCCGATATGTGAAAGGATTCATTCATATATCGGGACTGTGTAGTACAGTATGGTCTGCACGCCCATTGGCCCTTGTACTGTATGCTGCACTCTCAGGCCATTTGAGACAGTTTCCATGATATACAGCAGCTTGCGCCAAATATCTGGTGCAGGCTCTGTACAAACGGCCCCTGGGACTGCTGCAAGTTAGATCAGTGCTAGCCCTGTGTGCCATATCGTTGGTGCACCGAGGCTTGTGCCAATCTGACAGTTCTGAAAATCCTGCCCATAGAATTTGTCAGCAGATAAGGACAACTTAATCCACCCAGGCTGCCCTTATTTGTCCCTGCCTATACTGTTACTGCAGACCATACCTGATCTCTAGCGACCCCCAATCCCACTTTCCTACCAAAATTCCCTTGTGCCTGTTGCATGCATGCTTGAAGCCAGCTGCTGTTTTCGCCCCATCACCTCCACTGGAAGACTGTTCCAGGCGTCCACCACCTTTTCAGTGAAGAAGTACTTCTTCACATCCCTCCTAAGTTTCCCCCTTCCAGTTTCATTGCATGCCCCCTTATTATTGTACACCTTCTCTTCTGAAAAATACTCCCCTCCTGTACTTTATTCACCCCATAAAGTACTTCTAAGTCTCTATCATGTTTCCCCCCCTTCCAGGGTGTACGTATTGAGATCCTTCAGTCTCTTCTTGTAGGGCTTCTGATGCAGCTCCTGCACCATTTTAGTTGTCCTCCTCTGGACAGCCACTACCTGGTCTATGTCCTTCCTGAGATGTGGTCTCCAGAACCAGACACAGTATTCTACTGGGGTCTCACCCTGAGGCACCCAGCAGGTCACATTCCCCTCATTTTAGTGAGTGCCATTGACCACCATCCTTTGTCGCCTAGCCATCAGTTAGTTACGTAACCAGTTTACCACCTTGTGTCCCACCCCCAAACTGCCCAGTTTCCTTCTAAGCTTCCTATGTGATACAGTTTTGAAGGTCTTGCTGAAGTCTAAGTAGGCCACATCCTCCACCCCACCCTAGTCAATTTCCCTGGTCACCCAGTTGAAGAAATTGATCAGGTTTGTCTGATATGACCTCCCTCCCACCATGGATCTGTGATTCAAGATATTCTACTAGTCTTTCTTTCAAGTGTCTCCATTAACTTCCCCACCACTGATGTTAGACTAACTGGCCTATAATTACCAGCCTCCTACCTGCTGCAACTTTTATAAAGCAAGACTACATCTACCCTCTTCCAGTCCTCTGGAACCACTCTTGTCTCAAGTGAGTTATTTGAATAGGGCTGTCAGAGGTGCAGCCAGTACCTTCCTGAGCTCCCTCAGCATCTTTGGCTATAACCAGTGTGGCTCCATAGCCTTATCCACTTTCAGATTCGCAAGTTCTTTCAGGACTCATTCCTCTGTGAATAGACTTGTGTCTACTTCCCTCACACTGGTGTTCCTGATGCTTCTGTATGGTCTATCCCCCTCTCCATCCACTGTTTGTTAGTTTAAATGTTGCCATTTTTGCACAAAGAATTTCTGGGTCATAAGTTCCATTATGTCTGTTTAGTAAAGCTAAGCTAAATGTCTCAACATATGTAAGAAGAAGATATGAACTATTAATTTCAAACTACAAACTTGTAAGTTACAAGTCAGCAGATCTTTCACTTGGGCTAGTCCAGACACATTAATGAATATCCCATTTCATACTGATCCAAATTGTACTGCACACTGTCTCAAAACGTGCTTCTTTTTTTTTTTCAACTTTCTTTATGCTCCCTCTTGGGCTCCTTAGTACTATCTCCAGTGTGGTCACTTAGACCGGCCTGTTCCCACTCTGACTGAGGTCTTCCTGGACCTAATCTCCATTCCAGAATCTCTCCTCATCTTACTACTGACCCCCAACCCCCAGGCTCTGAGCCCCCCGAGGTGGGACCGGCTACTCCTCTGGAGCTTTATCTATAATTTAGTAGGGTGGCTGGAGCAGGGAGATTTGGAGATTTGGAGACCATCCAGGATAGACCCAGCAGTGAGCAAGAGGGCTGTCCACTGGACCCATCTTCACCTTCCCAGGTGCCAGGGCCATTTTTTCTTGCTCTGGGTCCCCCCCAACCCCGAGATGTGGATGTGCAATGCTGTCCAGTGCGCAACGGGCATGCCCCCTTCACCCACCCACAGGTTGACTGTCGATGTCTTCCCCAACTCGTGTTCCAAACTGCAGTGCACCCAGCCTCCACTGGGAGCCACTAGCCTTGTGGAACCATGTCCCCGCTCTCTTCCAGGAGTGGAGAGCAGTCTATCGGATGCTTAAAAAGAAAATGGAAGGCACTAAGGCAGATTTACTAAATCAGTACTGATAAACAGTCTCACACTGCAACTGCCACTGCTCATCCTCAATACAACTGCCACACTCCCCCAGCATTCGGATCACTAGTTCTTTTCATTCATTTAAACTAGAGTCTTTTAAAACTGGAGAATTGGTTTGTGAAGACCGAGAGTGCTGCTCGAGTAGTTTGTGGCACTGATGGTGACCTTTCACTGTGCTTTTATTTATTTATTTACTTATTGAAATCTCAGATTACAACCTTTGAGTTGGAAGCTCGTTTACAAAGGTTCCACGTCATGACGAAACAGGGATACAGTAGTTAAATTATACAAGTCAAACCAGTGTTAACAAAGAAAACAAACAGGCAATTCAAATACAGCCATTTAACATCTAAGATTATAAAAGCACAGATATTATGGTACAGTATATGCAGCAACAAAATCATGGGTAGCAAAAGTGCACTAATAATGCAAGGCAGGAGAGGGAGAGAGGACCATGGATGGGAAGGGACTGGTAGCAGGGGGTGACGGGAGGAGAGGGATAGTGAAGAAAGGACTAAGAGAGGGGATGAGGGGAGGACTGGAGGAGCCAGGTAGGCCTTGTCAAAATGTAGCAGATGAAGGAAGTAGATGGGGGCTGAGCAAGGGGATGGGAGGACATGTAGATCTGGGTGGGGTGGGGGAGGGAGGGACAAGGCTGGGGAAACTGAGGGAAGCACTGAGAAAAATATGAAGGGGGGATGTGGGAGGGGGAAAGTGGAGGTGTTGATAGGGGCTTGAGCAGGTTAAAGGCAGCAGTCACAACAGCTTAGGGTTTCAAGATAGTCACAAAGCTTAGCTTGCATGGACCAAGATTAGTACTGGATAGCATGTCCTCACTGAGAAAGTTCATACAGAGGGGAGCATGATATAAGATGGAGCTCTGGCCCTGGGCGGTGCGGCAGAAAGGGACTTTAAAGGTCAGGATGTTGGACCCCCTAGTGGTGTGGGTATTGTCAGTGGGGGAGAGATGGCTTTGAACACCAGGAGATGCAAGCCCTAGCATAGACTTGTTAGCTAGAAGGCACACCTGGTGCCAAATTCTACAGTCCGTGTTTAGCCACCCTGACTGGGAATAGAGGTCACAGGTATGTGTTAGGTGGGAAGTGTCAAGTACAAGCTGGCAGGCTATGTTGAGGGCCACTTTGACCCTCTTGAGGGTTGTATCAGTGGCAGTGCTGTATACTACCAGTCTGTAATCAATCACAGATAGGACAGAACTGGTAATGGCCAGGTTTAGGGCACCATCTGTTAGGCAGTGCTTGTACCTAAACAGTTGGCCAATCCTAACATTGGCTGCTTTAGCTACTAGGTCAATGTGATGAGTGAAAGAAAGGGAACTATCCAAGATGACCATGAGGTATTTGAAACTCTGAACCATCTCTAGGCGGCATTTTGAGATTTCACTATGTGCAATTGGTAGGATTTGTGCCGATTATGGGGAGAAGCAAACTGCATAGTTTTTTTTTTGGTTTTATACTTTAATGGGAGCTTAGAGTTGATGAACCAGGACTCGGTGGCAGCATTATTGGGTCCGATTGGCTGGAAAAAAGCACCACGTTGTCAGCACGGAGGAGGACCTTGTCCAGACATGATCGGGGGAGGTGGTTCAAAAATAGGCTGAAAAGCAGGGGGCCCAGAATTGGCCCCAGGGGTACCCGTGTAATTACAGCCTGGCTTTCGGAAAGGACGTCAGCAATTTTCACTTGTTTTGTTCTCTCAGAGAGGTAACTCCTAAACCAACATACAGTTTTGTGAGAGAGTCCCAAGTGGGTTAACCGGTCCAGCAGAAGTTCATGATTGACAGTGTCGAAGGCCTTGGTGAGGTTGATATAAGTCGCCCCCACCAACTGGCCCCAGTCAAGAGCATCGTGGATGTAGCCTGTGAACTCCACCAAGGCGGTGGTGCTGCTGTGTTGTTTTCAGAAGCCATGCTGCTCTGGGCATAGCAGCTGATATTTATCAAGGTGGTCAACAAGCTGGCCATAGACAATTTGTTCTAATGCTTTAGAGAGTGGGGGGAGACTAGAGATCGGCCTGTAATTGGTGTGGCTTGCTCTATCCCCACTTTTGAAGATGGGGGTGACCACAGCCTTCTTCCATGCCTGCAGGAATTTGCCATTAATGAGCAAGAGGTTCAAGATTCTGGTAAGGGGTGGTAGTACCTCATCTAGGGTTAAGGCAATGAGCTTGAGCTCAAGTGCATCACTGCCCACTCTGGTTTTCCCAAACACTTGTGAGGGGTATTTTTTTGCTTTGGCCTGAGAGATCATTTTAAAGTGGAAAGGTGGGGTGGGGCCAGCTGAGGAGACTGACAGGTTGAGGGGGTTGGAGACGTCTAGAGGTAGAGAGAAATCTGGAGGGAATACGCTGCTTAGGTCTGTAAAATCCCTATTAAAGGTGTTAGCTATAGTTACAGGGTCCTGGGTTATTGTACCATTTAGATTGAGTAGGGTTGGGGGGATTTGTTGGGTTTACCATTGAGAGTCTTCGAATTATCCCAGAATTTGTGGCTATCCCCCCAGTTGCTAGACAGCTTGTTCTTAAAGTAGCAACTCTTTGCTAAGCAAATAGCCCTCGTGCAGTTATTTCAAGCAAATTTGTAGCTCTGGAAGTCTGTGGAGGAGCTTGTATTTCTGGCTTTGTGCCGGAGATTGTCTCTAAGTTTCTTCTGCTTGAGGAGGGACGGGGTGATCTAAGACTTACTACACCCCTTGGTTTAGCACTCGACGGGAGGGGCATAAATATTACAGACCATATTGAAGGTTCTGGATGAAGTGACAGAGTGAGGAATCAACGTCATTAGTTGTAAAAAGATAAGACCAGTCGAGTTGCAAAAGGTGCACTCTGAAAGAGGCCAGCTGCCCTTTGTTTAGTATTCTGGAAATGTGTGTTTTAGCAGCTGTTCTGGGGGATTTATTTGACCTGGTACAGATTATAGGTGAATGATCACTGATAGAGTCAGGGAGGACAACTGGGTGGGTAATTCTCTCGGGCCAATTCCTAATCAGCTAGTCCAGCAGTTAACTGGAACCGGTTCGATGATTCCTTCTCGTGGGAGAGTCTACTAGCTGTGACATCTGTAGGGAGGAGATAGCATCTTTGTATGATGCTGCATCAGGCAAATGCCAGTTGATGTTTAAGTCACCTAAGACATGAACTTCTGAGTTCTGATCCAGGTTGGAGAGGTAGTTGAGGATTTCAGCTAAACCTGTTGATTACTCTTTGGGGGGTATGTATACCGTAACAATTGTTAGACCTTTGCTGCGAGCACCTAGCATAAGTTTAATTGCCAGCATTTGTACATTTCTGCTGGTGGAAGGGCATGGGAGAACGCGTCCTAGGATAGTGTCCTTGGCATAAATTACACAACCACCACCCCGCTTCCCAGTCCTATCCAGCCTGAAGGAGGTATATCCCTCCAGCTGAATGGCCATGTCTGGAATTCGTGGTGAGAGCCACATTTCTACAATGGAGAGCACGTTGACATTTTGTTGCGATACCCAGACTTGTAATGAGTCAAATTTTGCCATAAGGCTGCAGATGTTAATGGATGCTATTGTAAAGTCACCTGATCACTATAGGGGAGCTGCTGTAGGGGGCAAGGGTCCAGGTTGGGATGGATGTTACCCAAGACTAACAGGAGTAGCCAGGCCCTCCTTATTGCACACCATTTAAGGAGCTTTAGTATCTGGGTATGGTTTCGGACTGTGGGACAAACTTTCCTTTCCTTTGTCTGAGATTATGACATTGGATAGTGAAGGGGGAAGGAGGGGAGGTGGGGCAGCCCCACAGCTATTGCCACATTGTAAAGGACAGTGGAGGGCTGAAAGTGGTGATGGCAGGGGTGGAGGTAATTTTTTGGCAAAATATGAGGTCAGGCAGCGAATCAAAAGTGGCAGACATCTGAGAGTGGGATGGAGTGTCCAGGAGTGGTTGCATAACTTATATTAGAACTAACAGGAGCTGGATGCTGAGTGGACCCATTATAAAGACCTTAGAGTACCGCTTAATAGGGGACTGAAACAAAAATGCTTAGAAAGTGCTGTAACAACCGGGGAACCCAGTTATTACAGCATTTGAAACATGGATCAAGTTCATGTATTAAAGAGGGTCACCAGTAATTATAAAGAGAATAATGGATAGTTTAGAGTGTATTACCGGTCAGTAATACCATCGAGAGGTTCAAGACATGTAACAACCTTGAGATTGGAGCTCGAGAGGTTCCTACATGTCCTGAACCTCGAGATGGTATTCTGACCAGTAACACTCTAAACTATCGATTAATGTTTTTAATATATGGGTCCGAGTTTTTTTGTGGGTAGTCGGCTGCTGCCATGAAGGATTCTGTCCATCCTGGCTGACCGCCGCACTGTCTCGCTCAGTCTTTCTCCCTTGCCCGCTCGCACACACAGGACTCTGCCTCACTCCGTCTCTTTCTGCTTGCTCACACACACCGGGCAGTAAAAAACTGCTTTTTAGGCCTGCCTTTTTTTTTCTTTTTGTGGGGGGAGCACAGGATCAGCCAGATAAGTGCTTTTAAATATAAAAACAAACAGGAGGTGCCATGGACACTATGTGCTCTCGCTAAGCGTGAGGTGACCACCATGTTGTGAAAACCATTTTGGCCGCCCACAGACAGAGAGCGGCCAATGATTAGCTGCGTTGTGAGCGTCAATAGTTGATTGACATTTAAAAGGGTTACTGATTTGGGGAGTCGTGGGCTTGCGCTGTTGAGGTTGGCTTGCAATACTATCGTTCAGGTCCCAAATGATACTTTTACAGGACGTAAACGATAGTATTATCACTCTCGAAGTGTGGTATTATCGCTTCCGGAGTGATAGTATTACCAAAAAAAAATTGTATGCATTAGGATACTATTAATTTCACAATCCATATATTAAAAATGAATACTGGACAGGGAAATGGCTGTATTAATATGCAGCCCTGAAAAAGGAACAATAAAAAAATAGGAAAAGGAACTATTTCAAAAATAAAATTACACACAAAGGTAATTAACCAGTCACTGACACCTGGTTAAAAACTTTGTAAAACCTAATATTTGAACACAAAGCAGCTTATATTTCTCATTAGCTCTCTATTTTTTATCTCGGTTATTTATTACTGATGTCATATGCCTGAAAACAGGATAGTTATTCCTTGAGGGTTCATCAGCTCATATTGCTTCTTCCCAACCTGATGTCATAATACTGTGCCTGTGACATCACAGTCATTCCCATGACAACAGACTGTGATGCCACAACAGAGCATTATGGTTTCAAGTAGGGAGTAAACTGTAAAGGCAGATGAAGTCTGAGGGATAGAGATCTTGTTTTCGTAGGAATTTCTTTAATAATAAATAATGGAGAGGAGAAATCCATAGAAAATATATATGGCATACATTGGGGATTTCATACTGTACTGGCCTCCTCCCATCCCTCTGGACGCAGACGGGGAGTTGCAATCCTAAACCCGCGGGAGGTCCCATTCCAGTTGCAAAACCAAATCATTGATACTGAGGGTAGATATGTTATAATGGTGGGCTTATTATATTCAACCAAGGTAACCATGGCATCAGTATATCTCCCTCCCGGCAGTTCAACCCTGGTGGCCCAGAAGTTTTGGGATGATTAGCTCTCTATAGCACAAGGCCTCTATATACTAGGTGGTGATTTTAATGTCACTTTAAAACCAACAATGGATACCTCGATATCATCCAGGCATAGAGCCTCCCTGATACAAAAATATCTGAAAATAACCCTCCCCACATTAGGTATGATTGATGTCTGGCGGCATTTTTTTTCCCTCACTTAGGATGTATACTCATTACTCCTCCAAAACCAATACCTCGGCCAGGTTAGATTATTTTTTTGTATCAGTAGAACACTTGGAAATGGTACAGGACATCTCGGGAGGAGCTTCAATCCTCTTGGACCATTCCCCCCTCCTACTCAAGCTAACTCTAGATAAGCTTAAAAAAACATCATTTTTGGCATTTTAACCTATTTTATACTCAAGACCCAGAATTTAGTCACTTGGTGAATCGGATGGTCCCCCTAATACTGACAGATAATGATTCAGCAGAGACTTCTCGAGCCATACAGTGGGATACACTTAAAACAGTACTCAGGGGAGAGATTATTAAATATGTGACTAAGAAGAAAAAAGCAAAAGAGGCCCTACAAACAGAATTATATGCTACCCTTACTCAGCTACAGGCCCGGGTCCAGCAGGGGCAGACAAACTTGAAGCCCCAATTACAGATTACTAAACAAGAGTTACAAAAACTGGAGGACCAAAGGATAGAACAGCAGTTAATGTATCTAAAACTTAAATATCAAGGGGGGGACCTCGGGGAACCAGAAACTTGGCCAGATGGCTATGAGGGATGAGACAACACGCCATGGTTACTAAGATATATGACCCTCAAAATAAAAAATATCTAGTACAACCATCAGCTATTAGACAGGCTACGGCCACATATTATAAGAATCTCTACACAGAAGAGATCACCCCACCCCTTTCACAGATTACACAATATCTAAAAAACGCTTCCCTCCCATGACTCTCACAGACACAGGCTGAGGGACTGATATGCCCCATCACAGCAGAGGAAATCAAGGCCACCCTTAAATTAATTAAGACTCAGAAGGCACCGGGACCCGATGGGTACTCAGCAGAGTTTTATAAAAAATGGAATAAAATTCTTGTCCCACCATTGCTTAAAGCTTTTCAAGAAATTCAAGAGGGAGGTGTGCCACCACCATTATGGAGATATGCAGAGATAACAGCCCTCCCCAAACCGAGTAAAGATGCTACTCATATGGGATCATATCGCCCAATTTCAAAACTAAATACAAATTATAAATTATTTATGTCCATCTTAGCTCACAGAATGGATGGTCTCCTCCCCCACTTTGTAAATGGGGACCAGGTAGGCTTTATTATGAAGCGCCAGGCTCATGATGCCATCCGCGGGTGCTGTTACTTGCAGATTATGCCTCCAGCAGACAAATTACCCTAGTCCTTCTCGGTCTTGATGCTGAGAAGGCATTTGACTGGGTCTCTTGGCCCTACCTATGGGTGGTACTGAAATGTTTTGCCTTCCCGGATAAATTTATCTCCCAAATTCAACATATGTACCAATCACCAGTGGCATATTTTAACTTAGATGGCTCTCTATCTCCCCCTTTTCCTTTGTCTCGGGGCACCAGACAAGGTTGCCCTACATCTCCCTTGCTGTTTGCTTTGTACCTGGAACTTCTTGCAGCTCATATCAGGAACCTAGTAAATATTGACGGAATATCATTGGGGGTAGGATAGGGTATATAAATTCACACTCTTCATTGATGATATCTTACTAACACTCACTTCTCCTGAAACCTATATCCCAGCAGTCTGGGATCAGTTAGAATTATTTGGAAATCTGTCAGGCTACAAGATAAATAGTTCAAAGACGGAAGTCTTAAACTATTCCTTCACTCCATCTAGAACTCTGAAGAATGCCTTTCTGTTCCGCTGGAGCAGGGTAGAAATGCAGGAAGGTCATGCCAGACAAATCTGATAGATTTCTTTGACTGGGTGACCAAAGTAGTAGATCAGGGAGGGGCTGTGGACATGGCCTACCTAGACTTTAGCAAGGCATTTGACACAGTCCCACATAAAAGATTAATATAAAAGTTAGCCAGCCTGGGAGTGGGTCCCAAGATGACAGCCTGGATAAAGAATTGGGTGGAGAATAGGACACAGAAAGTAATAGTAAATGAAGTCCACTCTGAAGAAAGGGGGGTTACTAGTGGGGTACCGCAGGGTTCAGTATTAGGACCGGTCCTCTTCAATGTCTTTATAACATTGCAGAGGGACTGGAAGGAAAAGTATGTCTCTTTGCAGATGACACAAAGATCTGCAACAGAGTTGATGCACAGGGTGGGGTGGAAAGGATGAGAAGGGACTTGGCAAGGTTAGAGGGATGGTCAAATGTATGGCAGCTTAGATTCAATGCTAAGAAGTGCAAGGTAATGCACCTGGGAAACAAAAACCCAGGGGAAGAGTACACAATGAGGGGTGAGATACTAACAACAACAAAAATGGAAAGGGACCTGGGGGTAGTCATATCAGATGACCTAAAGGTGGGCAAGCAATGTGAGAGGGCAAGGAGGGCTGGGGGGATACTGGGATGCATAGGGAGAGGCATCACCAGTAGAAAACAGGAAGTTATTATCCCTCTGTACAGACAGCTGGTGAGATCCCATCTGGAGTACTGCATGCAGTTCTGGAGACCCAATCTCCACAAAGACATAGACAGGATGGAAACTGTCCAGAGGAGGGCAACTAAAATGGTGCAGGGTCTGCACCGGAAGACATATGAAGAGAGTCTTAAGGAGCTTAATATGTATAGCCTCGAGGAAATGAGGGAGAGGGGGGACATGATAGAAACTTTCAAGTACCTCAAGGGAATCAACAAAGTCCAAGAGGGTAGCATCTTTCAAAAAAAGAGGTGTGCAAGAACAAGGGACACAATTTGTAGATAGAGAGGCGGCTCAGAGGTAATTTAAGGAAGTATTTTTTCACAGAGAGGGTTGTGGATGCATGGAGCGGCCTTCTGGAGGAGGTTGTGGAGTCAAAAACAGTGATGGAATTCAAGCATGCATGGGACAGTCATAAGGCAATTCTAGGGGGTGGGGGTAGGAAGAAGTAGGCTGCTGGTTAACTAGGATCTGCAGCTTATCCACTAGGTAAGGAAATGGGCAGACTGGGTGGGCCAAGCAGTCCTTATCTGCCATCAAATTCTACGTTTCTATGCGCTACTTAGGAATTAAAATCCCATCCCGATTGTTGCATTTAGAACTGGCTAACTTTGGACTGATTACCCAAGCGATAACAGTTGATTTATCAAAATGGTCCCACCTCCCTATTGGATTGGTTAGTAGGGCGGAAGCTATTCAACAGAATATCCTCCCCCGAATCCTCTTTTTCCTTCAAACCCTTCCAATTATACCTACCAATGTATACGTCACGGCATGGGACAAGTTAATCTCTAGATTCCAATGGGGAGGGAAACCCCCCAAACTGAAATACAGTATATTACAACTGTCCAGAACTCAGGGTGGCCTGAGCATTCCGAATTTTAAGAAATATGCAGAAGCAGCACAGCTATGAACAGTCTTCTTACACATTTCTGAATCATACATGGCATATTGGAAGGACATTGAGGTGGTCACCAATGGGTTAGAGGACTTCCCCTCTTGCATTCTGACGTACCCCCTGAGATGTCTACCTCTGCAGAAGTTTATGCCATTCACAAGGGAACTTTTTAAGGTATGGCTTGTAGTTGACAGATATACTCTTACCATTTCTGAGAGGCTATACCTCTCCATGTTAGCCCATAATACAGCTTTAGACTCCCCGAGATTGATTTTGTTAGTGCAGGAATGGAAAGCCTATCATTTTAGCTATGTGTTTCAAATTGTAGGCCCATTTGGTTTACTCGCTTTTGCCTCCCTCCAACATACATACAAACTGCTTACCATCTAGTACCATATCTATGCACAACTTAGACAGTGCTTCTTGACCCAGGAGGAATCCCTCTCCTCTGTGGCAGAATCCCCTTCTCTCCTGGTTGGCCTGATCAGACAACATCTGAATGGTGGTATTCAGGAACACCTGATCAGTCACCTTTATTGGGCACTATGAGTAGAAGAACCTGACCCCTTAAACCCTATCAAGCAACACTGGGAAAAAGACATTGGGATAGAGACTGCTAAAGAGAACTGGCATAAGGCTACCCTCCCTTACTCCAAGGTCTCATCCACAATATATTGGAAGGAATTTGCCTGGAACACCAGATTACGTTATTTTAGAACCCCAGCTGTCATGACCAAGTATAGGGAGGGAGATCTGGCAGAGTGCTGGAGAGGATGTGTTTTTCATCCAGCAAGGGAGATGCATATTTTATGGTCCTGCCCCCTACTCAGGGAATACTGGTCTGAGATCATTTCTGAATTGAATTATATTTTTCAGATACCTGATTTACTTACACCAACCTTTATCCTAACTGTGACCCCGTGGGCCTTAAGCTGAATGGGGAACAATATAAACTTATTGTACTCCTAGTCTTGATTGCCAAAAAAGGGATTACCAGACTTTGGTTTACTAAAAGTATACCGACCAGAGAAACCTGGTGAAAACTGGCTTATGAAGTATATGAACTAGAACAGATAGCAGCTAAACTAAATAATCGAATGAGGGGTTTTACAAATAGATGGAGTCTATGGACCCACTTTCAGTTGGAGCGATACACAGAGTTTGTTCCATAACGGCAGGGATACAAATAATCTCTTTCATTCAATTCCTTGAAAGCAAACATATGAAATGGGGGGCTTAGGCTAAGGGGTCACAAAGGGATTGGGAAGGTACTGCATTCGGTTCCTGTGTACTAAAAACTGTGCTCACCTGTACCTGGTGGAGAATGAATTTACAATTAATATGTCTCTTGTCTCTAATTCCTTCTCAAGCTTTATCTTTCTATAATTAGACAGGGGATTTAGAAAATGTGTTACTTTGTGTTCCTATGAGATGTGACTGCACACTGCTGCTACTTTTTTACCTATGTACCTATACCACACTGTATGGTGACTGTGATCTTTCTAAAGATAATAAAAATTTAAATAAAAAAAAGGAATATATATGGCATACAAGCTGAATTGTGTCTAAATATTATGTTTTCCAAAGTTTTCCCAAAGGTGTCAGCTGCTCTTTAAATAGACTTCACACATGCACAAATTTACAATTATATTGGAAAATTTAAATGACAGGGTTTATGTCTCCTTTAAGGTAGACACTCAGAGTGCTTTAGCCCATTCAATGAATTTATCATCAAGTTTTGTGAATCAACAAAACATTGATTAATCTTGTACTTATGTTTGAACATCATTGGCGCAGGTTTCTTGGTGTTTAAAGCTAAGTAATTGTCCTGTAGCCATTTTTGAAGCTTGGCGAATTCTGATCGTAATGCTGAAGATATTTCTGATATTGACCAAGAAATAGAGTACAATACCATGTCATCTGCATAAAGCTGAAGAGGACAATTTGCTGCTGTATGTAAATTATTTCTAAAATGCTAAATAAAGCTGGCCCCAAGATTGACGCTTTGTGGCACACCATAAGTCTCAGCTCTACGCTTTGGTAAGTTACCTGGTAAAAATACCTGTAGAAAATGATTGGACAAACAAGAGGAGAACAACTGGATGGCTACAGAAGCACACCCAATTAAACTTAATTTGGTTAGTAGCAAGCTATGGCTCACCATGTCAAAAGCATTTGTCATCTATATAAATGCAGCACGGTATCCCTTCAAAAGGGTGACTGAGATTGAGCAACTCAAATATGAGTGACTCAGTCTCAACGCCTGTGTTGTGGGCTACCCTGAAAGGGTAGTGATGGGCAAAAAGGAAGCCAATGAGGGTGACTGGATCCACACAACAGGGGATGGAAGAGGAGGGAAGTTATGTGGGAGGCAGTGCAGTGGAAGGCTGCCGAGCTGCCTGTGTAGCATGGTGGTGAGGGTGGTTGACCACATTTGAATTATGATGTATTGTATCCTATTAGACCTTAGTTGTCATACTGTTTTCCTTATTAGTTTTGTTATGGGCAGGTCCATCTTGTAAATGAGTTCTTCTCATTGATATTTCACCTGGATAAAAACTTGATTGATTGATTGATGTAGTGATTTGGGAGGGTGCAAGGTTTGGGTCTGGGGAGGTGTGAGTGTTTTTTTTTGTGGTTGCAACGTTTTTTGTTTTATGTTCCCCTCTTCCTCGACATCCACCCCCCTGGAGTTGAGAATTTTTAGTTGGGGGGGTGCAGGGAGCACAGCCTCCCATATAAACAGAGATCCATGTCGGCGCCGTTGTTTTCACCACAAGTGTACATCGCCATTTTTATTTTCAGCAATGTACACGTGCCCTAACGGTGATCGCCAACATAGAACCTCACAGCACTTGTAAATTTTCTGTGATCCCTTGCTAAAATAATGTTGTCTGCAAATTTTAATAAAGAAGTGTATGTCTAATCATTTTTAAGGAAACCAGATTGTTTTGAATCCGGCAGATTCTATTCTTCCAGGTAAGCTGTTAGTTGCAGATGAACCACTCTTTCTAATAATTTGTTAGAGAAGGTAGGATCAGAATTGATCTATGGTTACTGGGGAGTTTCCTCTATACATCTCCTTAAGGTTCCTTTAGTCAATGAGCTGAGTCCAGGTGTGGAATCTTCACTGGATGGATGTTTTGTTGCTCACAAAACTAAGATCTGTTACATCTTTATAACTGGGGCTGTCTCAGTCATGACACTGTGAACAAGGAACTCCAACATCACACAGTATTAGAACATATTCATAATTCCCATTCAAATAATGAATTCAAGGGGTAGATTGTCCCATGGTTCAGTGGGCACGTGGGCAAGTCATCCTCATCCCTCCTTGTCTAAGTGCTATAGATCACATGTTCAAACATTTGCAATGGACATTCATTTTTATTGTTTCACCATCCTCCCCTCCTCCAGCAGTTTCACTTTTATCCTTAGGGGGTGCCATCCATGCATTCCCCAATGGTTAATTTAATCAAAGTGCCAAGTCACTGGGGTAACTCTGTGGTGTGGACCTTCATTGGGAGGGAAGTTCCTTTGATCACACAACCAAACTCTGCACCACCTTAACAAGGGTGATGTTCTCTTTTGTGTGGCAGAAAATGAGAATATGAAGATCTAGTGCCACACAAGCATTGTCCCACTCAACCACTAACATAATGAAATAGGTCAGATAATTCAATGATGAAGGCATTTTTGATAAAATGTTCTCCGTTTTCTTGTCTCTAAACAGTTTGGTATAATAAATATATCCCCTTAGGGTGAATTTATTACCACTTGGGGCTGAATTTTCACAGGGCATCCCCATATTGCAGCACATTTTTACCACAATTGTGCAACTTGTGACAAAGAAATTAGACCAGATAAAATGTAGTCTAACCTTTGAACCCAACTGCAGCAGTGTGTGTGCAGAAAATGGTGCATGCATCTCTTTTCTGTCATAAACCAGGTAAACTGTCACAAATGCTTCAAAATGGTTGACAATAGCATCCAAACATTTTGGCACCTTTCGGATGACGCAGATGCAGTCTAACACTGGGAGATGTGTTTGCATCATTGCCTTTCAAAATTCAGTTTGTATTCTTTTTAGTGTACAACGGAGGGGGGAAGAGTTGATGGAGGCCTGGCAGGGCCTGAGAAGATAGAACAGGCAGCGAAAATCTGAGCAGACTGGCTGGGCCAAGTGGTTCTTTTCTGCTGGCAATGTAATTGTTTCTGTGAACTAATTTGAAAAACTTTTCCAAGAAAGATGTCTAGTCAAATGTGCTCACATTACTGTGGATTATTGTGGCACACAGCACAGGACAGAAATATTTACAGTAACATTCTGAACCTCATTACTCAGTTTTCCAATTCAGAATCAAGGGAAGCCATTTTATAATCACACTAACACAGTTCAGAACATGCATAATTGTGGGATACCAGCCCTTCTCCAGTGTGCAAGGCACTCTGCTTTGTCTCATGCACACTTTTTTAGGAGTATTGCTATCCCACATCACACAGACTGTCATACTTTTGTTTCTTAATGAAGCAGTTTGCAAAAAGAATTGTTTTTTCTGTACTGACTATTCAGTATTCCTTTTCAGTGAAAAGTTCATCATGTTGCCAGATAAGTTTAGTGAAGAGTTATAGCTAAGGCCAATTTATAGGGATAGCAGAGAAACCTGCAAAAGACCAATGCACAAGTTTGCAGCTACATTTTGATTCCAGTTTTGATTCCACACCTACTTAACCTGTGTTGCGACTGTAACCCCCCCTCCAATATTGTGTTGGTTTACCTGTATGGCTACATGGAGCTAAGCCCCACCACCACACTACCAGCAGTGATCCCGGGTCCCCTGAAAGATGTTGCAGTGGGGATCAGGAGAGGAGACTGAGGATGCATTTTTCAGTGCCCCATGCAAGATTTTGGAATGGGCTCTCACCAGATATCAAATGCAGCCTACGGATGGGCAAAACTGTCGCTCCCGACAGAGTGGGGAGTTTCCTGACAAAAGTTCAAACCAGACTAGATACTTAGCACAATTACACACAATGTGAAATGGGTACCAGTATAAATATTTACAGGCAGGAGCCCTGTCAAATTAAGAAACATAGAATCTGATGTCAGAAGGAGACTGAGGGCCCATTACGTCTGCCCTTATTTATTACTATCTTACCACTGAATTAGTGCCGTAGTAGATTATTCACTCTCTGCCCCCCTTCTGCTTCCTCCCCCCTCCCTGATACTTCCTCCCACTCCCAGTGTCCCACAGCCACATAGGCCAGCATCATCTTAGTGTACCCTGGCCTATCACTACATCAGCAGGGATCAGGGGTTGCACCATCAGCCAATCAGGCTGCAGAGCCTGGAAGAGGAACACAAGAAGCTCCTGAGACAGCAGAGGACTGCAGGATTGCTGTCATGAATTTCTGGTCAATAACCTCCTCCAGCCTTGCCCCAGAGGGTTTGACAGCCATGTGGACCAATGGTGAGCTGATATTCCCCAGTGAACAGCAGGGGGCTGTCCCAGGCCCCATTCAGTCTGCACTTCACTGCAATGAAAAGCAGACTGGTGGAGCTGCTGCAGCGGCAGACTGTGTGTCTGTCAGAGACAGAGTGAGAAGCAGAGCATCTGCTTTGTAAAAGGAGATAACGGCGTGCTAGCCCAGCATGAAACTAAAGCTGGAAGCTAAAGATTCAGAGAGAGTTTTGCTGTGCTGCAGCAGTAGACTGTTACTGAAACAGCCTGATCAGTACCACAGCCAGGTATTGGTTATTGTCACCCCTCAGAACTGGATGCCAGAAACTGCTGGATGGGGCTGATCTAGGCTGCCACAGGAGAAGCTGCTTTGTAAAGAGGGGATTTAGAAACCAAATGCTGGAGCAAGGAGAGGCCTAATCAGCACTAGAGGGACAGTCTAAGCCCTGCTACACTGAACGTTGTCACATATGGAAGAGAGATAGAAGCTGAGAGTGAGAGGGACACCAGCCAGAGAGGGATAACTGCGAGCTGCATCATCAACCCCTGTACAGCGAAGAAGATCCCCTAGTTTGGGAAACCATGAGTAACACTCAGGGTTTGCCCTGCAACATCAAGCTGTAAGCTAGTTAAGAAGAAGCATTTCATGGATAAGGCCATCCATACAGAAATACAAATACCTCATTCTGAGGTTTGAAAGCATTTGGGATTGGGGTTTCTCTTTGCAAAGCACTGCTAACTTTTGGTTTAAGTTCACCACCACTGGCCAACCACATGCAAAGTCATCAGTCCTATAATGTTTCCATGGCTAAGTACCCAGTGAAGCACTGGGAGCTCCCAAGAGACATTTAAAGGGATATACACTGGTACCTGTGGGAGAGGATAGTGCCCCTAGTAGTTTGGTAAATAATCAACCGTATAGTACAATTTAAAGTATGGTTTTGGGAGTGGGCTACTTTATTTTGGGCTGAGACTGGAAGGGCACTGAAGAACCAGATGGTACTGTAGTGTACCACCTCACTGGCTAAACCCTCCCCCCTTTTTCGAGGGCCTGGAAACTAACCCTAATGAAGCCCTTATTATTTTTTTCTATTCACTGTCTGCATGTATTTCATTAATAGAGTGTAAGAAGTGCATGCTTTGTAGAATAGTGATTTCACTGAATTTGTTCACGGGTGGGATGACCTGCATTAAGGTGGGGGGGGGGGGTTACTGCATCCCAAAGAGTTGTACTATAGCTATACTGGGCCCACTTGAACTTTTTTCCAGGTGGAAGCACTGGACCCAAAAATTTAAACTTTGGATATGACTCCCTACTGACGATTAAGAGTTTATTGACCCAGGCCCCTCAACCTTGATGGACCCCACAGAGCTTGGGTAGATACCAACAACATCCATGACGATCTGGTTACATACTTAGTCACGTGATTTAGAAAAACTGCAATTCAGGCCAATTATAAGTTAGTAAATTGTATGTTTACAGAATTGAAAAAATATGTTGTTAATATAAAGCACATTATCTAAACCATGACCTTTAAGCGCATCTGCAAAATTCAGAGTATGTCATAATTTTCTTGGAATTACAATATGTTCCCGTACCCATGAAAATGAATTTATTATAAGTACTGAAATAAATTACAGGTCAGTGTTTTTGCGTTGCATGTTATTCCCTTGCTATTTTTCAATTAGTGGATTCTGGAGAACTGAACAATGCAGTCCCCCTTTTAATGGGTTATTAAATGCTCAAACTGATGACATTCCACAGCACGCTCGAAGTACAGTAGAACACAACATCACAGGACTTCAAATACAGTCTTTTCCATGTTAAATCTACCAAACAGAATATTGGTCAATAGAAATACTTCTTGATTAGGAAGCTGAGGGTTCAGTTCTTGGTCTCAGTCATGAGTGATGGGAGCTGAAGTGATGGGCTAGCTATCTTCCCATGGGGTAAGAGAACCCTAGCTAGTTTACATTGATGGCAATGGTAACAACACATTTCTGGGTGTGCCAGACAGGGTGTATTGATCATACTAGATGCAGGCAGGCAGGCAGGAAGGAAGGAAGGAAGGAAGGAAGAAAGGAAGGAAGGGTAACCCTGGCACCATTGTACCAAGGGCTACTACCCCTGCCTGCTGCCTTGACTGCAGGTTGAGGGGCTTGGTTTCGAATTATGGTGCCTTCACCCAGAGTAATAATTAAGTGGGTCTGAACCTGACCTGATACAGCCCTTTGGGAAGCTATACCTACCCACAGCCCCACCTAGTGACCCAGCATTTGAAATGACAGTAATCACCTTGCTTTGCATTCAATGACTGAATTACTGGAGAGTGCTAATAATATGCTCACAGCGGCCACACTTAAAAACAGGGTCTGGAACACTTGCATGCACCCTATGCACCTGTAAGAAATTGATTACCAGTAATAACAACACAAAACCTTTCAGTTGCTCACATTAAACCAGCACTCAATAATAATATGCTCCTGAACCAGACTAACATTTAAACAACAAACCGATTTATTAAGGGGTTTAAACAAGGGATAGGGAATGCAGATTAAAACCAGATTAATTGGTGCTTTTGATTTTAGCAGTATTTTGGCTTCATATAACATTCAAATAAATGCATTAACCCCTCTGGACAGTCCAGTTCACCTCACTGGGTTCCCAGGATTTGCTACATTGCAGGCTTGAAGTGTTGCCACGGGTTTGCCGGCATTGCAGCTGGTTGGGGCCCTTAAATAAAGAAATGATTAAAGCTTCTGACTTGTAACTGACTGTAGAAATCATAAGCACATTTTGAAAGCCCAGAAATCTGTAAACTCTAGGCCCAATGACCTGCAAAGAACAGTCTAAACCACCAAGCAAACTTGGAAGGCAAATCAGTTGGAAAAAACAGATTAATTGGTGTTGCAGGGTAGAACCCTGTTTTACTCACTGAACCTTGGACCTCAGGATCTGGGCTGATTTCCAGGATGGCTCTCCTCGAGGCAGGATGTGGCTGCAAGCTACAAGACTTCATCCTTTCTGGCAAGGACCAGGATACAGGGACCAGAGCTGACATGACTCATCCCCTCATCATAGTGTAGTCCCCAAGGGTGGCCGCAATCCACAATGATCTCTGCAGGAGCTGATTCCCTCCTCTGGTCATCTGGCAGCTTGATTGTTACAGGCAGAAATCTCTTAGGGACATCACTCAGCATCACAGGTTCAGCTTGGATACAGTTCTGTAATAGGCCACACAGCTTATCCACTTGCAGACTGTAGTCTTGGAAATATAAGCTGGTTCACAAATGTTCAGGTCTCCCTCTTTGGTAAACAGACTGGAGACAATTCTGGAAAATCCCAGGCATTACCTTTGGCACAGTTCCTGAGGTGAAACAGCTTTTCACTGAGATGCAGATTTGGGATCTTTCAGCTGCTTTGATGCCACCTTCAGTCTGGAAATTAACTCTGGGGAATAATCATTTTTGTCTCACCCTCTCTGGGGAAATTGCAGCTGATTCTGCAGATTTCACTGTCCCAATCAATTGGCAGGCATTTTGGCTGAGGAGAGGCAAAACAGGCCTCTCCCCAAGTTCCCCGAGCTGCAGGGAGCCTCCTCACAGTCCTAGGGCTCGACCCAGTCTCACTTGAACTCCCTGATTTAAACAATCCCTCTATAAATAAAGGGCAAAGTTCCCGTGATCCGATTGGCTACCCAAGCTGTCAGAATCAGTTTAAGTATTTTAATTGGACAGCATTTGGGTGCCCAAATTTGTAACTCCCTTTTCCCCAAAATCCTTTGGTACTGTCTCAAAAGTTTCTTTGTTTAATCCTGCCTTCTGATTGGCTAATAGCTGCAAACATGGCTGCTGTATATACAGTTTTATAGCAGTCTATTCAGTGTCCCCACATATAAAGTCCTGGTGCAGCCAGAAATATTAATTTTATTAAATAATATCCCCATGAGTAGTTAGCCCCAACAATGACCTATTGAAAGCTTTTATTTACTTAAATCCTCTTTAGCTTTGCTGTTGCTGCCGCCAATATACTGACCCCTAGGCAGTGGCAGCTACACATCAATATTTATGCAGGGCTCATTAATATTCTTGAGCCCCGCTTTTGTCCCAATTCAAAACTTTATTTTTAAAATCTTCTGGGGCTTCTCTCCAACCCCTATGAGGTCACCGGTCTCCATTTAGCTAAGGAGAGGAACCAGGCCAAGAGACACTCTTCCGATCGACTGCAATTCTGGCGGTCAGTAACAACAAAGCACACCAATGCAAATGCATGACTGCTAAGGAGTGCAGCAGAATGCAGCAGGCAGATCGCAAATTAAGTTTTTAGCCTGAACTGGGCCAAAACAAAGTACAGGGCCATGTCTGGGGACCTGGGGCAATAGTATAGTAGGGAGCACAGTGAACTTGGGCCATGCAGCAGATGTGCCGAGGGGAAACAGGGATGCCAGCAGCAGATGGGAGGAACCTGAAGGTCACATAAGGTAAGCCCCCAAATGGGGATGGGGGGTGTTACACTCTCCCCTGCCTAGGAAAGCTTGGCATCCACACCAAGTCTATAATAGACTGACAACACTCAAACACATTACTATGTACACTTTTACTAAAGATAATACTTATACTGGTATACCTTTTGGCAATTACTCTATTATAAACATACATATCTGAATAGCAATTTTCTATATACAACCCTGCTAAGCACATAGTAATTATTTCAATATAGCATGCTATCATATTGGTTCTGTTTAGATATTGTATGTCCTATACTCAAAGCAATGTCATGACATTTTAAATTTACTTAGCATACATCAACAGGTTTAGAATCACATTTTTAGTAAAGTTATCATTTACCACATTTTACCAGAGCATTTCACCTTTTTTCCCTCTTTTTCCCTCTATACCCCTTGTTATACTGAATGGGCACCTTAGTTTGGGTGGAGGCTTTGATTTTGGTGGAGGCAGTGAATACAATTTTGAGCAAGGAGCTGGGTGTACTATATACTCCTTTGTGCACAACATTCATGGGTAAGTTGACTGGTTGTCCTGGGGTATCATACGTGAGCTTTAAGACTGGTTTCACACATCTTTCTGAGTGATGTGGCAAAGTTGGCACTGGCACCTGCACTTCCACTTCAGCATTCGGGGTGATCAGTCCAGGTTCATTGTCCAGCAATGAAACAGCTTCAGCAGAAAAGGGTTCCACTGCACTTTCTTGTTGTTCAGTACTAGTTTCAGGTTCTTTGGATTGAGCACTACTATCCCTCTCAGGCTCTTGAACGTGGACATTACTGTCACTTTCTGGTTCTTTAGGCTCACTTTCATCTGTCAGAGATATTTCTGCAAAGTTGGAGTCATTCAGGACACATCTCTCCAGTTCTTGAACAACATTACTATCATTAGAATGAAACAGTTCAGTTAGCCCACTTAGTTCAACAACACTTTCATGGTCATTCGAGGGTTCACTACTTGCTTCATTGTGTTCATGTTCGCTGATCTCGGTTAATGCCACCACACAAAGGAAATCAGCCCCTTCAAGACCCACAGTGTGGGCATTACTTTCTGGGGGTTCAGGTATGACTGATAAATTGGAATCAGTTAAAACCGCTGGATTTTCAGAGTCATCACCTTGGTTAACAGAGGGAGATCCCTGGAACACTCTTTTAAGTTCAAGGGATGGGTAGAAGGCAGTACAAAAGTCACTTTCATCATTTATTTATTTTATTTATTTATTTATGACTTTGGTAACCGGGTAGGTGCACTGATCCCAGGGGCTGTTTTCAGGCATGACCTGGGCCACGTACCATGGCACAGAGTTGATCTAAGCAGCAGACATGGAGCAGAAGAGCAGTATTACATGTTATAGAAGGTTACAATAGTACATTGGAATACACAAACGGCAAACATGAAACACAGTTTTACAGGAACAAATACGATAAATCACAAATTATACAGGAATAAGAAATACGTAGCCTGACTAAGCTAAAACAGCACTTGAGGGAGTAGAATGCAGTCAAAAATCCAACAGGTTGCATAGGAAACAATCAATGTTTTCCAGTAAGTAAATAGAAACAAAAGGGTAGGTGTGGCGGGGGGGGGTTGGGGAGGAACAGGAGAAAGGGGGATTAAGCAAGGGAGAATTGTAGAGACACTTTAAGACTCAGTATTCTCAGTATTCACAATGTTTGCAGGATTGGAGACATTACTGTCAGGAGCAACAAGCCGGGAAGGAGGAGTTTGCTGATTTTGTTGCTTGTCCTTAGTAGCAGATCTAGTCACAGGGCGCTGAGAAGCTTCATTCTCTTGAACGTTATTGATTACTATTTGGCTGATAGGTAAAAGGTGATTTCTATGAATGGTTTTGACAGCACGAGGGTCCCCATTTGGACACACATTGTACACAGGCAAACCATTCAGCTTACTAACTACAATATATGGGATTTTACTCCAGCAGTCGGCTATTTTGAGTTTACCTAGAAGTCCAAAATTTCTCATTAGAACCCTGTCATCTGGTTGGAGCTCTTGGGCCTTAACACATTTGTCATGACGAGTTTTGCTGGCCAGGTTTTTCTTTGCTGCCATGACATTTACAAGCTGATAGGCATGATTTAATTGAGTTTTTAATTTTTTGATATACTGCAGGTAGTTTTTTGACTGAACACCATCATGAGACACTCCAAAACAAATATCCTCTGGGAAATGAGCTTCTCTGCCAAACATAAGGTGGTACGGTGAAAAACCAGCAGCATCGTTCTTCATGCAATTATAGGCATGTACAAGTGCGCTTATTTGCTGGCTCCACCGGGGCTTGTCTTTTGGGTACAGGGTGCCAAGCATATTAAGTAAGGTGCGATTAAATCTCTCTGGTTGTGGATCTCCTTGTGGATGATAGGGGTTGTTCTGGATTTTCTTACACCCACAGGGATGACAGTTCTTTAATAAGTCTGCTTTCAAAATCGGCCTTGATCCAAATGGATGCGCTGGGGGGGGGGGGCGCGCACCGTAATGTACGAAAAACTTTTCAACGAGAACTTTGGCTACAGTTGAGGCCTTTTGGTCTTTGGTTGGATAGGCCTGCACATATCTCATGAAGTGATCTGTGACTACTAGCACATTAGCAATGCCTTTTGAATCTGGCTCCAAACTAAGAAAATCGATGCAGATAAGTTCCATTGGTGCACTTGTTGCAATATTGAGCAGAGGGGCTGCTCTTTGTGGTTGAGCTGTGCAATGAAGACACCTACTGCAGGTTTTAACATATTGCTCAATGTCTCGGCCCATCTTTGGCCAGTAGACATGTGAATGGGCTAGATTCAGAGTTCTTTCGCTCCCAGATGTCCCATTTGGTCATGCAAGGCTTTCAATACAACATTTTTGAGCTTAAATGGCAATACTAGCTGTCTCCTCACAACTTCACCTTGGCTGTCAGTAAGCTCTCTGTATAATAGCTGCTCTCAAAGCTTGGGTTTAGGTCCTTCTTGAAGAAGTAAAGCAGTTTTGGGGTCACTGGACCGCATTTTAGAGACATCTGCCCCCTTTCTTAAAGCATCGACTACTGGTCTGATCATTGGATCACAGTACTGTTCTTTTTGGATGTTCGCTGGAGTTAGCTGTGATAAAGTCTAAGGCTGCAAAATTACAGTAGGCAACTGGTATACAAGTCTCTGGAGGTCCCAAGCAATCTGCCAGACAGTTTACAGCTTCAGAGGGCTGGGTTTCTTCCCAGTCGAACTTGTGGCATAGTGCTTTTACAGGTTGCTCAGAAATATGCACCCACTGTTGGTCAGAAGCAGGTCTTTGTGAGAGAGCATCAGCATCGACGTGATTTAAGCCTGGTCGGTACTCCACCACATAATCATATGTTGATAGAGCGGAAAGCCATCTGTGTCCAGTAGCATCTAATTTGGCTGTTGTTTGGACATACGTTAATGGATTATTATCTGTTTTGACTAAGATTTTAGCACCATACAAGTATTCATGAAATTGGTCAACTATGGCCCACTCGAGAGCGAGAAATTCTAATTTATGTACCAGATAGTTTTTTTCTGAAGGTGACAGACTTCTACTAGCAAAGGCTACTGGCCATAATCTTTCTAGGTATTCTTGATAAAGTACAGCTCCAAGGCCACTCAGGCTGGTACCAGTATGTAACACATAGGGCTTTGATGGATCAGCATAAGCAAGAATAGGAGCGTGAGTTAATCTGTATATTATTTCCTCAAAAGCAGTGTCACAATCTGGAGTCCATCTCTGTCCAAACGGCTCACTGGGTCTGAAATAAATCATTACAGTCTCTTTGGCAGAACCTGTCTTAAACTTTTTGTGAGTAGGTGGGTACCCTTGAGTTAAGTTTAGTAGGGGGCAGATTACATTGGTGTAGTCCTTGACAAATCGGCGGTAATAGCCGCAGAATCCAAGAAACCTTTGCATTTCTTTTAAGTTGTTGGGCTTTGGCCAGCTGGTTAGTGCTTCCCCCTTACTGGGGAATGTTTGTATGCCTTCTGACACAATGTGACCTACGTATTTGACAGAGCTCTGGAAAAACTGGCATTTGTCAATTGATAACTTTAGACCATGCCTCCAAAGATGTAACTCTGGTGCCATTGTACCAAGGGCTACTACCCCTGCCTGCTTCCCTGACTGCAGGTTGAGGAGCCTGGGTTCGAATTATGGTGCCTCCACCCAGAGTAATAATTAAGTGGGTTAGAACCTGAACTGATACAGCCCTCTGGGAAGCTATACCTACCCACAGCACCATCTAGTGACTCCACACTTGAAATTACAGTAACCACCTTGCTTTACATTCAATTACCTAATTACTGGAGAGTGCTAATAATATGCTTACAGTGACCACACTTACCAACAGGGTCTGGAACACTTGCATGCACCCTGTGCACCTGTAAGAAAATGATTACCAGCAATGACAACACAAAACCTTTCAGCTGCTTACATTAAACCAGCACTCAGTAATAATATGCTTTTGGACCAGATTAACATTAAAACAACAAACAGATTTATTAAGGGGTTTAAACAAAGGATGGGGAATGCAGATTAAAACCAAATTAATTGGTGCTTTTGATTTTAGCAGTATTTTGGCTTTGTATAACATTCAAACAAATGCATTAGCCCCTTTGGACTGTCCAGTTAACCTCACTGGGTACCCAGGATTTGTTACGTTGCAGGCCTGAAGTGTTGGCATGGGTCAGGCGGCATTGCAGCTGGTTGGGGCCCTTAAAGAAATTATTAAAGCTTTCGACTTGTAACTGACAGTAGAAATCATAAGCACATTTTGAAAACCCAGAAATTTGTAATCCTCAGGCCCAATGGCCTGCAAAGAACAGTCTAAACCACCAAGCAAACTTGGAAGGCAAATCAGTTGGAAAAAACAGATTAATTGGTGTTGCAGGGTAGAACCCTGTTTTACTCACTGAACCTTGGACCTCGGGATCTGGGCTGATTTCCAGGATGGCTCTCCTCGAGGCAGGGTGTGGCTGTAGGCTGCAGGACTTTGTTCTTCCTGGCAAGGACCAGGATACAGGGACCGGAGCTGACACGACTCACCCCCTCGTCATAGTGTAGCCCCCAAGGGTGGCCGCAACCTGTGATGATCTTCTCTGCAGGAGCTGATTCCCTCCTCTGGTCATCTGGCAGCTTGATTGCTACAGGCAGCAACAGTCTCTTAGGTACATCACTCAGCATCACAGGTTCAGCTTGGATACGGTTCTGTAATAGGCTGCACAGCTTATCCACTTGCAAACTGCAGTCTTGGAAATATTTTTTTTATATTTCAATATACTTTATTAATATTTAATAAACAACAGAACTTACATAATGACAAGTAGATAGCCAAATATAGCTACTCCCCAACAAACCCCCCCACGAGGAAATCCTGAATTGGGGTACCTCAACCAGAGTCCCCACCCCCCGATCCACCCTCCACCCCAACCCCTCCCCGTCAGGCGTGCACATGTTCCATCCATGAGTTACATTCATACTAAGCAGTTCTATTCAGACTTAACCTGGCTTCCACATTGTAAGCAAAGCATCCAAGTGTCCCCACCTGCTCTGATAGATCTGTGACCGATTATTCATGGTTAAAATGTGTTTTTCCAGTTGAAGGGTGAACAGCATTTCTTTATGACATTCTATAATTGAGGGAGCTGACTCTTCCATCCAGTGTCTCAGTATAATTAACTTGGCTATTGGCGAAATTAAAGCTATTTGGGCTTTCTTAACATTGGAAATACTTTCCTGAAACAGGTTTAGCAGACAAACCTCTGGGGTAATGTAGGAATCTAGGCCCAACAAGGGGTCAAGGGTGTTCCTAATAGCAAGCCAGAACTTCTTGACTGAAGGGCAGATCCACAGCATATGGTACAAAGTCCCGACATGATTGACACACCTGGGACAGTCAGGAGAAGACCTACCCCCCAGTTTGTGTAATTTGAATGGTGTAAAGTATAAGTTATGCATTACATTAAACTGCATCAGCCGTAATCTATCCTGCTTGACAAACCTATACAAGGTCCGCCAGATTGTGGCCCAGAAATGCGGTTCCGCCCTTAGTGAAAAAATCTGCAACCAGTAGTAACACACCCCTTGTGGAAGCTTTAAATCGATCGTCTGAATTACCTTATATAATGCAGACACAGCATGGGGTTCCCTTGCCGCCCTCATAAGCTTGCTGAAAGCATCCCCTGATCCCCAAGTCATTCCACCTGATCCCAGCTGGGCGAGGACAGCCTTCTTAAGTTGTTCATATTTGAAAAAAGCCGTGACAGGCACTTTGAATCTAGTTCTAAAGAGGGCAAACGGTATTACCCTGCCATCCTCATATATTTCTCCAAGCTTGGTATTTCTAAGGGAGGGTAAAAAACCTCGAGGGATGGGCTTCCATCCAATCTGAAAATGAGGATTCCCTACAACCAGCTGCTCCGGCGAAACATGCCAATTTTGAGACAAATGGATTTGTAGCTGATGTCGAGCCCTTATGGACCAACCTAGCGGCACATTTTGGAGGGGTTTAGGAATTGCTTTCGGAACTACATACAGAAGGGCGGAGAGAGAGAGAGAACAACGGTGCTGAGCTGCCAGGGATTGCTCCACATCTAACCATAATGGTACATACCCTTGCCTCTCCTCACCTGCTGCCTCCCCTGACCAATAAGACATCCTTGCCAGATGGTGTGCACAGTAGTATGAAAAGAAAGAAGGTGCTGCTAGACCCCCCCTGTTCCTTGGGTGCCGAGAGTTTCAAATAGGATCGCCTAACACTCTTACCTTTCCAAAGGAAGGCAGTTATTATTTGGTTTAACCTATCAAACCACTTTTTAGGAATGAATAGGCCCAACATTCCTAAGGGGTATAATATTCGGGGTAAGATGTTCATCTTTATAAGGTTAATACACCCCCATAGGAAGAGAGGAAGATCCCTCCATCTACCTAAGTCTAGTTTAATTGTGTGCACTTACTCTGCGAGATTAAATCTAAACATAGTGGGAATCTCTCTGGCAATTTTAATCCCGAGATACGTGAGACACTTAGACTCCCATACCAGACTGGAGTTGCCAAGCACAGACCGGGGCGTAGTGCTATTTAAGGGAAAGACTTTGGTCTTGGACTCATTGAGTTTATAATATGAAACTGCAGAGAATCGCTCTATCTCCGCCAGGAGCTCTGGGATACCCTCTGCCGGATATTGTAGATGTAGAAGGAGGTCGTCTGCGTATGCCGAAAGGAAGTACCTTTGTAATCCTATTTCAACCCCCTGGAGCTTGGGAGAGGCTAACATCTCCTAATCAGAGGCTCTAAGTAGAGATTAAATAATAGTGGGGATAGGGGACAGCCTTGTCTAGTCCCTCTTTGAAGTAGAAAGGGAGCTGACAGTGTTCCATTGGCCCAAATCTGTGCTGACGGGGTAGTATAAAGTAATTTGACCCATCTAATAAACCTTGGAGGGAGACTCAGATAGGCCAGGGTTTCAAACAGAAAGTCCCAGGAGACTCTATCAAATGCCTTCTCGGCATCCAGGGACACCAAAACAGAGGGGATACTCGAGTCCCTGGATGCTGAGAGGATGTATATTAATTTACGTATGTGATCTACTGAAGACCTGCCCTTCATAAAACCTATCTGTTCTCTACTGATGAGCAAGGGAAGTAATGGCCCTAATCTCATGGCTAAAATTTTGGCTAAGATTTTAACATCAGTATTAATTAAGGAGATGGGTCTATAACTTTCCGGATATATGGGATCTTTCCCAGGTTTGGGTATGAGGGTAATTATTGCATTGAGGAAGTTGGACTCGGACATCCCCTCAGCAAACCAGTGGTTGTACACCTCCACTAAAAGAGGGGCAATCTCCTGAGAGCAGCTTTTATACAAGTTGTTGGATAGTCCATCTGGGCTGGGGGACTTGTCCTGTACAAGCTGCTCAATCGCAGCACTGCCACTAATTCCCTAAGGTGTTCCACTTCAGGAGAGTGTAATCTGGGAAGAGCAGCAACTTCCAGGTATTCCACTATATCCCTGGCTGCAGGCCTTCCCTCCTGGGCTTCAGAATACAGCCTCTGATAATAAACCCTCAGAGCCTCAGACACCTCCCGAGGGGATGTCACCAGATTGTCATTGGCGGCGGATCTAATACAGGGAATGGCTCGTGAGGCCGCAGCCTGCCTGATCCGTATGGCCAACAACTTGCCTGCTCTCTCACCAGCATCAAGATATCTCAGTTTAGTGCACTTTAGGGCAAGCTCCGCCTTCTGATATATGAGTTCAGAATACTGACTCTGTAGCTGATGTAATGCAACCCACTCCTCTTCGGGGGAATATCGAGATAGAGTGCGTTCCATAGACCATATGCGTGAAAGCAAGGTAGCCATCTGTTCCCTAAATTGATGACTTGTCGTTGTCGACAACCTAAGACACTCACCCCTAAGGGAACACTTAAGTGCTGCTCAAATCATATACACCCTGGGGGTGGACCCTCTATTATCCTGCAGAAAGTTAGTCATGAAATTTCTAACGTGTTGGAGAGATTCCGAATTTTGAAGTAACTGGTTATTTAATTTCCAAAAAACATCCCTTTGGATATTCGATCTCATGAAGTAGGTAAGGGAGATTGGTGCATGGTCGGAGATAACCCTAGCGTGTATGTCCACGCACACTACCCCTGGTAATGCAAAGGAGCTCAATAAGAAAAAATCAATACTGGAAAAAGTTTTATGAGGGGGCGAAAAGTAAGTGTACTGGCGCTCTTCGCAATGGAGGACTCTCCATACATCCAGAAGATCAGCACCAGCCATAAGGTCATGCAGTGCCCTCTGCGAAGGAGACAAACCCCGCTTCCTGGAGTCAGATCTATCAATATTTGCAGAAGGCACCACATTCCAGTCCCCTCCCAGTATACTCAAAATGGGTGGGTCAACCACCAGATGGGTCAATAGTTTAACAAAAAATTGGGGAGATTCGAGATTTGGTCCGTATACCGATCCAAGGGCAACCTGTTGCCCCTCCAGGCACCCATTTAATATTATGTATCTGCCCTCTGGATCCCAAAGCTCTTTATCCAGCCTGAATGGAGTTTTTTCCCTATTAATATCGCTACCCCCCCCACTGGACGTGGATTTCCCTGCTCCGTAGGCCTCTCCGACCCACCCTTTGAGAAACAGATTAAAGTCTTGTCTACGGAGGTGCGTCTCCTGGAGGCAAGCGATCCCAGCACGTAGCTGGTGTAAGTGCCTAAGAGCAACTTGTTTCTTGCATTTATCTTGTGCTCCCTTAACATTCCAGCTTACAATTTTGTAGTAATTAGCCATTTTTAGAGCAATCCCATAAGAAGCAGGATGATACGAATCGCCTCGGCATCTGTGATCTCATTCCGCACCAACCAAACCCCCATATGAGTACCATTTCAAAGGAAAATAAGGGCCCACACCTAGCTACCCCCCATCATTCCATAATCTACTAGAAAAGGAAACTTATATACCACCCTACCCTGATGTCCCCACCCCTCACAGCCCTCAAAACCCCCCAACAATACTCCACCCATTACTCCCCCCAGTTCTAATGAACTGCACCACAATTCACTCTCAGGTGAGTGATGTCTTAGCACAGTTACTGAGCTGTTCTAGCCACCCTCCAACCCCATTCCCTCCATCGCTCCCAGGCCCCCACTGCACATACGACAGTTGCATTCACTGCCTAAGATCCCCCAATGGAGCAACCTTTTAGTTACTATCTGCATGGCATCCTTACTAATTAATCCTCCAAGTGGCTACTAATGTCGCAACATAGCCAAGAAGATAGAAACCACACACCCCACCACCCCTCCCTCACCCCCAGGGATGATGGAAGATAAAACCATGCATTAGTCCCCAACATTTTATGTACAATTGCTCCCGCATATTTGAATAGTGTCCACACAGTCTTAATCTAACAGAGGATCTAACCAAACCGACTGTCCAGCCCTCTGTTTTTAACATTACTTCAGGCGCCCTTCAAAAGATTTCGCCTCCAAGGTGATCCGCACTGCTTCCATCTTGACTCCACTCCCTCTCCATATGGAAGTGGCAGAAAACTGATTTAAAAAAAAAGGGGGCTGGTCTTTGAGACGACCTAGTCAAGGAAAAAACCATTCAGACTCAGTCACTAATCCGAGGAACGACAGTCCATTCTTGCACTGGTGATCCTTCCAACTACATTATTAAACTGCTGTGCATCACATTCATATACATGCAGTCAGAGAGTGCTTTCACTTAAAGAGGTCTGGGAGGAGGTTTCTAAGCTCCTGCTGTGCTTGTTCTTGTGAATCAAAGGATATCCACTTCTCTCCAACCTTCACATGAAGGACTGCTGGATATTTCATACGGAAAGGGATGCTCGATGCGATTAGTTTCATCACCGTAGGGTGCATTTCTTGACTCTTTATCCGCACCGACTGTGGTAAATCCTGGGTGATCCGGATTTTATGCCCTTCCCAAAGAACTTCTCACAGGTAACGCACCCTCGCTAGTACGTGTTGCTTATCCAAGTAATTAAGCATTTTACAGATGAGGGGCCTTGGTGGGGAACCAGGCTGTGGAGGAGGGCAAAGCGCCCGTTGCGCCCTTTCTATGACATAGGATGCGCCGTTCGGGGAAGGAACAGCAATTTTTTCACACAGCTTCTGGAGGAATAGAATCGGGGCAGCTCCCTCTTCCTTTTCAGGTATACCAATTATTAGTAGATTGTTCCTTCTACTTCTTCCCTCTAGGTCCTCAATTTTCTCTTCAAGCTTTTGGATTCGTCTTCCATGAAGAGACAGTGCCAGCTCATTCTTATCCTGCTTTTTCTCTAAAGAGATCAGTTTGACCTCTGAGTCGGACACCCTAACGGTCAGGGACTGAACGGAGGCCTTAACCTGGTGGAGATCATCATGAATCTCTGCGATTTTCTCCTGTAGGGGTTGCATCACTTCGAGGAACCGCTCCTCTGAGAGAGCACCCGATGCGGTGCTGGTTTTACCGGAGCCCGCCACCTGATGTTTCAGGCACTTCGCGGCCTTGTCTTTCTCTGGGGAGGGCTGGGGCGAGTGTCTCGGAGGTGCTTTCTTCACATATACCTCCATTTCCAACGCGGTTACGTTTATCACAAGTGTTAACCAGGCAAAATAACACAATTCTACCGTGAGTAGGAGTCGGGGGACCGAGCTAGGTAATTGAAATAAGCAACGGAGGTGCGGAGCTATGGAGGGTTGCTGCCACTTCTCAGTCTGCCATCACGTGACCCAGTCTTGGAAATATAAGCTGGCACACAGACGTTCCGGTCTCCCTCTTTGGCAAACGGACTGGAGACAATTCCAGAAAACCCCAGGCATTACCTTTGGTGCAGTCCCTAAGGTGAAACAGCTTATTTATTTATTTATTTATGTCTTTGGTAACCAGGTAAGTGAACTGATCCAGAGGACCTTTTTCTGTCACGACCTGGGCCACACAGTGGCAGGCAACAAATAACAACAGAAATACAATAAATGGGTACAGGCAACAGTAGAAATACATGAGCACAAGGGGATACACACCCCAACATGGGGTTAAAATACATAGTAAGTAGATCAGCCAGTACATTCAGTAAGAAACAAAATGCAAGTACACTGGGATACAAACCCCAACATGAGGTCATAGTACATGATAAATAGATCAGTCAGTACATTCGGTAAAAAACACAAATGCAGGCACAAGACAGTTGCATGAGACAGGATTTGCAGCCTTAAGACATCTTGAGCAGCAGTGTTTGAGCTGAGAGAGGCACAAATAATAAAGATAGGGATGCAGGAAAAAAAGTTAAATCATAGTAAGGCAGCAAGTACAGATATCAATGGCTGCAAGTTATAGCATGCCGTGGCCTAATCTGATATAGCATATCAGTGGAGAAGGCAGGAAAGGAAGATAGGGCAGTCAGCACACAGAGCATGCTAGAAGTAACAGGATGGGAGTACTGGTGGGTAGAGGAGATGGGGGGTCGGTGGGAGATAGGCAGGCAACACACGGCACATTCTAGGAACTAGGGTGGTTTTCAGGCCCTAGTGTTGGCAAGAGAACAGCTGCAAGTAGGCTCCAGGAGGAGTCATGATCTCAATGTGGTTTTAAAAGTTAGATGTGAGGGAGATTGGTGGGTGGATAATGGGAGTCAGTTCCAAAGGGAGGGGGCCACAACAGAGAAAGCTTTACTTCCCATAGCTGTTGAGATGCGAGGGACTTCTAGAGGAGTAACAGAGGCATCCATAAGGCTCCTGGGGACCACCCAATTAGTAAGTAGAGAAGTGTAGGGTGATAGCGGGTAGTTCTTGAGAGATTTATCAACTAAACATCCCAAGGTGTAGTCGAAACGACCCTGTAGTGGGAGCCACCCTAAAGACTGATAGAGCGTGCAATGGTGAGTAGAATAGGGGGCTTGAAGAGCAAAGCGACAGAAGGAATTGTACACAATGTTTAGACGAGAGCATAACAAAGAAGACATAAGGGAGTAGGCAGGGGAGCAGTAGTTGAGAAGGGGAAGGAAGTTGCCTTGAGCAACCGTTAGGCGTGCCTCAGGGGACAGGTATTGCTTAAGGTGGTAGGTAGCACTTAGCTTCTGGTGAATTCTCTTCACAGTGAGATTGATGTGTTCATGGAAAGTTAAGGAGGGATCAAGGGTCACCCCTAGATATTTAAAGTGGGGGACAGTTTCAAGATGGGGGCCCACTGGTGAGAGCACCATGAGAGCGGAGTTTGATTTGGCAACCTTGGTAAGGAAAGGTTCTGAGCCAAAGAGCATGGCTTTGATCTTTTTTTCATTTATGAGGCGTTTGTGGGGAGAGGAACCAATTATGTGCAGCACCATAGTTTAGTGTAAGGGTGGAAGAGATGGATTCCAGGAATTTATCACTATGATATAGGACTAGGTCATCCACATAGAGGAGTGACTTACAGTTTAGACTATCAGCAGGAAGTGCATTAATGAACATGGAAAAAAGTAGTGGGCTGAGAATGGAGCACTGGGAAACTCCAGTGTGAGTGGGTAGGGTGGCCGAAGAATCTTTGCCTATCAGCACCAACTGGGACCTATTGGTGAGGTAGCTGCAGAACCAAGTAGCAGTTTCAGGGAAGTAGCCAAAGTGCAGCAGGGTGGAGTGGAGAAGGTGATGGTCTATGAGGTTGAAGGCCTTCGATAGATCCACAAAAAATGCACCTGTGGCCTTGCCTGTGTCCATATTTCTAAGGACATGGTCAGAAAAGAGGGCCAGAGCTGAGGAGGTACTATGGTGTTTGTGGAAGCTATGCTGAAGGAGAGACAGGAGGTTGTATTTATCAAGATGCTCCAATAGCTAATGATGCACAATTTTTTCAAGTAATTTACTTAAATGTGGGAGGAGGGAAATGGTTCTGTAGTTCTCAGGAGTGAGAGGATCACCTGCTTTAAAGATTGGAACCACATGAGCATGCTTCCAAGAGTCAGGGACTGAGGATGATGATAGTGCAAGATAGAATATATACGTTAGGGGTTTGACAATAGCTGTGGAGATGATCTTGAGGAAGGTGAGGTAAAGACCATCACTGCCAGGGCTTCATCTAGATGGTAGTGACTTCAAGAGTTTGATGGTAACACTCTGACCAATGACCCAAAATTAAAATGGGGAGGAAGGTCAACACCTGTAGAGGAGTTGGAGCAACAGGCAGTGTTGTTCTGGCCAGCTAGAGGCTGGGGATGAAGTTTTCTAAGATATGGGGATAGGTCAGTAAACACTGAGTTGAAAGTGTTTGCTATCTTAACAGGGTCATGGATGGAGCCCGAGGGGGATACGAGTTGCATAATTTGTTGCAGCCCAGAATTTTGCGAGGGTTGCCAAAGGTGTTCTTTTGCTGGTTGACGAAGCATGTACACTTGATTCTCTTGGCAGCACATTTGCATGAATTGCATGGTTCGCGATAGGCATGCCAAAGTTGGGGTGAAGGGGATGTTTTGTAGGCTTTCCATATACTGTCCCTGGTTTTCATTTGTGATAGCAGTTCCCTGGTTAGCCAATGGGTGCAGCCACCTCTAACCCTTCTGGGAGTGAGGGGAAAGTGTTTGTCTTGTAGCTTGCGTAGGATGTTAGTAAAGAAAGTAACTGCGGAGGAGATGTTGTCGAGCCTGTAGAGGGAGGACCAATTAATGAACTTAGCATCTCTAGTCCTGATCCTGGCTGTTAGATTTCCTGAAAGACAGCAGTTTAGGGAGTGGATGGCTAGATTTGGTGGCCAGGATTAAATAAGTGGGGGTATGGTCACTAATAGAATTAGACATTGCGCCTGCCTGAAGGGCCAAATCAGCCCGATCTGTGATAATTCAATCCAGGGTGGAGTGGTTTAGCAAGCAGGAGTTATACCTGGTAGGGGTGGAGATGATTTGTTCCAGGTTATGGGACTTCAATAAGATCGCATAGTCAGTTACAGGAGCTTCTAGCCAGTTGAGGTAAAAGTCCCCAAGTAAGATGGTGTCTCTTAATGGCATAACACTTGCAAGCCCATCTAGAAAATTAGATAACTTCCAATGAGATGCAGATTTGGGATCTTTCAGCAGTTTTGATGCCACCTTCAGTCTGGAAATTAACTCTGGGGAATAATCTTTTCTAGAAAATGTGCTTTTTATTTGGAGGCATCTCATTGGCTGGTACCCATTCCACAGAGGTACATTAACTTTTTCAATAGATGCCCACCAAATAAAAAGTCCCTGCCCAAACCTGCCTCATGCCCACCCAAGTATCCTTCTGCTCAGCCTGCTTAGTCATTGGCTAAAAGCACCCTATTCAATCAGAAAATGCCACCAATTTTTTTCTCTCGTTTAGCAAGAGATACTGCCCAAATAACACTCCAACAAGAAACCACACACCGGTGTCTGCTGGGCTCACTTGTCGCAACATAAAAAAAATTACACCAAAGTAACATATTTGAGAAGGAAGTACTAAGCGGTCAGCGCGATCATCAGCTTCCCATAACTGCAGTCGGACTAGCAGTGCCTTTGTTTTTAAACTGCAGCGTGCGCCTCTCCCTTTATGAATAATACAACCACTGCTGCTTCCAAGACACTGGGGACCTCACATAAACCTCTCCAATAAAACAAACCGCTACAGTAAAATATGTACAGTTCTGTATTTTTTTTTAAACACAAATTTTTATTTATTTATTTATTGAAAAGTTTCACCAGGTAAGGTACACTGAACAACAAGTTGCTCGTCTCCCGGTACGACCTGGGGGAAAGGGTGATGGGAGTTACATAGTAACAATGAGCACACATAAATTACACAATAGCATAGAGAACATAGGGTATGAGTGAACAACACATAGCAAGCAGCACAAGTAATTGCAGGGTGACATAGGTAAAAATCCAGTAGCTATACACTTATGTAGTGAAAGTCACACCAGTAGCCTAACAGCAAGAGGGACCAATGGACTGGCCCACTACAGACTTATAGTAGCACAGAGCAGACAAGTGATGGTGCGATAACAAGATGGTAGAGGAGCGAGTCTACGCCTAGGGCTTGGAGAGCAGAACTATAGAGAGAAAGAAAGAAAGAGAGAGAGAGAGACGATAAGAAGCAAGCATACAAGATAGGAGCCAGGGTTGGCTCCGAGACTGTAAGTGCATTGATTGGTTGGGTTAGGCAACCAGAGCAACAGGCAGGGTGTGAGATAGAACTAGGGGCAAGTGCAATTTACAGAGAGGAAGTTGTGTAGAGCTTGATTTAATGAGCCAGGCAAGGAGGAGGATCGGATCTGGGTAGGAAAAGAATTCCACAGTTGAGGGAGGCGGTAGGAGGGGGAGGCCTGCCCACTAGAGGTGGATCTCCATGGAACAGAGAGAGTTCTGTGGTCATGGGATCTTAGAAGTTGGGAGGGGGTGGGGGGGAGATTAGGGAATTTAAGTAGGGAGGGAGTGTACCAAACCAGTACTTAGAGGTGAAATTTACGCAATGATGCAGTCGCCTGTTTGTCAGGGAAGGGAAAGCTAAGGCTCAGTACAAGTGACAGTGGTGGGTGAGGGGAGGTGCAGCTAGAGCAAACCGACAGAAGGAGTTGAAGAAGGTATCCAAGTTAGCTAAGGAGGTGGCAGGAGCAGAGCAATAGACAATATCGCCATAGTCAAAAAATCGGGAGGATCATTTTTTGGATCAATTCACATCGAGTCTGGGGCAGCAGGTAGGAGCGGTTTCTGTATAAAGCACCAAGTTTGGGGTGAAGCTTTTGATAATGGCATCAATGTGGGCCAAGAAAGTGAGATGTTGACCCAACCAAACGCCCAAGTACCTGAACGACTCGGTGACAATTATGGTAGCCCCATCGAGGGTAGTGAAAGAGGGGGGGACTGGAGTATTGACAGTTTATGGTGCATGCCAAATGTCATGGACACAGTTTTCTTGGTGTTAAGGAAGAGTTGGTGAGATTGAAACCACCTCTGGACATTACTGGAGTCACTTTGGAGCCTGGAGGCAACATCCCCGGGTGAGGACCCAGAAGCAAAAAGAATCGTATCATCAGCATACATATGTATAGAAGATGAGGTACAGACGGATGGCAGGTCATTTAGAAAGATGGAGAAGAGAATTGGTCCTAGTATTGACCCTTAAGGGATACCAGAGTATATGGGTAGAGGAGGGGAGATGTAGTCGGATATTTTTATCGACTGTGAGCGGTCATTGAGGTAGGCGCTGAACCATTTAATGGCGTGTTCAGACAGCCCGGCTGATGAGAGGGAGCAGAGCAGGAGGGAGTGGGATACGGTGTCAAAAGCTTTGGCCAGATCAATAAAAATGGCAGTGGGGATGTGACCGCAGTCCATGCCTGTCAGAATTGCATCTGTGATTCGGAGTAGTGAGGTGGTAGTGGAGTGATGTTTACGGAACCCAGATTGGTATTGGGTGAGGAAGTTTGTGTCAGAGAGGTACGAGAATAGTTGATATAGGACTAGTTGTTCTTGTAGTTTGGCTAGTGTCGGGAGGAGAGATATAGGGCAGCAGTTTTCGGGAGAGGAAGAGTCACCGCCCTTTGGGAGGGGGAGGATGATTGCATGTTTCCAAACAAGGGGGATTTCCGCCAATTGAAATGAGAGATTGAGAAGGGCAGTCAACGGGGGAGCAATGGCCGAGGCAAACAGGTTTAGTAGCTTCGGGTCCAACCCATCAGGGGAGTTAACTTTGCACGGGTTGAGGGCCTCCAAAGCCGTCAGCATATCAGTAGTCAGGATTTTGGAGAAAGAAAAACTGAGCAGTGGAGCTGGTGGACTCCTAGTAGATGCGGAGGACGAATTGTTTATGGTTGGGAGGGAGCCAAGCAGGGCAGTGGCGAAAGAGGTGAAGTGTGAATTGAAAGCTGCGGCGACACTTGGGTGGTCGGAGATGACAGTATTATTTACTTGGAGGGGGGGGGAGGGAGAGCCTGACTTATGGCAATTAATTGTCTATTTATAATGTCCATTTCTCCGATTGCGAGATCACGGTGCTGCATTCCAACAGCCAAAATTGGTACTCTGTCACCAATTACCAGACATTTTCCTTTATGTCTGTAGCTCCATCCCATCAAAACCGATCCCCAGTACTGATCCTCTTTGTGGCATGTCTGCAAGAATGGGCAAGTTAAAAACATATTTACAGCGCTGCCCTGCCACATTGTATGAGTTGCTCTGCACTTCCTGGTTTACGTGGCAGGTCAGATATGGGCACACACCTAACAGCTGCAAGTTAAAAGTGTAAAAAAACAAGCAAAACACTCCTTCATGTGGGGCAGAAAACTGTTTTGTGGTTCTTGTTTTTTTGGGGATTGTTGTTTTTTTTGCAGACTGCTCAGGAGAAAACTTAACTCAATGTCCTGTTATGGTGGGGGGGGGGGATAAATACCAGAATGGTGCTGTAGAGGGAATGAAAACAAGAGATAGAATAGCACAGAAAGCAAGGGACTGCTGTACAAGCAAAACACTTAAAATTCAGTCTTGCTAGATTTTTTAAATTTTTTTCTTTAATTTTGTAAAATCCCACACAAAACTGCCACATGTAGCCCATTTTCTAAGAGCAATAATACCCTCCACGGTGGGTGGTATGGGCAATATCGACCTTCCAGGGGCTATAAGACCCTTGCCTGCTGGGCGCCAGGCTCCCGCCAGCCCGGCGGCTTGGTATTACCCAATACCACCCACCCTGGTGGGTATTATTGCTTGCCTGTCTCCCCCTCTTTGAGGAAATTGTAGCTGGTTCTGCAGACTTGGCTGTTCCAATGAATTGGCAGGCTTTTTGGATGAGAAGAGGCAAAACAGGCCTCTCCCCAAGTTCCCCGAGCTGCAGGGAGCCTCCTCACAATCCTAGGGCTTGACTCAGACTCACTCGAACTCCCTGATTTAAACAGTCCCTCTATAAATAAAGGGCAAAGTTCCCATAATCCGATTGGCTGCCCAAGCTGTCAGAATCAGTTTAAGTATTTTAATTGGACAGCATTTGGGCACCCAAATTTGTAACTCCCTTTTTTCCAAAATCCTTTGGCACTGTCCCAAAAGTCTCTTTGTTTAATCCTGGCTTCTGATTGGCTGATAGCTGCAAACATGGCTGCTATATATACAGTTTTATAGCAGTCTATTCTGTGTCCCCACATATAAAGTCCTGGTGCAGCCATAAATATTACTTTTGTTAAATAATATCCCCAGGTGTAGTTAGCCCAACGATGCCTTATTGAATGCTTTTATTTATTTACCTAAATCCTCTTTAGCTTTGCTGTCACTGCCGACGATATACTGACCCCCTAGACGGTGGCAGCTACTAATTAAAATTTATGCAGGGCTCATTAATATTCATGAGCCCTGCTTTTGTCCCTATTCAAAACTTTATTTTTAGAATCTTCTGGGGCTGCTTTCCAACCCCATGCGAGGTCACCAGTCCCCATTTAGCTAAGAAGGGGAACTGGGACCAAGAGACACTCTCCTGAATGACCGCAATTCTGGTGGTCGGCAACAACAAAGCGCACCAATGCGCATGCGTGATTGCCCACTGCTAAGGAGTGCAGCAGAACACAGCAGGCAGATCGCGATTAAGTTTTTAGCCTGAACTGGGCCAAAACAAAGTACGGAGCCATGTCTGGGAACCTGGGGCACCAGCAGGGAGCACAGTGGACTTGGACCATGCAGCAGATGTGCCGAGGAGAAATTGGGACACTAGCAGCAGATGGGAGGAACCTGGAGGTCACATAAGGTAAGCCCTAAATGGAGAGGGGGGCCGGAAGGAAGGGAGGGAGGAAGGAAGGAAGGAAGGAAGGAAGGGAATTGTTTAACTAGGAAAGGCACACTAAGTCGAAGCTTGTTTCCAGGTGCGACCTGGGAACACAAGGAAGTTAAGTGACTTGCTCAGGGTCATACAGTATGCAAGTGGGAGCTGTGGAATTCAAACTCAGGTCTCTAGGTTTGCAGGTCAGTGTCCTTAAGTAACCATTACACTATACTGCCTCAGGAGGGAGGAAGGAAGGAAGGAAGGAAGGAAGGAAGGAAGGAAGGAAGGAAGGAAGGAAGGAAGGAGCCCCTGTGCAAAATTTAGTTATCCCATACCACTAGAGCCAGATTTGTACTAGAAGGGCCACAAAACAATGGCATCTTCATCGACATCACAGTCTGTCACTGCCAGCGGGCATTGCTAAGGGCCCCAGTGTTAAGTACCTAAGTACAAGCAAAGCAGGGGAAACAAGGGGGTGATTGATTCAGGCAACTATATGGACAGATAGCAAGTTGATCCATTGCTTTAGAGGAAAAATGGTCACCATCCTATTCTATCTACCCATAAAATTAGGCCAACATTCTCTTCTATCTGCAGAATAGTGTGTGTTTGTCTGAGTTGGCTGAAGTTATTTGTTTTCTGTGCAATTTAACTAAGTGTAGAAAGATCTGTTAAGTAGGGGGAGTGGCTTAGCTAGAAGGAAGCCAGGTTAAAACCAGACTTAAACACTGCCCTAGATAGCGTCTGCCAGAGAACACCATAAGGAAGGAGTTACCGTAGTGATTGGACTTCTCTACTGGAACTATATTGCTCTCCTTCCCTCCCTAAGCCAGTTCTACTTTTATAGGCACAGGATTTGACTGACAACAGGAACTTCCTGTTTGGGAGCAGGAAGTGAGTGATCACAAAGCCACCAAAGACTTTCCATCCTAGAAGGAAAAGAGTAACTCTCCATCCCCCCCTAGCTGCTGGAGGTCCGCCTCTGAGCAAGTAAGGAGTCTATTGAGAAATACAGGATCTTCTTGTCTCAGAACAGGAAGATCAGGAGCTTAAAGGGCACAGAGGCAGTAAGTATGTAGGGAGAAAAAATAAATAAATAAACAGAGAAAAGAGTAAGTATTCTAAACAACAGTGCAGGGGTCAGAAATAAGATATGATAGCAGTGGTGCAATGCAGTGGCTGTGGAGCAGCAGTCTTCCGGGAGAGGTTCTGGAGGATGCGGTGTTGTCCCATCTGCAGGCACCTCACTGGGCTGAGGGAGGAGGTTGCTCGTCTCCAGACTGAGTTAGCCAGGATTTGTGGGACCTCCTCTTCCATCCAGGGACCACCAGGGCCACTGCCGCTGCCTCAGAGGTTGCCAAGACAGAGGAGCGGTTGGACCACAGTGGGCTCAGGGAGGGGGAGGGTGAGGGTGGTGGAACAGAGATGCATCCCTCCAGTTATACTTCTCCACAATTCATATGCTGTTCTTGCAAAGTGTGGTTCCTCTATGGAGGCACCTGCAGTGGAGACCATGGAGGATGCTGGGAACCTCCACAAGGGAGACCCACAAGAGGGTGGCATGGGACCCCACAAGGGAAGGAAACAAATCATGGTGGGGGACTCCATTGTTAGGAAAGTAAAAGTGGGGGAGGAAGGGGAGAGGGAAGTAAGGTGTCTGCCTGGTACCATGGCTTGGAGGGACAGGGAGCAAATCCTCAGGATCGCCGGAGCAGCTGCACAGGGGAGGGAGCTGGATGTCATTGTTCACCTAGGGACAAATGACCTGGCTAAGAAAGGGATCAGAGCAGTGCAGGAAGAGTTTGTGGAGTTGGGAAGGGAGCTTAGACAAGTAGCACGCATGGTAACCTTCTCGGAGGTGCTGCCTGTCTATGGTGTAGATGAGGCTAGGGTGCTCCACACCATGGGATTCAATCAGTGGTTGAAAAACTGGTGCAGAGCTCAGGGATTTGGCTTCATTGGGGACTGGGGGTCCACCTGGAGTGATGCAGGCCTATACTGGCGTGATAGTCTGCATCTGTCCAGGAGGGGAACCAGGATCCTAGGTGATAGGTTTAAATGCTTCATTGGCAAGCATTTAAACTAGCCAAGGGGAGGCACTGGAAATGAGCAGGGAAATCCTAACCCCTCAAAAAAATCAGGGTAGAAAGTGAGGTAAACACCAAGATAGAGATGTCGACAGGGAAAAGGGCAGGGGTAAATGGAGAAAGTGACAAAGGCAATAAGGACAGGGATGGGACAAAATGGGGGTAAGGCCATCAGGAAATGGAGGGTAATGAGTACCAATGCCCATAGCCTGGGCAACAAGCTCCCAGAACTGGTTACAGTACCTTGATGGAAGAGGGATGCCTGGATATTGTAGCAGTCACAGAAACATGGTACACAGAGAACCATGACTGGGATGTTAACATACCAGGGTACACAACCTACAGGAGAGACTGGGAGGGGAGAAGAGGGGGAAGGGTAGCTCTCTATGTGAGGGAAGGGATAAAAGCAACTGAACAAAAGAGTAAACAGGGAGGAGAGGAGGCACTGTGGGTCACCTTAGAGACTGGAAATGACAACACAACCCTCACAGGGGTTGGACGGGACCCTCCTGGAACAATGCACCAGCTTCAGATATTTAGGCATCTGGCTCAATCTGCACCTCGATTTCGCCACGCACATCGACTCCATACATAAAAAACTTCTCCCCAAACTCGGTGCCCTATACAGAAACAAAAGCTGCCTCCCTTCACCAGCCAGGAACGCTATTGTCCAAAAGGTGATCCTCCCAGTACTCGACTACGGCGATATAGTCTATACTACCGCTCCCTCTTCCACGCTGGCCAGCCTTGACACCCTATTCCACTCTTTCTGTCGGTTTATCCTCGACTGTCCACAAACAACCCACCACTGCACCTTATATAGCTCCCTAGCCCTGCCATCCCTCCAAGACCGAAGACAAACTCACAGTGCTAGGTTCGCTGCCAAATTTTGGTTCCAATCCCTACCCCCCTACCTGGCCTCTTCCCTCACACAACAACCCCCCCCCCCGCTTACTCCCTCAGAAGCTCTGACCCCAGACTCCTCCACGTCCCCTTTATGTGCACAACCACAGGCCAGGCCACATTCAACTTCCACATCCTTCAGCTATGGAACGCACTGCCAGCTGACATAAGACACTCTCCCAACCCTAGCCATCGCAATCGCCTATTCTCTTCCCACTTCTTCTCCTGCTGCTCTTGTTACAACTAATGTCAAATAATTTACAAATATTGTGTCTCTGTACTCAGTTGTAACCAACTAAATTATTCCTGTATCGATCTTCTGCCTGTATGTGACTAATTGCCGCTTGTCTATACAGCGGATGGACATTTATTGTGTTGTTAATTCTGTACCAAAAGTATGTACCATTGTTTGGTCTTCACCCCCAGGTCTCATCTGGAATCGAGCAACTCTGCTCAGTATGCCTTTCTGGTTAAACTCGAAAATAAATAAATAAATATAGACCCCCATATCGGGGGGAAGGGGGGAATGGACAAGGATATGATAGAAGGCATCCTTAGGATGGCAGAGAAAGGGGAGATACTATTGATGGGAGACCTAAATATGCCAGGTGTCAACTGGAGCACCTTTGCTGCAGCCACATCCAAGAGCAGAGCCATTCTCGATGCCCTACAGGTGGCATGCCTCAAACAGCTAGTTTTGGAACCCACTCATGAGGGAGCAATCTTAGACCTCATACTCTCAAATGGGGACAGTGAGAGGATCTCAGATCTAGAAGTGGGTAGCCATCTGGGAACAAGTGACCACCAAACTGTGTGGTTCACGATAGACTCAGCTACAGAGTCAAACCATAGTTCTTTCTGCTGATGCACCTGGGGGCGAGCAGGTCTCCCAGCTCTCAGGTCCAGCACAGGAGACCGAAATTGTTCCTCACAATTGCATAGTATCGGAGGATGCTGAGTCTACTACAGTCCTAACCTCAGTATGTGCACCACAAGGGTTGTTTGGTGCAGTTGATGCTTGGCTTGAAACACTATTGCAACAAAATAAGACATTTCGTAAGCAGAACCTGGATTTAAATGCTGAATTATTGTTACCTGATGAGGTGGATTCAAACATTTCTGATGACCAGAGTGAATCCTTGGACAGTGGTCTTGTTCATGAAGCTGCATGAATGATTCTAGCAGAACTAGCACAAACGAAGACTGACAGATTGATTGCTAACAGAGTGGCGTATGAGTCAGACTGATGATGCACTAGCATCAAAGGGAATTGGTCTGACTGAGTCAAACCCTGAAGCTCTGCAACTGACAACTGGGTCAGGTGAGCCTGTTGTGTCCGACAACGTAATGCCTTCCATACAGCAGAATTCAGTGCCAGTGAGTATCTTTTTGCCTCATGTTTCGGAGCCTGTGGGTGTACAAAATAGTAGTCTGGGCTTGCTAAAAGGTAGAGTTGAAGAAAATCCTCCCTTCCCAGCCCACGAATGCTCTCTGTCCTCGTTAGAGAGTTCTCTAATGAATGCAGGATGGAAACACGGAGCGATGGGCATGTGGATTCTGGACCCGGCCCACAGTCCAATTCCTGGACAAACTTCTACTCCCCCTGTTGTGCAAACTACTGTAGGAATTCCTGCACATTCAGAGGATATGCCTGAAGAAGCGCAGCCTGTAATACATAATAAGGTGGAGCAGTGTTGAAAAGGAGAAACAAACCTACTGCATTTTTCAGATTCTTCCTCCTCAGAGTCAGAGGGGTCCTTTATTAAAACTGCAGACTGGGGAAACATAGTGGAGAAAGAATTGATGCAGACTGAGGAATTACCTGACTTACGTAAACAATCTAAAACTGCATGGGAATCCTTTCGACGGTAAGATCCTTTCTCAGCCCCCTCTACAAAGACAGAATGCTGTTTGTTTGGAGTACTTGGGAGGTTTAGATATTGCTCCGGATCATGTTTATGTGGGGAGGACACTGTTAAAAGGTTCATTGTTTTTTTTTTTTCAAATGAAATCCTTGCCTTAATTCATGTATCTGGTTCAGTGCTTTGCTACATGAGTTGTACCTCCCTGCAGGGCCCGGACCATTTCTAGTCGAAGTTAGACTCTCTTAAATATACTGAATTATGGCTGCCCTTCAAAGTATTGCTATTGACTAAACCTGCAGTTAAAAATGTGACTGGGTTGTTCCATAATGGATCAGTATCAATCCATGATGTCTCCTGTTGGTTACAAAAAAAGTGTAAAGTGCTTGATTTTCTTTCCCCCATTTTTGATGAAGAAGGTATATGGAATGGGGGGGGGGTGGATATTTAAAGTATGCTTATGGATTAATAGTTTAGGCCCAGTTCATCTACCTAACAGTATATTTTTGGGTAATGAGAGGAGACATTGTTTTTACCTGGGGCAACCAAGAACTTGCTTTAAATGTGGGGCTCACACACACTTGGTCTCGGCGAGTGATGATAGACTGAGATATAACCTCTGTTTGGACTTTGGCCACCATAGTTCTGAGTGCCAGGCAGAAATAAAATGTAACCTATGTTTGGAGTCAGGGCATACATATAGAACCTGCCCATGGGCTACCCATAACTGCTCTGATAGGAAAAGTCAGGATGTCATTATTCAAGAAGCACAGAAATGAGAGATGTCCAAAAGGAAAGCTCAGGCCCAAAAATGCCCCCTGAACCTTGGACTGATCCTCCTGCTCCCCCTCTTGCCTCCCAGTGGTTGTTAAGAGAATTGAGGAAACAACCACTATCTTATCTGGAGATCCAGATATTATCATAGGACAAACCTTTCAGTTGCCAGTTGAACAGCTTACTGCTGTTTCGGGAATTAATGTACCTGAGATGCCCCCCCGACTTGTTAAAAGTGTTGTGAAAAAATGAAGCCTGAAGCAGACCAAATCTAGACCTAAGGTTGCTGAGGCGAATTTTCCTGAAGATGAGGATATTGTTTTATCAAATAAATATGAGATCTTGTTGCATCATCCCCAGGAATCAGAACCAAGTGGTGATTCAGAGGCCTTGTCCTTAGCCCCACAATCTTCTGGTTCTGACGGGGAATCTCATGAGAAGGGGAATGTTGCTGTCAGTGAAAACAGGGTTCAGTCGAGAGTGCGAAGAAGTACTAGATTGAGGAAACCACCTTAACTGTCTAAATAAATGTCTTCCCAGACTACCTTTTTTCCACAGTTGAGTGTAGCTACTATTAATGTTAATAGTATCAGAAATGCAAAAACGAGACTGCTTGCACTCTCTGTATTAAAAGATTTAGCGTGTGTTATCAGCCTTTTGCAAGACAGTAGGTTGAATACTGTTTCATTGGTGCAATCGGCCCAACAGTTATGGTGTTGGCGCCCTTCCTTCTTTTCTTTTGGCACAGAGGTTTGTGAGAGGGGATTGGTATCCTGTTTAAGGGGGATAGATTTAGGATTAATAGACTAGTAGAGATTTCATTGGGGAGAGCTTTACTGGTGAACTTCACATATGAGGAGGTTGGGTGGAGGTTGATTAATGTTTATGCCCCTCTCACTAAGAAGGAAAGGACAATTTTGTTTAATTCTATTAAACCCTTCTTAGTAACAACGAAGTATGTGATTTGGGGGGGCTGACTTTAATTGTGTGGTGGAGAGTGGTGAGAGGAGTGCAAAAACAACAAAAATGTATTGTAATTCCAATTGTCTTATTGATATATTGGCTCACAGCCAATTACATGATACATATAGGTCCGTACATCAGAAGGGAGGTCATACATACTTTCGAGGAGCTTTGTCAACTAGGATTGAGTTTGTGTTTACTAAATCTAATATTGGGGTCAGAAAAGCATTGGCGATACCTTTGGAAATTTCAGACCATGTACTGTACTTCTTCAGGTCATCTTGGGAAACATTAATGGTCCTACTTATAGGAGAGGATATTGGAAAATGAATACAGCAGTTTTAACAGAGGAAACAGTTACTGGCAGAGGTTACTGAATGTCTTAGAGCACAAATGTCAGTAGCTGGGTTGATTGATAATGTGAGTATGTGGTGGGAAAATACCAAAACAGGGTTAAGAAAAGTATTTCAAGTGTATTCCACTAGACAGCGACAATATCACTATAAACAGTATCTTAAGTTGCGGTCACAGTTGAACAAAATTTACTTGATAATTAACATACACCTTAGCTTGAAGACACAGGCCTTGAATATGAAAAAGGCTATGTTTGCTATACAATATTCTAGAGCCACTGCAATGTTACATGAACATAAGATATGTTCTCCAGGTAAAACTGGTTTTGGTGATGCTTTTAAAAGCTGTTCCCAGAGAGTGTCAGCTCGATTCATGACTTCCCTTATAACAAATACTGGTACAGTAGTAATGGATGGTCCTAGTATCTTGGACACTGTGTTTATGTATTTAGCAGATACAGTATGTACACAGCTTATCCAATTGATGAGGAGGTGTTGAATGAATTCTTGTCTCTCCTTGATATACCTGATGCACCCTCAGAGTTTTTATCAGTACTTACTGCATCCATTTACATTAAAGAAATTGAGCAGGCAATTGGCAGTCTTAAGGAAAATACTGCTCCAGGTATTAATAGGCTCCCGGCTGAATTTTATCACACCTTTAAGGAATTGATTACACAAATTTTGGTAGTTGTTTTTAACTGAATGTTACACATCTTGACGGTGGACTTTCATTTCTGCATTGCCGTACACATTTTGGTGTATAAACATGCGGATAGGTTTAACCTCGACAATTGGAGGTCTTTAAGTCTACTGAATTCAGAATATAAAATATTAATGAAAATATTACACTATCAATTGATTACCTTGACACCTTATCTAGTAGTTTCAGCTCAAACATGCACGGTGCCTAATCGCTCTATACAGCATAACTTGTTATTGATTTGAGAATTGGTGAAACAGGGTAAAGAGGAACAGCTTAAGGGGTATATTATGTCATTGGACCAGGAAAAGGCCTTTGATAGGGTTCCGCATTGCTTTATAACATGGGTCCTGTCATTGTATGGTATTCCAAGATGTTTTATGCACTGGATCTCCTTCTTGTACGATCATGCACAGGCAATTCCTACGGTGAATGGGCATCAAGAAACATACATTAATGTTTCTCGAGGAGTACGACAGAGGTGCCCATTGAGCCCTCTGTTCTATTGTTTTGCTTAGATCCCTTGCTATGTTTATTGCAAAAGGATGCAGGTATCAGAGGCATTAGGCCAATGGGAGGTGGAGTAGAGGTCCGTGTCACTGCTTATGCAGATGATGTGTGTATAAGTGTAGTTAATGAACAGTTGGGTGATAGAGTTTTGAACTTAATTGAAAAATATTCACATCCAACAGGGGCACTTCTGAATAAACGGAAAAGTATAATTTACCCTTTGTGTGGGTTAGTTACCCCGAATGACACTTGGCATGGTATTAAGGTTTCTAATGATCCGTTTCAGTATTTGGAGGTTTGGTTTGGGAGAGGGGATAATAGTGTATTAAACTGGAACAAGAAATTGGACTTTGCTTCTACTAAAGTAGCCACCTGGAAAATATGTAATCAAACAAAAAAGAAAACGGTGGCGGTGGTCAAGACGTTTCTCTCTCCAGTATGTTTGTTTATTAGTGCTATCTACCCCTTGCCTAGGATGTTAGAAGCATACCTTTTAGGTCTAATGTTTCAGGTTATATGGGGTAGTCGACTGAATCATATTAAAAGGGACATTTTGTATATGCCGGTAGAAAAGGGTGAATTGAATCTGATTGCCCTGATTGTGGTTTTTTTACTATTTTTTTTTCATAACAATTTACTTGATCTATCTAAACCACATACAGCACTGTGGATCCCTTTTGCAGATCACTGGATAAGACCTCTTTATCAAACATGGGGGAAACTGGGAGTGTTGACAGCTCAAGTTAAAAATAAATGTGTATTTTTCAGACTGGCTCTTGGAACGCTAAAACAGTGGAACTTGGAATTGAGTATCTTGACTTCTACCACTAATAAAGTATTATATAATAAGATTCAAAACCAAATTGGTGTATCACAGGTCCAATTTATAGAAGTGGCCCCACAATATTTTTCTAATGTTTTGGAGACCTTGACAGATCCATGTATCCCACCTAGACTTTGGGATATCACTTGGTTAAGTGCACATGGACATTTATGTGTTAAGGGGAATGTGGAGCATAAAAAATGGGAGGAAAGAATGTGCCCGAGACCAAGTTGTGTGGCACAGGAAGAATCAATGACTCATTTTTTTTATTCTTTGTCCATTTGTGAAGGAAGTGTGGGTGCTATTGGCACGAGGGTGGAGTCACCCCCATTGGGGTAGGCTTACTTATGCTGAAATAGTAGGGGGGTTTAGTATGTCAGATATAGGCTTACCGGATGATATGGTACGATTACTTCTTTCATTTATAAAGTTTATTTTATGGCAAGTTAGATGTAAGTTAGTACTGCAACAGATAACTCAGGATCCTGAGATAGTTCTTCATATCACTGAAACTGAAGTGAGCAAGCAATGTATGTTTGAACAACAATATATGAACGCTAGTATATGGAAAATTTGGTGGACAGCAGTCCCATTCGTGAAAGATAAAATAGGATGAATTGCCGTTTGAGTTGTGAATAAGTTGCTGTATGTATCTACTACTATCTTGTTCCTGTACATTTGTTTACAGTTGTTTATTTATTTTTTTGTTATGTTTTGTTCAGTTCTTTTCAATAAAATTTTCCCCTACTCTTTCTGTAGGGGGTGCTGAAGCTCTGCAGGAAGACAGGAGGACCTCATTCAGAGGTTGGTCATGGACAGAGTAGGACCTGCTGGTGGAGAGATGGAGTTTAACCGATCAGTTCAGGTGGAAGTGACTGCACAGAACACAGGCTTAATAACTGATGTGGAACCCCACAATGACACGCGGGCTGCTGAGGTAGCTCTGGAGGGTGAAATGACGGCTGATGAGGTATTGTTGCAAGCAGAATTGGACAAAAAAAAGCAGCAATTACTGATGATGTTATCGGCAGCTGAACAGGAGTTTTTGAAAGGTAAATCAAAGTTGGAGGAAGAAAAAAAAACAGAAGAGGTCTGTGGCAAGTCCTCTACAATAAACGAGTAAGCGTTTGACTGGGGGTGTGGGTTTGGAGTCATTACCAGGGACTGTTTTGGAAAATTTATCAGAGAACCTCAGTACTGACACTATGGCAGATGGCACTCTCTCAGATTGGACTCCGGGTGGGTGCACTCTATGGAGCGGGCTTGATATTTACAAATGGGTGGTGGCTCCCTGACCCTGTGATACCCATTCCTGGTTCCCCGATTTAGTGACTGAACAAATGATGTCTTCACCTGATTTACAAGATGCCGGTGAGATCTCCAGTGTACCTGCTGAAATTATATTAGATTCCCAAGCTGTTGTGTTGCAGCAGACCGAGGTAGATGGGCTGGTAATTATGTCAGATGCCGTGTTGAGGGTGTCAGACCTGGATATGCTGGTGCCTAGTAATTCTCTTTTGAGTGGTTCAAACCCGACAGTTACTATGGATGGTGCACAAGTTGCAGGAGATGATCAGGGAACTATAGGTATGGGGCAGGAAAATGCAAATGCTAATGACCAAAGGTCTGAAGACTTGAACATGGGTTCAGGTAACAGACACCCTGCTACTTATGCAGGCTTATTTCATATGCCAGTGACGGCTGCTAAACGAAGATTTTTAGTTAGGCTTAAATATAAAGGTTTGGCTCCTATTTCCCCAGACAGACTATGGGTGAGTAAAAGGCTTCTGATGGATTCTACGTGATTTTACCCTACAAAGGTATATGCTTTTATTCACGCACCGGGAGATTATATGTATGATATTAGTTTCTGCACCATGGCTTTACTGGACAAATTTTGGAGACTGTATTATGGGGTGAAAGATACTGTGAAATGGAAAGAATTCATAGCAATACTGATTACTAAGCCTATCATTAAAACAATCACCTTATTATTCAGAAACAAAGGGGTAGATATTAAGGACATAATTTTCTGGCTGGAAAAACATTGTACTATCTTTGCTCCTCCATGTCCCATCATGGATGATAATAGCTTCTGGACTGGGGGATGGACTTTCCGGATTCAGTTGAATCAAACTGACCAGGGGATACAACATCTACCGAGCTTTTTTTTTTTAGGTCGGGACAGAGAAATTCTTTTTGATGTGGGGCAGCCGAAGAGCTGCTACCACTGTGGGTCCTTATTGCATTTGAATACGAATTGTGATATGGTCAGATGCTTTCATTGTGGATTATTAGGCTATACAGTGAATCAATGTTCAGCTTCCCCCATCTGCAATCTTTGTGGGGACGATGAACATACTTTTCATGATTGCCCCAGGGCTGCTCAGAATTCGGAGGAAGCCTCTGATCAGGGTGTCTTGCTGTCAAGGAAAAGACATTCCTTTGCTCAGAATAATGAGGCTGGTATGGACTTCAGTATGTCTGCTAGGAGAAGAGGTAGAGGCAGAGGTGGCAGTTCAGGGGGGCAATCTAGGGGTACTCCCTTTCCAGCTAGACCTCCTTTGGCCATTAATCATCCCCTATCCAGCGTCGTGAGAGGGTCTGTGGTTCAGGAGATTCCAGAACCTTTTAAAGGGGTCACTGACCAATTAACGATACCCCAAGGACCTTGTACTGCTTCTCCTTGTAGGCCTCAGGTGGATCCTGGTAATCCCCCCCTTCTGGTAGCAGCTGAAGTGATCATTTCTTCTCAAGAAGGAAGTGTTTCGGATGTGGATTTGCAACAGATTCCAGGAGTGGTATGCCCTCCTCAGACACCTATTTTCTCTACAAAAACAGACCCTGTGATGCCTTCAGGTCATCTGCCGCTGTCTCCTTTGCCCATTTCAAATCGCTTTTCAGTCTTTGCATCATGGGGGGATAGGGTTGATGAGGAACAGCCTATGGAACAGAACTGTGTAGCTCCTCCTCTTTCACAAGGGGAGGAAGATGCCCGTCTGGGTCATAGTGTAGTTGCTGAACCATCTAAAAGACAGACTAGATCTAGTGTAAAATTGAAACAAAATCCTCCCCGAGCCTGTTCACCTCAGGTTGGCTAGTTTAAATGTAAACAGCATAAAACCATCTGTGAGAAGAACTACAACCTTCTCTATTTCGAATCATTTAAAGTATGATATTGTTTTTTTGCAGGATACAAGGTTGCATTCTGTTATAGATATACAGGCAGCTACTAAGGAATGGGTGTGGACCTTCTTATTGGTCCATTGGATCTGATTTATGTTGTGGGGTGGGCATAGGATTTTTTTCTTCCACTATCCAATTAAAAAGGTTAGTTGATACAGAGTCTGGTCGAGCATTACTGTTGGATGTTGAGCTGGATTCTTTTTGTTGTCATTTAGTGAATATATATGGTCCTCAAACGAAGGCTATGCATAAAGATTTACTGTCTAAAATTCAACCATTCTTGCATACTAGTAGACACATTTTTGGGGGGGGTTTAATGTAAATTTCTAGCAGAGACACCCTGACAGTAAGCAATATTGTGATAAAGTGTATTTGAACAGAATTATTAGTCATGCAGGCCTTAAGGATGCACATATTCAGGGATGAACTAGAGCACATCCAATATATTTTAAAGGGACTTTGTCATCCAGGATTGATTTCATTTTTTTGGAAAAAACAGTAGAGGTTTTTCTTTTAAGTAACTTGCCTATTGAAATGTCAGATCACATGTTGATAGGAATTCACATTGAAATCCCTCCTCCTAGAGAGTTAGGGCCTGGCTATTGGAGGTTGACTATGTCCTTATTGTTAAATGCTGAAGTACAACAGGAATTGAGTTTGATAATTGCTGATAAATGTTTGACTATACTTCTATATGAGGGAGAGATTAGTCAGTGGTGGCAAGATTTGAAAGTATGTATTATTAAATTTTTTCAGTTTAAAGCTAGGACTCAGGCTGCGACTGCTCAACTAACGTATTTGGCTCGTAGAAGAGAACTTCAAAATTTATTGTCCAATCAGGTTGCTTGGGCTCAGGATTTGAAGCAGGAGACTGCCAAAATTCGCACTGAGATGTCTCTGTACCAATATAATAGATTGGTGTCTCTCCAGAAGGAACAATCTTTTGGGACACAGGGAAAGGTGGAACAAACTAATCCATTTTCTGATAATCAGCAACAGAGGGAGAGGAAAAGTTTTACTGGATTGATTACAGATCAGGGGGTGTTGCTTACTGACAATGTTACTGTTATGAGGTATTTAGAAGCACACATTGAAAAAACATTTGGAGAGGCGCCGGTTAATTCCCCCTTTATCCCTTTTTTGCTATAAGCAGCTGATGCTCCAAAAGTGTGAGACTCTCAAAAAGAGGATTTGATAGCTCCTTTTTCAGTCATGGAGATGCAGAAGGTTATTAAGAGTCTAAATCAGAATATTTCTCTGGGTTCTGATGCCTCCCAGGAGAATTGTATAAGTTATTGTGGGAGCTTATGCCGGTGGAATTATTATAGATCTATAATTATATGATAAGAGATTTTTGTCTTCCTATGTAAATGTATGAAGGGCTCTTAATTTTTTTTGTTTAAGTCAGGACAAATTTCAGATGTTAATAATTGGCGTCCAGATACCCTGTTGAATGTTGATTTTAAAATACTTGCAAAACTATTGGGGAATAGGTTGGCTACAGTGATGGAGACGTTAATTAGTCCTGTGCAGTTCTGTGGAGTACCTGGGAGATGTATTACGGATGCTTTGTGTTTATTGAGGGAAATAATGGATGGAGGGAGGAACAAATGGGAGAACTGAATCTGAAGGGGGATTTGTTTTTAATTTAGATCAGGCGAAGGTGTTTGATGGTGTTTCACATTATTTCTTATGGCAATGCTTATGTTCTTATGGAATTCCTGATTTATTTGTTCAATGGGTTCAGTTATGTTATGCATTGGCCTTTGTTAGACCTTATGAGAATGGGCATATAGGGAACCAGTGTAGAATTCAGAAAGAGGTTAGACAGAGGTGCCCATTAAGCCCCCTATTATATGTGTTCTGTATTGACCCTGTACTCAGAATTTTGCAAAGATCACCACTGATCAATGGATTGGGGGTTGAGGTAGCACAAAATATTAAACTGATTATGCTGATGGTATATGTCTTTTAGCACAAGATGATTTATCTCTTAAAGTGGCTTATGAATTGGTTCAGGACTTAGGGGCAGTAGTGGGGGCATGTTTAAACCCTTTGAAATCTCAATGTTTGGCAATACAGGGATTTAATAACCCATTACTAAGAGTGGCGGATGTCCCGATCACTAAGGTCCCATGCAAAATTTTGGGTATTTATTTTGGGAGTGAGGATTTGGCAGGAGATAATTGGTGTAGAGCATTAAAAATAGGAATGGATAAGGTAAATCATTGGAATATCTGGAAAATGTCCAAGAAAAAGAGGATTTATTTGATTCATACTTTTTTAGTTCCGGTGTTTTTGTTTATTGCTACAGTCTTTCCTCTTCCCCGTTCATTGGAAATGAAATTGTTGGCATTTTTTTTTTCATGTTTCTGGGGTAGCCATTTAAATCCTGTTAAAAGGAATGTACTGTATAAACCTATAAAGGAAGGAGGCGTTCATATGATCAATCCACTGTTTTTTTTTTTACCATCTTTGTTTACAACAATCTGATTTCTTTAATGAAACATGAAATGATTTTATGGACGCACTGGGGTCAATCTAAATTACAAGGGGTACTGTTAGAATGGCAAACAGAGGCCTTTTTACACAAAAATAAACGTAGTCCTCAACTAGATAACCAATGGTCAAGGGGTTTTGATAAGGTTAAGCAGTGGAAAGTGAAATATGAATCTGTTCTTGGTATCCCTAAGAAACTGCTGTATGAGGAAATTATTTTGGAGTGTTTTGTGGAATATCCATTTGCAGGTTTTACAGTGTTCAATCAAAAATCAATTTCTTTATATGTTACTGATGACAGGATCCCAGAGAAAATGTGGGATACTGTATGGTTGGTACTTCATGGGAAGGTGAATGTCCGAGGAAATCAGAAGCATAAGCAATTACAGGATCAATATTGCTCGAGAGAATCTTGTGTATTGACTATTGAAACTAAGGATCATTTGTATTTCATGTGTCCATATATTAAGCAATTTTGGGAACTGATTAAGACTACAGGTATTTGGAAATTAGATTTCCCTCCTGACTCTAGACTGTTGTTTTATGGTATTATTCCTGGATCTTAGCGGTTTATTCCCAATGGTACATTGCGTATGATTATGGTGCATTTTTTATACTGGATATGGATTGGTCATTGTAGATTGGCACTCCAACAAATGGAAATTCCAGTACTGGAACTTTATCATATGGTACTTGGTGACTTGAAAACTTTTAAATATAAAGAATCTTTCCATTTTTCTCTGAAGGTTTGGGCCCAACATTGGGAATATTTTGATTAGATCTGAATTACTAATTCTGTTTTAGTAAGTTAGAAAATCTTTACAGGAGCCTAGTTGGGGGGATTTGGGTGCTTCTGGGAGATCAGAGAATTAGGTAGTCCAGTTTTTAAATTTTCTTACCATCATTTTGGTGGTTTGTGAGGAATGGTCTTAGAGTTACTGTAAGTGAATACTTAATATTTTATTAGAGTATAGATACGTCTCTCTAAGTGTTTGATTTTTTTTTAATTTGAAGTGTATAATTTGCCATGGTTTGTAGGATACAACCCCACATGGGTGTAATTCTACTTACTTCTGCTGAATGAACTAGAATTGTTTTTTTTTTTTTCTTTTCTCCTCTTCCTATTGAGTTTGGTAGGTTGGGGGAGTAATATTTTTATTTTTGCATTATAGTTTTTTATAAATGTCATAAATGCCCTTGTATTATATTTTCTTACTTTTTGTTTTCCTTTACATATTGGCATATTTTGATTTTCTTTTGTTTTTTTGTTTAAAGTATGAATTAATACTTGGAAATTGTGATTGCTTTTGTTATGATTTCATGTTTGTATGCAGTAATATTTGTTCTGTTTATTTGGTATTTTGTGATATCAATAAAAAACTACCCTACTCTTAGTAGGGGGGAGCTGCTGTCTGTTTTAGGTCGACAATCTCCAGCAGGAAAATGGAAGAGGACATTTTGGAGCTGACTGGGGTACGGCCCCTGACCCCAGTTATGGAACAGCTAGGGGATGAAGAAATTCAGGTGAGAAATGGTGAGTGCAGTAAGGACATTGCATTTTCACCCATGGAGAGGGTGAGTCACCGAACGACAGATGACCTTGTCACAGCTATGGAAGTAGCAGAGGGTTGTGGAGATTGTAATGGTTGTGGATGGGAGTGACTTGGATAATGAGCTCTAAATTGAGCTGTTGGAGCCGGTGGCACCATCTGAAGAGGATTTGACAAATGTAACAACTGAGGAGCACCTTTTGAAAGAGGTGCTTGACGAAAAGGAAAAATTACTGATTCAGCAGCTGGAGGAGAGTGATGTGCCTCAAAATGAAATAGCAGATCACTCGGAGGGTAACTGTAAGCCAACTAATGCAGAAAACGGGAATGTGATATTGCCTACGGCAGAGCCTGAAAAAGTAGCAGCAAATTTAATGTCAGTCACAAGTACTGCAGCATTGAAAACCATGGTACAACAGGAGCCTAAGGCACAGAGAAAAACATTGGGAATTAGAAACATCCCCCCCTTGAATCTAAACAAACCCCACTGGAGTAATAATTATCCACCAGAAAACTGGTGTATTGATATGACGTTGCAAAGGGCAGGGTGGCCCAGACTACAACGGGAGATTGGAAACCAACTGAGCAGGAGTATGTAGGCCTAACACTACCTAAACAGATAAGAGCAGAGCATGAGCAAGTCATACAGACAAGAACAATACAGTACCATTAACAAATGAGGTATTGGTTACAAACACTAAGAATGCTATTAAGGGACTACTGGGGTTTTCAAGAAAGTGCTCAACAGAACCTGGCTAAGGCATTAAATTCAGGGGACCCTGTCTCAGTGGATGAAACTCATAACAAACCAGTAAAGACAACAAACGCCAGGGTACAAGAAGAAGAACTCTCAGTAGGCCTTAGTGCCACCATTAAGAAGGACTCAAGCAAACAAACCTTTATGAATTCACTACTTCACATGTCAGATCTGTTTAAAAATTGTGGGGAACCAGCACCCAGGCAGAATGCTATTCACCTGCTTTACAAAGGGGGTATGGAAGATGTACCAGATAAATCTTTCATAGCTCAGACTCTACTAAAAAACTCTTTGAAATTTTGTGCATCAGAAGTGTTTGCTTTAATCCATACTGATGAACATCATTATGATGTTAGTTTTAAATTGGTAGACACTTTAGACAGGTTCTGGATAAGGTATAACACATTGAAAGATACTCCTCTTTGGTCACCTTTTCTAGCAATCCCCGTAATGAAACCAGCAATGAGAACTATTGCAATATTATTTAAGAATGAGGGGGTAAATGGATCTGATATCTTGCTGTGGCTAAAATAAAAGATGTGAAGTTCTGGAACATCCTGAGCCTATCATAGACTCGGAGCAGATATGAACAGGACGCTGGAGGGTGAAGGTAAAACTTATAATGTCTAATGCTGTAATCCTGTACCTCCCCAGTAGCTTTTATTTATGAAGGGACAGAGGGTCATTGTTTTATCCAGGATAGCCCAAATCTTGCCACAAATGTGGCTCTAGGTTGCATTTGACTAATGCACATGACACCCCAAAATGCACACACTGTTCAGAGCTTGGACACTTGGCAGCAACTTGCATTAATGCATTCAGGTGTAATTTATGTGATAGAAAAAGGGCATTCTTATGTAAGGTGCCCGTGAGCCTCATACAATTAAGAAGACAGTGTATTGCATGAAGTTTTGATCACACAAGCCCAAAAAAAGAGTTGTGCACAAGCCTCAGAGCATAAGGATGGCAGAAAACCATAAAGAAATGGAGAAAGGCAGACAGGCGAATAACATGAGGATAGCGCAGATGGTTTCTGTAACAGCTGAGGCCCTCAGACCTGTAACAGCACCAGCCAAAGTGGTGGACACAGTAAATTTGGAACAAGGTATAATAGAAGGCTCAGAGCACGGTAATGATATTACAGATTTGGAAAAGGACATGGAAGGAGAAGGAGGAAACCCTCTAGTGCAGGATATAACACAAGAAACTACACTAGGTACGAAGGTAGGAGAAGAAAGGCAGACCCTCCCAAGTGGTTCACATTCCACAGGATGATGAAGGTTATAAACTGGTTACTCAGAAAAAAAGGCCACAAGCAAAACCCCAAAAGAGTAAGGGCCCTAAAGAGAAAGAAAGGAGAGTGGCAGAGAAATAGAAAGTACCCACAGGAGGTAACAAATATGCTCCCCTTGAGGATAGAAAGGCCTGAGAGGGACACAGAAGATGAAGATGCAGAGTCAGATTCTTCGTCTATAGCATCATCTATCCCACACCAGTCATCTGGGAAGGAAGACATGGGGGGGAGATAAGGTAAAGTAAAAATGGTGCACTAGATCCACAAATGTCTAGAATATGGGTTAGAAAACACATTTACCTATGTCATCATTACAGCTTCTCTCCTTAAATGTTAACAGCATAAAGAATTAGAAGAGAAAATTAACAGCTCTAACAGAACTAGTAACGGTGGACCCCTTTATGGCGACACCCTGACGGCGAAACAGGAAAAAAGACCATTACGGCGACATTCACGGTAATGGTCCTTTTTCTGTGTTTTACCTTCCCCCAGTGTTCCGCCCCCTCCTCGGACCAACTCCGACCTGGAGTTGGAATCCTAAAGTCCAGGGGGTGCCAGGAGCAGAACCCCCCACATGGGGGTGTGGGGGCACAGCCCCCACAGAAAACACCCATGGAATAGGCAGCACAGTACCTGCATCAGTATTGTGCTGTCGCTGTGGGGGAGGTCGGCATTGTCACTGTCAACAAAACTTGGTGCTTCCAACTAGCCAAATATAATGTGGATATCCTCTGTATTCAAGATACCAGATTAAAGACTTTACTAGAAATTTCACAAGGTCACAAAATTATGGACAGCAAGTTCCACCTTCTGGTCAATAGGGGGAAAGTACCTGTGATGGGCTTGGAATCCTATTTAATAATCCTCATTTAAAAGTCACCAGACTTATAGACCTCTTGCCTTGTACAGCACTAATACTAGATGTACTATATAATAAAAAGAGGTTTAGAATTATAACTTGTTATGCATCTGAGGAAAAAAAAGAAAAAAATAGAACTTTTTAAGAGTATTCAGCCCTATTTGCATACATCCAGGTTAGTACTATGGGGAGGGGACTTTAATTGTATTCTGTACACTTCAGATAATGGGACAAAACAAAAAAATCATTTTGCAACTCTAATGCACTTAAGGAAATTATAACCACAGCCCAACTCAAAGACGGGTATAAAGAGATTCACCCCACAGGAGCTAATACCTATATAAGAGGAATATATGCAACAAGAAGAGATTTCTTATTCATTTCAAAAAACTTACGTGTACTCAGTGCTCAGACTAAAGATATTCATTTTCGGATCATAGGGCAATAATATTTAATATAGCTGGGGGCATAATATAGAAAGCACCAAAGGACCTTAATATAGGGTTGTTAGAAAATGAAACTATAGTCAAAAGGTGGAGAAGATTATGGGAAGCTAGGCAATCAGTTGCCTGCATGTATGATCCATGAGTAGAATAGTGGGAAGATTCAAAAAAACATTTTAATTCCTTTTTTCAGTCACAAGCTAGCAAAAACTCATTGATGTCATATATAGATTATTTATCCTTAAGAAAACAACTACATTCACTAATCTTCAGATCCGAAACATCAAAAATGAATTATAGTTGGTAAATAGATAAAGTAAAGAAGGAAATGTTTAACTTATAATATAACAGAGCTAAAACATTACAGCAGGAAATGAAATTTGGTACTCAAAGTAGAAAACAGATATTTGACCCATTCATAGTGTAAACATAGAGTAGCCCATAGGATTATTACATCTCTAGAAGACAAAAATAACATAATTCATGTAACAAAGCAGGCTATCATGGAAATAGTGCAGACACATACACAAAGAACATTTGGAGCAGTAACTACAGTAAATTTGAATAATGATTATATCCAGAACCTACAGATTCCAGAACTTACACTACAACAGAAGATAGTCTTACTGTAAAAGATAAATGAAACGGAAATACTGGAGGCAATTCAGTCCTTTGAATAATGTAGCCCCTGGGATGATGGACTCACAGCAGAATTTTATAAAAAGTTCAAGTATGAGATGGCACCATCTCTAACCCAGCTGTATAATGAAATCCTAGCTACTGTACAAACTCACTCCCAAAGTCAATACTTCAGGCACATTTGATTTTTTTATATAAAAAAGGAAACATAACAGATATGAGAAACTGAAGGCCGATCAGCATATTAAACACTGATTACAAGCTTTTAGGGAAAGTTCTGGTAAAACGATTGGCAGCTGTTTCAAGTATACTGATTAGTAAGCAACAGTCATGTTCAATTCCAGGGAGGAAAATCCAAGACAATCTAATAACTCTCCGAGAACTGTTTCAGAAAGGGCAGCAAGATCCAGAAATGGGAATATTACTTAGTTTAGATCAGGAAAAGGCATCTGATGCAGTACCACATGGATATCTTTTTACAATACTAAAAACATATGGCACATCTGAAGAATTTATAGAATGGATTAAGGCAATGTGTACAGGAGCAACACTGACACCTCTAATAAATAAATGGAAGGGTGTAGAGCTATTACTAAAGAAGGGAGTCAGGCAGGGATGTCTCATGAGTCCCCTTTTATATGTATTTTGCATTGATCCCTTATTACGGAATATATAGACTGACAGGGACATCAAAGGTATTCCTTTGACAGTAGACGAAGTTCCAATCAAAATTCTATCTTATGCGGATGATGTTATATTAGTAACTAAAATGGGCACAGATGGCTGAATAATTTTGAAGCACTTAAATTAATTTAGGGCAGCTTCAGAGTCCAGACTAAGTTTTAAAAAAAGTGAAGGGATATGTATAGGAGGAACCCAGCATATGTCATTATACAAATAGTCAAAGAGCCTATATCAATATTAGGCCTGTATTTTGGGGAAGGAGATAATGCAAGATCAAACTGTGATGTAAGTATACAGAAGGCAAAAAGTATCCTAGTTAGACAGAAACATAGACACACAGGGAAACTAAAAAGAGTGCTTTTGATTAAATCTTTGTTATTGCTTGTTTTTTTTTGTATATAAGTCATGTATATCAGCCCCCGGCACTAGAAACAAGGATATATAATGTTTTGTTTCAAGCATTGTGGGGAAGCTGGTTAAATCTGGTGAAGAGAAAAGTAACTTATAGGACAGTACAACATGGGGGGTGCTGGGAATGATAAATCCTATCCTCTTTTTTATAGCATTTTCTTGCATAGTAATATTACAGGGTTGGGGCAGATAGGAAGCACCTGTGGTCAAGAACTGTACTAGAACGGCTAATATCTGTACATCAGCCTGGATACAGAATAAGGCAAAACTACTGTAGGTAATCACAGTTATACCAGGATATGTTAAGTTTTTGTTTCAAAAGTTGATAAAGTGGAAAATATAGTATGCTAAGATGTGTACCCTTTCAAGGAGGAAATTATATGAGGTACTGGTAAAGGCAACATGTTCCCCAGAGTTGCAGATCCTGCACTGTCCAGACAAGGATACCCAGACAGCAATTTCTCATTTAAAGAACAATAGAATGCCAGCATATTTGTGGGATATGTTATGGCTAAGTATCCATGGCCATTTAAATGTAAAAAATAATAATAAACATAAGCCACTGCAAGAGAGATATTGCTTAAGATCTGAATGTAACCAACACGTAGAAATACAAGATCACCTGTTTTTGAAGTGCTCTTTTGTAAAGCAGTTTTGGTCTTATGTAGCACAACAATGGGAAAACAAGAATTTTTTGTCATTAACATATGAAGTATTACTATTGGGTATTTACCCTAAACCTTGGGATAGTTTTCACAAAGAAACATTACAAGTCATATTTGCTATCCTAAAATATTCAATTTGGCAGGCCAGGTGCAAATTGGTTCTGTAGCAAGTGATTGTTACCCCAGAGCAAGTTTTAAGGAATGTGCAGATAGCCCTTTTGAAAATATAAGAGGGGGATGGAAAAAAAGCCACAAAAAAACAACTTAAGGTATTATGGAGACAACGTCACACTATAATCTTTTGTGAACCATAAAAGTCAAAGAGTTGACAGATATAGATACATGCATATTGTAAATGCTGGTATATGGTGAAGAAGATTGTATTTATTATATAAGCAAGTGGATATAATCTTACAATTGTAAAATGATTAGGAATGGTTTTGTTTTGAATTTTACTTCCCTATTTCCCCCAATAAAATTCCCCTACTCTTTGCAGTAGGGGGCACTGTTGAAAGTCCATGACTGCCATGGCAGATGGCAGTCAGAAGCTGAAGGAGGCGGCTGGTGTACCTGCAGGGGAGCTGATCTCCGACCATGCAGGTCCAGCACAGAAGATCAGTGAGCAAAGATCGGTACCAGAGGATTTAAAATTGCAAGGCACGAATATGTCATGGTAATCACTGGGGGAGCAGTGGCTCAATAAACTCAGCGCGGCAAAAAAGGCAAAGTTTATGGAGATTATAAATGTCTCAGAAGAATCAGGTGAAGAAAGCTCACTTACTAGAAGAGAGATGATGATGGACGGTGGATCAGAAAATGGAGCCTCCAAAGTTAAGCATACAGTGATAGTAATGCACCTTGAGCAGCTCCAGACTGACAGGCCAGCTGGTGACGCAGCAACATTAAAGGTACAGAGCGCGTCAAAACCAATGCCCAAAGCTGTCAAACCCACCGCTGAATTCAGACGAACAAAGGAGAGCCAAGAAGCAGAATTACCAGTGAGTAAAACTTCTTCTATGGGGGAAAATGTTACAGCACAAGTAAAGATTAGCACAAATAAGCATCTAAAAGAAAAAAATAGGGAGACTGCTATAAGGCAATTGCTAATGACCTCACCGCACAAAACCCAGCAAATAATTGCAAATAAATTAATGGATGCAGGATGGTGTGTAAGTGGCCTGGAGCAATTGGTGCCTAATCCCTCGCACAGCCCAATACCAGGGATGCAAAGGGCTCAAGCTATTGGGGATACAGAAATATCAAGAGATGATCAGAATCAGGGCCAAAATGGGAACCTACAAGTAGTCACTGAGACTGGGCAGATGCCATTTATAATGCAGTCAGACACTGAACTGAATGCTGACCATGTTAATTACTCCCCCTCCAGAGCAAACCTAACCCTCGTCATCACCAAAGTATGGAAACCAGCGATTCAGATTCACCCGGCGGAAGAGACTAGTAAACAAGGTAATTCCTGGGGGACAGAATGGAAGAAGAGCAAACTACAGCCCAATCAGCTCAGGCCCCAGAAACAGCAAAACAAATCTGGGCTAGATTTAGATGAAGAGACCAGGCCTTTCAAAATGCAGTCCCTGCACAACGACAAAATGCTGTACATCTTCAGTACACAGGGAGTCTGGAGGTTCCCCCAGATAGAATATATGGGGGAAGACCACTTATAAAAGAGTCAATGAGGTTTTTCTCAAACTAAATCTATGCCCTGATGCATGCATCAGGAGACACCATATTTGACATTTGTTTTAAGACACCCATGGGGCTGGATAGGACATTGTATGAAAGGAAAAAACACTCAGCACTATGGCTACCTTTTTGAGCTATTCCCCTTACCAAACCCACCTTTTGACAAATGACCATCCTATTTCAGAATGAGGGGGTAAATATGCAGGACATTAAACACTGGCTAGCACAGACATGTGATCTGATGAGTGAACCACAACCAGTTTTTGACGAGAAACATATTTGGACAGGAGGGTGGAAGTTCAAGGTGAAACTGATATTGACTCCACAGGGACCAAAACACCTTCCCAGCTGCCTTTTCTTGGGTAAGAACTGGGGACATTGTTTTTATCAAGGTCATCCAAAAATCTGCTTAAAGTGCAGCTCCTTAACACATCTGAGTAACACATGTTATAGACTGAAATGTAACCTCTGCTTGGACTATGGGCACATCAATTTAAATTGCATGAATGATCTGAAATGTAACCTCTGTGAGGAACAAGGTCACACATACAGGAATTCTAACCACAGCCCAAAAAAAAAAAAACATGGAATGAAAAAGGAGGGAACAAGAACAAAGAACTCAGGCAGCTGCAGCCCATGAAACTGCCTCCCCCCACCTTCAAACTTACATAGCCCTCTTCAATGGACCACGGATATACAGACAGTGAATATGGTGCAGCCAGATGAAGGCAACGAAGACATGCAGGGGTCTCAGGATGGCAATGAGCAAGTCCAGTCTAAACAAATGGAAACTGGACTACAACAACCAGGGACACCACTGGAAGAAACAGAGAAAGAAGATGCACAATTGGAACAGGACAATAATAGGCATGTACACACAATGCCACCTCCAAAAATGACAGAGGTAAAATAAAAAAAGAGACGACTAAAAAAACAACAGCGTAAAGTGAAACTGACTAAAACCACACAAAAATAACAACTGGAAGTTACTAATCGATATGCAACACTCCTATCTCAGGAATCTGACCGAGGAGAAGAATCAGGAACTTCTTCCACTTTTTACTTCCTGCAGGCTAACACCTCTGATTCAGAGGAGAAACCACTGCAAGGTAAAATTCAAGAAGTCAGGCAAAAAAGCAAAATAAAACTGGGTGTACGCCTGAGAAGAAGTGAGAGATTGCGGAAAGATACATAACTATTAACCCATGGAAGCCCCACACACCTATAGAGTGGTGACCCTGAATGTGGATAGTGTGAAGAACCCCAGGAGACAGCTGGTGATTTTTTTCCATTCTTAAAGAATGGAAACAGGACATTTGTTTTGTTCAGGATACTAGATTGGACACCTTAGTAGAAATTGTTGCTGCTTCACGCTTATGGTGTTGGGGGTCTTCCTTCTTTTCCTATGGGACTGATAGGTGTGATGGGGTGGGGATTTTATTTAGGGGTTATGATTTCAAAATAACCAAAGTGGTAGATGTGTGCCCAGGACATGTATTAATTTTAGATTTTACTCACAATAAAACAGTATGGAGAGCTATAAATATATATGCTCCCCAAACAAAGAAAGGAAGGGTAGATCCATTTAACTTAATTAAACTGTATCTTTTTACATCAAGGAATATCATATGGGCTGGGGACTTTAATTGTGTCAGGCAGTCAATGGATAAGGGTGCAAAAACATCAAAACAGTTCTGTGACATGAATATCTTAAACAAAATTGTGTCAGAGGTGGACCTTATTGATGCGTATAGAAGCATACATGAAAAAGGAGGCTATACCTTCTATAAATCTAATCTGGCAGCAAGAATAGATTTTATTTTCACTTTAAATGGGGTAAAGATGTATGAGGCTAAAGTAAGTCCCATTGAGAACTCAGATCATATGATCCTGAAAACTGAAATGGGTTTAATGAATAAACATAAAATAGGTAGAGGATACTGGAAACTAAATGCAGAATGATTAGAATTCCCTGAAACTATTAATATGGTAAAAGAAAATTTAGCAGCTAGACAGAGTATGGCTTTTTTAGAGGATAATATGAGCAGATGGTGGGTGGGGACATAATTAGAACTCAGAAAGCTGCTGCAACAACAGGTAGGAAAGGCCCATACGGATAATTACAAAAAGTATTTAACACTACGGTCTCAGCTTTATAAAGTAATGTCACTAACAAACCTGGGTTATTCCCAATATACTAAACAAATCAAAAACTTAAAATTATAAATGGAAAAATTGCAATATTCTAGGGCTATTGAATGAACATAGAATATGCACACCAGGTAAACAAACTTCAGGAGATATTTTTGAGAGCTGTAAGCAAACAATACATAATAAAGTAATAGATAAATTAAGAACACAGAATGGTTATGTTACTGACACCACAGAGAGCATTTTAGACACGGTAGCCACACATATAAGGGAACTATATTCATGAATGAAGATAGCAGAAGAAAAATTAAAAATGTTTTTAAATACAATACAGGTCCCCCCCTCCAGTCAGGAACTGTGCAAACACTGACAGCCCAAATAACAGCAGCAGAAGGGGTGCAGACGATCTCTAAACAAACTACAGAATTTTATAAAAAATTTAGTCCTGACATGGAAAGTATTTTGCCTGTGGTTTTTAATAGCATGCTAGAAGATGGAAATGTTGCAACACAGTTTGGACACTCTTTTCAAATCTTTTTACACAAAAAAGGAAACGGAAAATTTACATAATTGGAGGCCTATTAGTCTTCTTAACACTGATTTTAAAATACTCATGAAAATTTGGCAGCTAGGCTAGCAGTGACAGCACAGGCACTAATTGCAGAAGGTCAGTCATGTTCAGTGGCTGGAAGGAGCATACAGGATAATCTATTACTTATTAGGGAAGTGGTAGAGATGGGAGCACAAGAAGAGACTACTGGATATTTACTTTTGTTGGATCAAGTCCAGGCTTTTGACAGGGTCTCTCATAAATATATGGGGGAAGTTTTAAGTAAATATGGGATTCTGGTACCCTTTGTTAAATGGTTGATGGATATTTATAAAATTGCAGCACCAAAACCCTCAGTTAATGGAGTTCAAGGACCACTGGTGAAACTTAACAGGGGAGTGAGAGAAGGGTGCCCAATGAGTCCTCTCCTGTACGTCTTCTGTATCTACCCACTTATTCATTATATACAGCAAGATCCACACATTGATGGGATACCCATTACCCTAAGAGATCATACATTGGCTATAACAGCATATGCGGATGATGTTTGTATATTGGTGGCAAATAGACAGGTGGAGCAAAATGCATTACAGTTAGCGGAGGAATTTATGACTGTAACAGGAGGCAAGATTAATCCTCTTAAAAGTAAAGGTTATAGGTTAAATGCTAAAGCAGAACATGTGGAAAGGATTGGATATGTGCATATTTCAGATGACAACATAGAAATACTGGGAATAAAATTTGGGAGGACCGATATGGCATATACAAATTAGAAAGAAAAAATAGAGGAAGGGATGGAAAAGGTGTATATTTGGAAAAAGTGACAACAAACGAAGAAAAAAATAGTGGCCATAGCAGAAAATGTTCTATTTCTGATGTTTGCTTATTTAAGTATAGTATTCCCACCCCTGTTAAATTAGAAACCAGCATTTTGAGCTTAATATTTCAAGTCACATGGGGAAGTCGGTTAGACCCAATAAAAAGAGAAATTCTGTATGAACCCATAAAAACTGGAGGTTTAAACTTACTAAACCCCATTAGTGTTTTCTACAGTCTATTTTTGCACAAAAATATTCCAGGTTTTACCGCACCAGAAGATACATTTTGGAAACCGGTGATTAAAACATAGCTCTCACTCCAACTAAGGGCTTGGAATATTTCCAAGGCATGTAACAAAAAAAAAAACAATTGGGTCTCCCCAATTTGTTTATTCCATAACAGAAAAAGTATGGAAATGGAACCTGATGGTGCCACAGGTAATTGTGCCAAATAGAAAAATTTTGTATAATACCACACAAAAAAGTTGGTAAGGAATTAACTGGGAGTACAGATACAGTCCAGAAAGTTACAACCACAAGATAGAGCAATACCTGATAGATAAAAGAACACCCCGCCCCAAAGAATGTGGGATGATGAGGTCAGATGATGACTGGCTAGAGACGGCAGCACTCTTAACTCTCTCCAACTTAGAAAATAATATATTTCACTGGTTTCTTCAGTTCAGAGCTTCCTAACTGTTATACCCCAACAAGGCTGAAGATCTACTTGGGCATTACTCGCAGTTTGGCGTGCCAGTTCCAAGTATGGAAATACAAATGAAGCCAAAGCTCCTGCGGCACACTCTGCCAACATCTCCTGAAAAGGGTGCAAAAAAAAGTATGCAGCAAGCCGCCAAATGGATCCCAGCATCTCCGAGTAAGACGGCGGCTACACCATTAATGGAGGAGCGGTTTCTGCAGAAGATGAAGCCACTACAAGAGGCAATCATTCTATTTACCTCGGACCTGGCAAATTTAAAAAAGGATCTAGTGGATGTCTCAAGACAGATTAAAGATAATGAAGCATGGGCAGTCTCATTGGAGAAGTGGCAGGCAACTACGGACCCCGAGATTGTGGCCCTCAAAAAACAGCTGAATAAAATGGAATTAAAGCTAGAGGACCTCAAGGGCCATAGTCGCTGCAACAATTTAGTGGTAATCGGCCTCCTGGAAGGTAAGGAAAGCTCCTCACCCAGATCTTTCACCCAAAAGCTGCTTGAGAAAATTGAAGGCCCTTCACCTAATGACCCTTCCTATGTGATAGAATGGGCCCATAGAGCGCTATGCCCCAAACCAGCTCCAGATGCACCCCCACGGCCATTCCTGCTAAAATTGCTTAACTACTTGGACAGGCAGTATATTTTGGCAAAAGCTGTGTGACATACAGGCAGTAATGTGGGAAGAGAATAAGATAAGAATCTCACAGGACCTACTAGCCTCTGTGAGACAGAAGAGGGGCTCATATCATTCAACGGTCTCTCGCCTCATCCCTGCTGGAATCCACTTTTGGATGCTATATAAGGGCGCAACTGCAGGGCCACATACACGAGAAGTGGCATTCCTTTGAATCAAATGAGCATGCTGTAGGAGAACTCCAGAAACTGCTTCCCGAACTGTTCAAGAAGTGAATGCAAGCACAAGTATTCACAGCGATCTTGCTGATCAGAGACCCTACCTAACATGTTTTAAGGGAGCTATGCCACTGTTTACTGTGCAACACTACCGACAACTAATTAAAATACTGGCCCCTTAATAACTGCCCTTTTTGGTGGAGTACACTCAGGACTGCACCAGGAAGATCGGATCTTGGCTTCTGTAGACTTTTCATCCACAGCATCGTGATCTACAGTTTGTGGTATCCATATTAAAAGGGGGCAAGTGCTGGAACTTGACTCGGTTCGTGGGCAGTGGGCTAGGTGTCAAGATTCACTTTAATAGACTGGATTACAAGATCTAACAGCACACCTTTGCAGTCCTCTGTTTGGTGTATTATTTTCAGGGGTCTGTTGTGTGTTTGGAGGTTGACGGAAGAACTGAGAGCAGACAACTCCATTTCCATTATGAATAGAATGTGCGCATGATCGAAGGCTTGCATGGAACTTGCTGTGCAAATGTTTTCTCCTTTCTTAAGCTCCTTGGACTACTCCCACCACACGGTAATTATCGGAACTGCATCTTGGTTGATCTCCAGCATTTTGGACTTTACCGACCAGTTACATAGGTTTTTAATTTTTTTTTTTTGTAAAGCAAGGCATATCTGATGCCAGAGAGGAGACTTGTTGGGATTAATTGATGCTGGCATTTTGTAAGAGGAGCCCCCCCTTGTTTGTTTTAGTGAGCATCCTGTTCAAGCCCTCCTCCTCTATTTGGGTACAGTGGCACCCTTGTTTCACAACTAGAGCTAGTTAGTTTTTGGCTGTTTGAAGATCTGGTCCTTTGGTTAAATGGGACTAAGGACCTCCAATGCCTTGTTTTTCAGTTTGTTTGGTTCTACTGCCCCTATTACAGTTTACATGTTCATTACTGGTTCAAGTGTTAATACAGTTCATATTCTGTTGTTTTTTATTAAATAGTTGTTGGGGGATTGTTAATTTGCTACTCAGTGGTGGGGGAGAGGGGAGAGGGTAACTCCCTGCTTAAACTGGTAGCACCATGCACAGTGTCGAGGGGTGGGTGCCTTACCATCGCAAAATATAATGCATGGGCTCTGATTCATGGGGCAAATACCAAAGGGCAGGCAGACCCAAGCTTAAGTAATTTGTATACCAGCATCATATTAGAACTCTGCAGGGAATGAGTGGGGTGGGCGTTTCTTTCTGTATATGTTTGGGTATGTTCTAGGGGTTTGGGGGTGGGATGGGACTCATGGTACCAGGCTTGGACCCGAGGCTTGTGTTCTTTGACTCTAGACCGATAAGATTACCTAAAATTACTTTAGATGGCTAATACTGTGAGAATTATCTCATGGAATGTTAAAGATGTGCACAACAAACATAAGAGATATAAAGTATTAAAACACTTGCAGATGGAGAAGGGTCAAATTTCCTTTTTACAAGAGGCTCACCTTCTCAAAATGGAGGCCAACCTACTGCAGAGACTAAATATAGGGCAAGTGTTTGCAGCGGGGTCTAGCAAACAGAGCAAAGGGGTAGCTATCCTGTTAGCCAGGAATTTTAACTTTAAATGCAACCAATGTATTTGTGATCCACTGGGTAGGTTTGTTTTGACACTGGGCACTTTGGAGAGATCTGACATTGCCCTCAGGTCCATCTATCATCCTAATTCTGATACCGCATCCTTTTTTATGGATATCCTCAACCTCCTGTTGCCTTTCCTGTCTGTTCTAATTCTGCTGGGGAGAGACTGGAATTTACCTTTTTCTCCTGATGTGGACAGGACGGGCAGACTGAATGGGGGCCCCTCACCAGCCCAAAGAGCCATAAGAGATATGTTAAACAGATTAGGCATGTGCAACCCCTGGAGGATATTCCACCCAAATTCACAGGAATACACTTTTCGGTCTCCTGTACATGGGAAATCCTCTCATATAGATTACTTCTTACTAAGTAAATTGTTCCTCCCTGGACTCGTGGCATGTCAGATTTCCTCTGAGGTTATCTCAGACCATTCCCTGTTGTCCTGCACCCTGGAAGTATCCCCCAACTATAAGGTGGAAACCAGATGGAAATTAATAATAGGCTACTAAATGACAAATGGGTAGTAGAGAGGATAAAATCTTGTATTAAGCAATATACAGAGGTCAATCTTCATTCTACAGGCAGACAGAGATGGAATGGAGGGGTTTAAAGTGCTTTCTGTGGGGGAAATTTATCAGGATTGCCTCAAAGAAGAGGTGTCAGAGGGAAAGACAGGCCAAAGAATTACTAGTCAGGATCAGGTGAATAAAAATAGACATCTCACCCTCTTCCACTAATGCGCAGCACCAGGAATTGATCCGTCTCCAAATACAATACAATGAAATGTTAGGTGAGAAGGCTGAATATGCCATCCTCAAAATGAAATCCACTTATATAGACCAAGGGGAAAAGGTGGGAAGGCTGTTGGCCTTGAGAGTTAAGCAATAGGAAACTTCTAGACTGGTCAATGCAATCCATTCGAATCAGGATGATACACTTAAAATAAACCCATTGGATATTGTTGGGGAATTTAAACATTTCTACAAAGATCTTTATAGTGCCAGGGATAACCCCCCATCAGAAGCACAAATCAATCATTATTTGAAAAACCTGCCCCTTCCTGTTCTCTCCGCAGACCAACACACCTCCCTGATCTCTCCAATTATGGAAGAGGAGATTAAAGCAGCAATCAAAGACCTGACTTTGGATAAAGTACCTGGACCAGATGAGTTTTCCTCAAACTTTTACAAAGTTTCCATGGAGGAACTGACCCCATGGCTTTGCCACCTGTTTCAGACAATACTAGCTAGTGAATGCCAGGATCCACACCTTTTCAAGGCAACAATAGTAGTCCTGCACAAAGAGGGGAGGGACCCAGAGCAGATCTCAAATTACAGACCCATATCTCTTCTTAATTATGACGTCAAGATTTTAGCCAAGCTATTGGCAGTCAGAATGGGCCGGGTTATGCCTTTGTTGATAGCTGAGGAACAGGTGGGCTTCATGGTGGGGAGATCCTCATTGGATCACATAAGGAAGCTAGATCGCATCCTCTCGGCATCCTAGGGCAGCATTCACTCTGTGGTTCCGTTGTCTCTGGATGCAAAGAAGGCCTTTGACAGAGTGGATTGGAGTTTTCTGTTCCAAGCCCTGATTAGATTTGGTTTCCCTCCTCTCTTTGTGAAATGGATCAAAGCTATATACTCCACCGCTAGTGCCCGAATTTACTGCAACCATCTTTTCTCTTCCCCTTTCCCCCTCTATTCTGGCACAAGGCAGGGCTGTCCCCTATCCCCTCTACTATTCAATATTTATCTAGAACCCCTCCTAACATGACTTAAAAGTGACCTTGGTATCCAAGGAATAACTATAGGTTCTCACGAGTTAAAACTTTTGGCGTATGCGATGACATACTTCCTCACTTGCTGAACCCACAGGCCTCGATTAATAGGTGTTTATTGCTAATTCAGGAGTTTGGGCTACTTTCCAATTATAAACTGAATTTGGAGAAATCCATTGTATTCCCTATGACTCTGTTCACTCATAAGAGAGAGACTGAAGGATTAGGGTTACAATGGGAATCTAAGAGTCTTAAATACTTGGGGATAGCCCTGTCCTGGGACCCCAAGTCTCTACAAGAAGCCAATCTGGATTCAATTGTTCAGACCATCCATCAAGGTTTAGATAGATGGACTAAATTGCCATTGTTGCTTTGGGGTAGACTTAATTTAATCAATATGAATGTCCTACCCTGAATTTTCTACCCCCTCAACATGTTAAATGTCTGGCTACCGCAGAGGTGGTTTACTAGGCTACACTCCTTGATAACCCAGTTCATTTGGAAGAACCGACAAGACCATAGATCTTATGGTAAATTAGCAGTGCCTAAAGTCAAAGAGGGTCTAAGACTCCCCCACTTTAAACTTTACTATTGGGCCAGTCAGGTTGCAAAAGCCATGAGATGAGTAGATAGCCCAGGAACAAAGGACTGGATTCACAAAGCTTTCTGAAGGTGCAAAACCTTCCCTAAGTCCCCAGAACTGCTGTAGCTATGGAAACAAAGGGGAACTTGCACTGAATGCTATTCACAAAACCCTCTGCAGCTGCAGAAAATGACACTAAGGACTGTGGGAAAAAGTGCAGCTGAGGAAGTCCCTGAAGAAAAAAAGGTGTGAGATAAGTAAGGCACAGCCCCTAAAAGGTTGTTCACAACCAGATTTTTTCCTCAGCTGCAGAAAAAATGTTACACACAGCGGAATGAGGTGTAACTGTCCCTCAGCAAACTGCAGTAGTGCCCCAGCAATTGGAATCAATTAAGGTGAAGGTGAGAAACAGGTAATAGCATCACAGATAGCATAACAGTAGCTACTGTAACAGCAACAAAAGCACACATTGCCATGATAATAGCAACAGGCAAAAACCACCAGACACAGTGCAGCCCATGTCGGAGCCCCACAGGCAGTAGAGCCTGGCCAGCTGCAGTGAGTGCTACCCCTGCAGGCAACAGGAATGCCCCAGGGAGGGGGGACTAGCAGTAATAGTTGGCCACTGTGGTGCCATGGTATTACTGGTATCTGTGGTGCTGCAGTGGTCCCAGTTGAGGGACTGGTTGCTGGTCTCTTTGTGGGTGCTTACAGCTTCATTCTATGGCAGCCCTGTTACAGTCTGCTGTTTCAGCTAATTAAGTTCACCTGTTGCCATGCATCCTAAGCTATTTCTGGAGCTGCGGATCCGCAGTTGCGGATTTTCAGCACGTGCACAATTTCTGCAGCTGCTGAAATTCCACAGCTATGGGGATTTTATGAAATTTCGCACCTGCTCAATTTTTATTTGTGAATATCACGCAACTGCGTTTCCGCAGTGCTGTAGGCCTTTTTCCCGCAGCTGCGGGATTTTTGGCTTTCTTTGTGAATCCTGCCCAATATCCCCAGTACAATACTACCTTTGTGGCTTTGGCTGGAGAAAGAACTTATATTAGCCCAGGGCCTGTCTCCCCTCGCTCTGTTTCACATACCCTTTAAGCTGGTCCTGCCTGCACTAATGGAGACTCCAATAGGAATCTCAGTTAAGGTTTACAATCAAATGTGTACCTCCTTAGCTTAGAAACATACCCAAGATCTGGCACAACCCATTTTAGGCAATCTGAATTTGTTGATAAGTGGGAAAATGATGGCAGCCTCCTGGCTTCCCCAACTGGCAAAGGTCTCGGTTTCATACTTGTGGAACAATAGTCGAGTAAGCCTGACAAAGACATAGTAAAGGACTATAATCTGAGCCCCCACTCCTACTTTAAAGTATGCCAGATTAAGCATGTACTGAGGAGAGCCCAGATCAGTCAGACTGCCAAGGAGGAGGGTGGGTTCCTGCGTCCACTCAGAACCATGGCCACACAGCCTCATGCGGTTTCTGCTATTTATTTCTTACTATTAGAAAGAACATTCCAACAGCTAGATGGATCTTCTAATTATGGGAGCATGCAATTTCCAGAGATGACAATCAACTGGGGTAAAATTTGGACAGACACTCACAGACTTATCTCCCAAGATAGACTGCGGCTGATGCAGTACCAGATTATCAATAACCTACCTCACCCCCAGTCAAATTGTCAAAAATGAATAGGGCTCCCTTAGCAACCTGTAGGCACTGTATGAAGGTAGAAGGATCCCTGTATCACATATTTTGGGACTCCCCAAAAATTGTTCCACTGTGGAACTCTATTAGACAGAAGGTAGACCCTTTACTGGGTCTAACAGAGCACATAGAACCAGCCGCTTGTCTCCTGGGTGATTTTTCTCTGACACCAGTAACTGTGAGGAAATATCAGCTGGCCATTATGGCACTATTGGTCAAGAAGTTAATACTTTGACATTGGCTAGATGATGTAATTATCCCCTACTCTGAGTGGTTGCAGTAATTGCTCTCCAACCTCTCTGTGGAATGAGTCATTGCGAGTGTTCATCATAGAATGCCTAAGTTTGAGAAATACTGGGTTAGGCTGCACACACTTTATGCTCTTTAATGGGAAAGCTCAGGACATTGGGAGGTAATATGGACAAGTTTTGGTCATCGTCCTTCTTTCGTGATCATCTGGTACTATGAGTTGGAGGATTTTGGGGGGGTATGTCTTTTTGTATTGTATTGTTTTAGACTGTTCTGAAATTGTGTATGTCATGGCCTTCTCAGGCCACTGGAAAAACAAAATGTTCAATAAAATATATTGAATTTCAAAGAATGTGGGATATGGTATGGCTTAGTTGTCATGGTAAATTAGGGGTAAAAGGTAATGCTAAGCAAAAACGTATGGAGGAAAGGATGTGTCCTAGAGAAAGTTGTAAACAAACTGAGGAAATTATGCTAAATTTTTTTATAAACCATCCATACGCACAAGATATGTGGAAGGTTTTAGCTCAAAGGTGGGACAACCAGCAATGGGGTTAAGTCACATATCAAGAGCTGATTACTAGTTACATGAGAGGCTTTGCAGTTATTGAGGAAAGTACACTAAGGTTGATATTTATGTGCATCAAATTTATAATGTGGCATACAAGGTGCACATTTGTAATGCAACAAATAGAAATAACCCCATTAGCAGTGGTAATACAAGTTGAAAGAGAACTGCGGATATTGTATAAATATAATAGAACAACTATTTCACAATGGATATGTCAAACAAGGTGGAATGGTATCCTTAAAACAATCCAGCACCATGATTGACTTGTGGGTGTTAAAGCATAGTTATGTCTTGTGAAAAATAAGGCAAAATATAACATTATTTGGCTATACGGCAATTTATTTTTTTCTCTCTCAGGTATATAATATTTAACAGTAAATGTTTGAAATAATCGTAAAGAGAGGAGACTGGGGAATGGGGATATAATTTGATTTCAGAAATTTGTGAGGATGTATTTTGAGTTTTCTTTTTGGCTTTCCTTTGAATTATTCTTCTTTTCAAACCAAGTATATGTAGAACCTGACAGAAGGCTTGAAGGAAATGCACTGTTTTAAGGAAAGTGTTTGGTTATTCTCATTTTGTATATAGATTTGTAAACATTATGTTGTATAACCTGTTATTTTGTTTATATTTTCTGCAATAAAAAGTTCCCTGCCCTTCCTGTAGGGGGAATCTCTGCTGTCTTAGCAACTTGCCAAGATGGTGGACAGTGGTGCACAGTAACAGCTGGAGGACACAAAGGTGGGAGAACAAGTCTCCTCTCCCATCTCGCAAGAATTAGAGACCAATAAAGTTAATATGACAGGAGCAGCGCTACTAGAAAATCATGATTCAGGAAGAGATTATAGAGGGAAAAAAGGATGGCTCAGCAGTATGTTATGGGCCAGAATTACCAATGGAAATGGAGGATGAAGAATCAGAAAAGGCATAGCTGAAGTCACGGAGGTGTTGAACGCAGAAGCAGGCATGGATACGATTGAATCTTTGAAACTGCAGAAAATTTTGGACACTGAGGAGTGTAAGTTCCTGTACCGAAAAATTACCTTACAGAAGCAAATTAGGCAGCTCCGCACTGACAGCACTGCTGGGGCTGTCAAACCCACCCAGCTGAGTGCCAACATCAGCACATCAAAGGAGCTGACACCTGACAGAACAGCAGTAACCACAGACGCTCATACTTTGGACAGTCTGCACCAGAATCAATGCTCATTTCCAACAACTGAAGTAAGTGCCTCCTTACATCAAAAAATTGACATTAATACACCAGTAACAACTGTAGAAACTCCTCATGATACCTCCTCCCGGTCTGTAGCAATGGCATTACAGGGCACAGGCTGTGAGTTACATACAGAAATGGGACAATGGCAAGCTGAATCATCTCCCATTCAAATGCAAAGGTATCAGACTTTCCACAGACTCCCACATGGAGGCATTCTCCAAGGTAGGCCCAAAAACAAGGCATTGGCCCATTTTTGGAGGATGCCTTCTAGCTCCCAGAAGATCTGGCCCTCATTCAGAACCCGATTCTCAACCTGCCAGGCACTTCACTGCACTGGACAAATGAACCCATGACCCCCACTTATGACAGAACCTATATCTACACAGCAAGTCACTGCCTCCTAAACCTCAGAAAGGAATATCCTAGGAAGCTCTTTGCATCATTATTTAAAATGCCTATTTTACCTGCAAAAAGACATAACGCTGTTCAACTGTCATATGTTGGGGGCATGCCAGATCCACCTGATTGAGTTTTTGTGGCTAAAACATTATTGAAGGACTCAATTAAATCTTTTTCCCATGACATATATACACTTATCCATATTTCAGGTGAAACTCCCTTCGATATTAGTTTCAAGGCTACCAGAGACCTAAAAAGATCCTGGGTGAAATACCAGTCATTGAAAAGGAGAGCATTGTGAACCCCCTTTATTGAGGTACCATTGATAAAACCAGCTCACAAGACCATAACAATTTTATTTTGAAATGAAGGAGTGAGCAAGTCAGATGTTGTATATTGGTTAAAACTTTGGTGCACCATTTTGGGGGAGCCGGTGACTATCTTGGACTCTGAAAACATTTGGACTGGGGGGTGAAAAGTGAAAGTCTTCCTCTAATCTAATGATTCAGGAGTAATTCACCACCCCAAATCTTTCTTTTTAGGTAGGAACAGAAGTGTGCTGCTCTACCTGGGTCAACCAAAGGCATGCTATAGATGTGGGGATGCAACACACCTCAGCAGCATGTGTGACAAACTTAAATGTACAATATGTGGGTAGTTAGTGCATGCAGGTAATGATTGTTTGAATGAATGCAGATGCGACCTATGTGAAGAAATGGGTCACAGCTTTCAAAACTGTGGGTGGGAGCCCACAACCAGATAGATCATGATGAGGGGGTGGAACAGAGATTCACTATTAAACAAGACCAGAAATCCAGAGTAAAAAACAAGCCTCCACCTCAACAGCCAACAAATATGCCTTCTGCTGACATCATTGGAGCCCCTTCAACATGGGCCCCCCCTGACAAACTTGATGGAACTGATTTCACCAACAAAAACTCAGGCAGAGGTGGTGCACCACCTCCAACCTGCTCAAGCAAAAGGTGAAGAACCCACCATGAGCAACCTCCCCAGACAAATGACATGCCCCCTCCCAGGGCACCTACTCCAAACATTACCAGGAGAGTAATGCGTAGTTTCCCGAAAATAGGCCCCCCCCACCCAAAACCACAAAATCCAACACTATTTCTCTCACAATCAAATCTGAACTCTTACAAGACCTTTCTGAGAGCTCAGGAGGTTACGCAGATAGTTCCTCCATTACCTCCTCACATCCAGAATGAACTACAGACACAGAAATACAGGTAGGGGGCATCAGGTCCCCAGAAACGTAAAGCTAGAACAAAAACTAAAGGCAGAAAGACTAGTAGTAGGAAATGCAGAATGAAATGAATTTGGTTAGGATATGTGCTTTCTTTTTCCTTCATCTGATGTGCGAAGTTTTGTCATTTTATATTGTTAATGTAAACAGCATAAAAAGATCTGAGAAAAGGCACACTGTATTTTCTTTCCTTAGATATTTGCACCTTTGTATTATTTTTTTACAGGATGTCGGATTCCATGTGAAAGATGAAATCCTGCAAGCACAGAGCAACTGGCTACTTGGCCCCTCCTTCTGGTCGATAGGAACAGATACCTGCTCAGGGTTAGGGATTTTGGTTAGAATGCCAGAGGTTAAGCTTATTAAACTCTATGATTTGGCCCCAGGTAGGGCACTAATACTAGAAGTTTTAACTCAAAATATTCCTTACATGCTGATAAACCAATATGCCCCATGGACTAAAACAGCACAAAAAGAACTTCTACAATTAATCCAGCCTTATCTTCACACCTCAAGGAATGTCATCTTGGCAGGGAACTTTAACTGTGGTCTCAGTCTCCAAGATAGAAGTCAACATTCAAAGACACAAAAACTGTATTGTGACTCAAACTCATTATACCAGATCATTCACACTGCATGACTAAAAGATGCATATCTAGAAATGACACATACACACATGCCAACTTTCCAGAAAGGAGCTTTAGCTACTACAATAGACTCTATATTTATTTCAAATACCCTACATATCAAGGAAGCTAAGGTTTATCCACTAGAATTTCCAGATCATAGCATGGTCTCCATTACAATAGGTAACCAATCCCTACTACCAAAAGGCCTGGGTCTGTGGAAATTTAACACCACATTATTGGAGAATACACATTTCACTGCACTGTTAGAACAATTTATCATAGCAAGAAAATCGGTATTGATTTGCTTTGACAACTCGCTTACATGATGGGAAGACACTAAATGCGGCTTAAACATTTTTTGGAAACAGTATAGCAAAGACAAAAGCTGTAGTATGTAACTAGCCTAATTACAGAAGCAACACCATTTGCAGAACTTAATGACTGTAGCATACACAACCGGGCACTTTCACAACCAATAAGTTGTATTAAAAAAGACATGATGCAATTTCATGGTCAAAAGTCTAAGCAATTGTATCATCAGAAACTTGTATTTCCTCTATATTCTCCCTCTCCTCCTTCCCCCAGGGCGCTTCTGGAATTGGGTGGCACCCTGCTCAGTATGCCTTCCTGGTAAAACTCTTAAATAAATAAATCAGCAAAAATTTGGCACACAAGGTACATCAGACTCAGTGTGCCCCCTTGACCATAATGATCGTCACATAGGTAAGACATCACCTGTCTCATAGGACCTTCAGGCAGCAAACAAACCAACAAAGAGGATATACAGTATTATGTCTGGCATACACTTACACTACAGAAATGTATTTCCACTTAGTGATGGACCCTTCAAAATTTATCCCCTATTTTTACAATGTTACCTTACCTGAAGTTCGCACAGCAATTGTACATCAGGTTTGCCCACCAAGGTTAGGTGCTTTCAGACATTCATAGTTTTGTTTGAATAAGCAAATGAAGTCCCTAGTTGTAAATCAACTTCTGCTGCAGGTTTTAGATTCTGGAAGCCATATATATGGCTTTCTTAACAAGAAGTCTTTGACTAAAGTTGATTTTATGCACAATAGGTTTGCAAGATTTATTTTGTGTAAGGATTTTAATACACATCACTGCACTTTATTTGAGGAATTAGGATGGCCAGTACCTTTGTATAAAAGAAAGTTGCAATGGGCAAATCTGATTCATAAAGTACTTCATACACAAAAAACAACTTACTTGTATGAGAAGTTGGAAAAACTCAACATCAATACAATCTACACGAGACACTTTTACGAGGGTTTAATCCCCTAAGATTGATAAATATAGCAACATGTATTTTCCAGCTATTACATTTCATGTATGGAATTATATCAACAAATTGTCTATTGTTGCTCAGGACAATGTCAAATCTTTTATGAGGGAGTTAAAGTATGAATTGAGGGTACGATGTATGTGTATTGAGCAGAATGAGTGTGCTATGTATGTTGCATAAATTGATCTGAATTTATGTTTTGTGTGACTTGTTCTTCTGTAAATGTAACCAAAACAGGACCATCTATAATATAGGACTTTTGTCCTAAGGATGTTTCATTCCAGTTTATCCTTTATAAAAATAAAGATTTTTACTACTACTACTATAATATACCCACAAGAAATAACAGATATCATCTCTTCATTAAAACCAAATACAACACCTGGCTGTGATGGTCTTCCCAATGAGATATATAAAATAATAGGTGAGCATATTGTATCAGAACTTACAGAAATATATAACTGTATTCTACAGACTGGTGGGGTCCCCTTGGACTTCAACATGGGATCTTTAATTTACTTATATAAAAAAGAGAAAAACTTTCAGAACTGGAGGCCCATTAGTACACTAAACACGGACTTTAAGATACTAACAAAAATAATTACAAAAAGGTTACTGGTAATTGCAACAATAGTAATCTCTGGAGCACAGTCTTGCTCAATCTCTCACAGACGAATCTCTGATCATTTAATTTTGCTATGGGAAATAATGGAACGTGGAAATAATAATTCTCTTTCAGGGTATGTGATTTCATTGGACCAGAGGAATGCATTTGATTCTATAAATCAAGACTTTCTATGGGCCACATTACAATATTATGAAGTCTCAGGAACTATGATCACATGAATCCAGAATCTCTATGACACAGCTACTGTCATTTCTATCACTAATGGATGAAGGGGACCCTTAGTACTGATTAAACAGGGAGTCAGGCAGGGATGCCCCCTTAGTCCTCTCTTATATGTATTTTTATAGACCCCCATTACGAAAAATTAATGCAGCACGCAATGTAATTCCTCTACACAATGCAGAAGATAGCACACCATATAAGGCAATTGCATATGCAGATGACATGTGCTTACTTGTGGCAGATGATAAATCAGTGTTGGGCTCCCTAGAATTATGTGCTGAATTTGGTTCCTTGTCAGGTGCATCCCTTAATTTAGAAAAAGGTGTTGGACATCATCTAGACCAGGATTCTCTGGTTAAGACAGAAATAGGCCCAATTAAATTACAGACAGGACCTTTATCCATTCTTGGGATACAATATGGCTCACCTGACATGGATGTCTTAAATTGGGAAGGGGAAATAACAACTGGAAAATGAAAGTTGCTAACTGGAACAAATGGAAACTAGGGAAGAAAAAAAGAATGTATCTGATAAAAACATTTTTAATTCCCATCTTTTTATATACCAGTTATGTCTTTCCAATACCAAGAAAATTAGAGACTACTATACTTAGTATTTTTTTTTCCAGGCTTTATGGGGTAGCCGCCTCAACCCCATTAAAAGAAATGTAATCTACCTACCTGTTAAGGATGATGGCCTACATATGGTGAACCCTATTTTATTTTTTAATAGTATTTTTTTAACTGCCAATCTTAAGCCAATTTTGGTACACAGACAGATAGGGCAGGAACTCTGGCTTTATACTCGTTGTAAGACATGGTTTACTCAATAGGAATCTAATACTTTAAAAGTGCTACATCAGACAGCAATGATCCCAGTCTACATTAGAGATACCTTTTTAAGGTTAAAAGAATGGAAACTCACTACTCAGATGATAATTACAATGACATATAAAAGTCTGTACATGTACCTACTTACCACATTATGCATGGTAGATGAACCTTTTGAAAAATGCCCATCCATATATTTACAACCTTTAAAGAAATTATTAAGAAACCATAGAATACCAGTCCATATGTGGGATATGCACTGGTTATCATGCCACAAAAAAACTGAATGTAAAATCAAACCATAAACATAAACAACTGCAAGACAGACTGTGTAGCCGACCCCACTGTATTCAAACCTTGGAAACTATAGAACATCTCTTTTTCCAGTGCTCCTTTATAAAAGGTTTTTGGACTCATTTGGCACAGATGTGGCAGGAACCCTTCTTTAAGCTAACCACTTACCAGAATATCATATATGAGCATTTTTCTTCTCAATGGAACAAGTGGAATCAAAATACTTTGTACCTTCTCTTTATAGTGATCAAATGGAATATTTGGATGGCTAGATGCATGTTTACTTTGCAACAAATAGATTGTACTTACCCTGACTTAGTAAGGAAAATTGTTAAAGACTTACAGATAATCTACATTTCTGTATATGCAAAGAAATCTAGACATGAAGTATTAGAATTATGAGAAGGGTTACCCTGGATGACAGATTCAGACTTTGCAGTTACATGGCACTCAGGCTGTGATATTGTTTCATAGACTTTGAGATATCATTTTGGTTGCTTTTCTTTTCATTATTTTTCTTGTATTGAATGTAATCTGATTTTGATTTCCAATAAACTTCCCCTACCCTTCCTGAAGTGGGTGTACCGCAGATGGATGTGATTTCCTGAGTGGAGCAAACTGCTTCCCTCCCCACCTTGAGTATTGAGGAAACTCCTATTGTGCCTGCTGAATGTGAATTGGTTCTGAGTGGAGAAGAAAAGATTGATGGTGCTACCACAACTGCAAACAGTAATGTGCCCAGAAATGTACTTGTAGAAGGGATTCAGGGACTCCTGCAGTGCCTACAGCAGAGTCAGAGGAAGAAACAAGCATTTGTCAATGCCGAATGTTTGCTTGCGTTATTAGCATTGGAAATACAGGAGTTAGACAGATGCAGAATAGTAATGGCAGTGAAGTATTGAACTTCATGTGAACCCCACCTCCATCCTGTTGAGACGGGCAAGCACTGGGGTATGTTTTTGGATCGTCGTCCATGACGGTCATGCTATGCCACCTCACCCTATTCTGCAGACTGCGACACATGTTGAGGTGTGCCTTAGGATGTTTGACTTTATAGTCACCCCATTCCATCAGGACATATGGTGAAATGGGTGCAGCATAGGAGAATGGGGTGAAGTCTGGGGCCAAAGAGTCCAAGGTACACCTCGATGCCTGTCAGTGGCTGGGGGTGGGGTGGGATGGCATGAGCAGTACAGTTGGCAATCCAAAGGCACACCCTGATGCCTGCTAATCCATACAGGGTAGGACGTTATGGTTAGAAACCCTAATGCCTCGGGCGTTTGTTGGTATTTGCAGTACAAATTTTCAACATGGTCTTTTTGTGACCCCAACTCATGAAAGCATTTGGGACCTCTTCTCATGAAGAGTGGCAGTGTGATTTTGTCAATATGTCCTGAACACTGAGTTATAACAGTGACAGTGCGATTCTGAGCCACATGTACGAAAACACAGATCGGGCAGGATGTGAAGAATGACAGCTGTAGCATACATAGGGAGGTGTGAAGAGATGGCAATGTTGAAAGCCTGTAGTGGGAATATTAACTAGCATTTGTCAATGCCGAATGTTTGCTTTCTGGCATTGGCATTGGTAGTGTAGAAGTTACAGAGCTGCATATTAGGAATGTCAGCGAAGTATTGAACTGAAACCAACCCCACCACCACCCTGCAGAGAGTGACAGGCATTGGAGTGTGCCTTTGGGTCGTCTGGCATAACGACCACAACATTTCACCACACCCTACCCTGCAGACACTGACAAGTGTCACAGTGTGCCTTGGGGTATTTGGCCCTTATGTGCACCCCATTCCATCAGGAAATACGGTGAGATGGGTGCGGTATAGGAGAATGGGGTGAAGTTTGGGCTCTAAGAGTCCAAGGCACACCTTGATGCCTCTCACTGGCTGCAGGGTATGGGTGGGGGTGGAATGGTATGAGCATGACAGGCAAGAATCCCAAGTCACACACCTGATGCCTGTCATTCTCTACAGGGTGGGGCGCTATGGTCGGAAACCCTAACGCCTCAGGCATTCGCTGGTATTTTCACCCAAATTTTCAACGCTTTTTTGCTAATTTCGCCTTATAAACAAGGCCAATATCAGTTTGTTAGCCAAAACTGCTTTGCACAGCTTAATTATGACATTTGGCACCACAGGTGCAAAAACACATTCCGAACAGGATGTGAAAAATGACAGCGGTACTGTTCATGGGAGGTGTAAAAAATGGCAATGTTGAAAATCTGCTGTGAAAATTTTAAAAAAACTGGTGAAGTCGCGAGCGAGCATAGAAACTGTGCAACGCACACCCGTAATGTAACTAGTTTGAGGATTTGTTTACAGCAGATTGTTAACACAGGCATTTTGGGACCTACGATCATGAACAGTGTCAGTGTGATTTTCTTTATCTATCCCAAACAATGATTTCCCACAGCAACCACGCATTTCTGTGCTGAAAGTGTGAAAACACATTTCGGCCATGTTGTAGAAAATGACAGCTGTACTGTTCATAAGCAAGTGTGGAAAAATGCCACTGGTGAAAATCTGGACTGAAAATATTACAAATTCATGAACTTATGAGGGTGCGTGGAAACTGCACAATGCTCACTCGTAACACAGTCATTTTATGGAGTTTTGTCACCAAATTTTCAACATAGCCTTTTTAAGACCTCTGCTCATGACCAGTGTCACTGTGATTTTCTTAATCTGTCCCAAACATTGTTTTCACACACCAATAGCACCATTGTGCGCTACATGTGCGAAAACACATTTTGGGCTAGATGTGAAAAATGGTAGCTGTACTGTTCATAAGGAAGTGCAGTAAAATAGCACTATTGAAAATCTGGTGTGCAAATATTACAAATTCGCAAACTTGCCAGCGTGTGTAGGAACTGCGCAACATGCGTTCGTAAAACAGTAATGTTTGGGAATTTTTTCACCAAATTTTCAACATAGCCATTTTAACACCTCTGCTCATGACCAGTGTCACTGTGTTTTTCTTAACGTGTCCCATACATTGATTTCGCACATCGACTGCGCCATTGTGCACTACATGGGCAGAAACACGTTGTGGGCAAGATGTGAAAAATGACAACTGCACTGCTCATAAGGAGGTGTAGTAAAATGGCAATGTTGAAAATCTGGAGTGAAAATATTGAAAATTTATAACTTACGAGCGCATGAGGAACTCTGCAATGCACGTCAAAACAGTCATTTTAGGAATTTTTTCACCAAATTTTCAACATAGCCACTTTAAGACCTCTGCTCATGAACTGTATCACTGTGATTTTCTTAATGTGTCCCATACATTGATTTTGCACACCGACTGCGCCATTGTGCACTACATGGGCGGAAACACGTTTTGGGTGAGATGTGAAAAATGACAGCTATACTGCTCATAAGGAGGTGTGGTAAAATGGCAATGTTGAAAATCTGGAGTTAAAATATTGAAATTTCTCAAACTTACAAGCGTGCATAGGAACCGCACAACGCATGCTCATAAAACAGTCATTTTTAGGACTTTTTTCACCAAATTTTCAACATAGCTATTTTAAAACCTCTGCTCATGAACCGTGTCACTGTGATTTTCTTAATGTGTCCCGTACATTGATTTCACACACCGACTGTGCCATTGTGCGCTACATGGGCGGAAGCACATTTTGGGTGAGATGTGAAAAATGACAGCTGTACTGCTCATAAGAAGGTGTGGTATAATGGCAATGTTGAAAATCTGGAGTGAAAATATTGAAAATTTGTGAACTTACGAGCGTGCGTAGGAACTGTGCAACGCATGCTGGTAAAACAGTCATTTTTAGGAATATTTCCGCCAAATTTTCAAAATAGGCTTTTTGAGAGCCCACCTTATGAACACTGGCAGTGTTGTTTCATAGAAATATAGAAACATAGAATTTGACAGCAGATAAGGACCGCTTGGCCCACCTAGTCTGCCCATTTCCCTACCTACTGGATAAGCTGCAGATCCTAGTTAACCAGCAGCCTACTTCTTCTTACCCCCACACCCTAGAATTGCCTTATGACTGTCCCATGCATGCTTGAATTCCACCACCGATTTTGACTCCACAACCTCCTCTGGAAGGCCGTTCCATGCATCCGCAACCTCTCTGTGAAAAATACTTCCTTAAATTACCTCTGAGCCACCACCCCATCTTCAAATTGTGCCTCTTGTTCTTGCACACTCTTTTTGAAAGATGCTACCTCTTGGACTTTGTTGATTCCCTTGAGGTACTTGAAAGTTTCTATCATGTTCTCTCCCTCCTTTCCTCGAGGCTATACATATTAAGCTCCTTAAGTTCTCTTCATATGTCTTCCGGTACAGACCCTGCACCATTTTAGTTGCCTCCTCTGGACAGCTTCCATCCTGTCTATGTCTTTGCGAGACTGGGTCTCCAGAACTGCACACAGTACTCCAGATGGGGTCTCACCAGCTGTCTGTACAGAGGGATAATAACTTCCTGTTTTCTACTGGTGATGCCTCTCCCTATGCATCCCAGTAACCCCCAGCCCTCCTTCCTGCCCTCTCACATTGCTTGCCCACCTTTAGGTCATCTGATATGACTACCCCCAGGTCCCTTTCCATTTTTGTTGTTGTTAGTATCTCACCCCCCATTGTGTACTCTTCCCCTGGGTTTTTGTTTCCCAGGTGCATTACCTTGCACTTCTTAGCATTGAAGCTAAGCTGCCATACATTTGACCATTCCTCTAACCTTGCCAAGTCCCTTCTCATCCTTTCCACCCCACCCTGTGCATCAACTCTGTTGCAGATCTTAGTGTCATCTGCAAAGAGACATACTTTTCCTTCCAGTCCTTCTGCATTGTCGCTTATAAAGACATTGAAGAGGACCGGTCCTAATACTGAACCCTGCGGTGCCCCACTAGTAACCCTCCTTTCTTCTGAGTGGACTCCATTTACTATTACTCTCTGTGTCCTATTCTCCAGCCAATTCTTCACCCAGGCTGTCATCTTGGGACCCACTCCCAGGCTGGTTAACTTGTATATTAATCTTTTGTGTGGGACTGTGTCAAATGCCTTGCTAAAGTCTAGGTAGGCCATGTCCACAGCCCCTCCCTGATCTACTACTTTGTCACCCAGTCAAAGAAATCTATCAGATTTGTCTGGCATGACCTTCCCACTGTGAATCCATGCTGCCTAGGGTCCTGTGCCCTCTGGCCTCTAGATACTCAACAATTCTTTCCTTCAGAAGTGATTCCATCATTTTCCTATCACTGAGATTAAACTAACAGGTCTGTAGTTTCCTGCTTCTGCCTTGCTCCCACTTTTGTGAAGGGGAATCACATCTGCCCTCCTCCAGTCCTCGGGTACCACCCCATCCTCCCATGATTTGTTAAAAGGGTAGTCAGTGGTGTCACTAGTTCTACCCTTAGCTCTTTTAGAATTCTGGGATGAATCCCATCAGGCCCCATTGCTTTGTCCACCTTCAGTTTTAAGAGTTCTTTCAGAACCCTTTCTTCTGTAAATGGGCTAGTATCAACTTCTGTATCCAGAGTGTTACTACTGTTTGTTTTATGTACCTCCCCTCTTCATTTGTAAATACTGAGCAAAAATATTTGTTTAGTATCTCTGCTTTTCACAGTCTCCCCTGCCCACCCTCCCTCCCCTTTATTAAGTCTCGCTATCCCTCCCTTGGTCTTCCTTGCTCCTGATGTACCTATAAAAGGTTTTATCCCCTTCTTAACTGGGTTGGCTATCTTTTCCTCGGTTTGGGCCTTTGCTGTTCTGACTGCCTTCCCAGCCTCCTTTTGCTTTAACTGATACAGTTCTCTGTCCTGCTCCTTCTGCGATTCCTTGTACTTCCTGAATGCTTTCTTTTTCTCTTGAACCTTCACTGCCACTTCCTTTGAGAACTTTGAGTTTTGTTAATTGTTCCGGAAAGGTGATTTCACACAGTGGCTGCGAAATCACCCATCAGGCCCGAGTAATGCCATGACAGTGACAGCATTCATGAGAATGGGTCCCAAAACCCTAGGTTGAAAATTTGGTGCAAAAATTCCAAAAAATGCCTGCGATATGCAATAAAGTTGAAAAAACCCTAGCTATTCCATTATACAGCTTCCCGGCATTTCCTCAGTTCGTGGTTGGCTTTGAGGAGTGCAGACGTGTTCTCGGTCTGCCGAAGATCATCGTGCCAAGCTCCGGAGGTAAGTATGGGGTGAGGGGTGTGTGGGGAGGCAGGATGCTAGCGGGTGGGCACGGGTGGGGCAGACACAGCGAGGGACCGCTTTTGATTTTCAGGTTTTGTTTTTATTTTTTTACGATGACGATGCGGATGTTTGCCTACACTGGGGTGGGCCCCAGTGTGGCAGAAGGATGGCTGGGGGCATGGAGCTGACGGGGATTGGGCACCCCGTCGCCATGGCATCTGTTGCCACACTGGGGTGGGCTCCCAGTATGTCACCCTGTACTGGGGGCACATTGAGCCAATGGGGATTGGGCACTCTGCCAGCTATACGAGTAGCCATGCTAGGGTGGCACCCAGCATGGCATATGAAACTGTGTTTTTTGGGGCTCAGCACAGTCGATGAGGATTGGGCACCCCATCGGCTATACAGTGTGTGCGTTGGGGAGCAGCACGCAGCATATAGTGTGTGTGTGTGTGTGTGTGTGTGTGTGTGTGTGTGTGTGTGTGGAGGAGTGTGCATAATGGTTGAAAAATGGTGTGGAGCACAGGGTTTGGCTTCATTGGGGACTGGGGTTCCACCTGGAGGGACACCAGCCTATACTGGCAGGATGGTCTGCATCTGTCCAGGAAGGGAACAAGTCTTTTGAGAAATCAGTTTAAATGCTTCATTTGCAAGCTTTTAAACTAGTCAAAGGGGAGGCACTGATAAGCAGCAGGAAAATCCCAGCCTCTCCCTACAAAACAGGGTACTAAATGAGAAAAAGACCAAGGTAGAACGGTCAGTGGGGGATGCTGCAACAGAAGGTAAAGCCATCAAAAAATGGAGAGCAATGAGTACCAATGCCCATAGTCTGAGTAACAAGCTTCCTGAATTAGTGGCCTTGATGGAGGAGGAACATCTGGATATCGTGGCAGTCACAGAAACATGGTGCACACAAAACCATGACTGGGACATAAACATACCAGGATACACTGTCTACAGGAGGGACAGGGAGGGTAAAAGAGGAAGAGGAGTAGTTCTTTACATAAGGGAAGGAATAAAAGCAACAGAACAAAAGGGTAAACAGGGAGGAGGAGAAGCACTGTGGGTAAATTTGGAGACAGGCAATGGCACCACAATACGCACAGGGGTTGTATACAGACCCCCTTCTCAGGGGGAGGAAATGGACAGGGAAATGATAGAAGGTATACTTAGAATGGCAGAAAAAGGGGCGATATTGCTGATGGGTGATCTGAATATGCCAGATGTTAACTGGAGTACAGTTGCAGCTGCCACTTCCAAGAGTGCAGTTATTCTAGAACCCTATAGGGGGCCTGCCTTAGACAACTAGTATTGGAGCCCACTCGAGAAGGAGCAATCTTAGACCTGGTTCTCTCAAATGGAGATGAAGAGAGGATCACAGATGTAGAAGTGGGTAGCCATCTGGGAACTAGCGACCATCAAACAGTATGGTTCACAATAAACACAGCAATAGAGTCAAGCCATACAAAGACAAAAGTACTGGACTTTAGGAGAGCTGACTTTGCCAAAATGGGTGAGTGCCTAAGGAATGCACTAGCAAATGGGCAGGAAGGAGGGGTGGAAGAACAATGGGGAATAATAAAACTGCCATCACAAGAGGTAACGAGCCTTTGTGTGAAGCAAATAAACAAAACAAGACGATGTAAGAAACCACTATGGTTCTCAAAGGAAGTGGCAGTGAAGGTTCAAGAGAAAAAGAAAGCATTCAGGAAGTACAAGGAATTGCAGAAGGAGCAAGACAAAGAACTGTATCAGTTAAAGCAAAAGGAGGCTGGGAAGGCAGTCAGAACAGCAAAGGCCCAAACCGAGGAAAAGATAGCCAACTCAGTTAAGAAGGGGGATAAAACCTTTTATAGGTACATCAGGGAGCAAAGGAAGACCAAGGGAGGGATAGTGAGACTTAATAAAGGGAGGGAGGGTGGGCAGAGGGAGACTGTGAAAAGGCAGAGATACTAAACAAATATTTTTGCTCAGTATTTACAAATGAAGAGGGGGAGGTACATAAAACAAACAGTAATAACACTCTGGATACAGAAGTTGATACCAGCCCATTTACAGAAGACAGGGTTCTGAAAGAACTCTTAAAACTGAAGGTGGACAAAGCAATGGGGCCTGATGGGATTCATCCTAGAATTCTAAAAGAGCTAAGAGTAGAACTAGTGACACCACTGACTACCCTTTTTAACAAATCATGGGAGGATGGGGTGGTACCCGAGGACTGGAGGAGGGCAGATGTGATTCCCCTTCACAAAAGTGGGAGCAAGGCAGAAGCAGGAAACTACAGACCTGTTAGTTTGACCTCAGTGATAGGGAAAATGATGGAATCACTTCTGAAGGAAAAAATTGTCGAGTATCTAGAGGCCAGAGGGCACAAGACCCTAGGCAGCATGGATTCACAGTGGGAAGGTCATGCCAGACAAATCTGATAGATTTCTTTGACTGGGTGACCAAGTAGTAGATCAGGGAGGGGCTGTGGACATGGCCTACCTAGACTTTGCAAGGCATTTGACACAGTCCCACACAAAGATTAATATGAGTTAGCCAGCCTGGGAGTGGGTCCCAAGATGACAGCCTGAGTAAAGAATTGGCTGGGAATAGGACACAGACAGTAATAGTAAATGGAGTCCACTCAGAAGAAAGGAGGGTTACTAGTGGGGTACCTCAGGGTTCAGTATTAGGACCGGTCCTCTTCAATGTCTTTATGTTTACATTAAGTGAAGGACTGGAAGGAAAGGCATGTCTCTTTGCAGATGACACTAAGATCTGCAACAGAGTTGATGCACAGGGTGGGGTGGAAAGGATGAGAAGGGACTTGGCAAGGTTAGAGGAATGGTCAAATGTATGGCAGCTTAGATTCAATGCTAAGAAGTGCAAGGTAATGCACCTGGGAAACAAAAACCCAGGGGAAGAGTACACAATGGGGGGTGAGATACTAACAACAACAAAAATGGAAAGGGACCTGGGGTAGTCATATCAGATGACCTAAAGGTAGGCAAGCAATGTGAGAGGGCAGCAAGGAGGGCTGGGGGATACTGGGATGCATAGGAGAGGCATCACCAGTAGAAAACAGGAAGATTATCCTCTGTACAGACAGCTGGTGAGACCCCATCTGGAGTACTGTGTGCAGTTCTGGAGACCCAGTCTCCGCAAAGACATAGACAGGATGGAAGCTGTCCAGAGGAGGGCAACTAAAATGGTGCAAGGTCTTCACTGGAAGACATATGAAGAGAGACTTAAGGAGCTTAATATGTATAGCCTCGAGGAAAGGAGGGAGAGGAGGGACATGATAGAAACTTTCAAGTACCTCAAGGGAATCAACAAAGTCCAAGAGGGTAGCATCTTTCAAAAAAAGAGGTGTGCAAGAACAAGAGGGCACAATTTGAAGATAGAGGGGGGGGGCCGCTCAGAGGTAATTTAAGGAAGTATTTTTTCACAGAGAGGGTTGAGGATGCATGGAACGGCCTTCCGGAGGAGGTTATGGAGTCAAAATCAGTGGTGGAATTCAAGCATGCATGGGACAGTCATAAGGCAATTCTGGGGGGTGGGGGTAAGAAGAAGTAGGCTGCTGGTTAACTAGGATCTGCAGCTTATCCAGTAGGTAGGGAAATGGGCAGACTGGGTGGGCCAAGCAGTCCTTATCTGCCGTCATATTCCATGTTTCTATGTTTCTATATCTGATCGCTGCTCACTGAAGCGTAGCTCCCCCTTTCATCTGTACGCCACTGCATTTTGGAGCTGCCATAGACAGCTGCAGCAGGCATTTGAGAATTGCGGCCGCGCCTGCAAACACACTGACTGAATTGGAAGAGGGCTGACACACCTCCAAAAACTCAGATGATGGCACTATGTCTCTTGCACATGTGTGCAAGCAAACATAAAAATGCTTGCACTTCTGAGCATACGTGGAAACTGTGCAACGCATGCATGTAACACAGTAATTTTATGGACTTTCGCCACCAAATTTTGAACATAGGCATTTTAGGACCTCTGCTCATAGAAAGTGTCACTGTGATTTTCTTAAAGTGTCCCAAACACTGGTTTCCCACAGCAACCACACTATTCTGCACCGGAAGTGCAAAAACACATTACGGCCAGGATGTTAAAAATGACACCTGTACTGTTCATAAGGAGGTGCAGAAAAATGGCAATGTTGAAAATCTGGAGTGAAAATATTACAAATTTCGCTGGTTGTGAGCGTGCATGGAAACTGCGCAACACATGCTCATAACACAGTCATTTTATGGACTTTCATCAGCAAATTTTCAACATAGACATTTTAGGACCTCTGCTAATGAACAGTGTCACTGTGATTTTTGTAATGTGTCCTGAACACTGATTTCCCACAGCGACCGCGCTATTCAGCGCCGGAAGTGCGAAAACACATTTCGGCCAAGATGTGAAAAATGACAGCTATACTGTTCATAAGGAGGGCCAGAAAAATGGCAATGTTGAAAATGTGGAGTGAAAATATTGCAAATGTGCGAAGTTTCGAGCGTGCGTGGAAACTGTGCAACGCAAGGTCATAACACAGTCTTTTTATGGATTTTCATCACCAAATTTTGAACATAGGCATTTTAGGACCTCTGCTAATGAACAGTGTCACTGTGATTTTTGTAATGTGTCCCAAACATGGATTTCCCACAGTGACCATGCTATTCTGCACCTGAAGTGCGAAAACACGTTTTGACCAGGATGTGAAAAATGACAGCTGTACTGTTCATAAGGAGGTACGGAAAAATGGCAGTGTTGAAAATCTGGAGTGAAAATATTGCAAATTCACAAAGTTACGAGCATGAGTAGCAACTGAGCAATGCATGCTCATAAAATAGTCATTTCTTGGATTTTTAGCACCAAATTTGCAACATAGAATTTTTGAGAGCCAACCTTATGAACACTGGCACTGTTATTTCATTAATCAGTCCCAAAAGGTGATTACGCACAGTGACTGTGAAATCACCTTTTGGAACCGAATAAAGCCATGACAGTGACTGAATTCATGAGGAGGAGTCCAATAACCCCATGTTGAAAATTTGGTGCCAAAATTCCCAAAAATGCCTGAGATATGCACACAAGTTGAAAAAACCCTATTTATGCCATTATACAGCTTACCAGCATTTCATCAGTTCGCGGTTGGCTTTGAAGAATGCAGATGTGTACCCGGTCCACCGAAAATTGACGTGCTGGGCTCCGAAGGTAAGTATGGGGTGAGGGGGGTGTGGGGAGACAGGGTGCGCAGAGGGTGGGCCCGGGTTGGGGATGGGTGGCCAGACTCGACAAGGGACCATTTTTGTTTTACAGGGAAAAAAAAATTTTGTGAGATTTTTTTTTTACAGGGACATTTAACGGGACATTTGGCACGCTGGGGTGGGCCCCCAGCATGCCAACCTAGAGTTTTGTTGGGAGGCGACTGTAGCTGATGGGGGATTGGGCACCCCGTTGTCATATGGGGGGGTGCAATAGTCAAGGGGGATTGGGTTCCCCCAGCACAAACCTATGTTTTGTGTGTGTGGGGAGGGGGCATAATGCCGATGGGGAGTGGGCTCCCCCATTAGAAAATGAATTGTGGATGGGGGGCATTATGCTGATGGGGGGGCTCCCCGTCGGCAAATGCAACTCAGAGGGGGACTGAAGCCAGCAGGGATTGGGTCTCCCATCAACAAATAAAGACTGTTTGGGGGGGCACATGCTCTCGAGGGGGATTGGCACCCCCTCGGCACTGGGGGCTGCATAATACTGTTTGTGAATGCAGCGGCAAGCCACCCACCATGTTCACAAACAGTATTTGCTACCTAACGTCCCGCCTTGCAATGATGTGTCATTCCCTCATTGCAGCAGAATGACTGATGCTGCAATGACAAGGCAGTCCCCGATTGCTGCGGCAAAACCATTTGTACTTGGTGGCACTTTTGGAGACCAGTGTCTTTGGCACACTGGGCCTCCATTGGTCCACCAGTGCCAAACCCCCAGATGCAGTGTCTCCCTTGGCTGTAACCGTGCTTTGCCTCCACTACCCGCTTCTCTCCTAAGCTGTCGCATAATGTTTCTTGCGCTTCTGCGCAAGCAAACATAAAAATGACAGGAACACACTGGAAAACTAAACAAAAAAATCTACAGACTCAAACAAAATGCCAGTTCTTGCCAAAGTATTTTCCTGATATTCAGTAGATTCAGACATTATGCAGTCTTTTTTCTAAGTTGAAAGTATGTTGCACAAGATGAAGGGGTGTTCATAAAGTGATTGTCCCTCCTCATTTTGACATAGAGTTGTAACTTTTAATACAGAATTTGTTTTGGCAGGAATTTCCCCAACAAATTCTGTATTACACATTAAAAAACTTGAAGTTGTCCCCCATAGAGGTTTAATTGGTAATTTATGCAGAGTACTCCACATAAATTAATTGTCCCCTCTTCATTTTTAAACAAAGTTGTAACTTTTAATACATAATTCGTTTTGGCAGGAATTTTCCTAACGAATTCTGTATTACACATTACAAACTTGAAGTTGCCCCTCATGGAGTTTTAACTGTTAATTTATGCAGAGTATTCCACATAAATTAATGAATAAAACTACATTGGGGATGAGTTTCTAATGTTTAATACATAATTAATTAGGGAAATTCCTGCCAAAACAAATTCTGTATTAGAAGTTACAACTTTTTGCAGAACATTTAGACGGATCACTGGTTGAACTCCCGGTGGCGCTATTTTGTCTTGTGCATTCCCCCCCAACCCCAGTATTTATTATGCTATTTCTCCGCATGGACAGAGCAGCTCTTAGTCTAATATGTCCACTTATCATTTGCAACACTTTTTGACCTGTTCTTCTAACTCACTCTACTGGCTTTTGTTTTAATACTACTACTACCAATACTACAAAACTTGTGCAGCCAGCAACTGCGAGTGAAGTTAAGAAGCTGCATTATTTTCTGCCCATACCATATGGACCTGCATCACTCACTTCAGAACCATGAACATGATGTCACTAACCTGATGAAAAGGTGGACTGCACTGGGGGACAAGGCCCAAGGAGGTGCTCTTTTAGTTTGCAGTGGCCAGAGTCCAGGAAGCTCAGCTACAACTGGGAGATTGGGAGAGGGGGGAGCATGGACAGAAGACATGGAGAACAGCAGCACCAGCACTGGTCCTTGCAGCAGTGGACCATGGGACTCGATTTGAGAATTGTGATCCTCAGGAGAGATGGATCACTAGTAGCGGCAGTACTGTGCAGCAGCACACTGCAGGCTAGAGGCAATGGTAAATGTCAGAGGCTCAGAGCAATCTGTAGAATAGCAGCAGGTAGGGTACCGGATGCTAGTAATCAGCAACAGCAGGTTACGGTATGGAACTGGAGTGGAGCTGATGAGCAGCTGCAGATGTGAAAACTTCAACAACTTAAATAATTGACTGATCGGACATATGCCCCAATAGCCAGAACTTGCAAAGGGGTAACTGAACTTCTTCTGTTATTAGCAGCAGTGACAGTGTGGATGGTAGGATAGCAAACTGGCAGGCTCAAGCAGCTTCTTACAAGAAGCAGTGATGCAGCAAGTGACCAAAAATGAATCTTTACAAAAGGCTCACCCAAAGGCAGTCTTAGTTATACCACCGCCTTAGGAGAGACTGGTACAGCATGCCAGCAGCAGGAATCATAAAACAACATTCCCGAGGTAGAGTCCATTATTGATTGGTCCAGGTCCACTAGCCATACTGTGTGCATGAGATACACACATGAAAGGTAGACTGCTGGACCAATCAGTAATGGTAAATTGGATTGTAAATCTGCTGGCTTTCACTCCAGACTCAACCAAGCCAAGCTTGACTGCCATGGCCAGTGCCAATTAGCTGCTGGACTTAAATTTATGGCACACAGAGATATTGCTGGCATGCAAGGTATGTCAGAATCTTTTTTCTTTTACAACCCAGGCTTCACAGTTTCATGGCCAAGGAGGAAACAGCCCTCAACAACTGGGGCTAAAACCCCATTGAAAAATTAGGTCCCGGATCCAAATCACCTGCTCGGCAGCATTGATTGATTTTTATACAGGTGCTGGGGTTTCTTGATGAGGTACCAGGGCAGAGCCCCAGCTGACTCTGAAATAATTCCACTGCTGGTTACACCACACAAGGCACTGCCCTGCAATGACGGATTGCCCCCTTATTGCAGCAGCCAAATCATTTCAAGTTGGTGGCATGCTTGCAAAACTAGTGTCACCAGCAGTGTGTGCTCGCATTGGTGACACACGGCCAAGCCCACAAAAGCAGTGATAGCATTGGCCGCAACAGTGCTGCACCTCCACAACCCCCTTCTCTTCTAAGCTGCCACATGTTTCTTGTACATGGGCACAAGCAAACATAAAAATGAGTAGGTGGCAGGTTTCCCTAGATTGCTGTTTGAAACATTGCCAGGTTTTGAACAGAGTGACAGAAAAGGAAATCTATGATTGTGTGAACTGATTTCATGGGAGAAAATAGATGCCATTGCTATGTCACAGAAAGAAGTCTCACCTAAGAGTTTCTGCACCTATAGCCATCCATTGCTTAACACTTGAACAGAGCTATACCTGGGAACACAGAAAACTAATGTAAGACTGCTTTGATGCTTTTATATTTGTAAAATATCTAAAACACACCAGAAATAGCCCCATTATAAGTTAATGTCAATAATTAGGAACCATGGTAAGATTTAGACAATTTAGCAACAAGCAGGCTCATAAAAGAGCTCATTAAAGATTCAAATTTCACTCCATGCTCTGATTTACAGGTTGTGTTTTTCTTATGTTGGAATCTAGTTTAAATAAACAATCTTGTTCACTATGTTTTAAAACACTGAAGGCTTGAACTATGGCAAATGTATCGTGAGTTATGTGCATGCAGAAAGAGTAAAACATGCTGCATAACTTTTAGATATCATGATTACAATTCAGTTACGGGTTTTCAGAATGGTAAAAATATCCGTAAAAAATAGAGACAGCAGTGCATACAACTTGAGCCAGCTGCAGCTGTGTTAGGTTTGAAACTAACTTCAAATAATTCTGTTATTTGGAGACACAACATAATGTAATTGCAAACTTTCACTTAATATTAAGGCATGTATTGGAATCGCAGGAAAAGGCCATTTTGGAATATTTTAGAGCTCTGTGTCAAGAAAAAGTAATAACATTATATGTTGTTCTTTAACAGAATTTTAGTTCTGATAGCTCTGACAGTGGAGTTGTGTGCACTGCTGTTTTTATTTCTTTGTAGAGTCTTAAAGATATAGTACACCTTTCAAAAGATTGTATATGTTACTTGTAGAAGCTGAACCTGCTGTATCATGAGAAAATAAAGAATGTTGAATTTTTTATTGACCGCAGGCAGGCCACAGAGGTCAGTTAAGATCAATACTTAAGAGCCCTGGCAAGATTCAGAATTTAACAAGCATGCTCATAAGAGAGCTCATTAAGGATTCAAACAGCAGTCTGTGTTCTGATTTAGGGCTTGTGCTTGTCTTATTTATTTAGTTTTTGTTGACCAGGTAAGTGCACTAGACAAATCCTGCCTATTTTCAGGCACGACCCGGGGGAAGGGGATACAGATGAATGCCAACTGACCTTCAACCAGATGAAGCTATTGGTGGTATTTTTAGTGAATGAGGGAAATTTAGCCAGGACACCAGGAAAATTCCCCTACTCTTTTCGATAAGTGCCATGGGATCTTTAACATCTACCTGAACTACCACCAATCCAGGCAGATGGGACCTCAGTTTAACATCTCATCCGAAAGACGGCACCTCAGAAGTGCAGTACCCCTCTCATGCTGTACTACAGAGTAAGTACTGGGATATTAACCCAAGTGCCAGATGTGGGAACTGAACCCACAGCCCTCTGATCTCCCGGCCTCAGAGGCAAGCGTGCTACTTACTGATCCACTGACACTGACACTTATGCAGTTAGAAACATAACAAGCTAACGACTCCATTACACTAGTGACAGAAAGTACTATCAGCATTATAAAATTCATAAACTGGAATGAGGTCTTGCTTACTGTTAAGTAAATTGCCATTTTGAAATGGAATTATAACTTTAAAATAACCATCCTATCACAAAATGAGCATTGTCAAGATAAGCATTACTTGTATCATCCATTGCTTACAGTTTGAACAGAGCCTACCTGACAACTGGGCCGTCAGGACACAGACAATTAATGTGAGACTGCTGTGATGCTTTCACTTTTTTGCAATATCTGAAACACTCCAGAAAAAGCCCCAAGATAAGCTGAGGTCAATAATAGGGAACCATTGTAAGATACAGAATTTTTAGCAACAAGCATACTTATAAAAGAGCTCATTAAGCATTCAAACAACATTGTGTTTTGGTTTACAGCTTGTGCTTTGCTTGTCTCCTGCAGGATCCAGACAGAAGAATCAGTCCAAGCTCCTAGATACACAAGCAGTAAAACCAGTTCCCCCACCAAAGCCCAAAATGAAGGGACACAAAGATCTGAATGCAGGATAAAGAAATACTACACGAATTCAGAGTTTCTGAGCTCTTGCAACCAATTAAAGTAGACAGACAGCATGTATTTATTTGTTTGCATTTATTTAAAAAAAATGCAGTTGCAAGGCCACACCACAGTAGTTTTATCTGTATAAGAACCAAAAATAACTGTTACTGAATCAACATCAAATAAAAGATTTAGTAGTTGCCATATTGGTCCTTGCAAGAACAGATCCAGAAGCAAATGATTTGATACTTTTAATGGACCAACATAGATGTAACAGCAAGAACAACAGCTAGATCATGCAGAAAAAAACAGAAAAAATCCCCATTGGTTTAAAATACTCATTTTTCTGCATGATCTAGCTGTTAAAAAGTATTGTATTTTCTAAACAACTGCCATTAGCTTCTGAAGAAGGACTGGTTGGTCCGAAAGCTAGAGCACTTTGTTCTTGTTGTTACATCTATGTTGGTCTATTAAAAGGTATCAAATCATTTGCTTCTGGTTCTCATCAAATAAACAGTAATGTGTACCAGCAGCTGCAGGTTTTCATGCTTCTTGGATTTAAAACATCAACATCAATTTTGAAGTTTGTAATTCAATATAACAAGTTACGTTGAAACATACGTGTAAAACAGTTTTTTTTTTTTATTCTCCTTATTCTAAACTTACTCTGAACTTACTGAAGCAATGCTTAGGAAGCTGTATCTACAGGTTAGTTTGGTCATAGGGAAGTTCAAACATTTTGAAGCCTGATATTTGTGAGTAAAAACATATTTAAAAACATTGCAAGCAGAATTGTTTTCTAAAAAATATCATAGCATGATGGACATTTGAATGTGAGAATTTTCAAATATTTTTATCCATACTTGTTTCCCTCCTGGACATCTGAAGAAACACTGAATTATTACAGCATCGCATTACTCTGCATTCAGACCTTTGTGTTCGGGAAATGGTTTTACTGCTTGCAAGGACATAGCATAACATTACTCCCTAACTGCAATCACCTGCCAACTTTATCACCACTATTTGATGTTTTGTATCCATGAAGCATGAACACCTACAGCTGCTGCTACACATTACTATTTATGTGATGCCGATTCAGTAAAAATAATTTTCAGTTCTTACATAAATAAAACTACTGTAGTGTTGCCTGTTATCACAATTCACTCCAAAAAGACATACACTGGCAACATTCAGTCCATCCCTCATCCCACATCTCCTGCAACATAACCAGGTACTTTCAGATGGCTAGCCTTATCTCAAAGTTAGTGAGAATGGGGGGGTGGGGGGTTGAGGGATAGGAATGGATGCCATGATGGAAATGCTGTTCAGTTCATGCCAAGTTTTTAGTTTAAAACAGAGCTGCATGGTTCACTTTATGTATCTGGTTAGGATGCAATCATTTGGAAGTCGATAGGCATATGTTTACATACTGTACGTGTTATTAATGAAGCATGAGAAAAGTTGTAAACAGTTACGCTACTGGAGAAGATAACAATTTTGTTCCTGTGACAAGTAATTTGTTACTGAGGTTTTTTTCAGCTTGTTTTGTTTAGTTGTTTATTTTATCAGCTGTGCATATATAAGTATATGATATCAAGCATGACAAGTTGACTGTTTATAACTGTGAAGCACTGCAATGCTGACATATGGCTTGGATTCCTTTGTATGTCATACAAATGGATTGATCATTTCTTTTTATTTAGTTCACTAGATTTTAAACTGTTGTCTGTTTGCTGTCCCTGTATATATTGTTAGTATAACCTTACTATGTGTTACACCTCCTGTAAGGCGCCCAGAGCATCTGGGATTGGGCACCATATAAATAGGTACTTACTTACTAGTTTGAATTTATAATGTGCTCATTTTGCCAAACAATTTTTTTTTATTTATAATGTACTCATTGTTTGTGAACCAGTGTTTCCAAATTTACTTGTAATTGATGTGTAGTAAGTTAGCAATGAGAACATGATTAAATGTTATCGGACCCTTCACTAAGGCCGTTTTACTTCCCTTAACAGACGTTTCACAAATGCTGCTGTAGTTCATTGTTAATATTCATGGTATGAATCTGTGCTTCAGTTTGTTTTCTGGTAGCAGCAGAGAGCTTGTGAATATAATGCATCATGTGTATCCTTTAGCATTTACAAAAAAAGAGGGATTACTGTTTTATGGGGAAATGTGCTAAAGTGCTACATATCAGGGTTATTTCCCTTGTCATAAAAATAAACTTATTTATTGAATAGTTTAGTTACTGTATGCAGTTGTCCTTCCATTAATTATGACTAAGTGATCTAGTCCTTGAAAAACCTTTGTTTAAATCAGTCTTATATGGGTGACATAAACCAAATTGGCAGATGAGATCTTCAGATTGTTCTCAAAGCTCTGTCCTTTCTGGGTAATGGAACTATAGTTGTCTACTGCCTGTGCCTCACTTTCAACGGAGCTGTTCTGAGTGCCAGCCTTTTGTGTCACACTATAACTTCAGCACACACATCTTACCTGCCCTTATAAATGAAAATTTGATTCCTGAACTGTAACTACAGTAATTGCCAAAATGTCTTGAATGAAGGTCCCACTTGTTCTAGTCTGGGTAGGACAGATTTGGGCTAGCTAACAGTATTTTAAAAGCAAAAGACATGAGCATTATAAAATTAATTGAAATATCTTGAAAGTTCATTGGCTGAAGCCGCGTCCGACCCTTGATGAAGTCCTAGTCTATCACCATGCATCAGAATTCTTTGCTAACATCAGCTGTATGCCAACACCTCTGAGCTATTTTACAATCAAAATGATGCACCTCATGAGATATTATTTCACCTAGTTGCGTCCTCTCCCCGCCACACACACATACACATTGAAAGAATGCAGCTTTTTCTTTTTAAAAGATATTTCCCCTTGAAACTCCTTCACCAGCACCACCAAGCTGCTAAAAGCCACCCTCCACTGTCCATCTTATTCATCAGGTGATTACTGCAGGCCAAATGCTTACTTGGTTAACATGAAAAGGCTTCTTGTGTTATGCAGAGTCCCTTGAGAGTTGTAATTTCTGAGAAGCACTTGAGCATAATACAGACCTGTTTTGTATAATAAGAGTGGCTATTTAATATTAAGCAGGTGAGCAGGCAGCTGACACCAGAATATTGTCAACAATGAGTGTTATTGTCAGTTATTTGCATGTACTAATGTCACTTTTGTCATCTCTGCAAAGCTATATGTATTATCTCGAGTACTGTCTTACTTAATCTGTATTCTAACCTACCTGTACTATATACTATGTATTGTATACTCTCAACTCATTTTATGTATGTATTCTCCCGAGTCATGCCTGAAAATAGTCAACTTTGGCTAGCGCACCTAAACCAGTTAACAAAAACAAAATAAATAAATTATAAAGAAATGATAGTCCCCTAATTTCAATCAGGTAATGGGAGCTGGGAGCTAGGCACTGGGGTGGGGGCAGGTAAGATTTTGACAGTTTGATGGTGTGGTGGTGAAAAGCGCTTTTAAAATGAGATGGAGAGATACTTAGCAGGGTTGGGTCTAGCCCTTATCAGTATGGCCCTCACTGAAGGCAGATTAGAAAGGAAAAAAGATAGAAGATAGTAAGAAGCATGTAGATTTTCAAACCTTTCAAGATATTTGGGTGACTCTTTACTGCAAACTGTCATGCAGCACATAGTGTAGATTTTGGAAATTATTTTTCTCAGACCGTGAATGGGGGGCAAGCAAACAGCATGCAGTGGGGGGTTAACAAGCACAGCACCTTTCTCCTAATTATCCCTGGGCAGCACAGCTACTACATGTCACACTGGCATCAACTCTTAATTAATGTAAAATCACACACAATCAAGAAAAAAAAGGGTCCATTGCAAGTCTGAAATCGACTACTGCAGATATACACTGACACTGCCCTGGCAGTGCCCAAAGTTCTATGCGTTTTTAATTTTATTGGAAACACAAACATTCAAAGTAGGTTGAACTGTGAGGTAGAACAGCACCCCCAGTTATTTAACATTGTAATTTTGCTTTTTATCTCCTGCAAAAACAACAACTCAAAGCAGGTTCAGCTGTCAGGTAGGGCATTACCCTGTGTTGTTTCCCTGAAAACCTAAAACTCAAAGCTGGTTCAACAGAGAGTAGAGCTGAAAAGTAGGTACAACATATAGAATAGTGGATGGGTGACCATCCACAACAAGGCTGTGTTTCCATCAAGGGTGTTGATGACATCAGAGAGACCTCGAGAGTGAAGCTCGAGAGGTCTCTGTGATGTCATCAGCTCCCGAGATGGGAAACACTGCCTTAGTTGTGTATGGTCACCCTTCCACTATTTTATATAGTATATGGTCCCCCTAATTTTTACAACATTCATTTCACAAGGTTTCATACCTTGTGTATTTACAGCTCTGCTTCATCCCGGTCCTCACTACACTCATTACAGACGCACTCCTCTCTCGACACGACCCGAAGATCCCAGTCCTTGCCGACGTTCCCTCTGTTCACAAGCCCAACCATGAATTAAAATTCAAATTTAATTTAAATTAAAAAAAAACGGACAAACTGAAAGCATAAATACATGGAGCTGAGTATGGAAGTCCGTGTACAAACCTGTTTTGAACCCTTCGCCCGACAGCTCGCTAGGCGGCACCACCATTATTGTTTGAATTTTTTTGTGAGGAGTGGAGTTTCCACCAATCGGGTGGCAGCTCAAGGAAAAGTTGTTGTACTATCAATGTGATGTCAGAACGATAGCACAGTTTTTTGACTTGAACTGTCCTACAACAGATTTTGAGAGCCACTGCTTTCTATTAACAATAACCCCTAACCATATACTATAGGAGTATAGTATATGGTTAGGGTTTATTGTGGATAAAAAGCGATGGCTTTCCAAAAGGTGTTGTAGGACAGTTCAAAGGTCAAGAAAAGTTGTTGTAGTATCGTTCTGATGTCACAACGATACTACAACAACTTCTCCCCCTTGAGCTGTTACCTGATTGGCTAAAGCAGCTCAGTGTTCAAAAAAACAAATGGGGTAAAATGGTGGCACCGCTTTGTGAGTGGGAGGGCAAGCATTTCACTAAGATAGTTTGGACACAAACTGCCGTTGTCGGCTCCATGTATCCAAACTATCAGTTTGGCATTTTTTCTTTTTTTTTTTAAATAACCGGTGTTTTGAAATATCGGGTGGTGAGCAGAACCATATCGAGGACCGGAGGCAGAACGGGACTGCAGCGATGACAGGGAGCAAGCAAGTGTGTGAACACAAGATATGAAACCTTGTATTTAAATTAAGCTGTAGACATTTCTGGGAACCATATATTATATAAAATAGTATATGGTGACCAGACATTAATATAGTTTGTTTATCTGGGATGTGATGATACCGAACGACCTCTCGAGTTTCGCCCGAGGTCTGTATGACATCATCACATCCCCTCGATGGAAACATAGCCTTGTTGTGTATAGTCACCCATACACTATTCTATATGTGTGACATGTGGGTAAAATATGCGATCGCGATTGCGATCGCCATCGCAAAACAGTTTTTTGTTTTTAAAAGATCCATGGTAGAAGCAGGTTTGATAGTAAGGCATGAATAGATCAAGTGAGTACATACTTATCCCATCCTGCTCTTCACTTCTTTCGAGTTGTTCGGAGCATGTGACATGCGGGTAAAAAGCACAATCAGGATAGCAATACAGTATTTTACAAATATCCACATTTGAAGCACAATTACTAATTCAACAGGCAGTAACTTACTAGACTGGTGATGTTCTCTGTGACACAAGAAGCAGTAAATTGGCAACGCAGAACATAGTCACCATTGAATTTCTTTAAATGACAGGTGACTTTCAATGAGTTTTTGCATTCAAAATAAAATCTCTTGGGGACCTCACTGGCCGCAAGTTGCACACCACTGATTTCTGTGCATTTTGGGTGCTGGAACAGGAATGGAGGAAGAGGGATGAATAGCATGCAGTGGGAGGGAGCGGGAGAGTTTCTTTTCATTTCAGGGAATGGGAACGGAGGGAGCGGGGTGGATAGAATGCAGTGGGAGGGAGCGGGAGGGTTCCTTGCAGTCCAGGATGGGAACAGAGGGAGTGGGGTGGACAGATTGCAGTGGGAGGGAGCGGGAGGGTTTATTTTCACTTTGGGTGCTGGGTCGGGAAGTGGGGCGGACAGCACTGCAGTGGAAGGGTATACTTGCACTCCTGGTGCCACAATGGAGGGAGTGGAGTGTACAGAAATGTATCGCCAGGCAAGGCACGCCCTGCAATGATGAGGCACTCCCATTGTGGCAGCTAGTGTCTTTCAGGCATGCCCTGCAATGATGGGGCACTCCCTCTTTGTGGCAGCTAGTGTCTTTCAGGCACGCCCTGCAATGATGAGGTACTCCCTCATTGTGGCAGCTAGTGTCTTTCAGGCATGTCCTGCAATGATGGGGTGCTCCCTCATTGTGGCAGCTAGTGTCTTTCAGGCACGCCCTGCAATGATGAGGCACTCCCTCGTTGTGGCAGCTAGTGTCTTTCAGGCACGCCCTGCAATGATGAGGCACTCCCTCATTGTGGCAGCTAGTGTCTTTCAGGCATGCCCTGCAATGATGGGGCACTCCCATTGTGGCAGCTAGTGTCTTTCAGGCATGCCCTGCAATGATGGGGTGCTCCCTCATTGTGGCAGCTAGTGTCTTTCAGGCATGCCCTGCAATGATGAGGCACTCCCTCATTGTGGCAGCTAGTGTCTTTCAGGCACGCCCTGCAATGATGAGGCACTCCCTCATTGTGGCAGCTAGTGTCTTTCAGGCATGCCCTGCAATGATGGAGCACTCCCTTATTGTGGCAGCTAGTGTATTTCAGGCACACCCTGCAATGATGAGGCACTCCCTCACTGCAGTGGCTAGTGTCTTTCAGGCACGCCCTGCAATGATGAGGCACTCCCTCATTGTGGCAGCTAGTGTCTTTCAGGCACGCCCTGCAATGATGAGGTACTCCCTTGTTGTGGCAGCTAGTGTCTTTCAGGCATGCCCTGCAATGATGGGGCACTCCCTCATTGTGGCAGCTAGTGTATTTCAGGCACACCCTGCAATGATGAGGCACTCCCTCACTGCAGTGGCTAGTGTCTTTCAGGCACGCCCTGCAATGATGAGGCGCTCCCTCATTGTGGCAGCTAGTGTCTTTCAGGCATGCCCTGCAATGATGGGGTGCTCCCTCATTGTGGCAGCTAGTGTCTTTCAGGCATGCCCTGCAATGATGAGGCACTCCCTCATTGTGGCAGCTAGTGTCTTTCAGGCATGCCCTGCAATGATGGGGCACTCCCTCATTGCAGTGGCTAATTTCTTTCAAGTTGGTGGTACGCTTGCTGAACTAGTGTTAGCAGCAGCGTGCCACCACATTGGATAATGAGGGCCAAGCCCACAAATGTAGTGGCAGCATTGGCCTCCACAGTGCCGCACCTCCACAGCCTGCTTCTCTCCTAAGCTGCCACAACATGTTTCTTGTGCATGCGCGCAAGCAAACATAAAAATTACCAAGTGCCTAAAGGAAATATCTGAATATCTTTTGGTGATGATAGCAGAGGAAGAAGAAAACTCTGAAAGGGTGAGGCAACAAGTCCATTCTAAGGTGAGTAGCACAAATTCTGAAGAGGTGACATGGCAGACAGCTTCCTCCACTCAGAACTCAGACCGGTCAGCTCTTGCCGGTAACATCACCGACAAATATCAGCTGATGGCAGGGTCAGTGGGAATGCCAAAACAGAGTGCACCTGCTTTACTTGCTAAAGATATGCCTATAATAACTGGTTTCTCAGAGCCCTGAATGCTGCAATGTGGGTGTAGCTGTTCTAGCAAGGAAGAAGCTACTGGTCCAGGAGAAAAAGCACTACTAGTGGAAGGATGGGAGCAGATGAGCCCAGGAGGCACCTGGCTTTTGGGACCATCTCCATTTAGAATTCCAAGAATGTGGGACCCTCTTGTTAAAGTCCCCAAAGAATAGGCAAGTGCTACTTCTTCCATTAATATTGAAGGGGTGCAGGTAAACATCTCAGAGAGGAACTGCCACTGACATTCTGTTTGCAGCACTAGAGCTGCCTCCAGACCTTGCCCTTACAAAACAAAAAAAATGTGTCAGGCATTACAGTCAGTTAAGGCTCAGTCTGTTGCCCCTGAGCCTGGTACGTCTGTCCTCCCTTAGGGGAAAATATTATACTGAGTAATACCATTAATTCTGATACACCCTCAAGAAGGTCCTAGGGATGTTTTTGCTCTGGGTCATGTGCTGCTTTACCTACCCCATGTTTTTGAGGAAGTTGGGCCCTCCACAAGCAGTTCTGGCCCTGCTGGGTTGTCCCAAGATCCTCCTTGGGCCCGAGCAACCAATACAGATTTAGCCACTATGCTGCTCTGTTTCATGCCCCAGTTCTGCCTGCTAAACGGAATAATGCTGTGTGCCTTCATTATTGTGTGAGCCTGGATGAAGCCCAGGATCAGATATATGTGGCCAGAGAATTGTTAAAGGACTCAGTAGGATTTGCAGCTAATGAGATCTAGGCCCTTATTCATATCAGTGATGAGCTGCTGTTTGATATTTTTAAAACTTCAGGGGGTCATGAATCCTTTTGGCAGAAATACTGTACCATACTCTGAAACAGAGCCCACACAGGGAGGGTGTTGGGTGAGGTTCTGGATGCACCACTCTCAGTTGGAGGTATCACACTACAGACAGAGCCCTTGACCATCTTGGACATAAAGTTTGGCTCAGGCAATCCTGCCAAGTTGAATTGGGAAGGGAAACTTGCATAAGGAAGACAGAAAGTTGTTAACTTGAACAAATGGTGTCTTAGTAAAAAGAAGAGCATTTTTCTGATTAGAAGTGTTTTCGTCCCTCTTTTTTATATGTTGGTCATAATTTCCCTTCCCCAGTTTCCTTAGAAACATCCCTTCAGGGTTTTTTTTTTCAGGTTATCTGTGGGAGTAGCGTGAACCCTGTCAAATAAAATATTGCATACTATTTGATAAAACGAAGGGACTTGGCCATGATTCATCCCTTGTTTGTTTTTTTCCTATGGTATGTTTTTCCTATAATATTAGGCCTTTGATTGTAGCATCTGGGAAATCTTGGGCACCTTGGGTAGAAACATAACCCTCAGCATGGTTAAAGGTATGGAAAGTAGGGAATCTGAAACAATTACAGGTGTCTGTCATAACTCCCTGCATAAGAAGGAGGCTTTCTCCAAACTTAAGGCTTGGGACATTACATATGCACCGCTATGGGATGTACCTGGGAAAGTCTTATATTTTCTAAGGTTAGCAACTAAATTTTCTGATGCTTAAATGTTTGAACATGGGCCCCCCGGAACCCGTGGTTGTTTACTGTGACTCTTGTCTAAAAGCAGGATCCCTCCCAAGATGTGGGGTACCATATGGTGATGCAGCCATGATAAATTAAATGTGAAAGATAAGATGCATAAACAGTTTCAGAAAGTATGTGTACTAGGCCGGAGTACAGTAACCAATGGAAAGCTCTGTAGCACCTTTTTTTGACTGTTCTTATATTGCAGGTTTCTGGCACTTGATTGCTGCCCAGATGGCAGAATCCCAGTTCTGGGATGTTAAATACAAGCCTTTAGTATTTGGCCAATACAAGGCTGCTTGGGGGAAACAGCACTGTAGTACATTGGATGTAATATTTGCCTGCTTTAAATGGCACCTATGACTCAATATGAGACATTTTCCTTACAAATCATGTACTCAGCTTGACGTTTTAAACAGGATTGCTTCTGAATTGTGTATTATTTATTGCACTGAATTCAAACACTGCTCTTCAGCTTTATTAACAGACAGGTGGCACAACATGGCTTGGATTACAAGGCCAGCAAGCCTGTGACTTAAAGAGGTTTTCCTTCTTCTCTTCCTCTCTGTCTTAAATATGTCCCACGTTTTTGCTTTGGACTCTTTAGTTAGTCATTAAAATAATAAAAACATAGAAACAGAATTTGGTGGCAGATAAGGACCACTTGGCCCTTTCAGTCTGCTCATTTCTCTCTACTTACACTATTACCGCAGACTTTGCCTCATCTACAGCTCTTTCTCCCTCCCTCTCCCTTTCTTTCCACTATGAGTCCCTTGTGCTTATCCCATGAACTCTTGAACCCCAACACTGTTTTCGCCACCACCAGTAAAATACTGAATATTCTTTCATTTCCAGACAGCTTTTGCAAGCTTATTATCATTCTTGATTCTTGAGTTGCTTTGCTTTTGTTTTAATGTGGTTGTATTGTCTGTTTTTGTTTTCCAATAAAAATTCTACCTTGCCAGCACTTATATATAATATATAATCAGGGCCACTGTTTTTCAGTTTTTACCGGAAAATCCGGTGAAATTCTGGAATTAGGGCTGCCTGAAGACCGGTAAAAGCAAAGATTTCATGGAATCTGGCATTTTATATCAGATCAGTAGATCTACAAAACTTGTGTTTTTCTTTTAATTCCTTCCCGTACTATTTTCAATTTGCTCTATTTAATGCTCTGTATATTAAGCCTTCTTTAATTCTGATTACTTATGCACATACTAAAAGAATGATAGCAGAATCCCAGTAAAATCCGGAAAGTAGAGTAACAATCACCGGTGTAATTCCAGAATCTGAAGTCTTGAAAACGGAATTTTATTATTTTAATCACCGTAAATCAGTGGCCTTGTATATAATATATGTTTATAGGGCTAGTGGTGGTTGTTTCTTATGAGATAAGAATATTATCTCATGTTGGTTTGGGCAAAAGGACTGCGAAGCTGAGCGGTTCTGTCAGCCCAAACCAGTACGAGATAACATTCTTATCTCATAACAAACGCCCTATAAACATGTAACAAAGAGGTGGAACTGTGTTAGGATGTTTAGTTACATGGATGTCCATTTTGTTGTATGGTGTTTCCCCGGCTTCTGGCGTTTCCTCCAGTTTTTCGGTATGGATTGGTATGTTCTGTGTGTCATGGGGGACATGCGTTGTTACGTGGTTTACAGCAGGAAATAGCAGTGAAATCTCACAAAGACAAGAATTGTTTGTGTGTGATTTTACTGCTGTTGCCTGCTTTTACTAAGCATTCATTTTTATTTGTAAGAGGAAGATTTATTCAGAAATATTCCTGGTGAAACATTTCAATAAATAAACTTCTCGCACACAGTGACGATCATTACTGTTGGATGAAAATTACTGTGGCGTGAATCAGCTGTGTAACAGTGTGCGAGGCGCCTACTGTATGCTAGATAAGAGGTACAGTAGATGTCGAGTCCTGATTGGTGGAAGCAGTTCCACCACTCTACTATATGGACTTGGCATGCTACTCAGGTAAAGAAGTATAGTAAAACAGTTTTGGAAAGGTTTTCCTTTTGTATTGGTTTATCTCAGTCTTTGCAATTTTCTTTTTGGTTGAAGCTGAATTTGTTTTGCTTTATTTTTAACATATTTCCCCTGAGGGTTAGATTTAGTGTGATATAATCAGTCCTGCAACTTGCCTATACATATAGTAATAAAGTAGTTTTGCTTTGAAGCTGTAGATTTGTATTATTTTGATCACGTTTGCAGAATTTTGAGATCTATTTTTCTGTTTGTTGGATTGTTTTTCCTATACAAAAGGTTATTACTGTACATTTCTAAGGGAGTTATTTTTGTGTTATTGGTTATTTGTATTTGTTGCTGTCTATTTCTTAAAGGGAAAGTCTGCTCAGCCTCTTATGTTGTTTAGCTAAGTAGTTTGTAAACACATAAAGCTATGAGGAAGGACAACAATGAATACAATGTGTACCTCTACAAGAAAGAATTAAATAGGAGTAAGAGTATGATAAGGAGGGAAAAGAGGTGACTTGAATTTAAACTGGCCCACATGAAAGATAATGGCAAGGCATTTTATGCCTACATTAACAACAAAACAAAAGATAAAATGGTGGGCCCAATCAGATCTGTCAATGAAGACAATCAGATCTGTCATTGAAGACATAACTGACCATACACTATAGGCCGAGAATTTTAATAGCTAGTTCTGCTCGGTTTATTCCAAGCAGGGGGGTATAACACCTAATACTAAGGTCAAGAATATCCAAATATCAAAGGAGAACAGCAATATCAGATTTAGCAAAGAGGAGGTAAAGTCCGGACCGGAAAAGTTGGATTCTACAAAATCGGCAGGACCAGATAGGCTTCATCCCCGATTACTAAGGGAAACCAGGGCATGATGATCAGATCCATTGGTAAAATTGTTCAACATGTCACTTGACAGGGAGGAGATGCCAGGGGATTGGAGAACAGTGAATGTTCTACCAATTTACAAGAAGAGTGATAAAGGAAATATGTCAAAATATAGACCCATAAGTCTAACCTCATTGCTCGGTAAAGTCATGGGGTCCGATTTTCAACAGTGCCCTTAGATCCATGCAAGCTGAGTCAAACAACCAGTCTGTGTCAGATCTAGGTGCACCAAGTACTATGTGCCATATTTTGCAAGAAAAGCGTTCTCTGTGACAAAGTCCCCCAAACTGACACAAAAGATCCTCTGCATCAACAAAATGACACAAGAGATAAGAATGACGTAAGCTGCACCAAAATAAACAATGCACATTGAGTCAAAAATGGTGTAAGTTGCATCAACAAATGACTCCAGGAATGAAAATGATGCACACCGAGTCAAAATAAATGGTGAAAGCCAAGTGAATAAAATGGTGCAAGTTGAGTAAAAAATGACACAAAGGATGAGAATGACACAAGATAAGTCAAATAATAGGGCTGATGAAATTTCCAAGACTAAGCCCCCAAAATGTTCCAAACTAGTCCTACAGGAGAATACTGCCCTTAATAGTAGCATAGTCAGGTCTGACCACCTGCTGAGGGCCTCTTTATATACTATAGAGTCCCTTAGACCAGCTCTGGATGGTCTAACAGCGACATGCATCTTAGGCACAAGGACAGGACTCACATTCCTGGAAAATCCCAGTTAATGGGATGGTGCATCATTTTGGTGATGCAGGCATCCCTTATGACATGGCACAGGCCCTTATTTGGTGCAAGCATGGCGCAAGCCACTCTGGAACATGCAGACCTGTTTTTGACACAAACACCATTTGAAAATCAGAATTGGTGCAAGGTTTGACATATTCTGCTCCTTGCATCAGTTCTTTTTGATGCAAGCACCCTGCATCATTCTCTGGCCTTTGAAAATCCGGAGTCCATTCAGAAGGATAAAATAGAGAGGGAATGCATAGTTACACCCTTTGAAGATCATATGAAACATGGTTTTAAAAAGCAAAGATCCTGTCTAACAAGCACACTGATTTTCTAAGAAGCAGTGACCAACTCATTGGATCAAAATATGCCAGTAGCTGTGCTCTTCCTTGATTTCCAAAAAGCATTTGACAAAGTACCCGATAACCTCTTAGTAAAGAAATTATCAGATGGGGGAGTTAATAGTTAACTAACAAACTGGATAAGAACTTGGCTTACAGGCAGAAACCAGAGGATGAGAATATGTGTAACTATGTCCGGATTGGGTGATGTGACAAGTGGGGTGCCACAGGACTCAGTCCTCAGACCAGCCCTTTTTTCAATGTTTGTATCAGACCTAAATACAGAGGGAGAAAACGGGATAACTAAATATGCAGATGATGTCAAGCTAGGAGCTGTAGTTAGCACAAATAATCAAGTCATAGATTTAAACAGAGACCTACAGAAGTTGGTGGACTGGGCAACCACTAACGGTATGACTTTCAACATTGACAAATGTATTGTGATGCATCTGAGCCACAACAACAGTAACCACACTTACACAATTAATGGTATAACCTTGAGAAAGGTGAAAAAAGGAAAAGATCTGGGACTTGTGATAGACAATCATCTGAACTTTAAGGCTCATTGTAGTGAGGTTGTCAAAAAAAACAAATGGGATCTTGAGTAGAATAAAAAGAGCTTTTGTTTCAAGACATGGGAGTTGTGTATTACCCCTCTATCGAGCATTTATAAGACCACACCTTGATTATGGCTCTTCCCTATGGAATCCTTACTTACATTGAGACATAGCAAATCTGGAGAAGGTCCAATGTAAAACAACAAAAATAATATTGGGGATGAGTAATACCCCATACGAGGCAAGGCAGAAACTTGGCATTTACTCATTAGAAACCAGGAGATTGACAGGAGACTTTCTGGAAATGTTTAAAATAATTAAGGACAGTCAACTAATGTTTGACTTGGGCCTTACCATCAACAACAGGGATATTAACTTAAGGAGTCACAAATACCAACCTAAATTGGCATTCTCAAGGAAGAACGTTAGGAGAAATTACTTCACACAGAGGGTGTACGCCATTGTGGAACAGTATCCCAAAGGAAATCATTAAGATAGACTCCTTCACAAATTTTAAGACTAGGATAGAGGAGTACTTATTAGGCACTAGCAGGGCTAAGCATACCCACTAACGTGGAGGACAGATAACATGGGTGAATGCCTTCTTCTGTCTTGGTAACCAAGTATACAATTTATTTATTTTGTTTTTGTTAACTGGGTAGGTGCACTAGACAAAGGCATGATTGCCTCTATTGCACCCTCCTAATTTTATCAGGATTTAAATGTAAATAAAGGTACTTAAGTCTGGTATGAAAAGCTGCTTGACTCCATTCCAAAGGTCATGACCTGACTCAAGTAAGGCATCCTAGAATTTTGATGTTTTGGTACTTAATCCTGCAGTACTTATGCTGCATTAGTCAATGCTGCTGCTGTCATCTGCAGTCCCTATGTTCTTGTCTTATGCTGGGCATGACATTTTTCAAGGCATAGACAGTAAGTGTCCAGCTGTTAAAGTGTATCTGAGTCAGAAAAAGATGCTTTTAGAGGATTCTGGGACTTCACAAGACATGCAACAGAACTGAATGACAGTATAACTTCTGCTGGCTTGAGCATGTATGCATCATCGGCTCCCTTGATGTCTTGCATGAGTGGTGTCATGACCTTTGGAATGGAGACAAACAGGTTTCACACCTGGACAAAACAGAGTGAAGCAACCTCATTTATATTTAAATTAGGATGGAATTAGGGGGATGCAAGACAGGGAATCATTGTTTATGTCTACAGACTACACAGAAAATAGGCTGAGGGGACTTTCCATTTATTTATTTAAACGTTGGTAACTAGGAAAGGCACACTGAGCAGAAGCTTATTTCCAGGTGTGACCCGGGGACAGGGGTTACAAATACAACAATGGATTACAATTCAAAAGTCAGATACAGAATATACATGTATAAATTATTTTTTTTTTAATTAGATTACAGAAATTCATACAAGAGATAAAAAAAGATAAGTGGCGTAGAACAACAGAGGCATGACATGAGGTCAGTCTAATTAATATAGGAGATGGAGAGAGAGGAGGACAGGAGTATAGTTGAGGATTAGGACAATGGACAGTCACAAGATGTAACAGGGGATGGCCTGAGGAGGTGATTAAAGGAAAACTACACCCAAAACTTGAAAAAATATATGTTGTGCACAGTGTTTTAATTTGTATGTGAAGTTCCAGTGTTTCCTTCCCTCTGACTGGTATTAGGAATTTTTCCCAAATTAGTTTGCTAGCTTTAGGGTAGTTTTATGGCCCCTGGAGATCTCCATACCAAATAGCTTAATTGTATTTCTTGTTCCCACAGTGCATCTTGTCTCACGTGACTGTGATGTAAGAGAGACCCAACATTCAGCACACACATGCCAAACAAACTAAATATCTTGGAAGCTTTACAAGCTGCACAAAAATTACCAGCAGCAAAGTTTTTCAGGACAGTAAAACCTTTAGGATGAGAGTGGTCACCAAGCTGAATTCTACAGTTTTTAAAATATAGCCATCTCTGTTGTTGTGAACTGATTGTAATGCAATGCTTTCTGCTGGATTTATGGGCTCTGCTACATCACCTTTACATGAAACAAGGTGCATTGTAGGACAAAGAAATGCAATAAACCTATTTGATATGGAGATATCCAGGGGTCATAAAACCACCCCAAAGCTAGCAGGCTAATTTAGGAAAAACTCCTAATACCAATCAGAGGGAAGGAAACACTAGAACTTCACATACAAATTAAAACACTGCACAGCATATATTTTTTTCAAGTTTTGAGTGTAGTTTTCCTTTAAGTGCAAGAAAGGAGGGGGGTGAGGCAGTTTTGTTTTTTTTTTTGTGGGGGAGGTTATTCCAGAGGGAAGGGAGTCTAAAAGAGAAAGCAAGTTTCCCTGCAGAGGTGAGGACTCATGGTAGGGTGAAGGAGTGAAGGCAATTTGTGTAAGAATAGTAGGGGGAGGGAGTGACAGGATTTAGGAGAGAGGACAGCTAGGATGGAACAGTCCCAAATCAGTATTTGGCAATGAACATAGAGCAGTGGGACGAGCATCTCTTCAAGAGGGAACCCATTTAATAAAATTCCTTTACTATTGCCAGTAAGGGGAACTCTTGCTGCCCTGCTGACTGGCAAACTGCAGACCCGGAGGATAAGGGAGGTGGTGGTGTTTTCCAGGTTGCTGCTAATCTTTTTTCTAATGTTCCTGAGGGTACTGTCAGTGGTATGGATGTTATAACTGGACCTAATGCTACTGTAGAGGGAATGGAGGTAGAAGTAGAGGAAAATCATTTTGAACCTCTTACCATCCCAGGGCACCTGTTTAGTCAAAGCCAAGATATTTCTAGTCCAAAAAGTACTGTAGCTGTAACTTAGACAACTGATGTCCCTGCTGAAGGACTCCTGTCTGCTAGGATGAGCGAGAGACATGCCTTGCTGCTCCAGCTGCTGGCAGAGGAAGATGCCACCTTTGGTTCCATATCATAACGATAATCATGGAAAGATGATCACCATTAGAGCAAGTGTATATCACCGAAAATCAATTTTAGCACTGTATACTCATGGCACACAGTAAAAGGGTGCCAGAGACACAGATTTTTTTTGTTTTTGTGAGGAACTGCACAGCCCCCCACTAAAGGATTCTCAGCTCTAGGGGGTTGCATGTTGGGGGGAGTGCAAAAAAAAAAGAAAATCCTGCACTAGCGCAAAAAAATGAACACACCCAGAATTGAACCAGGCACCCTCCCAAACCTAGCCTGCCACCAACCCACCATGCCACATGGCCAGCTCAGCAGCCCACTGCCGCACTACACCTCACAAACCCTCCCTCCCCTTCCACCCTTCACAGGGCATGCTCGCTTTGCCCGTGCATGTGCACATTCATCGATATCCTGTCGCTATGTTCGCCAACCCCCTTATCCAGTTGCCCTTCCTGTCCAGTAGCCCTGTGAACAGGCACTGTTATTGAGTCACCCTTTTTGAAAGTGCTTAATTGCAGTCACCATCATCACAGGATACCCCACCCTTGGTGCTGCAGTGACTGGTGAATCTGACAGCACTGCTGAGTTGTCTAAATCATCAGATGCCACAGTGTTAAGTTTGGCAATCTGTGAAGCTGTAATGTCTAGTAATGTGGCCCCTATACATATGCCTGCACTCGAGGATTCCTTTGGTTTATGGAAAGGCCAGTTTAGTTCCCCACATTCACAGCTTCCACAGTGGTCAGTGGAGTAAACCCTTTTTACCCCATGGTGGACACGAGATTCAGAGGGTCAGCAAAAGGGCTGCCAGCATTATTGTGGCTACAGCATGAGAAAAACAAACTGTGGTGATACTCTGGTGCATGGCCAGGTTTCACATCCTGTGGTATTCACTCCAGACACTGCTTCACAAAGGCTGGCCATGTTGCTTGCAATGGTGGTCCATTCTGACCCTGTTACTTCAGCACTGCTCCCTAGATGCTTGTGTCTGATACAGAAAATGCTCTGTCTGCTGTTTCCCAGCTGGAAGTTCTTCAGGAGCTTCAGCCTGACTTGCCACAGCCCAGTCAAGGTAAGCCTGATTCTGGCCACATTTCTACTGCAGTGTCAGATCCTGGGATATTGCAAATAGCTTTTCAAGAACATATTGGTGTGGAGTTCATAGTAAGCAAATCACCTTGTCCCAAAATTGAACGAACTCCCTTAGCCTCAACTTCTGGTCCTCAGGAGGTTTTTGTTTATGATACAAAATTACCAGTGCCTGATTATGTGGGTCCAGCTACAGAAGCTGCTCCCATGGGGGCCATTGTGGGTACAAGTGGATGCACCACAACAACTTGACTCTTCTACTGTTGGTGGGAGAACTGATTCTCATAGTAGACCCAAAGACCGGTGAACTCTGAGAATACTCATGATGCCCATGCCAGACCTAATTTCACTATGAATGATTTGTTTAAAACCCATCCTGAACTTGCCAAACACAGCAATGCAGTTCAGTTTACAGTCTGGGGGGGGATCCTGAGTCTGTTTCTGGCAGGGTGTTTTGTTGCCGGAAAGTTCTGCAAGGACTTCATACAGTTTGAATCCCCCACCCCCACCCCATCGCCCCGAAAAAAAGGACTTCTAGTCTCAGTGGGCCTAACAGGGCAATAAAATTCAATAAATCAGTAAAAACAAATGTATACGTTTTTTGCCAAGAAATTCATGCACTGATCCACATTTCAGGGATTCCAATTTATGATACCAGTTTCAAGACTCCAGCACTGTTAGACCAATTTTGGAAAAAATACTTGGAAGTCAGAACCACACCTCACTGGTTCCCATTTTCAGCAATCCTTGGTTCCCCTTTTCAGCAATCCCCCTTACAAAGCCCACAATTACAAATATCACTGTACTTTTCCGTTATGAGGTATTCAGTATATTAGACATTCTCTTTTGGTTACAGCAGAAATATGATGTTCAGGGTCAACAAGAACCCATTTTTTGATCCAGGATTCATTTGGACAGGTGGCTGGAAATTTAAAGTTCAACTAAAACAACTGGAATTTTGGGGTGCAACACCTCCCCAATAGTTTTTTCATAGGCCGGGAGAGGGGTATCATCTTCTACCTGGGCAGCCTAAGGCCTGCTATAAATATGGGTCCCCGTCTCACCTTAGCAGCACCTTCGATCACCTGCAGTGTGGCCTGCCCTATGGATTTTTAGGCATGCAAATTCAAACTGTGACAATGTCTTGACGTGTAATTTGTGCACTGAAAGGGACACTCCTTTAAAGCATGCCCTAGGGCTGTGTGTAATGGATGGGAGCAGCTGAATCAGGAAGACATTCTAGCTCAAATACAGAAGAGAAATTTGTTGTGAGTGCCAACTTTGATATTTTCTTCTGTGACACCTCCCCCAGCTTTGAATGTTCAGGGTACTTCCATGGCTCAGTCGCCTGGTTTATCTAAGACCACTCTGAATCAATCTTCTAGCCTGACCATGGATTTACTCTTACAAGTTGCTCAGTCAGAACCTGTCAGACAAGACAAGCCTGATGAGGAACCAATGCAACATGATATGAAGGTGTCTGTGACACCAGGTACTTCTCAGGCTGAACGGCCACAAACTATGGACATGCTCCCCCCCCAGACCACCTGAAATGGGATGCAAGTAGCTCAACACAAAACAAGACAAGCAAAAATTACAGCCAACATCAAAAGTATTTAGACATGAACAACTGCAACTGCAAAACAAGTATGCATGGTTAAGCAAACGTAGGAACTGTGGGGGATTCTGAAGAAGGAGAGGAAGAGGATGGCTCCAACACTTAAATTATAGCCTCTCAAAAGACATTGTCATCTTAAAAATGAGGACACTGGTACTAGTCCCAAGGAGCCCATAGCACCAAAAAAAACGTGAGTGTTCTGATTCATGGAGAAGGACCCATTCCAGTAAATTACTGCCATGACATATATGATTAGGTTTCCTTTCCTACTACTTGCAATGTCAGAGGTTTTCTGGGGATGTACCTCTTTGAATATTAATTGTATTAAGAGCCACAAAAGAAGACTAATAACCTTTTCTTTCCTACTGTCTCTGAATTCTTCAATATTTTTTTACAGGACACTAGATTGAGGTCTACCTCAGATTACAACTTGCACAAAGATTGTGGGGAAGGGGGTCTCCTTTTGTTCCTTAGGGGAAGATCTGTACTCAGGGCTTGGAGTACATTGCACTCTCTAACACAAACTTGTATGATGTTATCCCTGAGAGGCTGCTGACATTAGACACTTTAATCATAGGACAGCAGTTTTGATTATGTGTATGGGTCTCCACAGTCTAAATCCAAAAGAGTGGATTTTTTTCAAGAAAATACGGCATTTTCTTTGTACCTGTAGAAGGATCATTATGTGAGGATATTTAATGTTTCCCTTTTGTGTGCCCCTAAAACCACTGGTAATAAAAAATATTGTGACACCAATTTTTTTACTATCCATGGTGTCCACAGCTGGGTTAGTAGATGCACATCGAAGTGTGAATAAGTCGGGGGAGGAGGACCTTTTTCAAGGGAACATTGGGCTCACAAATTGATTACTTTTTCTGTGTTCCAGTCCTGGTCTGTAAGTTCAACTGAAGTCTTTTTGGCAGAAACTTTGGACCATGCATTAATTGGTTACCAGTTCAGTAGGAAGGAAACAGTAATAGGGAAAACGTCTATGGAAGCTTAACAATGATATGTTACACAATGATACCATACTGGAGTCCTTACCCTAGTTCTTTTTTTCAGGTAAGCCGTCGGTTACATGTATTTTTTATTCTGATTTGGCCTGGTGCAAAGATGTTAAATCTGATCTTAGACAATTCCTTCAACTTACAGGCAAGGAGCTGATCAGGAAGGGGTATCACGCCTATCTGTTACTTAGATATCAGCTCCATCACATTTTGTCTTATGCCCATGAGTGTGGGGTGAATATGACCCAACACACTTCAGATTTAAAGATGCACATGAAAGCATATCAATATGACAGTGCATCTTCCCTTCTGGCCAAGCAAAGATATGGGACGCAGGGTAAACAACCTTCTAGCTCCCCATCTGAGGGATCTGCACAGCAGGTTCAGAAAAGGGTCAAGTCCTCCATTGTTACTCCCACTGGAACAGTGTTCCACAGGAGTTCTGACATTATCAGGTATGTAAATAGGCACATTAGTACAGCATAACAAAGTGATAATGATGTTGATCCTAAAAATCTACATTGTTAACAGGGTTACAGTTCCCTCAAGTCTTGGATGTCTAGGGGGAACAAATTCTTTAGCCTATGTCAGCTACAGAAGTTATTTCTACCATTAAGGCCTTGAGATCAGATACTGTACTTGGGGTGAATGGTATTACAGCTGAATTACATAAGGTAATGCAGGATCAGGTGTGCATAATGTTAGTGGATGTAGTCAATTACTGTCTCACTCATAATGTATTTTCTGGAACTATGGAAACTGCATTGATGATCTTTTTATTCAAAAAGGGGACATGGTCTTCATGACACCGAGCAATGGGGTATCTCTCTGGCACGCTGGCAACCCAGTTCATGCCTGAAGCCTAGGAAGTCTGGAGTGGAGGCCAGCAGGGAGGATCCAGAGCATCCAGTGGATACCCTCCTCCGTGAGGGGGGGTGGATGCTGCATCACTCCGCAGTGGTTTGTGGTGGAGGCGTGTCATGGTGTCATAGATGGCTCAGGTGAACTCATGCTGGGCAGGGCAAAAAAGGAGGGAAAAACAGCTGCATCAAGGCATGCTAGATGACAGCCGTGTAGTCCCTCCCACGCCAACTGACTCCAAGAGCGCCAGCGCCACCTCACCACTCAGCCTCTGCCCAGCTTGTTCTCTCCTCCTCTAGTCAACAGAAAGGCCCCCAGCAGAGACAAGCTAGCAAACTGGAGAAAGGTGGGAGGCTCTAAGTGTCTCTCCCTTCTACAACTGATGGAGAAGGCCCCCAGCAGGGACAAGCTGGCAGACTGGAGAAAGGTGGGCGGCTCCAGATGTCTTTCCCTTCTATGACTGATGGAGAAGGCTCCCAGCAGGAACAAGCTGACCAGCTAGAGAAAAGTGGGAGACTCCAGGTGTCTTTCCCTTCCACGACTGATGGAGAAAGCCCCCGGCAAGAACAAGCTAGCACAGTGATGGAAGGCTGCAGGATGACTTCAGCGGATGCTGGAGATGCGAGGGTGAGTCTGGTGGCAGCATTGTTGGTATCAGTGGCCCAAAGGAGAAGTGTGCAGGTGAACACGGAAGCACAAAAATAAATGAAGTAAATAAAACAACAGGGCAGATTTGCATAATTGGAGACAGATAAGTCTCTTGAATGGTTTTTTTTTCTTCCAATATAATTTGTATTTAGTTTATGAAGAACAAGTACAAAATAACATATCAGATAAGGTAACAATAACATAACAAAGACATCATGGTTTAGCTTAAATAATGAAAGAAGTGAAATAAAACATACAGCTTAAGAAACAGAAAATGCAACTGTGATGACATCTTAGTTTGGAAAATATTCAGAGCTCATGAAATAAGTGTTAGAAAAGGATCCCAAATGTTAATAAACACTTCCTTTTGATCAGAGATGAAGTAACCAATACTTTAATTGTTAACAGTAGTTCCCATTCAATCCAACCTTTCTCTTACTGAGGGGGTTTTAGAAGATTTTCAATTCTTAAGAATGAGTCTTTTGCATGTTGGTGCCGCAGCAAGCAACCCTAGCATTTTCTAACAGTATATAAAGAACAGCCTCCCAAAATAAAAACCCTGGGGCAAAAGGGAAGACTCTGAGAATCTTTTGACATTTGTCATGAATTTGCTTCCAACCAGATACAATACCAGGGCAGAGCCAAAACATATGGAGCAGATTAGATGGGGTATTACACCTAGAATATCTGGCTGGATGGGATTTGTACATTCAGGAAAATTTTTTTTTTGTAAGTGTGTAACCAGGAGTAGCACACTAAGCTGAAAGCTTGTTTACAGGTGCGACCTGAGTGCACACTTACCTGGAAACAGGTAGTAATGGTGAAGTGTCTTGTACTGCCCCAATCTGGACTGAACCTGTAGTGCACATGAGCACTCATTTTCCCATAGAGATATCCATAGATCAGGGAGTAACACTGTGCCAAGATCATTTTCCCATTTAAGCCTGGCAGAATTCGAAACAGAGGAATCAGATCCAAGCAAAACTTTGTATAGCATACTAGCTCCTCTTTTCATCTGAGCAATGTTAAACAGTTGGGCCCATTCTTCATTATATTGTATTGTGTGGTTTATGTTAAAAGGGCCTGTCTAAGTTGGAGGTATAGCCAAAAATGCAGTTTTGTGATTTTGTATTTGGACTGAAGCTCAGAAAAAGGTAACAGTTGGGTGTTGGTCTAATTTATTTATTTATTTATACAATTTTGATGACCGGGTAGGCCCGCTGGGCCCATAGAGGTCCCTTTTTCAGAGGCGACCCGGGTGCAACAACAACCAGGAGGTAACATTTCGTACAGACTGGAGAGTGGAATAGTAATTATAGGTAGGAGCACTAGATTATTAAACATCGGAAAGATAGTTGTACATACGTTGCTTATAGTTATCTAGCTTAGTAGATTAGATAAGCCAGTAGTGGCACGCCTGTAGACAGACGTGCCCACTACTTCCTGTGTACCTGGTATCTAATCTACTATTTAAGATGCTTAAAGCTTAACGTGCTCATTATTTGTTACCTTTATGCTTTCCATTGTTTTGTGTCTGCAAAGATATGTACTCCTACCTGTAACACTCCAAGGGTTTTAACACCTGCTTTAACCCACCCTATGTCTTTAAAGGGTTTACCTCCATAATGAATAGTAGAATTGTTCCATAGAGGGCAGTATTGTAGAGGCAGGGTTTTGTTTTCCATGTTAGAGGTATGTTTACAAAGCCTACTCGAAGTAGTGGTAGTAGGATGACCAATCAGGTGGTTGGGTAGTTTTGGAAATAGTAGATCTGTCAATGCCAAGGGTTTAGCTAGATTTTGTTCCATTGTTAACCATAAAGGCTCTACCTCAGAAGGAGCTGACCGAAACCACCGTGATGTTTGTTTAAATGAGAATGCCCAGTGACATCCTTGCCACCAAGGATATACAAATCTACCTTTTTTGTTATTCGCCCTAGGTTTTGAAAGACTTAGCCTTGGCGGTTTTCCATCCCATAGAAAGGGGGAGAAGTGTCTGTCTATTATTTTTAAACCATTTAGGCTGAATCAGTATAGGTGTAACTCCCCCTCCCCAAGTGTGAGGCTTACCAGAGCTGCCCCGCAGATCTCCTGATCCCTCCCATGTCCAGGCCATGTTCCTGCAGTGCTCCAGAGTCTCTTTCTGGCCCCCACATGTATTTTACTGCTAAAAGTGTGTCTGGAAGAGCAAAAGATGTGACCCACCAGGCGGCCGCACTTGCGAGTGTGAGCCGGTGAGTTCGCAAATACACGCTGCGCATTTTTAAAAGTGCCATGTTGCAGTGAAAACGGAGGTTCCCCCCGTGATCCTGAACCCCTGCCCTAGCAGCTAACTGAGGTCCAGAGACATGAGGGAATACCCCAAATGTACCTCAAGGCACAGAAATGATTATTTTAAAAGCTCTATCAAGAGCCATAAATAGTAAGCCCCAGCAGCTGAGGCTGTTAGGAAATGTAGTACCAAGCACCAGGAAGCCAGCTAAGTGCCTGGGGGGCCCTAACACACGAGAAACAACAGCCAAAGGGCTGGCATCACTCCCACAAGCTGGTAGTCGTTTGAAAGGACAGAGTACAGGCTATCCAGCCCACTAATCATTATCTTTTAACTCCAAATGGCTTGGCTGCAAGAAACTCTCGAAGTAGGGACTGCCATGAACTGTTTTGCCAGCCACTATCCTAACACACACCTTGTGACTAGACTAAACCAATCAGATCTCACAGAAGGCCTGAGAGACTGAGAAATGGCTTCTGAGAGAAGGGAGTGGTCAATGTGTTTGGTGGCAACTCAAGATTAAATCCACTGCCCAGAATTATTATTGACACCTCAACTGACTAATCAGAAGCTGCCAATTGTTCTGAGGAAGAGGGAACAGAATGTGGAAGCTCAAGGCTTTGCTGCTCGAGGGTTTGAAAGTAGAGACTGTTCTATGACAGTTGGAGGAGAACCCTCAATCCTGACAGAGGGGCTCCTGGCTGGTCTTTAGCCTGTGAAGCAATTTTCAATAAAAGAAGAGGTTTTTCCAACACGAAGGAGAAGATTCAGCCTGCCAGTTGTGGTGACAGGATTTATCAGTTAAATCCTGTCAGGGAATTAATTCTTCTCAGCTTCTAACAAGAAAGGACACTCAAGCTGACAGTTCCTGAAGGGATCATCCTGTCCTGGTGTCTCCTGCTGTTGAGGAATATTCTTTCCAAAGTTCTGTTTGCCTGCAGAAGTATCCAGGTGACTTTTAAAATTAACTCTAACATCTGACACTGTTTTCCTGAGAGAACTCTTCAGCTTTGTCCACCCTTTGGCTGTTGCTTGGCTAGCAGGGTGACTGCAGTAGTGTGAATGAAGCCTGCAGGGTGACTACAGCTACCTGTCACCCCCCCCCCAGTCCTAAGGGTCATCGAAGAGAGGAGGATATAGGCCTGTCAAATGAATACTGTTTGTAAAGGCCATCTCAGTGAAGCTTGGAAAGGCTTGACAGGTGAAGATCAGCATCTTTCGTCCCTGCAACCCCATGATGTGGCTTCTGTTTTCTGACTCCTGCTGCCTGCTGATATGGTGCACCACCAGCTACCACTGCAACCCCATGAGGGTGACAGCCAAGAACCAACATCACTAGAGTCTCAGATCCAGCCTGTTTGAATCCATCTGAGTGTTCAACAAACTGTGAGTAAGCAGGGCTGTCCAGCAAATGTTTATGGAACTGTACAAAGGGTATCATCATTTCAGCCACATGTTTCATTACCTTATTTTTTTAAAGTTTAAGTGCACCAACACTAGCCAACCTGCGGCAACTACAGGCCACCTGCATCAGTCTGGAGTACCCCAGCATTCAAACTAGGGGGTCTGGTACCAGACAGGAGGGTTTGAGTTATTGCTGCATGCTGGTGGGAGGTTGGGAAATTGTTGTTTTTCTTACATGCTAAATGTTTAACTGTTTTGTCTGTTTTACATTGATTTTTGCCAAAACCAATCCTGTGTTCCTCCCTGCTCCAGGTATCCCCTTCCTATTCCTGCTCTCCCCTTATAAATAAATTTAGGTTTGTTATTTATTCTTTACCACTGTGTCCATGAGCATATTATTAGAGAGTTCTCTAAAGTGCACACTGTTTACTGAAGTGCAAGGTAAAATTAATTTCTGTGTGTGGGGTGTCATTTGGGCAGGAAGGTGGGTAGGTACAGCATCCCATGGGGGTCGTACCCAATGTACCATTCTGGCCCACAAAAAATACTCTGGGTGGAGGCACCACATTATTTATGCAATCTTTTGGAAACAAGCTCCCAGACCATACTGTGCAGAGCCCAGGCCCCTCAACTTTGACTGTCACCGGAGGGCAGGGGTAGTGTGCCCCAGTTAGACCACGGCATTGGGGTTACATAGGTATGTTATTTAGGACATAGAAAATTTTTGGGGTAATGTCCATTTTGATGGCATTAATTTTCCCCCACAATGAAAGACCCATCTAAGCATAGAGTGAAGGGCTTTCCCAGATTTGAGAACTTTCCCAGAGTCATTAGAGGGTAAGAAGCTATTGAGTAAAGGGTCACAAACTTCATTGAAGTCCCCTCCTTTTTTTTAATGATCCAAGTAATAACATCCATGGATATTACATTATTAGTATGTAGCACGACAGTGTTATTAGCGAGATACGACCCTTGGTGGATGAAGCACGAGGCATAGCCGAGTGCTTCCACCACCCCAGGAGTGACGTTATTACACGATAACACACACCCTGGAGTGCCTTATTGCTATTATACAATGGCTCAGTGTGTTTCTTTTAGTTGGATAGTTGTGTAATTAAGAGACATAGGCTGATTTGTTTCTTTTGAAATAATTTTACTTGTTGAATGTGTTTTCCTAGATTACAGAAAAAATAGTCCCTTTGAAGTTAATGAAACTGTTGGTTACAAGTTGGAAATTATTGTTACTGCATAAAACTGTTTAAAAATTTGAAACATATTTAAAACATGTTTAAAACATATATTTGAAAAACGTTTAATAGTTTGCTGAACAGTTGAAAATGAACAAAAACGAACATTTGCTTTAATGCAACGGTATCAGAAAAATAAACATTTGCTTTAATGCAATGGTATCAGTTCAGTAATGTGCTTACTGTCGGTAGAAGTTGAAGACGCACATTGTGTTGCCTTGAATGTTGAAGCAATCCTGATTAACAGACGGTTGAGTGCCTTGTTGAGTGGTGGTTGTTGTGTGGGCGTTTTTTTCCGTTGCCGATCGGGTGGGTTGTTCCGGGTCATCTTGTGCTTCCTGTCTGGCCATGCTGCTGCTTTTCTCAGGGTTTTCAGTTGCTGCTGTGGAGAGGATTTTGCTCCAGTTCTGTCGGTCGGTGACTTTGCACCCCAATAGGATTTGAGGGACATCTCGCTCTTGTGCCCGGTCACGGACATAATTTGCCTGGCTTCGAGTCCTGCTTCCATCAATAGTTGTACAGCAGTTGCTCGCAGGCTGTGATTTGTGTATTTATTTGTGACGCCTTCGAGCTTGCAAATGCGGGGCATCATACTGGCTAAGCAATTTACTCCCATCGGTTCGAGAGTGTACCATATGGGGTCTTGACTGAGTTCATTTGTGGCTTTTTTTCTGGGGTGTAGGAAGAGGCATGGAGGGTTAGGTGGCAGCTTTGATAGATATAGCTGAAGACACCTGACGAGACATAGCGGGTTTCCTGGAATCTCGAACATGGCACCATAAAGGTTTTCCCAGTCCCGCTCCATTATTTTGCTATGGTTTTTGGTCTTTTCATTGAACGACATCGTGACGTATTTTAACCCTTGTTCGTTCTGCTTAACTATAAAAGAGTCTGATTTTAGTGCTCTCTGTCCCTCACAGCCCCTTCGGGCGAAGTGCAGTTGAAGTTCCAGCCATACTCTTCTGACGAGACCTGGTGCTGTGGTGGGTTGAGGGCTTCGGATACTCTTATTTTTTTTAAATCTGCCTTCGTGATGGGTGGGTGGTGGGTCGCTATGTCTCTGCCTTGTCTCCTGATATTTTTGAGGTGACCAATGAATATGTTGTTGGCAGGTTGGAAGCCAGGGTCTGTCATAATGTTGAAGCAGCGGCTGTTGGGAGGCTCATTAATGTATCTGCTCAGTCCAGCACGTAGACTAATGTAGCTGGAGATGCTGTATTGTTCTCCACTGCTGTTTCGTACACTGCTATAGAACTGACGCAAGATTTGGTTGAGGTCTTTTGATGTGATTGTTTGAATTTCACAGCACAGAGATTTTTCTGATAGCCAGTCGCTGAATACACGAACGGCCCAAGCTGTCTGCCGCTTTGTGTTCTCTTCGTTGCGGTCGGTTTCTATTTTATCGATGTCCTCAGAGCCGATGTTTAAATGTTGTGTTTTTCCTTTTTTTTCAAGGTGCTTACATTGTCGTCTGGTGCCCGTGAAGTGGAAGGAGTAGTGCTGGATGAGTCTCCGAATATTTCCGTCATGGTCCTGTCAGCGAGGAGGTTGAACGATACTTCAGGAACGTTCATGACAGCTGTCAGGTAGGAGAAGTGATTTGTTTTGAGGCGGCAAGCCAGTCGCCAGCTGTCAGACCTAGATACAGTGATGTTATTGATTAATAACATCACTGTCTCTGAGGGCTGTCAGCCAATCAGATTTAAAACATTTTTAGTGCCATTGTATAATATAGATTATTACATTGTGTTACATAACATGTATACAATTCTATCATATTGAGTAAAATGCAACAAAATCAGGCCATTTACATAATATACAGATGTAATATATTTAATAGATTTATGAGTCAGAGCATTTGTATAGACACCAGAAAATGTGACAGCATTATGGTTTGAGTCATCAGGAATTGTTCAGCCTTCTTAGGATCAGAAAATATACAAGTTTTCTCATGCAGGAAGAAACAGATCCTTGCTGGATGAAGAAAGTAAAATGTAATATCTCGCTGCCTAAGTATTTCCTTTATTTTATCAAAGGCACAACAAGCTTGAAAAATACTTTGTGAGAGATCCAGGAAAGTCAAAAAATGAGGCTGGTCATAGTGCAGCCCTTCATTAATCTTTGCAAACCATAAAAAGTGCGATGAAATTTGTTTTGCTCCTCTATGAGCCCTATCCAAGGGTATTTGTTCCTCAGGGTCTTGGTGGTTAAGGGCCACAGTAATTAATTTTTCAAAAAACAGGAGCAGGTCTCCTGGGCCTTCTATCCCTTCAGGTATTCTAATTAGTTTAACATTTCCTCTCCAAGACTGATCTTCAAGCTCACTAATTTTTGCTTTTAAGTCAGCTAGTTCTTTGTCGAACCAAGTTTGTTTTTCAACTAAGGGGGAAACAGTGTCCTCTAATGCAGATATGCGTGTTTCTGCCTCATTAGTGTGGCTGGTGAGAGCTTCCAGTTTGCTCTGGATAGTAGAGAGTGCTGCAGAGAGGTCAGACATGGTAGAGGAGATGTTAGTAAATCCTCATTTGATTTCCTGTTTTATATCTGCCAGAAACTTTAAGAAGTCATGCATCATAATGCTGGCCGTTGATTGTATTGTTTCTTCCCCCCCTCCCGATGTCTCCCAACTTAGATTGCCCTGCTGAATTAGTTTTAAATGAACTTGCATTATTTATTGATGTTAGCTAAATGCAAGTTCCCAGCATAGTCAGTATTTTAATTAGTAAGCTCAGTGTTTTCAGCCTTACCAAAGCTCTCAGTGGAGTTCATGCTGCCTTGCAAGGATGCCAAATTCTTGGTGGTTACCCCAGAAATATTGGGATTCAAGCTCTCATTCTCCACCGTGGTATATCTGGTCTTTTCAGGGTCAGGATTCGTGTTAAATGTGCTATTGCATTCTCCAGTAGATGTGGATGGGATCGGAGACCCAGGTAGGGGAGAGATTGGTTTCCACAAAAAAATCGTGATACTTCCAAAAAAAGAGAGTAGGTTATGTTGTTGTGACCTTGTGCAGCTAGCAACTATTTGATGCAGAAAAGATACAGTGTCTTTTGTTGTGGTTTGTTTTTTTCTTACGGTGTTGTTTGCTGTGGGGGTCTCCATTTTCTCCTGAGTAGTGCAGCTGCCAAAGAGAGAAAATGTAATCCAAAATGGTCATGAGCCACATAAGCTGTTAAAATTCAGCAAAAGACTCTATAATGTTGAGGTGAATTACACAACTGAAGTCCAAAATTTACCAGAAACAGTAAGGTTGCCCACATAGGTATGCTGCAGTACCGGCAGAGACAAGAGTAGCCCATGATAAACTCAGCCCATTATTCCCATAAAAAAAGTGCAGAAGTTACCCCAAACTAACATACTAAACATGATCTGCCAACTTTACCCGAGGTTTCATTCATGCGGGGCATATTTATACAGTGGGAAACTGAATGTTGTAAGCGAAAAAGCAGGTGAGTGTCCGGAGCAACACCGCTTCACCCATTCCGTCTGCCATCATGGATCCGCTATGGTGACATATCTCCTCCCCACTACCCTCCATTGAAGTCCACTTCCATAATCAACTCAGAATCTGATATTTTGCTTATTTTAAGTGTTAGCTTAGTAAAATATTCTGAACAGGCATTGTTAGGTGCATAGTCTTTACACAGAGATACTTTAGTACCATCGAGGAAGCCTGTCATAATATGGAAATAGCCTTCAGAATCTATGACCTGGGAGATTTCACTGAAGTTCACACCTTTCCTTATCAGAGTAACAACTCTCCTTTTCTTTGTAGTGAAACAGCAATACTTATCAATAGCCACCCATTCTCTAACTAGATTAGCTGCTTCAGAGGGGGAAAGGTGGGTTTCCTGAAGGAATGCGATGCCAGTTTTATGCTTTCTTAAATAAGAAAGAGCTTTCTTTCTCTTAATTGGGGATCCAAGACCTTGCACGTTCCAAGATGCAAAATTCAAAGAGCTCATATCTCATAACTAATTCAAAAACCCATTAGGAGGTATAAAAAGATACCCTAAGCAGAAAAGAACAAGAAACATAACATTAAATAATCCATTTAATAACTATTATTACTATAACAATCTGTTAATTTGGATACAAATGTCAATAGAGTATGAACAAATAAAATCAAACACAACCGACGAGTGAAAATTCAAGTTGCACAACTAGTTAAGCCGGAAGAAAAACAAGCATTTGTCAATGCCGAACGTTCGCTTGCAGGTATTTGCAGTGGTGTTTGGCACGTATGGTGCTTTACCCTAATGCCCTGTGCGATTGCTGGTATTTGCACAATAAATTTTCAGCATGACCTTTTTGTTACCCACATTGTGCGCTACATAGGTGGAAACACATTTGGTAGGATATGAAAAAATGACAGCTGTACTGCTCATAGAAGTGTGGTAAAATGGCAATGTTGAAAATCAGGAGTGGAAATATTGAAAATTCGCAAACCTACGAGCATGCGTAGGAACTGTGCAACACACGCTCGTAAAACAGTCATTGTTAGGAATTTGTTCACCAAATTTTCAACAATGGCATTTTAAAACCTCTGCTAATGAACAGTGTCACTGTGATTTTCTTACTGTGTCCCATACATTGATTTCGCACACCGACTGCGCCATTGTGCACTACATGGGCAGAAACACGTTTTGGGCAGGATGTGAAAAATGACAGCTGCACTGCTCATAAGGAGGTATGGTAAAATGGCAATGTTGAAAATGTGGAGTGAAAATATTGAAAATTTGCAAACTTACGAGCGCATAGGAGCTGCGCAATGAACACTCATAAAACAGTCATTTTTAAGAAATTTTTCACCAAATTTTCAACACAGCCATTTTAAGACCTCTGCTCATGAACAGTGTCACTGTGATTTTCTTAACGTTCGCTTGCACATTGAGTTCGCACACCGACTGTGCCATTCTGCGCTACGTGGGCGGAAACATGGTTTGGGCAGGATGTGAAAATTGACAGCTGTACTGCTCATGAGGAGTATGGTAAAAATGGCAATGTTGAAAACCTGGAGTAAAATATTGAAAATTCACAAACTTACGAGCGTGCGTAGGAACTGCGCAACGCACGCTCGTAAAACAGTCATTTTTAGGAATTTTTTCACCAAATTTTCAACATAGTCTTTTTAAGACCTCTGCTCATGAACAGTGTCACTGTGATTTTCTTAATGTGTCCCATACATTGTTTTCACACACCGACTGTGCCATTGTGTGCTACATGGGCAGAAACACATTTTGGGTGAGATGTGAAAAATGACAGCTGTACTACTCATAAGAAGGTGTGGTAAAATGGCAATGTTGAAAATCTGGAGTGGAAATATTGAAAATTCGCAAACCTACAAGCGTGCGTAGGAACTGTGCAACGCACACTCGTAAAACAGTCATTTTTAGGTATTTTTTCACCAAATTTTCAACATAGCCATTTTAAGACCTTTGCTAATGGACAGTGTCACCATGATTTTCTTAATGTGTCCCATACATTGATTTCGCACACCAACTGCGCCATTGTGCGCTACATGGGCCGAAACATGTTTTGGGCAGGATGTGAAAAATGACAGCTGTATTGCTCATAAGGAGGTGTGGTAAAATGGCAATTTTGAAAATCTGGTGTGAAAATATTGAAAATTCGTGAACTTATGAGCCTGCGTAGGAACTGCACAATGCAGACTCGTAAAACAGTCATTTTTTGGAATTTTTGCACCAAATTTTCAACATGGGGTTTTTGGGACCCCTTCTCATGAATGATGTCACTGTCATGGCATTATTCAGGCCCAAAGGTGATTTCACTCCAGTGACTGCATGGTGACTGTGAAATCGCCCTTGACCGAATAATGCCATGACAGTGACATCATCACGAGAAAGGGTCCCAAAATCCCATGTTGAAAATTTGGTGCAAAAATTCCAAAAAATGCCTGAGATATGCAATAAAGTTGAAAACCCCCTATCTAGCCCATCATACAGCTTACTGGCATTTCCTCAGTTCACGGTCGGCTTTGAAGAGTGCAGACGTGTTGCCGATCCACCGAAGATCATCGTGTCGAGCTCCGGAGGTAAGTATGGGGTGAGGGGTGTGTGGGGAGGCTGGATGTGCAGTGGGTGGGTGCGAGTTGTGGGAGGGGGGACTGGAGAAGCGCCATGGGACCGTTTTGCTTTAGAGGTGAAAAAAACAAGACTACGTGGACGTTTGCCACGCAGGTGGGCTCCAGCATGGCAGAAGGATGGTTGGGGGCCAAGGAGCTGACGGGGTCAGACAACCGGGACGTTTTCCACGCTAAGGTGGGCTCCCAGCGTGGCAGAAGGATGGCTTGGGGGCCGTGGAGCCGATGGGGATTGGGCACCCCCGTCGGCAGATGACGCGGGATGTTTGCCACGCTGGGGTGAGCTCCCAGTGTGGCAGCAAAGATTTGGGAGGGGGCAGCGTGACACGGGGGTGCGGCATGACACAGTGCTCTGTATGACAGCGGTGGTTTTCTTTGAAGCGAAGACCACCGCTGTCATACAAAGCTCCCACACCCATTGGTGCAGGACCACCACGCCTGCTCAATGGAGCAGTGGATTGAAAGGGAGAGGCACACCTCCAAACTGTGCTACTCTCCCAAAACGTTCCTTGCGCATGCGCGCAAGCTAACGTAATGATCCAAGGCTTCAGTCATGAAACTAAACAAAGGAAAGCCTATATAGAACTGCAAGCTCAGCAGGTGGAGGAGGATCTGTCAGGCTCCAAAAGGATATGGATGTATCTTAAAATTTAGAGAAGACAGAGCCAAAAGAAAAGCTTACTTCAGAACTAGACTGGTGCTGTGGTTTTAGAATACAGAACCCCAAATGGGTAATATATTATAAAATTGTAAGTGTAATGTTTGCAAACAGAATCTGATGAACAGGATCACAGAATGGATCCTCTAACAGCTGGGAGGTAGAGGAGGAGTAGTACGATTATAACCACATCGAAGAGAATCTTGAAGAGGTTTCCAGCTGTGCATACAGTCATCTTGTGCCATGAATCCAGCCACATGGCCTCTCCACAGATGTTGGAACACACCTGGGATTACAAAAGCTAAGCATTCCCCTGAAGATATGATCTATACTTTTAACCTTGGGTGCCTGGTTGTCGTCTCACTTGTATGGATCCAGTGGAACTCATAATCTCCAGTACTCGGATACTGCATGATTATGTCAAAGTCAATGGAAGCTTGATGAATGGAGCATTACACTACATAACTGAAGGGATGACTTATTTGTCAAGGAATAAAAGAATATTATTAAAGTAACCTTGAATGATTCTAGAACCATAACACCAAGTTGTTCTAAAGAGCAGTGGAAAAAGGGGAAAAAAAGTCAATTTTATTTGTCCAAGACAAAGCATCACAGGCAGCAGTACTTTTATATAGGGGAGCATACTGTACAGCTGCACTTTAAACACTTATAGGGACAAAAAGATTCATAGAACCTCTTAACAGTTAAGGACCCCTTAGCAATTAAGATGCAATTGGTATGCAGCACACACGAGAGATGCAAACTGTAATCAGAGAGAACATTACCCGTCACTCTTTCAAAAGATGATTTAACAATGAAATGGACATTGAATTGATGTTGTGTACAACTATGAAGTCTTTATGCATGTTGTGTTTCATGCTGCATGTTTGCAATTGCGGCTTCTGTATTAGTAAAAAAAAAAGCCAGTTTGCATCCAGAGTGATATTAGACGTCAGTACAGCTCACACATTAAAAAGATGATTTGTCAATAAGATGTAGGTTGAATTGAAAAACTAAATCCTGAATTAAATTTAGAAAAAAATGTTATCTTATTACAATCAGTAAAAATGCAAAAATACAGTTTTTTTCTAAACAAACTACTTTATTCGGTGGATGTGCAAGTTAAAAAGAAGACAACAATAATTGATTGATTTTTTTTTTATTCTTTTTTACACTCTCAAAAGGTGTCGTTTTATAAGTGCAATAACCCACTTCAGGGCCGCGGGTATACTGGACATTAATGCACTTCCCAGTTCGTTGGAGGTGACTCAGGCTACATCCTCATGCCTTATGACACACCTGGGGCATGCATTAATGCCCAGTATACTCATGCCCTGTCGTGGGTTATAGCTTACATAGACAGGCTGGGATTTCCTGGGGATGATAGAGTTGGCTGGTAAAGGAATGTTGCTGACAAGCTTTTTTCCTCCCAAGGGAATTTTTCTGAAGTTTAAAAACTGGAAAATGATTGGGTGTATCATGAGATGGGTTGGTAGGTGGTTCAGCATTCTTGTGAGCATTCTTACTTGAGCTGGCTGAAAGGAGTGGTCTCGCAACTGAGGACTGATTTGAATGCATGGTGTCAGCATTCTGCAAGTAACTGTCAAGGACAGAATCCCAAACCTGGCCAGGTTTATTAAAAGACATTGGTGGTTTCCCTGGTGGTTGCACTACCATAGTGGCGGGGTACTTAATGAAGAAGGGTAATCCACGAAGTTAAAGTTCATGCTCACCATCTCCATCCATCTCCATATGCTTTCTGATTCACCATAATATTGTTGGAAAAGTCCTGAAAAATGTGTACCCTTGTTCCTTTCCAACTTAACACCTTCTTTTCCCACGTCAAACAGATTATCTCGAATAGCTGAGGAAGTAGGCAATTATTGGCCTGGGTGTGACCCCCTTGGGCAGTTTGGGGGCAAGAGAGCAGTGAGCCCTTTCTATTTCTAAGGACCAGGGCCAGCTGTAGTTAAGGATTTCAAGTGCACTTGTTGCAAAAAGGCAATTATATTCGGGCCTGCCATGCCCTCAGGAATGCCTACTAACTTGATATTATTTCACCTCCCTCTGTCCCTCTGTTTTCTAGACCATCTGCCTTTTGCAGAATAGCTATACACAGTACACGTTCATTGAGCGCTCAGTCGGTGGCCAGCCATGTTGGTAAGAGGAGAGCTGTATGGTAACTGGCTCTGATTCAGGATGGGAGGGGAAGCAGGGTGGTGGGACACTACCTGATGGGGTGGGGGATCCACTAGACCACCAGGGTACAAGTTACTAGAACTATACAGGTGATCAGGGATGGGGGTCCACTGGCTATGTAATTTATTACAGTGGGTGGATGATCAGGTGAGGAAGAGGGATTGCTAGCCACCAGGGCTATGAAATTTGCTTCAACGGGTGGGTACTGGGGGGAGGGACCGCTAAATAACCAGGAATTATACTGTATTATACAGTACAATGGACATGCATGCCACTGGGTGCCAGATCACTCCCGGGTAATGCTCAGTTGTGCCCTCAACTCCTCCTCTGCCACCTGCCTTTCCCCTTATGACCCAGCACCCTCCTTTCCAGCAGCTTCACCTCACCACCACCATCCCAGCCCATCTAGTGTTGCACCAGATTGGGGGGGGGTGGATTCCTGTAGCAATTTCTGCAGCAGCACCAACTGTTTGCTGCAGCAAGTGACACGCTTCGAACCTGGGGAGTTTGGCGCCAGTACCCTAATTTTTATAGAATTGGGTCCAGGGTCCCTGACACACCCTGGGTTTGCCACAGTCCATGATCTCTGCAAATTGTGGCGATCTAAGGCCTTTTGAAAATCGGGCCCTAAGAATACCATTCTTCTAGACATACTATTTGGCAGCCCAGGGGGCCTTCACATGCAAGAAGCAAAGGGTCTCCTTTAGTTGCTACATAATACAGGCAGATATGCTCCCAGCTAGCTCACTATGGACCCTTCCAACAGCGGTTATCTGGCAACAAATATGTAATCCCTGGACAAGGTATACACTCTGTATACCGGTGAAACTGAGAACATTTTCTGATATCCCAAATGACATAGGGCCCTTCACTCTGATCAGGCACCAGAAGAACTACTCCCCACTGCAGATGGACAAAGTATACGGATATTGGGAGATGAAGAGGTTCACTAGAGTTGCACAATGTGCAAACCCACAAGGTTGCTTCCCATTTCAGTCACTACAGGGATCGTTCACTCTTAGAAGGGAGGGTTACGGTAGGTACCTCCAATTTAGGCACTACATACAATAAACAGGGACCCTATCTAAACTGAGAAAGACTTCATCACAGCTTCAGACATTTTTCTACTGGGTAATGGCGCTGGGTGTCAAGGTCAGATTTATTATTACAGAACTTCACAAGATACTAAGCATGGATGGCAATCCAGCCTTGACACAAATCTGTAGCAACTGGGAGAGAGAAGGGGGAGAGGTGTTCCAGGAAAAGCAAAAGGAGGGAAATCTGTAGAGAGGGCAGAAGGTCACCACCTCTCCTGCATGGTAAGAATTTAACTGGAAAATCCTTACCCACTTTTTTCTGTACACCTACAGTCACAAAACACTTTGGCACCACTCACACTGATACATGCTGGAGGAAATGTGGGCGGTGGGGAGGGTTCACACTACAACATATTCTGGGAATACCCAGTACTGATCCAGCTCTGGGAGCAAGTGCACCAGGTCATACAGGACATATTAGGCACCACAATACCAGAGACATTTACAGACATGGTCCTGGGATTCCCAAATCTTGTTAGAGGCCCCAGAGTGATCCAAGAACTAGTGCAAATGCTGAGGGTTGCTGCAGTAAAGGGCATCATGCTAAGGTGGTTTACCCCAACTCCCCCAACACTGGAATAGTAGTCCACCAAAGTAAGAGGAATAGAGGGTATGGAAAGAATTGCCGGTGACCTTACAGTGGAATGTCAGAAATTCTTAAGACATTTTGGGGCCCTTCACATACTGTAGATACAGTATGGAAAAAAGCAATGGAACCACGGTTCCCAAAACCCTGTAGCACGTGACCCAATACAAAAGCTGTTTTGCAGGTAAAATGCAGCTTACCTCATTGGCAAAAGTAACACATTTTATTCAGAATATGCAAACTGTGCTAGAAAGTGTTGGCAAAATAACAACGATAAAGTGTAGAGTGCAATGGTGACGAAAGAACTGGTCATTCACAATTTATTTATTTATTGAAATGTTTCACCAGGAAGGCACACTGAACAACAAGTTGCTCATCTCTCGGTATGACAATTGGATGAAGAATTAGACATACTGTACAGTTTAACATTTAACATAGCCGAGAAATTAAACATCCAATAGCATGACATACAGTTAAAAAAGATCATAAATAATCATGCAGTCGCTTTTGTGACATAATATACAGTTAAATATAGCATACCTGTGGAATATGCATTTAATTACAAGTGGCATATCTGAGGAACATAGTACAGAAATTTAATGTAGCCTTGGAGCCAACTCCTTGCAGGAATGGATCACAGTTAAAGGGACACTGTCAACTTTTTTTACATCAGATTATTTTTAGGTAAAACCCCACATTTAATGATTGCTTACCATCTCTAAAATTCATTGATGTTGCTGATTGTTTTATCTGCTTCCTTGCTTATTAGAGCCAAAATGCATAGTGATGTATATCTATGCCAAGCTTTGTTTTGCCTCAAATCACTGAACTGCTCTTAAAGTACACTTCCTGAACATTAGAAACACTCTCAAACAATACAGCCATTCATGATACAATAGTCTTCTCTACTCCTACTGCATAATGATTGGCTAGATTGTGTTAAGGGTGTTCCTGAGTCCAGAAAAGATGCAGTGGGAGCTGGTCAAGAAATGTAAACAAACATGTTTTGGTGTGGTAACACCAATATGGTGAGCAGTCAGTGTTTCACTTTTAAAAGAAAAAAAGATCTGAACCCAACTACCAGCTGTATCAACAGTCTTTATAGAATGTGAACAATCATAAAATGCATTTTTTAAACTAGGGGCACTTTGAAGCCTAAGGAAGTTGATAGTGCCCCTTTAAGAGGCAGATTATTTAGCAATTATTGAATGAATGAGAGGCAGTGAGGGGACATCAAGGAGAGTAGAGGGGTAGACAGGGGAAACCAGCTGGGGGAAGGAGAGGATAAAGATGGTGGGAACATTACCGGAGTAAAGTAAGCAAAAAATCAGTTGCGAGGGGCAAGTTAGCACAGAGCTAGTGCAGTGTAGGAGTACCTCAGATAGAACAAAAAGTGCAAGTTATTAGCTCAAGTGAACTAATTCCTTTGTTTAAGTGTAGGGTGTAGACAGGGATCCAGGAGAGAGGTGGGGTAAGGGATAGGGTAGGGAAGGACGAGTCATACCTGGAACTGGCCATTTCAGAGTGTGGAGATCGCTGCCAGTGGTGAAATGAGACAAGAACTTAGAATAAGGGGCAGGAGTAGGCAGGGACAAGTTTGGTAGAGATAGTAGAGGGGTTGGTGAAGGGAAGAAGGAGAAGGAGGGGTGGGAGAAACTTGCCTAAGACTAGGCCTCTTCAGGATGCTGAGAACCCTGTCAGAGAGCACAGTCTGGAGAGGATGAGTTAGGTAGAAAGGATGGAGGGGAAAGGGGAAGGAAGGAAGAGTCATTTTTTCAGTGCTGAACCTCTCCAGGATGTTGAGAACCTTGCCAGGGGGCAGAAGTAGGTGAGGATGAGTTGGAAAGACAGAAAAGAAAGGATGAAGGGAAAGGAGGGAAAAAGAGGGAAGGAAGAAGCTTGCCTAAAACTAGGCCACTCCAGGATGCTGAGAACCCTGCCAGAGCGCTGAATCAGGAAAGGACTAGTTGGGCAGAAAGGCTAGAAGGGGAAGGGGAGTGAAGGAAGAGTAATTGTCCAGTGCTGGGCCCCTCCAAGATGACGAGAACCCTGCCAGGGGACAGAATTAGGCAAGGACAAGTTGAGCAGAGGGAATAGGTGGTACAGAAGAGGAAAGGAAAAAAAAGGAGGAGGGAAGAAACTTACCTGAGAGTAGACATCACCAGGGTACTGATAATCCCGACAGAGGGCAGATTTAGGTGAGGACAAGTTGGGTAGAAGGGAGAGAGGGGGAAGGGAGAGATAGGAGGAGGCTTGCCCAGTGCTAGACCCCTCCAGGATGTTGCAAACCCTGCCAGAGGGCAAAACTAAGCAGGGGCAAATTGGTAATGGAAGACGGTTAGGGGTAGAAGTGAGGTTATAAGCGGTGAAGTGAGAGGAGAGCGTGCTGGGACGTAGACTTGGGGGGAGGAAGGTTTAATAGGGGATCTGAGTCATAGAGCGGAGCAGAGGTATAGAAGAATGATTAAGGAGGGTTAAAGCAGAAGCAGTTAAATGAGAGAAAGTTATGTAAGGCAGAGGCAAGGGAGTAGTAGGAGGAGGAGGAGTGCCATATTGGGGGGGGTTCCAGATTTGTGGTAAACGATGGGTGAAACCTGACTGACCAATGAGAGTGGTTCGAAGGAGGATCAACAAGGTGTGAGTGTCAGAGGATCTGAAGGATTGGGAGGGGGAGGGGGAAAAGAGTGAGCATGAGAGGTAGGAGGGAAGTTCTTCTAACCAAAATTTAGAAGTGAGTTTGGCACAATGAGTGAGGCACCTGTTGGCAAGTGGGGAAGGGACAAGGCATAGTAGAGGTCACAGTGATGAGTGCATGATGGAGAATCAATGGCAAAATGACAGAAGGAGTTAAATAGAGTGTCCAGTCTGGTTAGGGAGGATTTGGGAGCAGCATCATAGACTACATCACAGTAGTCAAAAATGGTGAGGATCATCTTCTGGACTAGTTCACATCATGCCGTAGGAGGGATGCAACTACGGTTCCTGAATAAGGCACCAAGGTTGGGGGGCAGTTTTTTCAGGATGGTGTCAATGTGGCCAGTGAAGTTGAGATGTTGGTCCAACCAAACCCCAAGGTATCTGAATGAGGAGGTGTCCTCTAGGATTGTCCCATCAAGGGTATGGAAAGAAGGTAAAGGGTGGAGCACCGGCACTCGCATGAGTGCTTCATGTATCTGTGACAAAACCAGACAGCTGGCAGACAGTATGATTGCACATGACATGCACACACCACACAGCTGACATTTCAGATTAGTGTTCCTCAGGTCTGATTGGATGATACCCCAGTGCCTCATAAATAGGCATGCTAATTATCATATTCATGAAGTGGGTGTATTGTAGTCCGCGGGCTATACCAGGTCCACTTGCCAATAAAACCTGTGGAAAAGTGCATGTTGCCGTAAATTAAATGCAGAAGTTAAATAACACTGAGGGAAAACCACAACAGAGAAGGAAAAACAAAACAACGTAACCAAAATAGGGAAGGAAAGTGAAATGGGAGAGGGAAGGAGAGTGATGAAGTGGGAAAGAGAAGGGTACAAATGGTCAACATAAACAGTTGCCAGAAAAGCTAGTGACAAGAAGCAGAATGAGTAAATGCAAGATATACAACAGACCAGGGAAAAAGACATATGAGGCATGAAGACATGACACAGTAGCCAAGTGGCTAGCAGCAGAATAGAATGCTAAAAAATTATTTACATTCAGCATTGCAGTGGTAGTTCCTCATGTAGTCCCTGTGGATTCTTAGTTTGGAGTGTATAAATCCAAAAATATTCATGCTGAGCTGCTTTTTTCTGTATGTCTCCTCCCCTGGCACCCACTGTAATTATTTCAGTATCAGAAGACCTCAGACTGGCAGGTGACCCATGTCCTTTTTCTGCAAAAGTGTCTTGCAATCACTTTTGTTGGCACACTATTTCTGGTGGCAGATTTATGTTCTCCAACTCATTCCCTCAGTTGTCGTATAGTCTGATTGACGCATTCTAGCCCACAAAGGCAAGTGAACATGTGAATAACTGACGTTGAACAGTTAATGAACAATTTTATTTGTATTTTTGTGCCAATCCAAGGTGTTTAAACGTTGGAGAATCCATTGTATTACTACAGTGTACGCAATGGAACTACTGCTGTAATGCTACTATAAATAAATTTTAGCATTCTTTGCATCCTTCTCCTTCCCATTACAAATACACCCACTTCATGAATATGCTAATCAGCATGCCTATTTATGAGGCACTAGTGTGTCATCCAATAAGCTCTGAGGAAGGCTACACTGAAACGTCAACTATCTGGCACGCTGTCTGCTGGCCACCTGGTTTTGTCATCAGTTCAGGAAGTGCTGGTGCAATGTTTATTTTAATTGTGAGCAATAAGTTCCCTCACCACCATTGCAATCTGCACTTTATCTTTGTTATAATGCCAGCACCTTCAAGCACTGTTTGCACATTCCAAATAAAATTTGCTACTCTTGCAGTGAGGTAAACTGTGTTTTACTCAATTCTGGTGTAGACAGCACTGCAGAGAGGAGCCCTGTCCACAGCTGTTAGTCAACCCCATTGCTGTCCTTGATATTTGTAGTAGGCACTATTGAAATGAAAGTCATTTTGTAGGACCAGTGAGGCAAGTTCAACAAAAAATTCAGTACTGGGTAGTGCTGTGCGGAATGCAGTATGCCACCAGTGGAATTAACATGTTATAACCATTCCTCCAGTCCAATTTCCATTGGAATATCACTGGTCATTCTCACCAACATTTTCCCGCAGAAAATCATTCTATGACCATCCCTGCAAAATATATTGAGATCCACAAAATTTAGTTCTGCAGAAAAGTGGCAGAAAATCCATTCCAAATTATTCTGCCATGGTATTCCGCCACTCCACTTCCTGTGAAATCTGATGGAATTTTGTGAAACTCCTCGAAATTCCGCTCCACCGGAATCTGGAAATTCTGCACACCACTAATATTGGGTCTTTCATTACTGTCCCCAAGTCTCAAAATATTTCATAGCACCTATAGATCTTCTTGCTGCGGAACTGAAGTATAAATTGAGGTTTCCTGAAAATGATTGCCCCTCTTATAGCTAAACCATTATGTGTATTCTTTAACCTCACCCTGTCCACTTCATCAGTTCCAACAATCTGGAAGAATGCGAGGGTTATCAACATTTACAATTCGGGTGACCCCCTTTCAATGGATAATTACTGCCCCATCTCAATTTTTCCTCATCTGAGCAAGTTATTGGAGAAAGTCGTGCATCGCCAGCTCTCTGACCATGTCACCAAGTATCATCTCCTTTGTCCACAACAGCATGATTTTAGAAAGCACCATAGTACTACCACAACACTGGCCCTCCTTACAAAACATGTTTTCAGAAACATAGACCTTGGGAACCTTACGTGTGCTGTCTTCCTGGACCCAACCAAGGCCTTTGACCTGGTAGGCTACATTATCCTACTGAGCAAGTTAAAAGGCCTTGGTTGCTCCCTGGGGACTGCTGCCTGGTTCCAAAACTACCTCACAGGCTGCTCTCCATCAGTAAATTTTGGAGGTGCCACCTCCTCAGCTAGAGCTGTGACCATTGGTGTTCCCCAGGGCTCCATCATGGGGCCCCTCCACTTTTCCCTCTTTATAAACTCCCTCCCAAATGACAGCCTATCATGTGACGCCATCCTTTATGCAGACAATCTAGTACTGTACCACAGTGATAAATCCTTGGCCAACCTATCTGAATCCCTTACCTCAAACTATGCTGCCATGCATGGTTCCTGGAAAATAAACTATTAGTCAATGCTAACAAAACCAAGGCTATGCTCCTGGAAACTGAACCAAAGTTAGTCAAATTAGCTAACACCTCAGCCGCCCTCAATTTTCTATCTCCAGGCAGTCCCCCACTATAAATGGTACCTCGCTTTAAATACCTGGGCATTACCCAGGACTGTACATTGACCTTCTCCACACACATTGAAAACACCATAAAACACATCAACCAGAAACTGGCAGTAGGCTATCATCTGGCCCACTACCTGACTCTGAGGGCCCATCTTGCTACAGTCCAGGGCAAACTCCTACCACTATTGGACTACTGTGCCCATAACTACATACAAACCTTCTCTAGGAAACTCACCAGGCTGACCACTACATATAACAAAATCTGTAGGTTTGCACTGTTGGCACCCTACTCAACTATCATTGCTCCCTATACCAATCCCTAGGCTGGCTCCCCCCACAGGCATGCTATGATCACCTCCTTGTCTGTCTAATGGACAGCACCTTCAGATGCATGGACTACTCCCCCTCTACCCCCTGCTCAAACCTAGAAATTGCCCCCATATGCTGCAAAATTCCTCCTGTCTACCTCTAGCTACCCCTCAGATCTCCACTAGTTTTGGTGATAAAACCTTCTCCACAGCTGTTCCCAAGTTATGCAGTGTTCTACCCTCCCTCTACAATCCTTGGACTCTCACTACATTTTTAAATCCTACTCTAAAGATACATTGCTGGTGGCTGTGTCTTGCTCCTGCCCCCCAGGGTGACCCCCACCCCAATTTTTGCTCACCTCATCTTGGACTGTTTCCATCCCGGGTAGCACTGCCTTAGCCACTCATATGGTACTCACATGGTTCTATGTGCACTTGATGAAATTGAAAATGGATCATGCTGTTCTAGATTTCTGTGTGTAATTATACGCTGTACTTGACCTGCATTGTAATATCTGAGCTATAAAGTATTCCTGTATTCTCTGTACCTGAATTCATATTGCATTATATTCCTATTATCCTTGTGCACCTCCGTGACCTGGATCATGCCTGACAATGGTCCATTGGATCAGAGCACCCACCTGGTAAACAAATACATACATACATACATAAATAAATAAATAAATGGTGACTAGTAGAAGCTCCCCAATATCCGTGGTGTCCTATTTATTTGTTTTAATAAATTTGGCACATCTCGTGTGTCTTGCAAGAAAGAAGGCATCACTGTTATGCATTCTCTAAGGTGGTGGTCCACAAAACTGGAAAGTAGTTCCAAGGCAGATCCTAGTTCGGAGGTTGTAGGTCTGCCTGGAGGGGCCTAGTCTGTTTGTGCACCTTCAGCAAACAATAAAATACCAGGATGGTTGGTTTGTTAGAAATTAATTAATCAGCTTTCCAGTCAGGGATTTCTTCCTTACCACTGCCTCTTGTAACTGTCTCACGAGTCTCAACAATTAGCCCACTTGATGGATCTTGGCAATTTCAAGTAACAAACAAAAGTAAGAAAGTCGGGAATAAAGAACGACTACTGTTCATAGTCAGTGATTTGTTAGGGTGAGTTGCCAAACTAAAATAAAGTGACTGGCACTGAACACCCTGGTGCTTTGAACAAAGCAATTTTTTTTCAGGGCCCCGCATATGTAGCTTTTTTTTTTCTTTTGCAGTTGTGAGCTGCAACACTATCTCAGACTGTGCACCAGAGGTTTCTCTTTCTCCTGCTGTTCATGTTTTTCTTTTTCTTTGATCTTACCTGGTGTGGTGAGATAAGGCCATACTTTATTGTTCTAATCATATTTCATGTTATTTTATGTGAGAAATGCATGAGAGAAGCCCATGGTAGCCCAGTGTAACTTGAAAGGGATCATGGGTACAAAGAAAACCATGCCCCCCCCCAAAAAAATGATGTAATTTCTTGTTACTAGGCAGATAAGCTGTTTGCTGATACTCAGGGACTAGAGTTTAATTAAATCATTTAGAAGGAGACAAAAGAATAATTAAGCATAGTTGGGAGGCCAGGTAGCCCAATTTGCTTGTCAAAAGGCCAGGACCTCTAGACAAACTGTGGTGGCTGGACCCCTTTTGTTTTGAGAGGTCTACACTGACTTAATCTTGTTACAGCTGAATGGGTTACCATTTAAGTAAATGGCTTAATTACAGCCAATTCAAAGGGGGGGGGGTCTGGATGGGTTTCCTAAAATTCCAGTTTAGACTAGCTGACCTCTGAGGCTTTTTTCTTCTTTCATATTCAGAAATGCACATTTGTTGTTTTGTAATAAAATGCTTAAAGATGATTGGTTGTGTAGCCATGGAGATGGAATGCTAGCCAATTGCAGAGCAAGCCAATAGACAGAGGGAGGGGTGATGGGCAGGCATCTTGTCGTTCCCCAGGGGTATCATGAGTGGTTGCTCAAGGTCGCCCATGATATCCCCATGTCTGGACATCTAGACATCACTCGTACCATGCAGCGATTGGCCCAAAATTTCTATTGGCCCAACTTCACCAAGCAGGTGAAGAAATATTGCAGGTCTTGTCACCGGTGCCAACCGATAGGGAAGGCAGGAAGCAAACAAAAGCTACTCTACTTCCCTTGCCCGTTGTGGAGGAGTCATTCCAGAGGATAGGAATGGATATTGTGGGGCCCTTGAATACCACAAGCTCCTCCGGGAAAACTTTTATCCTGTCGGTGGTCAATTATGCCACCTAATACTTAGATGTGGTCACCTTCTCCTCAATTAAGGCAGACAGAGTGGCAGACACCTTGCTAGGGATTTTCTCCCATGTCAGGTTTCTGCAGGAGGTTATCTCTGATCAAGACGGTAACTTCATGTCAGACCTGATGAAGTCTTTGTGGGAGAAGTGTGGGGAGGTGTAAAGATGCATGACACCTTATCACCCACAAGCCAATGGGCTTGTGGAACATTTTAATGGTATCCTACAATTGATGCTGTAAGTGTTTGCCGAACAGCATGGGAGGGACTGGGAGAAATACCTTTCCCACCTGTTGTTCGTATACAGGGAAGTGCCCCAAGAGTCAACAGGGTTCTCCCACTTTGAACTCTTATATGGACATAGGGTGCATGGGCCCATAGACTTGATCCAGGAAGACTGGGAAGGCAAGCACACTACCAGGGGAATCCTATAGTGGAGTATGTCCTTAAGTTCAGGGAGAAGCTGAAAGAGCTTATGGGGGTGGCCCAAAGCAACCTGTCAGCTGCCCAGCTGAAGCAAAAAGTCTGGTACAATTGTGGAGCCAGAGCTCGCTCATGCAGTGCAGGACAGGAAGTAATGGTTCTCATTCCAGTCCTGAAGGACAAGCTGCAGGCCAAGTGGGCGGGACCATACAAGGTAGTCCAACAGGTAAATGACATAAACTATATTGTGGAACTGCCTGACAGGAGACATACCCATTGGATGTACCATGTCAATGTGATGAAACTATATATAAATGGGGCTGACATGGTGCTTGTCGTGTGTAGTCCTGGTGAGGGAAGGGACGAGGAAGACCCCCTCCTGGACTTACTAGAGGAAACCAAGTGGGAGTCCTCTGTGGAGACAATCAAGCTGTCACTCCATCTGACCCCGGAACAGACCCAGGAAATGAGGGAGGTTTTAGAGGACTTTGCCCCTTTATTCATGGCCAAGCAGACAAACCCCCTTAGCAACCCATGATGTGGTCACAGGGATGCAAGCGCCCACACGATGGGCAACTTACTGGGCATCTTGAGGCTGTCCTAAAGGACATTAGGAGGGAGGTGAAGGAAATGCTGGACTTAGGGGTAATCCAGAAATCCCACAGTCCCTGAGCCTCACCCTTAGTCCTCATCCCCAAGCCAGATGGGTCTACCTGCTTTTGTGTGGACATTCATGGACTCAACACAGTCACAAAGTTCAACACCTACCCAATGCCCTGGACAGATGAGTTGCTGGACAAGTTGGGGGGTCACCTACCTAACAAACACAGACCTGACAAAGGGGTACTGGCAGGTGGAGTAGGGAACAGTTAGCCTTTTTCACCCCAATAGGCCTCTTCAAATTTAAGGTGATGCATTTTGGGATGAAGAACACCCCTGCCACATTCCAAAGGCTGGTTAACCAGGTGTTACAGGGTATTGAAGAGTATGCAGTGGCTTATCTGGATGATATTGCCATCTTCAGTGCCAGCTGGAAAGAACACCTGCCCCATCTGAAGGAAGTGTTGGGCAGGATACAGAAGGCAGGACTCACTGTCAAGGCTGAAAAGTGCCAGCTGGCCATGGCTGAGTTATCATATTTGGAACATGTAGTGGGGAAGGGACAACTACATCCAAACCAGGCCAAGATAGAGGCCATTGAGGCATGACCCAGGCCGGAGATCCAGAAGCATGTCAGGAGCTTCCTGGGGACTGCAGGGTACTACAGAAAATTTGTACCAAATTATAGCACCCCAGTAGCTCCCCTGTCTAGCTTGTTAAAGAAGAAGCAACCCAAGAATGTAAAATGGGACCCAGCATGTTATAGGGCCTTCACCCAGCTAAAAGCCACACTGTGCCATGCCCCTGTGCTGGCCAGCCCAGACTACACTAAACCATTTGGGGTGCAGATGGATGCCTCGGATGTAGGGAGTGGTGCTGTCCTCAGCCAGACATCCCAATAGGTGAAAAATCACCCAATTGTGTACCTAAGTAGGAAGTTACTTCCCCAGAAGCAGGCATACTCCACTGTGGAACAAGAATGCCTTGCTTCGGTGTGGTCACTTAATAAACTAGAGCCCTACCTCTATGGGATGCCCTTTGAGGTACAGACAGACCACAATTCTCTGGTGTGGTTAAACCAAATGGAAAAGATGAATGTGAGACTCCTTAGATGGAGCATTGTACTACAGGCCTACGACATGGACAGTAAACATAGGTCAGGGTCAGCTAATGCCAATGCCGATGGCCTATGCACCAATGTGTAAGGGACAGAACTGATGGAAACTCTTACTAAAAAAAGGGGGGGTTCCCCCCAGGTTCTGTTAAGGAGAGAAGAGTGTAGCGAGTTAAGGACATATCTTATTGTTCTGTTCATATTTCATGTTATTTTATGTGAGAAATGCATTAGAGATGCCCATGGTGGCCCAGTGTAACTTGCAAGGGATCATGGGTACAAAGAAAGTCATGGGGCCCCCAAAAAATGATGTCATTTCTTGTTACTAGGCAGAGAAGCTGTTTGCTGTTAGTCAGGAACTAGAATTTATTTAAATTATTGTGAAGGAGACAAAAGAATAATTAAGCATAGCTGGGAGGTCAGATAACTCAATTTGCATGTGAAAAGGCCAGAACCTCTAGTGGAGCTGTGATGTCTGGACCCCTTTTGTTTTGAGAGGGCTACACTGACTTAATCTTGTTACAGCTGAATGGGCTACCATTTAAGTAAATGGCTGTATTGAGTACAGCTGAATTACAACAATTTCAAAGTGAGGTGGTCTGGACTGGTTTCCTAAAATCTTGTTTAGACTAGCTGACCTCTGAGTCTTTTTTCTCTGTCATATTCAGAAATGCACATTTGTTGTTTTGTAATAAAATACTAAAAGCTGATTTGTTGTGTAGCCATGAAGATGGAATGCTAGCCAATTGCAGAGCAAGTCAATATTTACTGGACCTGCCCTTTGAGAAACCCCATAAAACAAGCATGCACGACTGTATCTGGGCCTTTTGCATTTGAGGACCGTGTCTGCTTAGACAGCAGAGACTATTTCTTCTCAAGACTTCTGGACCAAGAGCCAAGACTTCAGCTACCACTTTTAAGAACATTTTGCACTTCAAATTCGGCAACTAAGGACTTGATGTAGAACTTCAAACTAGAATTCTCAAAGTTTAGTATTTTTTTGTATACTTCCATTTTATTTTCCATATTCCATAACCAATGTCTAAAATTATCTGTCTTTATGTTATTTACTGCATTTATTAATTAATTAGTAAAGATTCTGTCTTACTATTAAGATAATTCTGCCAGTGTCATTTGTGTGTGTTGCCTTGGGGAGGGTTGTTCAAACTATACTATGCCTGTGTGACTGTTCTAAGGGCCAAACACTACCAAAGTGAAGTACCAATAGGGACTCTGTGGACAAAAAGGAGGGGAGAAAATATGAAAGGTCTCAGGAGGAGTCTGTGGGGGGTTGAACCAGTCTCTGCATTTCTAGAGAAAGACACATAATAGGGTGTATAGAGCTCCCTGAAGTCTGTACACGCCTATGGCTTTCTGGTTCTTTGCACAGTGTCTAAGAGGGTTCTGTCCCAGGAACACTGACTCAAGACTGTATCTACACCACCTCGCATGGGGAAAGGGAACCCTGGGATTCTCTGGCATATGTTCAGTTGTGAAATACGGAGCTTGCTAAAAGGACAGAGAAGGAGTATCTCTGACCCCTGTCACAGGAGGGATTCACTGTAGCCCAGGGAATTCAGGCCCCACAAGAGTGAGCTTGTGACACCTGGGGTGTTTTTCATCCCCTGCATCCCTGATTCTGTGTTTCTGTCCTGGTTATACCTGTACCACTCGTGGACTTGGCACTGGACTCTATGTCCATTTCCTTTTGTCCTTGTGAGTTTTGGGTAGAAGACAGCAACTAGTATACACATGCAAAAAACCATATCCCACAGTTCAATACAGATAAAAATTGTTTAAACACAATAATTAATTAATTGTCACAATTTCATGTTACAATATGTGAAGGATTAGTAACTTGGTAAAGTACATCGAGCACTGTAAGGTCCCATATTTTAAAGTAAAGGATACATATCCCCATGTTTCAGTATATTACCAATTTTGTGCATGTGCTGCTATGACCAAGGAGATCCCTCTGGGATATAGCATAATAATTGACAGAAACTTTTTAAATTAATTTCATGTTTTGTACATTTGCATGTTTTTTCAGATCCTTGGTTTGTGCCTGAAATATAGCACTGTCATGTGAGATTTTGATACTCACCTGGATGTATGTGAAGAAGGAGACTGCAGGGGCTGCCCACCCTTGAAAAAGCTTAACAGTGAAATGTTGGGGTTGTCACTGCACCACTGGTGTCGGTTGATTTAAACACAAAAAGTGCTGGTAATAAAGTATGAGTTTTGCAGATTAACAGGCAGAATGCCTAGCGGTTAGAGTAATGAGCTGTGAATGAGCTTGGTACATCCAGCAGACATGAGTTTGATTCCCACAGCCTCCACATGCATACTGTGTGACCCTGAGCAAGTCATTTAATGTCCCCAGTGTTCCTGAGTCACTGCTTAAAACTGTTACTGTGTCTAGTAGGCCTTACCTTGCTACAAAAGAATAAAGAAAACAAAACAGAGGTGTGGACTGCAACACACTGAGCAGTGAGTGCCATGTACTTTCTGGTAGTTTGGCTCTGAATGTTAACTCGCTGGAGGTCAAAAGGGAGAGAGAGGAGATACAACAGAGACTTTCAAGTTCCTGAAAGGAGTGAACAAAATAGACTATTAGTATCTAATCTGCATGAATGGCAACTCACAAACACAGGACATGAGCGGGAACTGGTGGGGGAGACTCAAGAAGGATGAGAGAAAGGTTTCTTTTCAGAAAGAATGGTTGAGCCATGAAACAGCTTACTGACAGAGGTGGGGACTGCAAAAACCATTAATGGTTTCTAGAACAGTTGGGAACTTGAGACAGATTTAAAGGCTTAGTTGTTACTCGGAGGATAGCAGTAATGAAGGGGTCAAAGGGCAGAGACATGAATGTAAAAACCCTGTTTAGACAATAGGTTCAGGGTAACATAGGGTATAACTGAGCAGTCTGGGTGGACCAGTTGCCTTTTTCTGCCTACATTCTCTATGCTTCTATTTTTAAATTTATCAGCTGATCTCTCTATGCTTCGGATCAGCCTCCTACTAGATACTTCTATCAAACCATAAATTTTGAGTGGACAGTACTGGTCACTATGCTGTAGAAATATATAGATATGCTATATGGGGATATCTGATGACTGGTTACCCCTTGACCCTTCCAAGTGGGAAAAGGAACCATATACTCCTCCACAGTAAGTGGTGTGAATGATCACTTCCCAGGGTTTGTTGATGATAGGTCACCTTCCAGCATTGTTGCCAGAGTCACCTCAGCATCAGCAATGATCTCTTGTCTTGATGATAGATAGATAAAAACTTTTATTTTTTAACAGGTTAATAACTTTTAAGACCGAAGGCCCTGTTTATCAAAGTAGTCCTGTTTTAAGATTACAATTTCAAAGAACAGAAACATCATGTAATAATATATTACAGGAACAAATCTTACATGTAGGACAAACAATTCCACTACATAGATTACAAAAGACGAACATAAATATACAGTATGTAAGGTAAAATTCAACAATTTCATCACACTTTAAGTATGCATTACCCAGGCAAATCCAGAGATTGGATATCTAATAACGTAAAAAAGAATTATTTACATTCTCAATATTATCATGTTAGAACAAGACATCAAGGAAGAAAAGGAGGGAAGGAAATGGAGACAAATGAAAAACAAAAGAATAAAAAAGAAGGGAAGAACTGAAATAAAAAATAAAAAAGGAGTATTTATATAATCAAAAAAACACCATAACAAATGCATCTATCTCTCCAAATAATATTCAGAGAATACTTAAATTTATTAAGGCTATCAACAGTTCTAATATCTGAATCTATTTCATTCCATATTTTCAGCAAATAAAAATGACGTTGCATTTTACTATAAACATTTAGCTCTAAGGGAACCTTTTGACATCTGTGTTTTAAATGTCTTAGGTTATATCTATCAGAAATAGGGACACCAAGAAAGAGAGAGCACACCATGATTAAACTTCCCTCCATGTTCAAAAAAGGATTTATACCCTACAAGTTTTTTTCGACGAGTTGCAAGGGAATCCAAGCCAAGATCTTGAAGTAAATTACAATGATGGGTATTACATGGGCATTTCATTACATATCTCGCTATTCTGTTATATGTTTTATCTAAACTATTTAATAAATATTTAGGGGCAAACTGATAAATTAAACTACCATATTCTAATGTTGGTAAAAGTAGTTGATGGCAGGCGGCATGGTTAGCAATGTGGTGGCAATAGGCAAAGTAGCAAGGCAGCATGCAACAGCACTAACTGGATGTGGAAGGAGTGTGAAATGCAGCAGGACAAACTGGGGGATGGGAGGCAGGAGAAGGAGGAGGACATGTCTGTCAGCTGGCAGTCACTGGGCTAGCCAGGCCATACAGTGGGCATGTGCTGCAGCTCATTAAGGTAGGCATGGTCCACTAGTCAGTAAGGACAGGGAGCGAGCCTGGCATGGGCGGATACGAGTGCAACTTGGGCAGGTCTTGTTTACTGTGACCACTGTGTGGGAGAACATGGGTGGAAGCAATATCTGGTTTTTAGCAGCAGATTTGGAATTCCGAGTTTGACTTTGATTACAATTCTGGAATTCTAACAGGAGTGAAACAGAATCGGAACTTGAATCAGAATTACTAAAAAACTTACGGAGAATGAACAGAACAGATTCTACTGAATCCGAGCACCCCTAATGTGGACACACAATGGCCTGACTCACAGTATGCCACTTAATCATCACTTGTAAGGGGACAGGACTTATATAACTCACTCATGGCTCTGCCACTTGTGAGTTATTTCTTAAACCTCATTCATGAAAATATAAGGCATATTCTGAGTCAGACAGCCGAAAGCTGGAATCATAAATTGGAGTCAGACTCAGAATTCCGAATCTGTCTCTGAAACTAGATAGTACTCTCACCTACACTCTCCCACCCAGTGGGCACAGTTGGGGGGTTGATCTGGGAACAGGAAGGGGGAAATGATTGAGGTAAGGTGCTACCTGGTGCCAAGGCTTAGAGGGATGGACAGCAAATCCTAAGGCTCTCTAGGGCAGCAGGACAGGAGGGGGAGCTGGATATCATTGTCCACCTGGAGACCAATGACCTAGCAAGGGATGGGACTGGGATTGTGTAGGGTGAATTCAGGGAACCTGGGAGAGATCTTAGGCAGGTAGCATGCAGAGTGACTTGCGTTGAGGTACTGCCTGTCTACAACCAGGAAGGAAGGATAGGGTACTACACACCAGCAGCTTCAACTCGTAGTTGAGGTAATGGTGTAGAGAAGAGGGGTTCAGCTACACTGGGAACTGGGGACCAAACGTGGAGGGATACAGGCCTATACAGAGGTGAGGGCCTGCATCCATATGGGAGGGGAACCGCAGTCCTCAGTGGACAGTTTAAATGTTACTTTGATGAACATTTAAACTAGCTGGGGGGGTGGCGGAAGGAAAATGGGAGTCATAAACTGCCCTCCAACTCTAAAACAGAAAGAATGGAGGACCCAAGGGGAGGAGGATCCCCTGGGGAGCTGGTAACTGGGAACAGTAGTGAAGCAGAGGACAAGGGAGATGGGGACAAAAGTTACAACAAGAGCAGGGAGAAGGAGGTCGGGCACAAGGGTAGGAAGGGAAGTTGCAGGCAGAGTGGGAGTAAGGTGTGGAGAGCCATGTCTGAAAATTCAAGGAGTCTTGGAAATAAAATTGTAGACCTGGAGACCATCATGATGGAGGCAGACGTGGATATTGTGGCCATTACTGAGTCATGGTGCACAGGCAACCATGACTGAGACATGGCCATACCAGGCTGCACTCAGTTCAGGAAGTATAAGGTAGGGAGGAAGGGAGGAGGGGTTGTGCTGTATGTAAGGGAGGTCATCAAAGCAATGGAAATGCAAGGATGCCAGGGGGAAGGAGGGGTTGGAGGTACTGTGGGTCACCCTGGAGCCAGAGCCACTATTCATGCTAGAGTGATATACAAACCTCCAACACAGGGGGAGGAGCTGCATAAGGCACTGGGGGAAGCCATCAGCACAATGGCAGAAAAAGGGCGGTACTACTGTGGGGGACTTCAGTCTGCCAGATGTAGATTGGAGTCTCCCAATCGTGGCCTCAGCTACAAACATGGACGTCCTAGACTCCTTGCAGGATACATTTCTCAGGCAACTAGACAGGGAGCCCACTCATGGTGGGGCAAAACTGGGCATGGTCCTCACTAACAGGGACAGTGTTGCAGACTTCAAGGTGGGAGGCCACCTGGGGACCAGCGGTCACTGTGCAGTGTGGTTCAACATTAGGTCAGCAGCAGAAGCAAACTGTACAAGGACAAGGGTCCTGGACTTCAGGAAAGCAGATATTAGAAAATGGGTGAATGCCACAAAGATGACCTAATGGGGGGGGGGGGTTTGGCCTGGGTGGAATGGAGGACCAGTGGGCCACATTAAAGGATAACATGGTGAAGGCAATACATCTCTGTGCAAATGAAGTGAGCAAATCTCGGCACCCAACTAAGGATCTAGGTTCGAGCAGACTCGATAGACCGTAAGGCCTAATCTGCTGGCAAATAGTATGTTAGTATGTAAAACAGAAGGAAAGAGACCACTATGGTTCTCAAAGGAAGCGGCTGAAAAGGTAAAGGTTAAAAGGGTGACATTTAGGAGGTACAAAGAGATGCAGAGTGAAGAGGATAGGGAGGTGTACCAGAAGAAGCAGAGGAAAGTGGTTAGGGGCACAAGGGCACAAACTGAGAAAAGGTGAGCCAAAGGGGTAACTAAGGTGGACAAGACCTGTTTTAGGTACATTAGTGAAAAGAGGAAGACAAGAGGAGGGATTGTGAGGCTAAGAGGGGAAGAGGGGGACTGTGCAGAGGAGAAGGATCAGGAAAAAACAGATATCCTAAAGAGATACTTCTGCTCAGTCTTCACAGTGGAAGGGGAGGGGGATGGAGCATATAAAATCAGCAGGAACACTGGATGAGGGAGGGTTCCATGTCAAAATAGCAACTTCCGAATGGTGAGGAGTCAAAATAGCACAGAATAATAGTGAGTGCCATTCTCGGCAAACTTTATGTTTGTAGGGGGCAAGGGTACTGTGCCCCCCCCCACCCATTTAATATACCAACTCCGGGGGGGGCAGACCTCGGGGAAGGGGGGAACATAAAATTTGCCGATATGGCACTCAATGTTATTCTGTGATGTTTTGACTTCTCACCGTTCAGGAGTCGCTATCTTCACGGGTTACCATGAGGGAAGTAGGCACAAATCCATTCACAGAGGAGAGAGTCCTGAAGGGACTTATGAATCTGAAAGTGAACAAAGCTATGGGGATGGACAGGGTACACCCAAGGATTTTGAGAGAGCTCAGGAAGGTACCAGCTGTCCCTCTGATAGCCCTATTCAACAGCTTAGTGGAAACAGGAGGGGTACTGGGGGACTGAAGGTGGGCAGATGTAGTCCCACTTCACATAAGCAGCAGCAGGTAGGAGGCTGGCAACTATAGGCCAGTCAGTCTGATGTCAGTGGTGGAGAAGTTAATGGCGATGCTTTTAAAGGAAAGGCTTGTGGGGTATCTAGAATCAAGCGAGTTGCAAGACCCAAGGCAGTATGGATTCATGGGGTGAAGTCATGCCACAGGAACCTGACTGATTTCTTTGACCGGGTGACCAAGGTAATGGATCATGGTGGGGTAGTGGACATGGCCTATTTAGACTTCAGAAAGGCCTTCAATACCACACCATGGTAACCCATGATATAGTCAACTTAAATTGAGCAACTCAATTCGCGCGCCTGAAAGAATGGCGAGGTATAGAGAATAGCGAGGGTGTAAAAGGAGTGAGGGGACAAAAGAGCAAGGTATACAGGAGTAGAGAAAGAGTGAGGAGATGCGAGACGGTGCAGCAGCAAATGTGGGCTGCAAATCATGCTGCCAGCTTAGCGTGGTGCTTAGAATCACCACCTTTGAGTAGCTGGGTCGTGCAGGTGGAGCTGGGTTTGGTTCCCAGCTGGTAGTTTTTTATTTTATTGTTGATTTTAGTTGCCTTCCCCGAGGGAACATCTCCTCTCCTGAGTTTCTCCCACTCCCTGAGTTGTCCCCCCCAAGATGGTTATTTTAATTAGGGTGTGTGGAGGGCAGAGCCCCCCCACAAAAATAAAGTACTTAGATGTTTTAGTAGCAGCTGTAGTGCTGGTCACTGTACTTTTAATAGTCATTTTGGGTTCGCCTTCTTGTGCTGGTGCCATTTTTACTTAGCTGTTATTACATGGTACCCTGCACCACATAGAAGGCTCATAAACTGGGCAGATTAGGGTTGGGTTCTAGGGTAATAAACTGGGTACAAAATTGGTTGATGAACAGGTGACAGAGGGAAGTGCTAAATGGCACTCACTCAGGGAGGAGAGGGTAACCAGCAGGGCCTCAGGGCTCTGTACCAGGACTAATCCTCTTTGCTGTCTTTATCAATGACAGTGCATAAGAGCTGGAGGGGAAGGTATGCCTCTTTGCAGATGACATAAAAATCTACAATAGGGTGGGCACTCCTTAACAGGTGGAGAAAATGAGCAGAGACCTGAGAAAACTCGAGGAGTAGTCTAAGATATGGCAGCTGGGTTTCAATGTGAAAAAATGCAAAATCATGCACCTAGGGCACAGAAACCCAGAGACAGAGTATAAAATGGGGGGCGAGGTATTAATGGTCATAAAACAGGAAACAGACCTTGGAGTAATCATATCAGACAACTTCAAGGCAGCAGTGCAGTGTGACAAGGCAGTAGGTAGGGCCAGTGGGATGTTGGACTATATAGGGTTGCCGTGCGGCTCTCCTGCATCAATTCTTTTGCTGGGTGTCTCTAGGCAGAGTGTGAGGGTCAGCTGTGCTTCTTGTGGTGATAGTCAGTTGGGCTTCCACATTGACATTTTCCCTCTAGTTTGGACTGTACTCTGATATCTTGCCACAGCCTTCAGTTAGGAGGCATGGACTTTGAGAGGGCGTGGTCTGCAGAGCCATGTCTTTCAACACTAGTCTGCTCTGTTTCCACTAACCATGCTCCAGCTAATTGTGAGTGCAGCTAGGACTCCGTGGGCAGGAATTTTCTCACCCTCTTAGGCCGTCCTCCCAAGCGGTCCTCCGCACTGCAGTCCTCTGTGCTAAACGCTGCAGTGCAAAGGGCATCTACAGAGTGGAGTCTGCCTGTAGTCAGCTGTGAGTCAGCAGTTGTTCGGTCATGGTGCCCCCTGGTCTTCCACCTGCAAGTCTCCCCTAGGACGTCTCCTGTGACTGCAAGTTTTGTTCTTGTCTTGGTACACTAGCCTTACTGAGCTCATGTAAGTTATTTACTTACTACTGTGACAGTTGGACTGTGACCATCATTTGTTTGCATTGTTAGTCTCGTAGTCATTTAATTTCATAGTATCAGTTGTCTTCACCGATTTATGCCTGTTATCAAGTGGCATTTCCATTTTTAAGGCAAGCTCCTTTGTCTGATGCTCTCAGATTGGGCTACCCTGTTATATTGTGTCTGGTCTACAGTTTGGTTTATCAGTCATAGTCCTACTGTGCTGTTTTTAAGTAGCCTTGTTAGCTTGTTTTGCTCTAGCCAATTACTGCCATTGATGCCGAGCTAATTGCTGGTATTTTCATCTCTCCTACCTGGTAACTATGCACCTTGTCTTCTTTCTCTGCCTTCTACTTTTCCCTTTTCTACCCTTATCCCCACTCCCTTACACCTTCTTCTACCCCTCTCCCCTCCCCCTGCTTATCTCCCACCATCTCTATTCATTCTGGTCTCCTCTTCTCCTCTCTGAACCTGAAGTTCTGCTACAGAGTTATCCTTTCCCTCCGCCTTTCCCCCATCTCCTCCCCGGTTTAGGGGGCATAAATCCCACTCCATCCTTCTGCTCTTCCTCCTATCTGGTGACATGAAAACTAACCCTGGTTGTTCTCCTCCTCTTCCTCCTCCCCTTCCTCAACTCTCAAATCACATAGCATTTTCTATCTCAATGCTACATTATGAGCCTTCTCCATAAAACTGATCTCCTTGTCATCTAGATTTCCCAAAATTCTCCTGACATCCTCTGCATTTCTGAATCTTGGTTCTCCTCCAGAACACCTGGCTCTAGCTTGGCTCTCCCTATCACCTCTTCAGTCAGGATCACGGCAAATGGGGCAGTGGCATTGCCCTCTATATCTTATTGAGCCTCTCCTGCACCACTGCTCTCTGGGAGTCTGTTCCCTCCTCCCATCAGTTTCTCCTTGCTAAGCTTTCCTTTCCTTCCACCTTATTTTCATCAGGGTTTTCTATGCCTCGCTTAAAACCGCCCCCTCTTTACTGGTTGACTCTCTCTTTGCTCTTACCTTCCACTACTCCTCTGGTTAACTCATCCTCCTTGGGGACTTCAGTATCAATTGTCTCTCCTCAGCCTTCAGGCGGACTTCCCTCAGGACTGAGTCCCTTAATCTTATCCAACTCATTACAGAACCCACCAGCTCAATCTTCACTCCCCTAATCACATCCTCCTGGACTGGGCTCTTTCATCCCACCTACACTGAATCATTGCAGCAGGTACTCTGAAGGATGCCTTCAATGACCACTGCCAGACTTTCTGTGTCAGGAAAGGCTGGCGCCCACCCTCTTCACCCAAATTAATTTGTTCTAGGTCCCTTCGGTCACTGAACATTAATGCTCTCCTAAACAGTCTTGCTGTAACTGACTGATCCTCCTCTCAGCCCCTCACATTAACGTGGCCTTCTCCCTGTTCTATACCAAATTTACTTTCACTTCGGACAAGCACGCCCCCTCAGAAAGTCTGGGTTAAATTTTTTCACCACCCCTGGATTACACCCAGTCTCATTGATCAGTGCAAGTCCCATGACTGAGGATGAGCCCACTTCAAATTATCCCTCTCCCTTCCTAGAAATGGAGAATTTGACAGCAGGTACAGACCACTTGGCCCATCCAGTCTGTTCATTTCTCCCTATCTACATTATTTCCGCAGACCGTGCCTGATCTAAAGCTCTTTCTGCCTCCCACCCGCCCACCGTCCTTTCCACTATGATTCCCTTGTGCTTATCCCATGCATTCTTCAACCCCACCACTGTTTTCACCCCAACCACCTCCACAGGAAGGCTGTTCCAGGAATCCACTACTCTTTCTGTAAAGAAGTACTTCCTCACATCTCTCCTGAATCTACCCCTCCAGCTTCATATCATGTTTCTTTGTACTTGAGCACCTTTTCTTCTGAAAAATGCATCCCTCCTGCATGTTGTTTACCCCATGTGAGATATTTAAAGGTCTCTATCATATCCCCCCTCCATCCTCCATTCCAGGATGTAGGTATTGAGGTCCTTTAGTCTCTCCTTGTAGGACGTTTGATGCAGACCCTACACTATTTTAGTTGCCCTCCTCTGGACAGCCTCTCCTCTGTCTATGTCCTTCTGGAGATGTGGTCTCCAGAACTGGACACAGTACTCTATGTGGGGTCTTACCAGTGATCTATGAAGAGGCAACACTCCTTCTTTCTGCTGGTGATACCTTCCCTATGCACCCCAACATCCCATGAGCCCTCCCTACTGCCTTATCCCACTGCCTAACCACCTTTAGGTCATTAAATATAATTACCTCCAGCTCTCTTTCCTGCTTGGTGGTCATCAATACTACTCCACCCATTTTGTACTCCACCTGATCTCCTTTCCTACAGGGCACTTAGAACTTCATACATGAAGGCTGTCTGTGCTGCTAAATCCCTCTATATTAAAGCCAACCTACAGAATAACCTTAACAACCTCCCAGCCAAATTCTGGAAGATAATTATCTCTCTTTTTAACACCCCTTCATCCAATCCACTCACCCAGCACTTATGATTGATGATTTACCTGTCTCTGACTCTCCTTCTGTTGCTGCTCACTTTACCAAATTTTAGACATAGACATAGACGTAGACATTACAGAGCATTTGAAGATGTTAGTCCATTAGCTCGCCATTTATTGTTCTCAAAAATATCCCTGTATGTCCCTGCTTATAAGGTAATTGTCAAGTTTAGTCTCGAATTTCAGCATAGTCCTGCTTTCCACAACCTCGCCAGGTAAGGTATTCCAGATTTGAGTCACTCTAATATTAAACCAGAATTTCCTTTTATTATTTCTATATTTACTTTTAACTATCTGAAAACAGTGTGCCCTAGTATTGTATAGTTCTTCTCTTAGTACCAGCCCCAACAGATCCCACAAATGTGTGTCAGTCAAGGCCCTATAAATCAAGCACATATCTCCTCTCAGTCATCAGCATTCCAAGGAATACATATTCAAGAATATCAACCTTTGCTCATAGCTCTGTCTAGGAGTACCCTTGATACTTTTTTCACTACTTGTACTCTCCCCTGTCCCCCCTCCTCCCGGGCCCTCTCCACCCCCCCTTCTCCATCCTACTCTCTACCCCACACTTCCCTGGGGTGTTACTTCCCCCGTTACTACTCAGGAAACTTTGCTTGCCCTTTTCTTGCTCAAATTGTCTAAATCTAGCCCAGAAGGACTTGGCTTTAAACGTTTCCATCTTTCAGCTCCTGTCATCACCTTCCTGCTCACTCACTTCTTTAATTTCTACTTCTCTTTTTGTGCTGTTCCCCAGACATGAAAGATTGCCAAAGTTCTCCCCCTTCACAAAGGGGTTAACCCCTCCTCTTCTGGCAGCTTTCTATCTCCCTCCTCCCTTCTCCCTTCTCTTGCAGAACTGCAAGAAAAACTAGTCTAGTCAAGGCTTGCTGACTTCCTGTACTCTTCCAACTCCATGCCCCTTTTCAGTCAGGTTTTCAGAACCACCACACCACCATCTCCTCCCTGCTGCGTGTCACTGACTCCATCCTCACTGGGGTGGATAAGGGGCATATCACAGTGGCTATTTTCATTAATCTGGCCAAAGCCTTTGACTTGGTGGCCCACCCACTCCTCCTGGACAAGCTGAGCTCTCCGGACCTCTCAGCTCCCTCTGTTGACTTGTTCCATTCCTACCTCATGGGCTGTCAACAGTCACTACAGGTAGAAGGCATTCTGTCACCTCCCTTTCCTATTCAGGCTGGGGTCCCACAGGGCTGTATCTTGGGTATCATCCTTTTCTCCATCTTCCTGAATGACCTCCCCTCTGCGACAACTCACATATCAATATGTCTGCAGATGACACCGTTTCCTACACCTCCATCGCTTCAACCACGGTGGTGGAAGGCTTGCTCCAGCAAGACTTCCACAATGTCCTGCGCTGGTTCCAGTCCAACCAGCTCTAGGTCAACACTAAAATAACTGTGTTCATTGCCTTTGACACCAGCCAGAAGCTGGCCAGGCTATCCACCCTCCCATTCTTTACCACCCTGGTTGGCACCCCTCTTGAGGTGGTTTCTTCCTTCAAGTATCTCAGTGTGTGTGTGTGTGTGTGTGTGTGTGTGTGTGTGTATAATTAGGTTGACTTCTTTGCCTACCTTAATGCCATCAACCCAATGCTGCACCCCAAATTTCATGCCTTGTACTGCAACAGGTCTTCAGGAGCTGGCTACCAGAAGGGTTCTCCCAGATTTGACTATGCAGATGTTGTCTATGGCGCTGCCCCCTCATCTTCCCTCACCAGACTGGGCACCCTCTGTAATGCCTTTTGTCACTTTGTTACTACAGTAAAACCCTGCTCACCCTAACCCCAGTTTTCTGAAACTCTCAGTTATGTGAAATGGAGTCCTGTCCCCCACATGTAACACACATATTCTTCCTGACAACTCTTAACAGCTTAACAGCTGATCTGTAGTATGTTACAGTGTGATTACTGCTTTCTCCCAGGTGGTTATTAGCAGCTCATTAATGTATTATTAATCCTTGTACCTGCTGTTCTCACCTGCTGAGAGTTTAGTACTAACCCCCCCCCCAACCCCCATTGCTGCAGGCACTGGAAGTAAGCAATAAAGTGCTGTTGTTGGTCAATGGTAGCGATGTTGTGAAGTTTTAATTTGCAGGTGAAGATAAGGTGAAGTCACTAAATTTGCCTCCACAGATCATTTCATAAAATTTTTCTATTTAATAGGAAATTAACCATTGGTAACTTTGCCTTGCAACTTTGCCTGTAATGTTTCCTTGGGGTACCCAAGGGTGAAGTTGGGTCAGAATGACTTCCACCAACTACTCCCTTTGGGTTTTTAGACATAACAAGGTCAAATTATGTCAAATGTATCTGAAATGTTGTATGGTTGTACTCCAAGAGGAGGTGTATATGTGGTGCATTTCTGATGATTATTGAACTTAAATTGTGGATTTAGCACCATGGTCAAGTAGGGAGGTATTTTGGGGTGTTCTGCACACTTCATAACATTTTTCCAGGAGTGGTATCTTCACAAACCCACTCCTGAGGGTCAGGTCCACTGAGCTCACAATGTCCACCCCTAAGTGCAATCCGTGACAGGGAGGGGGAAAACAGGGGCTACTATCTTCAAGTCCCTCTATAGTGCTCACTGGCTTCACAACTAAAGACTTGCCACAAAGTCCCAGGGTCCCGTCTTTACTCTGGCTCAGGGTAAAATACCAGTCTCGAGTCTTGTTGCCAAATGAGAACCCCTTCTCAGTTGTTACACAAAGGGGGAAGATCCAGGTGTAACAACCTCTTTGGGGTAGCATTGTAACCCTGATTCTGCCTTCTCCCATAAGGCGTGCAATAACCTGGTTCAAATCTCCACAGATGCTTCTTTGAGACTTTGGTATTCCCCTTATCTTTATCCAGACTTTCTCTTTCAGACCCTTTGTTCAATTTGGTAGCTTATGATGGCCCCCTTATCAATAACAGTTTAGTCACAGATTAATACTGAACCTCCAACAATCGCACACACAATATAAGAAAATCTCACTCAGGCTAGTCTTCTTAAAAAACAAAATATTTTTACTAAATAGTTACTAATCATACAGTTACAATTAAAAAGATTTAAATAATCTTTTTGGTCACAGCATAACAAAATAATGTGGAATTGTACAGAAAATGCACTATGACAGTTATCTCAAGTTCTACCTTAGTTTGTAGTGAATTGAAGTCTGTAAAGAGTTAAGTGCAGTCTCTTGTTCTTAGTCTCTGTGCTGTGGCAGTTTTGCTTCTCTGTGTGTTCAGGAGAAATTCAGATGAAAAGTGAGCCACATGCCTTGAGCTGAGGGCTTTAAATATCTTCTGCAACTTGCAGTGTTATAAATTATCCCAGTTCTAAAGAAACTGTCTATTAACCTATCAGGGGAGTCAGAGCAACTACTCCATTTGGCAAGGAGATGTCACTGTTCCACTATTTCCAAAATTCCATGAATATCAAAAATCAAATCCAGGCACATATAATTAACATGGCTATGACATTCAGCATTTAAGCCTTTTGAATTCCCCTGTAGACAATTCGTACCCATAAGACAAAATTTACATTAGCCTGTCAGAATGATTATTTGCTGCTCAAATCCTGGCTAAAACATCCTGGGCTTTGAACTGTCTTCCTTCAATTAAGCTGCAAGGAAGATCCTGTAAGGTTTATGATTATACAAGCTGATTGTATTACCTCTGGGTCAGCTAGTCAGGAAATGCAATGAGTTTCTTGCCAAGCAAGCTGTTTTACAGGTTACAGGACTATCAGCCATTTAAAAAAATTCCCTTCTCTTCACATTGGCATTTAAACATATGCAGAAATCACATAAAACACAACATCATATATTTTTACATATGGCTGGCAGGGGCATAGCTCACCACATCATATGTTACTATTGTAGTACACATTGAGATCCTTGTTTGGATGTTTAGTGTGTCCCTTAACTCCAAAGACTAGTTGAGTTATGGCTTGTTAAAATTGCAATGTTATCCTATGGGACATTAGGGTTAGTGTGGCCACTTGCAACCTATGCAATAAACATGCTCCACCCACCCCAGTTGTTTACTGCTGCTTCTCTCGCCACCTGCCACATCCTCCACCAGCATAGATGCCACAGATGTGGCAGAGAAAAATGTGGGTACACTAATGCCACCACTGCCAACTACTCCTTTGCTAGTACCAGCCACAGAGCACCTAGAACACACTGCTGCAGACATAGTTTTTTTTAACTGTATCACTATTTTGCCCCACAGATTTTGAACACTTCTTTGCTGCCTCCCTGGCACCTCTCCATTTAATAGAGCATTTCTTCCTGGTCATTCTTATATGCTAACTGTAACTTGATTTGGGATGGAAAATTACAAAATGTAAATAAAGCATGCAGTACAAATAAGCACCAGGAGCAGACAACACGTCCCCCTAGGGAATCAGGGATCAGCAGTGTGATCTGAAAAACTACTGCTAAAAACAACTAAAAATGTTCTTTTTTTGTTTGTTTGTTTTTTATTTTAAACAGAACAGGGATTAAATGACAGTGGTACTGGGCAATTTAATATTAAGTCTAACAAAATGTGACAGAACACTGTCACTTTAAGAAAAATATAACTAAAAAATAACAAAAACTGTTACAGAAAGACATTGACAAAATACTTTACTTAAACACACCAAACTGCACCACAGAAATAAAATTGAGAAATCACTACAGATCAAAACTTATGAACAAGAAAGAGTGAGAAAACCAGAATATAACACAAATCTCCTTCTTGGACAAAAAAGTTCCAGATATTTCTTGTTTGCCTTGCTTTACAGTACACCTCCCCCAAACCACTGCTTCACATACTGACAAAACAGAAACCACTATTTTAAAGTAAATAATCTGTGAAAAAATAAACAAAACACAAATCTAGCAGCACAAGGCCGTCTAGAACAATTTGTGAGCAACTTGGATTCAAAAAGCTCGAGTTTGAGATTTATTTTAAAAGTGTTTTTTTCTCAGACAAGCACACACAGACATCTCTCCTATTTTGTCTTCAGAAAACTGCACTGAAAACAGCCTCCTCATGGCCGGGGCCACTGAAAAATTGCGCCCGCAATTTTTTTGCGGAATCCGCAGTTTTCACCATTCTCCGCAAAAACTGACAAGTTCCGCAATTTCTTGCAATTTTTGAGATTTTATATTGAACTGTGTAAAACTTATTAACATTTTTAATAAAATACTCTCAATATATTGACAATTTTGCATGCAGACTTGGGTTTGACTGAAACAATGCAGTGCAAGGTAGAGCAAGGGTTTTATGTGACTCTGATTTCTTTTGAATCTTTGGCTTGTTTGGTTTAAAAATTCACTGGCTAAGCATAAGTACACTTAAACACTTCACATTTGTTTTGTGTTGAAGCAGTCTATCAGAAAACATTTTGTTGACGCAGACTGAAACAAAAGATGGGAGAAAAAGTGCAAATTATCCCATTCACTTAAATGGAGTGCTAACTATGAAACCTTTTTGTAAGTGGCAGGGCAAGTTATTCCTTGTGAGCATACCTTCATTCATATTAGTTCTGAGTCAAACAGCTGAGGATTTTTGGATGACCCTGCTGATTTTAAACTTGAATAAGCTAGTTGCTGTGATCTCACTCTTAGCAACTACCCCTAGATGCTCACATGCAAAGACTTCAATAAAAACTGACTAAAGTCTAAAAACAAGCTTATAAAACACAAAATGTATCTGAACATTTATCTTTAACTAAACAGATTCATTGCAGCCAGAGTAAAACAAAGGTAAATTACAGGGTACCCTGACTACTGTATGATGCAATAAAAATATATTGGTATTTTTTTACATTTTTTGGTAACCACATAAGGCCCACTAGGCACAAGTGCCTGTTTTCAGGTACAACCCAGGAGCACTGAGGAGGTTAAGTGACTTGCTCAGAATCACACGTGTATGCAAGTGGAGGTTGTGGGAATCAAACCCAGTTCTGCTAGATGTCATCACTTCATTCACAGTTTGTTACTCTTACTTCTAGATTATACTGCCAGCCCCAATAACCCCCAGATTTAATGTTTAAATATGTGATTTCAAAAATAGTGTACAGTACCTACAGTACAAATTATGACTATTAAACACTTTAACAACATTTTAATAAAACTCAATTATTCACCATCCTGTCTGCTTATTTTTTCTTGCACCAATGTGGGTGAATAGCTGGCAGAGCACTGTAAACAGCTGTTGATTAGGCTTCATTATTCTACAGCCAGAAACAAACAAAAACTATTTATTTTGGCTTTATTTAATATTGATTTGCTGTGGCTCGCTTTATAGAATCTGTTTAACACTGTATGAGGCAGATGCTTTTAAATTTTGGAAGATAGACAACACTTATGATAGCTTATCAGTTTAGTATTCTTGTTAGGAACATAAACTTTTCTTTATGCTTTAAACATATTCAGGTGTCAGTGTATTCATTTAGCAATTTATACTGACTAATATATGCTGCAGAAAACATTAAAAGATTTATTGTGAAGCACTCAGGGTCTATAGTAGAACCCCCACAATTTCCCACAATTTTTGCAAAACGCTCCACAATTTTGGGTAACCTTTTCTGCAATTTTCCAGTGGCCCTGCTCATGGCATACTGTTTGTTTCGGCAACATGTGACCTCTAAATCCTGAGTAAATTACAAACTTCACCTCTGTACCAAACTTTGCCAGTGAAATTACCAACTTTACATTTCGCAAAGTTATTAGTTTACTGTGAATTTGGACTTCTCAAGGTGGATTAACCCGTGAAATGAGGCGAATTCACAAACTAATTCTCGAAACAAAGTTTTCCAGCTTTGTACATCACTACTCGGTAGTTCAGTCTGTGATGATACGCAATATTGTAATCCCTCTTTCTTAAAATAAAGAATAAACTTTGGCTGTCTTTTACATTTCTAACCTGTTGCTTCAGTCTGTGATGGCACGCGATACTATACTATAATGCGGATGAGAAAGTGAGCTCCTGGATACAAAACAAAAAAAAAGAAATGTCCTACGAACTTGTCTGTGGCAACACTGCCAGTACAGTACTGCTCTTGAAAGGCTTGGTTCCCACAAGCTGCTGTTACAGTCTTCAAGTCTTCTGAGTTATCCTCAACTCTCTTGTTTGAGTGGCTGAGCAGTCTACAGTAGTTATAACAAGATTTGCCTTAGTGTTTGATTTAGTGCCTCTGCTACACTCTTGCTTGCAGCTTAAAAATTGGCTTTGTTATGGATGTGGGCATAAAGGGAGAATCAGCGGGTTAAGCCACAAGTGTTCCATCATTCACAGTTGCTGCCGAGATGAAGTCATGGTCAGCCGCAGTGTTAAGTATAGCACCTTTGCTTATCTAAAACCCTGCTTATCCAAAAGTTTTTCGTGTCTCCCAAGACCTTCAGATAAACAGAATTTTACTGCAACTCCATCCTTTGATCTCACCACTGCTCTCTCTACTCCTCCTCCCTATCTATCCTCTCCTAATCTCATGACACTAGCCCCACTTTGCTTCTTTCATCTCCTAATACTGGTTTGGGTCCCTTCCTTCACGCCTCTCCCTACTCCTCTCTCCCATTCTTTCTACCTTATACTCCATCTACTGCAGAGATCCTTGCACCTTCTCCCTTCCCCATCTGCAGTCCTCTGCTGAGAAGTCTACCTTTTCATATTGCCTTCCTTCCCTGTGGAACCTGCTCTCCTCCTCTCTCCAACTTTCCCCCCTTCCTCTCTCCCTCAGCCACCAGCTAAAATTTCTCACTGCCCCCTCCTGCTCCTGCCAGCCCTCTACTTGTTTCTCCCCTGCAAGGCTGTTATCATCCCTGAATTGGGCTCCCTCCTTTCTGCCTCTGTCTGAATCAGCCTCTTCCCAGCAACTATTGTATTGCTATTTTTCAACCTGTACTTGTCATTCTATTTGCTTGCTGCTCAATATACCATAATTTCGTTCCTTTATTGTTACTGTTTTTTTGCACTTTACCTTGTACTGTTATATTCATGCTGTGTTATTGTTCTCCCCTCCCCTATCCCATGGGTCACACTTGGAAATGACCGTTGGCTCAGATTGCCATTCCTAGTCCCAATTTTCAAATAAACAAATAAATAGGGAAGGGTATCACCGCCAGAAAGAGGAGTAGGTGTTACCACTGTATAGATTGTTGGTGAGACCCCAGCTAGAGTACTGTGTCCAGATCTGCAGACCACATCTTTGGAAGGTCATAGAAAGAGTGGAGGTGGTTCAGAGGAGGGCAGCTAAAATGGTGTAGGGTCTGCATCAGAAGCCCTATGAGGAGAGACTTATGGGATTTTAGCATGTACACCCTGGAAGACAGGGGGGCCGGGACATGATAGAGATCTACAAATATATCACAGGGTTAAATAAGGTACAGGAGGGGAGTATTTTTCCAGAGGAGAAGGTGCATGAGAACAAGGGGGCATGCAATGAAGATGGAAGGCGGGAAATTTAGGAGGTATGTGAGGAAGTACTGATACCAAGGTAATCTTTCCCCACAACCTGAGCCTGGGTACAAGCAGGCCAGGCAAAAGCATTCTAGTTAAAACCATCTACTAAAATGACTTCACAGAAAACAAGGCCTAAGCCCTCAAAACTTCATTTCTAAAAGTATAAAAAAGTAGATATATGACAAGACTCTTTCAGAAGTCACCTTAGCATCCTTGCTTTCATACATCTAACACCTTTGCCTCACACATATAACACTTTAGCATCTAGCATGTTACATAATAATATTATGGAAATCATTAGCTACCATGACACCACCTTTCCTATGAGGTGACATTTGGAAATAGCCATGTTTTCATGCTACCATTTACTAGAAATGATGAGACCATTTCCCAGCATGCTTTCTTTCTTGCACATACTGTATTAGCCACTAGTTGTTAATCCCAATTCCCCCCTCTCAGCAACTCCAGACTGGAAAAAATTCTGAAACAGATTATAAATATCCTAGTCTCTTTGCAAGTTGGAGGACACTCTGAGAAGGCCCATAGGAGAACTCAATTGTTCATCTTAGCAAGTGTTTTGGCTGGACTTGTGACAGGCTACAGAGGAAAGAAGTAAAACAAGCATTTGTCAATGCTGAATGTTTGCTTGCTGGCATTAGCATTGGTAGTGTAGAAGTTACAGAGCTGCATAATAGAAATGGCAGTGAAGTATTGAACTGAAGCCAACCCCACCACCACCCTGCAGAGAGTGACAGGCATTGGGGTGTGCCTTTGGGTCGTCAGGCATAAAGGCCACACCATTTCACCACACCCTACCCTGCAGACACTGACAAGTGTCACGGTGTGCCTTGGGGTCTTTGGCCCTTATGCGAACCCCATTCCATCAGGAAATACTGTGAGATGGGGTGTGGTATAGGAGAATGGGGTGAACTTTGGGGCTAAAGAGTCCAAGGCATACCTCAATGCCTCTCACTGGCTGCAGGGTGTGGAATGGTATGAGCATTACAGGCAGCAAGAATCCCAAGTCACACCCCTGATGCCTGTCATTCTCTACAGGGTGGGGCGTTATGGTTGGAAACTCTAACACCTCAGGCATTCGTTGGTATTTTCACTCCAAATTTTCAACATGGTTTTTTTGTGACCCCCGCCTCATGAACAGTGGCAATATCAGTTTGTTAGCCAAAAGCTGCTTATGCACAGCGACTATGGCATTTAGCACCACAGGTGCAAAACACATTCAAACAGGATGTGAAAATGACAGCTGTACCATTCATGGGGAGGTGTAAAAAATGGCAATGTTGCAAATCTGAAGTAAAAATATAAAAAAACTGGTGAAGCTCAAGCTGCAAGTAGTATAGGAAACTGTGCAACGCACACCAGAATAATGTAATTAGTTTGGGGATTTTTACAGCAGATTGTCAACACAGGTCGTTTGGGACCTCCGATCATGAACAGTGTCACTGTGATTTTCTTTATCTGTCCCGAACAATGATTTCCCACAGCGACCATGCATTTCTGCGCTGAAAGTGTGACAAAACATTTCAGCCATGTTGTGAAAAATGACAGCTGTACTGGTCATAAGGAAGTGTGGAAAAATGCAACTGGTGAAAATTTGGACTGAAAATATTACAGTCATGAACTTACGAGGGTGCGTGGAAACTGCGCAATGCTCACTCGTAACACAAACATTTTATGGACTTTTGTCACCAAATTTTCAGCATAGCCATTTGAAGACCTCTGCTCATGAATAATGTAACTGTGATTTTCTTAATCTGTCCCAAACATTGCTTTCGCACACTGACTGCACCATTGTGCGCTACATGGGCGGAAACACATTTTGGGTGACATGTGAAAAATGGTAGCTGTACTGTTTATAAGGAAGTGTAATAAAATGGCAATGTGGAAAATCTGGGTGAAAATATTGAAATTCGCAAACTTCACAGTGTGCGAGGAACCAACATGCAACGTGGCGCCAGAAACAGTCATTTTTAGGAATTTTTCACCAAATTTTCAACATAGCCATTTTAAGACCTCTGCCCATGAACAGTGTCACTGTGATTTTCTTAATGTGTCCCATACATTGATTTTGCATACCGATTGCGCCATTGTACGCTAGCTGGTCGGAAACACGTTTTGGGCAAGATGTGAAAAATGACATCTGTACTGCTCATAAGGAGGTGTTTTAAAATGGCAATGTTGAAAATCTGGAGTGAAAATATTGAAAATTTGCAAACTTACGAGGGTGCGTAGGAACCGCACAACGCGTATAAAAAAAACAGTCATTTTAGAATTTTTCACACCAAATTTTTCAAAATAGGCTTTTTGAGAGCCCACCTTATGAACAGTGTGGCAGTGTCATTTCATTAGCTTGGTCCCGAAAGGTGATTTCGTGCAGTGACTGCGAAATCACCCTTTGGGGCTGATTAACACCATGACAGTGAGAGCATTCATAAGAAGGGTCCCAAAAACCCCATGTTGAAAATTTGGTGCAAAAATTCCAAAAAATGCCTGAGATATGCTGCAAAGTTGAAAAAATCCTATCTATCTCATTATACAGCTTACCGGCATTTCCTCAGTTCGTAGTGGCTTGGAAGAGTGCAGGCGTGTTGCCAGTCCACTGAAGATCGTCACACCAGAGTCGGAGGTAAGTATGGGGTGAGGGGGGGGTGGGGGAGGCGGGGGTGCGCCAGTGGGTGGGTGGGTGCAGGTAGGGGCAGACACAGCGTGGGACTGTTTCTGCATTTCAGTTTTTTTTTAAATTAGGACAATGCGGGACATTTGCCATGCTGAGGTGGGCTCCCAGCATGGCACAAGGACAGCTGGTGGGGGGGCATGGAGCCGACGGGGGATTGGGCACCCCCGTCAGCGATAGCATGTGTTGCCATGCTGGGGTGGGCTCCCAGCGTGACATCCTGTACTCTGGGGAGAACCAGTGGAGCCGCGGGATTAGGCACCCCGTCGGCTATACCTCATCTTAACCGCGCTGGGGTGGGCACCTAGCGTGGCATAAGGCTCTGTTTTTGGTGGGGGGCACAGCACGGCCGATGGGAGATTGGGCGCCCCTGTCGGCTACACAGTGTGTGTGGGGGGCGAGCACGCGGTATGCGTGCCTGTGTGTGTGTGTGTGTAGGGGAGGCGGCGCGCAGGCAGGCAATATCTTATCGCTGCTCACTGAGCGTAGCTCCCCTTTCAACTGTATGCCACTGCATTTTGGAGCTGTTATAGACAGCTCCAGCAGGCACTGGAGAACTGCGGCCATGCCTGCAAACACACTGCCTGAATTGGAAGAGGGCTGCCACACCTCCGAAAACTCGGATGATGGCACTATGTTTCTTGCACATGCGTGCAAGCAAACATAAAAATGAATCAGCTCTTTGCTGCCAGCATTTGACAGCCTTAGATGTAAAACATTTAGTAGTCAGGTTAGAAGCCATTAGGCTCTTCTCTTTTGTGGAATATTTGCTTTATTTAGGCTCAGCTAAAATAGTTGCTTGATGATAGAAATATCGGATTGCAATGTGAATGCTGTTTGTTAGGCTATCATATGGATGAGCAGATTCATATATAGAAACTCCCCATGCACTGTATGTGCTGAGAACATCCATACAATTTGGTTAGGCTAATTTGTTATGTGCCCCAGAGTACAATTTTGTAACAGCCAGGCACATGAAATTACGTTTTATTTATTGCTTTTATTGATTATGAAATGGTTATTCAGCTTATTGCTTCTACTGGGTAAAAGATAGGATATACTTTGTTATATGTACTTTCATGAACTCTTTCTATAAGATTGTGAACATACTCTTTATTTAGTTATTGGTATAGACAGTCATAATACAGACTGCTTGAACCTCACCAGTACACTAAAGATTTGATTTATAAATACAGAAATAGAGTACTAATTTTTGACATTTGAACCCTGGCATTGGTACTGGTTCTGATTCTGGTTCTGGTTCTAGTGCCGGTACTGGTTCTGCTGACATTACTCCTTCAGTGAAAGAGTGGTGGATGCCTGGAACAGTCTTTCAGAAGAGGTAGTGGGATCAAAAACAGTAGTGAGCTTCAAGAATGCATGGGATAAACTGGCCTAGGGGTGTAGAGGGCTGAGGGGCTGGACACCTTACCTCTTATCACACCGGTGACCTGGGTCTGGGAACAAGCTCAGGTTGACAGGAGTCAGCTGGGGGGGGGGCGCTGGGAGAGGATTAATTGGCCACATGGCAGCTCTCCTCACTTGGACTGGGGAGTTGAATTTTCCCAACTCTTGGCTGCCACCAAGTGGAGCCTTGGTGGTAGCATCAAGAAAATGGAGGGCTAGCATTAGGCCAAGTGGGTGGAGTGGGGTCACCAGTTCCAGGGCATGTGTGCACCTCCACAAGCATGTGCTCCTGCATCAATGAGGCCCCAGGGAGTAAGTGAAGAAAACTAGAAAAGTATGTCACCCATCACCATATATGACAGCCATCCGGGACTCTTGGGTACCACACCTGCATGGATCCTGGTTGGCTGGATGGCTGAGGGAGAAGATGCTGGGGCTGGGGGCTTCCAGGACATGGCCCAATGAAAGCCATGAGCTGGCAATAGACAGGTAAAAAGCTCTATGTGAAAAAAAAGAATGCATGGGTACCACTTATCCCTATTTTTAGCCTGCTAATATACAACAGAAAAGACCTGAAATGTCTTTGACTGAGGTGCCGAAACTGAACCAAAGACAGGGAGTCTAAATAAAAGCCTTTCACTCTGTCTATTGTTGCACAACCACTTGCTGTCACTCACATTGATGGCAGCACTACAGCAAAGATAGCAACCTTCCCATGAGGAGTACATCATCTGAGATATTTAACCCCCCTGCCAGCTCTCCAGCAACCCTAGCTTGTTCCCAAACCACTGTTGCCAGCATTATGAACAGTAGCCCAGCCCTACCACTGTACCACTTGGCCAATCTCACTTTTAGTTTCTAACCATAAAATCAGTGTGGCCAGCATCCAGTTCTATCTGTAACCTCAAATTCTGAGTGGTCAAGACCCAGTTTTAGCTATTGAGCCATAGAATCAGAGTGGTCAATGCCCAATCTTGACTATCTAACCATAAAATCAGAGTGGACAATGTCCAGTTTTAACTTTCTAACCATGAATCAGAATAGTCAATGCCCAGTTTTAGGTCTCTTACCCAGAGTGGTCAATGCCCAGTATTAGCTATCTCGCCATAAAATCAGAGTGGTCAAGGTCCAATCCTAGCTATCTAACCATACATCAGAGTGGACAATATCCAGTTTTAGCTTTCTAACCATGAATCAGAGTAGTCAATGCCCAGTTTTAGGTCTCTTACCATAAAATCAGAGTGGTCAATGCCCCGTTTTAGCTATCTAACCATAAAATCACCGTGGTCAATGCCCCATTTTAGCTATCTAACCATAAAATCAGAGTGGTCAATGCCAAGCTTTAACTATCTAACCATAAAATCAGAGTGGTCAATGCCCAGCTTTAACTATCTAACCACAAAATCAGAGTGATCAGTGCCCAGTTTTAGCTATCTAAGCATAAAATCAGAGTGTTCAATTCCCACTTTTAGCTACCAAACCATATATCAGAGTGGTCAGTGCCCAGTTTTTGCTATCTAAGCACAAGATCAGAGTGGTCAATGCCCAGTTTTAGCTATCTAAGCATACAATCAGAGTGGTCAATGCTCACATTTAACTACCTAACCATAAATTAGAGTGGTCAGTGCCCAGGTTTAGCTATCTAAGCATATGATCAGAGTGGTCAATGTTCACATTTAGCTACCTAACCATAAATCAGAGTGGTCAATGCCCAGTTTTATCTATGTACAGTAAGCATAAAATCAGAGTGGTCAATGCCCAGTTTTAGCTATCTAAGCATCTGATCAGAGTGGTCAATGCTCACATTTAACTACCTAACCATAGATCAGAGTGGTCAGTGCCCAGTTTTAGCTATCTAAGCATATGATCAGAGTGGTTGGTCAATGCTCACATTTAGCTACCTAACCATAAATCAGAGTGGTCAATGCCCAGTTTTATCTATGTACAGTAAGCATAAAATCAGAGTGGTCAATGCCCAGTTTTAGGTCTCTTACTATAAAATTAGAGTGGTCAATGCCCAGTTTTAGCTACCTAACCATAAATCAGAGTGGTCAATGCCTAGTTTTAGGTCTCTTACCATAAAATCAGAGTAGTCAATGCCTTGTTTTAGGTCTCTTACCATAAAATTAGAGTGGTCAATGCCAGTTTTAGCTACCTAACCATAAATCAGAGTGGTCAACACCCAGTTTTAGCTATTTAAGTATAAATCAGAGTGATCTATGCCCAGAGTTAGCTATCTTACCATAAATCAGAGTGGTCAGTGCCCAGTTTTAGCACCTAACCTTATGATTTTATGGTAAAAGTCTTAAAACTGGGCATTGACCACTCCAATTATAAATCAGAGTGGTTGATGCCTAGTTTTAGCTATCTAACCATATTTCAGAGTAGTCAATGCCCAGTTGTAGGTATCTAACCATGAAGTCTAGAGTTGTCAGTGCCCAGTTTTAGCTAGCTAATATAAATCAGAGTGGCAATGCGCAGTTTTAGCTATCTAAGCATAACATCAGAGTGGTCAATGCTCACGTTTAGCTACCTAACCATAAATCAGAGTGGTCAGTGCCCAGTTTTAGCTATCTAACTATGAAATCAGAGTGGCCATGTGACAACTTGTAATGTATTTTTTCCATGTGTGTGTGTGTGTGTGTTTTATGTTATTTTATTTTTATTATCATCTTGCCTCTGTAAAGAGTTTCTGCTGGAAGCTAAAACATTATATTTCATGGTAGCCCATTTCCCATTCAGCTAAGAGGAACCTTTGCTAGGCAATCTAGTTCCTGCCCTTTAAAAGAGGTTTGTCTGAGGGTTAACTATCAAAGGGCTGCTTCCCTTTCATAACAAAAAGACATGTTTTGAATGGAAACAGGGCAATTACAGAATTAGATGGAGCCCTATTTACTAATCCAGATGGGAAACAAAAAGACCCATGCTGCAGTCAACAAAACTGAGCTAAAAGTAACAATCCCAGTTTGGTCCTGTTCTGAAAGGGTGATCCCCAGAGTTTAAAGGACTGGTCTAGGATGAGGATGTCAGAGAGGCATATATGAGGATGCGGGTGTAGTGAGCCAGCCAGATAAAGCATTTCTCAGCATGTGTTGACACTTAGAGTCAGTTACCTGTACATTTAGAGATTCTGAGCTGCCTGCATTATGTGTTCCACTCTGCCATAGCTCACTAGTTGGAGTAAGCGTCTTCTACTCTATTTAGAATCTAGATAGCTTTGAGTTACATTTTTCCTATGAATCACTATCTTTTCAAAATTCTTTATTTTTATCTGTGTAGCAATACTTTATTTCCCATAGCCTTTAGTGTGCATTATCCTGTAATATATGTAAATATTGTGTAGTATTAACTGCTATTTTATATACTTCATTCTTTCCATGATTGAGTCATTTCAGGTATAGATAACCAGGAGTTAACTGGCAACTCTGATTTGTTTCCGAAGAGCCAAGCTATAGTTACCATAAGGAGTGGGTCATTTGGCTTTGTAAAGAGCATTGTACTGTGTAAGCAGTCGTTCTGGTGGGATTCGGACCTAGACATACCCAGAGTGAGTTACAGTGAGTGCTGGTAGCATACCACAGTAACCCTTTCAGGCATCTGAAGCATTGTGAAACTGGTAACAGCCACAGACTGACTTCTGTGAGAGAAAAAGTCTGTGACAGACCAATGCCCAGTTTTAGCTATTTAACCATAAAATCAAAGTGGCCAATACCCAGTTTTAGCTACTGTATCTTACCATGAAATCAGAGTGGCTACTATCCAGGTTTAGCTATCTAACCATATGATCAGAATGTCCATTATCTAATTTTAGCTCTCTAACCATAGACTAAGAGTGGCCACTATCCAGTTTTAGCTCTCTACCCAAAAAATCAGTGTGACCAATATCCTCTTTTTGTTATCTCACCATCACATTTGTTGTTATTGTTTATCATTAAGCATCCTTTGTTTCTTGTTTACTTGTAAGCAGTCATTGTGGAAAATCAGAATGTGGTTCTTTGTGCTCATTATGAGCTCAGAATTATAAGGCTGTTTTATCTGCCCATGTAATGAGGAATTTTCTGTCTTGTGCCGACAAGCCAGTGGTGTAGCCTATTAAGCTCTGTTTGCTCATTTTTTTCCAAGTTCCTTGTGCTGTCCTGTAGTGTGTCAGCTAATAGTATTTAACAACAGAAGTGGCTTCCCATAATGTAAGTTATAATTAACTCTCAGTCTAATGTGTTTACCATGGTGCTGTGAATCCAGAGAGCACTCACACTACATTTTTATGTTGTCTTGCTCACACAGCGCACGCAACATTTTGTGGCAGCTTGCTGGAGTAGCAGGTTGTGGAGGTGCGGCAGTTTTGTGACCATCGCCGCCATTGCTTTTTTGGGCTGGTCTCTGTGGCACCAATGAATGAGCACACTGTCTATGACAGCTGTTGAGAAGTGTGCCACCAACTTGAAATAAATTCACCGCCGCAATGACGGAGCACCCCGTCATTGCAGGGTGTGCCTTTCCTGCTGAAACATTTCAATAAACATGGATGCGGCAGTCGCCGTCCGCCTCTCACAATCCTAAGAAAGCTGACTACAGAGGTGCTCAGTCCCCCTGTCAGCATGTTTATACTCCCCCCTCAAGATTGTGTGGCACACTGGTAGCCCACCCCAGTGTGATTAGTGTGTTCCGAAGCTGACCATGTTGACATGTTCCTGCCCTCGCCCCACCCCACCCCCACTGTGTGCCACACTGGGAGCCCACTCCAGTGTTGCCAATATAGCCCCCCCAAAGTCATGGGGCACACTGGGAGCCCATCCTAGTGTGCCCAACAGTTGCTTTATTTCACATGTAAATAAAGAAAACCTTCCTGCGATGTCCGTTCCTGAAAAAAGGAAACGGTCTGTCCTTGAGTCCAAAGCACCCCCTCTACCCCAACCCGCACCCACCCTCTGCGCACCCCACCTCCCACACACCCCCACCCCATACTTACCTCTGGAAGACTAGTGCCTCAATCTTCATTGGAGTGGGAACACATTTGCAGTCTTCAAAGCAGACCGTGAACTGAAGAAATGCCAGTAAGCTGTACAATGGCATCAATGGGGGGTTCAACTTAGGTGGATATCTTGGGTATATTTTTGACTTTTGCCTCCAAATTTTCAACATGGAGTTCTTGGGACCCCACCTCATGAAATCAGTCACTGTCATTTTGTTATTCAGTCCTGAAAGGTGATTTCGCAGTCACTGCGTGGAATCACCTTTCAGAACTGATTAACAAAACAACAGTGCCACTGTTCATGAAGCAGGCTCCTAAAAAGTCTATGTTGCAAATTTGGTGAAAAAATTCCAAAAACTGACTGTGTCACGAGCGTGTGCTGCGCAGTTTTCATGCATGCTCATAACTTCAAGAATTATTTTATATTTTCTCTCCAGATTTTCAACATTGCCATTTTTTCACACCTCCTTATGAACAGTACAGCTGTTATTTTTCACATTTATTTATTTTATTTAGTTTTTGTTGACCGGGTAAGTGCACTAGACAAATCCGGCCTATTTTCAGGCACGACCCGGAGGAGGGGGATACAGATGGATGCCAACTGACCTTGAACCAGATTAAGTTGTTGGTGGTATTTTTAGTGAATGAGGGAAATTTGGCCAGTACACCGGGGAAATTCCCCTACACTTTTCAAGAAGTGCCATGGGATCTTTAACATCCACCTGAACTACCACCAATCCAAGCAGATGGGACCTCAGTTTAATGTCTCATCTGAAAGATGGCTTCTCAGCAGTGCAGCACCCCTCTCATGCTGCACTACAGTGTCAGTACTGGGATATTAACCCAAGTGCCAGATGTGGGACCTGAACCCACAGCCCTCTGATCTCCCATCTTCAGAGGCAAGTGTGCTACCTACTGAGCCACTGACACTACTGACACCTGCCCAAAATGTGTTTTCACACATCTGGCATACAAAGGCGCGGTCACTGTGGGAAATAATGTTTGGGACAGATTAAGAAAATTACAGTGACACTGTTCATGAGCAGAGGTCCCAAAATGCCTATGTTGAAAATGTGGTGAAAAAATTCCCAAAAATGACTGTGTTACGTGTGTGCATTGCATGAATTACCTTACGCCGCGTAACTTCAAAATTTTAATATTTTCACTCAGATTTTCAACATTGCCATTTCTTCACACCTCCTTATGAATGGTACAGCTGTCATTTTTCACATCCTGCCTGAAATGTGTTTTCGTACATCTGGCACAGAATGGCACGGTCACTGTGGGAAATCAACGTTCATGACAGATTAACAAAATCACAGTGCCACTGTTCATGAGCGGAGGTCCCAAATGCTTTCATGAGGTGGGGTCACAAAAAGCTCATGTTGAAAATTTGAAGTACAAACACCAACAAACGCCCGGGGCATTAGGGTTTCTATCATAACGTCCCACCCTGTAGTGACTGACAGGCATTAGTGGTGTGACTGGATTATCAGCTGTATTGCTCACTCCCACCCTGCATCCAGTGACAGGCATCCAGGTGTGCCTTGGACTCTTCAGCCCCAAAGTTCACCCCATTCTCCTATACTGCACCCATCTCAATGTATTTCCTTATGGAATGGGGTGAGCATAAGACCTGATGACCCCAAGGCACAATGCGACACTGGTCAGAGTCTGCAGGGTAGGGTGAGGTGAAATGGCATGAGCGTTATTGCTGATGATCCAAAGGCACACCTCAATGCCTGTCAGTCTCTGCAGGGTGGGGTGGGATTGGCATCAGTTCCATACTTCACTGCCATTCCTATTATGCAGCTCTCTAACTCCTGCACTACCAATACTAATGCTAGCAAGCCAACATTTGGCATTGATAGATGCTTGTTTTATTTAAAGTCAAGTGAGAAGGGATACCTTGCCTTCCACAATCTGAGCTGTTTTCATGCCATTTTCCCCAAAATCTGTGCTCCAGGGATAAGCAATGGGAGACAGTAATCAGTGTGTTTTTATTGGACATCTTTTCTGAGTAGCATGGTGAATTCAGTGTGCACTAGGACAGAATGATCAGTGCTTATTTGGTGCCATGTCCCTGAAAATCCGTGCTTAGGGAGTGGGGACTCCGCAGTGGCTGAACTAATTTTGGGATCTGATTCCCCAGCTGCAAATTATCTAAATAAGTCATTTGGATCCAAATCGGCACTGCTTTTTGGTGAGCAGCTCAGCAGCATCTGACTGGAACAGAGTGGATTCTTCCCAGTGACTGGTGAACTATAGGAGCAAGGTTCCCCACTAGCAGTGAGCACAAATGGTACAAGTGATTACATTTATGAATGAGTTTTAAGGCAAATCAGTGTCCATTTTTCTGTGTGGTTCTATAACATCATTCTGACAGGATCCAGGGTCTACCCAGCAACTGCTGTGCTAAAGGGACAGTGTTCTTCATTGGGCATGCACAAAGACTGCCAGCCACTGTTTCATTTCAAAGGGTTCCATGTGAAAACAGCGAGGTTAAAATTGCAAGGATGAAAACCGAGAACGGAAAACTATGCAGCCACATAGGGCGAGTCGGAAAACACAGTGATCACTGAAATGGTGACAACAGTGCCACAGTGACTTTCTGCAGGGGGCTTCACCACCCCCCACTGCCGCATTACTAACTATAACCAACTCCAGGGGGGGACGCAAGTCGGGGAGGAGGAAAAGCCGAAGGTCACTGTTTCATCAATCTGTGTTTTCTGACTCGTCCTATGTAGCTATGCTGTTTTCCATTCACAGTTTTCGTCCTCACTGTTTTCATGGGATACCATTTCAAAGGTTTTTTCGCATTTCAAACCACCTCACAGGAAGGAGTATAAACTCCCCAGCAGCAGTTCACAGCTGTTTTTCGGACATTGTTCCCCTGGGGCTGAAGGCTATTTGAGGTTTGTTGTTAATGGGTGACTGTCCCTTTATGGTTAGTTTTAACTCCAGTATTTTAACTATTTTTGTGTATTCACAGTGGCAGCTGCATTAAGAAGATACAGAGTTCCCCAGCTGAAGTGCTCAGAAAGAAAGAATGAACATGAAGTTTACAAAAACAGGTCACATGGTTATTTTATGTGTGAGAGTAAAGACTTTCTAATGGCTTGGTTTCCAACTTCCCATTGGTGGCTGGGACCTGGAAGGCTTTATTAGACCAAGGTTTTCACTAGGGTGAGAAACACTCATGAGAAAAAACATTGGCTACAGTTTTCTTTTGTTAAAAAATAAGTATGTGGTGAAAATTATACTCTCAGCGCACTCATTTTTATGAGTCAAATAATTTCAATTTATATGCATTTATGGACTCTTTTACTGGTAATTTGAGAGTTACTTTTGAGTGTAGAGATAGGATGGTCATTGTAACAAGATGTAAAAGTAAAATTTGCTATAAAATTGCTATTTGTTTCCTTTTTCTTTCTAAGTCTGACTGAATATGTGTTTCATTTGAAAGCCACCTTGGGTGCAGGTAGACAGTGCTCAAGTGAAAGTGCTATGGGCAAAGTGCCAACTGATGCCAACAAAACTCTATTAGATTGGGTTGGGGTGCAGATCCACCCAGCTATATCTTGGAGGTGAAGAGAATTCTGACTATGCCAACCACCCGGAGGAGGATTTTCCAGTGATACCTGGCCAGCGGGCATCAGGGAATTTAGAAAAGGAGAACCCAGGCCAATTGTGGCTAACCTGCAAGAGAGAGACGCATGAAGTTGACTCGAATACAACCAAAGTTTTTATAATAACATTTCTTTGTGGTTAATAAGTTTTATTGATTTGACTTATTAAGATGATACAAACATTAAAACAGTCGGATACATTGCAAATATCTCACAGACTGTTACATATGTCTGTAGAAGCAGAGCACGGAACATGCTGGCCAAATAGTAATGAACTTAATATACTAGCCAGGTAAGCAGTAGGATAATACTCTGTGCCTGGATGTACAACACCTGCCCAGCTGGAGATTAACTTTGAAAGTATTAGCAGTTGGTGCATTGCATTATGGCTAACTCATACAAACATATCTTACCTGGCCCCATCCTGCTAGTTTCTGCAGTATTTGATAAAGCATCAGAAATTATGAGAGGTCCAGGGCCGCTGTCCTCTACTTTACGCCTACAAAATACAAGAGATCACACACACAAAGCAAACAGGTCTTCATTGTCAGAGAAGATACTATCCTTTACTGATATTATACCATGTCATCTGTAGAGCAGGGTCCCCTATAACTCATTAACAATCACTCCAGCACTTGCCCCTAAATGTACCATGAGAGGAGACCATTATAGTAGCATGGTTGTGCCTATTCAGCCGTTCCCTCCCTAGGTTTCAAAAACAGAAGAAAGGGAGTCCAGAGGGCAGTATATTTAAAGAGGGTATTGGTCACAGTATGTGATATTCTGGTCCAGTTGGCAACTTGAGCCATGGAAGTAAGTACCTCCCCCAGGGAGGGGTTTATCTGGGGCTGCCATTTACACAGTAGGAGTCTTTTAACCTGCATACTGATAACATTTCTAAAATAACAACATCTGTACTAAACATCTTAATACCAGAATTTCCGTAACACCAACTAAACTCATTCCTTGGGTGGAACACTTTAAATGAAACATGACACAAACTTTATAGTTCAGCCACCACTGTGTGTGTCAATTAAATGGAAAGTTGGGTTGAAAGACCCTTTGGATTACCAGGACAGTTTCTCCCTCCAGGAAGGACACTCAAACTGAAGAGAAAAAAGAACATTTCAAAGCATATTTGTCATTGACTTTGGGCCTGTTGTAGACAACTAGTACTCATTACCCCTCCTGGGCTAAAGAACAGGATACAACTGAGGTGGTGAGGATCATCGGCAGTAGGTTACACATGATCCACCAGAACAGATCACCCCTCAAGGAAAGAGACAGAAGAACTGAAGAAAGTTACCAGCTTTTCGGACCACACCTAGGTTGCTGGGACGCAAGAAACATTGAGAACTGTCCTGAAGGAACTGTCGGGAAAGGAGCTGGTCTAGAACAACAGGGCTGGAAACACAGGGTACCACCTGCAGATTGGAGTGGCAGTTCAGTAAATGACTTTTCAAACATTTGTGGTGATGTTTAAATAAACATTACAAGTGCAATCAGGTCACACAGTTCAGGGTCCTGTAGTTGAGGCAATAGGGCTTTTAGGCAGCCTCTTGGTGGCTCCCCACACATATGACAGCAAACAGTTCAATAATAGGGGTCCCAAAACACTATACAGTCTTTTAAATACATTTCCCATAGGCAGTCTTTATTTATTTTTTATTTATTTATTTAGTTTTTGTTGACCGGGTAAGTGCACTAGACAAACCCTGCCTATTTTCAGGCACGACCCGGGGGAGGGGGATACAGATGAATGCCAATTGACCTTGAACCAGATTAAGCTGTTGGTGGTATTTTTAGTGAATTAGGGAAATTTAGCCAGGACACCAGGGAAATTCCCCTACTCTTTTCAATAAGTGCCATGGGATCTTTAACATCCACCTGAACTACCACCAATCCAGATAGGACCTCGGTTCAACGTCTCATCCGAAAGATAAAGTACAGTAAAAATAGACTGCTCATCAGTGCACTGTCTCTTTAAATGTGGCCTTGCAGTGCTTTAATACATATTTACTAGCTTATTTACATGTGCCCTGCCCCACTGTGGTACAGGCTCTTTTAGAGCTGCCTCTCTGATCCACCCTATAGGCAGTGCTGACAGGGGCATGCCCATCCTCTCAGTTTCTGCCTCCTGTAAAGCTATTCTTGAAACTGCCCCAAAGGTGGCTCACTTGCCAGGGGTTTCCTGCCCCACTAAACATTAGCACCTATGGAGCTTTTCTTGTTCCACCCTGTAGGTGGTCCTTCTCCCTGGGGCCTAGTTTTCCCCACGTAGCCCTGACACTTTCACTGGTGCTGGAAGGTGCAAAAATCCATTTTTTTTAAACAGTCTTTTTCCTGGTGACCAGTATGTGGCTGTAGTGCTTCTACCACTCACACTGCTGCTTACTTCACTTTCTGGGCCTGGGAATGCTGGTGCTATGATTGGGAATGAGGCTCGAACCTGCTTGCTCCCATTGGCTTCCTGTCATGGTGCTGCAGCTGGGCTGCTGCTGAATGGAAGGAACAGACTTTCACTGCCACTGGACCCAAAAATTTCCAGACTGCTGCAGACATAGAGAGAGATGAAGGGGGAGAGAGAGAGAGAGAAAAAGCGCTGAACTGCTGGACCAGCCAGGACATCGGGAGGGATGCAGGAACTCAAGGTAAGTCCCTCCCTTCTGGCAGTGCCCTGGCCAGCCAATCGCTTCCCTTGTTCCTGTAGCTGCTGCTTTCCTTTGGCTCCATTCACTAGACTGAATGGCTGCTGCCATTCAAAAAGGATTAAGATTCCTTTCTATCCTCATAAGCCCTACTCTACCTGCCCGCTCCCTCTGCCCATACACTGGGGAACCACTGCAGCAGGTTCCCAGTGCCTAACAATGGGGGTAGTGTATGCTGGCAGGCAGGGAAAAACATTTGAAATGAAAGCCCAGCTGGGGCTTTGCATGATATCCTGAGGGCACCTATTCTGGAGCACCTTTCCATATGGGAGCCCTGGAGCACCTGGGCACCCATTTCTGGAGAGCACCAGGAACACTGGGTTACTACATAATTAAGTGCTTAAGTCAGCTTTAGTGGCCCTAATGAAGCTATTTAGCATTTGGACAACACAGAGCCTGATGTCTGTCTACAAACCTGCTCACAATGAAGACCCATACCGTGTTTGCTCACATTCTCTCAATAGTTAGTAATTATAGTAAATAGCTATAGTATTTCACTAGTTTATCCTGAGAGAATGGCTAATTAGCATGGTCAAATAAAACATGTTAAACTGGTCTGAACTGTTTCTTAAGCTTCTTAAAAAAGAGAAATTGTAGAATTTTTCCAGAAGTGTGGGCTGAACAATCTGAGTGATGTGGTGAGGGGGAATGCCCTGCAAGGTTTATCACAAGGAGTGTTTGCTACAAAAAGCCAGATCCATTCAGGGAAGCCTGCTACTAGAGTGGATGACTGCCATGCAAAAAGGGAGCATTGGATTTTTGGATCTGAAGGCTTGTCTGGCACCAAGCTTCCATTTCCTGAGTAGGCTGTGGGGTAAGAAAGCAGATGTTTAAATGAGTGTAGAGAGGTTCTTCTGTTTGAAATTATTTTTTGTTTAAAATTGTTTATTTGTTAAATGTCCCAGTGTTGTTGTATATCCTTTAGTTTTCTGTATAGCTTGTAAATCTAGTATAAATATTAACTAGTTTATATTTAACATTCTTTGCAAAATAACTGCTTTAATGTACCAGTTAGGGTTCAGATTAAAGTGACAAAATGAAAATAAGATAGCTGCCATATGAAAGAAACATTTTCTCTCATGAAAGAAGATTACTCCTGCATGAAAGATAAATCATTTTTCATATGGCCAAATTCTTCATTCATATTAAACATCTATCCAAAAGACCCTACCAAGCATGCTCAGAACCAAAATTTCAAATCCTTATAACTTGGGAATAGATTAATACTTTTTCACCAAACCAATGAGCCCTTTCTACCCTCAAAATTTCAGAGCAAAATTTCAAACTGTCTGGGTGCTAGGCGATGGCACAAAATAGCAAAGAAAAACAAAACAATTTTTTCTTAAAAAGCACTATCTGTATCTCAAAATCCACACAACTGACCAGAATACAACTTGGCAAATCAAGACACTTTCCCTCCAGACCGTGCAAGCAAATTTTAGTTCAACTCTGTTGAACAGGGGCAAAGTTATAAAGGTGCAAAGTTAAGGGTTTAATATTAAACAGCCTACTCGACCCTAACTACAGTATAGTGGTGCTACCTCACCACTATAATAAATCTATGACTATTGTGTTTTGTAAGCACAGGTAATCCAATTTGTTGATACAAAGTCCATGATCTGCTTCTGAAGAGAACTCTGTGAAACTCAATAATTAAAATTGCATCTGATACAGAGTCAGGGAGAGGTTACATGGAGCACCTAAGGGTGTTCCTATGTCCAGGAGGCCATGTGCTATGTGAATAAGTGCTTGTCCTTGAGCAGTGTGAACAAGGACCTGTGGGTGGAACTCAAAGGAACAGCTCTGAGAGAGTTGTAATCAGGTTGGTGGCAGTGTGATTCAGTAAGTGAACTAAGCCACCCTTGTCACACAATCCAGGACTCTTGGGAGTGTGTTGAGTGTGTGTGATAGTTATGTATTTTTTAACTGTGGATTCTCATATTTTAATTGTTTCTTAGCTGCTGTTTGCATGTAAATGATGTACTCTAGGTAGTTAATGCATCAAATCAGGATGTGGGATATGAAAAATATATGAACGTGATTGGGGGGTGCTAAAGGAAATTGAGGTTGCTGGCCTGTCAGTACAACAGTAGCGCTACTGCTCACAATGCCAGCAATCTGATTTCATGAGCAGGCCTGAGTCATCAGCAGCCAGACAGGAGGTGGAGGACTGAGCATCCCAAAGAATACACTCATCCTCCACCATGCTACTGCCACCCAGGTAACCACAGATGAAGGTGCAAACTGGAGCCACAGTGGGTGCGTGGGTGATTGGGCAAGTACCTTCTGATGGCAGCATGAGTAAGTAAGTAAGTAAAACATTATTTATTTGGCGCTCAATCCTGGAGGCTCTGGGTGCCTTACAGGAGGTATAAAAACATAGCAAGGTTACATGAACAAATACATATAAGGTCAGCATACAAACAACAATTAAAATCAGTAATAAATAAACAATAAAATCAGCTACAACTAGTTAAAAAGGCTTCTTTGAAAAGGAGGGCTTTCAGACCTCTCTTACAGACCTCCACTGATGTGACCTAACTCAGAGATCTGGGGAGCAAGTTCCAGAGGGCTGGTTCAGCCACCTCAAATGCTCAGTCCCCTGAGGTTTTCAGCCTGGACATCGGCACCACTAGGAGGTCCTCGGTGGAGGAGCAGACAGAGCACACTGGGAGGACAGGGGTCAGGAGGTCACACAGGTAGCCAGGATCATAGCAGTATAGGGCCTTATAGGTGAGTAAACCCACCTTGAAGATGATCCTCCATCTGACAGACAGCCAGTGTAGATCCCACAGGATTGGGGTCACATGACAGGACCTGGGCAGGCTTATCAGCAACCTGGCCTCTATGTTCTGCACCAACTGCAGTTGATGGAGGTTCTCTCCACTGACCATGAAGTAAAGAACATTACAATAGTCTAGACTTGATTTGACAAAGGCATGTACCAGTGCGGGCAGGTCACCAGGTGGAATTAGGGGTTTAATCCAGATGACATTCCTTAAGTAGTAAAAAAACCCAGGATGATGGATGACACCTGAACTTCAAGTGACAAGTCATCATCAAGGATGATGCCCAGATTTCTCACCCTAGTGGATGCCACCAACAGAGTATATCTAAAGAACAACCCTGTTCCTGATCAGGTGTTGACCACGTCATGCCAGCAACCCAGCTCGATCACCAGTACCTCTGTCTTGTCAGGGTTCAGTCACAGCTAGTTGGATGCCATCCAGTCTTGGATCTTGGTCAGACAGTTGTTAAGCACTTCCATGGTGTTACTTGTCCCAGGAGCAAAACTCATATAGAGCCGGGTATCATCTGCATAACAGTGAAAACCCAGCCTGTGATGTCTAATGAGTTCACCCAAGTGTAGCAGGTACACTGTGAACAACGCTGGTGACATGATTGAACCTTGAGGAATTTCACAGGGCAGGAGCTTCAGACAGGTGGAGAAATTTCCCATCACTACCCATTGCATCCTGCCCATGAGAAAGAAAGCAAACCAGTTGATGACAGTACCAGCAAGTCCACTATACTCTATAAGGTGATCCAGAAGCACAATATGGTCTACAGTGTCAAATGCTGAGGAGAGATCCAGGAGAATGAGAATTGACTGATATCCTCTATCTCTCACCCTGAGGAGGTCATTTTGCACCTTGACCAACACCGTCTTAGTGCTATGCCATGCCCTAAATCCAGACTGGAATGGTTCATAGATGTTAAAGGCTGTGAGGTGCACCTCGAGCTGCAGAGCCATCATTTTCTCAACAACCTTCCCCCAAAATTGGAGGTTGGAAATGGGGCAATAATTCACCAAGATGTCAGGGTCTAATGATGGTTTCTTTAGAATCTGCTTCACCAATGCCTCCTTCAAGGCATCGGTAAGAGCCCCCTCCAAGAGTGAGCATCAGACTATCTCAGTGAACACTGGACCAACAGACTCAGCACATCCCACTAAGAGACAAGTCGGGCCAGGGTCCAGTTCACAAAAGGTGGGCCACAACTTTGAGATTACCTCAATAACTTCAGCCACTTCCACTGGCTGAAACTTCCCCCATACAATAAGAGTACCTCTGCTTATGCAAGGCCTACCACTGCAGAGCTGATCTTGTCTGACTGGGGAGATCCTGGACCGAATGGAGGACACCCTGTCAGAGAAGAACTAAGCAAACTCCTCACACAGGGCAACTGAAAATGCTCTTTCTGGCTGCAGACAGGCAGAGTGGAGTAGCCAGTCCACAGTTCAAAAGAGAAGAGCTGCGGCAAACTCCCTGTACAGGAACCTTGTCTTTTTATGGTTGATTGCCCTTTGATAGTCACCATAGTGAGCCCTCAAAGTCAGTTTGTTCTCCTCAGACCGGGTCCTCTGCCAGCAATGCTCCAACTTCTGACCCTTGGTCTTCATCTCCTTGAGAGCCCCATCAAACCATGGGGGTCTCAAACAATGGCATTAAGCGCATTGGAAACAGCCCTATTATAGGTAGTCACTGCCTTGCCCATGCCAACAGCACATGCAGCACTCACACCAGAAAAGTCAACCACCACCAAAGTCCCTCAAAGGACAGTCCCTTCAATGAGTGGTGGCAGACCATCTCAACAGGTGAAGGAATATTGGGGGTGTCCCAAATGAGAACTCCACCATGCAGTGATTGGACCAGGTGACCAGATCAATACTGAGGACAGTGACTTTACGCCCCAGTGAGAATACCAAGTTCAAGGCATCAATCAATCAGTCAATCAATCAAAGTCTTTATTTAACCAGGCGATCACCGTTGAACAAGCTCATTTTCAAGGAGGATCTGAGTTTGTTAACAAGGAACAAGGGACAATATACATGAGATGCAACACACAAGAAAATAGTAATACTACAAATAAAGTGAGATACAATAAGTAAGCAATAATGCCCAACAGGGTGGGCGGTAGTGGGCAATACTGGACCGGCCAGGGGCATAATGAGGCCCGATGCTTCAGGCAGAGGGCCTTATAGCTTTTGGTTAAGTCTCGGTGGTCGTTTATACTGCTCACCCTGAGGGCATTATTGTGCTTAGAAAATGGCATCTGTGCAAGTTTAATTAAAAAGTAAAATAACAGAGGAAATTAGTTTAAAATTAATAGAAAACTAGAAGAAAAGTGTTGTTGGTAAAGTAGTCCCTCTGATTCCTTTTGCTGTTGATTCATGTGTTGCTCCCCCTCATGAGAACCATTCTCTTGAGTAATCCCCGAGGACATATTGCAGAAGAACAGATGAACTCAGTATGGCATCGTTTTTTGTTTATTTGTAATAGTTCTGGATTTTTTTTTTTTTTGCTCAGTCCACAGACATGCATAGTTACACTCCCCACATGCGCACCACTATAGACACACACATGGCTTAAAACAAGTAACAAGGCTTTTGTTCAAGTGTGTGTGTGTGCCTGGGAAGATGTACCCATTACCTCCGGTGTGCTGAGCTGATATAAACGGAAAAGTAAGCTGATGTGAATGGAAAAGTAACTCTGTATTACAGAGTGGGTGTTGTGTGCGACAGAAAGATCAGCGGCGACAAGTGGGCTAATCAGTAGCGGCACTCATCGAGACAACTGGGAAGTACTGCTCAGTCCAAAGACATGCCAGTTTGGTTGTCATAGTAACACCCCCCACACACACACCAGCATAGACACACACGGCTTAAAACAAGTAAGAAGGCTTTTGTTCCAGTGTGTGTGTGTGTGGTTGCAGTGTCGTTTTTTTCCATTTTTTTTTTTGGGATATTTGATACAGCGCTGTGCCTGGAAAGATGTTGTGTGTGACAGAAACATCAGCGGTGACAAGTGGGCTAATCAGTAGAGGTGCTCAGTGAGAGAACTGGCAAGTACCTTTGAAAGTGGTGCGAGCATTTGTATGTGGCAAATTTCAACACTGTCGAATTACGGGGTGGGGGGGTTTGACGTTTCAGTTTTCTTTTTTGGGTCTTTTTGTGGTGACATTTTCGAGTCGTGTGGGGGGGGATGTGTTGTTAGAGGACCTTGGTAGCAACCCAGTATCTTTCGCTTAGCGAGAGAAAAAAAATGGCGGTTGTTTGAAACCGAGTGCCCAGTGCTTCAGCCAATGGTGAAGCAGGCTAGGCACAATGATATCGGAGTGGGCATCAGGCAGTTTTGGACTGGTGCTTTTTATTTGGTGGTCATCTATTGAAAGTTAATGCACCCCTCTTGAATGGGCACTAGCCAATCAGATGCCTCCAAATAAAAAGCCCATTTTCTAATACAGTATATACAAAGTATCATTAGGTAGCATTGACAGTAGTATAGGTTTGGAACAGAAGATACAGCTAGTTTTGGGTAGGACATAATTTTTCATAGAAGTAAAGAAACATACATATCAGGTGCACAGAACACAAATAAAACCTAATATAAAAATATATACAGTGATGTGGTATGGAGAATTTGGAGCTGGAACCAGGGTCAAAGGAATGTGGAAGGGACAGATATGGGGGTAAAAAAAGGGGAGAGGGAAGAGTCGATTATAGATGTGATCAGTCTTTTAACAGTAGTAATTAGAGTGTGCTTGGACTTATAGGAGTCACTATTTAGGGTAGACAGGCACAGAACTCCTTATTATGATGTAGATATAGAGATTTAAAAGCTGCTAGGCTGATGGGGTAAGTTAATTTCAAAGTTTTTTGCAGCTTGCTCCACAGTTGAGGGAGCACAAAGCTGATGGCTGCTCTCCCAATACGAGATTTTGCTTTGTAAACATAAAGGTAGATATATGAGGTGCTTCTCAGGGCATACTTCCCCAGAGTGCACAAAGCTAAACAGATAGAAATATACTGGGGCAGTTTATTTGAGATAGCTTTGTATGTCCAAACCGCAGCATTTGTTTTCCATCTGTAAGCAAGGGATGACCATCCCACTGCCGTGTACAATGCACAGTGGTGGATTGAGTATGGAAGCCCCATGATAAATGTTATGGCTCTGTGATAAAGCATATCGAGTTTGGCCAGGGTACCTGCAGGTGCCTGACTATATAGAAAGTCTGCATAATCCAATAGGGAAAGAAAGGTAGTTTGAACCAGTTTCAGTTTAGCGTCTCTTGAGAGGAGATTATTAATCCTAAAGAATAGACCAAGTCTTTGTCTAAGTTTCTTTGCCAGTTCTTCTAAGTGATCTGTGAAAGTAAGTCTATGGTCTAACCAGACCCCCAGGTACTTGAACTTTGGTACGTAGTCCAACTGCTCACCTAGAATGGTAGTGATCTGCGGGAGTGTCCCAGCAATTGCAGGATTTATTGCATTTTGAAGGGGCGAGAGGAACATTGCTTTGTTTGTTTTTTTTTGCATTTAAGAGCAGTCTCTGGTTTATAAGCTGATGTTGCAGCAGATTAAATTCATTTTGAAGGGCTTTACAGGTCACTTCAGGTGTGGGGCTACTAGCATAGAGTACTGTATCATCCGCGAATAGGTGTATTTGTGCTTCTTTGATGGGGGCATCTACATTGTTAGTATAAATGGTGAAGAGCAAGGGATCAAGAATGGAATCTTGTGGTACACCCCTCAATAGGGGTTTTGGTGGAGAAACTTCCCCTTCTGCCTTTACTTGTTGAAGTCGTCCTGAGAGGTAGTTGAAGAACCATTTAAGGGATAGGGAATCCAAACAAATGTTCTGGAGGGACGACAGAAGCAGTCTGTGATCAACGGTATCAAACGCCTTGCTTAGGTCCAAGAAAACTGTGCAGACAAAGTTTTTTTGTCTAAGTCAAGCTGCCAATCATTTGTCACCTTGACTAGCACAGAGATTGTACTGTGCTGTGCTTTAAAACTGGATTGTAATGGGTTGAACAATTTTTCTGATTCAAGGTACTTCTAAAGCTGGAAGTTCACTATTTTCTCCAGCATCTTTGATAGGATTGGAAGTAGAGAAATTGGCCTGTAGTTATTGAGGTCACTAGGATCTCCTGACTTAAACAAAGGAACCACAAGTGCATTTTTCCAAATGGGTGGTAGGTCACCCTGGGACAAGGATAAGTTGAAGAGATGAGTAATTGGGACTGCGAGGACATGGTAGCCGACCTTTAAGAAGTATGGGTCAATGAGGTCAGCCCCAGCACTTTTCCTAGTGTCCAGCTGAAGGAAAAGATCTTCAACTTCTTTCAGGGAGGTAAGCTGCAGAGTGAAGGATGGACTGGGGATGGGTTTTTCTTGTGTATCCATTCTAAGTTGTTGGCGGAGGATATTCACGGGAGAGGAGTCAAAGGCTAGCCCAGCAGTGGCAAAATGATTATTGAGAGCATTGAGGATAGACAGTCTGTCAGAGATGATAGTATTGTCGATCAATAATTTAGTAGGTAAAGAATTTACAGTGGTGTGACCTTCAATGTCTTTGATAGTCTTCCAGAATTTGGAGTCATTTCTTGAGGAGCTCTCCAGTTGAGAGCAGTAGAAATTAGCTTTAGCTTCTCTGACCATTTTGGTGCAGAGGTTCCTCGCCCTCTGGAAAGAATTCCAGTCATTTATTAAATTAGTTTTCCTAGCAGTTCTCCAGAGCACATCCCTACTCCACAAAGCATCTTTCAGGTCTTCTGTAAACCACTGACAGGATTTGTTTCTGGCACAAACTTTTACTATGGGAGCATACTTGTTGAGAGCCCCTAGCACAATTTCTGAGAAAATATCATAAGCCATAGTCAGGGACTTGGCTAGACAGAAGTCCTGCCATCGCATGGAGTCTCCTAGGTCTAATATATACCAATGGAGATCAATGTTGCATATGCACCTTTTAAAGGAGAATTTTGGCGCAGTTGTAGATTTAAGAGTGGATCTTACACACGTGATGAAGCAATGGTCGCTAATATCAGAGAATTTTTTTTATTTATTTCGTTGTTTAACCAGGTATAGCACACTAAGCTGAAAGCTTTTTTACAGGAGTGACCTGGGAGCACAAGGAGGTTAAGTGACTTGCTCAGGGTCACACAGTATGCAAGTGGAAGCTGTGGGATTCAAACCCAGGTCTGGTCTGCTGGTCACCAGATTTGCAGCTCAGAGCCTTAGACCACTGCGCTATACTGCTTCCTTTAAAAAGACGTCAGCATGGGAGAATAAATGGCCATGTTGACAAGTTGCACAAGCAACCGCTTGTGCAAGGTTCAGTGATGTCATTAAATGGAGGATGTCATGTCCAAAATGTGAGAGTTCATCATTGATCCAGGCATTGAAGTCACCCAGAATCAACCATCTGGGTGATTCCAATACCATGTCAGCTACAAAGTCTGTGACTTCCTGCAGGAATTCTCCTCCACATCTAGGGGATGGTAAACAAGAAGAATCCTGCAACCTGCACCTGGACCCCCACACACAGCCATGCATTCCAACGATGAGTAGAACCCACTGGTTGCATGCTGAAGCTCAGGTTAGATCTAAATCAGATAGTAAGTCCCCCACCCCTAAGTTCCCTCCTTGGGCAGTGCATTATGGAGTAGTCATCTGGGATCAATGCCTCCAGAACTGGACCTGCATTGTCTCCCAGCCAGGTCTTTGTGATGCAAGCCAGACTTACTGAGGAAATCAAGTCCAAAATAATTGTGGTCATCTTCCTCATCGATCTAGCGTTGCATAGCACTGCCCGAAGGAGACCGGTGGAGATGGCAGGCCTGAGCATGAGCATGCTTGTATGCTTGTGCTACTGTCATTCCTGCCCATAAGGCACCAATGGATTTCAGGAGGAACTAAGAACATGGAAAACACCACCTGGAAAGAGCGGGATGATGTGGCAAATCATTACAGGTCCCACACCACCTATTAGGTGCCCTTTTCCCAACTAAGCAAGACCTTCTGAGATGCTTGGGGAACCACAATGCCCTTTCTGCAGGGGGTAGACTTTGGGCAAATGGAGATATGGGGTCAAGTCCCCGAGATGGGGATGAGGGGGCTAGGGTGGGTCACCTGTAGATGGGGACAGCCAAGTCAAAAATGGGAAAAATGATGCCACTATATAGATTTTGGTGAAGGTCTGGTAGAGGTGGAATGCAAAATAGTAGGGTTCTACAGAAATGTGAATGTAGATTCTTTCTATAGCCTATTTGAATATGAAAATGTTTGGAGAAGAGTAAATGTTGAGATTAAAAACACAATGGTAAGCTATTCCAAGTTGTGACAATCACTAAGACAAAAACGATAAACCCTGAGTTACCCCACAATTCAGAAAACTTGTTGGGACAGAAATGAGGCCTGAAAGAATCCAAATCAGAATGGACTTAGGTTTTATAGGACCAGAGTAAATATAATGAATAAAACCTTGAGAAATAAAGTAATGTCAACAAAAGGTGCTGACTTTATTGACCACTGACTCCAGAAAGCGTTTGGCGGGAACTGAAACATTTTTGGGAGATAAATGGAGAAATGCCAGTGTGCAAGGTATTGTAGACAGCAGTGACACTGTGGAAATTGCAAATAAGTGTAATTAAATAAACATTTGCTTTTGCTTGGCAGCAAAGGAAAGAAACATAGAAATGAAGGAAACAAAGAGTCCAGGGCAAATAACAGTACTTGAATTTGGTGACCTTGCGTTACCCATTCGGTTTCTGGTCTTAAGTGAGGCAGTGTAGGAGACAGTCATTAAGGTAAATACTAATTAAACATCTGTGTCTGTTCAGACACTAGCGTGGCTTTTAAAGGTTAGAGACCCTGTTTGAGCACCTGTCTTTACTAGTATAATGAACTCAGCAATGTTGGAAGGTGAAATCCCTGATGATTGGAAGAGGACCATGATTGTCCCATTACCTAAGAAAACTATTGTAAAAAAAATATTGAAACAGATTTGAGGCCAATTGCATCATCTTCATTAGTGGCTCAGATTGTCAAGCAATATGTATTTGAGTTGATATCTAAGGAACTAGAAGGAAAAATTAAGATCAGCCAATCTGGCAACACTGCAAATTGTTCAACAACACATTTGCTCAGTAATCTGATTCATGAAGTACAGACAACAATTCATGATGGTTTGGAGTAGAGCTGGGCAGAAACTGCAAATTCAGAATTTGAGAAAATTTTGACAAAATATTAATTCTCCAAATTTGTTTGCAAACTTTTCACCCTGTCCCACGACATTTTCTGGCTGAACTGCAGAATGATTCACATTAACTGTGGAATGGCAGTTCTGCAGAATTCCATTCTGCAGTTTATTACATCATTCAATGAGAACGGTAGTCGCTGGGATGGGGGTGCAAGTTCCAAATAGGCAGTATCACAGTTCAAGACATACAACACTCACCCCTGTACAAGTCCTGGTTCAACAAAAGCAGTGCAATTACAGGTTCTTATTATGTTTTGTCCAACATATTCAGGCTTCATCTGATGAAGCCTGAATATGTCGGATGAAACATAAGAACCTGTAATTGCACTGCTGTTTGGTAATGGGAATAAAGCCTTAAAAACTACACATCGGAGTCTTGTTCTTTTTTTGAACCAGGACTTGTACAGGGGTGAGTGCTGTTCATTTTTAATTATGATACAGTTTATTACATCAGTCTGCAATATGTAAGCAATAAACCACCACAGGGTGTGCGGTTCCTGGTAAATAATGCATGCCCCAGGTGCCTTGTGAAGTATGAAGCTGCTGAAGGAGAGAATAGTGGAATATCTTGAATCAAATAGGTTGCAAGGCCCAGGGCAGCATGGATTCTTGGGTGAGAGGTCATGTCTAACAAATCTGATTGATTTCTTTGATTGGGTGACCAAGGAATTAGATCAGGATGGAGCAGTGGGTGTGGCCTACCTAGACCTGAGAAAGGCATTCAGCTCAGTTCCATACAGATGACTTTTAAACAAGATAACAGATAAGCAGCCTAGGAGTGCTTCAAAAGGTGATAAACTGGATAAGAAATTGGTTAGGGGATAGGCAGCAGAGTGTGGTAGTAAATGGAATTTACTCAGAGGAGGGGAGGGTGACCAGCGGGGTGCCTCAGGGATCATTGCTGGAACTAGGCCTTTTTAGCATCTTTATAAGTGGCATTGCAGAGGATCTAGAAGCAAAGGTCTTCCTATTTGTGGATAACACCAAAATCTGCAAAAGGATGAATGTTCCAGGTGGGGTGGAAAGGATGAGCAGAAACCTAAGAAAACTTGAAGAATAGTTAAGAGTATGGCAGCTGGGTTTTAATACGAAAAAGTGTAAAATAATGCATCTGGGGCACAGAAACCCAAAGGCAGAGTACAGAATGGATGGTGCATTACTGATAACTACCAAGCAGGAGAGAGACCTGGGATAATAATGTCTGAGGACCTAAAGGTGACCATGTAACATGACAAAGCAGCTGGGAAGGCTAGTAGGAAGCTGAGATGCATAGGGAGTGGTATAACCAGCAGAAGTGGGAGCTAGTATTGCCTTTGTATAGATCATTGGTAAGACCTCACTTAGAATACTGTGTATAGTTCTGCAGGCCACATTTACGAAAGGATATAAACAGAGTGGAGGCGGTCCAGATGAGAATAATTAAAATGGTGAGGGGTCTATTTCACAAGCCCTACGAGAAGAGATTAAGGGGACTCAACATGTACACCCTGGAAGAGAGAAGGAAAAGGGGGGAGGTATGATAAAAACCTTTAAATACCTTACAGGGGTGAATAAGGTACAGGAAAAAAGTATTTTTCAGAATAAAAGATACATAAGAACAAGGGGACATCCTGTGAAGTAAAAGGGAGGTAGGTTCAACAGGGATGTGAAGAAGTACTTTTTCACAGAAAGGGTAGTGGATTCATGGAATAGCTTACCAGGCTAGGTGGTAGGGATGAAAACAGTGATGAGGTTCAAGAGTGCATGAGATAGGAATAAAGATATCTTAGTGAAAATAAATGAGGAAAGAAAAAAGAGTCAGAGATCAAGTAGAGTCTATGGTGATTTTGTAGGTACTTGCAAGGGAAAATGGACAAACTGGGTGGGTCAAGTGATCCTTATCTGCTGACATATTCTATGTTTCTACATTTCTCTCCCTAAAGACGTCCATTTGGTATTTTTATTAAGTCAGGTTGAGAGTAGAATTTGATGGAGCACCACTGTTCGTTGACAGCAAATCTGCCAACGTCCTGTACAGCGATGGCACAATGCTGACATGCAGTGTTGTGCCATCAAGAAACAAAGTGTTTTTTGCAGGGGTCTCTGCCCTCTGCACCACCAACATTTACATATTATTAACTCCAGGTCAGAGTTGTTTCGAGGAGGGGGTACAACACCAGGAGAAGCCACGTTGGTGAACCGCAGACCATTACAGCAACTTTCGCTGTAATAGTCTTTTTTCGGTTTTCACAGTTGTGGTGCCGCTGCAAAGGGGGCCACCCGAATCTGATAAAGTTCATGTCACTAAGCATGGCAATGTGAGTGGTGCCATGAAACAAGGCTGCAAAGTGAGATTTTTTTGTAGTTTAAAGTTGAATTTTGTTGCCAGCATTTAGTGTAGTGATTCCTATTTTGTAAAAAAGCTACTGCTAAGTACTGTAGATTAGGGCTGAGTACTTACAAATTGTGCAGTTCCTAGGCAAATAATCAATGATCATGTGTTGTGTTTTAACCAATGAAATTGTTCAATTTGGTCACTTTTTTTAAACTCCATTTTATAAATGCAATATTCCACAGTTCAATGATTAGTTCTGCAGAAAGAATTTCTTGCTACAGTTTAAATAATTAATCAACAATTTCTACATTTATTCCACCGTTCTAAGTCAAAATTCTGTGAAAGTTGTCAAAGTGCATTCTGAAATTTCATAGAAGCAAAATTCAGACTTTCATTTTAATTCCACCTGCAGGATTTTATTTTCACACAGTACTAGTCTGGAGTAAGAAGTGGCTCTGTCTGGTTTTAATAAGGCCTTCGACAATATAGATCATGTTTTTGCACTAAAATTGACAGCCAGTGTATATTTAAATACAAGAAAGCAAAGTATACAAATCTGACTGAACACATGCAAAAGGAGGGGTTCCACAAGGAAGTACTTCTGGGACCACTACTTTTTTTGGTTATGATTAATAATATACAAACAGGATAAAAATATTTACGTTGAAAACTCTGTCTTGTTTAGCAGCCACAGAAGGAGAAGGTGGAGAACCTACAGAAATATTTAGACTGGGTGGCAAGGTGGGCTAAAGATAACCATGCATGTATAAACAATACTACTAGCTAGGTGCTCTTAGTGACTTGTGAAAGAGCAAAGGGAAGGAGCTCATCTGTTTTTTTTATGGACTCATAGGAGTTGCAGTTCTTTGATGCTGTCAAGCTACTGGGTGTTACTATTTCAGGCGATCTGAAGTAAGGATCCCCATATTGATAACATCTGCAATAGAGCTAACAAAAGAATCTTCCACTGGAGGTGGTGAGTGTCAAAACAGTGACAGGATTCAAGCATGCATGGGACAGATACAAAGGGACCTTGGTAGTAAGGCAAGGCGAGGAGATGACTGGAGATTGAGTGGGATCTGCAGTGACACAGTAGGCAGGGAAAACTCTGCAAACTAGGTGGACCAAGAGATCCTTATCTGCCGATACCTTCTATGTTTCTGTTTCTTTTGGTGATAAAGCAAGCAAGGTTGGCAACAAATGAGTTGCTAATGGAGTATACAGATAATCAAAGCAGGTGATTTGATACATTTTATTGGATCTCTCAGCAATTTTTAGTACATGAGATTTCAGGCCTCACAGTGCTATTCTTCAGGAGAAGAAGAGGTCTCCTGAAGAAAGGCACTGTGAGACCTGAAAGCTTGTACACTGAAAATTACTTGGAGGCATAATAAAAGGTATCAAATCACCTTCTTATTACTCTGTTTGTACAAGGACCAATATGGCTACAAACAATCATCTGATGGTGTATAAGACAATAAAATGACCTGTACTAGAGTACTGTGGTGTAACTTGTCGTTCCAGTCTGACAAAAAAGGAATCAGAGCAAATACAGTCAGTGTAGAAACGGGCAGAGAGATACCATATATACAGTGCAGGCGGCTTATAACGGGCACATCTGTGCAAGATGACTTTGCCCGTTATACAGAATGGGCGCTTTAACCAAAAGCCTTTTTTTTGTATTAAAACATGGATACAGTGGACGCGACTAGCAGACACTGCACTTCCATCCTTAAGACAAACAGTATTTGTGGACAGAGAGAGAGCTTGTACATTTACTTGCTGTACTTTACTTCCCTCTTTCAGACAAACAACACCTAGCAACCTCAGGACCTAGCAACAGTGACAGACTAGGAATGGTAGTGAACAGTCAATCCTCATTCATCATCTGTCAGCACTTTATAAGACTTCTTGCTTACCCAATGTAATTTTCCCATTCCCCTTCTTCAGTGATCATGGCATATTTGTACCGGCAGCAGGAGGTGGCTGAATTAGAATTAAGTAACCTCCAAGATTCTGATCGGACACTGCAGCATGTTGCTATGCCAGCCACCTACAGTGTTTCGGACATGTTAGCTGCTAATTAGTGTCAGTTCACACTTTGGCTAGCTTGACAAATTGCATGCTGAAGTGTGAACTGACTCTAGCTAGCAGCTAATCTGCCCGCAATAGAAGGTGGGCATAGAATGTTATAACCACTGTTATTAACACTACAGCGTATGGAATTGGAAAATGGTAAATGAAATTTGCCTGCTATAGCCGATTGCCCGGAATAGCCGTGGGAGGTATAAGTGGAGTCGACTGTACTCATCTATAACTTAATCTCACATATAAGTCACCCCCCTTACCTTGTCATTTGTAGCAAACTTACAGACATCATTTTGCTGCCCAAATTGGATGGAATTTTGTTTTACTAACATCAGGCAGAGAATTTGTCTCTGTGGCCAGAACCTGTCACAAAATTAGGTTACACAGTTACAAAAATGGTTTACCATTGTAAACCCGGCCACAGCCGGTTTTAGGAACCAGCAAACCCTGCAGTCGCTGGGGGCCCCCTGCAAATGAGGGCCCCAGCCAGATTCAGAGTACCACTTTAATTTATTTTTAATTATTATTATTCATGTTGAATGTAAAACAGCACCAAAAGACATCACTAGGCTCTGTGGAGATTTTTCTTGTGGTGTTATAACATCATGAAATGATTCGCTAAGGTAACCCCTGTCCACTCAGAGGCTGATGAATAGACATTGATTGAATGGACAGTGGGGCCCCAAAAACTAACATTGCTACTAGTTCCTAAAAACACAAATATTACTGGTTGTATTGAAAATAAAATGTGCATTTTGGACAAAGTGAATATAAGTATGCTTGGACAGGGTGTAGCCAGACAATATAAATATGTACACAGGACTGTGTTGCTGCCCGTTTGGCACAGTAGAATACAACTTTGTACCCCATGACACTGGTTGCTGCCCCCATGCAAGGGTATACAGATGCCATGCATTGTTCCTTAAGACACCAACATACCAGCCCAGACCCTGTAAGACTGTATAGTACTTGGGCTGCAATGACAGTATCAGTGACCAGTCCTGGTTTTGACTAATATGAATAAACTTACAGAAAGGTTCTGCTGATCCTGTCTTGTTTCTGTGGAATAAGGAAGCAGTTCAGGTCGTATTTCCTGTCCCCCCTTCAATAGAAGTGTACACCATGGAGTACACGGAGTATGCCTGCCTACACCAATGTGTTTGGATTGAGGAAGGGCCCCATGATTTGTCTTGCTGGGGACCCCCACAACTCTAAAGCCAGCCCTGAACCCGGCAGATAGGTCAACCTTAGATAAGTCGAGTCTCCCTTCCTGGAGTATTTTTAGTATCAAAAACTAGCCATAATACATGTAAGTATATGCAATAATCCTCAATGAACCTTCTTATACTGGAAAAAAGGGAGTGCTGAGTTTTGAACCACTGACAGAGGGACGAGAATGGATGTACTTATAGTTCTTTAAGTAACTGCAACCCCGATAACATAATAAATTATATGGTCTAATCTTCAAAAATGTACAAAAAAATACATAACCAGAAACAGAAAAAGTTGAGTCACAATCAGATGAAAGATGTAAGATTTCAAAACAGATGGCAATACAGATTAGTGCCATAGGCTGTTCAAAGAATTTGGTTAAATTCCAGTAATGTGGCTAATCTAGGTTCATTGTACTAACTGTAACCAGTGTTATGGTTTAGCTAGTTGAGTGTCCTCTAGCATAATTTCAGGTAGAGTAATTAATCATTTAAACCTATATAATAATGAACATAATTTTGTATTTTTGGACACATAAAGGTGATAATAGTTGTATTTGCACAACATTATGACACCTAAGTTAACAGGTGTAATTTCTCAGGTTAATTAATTTTGGAGTGCCATAGGCTGCCAACAGAGTTTGAACATACTAGAGTTCTGGACAGATATACTGCAGCCCTGCAAGGGTTTAAATATAAGAAATGCAGTGTGTGTGTGTGTGTTAAAATCAAGTATATTAGGTTTTAAAGTAGGAATGTATTCAGTTCCATGTGATAATGGCGATCGTAGAAAGATGATCGCAGTTAGCGTGAGTGTACATAGCTGAAAATCTATTTCAGTGATGTACACTCCAGAAGCACAGCAAAAGGGTGCCAGTGGCTTGTTTTTTTTATGTGTGGGGCTGTGTCCTCCTGCATCCCATAGAGCTTTGCCCCCAGCACTAACTAAATTCTCAGCTTCAGGGGTGCATGTTAGGGGGGGTGCGAAAGAAAAAAAAAATTAAGCCAGGCACAACAAAAATGAACATGCACCTGGAACTGAATCCGCACCCTCGCAACCCTAGCCTGTCACCCACCCACCTTGCCACAGGGCCAGCTTCAGCAGCCTACCACCACACTACCACAAACCCTCCCTCCCTCCCTCCCCTTCTGCCCATCGCATGGCATGCTCACTCCCTCTGCCTGTGCACATGTATGTATCGTGACATCCTGCCACTATATTCATGGACCCTCCCATCCAGTTGCTCTCCCTGCCTGGTAGTTCTGTGGATAGGCACCGCAACTGAGTCGCCCTTTTGAAAGTGCTCAATCGTGGTCGCCATTGTCACAGGCTACCATGTATTCCCTTTGAAACTGCATAAAGATTATTATGATACTACTCTAGAAAAAGTCATTTTTACTGTCAAAATATTTTCACTATACTCACTGATAATATGCTTCCCTGGAAATAGAGTAGCAGGGAAAATTAGCATTTGATCCATCTGATCATTGTCATCTCACCTCATATGTCATAAGATCTCATATGTCAGCTCCAAGGAGTCATGGGTATTTTAGTTTTTCTAGTATCTACCAGTCCATGCCCCCTTCAACAGCCACCACCCTTCCCCCACCTCCACTCATCCATGAGGACTACAGAAAAAGAAAAGTGACCCCACAATGGGTGACCAACCCGACTGTCCTTCCACCTCAGCCGGCCACCATCTTGTGAATGAAACTGAGTGCACGCTCTGTGGTAAACCCTGATTGTTTCCAGTTGGAGCTGTAGGAGTCAATCAGGGTTTACTACAGAGCATTGCCCGATTCCATTCACAGCTGACCAAAGTGGAGGTAGAGTTGTGCCAGTCATCTGCTATGGGACTGGTTTTCTTTTTTGTGGTCATAATGGATGAGTGGAGATGGGAGAAGGATGATGAGTGTCGGAGGGCAGCATGGGTGGTGGGTACTAAGAATGAGCAGGGGAATAAGGGAATAAGCATGGAGACCAGGAACAGGAAGATCAGGCAAAGATCAGAGCAATGAATCAGCTAAGCACTGTGAGTCCAAAAAGTGATACGTGCAAAGCAACCTGTGATTAGCTGAGTGTAAATTTGGTAACATGAATACAAATAGTTCTACAATTATTGTTGTAGTTTTAACTGATCTGATCTAATTAATTGGACCATCATAAAGTATGTGATTGCTACTGTAGGACTGTGAACTGTTATATGCCTTCTGTGTTTAATATTATATAGTAAAGTTTAATTTGCATAAATATATTTAATTAGTTTTTGTAAATGTAATATTTTTATAATTATTGGTGAGCAACTTCTTTTTTGAGCTCAACCAGTTGATATTCAACATAATAATGTTATCACAGCTTTCATGCATTCTGTCACATATGTGTGTGTGTGTATATATGTGTGTGTGTGTGTGTATATATATATATATATATACACACACACACACACACACACACGTATCACACCACTGGTAAATAAATTGGGTAAATAAATCATGTTATTTGGAGATAAATATTTATTTTCATTTAGAACATCATTTATTTCACTTAAAATACAATTTATTTCACTTAGAACATGTTATTTCCACTTAGAATCTGGAAATAGAACACAGAGAACAATGGGTCAGATAGAGAACTTACAATGGAAAGAAAGGCAGTTTTAAGCTAAAACAAGGTAAAACAACAGTAAAAACATTACAAATGATGTGGTATATATCAAATACATACTGGATTGCAGTAGAATAACACATGTATCTCCACACATGAGTAGCAAGATCCTTATAGCTAACTTATGGCTTCGCCACTTGTGAGTTTTAGAGAAATGTGTTATTCCACTGCAACCCATGATGTATTTCATATATATAGATAGATATATTACATATACATATATATGTACATGTATGTATGTATATAGAAACTGGTGACCAGGAAATGCATACTGAGCCAAGGCTCATCTCCAGGTTCAACCTGGGGGAATAGTATATGGGAGAATACACCATACAGGTAAAAACAAAATAAAAACAAAATAACAGCATAAATACAGTGCAAGCAAAAACATGTTAGTGCAACAGGGAAACAGTATGGACCAGAAAGATAAACAATAACAATAAAACTAGGGTATTTAATGATAACTTATATGATAAAAAAAGCACTAAATAACTAGTGTGACACTGGGCAGCCAGAGAGGGGTGCACAACCCAGTGGCCTTTAGATAGATAGACAGATAGATAGATAGATAGATAGATAGATAGATAGATAGATAGATAGATAGATGATAGAACAGACAGACAGACAGACAGATAGATAGATGGATAGATATTTTATTTATAAAAGCACCCATTTCCAGGGACTCTGGGTGCTGTACAGTTAAACAAACAACAATATATATATACAATAATTCAACTTGGAGTGGATGTAAAATTCATCTATCTATCCCTTTAAAATAACAATTAATCAATCAACAAAAGCTTGTTGGAACAAATCTTTTTTTAAGCCCTTTTTAAAAGCTTCTACTGAGGAAGCCTCTTTTAAATAAGCAGAAAAGGAGTTCCACAGGGTGGATGCTGCCACCAAGAACACCCTGTCCCCAGAATGCCACAGCCTAACCTTGGGAACTCCAAGGAGGCCTTCCCCGGCAGAATGGAGTGCCTAGGGCAGATGGTAAGGGACAAGGAGATCTTGCAGACAGACAGGTCCCCTTTCATGCAGGGTCTTGAAGGTCAGGAGCCCTACCTTGAAGACAAACTTCCACCTGACCGGCAGACCGTGCAGTCCGTGAAGGGCTGGGATGATATGCTCACACAGTCTCACCGCAGTCAACAGTCTTGCTGCTGTATTCTGCACCAGCTGTAGCTTGGGGAGGTTGCCTCAAGATAACCCTAGGTACAGGGCATTACAGTAGTCCAGCCTGAAAATGATGAAAGCATGCACCAGTGTGATCAGGTCCTCAGGCAGGAGCAGGGCTCGGATATGGGTGATATTCAGGAGATGGTAAAAGCCACTCCTGACGACGGCCAGCACCTGAGCATCAAGTGTCAGATGTCATCCAGGATCACGCCCAAATCCTTCATCAGTCTAGACGGGGCAAGGGAAACACCCCCTGACACTAGGCCAGGGGGTAACCCCTCATTCCCCCACCCCTAATGACCTGGATCCACAACCAGTACCTCTGTCTTGTTTGGGTTAAGTTTAAGCCAGTTTTAAGTCATCCATGACTGGATCTCATCGAGGCAGCTGTTAAATACAGAGGCCGACACCTGGGTATCAGGCATACAGGACAAGTATAACTGGGTATCATCTGCATAGCAGCAGAAACCCAGCCTGTACCACCTGATAATGTCCCCCAATGGCAGCATGTACACTGTGAACAACAAGAGCAACAAGATCAAACCCTGGGGAACCCCACTGCACAGAGGCTTTGGGTTAGGTGAGGCTAACCCCATCATCACCCTTTGCACTCTGCCTGTCAGGTATGACCTGAACCAGTTGATGACATTACCGGACAGGCCACACCAGAACCACAGGCGGTCAAGTAGCACCTCATGGTCCATGGTGTCAAACTCTGGGGAGAGGTCCAGGAGGACCAAGATGGTATGGTCTCTCTTATCCCTTGCCATCAGGAGATCATTAAGCACCCTCACCAGGACAGTCTCTGTACTATGCCCCATGTGAAACTCAGACTGGAAAGGCTCATAGGTGGAGAAAGAGGCAAGATGTCTCTCGAGCTGTATTGGCCACCACCTTCTCAATAGCCTTCCCTAAAAATGTGAGGTTTGAGACTGGCCTGTAGTTGTTGAGGCAGTCCAGGTCTAGAGAGGGTTTCTTCAAAAGAAGACCCCACTCCTCAAAGAACTCCAGATGACCTCAGCAACCACAGATCCAATCAGATCCAAACATCCAACCAAAAATTGGGTCAGACCTGGGTCCAGATCATATTGGGTTGGCTGCAGCTTTGAGATTATTTCTGTCACCTCCTCCACCCCAACTAGCTCAAACTCATCCCAGACAGGAGGAGTGTTTTGACACATTTCAGGCAGGACCATGCATCCCCTTTGAGAGGTACTCAAAGAGACCTCATCCCTGATAGAGGACACCTTGTCTGCAAAGAACACAGGCAGCTCCTGGCACCTAGTGCTAGAACCTGCTTCCCTGACACAGAGACAGGCAGGATGTAAAAGCCTGTCTACCATGTGAGAGAGCTGAGCCAGTCTGTTCCTCACCAAAGCAATTTCCTTAGACAAATATTCCACCTTGTTACAAGAGATTGCCTCCTGATAGTCGACATAATGCGACTTCAGGACCAGTTTGTCCTCCAGCAGGCCAGATCTCCTCCAGCACCTCTCTAACCTCCACCCCTTCATCTTTAAACCCCAGAGATCCTCACCATACAAAGGAGGTCTCCGGCGAGTAGACAAGGGATGGACATGAATGGGTAGGATAGAATCGAAGGCCACAACAACAGCCCCATTATAGGCTGCCACTGCTTCAACCATACAAGCTGCCCCAACACTCAATATGTCCAGCACTGCCGATAGTCCCACAGGACTATCAATTTAAAAGGAGTATGAGTGGCCAGAGAGAAGCTAAGAGCAGAAACTGTAAGGAATAAAGTGAGCTGTTAGGTGCTGTTTGAGTAAGTGGTTAGAGGAGGAATGGTGTGGCTAAGGGAGTAGCTAATTCCAAAGGAAGGGAAGGAGAAGGCAGTTTGCCCCACAGTAACTTTGCAGTGAAGGGGAGTGAAAGATCGAAAGTCAGCAGACTGACATTGGTAGGTGGATGGGAGAGTGGTGGGAGAAAAGGGAGGACAGATGTGAAAGGAGAGATAAGAACCAGAATTTTGAGAGAAAGCTGGAGCAATGAATGAGGTGTCTGGACACAAATGGGTGGAGAGAGAGGTTAGCTCAGTGTGCCTTTCCTGGTCAAATATTACAAATAAATAAATAAATAAATAAGAGAAAGTGTCCAGAACACTTTCCACAGTAGCAGATAGGATTCATGGGCTTCAACAGCTGAACAGTGTGTACAGGTTTGTCTGGCTTATTCCTTCAGAAAAGAGATAAAGATTGAAGAAATGGTTTGCTCTCAGAGGAGCAAAGATTTTTTGCAGGGTTCTCTGAAAATCTAAAACTCAGAAAGTATTTAGAGAACTCAGCTTTGTCATTCCATATTTGGAGCAGAGCCTGCAATAAGTAGTTGCAAATTCCTGAGGTATGCTAGGTCTGTAATAACCTTCTGTAGCATTCTTCCAACCCCCCAAATGGTAGCCCTGAGTGGAAATCTGAAACAAAGATACCTTTGAGGCAGTAAACATCATGATGAATGTGTCAGTTAGATTTCCCATCTGAGAACAACTTCATTACACATAGACCAAGCCAGCAGTTTAGTGACAAGATCATTGGTGGCATCACAGAGAAATTACACCACCTGGTCCAGGCACTGGCATCTCTTACAAACACCTTTACTCTTTCTACTTTTCCAATGCAGATTTTTCTGGACAACTGTTTACCATGTCATAGGAACCGCAGCCAAGTGGGCTGAGGTAAAGAAGACACAGTCTGAGCATCCATGTTTTAGCCTCAGACATCTCTTTAAGCACTGTAGCTTCCTGTCTTGTCAGTCCTTAGGGAACACCTAGTCATCTATTAGAGGACAGTTCCTACCTCACATAGAAGGGACCACTGATTCTACTTTGGGAACTGTGCAAAGATTTTGCACGGCTTCTGGATTCAACCTGTTGATCCAGTGAACAAGATGAAATGTGCCTGATATAAGTCCAGAGTGTTCCCATGCTAGTAGAATTACAGTACAGTATTTCTGATGAGTAATAGTAACCGAAAACAATTTCTCCTGTTTTCCAACCCGCAGAACTAATGAGTCATCTTCATTCTATTCCAACTGGACGTGGTAAGGACAGTGACTCAGATACATCACACACCACCGAGTTGATGATAATGTGAATAATGGACCCCTTCTTTTCTTCCTCCCACTTCGAATCTGCAGACAAAATCTTCCCTTTTCATAATAACTTATTTATCTAGGAAACACCAGCTGAGATAGTGCATCTCATTACTAATGGTGCCCTGCTTCCAACTATTTCCATAGTTAGATGGACTGAAACATAGAAGATGGCAGTAGAAAAAGACCATTGTCCCTCGAATCCACCCATAATACTCTATCCTACTCCTGAAACCTGGGGCACAATTTTAGACCATTGATGCAGGGCTTGCATCAAGCCCCTGTCAACCAGTGTTGGGTGCAGCTGCACCAAACCCTATGGGCACAACAAAGCCTGATTTTGGAAGGGTTGGCACATTTGCGACATTTGTCACACTTTATGGCAGCTTGTACCAAAGTTTTGGTGCAAGCCTCATAAAATGGCACCCCCGATGATGCAAATGTAGACCGGGGGAGCTGGTCTAACTTCCTGCATTCAATGCAAGGGAGTTGTGTCAGAGTTTGTGCCTGGCTCACTTGCAGAATCATGAATGCCGCAATGCCTGCCACAAGTCAACCCTTGCATCCAACTCTCCTATGCTAGTCACTTGCGTCAATCTACAGCCCTTCTAAAATCAGGCCCCTAGTGTCTATATGGTGCTTATGCCCATGCTACCTGCCCCTACGTTCTCTGATATACTGCTAATTAACTCTGTCCCAACCATGTTTGAAACCTTTGATGGTCTTGGAGCCCCCTACTTCAGATGGCAGGCTGTTCCATGGCTCAGCCAATCTCTACATAAAAGAGAACTTCCTTATGTCCCACCTGAATTTCCCTCCAGCCAACTCCACCCATGACCCCTTGTTCTAGATTCAATTTTCCTGTTGAGTAGTTCCTCCCAGTTTACCTTGGTCATTTGTTTCAGACACTTGAAGGTCTCTATTGTATTACATCTCAATTGTCATGCCTCCAGGGAGTACATGTTCAGTGCACTAAGCCACTCCTTGTAGGATCTGTCCTGCAGATCATGAATCATTTTTGTTACTCTACACTCCACCATCCCAAACCTGCCTGCTTCTTTCCTCAAGTGATGGCTCCAGAACTGGGCACAGTACTCCAGGTGTGATCTTACCAGTGACCAATACAGAGGTAGTAATGTGTCCTTTTTCCTGCTATCACATCTCTCCAAATGCACCCCAACATCCTTGTTGCCTTGCTGTAGGCCTTGTTACATTGGCTAGATTGTTTAAGGGAGTCACTTACATAGACAAATGATGGTAGAAAAAGGCTTGTCAGCCCAACCAGTCTGCCCACCCTACCTAATTACTCTGCATTGGTCCCAGTGGACACCTCTCCCAGTTGTTTCTGCCCCCCCTTTTGTAACTAATCCCATATGCCTGTCCCATCTCTGCTTAATGCTGCTCACTGATTTGGCCTGTACCACTTCCTCCAGCAGCTTGTTCCTCTTGCCCACCACCCTTTCTTTGAAAAGTGCTTACGGACATTCTTTTTGAATCTCCCCTCTGCAGGTTTAAGTGAGTTCCCACTCATCCCTTTATTTGAGCTCGAGAAAAAATGTTCCTTGCCATCCACCCTAATGATCCCATGCAGGTACTTGTATGTCTCACTCATGTCACCATTTCCCTCCTTTTCTCAAGGGTTTAAATGTTCAAGTCCTGCAGTCTCTCCTCGTATGTCTTTTTCCCCTTGTGCATGAACCATCTTGATTGCCCTATGCTGTACTCCTTCCACCTTGTTGCAGTCTTTCCTTAGATGTGGACTTCATTACCTTGCACAGTATTCCAGGTCTGATCACACCAGTGACCTGTACAACTGCAGGATCACATCCAGACTTCCACTACTTATCCCCCTCTCTATGCAACCAGCATCCTGTTTGCCTTGTGCACAGCTCTATTACAATGTGCTGTTGTTTTTAAGCTCTCTGATATCATGACCCTAAGGTTCTTTTCCTCCGTGTTGCTTTCCAGCACCACTCCCCCCATTTCATATTGTACTCTTGGGTTCCATTTCCCAATGCACATCACATTATATTTTTTAGCATTGAAGCCCAGCTCCTATATCTTTGAACAGCTCTCCAACCTGTGAAGCTCCTCCCTCAGTTCCCTTAATCCTTCCTCTGTGTCCTCCCTTGCACAGATCTTTGGTCATCTGCAAAGAGGCAGATCTTGCCACTGATGCCTTTTCCTATGCCACAAATGAATACACTGAAAAGAACCAAACCCAGTGCCGACACCTGAGGTACTCTGCTTGTTGCTTCCCTTACCTCTGAAAATGCCCCTTTAACTACTACCCTTTGTGTTCTTCCCCTCAGCAGTTCTCTACCCAAGTTGCCAATTTTCCCCCACCCATAAATCCCTTATCTTTTTGACCAGCCTCTTGTGAAGGACTGAACCAAAGGCCTTGCTGAAATTTAAGTATATCATATCTACTGCCTGTACGCTATCTGCTGCCCTAGTCACCCAGGTGAAGAAGTCAATCTGATTTGTCTAGCAAGACTTTTCCCCCAAAAGCCAATACTTTCTGGAGGTCCTGTAGTCTGTTTCCCTCCAGGAAGTCCACCAGTTCCTCCCTTAGTAAAGACTCCATAATTGTTCCCTCTGTAGATGTCAAGCTAACCTGTCTGTAGTTCCTTGGCTCATCCATCCTTCCACTCTTGTGCAGAGGGATCACCTCCATTGTCCTCCAGTCTCTAGGGACCACCCTTGTGTCTATTGAGCAGCTGAATATGTCTGCATGGGGCCCTGTCACTTTTGTTATCTCCTTCAGCATCCTCGGGTGTGAGCCATTTGGTACCATATGTTTATTTACTTTAAACCCTGTAAGCTTTTCTAACACTCTTTCCTTGTTATTTTGACCATGCTTCTTGAGCTTCTGCTCTTCTCCTTCCCCTTTTAACCCCACATTCTGGCAGTGGTTCGTCCTTCTCCCAGATGTACCTGAAGAATACCTGTTGGCCTTGCTGTACTCCCTTTGTCAGCTAGAGCTCTGTCTCTGCCCTGGCCTCCCCCACCTTTCTGCTGGCTGAAGCCTGCATGGCGCCAATGGAGTCAGCTGCCTAAGTGTGAAGCTGCTATCCAGCTCCATTTTAAATTAAATAAAAATCAGGGAAAACCTGTTATTTCTACATAAACAGTCAGCTTTTCATTTTAAAATAACTTAGCCTAATGAAATCTATTAAAATTTCAAAAAAAAAAAAAATTTATTAATTTTTGTTTTTGCAATTGAAGATACCGCATGTTACAGTGATGGCACCAAAGGCTTCCAAAAGTAGTGAGAATAGGAAGGGACCAGCTACCCAGCTACTGGAGTCACTACCACAGCAGTATCTCAAAATTATAAGCTGGACATAAATCAGATAAAAGACATGTTTACTGAACTGAAGTTAGATATGGGAGGGATGCAAAATGTGATGGAAAGCTTAGAAAAAGAGTATAAAATTACAGCTGACAGAGTTAATGCTCCAGAAGAAAAAAACTATCTTCTATGGAGGATACTGCACTGTATTTGGAAGAAAAGACTAGCTACCAGGAGATAAAGATACAATACCTGCTAGAAACAAAATAGACACTATAGAAAATCATAGGAGACGCTAAAATATTCATATTCTGGGTGGTTCAGATGGGGCAGAGGGTAAGGACATGATTAAATTTCTTCAGCAAGCTCTCCCCAAAGCCATTAATTATCAGTGGCCCTGGCCACTCAAGACTGAAAGAGCTGACCATGCCCTTGCCCCCAAGTCAGCTAAAGGTGCTCAGCCCAGACCTACTGTAACATACTTTTTGCGATACTCTGTCAAAGAAGAGGTGATTAGGATTGCAAGGGAAATGACACAGCTCATATGGAGGGGGGAGAGACTACAGATCTTTCAAGATTTTATTTCAGAGCTTGTTGAAAAGAGAAAGGCTTTTTGAGAAGTGAATAGAACTTTATAGTCTTATGGTGTACAATACTACATAAAGTGTCCAGCCTTGTTAATGGTACAGATTCAAGGACAGACCCCAAATTTGTTGTGAATCCCCTCAAGATGCTTGGTATTTTATAAACAAACAATTTCACAATACATCTTCACATTCAGCTGTTAGCTGTCAGAATAGCTCGAACATTGCCCTCATGCCATCTGTGAGACAGAATTCTATCAGTAATAGTGGCCACTCCAAAATTCCAATTAAGGAACGGTCCTCACAAGCCACCTCACAGATTCCAAAGTCCAGACTTACCTCTGAGAAATGTGCAGGCAATGCCAGGCTGGAAAAATCTTTCTAAATCATCCAGAACAGTTTCTTGATCTTAAGGAAGAGTAGTCCACCAACCAAGTCCTTCCATGCATATCAAAATCCGCAAAATAAATATACAACAAATCCAAAGAAAAGAGGTCATAGTCACAGCTGCGACAGCAAAACTACAGGTTCCCTACCTAGTCTATCACTGGAACCAGATAGCATGGTTGTCATAGAAGTGTCTGCGACCGCATGACTTTTTTGAGACAACCAGATTTTTGCATGCTTACAGTATGAGCTTGTGCTTTCATTACTTTTGGTTCATCAAATGCAGAGCTCTTGGACCATTGATTGTATTTTGCTAATATGATGTGTAATTTTTTTTAACCTTAATTCAATATTTATGGTAGATCTATTAGTAAAATATAGAATGATGGTTGAGTAGGGGATTATAATGAGAATTGGACCCTCCCCCCGAGGTGTGGGATGCCACATAATCCTCGAGAGTGAAGCTTGAGGGTTTTATGAAGGCATCCCACATCGAGGGTGTGTGTAAAATTTAAGTATTGTTACACCTACCCAGCCTTTATTTTATATAATTGCTGGGGAACAATTTTTTACCACAGCAATTATATAAAATTAAGATACATCTGTTGTCAGCGGCTATCCAATTGGATGAAGCATGGTCTGAGGTGGCTGTAAAGTTTCCCCTTTTTTTAAATTAAACACAGAAATTTAACTCAGCTGGTTGAGGTCTGTGTTTATACCCTCCCTCCAGTTGCTGTTGCCTGTTTTCTCCTCCACTCCCTCCTGTCTGAACAGTTCTCCTGCAGTTAACTGGCCACTAACAGCTCCCATGCGGCTGTCTGCCCCACCCACGGTTTGTGTTTCCGTGTTGTCCCTTCCCTCCTACCTACCCTCGGAGTGCTGTTCTTTGTAATTATTTAATGTAATTGCTTTATTTATTTAACTCACTGCTGAGGGCCAGTTGCATGAAGTGTCCTGTGTTAAGTTGTGGTGGTTTGTGGCTGAGGAAGGGGAGACTAAAGGTTGATGCATGCGTGAAGTGTGGGGCACCCAACGCGTGTTTGCCATTATAACCAGCTGGTTATAACAGCAAATTATAACTAGGTTTCCATTAGGGAAAAATTGCTCCCCAGTTATTATTATTTTATATTTGGAAGTCGATTATTTTATTCACCAGCTTTAGAAGACATCCATGTTAGGCTGAAATGTGGACTTGTATGAATCACAATGCCTGGTAAGCTTCTATTCTCTGTGTATCCCACATCGAGGGTGTGTGTAAAATTTAAGTATTGACACAGCTACCCAGCCTTTATTTTATATAATTGCTGGGGAGCAATTTTTTAACACAGCAATTATATATCGAGGAAAGGAGGGAGAGGGGGGACATGATAGAAATGTTCAAGTACCTCAAAGGAATCAACAAAGTCCAAGAGGGTAGCATCTTTCAAAAAAAGAGGTGTGCAAGAACAAGGGGGCACAATTTGAAGATGGGGGGGCAGCTCAACAGTAATGTAAGGAAGTATTTTTTCACAGAGAGGGTTGTGGATGCATGGAACGGCCTTCCGGAGGAAGTTGTGGAGTCAAAAACAGTGATTGAATTCAAGCATGCATGGGACAGCCATAAGGCAATTCTAGGGGTTGGAAGTAGAAAGAAGTAGGCTGCTGGTTAACTAGGATCTGCAGCTTATCCATTAGGTAGGGAAATGGGCAGACTGGGTGGGCCAAGCGGTCCTTATATGCCGTCAAATTCTATGTTTCTATGTTTCTATGTATCATATGACATTCCAATTACTCCTTGCATTAGATCCTTAATAGCTACAATATCAAGTGGGTGCTGTCGTGTCCGAACTGGGATGTTAGTGTCTTGTTAAGCACCTTAATTTACAGACTGTCCTAAATCTTCACTAGCTTTCTGGTATCTTTAGGATTTAAAATTAAATTCAGTAACTGTGATGTAAAATTCACTCCTGATTGTTATGGTGGTAATATACAATATTGCAGGTATATGTATTCAACATACATAGGCTTTGTTGTGTTTTTTTCAGAAGCAATATATATCTTCTGCATACGGTAGATAGATAGAATAGATAGATAGATAGATAGATAGATAGATAGATAGATAGATAGACAGACAGACAGACAGACAGACAGATATTACACTGGTGCAATAGTGCCACTATATTTAGGGTTGAGTGGGCACTTTAATGTTAAACACAAATGTTTGCTCTTTAATGACTTTGTAACTGTTCAACAGATTTGCAGGAAATGTTGCATGCACAGTCTTGAGGGGTAGCTCTCTGGAAGTTCCGAGTTTTGTTCCAGTCAGATGTGTGGATTCTGAGATCTGAATAGTGCAAAAAAAAGAATTTTAGGGGATTTTTTTTCCCATTGGTTTTGCTAGGTTTTCTGTCAACTTGGCTAGCATCCAGAAAGTTTAGAACATTGGTCTGAAATTTTCAGGTTAGAAAGGGGCTGGCCCATAGATGTACCTTTTGCTTGTTTGGTAAAAATAATATAAAGCCATTCCAAAGTTATTTAATTTTAGCATTTCTAAAAATTGGTTCTGAGCATGTTCAGTAAGCACTTCAAAACAGCTGTATAAAATGAAAAAATAACCTTTTTTTCATATGGGACTAATCCTATTTCATGAAGGAAAATCATTTTTTTCATTTACCACCATCTTGTTTTCCATTTTTGCCTAAAAATTCAAATTTAAAAAGCCACAAAAATGACATTCTGGACAGCAACCAACACATGTATCTTGCTTATCATGACTTCTTTAGTGGCATTCTGCACTTAACTGCCAGAGAAATGCCTTTCAAAAGTTCTTTTTTAAGATTAAAAGTCTTTTTTCATGACTCGTGATACAAAAAAAGAATGTTTTTCCTGACTAGTGCTACAAAAAAAGAATATGAAAGAAGGTAGTAGAAACATTGTATTGAAGCCATCAATAATGAGCCATACATTTCTCCCAGAGTACTGTATGTACTGGGCATGGAGGGCTCAAATAAAATATAAACTGCATAACCTCCCCAGTAAGACTTTACACACCAATCTGTATAATCTTTTCAAGGGAGGGACATTACACATCCACATGTCCTAGTTTAAATTGTGAAATGAATATTTGTTCAATACTGTGGATATTTGAGGACTTGGACCACTTCTGTGTGATAGGAACAAGTAGCTGCCCCCTCCCCAAATAAAAATGAAAATACAGTATTTCAAACAGCCACAAATGAAAGATATTGTGGCTGTGTATCACACCGAACATCACTTATTATAAAGCTAGCTGTAGTAAACAGTACAGACAACGTTTACCTCAATTGGGGTAGTTAATACCATTCCCAGTAATGCACAAATGGCTGCATCTAAATGGGAGCATGCGTTTTACTGCTTTGAGTACTGATGGAAACATGGAAGTTACCCCAATCCCTGTAACAAATTTATAAACCTAACCATAAATACAGTAAAGTCCATAAACTGTAATTGTACTAGGTTTTATTAAGACAACGACATGGTTTAATGAGCGCTTTGTGATGCACCTCAGCTCAGGGTCTAATTGAGTTTGGTACAATCTCACAAATAGTTTCAATGGACTTTTTTTTTTAAATGCTGGTTGGCAATTTTTGCAGTTATCAGTGGACTCCTGTCTCCTGTTGCATTCCGACATGGTTTTTATTAATTTCATCCTTTCCTATGTGTGGTGTGTTTGACTGTCTGTGCTCTTAGCTTTTGCCCTGGTTTTTACCATTTTTAGCAACAAATGCTGCATATTGTAAGTACTGGTATAACACAAAGGCTTGTTACATAGACATAGTAGGTAGATTGTTCATTATTCTTTGTTTACCGTTGTTTGTTTCCCCTTGCCTCTCTTCTTTTCCCTCTCTCCCTTCCCCGTTGTTTTGTCCCAGTTTCTGCAACCTGCTTTTCACATTATCTGCGATCATTTCAGTTGGAATGTATTTGACATTATCAATTTACAAGGGTTCACTGATTTATATTAATTCCTTCTTTTAGATATTTACTAACGATCGCTACCATGCAGAGATTGTGAAATGATAAGAACTGCACCCTGTCATCTAATATTATCAGCACGGGTACACAATTGGCATGTGTTAAAAACTACTGTATGACAAGGGCTTACATAAGTTACATATTTTTATTCAGTACATCATCAGTCTTTTAGTATTTTTTTCCAACTGCGATTATTATTTTTCCAGTACGGGGTGTGTTTGGTTCAGTTTTATCTGCTGTTGCCCTGTTTTTAGAGTTTTTTAGCAATTGCCCCTGGAAATAGTTCCTTTATACCTGGGGTTCTGACATCATTTCCTCAAGAGTGCAAGGTGCATATCACTGTCATATCCTCTCTAGCACACTGCACTGACAATATAAGCATACACATTGTATAATATATATATTTCTATATAACAAACCAATCACACACACAAACACACACAAAAAAAAAGTAGATAAACATGTGGGGAGTAGTGCAATGTAATGGCTGTGGGGCAGCAGTATTCCGGGAGTCTTTCTGGAGGCTGAGATGCTGCCCTATTTGCAGACAACTCTCTGCCCTGAGGGAGGAAGTTGCCCGTCTTCAGGCCACACTGGACAGTAGTAAGGGAACCTTCCCCCAGGCCACACTGGATGGTAGGAAGGGAACCTCCCCCATCCAGGGTGCACCAGAGCTACCACCACTACCTCAGAGGTTGCGAAGAAAGCACAGCAGTTGGACCACAGTGGGCTCAGGGAGGGTGAGGATGGTGGAACAGAGGCATACCCAGTCAGTTGTTCCACTCCACAATCCATACACCATTCTGGGGGAGCATAGCTCCCCTATGGATGCACCTGCAGAGGAGACTAAGGAGGCTGAGGACAACTGTCACAAGGAGGCCCACAGGAAGGAGGCAGAGGACACCACAAGGAAAGGAAGCAGCTCCTGGTGGGGAACTCAATTATTAGGGGATAGAACTGGGGAGCAGGGAAAAACTGAGAGGTGCCTGCCTGGTGCCATGGCTTGAGAGACAGGAAGCCATCCTCAGGATCATGAGAGAACAGCTGCACGAGAGTCTGAGCTGGACATCATTGTCCACCTAGGGACAAATGACTTGGCTCAACATGAGATTAGAGCAGTGCAGAAGGACTTTGTAGAATTGGGAGGAGCCTAAGACAAGTAGCACACACAGTATCCTTCTCAGAGGTGCTGCCTGTCAATGGCATGAGTGAGGCAAGGGTACTTTGCACCATGCAGTTTAATGAATTGTTGAAAAATGGTGTGGAGCACAGGGTTTGGCTTCACTGGGGACTGGGGTTCCACCTGAGGACACTAGCCTATACTGGCAGGATGGTCTGCATCTGTCCAGGAAGGAACAAGTCTTTGAGCAATCGGTTTAAATGCTTCATTGGCAAGCTTTAAACTAGTCAAGGGGGAGGCACTGATAAGCAGCAGGAAAATCCCAGCCTCTCCCTACAAAACAGGGTACTAAATGAGAAAAAGACCAAAGTAGAAAGGTCAGTGGGGGATGCTGCAACAGAAGGTAAAGCCATCAAAAAATGGAGAGCAATGAGTACCAGTGCTGTGGTCTGAGTAACAAGCTTCCTGAATTAGTGGCCTTGATGGAGGAAGAACATCTGGATATTGTGGCAGTCACAGAAACATGGTACACACAAAACCATGACTGAGACATAAACATACCAGGATACGCTATCTACAGGAGGGACAGGGAGGGTAAAAGAGGAGGAGGAGGAGCTCTTTACATAAGGGAAGGAATCAAAGCAACAGAACAAAAGGGAAAACAGGGAGGAGGAGAAGAAGCACTGTGGGTAAATTTGGAGACCGGCAATGACACTACAATCCGCACAGGGGTTGTATACAGACCCCCTTCTCAGGGGGAGGAAATGGACAAGGAAATGATAGAAAGCATGCTTAGAATGGCAGAAAAAGGGGAGATATTGCTGATGGGTGATCTGAATATGCCAGATGTTAATTGGAGTGCAGCTGCAGCAGCCACTTCGAAGAGTGGGATTATTCTAGATGCCCTACAGGGGGCATGCCTTAGACAACTAGTATTGGAGCCCACTTGAGAGGGAGCAATCTTAGACCTGGTTCTCTCAAATGGAGATGAAGAGAGGATCACAGATGTAGAAGTAGGTAGCCATCTGGAACTAGCGACCATCGAACAGTATGGTTCACAATAAACACAGCAATAGAGTCAAGCCATACAAAGGCAAAAGTACTGGATTTTAGGAGGGATGACTTTGCCAAAATGGGTGAGTGCCTAAGGAATGCACTAGCAAATGGGCAGAAAGGAGGGGTAGAAGAACAATGGGGAATAATAAAACTGCCATCACAGAGGTAACAAGCCTTTCTGTGAAGCAAATAAACAAAATGAAACAATGTAAGAAACCACTATGGTTCTCAAAGGAAGTGGCAGTGAAGGTTCAAGAGAAAAAGAAAGCATTCAGGAAGTACAAGGAATCACAGTAGGAGCAGGACGGAGAACTGTATCAGTTAAAGCAAAAGGAAGCTGGGAAGGCAGTCAGAACAGCAAAGGCCCAAACCGAGGAAAGATAGCCAACTGAAGTTAAGAAGGGGATAAACCTTATATAGGTACATCAGGGGCAAAGGAAGACCAAGGGAGGGATAGTGAGGCTTAATAAAGGGAGGGAGGGTGGGCAGAGGGTTACTGTGAAAAGGCAGAGATACTAAACAAATATCTTTGCTCAGTATTTACAAAGGAAGAGGGGGAGGTACCTAAAACAAACAGTAGAAACACTCTGGAAACAGAAGTTGATACCAGCCCATTTACAGAAGAAAGGGTTCTGAAAGAACTCTTAAAACTGAAGGTGGACAAAGCAATGGGGCCTGATGGGATTCATCCCAGAATTCTAAAACAACTAAGGGTAGAACTAGTGACACCACTGACTACCCTCTTTAACAAATCATGGGAGGATGGGGTGGTACCTGAGGACTGGAGGAGGGCAGATGTGATTCCCCTTCACAAAAGTGGGAGCAAGGCAGAAGCAGGAAACTATAGACCTGTTAGTTTAACCTCAGTGGTAGGGAAAATGATGGAATCACTTTTGAAGGAAAGAACTGTCGAGTATCTAGAGGCCAGAGCGGCACAGGACACAAGTCAGCATGGATTCACAGTGGGAAGGTCATGCCAGACAAATCTGATAGATTTCTTTGACTGGGTGACCAAAGTAGTAGATTAGGGAGGGGCTGTGGACATGGCCTACCTAAACTTTAGCAAGGCATTTGACACAGTCCCACACAAAAGATTAATATACAAGTTAGCCAGCCTGGAAGTGGGTCCCAAGATGACAGCCTGAGTAAAGAACTGGCTGGAGAATAGGACACAGAGAGTAATAGTAAATGGAGTCCACTCTGAAGAAAGGGGTTATTAGTGGGTACCGCAGGGTTCAGTATTAGACCGGTCCCTTCAATGTCTTATAGTGACATTGCAGAGGGACTGGAAGGAAAGTATGTCTCTTTGCAGATGACACAAAGATCTGCAACAGAGTTGATGCACAAGGTGGGGTAGAAAGGATGAGAAGGGACTTGGCAAGGTTAGAGGAATGGTCAAATGTATGGCAGCTTAGATTCAATGCTAAGAAGTGCAGGTAATGCCCTGGGAAACAAAACCCAGGGAAGAGTACACAATGGGGTGAGATACTAACAACAACAAAATGGAAAGGGACCTGGGGTAGTCATATCAGATGACCTAAAGGTGGGCAAGCAATGTGAAAGGGCAGCAAGGAGGGTTGGGGGATACTGGGATGCATAGGAGAGGCATCACCAGTAGAAAACAGGAAGTTTATTATCCCTCTGTACAGACAGCAGGTCAGACCCCATCTGGAGTACTGCGTGCAGTTCTGGAGACCCAATCTCCGCAAAGACATAGACAGGATGGAAGCTGTCCAGAGGAGGGCAACTAAAATGGTGCAGGGTCTGCACCGGAAGACATATGAAGAGAGACTTAAGGAGCTTAATATATATAGCCTCAAGGAAAGGAGGGAGAGGGGGGACATGATAGAAACTTTCAAGTACCCTCAAGGGAATCAACAAAGTCCAAGAGGTAGCATCTTTCAAAAAGAGGTGTGCAAGAACCAGGGCACAATTTGAAGATGGGGGGTGGCTCAGAGGTGATTTAAGGAAGTATTTTTCACAGAGAGGGTTGTGGATGCATGGAATGGCCTTCCGGAGGAGGCTGTGGAATCAAAAACAGTGGTGGAATTGAAACATGCATGGGACAGTCATAAGGCAATTCTAGGGGGGTGGGGGTAGGAAGAAGTAGGCTGCTGGTTAACTAGGATCTGCAGCTTATCCATTAGATAGGGAAATGGGCAGACTGGGTGGGCCAAGCGGTCCTTATCTGCTGTCAAATTCTATGTTTCTATGTTTAGTATTGGCATGATATAGGGGCTTTGTACATAGGCACTGTAATCTAATTGTTCATTATTTTGTGTCCACTGACCCTTTCCATTCTTGTTGTCTTATCTTGGTTTTTGCATCCTGTCTCTTTTATTAGCAATCATTGACAATTGTGTGTGAAAACACACTTACTATAAAGATGCACAAATATATGCCTGTAAGTTGCAAATAAACACTGACTAAAAGTATTTCAAGTTGCAAAACTATTTTTTAAATACATAATCAGTGTTCATATATAATTATTGTACATAGAGAGGTTGCTGATTAAGACAGAAGCTCCCTTAAAAACAATACTGTACTGTTAGTGGACTATGTCCATAAAACTCTCAGCTATGATGGAAAAAGCTCTGATGCTTTTGAGCTATATCAAATTCAGCTGTGCTGATTAAAAAGTATTGCAGTTAACTCAAACCACAAGCTCATTCAATGCAAACAGGTCAAAGTGGTCACAACATAGTGCAAAGGTTGCCTATACACATCACAGAGACAAAACCTGTTACCTGAATCAAAACATGTTTCAACCTTGAGGAGTGTTTTTTTGGTTTTTGCATCTTGTTTACAAGCAGTACTAAGGTTATTAAGGTTAGATAGGAATAGGAATAGACCAAAGGTCCTTCATGCCTATTCCCCCACTACTCAGTGGACTATTTTAATTCCACCCCATGTGATTGTCTAACAATCTTTTAACCTTTGCTGTTATATCAATCCAGAATTCCTATACTTTGTAATTCTATTGGCGGCCTAAGGGTTAAAGGTGGCTATATTTGTAGCTTGAACAATTACATCAGGCAATGCATTCCAGTGTCTCAGTACTTGTTGTGTAAAATAAGAACCTCTGTGATCCATCCTAAACCTTCTGCCAGTGAGTCTCATGTCATGTCCCTTCGTGTTATACATTGTTTTCTTGTATTCCAAACCCATTTGCGCAAATAGATTTGTATCTCCCAGTATATTGTATAACAACAGCAGGTCTCCCCGCATTCTCCTTCTCTCCAGACTATACAGTCGAAGTGATCCTAATCCACCCACATAATCCAGTCCCTCTAATCCATGTATACATTTGGTAAATTTTCGTTGTACCCTCTCTAGAGTTCCAATCTGCCCCTTGCATGCAGGGGACCAAAACTGTGAGCAGTAGTCTAGACGTGGTCTTATCATAGTTTGATACAAGGCATTATACAATGGCAAAAAAAATCTTGGACTCTGATTGGTCATTCTGGGGCTGGACCCATGATGTTATCCCAGTACAACATCACGGATCTAGCCCCAGCACACAGAAGACCGAATAAAATATTAAAACAATCACTGCGCTAGCCATTACTATGACTGGCTTTCTTTTCCCGCTTTACCGCAACCCTTCAAAGCCATCTGCCATCAGCATCATGGCAACCCCCGCTAGCAGTCTCCGCTCTGTCAACACAAGAGACAGGAGTCAAACCTCTCAGTTTAAGTCCCTCCTCCCATAGCACAGAAATTAACTTGTCCTAAAACGTTATTTTCTAATAAAAAACTGAAAGCCGCTCTTTTGCATCGGGTTTCACCGCATTCCTTCACCTGCTAGCACGCCTCCACTCTGTGAACACAGGAGACACAAGCATTTTCTTTTAACTAAAAAAATTCAAACTAAAAGCCATCACCTATTTAGAAGTAAGCACCTCCATACAGTCCACACTGCAAAATGAAACGCCAGTCCCTCTCAGTCTCCTCACACTGTCCGTGCATAGAAACAGAGCACGTGAGAAAAATGTTCTTCAGTTGCTTACCCTTCAGAAGATTTCAGCCACGTATAGTGAGGGAGGACTCAAAATCTTGTCTTTTCTACTTCAGTGCCACTATGAAGTGTATGGGGGGCAAGCAGCATAAACATCAGTGCAGGTAGTGTGACAGACTGCAGAGACAAGGCTCCTATAGGGAATTTAATGCACTCAGAAAACACATTAGCTCCACCTGGTGGCTAAATCAGCACTACTTTTTCATAAAGTAACCCTACCCATTCATAAATTGACAACAAAATGTACTTTAAAACTACTTTTTCATCATTTTTCTGTTTGCTTTTACAAATGAGCCATTGTATAATAGCAATAATGCACTCCAGGGTGTGTGTTGTGCTGGGATAACGTCACTTCTGGGGTGATTAGTTGCACTCGGCCTGCGGCCTCGTGCCTAATCACCCCAGGCGTGATGTTATCCCAGCACAACACACACCCTGTCGTGCATTATTGCTTAATCATAACATCCCTATTTCTACTGCTGATGTTTCTCTTGATATTTCCAATTTTTTTATACATTTTATTGCATATTTGCTTTATGTGTGATTTAAAAGACAAATTGGGCTATGTTATCACCCCAAGATCTCTCTCCTGTTCAACACTAGATAAGGGAGTGTCTCCTAAATAATACCATTTCCTCTGATTTAGTTTTCCAATGTGCATAATAAAACACTTTTCTTCATTAAACTTCATGCCCCACTTTTCAGACCAGATTAATATTTTATTTAGGTCCTTCTATATTATCAATGTGTTTTCTTCTGTTAAGACTGGTCATCAGTCCCCTTATGTAAATCAGATATACATATAATTGAAATAACATTGGACCCAAAACTGAGACCTGTGGCACTCCACTTGTAACCGTTGCCGCTCCCCTGCCTCTGATATTGAATCACCAGTTCTGACTACCTGAGTCCTTTCTTTCAACCATTTGCTATTCCACCTCACCAGCTTGGTGTTCAGACCCATACTTCCTATATTTTCCACCAGCTGTCCATGCTGTACTTTATCAAAGACCTTGGAAAAGTCCGAATAGATCACATCACTGGGGATGTTTAAGTCCAATAATTCACTGATAGGCTCATAGAAAGCTATTACATTTGTAACACACGATCTATTTGACACAAATCCATATTGGGTGTTATTATTATTCCCATCATTAGTTATTTTTTCAATAACGTGATCCCTTATTATTTTTTCCATTATTTTACATAAAACCAGCATCAGGCTCATTGGTCTATAATGTGAAGCCTGTGCTCTACTACCTTTTTAAAGACTGACACAATAATTGCATGTTTCCAGTTTATTGATGCTTCTTTCATCTGAAATGATAATATGAATATATTACATACAGGCCTACAGATATGATCTGTTACTATCCGTAGTAGATATGGGCTTAGATTACCTCTATGAGGTGATTTGTGTGAGTCCAGTTTTGTTACTTCATCCCTAATCCTATTAACTGTGAATATATCAGAGGCCCTAATGTATTTTTTTTCCTTATACTTCATTTTTCTATCTGGGATGGTATCTTTATTAAAGACTGATGAAAAATAATCCTTCAGTGTATTAGCCATTTCCGTTGGTGCATCGATTTTACTCTCATTCATTTTTTTCCATTAAAGATTTTACTGAAGAATTCAAAAATCAGATACAAATACATACCATCAGTTTCAGTTTTCAAGTTAGTGCACAAAACAAAGGAACAAATTACTGTTTAAAATGTCAACAGTGATACTAAAAAGACTCTATAACTATAGGTACTACTGTTATAAATAAATAGTGCATCCAGATAAATAATACCAACATCCCTAGCTATTATTTACAACATCTTTCTTGAAATGAGCTACTGAGTAAATTCTAAAAAGGGGGCCCAGATAAGGCTAAACATGTCTATCCTGTCTAGCACCATATAACTTATTCTCTCATTATTTGCTAGTGTATCTATGGAGTCCAACCATTCATTTATAGAGGGATATATTTTATCTTTCGAATGCTGTAAAATCAACCTGTTAAAAACTAGAGATACAGAAAGGATCTATAACATTTTGTGAGTCTGGACATCTGGAATTACCAAAGAATCTCCCAAGATAAAGAGTAAGGGAGAGAGGGGAAGCTTGGCCTTAACAATTGATGGACACAGTAAATGAATGTTTTTTCCATGAACTCATTATGGCAGCAAAGTACCAGAAAAAGTGACACAGATCTGCCTTTGGCACACCACATTTCCAGCGTTTGTCATCTTGTGACAGTCCCATTCTGTGTATTTGAGCAGGAGATAGGTAAAAATAATGCAGCATCTAAAATTGGGTTAACTTCCCCCGGACCTCTCTACAACATGTATGTACATTATCCCAGACTAGATCATGCATCTTGCAAAATCTGATAATTAATACCGACTTCCCATTTAGTTTTAGCTGATAATGTTAAGCTCTCATCTGCTCCGTCAACATTTTATATACAAGACTCACTACCTTTTGAAAATGAGCAACCTTGAAAAACATGTTCCATTCTAAAGAGATAGGTAAAGAAAGGTCTGACCTTAAAAGTTTTTTAGTGGGTGATTCCTTGATTTGTAAATAGAGTCAGAATTGAATTTCCTTTTTGAAATTATAATTTTATTGAAAATGTTTCCATATAAGTTGACAGACAAAGTTCAAGACAGAGAAAGCTTACAATACTGATACATCCATCTCTCAAAGTCTCATTAAACCTGCTATTAGGTCTTGTATCACATGAAGAGCCTCCAAATCAATAGTAGGAAATTAGTTCCTAACTACTAGCTCCTTACAGTAACTAGTGTAGCTTTGCAAAGTACTTGATCCAATCTCTTAATAAGATTTCCAATATATAGAGATGGCATCAAACACAAGCAAACATGGCTAGAAAAAGAAACACATAGTAAGCAAAACAAAAAATAAAAACAAACATTTTGTGCATCAAGTGGTAACAGTGAAAATAGAGTAAGTACACTTTATGAATCTAAGTATATAAACCAGTATATGGGGGGGGTACAATGAACAAAGAGGGTGGGAGAGCACAGCCATATGGCCCTATCTCGACCATCAAATTCCAAGAGTATCAGACTAGATCAGGTTTCTGTTTCCCAGCAATATAATAAGCATTAACTATGGCCTGCTAAAATTTCCAGGATATTTCTGTTCTCTTTTTTCTGCTTGGTAATGGAAGAAAGGTAACCATCTGGCTTTCAACTTTTCAGTAAGAAGTTTCAGTTTGGCCATGGTTTCCTCCATCAGCAGTATGTTGTTACATATGGAGTACCAAGAGTTCAGGGTGGGGGGCTCTGGAGAGAGCCATTTCTGTGTGATAGCTTTAAGGGCTGAGGCTACCAAGATGTAAAATAAATACCTTTGAAACATAGAAACATAGAAACAGAATTTGATGGCAGATATGGACCGCTTGGCCCACCTAGTCTGCCCATTTCCCTACCTAATGGATAAGCTGCAGATCCTAGTTAACCAAGAGCCTACTTCCGCCTACCCCCCACTAGAATTGCCCTATGTCTGTCCCATGCATTCTTGAATTCCCCCACTATTTTTGACTCTACGACCTCCTCAGAAAGGCTGTTCTATGTATCCACAACCATCTCTGTGAAGAAATACTTCCTCACATTACCTCTTTGGCATTGGATTTAATCCCTGGCTGGGACAATCCTAGCAACCAAAATTGGGATTCCGACAGTATCAAAGTACTGAGCATATGTCCCACCACCTGGATTCTTGAGTCCCAAAAGCATTTCAGTTTGGGGCAGGCCCAGAAAATATGGGTATGTGTCTCTTTGTCCTGACATTCCCTCCTGCAGAGGTCAGAAGGCCCTGCACCATAGTGCTTAGTAATCCCGGGGGTGCGAAAAAAACCTCATCACCACCCTACATCTGAATTCTCTCCAGCAGGGGGATGTTGAAGTGAAGTGGACTCCCTTCCAAACCTGTAACCATTCTTTTTCCTCTAGCTGGATTCCAGCCTCGAAATACCACTTTTCTTTCAAGTTTTCCAGAGAGGTGGGTTCCAAGGAATTAAGGAAGGCTGTGATCTTTGAGACCAAACCTCTCTGTTGCTCCTGGGACCTCAATGAAAGAAAATATTCAAGGAGTGGGTTACTACCCTCTGTTATTGGATTTTCTTTGTCTTTACCCAATAGAAAGTGTCTGATTTGGAGAAACTGAAAAAATTATAGGGTGGAAGATGGAACTTTCTCGCTAATTGGTGGAAAGACTTAAAAATGCCACTGTTGAAACACTGACCTATAGAATGTAAACCCTGGTTTGCCCATCGGTGGAAACCTGAGTCCATCTGAAAGGGAGTAAAATCCAGACAGGCTCTCATAGGAGCTGAAGTCCATAATTTCAGGTGTAGCTCCAATTTACTACAAATTGATAACCAAGTCTGTTTCAAGGTTTCTTATCAAGGATTGCCTAAGGTAAGTTTGAGCAGTCTAACTTTATCAATAAAGATTAAGTTGGCTATTTTCAAACATGAGGCAAGAGTTTTCTCCAATTCTACCCAAAGTGGGGTTTCTTCTGTAGCCATTAATGGGAATAGAGATTGTAGTTGGGCCGCCAAAAGTATTTGATAAAATCAGGCAACCCTAGTCCCCCTGTGACTTAGCTCTTAGTAGAATTTGCCATTTAATCCTTGGAGGTTTGTTCGCCCAGATAAATTTAGAGATTGAAGTTTTAACACTCTTCCAGAAAGAAGCAGGAAGACTGAGAGGTAGAGCAGCAAACAAAAAGAGAAACCGAGACAGCACACTCATTCTCACACATCCAATATGGCCCGAGAGTGAGAGTGGGAGTTCATTCCAGTGGTTGAGATCTGCTTGAATGATATGTTGCAGCCTGAGATGATTTGTTTGATATAACTTATTAAGATTACCGTGGATCCAAATTCCCAAGTATTTAATACCCTCTCTCACCCATTTGAACTGATCTACATTCGGGAGTGACCCAAAAATGGATGGTCCAATGGGAAGCATTTCTGTTTTAGTTTCATTAATCTTAAATCCAGCTACTGAGCCAAAATCCTGTAAGATAGATTCCAACACAGAGGCCGAGCTTACTGAATCAGCTACATACAACAGGGTATCATCTGCATACAAGGATATGTGGCGTTCCATCTCCCCAACTTTAATGCCCCGGTATTTTTTGGATTGTCTGATAAGGGCCACTAGGGACTCCATGCTAAGCGCAAATAAGAGGGGAGAGAGAGGGCAGCCCTACCTAGTTCCTCACTCTGTTTTAAACCTATCTGACATTATTCTGTCCACTTTCACTTGTGCCCAGGGGTTCCTATACATATTTCCAATCCAACTTCTGAACCTGTCACCAAAGCCAAACTTTATAAGCGTGTGGTCTAAAAATATCCAATCTAAGTGGTCAAAAGCCTTCTCAGCATCGAGTGAAATGACTGCATTTAGGGTATGAGGTGGGAAGAACTTAGAGGCTGGGAGCATATTCAGGAGAAGGTGGATATTATCCTGGATGTGGCGCCCTGGGATGAAACCCATTTGGTCCGGGTGTACCAGGAAGGGGATCAGTAATTGAAGGTGCAAGCTGAGAAGCTTGGCAAACATTTTTGCATCCTGATTAAGGAGAGATATAGGTTGATAACTGGAACATTCCAGAGGGTCCTTTTCAAGTTTAGGAATTACAGTAATCATGGCCACCCCCCAGGAGTCTGGGGTAGCCCCCTTGTTATGTGCTTCATTGCAAACTTTAGTAAGAATGGGGGCAAGGTCTAGGGCAAAGTGCTTATAAAATTCAGCTGTAAATCCATCTGGACCTGGGGCTTTGCCAGTGTTAAGCAATTTTATAGCCATTTGAATCACATGCTCTGTAAAGGGTGCTTCTAGTGATTCCTTTTGAGTGGTTGTTAGAGAGGGTAGTTCTACACTTTCCAAGAAATCTACAACTTTTTGAGTAAGGTTGGGGTCTCTTTCTTTGGTATATAAATGGGTATAAAACTCCACAAATTCCTTTGCAATTTGGGTAGGGTGTAATGCCAATTTCCTGGGCTCCTTTCTGCTAAGGTTCTTGGGAATAAATCTGTTTGTTTCCTATTTTTCCAGGTGCAGGGCTAGAAGTCTGCCCCACCTCTCCCCAATCTCATAGTATTTCTGATTAGTAAACCATAGGGCATTTACTGTGTGATGTAGCATTAATGTATTGTATATTGCTCTTGCTTCCTGAAGCCTAGATAATATTGAACTCTCTCTTGTTTTCTTGTGCTGTTTCTCTAGTTTCTCAATTTCCCCTAAGGATTTATTAATTTTAGACTGGTGTAATTTGTTTTGGTAAGCAAAGTGACTAATAATTTTGCCCCTTAAAACCACCTTCAGGCCGTCCCAAATGAATTTGAGGGGGAAATCTACCTCTCGGTTTTTCCATTTAATAATATTTAATCGCCTCCCTTGGGGACTCCACAAAGGCTTTATCTTGCAATAGGCCTGAATCAAATCTTAAATTACCTCTCATACCTCCGAATTCATATTGGACCACTACCTGAATCATAGAATGATCAGAGAAGGTGACCGGGTGGATCACCACCTCCTGAAAACAGTGTGCCCACTTTTTCAAAGCATAAAATCTGTCTATCCTGCAATAGGAATCTGTGGCTGTCGAGTAAAAAGTAAAGTCTCTCCCTTTAGGGCTCTGCATTCTCCATAGGTCAACCATCCCTAGCTTGGAGATCCAGGTCCTCATAAGTTTAGAGCTAACCATTTCTCCCTTAAGACAGGGAGGATTTTTATCTATGGTATGATTCTCTACACAGTTCCAGTTCCCAGCTATTATTAATTGACCTGCTGGTAATTTGGAAATGGTTTAGATTAAGGATCTGAAGAAGACCCCCGACGGAGGTGTAGGAGTGTAAACGAAGTTATGTGGAGTGGTTGCCCCCAGAATTCACCCGTAAGTAAAACAAAATGCCCATTGCCCTCCCTCTGCACATTTTTTACTTTATACGGAAGTCCCCTTTATATTAACATAGCTGTACCTGATTTGGAGGAATGAGGGCGTGAGTCAGAGAAGACTGCCCCCACCCATGATCTTTGGAGTTTGTCATGCTCCACTTTTGATAACTTTGTCTCCTGTATACAGGTGATGTCACAATTTACCCTATGAAGTTTCTGCAAAATTCTGGTCCTTTAAACAACATTGCTAGTACCCCTTACAGTAACAGAGCACACATTAAGAGAGGCCATATTTGTTCTGAAAAGCTTTAGTAGAATGTCCCTTCCCCACCCCCACCCCGCCCACCACCCACGATGCACAAAATTAGGAACATATAAAAACATAACACTCAACGTTCCAACCGGGGACCAACCTATTTGAATAGGGTTGTGAAACTCTACAACCCACCTAAGGGGTGCGGTCAGATACTCTGGCACCTCCCTAACAGCCCAATGCACAAAAAGAGGACCTTGGAGCTTGAATTAACCTCCTCTAAGAAGAATTGATTGTGAGGAGTATAGCACTCACAGTGCCAAGGACAAGATCTCTAGCCTTCACCAGCGAGCTTACTCCTTCTCCTCTCAGAGACACTCCAGTGCGATTGGAAGCCTTGGCAGCAAGCCCCGGGCATATTACCATGTGGAGGACAGCCTGTAATATTTTCAGAAAGTGGAAAGAAAGCCTCTAAAAATTGTGGCATTAAAAATCAACTACAGTTTGCTGTTCCATCCCATTTCTACAGACTCGATCACCTATTTTGGGAGGGGTCAAAAGAGCCAAGCCCCTCTCCGTATATTAGTATAAATCTTATTTGAAGTCCAAATATCATAGTTCACACATCACTAAACATGCCCAATATTTCTTGTAATCTCTTGGATGTGGTGTAAAGAATTGAACAAAAACATAGCTATATAAAAGACCCTTGTTAAGCTCCTTGACACAGGAATTGCAATAATACAAATTAGTTCTATAAACTCCCCGAGTTAGTGAAGTAGAGCACCCTGTTAAGTTCCTCCTCATCTTCTGTAAATAAAGACGGTCTTAGCTGTACATTAGGAACTTATTTGTAATCAATCCAATGAAATAGAGCCCTATTCCCTAGCAACTTAAAACAAATATCTTTAAATAATGAAAACAGTACTTGCAGAGGTTAATCAAAGCATGTAAGGGCCAAGTCCAACACTGAGATTTAACAAGTGATGTGCTTCCTTGGGGGACTGAGTATGCCCAGGCACCAGGGACGGTCCCTCATTTTAAAAGATCTGCAGAAACAACCCTCGATGTTAGATGGGTTCCTCCTTGGCCCTTTTCCAGATTTGAATAATAACGGGCTACAGTCAATGGACCCTCAGGGCAATGAGAGCCAGGAGGCCACCACAGGGAAACAATATGCTCTGCACTTATCGCAGGAGGAAAATGGTCCTCACAAGTCAGGTTGCTGCAGCCTTGGGCAAGAGCCATCTGACAACATCAGCATGCAGAGGGGGCAAGGAGTTAATCCTCCTCTTGGCCACATACCTGCCCTCTGGTGCAACAGACCACAGTAAGTCTTTGATTTCCTGTTCTGCCTGCTCCTCCTTAGTGTCGGGGATTTGGATCCCCAGTGATTCCAGTAATGAGGACACTGCCAAAAGAGACTCAAAATTATGGACACCTTCTTTGTTCTGTACCCAGAGCCTCGCAGGATGTCTGAGGAAGGCCTTCAGTCCTTTTTCTCAGAGTGCTTTTACCACTGTTAGTACTTTCTTTCTTTTAGCTAACATCAGAGGTGGGTAGTCCTGGTCGATGTAAACTCTTTGCCCATCTAAATTTAAGTATTTTTTGCCCCAGGCCATATGATGGATTTTTACTTTGTAGGAAATCAAAGGAACTTGATGATTATTGATCTGGGGGGCTCCTTGTTTAGGTCTAGGAGCAACCGCCCTTTGCACCCTTTCAATCTCCAGGGGAAGGTCCTCTTCAAGTGCTAATTCCTTATGTAGTCAGCAGTCTCCACTGCGTACCCTAAGCTGGATATTAGCCTTTTTGTACTCCGTGAAGTTAAGAGTGGACTGCCTGGGTAAGCCTACCAAATTCTTCAGCAAGCACCTGGAAGCCAAACGTTGGGTAGAAGAGGAGTCAGCAGCAGTGGACGGGAGGTCACTGGCATGACCCAGCACTTCAGCAGTCAGATGAATATCTGGGGTCATGTCTTTAAATCTACCTGGTCCTGTTGTTAGTTATGGGGGGAGTCATGAGATGTTTTGGTTAAGCCCCCAATATCCAATCTGTTTGGCAACATCTGTAGGCCTTCTTTGTTACTCCTACAGGTCTGGGGAGAAAGCAACATGTGCATTTAATTACTGCACCATTAGTTGGCTCCACATTGGAGTAATCAGCCCAGCAGAAGGCCTTGGAGGTGCTGGACGGGGATGCTTTTGCCCGTTGGCACGCCTCCACAGTTTTTATCAGTGGCACAGGGTGGGGCCAGGTGGAGGTGCAGGTGGGCACAACATTACTTGCATGAAGCTGCATTGGAGAATGACCTTTCATTTGATTATCACTGGAGCTGGTGTACGGACAGTGTGCATCACCTTAGTCCCCGTTGCTGTGCCCTCTGTACCTGTCACCCTGACCTGCACCTGATCGCTGCACTCCCAACAACAAAATAGCCTGACCATGTCTTGGGACATGAGTTGCAATGGGTTATGGAACTCTGGCTCACCCAACAGATGAAAAGCGGCAGCTACTAAGGTCACAGGATTAATCCTTGGGACTCTCCACACAACTGGAACAAAATGTACTTCTGATGCAACTTGTTGACTGCTTGCTGGCTGTACATAGCCACATTTAACTGGGGGTTGGGGGAGGGGGGGAAGTTGTCCAGTAAATAATTTTGGTTATACTAGTGACCCCCTGTCGAGGGGGGCATCCCTTGCCTGGCTAACCTCATGCAGTCCCTGATCTGCGTTTCCTGATTGAGAGACTTGGGGAGGGCATCCTTCCCTCACTAGCCCCACACTTTACAGCTACATAAGTTTACTTTTTCACTGTTAAATTACCTTTCTGATCACTTCACTTTATGCCTTTCTCCGTGCAATCATGGAATTATTTTACTAAACGGTATGTGGTTTGGACATTTTTGTTCTTCCAGACCTTTCGATCGTGCCCATTCACATTCACACCTAGAGTCACATGCATTAGTCGAATACATTCTTAAGCCACCATTAGTTTGCAAGGGATTACTGGCTAGGCCACCTTGAGCCCAGCCACAGGGGGAGGGGAGGTGTTGTAGGGTTAAATGCTATCTTGTTGAGTTTACCACATTGGTATTGTTTTAAGATCAATTTGGCCTTGAAAATGGGGGGAAATCAGAGTGCTGGGGGGGGGGGAGAGGGAACAAGTTATGGGATAAAAGTTAAGCATGCAGGTAACGTGCAGTGGATATACACAAGGGGGATGGAAAGGATGAGAAGGGACTTGGCAAGGTTGGAGGAATGGTCAAAAGTATGGCAGCTTAAATTCAATGTAAAGAAGTGCAGAGTAATGCACCTGGGCAACAAAAATCCAGGGGAAAAGTACACAATGGGGGGTACTAATAACAACAAAAATGGAAAGGGACCTGTGGGTAGTCATAACAGATGACCTAAGGTAAGCAAGCAATGTGAGAAGGCAGTAAGGAGGGCTGGGGGGATAGTGGGATGTATAGGGAGAGGCATCACCAGTAGAAAATTGGAAGTTGTTATCCCTCTGTACAGACAGTTGGTGAGACCCCATCTGGAGTACTGCTCGCAGTTCTGGAGACCCCATCTCCAAAAGGACATTGACAGGATGGAGGCAGTCCAGAGGAGGGCAACTAAAATGGTGCAGGGTCTGCACCAGAAGCCATACGAAGAGAGAGACTAAAGGAGCTTAATATGTATACCCTCGAGGAAAGGAGGGAAAGGAGGGACATGACAGAAACTTTCAAGTACTTTAAGGGACTCAACAAAGTCCAAGAGGGTAACATCTTTCAGAAAAAGAGATATGCAAGAGATCATGTGATGAGCCTGGCATGAGAGGATGTCTTCTATGCTGCTCCCAGGCACAGTTTATCTAACTTGCTTTTCCCCTGATGAGACCCTTCCCACACCAGCTTAATACTTTTCTTAGGTTTGAGAGGTACACTCGAGGAGTTTTCGGTACCGAAAAGCAGCGAGTAAAGCAGGTGAAATTGACGTGTGTTGTCCTGTTATTGCATTTTCAGTAGTGGTAACAGGCCGCACGCTCACAGTGAAATGGATGTGAAAGCTTTAGAGCCCTTGGCAGTGTGTACGCCTGCACTAAAGTGCCGAAACTTCTAGCGCTGTGCCAAATGAACAGGCAGATCAGGATGAAGTAGAAGGGTGTGCTACAAAGACCATGGAGGATATTTTGGAAATTAGACAAATGCTGCAGGGGCTGGTTGTGAATTTCATGACTGGGAAACCGGCTCTGCATTCTCTGGCTCAGAGGATGGGAGACGTGGAAGCCAGAGTCTCCTCACAGGAAAGGAAAGTCTCTACCATGGATCAATAACTGATCGTAGTATGCAGACAAGTTAAAAAACTAGAAGTGCGGATGGAGGATCAGGAATCTAGAAGTAGGAGAAACAATTTGATATTAGCAGGGCTACCGGAGAGGGCGGAAGGGACTGATTGTGTCTCCTTTATGCAAGATCTTCTGCTCAAGCTTTTGGATCCCATGCCGTTCAATGATGCTTACAATCTGGAAAGGGCTCATAAAACTCTATGAGAGATGCCCCCACCAGTGGCAAGGCCAAGGGTCATCATAATGCGATTTTTGAACTATAAAGAAAAATCCCACGTGCTCTTTAATGCTAAAAAAATTAATCTCTGCAATGGAATGGGGCATCCCTTTGGCTGTTCCAGGATCAAACGCGATCGGTCAGGGAGAAGCAAAAAGAATATTTGGAAATTAAAAAAAAACTTTACTTGGCTGGAATTAAGTTTCAGCTACAATATCCTGCGACTGTGATGGTTCGACTCCAATTGAGGAAAAAGAAATATCTCACTGCAGGTGATGCCATGGAAGAGCTGCATGTGGAACTCCCAGGGCTATTTAAATTGACGACCCGAGCACTGGTTGGTGAGCTGTTAACTGGTATGATCTACACAGTTGGGACTTTGGCAATGGAAAGGAGATGCTTTATTTGTTTCTGATTATTCAAATCAGAGGGGAATGGTTTATGTGTGGGTTTTATGTTATGCTGTTTAGATTAATAATGTGGGATTGGAATGGTATTAATGGGGGTTGGCTACCATTATAATACAGTGGGTTATAAAATGGGGCCTGGTGATGTTCAGGAGGGCAGGGGAGCTCTGTTTATATAGGTAAGGGGGGGGACTCTGCAGTCTATGAAGGGGGCAGTGGTTCCCTGGCTATGGTGATCTTGAGTTTGAGATATAAGGAGGAGGGATGGATAAGCTGGGCTCTAGCACAGATGGAAGCTGAGGGCTATCCTTTATTTTCTTTAAGGGGGGTCCCTATTGGAGTATGTGAAGAGGAGTGTTTTGGGGTTCTGAACATTGGGGGGTAAGATTAAGGGAGCATTTCTCCTGCAGTAATATTTGTTTCTGTGAGAGGTGTGGACCTGAGGAAAGCCTAGTCAATTTGAAGGGCCGGGGAGGGGTGCACAGAAAGGGGCTCGTTCATGCATCAGTGACTGATGGGAGGTTGATCCAAGGATCAGGGGTTGGGGGGGTTTGTAGGGGGTTGGAAAGAGAGAGAGTCCATAGTGGTGTATGTGCAAGATGCAGACTTGGCAAGGGCAAAGTGTGATGGTTCTGTGCTAAATCTTTTTAAATTTTTTTGATGTTATGTATTAATATTATCTCATGGAATGTTAAAGGTCTCAGGGTAGATGGAAAGAATGGTTATTTTGAGGTATATTGGACAGATGGGGCTCACATTGTTGCTTAGGAGACCCATCTTCTGACAGAGGAGCTGAGCTTCCTAAAGATTCTGTGGGTCGGTCAAGTTTACGGGGTGGGTAAAGATAAAGCCTCAGGGGGTGAGGTGATTTTAATAGGGAAAACCTGCCCATATATTATAGCGCAGATAACTATTAGGGATGATAGTAGAGGGATTTATTTTACTGGCATTTTAGGGGGTAGAGAGCTCACAGTTGCTTCTATTTATGGTCCCACCCCCTCTAATCCTGAGTTTTTTGCTTCATTAGAGTTGGATATTCCAGCATTCTCTCAGCACTCTCTTATTTTGGCAGGTGATTGGAATTTACCTTTTAATAATAGGGAGGACAGGATACCTCCGTCAGGAGGGCTTTTGTCCAGAGCTCAGAAAGCTCTGAATAGATTTTTGGAACTCACTGCTCTGGTGGATCCATTCCGAATTTATTCTAAAGGGGGCAATAACATAACCTTCTATTCAGCGGCCCACAAATCTCAATCTAGGATAGATTTTTTTTTGGTTAACAGGGTGGCACTGGGTGAGGTTAGAGAGTTAGTAACTCGAGGTAGAACTTTCTTGGATCATGCTCCAATTCAGTTGACCTGGGAGCCTAGAGCTCCTTCCTCCAGACTGTATAGATGGAAGCTGCAGGATATGCTTTTGATGGACCCTACAGCCCAGGGTAATCTAGAGGATGCCCTCCTGGAGATTATACAGAAGCAATTGCCTACACTGCAGAATGCACACTTAGCATGGCTGACTTGTAAGGTGTTATATGCAGGTGAAGCCCAGGGTCTTTCTGCACAAAGAAATAAAATAAGACGTGCTAAAGAGGAGTTTATCCTGGGGGCTATAGAATCACTGGCTCCTTGGGAGGAATCCTCTGAAGATATAGATGTGGAGCTCCAAAGTTTGGAGAAGAGAACAGTCAGATATGGTGTACGGTAAAATAGAATTTTGGTTGCAAAAGATTCAGGCTAAATATTTAATGCAGGGAGATGTACCTGGTCACCTTCTAGCAGCCAGAGTTAAGCAATGGGAAGCAGTTTGGATGGTTACGTCCATACAGTATGCAGGGAAACGCTTAACAGACCCTCAACAAATAGCGGATGCATTTGCCTCTTACTATAGGGATATATACTGGGCTGAACACATTGCTGGGGAGACAGCAATTAGGTCCTTTCTGGAGAGAATACCCTTACCGGTTTTAGATGCCACACAGGTTGGAGAAGTGGCAGCCCCCATAAGAGAATCTGAGATAATAAATGTGATCCATTCTTTGTCATCTGGTAAAACACCAGGACCGGATGGGTTATTGGCTAAGTTTTATCAGACTCATTTACCTACTATACTCCCCTTGCTCAAAGATTTTTTTAGCCATGTTATGCAGGAGGGGGTGTGTCACCCTCCCCTCTACCAGGCATATATCTACCTGGTGCCAAAACCAGGCAAGCCTTTGGATTTGCCAGGCAGCTACCAGCCTATAGCTTTGATGAATCAAGACATTAAGATACTTACAAGGATTATAGCTAACAGAGTATTGCATATTGCCCCAACCTTAATCAGCCAGGAGCAAGTGGGATTTATGCCTAGTAGAGGGGCACAAGATGCTCTCAGGAAGCTCCAAAATATACTTGGTCAGGCGTCAGATTCCCAACTTTCCCAGCTTTAATATCTTTAGACACTGAGAAGGCCTTTGACAGGGTCTCTCACCCATTTCTATTTGTTACAATGGAGAGGATGGGTTTTCCAGAGAGCCTTATTAGAGGTATCAAAAATTTGTATGCTGCCCCTATGGCTAGAGCATTGTGTAATGGGTATTTTTCACAGGAGCTTAGGTTGGAAAACAGGACCAGACAAGGGTGCCCCCTTTCCCCAATATTGTTTAATATTTATTTGGAACCACTCCTGCGGGCAATCAACAATGATGCCAGCATTAAAGGGTTCATGTTTGAAGGGCAGGATTTAACATTTTCGGTTTTTGCTGATGATATTTTGTTGCACTTACAAGACCCAGCCTCTAATTTTAAGAGGAGAGTTGAAATTATTGAACAATATTCAGGGGTCTCGAGTTATAAGCTAAATTTGAGCAAGACGCAAATTCTCCCCTTGACACCACATGTCAATAGTGCAGATTTTGAACCTTTACATTTACATTGGGTGCCAGATATGTTTAACTGTTTAGGTATATGGATCACAGCTAATATGGCAGATGGGGTGACAATAAATATGGATGGGATCCTGATGGTGATCATAGGGGACGTGCTTAGATGGAACAAGCTTCCCTTGAACTTTGCTGCTAGACTGGGTTTAATTAAAATGAACCTTCTACCCAGGTTATTATACCCAATACATTTAGCTCCTTATTGCCGTCCCAAAATCTGGTTTGTTAAAATTAGGAAACTGCTATTGCACTTTTTATGGAATTCCAGGCCTCCTAGGAGAAAGCATAGTGTCCTGTACCTGCCACTTAACAGTGGAGGGATTAAGCTGCTTGATCTTCATCTATATTTTGTGGCGGGACAATTCTGTCTTATGAGTTGATGGGTTAGGCATGTAGAGGGAGGGTCATATACCCCAATATGGCTCCTACTGGAGAAGCAAATTTTTCAGGATTTAGCCCTCTCTCCCGAGAAGTTTCTCTTTACTAACCCAGAGAAATACTTGAAACATGCATCAGTGGCTCCAATTGTTAAATCAGCTATGGTCTGGTGGTCATTTCTTACACCTCGTCAAAGAAGAGATCAAGGGAAGATCCGAGAACAACCGCTATTGGGTAATCCTAATTTTTTAATAGGGGGTAAGATCCTTACTAACCATTGGGCAGCTCAGCTCCAGGGTCTCCAACTTAGGGATGTTGTGCAGGACAACAAGGTGACCCTCCAGAGTAAATGTGATACAGTGTCTTTTTTTAAAACGTTACAGCTTACTAAAATGTTGGAAGGGATTTGCAGAGGATTGGGAAGACCACATGAATATTCTTTCACATGGGACAATCTTAAGGAGGTGGATCCTACATCTCATCCTTTGTCTAAAGTTTACAAAGTGCTTCTGGAATATATTTGCCCAAACTCTACTACAAAGATCCCTTATCCCTTACCGGGATAGAACATTGGCCTCCCAGAGAATTAACTGGGATAATATTTGTAGGACTTACAAATATATATCTGTACTCAGGTACAGGATTATGCAATTTTTTATTATTTCTGATTTGTACTTTACCCCTGCGAAACTATGTGATAGACACCTTGGACAGACAGACCCGTGTTTTAGATGTCGAATGGGTTCTGGGGATATCTTGCATGTGCTGTGGGAATACAGCAAGATAGTGCCTCTATGGGCTGAAATTAAACAGCAAATGGACCCGCTATTTGATTACTCAGAATTTATATTGCCAGAAATATGCATTTTAGGAGATATGTCACAGGTATCAAGGATTACACCTAAATACCATTTATCTTTGATTGCTGCGATAGTTAAATCAGCTATATTGAAACATTGGAAAGATGATTATATTTATACCTATAAGCTTTGGGTGAGGGACCTGATCTGCACCCTGGGGAGAATAAAGAGGTATTTGCTTATGGAGGGAAGGAAAGGGCTATATGGAAAAAGATGGTTGGCACTGGAGACAATTTATTCTCAAAAGGTTTAAATATTTAATCACAGGCCTGTCTGTCAGACTGTGATTAGTGTAAGATTATTCTTTTCGAGACATGTATAGTTTTGATTTAGATTCTTCTGTTTTAAAGGGATTCATTTTGCTATTCACACTTGTCTTTGGGTTGGGTTGATGATGGTAAAAAGGTAACATAATATATGATGGGTCTGCTTTAGGACTAGGGTGGGATGGACTCTCTCTTTTTCCAGGGGACACGGCAGAGGGCTACATGCTGGTTGCAATGTTGTCCAGGTAGGGCCCAGTTGATTTATCATTACTGGGACATATTGCATTGGTTGCAGGTTTTTTTTTTTTCTTATCTTCTTTTTCCGGAATTCAAACTAGTTGATGAAAGGGTTTCTTTATCTGTAATTTTACAAGAATTGGTTATTAATACAGGGGTTAGGGCCTATTTGCTGTGTATGTACATAGTTGGGGTTGTACATAGTTTCACAATCAGTTGTTGGATTGTGACTTCCGGCTGTGTTCGGGATACCTGTTTTGTATGTCTGATAATACACAAAGAAAATTTAATAAAGATTTATTAAAAAAAAAAGAAAAAGAGATGTGCAAGAACAAGGGGACACAATCTGAAGATAGAGCGGGGGACAGCTCAGGGATAATGTGAGGAAGTATTTTTTCATGGAGAGGGTGGTGGACACATGGAATGGCCTTCCTGAGGCGGTCATTGGATCAAAAACAGTGGGGGAATTCAAGAATGCATGGGACAGATGTAAGCAATTCTGGTGGGGGGTTAGGAAGAAGTAGGCTGTTGGTTAACTAGGATCTGCAGCTTATCCAATACACAGGGAATTGGGCAGACTGGGTGGGGTAAGTGGTCCTTATCTGGGGTCAAAGTCTATGTTTCTACATTTCTATACACAATAATAGTAATGCATTTAAAAGCTGTGTCAACTTTGGACTGGAGCTGAACTCTGGTCATAGTGAAGTCTTGCTCTAAAAGGGACAATGGTTAATGCAGTGAATATAGCCATTTGAAATATCAATAGACTTACATCTGTAGTTAAATGTAAGTGAGTGGTTATGGAGATAAAACAATCTAAGATACAGGTGATGCTCATGCAAGAGACCCATATGTCCCATACTGAAGCAGTGAGGATCAGGGAGAGCAAAGGTGGGGAATGTATCACCTCTTATTTTTCCACCAAAACCCATAGGGTGGCTATATGGTTTCCACGGTGGGCCCAGGTCAAAGTCCTTCAAGAAATGCATGATCCAGAGGGAGATATGTCCTCGCAAATATTACACTGGAGGGAGTGGGCACCCTCTATGTTGGGTTGGTATATGCTTCCAACATGGAAGATCCAGGGTTTTATAAATTACTTGCTGTGGACATGGCCTCTCTCCAGGGCTGTGGGTCTTAGAAGGGGACTATAACTGTGTTCAGGACACAGTGACATACAGATCAAACCCAGCCCCCATTCCTATCTCCTGAAATGCAAGGGCACTGGGTGAGGTGGAGGATATATTCCACTTAAAAGATGTGGCACCACCAGCATACAACCAGCTGAGAGTAGTTTCTAGCCACATGCTCACCACTCTTATGCCAGGCTGGATCAACTGCTGGTTGGCTCCACTGTCCTGCAGAACATAGGCTCTGTGAGGTACTCCTTGATCCTAATATCTGACCATGCCTCCCTGACCCTATCCATTTCTGCCCAGGGATCTCTGCCCCTCCCATCAATCCTGGTGCCTGGATCCCTTACTCCTATGAGACAAGGTCTTTATTGATTTCATGTACAAAAAAATAGGGGCGTTTCTTCTCCACAATGTGAAAGGTGACATGTCACAATGGGACAAGGTGGAAGGCCCTTAAATCTTATGTTCTGGGGGCAAGTAACAGAGTTCTCAGCCCATAGTAAGAAGGTCTCAGAAAAGGAGCTTGAGCAACTCTGAGCAAGACTGTGGCTTGTGAGGAGGCTAATATGAAGAGGCTAAGCCACTCTCTGTATGGGATCCTCCAGAACCTGAAATGGCAATTTAACCAACTGAGCACCTCCCAAATATAATGCTCCATTTTACTGTCCTATGTGGAAATATATTTTGATGGTGACGGGGGATAACTAGCCTGGCAGCTACGCAAAAGGGAAGAGTAGAGGGCAATTAGTCAGCTACAAACTCACACAGGTCAGGTGACATCAACAACCTCCAAGATAGAAGTGGAATTTGGAGCATTCTACAAATCACTATATAATTCTGAGGTTTCCCACTCCACCCAGCAGCTCGAGGCCTTCTTTGAGAGAGCACCCATCTCCACTCTATCCCTTATGGAAGTTCAGGGCCTGGAGACCTCTCTGACAGTGGCAGAAGTGCAAAAAGCCATCAAAGTGCTTAAGGGTGGGAAAATCCTAGGACCCAATGGCCTGCCTGTTGATTTCTTCAAAACATTTGCTCCAATATTGGTAGGGCCACTCCATGACATGCTGTTTGAGAGCTTGGACAAAGGAGTACTGCCCCCCCAACACGGTCTGCCACAATAACGATGCTCCCAAAACAGTAGAAGGACCCCACTGTGTGTGCATCATATCACCCCATCTCTGCTTACAGTGGATTACAAGATCCTGTCTAAGGTGGTGGCTACCTGTCTTGAGCCTTTGCATCCTCACTGGTCCATCTGGACCAGGCAGGGTTTGTACAGGGGTGACAGGGGACACACAACATCAGGAGAACCCTAAACGTTATTCACTCATGGAGAAAGACCTCTTCAAAACATGGTGCAGCCATTCTTGCCCTTGATGCTGAAAAGGCATTTGATCATGTGGAGTTGGGGTATATGTTTGAAACTCTGGGGTGTATGGGGGTGGGCCCAAAACTTCAAAGTTGGGTGAGAACAATGTACTCTTCCTCGACAGCTCAAATTGTAGTTCATGGAGAGTTAACACCGTCCTTCCTCTTGGGACAAGGTACTCAACAGGGGTGCCCTTTATACCAACTCCTATATGTACTGTCCTGTGAGACACTGACAGCAGCCATCAGGAGCCAAGAGGATATCCAGGGATTCCAGGGAGGAGGACATGAGCCTAAAGTCACCCTTTTTGCAGATGACCTACTGCTCTGTCTTAGAAACCCAGCCCAGGATCTGCCAGTGGTCCACACCTTGCTGCAAGATTATGGCTCACTGTCAGGACACAAAGTTAACTGTTCAAAGAGTGAACTTCTCCCCATTGGGTGATTAAACAGACTACAGTTCACCTCGAGGCTTGGGGGTCTGGTGATGGTGGAACGGTTAAAATACCTGGGTATCTATATTTTGGCTAAAGTGGGAGCCCTATATGCCTTGAACTATAGTCCCCTATCTCAGCAACTGGCTTATGACTGTGAACGGTGGCAGTCCCTGCCACTCTTGCTAATAGGACATGTTAGCACTGTGAAGATGATGGTCCTACCATGGTGCCTATATCTGTATCAATCGCTGACCATTTTGATACCACTGAAACACTTCAAACACTTAAACTCCATTATACATATATTTTTGTGGACAGGAAAGTCAACCCATATTAAATGGAGCATACTCCAACTCTCAACCCCAAGGGGAGGGTTAGGTCTTACACATTTTCATTATTATTACTGGGTGGCACAATTGGCCTTCCTTCTTGGAGGACAACAGGGGGTGGAACCATCTTGGTTAGCAATGGAGAAGGAACTGAGAGGTCTCCTCTATACACAGTACTTGTCTATATCTTCTGAGGTTACATACCTGCCCAGTCATGCCAAAACCTTTCTCCACCACCACCCTTAGGACCTGGATAGCCTCCCATAGACAAATTGGACACCAACCATCCAATTCCCCACTCACAGACTTAATCACTGTGGTGAGGTGCAGGGGAATGTATACAGCTCAGGTGCACCAGCAGCTTCTACACTGCAGGTGGCTGGGGTGCATCAAATACTCCAACTATACGGGGGATCATGGAGTTTTCCTCAATGAAGCTTACCAGGCACATACTGTAGATCTGTGGAAAGTCTTTGTGTACCTAACAGTTTGACTGAGACTGGGTGACACCCTGGACACTACCAACAGATGGGCTCCTCCCTCCTTGCTGGAAGAAGAGCTGTACAGGTCCCAACCATGCAGGAAGTCATTGACACCCTTTATTAAACCTGGCGGCAGATGAAGAACCAGTCAACTCCATCATAGCTAAATGGGAGAAAGAGTTCTCTTTACCAAAATTGGGCAGTCCTCCTGAAGACTAGCTGCTAAATATTTGATTACATGCTCTCATAGTAACAAGCTTGTACAGATGCACCTTAACTTAATGTATAGAGTGTATCTCACCCCAAAAAGACTCCATGCAATGAACCCAGACAGCTCAAGCAGCTGCCCTAAATGTTTGGGGAATGAGGCAGACTTTATTCATCTTGCATTGACATGCCCCAGGATAACTCCATTCTGTCATGAGGTGCACAAAATAATGAGTGGGGTACTGGGGTATAGCCCATCTAAATCCCCTCTGGAGCTATTGTTGGGAGCTGACCCATATCATCCACAGCATAGAAGTACGGCTCCGTTATGGTCCCTAGACCTGGTCATGGCTAAGAAGACAATCACCAAATCTTGGTTATCAGTCAGTGCTCCCACCATCCAGAACTGGGTCAATAACATGAAACAATTCCCAACTCTGGAAAAAATACAGTATACAGTAAATAGGAACTACAGTGTTTTCGAGTGGGTGTGGAACCCATTACTGGTGGCAATAGATAGAGGTCTCTTCCCACTGTAATCATGGCCATATGCCCTATGTCTGGGGATAGAACAGACTTTGGACCTCCCTTGGCACACTTCGTAACCCTCCGGTGCTGTATACTGCACATATGGGGAATGAGAGGCCGGTCTACCCAGGGGTGAGACCGCATGACTTTACTAAACACCAGGAGAAGGGTTGTGTTGAACAGACTCCCAAATGTACCCTGTAAGGGGAAAGGGTGCATAATTATTGGATGTTAACAACTATATAACACAAATGAAAGAGCATAATAGCCAATATACCAGCTTTTTACTACGAATCCTAATGTACATGTATACCACAATATGTTATAGTTGTTTTGCAATCAATAAAAAGATTTTACAAGAAAAGATGATTTAATACTCTGTATCTCTTAATAGGCGAACCCAAGCCCTGAACATTCCAAGAAATTATGTTAGTGGCACTCATTTTTAAATATAAGCTGTACATATGCACTAATGAGGTACTATATAAACTGACTAACAATATCTAAAACAAATTATTTGGGTAAAATATCTATTATAATTTAACTTCTACTCTACCTATTGATTAGCAGATAAACTATGCAACACTAAGAAATGAAACAGAACAGTAAACATTTTACAGGAGCAATGTGAAGAACTCACTGAGTATAAGTTTGTCAATATGGAGCAACACACCTCTAAGACAACTTTTAACCAGAAAACTCATCATAAATATAACAACAATTCAACATAACACCGATAAATATAATGCACTGTAAAAGTGTGGACAGAAAAAGATTCTTGTTCATATGGACATTAACCATGCCCTTTAAAGTTGTTTAAATTGTTTTGCAGCCACAAAGTGACCCTTCCACATCAGATAGATATTTTCTCTGTGGTTGTAGTAACGCAGGAAAAAAAACACAGAAAAAACAAGGTTTCTGGCTCACTATACTATGCCCCCAGCCATCCCCTACAATGAAGCTGGAAGGGAGTCCAAGGCAGCAAGAGAGACTGACATAATCCCAACTTGGGTAATAATACCAAGATGTAATAAATGGTGTGGAGTCTAGATCCTAGATAATCATGCTGTAAGCCAGTAGCCCACTCCCCCATCAAATTACCATTGCACTCATCCCATGATCGCAGCTTAGCAGTTCCCAAGTAACTTATGACCATCACCTGCTCTGAACATCATTAATTCCAAGTGACCATTTCCTGAAAGGTGCTGCTTCAGGCTTGAGTGGTCGTAACATGACCATAATGCTCACACAGAGCAGTATTCGCCCAGTTGGTGGAGCTCCATCCAGACAGAATCCTCCTGAAGTATACCAGGTTGCAAAATGAATACACATAGCTGGGAACGAGGCTCCAAAAACAACAAACACAGGAGAGTGAGTGAGGGCTCTTTGCAAGCAATTGTATAATAAAGAGCCCCAGTGCCGCCATCAAAACCCCCTAAACTAATAGAGTTCCGCATGCTAAGTCATGCTAGAACAACATGCTATTGCTAAATATTGAGGTAAAAAGGTAGAAATGGGCCCCATGACTACCTGATAACAAATTAATGTGGGGAGCTTAATATGTGACAGCCATACATGCAGCGCCAAACTAACCCTTATGACTGAGATCCAGTCATGCCCAGGAAGTAAAATGACTGTGTCAATAAAACATATACAGAATACTTGCCTCCCCCAGAAAAAAAACTTGGGGCTTGTTTAAATCATTAGCCACCACAATCCCATAACATACAAAGTATTACCTTATACTAAGATAGCTCTGCAGTCCAGAAGAGACAGGCAGAATGATGGTGACACATGGCAGCCTCCTGTTGGGGTCCCGTTCGGTAGCTAGGCAAAGCTGCACCAGCCGTGAAAGTTAACTGTGACATCGTACAGAAAATAAGGAATATAAGAGAAAGGATTACAAAATATTTTCTAAAATACATTTACAACTGGTAAACCAAAACAGTAGAGATGAACACTGGAAGACGAGACTCGACTTGCTGATCAATTTCCTTGAGCGAGCATCAGCCAATCAGGAGCCTGCTTGCGAGGTCCCAGGTTCAAAGTACAGGAAAAAGGAAGTGTGGTTTTCAACTTGCCGGTGGTAAAGGATCATCAGAGCTAATCGAGGGTGACATGGACTCTAAAAACATATCTGCCACAGGTTAAGGTCCCTGGCCCAGATTTAATTCCGGCAGAAGTATTTTTAACTGCTCCTTCTCAGTGGACCAACATACTTACTTTGTTTTTAACTACTGTAGCAGGAGGCTCGAATTTCCATCTACACAGAAGGGCTAAACAATCATTTTGATACACAAAAACGGTGATAAAAATGACCCAGTAATGTACAGGCCCGTCTCCTTATTGGATAATCTAGGGAAAATATTTTCAAAAATAATACTAACAAGACTCACAGAACAAGTATCACAGCTTGGTGATCTGTCCGCCTGCCAAGCTGGATTTTGCACAGGTTATTGCACAACAGAAAATTGCTTTAACATCAGATATCTTTATGAAAAATATGTGAAATTACAAAAGCAAAAACTATATTCTGCATTTATTGACTTCAGCTCAGCTTTCAACACTATTTCTCGAGGTCTGCCATGGAATCTCATGAGGGAATGGGGTATTTCCCACAAAATTATTAGAATTATAAGAGAATTATACACAGACACCTGGGCACAGGTTAGATTAGACACAAATGGTCAACTTTCTTCCAGTATTACAACAAATAGAGGCGTTAGACAAGGGTGTGTACTAGCCCCCCTACATTTCTGTATCTACATTAACAAGTTATTAACACTGCTTCAACAATCTTGGTCTGATTCCCCTAAAATCCTTTCCAGGGATTGTGCAGCTCTTGCTAATGCTGACGACCTGGTACTTTTCTCACTTAGTCTGGATTATAAGCAAAACTAAATATTTTGAACTCTTATGCAACTGAATATAAATTAAAGATAAATGAGACCAAAAGCCAGGTGCTGGTATTTGATGCAAAGCCTAATAACAAAAATTGGGGGACTAGGGATAAAAAGCTGAGGAATGTAAAGTATTACACTTACTTGGGTCTTCAGCTTTTAGGTGATGACAGATGGTCAAAACATATTAATTCTTTAAAAATTAAACTCAAACAAACTGCTAGTTCATTAAACCTGTTTAATCGGAAATATGGTGGTAACACTATTAAACCTCTTACTGCTGCAGTCAAAGCTAAATATAACTCACAGGCATTGTACCATGGCGAAATTAAGGAATCTGATAACTTCAATCTCTTAGAAGTTCCCTTAAACAAGTTAATTAAATCTAGCTTGGGTCTAAGCAACTCTGTGCTGGCTCTCCTAGTTAGGGCAGAACTTGGGGTCTATAGATCAAAGGCATATATTTATGCTAGGAAAATAAACTACTGGATTAAAATATTACCTTGGATCCAGATAGATTGCCGTATCTCTGTCTAAAGGAAAAACATGGTTGGACTAACTTGGGCTCCTTGCAATCTAGTTGACTTAAAAATATTGTTTACATCTTACAAGAAAATTATCTTGAATTTCTGAAAAATTATGTTTTTAAAGGCATTTCTAGCAGCCTAAAATATCAAACATATGTTAACCATAGGATGATTAATTATTATAAATCACAAGACCTAGAGTTAATCCCCAGGTTGCATATTTCTCCATGGTTAACACACAACAATATTTTGCATTGTCCCGGATTCCCCCCTTTTCCCTCACAAAAAACACAGAGACCATTGCTTGTTGTGCTCAGATTGGCAATTAATTTATTTAAATCCATCAATCCATAATTCATTTTCCGTTTCTTTATTGTCACATATCCATAATTTTCATTTATTCCCATCCATATATCACGTTCTGATTATCCATCCCCCAGGCAAAAACCTGAGTGCCTTCTTCTCCTTTTCTGTTAGGTAATGGTGAAAACCGAGACCGCTTTCTCCTTCATCTTCTTCTTCTTCCTCTTGTGTTACTCCTTTTTTCTTCCCCCCTTCCCGTCCTCCCCCCCTTTTTCCCCACTAGCCAGTCTCATGCTTGCGTTGGATGACTGGCTTCCCCCCAACCTAGGGTATCCCTCTCCCCTACCTCTGCTTTTTTTTTTTTCATCTGTTTGTCCGTCTTCTCCATTCTTCTATGAAACTCATTGTTTCTGCATTGAACATATCTACTGCTATATCTGACAGGTGTACCCCATCTGATCTGTAGAATTCATCCACCCATTCTTCAACCCCGTGCAGTATCACCTGTCCTCCCATCTGCCTTATCAGTGTCCCCACTCCGTCTATTCATCTTGCTCCTGGCCCTCTCCACCGCCCTGTGGCTGTGTTCCTGTCTCCATACTCTTCTTGGTATTATGTCCAACCATGCAAGGCATATCTGAGGCCACCACTGTCTTATTGCCGCTAAGTCCCTCTTAATCTGCAAATATGTGTGCACCCATGGTCTGCCTGCCAGGTCGTTGCCCCCTAGGTGTAAAATGATTAGGTCTGGACTGGGCCGATGACTCTTGTGCTCTTTCAAAGCAGGGAGAAGCTGTGCCCATCTCATCCCTCGTAAGCCATGCCATACCAACCTACACTGCCTTGTATCCTGGTATAACTGCTTTCCCCCAGCTTTTGTCTCTGCTCTCTTACCAGCCCAGTAAATATAGGAATGGCCACAGATCCAGACTTCTGTGCTCCTCCCTCTACCTATGGGGTGCAACAAAAACAAAATTAGTTAATTTACATGCACTTTCCATATCCTCCCTGCCTTATCCCCCCACTTTATTAACATATGTAGATTTATATTCCCCTCTCCCTGTTTTTTTTTTTATGTCAGAGCTCTGATGTATCTTTTATAACTGGCTGATGCCAGCGACCTTTTTCCAAGATGTCCTCCACGGGTTCACTCCTTGCTGTCCACTGAGAAGCCGCCCCAATCCACAGGGAATGGATGAGTAATTAGCTGGGTTCTCACCCAAAACCCATTGCCTTTTTAACACCACTGTAATTTAATAGCCAGTGACCCTTTTTCCATCCCCTGTATAAAAGCTTCCCGTCCTGATTACCTGCCCTGCGTGGCCTGGGGCCCTGTACTCGAACTATCACGATCTCTGATCACCCTCTTAGTGTTATTATGCAACCTTGCCTCTTTGGTCAGCCTTAGACCGTCTTAGTTTGATCCGTATTTCCTTTGCCCCCAACTCACATCTTCCCATTCCACACCACTTTCCCCGTCATTTTTCCATGGCCTACCACCTCACTCACCCTCATAGCCCCTGCAAACATTGTCACATAAATCATGTGAAATAGCTGGGCCTCACCCTTCGATTTGCATATCACCGGGATCACCTCTTTTAGCTTTATTAGCCACTGCTCCCCTATAGGCCTCCTATTGTCCCCGGTCCCTCTTCTTAACCTACCCCAGCCCTGCATGATCCTTCTGATGAACATTGCCTTTGTTGGGTCCCGCTATCCTTTCAGGCTGCAGATCACACTGATCCCTGCCAGATAAACCCCCATTGTGGTGTGAGCCATCCCTTTCTGCCATTGTTCCACCGTGAACATTCCCAACTGTTCTTCAGATAATGGCCCACTTACCTCCATCTGGTGTTCTGCCCTGAATGTTTGAAAAACCCGCCAAGCCCCATCATAGGCCATCAGAGTCCGGGGTGCCCATGAGCTACGAAACAACAGTTCTGCTCTTTCCTGCCAATGTCCCAGATGTCTGCTGGTATGGGCATTTTTTGTTCTTTCCGATGCTGGTGCCAGCTTCCGGAAATGGTCCAGCTGCAGACAGGAAAGGCTGTCAGTCAGGGTATTGTGTACCCCTTCTATATGTTTTGCTCTGAAAGACATGTTCAGCTGCAGAGCCCTTAAAACTAACTGTCGTACTACCTGCATGACTGTGTCCGACCTGGCTCCCTTATTGTTCAGTACCTCCACCACCGCTCTATTGTCACACCAAAATGTTACCTTCTGATCCCGTAATTCCTCCCCCCAAACCATAGTGCATGCCCATATAGGCATGATCTCCAGAAGTGTTATATCTTTTACTTTCCCATCCCTCACCCAACTGGCTGGCCATGGTTCCGTGAACCACCTGCCCCTCAGGTAACCTCCCATGCCCAGTCGCCCGGCTGCGTCCGTGTATAAGTCCAGATCTGTGTTGTACAGCCACTCCTCCTGCCAAAACAAACACCCATTATAGTCCTTCAAGAATTCCTCCCATATGCTAAAATCCTCCCTGATGTTGCAAGTCAGGTTAACCCAGTGATGTGGTTTTTTGACCCCAGCTGTCACCCTGGCCAACCTTCTGGTGAACGCTCTTCCTGGCCCAACGGCCCTGCATGCAAAATTCAGGTGTCCCAATACCTGCTGAACTAATTTCAATTGAACCCTCTTCTTGCTGGCGTGTATCCCGATTAGCTCCTTCAACCTCCTTACTTTTTTGTCCGGTAACCTAAAAACTTCATTTGTGGAATCAATCTCTATCCCGAGGAATTCCATAACCTTGCTGGGCCCCTCTGTTTTTTTCTGGTGCCAGTGGGACCCCTAATTCCCGGCACAATTCTTGAAACTTACCCAGCATCCTCTGTGTCTCCTCTTTGCCTTTCCCAATGAGGAGAAAATCATCCAGGTAATGGATGACTGACTTGTAACCCGTATTCTCTTGGAATATCCACTGCAAACATGTGCTGAACGCCTCAAATGTCACACATGCTGTGGAGCACCCCATTAGCATCACTTTGTCGAAGTAATACCGACCATCATTTTTAAAACCCAAAAGATCCCAGTCTTCCCTCCTGACTGGAAGCAGTCTGAAGGTGGACTCAAGGTCCGTTTTTGCCATCCATGCATCCTCTGTGGCCCAGATTATCCAGACTGTGTCTTCGAGTGTAGCGTAAGTCATCCTACTATGCTCCTCCCTAATACAGTCATTTACCGAATCACCTTCTGGGTAAGACAAATGGTGTATCACCCGGTATTCCCCTTCCTGCTTCTTAGGTACCAAACCCAAGGGTGATATCTGCATGTTTTCCAATGGGGAGTTGTCAAATGGACCCTCCACCCTACCTGCTACCTTTTCTTTCTCAATCTTTTGCCTTAACATTTCCTCTTTTCCCTTCACAGACCCCAAGTTGCTCACCTCCCTTGCCTGCCTGGGTCCTTTAGACTGCAATGAAAACCCTGTGTCAAAACCACATTAAATCATATCCCGCACACTCATGTCCGGGTATCTGTCCAGGCGAACTGTCAAGGCCGTTATGTTGATGGGGGTTCTGGCCATCCCAAATTGTGCCTTGTTGTGCCACCTTGGACCCTCCCCTCCTGCCAGTCCATCTTCCTTTGTTTCAATGTTTTTGACCACCCCTACCCCCATTCCCTCTGCCCCTCCCTCCGTTGTTCCACGTTTGTCCTCGAAAGACCTGGCCTTCCTGAAAAAACTGTTGGCTTGATCCTTGCCCCCCATACCCTTGTGTTCCTTGTATACTTGTAGTTCTGCACTTGCTAGCTGAGTGCCCCCTCCACATTTTGCACAGGCATGCCAAAAATGACACTGAGGCCACGAGCAGAAAGCCCTGTTATATGCCCAGCAACATCTCATAGGCATAGCCCCTTTCCTACCCCACCCTCCATCGGGTGTGGACTGATCCGTTACATAATCTGTCCATAAATCTATTTGCTTGGTGTCCCATCTTACATCCCCAAATGTCACCATTCGCTGCCGAAAATGTTCGTTGTAGTATATCCATCCCACCCTGCCTTTTGCTTTAGTTCTCTGTATTATCAATGAGTAAGTAATGAGCGGGATACCCAGCTCCGGCCTCCTTTCCAGAGCTATGGCTGAAAAGATTGCAAAACCTAAGAATCACCCATCCCAGGTCTTCCCTTTCGTGAATTTGTCTTCCTCTTTCTTTCCTAATAACACTATGGCAGCTGCCATCTCACTCTTACCTATGCTCCCCACCTCTTCATATTTTGCCGCTGCCTCCCAGCTCACCAGAGCAAATATATCCACATATTTCCCCCTCCACATTTTTTCTTTTGTGGCAATGAGCACATGCTCACCTATCCTCATCTCTTTTCTTGCCTTAATCTCTGCCAGGGCTGATTCCATCTGCCCTAAACCACCAGTCCCCAGTGCTGCCACCATTTGACCTATATACTCTTTTATGCTATCTCCTACTGTATTGGACGCATTACCTGTGACCTTTTCCTGTCCGGGGTGTCTGGAGGCCTCCAAAGATCCCCTTGCTTCTTCTTCTTGTGGGTGAGGTGGGTGAGGTGAAAGAGGAGGGTGAGCTACCAGGATCTGTGGGTCGGACCTCCCGCTCCGGGTTTTTGGTCCCGGTTCCGCCGGGGGAGACCCCCTTTGATCTGGGGTGGGTGCCAGTGCCGGTGGGTCACCCAGCTGTGTGGGTATGGGTTCGGCAGCCCTGGCAGGCCCTGCTGCCCTCGGCGCTACCCTAGAGGGACTGCGTTGTCCCCCAGGTGCCCTCTTCCCTTTGCCACCATTTTCCCCATCCGCTTTCCTCTTCCCCCTGGGCTTCCTCAAGTCCTCCCCCTCCACCAGCTCCCACATTTTGTTTGCTTTTTCAGCCAGCCCAATTATAGCCTTGTAAGCCTCTTCCTTCGACGGCCTGCTCTTCTTGGGTGCCATGCCCATTCTGCACTGCACTCTGTGAAAACAACTACAGAAAACGAAACATGTTACTTGTGCCTCAATGCCACCCTCTGTATATATTTTTTTTATAGCCCTGGTTCCGCCGTCCGTGCCGACCTTTACCAGTGAGGTACACCCTGCCCCCCAAGAACTGCTCTATCTGTACCGCCTGGGTGTATAGGAAAGCTAAGTGACATGCCCAGGGTCATACAGCGTGCATTGAGAGCTGTGGAATCTAAATCCCGGGTCTGTCTACCGGATGTCACCGGGTTGCAGCTTATACCCTCAACCCCTGGGTTACCTGGCCTTGTCCTCTGTGCCTGGCCTCGGGGTGCCATGCCATCCGCCCTCTTCTGCTCTTGAAAACGTGTGTCATGTGCCCCCTGAGCCCACTTCCCCGCAAGCTCCCGTTCACCGTTCACCTCTCAATGTTTGCCCCCCCTTCTTTCTCCTTTTTCTTTTTATTTTGTCCTCGAGTAACTTGTCATCCATATTCCCCTGCTTCCCTCTGTCTCCACATGAATATACAAATACTTCGCTTTTTTTTTTTGATTGCCACCTGTCGCTGTGGTAACGCCCTTTAGTAGCATTTACCTGCCCGACTAAGTCCTTAAGAAACAATAAGATCCCCCCTGTGGGCGAGGTTATGGGTTGAGGGACCATGTGAAATCCACAAATTGTGAGAATTAACTTTCTCATCTGATCCTTTTAACCAGCCAGACGTAACTGAAATGCAATTCCCCACCCGGCGTGTGATGTCACGCCACGTGGTTGTCTCTCCGCGATCACCCCACGGCCCTACAGGGCCCCTTCTGGCTATCCTCCACATGTTCCCCTTTTATTCGCCCACATTCCAAGCCTGCCCAGTGTCCTAACCACTGCCCCAATCGCAAACTTTACCATCCCCTTGTACCCTGCCATGCCCCGCCCCCGGGTCTCCTGCTCCTTCCCTTCTGTACCATAATCTGGTACCCACGCCTTTTGGAATGCAAACCCCTCCCACCAAGGCCGAAAGGCAGCCCCCGGGCCTACTCGCCCTCCCACTGGGCATGCAAATGCCGCCCCAGCCTTAGACTCTCACATGCATGTTGCTACCCCACGCGCCCCGTCCCCTCTGCCAGCCATCAAACAAACCACCTCATGGCACACACTCTCCTTCTCCCCTACATTTAGCACTGCAGGCTCCCCCATTTCGCTCCCGACCGCGTGTGATGCCATGCCAACGGGTCACTCGCTCCAACGCCTTTTCCTGGCCTTCCCAGGCACCTCTTCTTCTTTCAAATGTGCTTCTCCTCAGGTCTAACAGCAGCTAGCTGCTAGCAAATGGGGGAAAAATGTAGTGCACCCAGCCAAAACGCGCTTCTGCTCAGGCCTATCAGCAGCTAGCTGCTAGCAAATGGGGGAAAAACGTAGTGCACCCAGCCATTAGCCACCCAGGGTTCTTCCACCCCCGAGGCCTACACTGTCTCCACAGGCCACCTGGCCCAGATCTTTGCAAACTAACACCATGCGTCGCACCTACCCACGTGGCCCCCATTCCTGGCTCTGACTCCTTCCTTCTTGGCCATTCCTGGGCCTGCTAATCCCCACTGACCAGCGTTTTCATTTTTTTTTAATTGCAAATACTCTTCAAACAACATATTCTACTGTTTTTGCTGCCTAAAACGACTTTCCCCTGATACCTCCTTCTTGTAAGGAGTTCTCCTCAGAAACTGTGCCACCTTGTCTGCTAGCCTTCACTTCTTTTCCACTAAATGATACACATTTTTTTTTTAATTTGTATATCTAAAACAGTCAATTGCTGCCTCCTTACCTCTTTCAGTTGTGAAACCAACCTCAAAATTTAATGCCAAATCTGACGTGCTGCAGTTGACCAAGATCAAAACTCCAGCAAAAGTGGCTGAGGCTCCCTTGTGCTGTCCCTTATGTACCTCCCTACCCCCCTTCCCTTCCTGCTGCCTGGCCATTGTTCTGGCTCTTGGCTCCTCCCCTTCCCTCTCCCCTCCCCTTCCGAGCACAACCATTCCTTACAGGAGGGAAGGAGTCCACCAGGACAACATGGTCTGCCCCTTAAAGGGCAAACTCCATTATCACAGACATTATCTGGAAGTCTTGCCAGATTACTGTACAAACAAAAGAAACTTTACACAAAATATAGGCTGAAATTGTTCCCCTGTAATGTTCTCACTGCTAGATATAACAAGAATTCTACCTCCCAGTCTCAATACTGTTCATGTACGCAACAGTATTTAGAAAATCTGCATCATGTTATATTTGTATGCCCATGGTACAATAACCATAGAGCCTACTGGCTGGCCCCTTTATAGGATGCTTTTCAGACCAAAAAGCAGGCCCTACTATTGAAGTTGTTTTTCACAACAAATGTTGAAATTGTAATAAAGGCAGTTGCAGGCTCTCTAGAAGTTATTTCAAGAATTTGTATAACGCACAAATAATATAGCCTGGTATTCCCCTGGACCAAATAATTTGTCTAGGTAACAAACACTCTTTTGAATTCACCAAGGCTGTTATGATCAGCAGTGAGCTCTTACTCTGTTCGATCTCTGTTTGTAGAAAACACTGTCTAATGTATTATTTATTCATGTACATTAGAGATATCTCTCATTTTATTCTAGATTTTTGTACTATGTATTTATTATATGTATTTTAACCTTTAAGGTTGGTTTGCTAACCTTCAAAGCCCTACATGACCAGGCACCCGGTTACCTGCAAGACCTCTTGATACCCTACTGCCCCTCCCACCCTCTCCGATCCACCAACAAGGGATTGCTAGAGATTCCCAGGGTAAGTTTAAAAACATCAGGTGCCCGTGCGTTTGCTTTTTCGGCTCCGACCCTGTGGAATTCTCTACCTCGTCGGCTAAGAGACTGCCTGACTGTTGATAGTTTTAAGAAACAGTTGAAAACATATGTATTTAATTTAGCGTTCCCTGATGATTAATGTATTTTAGCTTCTTGTTTTAATGTTTTATCTGTAATTGGTTTTATGTACAGCATCTTGGTTTTTGAAAGGCGCTACAGAAATAAAGTTTGATTTGATTTGATTTTAACTTACTTGTACAACTTTAAGACTAAATGTATTTCTTTTGAAAAGGTCAAATGACTGGGTTTCATGTGATGATAGTGACTGCCAAACAGCAGTCGCAATAAGGGTGAGTGCATTATCACAGAACAGCAATTCAGCAATATGCACTTGCAGGCAACTGGGAACACACTAAGCTTAAAGTGCGTTTATGGGATTCGCATGCACCCTGCACCCCACATGGGGGCTTTGCCAGTCCTGCAGCCGTGGGAACAATAACATTTGACCACTCCCGCCCTGAACCCTTGACCTCCTCCATCGGAGCCAACCTCCCTACCCAGCACACCACATGGCTGGCTCAGTGGAGGAGGCATACCAGAGGGTAATAACCCTCTTCCCCATCCCTCCCCTTCCCTTCATTATTCCTACCTTCTGGTCGCCCTATACCTCCACTCATGGGCGCAGTACTCGCCTGCCTCCATATTCGCCCATGATAATAGCACTCTCATATGGGTCGCCGTTTTGATGGTCATCCATATGCTAATGCTATTATCATGGTAAATCAATGACCAATCAGTAAACTAAACTATCTGCCACAGGACTAAAGGGACCATGCAGAAAATCAGGTACATCCAAAACAGGGTTTTCACTGGCACAGGGCATCTGGTGTTCAGTCCTTGTACTCATTTTCCCAGAGCTAGCTGCAGATTTCACCGATGCAGTAATCAACTTGCTGGCTTTGTTTTTTGAAGAAGGGCTGTTTTTTTCTGTTGAGCTTAAATGACCAGCTCAGTGATTTGGGTAACATCTGAGATCTGTCAGAGAGGCTTGCAGGCATTTTCACATTAGTTTTGAAAATTGGAATCTGGGTGGTTTAAGATTGACAATGGTTGCAGTATTCAAGGTGCTGTGAGAGGGATCAGAACATTGATGCAGAGTGAAACGCGCCCGAGGTTCCTCCTCACGAGAATGATCTTTCAAGATTCCATTTCTGGCATTTGGTGTCCCAGGATAGTTTGAAAACTGTGGGAGTCTGTTAATGTTTCTAGCTTCAGGCCAAGATTTATATACAAATTCTGAGGCTTCTTCCACAGTTTGAAAAGCATGTAAAGTACCACCCATCGAAATCATTAGAACAGCAGAATATTTGACAAAGTAGTAAACATTTATTTTTTGTAGCACGGCTCTGATATCTCCAAATTCTTTCCTCTTTTCAACAATCTCTAATGAAAAATCCTGGAAAACAAACACTCTGTCCTGTCCCAATTCAGAATTTTTCTCTGTCTTGCTACTGCCAGTATTTCTTCCTTGACCAGAAAATGAAGGAATCTAACTATGATAAGTCTGGGTTTCTGTCCTTTTTTGGGAATAGCCCTGAGAGACCTATGGGTTCTTTCAATTTACAGGGACCAAGTCCAGTTGTAATTCAAAATAGAAGGAATAAATTCCTGCAAGAACTGTATCATATTTTCTCCTTCTACATACTCAGAGACTCCTACAATTCGGGTATTATTTCTCCTACTCCTGTTTTCCTGATCATCTATTTTGCCCCCTAAGACCTGAATATTTGACCTGTTCTTTTCATCTAAATCCTCCACTTTACCTAGCATTTCTTCTAGAAAGGCCAGTCTTTCCTCTATAACATCCATTCTCCCTGTCAAATCCTCCTGCTTCCTTTTTCCTATCTCTGTCCCCTTTTTCATGTCTGAAATGTCGAGCCTAATGGACTGTAGCATTTCTTTGATGTAACTCATATTACCACTGTCATTCTTACCCGCTTTATTCATTTTGATAACATTTGAAGGCATACGTGACAGAGATATCCCAGATTGCCCAGCTGCCATGTCCGCTCTGCTCCTGCTGTAGGTAGGCATTTCAGAGATCTGGCGCCCGGTAAAAACTTAATACATTACTAATACTTCCAAAACTTATACGATTAAGGGTAGACTTAAGAGTTCATTCCACACTTGTTAGCAGATGTTAAAAATAACTTAGAAGATGAAATTAAACCACTTTTGAATGTTAAATAAGATAAAATATCACTGTCGGTGAGAGAGCTTCTGTTTCAAGCTGGCATTCCCTCAAGCCATTTAGAATTAATGGACCAATGAATGGGGCATTTCCCTTTAAAGAACTGATATAACTGGAGAATTACTTGGTGTTTTTTGTATTATTTGCTAAATTGCATTGAAAACTTCTCTTACTTCTACATATTTCACGTTTGCATTTTTAACCAATTCTTTATACTTAGTATTGTTGTGTTCATTTTTATCTTTTTCCATAATTTGTACTGCTGCATTTTTCATAACAATAATCTGCTTATCTTGATGTTCATCCATTTGGGATTTTTTGTTCTAATCTACAGCACACACAGAATTAATTTTTACTCTGAATTTTTTTAGGATGATGGGGTGTGTGTCAAGGATGTGCCTTTGGATGGTTTGGTGAAAAAAAATATATTTCCATTTTTGAATTATAATTATTTTTGTGATAGATGCAAGACAGGCTGTTCAAATTGTAAATAACATTTACTGTTCAAACTGTACTTTTCGAAGGGCAAATGGCTGTTTACTGATCGAACTTTATTGTTCGAACAGTAAATAGCCATTTACTGTTCGAACTTTACTGTACTAATCAGTCCAGATCCCGCCATCTTGTTTTCAGTTAGCGAGACAGAAAAAGTTAAATATTTTTAAAAATACTGCCCCTGGGGCCTGAGGAACACAATTCTGGTATTAGTTTTTCTGTATCATGTCCCATAATATGTTTTTTTTTTCAGCTGGTAGTGTCTGCCACAAATTGCGGCAGTATCCTGAAACACCCGTTGTTGCATGCGACAGTATGGGGGGTAGATTTGCAGTAGCAATCCCTAAAATAGCTCCTGCTCACTTTTGGGGCAAACAGACACCAGAATCCAATTCCTTGGCCTCCATTTAGGTAAGCACCATTTGGTGTTCACCTAATGAAAGCCTGTTTTTTCCCTTTTACTGCTTCTAAGGGGAAGAGGACCAAGAATATTTAGTATTTAAAGCTCTGCTGACATTGGATTGCCCAATCCCCCTGTCAGCAGCATAACCCCCCAGCAGTGTGGGATGCTAGGGAGCCCATTCCCAGTGTCCCCAGTATGTTCTCCCCACAGCAGTGTGGGAAACTGGGTAGCCCAATCCCAGTGTCCTGAATTAAGTCCCTCCTGGTTAAATGATTTCATGCTTTCCCTTCCCTTACACTTTGCTGACAGTGGGATGCCAATCCCTGTGTTGGCACTAGTCCCCCTGTCAGTGTGGGATACTAGGGAACCCACTCCCAGTGTTCCCAGTTATGTCCTACCCCCCCAACAGAGTTGTTAGACACTGGGGATCCCACCCCCAGTGTCCCATTGCTTGCAGTACAGTACCTGTAAAAAATGAAAACAGTCCCCTCATGTCTTTTAATCCATGTAAAGAAAGAAAACAGTCCCTTGTTGTCTCCCCACCCCTCCCCCATCATGACCATCCCACTGAGCACCCACCACCCCCCTTGCCCTATGCTTACCACCTGGGGTCATCAGGTGTCATCTTCTGTGGTCTTGGACACATCTGCACTCTTCAAAGCTGAACCATGAACTGAAGAATCAAGGTAAGTGCTGTATAATGGCTGTCAATGGTGTTTTGAACTTATGTTGGTATTTTAACAATTTTTGGGGAATTTTTATACCAGATTTTCAATATGGGCTTTTTGGGACTCCACCTCATGAACACTGTCACTGTTGTTTTATTAATTAGACCTAGAAGGTGATTTCACAGTCACTGCATGAAATCACCTTTTGGGACCGATTATTGAAATGACAGTGCCAGTGTTCATGAGGTAGGGTCCCAAAAAGCCAATGTTGAAAATTTGGTGAAAAAATTAATAAAAATTGCCGAGTTACACGCAGTCATTGAAATTTTTCTACACACACACACACACACATAAATATGGTAGATTTTAGTATTTTGACTCCAAATTTTCAACATACCCATGTTTTCACACCACCTTATGAACAGTACAGCTGTCATTTTTCACATCCAGCCTGAAATGTGTTTTTGTACCTATGGCGTGGAATGGCATGGAATGGTGTTTTGGCATGAATGTGAACATTTCCACCTATGAGGTTTATGAGGTGGGGTCATAAAAAGACTATGTTCCAAATCTGGTGTCAAAATATGAAACGGTGCCAAAGTTATGTTATTTCATTGCAGTTTCACTACGCCCGCTCATAACTTCGGAAATGTTAACTATTTTTACCCCAGATTTTCAGCATAGCCTTCTTATTACCCCACTTCATGTATGCCATACCTGTCATACTTTAAATACTGTCCAAAATGGATTTTGCACCTGTGGTGCAGAATGGCGTCACAGTTGCATAGAATTACATTTTGGCAGGGATTTGAACATTTTCTTTAACGGGTACATGACGTGAGGTAATAAGAAAGCTATGCTGACAATTTAGTCACTTTTGTTCTATAAATGCAGGTACAGGGCCTGAAGGGCCATTATGCGCTTCCACAGCTCTATATATATATATATATATATATATACACACACATGCATCTACAGAGGTATGGTGTGCTTTAAGTGGGGCTGTCATTTCTTTAAATTGGAGGCCTATTTCTTCTAATTCTTCGGATTTCAAATCTATTTTGGTGTGCTTTTGATGGGTTAATTCTCTAAATTGGAAACCTGTGTCTTTTATTTTAAGCCTATTTTGGTGTGTTGTTTGTGAGGCTGTTGTTTGAATTGGAGACCTCTTTCTTCTGTAATCAAACCTATTTTTTGTGCTTTTAGTGAGGTTGTGATTGTTTTTTGCTGTCTCCACTAGCTAAAACGTTTAGTGCATAGTGGGGGAAGGGTGCTAATTGTCTGGCCAGAGGCCTCAGCTACATGATTGTTTCTAGAGGGCACAGGCTGGTCCCACCCACTCTGCTTCTCACCTACCCGCCCCAGGTACATAATTTCCTTTATACCTGGGGTTCTGACATCACTTCCCCAAAAGGGCAAAGGACATGCACCTGTCATAGCAGAAGCAGATGTCCAGGTAAGGAACAGCAGTAAGTGAAGAGGTGATGGCATTTGAGTGGAGGCCATGCTGGGTATGACAGCAGAAAGAGTGGGACAATCTCTTCTAAAATATGCTAGAAGGGGTAGGGAGGAGCCTCATTTAATTTTACATTTGGGGACAAATGACCTGGCTGACAGGACAGTAGTCCAGAGGAGGTTTGAGGAACTAGGAACTAGGAACTAGGACAATTATGTGAGGGGGCAGGAAGATCAGTAACTTTCTCAGAGATACCTCCAGTGCCCAGGGCAAGCACAGCAAGAAAGCTGAGAATAAAGGATTTTAACAAATGGCTAAGAACCTTATGTCATGCTAAAGGGTATGAGCTTGTGGGGTGGTGGGGAGGGACCTGGGAGGACAATAGTCTCTATGCCAAGGATAGACTACACTTGAGCAAGGAGGGAAAGAAAGTGTTGAAACAGAAGATGGAGGAGTACATAGAGGTAGTAGGGAATTTAGACTTGGAGTGGGGGAGGCAAGTGGGCAAGGGACATGCAGAGACCACAGGTTGGGAAGCCATATGAGCTTAACCCCCCCCTCATAACAGTGACAAAGGACAAGTACTAGTGGCAATTCTAGTAAAGGAGGGCAGGAGGAGAGGGGAGGGGTAAGGGTAAGGGGTGGAAGGTGGTCACCCTGAATGCTAGGAGCCTTGAGAACAAAACTGCAGAGCTACAGTCTCTCATGGCAGAGGGATAGGTGGACATGGCAGCCATCACCAAAATATGGGCCACCCAATAAAATGACTGGGTCCTGTCAATACCAGGGTACAGAATATTTTATAGGGATAGAGTGATTGAGAAAGGAGGGGGTGGCACTATATGCAAGGGAAAGACTGAAGTGTGTATGGGAGGAATGGGAGGAGGGTAGTATGGAGTCACTATGGATGTAAATCCAGGATTCCAAGAATAGGACTTTCAGGATGGGAGTGGTGTACAGGCCACCCTCTCAGACAGAGTAGTTAGACAGGGAACTAGCAGGACAGATTAGGAGGACCTGTGAGAAGGGTAGTGTGGTGATTGTGGGACACTTCAACATGCCAGGAGTGGATTGGAGTACCCCAACGACCAGGAATAGAAGGGAGCAGGTACAGCTAGAAATCTTCCAGGACAGCTTCCTGATGCAAATGGTCAGTGAACCAACCAGGTCAGGGAATACCCTAGACCTCGTGCTGGCAAATGGGGAGTTTGTGAGGGAACTGAGGGTGGAAGAACGGCTGGCAGGGAGTGACCACCACTCAGTATGGATCAAGCTGGGTATGGGTAAGTAAGGAGAGAAATCTGGCACAAGGGTGATGGACTTCAGGAGGGCTGACTTCAGGAAGATGGGGAAGTGGTAGAAGGGTATCTGGCCAGAATTCAGCCTAGTATGGGCACTAACCAGAGGTGGAAGTACATAAAGCTGGGGATAGTCAAGGCAACCAGAACCTGCAGCAAGGCACAGAGCAAGAAGGCTAGGGCAAAGAAACCTAGCTGGGTGAGCAAGGAGGTCATGGAAAAGGTAAGGAGGAAAAGAGCTGCCTTTAGGAGGTACAAAAAAACAGGGAGGGGGGAGGACAGGGAGAAGTACCTGAAGGAATCAAAGGAGGTGACAAGGGCAATAAGAGCAGCCAAGGCATCAACGGAGCTCAGGCAGGTGCAGGGCAGTAAGAAGGGGGAGAAGAGCTTCTTCAGGTACATCAGGGAGAAAACGAACTGTAAGTACCATATAGTATGGATTAGGAAGGGGGAAGGTGGAAGCAGGAGATAAGGCAGAAGCACTAAATGATTACTTCTGCTCAGTATTTACCAAGAAGAAAGGGGGTGATATGCAAGGGGGGAGGAGGGCAGAAACAGAGGGGGAAGGGGTGACTGATGGGGAAATCACTGAAGGCAGGGTTCTGAAGGGTTTGAGGGCACTGAGGGTAGGCAAGGCACCAGGCCCAGATGGCATCCACCCCAGGGTACTGAAGGAGCTGGCAGAGGTCCTCGCAGGACCATTGGCAGACCTATTCAATGCCTCAGTGCACTCAGGGTGTGTACCTCAGGATTGGAAGATGGCTCCTGTGGTGTCCCTCCATAAGAGTGGCCCTAAGGATGAACCGGGGAACTGTAGACCAGTGAGCCTCACATCCATCATGGGTAAGCTGATGGAGACTATCCTGAAGAAGAGGCTGGTGGCCCTCCTGGAGGCCAAAGGGCTGCAGGACAGCAGACAGCATGGCTTTGTAAGAGGCAGATCCTGTTAAACCAACCTGGTAGAGTTCTATGACTGGGTAACTAGGCAGTTGGATGGGGGCCATGATATGGATGTCCTGTTCCTGGCCTTCAGTAAGGCATTTGACTCGGTACTACATGGAAGGCTGGGAACTAAGTTAGAAGGCACAGGGCCATGTGCAAAGCTGGTGAGATGGATAGGGAACTGGCTTCAGGGAAGGCAACAGAGGGTGGTGGTGGGTGGGGAGCTCTCATCCCCAAGGGTAGTGATGAGGGATGTTCCGTAGGGCTCAGTGTTGGGACCAGTGTTGTTTGGGATATTCATTGCAGACATATCATTGGGCATCAAGAGCAAGACCAGTCTGTTTGCTGACGGCACCAAGATGGGAGCGGTGGTGGATAACCTAGGGGGATGGCAGAGGTTGCAGGATGATCTGGAAAAGCTGGAAACCTAGTCAGACACCTGGCAACTGGGGTTCAATGCCAAAAAGTGCAAGGTGTTGCATTTTGGGGTGAAAAACCCAAGGAGGAGTTATCAGCTGAGGGGAGTGCAGCTAGCCAAGACAGAGGAGGAAAAGGATCTGGGGGTGCTCATTATGGGGTCAATGAACAACTCAGCACAATGTAGAAAGGCAGCTGCAAAGTCCAACAAAATGCTGGGTTGCATTACAAAGGGTATATCCTCGAGGAGGGGGCGTGGTGATTCTGCCACTGTATAGATCATTAGTTAGACCGCACCTGGAGTACTGCATGCAATACTGGCACCCATATCTGAAGAGGGACATTAACTTACTGGAGGAGGTGCAGCACAGAGCAACAAAGATGATCAAGGGGCTGGGGGACTGACTATACGAGAGGAGGCTGAGGGAGTTGAACAAAAGATAGCTTGGGGTATTTTAAGAATGTATGTATTAATGTATTTTTGATCCCTGTGATGTGTATGTATTGCACTGTGTTTTCACATTTCTTATGTTTCTGATGCCATTTATTGTATGTGTAACAGAACTACCTTTTATGTGATTGTTACATTTTATGTTGATTTGTATATTGCATGGGACCGCATTGAAAATTAGTTGTACTCAATTAAGCTTATCCCTTATTCATACGAATTTCAATGAATAAAAACATTTTACTAGTACTACTAACATGTACTCGCTGGAAGAGAGGATGGACAGGGTGGATATAATTGAAACTTTCAAGTACATGAAAGGAATAAACAAGACAGGTACAGAGGGGCTGTTCAAAGAAAGGGAGGTGATGGACACCCAGGACCATGATATGAGACTGGAGGGAGGAAGGTTCAGGAGGGAGATGAGGAGACGCTTTTTTATGGAGAGGGTGGTAGCTGGGTGTAATGTGTTACCAGCAGAAGTGGTATTGAGTAGAATAGTGGACTGCTTCCAAAGGGGCTGGGACAGGGCAAGGGGAGGGTCAAGGGAGGTGAAGGGTGGAGGGAGGGGCAACTGAAAAATAAGAGGTGCTAGCTGCACATTTGAGCCGACTTGATAGGCCACTAAGCCTTTATCTGCTGGCAAATGCTGTATGTTCATATGTTCGTAAAATAAAGATACTATTGTACTATCTCAAAAAGTAAGGAAATAAACTGCAAATAAATGCATTAATGCTCTAGTTACCTGCAAGACCTCCTGGTACCCTACTGCCCCCTCCTTCCTCTCCGATCCGCCGATGAGGGATTGCTAGAGATTCCCAGGGTGCGATTAAAAACATCTGGTGCCCGTGCCTTTTCCTTTTTAGCTCCAACCCTGTGGAATTCTCTACCTCATCGATTAAGAGAATGCCTGACTGTCGATAGGTTTAAAATCGAGCTAAAAACATATTTATTCAACTTAGCTTTCCCCAACTATGGCTAATTTATTTATTGATCCTGTTTTAATCAGATATTTATACTTTATTTGTATTTTATTTTATGTGCAGCACCTTGATTTTGAAAGGTGCTATAAAAATAAAGATTGATTGATTGATTGATTGACTGTTTGAAAGCCACACAAGTAGGGAAATGTGTAGCTAGATAGCACACCTTATTCCACCTCGCACTTACCAACAGGCACGTGGGGTTCCTTGGGGATTGTTGGCCCTAAAGCTCACCCCATTCTCCTATATTGTACCCATCTCAGCTTATTTACTGATGGAATGGGGTAAGGGTTAGGACCGATGACCCTAAGACACCCCTGATGCCTGTTGGTATGTGCAGGGTGGGTGTGGGGTATTAGCTTTGAAAACCCTAGCACCATATTTTCCTACTTTTGTGGCTTTGACCTTAACTAGAGCATTAATGCAGTTTTTTGCAATATATATGAAAAATAGCTGCACAGTAGTGCAGCTATAGTTTAGGGTTGGTGGGCCACTTCTATGTTAAACCCTAAAGTCTGTACTTTAATAACTTTGCAACCGTTTGTCTGATGTGCCTGACATTTGGCATGTGCAGCGTCCAACCATTGATCTCTGGATCTGGAAAGTTTAGTTTTGGTTGGATGTACAGTTGCAGAACTGCAGAATGTCAAAAATGTGAAAAATCCTCAACTTTTGTGCATTTTTTCATCACGCTTAACAGACTGAATGGTGCGTCTGTTTTGATTCAAATGTGCATGTGTATATGTGGCCTGGGTCAAGGTAGTGCCTTTTGAAGATTTGGTGAAAAAATATTAATCTGTTCAAAAGTTATGCAAGTTTTTCTTGTCCCATTATAGCCTATGGCAAAATTTATACGAGCACTGTGAAAACCTTTGCAAAAACATTTCTTTGTGCATGAAAAGATTTTATTATAAGGTATAGGGGTGTCGTAAAAACATTTTTGTTTTCATGAAAACAATGCTCGAAAACATTTCCCAGGTGTTATTTTCTTTGTCACTTCATTGTGCTAAGGTGGATTGTGCTTTTGGGCTGATAGTTGCAGGGTGGCAAGCCCTGGTCCCACAGATGTGCCTTTTGGTGGTTTGGTCCCAAAACATTCAACAGGCCCATAGTTACAGCGTTTTAAAGTTGAGAAATTTCCCATAGGATAACACTGCAGGGCCCACGGCACCATTCAACACCTGTATCTCGAAAACTATTCGAGATACGGATTATTCACTACCCACAGCTTATTCCATCTTACTAAGCATGCATGGAGGTTTCGAAGTCATGATTAGAACTGCAGTGGAATTTTTTTTATAGTTGCTACGGTTACTGAGATATTGCCAAATAAGTGTTACGAGGGTTCCATTTCAGTACTATGGAGCTGCTGAATGGCTCCATACTTATGTCTAAGCACAGGACCCCGAGGGCCCACACTCCCCCAGACACATACTATTATGCAAAAAATGGCCAACATGAAGGGATCGCAAGGCCCGGAGGGACCGCGCTTCCACAATCACATGCCAGTTGCCAGTTATATTACACTGTCTCAAAAAGAAGGGAAATTCATTGCAAAAACACTTTATTAATGCACCAGTTAGGGTTGATAGCACAGTGAAAAAAGTATGGAAATGTTATGTTACAGTTACCCCCACCACCACCACCACCACCTCCACCCTCCACACACCGACAGATGTTGGGGTGTGCCATTGGATCATCAGACCTAACTCTCACCCCATTCTCCTATACTGTAGCATGTCAACTTGCTTACACATGGAATGGGGTGAGAATTGGGCCTAACTATATATTACAGCTGCACGATCATGCAGCTATAGTTAGGGTTGGAAGACCACTTCTTTGTTAAACCCCAAAGTTTTCACTTTAATAACTTTGAAACTGTTTGCCCTATTTGCCGGAAATTTTGCACGTGCAGCGCCCAACTGTAGAGCTCTGGATCTGGTAAGTTTAGTTTTGGTTGGATGTATAGTTGAGGAACTACAGAGTATAAAAAATTTGAAAAATCCTCAACTTTCGTGCATTTTTTCATCAGACATAACAGACTGAATCATGCATCTCTTTGGATTCAAATGTGCATGTGTATATGTGGCCTGGGTCCTTTGAGGATCTGATGAAAAAATATTAATCCATTCAAACGTTATGCAAGTTTTTATGTCCTATTTTAGCCTATGGCAAAATTTATATGTGCATTGCAAAAATGTTTGCAAACTCTTTTTTGTTGTTGTGCTCCCAGTTTTGGTTTTCGTTTTCGTGTTGCTGCCATCTTGTTTTCAGTTAGCTAGAGACAAAAAATGTTGTAAATTGAAAAATACTGCCCCTTAGTAAACACCAACACTTGTGTTTACCTAATTGGGCCCTGAGGAACATGACCATGGCATCAGTTTTTGTGCAGGTAGCCTAGAAATATGTTTTTCAAAATTGTTCCATTATGCCATTTTGTTTTTGTGAAAACATTTTTTGTGTGCACTATAATGGCCACACACAAAATAAAAGGTGGCTTGACAACATATTTCTGTGCACAAAAAGATGTCATTATAAGGTATAGGGATGTCGGGAAAACATTTTTGTTTTCAAGAAAACAATGTTCGAAAAGATTTCCCATGTGTTATTTTCTTTGTCACTTCATTGTGCCAAGGTGGATTGTGTTTTGGGGCTGAAACTTGCAGAGTGGAAAGCCCTGGTCCCACAGATGTGCCTTTGAGTGGTTTGGTCCCAAAACATTCAATGGGCCCATAATTACAGCGTTCAGAAGTTGAGAAATTTCCCATAGGTTAACATTTCGGTACCCTCGGCACCTTTCAGTGCCAGTATCTCGAAAATTATTCAAAATATGGCTTTTTCACTACCCACAGCAGACTAAGCATGTGTGGAGGTCTTGAAGTCATGACTACAACTGCAGTGGAATTTTTTTCATAGTTGCTACGGTTACTGAGATATTGCCAAATAAGTGTTACAAGGGTACTTCTTCAGTACTATGGGGCTGCTGTGTGGTTCTGTATTTATGCGTAGGTGAGAGTGCAGGGCCCAGAGGGCCCACACTCCCATATATGCATACCATTACGTAAAAAATGGGCAATGTGAAGGGAGTGCAGGGCCCAGAGGGCCCCTGCTCCCACAAACACATGCCAGTTACCAGTTACATTACACTTTCTTAAAAAGAAGGGAAATTCATTGCAAAATACTTCATTAATGTATCAGTTAGGGTTGATAGAACAGCGACAAAATGTTGTGTTAGGGAAATAGCCCTACTATTCTACCCCACCCTCCATTGTTAACACGCAACAGACATCAGGGTGTGCCTTGGGGTCATCAGGCCTAACTCTCAACCCATTCTCCTGTACTAGAGTTTGTCAGCTTGTTTACGCATGGAATGGGGTGATAATTGGGTCTGACAACACACCTCGATGTCTGTTGCTGTGTGGGGGGGTATGGGTAGGGTGGTAACCCTAACGTCACATTTCCATACTTTTGTCGCTGTGCTATCAACCCTAACTGATGCAGTAACAAAGTTTTTTGCAATGAATATGTAACCCCTAGGTGGCACTATCCCATGGGCTACTACCCCTGCCTGCTTGGCTAGTAGCAGGTTAAGAGGCTTGAGTTCTGAAACAGGTGCCTCCACCCGAAGGTCAGGATTGGTAGTGGTCAAGCTTGGGCACAGCCCTCCGGGACACTGTAACCCCTTCTTTCCTTACTAGTGGCCAGAACAATACACAATAATCACTTTCACAATACCTCTGATACACAACACAAGTACCCACACTGTTTGCACTTACCACCAGGGCTTTCCTCTGGCCCGACCCTGGGGACCCCCTGTAAAATAAGGTTATACACAGCAAATAACAGCAGTACAGTACTCTTTCACAAACTGGAACCACAGTCAGGGTAAATGCAAAAAAGTGTTAGATCTGGTTTATTTAAGGGACTTGAACAAGGGAGGGGTGTAATCAGGTTAATTTGCTTAAAGGCTGTATCAATCAGACAGTTATGCATGCACTTCAGGGTCCATAAACAGTCACACACTCTGGGTACCCAGATGGAGAATGGTGGGCTAGCCAGAAACATTGCAGCTGGTTGGGGCCCAGTGATGGAAGAAAACAACATGCACAACACACACTATTTGTAATCTGGAGCCGGAGGGCTCAGTTCGTGAAAAGAAAACAAGACAATCAGATGACACACTTTTAGATTAGGCTGTTGTTGCAGGGAGCTACCCTGATGATTACTCAAGATACCCAAGACTGGACACCGGCTGGATGAAAATCGAGATGGCAGGTGGTTAATCTGGAGTGCCAGGAGAAGCAGGGTCCACACGATTCGCCGAGGTGTCGTTCCTGTTCAAGCGTGGAGCAGGGTGCTGATCCCCAGGCAGGTCTCTTGTCGGTGGATTTCTCTGTGCAGTGGGGTAGTCTGGTAGGGCCAATGTGGCATGGCCCAGGCTGAATGGAGATGAATGCGGATTCAGTCTGATTAGGCTGGATAAAGCTTCCAGCAAGCAGAACACAGTTCACACAGTGAGGAACCAAATCACGACCCACTTTCAATAAACAGCACATTTACATGTAAAGGATTCTACGGTACCAGCAACAGAACACAGTTCACACTGTGGGGAACCAAATCACGACCCACTTTCAATACACAGCACATTAACATGTAAGGAAATTCTACTGTATCAGGCAAACCGCTCTCTGGTCACAATCGCAAAGTCTCTGCACAAACCGGGGATTCAAAAGTAGCTGGAAATCCTGACAGGTCGATCGCATTCAGCAAAATCTTTGGTCTTCTTCCAGTATGAGCCTGGTGAAAAATCAGTGGTTTACTTTATTCTCACAAACTTAGATTTAGTCCGAAATAATTCTCTTCTCTTCCTCTCAGGGGCAGCAGGCAGACATGCAGGCCACAACTCAGGCCTTTCCACAGTTCTCCCGCACAAACTACTCAGATGGCTGCCTGACTGTCTCAAGCATGTTGCTTCTTTAGCTCCCAACTTAGATCTGATTCAACTGCCAGCAAGCCTGGGGGATTTCCCAGAATCCAAAAGGTTTGGTTGGCTGATCTGTCTGTCAGTCACAACAAAGGCTCACTCTTCAGGTGCAAAAAGGCGCCAAAAGCTTAAAACTACAATTCCTAGAGATTCTGACTCCAGACAGCTCCTGTAGTCCGGCTCCATTTTAGTTCCCACCAGAACTGATTGGTCCAATTCGCAGTCCAGGACCAAGTTAATGGAGATAAACAAAACAGTCCTGGCTGCAAAGAAGGCAGATTAGACAAACTGCTTTATCATTATCACTCTAAATGATTTTCAGCAAATAGTTACATCTTTCAACAGAGCTCCCTCTCAGATTACTTATGACTGCAATCCAGATAGCCCTTAAAG